>CM038675.1:0-2629317 GCA_021605145.1 Aegilops bicornis
GCTCGAGCAACTTTCATGTTGAAAATATTTTAATCCGAGTTACTTGATTAAAAAGATATGATTTTTAAAAGATTTTAATAATTTCGGAATTTAATTAATTAATTAATTAATCTCGAAAAATATATTTATGACGTCAAGATGATGTCATCTGCCGACGTCGACGGTAACAATGTAGGTTGACTAAGTCAACCTCCTGACATGTGGGACCTGTCATTACCTTTGTTAACTAATTAACTTAGTTAAGCTTTAATTAACAGTGGTTAATTAGGTTAATTAGTTATTAGGTTTAATTAATCAGGATTAATTAAATTAATTATTTACTTAATTAATTAATTAATTAATTTTATTCATTTTTATTTATTATTTATTTAAATCTCATTATTCTTTTTCCTTTTTATTTTTAAAAGCGTTCTGCAGGTGGGACCCGCCTGTCATAGTCAGAGGGGGGTGGACGTACAATTGGCCAGGTCGACCCTTGAGTCAACAGAGCGAGGGGGCTTGCTGGTCCCGGTCCCATCGACCGCTACAGTAGGCTCCCAGTGGCTCATGCCTGCAGAGTGGGAGTGAGTTGGTTCTTGGCTGGCTACTGCATGGCGGAGGGGGCAACGAGCTCGCCGACTGCTCCCGGGCGGCCTAACGGGCGCTAAGGGCGGGCGACCTACCGAACGTAAGTGGAGGACTTCATGGCCTGGAGAAGCAGATGTGGTAGGCCACGCATGCCTTGCCGAACGGCGCCATGCGAAGCGGCCGAGGCGGGCGAGGGAGATTCGGGTCTCTCGTCAGGCGGGCTGGCTACGGGGAGGGTTGAGGGCTGGCCGAGCCAATATTTCAGCTGTAGCTCGGCTTGACCGCTTGGTCACGGGGCGCCATGACTGTGATCCACGGCCAGGAGGGGCATTCGCGGCAGCCCGGGAGGGCGCTTCCCGGGCGAGGAGGCGAGGAGAGTGGAGGCGGATGCTGTGGCTGCTTGGTGACCGCGAGGGGGTGGCGGCCGGAGCCGGGCGACGGGGAGGTCCGGCGACGGCGCTGCTCGGGAGGGAGAGGGAGCGAGAGGAGAGCTCACTGGGGACGCGGTGGGTTCTACATGAGGCCCGGGCTCTTGAGGAGCTGAGGCGACCGTGGGAGGAGGGGGTCGGGGAGACGGCCAGGCTGGGAGGATCCGGCTGAGGCCAGGTGGTGGAGCCTGCACGACCTGCCAAGCATGAGTGCTCACAAGGTGGCAGTCTGGCTGGGGCAGGGGGGATCCTCGGGACGCGAGGGCCGCAGGAGGGGAGAGGGGCGCTGCGTCGGGCGGATCGGATCGTCAGCTCGGGGAGCGACGGGGTGGCTCGGTACCGATCTCCCGGATCGAGCTGGGAGAAAAGGGGATCGGGGAGGGGCGAGCGAGATGGGCTGGCTAGGGTTAGCCAACCCGGGGAGGATACTACCGGTGGTGGCCGGTAGTGGGCAGACGGGGGGCCAAAGGGGAGGCTGTCGCCTGGCCAACAGGGGTTTCCTCCCCACTTCTCTTTTGTTTTATTTTTTTCCTTTTCTTATTTTCTTTCTTTCTTCTCGCTTTTGGTTTATTTAAAATACCAAAACACTTTTTACAAAATGTATGCACCCCATCATAAATAGGGTTTGTTATTTTTGGACAACCCCCGAACATTTTAGTTTTAGTTTTTGAAAACTTTGTCGCTTTGCTTTTTGATTTGGATTTGTTTAATTAGACGGTTCTAATCAACGTGAGTTTAGTCGGTGATTACTATTGCTTAATCATCCGGTGTTACAAACATACTTGACATGGTGCCTGGTGCCTTTCCACTGCCTCCTTTGGTTGCACAATTATCTCAAACACCACGATCTCAAATAGTCCAATTACCCAATCACAGGTCAAAATCTCTAGCATTATCTAGTACCCCTAATTCCCTAGGGTTAGGGAAACAAAGCAATAATTAGATCAAGATTTATAAATAGAAATTTGGCCGAGGCAAGAGGCACATCGAATTGGGGTCGATGCAGAGTACCTATGCCTTCTTTTCTTCATCGATTCGGGCGACTTGTCGCGATCTCGCCGATAGGGTGGCGAGTACAGAGGCTAAACAGAAGAACGGCACTTGCGCCATGAGCAGACGAACAAAGCGAGGCGAAGGGTCGGCCAAGGCGATCGATCGATCGATGTAATCGCTTGCTCGCATCCTTGAAAGGTCAGGATTGACTGGCCTCCGTGGCTTTCATCCTAGGTCAGTTCTGGGCTGAAGGCACTGGTCAGACTTGCGCTATGTTGGATGGAGCACAGTTTGTAATGGGTGTCCCTCAGAGGGAAATTTAGGGTGTCCCATTGTATATGGGCTCTATATTTATAAGGTAAGAGAGATTTTATCCGCGTCCTGTGCTACTGCTTTGGGCTAACGTGGGCTCGCCCACAGGTGTGGCCGACGCAGGTTGGCTGGGTCATTGTCGAAGCCTCTGGGGCCTGACGCCATTACCGGTTGCCAAGGTGGCCGGGAACGACCATGGTGCAAGGGCGTGTGGATGAGGAAGGAGGAAGAAGCAGTGGGGGCTGATTAGCAACAGTTTAAAAGGTGGAAGGGTTTTTTCGCAAAATTACAAATGAACTAAGGTGCGGACAACTTTTTCCGGACGGAGGGAGTGGTAGTTTTATACTATTTAGTCGATCCCATCGCGCCGCCGCCACTCCTCCAGTCCCTTCTTCCTCGGGATCCCTTCCCAATCCAGCCATCATCTGACCACCTCCCTCGATTTGCGCCGCCGCCCAACAACTTTCTCCAACAAGCGCAACCACCTGCCCAAACTCGGAGTTCCCCCAAACTCCTAGACCCCCACGATCCTACCGGCGCCTCCCCTGGATCCCCTCTCTAGCCATCGCCCCCATGCACCACGCTCGTGCTCGTCTTCCATGCATGGATGGGAGAGGAGCTCCCGATCCTTGTGGCCAAGGCGACCTCATCGCCGTTGCTCGAGCCTCTCCTCAGTGCAGCCGTAAGGCGACCACCTGCAGGACCCTCCCATCGTGCCCATCACCTTTCCTCCTCCTTTCTCTTTTCCTTCTTCCCGCCTCTCATCTCTCCCCTGCTTCTCTTGGACAGGGAGCCCGACACCCTATGGAGCTTGCCGCTGCCTCCCGTCGCCGATCGCTAGAGGTGAGAACCGCGCTTTGAGTCTTCCTTTTCCTCCCTCGCGTCGCTGCCTCACGATCGCCCATTTCTGGTTAGCGTTTCAGCAGAGCCCAAAGCGATGGTCACCCTCCGTCACTTCGAATCAAGGCACCGATGGGATCCAGCCCCCTCGGCCCACATCCGGGATCCGGCCGATCTCCTCGCGCCTGTCGTCCGGGACTTCCCTTGCTTCCCAAGCCTCACTGCCGGCCTCTACTTCCCTACTGCTTGAAAGTGGAGGATGGCAGCGGCCGCCACGCATTGGACTCCGTGCCTCGTCTGCCTCACTTGATCAAGGCCCCCATCTCGCTGGTCCGGCCACTTAACACCTCAGAACCGCCTCCTCCTCTGCATCGACCGGGCCGAGGCCCATGGTGAGCGCCAGTCGCCAGATATGTAGCCCGATCTATATTTTTACGCTGCCTGACCAATTTCCTAATAATCCGAGGAACCGCACTTTTACGTAAAAACCCCTAGTGTTCATGCATCTAATAACTAATTAACCATGGATCATATGTGAATAATCTATATATGTAGAGTGCTTAGAATTTCATCTAGTTTCATAATATCCAACTCTCATCCATGTTTAAAATGTTTAAACTTGTTGCATTTGTTTTAGTTTTGCCAAAATGCCATGTTAAAATGATTTATTTCATAACTAATTAACCGTAGCTCTCGAATTTAATAAACTTTGTATGTAAATGGTGTGGAATAATGCATAGATTAACTTGGTGCACTTTGTTTCTTGTTTAACAATATTAAATATGGTTTAGGCGCAGAGCAGTAGCAAATTCAAATTATGCACATGGGGATTTTCCGGAATTGTTATTTGTTGCTCTGGCCTCATTTAAACTTGCCTAGATAGGTAGTTTTCATATGCTTCACCCCTTGCCATGTTTAATAACATTTAATATTGTTGGGTACATAAATGGGAGAGAACTAAATAATTGTTGTGAAGTTCCGTCAATATGCAACTCGTTGCATATTGAGCTCCACTTAACTTGTAGTATTGTTTGTGCAGTTTGCCATGCCATGCCTTTTTAAACCGGACATGCATCATACTTGATTTTTCATCATGCCATGCTTATGTGATGGTTGTTTACCATGTTGTTTGCTCGTTTCTGGTTTGCTTCTTTAGTTAACCGGTTTCGCTCGGAGTTGTGAGGATTCGCTCGCTCACGTCCGCTTGTCTTCTTCATGGACTTGTTCTTCTTCCTTGTGGGATCTCAGGCAAGATGACCATAACCCTCGATATCACTTCTATCTTTGCTTGCTAGTTGTTTGTTCTATCGCTATGTCGCGCTACCTACCACTTTTTTATCGTGCCTCCCATATTGCCATGTCAAGCCTCTAACCCACCTTCCTAGCAAACCGTTGTTTAGCTATGTTACCGGTTTTGCTCAACCCCTCTTATAGCGTTGTTAGTTGCAGGTGAAGTTGAAGATTGCGCCATGTTGGAACATGATTATGTTGGGAGATACAATCTCTCTTATTTAATTAATGCATCTATATACTAGGTAAAGGGTGGAAGGCTCGGCCTTATGCCCGGGGTGTTTTGTTCCACTCTTGCCGCCCTAGTTTCCGTCACCGGTGTTATGTTCCTTGATTTTGTGTTCCTTACGCGGTTGGGGTTATGGAACCCCCTTGACAGTTCGCTTTGAATAAAACTCCTCCAGCAAGACCCAACCTTGGTTTTACCATTTGCCTTCCTACCACCTATACCTTTCCCTTGGGTTCTGCAGACTCAAGGGTCATCTTTAGTTTAGCCCCCCCCCCCGGCCAGTGCTCCTCTGAGTGTTGGTCCCAACCGAGCCGCCTGCGGGGCCACCTCAGGGGAACTCGAGGGCTGGTTTTACTCATAGCATGTCTCATCTGGTGTGCCCTGAGAACGAGATATGTTCAGCTCCTATCGGGATTTGTCGGCACATTCGGGTGGTCTTGCTGGACTTGTTTTACCATTGTCGAAATGTCTTGTAACCGGGATTCCGAGTCTGATCGGGTTGTTCCAGGAGAAGGAATATCCTTCGTTGATCGTGAGCTTGTGATGGGCTGTTGGGACACCCTACGCAGGTATAAACTTTCGAGAGCCGTGGGTCAGCGGTTATGTGGCGTATGGGAATTTGTTAATACCCGGTTGTAGAGAGCTTGACACTTGACTTAATTAAAATGAATCAACTGCTGCGTGTAGTGGCAGTGATGGTCTCTTTTCGTGAGTCCTGAAGTGAACACTGGTTTGGCTTATGTTTGGACCTAAGTAGTTCAGATCACTTCTTGATCACTTCGAGCTTCCACGATCGCTATGTAACTTCTCATCATACTCTTGTACTCGTATGTTAGCCACTATATTTGCTTAGCGCTTCCTGCCCATAGGCTTAAATAGTCTTGATCTCGCGGGTTTTGAGATTGCTCAGTCCTCATGACTCACAGATACTACCAAAACAGTTGCAGGTGCCGATGATACCAGTGCAGGTGATGCCACCGAATTCAAGTGGGAGTTCGACGAGGACCTTGGTCGTTACTATGTTTCGTTTCCTGATGATCAGTAGTGGAGCCCAGTTGGGACAATCGGGGATCTAGCATTTGGGGTTATCTTCTTCTCTTTTTGTTGTCCGTAGCCGGACTATGTGTGTAATCTGAATGATGTATGAATTATATGTTCATTGTGTGCCGTGGCGATTGTAAGCAAACCCTCTATTTATTCCTTTCTTGTTAATTACATGGGATTGTGTGAAGATGACCCTTCTTGCGACAAAACCACAATGCGGTTATGCCTCTAAGTCGTGCCTCGACACGTGGGAGATATAGCCGCATCGTGGGTGTTACAAGTTGGTAATCAGAGCCATCCTGACTTAGGAGCCCCGCAGATCGAATCGCCGATGTTGTTGAGTCTAGAACCAAAATGTTTTGAGTCTTAGGATTATATACATCGGAGAGTAGGATTCTTTTACTCCTCATTCCTTTCATCGCCTCCTCGGTGAGTCTCCTCGACGTAGATGTTTTGTCTTTCCTCTCCTCAAATTTCACTAAATTTTTTTTTGGATCACGGGTATCTTGGGATCGTTTCCGATATTATTGTGGCGAACATTGTGCTTGGTGCCTCCCGACATTTAGGGGTTGTGGCGTTGTCCCGGGAGTTGAGCTCCGAGGTGTTGTCGCCACAATTTTATCGCTGCGATTACGAATACCTGAGTTTCGCCGACATCGAAAATATCTTTTATGCGGTTGTTGGTGAGATAACCTCGGCGTCACCCAAAGATCATGGGGGAGTTCAGGAGTATTGCCATAGCTCGTATAACGGATGCTTTTCGAAGGTTGAGGTACACGATTTCTGGGGTTTTCTTTGTTATGTGTTGATGGATGGATACAACTGGATGTAGGGATTGTTTAGTTTGGGTGAGATATATTGCTTCCCCTGTATCCCAACACCAGATTGCATAGCCAAAATGTTTCGGGAGTTTATACGTGGGAATTCAAGTATCTCGTAGGATATCTATCCAACAGACACATGATACGATGTGGGGTCTATCATATGTTTATTCTGGCTTATCCTGCAAGCCAAATCCTTGTTTTGTTTTTGTTGTGGTATACGAGTTGCTTCGATGTCAAGTGTTGATTCCATACCTTTTCTAATTGGTGTTCTCATATTTCTATGGGAGTACTAATCCTTCTTGATTACTGAGGTTGTCATGTCAACTCTTTTCCAACGGGCGTGCTTCTCTCCAGGCTGATCTATCTTTTTTCCCATTGTGAGATCAATTCTAAGTTTTCTCAACGGTATCCATTCCATCTGCCCCAAGTTTCCTTTGTTTTCCGCCCTCCCACCCTTTTCTTCAAGGACTCGATTTCTTAATCAAGTATCCTTTTATTGATGGGAAGTCTCTTCATTCTTTTCTTTCAATGTTCTTATCCGGTGATTTCATGAAGATACTAATCTGAGCTTCAAGTTTATCATTCTTCGCTTCTCTTACATTCTCCTATTGGATTCAATTCAATCTTTGTTGATCATATCATTTTACTCGCTTTTAGATGCTTTTCTCATGCCTGGCATCTCTTAATCATCCACTTCTTGCTATTCAATTGGTTCAAGTGTAGAAGATATCCCAGAAGATTCGTGTTTCCATTCTTATTTCTTTCAAGCTATTTTGGGGTTGTTACCTCATTCGAGATGTTCAAATCAACCGGTGCAATATCCCTTCCTAAGCAATCGTCCAATGGTGTTTTCTTTTTAGTGGGCCCTAACCCACAGGTCTTTTTCCAGGATCTTACCTGACTCTTCTATTTTTTTCCGGAGTTGTTCCCAAATTCTTTTCGAAGTTTGACGTAAGAATGAATTGTCATCATTCATATGTGTCGGGGAGGCTGATCTGACCCACGAACACCTATGGGACCGGCGGACCGAGCCCCTTTCGGTTGGCCGGGCGAAGTGAGGTCGCACGAAGAGCGTATCGAGGCGGCTAATAACGAGCAGTTTACCCGGCTTGGAGCTCTCCGGAGAGATAACACTCCCTTCGCCGCATGTATAGGTGTATTGAGTTCTTGCTTGAGAGAGCTAAGTGTATTCTGGCTTCGAGCCTTTCGAACCCCTCTCTACATTGCGCATGGGCCTCCTTTTATATGCTCAAGGGGTCACCGATAGGTGACAACGTAGGCAAGGGCAAAAATGGAAAAGGACTTGCGGTTGGTACAACTACTTGTACAGTGTATCATACCTAACCCCGGCCATAGGGGACAAAGGCATTAAATGCGCGTCTAAGTCGCCCAAACAATTGCAAAAGGGACCGTCGGGACGCCACCGCTTGCCACGATGGCTATCTTGTCGCCGCTTGCCACCACGCACTTCGGGTCAAGACAGCTGACCTCTCACCACGCATACTGGAAGGGTCCTGTAGCGACGTTGTTGGATGTGCCGGAGCGGAGGAAAAGAGTGAGTTCTGCGCATGACAGCGCCTTGCCGCTGATTGTTGCCTTGTCGCGTCCGGAAGCTTGTCGCTCATCGGGCCTTCCCAAGAAGCTCCTCTTCGCGGGACTTGTCTCCTAGGGTGCCTTGGCTGGCCTTCCCGGCAAGCTCCTCTTGCCGGGCCTTGTCTCCTTGGCTTAAATACTTTGTTCTTGAATGGCTCCAAAAGGAACCACGGAGGACCTTGGCGGTCACACAGCAAGCCTTGCATGGTGGTCTTCTGAATCGCCCGATGCACGCAGTTCGGGATACTAGGGTACCCCTACTCTAGTACACCGGCCAGAGGAGCCCGGGCTACAGGCCACCTGCAGTTGCCAGGCTGTTAAAGGCCGGGCCAAAACAGGAACATCACCACCTGGCGGCTGAGGTTCTGTGCGTAACTCACCCCGGACCCACACGCCCTCCCACGAGCAGCCTTGCGTGTCGAATCGCGTCGTGGGAGAGATCGTGGGTGGTTTCTTCTTTATTCGGAGAAGGCGAACGTCAGCCCCCTCCCTCTTTATAAGCGGGGAAACAGGGGCACTCCGCCCACCTCGCCGATTCTTTGTCCAATCTCGAAAAAACCTCTCTTGCTCCCCTTCTTCCCAAGGCTGAAAGAGAGCGGCGCTCACGCCTTCACTCATACCCAGCTCCTGCGCCGATAGACCTCCACCACCACCACCTCGCCATGGCTCAAAGCCTGAGCAAGGGAAGGCCGTGAAGTCGGCCGAAGCCTTGACTTCTTGTGGCCAGCGAAAGAAGGCGGGCTATCTTCCCACCCCACGCCTTGAGGGAGCCGAGGGAGCCTACTACCTCTTGGTCGTCGACGGAGACGCTGAGCGCATCCTCGCCGAGAAGGTACTCCCAGTGCCGCCGAGGCTGGCTCCAAATGGGTACCCCTTCTTGGCGCTCTTCTTCTCTGCAGGCTCTGCCCGCCCTTCTCACGAATTTTTACCTGCGATATCATGAACACCTACGGGTTCCGCCTCCTTGACTTCACCCCCAATCTTTGTCCACGACCATGGCGTTTTAGCACATCTGCGAAAACTTTGTCGGAAGTCCACCCTAACGTAGCTCTTTTCCGCCACTTCTTTATGCACCGTCGAGAGAGGAGAGCCCCTATCCGCGGAATCGCACGGATCTCGAGGACCGCAAGAAAGAAGCTTATCTGGAGGGAGAACTCCGCAGCAAGTGGGATGAGTGGAGGGCGATTAGTGCCGGATCGTCGAGGAGGACCCGCAGCAGTTCACCGCCTACGCCAAGCCCGAAAGAGTATCGCGGCAACGATTGGAGCAACGTGGCCTTGAAGATGCTAGGCTAAAGATTGCGATCCACCGAATCCTTCGCCTTTAGACTTGCCGGGCTCACCGTAGGCACCGTTATGACTTTCTTCGCCGCATGCCGCTTCTGCAGGAGAGGAGGAGAGACCTGCCTGGAGTTTTAGAATGCGGCGGATATCATGAGGCTGCGCCCAGGCCTCAACTTCAACTTCACCGTCTTGGAACTTGACGCGATGCTCTTGGAGTTGTTCAAGCCCGATCCCGATCATCCCAGAAGTTCGGGTTGCCGAGGGTGTCGTCTCACAGGCAACAATTCCTCGCTTGATCAAGATCCGCAAGAATGATGATACCCATGCGACTCGCATGGAATTGTCCCAACTTGGCAAGAGCCCGCAGATGACATCGTATGCGCTTCTTTGATAGCTTGGAAGAAGTGCCGATCCGCCCGGACGAACGTAAGAGCCTCACCGCGACACCACCGGGTGATGAGATGCGCGCCGCCACTCAGCCGGAAGAGGCGGCGGCAGGCTGCCGCTGGCGAAGTTCGGATTCACCGTGGAGGAGGCAGAGGCGCAGAGGCGGCAAGCCTTGTCGAGCGACGGGAGTTTGCAGCGAGGATGAGCTTGCCGAGCTCAAGCCGAGTTGAAGCGAACCCACGAGGGCGCCTCCCCACCTTCAAGCAGCTTGTCGCGAGTGGAGCCCAGCTCCACCAAGAAGGCGTCTTCGCAAAGGCGTCGTGAGACGAAGCGGGCTACAGACGGGCGAACAGCCTCCCGCCGCGCGATCACGCTTCCATCGCGGCAAGCACTTGTTGCCTGGGCACCTCACGCCAGCGGCCCGGCCCCGGGCGGGGTCCTCCTGCACCACCACTTCTGCGACCGCTTAAGCGGCCAAGGGAACCCACTCCTCGCCTCGTCGCACGGTGACCGAAGCCAGACTTGATCTCTCCAAGGCGCTTCAGCTCAGCGAGGAAGAAGAAGAGTAAGATCTCTTCTTTGCACTTGTAGTTCTTCGATTCTGTTGCTTTTGTCTTGTATCCGATTTGCTTCCTCTGAACTCATTCCTTTTCGTGACTCGCCTGGCCCGTAGAGCGGCGAGCCAAGGTCCCGTGATTGACATCGAGGACGATCCCACGTCGGCCAGGGGTGCGCCTGAGACCACCTTGCCGGACCAGCAACCATTCTCCAAAGTTCTCAACAAGAGCCCCCAAATGTAAGTGTTTGGTTAACTTCCTGCTGTTGGGCGGCGCTTGGGTGTTCTTCTTTGTTGATACCGATCGTTGGCTTGTGTAGGAGCAGAGCAACTCACCAGAGTGCCCTAAGCCGCTCCCGACATGCGATGCAACCCGCTTGGACTACTCGCCATGAGGAGGATTCCCGACAGGGAGAAATCTCCGACAAGGGACAGTTCTCCGGCAAGGGCGATCACGATCCTAGCAGTACTCCTCTTGCTTGAAAACTTCCCTTGGCTTCTTCTTCGATCTTCTTTTTGAATATTTGCTTGACTTTTCCTCCTTTCCTGGTCGCCGTGGTCCATCTCGCCACGGAGCCGGATGGAGACCGAGGTCGCCGGAGAAGGAGCCGACGCCGATGAATCCGCCCGGCGGAGAGGCCGCCAAGGCTGCTGCCGCAGAGGCTGGCGAGGGTCCGGCGATCGTGACCGACGGCCCCGAGGCTGCAGGAGCCCCAGCGCTACACCGCCGATCCCTCCACACAGCTGACAGCTGTCAGTTCAAGAGCCCCAGCCCATTTCAACGCTTATTTGAAGGTCAAGTGGCGTCTTCATCAAACTCCTCAAGGCCGAGCTCAGAGCGCCGGTTGAAGGAGAAACCTTCGACGAAGAGTTGCTCGCCTCCGCCGGCCGACGCTGGCCTTGACGCCCGAGCAGCAGCAGGGCGAGCCCGAGGAGGACCACCGCCGCGAAGCCGCTTGTCGCTCTACCACGCCCGGCAAGCCAAGCTGGAATCCCGGAGGCGCTTTGTCGCGGGCGGGCGTGACATAGAGAAACGCAGCGAGGAGCTCCGGCATCAATCGTGAAGCTCTTCGGTCTTTGGCGAAGGAGTGGGAGCGACTTCGCACGAGGAGCGCAAAGCCTTCCTCCTCGAGAAGGCCAAGTTGAAGAGCAACAAAGGCTTGCCGCCGAGAAGCTGTCCGCAGAAGGCGAAGCCGGTGCAGCGGAAGGTCAATCTTGACAGCCACGAGGAGGAGCTTGCCGCGCGCGAGCAGACATTTGGCGGGACTCTCAAGGAAGTGAAGGACGCTGCCACAGCTGCCGAGGCCGCCAAGAAGGAGTTGGAGACGAAAGGGGCGCAGCTGGAGGCTGATCTCAAGGCGAGCAGCGAGGATCTTGCCGCGCTCAAGCATGAGCGTGAGAAGGACGCCTACACCCTTGGCGGTAGCAGGTCGTCTCGCCGATAGGGGCAAAGAGCTTAGCGCCGCCAAGGACTCCAATGCGGATCTTGAGTTGAAGCCGCTACTTTGACCAAGACGCCCCGGGCCGGCGCCAGGAGCGAGATCAAGGCCGACGAGGGCGCTATGGCGAGCAATCTTGCCATCAACCAGAATACTTTCAGGGATAACGTGGAGCACTGGACCGAGGGTCTCGTGGATATTGCTGCAGCCATCGATAGGGAGCTGGCAGAGCTGGGAATGGTGGATCTTGGATATTCCACCGATGAGCACCTCCAACCCAGCGCCAAGCTCAGCTTGTTCTTCAAAGGCGTAGGACGGGCGCTCAGCTGACTCGGAAGAGATCCCAAAGCAGCCGGCGAAGAGTCATGCCAGATCTGCGCGGGGAGCTCTCCAAAAGGTGTCGATGAAGGTGGCCTTCGCAATGCGTGCCTCAACCTCACTAACGCCCTCAAGTCCTTGCCACGGGATGCCGATGTGGAGGCGCTCAGACTTTTGTCGCACCCATCGTGGATGTGGTGAGCGGGATCAAGAGGGTTGATGGCGACCGCGTAGATTAGGCCGCCTGCTTTTCTCTTTTCCTTGTCGCCGTTGGTGATGTCATGAGAACAATCTATTAGCGCCATGCGACAAGCTATCTTCTCAATATAACTCTATCTCGGCAAGAATTGCTATGTTATTTCCTTTACTTGATTCCTTCCTTTGTATGTTTTTGCCCTATGCTTTTAGGGAACTTGTCACAGGCACCATAGCCTTGCGCCGAGTCTTGGGACGTCAGCGACCTGCTGGCAGCGGTGCATGCCGACAGAAACCTTGTCGCATAACTAGTCGCAGCTCACTTAAGTTGTTGAGCGGACTCGAAACAAAATAAGGGCGCCAACTAGCTACGAGTTGGTTCCTTCGTGCACAGGTTTTCCATACAAAGCGAGGGTCGCTCGAGGAAGATAACTTAAAATTTTAAAGCGATTGCTCAAACGTTGGCAACTTAGCTTTTCTGTCGTTTGCTTCCGGTAAGTGAAACTTCCTCGGCGAAGGCGAAACTTCCTCGAGCGACGCTTGGGCCACACCATTATCTTCTCCTTTCCCCGGCAAACTTGTGGGCGAGGGAACCTTTCTTTCTTTGAGAGAGAGAAAGAAGGAAAATAAAGATATGGAGCCTTACGGCTCGTTATTGCTTATGCGAGGTAGGTGCTGCATAAAGTGTCGATAATGCATGCATAATGAAGTAGAAAGCATGAAATTGACAAGATGTGCGGAGCACATGAGTTTTACTTATGCATGGGATCTGCGCCCGGCTTTGTACAAAGGATTACATGCAACATCGGCAAGACTTGTACAAAAGGTGGTTGCCGTGAAGCGAGTGTTCCGGGAACCGCGCTCACGTAAAACTTACGAAGATGCTCAATGTTCCAGAGTTGCTCACCGGAATGCCATCTTCGGTCTCAAAGGCGACAGCGCTTGAGCCTAGTGACTTCGTTTCACCCGGTAAGGGCATTCCCACTTCAAGGCCAACTTGTTGGAATTCTTGGCGGACTGAACGCGCCGAAGAACAAGGTCGCCTTTCCTCGAGACTTACGGCATTAACTGCGGCTATGGTAGCGGCGCAAAGCTTCTTGATATCAAGCAGCTCGTCTGACAATGATGAAGACGGTCCTCCTCAAGGAAGCGGTCGTCATCTTGTCGCATCGCTTCTTGCTCGAGCTCATCATAAGCGAGCACTCGAGGTGACCCGTATATCGAGTTCCGTGGGGAGAAGCGCCTCTGCTCCATAGACTAGAGCGAAAGGTGTCTGGCCAGTGGCTCGATTTGGCGTCGTCCTGATCGACCAAAGAACCACCGGCAGCTCCTCAATCCAGTTTCTTCCGCACTTGTGCAGCCTATCGAAAGTCCTGGTCTTAAGTCCGCGCGACGCCAGCGTTCGCCCTCTCCACTTGACCGTTGCTTCTCGGATGAGCAACAGAAGCGAAGCAGACCTTGGCGCCAAGATCTTGGACGTACTGCATGAAGGTGCGGCTCGTGAATTGTGTGCCGTTGTCGGTAATGATCCTGTTAGGGATCCCGAAGCGGCAAACAATAAACTGAAGAACTTGGCTAGCGGCGTCTTTGTCACCTTCCTCACTGCTTCCACTTCCGGCCACTTTGTGAACTTGTCGATGGCAACGTACAAGTACTCAAAGCCCCCGACAGCTCGGGGGAAGGGGCCGAGGATGTCATGCCCCCAGACCGAAAATGGCGGGATAAAGGGATCGTCTGAGAGCTTGAGCTGGTGGTGTATCTTCTTGGAATGGAATGGGCCACGCTTCACACTTGGTTACTTGTGCGGTTGCATCTGGAGGACTGTTGGCCAAAAGAAACCTTGCGAGAATGCTTTGCCGGCAAGTGCTCTTGCGCCAATGTGGTGACCACATATGCCTCCATGTATCTTCGCCAACAGCTTTTGTCCGTCTTTCCCGGGAATACACTTCAATTTCACGCCCGTTCAGCCTTCTTACATGCAGTGTGTTGTCGACAAAGCGATACATACTTGACCGCCGGGCTACTCTTTCCGCTTCTTCTTGCTCTTCGGAAGTTCTCCTGTCTGAAGGAAATGGACAATCTGCTGTGCCCATGCCGGAGCTTGCGGCTCGACAACAAGGACAAAAGGCACATCTGCTGCTTTGCGAGAACATCCGCTTCTCTGGCGAGAACCTGCGGCCCGGCGGGAGCTTGATGTTCCCCGACAAGCTTGCCGAGCAAAACTTGTCGGGAGCGTCTCGCTTCAACGAAACAAACCCTAGGGCTTGTCGGAGCAGCATCGCTCCTCGGCACTCTTGGTGTTGATCTTGGGGACCTTCTTGGCGGCGGCTTCGGGAGCTCGGCCGGAAATAGTCGCCAATCAACTTCCTCTTCTTGTTACTGTCAGCTTGATGGCGCTTCTGATCCGGTTGAGTCGGCTTGAGCACAAAGATCCACTGGTTCCTGTGTAACTTAAGTGCAAGACTTTGACAAAGCCATCGGCAATGTCGTTCTGAGCTCTTGGAACATGTTCCATCTGTAGGTCGTCAAAGTGCTCTTCTAGCTTTCTCACTTCATCAACATAAGCTTCCATCAACTGGACTCGATAACTCTTGTTCACTTGGCGGATGACAAAGGCTGTGAGTCACCCACGACAATGAGCTTCTTGATCCCAAGGTCTCTGCGATCTCGAGACCGGCAAGCAAACCTTCATACTCTGCAGTATTGTTTGTTGCTTGCTCCTTGGGAAAGTGCATCCGGACTACGTACTTGAGGTGTTCTCCGGTGGGTGCAACAAGTAGTACGCCCAAGACCGGCGCCTTGCAATGAGAAAGCACCATCAAAGTACATCACCCACTCTTTGCTTGCTTCCTTGGCCGGGGATGCTCGTCTACGGAATTTCTTCATCTTGCGTTGGCGTCCATTACGCTATGAACTCCGCCAATGCTACTGCTTTGGATAGTTGAGGTGCTCTCAAACTTGAGGCCAAAGCTTGACAGTTCAGCGCCCACTCGACAATCCTGCCTGCTTTACGGATTTTGTAGTATCCTCTTATTGAAAGCGGTGACGATTGTGATCTCGTGCTTGGAAGTAATGGCGCAGCTTTCTCGAGGCCATGAGAAGGCCGAGCGTTTCTCGCACACCAGAATACCTTGGCCTAGCCCCTGCGGAGGGAACCGACGGTAAAGCTGGGCGCTGCACCATTCTCTTCGCACCTTCTCACACGCTGCCAAGCAGATCCATCCTTGTCGGGACGTAGCTTGTCGGTGAAGTCCCTTGCTTGTCCTTTGGATGCATCTGCCATGGTTGCCGGCTCATCCTCCGCCTCTCTCTACGCCACTAACGCACCACTAACCACTTGATTGGTTGCCGATATATATAGCAGCAACTTCTCTTGTGGCTTAGGTGCGACAAGTGTTGGAGTGGAGGACAGGTATCTCTTTAAGTCTCTGCGGCGCAGCCTCCGCTCGAGTCCATTTCATTGGACCTGCCTTTTTCAATATTTTGAAAAATGGCGAGGCGGCCAGCAGACCTAGAGATAAACTTCTGCCGAGAGCGACTACGCAACCGGCAAGTCTTCGTACATCCTTGACGCCGCTTTGGTGCTTCAATCGCTCAATGGCCTTGATCTTGTCGGGATTGGCTTCAATTCCCCGCCGAGACGAAGCACCCGAGAAGCTGGCCGGAGGGGACTCCAACCCCACATTTCTCGGGGTTGAGCTTGAGGTTGATCTTGCGCAGATTTGCAAAGGTCTCATCTAAATCTTGAATCAGAGTTGCCTTGTCCTTGCACTTGACCACTATGTCATCCATGTAGGCTTCCACATTTCTGTGTATTTGCGGCTCGAAAGCGTCATGGACTACCCTTGCAAATGTTGAACCAACATTCTTTAATCCGAAAGGCATCCGTACAAAATAAAGAGGTGCCACACGGGTGATGAATCGGTCTTCTCCTCATCCTCTTCTTCCATGAAGATCTCGATGGTACCACGAGTATGCATCAAGAAATGAAAGCAAATCACATCCGGTACGTGGAGTCAACAATGCAGTCGATGCGCCGCAAGGAAATGGGTCTTTGGGACAAGCTTTATTAACATCGGTAAAGTCGATACAAAGCCTCCATTTCCGCTTGCCTTCTTGCGACGACTACTGAGATTGGCCAACCACGAGGATGGAGCACTCCTCCGACAAGGCCTGCTGCTTCCAATTTCTTGATTTCTTCGCAATGAATTCTTGGCGCCCACCGCTCGCTTGTTGACTTTACGCTTGACGGGCGCGCGATGAGGACAGACAGCTAGGTGGTGCTCAATTACTTTCTTGGGAACACAGGATGTCGGGACGGTTGCCATGCAAACACGCCGACGTTACCGCGCGAAAGCAACGGCGCGCTTTCCTATTTAGGGTCGAGTGGCACCGATGGTGAAGGTACCACCGGTGCCGTCCTCCTTGGCGGACACCTTCTTGGTCTCTGGTGGAGCTGCCATCGTCTTCTTACACTTGCCGGTGGAGCTCGATGGTGCGTCCTCGACGGTAGCGCAGCACTCCGAGGAGGTGCGCTTGCCGGAGTGGGCATCAGAACTCTTGCCGGGCTTGGACTTCTTCTTCCCCCCGGGAGCTTCAGCGGCAAGTGACTTGCGATCATTGCTATGGCTGCTGCTTCCCGGTAGATCTTGTCGGCGCAGATAAGAGCATCCTTCTTGTCGCCAGGGATAGAGATGACACTTATTGGGCCTGGCATCTTCAGAATGTTGTATGCATAGTGAGAGGCTGCCATGAATTTGGCGAGTGCTGGACGGCCAAGTATCCCATTGTAAGGCAATGGAAAATCAGCAACGCCAAAAGTGACCCTCTCGGTCCCGAAGTTTAACTTCACGCCAAATGTCACCCGGCAACGTGATCTTCCCCTTCGCTTGCTCCTTCCCGGATTGATCCTTGGAATGTGCGGTCTCTTCGAGCTTCGCCGTCGGGGATTTGGAGTTTCGAGTACCACGGAGGAGATCAGGTTCAAGCCGCCCCGCCATCAACTAGCATCTTAGTGACCTTGAGGTTGCGGATAGTTGGTGAGACCAACATCGGCAAGCACCCGACCGCATGATTATGCGATCGTGGTGGTCCTCAATATCAAAGATGATAGGCGTCTTGGACCATTTCAGAGGCTTCTGCGTGACTCGACGGATGGTTACGCCAAGATTGACTTCCCGCATCCTTTGCTTGAGTTGGCGGTGTGAAGTATGCGAGAAGCACCGCCGTCAACGCACAAGACCTCTGTGGCTTCGAACTCCTGCTCATCGGCCTCGTCATCATCCATATCTTCATCGCTGTCATCATCTTCATCCTTATCGGCGGCGGCTGGGAAGGTCTGTCTCCTTGTTGCTTGGCCTTGCCGCGCGTCCTTCCCCGGCCGGGCGCTTCTTGCTAGCTCCTCCGGCACCTTCTGAGCCTTCTCCTTGTCGCTGGCTTCGTATTCAGCCTTCTTTGTTCGGACAAGCTGCTCGACCCACGAACACCTATGGGACCATGGACGAGCCCCTTCGGTTCGGCGGGGGCGGAAGGTCGCATCGAAGAGCAGATTGAGGCGACACAAGCGGTTACCCAACGGAGCTCTCCGGAGAGATAACACTCCTCTTGCTGCATGTATAGGTGTATTGAGTTCTTGCTTGAGAGAGCTAAGTGTATTACGGCTTGAGCCTTCGAACCCCTCTCTACGCTATGCATGGGCCTCCTTTTATATGCTCAAGGGTCACCGACAGGTGGCAACGTAGGCAAGGGCAAAAATGGAAAAGGACTTGCGGTTGGTACAGCTACTTGTACAATGTATCATACCTAACCCGGACGGCAGGGGACAAAGGCACTAAATGCCCGTCTAAGTCGCCCAAACAGTGCAAAAAGGGACCGTCAGGGACGCCACCGCTTGCCACGATGGCTATCTTGTCAGCGCCGCTTGCCACCACGCACCCACGGCTGCCTGACCTCTACGCCACGTCTTTGGAAGGGTCCTGTGGCGACACGTTGTTGGATGTGCCTGGAAGCGGAGGAAAAGAGTGGTAGTCTGCCATGACAGCGCCTTTACATGATTTGTTGCCTTGTCGGCGTCCGGAAGCTTATCGCTCATCGGGCCTTCGGCAAGCTCCTCTTGCCGGGGCCTTGTCTCTAAGGTGCCTTGGCTGGCCTTCCTGGCAAGCTCCTCTCGCCGGGGCCTTGTCTCCTTGGTTTAAATACTTTGTTCTTGAATGGCTCCAAAAGGAACCACGGAGGACCTTGGCGGTCACCTGGCAAGCCTTGCCGCTGAGTGTCTTGCAATCGCCGTGCGAGTTCGGGATACTAGGGTACCCCTACTCTAGTACACCGACAATATGTATTTCTCCAAGATCTTTCACATTCTTTTCATCGTTGGTTCAACCTTTTTATTTTTCATTCTCCCGGAGTGTCTAAACAATTCATGGTGGTGTTTCTCGTTGTCATTCTCGGATTTGAAGACCGAATAAGAGTTTCTCTTCAATCTTATCCGTTCTATCAAATATGTGTGGTTCTAGCTTCATGTCATGCTCATAATTGTTTTTGATTGTGACAATTCTTTTCTTACCATCCGGAGCATTTCATGAGTTGTTTCCATTTCTTTCCTCCGAAGGCCATCATGTCATAATTCTTCATTCTCAGCGTGTAACTATCATTCTCCAAATCTTACCGGTGCATCGTTCAAATATCCTCTAATCAGTTCATGATCTCTTTGTTCTCATGTATCTAAATCCCCTCAAGTATCTTCATTCGTTTTTCCAATTCTTCATGGTGAATTGTGCCTTTTGTATTTTCATTTTCAATTCTTACGGCGGTTTGTTCAAGATTCCTCTTCCTATGTTCTCATATTAATTCATTCGTTCTTTCCAATCCTACCGGTGGATCGGTGAAGAGTTTTCTCAAGTCTACACTATATCTCTCTTAACCCTTTCTACGAGAATAAGTAGTATGCCAAATCCGTTGCTTGTCATCAATCTAAATTTGTGAAGGATACGCATAACGTAATTCTTATTATTGTTTCGTCCAAGTTATCTAGTTTCTTCTTTCCAGAGTTGTTCATCATGTCATTTTTTTCTCGGTTCGGGATGCTTCATCTTTTCTTTTCAGTAGTTCCAAGTTTTTCGCATTATCTCGTCGCGAAGCTCCATCTAAATCATCGCAAGGCTTCACCTTCTGTTTTCAACTTCCCTTTCTTTTTTATCATCCTTTTATTACCGGAGTTCTTCATGGAGCCTCTACATGGTGGTTTATCAAGGACCCTTTTCATTCTTCAATTGTTCGTCAAGATTTCTCACGGAGTTATGATCCGCCAAGCTATACTCAAAAATAAACATGGTGCTCTACACATGTTTTGTTTTGAGGAGATCAAGCATTCTTCATCGTGCATTTTGAAATGCAAATCTTTCTACCTTATCTTTTGAGGTGGTGTTATATCATTCTTGACAATTTCCAGTCATGTTTCGCGATTCACATGTTGTCAAGAATGAGGTATATTAAATCCACTAATCTCTTCGTTGGAGTTATCTTGGGTGATATTTCACCAAAGCCATCCCTAAGGAATGTTGCTATTGTGGTGCTTATCAATGATCCAAGTTATCTCTCTATCATCTTGGTGGAAGAAGTTTTTCATCTCTTTGGTGCTCTCAATCAAATCAATGGTTTCAGTTAGTCGCCGTTTGTCACCTCATAATGTTGAGATGGTTTCCATAAGCCCACAACAAGCTTATCCTTTCGTGTTGATAATCCAACAACTCCATTCTAGCATTTCTTGTAAGCGCGCTATTTCAAGATCTTGTTTCCCTCCGTTCATTCCATTACACTCTTTCATTTCTTTCGGAGGCATTGTGATGTTGCTCTCTTCGTCCCATCATCTCGTTTTCTCAAGATCATGTTCTTTCCTTGCTTATCCATTTAACCGTAGTGTTGTGTCATCTCTTTAAGTTCTTTTCATCTTATCAAGTTTTGCTCCTCTTTTCAACCACCGTGGTTTCAATTCCTTCTTGTCCATTGTGCTCGTCTTTCATAGATTTGCAACCTCCAAGGTTCACATGGTGTTCCTTGTTCTCTTTCTACCGGAGTGCTCTTAATTTCGTTCAACTCTGTTGTGTTCTTCATTCAAGTTTTCAACCTCTCAACTTTGTCTTACCTCTTCCTCTTCCGTTTCTCCCTGGTGCCATCCTTAGATCTCGGGTCGAGGCCTCTTGTAAGTGGAGGAGAGTTGTGACGCCCCAAGACCGACGCTCCAGAAGTCTTCCAGCTATTTCGTTGCCGCCGTGTGTTTTATTTTGTTTGTTGCATCATCATGTCATCATGCACATTGCATCCGCATGTTTTCATAATACTCATAGTCGTTCGTGGTTGCCGCCACTTCTTTGTCTCTGTTGACCTTCTCTCAGACCAACCGGACCGCTCTCTTCTCTCTTGTCTTCTCCGTGGCGTTTTGTCAGACCCTGTTGTCTTCGATTTCCCCTCTCGTCTATATGTCCAGCCTCTCTGCACATTTCATAGACCCCTTGCGCGCGTCCGAAACTTCCCCGAACCCGAGCAGGACTATCGTTACCGTGGGGTCCGGATCATCCCCAAACATCTATAAAACATCTCCGTTTTCTTATTTGGACTTCCTAACCTATATTTTTCTTAGCCGTCCGTTTACGATCCAAGGGACGAGATGTCCCCTAACCTAAATTCATCTGATATAAATACCAGTCTAACCCTAGATCCTAGGGGTCTTGTCCCATCGATCCCATTGTGCCGCGGCCACTCCTCCGGTCCCTTCTTCCTTGGGATCCCCTCCCGATCCAGCCGTCATCTGACCACCTCCCTCGATTTGCGCCGCCGCCCAACAACTTTCTCCAACGAGCGCAGCCACCTGGACAAACTCCAAGACCCCCACGATCCTACCGGTGCCTCCCCTGGATCCCCTCGTCCAGCCATTGCCACCGTGAAACACACTCGTGCTCGTCTTCCACGCAAGGACGGGAGAGGAGCTCCCGATCCTTGTGGCCAAGGCGACCTCATCGCCGTTGCTCGAGCCTCCTCCGGCAGCCGTCGCCGATGACCACCCGCAGGACCCCATTGTGCCCATCACCTTCCTCCTCCTTTGTCTTTTCCTTCTTCCCGCCTCTCATCTTTATCCTGTTTCTCTTGACAGGGAGCCGACACCCATGGAGCTTGCCGCTGCCTCTCCGTCGCCGTCGCATCGCTAGAGGTGAGAGTTGCGCCTTTGAGTCTAGTTTGCTTCCCATCGCGTCGCTCCTTGCTGACTGCCCAGCCGCCGTTGCTTTTGCAGAGCCCAGGCCATGGTTGTCCTCTGCTTCAGATCAAGGCGCCCGGACGCGGATCCGGCCCCCCTCGGCGTCCACATCGGGATCCGCCGATCTCCCGCGCCTGTCTCCGGACTTCCCTGCTTCACCAAGCCTCATTGTCGGCCTCTACTTCCTCTCGCTTGAGCAGAGGATGAGCGCGCCGCCCCTGCGTTGACCCGCGCCTCCCCATCTTGCTCGGCCCAACTACGCGCCTAGCAGCCCAGGAACCGGCCTCCTCCACCTTCTGCATCGACCGGGCCGAGGCCCATGGTGAGCGCCCAGTCCGCCCAGATTCGGCCCGATCTATATTTTTCTGCTCTGGACAAATTTCCTAATAATCCAGGGAACTGCACTTTTACAGAAAAAACCCTAGTGTTCATGCATCTAATAACTAATTAACCATGCACCATATGTAAATAATCTATATATGTAAAATGCTTAGAATTTCATCTAGTTTCATAATATCAAACTCTCATCCATGTTTAAAATGTTTAAACTTGCTGTTTGTTTAATTTTGCCTAAATGCCATGTTAAAATGATTTATTTCATAACTAATTAATCGTAGCTCCGAATTTAATAAACTTTGTATGTAAATGGGGTGGAATAATGCATAGATTAACTTGGTGCACTTTATTTTACTGTTTAACAACATTAAAATATGGTTTAGGGCAGAACGGTAGCAAATTCAAAATATGCACATGGGGATTTTCTGGAATTGTTGTTTGTTGTTCCGGCCTCATTTAAACTTGCCTAGATAGGTAGTTTTCATATGCTTCACCCCTTGCCATGTTTAATAACATTTAGTATTGTTGGGTACATAAACGGGAGAGAACTAAATAATTGTTGTGAAGTTCCGTCAATATGTAGTATTGTTTGTGCACTTTGCCATGCCATGCCTTTTTAAACCGGACATGCATCATACTTGATTTTGCATCATACCATGCTTATGTGATGGTTGTTTACCATGTTGTTTGCTCCTTTCTGGTTTGCTTCTCTCATTAGCTTCGGTTTCGCTCTGGAGTTTTGAGGATTCCTTCGTCTACGTCCGTTTGTCTTCTTCATGGACTCGTTCTTCTTCCTTGCGGGATCTCAGGCAAGATGACCATTATCCTCGATATCACTTCTATCTTTTCTTGCTAGTTGTTCGTTCTATCACTTTGTCGTGCTACCTACCACTTATTTATCATGCATCCCATATTGCCATGTCAAGCCTCTAACCCACCTTCCTAGCAAACCGTTGTTTGGCTATGTTACCGCTTTTGCTCAGCCCCTCTTAGAGCATTGTTAGTTGTAGGTGAAGTTGAAGATTGCTCCATGTTTGAACATGATTATGTTGGGATATCACAATATCTCTTATTTAATTAATGCATCTATATACTAGGTAAAGGCTGGAAGGCTCGGCCTTATGCACGGTGTGCCACTCTTGCCGCCCTAGTTTCCGTTATACGAGTGTTATGTTCCCTAATTTTGCGTTCCTTACGCGGTTGGGGTTATGGGACCCCCTTGAAAGTTCGCTTTGAATAAAACTCCTCCAACAAGGCCCATCCTTGGTTTTACCATTTTCCTACCTACCACCTATACCTTTCCCATGGGTTCTGCATACTCGAGGGTCATCTTTAGTTTAGCCCCCGGGCCGGTGCTCCTCGAGCGGTCGTCAATCGAGCCAGGCACTGAGGCCACCTCGGGGAAACTCGAGGGCTGGTTTTACTCGTAGCCTATCTCATCTGGTGTGCCCTGAGAACGAGATATGTGCAGCTCCTATCGGGATTTGTCGGCACATTCACGTGGTCTTGCTAGACTTGTTTTAGCATTGTTGAAATGTCTTGTAACCGGGATTCCGAGTCTGATCGGGTTGTTCCAGGAGAAGGAATATCCTTCGTTGATAGTGAGAGCTTGTGATGGGCTAAGTTGGGACACCCCTGCAGGGTATAAACTTTCGAGAGCCATGCCCACGGTTATGTGGCAGATGGAAATTTGTTAATATCCGGTTGTAGAGAACTTGACACTTGACTTAATTAAAATGAATCAACCGTGCGTGTAGCCGTGATGGTCTCTTTTCGGCGGAGTCTGGGAAGTGAACACGGTTTGGGCTATGTTTGAACGTAAGTAGTTCAAGATCACTTCTTGATCACTTCTAGCTTCCCGATCGTTCTGTAGCTTCTCATCTTACTCTTGTACTCGTATCTTAGCCACCATATTTGCTTAGCGCTTGCTGCAACTCCACCTCATTACCTCATCCTACCCATAGGCTTAAATAGTCTTGATCTCATGGGTTTTGAGATTGCTGAGTCTTCGTGACTCGCAGATACTACCAAAATAGTTGCAGGTGCCGATGATACCAGTGCAGGTGATGCCACCGAGTTCAAGTGGGAGTTCGACGAGGACCTTGGTCGTTACTATGTTTCATTTCACGATGATCGATGGTGGAGCCCAGTTGGGACGACCGGGGATCTAGCATTTCGGGTTATCTTCTTCTCTTTTGGTTGTCTGTAGTCGGACTATGTGTGTACTCTAAATGATGTATGAATTATATGTTCATTGTGTGACGTAGTGATTGTAAGCAAACCCTCTATTTATCCCTTTCTTGTTCATTACATGGGATTGTGTGAAGATGACCCTTCTTGCGACAAAACCACAATGCGGTTACGCCTCTAAGTCGTGCCTTGACACGTGGGAGATATAGCCGCATCATGGGTGTTACAAGTTGGTAATCAGAGCCATCCCCGACTTAGGAGCCCCCTGCTTGATCGAATCGCTGACGTTGTTGAGTCTAGAACAAAAATGTTTTGAGTCTTAGGATTATATATATCAGAGAGTAGGATTCTTTTTACTCCTCAGTCCCTTCGTCGCTCTGGTGAGGTCTCTTGACGTAGATGTTTTGTCTTTCCTCTTCTCAAATTTCACTATTTTTTTTAAGATCACGCGGGTATCTTGGGATTGTTCTGATATTCTTTTGACAAGAACATTGTTCTTGGTGCCTCCTGACATTTAGGGGTTGTGGCAGTGTCCTGGGGAGTTGAGCTCCGAGGTTTTGTCGTCACAATTATAGTTGCAGTTCTGGAATACGTGAGTTTCGCCGACATCGAAAATCTCTTTTATGCAGTTGTTGGTGAGATAACCTCGATGCCACCCAGTACTGGGGCAGGGGTTCAGGAGTATTGCCATAGCTCGTATAACGGATGCTTTTCGAAGGTTGAGGTACACGATTTTCGGAGTTTTCTTGGTTATGTGTTGACGGATGGATACAGCTGGATGTAGGGATTGTTTAGTTTGGGTGAGATATATTGCTTCCCCTGTATCCCCAAAACCAGATTGCATAACCAGAAAGTTTCGCGAGTTTATATGTGGGAATTCAAGTATCTCGTACGATATCTTTCCAAGAGACACATGATATGATATGGGGTCTATCATATGTTTATTCTGGCTTATCCTGCAGGCCAAATCCTTGTTTTGTTTTTGTTGTGGTATTCGAGTTGCTTCGATGTCAAGTGTTGATTCCATACCTTTTCTAAACGGTGTTCTCATATTTCTATGGGAGTACTAATCCTTCTTGATCATTGAGGTTGTCATGTCAACTCTTTTCCAACCGGCGTGCTTCTCTCCAGGCTAATCCTATCATTTTTCCCATTCGCGAGATCAATTCTAAGTTTTCTCAACGGTATCCATTCCATCTACCCCAAGTTGCCTTTGTTTTCCTGCCCTCCCACCCTTTTCTTCAAGGACTCAGATTTCTTAATCAAGTATCCTTTTATTGATGGGAAGTCTCTTCATTCTTTTCTTTCAATGTTCTTATCCGGTGATTTCCCATGAAGATACTAACGGAGCTTCAAGTTTATCATTCTTCACTCTCTTTTCTTCTCCGGTGGATTCAATTCAATCTTTGTTGATCATATCATTTTACTCGTTTTAGGTGCTTTCTCATGCCGGTGCATCTCTTAATCATCCACTTCTTGCTATTCAATTGGTTTGAAATGTAGAAGATATCCCAGAAGATTCGTGTTTCCATTCTTATTCCTTTCAAGCTATTTCGAGGTTGTTACCTCATTCAAGACGTTCAAATCAACCGGTGCAATTTCTCCTCCTAAGCAATCGTCCAACAGTGTTTTATTTTTAGTGGGCCCTAACCCACAGGTCTTTTTCAAGGATCTTACCTGACTCTTCTATTTTTTTCCGGAGCTGTTCCCAAATTCTTTTTGAAGTTTGACGTAAGAATGAATCATCATCAGTCATATGTCTTTCTCCAAGATCTTTCACATTCTTTTCATCGTTGTTTCAACCTTTTTATTTTTCATTCTCCCGGAGTGTCTGAACAATTCATCGTGGTGTTTCTCATTGTCATTCTCGAATTTAAAGACCGAAGAAGAGTTTCTCTTCAATCTTATCCGTTCTCTCAAAGATGCGTGGTTCTAGCTTCATGCCATCCTCATAATTGTTTTTGATTGTGACAATTCTTTTCTTACCATCCGGAGCATTTCATGAGTTGTTTCCATTTCTTTCCTCCGAAGGCCATCATGTCATAATTCTTCATTCTCAGCGTGTAACTATCATTCTCCAAATCTTACCGGTGCATCGTTCAAATATCCTCTAATCAGCTCATGATCTCTTAGTTCTCATGTATCTAAATCCCCTCAAGTATCTTCATTCATTTTTCCAATTCTTCCCGGTGAATTGTGCCTTTGGTATTTTCATTTTCAATTCTTACGGCGGTTTGTTCAAGATTCCACTTCCTATGTTCTCATATTAATTCATTCGTTCTTTCCAATCCTACCGGTGGATTGGTGAAGACTTTTCTCAAGTCTACGCTAGATCTCTCTTAACCCTTTCTACGAGAATAAGTAGTATGCCGAATCCGTTGCTTGTCATCAATTTAAATTGGTGAAGGATATGCATAACGTAATTCTTATTATTGTTTCGTCCAAGTGATCTAGTTGTTCATCATGTCATTTTTTTCTCGTGGAGTTCTTATTATTGCTTCATCTTTGCTTTTCCGGAGTTCCAAGTTTTCCGCATTATCTCGTCGCGAAGCTCCATCTAAATCATCGCAAGGCTTCACCTTCTGTTTTCAACTTCCCTTTCGTTTTATCATCCTTTTATTAAACACGGTAAAGAAAGATGCAAAAGACATTCTGTTTGCTGAACAAGGTGAAGCGAAATGCCCGTAGTGTGCTCTCCTCCATGCAAAAGGCAAGCACGACTCTAGTCCAACCCCTTGTGATGGCCGACCGCCCATCCTTCACTATCTTCATGACTCATGAGGACATCTAGATAGTCATTGTGTTCTGGTAGAAATACTTTAACCTTTGCATGCCCGCCAATCTTGTAACTTGAGAGGTAATCTTGAGTAAGCTGTTTCGAGAACCACTGCAAAAGAAAAAAGATTCAGACATTGTCATCTAACACAACTCATTATGGGCAGTAAAGAGAAGGATGCAGAGTTCTTACTTACCATGCTGCAGTTCATTTTTTTTTACCATGAAAACTGCAGGGCTTGGCCCCACATCGTTTTATTAAAAGAACAAACAAAAGTATATGTACAGATCCAACAGAAGTGGAAAAAAGAATGAAAGGAAAAAACTAAGCTATTCTAAGTTACAAGGAGGGGAGGCTTCAAGGGGGCAAGAAAGCAATCCAATGAAGAAGTTCCTCCTTATGCCTAGATTCTATCCTGTGTGCCAAGAGGGAAATATCATGGATGAAACCAGCCTTCCATCTGCCAAAAGATGGTCTTATCTTCCTGAAGATCTTGTCTTTTTTGACTATCCAGATATTCCACCATGTCAGAAAGACTACTTCAGCAAAGAAAGGTTTAGCAAATTCAACTCGGCTTTGAACTGCAATTTCCACCATGTCAAAGCTAGGAGACCAATATATCTGCAAGTAATTCCAAATCCTAACCTTTGAAATTGCATTGAAAAAATAGATGGTTTACATCCTCCAAAGAGCCAACTGCATAGCACACATTCAGGTCCATCCTCAATTTCCAAAGGCCTTCTCTCGAATCATGTCTTTGGTGTTGACTCATCCATAATAACTAGCCATGCAAACATTTTTATGGACATAGTACAACAACTTTTCCATATCCATTTCAGGAGAGGGTTAGCCACAATCGGTCTATGACCCAGCTCATCATACTTCTTGGCAGTATATTGAGTCCTTTTGTCATCATCCCAAGTCCAGCAATCAGGCATCAACCTCTTACCCGCAAATTCATCCATAAAGTGTAACAGACTCTGAAACTCCATATATGTCTGTTCTAAAAAAGGTAACTGGAAAAGCTTCAGAAGGTTATCAGAATTAAGAACTTGCTGCACTGAGATGCACTGCTCTAAACAGTAGGAGAAGAGCCTTTTAAATTTGTCTTGAAGCAAAAACCTGCTATTGCCAGCCCAGCAATCTTTCCAAAAAAGAGAAGTATCCCCACTGTTGACTTGAACCACAGACGCATCTTTGAATTTGTCCATGACTTTGGAGACATCTCCCACCAAAAGGATCCACATAGAGTGGTATCATGCGGAACCCTATCATGATAATAGGAATTCCAAATTAGGTGCACCCATGGAACATCCTCCTTATTGTAGAATTTATGCAAATTTTTAAGCAGCAATGGATCATTTTGCACACCAAGATTCATAATACCTAAGCCCCCTTTATTCTTGGGTCTACATACCAGAGGCCATGCAGCTAGAGAGTGCCCAGATTCTTGTCCATACTTCCTCCATAAACATTGCTGCTGTATCCTTTCCAATTGTTTCAAAACACTAGGTGGAATTTGCAGGCTACACAGGAAGAAAATTGTCATAGATGACATAACTGAATTAAGTAGTTGCAGCCTTCCTCACTGACGCAGAAACCAAGAGCTGGCAGTGAGCCTCCTCTCCATGCAATCAACCAGGGTCATGAAGTCAATGATCTTGGGCCTTGTTGTACACATAGGTAGGCCAAGGTAAGTAAAGGGCATTTCCCAATTTTACAGCCAAGAACACCAGCCAGTTGATCTGCCAAATCACTTACACATTTCTTGTAATCATTAAAGACTTGTGGAAATTGATTTTGAGCCCAGTTGATTGAGAAAAAATCATGAGAGCTTCTTTGAGCACCACCAATTGATCCCTCTGGGCAGGGATAAAAAGTATAGTGTCATCAGTATACTGCACCATAGGGAAATCTAGGATCATGAGATGGAATTGGTAGCGAGAGCAGCCCCCTGCTAACCATGTTATTTAACATTGAATGAAGAATATCTGCTGCAAGCACAAATAACAGAGCAAAGGGTCTCCTTGTCTGACTCCACATTTGCATTTGAAGTGTCTGCCAGGCACTCCATTTACCATCACAGAAGAAGTTCCAGAAGTCAAATGCCTTCTCAATAGAGTCAAATGCCTTCTCAAAATCCAGCTTGAAAAGGATGATGGGCCTCTTGGCCTGCAAAATGGTGAGGATAGCCTCATGCTCAATAGAGTCAAATGCCTTCTCAAAATCCAGCTTGAAAAGGATGATGGGCCTCTTGGACTGCTTGCATTGGTGTATATACTCAAAACTCCAGGCAAGGCAATCTTGTATAGTTCTGGATTGAATGAACCCATACTGGTTCTTGTGAATGCACCACATAATTTCCCGCTGGAATCTGTTGGCAGCCATTTTGGTAAGTAATTTAAGCCCAAAACTAGTAAGGGATATGGGCCTATAATCCCCTACCCCCTCTGGTGCATTAGATTTAGGCACCAACACAATGAAAGAATCATTAGTGTTTTCCAGGTGGACTCTCTCAGCATGAAAATCTTGTACCAGTGTGTTAAATTCATTTGAAATAATGTGCCAGCACTTCTTGAAGAAAAGTCCATTAAATCGACGGGACTAGGTGATTTATCCACGTGCATTTCCTTCACCACCGCTCAATTTCCTCTTTGCCAAAGGGTTTCACAAGCACATCCAAATTTAGGTACCTTCTGAATCAGATTTTCCAAATCAAGCCCCATGTTAATACCCTTTGCTTGGCCCATTCTCTCTTTGAAGGCTTTATGAAAAGCATCAAGCAATAACATCATGATTGGAGGTGACAGATCCATCCCCCAAGGTCAGAGAGGCAATTGAGTTTCTCCTATGCCTCTAAGAGGCCATAGCTTGAAAAAACTTGGAATTTTCCTCCCCTACCTTGATATATCTGATGGTGCATCTTTTCTTCCAATAAACACACTGTAAGTGCACCAAGTGAGCATGGTGCAATTTCACCAATTTTCCTAAAATTGAATTCCTATCTGAATAAAGGTCTACATTCCTCCAAACGTTCTAGTCAGCAGATGACCCAATTACATTTCTCAATCAGAATTGTGATATGTGAAATACCCTTTTGCCAGGACTTTAAAGCCTTCCTCAGGGTCTTTAATTTATCTGAAATTATGGCGATGATGTGTGCTTGGGGAAGGTTGTGACCATGATCGCTGCACACAATCCAAAAAACTAGGCTGCTCAGTCCGATGAATTCTCAAACCTGAAAATGTTAGCCTTTGGAATAGAGGTGGAGATATTAACTAGACAGGCACATGACACGAGGTGGTTACTGCTAGGGGGCCACCGAGTCATTGGATAAGAATCAATCCAGCTTTGCAGAGGTGAAGATCCAACAAGCTGTTCCAACAGAGGAGAATCTTGCATATTTGACCAAGTGTATTTTCTGCCTTTGAGGGGCAGCTCAAGCAGACCAAGGTGTCCAATTATTTCAGTAAAGATGAACATATCATTAACATCCCCCCTGGCAAGTTTCAGTTATCCTGTGACCTTATAAAGTTAAAATCCCCCAAGACCATCCAGTTCGATTGGGGGTCAATATTCAGATTATAGAGCCACTGAACAAAATCATCCCTCATTTCTCCTTGACTAGGGCCATACAAATTCACCAAAGTCCAAAGAATCATTGTTATGAATCAAGTGAATTTAACCACAATGTTGTAGGGTTTCACTTCAACCAAAGAGCTAGTGAAACAATCAGTTCTCCAAGCAACTAAAAGGCCACCTGAGGCCCCTCTAGAGGGGGACTCAATGAACTGATCAAAACGAGCTGGACAAATGCTTTTAATTAACTGACAGACACATTCAGTTAACTTAGTTTCTTGCAAACAAACCACCGAGCATTGGCTCTCATTAATTTTTTCTCTAACTGCCCGTTGGCGCATTTCAGAATTAAGGACCCTTACATTCCAACAGAGAACCTTCCAGCTGCGCTTAGAATTTACATTCATATTTAACCAGCATAGTTTGGGCAACAAAAGTACAACACATAGTGTTGCACAACGAAACCATAACACCATTGGAAATAAAAAGTTCACCAAAACCACAACCAAGCGACATAAGTAGTATTACAGGCCTAAGATAACTAGCATATTTAAAGGGCTTGCCAGACCCAATGCAAGCATGAAGATGACACATCATTTATCAGCCCCAGTGGAAGAATCTTCAGAAGGTTCAGCCATAAGCTTCTCCTTAGTTAGCAGCACCGGATCCATCTCCAGGTCCAACCCTGCAGTCTGCAGCACTTCTATGGGTGTCTGAGGTGGAATGAGCTGATCTCCTTGCTGGGCCGGATTGCCCATTGGGCTGCTTTGCTGGGCCTTGGGGAGGCAGTAACAAGTTTAGCTCTGGGCCTGTTCTTCCTGGGCTGCTGTGGCAATTCTTCAAAAACCTGTTTAAATCCATCCCGCCGAGCAGAGCTTCTAGTACAATGCCGAACTGAGGTTTCCATGATTGGAACTGCCACTTTCTTCTTTCCTCTACTCTTCAAAGGCTGGGTTTTGGCAGCAGAGAAAACAGTTAAGCTCTTCTGAGTGCAGTCATCAGAAACAAGAGAGGGGGTTGTGATCAATTGGGGTTTGATCCACAAATAAAGCTCGGGCCACTGGTCAGCTGGGCAAAGTGATCACTTCTCGAGTCTCAGAAGGAGAATCAGCCGACCTTATCAGCGTGGGGACCAGGAGATCCACATCGAAGGCAATATCCCATGCACGTTTGGAGTAAATCACTGGGCACATTGGTTTGCAGAAAATTGGGGGAGGAACTTCCAAAACATCAAACTCTGGCAGAAGCGTGAGGAAAGATCGTTTCCAAATCATCTCAGGAGGGAGTGACGGGCCCTCCACCACACGCACCATGCCAACGAATAGCTGCTGCGGTTAAATAACAGGTGGCTGGTAAGGTACAATTGCAAGCTGCTGCACAGGGTCAACTGCATCTTGTTGTTCCACAGGCTCTGCTTGAACGTGCTCGACAGGCTCAGCTTCAATGTGCTGCTCAACAAGCTCAACTTCAATGGGCTGCTTGACAGGCTCAGCTTCAATGTGCTGCTCAACAGGCTCTGCTTCAAAGTGTTGCATGATAGGCTCTACTTCATGCTGGACATGCTCTACAACATGAACTGGCTCGGCAGCATCCTGAACCTCAAGGACGACCTGTTCAACAGATATAGAGGCTTCAGGCTGATCAATGACCATGAAAACTTGATCTTGAGGCGGCTGCTCCGGCTGCTGAGGAGGCTGCTCCACCCATACTGCATTTCCCCAGCCATCCGCATCATGGGCCTGCATTGGGGGCACAGGCGCCAATGGAGCCTCATTCCAACCCAGCCGGGGGTAAGGGGGCAACACGAATGGAATATTTTTAGGCACAAGCTGCCCAGGGAGTGGATGAGGATTGCCATCGAGCGGCATCGGGTCCTCATCGTTAGGCATCTGATCAGCAAAATCCGCCCCAAGAACATAGTAAGCCGCAGTCCAAGAAACACTAGCCCCTCCCCATTTAGCGTAATCTCCAAAAACCACACTATGCAGTACCAACAGAGTATCAGGAAAAGAAGCCCTGACCAAAGTATGAACTAGGTATAGATCCTCATTGTCCCAAGATTGAAACTTACCAAAAGTACTGACTGCTTGAGCAATGAACTCAGTGGGACGGTAATCCAAGGGAATTCCAATAAACATGAGACATCCATCTCTGAACCCATGAGCACCTCGAAAACCCTCCCCCTCGTCGTGCTTCATAAAACGGAGAAAGCGATCGATCCCAATATCAAAAGGAGCATGCTGAATCAAACCATAACGGACTACAGGGTCTCTGACTTGAAAAAGCCCGACGCCATGGAACCAAGGTTGAGCAGAGCGAACCATAATACGTCTGTTTTGCAGAAACTCGGCAACTTCCTCTCTTACCGGCCCCAATGGCCCGCCAGGACGCGGGATCACCTTCGCAACCATGTAATCCTCATGGCGGCGCGGCGGCCTCGAAGATTGCGTGATGTAGGTGCACGGCGGTGGCCTGCCACCATCGATGATGTGGTGGCGGTAGGACAAAGCGCTCAGGATCAATCTCAAAGCCGCCATGGTCGGGGAGGGAAGATCCGAAGCTGGAGCAGAGGAGGGAGATTGTGTTTGTTGTGTATTGGGCAGAGCTGAGGTGACCGGGCGAGGCGTCTCGTCGGCAGGGGTGTAGTTTCCCAGACCGGTAGGAGACCCCGATAAATCCGAGCTATGCTTGCGATTAATTGGCCTCCATACCAATCTATTAGCTCGCGCGTACTCAAAACAATCCTTTTTATAGTGACATGCCCGAGAGCAAGCCGAGAAGACCATTCGCCTTCCACAAGACGATGACAGGTGGCCCTGCGCGTTGCATATTGAGCATGTCATAATTTGGGCCACCATGTCATTGAGCAAATTATCAAACTAGTTAGCCGCCTCCTGTGAGCTAGGTATTTGAGAGAAATCCCCCACAGGCCTGCTACTAGGGCTCGACAATGGGCCCGAGGATTGCACATGACCAGTGGCGCTTGGGCCAGCAATTGGGCTATGCGGCTGGGCTGTAGTTTGAATAACGGAAAGCCCCGGATCTCCCGCTTGAATCACAACCGAAGCATCACAAAGATCGGGCTGACCACCGCTGGCCGGAGGATCTCCCACCGACGAGATAAGAACTGTGCCAAAGGTGATGGGTGGCCTAGCCACTGTCCAGTGCAATTCAGGAGGAGGAGGAGGGCGAATAACAACCCTTTCATGAGCTGACACATCATAGCCCGCATCATTAGCCGTGTCATTATATAAGATCTTATAGCATCCAAAATACTCATAGCATGGATGAATAAACATCGTATATTATGGGGCAGAAGGAGTTTATTACATTTTTACAAATATCAGCCGCTTAACTGCAGTTAACTGCTGCTATGTTGTTGGTGTTCTTGCTGCTCGTCTATGTATATCTAGATATCATCAGAACATTAAGGTAACACTCTTGGTCTGAGACTACATTTGCCAAAGGTTGCCACACCTAAGTGATACGTCTCCAGCGTATCTATAATTTTTGATTGTTCCATGCTGTTATATTATCAATCTTGGATGTTTTATAATCATTTTATAGTCATTTTATATCATTTTTTGGTACTAACCTATTGACATAGTGCCAAGTGCCAGTTGCTATTTTCTGCATGTTTTTTACATCGCAGGAAATCAATACAAACGGAGTCCAAATGCAACGAAACTTCACGAAGATTTTTTATAGACCAGAAGACACCCAATGGGCCAAGGAAGGCGCTGGGGGTTCTCGAGGGAGCACAACCCACAAGGGCGCCAGAGGCCTAAGGGCGCGCCAGTGGGTTGTGCCCACCTCGGGTGCCCCGGACCGCCTCTTTGCTCTATAAATACCCCAATATTCCGTAAACCCTAGAGTCGACAAAAATCAATTCCAGCCATCAGAGAGTCCAGAACCACCGGATCCAATCTAGACACCATCACGGAGGGGTTCACCACTTCCATTGGTGCCTCTCCGATGATGCGTGAGTAGTTCTTTGTAGACCCTACGGGTCCGTAGTTAGTAGCTAGATGGCTTCCTCTCTCTCGCTTGATTCTCAATACAATGGTCTCTTGGAGATCCATATGATGTAACTCTTTTTGGTAAAGCAGTGTTTGTTGGGATCAGATGAACTTTGAGTTTATGATCAGATCTATCTTTTTATATCCATGAAAGTTATTTGAGTTTCTTTGATCTTTTATATGCATGGTTGCTTATAGCCTCATATTTCTTCTCCGATATTTGGGTTTTGTTTGGCCAACTTGATCTATTTATCTTGCAATGGGAAGAGGTGCTTTATAGTGGGTTCGATCTTACGGTGCTTGATCCCAGTGACAGACGGGGAACCGACACGCATGTATCATTGCTACTAAGGATAAAACGATGGGGTCTATTTCTACATAAATAGATCTTGTCTACATCATGTCATCGTTCTTATTGCATTACTCTGTTTCTCCATGAACTTAATACACTAGATGCATCTTTGGATAGCTGTCGATGTGTGGTGTAATAGTAGTAGATGCAAGCAGGAGTCGGTCTACTAATCTTGGACGTGATGTCTATATAATGATCATTGCTTGGATATCGTCATGATTATTTGAAGTTCTATCAATTGCCCAACAGTAATTTGTTTACCCATCGTTTGCTATTTTTCTCGAGAGAAGCCACTAGTGAAACCTATGACCCCCGGGTTTCTTTCTCATATTATTTGAATTTGTGATCTATTTCATTTGCCTTTTATTTTCAGATCTATTAAACCAAAAATACAAAAATACCTTGCTGCAATTTATTCTTATTTTATTTGGCGTTCGATCTATCAATCTACTACAAGTTCCTCACGCCCGTTTGCCTATCTTTGGGCGCCGCTACCCAAAAGGGATTAACAACCCCTTTTACGCGTGGGGTTGCGAGTAGTTGTTATTTGTGTGTGATAACCCACAAGTATAGGGGATCACAACAGTTTTCGAGGTTAGAGTAGTCAACCCAAATTTACAGATTTGACACAAGGGGAGCCAAAGAATATTTGAAGGTATTAGCAGCTGAGTTGTCAATTCAGCCACACGTGGAGATTAATTATCTGCAACAAGTTTGATAGTTTTGATAAAAATAACAGTAGCAACGGTAACGGTAACAGTGATAGCAGTGATTTTGTAGCAAGTGCAACAATGACAGCAGCAGTAATAACTTTGCAAGAACAATATAAGATAAATTCATAGGCATTGGATCGGTGACTGATGTCTACTACACAACCTTCTTCTTGTAGACGTTGTTGGGCCTCCAAGTGTAGAGGTTTGTAGGACAACAGCAAATTTCCCTGAAGTGGATGACCTAAGGTTTATCAATCCGTGGGAGGCATAGGATGAAGATGGTCTCTCTCAAGCAACCCTGCAACCAAATAACAAAGTGTCTCTTGTGTCCCCAACACACCCAATACAATGGTAAATTGTATAGGTGCACTAGTTCGGCGAAGAGATGGTGATACAAGTGCAATATGGATGGTAGATATAGGTTTTTGTAATCTGAAAATATAAAAACATCAAGGTAACTAAAGGTAAAAGTGAGCGTAAATGGTACTGCAATGCTAGGAAACAGGGCCTAGGGTTCATACTTTCACTAGTGCAATTTCTCTCAACAATAATAACACAATTGGATCATATAACTACCCCTCAACATGCAACAAAGAGTCACTCCAAAGTCACTAATAACGAGAACAAACGAGGAGATTATGGTAGGGTACGAAACCAGCTCAAAGTTATCCTTTCTGAACGATCTATTCAAGAGTCCGTAGTAAAATAACATGAAGCTATTCTTTCCGTTCGATCTATCATAGAGTTCGTACTAGAATAACACCTTAAGACACAAATCAACCAAAACCCTAATGTCACCTAGATACTCCAATGTCACCTCAAGTATCCGTGGGTATGATTATATGATATGCATCACACAATCTCAGATTCATCTATTCAACCAACACAAAAAACTTCAAAGAGTGCCCCAAAGTTTCTATCGGAGAGTCAAGACGAAAACGTGTGCCAACCCCTATGCATAAGTTCACAAGGTCAGTAAACCCGCAAGTTGATCACCAAAACATACATCAAGTAGGTCATGTGAATATCCCATTGTCACCACAGATAAGCAAATGCAAGACATACATCAAGTGTTCTCAAATCCTTAAAGACTCAATCCGATAAGATAACTTCAAAGGGAAAACTCAATCCATTACAAGAGAGTAGAGGGGGAGAAACATCATAAGATCCAACTGTAATGGCAAAGCTCGTGATACATCAAGATCATGGCGAAGGTTTAAGTACGCTAGTTAAGAAAAACAAGAAGTGGAAAGGTGTGTTATTAACTGCAACAGGCTTAACATTTAAAAACAAGCGAAACATAGTCATTCAAACTTGTATTGTCCAGGTCTAAGTACACTAGTTATTGTTAAATCAAATGGAAAAGCGTGTGTTAAATCAAATGGAAAGGCGTGTTAAATGCAACATGCTTAACATCAACCAAGTATATTCATTCATAGAGCTACTGTTAAAACTGGTATTGATGAAATTGAACTGCACAGTTCATACTAGCACATATAGAACATCACATTGTGAATAAATGAAATAAACAAGGCATGCTACAAACAACCAAAGATGGCAATTGAAACTGGACATATGCTAACTACAAACAACCGAACAACCAAAAACCGTTAAAATAAAAAAGGCGTAATGCAAACAACCAAGTATAGTAATAAATACTAGACAGGTTCTCACTACAAAAGGGGTTCAAGAAAACAAATCATGGGATTCCCCCTGAAGAGGCACGACAAAACAAATAATGGGTTTCCTCACTTGTCACAGATGGGCTCCTCCTCGTGGTCGCCGTCGATGAGGTCTGACTTGGGAGCTGAGGATCCCAAGCCAGTGTCACAGAATGTGTCCTTCAGAAATGACAAAAGGGGCTCCATGGTGATGAAGGATGGCAAATTGTTCCTAACAAGCCACAGGAGATCAGCGGCATGGCGATCGATGAGATCGACGCCTGTTGAACCCGAGGGGTTGGGGGTGGGAAACTTAACCTTTGACATAGCCAGCATCAAGACGTCTCTATCGACGACCTCGATGTTGTAGCCAGCGTCCGTGACATACCAGAATACTCTAGCCCGCTGATTGAAAGGCTACGGCCAGTCATCGTCGGCAGCTTCCTCGGTGGCCACCTCGCCGACGTCGGGCGAAGAGGCCGCGGTAAAGCTCTTTTGGGCCATGTGCTCCTCGAGCTCCCCGGGAAGCATAGCCGGGCTTAGGTTGCGACTCTCTGGAGTGGGGGTGGGGGATGGGGATCTGTGGGAAAGGGGGCGTTTCGCAGGCGTCATCTAAGAAACTCAGGGTGGTGACGGTATGTATATCGATGTGGGTAACTCAAGACGGGCAGACCGGGCAGAGGGTCGACGATGGAGGCGGGCGTGATCAGGCGGGCGATGACCTATAGCTAGGGTTTCGAGCGAGGGAGTGTGGTGTGTGTGTGTTGTGTGTGTGTGTGTGTGTGCGTGTGTGTGAGCGGGGGATTTGGGGTGAGTGCAGGATGTGGGTGTGTGTATGGAGGGAGTCCAAGGGTGTTTGAGGAAATGCCGTGGGTAATTTTTTTACTAGGCGGAAGTAAAATGGTGGGGCTACCGAAAATTTGGATCAAGGGATTGAAACAGAGGGGGGCAGGAGTAGCAAACATCACACACGGTTAAAACATAATAATCGTGTGCTATCAAACAAAAAAAAATCTAGTCGAGCAGATATTTTTGAGATTGCAAGGGATGCAGTCGGGAGTGAAATGCTGGGTCTACTGAAAATTTGGATCAATGGATTGAAGCAGAGTGGGAGTAACAGACATCGCACACGGTCCACACATACTAATCGTGTCATCAAATGTAAAACCCTTTAGGCGGGTAGATATTTTCGAGATTGTGAGGGAGTAGATATTTTCGAGAGCGGGAGGGAAGCCTCGTGGAGCCCAATCTATTGTGCTGATGTGGGCGATAGGGGCACGTGCGTGGCACACGGGTAGTCGAGGGAACCGTGTCTGCTATGCATCTGATCGTAGACGGTTCTTTGCATCTGACTCGTCTGTTGTTTATAAATTTGGCAAAAAAGAACGTCTGAAAGGGTCAGAACACGAACACACTTGCATGTGGACCAAATATATGAATGAAAATGGTGGTTTGATGTTCAAATACCCAATGCACAACTTTGATGTGGCACCTATCGCACAAAGTGCACGGTATTATTGCTAGCCCCCCTCCCCCCCCACACGCTTCATGTTGGCGGGAGGGGAATCCTAGCTATGAACGCATGCCCCCAAATAGCTAGGTTTGACATCTCACCCTAACGTAACACAAAATCGAAAGGAGTACATCATGGTCAACCCCCCCTTTGCTTCCAGTAAAATGTGGACCGTGTGCGGGCCCACAAATGTGTGTGTGTGTGTGAAAACGGTGTGGTGTGATATTTAAATACCCAATTCACAAATTTGATGTGGCACATGTTCCTCGCAAATTAACCGGACATCCCCAACCCCACATGGTTCAGCAAGTGTGAAGTTGCCCCCACCCGCCTCAAGATGTCAAAGAGTTGAGATCATTGCAAGGGAAGCTAGCATACATCAGGCATTTCATCTCCAACCTCTTCGGACGCATCCAGCCCTTCTCGAGCCTCATGAAGAAAGGAGGTCCGTTCATGTGGGATGAAGGATGCCAACGCGGATTCGATAAAATCAAAAGGTACCTCCTTAATCCACCTGTCTTGGCAGCTCCCGTGAAGGGGTGCCCACTCATTCTATACATTGCAGCACAGCCTACTTCGATAGGCGCTTTGTTCGCCCAAAACAATGATGAAGGGAAGGAGGTGGCGTGTTATTACTTGAGCCGCACCATGGTGGGGGCTGAGCGAAACTACTCTTCTATAGAGAAGTTGTGCTTGGCCCTAATCTTTGCTTCGAAGAAGCTCAGGCACTACACGTTGAAGCATGAAGTCCCAAATTGTCATGAGGGCGGACCCCATGAGGTACGTTTTAAGTCAGCCTGCGCTCATGGGGCGACTTGGAAAATGGGCACTTATCATGATGGAGTTTGATATCACCTTTGTGCCTCAAAAAGCAATCAAGGGTCAAGCCTTGGCGGAGTTTCTCGCAGCGCACCCAATTCTAGATGACTCACCTCTTGTCACGGACCTCCCTGACGAGGAGGTTTTCAATGTCAACCTTGACGCGTCATGTGAGCTTTACTTTGACGGTGCCTCCCGCTTGGACGCAGACTCCGATGGTACCCCAAGACGAAGAGTCGGTGCAGGTTTGGTGTTCAAGACGCCACAAGGAGGGGTGATGTATCACTCATTCTCCCTCCTCAAAGAAGAATGCTCCAACAATGAAGCAGAGTACAAGGCGCTCATTTAAAGCCTCCTCTTGGCACTCTCCATCGAGGTTCGTTCCTTGCGGGCTTATGGAGACTCTCAACTCATCATTCGTCAAGTCAACGACATCTATGAGTTTCACAAGCCTGAACTGGTGCCGTACTATTTTGCGGCCCTGAATCTAATGGAAAAATTTCAACATGTTGAAGTGCTCCATGGCCCGCGAAGTAGGAATGCACCTGCTGATGCCTTGGCGAAACTAGCAGCGGCGTTGGTGCTCCCAGATAATAAAACAATGCAGGTGAACGTGAAAGAAAGGTGGCTACTCCCGGCTGTCTTGGAGCTCATCCCGGCGGAGTATGAAGTCAATACCGTCATGACAAATGCCGTAGAGGAGGGCGAGTGGCTGCAACCATTCCTCGACTACTTCAAGCATGGGAGCCTCCCCGATGACCCTGTCACGGGGCGCCAACTACAACGACGACTCCCTTTCTATCTTTTTGAAGCATGTGTCCTACACAGGCGCTCGCATGGACAGGAGGTCCTACTTACATGCGTCAACCGAAGTGAAGCCGACAAGATCCTACAGGAGATGCATCATGGAGTCTGCAGCGGGCACCAAGTAGGGGCCAAGATGTATCATAGTATACGTCTAGCAGGATACTACTGGCCCGGAATTATGGCAGACTGCCTTCGGGTGGCTAGATCATGCCACAATTGTCAAGTTCATGGTGATTTCAAGCACAGGTCGCCGGTCCCTCTTCACCCTACCGTTCCCTCTTGGCCATTCGATGCCTGGGGAATCGACGTCATCGGCCCTATCGACCCTCCATCTTCCAGGGGACATCGCTTCATCCTCGCCGCAACGGACTACTTCTCGAAGTGGGCGGAAGCTGTCCCGTTACGGGAGGTGAAGAGTGACAACGTCATCAACTTCCTAGAGTGAAACATCATATATTGCTTTGGGATACCTCATCGGATCACCCCCGACAACGGCAAGGCCTTCAAGTCCAACAAGATGTACAGGTTCACGGAGAAGTACAAGATTAAGTGGAACTACTCCACCGGCTACTACCCTCAAGCTAACGGTGCGATCGAGGCTTTCAACAAGACGCTCGGCAAGATACTCAAGAAGACGGTGACAAGGAATCGGAGAGACTGGCATGATCGTCTCTTCGAGTCCTTATGGGCGTACCGTGTCACAGTCCGTACCCCAACGCAGGCGACTCCGTTTTTGCTCATTTACAGGAGTGAGGCGGTCCTACCACTGGAGGTCCAGCTACCCTCTTTGAGGGTGGCTATCAAAGATGAGGTCGCCCAAGACGAACAGGTACAATTGCGGTTTCAGGAGCTCGACGCCCTTGAAGACCTGCGACTTAATGCCCTACAAAACCTGGAGCTTTACCGCTAGAATATGGTGAGAGCTTACGACAAGCTCGTTAACCAACGCGTCTTCCGAAAAGGCGAGTTGGTTCTCATGCTCAGGCGGCCCATCGTCGTGACGCACAAGACGAAGGGCAAGTTCGAACCAAAGTGGGAAGGGCCATACGTCATCGAGCAAGTCTACGATGGGGGAGCATACCAGCTTGTAGATTCCCAGGGAGTCCGGCCTATGCCCCCAATCAACGGAAGGTTCCTCAAAAAATATTTTTCTTAAAATTTTGCCTCTTTTGTTGCCTTTTGGATTTTTCATTGGGGAAACTTTTTCTGTGGGCTTTCAGATCCATGATGCATTCTCCTTAGCATTTCGTGGATATATCTAGTTTTCCCCAATTTTTACGGACTAAGTCCAACAAAAAATGGCTTTCCCCTATCGCACTACGCTGTTGATTGAAGTTTCGGCTACCCTAGGACTTGTTGGAGGGCGGCACAATGTGTCAAGTTGCAGGTAGAGCGGCTCCTACACCCACAATGCACGACACATACAAGGTGTATGCTTCCGGAGGCAGCGGAGATGATTACTTGGTCACTTCTAAGTATTGAGACCCCATTCTCTTCATGTTTCCCGGCATGCCTCGTGTTCACAGAGGCTCACACCCCAGGGAAGACTATAGGAAAAGATCATGGAGGGCTGCCTGACCCAACACAAGTTGGTTTGGTGCTTAGTCACATGGCAATCCTGGGGTGCGCCACCAGAAGCCCCAGATAATGTGCTAGAGGATTTTTCCTAGTCCAAAGAGGTGAACAGTTCCCTTCCAATTTCCCAAGGTGGGTCCCCAAGAAATCCTGGAAGAAGAGTCCTCAAGAAGTTCAGCCGAATGTCAAAGCAAGTCCATGAAGTTCGCGGCCCATCAATCATCCACGTGAGAAATCAACATGAAATTCCAAAAGTCCAAGAAGCAAATTCAAGAAAGAAAATCCCAACAGTCCAAGAAGCAATCAAGAGGTCCCAAGAAGTAAGGAACCCACTAGAAGGAAGGCGGGAGGTAGCTGTTCACCACCCCTCAATATGCACGAAGAAAAATCGCCAAGCTGTTGTCCCAAAACCATTTAACCTGAACTTACCACACCCAAGTCTCTGGGTTCATGGGGGCGTGTCAGTGGGCATGTTGAGCTGTGGGGCCCTCAATATGATGATGGGCTAGAGTATGAATTTTTGTTGCCTCTCGGAAGCATCCCGAAACACGGCGTCTTCATACACGTACACCAAAGCTATTTAAGTTGTTGAGTTGTGATCGCAAGGTCTTTCGACGGTTCCCAATGACAGTCCTTCGGTAGCCTTCTCGGATATCACGCCTATAGCTGGTGTATAACGGGAAAGCCAACATTTTAAAACCCACAAACTTTTCCCCCTCTCTTTGTCGCATGTTTTTGTTTTGTGTTCCTAGTTGTGCTCCTCCAACATCTTTTGCAGCCAAGGAGAGACACTCCCTGCCATCGTCGACGGCATTCTGACGACAACCGCTACATCAAACTACGTCCTGGGTGTTTGGGTGCAGCAGTACCCATGCGTCCCTGACAACATTGACGACAGCCCGACAACCAATGGTCTACACCGACATGCATGACAGAAGGCAACACCTGCACTCACGGAGGTGGAGCCGATTCGTCCCCGCAACCCTGTCTCCAACAACAATGAAGCATGGGGGAAACATAAACCCCTCTATTATTCGTAAGGCCGATGGCGTCCCAGCGCACCACCAGAATTGTCACACCATGGATGGTGTGACGGTTCGTTCAACGAAGCGGAGCTATCGACGGTATACCGATGCCTCGCCTACATCAACAGAAGGAGATCACGGAGCAGGCATTACGCCAGCAGCGCCCGGTCTGAGCGTGAATCTATGAAACCCTCCAATCAAGTCGGCTGGCACCGTAGCAGCTAGACGGTCGTGACAAGTTTGGTAAAAAAATTCTTTTTTTTTCAGGACAAGGCATGATGTTTCGCCATGGAACAAAGACATGATAGGGTTCCTTTGTTGGCTGGCATCGTGCGTGTTATACGATCCAACGAGCACTTTAGAGAAACACAGGTGTGGATGGACATGCCTACACTAATTTACATTACTATCAATCAATCATCTTCGGGACGACGCTCAATATCACGAACCTTGGGTCAATACCTCTCTAGGCTGCACACATGTTGATGCGCAATGTCGTTACAGAAAAAAATGTTTTCACCAAACTAAGTTCAATCGCTTCACGCTCCAACTTTATTTGGTGAGGGGGCATTTGTTCGACGAGTTTTTGTGCAATGTTGCATAAATATTTTTTTTCTCATGAGGTTTTGTTGCAGGATATATATGCAAAGGCAAGGTACTAATAATGCAACAAAGACAAAATGCTATTGCATGGCACATGCATGTACGTACTTGTACAGACACATGGATGAAATCGTGGTGCAACAACTGCATGTGCATGCACACACAAGCACTCCTACCCACATGCAAGAATACTTGGCTTATTATATATTATATACATAGCTTACGCATGCACGTTCAAAAAAAAGAGGGTGTTGCATGCACGTGACAAGCTTTGCTTTGGACTTGGTATTTATACCCTATGCGTATGTATTCGGGTGTCTCGGCCGGCCGGGAAATATGCATATACGTACCCGAATACCCAATGTATTTAGCTAACCATGCATATATGTACTACGATCCTTTTGTTTGCTACTTCCTCCGTCCCAAAATAAGTGTCTTGAGCTTAGTACAAATTTATACTAGAGCTAGTACAAAGTTGAGACACTTATTTTGAGACGGAGGAAGTATTTGATTTGACAGATACATGAGACATGCATATACTGGCATCGGATGTGAATTATATGTGAACACGTACGTGCAGGCTGGCTAATGGATGATGTATCTGGCAAGCACATATTCGGATGCGTACATATCATCGGCAAGCCAGCAAACAAAATTTGGAAATACAAGTGCAAGAAGGTATATATTAGAGTTGTTTCCTTTTAGTACGAGTGTCTGCGTCAAGAAAAGAAATAAAAAAGGGAATGAAGAGAAACCAGACGGCAGATTGGATCAATAAAGAACCGTCAGGAGATCGTGCGCCCCAAGTTGCTATCGATCTAGCGCGTAACCCCGGTCCTATATAAGGCCAGCAAAGACCTCACGTACACGGGGGAACAAAGGAGAGACGAGGCACAGAGGAGGAGAGGCCGCGCCCTCGGCGGCGGCGCACTCAGCCCTGTCCGGCTGTTGTTGCAATACGGTAGAGCTTACGTAAAGGAGCACACCCATGGGAAGGTGGCGTGCACTAATATGAAGCCCACGCGGGCAGCAATACAGAGCTTAGTTCAGGTAAGATACATATATATCTATAACTCTCATGTACGCAGGAGAAATACATGCAATCGAAGAGAAGATGAGGAGGAAGAAGGGACGCAGGGGAGGCAACAAACAAACCCCACGCAGCCAACGAGCGGGTCGCTACGCACACGGAGGCCGCGGCAGATGGGGATGAGGTGTTGAACCGCGGCACCAGCGGCAATATGCTGGAGCGTCTCAGAGCAGGGAGCTCATCACGCTGAGCTCGCGATGCATGCATGTGCAACAATCCTCTTGGTACGTATTGTTGGGGAACGTAGCAGAAATTCAAAATTTTCCTACGTGTCACCAAGATCTATCTATGGAGAAACTAGCAACGAGGGAAGGAGAGTGCATCTACATACCCTTGTAGATCGTTAAGCGGAAGCGTTCATGAGAACGGGGTTGAAGGAGTCGTACTCATCGTGATCCAAATCACCGGAGACCTAGTGCCGAGCAGACGGCACCTCCGCGTTCAACACACGTACAGCCGGTGACGTCTCCCACACCTTGATCCCAGCAAGGAGAGAGGGAGAGGTTGAGGAAGACTCCATCCAACAGCAGCACAACGGCGTGGTGGTGATGGAGGAGCGTGGCAATCCCGCAGGGCTTCGCCAAGCACCAAGGGAGAGGAGGAGGAAGAAGAGACGCAGGGCTGCACCCACGAGAGATAGAATTGCGTCTTTTGGGCAGCCCCTTGGCCTCATATATATAGGGGAAGGGGAGGGCTGCGCCCCCATCTAGGGTTCCCACCCCCAAGGGGTGCGGCCAGCCCTAGATGGGACTTGGGAGGCGGCCAAGAGGGGAGGGAGGAGGCGCCACTAGATGGGCCTTAGGGCCCATCTCGACTAGGGTTTGCCCCTCCCACTCACCCTTGCGCCTTGGGCCTCTTGTGGGCGCACCAGCCCCTTGGGGCTGGTTCCTCTCACACTTGGCCCACGCAACCTTCCTGGGGTTGGTGGCCCCACTTGGTGGACCCGGGACCCTCCCGGTCCCAGATACACAAATCGCCTCAAACTTTTCCGGTGACCAAAACAGGACTTCCCATATATAAATCTTTACCTCCGGACCATTCCGGAACTCCTCGTGACGTCCGGGATCTCATCCGGACTCAACAACATTCGGTAACCACATACAAGCTTCCTTTATAACCCTAGCGTCCACCGAACCTTAAGTGTGTAGACCCTACGGGTTCGGGAGACATGCGAACATGACCAGAGGCGTTCTCCCGGTCAATAACCAACAATGGGATCTGGATACCCATGTTGGCTCCTACATGTTCCACGATGATCTCATCGGATGAACCCACGATGTCAAGGACTCAATCAATCCCGTGATACAATTCCCTTTGTCTAATCGGTATTGTACTTGCCCGAGATTCGATCGTCGGTATCCCGATACTGTTCAATCTCGTTCGCAAGTCTCTTTACTCGCTCCGTAACACATCATCCCGTGATCAACCCCTTGGTCACATTGTGCACATTATGATGATGTCCTATCGAGTGGGCCCAGAGATACCTCTCCGCTTACACGGAGTGACAAATCCGATCTCGATTCGTACCAACCCAACAGACACTTTCGGAGATACCGTAATGCACCTTTATAGCCACCCGATTACGTTGTGGCGTTTGGTACACCCAAAGCATTCCCACGGTATCCGGGAGTTGCACAATCTCATGGTCTAAGGAAAAGATACTTGACATTAGAAAAGCTTTAGCATACGAACTACTACGATCTTTGTGCTAGGCTTAGGATTGTGTCTTGTCCATCACATCATTCTCCTAATGATGTGATCCCGTTATCAATGACATCCAATGTCCATGGTCAGGAAACCGTAACCATCTATTGATCAACGAGCTAGTCAACTAGAGGCTTACTAGGGACATGGTGTTGTCTATGTATCCACACATGTATTTCTGTTTCCGGTCAATACAATTATAGCATGAATAATAAACGATTATCATGAATAAGGAAATATAATAATAACTAATTTATTATTGCCTCTAGGGCATATTTCCAACACGTATAATCTTTTTCTTAGCAGGTTACATGGAGAAGGAGATACCGCCGCCGTGCCATGGAGAATGGAGCAGTGGAGCTCACCAAGACAACGCCCATCGCCAACAATCAACCCGGTGCCGTGGAGAATCTTGGTGGAGAGCTCGAAAGGAGGACGCTCACGGTCTACTTCATCATGCTAGAAGGAGGGATGGAGGCGTGGAGCTCGCATGGAGGCCGTTCCGCGGAGAATGGCGTCATGGAGCTGAGGGACGCCGCCGACATTCACTTCGTCAAGATGGTGCCGCGGTGGATGGACGGAGCTTGCTAGGACGATGCCCGTCGTTTTCTTCATCGAGATGGTGCCATGGAGGATGATGCCCATCATCTTCTTCATCAAGCTAGCGACATGCAGCCCAGAGGCGTGAAGCTCGCGGGGATGCTGTCGTCGTGCCACGGAGGAAGGCGACTCGGAGCTTGCTAGGACGACGCCCGTTGTCTTCTTCATCAAACTAGTGCTATGGAGGACCATCATCAACCCGGTGCCGCGAAGTATCACGGCATGGAGCTCGCAAGGAGGACGCCCGTCATCTTCATCATCAAGCAGGTGCCATGGAGGACAGAGCCGTGGAGCTCGAGATGGACGTCGCCGCTGTGACACGGAGCCCGCAGGATGACGCTCGTTGTCTTATTCATCAAACAGGCACCATGAAGACGGAGAGGTGGAGCTCCCGAGGATGCCGTCGCCGTGCCGCGGAGGATGGCGACACGGAGCCCACCGAGACGACGACGACCATCATCAACATCATCAAGCCGGTGCCGCGTAGGATGGAGGCATGGAGCTAGCGGGACAACACCACTGATGTCTACCTCGTCAAACTGGAGCCCGAAACTTAGAGCCCATGAAGATGACACACGTCCCCAGTGCTACCCCCGGCACAGAGCCAGTGATACGAAGAAGATGGCGCTACGTGATGATACGTCCTCACTGACCCTTACCACGATTCCTCGATGGGTTTCCTTTGTCTTGGTGGGCCACCGAGTACGGCGTCCAGCCGAGACGAGGGGCACCCTTCAAGGCATACAGGTATTGGCATACAGGCGGCATGCTCCTTGTCTTAGCAGACCACCGAATACGGTGTCTAGCTGAGACGAGGCATCCACCACACCCTTCCAGGACGCCACCTTTCTTCAGCACCACAATGTTTTGCCCTTGTCTTGATGGACCACCGAATACGGCGTCCAGCCGAGACGAGGTGCACCCTTCATTGCACACAGGTCTCATCGTCGTACGGGTAGCGTGATCCTTGTCTTAGCAGACCACCGATACGACGTCTAGCTGAGATGGGGCATCAACCACGCCCCTCCATGATGTTACCTTTCTTCGGCCCCCGGGCTTGATCCTTGTTTTGCCAGACCATCGAATACGGCATCTAGCCAGGACGAGGCATCAACCACGCCCCTCTAAGATGTTACCTTTCACGGCCTCGTGAGGCGGAGTCTTTGTCTTTGCAGACTGCCGTTACCTTGGCGTCTAGTCGAGACGAGGCCACAACCACACCGGCCATGCCGATGCGAGCATGCGTTGGTTTTACACCGATGCCGATCTCCACAAAAGTAGGCGAACCCCTTGCGTACCCCGATGAAGCCGCTACATCATCAAGAAGTCCAAGCGGAGCAGTACCCATGCAACTTCAACACCAACTACATCAACGCTGTTAAGATCGACGAGGCGTGACGGCGAGGGCTGACATGGCTAGCACAAAGCCATGTTTTGAGCGGCACGTGTACCGACGAGGACACGACCTTTGCCGCCGCCCACACCACACACACAATATCATCATCATGCATGGAGAGCGCGAAGCGAAGAGAACGAAGACGACCACACGGCTTAATCGTAGGTATCTCACGGAGCAACCCGCAGGAGTAATTAACCGGGAGCCTTCCAAGGCCCCGGGAACCAGGGGACCGCACATCGCTACCGTCAGGCTGGCTGCGCTAGTAGGCCATGGAGCGCATTCTTTTTTACGGGATCTTATAATTTTGTTTATCGGATGAGATTAAAGAAATACTTGTTTCCCATACCACTTTTCTTTGTCTACTACGGTACACTGGCACGCCCGCATTTTTCTTTTCCCCGACGCATGAGAGAAATCCATACTCCTTCTCTTCCCTTCTCACGGAGTGCTTATAAGATTTTTCTCGTGTCAAACACTACTCAGGACTCATCGGAGAGGCACCAATGAGGATGATGAACCCCTCTGTGATGGTGTCTAGATTGGATCTGGTGGTTCTGGAACTTGTGGCGGCTGGAATGTTCCGTCGACTCCCCTTGGGTTTTTTGATTTTCGGGGTATATATAGAGCAAAGAGGCGGTGAGGGAGGTGGCCGAGGTGGGCACAACCAACCAGGGCGCGCCTGGGCCACCAGGCACGCCCAAGTGGCTTGTGCTCCCCTCGGAGCCCCCCTCTAGTACTTCTTTGGCCCAACAGGTGTCTTCTGGTTCAGAAAAAATCTCCATAAAGTTTCGCTGCGCTTGGACTCCGTTTGGTATTGATTTTCTGCGAAGTAAAAAACAAGCAAAAAACAGCAATTGGCACTGGGCACTATGTCAATAGGTTAGTCCCAAAAGATGATATAAAGTTGCTATAAAATGATCGTAAAACATCCAAGAATGATGATATAACAGCATGGACCAATCAAAAATTATGGATATGTTGGAGACGTATCAACATCCCCAAGCTTAATTCATGCTCGTCCTTGAGTAGGTAAATGATAAAAACAAAATTTTGGATGTGGAATGCTGCCTAACATGTTCATCACATATTATTTTCTTTTGTAGCATGGACATATGGACTTTTACATGGTTCAAAGCAATAGTCTAGTTTTAACATGAACATTTCAATACTCAAGCATATCGACAAGCAACCATGTCTTTCAAAATATCAACACTAAAGCAAGCTATCCCTAGCCCATTATGCTCAATCATTGATCCATTCATGAAACACACTCGCATATTAGCTACATCCAATGCTCAAGTACGATCACAGTGCCCCTTAGTTGGTGCTTTATAAGAGAAGATGGAGCCTCGAATAAAAATAAAAATTGCATAAAGTAAATAAAAAGACCCTTCGCAGAGGGAAGTAGGGATTTGTAGAGGTGCCAGATGTCAAAGCGAAAAAATGGAGATAAAACATTTTGGGTGGCATGCTTTTCATGTCAATGAAAATGATCGAGTAGTTCCCAATACTTTCCATGCTAGATATATCATAGGCGGTTCCCAAACAGAAAATAAAGTTTATTCCTTTTTCCACCATACTTTCACATTCCACGGCTAGCCGTATCCACGGGTACCGTCCATATCAACACTTTCCAAGGAATTTATTAATGGACAACATAAAGTAAATTCATATTTCATTTCGGTACTGGGCATCCCTAATACCTTTGTCGTACTCTCGTGCAATGACAAGTGAATAAACACTCACTTGAGAATAACACATCTAGCATGGAAAAATATCAGCCGCCCCTATCGTTTCATGAGCGGTACGAGCACACAAAAAGAGAAACTATTTTAAAATTAGAGATGGCACATACAAATTTGCTTAGAACGGCACAGGAATACCGCATATAGGTAGGTATGGTGGACTCATATGGCAAAACGGGGTTTAAGGATTTTGGATGCACAAGTAGTCATCCCACTTAGTACAAATGAAGGCTAGCAAAAAGATTGCAAAGCAACCAACCAAGAAACAAAAAATCACATAAGCCAGCATTAAGCATAACTAACACCGAATAATGCACCACAAGTAGGATGTAATTTCATTGCATAACTACTGACTTTTGTGCTTGCATAGGGAATCACAAACCTTAACACCAATATTCTTACTAAAGCACAATTACTCACCAACATGACTCACATATCACTATCATCATATCTCAAAACTATTACAAAGAATCAAGCTTATTTTGTCCAATGATCTTCATGAAAGTTTTTATTATATCCCTCTTGAATATCTATCACTTCGGGACTAGTTTCATATGTTGCTTTTGATAGCTCAAACAAATTTAAGTGAAGAACATCAGCATAAAAAATTTATTCTCGCCGAATAATATAAGTGAAGCATGAGAGAATTTATTCAAAATTTTATTAACTCTCAAATAAATCGAAGTGAAGCATGAGAGCATTTCTTAAAAAATAGTAAAGCACACCGTGCTCAAAAAGATATAAGTGAAGCACTAGAGCAATTCCATAGCTCAAAAAAATAAGTGAAGCAAAAAGAGAGATTTTAACAAATCATAGCATAATCTTGGTTCTCTAAAATAGGTGTGTCCAGCAAGGATAGATGACACAAACTAAAAAACAAAACAAGCAAAGAATCATATAATACAAGACGCTTCAAGCAAAACTCATGATATGTGACGAATAAAAATATAGCTCCAAGTAAAATACCTATTGTCGTTAGAAGAAAGAGGGCAAGCCACTCGGGGCATCCCCAATCATAGTTTCTTGTTCTTCTTTGGATAATAACTTGGGGTGCCATGGGGCATCCCCAAGCTTAGGCTCTTCTTACTCCTTATTCCTTCATCCATCGTGATCTCACCCAAAACTTGAAAACTTGAATCACACAAAACTCAACAAAAACCTTCGTGAGATCCGTTAGTATAACAAAGCAAATCACCACTCTAAGTACTGTTGCAAACCCATTCATATTTTATTTTTGCATTATGTCTAATGTATTCCAACTTTTCTATGGCTTATACCCCCGATAATGTCCATAGATTCATCGAGATAAGCACACAACACAAAGGAAGCATAATCTGTCAAAAACAGAACAGTCTGTAGGAATCTGAAGAGTTCGTATATTTCCGTAACTCCAAAAATGCTGAAAAAGTAGGACAACGTGAAAAATTTGTATATCAATGTTGTGTAAAAAATCAGAATTTTATCACGCTTCTGTAAATTTAAACAATTCTATCACTAGCGCACAAAGTTTCTGTTTTTCAACAAGATCAAATCAACTATCACCCAACATGATCCCAAAGGCTTTGCTTGGCACAAACACTAATTAAAACATAAAAACACAATCATAATAGTAGAATAATTGTGCAAACACTCAAGAACAGAAAGAAAAAGGCAAAAATAAATTTTATTCATTGGGTTGCCTCCCAACAAGCGATATCGTTTTACGCCCCTAGCTAGGCATAATGCATAGATTCAAGTATTGTCATCTTTAGTTCTAGACCCATAGGATGCCCTCATGATGGATTCATATGGTGGCTTCATTCTTGTTCTTGGGAAGTGTTCCATTACCTTTCTTAGTGGAAACTAAAATTTAATATTGCCTTCTTTCATATCAATCACGGTACCTATAGTGCGTAAAAGTCTACCAAGTATAATTGGACAAGGCGGGTTGCCATCAATATCAAGAACAATAAAATCTATGGGAACATAATTCCTGTTGGCAATAATAAGAACATCATTTGTTCTTCCCAAAGGCTTTTTAATAGTAGAATCCGCCAGGTGCAAATTAAGAGAACATTCTTCAATATCGGTAAGACCAAACAAATCACATAAAGATTTCGGAATTGTGGAAATACTAGCACCCAAATCACATAAAGCATAACACTCATATTTTTTTATCTTGACTTTGATAGTAGGTTCCTCATATGTCTCCAACATGTCTATAATTTGTGAAGTATTCATGCCATGTTTACAACATTTTATATGATTTTGGTATGATTTGATTAGAACTAACCCGGAATGACGCCGTTTTCAGCAGAACTACCATGGTGTCGTTTTTTGTGCAGAAATAAAAGTTCTCGGAATGGGATGAAAATTTACGGTGATTTTTTATGGACCAAAAGAGAACCCCAAAGCACAAGAGTTGGACCAGAAGCTTCACGAGGAAGCGGCAAGGGTGGAGGGCGCGCCCACCCCCTAGGGCGCGCCCCCTGTCTTGCCGCTACCTTGTGGACCCCCATGACGTGAGATCGACGCCAAAAGTTCCTATAAATATCCAAAACCCCAGAAAGAAACCTAGACCGGGAGCTCCGCCGCCGCAAGCCTCTGTAGCCACAAAAAATCAATCTAGTCCCTCTCCGGCACCCTGCCGGAGGGGGCCATCATCATCGGAGGCCATGAAGGAGGAACCCGGAGGGGGCCATCACCACGATGGAGGCCAAGTACCAGAGGCAGAACCTCTCCCCATCTAGGGGGGAGGCCATGGAGGAGGAAGCACACGGGGGAGACTCTCTCCCCCCCTCTCTCGGTTGTGCCGGAGTGCCCCCGAGGGAACCATCGCCGTGGTAATCGTCTTCATCAGCATCACCATCTTCATCACCTTCCTCATCTCTTTTAAGCGGTCCGCTCTCCCGCACCCCGCTGTTATCCCCTACTTGAACATGGTGCTTTATGCCACGTATTATGATCCAATGATATGTTGCCATCCTATGATATTTTGAGTAGATTTCTTTTGTCTTTTGGGTTGATTGATGATCTAGATTGGTTTGAGTTGTATGTTTTATTTTGGTGCTGTCCTATGGTGCCTTCCGTGCCGCGCACACGTGAAGGATTCCCCCTGTTGGGTGTTGCAATACGTTCATGATTCGCTTATAGTGAGTTGCTAGAGTGACAGAAGCTAAAACCCGAGTAAGGGGGTTGTTGCGTATAGGATAAAGAGGACTTGATACTTTAATGTTATGGTTGGGTTTTACCTTAATGATCTTTAGTAGTTGTGGATGCTTTCTAGAGTTCCAATCATAAGTGCATATGATCCAAGTGGAGAAAGTATGTTAGCTTATGCCTCTCCCTCATATTAAATTGCAATAATGACTAATGATCTTGTTAACAATTGCCTAGGATAATTTCGCACACTGATCCATCATTATTCCACACTCGCTATTTATAATATATAGTAATATATTCTAATTCTATGTTAACAACCCCTATTTTTATATTTTAGTTCTCCAATATCATGAAAAGCTATCCTCTTCATACCCACAACGTAGTTTTATTTCTCGTTTCTAGATGGAAGCAAATGTTCGGTGTATGCGTGAGAGTTAAGTCGATTGGCGAGATAGGACTTGAGAGAATATTGATCTTACCATTAGGTCCTTGTGGGTTCGACACTCCATACTTATCACTTCCACCTTTGGAAATTGCTACGATGATTCCATGCACTTGGGAATTATCAAGCTCTTTTCTGGTGCCGTTGGCAGGGAGCAATAGTGTGGGGTTCATATTCTCGTGTGTGCTTATTTGCTTTTGTTTTTGTTTTCTTTAGTTGTGGGTGAAACATACAAAAAAAGTAAAAGAATGGAAATACAAAAAAATATTTACTTGCATGTTATGCCTAAAAACTTTTTCAAAAAGAGAAGTGATTGGAAGGTTATGCATTGGAGAAGTGAGGGTCGACCTTGAACACTTGTGTTCATGCTCATGGAAACAATGTAGAAATTTTCATGGAAATTTGTCAAAAATAAGTACCCCCTTGTATATATCCATTGTATTATAAAAATACTGTGCGAGGTTTTGGTTTTAGGATGATTAGATTGCTTGTTTGCTATGTGCTGTGCGTGAATTTACATTTTTTACTAGAACTTCAAAAGTTTCTGAAATTTTTACACAGTACTGCTATACAATTTTTTTTCCTAATTTTTTAGAATTTTTGGAGTTACAGAAGTATACGAAGTTTCCAGATTGCTACAGATTGTCCTGTTTTTGACAGATTCTGTTTTCTATGTGTTGTTCGCTTATTTTGACGAATCTATGGCTTGTATCGGGGGGTATGAACCATGGTGAAGTTGGAATAAAGTAGATATAATGCTAATATGAAATTGGAATGAGTTTACATAAGTACCTAAAAGTAGTGATTTGCTTTATTATACTAAGGGATCTCACAAGGTTTTTGTTAAGTTTTTTGTGGATGAAGTGTTCGAAGATCGAGGAGTTATCAATATGAGAAGAATAAGGAGAGGCAAGGGTTCAAGCTTGGGGATGCCCAGGGAACCCCAAGTAAATAGTTCAAGGATACTCAAGCATCTAAGCTTGGGGATGCCCTGGTTGGCATCCCATCTTTATTCCTCAACCATTATCGGTATACCTTGGTTTTTGTTTTGTTCACATGATATGTGTCTTTTGAGTTTATTTTTTCCTTTCTTTTCCTTTATGCACCATGCTAGTATGAGATAGTCCTTTATTGATTTATAGAATGCTTCATGCGCTTCACTTAAATCTTTTTGGTATGGCTTTATAGAATGCTCTTTGTGCTTCACTTAAATCTTTTTGAGTATGGCTTTATAGAATGCTTCGTGTGCTTCACTTATATATTTTAAGCTTGAATGTTGGTAAATCTATATTAATTGTAGAATTCTCCATGAACTTCACTTATATCTTTTGGAGTATGAATAAGACTATCATCGAAATTGAGCTTGGAAGAGTATCATTACAATATCATGCCTAGCTAGAGGCGTTAAACAATAGCGCTTGTTGGGAGGAAACCCAATTTTATTTTTAAGTTTTTGGTTTTTGGTTCTATTTTTCAATAAATACACCTTATTACCTCTGTAGTAATTTTTTTGGTGTTTTAAATTAGTGTTTGGGCCAAGTAAGACCTTTGGGATGGCTTACGGTGATAGTTGATTTGATCTTCTTTGAAATGAAACTTTATGCCCGGTAAAATAATTTTCAAAAATCACGTAAGTGTTCTTTTGATATGAAGTTTTTACACAAGATTGATATACAAATTGCCTAGGTTTCCCTATTTTTCAGAATTTTTGGAGTAAGAGAAGTATGGTTGTTGCTCAGATCATTACAGACTGTTTTGTTTTTTGACAGATTCTGTTTTCAATGCATAGCTTGCTTGTTTTCTAGTTTCTATGGCTTATATTGCTCAATATAAATTGTCGCATTGTGTGAGAACAATTATGAATCTTATATTGACAGTACCAAAGTGAATCATTTGATCTTTATCATACTAACCTACCTCACGAAGTTCCATTAAGTTTGGTGTGATTGAAGTTTTCAAGTTTTGGGTGAGATATCGATACGAGGAGACTAAGGAGTGGAAATACCCTTAACTTGAGGATGCACAAGGCACCCCAAGGTAATATTCAAGGAAGACTCAAGCACCTAAGCTTGGGGGTGCCCCAAAAGGCATCCCCTCTTTCGTCTTCAAAACTATTAGTATACCTTACTCAGAGCTATATTTTTATTCATCACATGATATGTGTTTTGCTTGGAGCGTATTTTCATTTTACTTGTTGTTTGAATAAAATCATTGGATCTGAAATCTTGAATGAGAGAGAGTCCTCCAATGGCTAGTTAATTATTTGACTACTCATTGATCTTCACTTATATCCTTTGGAAGTAGTTTGTCATTTAATCTCGTGCTTCACGTATATTTTATGAGTAAATGATTGAATGAATTGAATATGATAAATTTGAAATTATATATGTATGATATGCTTATCCCATGGGGAGTAATGACTTCACATATAAGAAGTACAGGTGGCTAAATTTATTGAAAGTTAGCAAACACAACATTGGTCACTTGAACAATTCATGAAAGAGTATTGAAGAAAGAGAGATTTCACATATAAATATACTATCTTGGACATCTTCTATGATTGTGAGCCATTAATTATTTTCAAACTTGAGCAAATTAGTTGAAGTTGGAAAAGGAAGACAACGTAATGAGTTATGTTTGGGTATATTTGCATAGAAGTTATATTGTTAAGGATCCTCTAACATGTGGTGCTTGCTTAGGATCTTTTGCTAGCGAAAATTTTGTACTAAGTAGAGATACTACTTTTGCATCCAAAACCCTTAAACCCCGTTTCATGCCATGAGTGTCCACCATATCTACCTATGAATTGAATAAGATCCTTCAAGTAAGTTGTCATTGGTGCAAAAAGCAATAAAAATTGATCCTAAATATGTATGATCTTTTATTGTAAGGGAAAATACGCATTGTATGAACTTGTGATGGTAAAGAAATAAAAGCGACGGACTCCATAATAAAGGTTGCTATCACAAAGGGCAATACAACATGATGTTCCTTTGCATTAAGGGTTTGCACATCCAAAATTAAAAAGTGCATGACAACCTCTGCTTCCCTCTGCGAAGGGCCTATCTTTTACTTTCATGCATTTACTTTTATACAAGATTCAATGGTATTCCTTCTTATTTAAACTGGCAAGCATCATGTGGTGGGGCAAGATCCAAGCATATATGGCCACTCAAATATATTTGATCATGAATTATTATTGTTGACAATTATCTATATGATAAATAAGTTGGGAGGCGAAACATTAAGCCCCTATCTTCCTCTGTGTTTGACGGATGCTATTTGTTCTAAAAATATGCTTTGAGTGTTAGCAATCATGGAATACTATATGATAGTTGAGTATGTGGAATTTGCTAAATCAAAGCTCTTACATGGACCCTTCCTGAAAATAAGATGAATTGCAATTGTTTGGTGACTGGAAGCCTAGTTTGTTAGTTTTCAAGAAACTTTATGGTCTACGCTTTAACCTGTGAATAGCTTGTTACTTGATCATGAGAAGTTTTATGAGATGACTATTGTTTATGATAAATAATAATGCTAGAAAAAGTGTTTGGAACTATCATTGATCAAACTTATACACTATGCTAGCATTCACACTTCATAAATTATTTCTTTTATCATTTACCTACTCGAGGACGAGCAGGAATTAAGCTCGGGGGTGCTGATACGTCTCCAATGTATCTATAATTTATGAAGTATCCATGCCATGTTTACAACAATTTTATATGATTTTGGTATGATTTTTTTTTGAGAAACTTGACAGTAGGGGGAAAACCCCTACTGTTTTTTCATATATCTATATAAATGGGATGTTTACATAGACATATCAACCTATGGTAAAGAATCGGGCCACACCAAGTGTGTGGTTAGAGGTCAGAAAATAGTGGGGAGTGCAACTATACAATAGAATTACAGAAGGTGGCCAGGGCAGATCTATGTGCTGCTTTAACCCTATGTTGAAGGAGAAGGAGATCCTCTTTAAATCGGTTTAGCCAGGAACCCACACCAGGTGCCACCCCTCTGAAATGTTTATTGTTTCTATCCTTCTAGATGCTCCAGGCCGCGGTTAGGAATATCTCCAGAAAGAAGGGATTCGGCCAACTATCTTTTGTGCCTTGAAGGAGAGCGAGTCGGCAGTCAAATGTTGTCCAAACAATGTGGAGCTTAGTCCAGCAGCTCTGACTAAAGGGGCAAGTAAAGATCATATGGTCGACAGTTTCCTCAATGTGCTGGCCACACATGATGCAATCAAACTTATCACCAATGTTGTAATGCCTCCTTTTGAGCATGTTATGGTGTTGAGCCCTGGGTAAGGAATAAGAGCCAGCTGAACACTTTGATTTTCATAGTGCATTTTGATTGCCAAAGTTGGTTGAACATGGGGTGCACCTCTCCGTCCTTGAAGTAGTTGATGTAATAATCCTTTGGTTTGTAACTCGCCGAACCCTAGACGTAGTGCCAAACATCATGGGCCGAGGTCGACGGAGAGATCGAAGTTGGATAGGAGTGCATGTCCTGGATCTCATCAAGCGCTTGCGGCGAGAGTGGTAGGTGAAAGGTTTCATGCAGGTCAGTGCTCATCATCGCCTCCGCCACGGACAAGTCTTCATGCATTGCAAAAGAGAAGGCACGGGGTGAGAGATTTGAAGATTCTCCTCCTTCCAGAGGTCTTTCCAAAATAGAGTCGTCTTGCCGTCAACCACTTGAATACGTGAAATCCCCCTATAGATGGGGTGAGGTTTAGAATGTCCTTCCACCAGAATGAGCCATCCGGGTCAACTGCGTGTGGGATCTTATCAACGTAGTGATTGTCCCAAATGAGATTTACCCACGGGACATCTTGCTTGTTGAAGAACTTGTGCAGAAATTTTAGCAGTAGGGCCTCATTGTGAATCTTCAGATTGATCACTCCTAGTCCACCTTTTTTCTTGGGTCGGCAAACCATATCCCAAGCAGCCAGCGAGTTGCACTTGTCACCGTGCTCTGTTTTCTTAATCCAAAGATATCTGCGTCTAATTTTGTCAAGGATCTCAATGAGCTTGGGCTGGAACTTGAGTGTGCACATTGCAAACACAAGGAGAGATGTGACAGAGGCGTTGAGCCAGGAAAGTTTGCCACCATACGACATCATCGCAATGGTGGACATGAGTTGTCTTTCCAATCTGCTAACCAACGACATGAGCTCTTGGACCGAGGGCTTGGTTGTGCCAAGAGGGAGTCCAAGGTAGGTGAAGGGCATTGATCCAACTGCGCACCCAAACACACTAGCCAGATTAGTCGTGGATGCCAAGTCGAGATTGATTGGTATTAATGTGGATTTGTGGAAGTTGATCTTGAGCCCAATGGAGGAGGTATAATCGGATAGGATCTGTTTGATCAGCGTGGCTTGTTGAACACGTGCAAGAAGAACTATGAGTGTGTCATCAGCATATTGGAGAACTGGGTAGTCGGTCTGCCCTCTCCAAGGAAAGGGAAGTTGAATTCTGCCTTGTCTGAACACAACATTAACTGCCGCCTGTAGTAATTCTGCTGCAAGGACAAAGATCAAAGGGGAGAGCGGGTCGCCTTGCCTAACCCCGCACTTGCAAAGAAATTGACGGCCGGACACTCCATTGAGAAGTACGGAATATTTGCCCGAAGAAAAGAGGCATTTAATCCAGGAGATCCAGCGGTCATTAAACCCCATATGTCGCATAATATTGATCATGGTTCATGCGCAATGGTGTCGAATGCTTTGGCGAAGTCAAGCATGAGAAGTATAATCTCCCGACCAGACGCATGACACTGATGGATATAATGATGTGCCCACGCCAGACAGTCTTAGATGGTGCGCCCCTTAAGAAATCTGTATTGATTACGGTGAACCAGTTGAAGGATGACACGTTGGAGCCCATTGGCGAGTAACTTTGTGAGCAGCTTCAGGCAACAGTTGAGCAGAGTGATCGGTTTATAATCATTGACTGACTCTAGTGAGTTAACCTTGGGGATGAGCGTAATGAAGCCATCATTGATGCTGGTTATGTCAAGATTTCCTTCATGAAATTGCGTGCACAACAAATAGAAATCATGCTTGTTAATGGGTCAACAGGCTTTGAGAAACGCCCCACTAAAGCCATCGGGTCCAGGAGCACGATCTGGAGGCATTTCTTTGACAATTCCATCAATTTCTTCAGGAGTGAATGGCTCAGTGAGAAGATCAAGGTTGGTTGACCGTTGGATGATCAAGGGTAAATCAAACTTCATGTCACAGGATGCGGTGGTGCCCCACCTGGTTTTGTACGTGGAGTGGAGTAGGGATTCTTTACCAGGGTGATCTTCTACCAAACGATCATCTTTGGTGCGAAATGAAGCAATGTTATTCTTGCGAAATCTCTCTGTAGCAATCGCTTGGAAAAATTTAGTGTTCTCGTCTCCAAATTTGATCCTTCGAATAGTGCAATATTTTTTCCAATATAGTTTCTGATATTTAAGCAACTTGAGCAGATGAGCTTTAAGTATGTTTCTGAAGTTGGTTTCAGGAATTGTGAGGCATCTCTTGTTTTCTAGCTCATCCAAATCAGCTAGGATCAGATTCAGATTCTTTGATCGCAATGGAAAGCCTCAAAATGTGTTTATTCCAAATCTTTAATGCATGCCGGAGAGCTTTAAACTTGTGAGAAAGCGTGACAGCTGCATTTTTGTTGAAACTGGCTTTTCCAAACTTCTTGAACTACATCCATAAACCCAGGGTGCAAGATCCAGTATGATTCGAAGCGGAAGAGTTTGCTACGAGGGATTATGGTTTCAATAGTAACCACGCACGGAATATGGTCAGAAACAGGTTTGCCAAGTGGTTTAACCAGGGTTTTTCGGTACATGTTAGTCCAGTGAAGAGAAGTAAGGAACCAGTCGATTTGCTCAAGGAGGGGGTCAAGCTGCATGTTGCTCCACGTGTAAGATCGCCCTTGAACCGGTAATTCAATCAATTGTTGCTTGCGGATAATGTCATTGAAGGTAATCATGTCACTTAAGTTCGCCCCCGGCTTGTTACGGTTATCAGGAGCACGCATAAAGTTGAAGTCGCCAATCAAAAGCCAATCTTGTCCGTTAGGGATTTGGACATCATAAAGCCAGTTAGTAAATGCATCACGATCATCTCCTGAGCAAGGGCCATAAAAATTGACAAGCGTCCAAGATTGAGAGGATTGCATGCTGATGAAACTGGCGACTAAGGCAAACACATCAGAGAATATAATAGTACCCGAAAATATAGCGCTTTTCCACACTGTAAGGAGGCCTCCAGAGGCACCGCACAAAGTGTAACAATCAAATTGTTTAGGAAAGCAGGTATTAATAAACGCAAAAGAGACATCAGGCATTTTGGTCTCCTCTAAACAAACGATCGTACAGCCACTGGAGATAATCACATTACTGAGAGCTAATTGTTTGTTGTCGGAGCTAACCCGGATTGACGCTCTTTTCAGCAGAACTACCGAGGTGTCGTTTTTGTGCAGAAATAAAAGTTCTCGGAATGGGCTAAAATTTACAGTGATTTTTTATGGACCAAAAGCTTCACGAGGAGGCGGCAAGGGTGGAGGGCGTGCCCACCCCCCTAGGGCGTGCCCCCTATCTTGCTGCTGCCTCGTGGACCCCTTGACGTGAGACTGACGTAAAAAATTCCTATAAATACCAAAAAAACCCAGAAAGAAACCTAGATCGGGAGCTCCGCCGCCGCAAGCCTCTTTAGCCACGAAAAATCAATCTAGGCCCTCTCCGGCACCCTGCTGGAGGGGGCCATCATCACCGGAGGCTATGGAGGAGGAACCCGGAGGGGGCCATCACCAACATGGAGGCCAAGGACCAGGGGGACACTACAAAAAAAAATACACTTCCGTGATGATACGTGTTTGTCACAGTAGGTCACGTTTTCTGTCATGCATGTACATCCATGACGATTTCATGACTAATCAAGATAGTCATACCTGTGCTGTCGTAGAAGTGTTCCATGACATTACCAAAATTATCATCATGGAAGGGTCCACTTCCATGAGGAGAAATGGCGCGTCATCGAAGTGGTTTGGTCAAGGGTAACCGACACATGACATCCATCGTAATGGGTCGCCGTTAAGCTATCAGGTCCGGTTTTGGATCCGATAACCCGCTAACAGCCACGACCAATGGCGATTTTCCACGTGTAAAATTCTCATTGGACCACGGAACCACGTGTCAGCTCCGCGTTGGCACAGATGTTACTCATCCAATGGGCGAGATGTGCCTATGATATGTTGACATGTGGACAGGCCGAAAAGTGGCGCATAAAGATTAAATGGGCCGGCCCAACTAAAGGCCCACAAGATTTTGTAGACCATAATGGGTCGGCCCGGCTAAAGGCCCATAAGATTTTGCAGACCATAATGGGCCGGCCCGGCTAAAGGCCTACAAGATTTTGAAGACACTAGTGGGCCGGCCCATTAACGGGTTGCCATGTTTTGGGCAAAATGCCGGCCCACATTTGATCCGGTCCATTAACATCCTGCCACGTTCTGGGCCTAATAAGGGCCCATATGAGATCTGGCCCATTAATAGCCTACCACGTTCTAGGCCATATTACGACCCATATCAGATCCGGCCCTTTAAGATCCTTTGGGCTAAATTATTGTGACGCCACAAGACCGACGCTCCAGAAGTCTTCCAGCTATTTCGTTGCCGCCGTGTGTTTTATTTTGTTTGTTGCATTCATCATGTCATCATGCTCATTGCAACCGCATGCTTTCATAAAACTCGTAGTCGTTCGTGGTTGCCTCCTCTTCTTTGTCTCTGTTGACCTTCTCTCCGACCAACCGGACCGCTCTCTTATCTCTTGTCTTCTCCGTGGCGTTTTGTCAGACCCTGTTGTCTTCCATTTCCTCTCTCATCTATATGTCCAGCCTCCCTGCACATTTCATCAACCCCTTGCGCGCGTCCGAAACTTCCCTGAACCCGAACCGGACTATCGTTATCGTGGGGTCCGGATCATCCCCAAACATCCCTAAAATATCTCCTTTTTCTTATTTGGACTTCCTAACCTATATTTTCTTAGCCATCCGATTACGATCTTAGGGACGAGATGTCCCCTAACCTAAATTCATCTGATATAAATATGAGTCTAACCCTAGATCCTAGGGGTCTTGTCCCATCGATCCCGTCGCGCCGCCGCCACTCCTCCAGTCCCTTCTTCCTCGGGATCCCCTCCCGATCCAGCCATCATCTGACCACCTCCCTCGATTTACGCTGCCGCCCAACAGCTTTCTCCAACAAGGAAACCACCTGCCCAAACTCTGAGACCCCCACGATCCTCCCGGCGCCTCCCTTGGATCCCCTCGTCTAGCCATCGCCCCCATGCACCATGCCCGTGCTCGTCTTCCACGCACGGATGGGAGAGGAGCTCCCGATCCTTGTGGCCAAGGCGACCTCGTCGCCGTTGCTCGAGCCTCCTCCGGCAGCCATCGCCGGCGACCACCCGCAGGACCCCATCGTGCCCATCACCTTCCTCCTCCTTTCTCTTTTCCTTCTTCCCGCCTCTCATCTCTCCCCTGTTTCTCTTGACAGGGAGCCGACACCCATGGAACTTGCCGCTGCCTCCCCGTAGCCGTCGCATCATTAGAGGTGAGAACTGCGCCTTTGAGTCTTCCTTTTCCTCCCCTCGCGTCGCTCCTCGCTGACTTCCCAACTGCCGTTGCTTCTACAGAGCCCAGGCCATGGCTTTCCTCTGCTTCAGATCAAGGCGCCGGCCGCCGGATCCGCCCCCCTCAGTGTCCACATCAGGATCCGGCCGATCGCCCATGCCGCCTGCCCAGATTTCCTAACCGCCAAGTCTCGTTCTGCGGCCTCTACTTCCTCCGTTTCAAGCAGGAGGATGAGCGTGCGGCCCCTGCGTTGACCCGCGCCTCGTCATGCCTCACTTGACCGGGCCTCCCCATCTCGCTCGGTCCGGCCTTTGGCTGACAGCCAGAACCGGCCTCCTCCAGCCTCTCCATCGACCGGGCCGAGGCCCATGGTGAGCGCCCAGTCCGCCCAGATTTGGCCCGATCTATATTTTTCTGCTCTGGACGAATTTCCTAATAATCCAGGGAACTGCACTTTTATAGAAAAAACCCTAGTGTTCATGCATCTAATAACTAATTAACCATGGATATATGTAAATAATCTATATGTCTAACATGCTTAGAATTTCATCTAGTTTCATAATATCCAACCCTCATCCATGTTTAAAATGCTTAAACTTGCTGTTTGTTTAATTTTGCCTAAATGCCATGTTAAAATGTTTTATTTCATAACTAATTAACCGTAGCTCCGAATTTAATAAACTTTGTATGTAAATGGGGTGGAATAATGCATAGATTAACTTGGTGCACTTAGTTTTACTATTTAACAACATTAAAATATGGTTTAGGCCAGAACAGTAGCAAATTCAAATTATGAACATGGGGATTTTCCGGAATTGTTGTTTGTTGCTCCGACTCATTTAAACTTGCCTAGATAGGTAGTTTTCATATGCTTCACCCCTTGCCATGTTTAATAACATTTAATATTGTTGGGTACATAAATGGGAGAGAACTAAATAATTGTTGTGAAGTTTCGTCAATATGCAACTCGTTGCATATAGAGCTCCACTTAACTTGTAGTATTATTTGTGCACTTTGCCATGCCATGCCTTTTTAAACCGGACATGCATCATACTTGATTTTGCATCATGCCATGCTTATGTGATGGTTGTTTAGCATGTTGTTTGCACCTTTCTGGTTTTCTTCTTTCGTTAGCTTAGGTTTCGCTCCGGAGTTGTGAGGGTTCGTTCGTCTATGTCCGTTTGTCTTCTTCATGGACTCATTCTTCTTCCTTGCGGGATCTCAGGCAAGATGACCATAACCCTCGATATCACATCTATCTTTGCTTGCTAGTTGTTTGTTCTATCGCTATGTCGCGCTACCTACCACTTGTTTATCATGCCTCCCATATTGCCATGTCAAGCCTTTAACCCACCTTCCTAGCAAACCATTGTTTGGCTATGTTACTGCTTTTGCTCAGCCCCTCTTATAGCGTTGTTAGTGTCAGGTGTAGCTGAAGATTGCTCCATGTTGGAACATGATTATGCTGGAATATCACAATATCTCTTATTTAATTAATGCATCTACATACTAGGTAAAGGGTGGAAGGCTCGGCCTTATGCCTGGTGTTTTGTTCCACTCTTGCCGCCCTAGTTTCCGTCTACCAGTGTTATGTTCCTTGATTTTGTGTTCCTTACGTGGTTGGGGTTATGGGACCCCCTTGACAGTTTGCTTTGAATAAAACTCCGCCAGCAAGGCCCAACCTTGGTTTTACCATTTGCCCACCAACCACCTATACCTTTCCCCTGGGTTCTGCAGCCCCGTGGGTCATCATTATTTTAGTCCCCCCCCCCCCCCCCGGGCGAGTGTTCCTCTGAGTGTTGGTCCGAATCGAGCCGCCTGCAGGGCCTCCTCGGGGAAACTCGAGGGCTGGTTTTACTCATAGCCTGTCTCATCCGGTGTGCCCTGAGAACGAGATATGTGCAGCTCCTATCGGGATTTGTTGGCTTATTCGGGTGGTCTTGATGGACTTGATTTACCATTATTGAAATGTCTTGTAACCGGGATTCCGAGTCTGATCGGGTTGTTCTAGGAGAAGGAATATCCTTCATTGATCGTGAGAGCTTGTGACGGGCTAAGTTGGGACATCCCTGAAGTGTATAAACTTTCAAGAGCCATGCCCGCGGTTATGTGGCAGATGGGAATTTGTTAATATCCAGTTGTAGAGAGCTTGACACTTGACTTAATTAAAATGAATCAACCGCGTGTGTAGCCGTGATGGTCTCTTTTCGGCGGAGTCTGGGAAGTGAACATGGTTTGGGTTATGTTTGGACGTAAGTAGTTCAGGATCACTTTTTGATCACTTCGAGCTTCACGATCGTTGCGTAGCTTCTCATCTTACTCTTGTACTCGTATGTTAGCCACCATATTTGCTTAGCGCTTGCTGCAACTCCACCTCATGACCTCATCCTACCCGTAGGCTTAAATAGTCTTGATCTCGCGGGTTTTGAGAGTGCTGAGTCCTCATGACTCACATATACTACCAAAACAGTTGCAGGTGCCGATGATACCAGTGCAGGTGATGCCACCGAATTCAAGTGGGAGTTCGATGAGGACCTTGGTCGTTACTATGTTTGGTTTCCTGATGATCAGTAGTGGAGCCCAGTTGGGACGATCGGGGATCTAGCATTTGGGGTTATCGTCTTCTCTTTTGGTTGTCCACAGTCGGACTATGTGTGTACTCTGAATGATGTATGAATTATATGTTCATTGTGTGACGTGGCGATTGTAAGCCAACCCTCTATTTATCCCTTTCTTGTTCATTACATGGGATTGTGTGAAGATGGCCCTTCTTGCGACAAAACCACAATGCGGTTATGCCTCTAAGTCGTGCCTCGACACGTGGGAGATATAGCCGCATCGTGGGTGTTACAAGTTGGTAATCAGAGCCATCCCCGACTTAGGAGCCCCCTGCTTGATCTAATCGCTGACGTTGTTGAGTCTAGAACAGAAATGTTTTGAGTCTTAAGATTATATATATCAGAGAGTAGGATTCTTTTTACTCCTCAGTCCCTTCATCGCTCTGGTGAGTCTCCTGACGTAGATGTTTTGTCTTTCCTCTCCTCAAATTTCACTAAAAAAAATTAAGATCAAGCGGGTATCTTGGGATCGTTCCGATATTATTGTGACGAGAACATTGTTCTTGGTGCCTCCTGACATTTACGGGTTGTGGCAGTGTCCCAGGGAGTTGAGCTCCGAGGTGTTGTCGTCACAATTTTATCGTTGGAGTTCTAGAATACCTGAGTTTCTCCGACATCGAGAATATCTTTTATGCAGTTGTTCGTGAGATAACCTCGATGCCACCCAGTACTGGGGCGGGAGTTCGGGAGTATTGCCATAGCTCGTATAACGGATGCTTTTCGAAGGTTGAGGTACATGATTTATGAGGTTTTCTTGGTTATGTGTTGACGGATAGATACAGCTTGATGTAGGGATTGTTTAGTTTGGGTGAGATATATTGCTTCCCCTGTATCCCCAACACCAGATTGCATAGCCAAAAAGTTTCAGGAGTTTATAGGTGGGAATTCAAGTATCTCGTAGGATATCTATCCAACAGACACATGATACGATATGGGGTCTATCATATGTTTATTCCGGCTTATCCTGCAAGCCAAATCCTTGTTTTGTTTTTGTTGTGGTATACGAGTTGCTTCGATGTCAAGTGTTGATTCCATACCTTTTCTAAACGGTGTTCTCATATTTCTATGGGAGTACAAATCCTTCTTGATCACTGAGGTTGTCATGTCAACTCTTTTCCAACCAGCGTGCTTCTCTCCAGGCTGATCCTATCATTTTTCCCATTCGCTAGATCAATTCTAAGTTTTCTCAACGGTATCCATTCCATCTACCCCAAGTTGCCTTTGTTTTCCCACCCTCCCACCCTTTTCTTCAAGGACTCAGATTTCTTAATCAAGTATCCTTTTATTGATGGGAAGTCTCTTCATTCTTTTCTTTCAATGTTCTTATCTGGTGATTTCCCATGAAGATACTAACGGGGCTTCAAGTTTATCAATCTTCGCTCTCTTCTCTTCTCCAGTGGATTCAATTCAATCTTTGTTGATCATATCATTTTACTCGTTCTAGATGCTTTCTCATGCCGGTGCATCTCTTAATCATCCACTTCTTGCCGTTCAATTGGTTCGAAATGTAGAAGATATCCCAAAAGATTCGTGTTTCCATTCTTATTCCTTTCAAGCTATTTCGAGGTTGTTACCTCATTCAAGACGTTAAAATCAACCGGTGCAATTTCTCTTCCTAAGCAATCGTCCAACGGTGTTTTCTTTTTAGTGGGCCCTAACCCACATGTCTTTTTCCAGGATCTTACCTGACTCTTCTATTTTTTTCCGGAGCTGTTCCCAAATTCTTTTCGAAGTTTGACGTAAGAATGAATTGTCTTTTTCCAAGATCTTTCACATTCTTTTCGTCGTTGGTTCAACGTTTTTATTTTTCATTCTCCCGGAGTGTCTAAACAATTCACCGTGGTGTTTCTCATTGGCATTCTCGGATTTAAAGACCGAAGAAGAGTTTCTCTTCAATATTATCCGTTCTCTCAAAGATGCGTGGTTCTAGCTTCATGCCATCCTAATAACTGTTTTTGATTGTGACAATTCTTTTCTTACCATCCGGAGCATTTCATGAGTTGTTTCCATTTCTTTCCTCCAAATCTTACCGGTGCATCGTTCAAATATCCTCTAATTAGTTCATGATCTCTTCGTTCTCATGTATCTAAATCCCCTCAAGTATCTTCATTCATTTTTCCAATTCTTCCGGTGAATTGTGCCTTTGGTATTTTCATTTTGAATTGTTACGGCGGTTTGTTCAAGATTCCTCTTCCTATGTTCTCATATTAATTCATTCGTTCTCTCCAATCCTACCAGTGGATCGGTGAAGACTTTTCTCAAGTCTACGTTATATCTGTCTTAGCCCTTTCTACGAGAATAAGTAGTATGCCGAATCCGTTGCTTGTCATCAATTTAAATTGGTGAAGGATACGCATAACATAATTCTTATTATTGTTTCATCCAAGTGATCTAGTTTCTTCTTTCCAGAGTTGTTCATCATGTCATTTTTTTCTCGGTTCGGGATGCTTCATCTTTTCTTTTCCGGAGTTCCAAGTTTTCCGCATTATCTCGTCGCGAAGCTCCATCTAAATCATCGCCAGGCTTCACCTTCTGTTTTCAAATTCCCTTTCTTTTTATCATCCTTTTATTAAACACGTTAAAGAAAGATGCAAAAGACATTCTGGTTGCTGAACAAGGTGAAGCGAAATGTCCGTATTGTGCTCTCCTCCATGCAGAAGGCACGCAAGACTCTAGTCCAACCCCTTGTGATGGTCGACCGCCCATCCTTCACTATCTTCATGACTCGTGAGGACATCTAGATAGTCATTGTGTTCTGGTAGAAATACTTTAACCTTTGCATGCCCGCCAATCATGTAGCTTGAGAGGAAATCTTGAGCAAACTGCTTCGAGAACCACTGCAAAGGAAAACAGATTCAGACATTGTCATCTAACACAACTCATTATGGGCAGTAAAGAGAAGCATGCAGAGTTCTTACTTACCATGCTACAGTTCATTGTTTTTTTTACCATGAAAACTGCAGGGCTTGGCCCCACATCATTTTATTAAAAGAACAAACAAAAGTATATGTACAGATCCACAAGAAGTGGAAAAATAAATGAAAGCAAAAAACTAAGCTATTCTAAGTTACAAGGAGGGGAGGCTTCAAGGGGGCAAGAAAGCAATCCAATCAAGAAGTTCCTCCTTATCCTAGATTTTATCATGTGTGCCAAGAGGGAAATATCATGGATGAAACCAGCCTTCCATCTGCCAAAAGATGGTCTTATCTTCCTGAAGATCTTGTCATTTCTGACCATCCAGATATTCCACCATGTCAGAAAGACTACTTCAGCAAAGAAAGGTTTAGCAAATTCAACTCTGGCCTGAACCGCAATTTCCACCATGTCAAAGCTAGGAGACCAATATATCTGCAAGTAATTCCAAATCCTAGCACTGAAATTGCATTGAAAAAATAGATGGTTTCTGTCCTCCAAAGAGCCAGCTCTGCATAACACACATTCAGGTCCATCCTCAATTTCCAGTGCCTTCTCTGAATCATGTCTTTGGTGTTGACCCTGTTCATAATAACTAGCCATGCAAACATTTTTATGGACATAGTACAACAACTTTTCCATATCCATTCCAGGAGAGGGTTAGCCACAATCGGTCTATGACCCAGCTCATCATACTTCTTGGCGAGATATTGAGTCCTTTTGTCATCATCCCAAGTCCAAAGAATCGGGCATCAACCTCTTACCCGCAAATTCATCCATAAAGTGTAACAGACTCTGAAACTCCATATATGCCTGTTCTAATAAAGGTAACTAGAAAAGCTCCAGAAGGTTATCAGAATTAAGAACTTGCTGCACTGAGATGCACTGGTCTAAACAGTAGGAGAAGAGCCTTTTAAATTTGTCTTGAAGCAAAAACCTGCTATTGCCAGCCCAGCCATCTTTCCTATAAAGTGAGGTATCCCCACTCTTGACTTGAACCACAGAGACACGACTTTGAATTTGTCCATGAGTTCGGAGACATCTTTCCACCAAAAGGACCCACATAGAGTGGTATCATGAGGAACCCTATCATGATAATAGGAATTCCAAATTAGGTGCACCCATGGAACATTATCCTTATTGTAGAATTTATGCAGATGTATAAGCCGCAATGCATCATTTTGCACCCCAAGATTCATAATACCTAAGCCCCCCTTATTCTTGGGTCTACATACGAGAGGCCATGCAGCTAGAGAGTGCCCAGATTCTTGTCCATACTTCCTCCATAAACATTGCCGTTGTATCCTTTCCAATTGTTTCAAAATACCAGGTGGAATTTGCAGGCTACACAGGAAGAAAATTGGCATAGATGACATAACTGAATTAAGTAGTTGCAGCCTTGTTCCCTGAGGCAGAAACCAACAGCTGGCAGTGAGCCTCCTCTCCATGCAATCAACCAGGGGCATGAAGTCAATGATCTTGGGCCTTGTTGTACACATAGGTAGGCCAAGGTAAGTAAAGGGCATTTTCCCAATTTTACAGCCAAGAACACCAGCCAGTTGATCTGCCAAATCACTTCCACATTTATTGGAATCATTACAGACTTGTGGAAAGCCCAGTTGATTGAGAAAAAACCATGAGAGCTTCTTTGAGCACCACCAATTGATCCCTCTGGGCAGGGATAAAAAGTATAGTGTCATCAGCATACTGCACCACAGGGAAATCCAGGATCATGAGATGGAATTGGTAGTGAGAGCAGCCCCTGCTAACCATGTTATTTAACTTAGACTGAAGAATATCTGCTGCAAGCACAAATAACAGAGCAAAGGGTCTCCTTGTCTGACCCCACATTTGCATTTGAAGTGTCTACCAGGCACTCCATTTACCAGCACAGAAGCAGTTCCAGAAGTTAAGAGCTCTTTGACCCAGGAAATCCATTTCTTGGGGAAGCCCTTGGCCTGCAAAATGGTGAGGATAGCCTCATGCTCAATGGAGTCAAATGCCTTCTCAAAATCCAGCTTGAAAAAGATGATGGGCCTCTTGGACTACTTGCATTGGTGTATATACTCAAAACTCCAGGCAAGGCAATCTTGTATAGTTCTGGATTGAATGAACCCATAATGATTCTTTTGAATGCACCTCATAATTTCCCGTTGGAATCTGTTGGCAGCCATTTTGGTAAGTAATTTAAGCCCAAAACTAGTAAGGGATATGGGCCTATAATCCCCTACCCCCCTCTGGTGCATTAGATTTAGGCACCAACACAATGAAAGAATCATTAATGTGTTCCAGGTGGACTCTCTCAGCATGAAATTCTTTTACCAGTGTGTTAAATTCATTTGAAATAATGTGCCAGCACTTCTTGAAGAAAAGTCCATTAAATCCATCAGGACTAGGTGATTTATCCACTGGCATTTCCTTCACCACCTGCTCAATTTCCTCTTTGCCAAAGGGTTTCACAAGCACATCCAGCCCAGGTACCTTCTGAATCAGGTTTTCCAAATCAAGCCCCATGTTAATACCCTTTGCTTGGCCCATTCTCTCTTTGAAGGCTTTATGAAAAGCATCAGCAATAACATCATGATTGGAGGTGACAGATCCATCCCCCAAGGTCAGAGAGGCAATTGAGTTTCTCCTATGCCTCTCAGAGGCCATAGCTTGAAAAAACTTGGAATTTTCCTCCCCTACCTTGATATATCTGATGGTGCATCTTTTCTTCCAATAAACACACTGTAAGTGCACCAAGTGAGCATGGTGCAATTTCACCAGCTTCCTAAAATTGAATTCCTATCTGAATAAAGGTCTACATTCCTCCAAACTGTCTAGTCAGCAGATGACCCAATTACATTTCTCAATCAGAATTGTGATATGTGAAATACCCTTTTGCCAGGACTTTAAAGCCTTCCTCAGGGCCTTTAATTTATCTGAAATTATGGCAGTGATGTGCTGCTTGGGGGAAGGTTGTGACCATGACTGCTGCACACAATCCAAAAAACTAGGCTGCTCAGTCCAGTAATTCTCAAACCTCAAAATGTTAGCCTTTGGAATATAGGTGGAGATATTAACTAGACAGGGCACATGACCTGAGGTGGTTATGGCCAGGGGGACCACCTGAGTCATTGGATAAGAATCAATCCAGTTTGCAGAGGTGAAGATCCGGTCAAAGCTGTTCCAACAGAGGAGAATCTTGCATATTTGACCAAGTGCATTTTACGCCTTTGAGGGGCAGCTCAAAGCGAACTAAGGTGTCCAATTATTTCACTAAAGATGAACATATCATTAACATCCCCCACAGCAAGTTTACATTATCTTTGTGACCTTATAAAGATAAAATCCCCCAAGACCATCAAGTTGGATTGGGGGTCAATATTCAGATTATAGAGCCACTGAAAAAAATCATCCCTCATTTCTCCTTGACTAGGGCCATACACATTCACCAAAGTCCAGCAATCATTGTTATGAACTGAAGTGAATTTAACCACAATGCTGTAGGGTTTCACTTCAACCAATGAGCTAGTGAAACAATTAGTTCTCCAAGCAACTAAAAGGCCACCTGAGGCCCCTCTAGAGGGGGACTCAATGAACTGATCAAAACGAAATTTGGACAAATGCTTTTAATTAACTGACAGACATATTCAGTTAACTTAGTTTCTTGCAAACAAACCACCGAGCATTGGCTCTCATTAATTTTTTCTCTAACTGCCCGTTGGCGCATTTTAGAATTAAGGACCCGTACATTCCAACAGAGAACCTTCCAGCTGCGCTTAGAATTTAAATTCATATTTAACCAGCATAGTTTGGGCAGCAAAAGTACAACACATAGTGTTGCACAATGAAACCATAACACCACTGGAAATAAAAAGTTCACCGAAACCACAACCAAGCGACATAAGTAGTATTACAGGCCTAAGATAATTAGCATATTTAAAGAGCTTGCCAGACCCTATGCAAGCATGAAGATGACGCATCATTTATCAGCCCCAGTGGAAGAATCTTCAGAAGGTTTAGCCATAAGCTTCTCCTTAGTTAGCAGCACCGGATCCATCTCCAGGTCCAACCCTGCAGTCTGCAGCACTTCTATGGGTGTCTTAGGTGGAATGAGCTGATCTCCTTGCTGGGCCGGATTGCCCATTGGGCTGCTTTGCTGGGCCTTGGGGAGGCAGTAACAGGTTTAGCTCTGGGCCTCTTCTTCCTGGGCTGCTGTGGCAATTCTTCAAAAACCTGTTTAAATCCATCCCGCCGAGCAGAGCTTCTAGTACATCACCGAATTGAGGTTTCCGTGATTGGAACTGCCACTTTCTTCTTTACTTTACTCTTAAAGGCTGGGTTTTGGCAGCAGAGAAAACAGTTAAGCTCTTTTGAGTGCAGTCATCAGAAACAACAGAGGGGGTTGTGATCAATTGGGGTTTGATCCACAAATAAACCTCAGACCCTTTGGTCGGTGGGCAAAGTGATCACTTCTCGAGTCTCGGGGGGAGAATCAGCCGACCTTATCAGCACGGGGATCAGGAGATCCACATCGAAGGCAATATCCCATGCACGTTTGGAGTAAATCACTGGACCCATTGGTTTGCAGAAAATTGGGGGAGGAACTTCCAAAACATCAAACTCTGGCAGAAGCGTGAGGAAAGATAGTTTCCAAATCATCTCAGGAGGGAGTGACGGGCCCTCCACCACACGCACCATGCCAACGAACAGTTGCTGCGGTTAAATAACAGGTGGCTGGTAAGGTACAATTGCAAAATTTGCCGCAGGTCAACTGCATCTTGTTGTTCCACAGGCTCTGCTTGAACGTGCTCGACAGGCTCAGCTTCAATGTGCTGCTCAACAAGCTCTACTTCAATGTGCTGCTAGACAAGCTAAGCTTCAATGTGCTGCTCAACATGCTCTGCTTCAAAGTGTTGCATGATAGGCTCTACTTCATGCTGGACATGCTCTACAACCTGAACTGGCTCGGCAGCATCCTGAACCTCAAGGACAACATGTTCAACAGATACAGAGGCTTCATGCTGATCAATGACCATGGAAACTTGATCTTGAGGCGGCTGCTCATTTCTTGAGGAGGCTGCTCCCCCACACTGCATTTCCCGACCATCCGCATCATGGGCCTGCATTGGGGGCTCAGACGCCAATGGAGCCTCATTCCAACCCAGCTGGGGGTAAGGGGCAACATGAATGGAATATTGTCAGGCACAAGCTGCCCAGGGAGCGGATGAGGATTTCCATCGAGCAGCATCGGGTCCTCATCGTTAGGCATCTGATCAGCAAAATCCGCCCCAAGAACATAGTAAGCCACATTCCAAGAAACCCTAGCCCCTGCCCATTCGGTATAATCTCCAAAAACCACACTCAGCGGTACCAGCAGTGTCGTGAAAAGAAGCCCTGACCAAAGTATGAACTAGGTATGGATCCTCATTGTCCCAAGATTGAAACTTACCAAAAAATCTTGTTGCTTGAGCAATGAACTTCGATTGGTACGATAATCCAAGGAATTCAATAAACATGAGACATCCATCTCTGAACCCATGAGCACATCGAAAACCCTTCCCCTCATCGTGCTTCATAAAACGGACAAAACGATTGTCGGTGTCAAAACCGACGGATCTCGGGTAGGGGGTCCCGAACTGTGCGTCTAAGGCGGATGGTAACAGGAGGCATGGGACACGATGTTTACCCAGGTTCGGGCCCTCTCTATGGAGGTAATACCCTACTTCCTGCTTGATTGATCTTGATGATATGAGTAGTACAAGAGTTGATCTACCACGAGATCGTAGAGGCTAAAACCCTAGAAGCTAGCCTATGGTATGATTGTCCTTGTCCTCTGGACTAAACCCTCCGGTTTATATAGACACCGGAGGGGCTAGGGTTACAGTCGGTTACAATGGGAGGAGATCTACATACCCGTATCGCCAAGCTTGCCTTCCACGCCAAGGAGAGTCCTATCCGGACACGAAACAAAGTCTTCAATCTTGTATCTTCATAGTCCAACAGTCCGGCCAAGGGATATAGTCCGGCTGTCCGGATACCCCCTAATCCAGGACTCCCTCAGTAGCCGCTGAACCAGGCTTCAATGACGATGAGTCTGGCGCGCAGATTGTCTTCGGCATTGCAAGGCGGGTTCCTCCTCCAAATACTCCATAGAAGATTTTGAACACAAGGATAGTCTCCGGCTCTGCAAAACAAGTTACACATACCACCGTAGAGAGAATAATATTTCCGATCTGCTGGTGTATTGGATATCATGACATCACGCCACGGCCCGGTTATTATCGAACCGTTTTTCTCAACCAGCCTTGGCGCATATCGCGAGGTGGTTTCCTTGGCACGTCTTGTCGAAGCAGAGATCGTGTCCCCTTATCACGGGATTCTCATCAATACGGGCGTGGGTAACCCAACCGCGCCATCAATCGCGGCGCTTGGGGAATAATTGAGTTAACCAGGCTAGTGGGGGCGAATAGTTTCATCCGCCCTTATAAAGGGATAAGGGTTCACCCTTTCTCACCCACGCCTTCTTCTTCCTCACTCGTCCATTCTCGCGCACTCGAGCTCTAACACCCAAGTTCGCACCTTTCTCCTCAGACCGCCCCAACCATGTCCGGAGCAGGAGGAAAGTGGATGAAATCCTCCGTCACGGAGAAGGACGTAAAAAAGCTGCGGGGGGCGGATACTTGAATGCGGATATCGCGTACCGGCTGCCCAATGCGGGGCAGATCGTCCCTACTCCAGAGCCCCACGAGAGGGTAGTTTTCCTCACCCACTTTGTCCGCGGACTGGGATTTCCTCTTCACCCATTCATCCGCGGCCTCATGTTTTACTATGGGCTGGACTTCCATGATCTGGCCCCCAACTTCATCCTCAACATCTCGGCGTTTATCGTCGTGTGCGAGGCCTTCCTCCGCATCCGGCCCCACTTCGGCCTGTGGCTGAAGACCTTTAATGTCAAGCCGAAGGTTGTAAGCGGCCAGCAAGCGTAATGCGGAGGCGCCATGGTGGGCAAAATGCCCAATGTCACATGGCTCGAGGGCTCCTATGTGGAGACCATAAAGGGGTGGCAATCGGGGTGGTTCTACATCACCGAGCCACGCGATCCCAAATGGGCGGCGGCCCCCGAGTTCCGATCCGGGATCCCTATGCGGCTCACGTCCTGGAAAGAGAAGGGCCTGCCCTGGGGTAACCCGGTAGAGCTGACCGGACTCCAGAACTGCATCAAGAACATGATGAACATGAAAATCAAGCTCGTCAACGTGGTCCAGGTCATGCTCTTCCGCTGGATCCTCCCGTGTCAGCAACGGGCGTTCAATCTATGGGAGTTCGACCCGGCCCGGCACCAGATTCTGCGCGAGCTCTTCGATACGATGCACAAGGATGTCTGGAAGGTGTTGTTCAAGGGCGCCGAGGTCCCCCCTTCCCTAACCGAGGATCGTGGACTCAGCACGAAGCGCCTCGCGAAATCGGTAAGTTCTTTATCCCTCTGAGGTTTCTATTTTCCTCGGTTTAATCATGTGCGGTATCTCGGCTTCCCATGCCTTTGACAGGACTGGGTGGAAACAGCAGAGCAGATCGACTGGCCAGCTCCTTTGCCCGAAGATCCAGCAGACACTCTCCTGACGGAGATGTTGACTCCGGCGCCTTATGAGGTGCCGGAGAAGAAGTCCAAGAAGAAGGCCACGGGGACTCGAAAGAGCTCCCGCCGTCAGGTGATATCAGACTCATCGTCCGATAACTCTGAGACGTACTCCTCTCGTGAAGACGAGGAGGAGGAAGATGAAGGTTCTCCCCCTCCAGTCAGGGGAGACAGAATAAGGAAGGCCGCCCCAACCGGGGCGAAGAAATCAAGAAGGGAAGAACTCTCCTTCGGGCGCTCCTGACGGCCGCCGACGGCAATGGCGGCAGTGGCTGCCGAGACAAGACCCTGGCGAAGTCGTAAGTACCCGGATAACATAGCGATTATTAGCCTGCTTTATCGATCTGCTTCTACTCATGCCAAACATGATTATGCAGTCCGCCCAGAGCCCGTATCGACGTATCTTCGTTGGGTGATTCTTTGGGCTCGTCGGATATGAAGAGCGATTCACTTCCGACCGCTTCTACCCCCCGCCCTACGGACAACGCCGAAGTGTTCTCTGCGAAGGCACCAAGCCGAGGGGAGGTGGTCCTAGAGGCGCCTCGAGGCGACCTTCCGGGCCCTGGGCGCAAAGGGAGCAAGACTCCCACAGGGCTCAAGTTCGGTAGTCGGCCGGACACCGCACCAAAAGCCTTGATGGTTCCCGATTCCAAGAGCAACTCCTGTTAAGGGAGACAAGCCGCCCGCGCCGATGGCCTGTGTCCATCCAGAGGCACCGGACAATTTGTTGGAAACGCTTCGAGGCGCTTCCATCGACGAAGAGCACCGCACTATTATGAGTGCGGTGATCGAGAAGGTTCTGTCTGCCAAAGGCGGACCGATCAAGCTGTGCCAGCCTCCTGACAGGCTTTGAGGTAAGTAATTATAAGAAAATGTTACCACATAGACAGTAGCCCCTGATGCTCTGTTTGGCGTTTCGCGAAGAAAAAGCCGAATAGAGGATCAAATAATAACCGCAGGAGTCTAATCCAAATATGTCTATATGCGTATGCAGGCTTCACTGTTGGCCGCTGCCGCACATACGGCGGAGATTGCCGCGATGAAGCAGAACCTCGGCGGTCCGAGGAAGAACTTCGGCCTTGCCAAAAAGCAGCTCGAGGAGAACAAAAGGTAAGCAATACCTTATGTCTCATATATAAAAAAGTTTTGGTTGCAAGATAACATGATCATTATGGATGTACACAGGTCCCACGACCGAAGTGGCGACCACAAGGCGATTGCTCACCGAGGCCGAAAACTCAGCGGCCAAGGAGCGCACCAAAGTGAGAAAGACACGAAGCCAGGTAGGCGTGGTGCAGCAAGAGCTCCGAGCGCTAGTCAAAAAGCATGAGTCCACAGAGCTTGACTCGAGGACGCGAGAGTCCGAGCTTGCCAAGGCCCTCGGCAAAAATGCCAAGGCCGAGCCCAAAAGGCCCTCCAGGAAATTGAGGCGGTGAAAAGATAGCGGCGGGTAAGGCATTCATTATGCAAAGTAGGCATGCTTGAAAAAAATTTCCTTTTACTTACCCAAGTTCGAGCTCTCCAGAGGCGTTCGCGAGACCTGCCAGTGTGTGTGATGCCGCGGAGTTCTACGGGCCGAGGAGGAAGCTCAGCGGAGAAGTTGTTCTGGTCTCGGATTATCTTTGGGACCCGAACACCCGATGCCCGTGAGCGACCAGCTGAAGCAATTGGTCGAGCTCCACAAGGCGGCCGAACAGGCCATGAGGGGCCTTATAGTCCGGATGTGGTCTGGCGATTCCCTTCCCAACAGCTACTTCAGCCTGGTGAGGCGGCTTGTGAATGTGTGCCCACGGCTAGAAGTCATCAAGCGGTCCGTCTGCATGGAAGGTGCATGCAGGGCTTTTGCCCATGCGAAGGTGCACTGGGCGAAGATGGACGCCGAGAGGCTGGTGAAGGAGGGGCCGCGAGAATCGGCACCCCGAAATGTATTATGAAGGTGTCCTGAAGGGTGCCCGTCTCGTGGCGGACGAGTGTACAAAAGATGTAATCTTTGAATGAACTGGCTCATGTGATCCTTGTATTTATGAAAACTAGTTCATGTTCGTTATGCAATGCTTTTTGTATTTAAAATATTACCTTCTGTGCGGCCGTTTATAAATTCTGAGAGTTGCTAGTCGTCGGCTTCTCCCCCCATGCAACTAGTGCTTTGGGGTGTTCGGATAAATCTGAGCACTCTTTTTCCCATTTTGGGTCCTTGAGGGAGGTGTTCATAGCAGGCAACCCAATCGGACTATAATGCTTTATTGCTCTCACTTAGCCATGGAAGTCTACAATTTTAAATTTTGGCGAAGCCTAGTCTTCGTGAAAGCGAATTTGAGGCGCTATACACGCCTAGGGCGGAGACAAGGCCGACTCATCGCCCGAGCAGAAAGAAGTCTTTAGGGACTTGAGACCTCTCGAGCAGCGACCAGCTCTCGCCTTATCATGTGATCGGTTTTAGCTTTCTCTCGAGGTGCTCGGCCCAGGAAGAACCGGGCACTGTCGCGATAGTTCTCCCGATCTACCTTAGCCGGTATAAGCGGGCATAAGGTACCAAAACATGGGGCCAGGCAAGCAACTATTGACCTAATACATGATTAGGAGATGATGCATATAATGCTATAAGTTCGGGTGCCGCTTACCCGTCGAAAGTGTTCGGACTTCTCACGCCGAATTATGGGGTATACGGAAGCCCACAGGCGTATTAGCGTGCCAGTGTCACAGTCTTTGTTTGTCATAGATGAACATATATATAAAAGAATATAGAATGCAATAAAAGACCAGTGCTATGCATTGTTTATTTAAGAAATGAGTTGGCGCTTATCTTGATACAAGCGGTCGATAAGCAAAATGGGAATATTTGACATGTCCGCCCAAAGGGCAAGCTGCGACTAGTATTTAAAACAGGTAGTTTACTGCGTTGTCGAGAGCACACTGGGATTCCATTGCACGACGTAGCTTCCTGCCTCCTTGGGTGTTGTATCATGTGACCCGGCTATCGTCTTGGGATAGGGCTTCCAGGAGAGTAAGGTCCTGAAGAGAGAGGATGATAAAGGCAGTAAGCCCCTAGTGCGGTTGAACCACATTGTGGGACGTGCCGTGATCGTGCCCCCGCCGACACCCAAGGTATTTTCAATGCGTAGTTATGTACACGTGGGACGGATTTTGCCGTTGTGGTGAGACTAGGGCGGGGGCTGAATTGCTAGGCGAGCTCTGAGCGTGCCAGGCGATCCTGTTGCAGGTTACTCGGACGGCGCTTGGCGGTGTCCGGGGTTTGATCGCCGAACTGGTGGATTGCCCCAAAAGGCTGCTTTATGCTTCCGCTGCGAGGCCCTGATGTGCTCCTTGATGCGGAGGCGGCGTTCTGTGTTTCCATTGACTGTGATGAAACCCCTAGGTCCTGGCATCTTGAGCTTGAGGTATGCGTAATGCGGTACCGCATTGAATCTTGCAAATGTGGTGCGACCGAGCTGCAGAACGGGACGATATCGAAGATTAACTCCTTGCTTCGGAAGTTGTTCGGAGATCCGAAGACCACTTCCAGTGTGATTGAGCCCGTGCAATGGGCCTCTCACGCTGAGGATAGCGCCTTTAAAGGTCGTTGTGGTGGGTTTGATCCTCGAGGGGTCTATACCCATTTTGTGCAATCGTATCTGATAAAAGCAGGTTGGGTTTGCTGCCGCCGTCCATAAGGACTGGTGAGGTGAAATCCGTCAATGATTGGGTCTAAGACCAATGCGGCAGATCCGCCATGACGGATACTAGTGGGGTGGTCCCTGCGGTCAAAGGTGATCGGACAAGAGGACCACGGGTTGAACTTTGGGGCGACGGTCTCCATCGCATATACGTCCCTTAGAGCACGCTTCCGTTCCCTCTTGGGGATGTGGGTTGCGTATATCATGTTCACCATCCTTACTTGTGGGGGGAACCTCTTCTATCCTCCCGTGTTCGGCGGTCGGGGCTCTTCCTACGCCATCTTGGCAGCCCCTTGTCCTTGTTTAGGCGTTTAACTTGCGGCCTGCTTGAACACCCAGCGTTCTCTATTGGTGTGATTGGCTGGTTTAGCCGAAGTGCCGTGTATTTTTGCCTGACGATCGAGTATGCGGTCCATCGAGGCCCAGATGGGCCCGGAGTGCTTCTTTTGAATGGCTTCTTCCGTTGACCGGGCTTAGAGCCTCTGAATCCCGCATTGACTGCCGTATCCTCAGTGTTATCGCCGTTATTGCGGCGCTTATGTTTGCTGCGTCGTGGCCTGCCGTTACTATCCTTGGTATCCGAAGTGTCAAGGTTCCTTGATATGTTGTTTCTGCCCGAGCCAGCCAGCTATCTTCTCCAGCATAAGCGGGTCATGAATGTCGTGAGGGCTGCCATGGATTTCGGCTTTTCACGGCGAGGTGTCGGGCAAGCCACTGAAATCACGGATGTTGTGCTTAAATGCCGCTTAAGGCCTCTACATTCGGACGATCGACAATTTGATTCTTCTTGGTTAGGAGCGGTGTCCGAGGTGCACTGGCCGAGTCCCCTGGCTGCTGAATTATGTGGCTCAAGTCGCCCGGCATCTGGCGGTCGCATAAGTGCCACGGAAGTTGTCGAGGAATGCGTCTTCGAGATCCTCCCAACAACCAGCGAGTCTGCTGGCAAGCTATTCAGCCAATGCCGAGCTGGTCCTTTAAGTTTTAAGGGAGGTACTTGATGGCATGTAGATCATCGCCATGAGCCATGTGGATGTGGAGGAGGAAGTCCTCGATCCATACCGCTGGATCTGTTGTACCATCATATGATTCGATATTAAGGTTTAAAACCCCTAAAATTCATGATCCATTACTTAGTCGGTGAAGCATAGGGGTTGTCTGGCGCCTCTATCTTTGGGCTATATCATGTTGCAGCTTCGTATGAGTCTTACTGTTGTATTCGCCCGGCCGGATTTACTTCTGATATCCGTGGCGTGTGGTCACCGTCAGCGTGAAGGCGCACCCTCGTGATCCGTAGATCGATCTTGCGTCTTTTGCTTTGTCTTCCAATACGTCTATGTGTGTCGCGTGTTTCCGGTGCCCTTGTATGTTTGTTTGAGTGGCGGCGAGTGCGGGCTGAACTTCTGGCTGAAATGCCTCTCTGTCTCGGCCACGAGGTGGCCGATCAGCTGCGTCGTACGCTGGTGATGTAGGTTTTAATGCTTCCTCCTCAAGTCGGGGTAGCAACCTGCGCTTTTGGTCACTCTTGGAGGGGCGTTCGAGTTCGTATTCCTCGGCCGCAAGGACTTCAGTCCATCTATCTGCTAGCAAGTCCTGATCAGCTCGAAGCTGTTTCTTTTCAGGCTATTCGTTGTGGCTATAAGCCGGCGCTTGAAGCTCTCCTGCTCGACGGGATCCTCAGGTACGACAAATTCTTCGTCTTCGATGCTCACTTCGTCTTCGGAGGGAGGCATGTAACTGTCCTCCTCTCCCTCTGCCGCTCATTCCGGAGGGCTGGCTTGTTTATCCTCCTGCTCTGGATCCTGCTGGAGGGGATTGTCATCGTCTTTGGCACTATCCGGAGTACTGTTATCTCCTGTGCCGATATCACCGCTTTTCTTGTGTGGCGAGACTTAAATGGCGGCGCCACGGCGTCGGCGCTTAGGTTGTTTCTTGGAGGTCATCCTCCATTGTCTTGTCGCCATTGCCTTCTTTGGGTGTGTCCACCATATATATATATATCATATGACGAGGTGGCGGTCCGATTGCCACTTTGGCGATGGTTCCGATTGCCTCCTTCATCGTTGTCCATACCATCGATGTCTTGGTCGAAGTCGAGCATGTCGGTTAGATCATCGACAGTGGCTACTAAGTGGGTGGTGGGTGGGGCGTGAATTTCTTCGTCGTCCGCATCCATTCTAGCCGGACATAGTCCAGCCAAGATTCTCCTGACAAAGAGAGAGACCTTAACGAGTTCAGCATATCGCCAAAGGGCGAGTGCTGAAAGATATCCACAGCGGTGAACTCCATGACCGGCGCCCAGTCGGATTCGACAGGAACGGGCGCGGGCGGCTCAAGGTCTGTGGCCAGAGACGAGTCTATAGGTCCGACATCACGGCTCTCGTGAGGGGTAGGGTCAGTATCCGGCTCTATCGCCGCTGAGAGTGCGGCCTCCATGGCGGGGTGTATCCGCCCGTCCTCGGATGGCGCAATCTGTTCCGGATTGAAGGCCGGAGTGGTTGCTGGTGCGATCTCCTGAACGTCGTCCGATGTCAGAGCTAAATCGTGCTCGTCGTGATCGTGCGGCGCACCTGGCATGGGCTCGAACCCGTCGAAGATCAAGTCCCGACGGATGTCGGCCGTGTAGTTCAAGTTTCTGAACCTGACACGGTGGCGGTAGCTTCGATCTGCTCCGGATGGCCAAGCGAGTTGGCCATGGTGTGAAGCCGCCGAATACAAAGATCTGTCCGAGGAGGAAGACCTCACCTGGACCGCGCCGTTCTTGATGATCGAAGGAGCCATCAAGCCTTTATGGTGACGACATAGTGGAACTCTCAATGAAAGCACCAATGTCGATTGTCAAAACCGGCGGATCTCGGTAGGGGGTCCCGAGCTGTGCGTCTAAAGGCGGATGGTAAAAGGAGGCGAGGGGACACGATGCTTACCCGAGTTCGGGCCCTCTCTATGGAGGTAATACCCTACTTCACCTTGATTGATCTTGATGATATGAGTAGTACAAGAGTTGATCTACCACGAGATCGTAGAGGCTAAAACCCTAGAAGCTAGCCTATGGTATGATTGTCCTTGTCCCTCGGACTAAACCCTCCGGTTATATAGACACGAGGAGGGGCTAGGGTTACATAGAGTCGATTTACAATGGGAGGAGATCTACATATCCGTATCGCCAAGCTTGCCTTCCACGCCAAGGAGAGTCCCATCCGGACACGAGACGAAGTCTTCAATCTTGTATCTTCATAGTCCAACAGTCCGGCCAAGGGATATAGTCCGGCTGTCCGGATACCCCCTAATCCAGGACTCCGTCAGCGATCGTTCCCAATATCAAAAGGAGCATGCTGAATCAAACCATCATGGACTACAGGATCTCTGACTTGAAAAAGCCCGACGCCATGGAACCAAGGTTGAGCAGAGCGAACCATAATACCACTGTTTTGCAGAAACTCGGCCACTTCCTCTCTGATCGGCCCCAATGGCCCGTCCGGATGGGGGATCACCTCCGCAACATGTAATCCTCATGGCGGCGTGGCGGCCTCGAAGATGGCGTGATGTAGGTGCGCGGCAGGCGAAACTGGCCACCATCGATGATGTGGTGGCCGGCCGGGACAAAGCGCTCAGGATTAATCTCAAAGCCGCCAAGGTCGGGGAGGGAATATTCGAAGCTGGAGCAGAGGAGGGAGATTGTGTTTGCTGTGTATTAGGCAGAGCTGAGGTGACCGGGCGAGGCGTCTCGTCGGCAGGGGTGTAGTTTCCCAGACCGTTAGGAGACCCCGATAAATCCGAGCTATGCTTGCGATTAATTGGCCTCCATACCAATCTGTTAGCTCGCACGTACTCAAAACAATCCTTTCTATAGTGACCTGCCCGAGAGCAAGCTGAGCAGACCATTCGCCTTCCACAAGACGATGACAGGTGGCCCTGCGCGTTGCATATTGAGCATGTCATAATTTGGGCCACCATGCCATTGAGCAAATTATCAAACTAGTTAGCCGCCTCACAGCAGGCTGGGTATTTGAGGAAATCCCCACATGCTCGCCATAAGGGCCCGAGGATTCCACATGACCAGTGGCTCTTGGGCCAGCAATTGGGCTATGCGGCTGGGCTGTAGTTTGAATAACCGGAAGCCCCGGATCTCCCGCTTGAATCACGACCGAAGCATCACAGATATCGGGCTGACCGCCGCTCGCCGGAGGATCTCCCACCGACGAGATAAGAACTGTGCCAAAGGTGATGGCTGGCCTAGCCACTGTCCAGTGCAATTCAGGAGGAGGAGGAGGGTGAATAACAACCCTTTCATGAGCTGACACATCATAGCACTCGTGATCATTAGCCGTGTCATTATATAAGATCTTATAGCATCCAAAATACTCATAAGCGTGGATGAATAAACGCCGTATATTATGGGGCGGAAGGAGTTTATTACATTTTTACAAATATCAGCCGATTAACTGCAGTTAACTGCTGCTGTGTTGTTGGTGCTCTTCCTGCTCTTCTATGTATATCTAGATACCATCAGAACATTAAGGTAACACTCTTGGTTTGAGACTACATTTGCCAAAGGTTGCCACACCTAAGTGATACGTCTCCAGCGTATCTATAATTTTTGATTGTTCCATGCTGTTATATTATCAATCTTGGATGTTTTATAATCATTTTATAGTCATTTTATATCATTTTTGGTACTAACCTATTGACATAGTGCCAAGTGTCGGATTGCTATTTTACGCATGTTTTTTACATCGTGAAATCAATACCAAACGAGTCCAAATGCAACGAAACTTCACGGAGATTTTTATAGACGAAGATACCCAATGGGCCAAGGCAGCGCTTTGAGGGGTTCTCCGAGGAGCACAACCCACAAGAGCACGCCAGAGGCCAGCGCCACGGTGGGTTGTGCCCACCTTGGGTGCACCCCGGACCGCCTCTTTGCTCTATAAATACCCCAATATTCCAGAAACCCTAGGGGAGTCGACAAAAATCAATTCCAGCCACTGCAGAGTCCCGAACCACTAGATCCAATCTAGACACCATCACAGAGGGGTTCACCACTTCCAATGGTGCCTCTCCGATGATGCGTGAGTAGTTCTTTGTAGACCTACGGGTCCGTAGTTAGTAGCTAGATGGCTTCCTCTCTCTCGTTTGGTTCTCAATACAATGGTGTCTTGGAGATCCATATGATGTAACTCTTTTTGCAGTGTGTTTGTTGGGATCGGATGAACTTTGAGTTTATGATCAAATCTATCTTTTTATATCCATTAAAGTTATTTGAGTTTCTTTGATCTCTTATATGCATGATTGCTTATAGCCTCATATTTCTTCTTCGATATTTGGGCTTTGTTTGGCCAACTTGATCTATTTATCTTGCAATGGGAAGAGGTGCTTTGTAGTGGGTTCGATCTTACGGTGCTTGATCCCAGTGACAGAAGGGGAACCGACACGCATGTATCGTTGCTACTAAGGATAAAACGATGGGGTCTATTTCTACATAAATAGATCTTGTCTACATCATGTCATCGTTCTTATTGCATTACTCCGTTTCTCCATGAACTTAATACACTAGATGCATGCTGGAAAGCTGTCGATGTGTGGTGTAATAGTAGTAGAATGCAGGAATGCATCTACTAATCTTGGAGCGTGATGCCTATATAATGATCATTATGCGGATATCGTCATGATTATTTGAAGTTCTATCAACTGCCCAACAGTAATCTGTTTACCCACCGTTTGCTATATTTCTCGAGAGAAGCCACTAGTGAAACCTATGACCCCCGGGTTTCTTTCTCATATAATTTGCCTTTGTAATCTATTTTATTTGCATTTTATTTTCAGATCTATTAAACCAAAAATACAAAAATACATTGCTGCAATTTATTCTTATTTATTTTATTTGGCGTTCAATCTATCAATCTACTACAAGTTCCTCACGCCCGTTTGCCTATCTTTGGGTGCCGCTACCCAAAAGGGATTGACAACCCCTTTTACACGTGGGGTTGCGAGTAGTTGTTATTTGTGTGTGATAACCCACAAGTATAGGGGATCACAACAGTTTTCGAGGTTAGAGTATTCAACCCAAATTTATAGATTCGACACAAGGGGAGCCAAAGAATATTTGAAGGTATTAGCAACTGAGTTGTCAATTCAACCACACCTGGAGATTAATTATCTGCAACAAGTTTGATAGTTTTGATAATAATGATAGCAGTATGTGATAGCAGTAACAATGATATCAGTGATTTTGTAGCAAGTGAAACAATGACAGCAGCAGTAGTAACTTAGCAAGAACAATATAAGATAAATTCGTAGGCATTGGATCGGGCTGATGTCTACTACACAACCTTCTTCTTGTAGACGTTGTTGGGCCTCCAAGTGCAGAGGTTTGTAGGACAGTAGCAAATTTCCCTGAAGTGGATGACCTAAGGTTTCAATCCGTGGGAGGCATAGGATGAAGATGGTCTTTCTGAAGCAACCCTGCAACCAAATAACAAAGAGTCTCTTGTGTCCCCAACACACCCAATACAATGGTAAATTGTATAGGTGCACTAGTTTGGCGATACTCCAATGTCACCTCAAGTATCCGTGGGTATTATTATATGATATGCATCACACAATCTCAGATTCATCTATTCAACCAACACAAAGAACTTCAAAGAGTGCCCCAAAGTTTCTCTGGGAGAGTCAAAGGCAGCGTGTGCCAACCCCTATGCATAAGTTCACAAGGTCACTGAACCCGCAAGTTGATCACCAAAATATACATCAAGTAGGTCATGTGAATATCCCATTGTCACCATAGATAAGCACATGCAAGACATACATCAAGTGTTCTCAAATCCTTAAAGACTCAATCCGATAAGATAACTTCAAAGGGAAAACTCAATCCATTACAAGAGAGTAGAGGGGAGAAACATCATAAGATCCAAGCATAATGGCAAAGCTCATGATACATCAAGATCGTCTTAGAATCAAGAACACGAGAGAGAGAGATCAAACACATAGCTCTTTGGTACATACCGTCGACCCAGGGGTGAATTACTCCCTCACGTCATGGAGAGCCAGCGAGATGATGAAGATGGCCACCGGAGAGGATCCCCCTCTGGCGGGGGTGTGGAGCAGGTCATTGGTTTTTGGTGGCTCTGAGGAAACTTGCGGTGGCGGAACTCCCGATCTAGGTTATGTTAAGGGATTTACTGTATATATAAGAGGTTTTTGGCGTCGGGAACAAGTCGAGGGGGTCTCCGTGGCGGCCACGAGGTAGGCGGCGCCCGAGGGGTAGGCGCGCCCCACCCTCGTGGGTGCCTCGGGACTCTTCTGGCCCATCTTCGATAATCAGTGGGCTTCTTCTGGTCCAAACATAATCTCCGTGAAGTTTCAGGTCAATTGGACTCCGTTTGGTTTTCCTTTTCCGCGGAACTCAAAAATAAGGAAAAAAAGCGAAGCTGGGCTTGGGCTCTAGGGTAATAGGTTAGTCAAAAAATCATATAAAATAGCATATAAATGCATATAAAACATCCTAGATGGATAATATAATAGCATGGAACAAACAAAATTATAGATAATGCATTAGGAGGCGTATCGATCAACTTGTTGGATGATATTCATCATCATGAGATAGTTATAACCTAGGGCGGTACGGCACTAGCTCCAGTTGATCAATATAACGTAGGCATGTATTCCTTAAATAGTCATACGTGCTTATGGAAAGAACTTGCATGGCATCTTTTGTCCTATGATGTAGGGTGGAACCCTAGATGGCCGATCTTTCACGAAAGGAGCGGATCCCTACGAAGAACGAGATGAACACGAGGGGAAACACGAGGGGAATCACTCAACCAACAAGAATAGATCACACATGCGTTGGATCGATGAACACAAAGGTAAGAGACAAGATCCAAAGTCAACAACGGACGATACAAACGGTAACCGGTTCTTCTCCGTGAGGAGGTCTTGATGGGGGCCTTCTCCGCAAAGGAGGTCTTGAATCCAAGGTGATCTTCTTCGTAGAGGGGCCGCGGTCTCTCTCGTGGAGTAGATCCGTAATGCATGAGCAAAGCTCTATCTCTAAATGAGCTAATCCTTTGCTAACCCTAGAAAGGAGAAGGGGGAGGTCTATTTATAGTCTAAGCCTCGAAGGGGTAAGTGGAAAGGGATACATGGGCCTCTGGCCCGTGGCTGCACGCAAGCAGGCGCCGGATGTCCGGGCTGGGCGGCGGATGTCCGGGGCTTCGCGAGGCGCCGGATGTCCGGGGATCGGGCCGGATGTCCGGGCTGAAGTGGTCAAACTTGATTGCATTACGTAAATCGGCAATGATTTCAGAGAGGCCGGATGTCTGGGCTTTGGTGAGGAGCCGGATGTCCGGCCGCTGATGTTGTTGGCCGTCTGTTGATGCAGCTCCTTGGCGGCTGCACAGGAGCCGGATGTCCGGCCTCTGGCCCGGATGTCCGGCCGCTGTAGCTTCAGCAGCTCCGTCTTCTTCCGTCGTCGCTTCCAAGCTTCCCTCGCGGATGGTGTAGTTGTTCCTTGGTGCTTGCACTCCTCCTCGTCATCCGTGAAGCTCCGACAATACCTATGCATGCACACGGGAGAAGTGTCAAGTAGTATACCATCCTCGAAGGGGTCAAGTGAGCACGTGTAAAGGAGATGATTCACCTTTGCGTATGTGAAGTAGATGTCGCCGCGTGTCACTTGCCAAATGGACTCTTGACATGGTGATGTGCATGGGATGCTCGCATCATCTCCCTCCCTTGGGAAAGATCCGACCTCGGATCGAAAACCAAATCACCATGGGAAAGAGATGGCTTGCCCGTGTAGAAGTGGACGTTCACCAAGTACTTGTCATCTTGAAGCTCGAAATGGGCACTCTCCAATGTTGCACCGTCTTGTGATTCCTTCAAAAGGAGTAAGGACAACAAACACTTGGAAAACCAAATGTGGTTAGTGTTAGTGCAAAACCAAGCATTCAAGAGGTGATTCACCAAACAAGTGTCGTCATCATGCAAAGCATATGGTGTGACAAAGGATTGAGACATGGCATGTAAGTATATCAATCGAGCACAAGCAAAGATATCACGGGGACAAGCATGTAAATGGGAGGTAGAGATGCAAATATGTGTGTCAAGAGAATAAGAATCTACCTCAAATTCATATCAAGCATGGGCAAAGCGCTCAATGAATGGTCTATGGTAGGCATAGGAATCACTCACAACACCTAAGAAGATGAGATGTCTAAACACATGGGTTAAGTGCAAGACAATCCAAGCGTAATGTGCATAGGGTGTAGTGAACATAGTGTGGCACTCAACACAATAGAAAGAGCAATTGTTCATCATGTGTGAGGCAATCAAGTTAATCATGTGACAAGCAATGGGACATGGCATATGTGAAGTGATGACATTGTTGCAACCAAAAATATTAGAGGAGAAAATAATCCAAGAATTGGATGCAACACACAAGGTATATATATCATGATGCATGGAATGGTTAAAATGACAAGTCGAAGCAAGATCTCTAACAAGTGTGCAATCAAGTGATCCAAGATGAACAATAAGTCTCATGGGGAAAGCAACACAAGTAGTATGATCCATAATATCCATGATCATGGTTTGGGGGTTCTCAAAAGAGAAGGATATCACCTTGAAAGCATGTCCTTGTGCGTCCTTCAAAATGCCGAAGTACAAGCAAGTGCGATGTAGAATCGTCGTGGTAGAAGGTGGTTCGCTCTCAAGAGCTCGAATGGTCAACTCACGTGAAGCGGAAGTCGACACAAAGTCCAAGTATCCTACACATGCACACAACAAAACAAAGAACGTATCATGGTAGATAAACACATCATCCATCATGATGGTTCTCTTCTTTTGCACATAACCATTAGAAGCACAAGTGTATGAATAATATGATGCAACAATGGCTATATTCATGGCACGAGTTATATGGTGCAAAGAGGTAAGACAAGCATGCTTCACAAGGAATATGTCAAAATCTCCAATTATATGTGAGAATGCTATGGGGGCAAACTCATTATCAAGACTAAAGGGCATTGTTGCACTCAATACATGTCAAATCATCTAGCATGAGAGAGGCAACACATGGAGATAAATGACAAGAAGCAATAACAATCATGTGCAAAGCATGGAAATGGTTGTCATCAACCGCATGAAAGGAGCAAGTATGAATCATCGGTGATGCAACAAGGCAAGCAAGCATAGTAATCAAGTCGTGCAAGATAGTGGAGCGAAAATGCAACACACTAGAGTAAATCATGGCAAACATGTCATGTGAGCGAATAATAGGCATAGACAATGCACATGACATATCGCAAGCACGAACACAAAGCAAGATCATAGTATCATCATAGGAATGGGTCACAAAGCAAACATGGCAATAACAAGCACTATCTCCACCAAGCTTGCAAATACACATACAAGTACTAGAATCAATCATCATGTGTAATGCAAAACATGGGTCACAAATGCATGGCAAAGGCATAAGAATGGGCATATCATGCAAAGTGAACATGTCAAGATGGGCAAAGGATATATAATGGAAAACAGCCCATAACCATGTGAGGGCCATGTAAAAGAAATGCGTGAAGTGTTTGCGCGATATGAGCGGTGGGAAAGGCAATCCATGGGATCCCAAGTCATCATTACTCTCTAGAGCTCGTTTTGTCAACTCGTGGGATTGCGAGGTTGACAAGTATTAATGGGTACCTACACAAAAAAGATACAACCCAAAGAAATTGTGCGCGTGGTAAATGTACACATCATCCATCATGATGTGTATGTGCAAGTGAGTGTTAGCACAAGATAAGCATCGCTCAAAGAAATTTGATGCATGGTACAAGAACATGTCATCCATCATGAAAGAATAGTTGTTATGTATAACACGATGGGGATGCAAATTGAGCATACTAGTATATGGCACAACAATATCATTATGATTCATGGGGAGCATATTGTGCACACAATTAGTGGGATCATGCAATTGATGGGATGGAGCAAAATCTCCTAAAATGTATGAGGAAACTATGGGGGTCTCCTCATGAGCAATATTGGAAACATCATATGGAGAAAATGGACAACATCCAAAACAATGCATATCCAAAGCTAGTTGGTCATGGCATGGCATATGAGATAAATGATGCAAAGGGAGCATATCAATATCATCACAAGAAAAACAAATGCCAATAACCATGGGCTTGTCATCTATGCCATAAGTGCAAATTGGGTTAATTTTAATGGCATATGCATAGTCACTATGATGAGATTGCAAATATGACATATGATTGATCTCTTGCATAGCATATGACAAGTCAAGCGGGTTGTCAAACATGATGTGACCTAAATAATTGTCACAAGAAATCCTATGTAACATGGCATCACAACTAATAGAATCCACATGGCAATCATCATACTCATCATAAATGGGTAAATCATCGCATGGGGAAGTCTCACTAGCATGAAGCAAGGCAATAGGTTGATCAACATCATGCAAGCAATCAATGTCAAGTATGTCCACTAGTGGGACTAGAGCATCACCTTCACGTATGTTACCTTTTCCATTCCACTCAAGTGGTGCAGGTGAGGTGGCAAAGACCAAATGGTGGTCATCTTCATCTTGATGGAACCATGTGGGAGGTGCATCATATTCCACCATGGCCATCGTCTTGTCCAAAGGAAGGACGTAGTCATCGCGAATCGGCGCGTCATGATATATGGGACCTAGCACCAAATGAGAAGACACAATAGAGGTAGAGGTTAAGTTGTTAGAGTTCAAAATCTCCTCATTCTCTCTATGTGGTGGCTCACTCCCACAATGTAGGTGCACTCAATCTCATATATGGTGGAGTCACTCATCTCACTCAAGTGGTGGGGGTTGTGGCTCTCCTCACATGGGAATTGGGGCAACTCATCACATATGTGGCTAGTGGTGAAGTCACTCTCACTCTCGATATGGTGGCACAAGTCACTCAAGTCATCATACATCGCCGTGGTCGAAGTGAAATACTCAACCATCTCATCGCCGTCAACGTGGATGAAGGCCGAAGATGGCACATCATCGCTCTCGCCTCCTAAGATGGAAGCATCATCCTTGCTCGTCACCGTGTCGTTCGCCTCCAAAGCTTGGTCCTTGAAGGTCTCCGTAGTCGTACTCGTCACCGCACCATCTTGAAAAAGAGTCGTGGAGGACTCGGCACCATCAATGCCACAAAGAGGGATGGCGGTGAAGTTGAACTTGGGAGCATCGTCTTGGAGCTCATCGGGCTTGGACATCTTGGTGGTACTAGCCTCATGCACAAATAAATCTTTGAGTTTGGTCTTCGAGAGGTGTGCTTGGGGTGGAGAAGCCTTGGCCTTCATGAGTTCTTGTTCCGCCTTGAGAGCACCAATGTAGTTGTCGTCGAGGGACTTGTAGTTCTCGAGGAAGGTAGTCTTGGAGATGTCGTTGGTCAATCCCATCATGAAGTGGAACTTCATTGACATGGGGTCGTCCACGCCGGCTCGTTGCAAGGCAATCTTCATCTCCTTGAAGTACGCGTCGATGGACTTGGATCCTTGGATGGTGTTCTCCAATTGGCGTAGAAGTTGTTCCGTGTAGGTTGGAGGCACAAACTCTCGCCGCAAAGCTCTCTTCGTCTTGGGCCAACTCATGTCGTAGCTCTCCGAAGGTGTGTGAAACCACCATGTCGAGGCGTAGTCATGGAAGTTTCTTGTGGCGCACTTCACTTGATCTTCGGGAGGAACTTGATGTAGCTTGAGGTAGTCGTCCATTAGGTGCTCCCACTCGAGATACTCCTCGGATTCTTGAGTCCCATAGAAAGGAATCGCATGGTCATTGTCGAGGTCGTAGTAGCTCGTGGAAGTCGCGGACTTGAGCATGGGGAGCTTCTCTTGACCGTAGTCTTGGGGTGCTTGTTGGCGAAGATGCCGTATGTCCATAGGCGAAGATGCCTTGAAGTCACTTGGCAAAGATGCCAAGGGAGATGGTGAAGTCGTTGAGCGGTTGACGGTGTAGAGATCTTGACCTTGACGTTCTTGTCGGTGGTGATGGTGTTGATGCTGATGTGACCTTGCCGGAGATGGTAGCTCGGAAGAATGTGCTCTTGAGCGTCTTCTCGAAGATGAGGAAGATCTCTTGTATGACTTGATGAGGGCTTTGTTCTCCTCCATTTGAGCTTGCATCTTGGCATCGGTGTAGTTGTTCTTGGCATCGAACTCGTCGTTGTTGTACACCGAAGGTGAAATGCCTTGCCTATCCATCACAAGACTCGAGCAAATATGTGTGGGAGAAAGAGAAGAACTATACCAAATGTACCTTGGCCGATGTTGAAGATGGATAAATGATCACTCAATGTGTACCAAGGAAATAGCACAATTGGTACCAATTCTTGTCGGTTTCTCACACCTACACAAATAAGGCTTATGGTGGAGCTTGGTGAGGATAGTGGCACAAAAATTTGATGCAAAATGTTAGCAAGAGTCAATAATGTTGAAAGAGATTCACAAATTTGCAAGTGAAACAAGTAGACCAATAGCAAAGAATGGCACACGGAAACACACACACGGATAGATAAATGGGGTCATGCAACCAAGGAATGAGCACAAAATGTGGAGTCCACGGAAAATGCTCGTGTTGCACAACTCAAGAGAGACGCTAGCACGATTGCTCTATAGGCGGATACGACACTTGTGCACAACCTATGATATGCAAAATGGATAAACTTCTATCCCAAGTATGCTATGTATGTATGGTTCCCGGTGTCTCTCTCAAGAAGATCCAAGATGACCGGATATGACAATCTTATATGCAATGTGGTATGATGCTATGGCACTTGCTTACAAGCTCTTTATTCTTCTCTTTTGCTTAAAAGCTTATTCTTTTTTTTTTGTATGGCCACTTCTGCACAATGCACAAACCAAGATAGCAATTGTGTATATGCGGGAACAATCTTGTGACACAAGGGATGATATGGTACCAAGATGATATGATATGTACGCAATGGAAGGTATAGATCACTAATGTGCACAAGTAACGTTGCCGGCAATAATCAAATGGCTAGTCTCGATAGGCAAGTGACGCAAAATGGGCTAGGGGTTAACAATGCAATGGTAAGGGAATATACAATGGAGGGATACCACGATACCAAGATGATATGGAGGTTACCGTCGGAGGCGACGATGAGTAGCGGTGTTCTTGATGGAGATACCAAGATGATGGAGACTCGTCCCTAAGTAGCCGAAACACCTTAGGAAATGGAAAAACCGCGAACTCAAAATCTCAAATGTCAAAAGGTGGTAGCGGAAAGCGGTGGTGGTTTTGCGGAAGCTCAATGGGATTGCGGAAATGCAATGATGGGGTTTTGAGATGCAATGCAGAAGTCGAGGGTAAGGTGGATGGACTATACACGGTGTCAGAGTTCGAAGAACGGTCCCTAAGTAGCCGAAACACCTTAGGAGACACAACTCACAACACAAACAAAATTGGGTTAAGTGCGGTGGATGCGGAAGTGTATGGTGGGTAAGCCTATGCGGAAGTTATGGTGGTGGTTGATGAAGAAGCAATCGTCCCTAAGTAGCTGAAACACCTTAGGAGACTCGAATCACAACTCAAACAATCTCAAATGCAAAGGGGGACAAAATTGGTTAGGTTGCGGAAGTCGGTGGTGGTTATGCGGAGGATTTGGTGGAAGCCCTAGGCAAAGATGCCAAAGTTCTAAAAATTTGATGGAGTCAAATGATGATGGTGGTATTTTTATGGGATGGGGGATGCCAATAGCTTCACAACAAGCTAAAGAACGTCAAAAATGGACTCCGGATGAATTAGTTATGCACAAAACGGTGAAATGGGAAAAGCTAAAATGACAGGGGTCGGACATCCGGGGCTCGTGCCGGATATCCGGGACCTGATGTCCAGAACGCTGCGCGAAAAATGCGCCTCGAGAGCCGGATGTCCGGCTAATGGCGGATTTTCGGGGTGGCCGGATGTCCGGGGCTCGGGCCGGATGTTCGGGCTCCAAATCCGAGGATGAACTCGAGGAACTCGATTTGGGGGCGGAAATTGATGATTTCGGGGGCAAAATTGCTGAGATTTCGTGGATGGAAAGTGGGGAAAATTGGGGGAAAGCTAGATCCACAAGTAACAAAGCAAATCCACGGATCAAATACAACAAAGCATCATCCAACCAACAAATCACAAAAACTTTTGGAGCTATTTTTGGTGGGGATTTTTCGAATTTAGGATGAAATCAACAAAACTAGGCTAGAAAACACAACGGGGAGGCTCCGAAATCGTGATCAACGTGGCTCATGATACCAAGATGATGTAGGGTGGAACCCTAGATGGCCGATCTTTCACGAAAGGAGCGGATCCCTATGAAGAACGAGATGAACACGAGAGGAAACACAAGGGAAACACGAGGGAAATCACTCAACCAACAAGAATAGATCACACATGCGCTAGATCGATGAACAAAAAGGTAAGATACAAGATCCAAAGTCAACAACGGACGATACAAACGGTAACCGGTTCTTCTCCATGAGGAGGTCTTGATGGGGGCCTTCTCCGTAAAGGAGGTCTTGAATCCAAGGTGATCTTCTCCGTAGAGGGGCCGCGGTCTCTCTGGTGGAGTAGATCCGTAATGGATGAGCAAAGCTCTATCTCTAAATGAGCTAATCCTTTGTTAACCCTAGAAAGGAGAAGGGGGAGCTCTATTTATAGCATAAGCCTCGAAGGGGTAAGTGGAAAGGGATACATGGGCCTCTGGCCCGTGGCTGCATGCAGGCAGGCGCCGGATGTCCAGGCTGGGGGCCGGATGTCCGGGGCTTCGCGAGGCGCCGGATGTCCGGGGATCGGGCCGGATGTCCGGGCTGAAGTGGTCAAACTTCGGGTGCATTCTGTCATCGACGCCAGATTTCCGGGGGAGGCGCCGGATGTCCGGGCTTTGGTGAGGCGCCGGATGTACGGGGCTGACGCCGGATGTCCGGCCGCTGATGCTGTTGGCCGTCTGTTGATGCAGCTCCTTGGCGGCTGCACAGGGTAGCCGGATGTCCGCCTCTGGCCCGGATGTCCGGCCCGAGCAAGCTTCAGATAGCTCCGTCTTCTTCGCGTCCGCTTCTGTGCTTCCCTCGCGGATGGTGTAGTTGTTCCTTAGGCGCTTGCACTCCTCCTCGTCATCCGTGAAGCTCGAGCAATACCTATGCACACGGGAGAAGTGTCAAGTAGTATACCATCCTCGAAGGGGTCAAGTGAGCACGTGTAAAGGAGATGATTCACCTTTGCGTATGTGAAGTAGATGTCACACGTGTCACTTGCCAAACAGACTCTTGACATGGTGATGTCCGTAGGATGCTCCGCATCATCCTACCCTCCCATGGTTGCGGGGTCCATATTGGAAACTAAGGGATATTAATGCCTCCTTTTAATAGAGAACCGGAACAAAGCTTTAACACATAGTGAATACATGAACTCCTCAAACTACGGTCATCACCAGGAGTGGTCCCGACTATTATCACTCCGGGGTTGCCGGATCATAACACGTAGTAGGTGACTATTGCTTGCAAGATCGGATCTAGAACATGGATATAATGGTGATAACATAAACGGTTCAGATCTGAGTTCATGGCACCCGGGCCCAAAGTGACAAGCATTAAGCATGGCAAATTCATAGCAACATCAATCTTAGAACATAGTGGATACTAGGGATCAAACCCTAACAAAACTAACTCGATTGCATGATGAATCTCATCCAACTCCTCACCAACCAGCGAGCCTACGAAGGAATTACTCACTCCCGGTGGGGAGCATCATGGAATTGGCGATGGAGAAGGGTTGGTGATGATGGAGGATGAAGATCCCCTTCTCCAAAGCCCCAAACGGACTCCAGATCTGGCCTCCCGATGAAGAACAGGAGGTGACGGCAGGTCCGTCTCATGGATCGCAATAATTCTTTCTCCCTGTTTTTTACGGAAAAAATAGGATTTTATAGCGTCGGTTTTGAGTCTGCGGGGCCACAGGTGAGGACAACCCACCAGGCACGTCGATAAGGCGCCATGGTGGGTTGTGCCCACCCAGGTGCCTCCCTCTGGTGGGCCTTGGCTCCAGAAATTCTCTTTATTGATATAAAAAATCCTCACAAAGTTTCGTTACATTCCGAGAACTTTTTATTTCTGCACAAAAACAACTCCATGGTAGTTCTGCTGAAAACATCGTCAGTCCGGTTAGTTTCATTCAAATCATGCAAATTAGAGTCCAAAACAAGAGGAAAAGCATTAGGAAAAGTAGATACGTTGGAGACGTATCAGTTTGCAGGTGTTATTTACATTTTGTTGCTTGGTTCTCCTACTGGTTCGATAACCTTGGTTTCATCACTGAAGGAAATACCTACCGCTGCTGTGCTGCATCATCCCTTTCTCTTTGGGGAAACACCGACGTAGCTTCAAGCTGCAATCACTAAGGTTAGGCAAGTTTGACAAACTTAGGTGTGTGTTTGGTTAAGCCACATCTTAGGCAAGCCACACTATGGTCCCACATCACATACACTCAAAAAGTGTGGCAAGATTCTCTTAGGCGTGCCAACTTGTGGCTCTCGTTTTGAAGAACTAACCCTTTGGCAAGTTTGGCATCATTGTATGGCAAAGTGTGGCACTCCTAGGCTTAGAACCAAACAACCCTTCCTTGTTACTATGTGGCCTAGGATTGCATATTTAGTCAGTCAGTACAATGCATCTTTCTATGTAGACTCAGATATGTTAGATATGGCCCTAGTTAACCTACCGATAAATGGGTTACGGATATATTCAGTTAAATGTATGATTCAATGATTAATCCCTTATCAGCCCTGTGGCTATATGGTACCAGCTACCGATATCCTGAATGGTGAGTATATATAAGCCATGGGATGAACTAACCTCGATGGTAAACATCAGTTATTCCCAATATTGTCCTGTGTAAGTACATCTAAAGGCATGTTAAGCACAACAGGCTAAACATCAACCAAATATATCCTTGATAGACAACATAATCTCCAAATGATAGCTTCATGGCGAAGGTTTAAGTACGCTAGTTAAGAAAAACAAGAAGTGGAAAGGTGTGTTATTAACTGCAACAGGCTTAACATTTAAAAACAACCGAAACATAGTCATTCAAACTTGTATTGTCCAGGTCTAAGTACACTAGTTATTGTTAAATAAAATGGAAAGGCGTGTGTTAAATCAAATGGAAAGGCGTGTTAAATGCAACATGCTTAACATCAACCAAGTATAGTCATTCATAGAGCTATTGTTAAAACTGGTATTGATGAAATTGAACAGCACAGTTCATACTAGCACATATAGAACATCACATTGTGAATAAATGAAATAAACAAGGCATACTACGAACAACCAAAGATGGCAATTGAAACTGGACATATGCTAACTACAAACAACCGAACAACCAAAAACCGTTATAATAAAAAATGCGTAATGCAAACAACCAAATATAACAATAAATATTAGACAGGTTCTCACTACAAAAGGGGTTCGAGAAAACAAATCATGGGATTCCCCCGGTGAAGAGGCACGACAAAACAAATAATGGGTTTCCTCACTTGTCACAGATGGGCTCCTCCTCGTGAGTCGCTGTCGAAGAGATCTGACTTGGGAGCTGAGGATCCCAAGCCAGTGTCACAGAATGTGTCCTTCAGAAATGACAAAAGGGGCTCCATGGTGATGAAGGATGGCAAATTGTTCCTAACAAACCACAGGAGATCAGCGGCAGGTCGATCGATGAGATCGATGCCTGTTGAACCCGAGGGGTTGGGGTGGAGCAACAACCTTTGACATAGCCAGCATCAAGCCGTCTCTATCGACGCGACCTCGATGTTGTAGCCAGCGTCCGTGACATACCGAATACTCTAGCCCGCCGAATCGGAAAGGCTACGACCAGATCATCGTCGGCAGTTTCCTCGGCGGCCACCTACACCGACATCGGGCGAAGAGGCCGCGGTAAAGCTCTTTTGGGCCATGTGCTCCTCGAGCTCCCCGGGAAGCATAGCCGGGCTTAGGTTGCGACCCTCTGGAGTGGGGGAGGGGGATGGGGATCTGTTGGAAAGGGGGCGTTTCGCAGGCGTCATCTAAGAAACTTAGGGCGGTGAGGGTATGTATATCGATGGGTAACCTGCATTTGGGCAGGCGGGCAGAGGTTGTGATGGAGGCGGCGTGATCACAGGCGTGTGACCTATAGCTAGGGTTTCAGTGAGGGAGGGTGGTGTGTGTGTGTGTGTGTGTGTGTGTGTGTGTGTGTGCGCGGGGGATTTGGGGTGAGTGCAGGATTTGGGTGTGTGTGTGGAGGGGGTCCAAGGGTGTTTGAGGAAATGTCGTGGGAATTTTTTTTACTAGGCGGAATTAAAATGGTGGGGTTACCAAAAATTTGGATCAAGGGATTGAAACAGAGCGGGGCAGGAGTAGCAAACATCACACACGGTTAAAACATAATAATCGTGTGCTATCAAATGTAAAAAACACTCAATCGGCGGATATTTTTGAGATTGCAAGGGATGCAGTCGGGAGTAAAATGTTGGGTCTACTGAAAATTTGGATCAATGAATTGATGCAGAGTAGGAGTAACAGACATCGCACACGGTCCACACATACAAATCGTGTGCTGTCAAACAGAAAAACCCTTTAGGCGGGTAGATATTTTCGAGATTGTGAGGGAGTAGATATTTTCGAGAGCGGGAGGGAAGCCTCGTGGAGCCCAATCTATTGTGATGATGTGGGCGATAGGGGCACGGGCGCGGCACACGGGTAGTCCGATGGAACCGTGTCTGTTGCGTACCCGATCAAAGCCGGTTGCTGCATCCGACTCGTGTGTTGTTTATAAATTTGGCAAAAAAAAAACGCGGGAAATTGTCAGAACACGAACACACTTGCATGTGGACCAAATATATGTATGAAAAGGGTGGTTTGATGTTCATATACCCAATGCACAACTTCGATGTGGCACCTATCGCACAAAGTGCACGGTATTATTGATAGCCCCCCTCCCCCCCACACACACTTCATGTTGGCGGAGGGGAATCCTAGCTATGAACGCATGCCCCCAAATAGCTAGGTCTGACATCTCACCCTAATGTAACACAAAACCGAAAGGAGTACCTCATGGTCAACCCCCCCCCCCTTTGCTTCCAATAAAATGTGGACCGTGTGCGGGCCCACAAATGTGTGCTTGTGGCGCGAGATGGGTGAGACCACATACGAACCACACCTGCAGGTGGCCCAATATGTGTGTGTGTGTGTGTGTGTGTGTGTGAAAACGGTGTGGTTTGATATTTAAATACCCAATTCACAAATTTGATGTGGCACATGTTCCTCGCAAATTAATCGGACATCCCCGACCCCACATGGTGCAGCAAGTGTGAAGTTGCCCCCACCCCACACACACACTTTGAGTCGGTGGGAGGGGGCATTTCACCAAGACGTATTGTAACACTGGCCAAGAAGAATCACCACCTTGGTGCATTATAACCTCTTGGGTCAAAGTGATGGACGACGCCAACATGCGGCCCCACAAATAGGCTAGCTTTGTCGCCTAACTACGCGAGGGAGTCTTGAAGACAACCACTACATGCATGTGCCCCAAACATATGTATGGAAGTGTTATGTGGTGTTTGAATATACCCAATGCACAACTTTGATGTGGCACCGTGCTTTTGGAACCTAAAGTCCCCACACGGAGCGAGGGTTCATGACGCAGACATTGTGTGTGTGTGTGTGTCTATATATATATATATATATATATATATATATATATATATATATATATATATATATATATATATATATATATATATATATAGGAAAATGCATCCTACTACTGTGTAGTTACACCCATTTCTCATATACTACCATGTGGTAGTATATACTCTATTTTATTACTTTTAGTATGCTCATATACTATATCTAAGATACTCCAAAGCAAATTATGTAAAAAAAATTGCATGTGAGCCCATGTTTTTATAATATTTGTGAAATACGTACATATTTGTATGTAAAAAGGGAGTATGCTCAAAATATACTACATACTACATAAAAAATAGTATATATACTACCTAAACATTCTTACATACTACATACTACTATATATTATTACTCTTCGATATGATAGATACTACCTAGAACGTATGAAACAAAAGTGGGAGTAACTACACCTTGGTAGGAAAAATTTGTCCTATATATATATATATATATATATATATATATATATATATATATATATATATATATATATATATATATATATATATATATATATATATATATATGGATTCATGTGTATGCATGAGCTTAGACTTAGGTCCTGAATCTCACCATGATCGACGTGATGACTATACGGTAACGCTAACCAAGAGAAGAAGAATCCACAGTAACCTCTCTCGTTGTCGTCAAGTGATGGGCGCCCACGCCCGGCCACAAATATATGGGCCGTCAATGATAACCAAGCGAGGGAGAGTGTCCAAAGACAACCACTACATGCATGTGCCCCAAACATATGTATGGGCATGCATGATGCATGCAAATGTTTGAATACCAAAAGCACGACATTTGATGTGGCGCATGCGTCGAAAATCTCATAGTCCCCACATAGAGCGAGGTTCATGATGCGTCGCATGCTCGCCCCCCGGCCCCCACTTCGATCCAGTGGGAGGGATTCATGTGTACACATGCGCTCAAAGTATATTATGTGATCTCACAACATGACATGTACCATATAAGACGAAAGAAAATTTAATCCCCTCCTAATTGTAAGTCAAATTAACCTCTATCGCTGTTGGTCAAAGTGATTGACCAAGCCGGCACAGAGATGGATGAAGCATCTCGTTGACAACCCCGTGAGTGAGTGCTAGAGGACAACCGCCATCGCTTGCATGTGGGCCAAACACATGTATGGAGATGTGTGGTTGTTTGAATACCTAATATGCACAACTTTGACATGGCACCTGCCTCGAAAACCTTTAAGTCCCGACACGAAGCGAGGTTCATGACACAAAGTATATGCTGGTCCCCCTCCCCTCTTCGACGCATAATATATACTCCTACCGTAACACAACATGATTATAATCCTCCTTGTTCATCAGATTACCTCTCGTTGGGTCAAATGAGATGGGCCAGCGACCTCAAGGGGTCTGGTGGAGGTAAGCGTCGCAGGCGAGTGAGTGACAACCATCATCTTCACGTGGCCCAAAGAGGTGTTGGTGATGTGTGAATACCCAATATGCACATCTTCGATGCGGCACCTGCCTCAGAAACCGAAAAGTCCCCACAGAGAGCGAGATCGTTCATGGCATGTGTGTAGTATGTGTTGGCCCCCTCCTCCCCTCTTCGACATGTACTATATACTCCTACAGCAACACAAACCAAAAATAAAACCTCCTTGTTGGTCAACTTAACCTCTCTCGTTGGGTCAAAGTGATGGACAACCTCGCAGGCACACGGATGGAAGCATCGCACGCGAAAGGACTGGCCCCCTATATGACGCGCACAGATATGTTGCCCCCCCCTTTTCGACAAAGATACTATATATATATATACTCCTACTATACGTAACACAAACCAAAAAAATGACCATCCTTGTTGGTCAAATTAACCTCTCTCACTGCAGGTCATAGTAATGGACGACAACCTCGCGGGCCCACAGAGAGCGTCACATGGGAGTGAATGTCCTAGGACCACCGCATGCATGTGGCCCGAAGATACATGTCAATTTTTTTTGCAGCGAACATGCGACCAAAGGAGTTTAGTGTTGAATATTGAAAAAAAGATATCATTTGTCCATTTTTATACATTGATTGATTTCCTAGGGATTTAATGTGAAAAAAATCAAATTTGAGATACATGAGACCCGTGACCAGGGGCGAGCCCAGTTCAATTCATGGCTATTCTATTGAATACCCATTATTTTTGTCAAAAGAATTGATGTATACAATGTATATTACGTACATGTATATGGAAATTAAGGAAACTAAGAGAAAATGAGAGGCTATCAAGCCTTTTAGCCCACGTTCTCGTGTCACCCGACATGGCCCAGTAGCCATATCCCATGCTCATGGCCCATTCAAAAATAGTTGCGGCCTGCCTGATTGCACAGTACTGAACACGACAGCTTCCCTCATAAAAAAAGAACACGACAGGTCAAAGGGCGCGCCGCCTCCCCAAACCGCCAATTCTGATCGCAGCTCGTCTTTCCACGACACCACCTCAAATGTGCAACAGACAGGCACCACGCATACAAATAGGGTCGGCGCGGCTGGCCATAAGCCGTGGCATAACATCTGCCAGAGACATCTCGTATGCGGCATGGAGTATTCGTCCCGAATTACCTACCTCAATGCTCGAGATCAGGATAGACTGTGGTTAGATTCTGCTTGCTATGTAGCGTCCACTTCCCCACATGTGTACGAACAGCAATAGCAGCAAGTTATTTTGCCTAGTTCGCTGTCTATTTCAGCATATTGAAATTTCTGATTTGTTTGCACTTCACAGTGAATTCATGTATTGTTTAAACAAGATAAATTGAGAATTTGCTCGAGTTACTAAGTCGTCTAATACATTAATATTGTTTGTAGTTTGCGATGTAGATTTGAAATGCGAGAATCCTTGTGAACAATGAATTTGTATCAATGAACATTAGTTCTAACAATTAGCACTCAAAACTAGCGATTGCCAAAATATATCCTTAAAATTTTTGAATACACACTTCTTCAAATCCTGGCCCCCCTACCCGGTGATAAAGGCACCAAAATAGATTGGAAAATCATATGTGTATGTGTCCCTGAGTGCATGTTTAGTCCCCATGCAAGAAATTTCTAACATCGAGAACCTTGATTTTAAAATCTAGTGAATCCAAAACTTAGTTTAAATTCATGAAACTTATCGTGGTGTCATATGGACACCAATAGACTTTGATTTTATATTATTTTGTTCAATTTGAGACAAGTTCTGATATAATTGATGGCTCGTGTCCGTGTCAGTATTTCCCCGAAGAGTAAGGGATGATGCAGCACAGCTATGGTAGGTATTTCCCTCAGTGATGAAACCAAGGTTATCGAACCAGTAGGATAACCAAGCAACACTATGTAAATGGTACCTATACACAAAGAACAAATAGTTGCAACCCCTTTACTGCAGAATAGGTTGTCAATCCCTCAAGGGTAAAAGATAGATTGATTTGTATGCTTTTGGATAAATAGATCTCGCAATAAAAAAATAATTAAAGAAAAAGTGCAGGAAGGTATTTTTGGATTTTTAGAATAATAGATCTGAAAACAAAAGCAAATAAAAATAGATCTCAAAGCAAATATGATAAAGAATAGTCCCGAGGCCCGTAGATTTCACTAGTGGCTTCTCTCGAGAAAAATAGCATATGGCGGGTAAACAAATTACTGTTGGGCAATTGATAGAACTTCAAATAATTATGACGATATCCATGCAATGATCATTATATAGGCATCACGTCTAAGATTAGTAGACCAACTCCTGCCTGCATCTACTACTATTACTCCACACATCGACTGCTATCTAGCATGCATCTAGTGTATTAAGTTCATGGAGAAATGGAGTAGTGCAATAAGAACAATGACATGATGTAGACAAGATCTATTCATGTAGGAATAGACCCCATCGTGTTATCCTTAATAGCAACGATTAGTACGTGTCTTTATCGCCTTCCGCCATCGAAAGAACACGCATCGACCGAACCCATCACAAAGCACATCTTCCCATGGCAAGAAAAAATTGATCTAGTTGGCCTAACTAAACCAAAGATTCGAACAAGAAATACGAGGTTATAAGTAATCATGCATATAAGAGATCAAAAACTCAAATAACTTTCATGGATAAAATAGATCTGATCATAAACACAAAGTTCATCAGATCCCAACAAACACACCGTAAAAAGAGTTACATCAAATAGATCTCCAAGAGACCATTGTATTGAGAATCAAGAGAGAGAGAGGAAGCCATATAGCTACTAACTACGGGCTCATAGGTCAACAATGAACTACTCACGCATCATCGGAGTGGCACCAATGAGGATGATGAACCCCTCCGTGATGGTGTCTAGATTGATCCGTGGTTACGGAACTTGTGGCGGCTGGAATTGTGTTCCATCGACTCCCCTTGGGTTTCTGGATTTTCGGGGTATTTATAGAGCAAAGAGGCGGTGAGGGAGGTGGCCGAGGTGGGCACAACCAACAAGGGCGCACTTGGGCCCCCAGGCGCGCCCAAGTGGCTTGTGCTCCCCTTGGAGCCCCCCTCTAGTACTTCTTTGGCCCAACAGGTGTCTTCTGGTTCAAAAAAAATCTCTAAAAAGTTTCGCTGCACTTGGACTCCGTTTGGTATTGATTTTACGGGAAGTAAAAACAAGCAAAAACAGCAAGAACTTGACTTGGGCACTATGTCAATAGGTTAGTCCCAAAAGATGGTATAAAGTTGCTATAAAATGATTGTAAAACATCCTAGAATGATAATATAACAGCATGGACCAATCAAAAATTATAGATACGTTGGAGACGTATCAGCATCCCCAAGCTTAATTCATGCTCGTCCTTAAGTAGGTAAATGATAAAAACAAAATTTTGGATGTGGAATGCTGCCTAACATGTTCATCACATATTCTTTTCTTTTGTAGCATGGACATATGGACTTTTACATGGTTCAAAGCAATAGTCTAGTTTTAACATGAAGATTTCAATACTCAAGCATATCGACAAGCAACCATGTCTTTCAAAATATCAACACTAAAGCAAGCTATCCTCAGCCCATTATGCTCAATCATTGATCCATTCATTAAACACACTCGCATATTAGCTACATCCAATGCTCAAGTACGATCATAGTGCCCCTTAGTTGGTGCTTTATAAGAGAAGATGGAGACTCGAATAAAAATAAAAATTGCATAAAGTAAATAAAAAGACCCTTCACAGAGGGAAGTAGGGATTTGTAGAGGTGCCAGATGTCAAAGCGAAAAAAGGGAGATAAAACATTTTGGGTGGCATGCTTTTCCTGTCAACGAAAACGATCGAGTAGTTCCCAATACTTTCCATGCTAGATATATAAGAGGCAGTTCCCAAACAGAAAATAAAGTTTATTCCTTTTTCCACCATACTTTCACATTCCACTAGCCAGTCAGATCCATTTCGCACCGGCCCATATCAACACTTTCCAAGGAATTTATTAATGGACAACATAAAGTAAATTCATATTTCATATCGGTACTGGGCATCCCTAATACCATTGCCGTACTCTCGAGCAATGACAAGTCAATAAACACTCACTTGAGAATAACACATCTAGCATGGAAAATATCAGCCGCCCTATCGCTTCATGAGCTTAAGTACGAGCACACAAAAAGAGAAATTATTTTAAAAATTAGAGATGGCACATACAAATTTGCTTAGAACGGCACAGGAATACCGCATATAGGTAGGTATGGTGGACTCATATGGCAAAACAGGGTTTAAGGATTTTGGATGCACAAGTAGTAATCCCACTTAGTAAAAATGAAGGCTAGCAAAAAGATTGAGAAGCAACCAACCAAGAAACAAAAAATCACATAAGCCAGCATTAAGCATAACTAACACCGAATAATGCACCACAAGTAGGATGTACTTTCATTGCATAACTACTAATTTTCGTGCTTGCATAGGGAATCACAAACCTTAACACCAATATTCTTACTAAAGCACAATTACTCACCAACATGACTCACATATCACTATCATCATATTTCTAAACTATTACAAAGAATCAAGTTTATTTTTTCCAATGATCTTCATGAAAGTTTTTATTATATCCCTCTTGAATATCTATCACTTTGGGACTAGTTTATGCTTTTGATAGCTCAAACAAATTTAAGTGAAGAACATCAGCATAAAATTTTTCTTCTCTCCGAATAATATAAGTGAAGCATGAGAGAATTTATTCAAAATTTTACTAACTCTCAAATAAATGGAAGTGAAGCATGAGATCATTTCTTAAAAAATAGTAAAGCACACCGTGCTCAAAAAGATATAAGTGAAGCACTAGAGCAATTCCATAGCTCAAAAAAAAGTGAAGCATAAAGAGCAATTCTAACAAATCATAGCATAATTTTGGCTCACTCAAATAGGTGTGTCCAGCAAGGATAGATGACACAAACTAAAAAACAAAACAAGCAAAGAATCATATAATACTAGACGCTCCGATCAAAACTCATGATATGTGACGAATAAAAATATAGCTCAAAGTAAAATACCTATGGTCGTTAGAAGAAAGAGGGCAAGCCACTCGGGGCATCCCCAATCATAGTTTCTTGTTCTTCTTTGGATAATAACTTGGGGAGCCATGGGGCATCCCCAAGCTTAGGCTCTTCTTACTCCTTATTCCTTCGTCCATCGTGATCCCACCCAAAACTTGAAAACTTGAATCACACAAAACTCAACAAAAACCTTCGTGAGATCCGTTAGTATAACAAAGCAAATCACCACTCTAAGTAATGTTGCAAACCCATTCATATTTTATTTTTGCATTATGTCTAATGTATTCCAACTTTTCTATGGCTTATACCCCCGATAAAGTCCATAGATTCATCGAGATAAGCACACAACGCAAAGGAAACATAATCTGTCAAAAACAGAACAGTCTGTAGGAATCTGAAAAGTTCGTATATTTCTGTAACTCCAAAAATGCTAAAAAGTTAGAACAACGTGAAAAATTTGTATACCAATGTTGTGTAAAAAATCAGAATTTTATCACGCTTCTGTAAATTTAAACAATTCTATCACTAGCGCACAAAGTTTCTGTTTTTCAACAAGATCAAATCAACTATCACCAAACATGATTCCAAAGGCTTTGCTTGGCACAAACACTAATTCAAACATAAAAACACAATCATAATAGTAGAATAATTGTGCAAACACTCAAGAACAGAAAGAAAAAGGCAAAAATAAATTTTATTCATTGGGTTGCCTCCCAACAAGCACTACCGTTTTACACCCCTAGCTAGGCATAATGCATAGATTCAAGTATTGTCATATTTAGTTCTAGATCCATAGGATGCCGATGGATTCATATGGTGGCTTCATTCTTGTTCTTGGGAAGTGTTCCATTCCCTTTCTTAGTGGAAACTAAAATTTAATATTGCCTTCTTTCATATCAATCACGACACCTATAGTGCGTAAAAGTCTACCAAGTATAATTGGACAAGACGGGTTGCAATCAATATCAAGAACAATAGGAACATAATTCATGTTTACAAGAATAAGAACATCATTTATTCTTCTCAAAGGCTTTTTAATAGTAGAATCCGCCAAGTGCGAATTAAGAGAACATTCTTCAATATCGGTAAGACCAAACACATCACATAAAGATTTCGGAATTGTGGAAACACTAGCACCCAAATCACATAAAGCAAAACACTCATATTTTTTTATCTTGACTTTGATAGTAGGTTCCTGATATGTCTCCAACATGTCTATAATTTGTAAAGTATTCATGCCTTGTTTACAACATTTTATATGATTTTGGTATGATTTGATTAGAACTAACCCGGAATGATGTTGTTTTCAGCAGAACTACCATGGTGTCATTTTTTGTGTAGAAATAAAAGTTCACGGAATGGGCTGAAAATTTACGGTGATTTTTTATGGACCAAAAGAGAACCCCAAAGAACAAGAGTTGGACCAGAAGCTTCACGAGGAAGCGGCAAGGGTGGAGGGCGCGCCCCCTGTCTTGCCGCTACCTCGTGGACCCCCATGACGTGAGACCGACGCCAAAAGTTCCTATAAATATCTAAAACCCCAGAAAGAAACCTAGATCAGGAGTTCCGCCGCTGCAAGCCTCTGTAGCCACAAAAAAATCAATCTAGTCCCTTCCCAAGACCCTGCACGAGGGGGCCATCATCATCGTGAGGCCATGAAGGAGGAACCCAGAGGGGCCATCACCACGATGGAGGCCAAGGACCAGGGGAGAACCTCTCCCCATCTAGGGGGGAGGCCATGGAGGAGGAAGCACACGGGGGAGACTCTCTCCGCCTCTCTCTCGGTGGCGCCGGTGTGCCGCTGGGGGAACCATCGCCGCGGTGATCGTCTTCATTAATATCACCATCTTCATCACCTTCCTCATCTCTTTTAAGCGGTCCAGTCCCCCGCACCCCGCTGTAATCCCCTACTTGAACATGGTGCTTTATGCCACGCATTTATGATCCAATGATATGTTGCCATCCTATGATGTTTTGAGTAGATTTCTTTTGTCTTTTGGGTTGATTGATGATCTAGATTGGTTTGAGTTGTATGTTTTATTTTGGTGCTGTCCTAGGTGCCTTCCGTGCCGCGCACATGTGAAGGATTCCCCCTGTAGGGTGTTGCAATACGTTCATGATTAGCTTATAGTGATTTGCTAGAGTGAATGAAGCTAAAACCCGAGTAAGGGGGTTGTTGCGTATAGGATAAAGAGGACTTGATACTTTAATGTTATGGTTGGGTTTTACCTTAATGATCTTTAGTAGTTGTGGATGCTTTCTAGAGTTCCAAATTATAAGTGCATATGATCCAAGTGGAGAAAGTATGTTAGCTTATGCCTCTCCCTCATATTAAATTGCAATAATGACTAACAATCTTGTTAACAATTGCCTAGGATAATTTCGCACACTGATCCATCATTATTCCACACTCGCTATTTACAATATATAGTAATATATTCTAACTCTATGTTAACAACAGCTATTTTTATATTTTAGTTCTCCAATATCATGAAAAGCTATCCTCTTCATACCCACAACGTAGTTTTATTTCTCATTTCTAGATGGAAGCAAATGTTCGGTGTACGTAGAGTCGTATCAGTGGCAGATAGGACTTGAGAGAATATTGATCTTACCTAAATTCTTCCCGGTGCACGCGCACCATCTAGGCGAAACGGGCGGCCGGTCTTGCATGTATCTATGTGTTATTTTTTGTCTTCTAGTGCATATGGCTGTTAGTATTAAATACGAACACACTGGTTACCTTATTCTGAAAAGAACAGATCCACACACGTTTATTTTGGAGTTCTAAAATTTAAAAAGTCATATCTTTCAAACCGCTCGTCTGAATTCAGATCCATTTTCACTGCTGGAACTCTTGCGACGAGATCTTTAAAACTAGATCCCGCATGGGTATATTTCGACGAAATTTTTTAGTACTGTATTGTGCAACTTTAGTACTACATCGTGCAACTTTTTCCAAAACTAATTTTTGGATCTGTATGATTCAACTTCCTATGAGATTGCAATCTAGCAACCACGACAACTTTGTTGTGCAACTAGTCTGATCGTCCCACCAACTACCTAGTAGTCGATGTGCAACCCTGCTCGTTGGCATGTAATGTAGTCTAGTTGCACACACATATGCTCAGTTGGCTTGTAATGTAGTCTAGTTGCACACACATTAATGTTTAATTATGCAGGACTATTGGCGTACACATATGCTCAGTTGGCTTGTAATGTAGTCTAGTTGCACACATATTGATGTTTAGTTGGCAGGACACTAGTTGCACACACATATGCTCAGTTGGTGCGGCAATGTAGTCTAGTTGCACACGCATTGATGTTTAGTTGGCAGGACTATTGGCACACACATATACTCAGTTGGCGCGGCAATGTAGTCTAGTCGCACACACATTGATGTTCAGTTAGCAGAATGACTATTGGCACAAGCATATGATTAGTTGGCGCGGCATGTAGTCTAGTTGCACACATATTGGTATTTAGTTGGCAGGAAGACTAGTTCGTCGAAACATCCCCATATGGGATCTACTTTTGAAGAGCACGTCGCGAGGGTTTCAACGGTGAAAACGGATCTTAATTCGAAGCGCGATCTAAAAGTTATGACTTTAAAAAATTTGAAAACCCAAAATAAATGCGTCCATATCTGTTCTTTGTAGTACTTTTTTAGTACGTGATACTTTTTCTAATTAGAATTGTTTTATCAATTGGAAGGGACAAATTACCTTTTATGGATTAAGGACCAAAATTGTCTATTTTAGACCGGCCGCTCGGGACGACTAGCGAGCAGCCGGCCGCTCGCTAGATCGGTCCAATAGCTCCTTGTGGGTTCGACACTCCATATTTATCACTTCCACCTTTGGAAATTGCTATGATGATTCCGTGCACTTGGGAATTATCAAGCTCTTTTCTGGCGCCGTTGCTAGGGAGCAATAGTGTGGGGTTGATATTCTCGTGTGTGCTTGTTTGCTTTCTTCACTAAGTAGATTTTGTTTTCCCTTTTGTTTTTGTTTTCTATAGTTGTGGGTGAAACATACAAAAAAATTAAAAGAATGGAAATACAAAAAAATATTTACTTGAATTTTTTTTCAAAAAGAGAAGTGATTGGAAGGTTATGCATTGGAGAAGTGAGGGTCGACCTTGAACACTTGTGTTCATGCTCATGGAAACAATGTAGAAATTTTCATGGAAATTTCTCAAAAATAATTATCCCCTTGTATATGTCCATTGTATTATAAAAATAATGTGCGAGGTTTTGGTTTTAGGATGATTAGATTGCTTGTTTATATATGCGGTGCAAAACAGAAACTTTGGGCAGAAAAGTGAAATTACATTTTTTACTAGAACTTCAAAAGTTTCTGAAATTTTTACACAGTACTGCTATACAATTTTTTTTATTTTTTCCTAATTTTTTAGAATTTTTGGAGTTACAGAAGTATACAAAGTTTCCAGATTGCTACAGATTGTCCTGTTTTTGACAGATTCTATTTTCTATGTGCTGTTCGCTTATTTTGATGAATCTATGGGTTGTATCGGGGGGTATGAACCATGGTGAAGTTGGAATATAGTAGATACAATGCTAATATGAAATTGGAATGAGTTTACATCTGTACCTAAAAGTAGTGATTTGCTTTATTATACTAAGGGATCTCACAAGGTTTTTGTTAAGTTTTCTGTGGATGAAGTGTTCGAAGATCGAGGAGTTATCGATATGAGAAGAATAAGGAGAGGCAAGGGTTCAAGCTTGGGGATGCCCAGGGAACCCCAAGTAAATAGTTCAAGGATACTCAAGCATCTAAGCTTGGGGATGCCCTGCTGGCATCCCATCTTTATTCCTCAACAATTATCGGTATACCTCGGTTTTCGTTTTGTTCACATGATATGTGTCTTTTGAGTTTATTTTTTCCTTTCTTTTCCTTTAGGCACCATGCTAGCATTAGATAGTCCTTTATTGATTTATAGAATGCTTCATGCGCTTCACTTAAATCTTTTGGGTATGGCTTTATAGAATGCTCTTTGTGCTTCCTTAAATCTTTTTGAGTATGGCTTTATAGAATGCTTTGTGTGCTTCACTTATATATTTTGAGCTTGAATGTTGGTAAATCTATATTAATTGTAGAATGCTCCATGAACTTCACTTATATCTTTTGGAGTATGAATAAGATTATCATCAAAATTGGGCTTGGAAGAGTATCACTACAATATCATGCCTAGCTAGAGGCGTTAAACAATAGCGCTTGTTGGGAGGAAACCCAATTTTATTTTTAAGTTTTTGGTTTTTGGTTCTATTTTTCAATAAATACACCTTATTACCTCTGTAGTAATTTTTTTGGTGTTTTAAATTAGTGTTTGGGCCAAGTAAGACCTTTGGGATGGCTTACGGTGATAGTTGATTTGATCTTGCTGAAAAACAGAAACTTTTGCGCCCAGTAAAATAATTTTCAAAAATCATGTCAGTGTGCTTTTGATATGAAGTTTTTACACAAGATTGATATACAAATTGCCTAGGTTTCCCTGTTTTTCAGAATTTTTGGAGTAAGAGAAGTATGGTTGTTGCTCAGATCATTACAAACTGTTTTGTTTTTTGACAGATTCTGTTTTCAATGCATAGCTTGCTTGTTTTCTAGTTTCTATGGCTTATATTGCTCAATATAAATTGTACAAATGATTTGGTACTGTAGGCATTGTGTGAAAACAATTATGAATCTTATATTGACAGTACCAAAGTGAATCATTTGCTCTTTATCATACTAACCTACCTCACAAAGTTCCATTAAGTTTTGTGTGATTGAAGTTTTCAAGTTTTGGGTGAGATATCGATACAAGGAGAATAAGGAGTGGAAAGACCCTTAGCTTGGGGATGCCCAGGGCACCCCAAGGTAATATTCAAGGAAGACTCGAGCGCCTAAGCTTGGGGATGCCCCAAAAGGCATCCCCTCTTTCGTCTTCAAAACTATCAGTATACCTTACTCAGAGCTATATTTTTATTCATCACATGATATGTGTTTTGCTTGGAGCGTATTTTCATTTTACTTGTTGTTTGAATAAAATCATTGGATCTGAAATCTTGAATGAGAGAGAGTCCTCCCATGGCTAGTTAATTATTTGACTACTCATTGATCTTCACTTATATCCTTTTGAAGTAGTTTGCCATTTAATCTCGTGCTTCACTTATATTTTATGAGTAAATGGTTGAATGAATTGAATATGATAAATCTGAAATTATATATGTATGATATACTTATCCCATGGGGAGTAATGACTTCACATATAAGAAGTACAGGTGGTAAAATTTATTGAAAGTTAGCAAACACAACACTGGTCACTTGAACAATTCATAAAAGAGTATTGAAGAAAGAGAGATTTCACATATAAATATACTATCTCGGACATCTTCTATGATTGTGAGCCATTAATTATTTTCAAACTTGAGCAAATTAGTTGAAGTTGGACAAGGAAGACAATGTAATGAGTTATGTTTGGGTATATTTGCATAGAAGTTATATTGTTAAGGATCCTCTAACATGTGGTGCTTGCTTAGGATATTTTGCTAGCGAAAATTTTGTACTAAGTAGAGATACTACTTGTGCATCCAAAACCTTAAACCCCGTTTCATGCCATGAGTGTCCACCATATCTACCTATGAATTGAATAAAATCCTTCAAGTAAGTTGTCATCGGTGCAAAAATCAATAAAAATTGATCCTAAATATGTATGATCTTTTATTGTAAGGGAAAATACGCGTTGTACGAACTTGTGATGGTAAAGAAATAAAGGCGATGGACTGCATAATAAAGGTTGCTGTCACAAAGGGAAATACAACATGATGTTCCTTTGCATTAAGGGTTTGCACATCCAAAATTAAAAAGCGCATGACAAACTGTGCTTCCCTCTGCGAAGGGCCTATCTTTTACTTTCATGTATTTACTTTTATACAAGAGTCAATGGTATTCCTTTTTATTTAAACCTCAATTATTCTTTAGTTGGCAAGCATCATGTGGTGGGGCAAGATCCAAGCATATATGGCCACTCAAATATATTTGATCATGAATTATTATTGTTGACAATTATCTATATGATAAATAAGTTGGCAGGCGAAACATTAACCCCCTATCTTCCTCTGTGTTTGACGGATGCTATTTGTTCTAAAAATATGCTTTGAGTGTTAGCAATCATGGAATACTATATGATAGTTGAGTATGTGGAATTTGCTAAATCAAAGCTCTTACATAGACCCTTCCTGAAAATAAGATGAATTGCAATTGTTTGGTGACTGGAAGCCTAGTTTGTTAGTTTTCAAGAAACTTTATGGTCTACACTTTAACATGTGAATAGCTTGTTACTTGATCATGAGAAGTTTTATGAGATGAACTATTGTTTATGATAAATAATAATGCTAGAAAATTGTTTGGAACTATCATTGATCCAACTTATACCTGTGTGCTAGCATTCACACTTCATAAATTATTTCTTTTATCATTTTACCTACTAGGAGACGAAAGCAGTGAATTAAGCTCGGGGGTGCTGATACGTCTCCAATGTATCTATAATTTATGAAGTATCCATGCCATGTTTACAACAATTTTATATGATTTTGGTATGATTTTTTTTTGAGAAACTTGACAGTAGGGGGAAAACTCATCGCTTTTTTCATATATATCTATATAAATGGGATGTTTACATAGACATATCAACCTATGGTAAGAATCGGGCCACACCAAGTGTGTGGTTAGAGGTCGAAAAATAGTGGGGAGTGCAACTATACAATAGAATTACGTATGTGGCCAGGCAGATCTATGTGCTGCTTAACCCTATGTTGAAGGAGAAGGAGATCCTCTTTAAATCGGTTTAGCCAGAACCCACACCAAAGTGCCACCCCTCCTAAATGTTTATTGTTTCTATCCTTCTAGATGCTCCAGTCGCGGTTAGGAATATCTCCGTAAAGAAGGGATTCGCCAACTATCTTTTGTGCCTTGAAGGAGAGCGAAGTCGGCAACAAATGTTGTCCAAACAATGTGGAGCTTAGTCCAGCAGCTCTGACTAAAGGGGCAAGTAAAGATCATATGGTCGATAGTTTCCTCAATGTGCTGGCCACACATGATGCAATCAAACTTATCACCAATGTTGTAATGCCTCCTTTTGAGCATGTTGCGGGTGTTGAGCCTGTGCAGGAATAAGAGCCAGCTGAACACTTTGATTTTCATAGTGCATTTTGATTGCCAAAGTTGGTTGAACATGGGGTGCACCTCTCCGTCCTTGAAGTAGTTGATGTAATAATCCTTTGGTTTGTAATCACTTGAACCCAGCACGTAGTGCCAAACATCATGGGGCGAGGTCCACGGGAGATCCAAGTTGGATAGGAGTGCATGTCACGGATCTCATCAAGCGCTTATGGCGAGTGGTAGGTGAAAGGTTTCATGCAAGTCGCTGGTCATCATCGCCTCCGCCACGGACAAGTCTTCGTGCATTGCAAAAGAGAAGGCACGGGGTGAGAGATTTGAAGATTCTCCTCCTTCCAGAGGTCTTTCCAAAATAGAGTCGTCTTGCCGTCAACCACTTGAATGCGTGAAATCTCCCTATAGATGGGGGTGAGTTTTAGAATGTCCTTCCACCAGAACGAGCCAACCAGGTCAACTGCGTGTGGGATCTTGTCAACATAGTGATTGTCCCAAATGAGATTTACCCACGGGAGATCTTGCTTGTTGAAGAACTTGTGCAGGAATTTTAGCAGTAGGGCCTCATTGTGAATCTTCAGATTGATCCCTCCTAGTCCACCTTTTTTCTTGGGTCGGCAAACCATATCCCAAGCAGCAAGCGAGTTGCACTTGTCACCGTGCTCCGTTTTCTTAGTCCAAAGACATCTCAAGGCTTCTAATTTTGTCAAGGATCTGAATGAGCTTGGCTGGAACTTGAGTGTGCACATTGCAAACACCAGGAGAGATGTGACCGAGGCGTTGAGCCAGGAAAGTTTGCCACCATACGACATCATCGCAATGGTGGACGTGAGTGTCTTTCCAATCTGCTAACCAACAACATGAGCTCTTGGACCGAGGGCTTGGTTGTGCCAAGAGGGAGTCCAAGGTAGGTGAAGGGCACTGATCCAACTACGCACCCAAAAACACTAGCCAGATTAGTCGTGGATGCCAAGTCGAGATTGATTGGTATTAATGTGGATTTGTGGAAGTTGATCTTGAGCCCAATGGAGGAGGCATAACCGGGTAGGATCTGTTTGATCAGCGTGGCTTGTTGAATCAGAGCCACCGGACCTCAAATAGCCTCGATCTTCGTGCTCAGTGTCATCCTCGGATCAAGAATGCTGACACCACACAGTACTTGAAGGATTTATAACAGAGTAGCAATCACACACTTATTACATCGAATGTCTCAAGAGAGAACTTATTAAAATAAATTTAGATATATTAAAACTGAGCACCCTCCCAGCCCTCTCACGCCATCAGCATTTCTGGCCATTAGATGTTGAGATTTATGTGTTTCTGGCCGTCTGATTTAAAGTAAACGCGATGTTTGCGGCGAACTGGGCCTGAAGTCACGAGGGCAGCTACTCCCGTAGCTATTTTGGAGCCCTATAGTTAATTGGGCCAGTTTTCATGCTCGGCCCAGGGAAGCGAAGCCCGCTTCAACCTTGCAGAAAATAATAGTAAACCAGCGAACGAGCACCTTTCGTCGCTGCCCGCTCCTCTCCCCGCCGCCGCACACGATGGCATCTCCTCCCTCCTCCCTTCCCTACACGCTGTTGTCGCCGCCTATGCCTCCGCGTCCCTTGCCTGCCTTCGTAAGTGCACTTCGCCACCGCTGATCGATCCTGCCGCCGCTTCTTAATCCTCGACGCCATGTCAGATTTTCGAGACAGGCTCGATCCCGCCGCCTGTGCCATCCACTGTCTCGCTGTCAACGCCTTCCTCACTAAGCGCCCACACCCCTCCTCTGCATTCTTGGTGGCGCAAGCCGGCCCCTCGCTACGGTGCTGGCTCTCTTTGAACGGATCGGATACATGTGCGGTGGTTCCCCCGTGAGCGACCTTGAACTTTGTCGCCTTTTGGAAATGGAATCCAGCAACTAGAGGGCAATAATCAAGCAGCAGCTCACCTCCATAGCCTACAGTGGCATCAAGGTACGTATCCCAACCCCGGTGTTTTCTCTGCATTTTATTTATACCGCCTGCTACCACGATTTATGTCTTGATGTCAATCTTGGAGACCTGAAATACACCGAACTCGTGGACAAGTGCTACTTCCTATTCACGGATCTCAGTAGTGATTGATTCAATCCCCGTGGATGTGCTTTAGCAAACAGTTTTAAATAAAAGATTAATACTCACAGATGATCTATTAGTGGATGTGCTTTGACGGTTGCATTGGATACAGGTTTGTTGATCCACTAATAGACAGCAGTACCCACAAATAATGCAAGACCTTGTGAAAGAGATGTTGCCCAGGTTCACTCCTGGTCAAGCTAAAGTGGTCAAGGAACAGAACTAACTAAACAAAGGGACAGAAATTGATGCAACAGACACTGACTAGCTACTCAGTCGATTTGCGGGTTACTTGTGCATGTGAATTTTCTGCCTTAAGCTGCAGGTTTTACATCAATATATATATTGCGCTTCATCCTTGATTTATAGCCGAAACTTTGCAGTTGAGCGAAATGGCAAACCGATTGGACCAAGGGTATGAAGCTCGTTGCGGAAAGCTTTCTCAGCTTTACTTGCTCCGACCATAAGTTCAAAATTAACATGATAAATCTTTTTGGTGCGTGAATTCTTACAGGCGAATTCTAAATGGCTTTAATCGTCTCCGAGGGGATGTATTGATGTGTGCACTACATTAGTCGAGGAATGGAAACCCAGCTATTGTCATAATCGAAAACTGCACTAGAGCTCCATATCTCTTTGTTTTGTTTCATGCCTCTGAATCATCTTGTCATGCGTATATACTAATGTTGTCGCCATGTTGCCAGGAATGGATTAACCAGGAACCTCACCCACAAACACTACTTGCTGGATGCCACAAGGGTTCTAAGATTACCGGAGTTACCTCAGCGAGCTGAAGAAAGCCATGAATGGTGGCGCCAATGTTCTTGGCTACTTTGCATGGTCTCTCCTGTACAACTTCGACTAGAATGGCACCCCTCACATTCCTCTATATTACCTCTCCCAAAAATAAACTCCAATGTTAGGTCGCTGGTGAGCTCTCTATACACCTCTTCAGTTCTCGGATTCCTGAATATTCATATGGTTTGATTTGAAACCTCTGCTATCATTGCTTGCTGCATGTCTTTGTTTCGTTATGTGTAATGTTAGTTGCAATAACTTATGAATCACATGGCAAGTCAATGGTTTATTACAATTTTGTCTTTTGAAAACAAGATTATTTGCGTGAAATGAGGTTGCTTCTGTGCTTGCAGGACTTGAGCGAAAAGGTTAAATTACCTCTTTCCACGTGAGATGACACGAAATCACAAATGAAGATAAGTACAATGCATGCAATGCACTTATGTCTTTGAGAATTCTGAAACGGCAAGGAGTCTATTAGTCTATACAATGCTTAGTAGCTTATTAGTTTATATGTATTGAAGCTAATGGGTGTCACCAATGCAAGGGGGGCTGAACTTTGATCATGTTGCTGTTAGATAATGTTTCCAGACCATATGCCAGCTCAAGGATGCCTGTTTCAGAGAATGTGAAAACATCCACTTGTTCAGTTCCATTGAGCTTGAAACAACCACAATGGTTTTATTTTCTTGTTTCAGTTGTAGCTTCAATCTCTGTGGTTTTATTAATGAAAGTGAGGAGGAATCTGTTACAGAAGTACTGGAACTAGCGTCTACGACATCATATTTTCACATGATAATAATGTCGATTAGCATGGAATGTGTGCATGTTATGTTAGTTGTCCTTGAGTTCGCAACATTTTTCTTTGTATAGTGGAATTGGCCCTCCAACTAGAAGGCTCAGGACCAATACATGTTAAGCCATGGAAACACAATAATCGTGTTGTGTTTTTCCTGCTTGTGCTCTGCAGTTTATTCATTGTGTTTCTGATGTATTTGATGTGTTTGGCATTACTGCTAGCCTGCCATAACTCAGCAATGCACAGTCTTCCTTGTTGGTTTCCAGATGAGCTTTGTAATTGGTTCCCAATAGGACGTCTTCCTTGTGGATGGCGTCGGTTCGCGTGGAGGCTTCTGTGGCGACAATGATGGGGGTGAGCGAGGTCGGAGACGTGGCGCTGGTTGAGGTAGTCGGCTCTTCTCTGACGTGTCCGTGGGATTGCCTCATTTGTTTGTCGCAGCATGAAGTCGAAGCTGCTGGTGGGGGCCCAGTGGTATCACGATGACGTGTGATGGGTGGTCCGTTCGGTGATCCTCCATGGCATAACCTTGCCTAGTTCTCCTTCGTAGTTCTTCATCGGAGTTGGAGTTGCTTGTTGTCTTGCCGCAGGTGGCTGAGTTCGCATGGGTCTTCATGTAGCTCCTCATGGCCTCTTCAGTATGGGTTGGGTCGGTGATCGCTCACTGCAAAGTCGGAGTCGCTTGCTCGGTGTTTAAGGGTTGGCGATGAGGCCACTAGGGGAGAAGTGATGGCGATGGACGCCACATCTTGCCTCGATGATGCCCTTGTTGGAGTGTGTGGGGTATCCAGTGTGCCGCTTCAGCGGTTTGTGATGGTTTTCGCCCGGTTTCCCAGTAATTAACCGAGCAACTCTCTTCTGCTTAATTAATGGATGAGGCAAAACTTTTGCCTCCGTTTCAAAAAAAAAAATAGGCCGCCTTTTCTTTGTATACATCACTATCAAAGTGAAACTTGATTTCCATCAAAGTGTTAGTGAGTTTTCTTTTTGCAAGTTGATTTCCTTAACACTAAAGGAGAACGTGAACTAGAGTTGCAAAGAAAGACACCAAGGACACAATTTGTTGTTTGCATTAAAAAATTCAAAAAAATATTATATCCATCGTCTAGACCCTTTTCTATGGAAACTCCTATCATTTCATCGCAAACATAGACGGGCGCCGCAACGCGCGCCAATCATGATCTAGTATGGCTTAAGGCCATCTAATAACGATAACAGCGGAAGGCTTGGAAGAATAAGCGAGTCCATCAACTCCAACGGCATCACTGAGTATAGAACCACGACCTAAACACCTTACTCATTATCCGGTAAAAGTCTGCAACATGTAACGCCAGTTGAAACGGTCAAGACATGGAATATGCTGGCAATGTAACACATAGAGGATAATATGACAGAGTAATACTATACTGCATGCATATATGGCTGGTGGAAAGCTCTATGGTTACAGTTTTGCGAAAAGCCAATTTTTCCCTACTGCAAAGGAATAAAATTTATTTAACTATCATGGTGGTTGTTAAACATAGAGAATGGTTGACAAGATCCTCAATCCCAATTAAAGTGATCATCATTAAACCCAACATCATTAATTAAAGTAACATGATGAGATTCACATGATATCCAAGTACTAGATACTCAAGATGTCCATAATCGGGGACACGGCTTAACCATGATTAGTTTGTTACACTCTGCAGAGGTTTGTGCACTTTTCCCCACATGACTCGATCTCCTCCGTTTGGATTCTTGCACTACATGGTGTTTGAGAAACGGATGACCGAGACATAGTCTTTCAGAAGCGCTAGCACCTTACGAACGGGTAGACCGTACCAACCTACATCCCCTACATCAGCTAGTCTACCACTGTAAGAGTTCGCACGACTTAGTCAACTATGCTAGAGCCCATAGTAGCATGTGGTTGCACACGGAAGTTTCTAGCATGAATAATCTTATGATCCCTTTGAGCCTGGGTGGCGGTCCAAAAGAAACAGCAAACTCGAATACCCAGTACCTCAATCCACCTGCATGTGTGTTTAAGTTGCCACCTTAAATAAACCATTAATAAACAATCTCACATCCGCTATGGATACACTCACCCAATCCACGCCTACTTGCATAGCATGGTATAATAAGCAAACGTAGAGAAGTAACTCCCAAGGGTTTGATAATAAAACAGTGTAATAGGTACTACCTCAACTACTTCCCATCCCACAATTTAATTAGATCCTAATCATGCAATGTTTGAGGATTGATCTAATGCAATAAAACCGGGTAGTGGAAGGGATATGATCAAAGTGTTACTTGCCTTGGCCGATGATCCACAAACCTAGAGACTCAAGTAACAGTAGCACTCGACCGTATTCTATCGCAGACAAACAAACAAGCATACAATGAGTACTCATCTAATGCACAGGTAAAACTCAAATAAAAGATCTAACTGTAAGGTTCAACTTAAGAACTCCGGTTTGCAAAAAGAATCAAATCAAACGAAGCAACGGAAGTCAAACGGCGAAGAAAACAGCTTCGCTTCACTAATCTGGATCTAAGTCAAATTTTACAGAAGCAAAAACTTGTTTAAGTTGGTTATTCGAAAGAGGGTTTCGAGATCGAAACTCCAGCGCTTGAATCGCCTCGATTCGATAAACGAGCTTAAAAGTTATACTAAAGCTTAAAATCGGATCGAAATCGCGATCGGAAAAATCGCGGAATAAATCCGAGAAAAGAAAAAACGACAAATGCCTTAACGAATCTAACATTCGCTAATCGGATCTAAACGACGAACACATTCGTTAAAACGAACGAACGAGCTTAACGCTTGCTATTTAACCGAACCGAAAAAATAAACCGATCTAAAAAACGAAACTAAAAACCGGGCGAAAACCGGAAAAACAGCTTTTTTGAGAAAACCGCAGACGGATTTCGAGGCAACCTCGGGCGAGGCGGCGCGGCGGCTCAAGCGCACAATGGCGGCGGCAAGCGGTGGGCTAGTGTTCGGGCGCGGGCGGCTGGCTGGGTTTCTGGCTTATAAAGCCTAGGCGGTTTGAGTCCCGGTCCGGACACGGCCCGTAGGTCGGTTCATGAATTTTTTAAATAATTTCACAAGAAAAACTAACGAAAAAATACTAAACGACTCCAAAAATCCCGAAATAAATTTTCCCGGCTTTCTAAAAATCAAGCTTTGACAAGATGAACATTTATTTGGGGCTCAAGTGCAATTTTGAAAAAACGACATTTTTCCTAAATTCAAATAAAAAAGGCGAAAAAACTCCAAAATAAAATCTTATTTGATTTTTTTAATTAAATCTTCATTATTTCTTTATTTTGGGAAAGTCATTTTATTCCTCTCTCAAATTTTGACAAGTAGAAATAATTGAAGATAAAATAAATAAAATCAAATGATCCTATTTTCAAAATTTGAGAAAACTCAAATATGAAAATAACGAAATCCCCAACTCTCTCCGTGGGTCCTTGAGTTGCGTAGAATTTCTAGGATCGAGCCAGTAATGCAACAAAATATGACATGCAATGATGATCTATGTATAACATTCCAAATTGAAAATTTGGGATGTTACAAACCTACCCTTTAAGATGAATCTACTTCCCTCGAGATTCGGGTTGGCTAGAAAATAGGTGAGGGTGGGCCTTGAGCGTATCTTCCTCTCGCTCCCTGTGTGGCTTCTTCCTCGATGTGGTGGCTCCATTGAACTTTGCAAAACTTGATGACCTTGTCATGGGTGACTTACCGGCATACCTGTAATCTTAACTGGTTTCTCTTCATAGGTCAAATCGTTATTCAACTGAATCGCTTCAAGTGGCACAGTATCTCTCAGTGGTATATCCGCCATCTCTGCGTGGTATCTCTTCAACTGAGAAACGTGGAACACGTCGTGAACATCTGACAATCCCTCAGGCAATTCTACGCAACTTCTCCCATGCGCTCCAAAACTTTGTATGGTCCCACAAAACGTGGCGCTAACTTTCCTTTAACTCCAAAACGCTTAACTCCTTGCAGTGGAGATACTCGAAGATAAACTCTGTCTCCGACTTCATATACTGTCTCCTTGCGTTTTGAATCCGCATAGCTCTTCTGCCTCAACTGGGCTACCTTGAGCCTATCGTGAATCAACTTCACTTTCCATTCAGACTCCTTAATCAAATCCGGTCCAAACAATCGGGCGGTTCTCAACCTCATCCCACAACAAATGAGGTTCTCGCACCTCCTTCCGCATAAGGCTTAGAAAGGGCCATCTTCAAACCGGTTTGGTAGCCGTTGTTATAAGAAAACTCCGTGATATGGCAATTTGTCATCCCAACTTGATCCATAATCCAATGCACATGCTCTCAAAGCATATCCTCCAAAATCTGGTTGACTCTCTCGGTTTGTCCATCCGTCTGTGGATGAAAAGTCGTACTAAACTCTAGTCCGGTTCCCAAAGTTTCGTGTAATCGCTTTTCCAAAACTTTGTGGTGAACTGGGTTCCTCTATCTGATACGATACTCCTCGGAACTCCATGCAAGCATACAATCCTGGTCATGTATATCTTTGCCAACTTAGCACTGCTGTAGGTAGTCTTTACTGGAATGAAATGAGCTACTTCGTCAAACGATCGACTACAACCCAAATCGAGTCATAGCACAGAACGGGTCCCTGGGCAATCCCGTAATGAAATCCATGCCTAGTTTTTCCCACTTCCATTCGGGTATTGGCAATGGCTGTAACAATCCAGCTGGCTTCTGATGTTCTGCCTTCACTCTCTGACATACATCACAAACTGCTACATACTCCGCAATATCCTTCTTCATTCCGGTGCACCGTAGTATCCTTCAAATCCAAATACATCTTGGTATTTCCGGGTGGATCGAATACTGGCGAATCATGTGCCTCTTGCAAAATCAACTTCCAGATCTCCGGATCACTTGGCATCGTAAACGCCGCGGTCCTCAAACCATAAGGTATCGTGCTCATCCTCACGAAATCCCTTAGCTTTTCCCTTGCTCATCTTCTCCTTAATAGAAGCAACTTCAGATTCCGTCTTTTGAGCTTCTCTCGATTCTATCCATCAAAGTAGACCGAATCTCCAATGCTGCTACATAGCCTCTCGGAACTATTTCCAAACATAGCTCTCGAATTCCTCGACTAATTCCTTTGGTAAACCTCTGTCATTAAGGTGTTGACATGACTCTTACGGCTCAACGCTGGCTCGCTACAACATTAGCCTTTCCGGGGTGATAATGCAATCTCATATCGTAGTCTTTAATAAGCTCCAACCATCTCCTCTGCCTGAGATTTAACTCCTTCTGCGTGAAGATGTACTTTAAACTCTTGTGATCCGTGCACACCTCACAGTGGTTCCCAATGAGAAAATGTCTCCATGTTTTCAAAGCATGCACTACGGTCATAACTCCACATCATGCGTGTCATAATTCAATTCCTGAGGTTTAAGTTGTCGTGAAGCATACGAAACAACTCTTCCCTCCTACATAAGCACTGCTCCAAGTCCCCGGCGTGAAGCGTCGCAATATACTTCGTAATCCTTGCTTTGATCTGGCAGGATTAACACTGGTGAGGTAACCAATTGCTTCTTCAACTCATGGAAACTAGCCTTACACTCCTCAGTCCATATGAACTTAGTGTCCTTCTTCAACAACTCTGTCATAGGCTTCGCGATCTTCGAGAAATTCTCAATGAATCTCCGGTAGTATCCTGCGAGTCCAAGGAAACTCCGGATCTCTCCAACGGTTGTTGGTGCTTCCCAGTTTGTCACAGTGGCAACTTTAGTGGGGTCTACTGCTATACCTTCTCCGGATATAACATGTCCGAGAAATCCAACTTCCTTCAACCAAACTCACACTTGCTGAACTTGGCATACAACCGATGTTCTCTCGAAGCTTCTCAAGACCAAACGCAAATGCTCCTTATGTTCTTCTTCATTCTTTGAGTAGACCCGAGTAATATCGCCAATGAATACCACGATTTAACTTATCCAAAAACTCCATAAACACCTTTGTTCATCATGTTCATAAAATAAGCTGGTGCGTTAGTCGTACTAAATGACATAACGGTATACTCATACAGCCCGTACCTGGTGGTAAAAAGCCGCCTTAGGTATATCCTCGCTCCCGAATTTTCAATCGATGGTATCCCGATCGCAAATCGATCTTGAAAAATACCTTAGCTCCTTGCAATTGGTCAAACAAGTCACCGATCATTGGCAACGGTATTTGTTCTTAATGGTCACTTCATTCAATCCTCGATAATCAACAACCATTCTTAATGATCCATCCTTCTTCTCCACTAGAAGCATCAAGCGATCCCCAAAGGCGTAAGAACTTGGGCTAATAAAACCTTTATCTAGTAACTCCTTAATCTGCTTCTTAATTTCCTCCAAATCCTGGGCTGGCATCCTATACGGTCTCTTAGATATTGGCCCAAAGGCTCGCAAAGTAGTTCAATCGTAAACTCAATGTCTCTCGGCCCGGCCAATGCACCGGCAACTCTTCCTAAACACGTCCCCGATAATCCCTTTACCACCGGGTACTTCCTCCCGCACAACTCCCGATAAGGAATTTACATGTGCCCTCCTCGGCTCATGCCGTGATACATACTTGATTCTCCTCCTTCGGGTGGTAAGCAAAATCGACTTCATCGGGCGCAATCAATGTTCCTCCGCATTTTGATAACCAATCCATGCCTAAAATCACATCCAATCCTTGCGATTCCAGAACTATTAGGTCCGATGGAAATACATAGTTTCCAATCCTTAATGGTAGTCGATCACACCATATACTTGTTGGGGAACGTAGTAATTTCAAAAAATTTCCTACGCACACGCAAGATCATGGTGATGGTATAGCAACGAGAGGGGAGAGTGTTGTCCACGCACTCGTGAGACCGTAAGCGGAAGCGTTAGCACAACGCTGTTGATGTAGTCGTGACGCCTTCATGATCCGACCCGATCCAGAAAAGCACCGAACGTCGGCACCTCCGCGAGTTCAGCACACATTCGGCTCGATGACGATCCCTGACCGATCCAAAGAAAGTGTCGGGGATGAGTTCCACAAGACCGCATGCGTGGTTACGATGTTGATGTTCTACCGTCGCAGGGCTTCGCCTAAAGCACCGCTTCAATATTATCGAGGTGGACTATGGTGGAGGGGGCACCAGACACGGCTAAGGAACGATCTTGAAGATCAACTTGTGTGTCATGGGGTGCCCCCCTGCACAGATAAAGGAGCAAGGAGGGTGGCCGGCCCAGGAGGGGCGCACCAGGAGGAGTCCTACTCCCACCGAGTAGGATTCCCCCCTTCCAAGTAGTAGGAGTAGGAGTCAAGGAAAGGGAAATAGAAGAGAAGGAAGGAGGGGGCGCCCTCCCCTAGTCCACCCGGACTAGGCCTTGGGGGCGCCCAACCTCTCTCTCTCTCTTTCCCCTAAAGCCCAATAAGGCCCATATACTCCCCGGCGAATTCCCGTGACTCTCCAGTACTCCGAAAAAATACCCGAATCACTCGGAACCTTTCCGATGTCCGAATATAGTCGTCCAATATATCGATCTTTACGTCTCGACCATTTCAAGACTCCTCGTCATGTCCCCGATCTCATCCGGGACTCCGAACTTCTTCGGTACATCAAAACTCATAAACTCATAATATAACTGTCATATCAATCTTGGAACTACTTCCAACACTCATCGTCACTTCCCCTTCAACTAGTCTCTGTTTATTCTCAGAACTCTGCTTCGAAAGTTACTAATCTTAGCAACCGAACAAGTATCAAATACTCAGGGGCTACTATAAACACTAGTAAGGCACACATCAATAACCTGTATATCAAATATAACCTTGTTCACTTTGCCATCCTTCTTATCCACCAAATATTCAGGGGTAGTTCCGCTTCAAGTGACCAGTTCCATTGCAGCAAAAGTACTTAGTCTCGTGCTTAGGTCCAGATTTCTGGGCTTCTTCACTCGAGCAAAGCAACTTGCTTGCCGCTCTTCTTGAAGTTCTCCTTCTTCCCTTTGCCCTTTTCTTTGAGACTAGTGGTCTTGTCAACCATCAACACTTGATGTTTTCTTGATTTCTACTCTTCACGATTTTAGCATCGCCAAGAGCTTGGGAATTGTTTTTTCAGCCCTTGCATACTATAGTTCATCATGAAGTTCTAGCAACTTAGTGATGGTGACTAGAGAATTTTGTCAATCACTATCCTATCCGGAAGATTAACTCCCACTTGATTCAAGCGATTGAAGTACCTGCACAATCTGAGCACATGCTCACTAGTTGAGCGATTCCTCCATCTTTTAGCTATAGAACTTGTTGCGCACTTCATATCTCTCAACTCGGGTATTTTCTTGAAATATTAACTTCAATTCTCGAACATCTCATATGGTCCATGACGCTCAAAACGCCTTTGAAGTCCCGATTCTAAGCCGCTAAGCATGGTGCACTAAACTATCAAGTAGTCATCATATTGAGCTAGCCAAACGCTCATAACGCCTCGCATCCGCTTCCCGCAATAGGTCTATCACCTAGCGGTGCATTAAGGACATAATTCTTCCAGGCAAGAATGAGGATAAACCTCAGATCACGGATCCAATCCGCATCATTGCTACTAACATCTTTCAACACAATTTTCTCTGGGAACATATCAAAATAAACATATGAAAGTAACAAACATAGGGAAGCAACAACGCGAGCTATTGATCTACACATAATTTGCAAAATACTACTGTGACTAAGTTCATGATAAATTTAAGTTCAATTAATCATATTACTAAAGAACTCCCACTTAGATGTACATCTCTCTAGTCATCTAAGTGATCACGTGATCCAAATCAACTAAACCATAACCGATCATCACGTGAGATGGAGTAGTTTTCAATGGTGAACATCACTATGTTGAAAATATCTACTATATGATTCACGCTCGACCTTTCGGTCTCCGTGTTCCGAGGCCATATCTCGCATATGCTAGGCTCGTCAAGTTTAACTCGAGTATTCAGTGTGCAAAACTGGCTTGCACCCGTTGTAGATGGACGAGAGCTTATCACACCCGATCATCACGTGGTGTCCGGGCACGACGAACTTTGGCAACCTGCATACTCGTGGAGAGAACACTTCTTGACAATTAGTGAGAGATCATCTTAAAATGCTACCGTTAATCAAAGCAAGATAAGATGCATAAAGGATAAACATCACATGCAATCAATATAAGTGATATGATATGGCCATCATCATCTTGTGCTTGTGATCTCCATCTCCAAGCACCGTCATTGATCACCATCGTCACCGGCGCGACACCTTGATCTCCATCGTAGCATCGTTGTCGCCTCGCCAACTATTGCTTCTACGACTATCGCTACCGCTTAGTGATAAAGTAAAGCAATTACATGGCGCTTGCGTTTCATACAATAAAGCGACAACCATATGGCTCTCGCCATTGCCGATAACTCGGTTACAAAACATGATCATCTCATACAATAAAATATATCATCACGTCTTGACCATATCACATCACAACATGCCCTGCAAAAACAAGTTAGACGTCCTCTACTTTGTTGTTGGAAGTTTTACGTGGCTGCTACGGCCGAGCAAGAACCGTTCTTACCTACGCATCAAAACCGTAACGATAGTTTGTCAAGTTGGTGCTGTTTTAACCTTCGCAAGGACCGGGCGTAGCCACACTCGGTTCAACTAAAGTGAGAGAGATGACACCCGCCACCACCTTTAAGCAACGAGTGCTCGCGGCGGTGAAACCAGTCTCGCGTAAGCGTCTGGCGTAATGTCGGTCCGGGCCGCTTCATCTCACAATACCGCCAACCAAAGTATGACATGCCGGTAAGCGGTATGACTTGTATCGCCCACAACTCATTTGTGTTCTACTCGTCCATATAACATCAACGCATAAAACCAGGCTCGGATGCCATCATGGGAACGTAGTAATTTCAAAAAATTCTACGCACACGCAAGATCATGGTGATGGTATAGCAACGAGAGGGAGAGTGTTGTCCACGCACTCGTGAGACCGTGGCGGAAGCGTTAGCACAACGCGGTTGATGTAGTCGTCGTCTTCACGATCCGACCGATCCAAGCACCGAACGTCACGGCACCTCCGAAGTTCAAAGCACACATTCAGCTCGATGACGATCCCGGACTCCGATCCAAAGAAAGTGTCGGGATGAGTTCCGTCAAGACGACGGCGTGGCAGGACGATGTTGATGTTCTACCGTCACGCAGGGCTTCGCCTAAGCACCGCTACAATATTATCGAGGTGGACTATGGTGGAGGGGGGCACCGCACACGGCTAAGGAACGATCTTGGAGATCAACTTGTGTGTCATGGGGTGCCCCCCTGCCCCCGTATATAAAGGAGCAAGGGAGTGGGTGGCCGGCCTAGGAGGGGCGCACCAGGAGGAGTCCTACTCCCACCGGGAGTAGGATTCCCCTTCCAAGTAGTAGGAGTAGGAGTCAAGGAAAGGGGAAATAGAAGAGAAGGAAGGAGGCGCAGCCTCCCCTAGTCCACCGGACTAGGCCTTGGGGGCGCCCAACCTCTCCTCTCTTTTTATCCTAAAGCCCAATAAGGCCCATATACTCCCCGGCGAATTCCCGTAACTCTCCGGTACTTCGAAAAATACCCGAACCACTCGGAACCTTTCCGATGTCCGAATATAGTCGTCCAATATATCGATCTTTATGTCTCGACCATTTCGAGACTCCTCGTCATGTCCCCGATCTCATCCGGACTCGAACTTCTTCGGTACATCAAAACTCATAAACTCATAATATAACCGCCATCAAACCTTGTTTAAGGACCCTACGGGTTCGAGAACTATGTAGACATGACCTAGAACTATTCTCGGTCAATAACCAATAGCGAACCTGGATGTTCATATTGGCTCCTACATATTCTACGAAGATCTTTATCGGTCAAACCGCATAACAATATAATGCTTGTTCCCTTTGTCATCGGTATGTTACTTGCCCGAGATCTCGATCGTCGGTATCCAATACCTAGTTCAATCTCGTTACCGGCAAGTCTATTTACTCGTCCGTAATGCATCATTCCGTAACTAACTCATTAGCTACATTGCTTGCAAGGCTTATAGTGATGTGCATTACCGAGAGGGCCCAGATACCTCTCCGAGCAATCGGAGTGACAAAACCTAATCTCGAAATACGCCAACCCAACATGTAACTTTGGAGACACCTGTAGTACTCCTTTATAATCACCCAGTTACGTTGTGACGTTTAGTAGCACCCAAAGTGTTCCTCCGGTAAACGGGAGTTGCATAATCTCATAGTTACAGGAACATGTATAAATCATGAAGAAAGCAATAGCAACATACTAAACGATCAAGTGCTAGGCTAACGGAATGGGTCATGTCAATCACATCATTCTCCTAATGATGTGATCCCGTTAATCAAATGACAACTCATGTCTTTGGTTAGGAAACATAACCATCTTCGATTAACGAGCTAGTCAAGTAGAGGCATACTAGTGACACTCTGTTTGTCTATGTATTCACACATGTATTATGTTTCCTAAATACAATTATAGCATGAATAATAAACATTTATCATTATATATGGAAATAAATATTAAATTTATTATTGCATCTTGGGCATATTTCCTTCAGACTCCACTTGCACTAGAGTCAATAATCTAGTTCACATCATCATGTGATTCAACACTAATATTCACATCTCGTATGTGATTAACACCCATAGTTCACATCGTCATGTGACCAACACCCAAAGGGTTTACTAGAGTCAATAATCTAGTTCACATCGCTATGTGATTAACACCCAAAGAGTACTAAGGTATGATCATGTTTTGCTCGTGAGAGAAGCTTAGTCAACGGGTCTGGCTACATTCAGAGCCGTAAGTATTTTGCAAATTTCTATGTCTACAATGCTCAAAGATGAGCTACTCTAGCTAATTGCTCCCACTTTCAATATGTATCTAGACCGAGACTTAGAGTCATCTAGATTAGTGTCAAAATTTGCATCGACGTAACCCTTTACGACGAACCTTTTGTCACTTCCATAATCGAGAAACATATCCTTATTTCACTAAGGATAATTTTGACCGCTATACATTTATATACTCTTAGATCACTATTGCACTCCCTTGCCAAACTTAGTGGTAGGGTATGCAATAGATCCGTACACTGACATGGCATACTTTATAGAACCTATGGCTGAGGCATAGTGGAATGACTTCCATTCTCTTTTGTATTTTCTGCCGTGGTCGGGATTTGAGTCTTACTCAATTTCACACCTTTGCAACATACGCATAAGAACTTTTCTTTTGACTGTTCCATTTTGAACTACTTCAAAATCTTGACAAGGTATGTACTTATTGAAAAAACTTATCAAGCATCTTGATCTATCTCAATAGATTTTGATGCTCAATATGTAAGTAGTTTTACTGAGGTCCTTCTTTAAAAAACTCCTTTCAAATACTCCTTTATGCTTTGCAGAATAATTCTACATTATTTCCGATCAACAATATGTCATTCACATATACTTATCGTAAATGTCAGTAGTGCTCCCACTCACTTTCTTGTAAATATAGGCTTCTCCAAAAGTCTCAGATAAAACCATATGCTTTGATCAACTCATCAAAGCGTATATTCCAACTCCGAGATGCTTGCACCAGCCATTGATGGATCGCCGGAGCTTGCACATTTTGTTAGCTCCTTTAGGATTGACAAAACCTTCGGTTGCATCATATACAACTCTTCTTTAATAAATCCATTAAAGAATGTAGTTTTGACATCCATTTGACAGATTTCATAAAATGTGGCAATTGCTAACATGATTCAGACAGACTTAAGAATCGCTACGATTGAGAAAATCTCATTGTAGTCAACACCTTGAACTTGTCGAAAACCTTTTTGTGACAAGTCGAGCTTTGTAGATAGTAACACTACTATCAGTGTCCGTCTTCCTCTTGAAGATCCATTTATTTAACATGGCTTGCTGATCATCGAGCAAGTCAATCAAAGTCCATACTTTGACATGGATCCTATCTCAGATTTCATGGCCTCAAGCCATTTCGCGGAATCTGGGCTCATCATCGCTTCCTCATAGTCCGTAGGTTCATCATGGTCTAGTAACATGACTTCCAGAACACGATTACCGTACCACTGCAGTGCGGATTTTACTCTGGAAGACCCACGAGGTTTGGTAGCAACTTGATCTGAAGTTTCATGATCATCATCATTAACTTCCTCACTAATTGGTGTAGGAATCACCGAACTGATTTCTGTGATGAACTACTTTCCAATAAGGGAGAAGGTACAATTACCTCATCAAGTTCTACTTTCCTTCCACTCACTTCTTTTGAGAGAAACTTCTTCTCTAGAAAGGATCCATCTTAGCAACGAATAACTTGCCTTCGGATCTGTGATAGAAGGTGTACCCAATAGTTACCTTTGGGTATTCTATGAAGACGCACTTTTCCGATTTGGGTTCGAGCTTATCGTGTTGAAACCTTTTCATATAAGCATCGCAACTCCAAGCTTTAAGAAACGACATATTAGGTTTATCGCTAAACCATAGTTCATACGGTGTCGCCTCAACGGATTTAGATGGTGCCCTATTAAACGTGAATGCAGTCAGTCTCTAATGCATAACCCCAAAACGATATTGGTAAATCGGTAAGAGACATCATTGATCGCACCATATCAAATAAAGTGCGGTTATGACGTTCGGACACACCATTATGCTGTGGTGTTCCAGGTGGCGTGAGTAGTGAAACTATTTCACATTGTTTTAATTGAAGACCAAACTCATAACTCAAATATTCATCTCCACGATCAGATCGCAGAAACTTTATTTTCTTGTTACGATGATTTTCTACTTCACTCTGAAATTCTTTGAAATTTTCAACTATTTCAGACTTATGTTTCATCAAGAAGATATACCCATATCTCGCCTCAAATCATCTTGTGAAGGTCGAGAAAATAACGATACTTGCCACGAGCATCAACACTCATTGGATCGCATACATCGATATGTATTATTTCCAATAAGTCAAGATCTCGTTCCATTGTTCCAACAACGGAGTTTCAGCCATCTTGCCCAAAAGGCACGGTTCGCAAGCATCAAATGATTCATAATCAAGTGATTTCAAAAACCCATCAACATGGAGTTTCTTCACGCGCTTTACATCGATATGACCTAAACGGCAAGTGCTACAAATAAGTTGCACTATCATTATTAACGCTTGCATCTTTTGGCATCAATATTATGAATATGTGTATCACTACTATCGAGATCCAACAAACTATTTTCATTGGGTGTATGACCATTGAAGGTTTTATTCATTTAAATGTAACAACAATTATTCTCTGATTTTAAATGAATAACCATTTTGAAAACTATTTTCATTGGGTGTATGACCATTGAAGGTTTTATTCATGTAAATGTAACAACAATTATTCTTTGACTTTAAATGAATAACCGCTTTTGCAATAAACATGATCAAATCATATTCATGCTCAACGCAAACACCAAATAACATTTATTTAGGTTTAACACTAATCCCGAAAGTATAGGGAGTGTGCGATGATGATCATATCAATCTTGGAACTACTTCCAACACTCATCGTCACTTCCCCTTCAACTAGTCTCTGTTTATTCTCAGAACTCCCTGTTTCGAGTTACTAATCTTAGCAACCTAACAAGTATCAAATACTCGAGGCTACTATAAACACTAGTAAGGCACACATCAATAACCTCAGATATCAAATATAACCTTGTTCACTTTGCCATCCTTCTTATCCACCAAATATTCGTGGGTAGTTCCGCTTCCAAAGGACCAGTTCCATTGCAGCAAAAATACTTAGTCTCGTGCTTAGGTCCAGACTTGGGCTTCTTCACTCGAGCAGCAACTTGCTTGCCGTTCTTCTTGAAGTTCCCCTTCTTCCCTTTGCCCTTTTCTTTGAGACTAGTGGTCTTGTCAACCATCAACACTTGATGTTTTTCTTGATTTCTACCTTCGCCGATTTTAGCATCGCGAAGAGCTTGGGAATTGTTTTCGTCATCCCTTGCATACTATAGTTCATCATGAAGTTCTAGCAACTTAGTGATGGTGACTAGAGAATTCTGTCAATCACTATCTTATCTGGAAGATTAACTCCCACTTGATTCAAGCGATTGAAGTACCTGCATAATCTGAGCACATGCTCACTAGTTGAGCGATTCTCCTCCATCTTTTAGCTATAGAACTTGTTGCGTACTTCCATATCTCTCAACTCGGTATTTTCTTGAAATATTAACTTCAATTCCTGGAACATCTCATATGGTCCATGACGTTCAAAACGCCTTTGAAGTCCCGATTCTAAGCCGTTAAGCATGGTGCACTAAACTATCAAGTAGTCATCATATTGAGCTAGCCAAACGTTCATAACGTGCGCATGACCGCTTCCTGCAATAGGTCTATCACCTAGCGGTGCATTAAGGACATAATTCTTACAGGCAGCAATGAGGATAAACCTCAGATCACGGATCCAATCCGCATCATTGCTACTAACATCTTTCAACACAATTTTCTCTGGGAACATATCAAAATAAACATATGAAAGTAACAAACATAGGGAAGCAACAACGCGAGCTATTGATCTACAACATAATTTGCAAAATACTACCAGGACTAAGTTCATGATAAATTTAAGTTCAATTAATCATATTACTAAAGAACTCCCACTTAGATGACATCTCTCTAGTCATCTAAGTGATCACGTGATCCAAATCAACTAAACCATAACCGATCATCACGTGAGATGGAGTAGTTTTCAATGGTGAACATCACTATGTTGAAAATATCTACTATATGATTCACGCTCGACCTTTCGGTCTCCGTGTTCCGAGGCCATATCTGCATATGCTAGGCTCGTCAAGTTTAACCTGAGTATTCCGCGTGTGCAAAACTGGCTTGCACCCGTTGTAGATGGACGTAGAGCTTATCACACCCGATCATCACGTGGTGTCTGGGCACGACGAACTTTGGCAACGGTGCATACTCAGGGAGAACACTTCTTGACAATTAGTGAGAGATCATCTTAAAATGCTACCGTTAATCAAAGCAAGATAAGATGCATAAAGGATAAACATCACATGCAATCAATATAAGTGATATGATATGGCCATCATCATCTTGTGCTTGTGATCTCCATCTCCAAGCACCGTCGTGATCACCATCGCCACCGCGCCGACACCTTGATCTCCATCGTAGCATCGTTGTCGTCTCGCCAACTATTGCTTCTACGACTATCGCTACCGCTTAGTGATAAAGTAAAGCAATTACATGGCGCTTGCATTTCATACAATAAGCGACAACCATATGGCTCTCGCCAATTGCCGATAACTCGGTTACAAAACATGATCATCTCATACAATAAAATATATCATCACGTCTTGACCATATCACATCACAACATGCCCTGCAAAAAAAAGTTAGACTTACTCTACATTGATGAAGCAAGTTTTACGTGGCTGCTACCTGCTAAGCAATAACCGTTATAACCTACGCATCAAAACCAGAGCGATAGTTTGTCAAGTTGGTGCTGTTTTAACCTTCGCAAGGACCGGGCGTAGCCACACCTTGCCTTCAACTAAAGTGAGAGAGACAGACACCCGCCGGTCACCTTTAAGCAACGAGTGCTCGCGAGCGGTGAAACCGTCTCAGCGTAAGCGTCTGTAATGTCGGTCCGGGCCGCTTCATCTCACAATACCGCCAACCAAAGTATGACATGCTTTGGTAAGCGGTATGACTTGTATCGCCCACAACTCATTTGTGTTCTACTCGTCCATATAACATCAACGCATAAAACCAGGCTCGGATGCCATCGTTGGGGAGCGTAGTAATTTCAAAAATTCCCACGCACACGCAAGATCATGGTGATGGTATAGCAACGAGAGGGGAGAGTGTTGTCCACGCACCCTCGTGAGACCGTAAGCGGAAGCGTTAGCACAACGCTTAGCGGTTGATGTAGTCGTCGTCTTCACGATCCGACCGATCCAAGCACCGAGCGTCTGCGGCACCTCCGAGTTCAGACACATTCAGCTCGATGACGATCCCGGACTCCGATCCAGCAAAGTGTCGGGGATGAGTTCCACAAGACGCGATGGCGTGGTGACGATGTTGATGTTCTACCGTCGCAGGCTTCGCTAAGCACCGCTACAATATTATCGAGGTGGACTATGGTGGAGGGGGCACCGCACACGGCTAAGGAACGATCTTGGAGATCAACTTGTGTGTCATGGGGTGCCCCCTGCCCCGTGATATAAAGGAGCAAGGGAGGGTGGCCGGCCTAGGAGGGGCGCACCAAGGAGGAGTCCTACTCCCCACCGGAGTAGGATTCCCCCTTCAAGTAGTAGGAGTAGGAGTCAAGGAAAGGGAAATAGAAGAGAAGGAAGGAGGGGCAGCCCCTCCCTAGTCCAATTCGGACTAGGCCATGGGGGCGCCCAACCTCTCCTCTCTCTTTCCCTAAAGCCCAATAAGGCCCATATACTCCCCGGCGAATTCCGTAACTCTCCGGTACTCGAAAAATACCCGAATCACTTTCGGAACCTTTCCGATGTCTGAATATAGTCGTCAATATATCGATCTTTACGTCTCGACCATTTCGAGACTCCTCGTCATGTCCCCGATCTCATCCGGGACTCCGAACTTCTTCGGTACATCAAAACTCATAAACTCATAATATAACTGTCATCGAAACCTTAACCGTGCGGACCCTACGGGTTCGAGAACTATGTAGACATGACCTAGAACTATTCTCGGTCAATAACCAATAGCGGAACCTGGATGCTCATATTGGCTCCTACGTATTCTACGAAGATCTTTATCGGTCAAACCGCATAACAACATACGTTGTTCCCTTTGTCATCGGTATGTTACTTGCCCGAGATTCGATAGTTGGTATCCAATACCTAGTTCAATCTCGCTATCGCAAGTCTCTTTACTCGTTCGTAATGCATCATTCCGTAACTAACTCATTAGCTACATTGCTTGCAAGGCTTATAGTGATGTGCATTACCGAGAGGGCCCAGAGATACCTCTCCGACAATCGGAGTGACAAAACCTAATCTCGAAATACGCCAACCCAACATGTACCTTTGGAGACACCTGTAGTACTCCTTTATAATCACCCGATTACGTTGTGACGTTTGGTAGCACCAAAGTGTTCCTCCGTAAACGGGAGTTGCATAATCTCATAGTTACACGAACATGTATAAATCATGAAGAAAGCAATAGCAACATACTAAACGATCAAGTGCTAGGCTAACGGAATGGGTCATGTCAATCACATCATTCTCCTAATGATGTGATCCCGTTAATCAAATGACAACTAATGTCTATGGTTAGGAAACATAACCATCTTCGATTAACGAGCTAGTCAAGTAGAGGCATACTAGTGACTCTCTGTTTGTCTATGTATTCACACATGTATTATGTTTCCGGTTAATACAATTCTAGCATGAATAATAAACATTTATCATGATATAAGGAAATAAATAATAACTTTATTATTGCCTCTAGGGCATATTTCCTTCAGTCTCCCACTTGCACTAGAGTCAATAATCTAGTTCACATCATCATGTGATTCAACACCAATATTCACATCTCGTATGTGATTAACACCCATAGTTCACATCGTCATGTGACCAACACCCAAAGGGTTTACTAGAGTCAATAATCTAGTTCACATCGCTATGTGATTAACACCCAAAGAGTACTAAGGTATGATCATGTTTTGCTCGTGAGAGAAGCTTAGTCAAGTCAACGTCTCACATTCGGAGCCGTAAGTATTTTGCAAATTTCTATGTCTACAATGCTCTATACAGAGCTACTCTAGCTAATTGCTCCCACTTTCAATATGTATCTAGACCGAGACTTAGAGTCATCTAGATTAGTGTCAAAATTTGCATCGACGTAACCCTTTACGACGAACCTTTTGTCACTTCCATAATCGAGAAACATATCCTTATTTCACTAAGTTGAGGCAGAAGAGCTATGCGGATTCAAAATGGTCTCACCGAGTTTGTGTAATTGGTCTCACCGAGATTATGTTATGCCCTAACCCTAACCATATCAGTCCTACCGAGATGCATGTCAGTCCCACCGAAAACGCTAACGGTCACTAGGTTTACTAAAATCGGCTCGACCGAGTTTGTTGATTCGGTCCCACCGAGTTTGGTAAATTGTGTGTAAGGGTTAGATTTTGTGTGGAGGCTTGTATACCCCTCCACCTCCTCTTCATTCGTGGAGAGAGCCATCAGAACAAACCTACACTTCGAACTTACCAGTTACTCGAGAGAACCACCTACTCACGTGTTGAGGCCAAGATATTCCATTCCAACCACATAAATCTTGATCTCTAGCCTTCCCCAAGTTGCTTTCCACTCAAATCTTCTTTCCACCAAATCCAAATCCTGTGAGAGAGAGTTGAGTGTTGGGGAGACTATCATTTGAAGCACAAGAGCAAGGAGTTCATCATCAACACACCATTTGTTACTTCTTGGAGAGTGGTGTCTCCTAGATTGGCTAGGTGTCACTTGGGAGCCTCCGACAAGATTGTGGAGTTGAACCAAGGAGTTTGTAAGGGCAAGGAGATCGCCTACTTCATGAAGATCTACCGCTAGTGAGTCAAGTCCTTCGTGGGCGACGGCCATGGTGGGATAGACAAGGTTGCTTCTTCATGGACCCTTCGTGGGTGGAGCCTCCGTGGACTCACAAGAACTGCTACTCCTACGTGGGTTGAAGTCTCCATCAACGTGGATGTACGATAGCACCACCTATCGGAACCACGACAAAAACATCTGTGTCTCCAATTGCTTGAATTCTCCAAACCCTTCCCTTTACATGCTTGCAAGTTGCATGCTTTAATTTCCGCTAATATACTCTTTGCATGCTTGCTTGAATTGTGTGAAGATTGCTTGACTTGTTCAAAGATAGCAAAAATCTGCCAAAGTCTAAAATTGGGAAAAGGTTAGGTTTTTATTGGTCAAGTAGTCTAATCACCCCCCCTCTAGACATACTTCAAGGTCCTACAGCTGGTTATGTCAAGATTTCCTTCGTGAAATTGCGTGCACAACAAATAGAAATCATGCTTGATAATGGGCCAATGTGCTTTGAGAAATGCCCCACTAAAGCCATCGGGTCCGTGGAGCATGATCCCAGGCATTTCTTTGACAATTCCATCAACTTCTTCAGGAGTGAATGGCTCAGTGAGAAGATCAAGGTTTGTTGACCATTGGATGATCGAGGGTAAATCAAACTTCATGTCATAGGATGCGGTGGTGCCCAACCTGGTTTTGTACGTGGAGTGGAGTAGGGCTTCTTTACCAGGGTGATCTTCTACCAAACGATCATCTTAGGTGCGAAATGAAGCAACGTTATTCTTGCGAAATCTCTCCGTAGCAATTGCTTGGAAAGATTTAGTGTTCTCGTCTCCAAATTTGATCCATCGAATAGTGCAACATTTTTTCCAATGTAGTTTCGATATTTAAGCAACTTGAGCGTATGAGCTTTAAGTATGTTTCTGAAGTTGGTTTCAGGAATTGTGAGGCATCTCTTGTTTTCTAGCCCATCCAAATCAGCTAGGATTGTATTACAGTTGTTGATCGCAATGGAAAGCCTCGAAATGTGTTTACTCCAAATCTTTAATGCATGCCGGAGAGCTTTAAACTTGTGAGAAAGCGTGGCAGCTGCATTTTTGTTGAAAATTGGCTTATTCCAAACATCTTGAACTACAACCATAAACCCTGGGTGCAAGATCCAGTATGATTCGAAGCGGAAGAGTTTGCTACGAGGGATTTTGGTTTCAATAGTAACCACGCACGGAATATGGTCAGAAACAGGTTTGCCAAGTGGTTTGACCAGGGTTTTTGGGTACATGTTAGTCCAGTAAAGAGAACAAAGGAACCAGTCGATTTGCTCAAGGAGGGGGTCAAGCTGCATGTTGCTCCCGTGGAAAACAAATCCGGAATTCGCGTCTGGGAGGCATCCGAGGGTTTATAGAAAAGACGAGAGTTAAGAATAGAATGAGGTCTAGTGAGAAAACACTACCCATATGCACATGAGACAAAAGCACACAATATCACTCCAATCAATTCAAACAAGGGCATACAACGGTCTAACTATCGTTACAAAGTGCTGGGACTAAAACTAATTTTTAATGGGGCAAATTCTACTACTGTTATGTTGGTCAACTAGAAAAACTGCTCCGATGAAGATTCCATGATATCTGCTCCAGCTTCATCAACAAAGTCATCATCACTGTCGTCGGGATCTGAGTCGGTGTCATCGATGATGATATAATTATCCAGGCAAATGGATTCATCTTCTCTTTTGGGTGCTGAACCTCCCATGAATACTCCAATCTTCTCCTTAAGGTCGCCGTTCTGTCTTACTAGAGCGACGATCTCTTCCATATAGTCTTCACGTGTAGCCTTGAGTTCTTCTTCTAGCTCCTTGATCTTGGTCATAGCCTTCTTCAGATCCTCCATGTCTGCTCACATCTGATTCTCCTAGCGTCAGATGTGTTGGTTTAATTCCTGGATATAAGCTGTGATGGATCTGTCCCTCCTGGTGTTGATCATCTCCCATGGCTCATCTCACGCCCACAAATTTGGTAGATAGTATTCTTGAGATCATTGTGGTAAGCTTCTCCAATTCGTCCCATGGCGATGAGGGCTACCATGCTCTTTCCTAGGCTCCATGTTGATGCATCAAAGGAAAACTCTATGGGCTCCGTGGCTGGTGCAAATGTCCTTCCCGGAATGTGAACTTGAATCATCCAAATGCTCCTCTTCGGGTAAAGTAAAGTGGGCGTTGAAGGTCCCGTGAAGCTCCAAAGGGTGTGTCTTCATCCGGTTGTGTGAACTTCTTCCTTGCATCTGCCATCCTAAAGAATAGAAAAGATCAGAGTCGAAATGAGAAGAAAGAGTAGTGATCTAGGGCTTTAGCTTAGTGGTCGTGTCCTCACAACAACGTGTGCTCGACACCATCTATGTAGCGACCAGACCTCAAACACCGATCTCTGTGCTCAGTGTCATCCACCGGATCAAGAATGCTGACACCACACAGTACTTGAAGGATTTATAACAGAGTAGAAATCACACACTTATTACATCGAATGTCTCAAGAGAGAACTTATTAAAATAAATATGGCTTAAGGCCATCTAATAACGATAACAGCGGAAGGCTTGGAAGAATAAGCGAGTCCATCAACTCCAACGGCATCACTGAGTATAGAACCACGACCTAAACACCTTACTCGTCGTCTGAAAAGTCTGCAACATGAAACGTTGCAGCCCGAAAACGGGTCAGCACATGGAATATGCTGGCAATGTAACACATAGAGGATAATATGACAGAGTAATACTATACTACATGCATATATGGCTGGTGGAAAGCTCTATGGTTACAGTTTTGCGAAAAGCCAATTTTTCCCTACTGCAAAGGAATAAAATTTATTTAATTATCATGGTGGTTGTTAAACATTGAGAATGGTTGACAGCATCATCAATCCCAATTAAAGTGATCATCATTAAACCCAACATCATTAATTAAAGTAACATGATGAGATTCACATGATATCCAAGTACTAGATACTCAAGATGTCCATAACCGGGGACACGGCTAAACATGATTAGTTTGTTACACTCTGCAGAGGTTTGTGCAGTTTTCCCCACATCACTCGATCTCCTCCATTTGGATTCTCGCACTACATGGTGTTTGAGAAACGGATGACCAAGACATAGTCTTTCAGAAGCGCTTGCACCTTACGAACGGGTAGACCGTACCAACCTACATCCCCTACATCAGCTAGTCTACCATTGTAAGAGTTCAAGACGACTTAGTCAACTATGCTAGAGCCCATAGTAGCATGTGGCTGCACATGGAAGTTTCTAGCATGAATAATCTTATGATCCCTTTGAGCCTGGGTGGCGGTCCAAAAGAAACAGGCAAATCCTAGAATACCCAAGTACCTCAATCCACCCAGATGTGTGTTTAAGTTGCCACCTTAAATAAACCATTAATAAACAATCTCACATCTGTCATGGATACACTCACCCAATCCACGTCTACTTGCATAGCATGGCATAATAAGCAAACGTAGAAGTAACTCCCAAGGGTTTGATAATAAAACAGGTAATACGTACTACATCAACTACTTCCCATCCCACAATTTAATTAGATCCTAATCATGCAATGTTTGAGGATTGATCTAATGCAATAAAACTGGGTAGTGGAAGGGATATGATCAAAGTGTTACTTGCCTTGCTGATGATCCGCGAAACCTAGAGACTCGAAGTAACAGGCGGTGCACTCCGGGTATTCTATCGCAGACAAACAAACAAGCATACAATAAGTACTCATCTAATGCACAGGTAAAACTCAAATAAAATATCTAACCAAAAGGTTCAACTTAAGAACTCCGGTTTGCAAAAAGAATCAAATCAAACGAAGCAACGGAAGACAAACGGCGAAAGAAAACAGCTTCGTTTTACTAATCTGGATCTAAGTCAAATTTTACAGAAGCAAAAACTTATTTAAGTTGGTTATTCATAAAGAGGGTTTCGAGACGAAACTCCAGGCGCTTGAATCGCCTGATTCCGATAAACGAGCGAAAAGTTATACTAAAGCGAAAATCGGATCAGAAATCACGATCAGAAAAATCGCGGAATAAATCCGAGAAAAAGAAAAATGACGAACAGCTTAACAAACGAACGTTAGTTAACTGGATCTAAACGACGAACACGTTCGTTAAAACGAACGAACGAGCGAACGCTCGCTATTTAACCGAACCAAAAAAAAATAAACCGATCTAAAAAAACGAAACTAAAAAAAACCGGCGAAAAACCGACGGAAAAACCGAACGGTATTTTTCGAGAAAACCGCTGGCGCTGGATTTCGAGGCAACCTCGGCGGGTTTGGTCGGCTCGGGCGGCGCGGGCGGCGGTGGCAATGATGGGCGGCGCGCGGGCGCTAGGTTCGAGCTGGGCGGTTGGGCTGGCTCCCTCCCGGCTTATAAAGCCTAGGCGGGCCGGAGTCCCGGTCGGACACGGCCCGTAGGTCGGTTCGCGAATTTTTTGTTAAATAATTTCGCGCAGAAAAACAAACGAAAGAAATACTAAACGGACTCCAAAAATCCCGAAATAAATTTTCCCCGGCTTCTAAAATCAAGTCGGACAAGATGAATATTTATTTGGGGCCTAAATGCAATTTTGAAAAACGCACATTTTTCCTATATTCAAATAAAAAGGCGAAAAACTCCAAAATAAAATCTTATTTGATTTTTTTATTAAATCTTCATTATTTCTTTATTTTGGGAAAGTCATTTTATTCCCTCTCTCAAATTTTGACAGTAGAAATAATTGAAGATAAAATAAATAAAATCAAATGATCCTATTTTCACAATTTGAGAAAACTCAAATATGAAAATAACGAAATCCCCAACTCTCTCCGTGGGTCCTTGAGTTGCGTAGAATTTCTAGGATCGAGCCAGCAATGCAACAAAATATGACATGCAATGATGATCTATGTATAACATTCCAAATTGAAAATTTGGGATGTTACAAACCTACCCCCCCTTAAGATGAATCTCGCCCTCGAGATTCGGGTTGGCTAGAAAATAGGTGAGGGTGGGCCTTGAGCAGATCTTCCTCTCGCTCCCAGGTGGCTTCTTCCTCAGTGTGGTGGCTCCATTGAACTTTCCAAAACTTGATGACCTTGCTGCGGGTGACTCGGCTGGCATACTCCAGAATCTTAACTGGTTTCTCTTCATAGGTCAAATCGTTATTCAACTGAATCGCTTCAAGTGGCACAGTATCTCTCAGTGGTATATCCGCCATCTCTGCGTGGCATCTCTTCAACTGAGAAACGTGGAACACGTCGTGAACATCTGACAATCCCTCAGGCAATTCCAACTTATACGCAACTTCTCCCATGCGCTCCAAAACTTTGTATGGTCCCACAAAACGTGGCACTAACTTTCCTTTAACTCCAAAACGCTTAACTCCTCGCAGTGGAGATACTCGAAGATAAACTCTGTCTCCGACTTCATATACTGTCTCCTTGCGTTTTGAATCCGCATAGCTCTTCTGCCTCAACTGGGCTACCTTATTACCAAAATCGGTCTCACCGAGTTTGTGTAATTGGTCTCACCGAGATTACGTTATGCCCTAACCCTAACCATATCAGTCCTACCGAGATGCATGTCAGTCCCCAATCAAAACCCTAACGGTCACTAGGTTTACTAAAATCGGTTCGACCGAGTTTGTTGATTCGGTCGCACTGAGTTTGGTAAATTGTGTGTAACGGTTAGATTTTGTGTGGAGGCTATATATACCCCTCCACCTCCTCTTCATTCGTAGAAAGAGCCATCAGAACGAACCTACACTTGAACTTACCAGCCTCGAGAGAGAACCACCTACTCATGTGTTGAGGCCAAGATATTCCATTCCAACCACATAAATCTTGATCTCTAGCCTTCCCCAAGTTGCTTTCCACTCAAATCTTCTTTCCACCAAATCCAAATCCTGTGAGAGAGAGTTGAGTGTTGGGGAGACTATCATTTGAAGCACAAGAGCAAGGAGTTCATCATCAACACACCATTTGTTACTTCTTGGAGAGTGGTGTCTCCTAGATTGGCTAGGTGTCACTTGGGAGCCTCAAACAAGATTGTGGAGTTGAACCAAGGAGTTTGTAAGGGCAAGGAGATCGCCTACTTCATGAAGATCTACCGCTAGTGAGTCAAGTCCTTCGTGGGCGACGGCCATGGTGGGATAGACAAGGTTGCTTCTTCATGGACCCTTCGTGGGTGGAGCCCTCCGTGGACTCATGCCAAGAACTGCTACTCCTACGTGGGTTGAAGTCTCCATCAACGTGGATGTACGATAGCACCACCTATCGGAACCACGACAAAAACATCTGTGTCTCCAATTGCGTTTGAATTCTCCAAACCCTTCCCTTTACATGCTTGCAAGTTGCATGCTTTAATTTCCGCTGCCAATATACTCTTTGCATGCTTGCTTGAATTGTGTGAAGATTGCTTGACTTGTTCAAAGATAGCAAAAATCTGCCAAAGTCTAAAATTGGGAAAAGGTTAGGTTTTTATTGGTCAAGTAGTCTAATCACCCCCCTCTAGACATACTTCAAGGTCCTACAGCTGGTTATGTCAAGATTTCCTTCGTGAAATTGCGTGCACAACAAATAGAAATCATGCTTGATAATGGGCCAACAGGCTTTGAGAAATGCCCCACTAAAGCCATCGGGTCCAGGAGCATGATCCGGAGGCATTTCTTTGACAATTCCATCAACTTCTTCAGGAGTGAATGGCTCAGTGAGAAGATCAAGGTTTGTTGACCGTTGGATGATCGAGGGTAAATCAAACTTCATGTCATAGGATGCGGTGGTGCCCAACCTGGTTTTGTACGTGGAGTGGAGTAGGGCTTCTTTACCAGGGTGATCTTCTACCAAACGATCATCTTAGGTGCGAAATGAAGCAACGTTATTCTTGCGAAATCTCTCCGTAGCAATTGCTTGGAAAGATTTAGTGTTCTCGTCTCCAAATTTGATCCATCGAATAGTGCAACATTTTTTCCAATGTAGTTTCTGATATTTAAGCAACTTGAGCAGATGAGCTTTAAGTATGTTTCTGAAGTTGGTTTCAGGAATTGTGAGGCATCTCTTGTTTTCTAGCCCATCCAAATCAGCTAGGATTGTATTACAGTTGTTGATCGCAATGGAAAGCCTCGAAATGTGTTTACTCCAAATCTTTAATGCATGCCGGAGAGCTTTAAACTTGTGAGAAAGCGTGACAGCTGCATTTTTGTTGAAAATTGGCTTATTCCAAACATCTTGAACTACAACCATAAACCCTGGGTGCAAGATCCAGTATGATTCGAAGCGGAAGAGTTTGCTACGAGGGATTTTGGTTTCAATAGTAACCACGCACGGAATATGGTCAGAAACAGGTTTGCCAAGTGGTTTGACCAGGGTTTTTGGGTACATGTTAGTCCAGTAAAGAGAACAAAGGAACCAGTCGATTTGCTCAAGGAGGGGGTCAAGCTGCATGTTGCTCCGGCGGGAAAACAAATCCGGGGTCGCGTCTCGGAGGCATCTGAGGGTTTATAGAAAAGACGAGAGTTAAGAATAGAATGAGGTCTAGTGAGAAAACACTACCCATATGCACATGAGACAAAAGCACACAATATCACTCCAATCAATTCAAACAAGGGCATACAACGGTCTAACTATCGTTACAAAGTGTCGGACTAAAACTAATTTTTAATGGGGCAAATTCTACTCTTGTTATGTTGGTCAACTAGAAAAACTGCTCCGATGAAGATTCCATGATATCTGCTCCAGCCTTCATCAACAAAGTCATCATCACCGCCGCCGGGATCTCGAGTCGGTGTCATCGATGATGATATAATTATCCAGGCAAATGGATTCATCTTCTCTTTTGGGTGCTGAACCTCCCATGAATACTCCAATCTTCTCCTTAAGGTCGCCGTTCTGTCTTACTAGAGCGACGATCTCTTCCATATAGTCTTCACGTGTAGCCTTGAGTTCTTCTTCTAGCTCCTTGATCTTGGTCATAGCCTTCTTCAGATCCTCCATGTCTGCTCACATCTGATTCTCCTAGCGTCAGATGTGTTGGTTTAATTCCTGGATATAAGCTGTGATGGATCTGTCCCTCCTGGTGTTGATCATCTCCCATTGCTCATCTCGGCGCCCACAAATTTGGTAGATAGTATTCTTGAGATCATTGTGGTAAGCTTCTCCAATTCGTCCCATGGCGATGAGGGCTACCATGCTCTTTCCTAGGCTCCATGTTGATGCATCAAAGGAAAACTCTATGGGCTCCGTGACTGGTGCAAATGTCCTTCCTGGAATGTGAACTTGAATCATCCAGCGCTCCTCTTCGGGTAAAGTGGCGTTGAAGGTCCTGGTGAAGCTCCAAAGGGTGTGTCTTCATCCGGTTGTGTGAACTTCTTCCTTGCATCTGCCATCCTAAAGAATAGAAAAGATCGAGTCGAAATGAGAAGAAAGAGTAGTGATCTAGGGCTTTAGCTTAGTGGTCGTGTCCTCATGATCGGTGTGCTCACGATACCATCTATGTAGCGACCGGACCTCAAGCGATCGATCTACGTGCTCAGGTGTCATCCACTGGATCAAGAATGTGACACCACACAGTACTTGAAGGATTTATAACAGAGTAGAAATCACACACTTATTACATCGAATGTCTCAAGAGAGAACTTATTAAAATAAATATGGCTTAAGGCCATCTAATAACGATAACAATGGAAGGCTTGGAAGAATAAGCGAGTCCATCAACTCCAACGGCATCACCGAGTATAGAACCATGACCTAAACACCTTACTAACTGCGTTCGAAAAGTCTCGCAACATGAAACGCTGCAGTTCAAAACGGGCCAAAGACATGGAATATGCTTTGGCAATGTAACACATAGAGGATAATATGACAGAGTAATACTATACTACATGCATATATGGCTGGTGGAAAGCTCTATGGTTACAGCTTTTGCGAAAAGCCAATTTTTCCCTACCGCAAGGAATAAAATTTATTTAATTATCATGGTGGTTGTTAAACATTGAGAATGGTTAAAGATCATCAATCCCAATTAAAGTGATCATCATTAAACCCAACATCATTAATTAAAGTAACATGATGAGATTCACATGATATCCAAGTACTAGATACTCAAGATGTCCATAACCGGGACACGGCTAAACATGATTAGTTTGTTACACTCTGCAGAGGTTTGTGCAGTTTTCCCCACATCACTCGATCTGCTCCATTTGGATTCTCGCACTACATGGTGTTTGAGAAACGGATGACCAAGACATAGTCTTTCAGAAGCGCTTGCACCTTACGAACGGGTAGACCGTACCAACCTACATCCCCTACATCAGCTAGTCTACCATTGTAAGAGTTCGCACGACTTAGTCAACTATGCTAGAGCCCATAGTAGCATGTGGCTGCACATGGAAGTTTCTAGCATGAATAATCTTATGATCCCTTTGAGCCTGGGTGGCGGTCCAAAAGAAACAGGCAAATCCTAGAATACCCAAGTACCTCAATCCACCCAGATGTGTGTTTAAGTTGCCAACTTAAATAAACCATTAATAAACAATCTCACATCTGTCATGGATACACTCACCCAATCCACGTCTACTTGCATAGCATGGCATAATAAGCAAACGTAGAAGTAACTCCCAAGGGTTTGATAATAAAACAGTGTAATAATTACTACATCAACTACTTCCCATCCCACAATTTAATTAGATCCTAATCATGCAATGTTTGAGGATTGATCTAATGCAATAAAACTGGGTAGTGGAAGGGATATGATCAAAGTGTTACTTGCCTTATTAGCGATGATCCATGAAACCTAGAGACTCAAGTAACAAAGTGATTGCACTCCGGGTATTCTATCGCAGACAAACAAACAAGCATACAATCAGTACTCATCTAATGCACAGGTAAAACTCAAATAAAATATCTAACCAGAAGGTTCAACTTAAGAACTCCGGTTTGCAAAAAGAATCAAATCAAAGCGAAGCAGCGGAAGACAAGCGAAAGAAAACAGCTTCGTTTTACTAATCTGGATCTAAGTCAAATTTTACAGAAGCAAAAACTTATTTAAGTTGGTTATTCATAAAGAGGGTTTCGAGGCGAAACTCCGTGCGCTTGAATCGCCTCGATTCGATAAACGAGCGAAAAGTTATACTAAAGCGAAAATCGGATCAGAAATCACGATCAGAAAAATCGCGGAATAAATCCGAGAAAAAGAAAAATGACGAACAGCTTAACAAACGAACGTTAGTTAACTGGATCTAAACGACGAACACGTTCGTTAAAACGAACGAGCTTAACGCCGCTATTTAACCGAACCGACAAAAAAACCGATCTAAAAAAACGAAACTAAAAAAAAACCGGCAAAAAAAACCGAAGGAAAAACCGAAAGGTTTTTTCGAGAAAACGGGCGCCGCGGATTTCGAGGCAACCTCGGTAGCGGCCGGTAATGGCAATGACTAAGCATGGCGGCGCTGAGGCTAGGGTTCGAGCGGCGAAGGTAATTGGCTGGTTCTCCCTCCGACTTATAAAAGCCTAAATGGGCGAGTCCCGGATCCGGACCACGGCCGTAGTCGGTTCGCTAATTTTTGTTAAATAATTTCGCAGAAAAACAAACGAAGAAATACTAAACGGACTCCAAAAAATCCGAAATAAATTTTCCCGGCTTCTAAAATCAAGTCGGACAAGATGAATATTTATTTGGGGCCTAAATGCAATTTTGAAAAGCGACATTTTTCCTATATTCAAATAAAAAGGCGAAAAACTCCAAAATAAAATCTTATTTGATTTTTTATTAAATCTTCATTATTTCTTTATTTTGGGAAAGTCATTTTATTCCCTCTCTCAAATTTTGGCCAGTAGAAATAATTGAAGATAAAATAAATAAAATCAAATGATCCTATTTTCAAAATTTGAGAAAACTCAAATATGAAAATAACAAAATCCCCAACTCTCTCAGTGGGTCCTTGAGTTGCGTAGAATTTCTAGGATCGAGCCGGCAATGCAACAAAATATGATATGCAATGCTGATCTATGTATAACATTCCAAATGGAAAATTTGGGATGTTACAAACCTACCCCTTAAGATGAATCTCGCCCTCGAGATTCGGGTTAACTAGAAAATAGGTGAGGTGGGCCTTGAGCAGATCTTCCTCTCGCTCCCGTGTGGCTTCTTCCTCGGTGTGGTGGCTCCATTGAACTTTCCAAAACTTGATGACCTTCTTTGCGGGTGACTCATTTGGCATACTCCGTAATCTTAACTGGTTTCTCTTCATAGGTCAAATCGTTATTCAACCGAATCGCTTCAAGTGGCACAAGATCTCTCGATTGGTATATCCGCCATCTCTGCGTGGCATCTCTTCAATCGAGAAACGTGGAACACGTCGTGAACATCCGACAATCCTCGTGCAATTCCAACTTATACGCAACTTCTCCCATGCGCTCCAAAACTTTGTATGGTCCCACAAAGCGTGGCACTAACTTTCCTTTAACTCCAAAACGCTTAACTCATCGCAGCGGGAGATACTCGAAGATAAACTCTGTCTCCGACTTCATATACTGTCTCCTTGCGTTTTGAATCCGCATAGCTCTTCTGCCTCAACTGGGCTACCTTATTACCAAAATCGGTCTCACCGAGTTTGTGTAATTGGTCTCACCGAGATTACGTTATGCCCTAACCCTAACCATATCGATCCTCACCGAGATGCATATGGGTCACAGAAAACCCTAACGGTCACTAGGTTTACTAAAATCGGTTCGACCGAGTTTGTTGATTCGGTCCCACCGAGTTTGGTAAATTGTGTGTAACGGTTAGATTTTGTGTGGAGGCTTGTATACCCCTCCACCTCCTCTTCATTCGTGGAGAGAGCCATCAGAACAAACCTACACTTGAACTTACCAGCTTCCGAGAGAGAACCACCTACTCATGTGTTGAGGCCAAGATATTCCATTCCAACCACATAAATCTTGATCTCTAGCCTTCCCCAAGTTGCTTTCCACTCAAATCTTCTTTCCACCAAATCCAAATCCTGTGAGAGAGAGTTGAGTGTTGGGGAGACTATCATTTGAAGCACAAGAGCAAGGAGTTCATCATCAACACACCATTTGTTACTTCTTGGAGAGTGGTGTCTCCTAGATTGGCTAGGTGTCACTTGGGAGCCTCCGACAAGATTGTGGAGTTGAACCAAGGAGTTTGTAAGGGCAAGGAGATCGCCTACTTCGTGAAGATCTACCGCTAGTGAGTCAAGTCCTTCGTGGGCGACGGCCATGGTGGGATAGACAAGGTTGCTTCTTCATGGACCCTTCGTGGGTGGAGCCCTCCGTGGACTCGCGCAACCGTTACCCTACGTGGGTTGAAGTCTCCATCAACGTGGATGTACGATAGCACCACCTATCGGAACCACGACAAAAACATCTGTGTCTCCAATTGCGTTTGAATTCTCCAAACCCTTCCCTTTACATTCTTGCAAGTTGCATGCTTTAATTTCCGCTGCCAATATACTCTTTGCATGCTTGCTTGAATTGTGTGAAGATTGCTTGACTTGTTCAAAGATAGCAAAAATCTGCCAAAGTCTAAAATTGGGAAAAGGTTAGGTTTTTATTGGTCAAGTAGTCTAATCACCCCCCTCTAGACATAATTCAAGGTCCTACAGCTGGTTATGTCAAGATTTCCTTCGTGAAATTGCGTGCACAACAAATAGAAATCATGCTTGATAATGGGCCAGCAGGGCTTTGAGAAATGCCCCACTAAAGCCATCGGGTCCAGAGCATGATACGGAGGCATTTCTTTGACAATTCCATCAACTTCTTCGTGGAGTGAATGGCTCAAAGGAGAAGATCAAGGTTTGTTGACCATTGGATGATCGAGGGTAAATCAAACTTCATGTCATAGGATGCGGTGGTGCCCAACCTGGTTTTGTACGTGGAGTGGAGTAGGGCTTCTTTACCAGGGTGATCTTCTACCAAATCTCTCCGTAGCAATCGCTTGGAAATATTTAGTGTTCTCGTCTCCAAATTTGATCCATCGAATAGTGCAACATTTTTTCCAATGTAGTTTCTGATATTTAAGCAACTTGAGCAGATGAGCTTTAAGTATGTTTACGAAGTTGGTTTCGTGAATTGTGAGGCATCTCTTGTTTTCTAGCCCATCCAAATCAGCTAGGATTGTATTACAGTTGCTGATCGCAATGGAAAGCCTCGAAATGTGTTTACTCCAAATCTTTAATGCATGCCGGAGAGCTTTAAACTTGTGAGAAAGCGTGACATCTGCATTTTTGTTGAAAACTGGCTTATTCCAAACATCTTGAACTACAACCATAAACCACAGGTGCAAGATCCAAGATGATTCAAGCGGAAGAGTTTGCTACGAGGGATTTTGGTTTCAATAGTAACCACGCACGGAATATGGTCAGAAACAGGTTTGCCAAGTGGTTTGACCAGGGTTTTTGGGTACATGTTAGTCCAGTGAAGAGAACAAAGGAACCAGTCGATTTGCTCAAGGAGGGGGTCAAGCTGCATGTTGCTCCACGTGTAAGATCGCCCTTGAACCGGTAATTCAATCAATTGTTGCTTGCGGATAATGTCATTGAAGGTAATCATGTCATTTAAGTCCCCCCGGCTTGTTACGGTTTTCAGGAGCATGCATAAAGTTGAAGTCACCAATCAAAAGCCAATCTTGTCCGTTAGGGATTTGGACATCATAAAGCCAGTTGGTAAATGCATCACGATCATCTCCTGAGCAAGGGCCATAAAAATTTACAAGCGCCCAAGATTGAGAGAGGATTGCATGCCGATGAAATCGCGACTAAAAGGCAAACACATCGTAGGATATAACTTGTACCCGAAAATATAGCGCTTTTCCACACTGTAAGGAGGCCTCCAGAGGCACCGCGCAAAGGAACAAAAGCGAAACGATCAAATTGTTTAGGAAAGCAGGTTTTAATAAACGCAAAAGAGACATCAGGCATTTTGGTCTCCTGTAAACAAACGATCTTAAAGCCACTGGAGATAATCGCGTTACTGAGAGCTAACTGTTTCTTCTCGGAGCTAACCCGGATTGACGCTCTTTTCAGCAAAACTACCGAGGTGTCATTTTTTGTGCAGAAATAAAAGTTCTCGGAATGGGCTAAAAATTTATAGTGACTTTTTATGGACCAGAAGCTTCACGAGGAAGCGGCAAGGGTGGAGGGCGTGCCCACCCCCTAGGGCGCGCCCCCTGTCTTGCTGCTGCCTCGTGGACCCGTTGACGTGAGACCGCCGTAAAAAAATCCTATAAATACCAAAACCCCCAGAAAGAAACCTAGATCGGGAGCTCCGCCGCCGCAAGCCTCTTTAGCCACGAAATCAATCTAGGCCCTCTCCGCACCTGGCCGAGGGGGCCATCATCACCGGAGGCTATGGAGGAGGAACCCGGAGGGGGCCATCACCAACATGGAGGCCAAGGACCAGGGGGACACTACAAAAAAATACACTTCCGTGATGATACGTGTTTGTCACAGTAGGTCACGTTTTCTGTCATGCATGTACATCCATGACGATTTCATGACTAATCAAGATAGTCATACCTGTGCTGTCGTAGAAGTGTTACATGACATTACCAAAATTATCATCATGGAAGTGTCCACTTCCATGAGGAGAAATGGCGCGTCATCGAAGTGCTTTCGTCAAGGGTAACCGACACGTGGCATCCGCCGTAATGGGTCGCCGTTAAGCTATCAGGTCCGATTTTGGATCCGATGACCCGCTAACAGCCACGACCAATGGCGATTTTCCACATGTAAAATTCTCATTAGCCCACGGAACCACGTGTCAGCTCCGCGTTGGCACATATGTTACTCATCCAATGGGTGAGATGCGCCTATGATATTGACATGTGGACAGGCCGAAAAGTGGCCCATAAAGATTAAATGGGCCGACCCAACTAAAGGCCCAAAAGATTTTGTAGACCACAATGGGTCGGCCCGGCTAAGGGCCCACAAGATTTTGCAGACCATAATGGGCCGGCCCGGCTAAAGGCCCACAAGATTTTGAAGACATTAGTGGGCTGGCCCGTTAACAGGCTGCCATGTTTTGGGCAAAATGTCGGCCCATATTTGATCCGGTCCATTACCATCCTGCCATGTTCTGGGCCTAATAAGGGCCCATATGAGATCTGGCCCATTAATAGCCTACCACGTTCTAGGCCATATTACGACCCATATCAGATCCGGCCCTTTAAGAGCCTTTGGGCTAAATTATTGTGACGCCACAAGACCGACGCTCCAGAAGTCTTCCAGTTATTTCTTTGCCGCCGTGTGTTTTATTTTGTTTGTTGCATTCATCATGTCATCATGCATATCGCATCCGCATGTTTTCGTAAAACTCGTAGTCGTTCGTGGTTGCCTCCTCTTCTTTGTCTCTTTGGACCTTCTCTCAGACCAACCGGACTGCTCTCTTATCTCTTGTCTTCTCCGTGGCATTTTGTCAGACCCTGTTGTCTTTGATTTCCCCTCTCGTCTATATGTCCAGCCTCTCTGCACATTTCATCGACCCCTTGCACGCGTCCAAAACTTCCCCGAACCCGAACCGGACTATCGTTACCGTGGGGTCCGGATCATCCCTAAACATCCCTAAAATATCACTGTTTTCTTATTTGGACTTCCTAACCTATATTTTCTTAGCCGTCCGATAACGATCGTAGGGACGAGATGTCCCCTAACCTAAATTCATCTGATATAAATATCAGTCTAACCCTAGATCCTAGGGGTCTTGTCCCATCGATCCCATCGCGCCGCCGCCATTCCTCTAGTCCCTTCTTCCTAGGGATCCCCACCCGATCCAGCCATCATCTGACCACCTCCCTTGATTTGCGCCGCCGCCTAACAGCTTTGTCCAACAAGCGCAACCACCTGCCCAAACTCCGAGACCCCCATGATCCTACCGGCGCCTTCCCTGGATCCCTTCATCTAGCCATCACCCCCATGCACCACGCTCATGCTCGTCTTCCACGCACGGATGGGAGAGGAGCTCCCGATCGTTGTGGCCAAGGCGACCTCGTCGCCGTTGCTCGAGCCTCTCCTCCGGGCCCATCGCCGGCGACCACCCGCAGGACCCGATCGTGCCCATCACCTTCCTCCTCCTTTCTCTTTTCCTTCTTCCCGCCTCTCATCTCTCCCCTGCTTTCTCTTGACAGGAGCCGACACCATGGAGCTTGCCGCTGCCTCCCGTCGCGTCGCGCCGCTAGAGGTGAGAATCGCGCTTTGAGTCTTCCTTTTCCTCCTCGCGTCGCTCCTTCTTTGGCCCTTGCTGCCGTTATACGCATAGCCAGTGCCATGGCTGTCCTCTCTGCTTGAGATCAAGGCACCGGCCGTTGGATCCGCCCCCTGGCGTCCACATCGGGATCCGGCCGATCTCCCCGCGCCTGCCGTCTGGACTTCCCTGCCGCCAAGCCTGCCTGCAGGCCTCTACTTACTGCTTGGCCGGGGGAGGATGAGCGCGCCGCCCTGCGTTGACCCGCGCCTCGTCACCGCCTCACTTGACCGCGCCTTGATACGTCTCTAACGTATCTATTATTTTTGATTGCTCCATGCTATATTATTTACTGTTTTGGACTATATTGGGCTTTATTTTCCACTTTTATATTATTTTTTGGACTAACCTATTAACCGGAGGCCCAGCCCAGAATTGCTGTTTTTTTTTGCCTATTTTAGTGTTTCGGAGAAACAGAATATCGAATGGAGTCCAAACGAAATGAAACCTTCGGGAACGTGATTTTCTCACCGAACGTGATCCAGGAGACATGGACCCTACGCCAAGGAACAAAAGAGGCGGTCACGAGGGTGGGGGCGCGTCCCCTAGGGCGTGCCCCCACGCACCGTGGGCCCCTGTTGCTCCACCGACGTACTCCTTCCTCCTATATATACCTACGTACCCCCAAAGCGATCAGAAATGGAGCCAAAACCTAATTCCACCGCCGCAACTTTCAGATCCACGAGATCCCATCATGGGGCTCAGGCTTAGCTCATGGAGAGGGCCGTCATCACGAGGGCTTCTACATCATCATAGCCTCTCCAGATGAAGTGTGAGTAGTTTACCTCAGACCTTCGGGTCCATAGTTATTAGCTAGATGGCTTCTTCTCTCTTTTTGGATCTCAATACAATGTTCTCCCCCTCTCTCGTGGAGATCTATTTGATGTAATCTTCTTTATGCGGTTTGTTTGTTGAGACAGATGAATTGTGGGTTTATGATCAAGTCTATCTATGAATAATATTTGAATCTTCTCTGAATTCTTTTATGTATGATTGGTTATCTTTGCAAGTCTCTTGAATTATCGGTTTGGTTTGGCCTACTAGATTGGTTTTTCTTGCCATGGGAGAAGTGCTTAGCTTTGGGTTCAATCTTTATGTTTCCTTTCCCAAAGGACGAAAAGGGGCAACAAGGCACGTATTGTATTGTTGCCATCGAGGATAACAAGATGGGAGTTTTTATCATATTGCATGAAACTATCCCTCTACATCATGTCATCTTGCTTACAGGCGTTACTCTGTTTTTTAACTTAATACTCTAGATGCATCTTTGGATAGCGGTCGATGAGTGGAGTAATAGTAGTAGATGCGAGTGAGTCGGTCTACTTGTCTCGGACGTGATGCATATATATACATGATCATACCTAGATATTCTCATAACTATGCTCAATTCATCCAATTGCTCAAGAGTAATTTGTTCACCCAATAGTAGAATACTTATGCTCTTGCGAGAAGCCACTAGTGAAACCTATGGCCCCTAGTCTATTCTCATCATATCAATCTCCATCACTTTATTATTGCTTTGCTTTTTACCTTTGCCTTTTACTTTTCACTTTGCATCTCTATATCAAAAATACCAAAAAAATTATCTATCATCTCTATCAGATCTCACTCCCGTAAGTGACCGTGAAGGGATTGACAACCCCTAATCGCGTTGGTTGCGTTGAGCTATTGTTTTGTGTAGGTACAAGGGACTTGCGTGTAGCCTCCTCTTTGGATTGATACCTTGGTTCTCAAAAACTGAGGGAAATACTTATGCTACTTTGCTGCATCATCCTCTCCTCTTCGGGGAAATCCAACGCAGTGCTCAAGAGGTAGCAAGAAGAATTTCTGGTGTCGTTACCGGGGAGTCTGCGCAAAAGTCAACATACCAAGTACCCATCACAATCCCTATCTCTCGCACTACATTATTTGCCATTTGCCTCTCGGTTTCCTCTCCCCCACTTCACCCTTGTCATTTTATTCGCCTTTTCTTCGCCTTCTTCCCGTATGTCCTTTTGTTTGTGCTTCCATGTGCCTTCTATTTGCTTGCATCTTTGCTTGCTAAAAATCTATTGATATGGATCCACTTAAGGTGTTCTACTTGGATCATCTTCGATCCTTATCTTCGTCTTTGAAACCCCAACTAGCCTAGTTGATGGGAAATCTTTAGATGAGCATGCTCATTTTAAAGGCCACCGCTTGTCCTAAAAAGGGAAACTCTTATGGAGTCAAATAAATAGATTGCTGTGTTATGCTTGGAATCTTTGTGAAATTTATGATTTTACTTGTTGCTTGAAGAACCCTTAAAAACACCTTCCCTACCTATGTGAGTTTAATGAAAATGAAATCTTATCTTCTTACGCAAAGGGTGTTTATAGTTACTATGATATCAAACAAATTGAAGAATTTGTTGCTTTTAAGGGTGCTTATGAAGTTGCTTCTTTGATTGAAAAGTATGATATTACTCTCTACGAAGCTGAAAATTTTGACATACTTAAATATTGCTATGAAAACTATGCTCATAATGTCTATGTCAAAGAATTTATTGAGAGAATGACTGTTGCTTTGGAAGAAAATAATGATATGCATGAATCTATAGATAAAGATGATTCCGATGATTTGATTGAAATATCCCTTGATGAACATGATGCTTGCTATTCTTGTGGCCATGATGCCAATATTTATGAAGATGAATTTGCTATAGTTCCTTATGTTAAACATGAGATCGTTGCTATTGCACCCATACTTGGTAGTTCCTTCGATGAAAAGCATGATTGCAACGATGTTACTATAAATTCTCTTGATGTCAATTGTGCTAATAATATGCAAAACCCTAAGCTTGGGGATGCTAGTTTTGCTATGTCTACTACTTGTTGCAATGATCATGATTGGGGTGATTCTTCTTATGATCTTGAAAATTTATTTAAGTCCCATGATGAATATGAGATTGATAGTAGTGTTTGCAATAATATTGAAAGTGGGTTTGGAAGAGTGTCAACTTTAGATCCCACATATTTGGAGAAGGTTCAATATTATGATATTTTTGATAAAAGTGGGTTTGGAGAGGTCATGACTTTAGTTAATGTTAATCCCACTATTTTGGGAGAGCGTCAACTTTGCATGCATGTGGGTCGTGTTGAAAATATTTTATGTGATAGCTATTTTGTTGAATTTGCTTATGATCCCACATGTAATTATTATGAGAGAGGAAAATATGGTTGTAGAAATTTTCATGATAATAAATTACCTCTCGTTATGTTGAGCTTGCTATCGTTTCTTTCCACTTCCTTGCATATGCTAGTTTTTGGTTGCTATGATAATTTGTTTGCCTATAAGATGCCTATGCATAGGAAGTATGTTAGACTTAGATGTGTTTGTCACGTGTTTTATGATGCTCTCTTTGTGCTTCAATTCTTGTCTTTCATGTGAGCATCGTTGAAATATTATGCCTAGCTAGGGGCGTTAAAGGATAGCGCTTGTTGGGAGGCAACCCAATTTTATCTTTAGTTTTTTTTCTTCTGTTTAGGAATAAATAATCCATCTACCTTCTGTTTAGATGTGGTTTTATGTTTTAATTAGTGTTTTTGCCAAGTTAGACCTATAGGATCTTCTTGGATGATAGTTATTTGATCTTGCTGTAATTTCCACAAACTTTGCGCTCAGTGACCGAATTGTTGAAAATCACCAGAACGTGATAAAATACTGATTCCAATTGATGCTGGTCAATAAACAAATTGTCTAGGTCTTGCTATTTTGGTAGATTTTTTGGAGTTCCAGAAGTTTGCGTTAGTTACAGATTACTACAGACTGTTCTGTTTTTGACAGATTCTGTTTTTCGTGTGTTGTTTGCTTATTTTGACGAATCTATGGCTAGTAAAATAGTTTATAATCCATAGAGAAGTTGGAATACAGTAGGTTTAACACCAATATAAATAAAGAATGAGTTCATTACAGTACCTTGAAGTGGTCTTTTGTTTTCTTTCTCTAACGGAGCTCATGAGATTTCTATTGAGTTTTGTGTTGTGAAGTTTTCAAGTTTTGGGTGAAATCTTTTGATGGATTATGGAACAAGGAGTGGCAAGAGCCTAAGCTTGGGGATGCCCATGGAACCCCCAAGATAATCCAAGGACACGAAGAAGTCAAAGCTTGGGGATGCCCTGAAGGCATCCCTCTTTGTCTACTTCCATCGGTAATTTTACTTGGAGCTATATTTTTATTCACCACATGATATGTGTTTTTGCTTGGAGCGTCGTTTATTAATTGTGTCTTTGTTTGTTAGTGTGCCACACACATCCTTGCTGTACACACCTTTTGAGAGAGCCATACATGAATTGGAATTTGATAGAATACTCTATGTGCTTCACTTAGATCTTTTTTTGAGCTATGTAGTTTTTTGCTCTATGTGCTTTACTTATATTTTTTGAGCTTTATAATTTTGCTCTATGTGCTTCACTTAGATCTTTTAGAGCACGGTGGTGGATTTGTTTTAAAGAAACTATTGATCTCTCATGCTTCACTTAGATTATTTTGAGAGTCTTAAATAGCATGGTAATTTTCTTCATAATAATATGCTTGGTATTCAAGATTTGTAAAACTTTCTTTTGAGTGCGTTGCATACTAAGAAAAGATTGATGCTTGATAATTGTTTTGAGATATGGAGATGGTGATATTAGAGTCATGCTAGTTAAGTAGTTGTGAATTTGAGAAATACTTGTGTTAAAGTTTGTGATTCCCGTAGCATGCACGTATGTGGTGAACCGTTATGTGATGAAGTCAGAGCATGATTTATTTATTGATTGTCTTCCTTATGAGTGGCGGTGGGGGACGGCGATGGTCTTTTCCTACCAATCTATCCCCCTAGGAGCATCTGCGTAATACTTTGCTTTGATAACTTCTAGATTTTTGCAATAAGTATATGAGTTCTTTATGACTAATGTTGAGTCCATGGATTATACGCACTATTCCTTCCTTCCACCATTGCTAGCCTCTCTAATACCGTGCACATTTCGCCGGTATCATACACCCACCATATGTTGGGGAACGTTGCAGAAAATTAAAAATTTTCCTATGGTTTCACCAAGATCCATCTATGAGTTCATCTAGCAACGAGTCATGGGAGAGTGATTGCATCTACATACCACTTTGTAGATCGCGTGCGGAAGCTGTTCAATGGAGCAGGGTTGATGGAGTCGTACTACGCCGTGATTCAGATCACCGATGACCTAGTGCCGAGCGGATAGCACCTCCGCGTTCAACACCGCGTGCGGAGGCGGATGGCGTCTCCTCCTTGATCCAGCAAGGGGAAGGGAGGTTGATGATGATCCAGCCACTGACGGCGTGGTGGTGGATGCAGTGAGAACTCGGCAGGCCCGCTAAGCAACTACGGGAGGAGGAGGAGGTGTAGCAGAGGAGGGCGCCAAGGGCTTCCAGGTGCGGCCACCCCTCCCTCCCTCCCTTTATATAGGTGCAAGAGAAGGGGGGGAGGCGCCCTTGCCCCTTCCTCCAAGGAAGGGAGTGCGGCCAAGAGGGGAGGAGTCCATCCTCCCCAAGGCACCTCGGAGGTGCCTTCCCCCTTTAGGACTCTCCCCTCCCCAAGTCTCCTTGGCGCATGGGCCTCTTGGGGCTGGTGCCCTTGGCCCATATAGGCCAAGGCGCACCCCCTACAGCCCATGTGCCCCCCGGGGCAGGTGGACCCCCTGGTGGACCCCCGGATCTCTTTCGGCACTCCCAGATAATACAATACAGATAACGCGCGAAACTTTTCCGCGACCAAAATAATACTTCCTATATATAAATATTTACCTCCAGGACCATTCCGGAACTCCTCGTGACGTCCGGGATCTCATCAAGGGACTCCGAACAACATTCGGTTTGCTGCATACTCATATTCATACAACCCTAAGCGTCACCGAACCTTAAGTGTGTAGACCCTACGGGTTCGGAGACATGCGAACATGACCGAGACGGCTCTCGGGCAATAACCAACAGCGGGATCTGGATACCCATGTTGGTTCCCACATGCTCCTCGATGATATCATCGGATGAACCATGATGTCGAGGATTCAATCAACCCCGTATACAATTCCCTTTCTCAATCGGTATTTTACTTGCCCGAGATTCGATCGTCGGTATCCCAATACCTCGTTCAATCTCGTTGCAAATAAGTCACTTTACTCGTCTTAAGTAATGCATGATCCGTGACCAAACACTTGGTCACTTTGGGCTCATTATGATGATGCACTACCGAGTGGGCCGGTGATACCTCTCCGTCATGCGGAGTGACAAATCCGATCTCGATCCGTGTCAACCCAATGAGACACTTTTCGGAGATACCTGTAATGCACCTTTATAGTCACCCGATTCGTTGTGACGCTTGGTACACCAAAGCACTCCTCACGGTATCCGGAGTTACACGATCTCATGGTCTAAGGAAGAGATACTTGACATTGGAAAAGCTCTAGCAAAAGCGAACTACACGATCTTGTGCTATGCTTAGGATTGGGTCTTGTCCATCACATCATTCTCCCAATGATGTGATCCCGTTATCAATGACATCCAATGTCCATAGTCGAAACCATGACTATCTGTTGATCAACGAGCTAGTCAACTAGAGGCTCACTAGGGACATATTGTGGTCTATGTATTCCTGCGTGTATTACGATTTCCGGATAATACAATTATAGCATGAATAAAAGACAATTATCATGAACAAGGAAATATAATAATAATACTTTTATTATTGCCTCTAGGGCATATTTCAATAGTCTCCACTTGCACTAGAGTCAATAATCTAGTTACATTGTGATGAATCGAACACCCATAGAGTTACGGTGTTGATCATGTTTTGCTTTCATGGAAGAGGTTTAGTCAGCGGATCTGCAAAATTCAGATCCGATTATGCACTTTGCAAATTTCTATGTCCCCATTTTGAACATTTTCACGAATGGAGTTGAAGCGATGCTTGATGTTCCTCGTCTTCTTGTGAAACACAGGCTCCTTGGCAAGTGCAATAGCTCCAGTGTTGTCACGAGAAGAGTTTGATCGGCTCCGAAGCGCATTGGGTATGACTCCTAGGTGGGTGATGAACTCCTTCACCCAAATTGCTTCATGTGCTGCCTCCGAGGCTGCCATGTACTCCGCTTTCACATGTAGATCCCGCCATACGACGCTTCGCTTTGTAAAACTGCACCAGCTTTCCATCGCTTCCACCATTCAACATATACACGTATCCGATTTGTGACTTTGAGTCATCCGGATACGTAGTCGGCTAAGCGTCGGCGTAACCCTTCTGACGAGCTCTTACGTCACCTCCATAAACGAAACATGTCCTTTGTCCTTTTCAGTGCTTCAGGATATTCTTGACCGCTGTCCGGTGTTCCTTGTCCGGGATTACTTTGGTACCTTCCTACCAAACTTACGGCAAGGTTTACATCTGATGCAGTACCTGACATGGCATACATAATAGATCCTATGGCTGAGGCATAGGGGATGACACTCATCTCTTCTTTATCTTTTGCCGTGGTGGGGCATTGAGCGAGCTCAATTTCACACCTTGCAAAACAGGAAAGAACCCTTTCTTGGGTGATCCATTTTGAACTTCTTCAAAATCTTATCCAAGGTATGTGCTTTGTGAAAGACCTATGAGGCGTCTCGATCTATCCCTATAGATTTTGATGCCTAATATGTAACAGCTTCTCCAAGGTCCTTCATTGAAAAACTCTTATTCAAGTAGGCCTTAATGCTGTCCAAAAGTTCTATATCATTTCCCATCAAAATTATGTCATCTACATATAATATGAGAAATGCTCTGAGCTCCCACTCACTTTCTTATGTGAGGCTTCTCCATAAGTCTCCAAGATAAACCTAAACGCTTTGATCATCTCATCAAAGCGAATGTTCCAACTCCGAGATGCTTGCACCAGCCCATAAATGGATCGCTGGAGCTTGCATACCTTGTTAGCATTCTTAGGATCGACAAAACCTTCCGGTTGCATCATATACAACTCTTCCTTAAGGTAACACGTTAAGGAATGCCGTTTTAGCGTCCATCTGCCATATCTCATAATCATAGTATCGACAATTGCTAACATGATTCGGACGGACTTAAGCTTACGCTACGGAGAGAGAAAGTCTCATCGTAGTCAATCCCTTGAACTTGTCGATAACCCTTAGCGACAAGTAAAGCTTTATAGATGGTAACATTACCATCCGTGTCTGTCTTCTTCTTAAAGATCCATTTGTTTTCTATCGCTCGCCGATCATCGGGCAAGTCTGTCAAAGTCCATACTTTGTTTTTCATACATGGATCCTATCTCCGGATTGCATGGCTTCAAGCCATTTGTTGGAATCTGGGCCCGCCATCGCTTCTTCATAGTTCGAAGGTTCACCGTTGTCTAACAACATGATTTCCGGGACAGGGTTGCCGTACCACTGCAGTGCGGAGCGTGTCCTAGTGGACCTCTGAGTTCGTTAGCAACTTGATCCAAGTACCTTGATCATCATCATTAATTTCCTCTCCGATCGGTGTAGGCACCACAGAACATTTTCTGAGCTGCACTACTTTCCGGTTCAAGAGGTAGTACTTCATCGAGTTCTACTTTCCTCCCACTTACTCCTTTCGAGAGAAACTCTTTTTCAGAAAGGATCCGTTCTTGGCAACAAAGATCTTGCCTTCGGATGTAAGGTAGAAGGTATACCCAATGGTTTCCTTAGGGTATCCTATGAAGACACATTTTTCCGACTTGGGTTCGAGCTTTTTAGGTTGAAGTTTCTTGACATCGCATCCCCAAACTTTTAGAAACGACAGCTTAGGTTTCTTCCCAAACCATAATTCATACGGTGTCGTCTCAGCGATTTAGACGGTGCCCTATTTAGCGTGAATGTAGTTTGTCTCTAGAGCGTATCCCCAAAATGATAGCGGTAAATCGGTAAGAGACATCATAGATCGCACCATATCCAATAGAGTGCGATTACGACGTTCGGACACACCGTTACCTTTGAGGTGTTCGGTAGCGTGGGTTGTGAAACGATTCCACATTTCCTTAAGTGTGTACCAAATTCGTGACTCAAATATTCTCCTCCACGATCTGGTCGTAAGAATTTTATCTTTCGGTCACGTTGATTCTCTACTTATTCTGAAATTCCTTGAACTTTTCAAAGGTCTCAGACTTGTGTTTCATCAAGTAGACATACCCATATCTACTCAAGTCATCAGTGAGAGTGAGAACATAACGATATCCTCCATGAGCCTCAACACTCATTGGACCGCACACATCGCTATGTATGATTTCCAATAAGTTGGTTGCTCGCTCCATTGTTCTGGAGAAGCGGAGTCTTGGTCATCTTGCCCATGAGGCATGGTTACGCATGTGTCAAATGATTCATAATCGAGAGACTCTAAAAGTCCATCGGCATGGTGCTTCTTCATGCGCTTGACACCAATGTGACCAAAGGCGGCGATTACCACAGGTATGTGGGACTATCGTTATCAACTTTACATCTTTTGGTATTCACACTATGAACATGTGTAACATTATGTTCGAGATTCATTAAGAATAAACCATTGACCATCGGAGCATGACCATAAAACATTTCTCTCATATAAATAGAACAACCATTATTCTCAGATTTAAATGAGTAGCCATCTCGTATTAAACGAGATCCTGATACAATGTTCATGCTCAAACTTGGCACTAAATAACAATTATTGAGGTTTAAAACTAATCCGTAGGTAAATGTAGAGGTAGCGTGCCGACGGCGATCACGTCGACCTTGGAACCATTCCGGCAGCATCGTCACCTGCGTCGCCATGAGTCTCCGTTTATTCCGCAGCTCCTGGCATGAGTTACATATATGATGCGGCACGGTATCAAATACCGGGGAGTTACTACAGTACTCGTAAAAGGTACACATAAATTACATGTATATCAAATATACCTTTAGTGTTGCCGGCCTTCTTATGCAGCTAAATATTTGGGGGCAGTTAAAAGCTTCCGGTGACCCTTCCTTTGCAATAAGCACTTTCAGGTCTCGAGCTTGGGTCCATTCTTTGACTTCTTCACGGCAATCGGCTTGCGGTAGCGGCAACATCCTTGCCGTCCTTCTTGAAGTTCTTCTTACCCTTGCCCTTCTTGAACTTAGTGGTTTTATTGACCATCAACACTTGATGCTCCTTCTTGATTTCTACCTCTGTTGACTTCAGCATTGAAAATACTTCAGGAATAGTTTTCACCATCCCCGTGCATATTGTAGTTCATCACAAAGCTCTTGTAGCTCGGTGGGGCGATGAAGGATTCTGTCGATGACCGCCTCGTCCGGGAGGTTGATGTCCAGTAGGGACAGCGGTTGTGCAACCCGGACATTTTGAGTATGTGCTCACTTACGAACTATTTTCCTCCATCTTACAAGCTGTAGAACTTGTCGGAGACTTCATATCTCTCGACCGGGCATGAGCTTGGAAAACTAGTTTCAGCTCCTCGAACATCTCATATGCTCCGTGTCGCTCAAAAGCGCTTTTGGAGCCCCGGTTCCTAAAAGCTGTAAAGCATGCACGCCTTGAGCGAGGGAGTAATCATCGGCCGAGACTGCCAGCGTTCATAACGTCTTGGTTCTGCAGGATGGGTGCTTCACCTAGCGGTGCTTCTAGGACATATTGTTTCTTGGCAGCTATGAGGATAATCCTCGGGTTCGGACCGGTCCGAATAGTTGCTGCCATCATCTTTCGACTTGGTTTTTCTCTAGGAAGCGTTGAAGTTCATGGTGACATGAGCGTTGGCCATTTGATCTACAAGACATTTTGCAAAGATTTTAGACTATTGTTCATGATAATAAAGTTCATCTAATCAAATTATTTAATGAACTCCCACTCAGATTTGACATCCCTCTAGTCATCTAAGTGATACATGATCCGAGTCGACTAGGCCGTGTCCGATCATCACGTGAGAGACGGACTAGTCATCGTCGGTGAACATCTCCATGTTAATCGTATCTTCCATACGACTCATGTTCGACCTTTCGGTCTCTTGTGTTCCGAGGCCATGTGCATACATGCTAGGCTCGTCAAGTTAACCTAAGTGTATTGCATGTCTAAAAGCTGTCTTACACCCGTTGTATGTGAGCGTAAGGATCTATCACACCGATCATCACGTGGTGCTTGAAGCGACAAACTTTAGCAACGGTGCGCGATTAGGGAGAACACTTTCTTGAAATTGTTATGAGGGATCATCTTATTTACTACCGTCGTTCTAAGTAAACAAGATGCATAAACATAATAAACATCACATGCAATTATATATAGTAGTGACATGATATGGCCAATATCATATAGCTCCTTTGATCTCCATCTTGAGGCTCCATGATCATCCTGTCACCCGGCATGACACCATGATCTCCATCATCGTGTCTTCATGAAGTTGTCACGCCAACGACTACTTCTACTTCTATGGCTACAGCGTTTAGTAATAAAGTAAAGTAATTTACATGGCGTTCTTCAATGACACGCAGGTCATACAAAAATAAAGACAACTCCTATGGCTCTGCCGGTTGTCATACTCATCGACATGCAAGTCGTGATTCCTATTACAAGAACATGATCTCATACATCACATATATCATTCATCATTCATCACAACTTTGGCCATATCATATCACAAAACACTTGCTGCAAAAACAAGTTAGGCGTCCTCTAATTGTTGTTGCAAGTTTTACGTGGCTGCAATAGGGTTCTAGCAAGAGCGTTTTCTTACCTACGTGAAAGCCACAGCGTGATTTGTCAACTTCTATTTACCCTTCATAAGGACCCTTTTCGCCGAATCCGCTGCAACTAAAGTGGGAGGCAGACACCCGCTAGCCACCTTATGCAACTAGTGCATGTCGTCCGGTGGAACCAGTCTCACGTAAGCGTCGTGTAAGGTCGGTCCGGGCGCTTCATCCCACAATACCGCTGAAGCAAGATAAGACTAGTAGCAGCAAGAAAGTTGACAACATCTACGCCCACAACAAATTGTGTTCTACTCGTGCAATAGAGAACTACGCATAGACCTAGCTCATGATGCCACTGTTGGGGAACGTTGCAGAAAATTAAAAAATTTCCTACGGTACCAAGATCCATCTATGAGTTCATCTAGCAACGAGTCATGGGAGAGTGATTGCATCTACATACCACTTTGTAGATCACGTGAGGAAGCGTTCAATGGAACGGGGTTGATGGAGTCGTACTACGCCGTGATTCAGGATCACCGATGACCTAGTGCGAGCGGATAGCACCTCCGCGTTCAACACACGCGTGCAGGCGGATGACGTCTCCTCCTTCTTGATCTAGCAAGGGGAAGGAGAGGTTGATGATGATCCGGCAACCGCAGACGGCGTGGTGGTGGATCTGACGAGAACTCCGGCAGGGCTTCGCTGAGCAACTACGGGAGGAGGAGGAGGTGTAGCAGAGAGGGGAGGCGCCAAGGGCTTCAGGGTGTTGCTGCCCCCTCCCTCCCCTCCCTTTATATAGGTGCAAGAGAGGGGGGAGGGCGCAGCCTTGCCCCTTCCTCCAAGGAAGGGGTGCGGCCAAGGGGGGAGGAGTCCATCCTCCCCAAGGCACCTCGGAGGTGCCTTCCCCCTTTAGGACTCTCCCCTCCCCAAGTCTCCTTGGCGCATGGGCCTCTTGGGGCTGGTGCCCTTGGCCCATATAGGCCAAGGCGCACCCCCTACAGCCCATGTGGACCCCCCCGGTGGACCCCCGGACCCCTTTCGGCACTCCGGTATACCGATAACAGCTAAACTTTTCCGGCGACCAAAATAAGACTTCCTATATATAAATCTTTACCTCCGGACCATTCCGGAACTCCTCGTGACGTCCAGGATCTCATCCGGGACTCAGAACAACATTCGGTTTGCTGCATACTCATATTCATACAACCCTAGCGTCACCGAACCTTAAGTGTAGACCCTACGGGTTCGGGAGACATCTGAGACATGGCCGAGGCGGCTCTCGGGCAATAACCAACAGCGGGATCTGGATACCCATGTTGGCTCCCACATGCTCCTCGATGATATCATCGGATGAACCATGATGTCGAGGATTCAATCAATCCCGTATACAATTCCCTTTGTCAATCGGTATTTTACTTGCCCGAGATTCGATCGTCGGTATCCCAATACCTCGTTCAATCTCGTTGCTTGGCAAGTCACTTTACTCGTCGTAATGCATGATCCCGTGACCAAACACTTGGTCACTTTGGGCTCATTATGATGATGCACTACGAGTGGGCCCGGTGATACCTCTCCGTCATACGGAGTGACAAATCCGATCTCGATCTGTGTCAACCCAATGAGACACTTTTCGGAGATACCGTAATGCACCTTTATAGTCACCCGATTCACGTTGTGACATTTGGTACACCCAAAGCACTCTACGGTATCCGGAGTTACGATCTCATGGTCTAAGGAAGAGATACTTGACATTGGAAAAGCTCTAGCAAAAGCGAACTACACGATCTTGTGCTATGCTTAGGATTGGGTCTTGTCCATCACATCATTCTCCCAATGATGTGATCCCGTTATCAACGACATCCAATGTCCATAGTCAGAAACCATGACTATCTGTTGATCAACGAGCTAGTCAACTAGAGGCTCACTAGGGACATATTGTGGTCTATGTATTCACACGTGTATTACGATTTTCGTTTAATACAATTATAGCATGAATAAAAGACAATTATCATGAACAAGGAAATATAACAATAATACTTTTATTATTGCCTCTAGGGCATATTTCCAACACCATATACCTTCCTCAAAACAGCCACCATACCTACCTATAATGGCATTTCCATAGCCATTACGAGATATATTGCCATGCAACTTTCCACCGTTCCATTTATTATGACACGCTCCATCATTGTCATATTGCTAGCATGATCATGTAGTTGACATCGTATTTGTGGCAAAGCCATCATTCATAATTCTTTCATACATGTCACTCTTGATTCATTGCATATCGATACCTTCACGAGGCATTCATATAGAGTCATATTTTGTTCTAAGTATTGAGTTGTAATTGTTGAGTTGTAAGAAAAATAAAAGTGTGATGATCATCATTTTAGAGCATTGTCCCAAGTGAGGAAAGGATGACGGAGACTATGATTCCCCCACAAGTCGGGATGAGACTCCGGACGAAAAATAAAAAAAATAAAAAAAAGAGAAAAAAAGAGGCCATAAAAAAAAGGCCCAAATAAAAAATGAGAGAAAAAGAGAGAAGGGACAATGTTACTATCCTTTTATCACACTTGTGCTTCAAAGTAGCACCATGATCTTCGTGATAGAGAGTCTCTCATTTTGTCACTTTCATATACTAGTGGGAATTTTTCATTATAGAACTTGGCTTGTATATTCCAATGATGGGCTTCCTCAAATTGCCCTAGGTCTTCGTGAGCAAGCGAGTTGGATGCACACCCACTTAGTTTCTTTTGTTGAGCTTTCATATATTTATAGCTCTAGTGCATCCGTTGCATGGCAATCCCTACTCACTCACATTGATATATATTGATGGGCATCTCCATAGCCCGTTGATACGCCTAGTTGATGTGAGACTATCTTCCCCTCTTTTGTCTTCTCCACAACCACCATTCTATTCCACATATAGTGCTATATCCATGGCTCACGCTCATGTATTGCGTGAAGATCGAAAAAGTTTTGAAAATGTTAAAGTATGAAACAATTTCTTGGCTTATCATCGGGGTTGTGCATGATTTAAATACTTTGTGTGGTGAAGATAGAGCATAGCCAGACTATATGATTTTGTAGGGATAACTTTCTTTGGCCATGTTATTTTGAGAAGACATAACTGCTTTGTTAGTATGCTTGAAGTATTATTATTTTTATGTCAATATGAACTTTTTGTCTTGAATCTTTCGAATCTGAATATTCATACCACAATTAAGAAGATTTGCATTGAAATTATGCCAAGTAGCACTCCGCATCAAAAATTCTCTTTTTATCATTTACCTACTCGAGGGCGAGTAGGAATTAAGCTTAGGGATGCACGATACGTCTCCAACGTATCTATAATTTTTGATTGCTCCATGCTATATTATCTACTGTTTTGGACTATATTGGGCTTTATTTTCCACTTTTATATTATTTTTGGGACTAACCTATTAACCGGAGGCCCAACCCGAAATTGCTGTTTTTTTGCCTATTTGAGTGTTTTGAGAAAGCAGAATATCAAGCAGTCCAAGCGGAATGAAACCTTCGGGGCGTGATTTTCTCACCGAGCGTGATCGAGGAGACTTGGACCCCTACTCCAAGGAACAAAAGAGGCGGTCACGAGGGTGGGCGCCCCCTCGTGGGCCCCTGTTGCTCCACCGACGTACTCCTTCCTCCTATATATACCTCATTGCCCCCAAGCGATCGAAATGGAGCCAAAACCTAATTCCACCGCCGCAACTTTACGTATCCACGAGATCCCATCATGGGGCCTGTTAAGACTCAGCCGGAGAGAGGGCCGTCATCACGGAGGGCTTCTACATCATCATAGCCTCTCCGATGAAGTGTGAGTAGTTTACCTCAGACCTTCGGGTCCATAGTTATTAGCTAGATGGCTTCTTCTCTCTTTTTGGATCTCAATACAATGTTCTCCCCCTCTCTCGTGGAGATCTATTTGATGTAATCTTCTTTATGCGGTTTGTTTGTTGGGAGCGGATGAATTGTGGGTTTATGATCAAGTCTATCTATGAATAATATTTGAATCTTCTCTGAATTCTTTTATGTATGATTGGTTATCTTTGCAAGTCTCTTGAATTATCGGTTTGGTTTGGCCTACTAGATTGGTTTTTCTTGCCATGGGAGAAGTGCTTAGCTTTGGGTTCAATCTTGCGGTGTCCTTTCCCAGTGACAGAAGGGGCAACAAGGCACGTATTGTATTGTTGCCATCGAGGATAACAAGATGGGGTTTTTATCATATTGCATGAAACTATCCCTCTACATCATGTCATCTTGCTTAAGGCGTTACTCTGTTTTTAACTTAATACTCTAGATGCATCTTTGGATAGCGGTCGATGAGTGGAGTAATAGTAGTAGATGCAGGCGAGTCGGTCTACTTGTCTCGGACGTGATGCATATATACATGATCATACCTAGATATTCTCATAACTATGCTCAATTACATCCAATTGCTCAAGAGTAATTTGTTCACCCAATCGTAGAATACTTATGCTCTTGAGAGAAGCCACTAGTGAAACCTATGGCCCCGGGTCTATTCTCATCATATCAATCTCCATCACTTTATTATTGCTTTGCTTTTTACCTTTGCCTTTTACTTTTCACTTTGCATCTCTATATCAAAAATACCAAAAATATTATCTATCATCTCTATCAGATCTCACTCCCGTAAGTGACTGTGAAGGGATTGACAACCCCTAATCGCGTTGGTTGCGTTGAGCTATTGTTTTGTGTAGGTACAAGGGACTTGCGTGTAGCCTCCTAATAGATTGATACCCTGGTTCTCAAAAACTGAGGGAAATACTTATGCTACTTTGCTGCATCATCCTCTCCTCTTCGGGGAAATCCAACGCAGTGCTCAAGAGGTAGCACGCCTCCCCATCTCGCTCGGTCCGGCTGCGCCTAACAGCCCAGGAACCGGCCTCCTCCACCCTCTACATCAACCGGGCTGAGGCCCATGGTAAGCGCCCAGTCCGCCCAGATTCGGCCTGATCTATATTTTTCTGCTCTGGACGAATTTCCTAATAATCCAGGGAACTGCACTTTTACAAAAAAACCCTAGTGTTCATGCATCTAATAACTAATTAACCATGGATCATATGTAAATAATCTATATATGTAAAATGCTTAGAACTTCATCTAGTTTCATAATATACAACTCTCATCCATGTTTAAAATATTTAAACTTGCTGTTTGTTTAATTTTTCCTAAATGCCATGTTAAAATGATTTATTTCATAACTAATTAACCGTAGCTCCGAATTTAATAAACTTTGTATGTAAATGGGGTGGAATAATGCATAGATTAACTTGGTGCACTTTGTTTTACTGTTTAACAACATTAAAATATGGTTTAGGGCAGAACAGTAGCAAATTCAAATATGCACATGGGGATTTTCCGGAATTGTTGTTTGTTGCTCCGGCCTCATTTAAACTTGCCTAGATAGGTAGTTTTCATATGCTCCACTTAACTTATAGTATTGTTTGTGCACTTTGCCATGCCATGCCTTTTTAAACCGGACATGCATCATACCTGATTTTGCATCATGCCATGCTTATGTGATGGTTTTTTACCATGTTGTTTGCTCCTTTCTGGTTTGCTTCTTTCGTTAGCTTCGGTTTCGCTCCGGAGTTGTGAGGATCTGCTCGTCTACGTCCGTTTGTTTTCTTCATGGACTCGTTCTTCTTCCTTGCGGGATCTCAGGCAAGATGACCATAAACCTCAAAATCACTTCTATCTTTGCTTGCTAGTTGTTTGTTCTATCGCTATGTCGCGCTACCTACCACTTGTTTATCATGCCTCCCATATGCCATGTCAGGCCTCTAACCCACCTTCCTAGAAAACCATTGTTTGGCTATGTTACCGCTTTTGCTCAGGCCCTCTTATAGCGTTGTTAGTTGCAGGTGAAGTTGAAGATTGCTCCATGTTGGAACATGATTATGTTGGGATATCACAATATCTCTTATTTAATTAATGCATCTATATACTAGGTAAAGGGTGGAAGGCTCGGCCTTATGCCTGGTGTTTTGTTCCACTCTTGCCGCCCCTAGTTTCCATCTACCGGTGTTATGTTCCATGATTTTGTGTTCCTTACGCGGTTGGGGTTATGGGAACCCCCTTGACAGTTCGCTTTGAATAAAACTCCTCCAGCAAGGCCCAACCTTGGTTTTACCATTTGCCTACCTACCACCTATACCTTTCCCTTGGCTTCTGCAGACTCGAGTGTCATCTTTAGTTTAGCCCCCCGGGCCAGTGCTCCTCTGAGTGTTGGTCCGAACCGAGCCGCCTGCGGGGCCACCTCGGGGAAACTCGAGGCTGGTTTTACTCATAGCTTTGTCTCATCCGTGTGCCACGAGAACGAGACATGTGCAGCTCCTATCGGGATTTGTTGGCACATTCGGGCGGACTTGCTGGACTTGTTTTACCATTGTCGAAATGTCTTGTAACCGGGATTCCGAGTCTGATCGGGTTGTTCCAGGAGAAGGAATATCCTTCGTTGATCGTGAGAGCTTGTGATGGGCTAAGCTGGGACACCCCTGCAGTGTATAAACTTTCGAGAGCCGTGCCCGCGGTTATGTGGCCGATGGGAATTTGTTAATATCCAGTTGTAGAGAGCTTGACACTTGACTTAATTAAAATGAATCAACCGCGTGTGTGGCCGTGATGGTCTCTTTTTAGTGAGTCAGGAAGTGAACACGGTTTGGGTTATGTTTGGACGTAAGTAGTTCAGGATCACTTCTTGATCACTTCTAGCGTCATGATCGTTGCGTAGCTTCTCATCTTACTCTTGTACTCGTATGTTAGCCACCATATTTGCTTAGCGCTTGCTGCAACTCCACCTCATTACCTCATCCTACCCATAGGCTTAAATAGTCTTGATCTCGCGGGTTTTGAGATTGCTGAGTCCTCATGACTCACAGATACTACCAAAACAGTTGCAGGTGCTGATGATACCAGTGCAGGTGATGCCAACGAATTCAAGTGGGAGTTCCACGAGGATCTTGGTCGTTACTATGCTCCGTTTCCTGATGATCAGTAGTGGAGCCCAGTTGGGACGATCGGGGATCTAGCATTTGGGGTTATCTTCTTCTCTTTTGGTTGTCCGTAGTCGGACTATGTGTGTACTCTGAATGATGTATGAATTATATGTTCATTGTGTGACGTGGCGATTTTAAGCCAACCCTCTATTTATCCCTTTCTTGTTCATTACATGGGATTGTGTGAAGATGACCCTTCTTGCGACAAAACCACAATGCTGTTATGCCTCTAAGTCATGCCTCGACACGTGGGAGATATAGCCGCATCGTGGGTGTTACAAGTTGGTAATCAGAGCCATCCCCGACTGAGGAGCCCCTGCTTGATCGAATCGCTCGCGTTGTTGAGTCTAGAACAAAAATGTTTTGAGTTTTAGGATTATATATATCGGAGAGTAGGATTCTTTTTACTCCTCAGTCCCTTCATCGCTCTGGTTAGTTTCCTGACGTAGATGTTTTGTCTTTCCTCTCCTCAAATTTCACTAAAAAAAATTTAGGATCACGCGGATATCTTGGGATCGTTCCGATATTATTGTGACGAGAACATATTTTTTGGTGCCTCCTGACATTTAGGGGTTCTGGCAGTGTCCCGCGGAGTTGAGCTCCGAGGTGTTGTCGTCACAATTTTATCGTTGGAGTTCTGGAATACCTGAGTTTCGCCGACATCAAAAATATCTTTTATGAAGTTGTTGGTGAGATAACCTCGACGCCACCCAGTACTGGGGCGGGAGTTCAGGAGTATTGCCATAGCTCGTATAACGGATGCTTTTCGAAGGTTGAGGTACACGATTTATGAGGTTTTTCTTGGTTATGTGTTGACGGATGGATACAGCTTGATGTAGGGATTGTTTAGTTTGGGTGAGATATATTGCTTCCCCTGTATCCCCAACACCATATTGCATAGCCAAAAAGTTTCGGGAGTTTATAGGTGGGAATTCAAGTATCTCGTAGGATATCTATCCAACAGACACATGATACGATATGGGGTCTATCATATGTTTATTCCGGCTTATCCTGCAAGCCAAATCCTTGTTTTGTTTTTGTTGTGGTATACGAGTTGCTTCAATGTTAAGTGTTGATTCCATACCTTTTCTAAACGGTGTTCTCATATTTCTATGGGAGTAATAATCCTTCTTGATCACTGAGGTTGTCATGTCAACTCTTTTCCAACCGGCGTGCTTCTCTCCAGGCTGATCCTATCATTTTCCCATTCGCGAGATCAATTCTAAGTTTTCTCAACGGTATCCATTCCATCTGCCCCAAGATGCCTTTGTTTTCCCGCCCTTCCACCCTTTTCTTCAAGGACTCAGATTTCTTAATCAAGTATCCTTTTATTGATGGGAAGTCTCTTCATTCTTTTCTTTCAATGTTCTTATCTGGTGATTTCCTATGAAGATACTAACAGAGCTTCAAGTTTATCATTCTTCGCTCTCTTCTCTTCTCCGGTGGATTCAATTCAATCTTTGTTGATCATATAATTTTACTCGTTTTAGATGCTTTCTCATGCCGGTGCATCTCTTAATTATCCACTTCTTGATATTCAATTGGTTCGAAGTGTAGAAGATATCCCAGAAGATTCGTGTTTCCATTCTTATTCCTTTCAAGCTATTTCGAGGTTGTTACCTCATTCAAGACGTTCAAATCAACTGGTGCAATTTCTCTTCCTAAGAAATCGCCCAACGGTGTTTTCTTTTTAGTGGGCCCTAACCCACATGTCTTTTTCCAGGATCTTACCTGACTCTTCTATTTTTTTCCGGAGCTGTTCCCAAATTCTTTTCGAAGTTTGACGTAAGAATGAATTGTCATCAGTCATATGTCTTTCTCCAAGATCTTTCACATTCTTTTCATCGTTGGTTCAACCTTTTTATTTTTCATTCTCCGGAGTGTCTAAACAATTCATGGTGGTGTTTCTCGTTGTCATTCTCGGATTTGAAGACCGAAGAAGAGTTTCTCTTCAATCTTATTCGTTCTCTCAAAGATGCGTGGTTCTAGCTTCATGTCATCCTCATAATTGTTTTTGATTGTGACAATCCTTTTCTTACCATCCGGAGCATTTCATGAGTTGTTTCCATTTCTTTCCTCCGAAGACCATCATGTCATAATTCTTCATTCTCAGCGTGTAACTATCATTCTCCAAATCTTACCGGTGCATTGTTCAAATATCCTCTAATCAGTTCATGATCTCTTCGTTCTCATGTATCTAAATCCCCTCAAGTATCTTCATTCATTTTTTAATTCTTCCTGGTGAATTGTGCCTTTTCTATTTTCATTTTCAAATCTTACGGCGGTTTGTTCAAGATTCCTCTTCCTATGTTCTCATATTAATTCATTTGTTCTTTCCAATCCTACCGGTGGATCGGTGAAGACTTTTCTCAAGTCTTGTAGCGACCCGACCTCAGACGGTCAAGTCTCTGTGTTTCCGTGTCATCCACGGATCAAGAATCTTTGACACACGATTTTCGAAGGATTTATAACGAGTAGCAATCACACACTTATTACATCGAATGTCTCAATGAGAACTTAATACAATAATATGGCTTAAGGCCATCTAATACGATAACAGCGGAAGGCTTGGAAGATAAAGTGAGTCCATCAACTCCAGCGGCATACATAGCTGAGCTGCGGCAGCGACTCTATCGAACCTTACTCCTCGTCTGAAAAAGTCCGCAACATGTCGTTGCGGCCGAGAACGGGCCAGACATGGAATATGCTGGCAATGTAACACAATAGAGCAATAACAGGATAATGCTATTACTACATGCATATTTGGCTGGTGGAAAGCTCTACGATTACAGTTTTGCGGAAAGCCAATTTTTCCCTACAACAAAGGAATGCATTTTAATTTAACTATCATGGTGGTTGAAACATCATTGAGAAGGTATAACCCCAACTCAATCCCAATTAAAGTAATTAACAACCCAGCAATATTAATTTAGAGTGATGAGATACATGTGAATAGTCAGGTACTAGATACTCAGAATTGTCCATAACCGGGACACGGCTAACCATGATTAGATTGTACACTCTGCAGAGGTTTATGACTTTTCCCCACAAGACTCGATCGCCTCCGATGATTTCTACGCCTTTGCATGGTGTTTGAGAAAGCGGATGACCGAGACACAGTCTTTCAGAAACATTAACTCTTTACTCCGGTTAGACCATACCAAACCTACAAACCCACTACCTGCTGATCTACCTCTTCAAGAGCTTCACGTAACTTACTCAACTATGCTAGAGCCCATAATAGCTTGTGGCTGCACACGGAAGTTTCTAGCATGAATAATCTCAGTTCCTTTGAGCACAGGTGGCGGTCCATAGGAAGATCACACGGGTACCCGGGATTTCAAAACAAAGCAGAGACAACCTTTGGGTTCCCCGGTGCCTCAATCCACCCAGATGTGTATTAAAGTTGCCACCTTAAGTTAACCATTAATTAGCAATCTCACATACATCATGGATAACTCTCAAACCCAATCCACGTTACAGCATAGCATAGCAATATAAGGCACCCAATCCACCCGAGATGTGTATTAAAGTTGCCACCTTAAGTTAACCATTAATTAGCAATCTCACATCATCATGGATAACTCTCAAACCGAAGGTTCTTTTGAAAGAAAAACCCATGGCGAGGCTACCTCCGTGAGGTCGTCCGTGAGGTCTTGGCTGACGTCCGGTGAGGCTCACGGGGCGGGAGGCGTGGCATGGAGGCGGCGGCGGCTGCTCGGCTCGGCTCGTGTCCAGGCGCATGAGGCGGGCGGTGGTGGTGGTTTGGCGGTATTTAAGGGGAGGGCGGTGGCTTGGGAAGGCGCCCAGGTGGAGTCCGGGCTCCTCTCGGCGTCCGTCTTGCACAAGCGATCTTGAAGAAGCGGCGGCGATGAGGGCCCTGGCTGGGCCTTGGGCACAGTCGCCTGCGCAAGTTTTTAAACGTTCCATGAATCTTATAAAAATCCTAGAAAAATAAATAAAAATCTAAAATTTCCAAAACAAGTTTTCTTTTGTGAAATAAAATATTTAGAACAAGATGAACTTTTCTTGGCCCCTAAAAATGCAATTTTTAAAACGTGCAAATTTTCTAGGGCGAATAAAATTCCAAATAAAACCAAATAATGATTTTAACATTTTTCCTCGAGATATTTCAATTATTTTGGAGAAGTCATATTATCTCCCTTCATTTATTTATTTAAAAATGAAATATTTTCCGAGAGAGAAAATAATTAAAACCAAAAATCCTCGTCTTCACTACTTGATAAAATCAAATAGGAAAATCGAAAATCCCCAACTTTCTCTCCGAGGGTCCTTGAGTTGCTTAGGATTTTGAGGATTTGAAAAGCGGAATGCATAAAATATGGTATGCATGGATGACCTATGTATAACATGCCAAATACAAAATTTGGGATGTTACAAACCTACCCCTTAAGATGAATCTAGCCCTCGAGATTCGGGTTAACTAGAAAATAGGTGCAGATGGTCCTTGCGGATATCCTCTTCTCGCTCCCAGGTGGCTTCCTCCTCGGTATGATGGCTCCACTGAACTTTGCAAAACTTGATAACCTTGCTGCGAGTGACTCGACTGTTGAAATCAAGAATCTTTATTGGCTTCTCCTCATTGGTCGATTACTATCCAAATTTAATCGCCTCTAAAGAGCCTTTGTATCATTTAACGGTATATCGGCCATTTCAAAGCATGGCACTTCTTCACCGTGATAATCGTGAAACACATCTTGAACTCCCTAACAATCCTTGAGTAACTCCAACTTGTAGGCAACTTCTCCCATCCGCTCCAAAACACGATATGGTCCTACAAATCTTGGGGCTAACTTTCCTTTTACTCCAAAAGCGTTTCACTCCCCTCAAGGGTGATACTTTCATGAGATAGGCTCATCTCCAACTTCATAGGTTACTTCCTTGCGTTTTGAATCCGCGTAACTCTTACATGCGGATTGAGCAATCTTTAGTCATCTCGATCAGTTTAACCTTCTCCTCTGATTCCTTGATCAAATCTGGTCCAAACAATCGACGGTCTCCAACCTCTCCCCACATCAATGGTGTTCTACATCTGCGTCCATACGTAGCTTGAGCAGGTGCCATCTTCAAAGCTGGCTCGGTAGCTGTTGTTGTATGAGAACTCAGCGTCTGACAAATTGTCATCACAACTAGATACATAATCTAACGCACATGCTCTCAACATTTCCTCCATAATCTGATTGACTCTCTCATACATCCCATCCGTCTGCGGGTGAAAGGCGATCTTGAACTCAATCTGGTACCCAAGGTCTAGTGTAGCCGATGCCAAAACTTTGAGGTAAACTGCGTTCCTCTATCCGTCTGATGCTCCTCGGAACTCCATGCAAACATACGATCCTGGTCATATATATCTTGGCCAACTTTGCACTTGTATATGTTGTTTTCCTTTGGGATAAAATGAGCTACTTTGGTCAAACGATCCACAACTACCCATATTGAATCATATCCTGACTTGGTTCTGGGTAATCCTATAATAAAGTCCATGCCAAGTTTGTCCCACTTCCATTCGGGTATTGGCATAGGCTGTAACAATCCTGTTGGCTTCTGATGCACTGCCTTCACTCTCTGACATACATCACATACGGCTACATACTCGGCAATATCCTTCTTCATACCAGTCCACCAGAAACGTTCCTTCAAGTCCAAATACATTTTGGTGTTTCGGGGTGAATCGAGTATGGTGAGTCATGGGCCTCTCAAGTATTAACTTCCCGATCTCCGAATCGTTGGGCACATAAATCCGGTCCTCAAACCACAAGGTATCGTGCTCATCCTCGCGAAAACCTTTGGCTTTTCCTTCGCCCATCTTCTCTCTTATCTCAGCAATCTCTTTGTCACTCCTTACGAGCTTCTCGAATTTTGTTCAACAACGTGTTGAACTTCCATTGTTGCAAGAAAACCTCTTGGAACAATATCCAATCGGTTCCATGATCTCTGCAGCTAACTCCGTTGGCAATCCTTTGCTTTCAAGGATATTAGCATAACTCTTTTGGCTCAAAGCGTACACTTTCTGACGTTGGCCTTTCTGGATGATAATGTAGCTTTATCTCGTAATCTTTTATAAGTTCCATCCATCTCCTCTGCACGAGGTTTAACTCCTTCGTGTGAAAATGTACTTCAAACTTTTATGATCCGTGTACACATCTAGCGGTTTCCAATAAGGTAATGTCTCCGGGCCTTCAACGCATGTACCACGGCTGCTAACTCCAAATCATGCGTGGTATAGTTCAACTCATGTGGCTTCAGCTTGTATTAAGCATACGAAACCACTTTTCCGTCTGCATAAGAACACATCCGAGTCCCAAGCGAGAGGCGTCACAATACACTTGAAACTCCTTATGTATGTCAGCAAGGTCAAGATGGGGCTGTAGTCAACCATTTCTTCAACTCCTGAAAACTTCGCCTCGCAATCCTCTGTCCATTTGAACTTAGTTTCCTTCTTTAGCAATTCAGTCATTGGCTTAGCAATCTTGGAGAAATTTCAATGAACCTCCGATAATATCCTGCCACCAAGGAAATCATGGATCTCGCCAACTGAAGTGGGTGCCAACCATTCAAAGGATCGACCGAACTCTTGGGATCTCTTGCTATACCCTCTCCTGATATAACATGCCCAAGAAATCCAACTTCCTTCAACCAAAATCGCACTTGCTGAATTTGGCGATAAGCTGGTGTTCCTCGAAGTTTCTCGAGAACCAAACGCAGTGTTCCGCGTGCTCCTCTTTGTTCTTCGAGTATACCATAATATCATCAATAAACACCACAACAAACTTGTCCAGATACTCCATGAACACCTTGTTCATCATACTCATGAAATAGGCAGGTGCGTTAGTCAGTCCAAATAACATGACCATATACTCATACAATCCATATCGTGTGGTAAATGCTGTCTTTGGTATATCCTTCTCTCGACTGATGGTATCCTGATCGTAGATCAATCTTCGAAAACACCTTAGCTCCTTGCAACTGATCAAACAGATCATTAATCATTGGTAAGGGATACTTGTTCTTTACCGTTACTTCATTCAGAGCTCAATAATCAACAACCATCCTCGAGATTTATCCTTTTCTCCACTAAAAATCTTGGGGCTCCCCAAGGTGATGAACTTCTCTGAATGTAACCTTTCTCCAATAGCTCCTTAATCAGCTTCTTAATTTCCTCCAGATCATTTGCGGGCATCCGATAGGGTCTCTTGGATATTGGTCCATGCACAGCAATAGCTCTATCGTAAACTTCGATGTCTCGATCCGGTGGCATGCCCGTAACTCCTCTGGGAAAACATCCGGTAATCCTTTACTACAGGCGCCTCCTCCTGCACAACTCCCGTGAGGGCATTCACTTGGCTCCTCCTAGGCACATGCCTGGATACATACTTAATCCTTTTTCCCTCCGGGGTGGTAAGATATATTGATTTGCTAGCACAGTCAATACTTCCTCCATACTTTGACATCCAGTCCATACCTAATATCACATCCAATCCTTGCGACTCCGGGATAATTAGGTCGATGGAAAAACATGCGTGCCAATGATTAGGGGTATCTGGTGCACCATCTGCTAGCCATGTACTCTGCTCGGGCGAGCTCACTAAAAGAGGGGTCCTAAGGGTTTGGGTTGGTAACTTGAACTTATCCACAAATCCTTGATATGTATGAATGCGATGCACCAAGATGTCGAAAAGAACAATAGCGGTAAATGACCGAACCAAAACTTACCTATTACTGCGTCCGGCTGCTCTTCAACTTCCTCCACGTTAACGTGGTTCACTTGTCCTTTGTTGAATGGATTGGGCTTCTTCCCAGCGCTCCCATTTCCGTTTCCATTCCTTCCTTCAGGGCAGTCATTGGCATAATGCCCTGTCTTCCCGCACTTAAAGCAAATAACTTGGCTTAAGTCCCTCTTGGCGGGTGTAGCTGGGTTAGAGCGATTATTGTTGACTCCATTCCCATTCCCGTTCTTCGTACCATTTTGATGATGCGATCCTCCTCCAGTATGGTTATGGCCTCCATGGTTATGAACAAGTCCTCCCGAGTTCGGGGTTAAACGAGGCTTCTGATGAGCTCCCGAGTTATACTTCCCTTGTCCATACTTCCTCTTACGGTTCTCAATTTGATGTTGCTTTCCTTCAATCATTAGGGCCTTATCTACCAACTCCTGGTAGTTGTTGAAAGTTGCCACCATCAACTGCATACTCATCTCATCCTTCAGCCCTTCCATAAACTTCTCACCTTCGCGGCATCTGTAGCCACATCATCGTGGGCATAACGTGATAACTTGCTAAAATCATCCACGTGTTGGGCCACGATGCTTCCCCCGCATAGGTTGCGAAACTCACGCTTCTTCATCTGCATGGCTCCGGTTGAGACATGGGCCGTCTGAAAGCTTGTTGGAACTGGTCCCAAGTTACATTGGCTATAGGGAAGGTAGCCGTGTAATTCTCCCACCATGCGGCTGTGGTCCATCCAATTGATGTGCGGCAAAGCGCACCCTTTCAAAGATCCGTGCATCCTGCGGTGGTTAACTCCCTTCCAATACGGCGTAGCCAATCATCTGCAACTATTGGTTCGGTGCTACTGGAAAATACCGGCGGTTGTAACCTTAGGAAACGGGCTAAGTTGTCCACTGGCGGTGGGTTATTGTTGTTGTTGTTGTTGCCCTGGTTTTGAACTAGCAATTGCATCAAGGTATTTTGCTGTTGGATCAACTGAGTGAGCTCCGGTGGAAAAGCAAAACCGGTGTCACGTCTCGGAGGCATCTGAGGGTTTAGATGGAAGAGATTAGAATAGAAAAGGTCTAATGAGAAAGCACTACCCATATGCCTATGAGACAAACACAATCATTTCACTCAATCAATCAAGCAAGGGCATACAAAACGGTCTAGGACTATCGTAAAAGTGCTCATCTACTACTAATTACATGGGGGAAAATACTACTAATATTTGGTGGTCATCTAGAAATTTTGATCGGTGGAAGACTCCATGATGTCTGCTCCAGCTTCGTCTTCGTAGTCATCATCACTTGGATCGGAATCGGTGTCGTCAATGATGATGTAGTTGTCCGGACAAGCGGGATCTTCTTCCTCTTCTTGTTCCTCTTCTTTGGGTGCCGGGTCCTCCCATGAATACTCCGATCTTCTTAACTAGGTCGTCATTCTTCTCCGATGAGTGTCTTGATTTCTTCCTCATATCCGTCAGCGTGTAAACTTGAGTTCTTCCTCCAGCTCGATGATCCTAGTTTTCGCCTTCTTCAACTCCATCATGTCTGCGCTTTGCTCCGGTTCTCCTGGCGTCGAATGTGCTGGTTTAGCTCCGGATGTAAGCTGCAATGGATCTATTCTTCTTGGTGCTGATCACTTCCCATTGCTAGTCTCGGCGCCCACATATTTGATATATGGTGTCTTTAAGCTCTCTGTTGTAGACTTCTCCAATGCGTCCTATGGTAATGTGAGCTGCCATACTCTTGCCAAGGCTCCGTGTGGGTGCTTCAAAGAAAACTCTATGGGCTTGGAAGTTGGCGAGAACGTCCTTCCTGGAACTTGTACTTGAATCATCCGGTAGCTCTTCTTACGGTAGAGTAGCGTTATGCGTCCGGTGAAGCTTGGTATTCCAATATTCAGTACCTAGTGACTTCCTTCAAGTGGCGTCCAAAAGGTGTGTCTTCATCCGGTTGTGCAAACTTGTTCTTCATCTCCGTCATCCTAAAGAGTGGAAAAATGGAGAGAGTCAGAAATGAGTAGAGAAGAGTGACCTATGGTTTATCTTAGTGGTCGTGTCCTACACTCAGTGTGCTCGATACCATCTTGTAGCGACCCCACCTCGACGGTCAAGTCTCTGTGTTTCCGTGTCATCCTGGATCGGTGTCTTGACACACACGATTACTCGAAGGATTTATAACGAGTAGCAATCACACACTTATTACATCGAATGTCTCAATGAGAACTTAATACAATAATATGGCTTAAGGCCATCTAATACGATAACGGCGGAAGGCTTGGAAGATAAAGTGAGTCCATCAACTCCAACGGCATAAATGAGCTGCCGCGCACAGCGACCTATCGAACCTTACTCCTCGTCTGAAAAGTCTGCAACATAATACGTTGCAGCCCGAGAACGGGTCAGCACATGGAATATGCTGGCAATGTAACACAATAGAGCAATAACAGGATAATGCTATTACTACATGCATATTTGGCTGGTGGAAAGCTCTACTGATTCTGATTTTCGGAAAGCCAATTTTTCCCTACAACAAAGGAATACATTTTTAATTTAACTATCGTGGTGGTTGAAACATCATTGAGAAGGTATAACCCCAACCCAGTCCCAATTAAAGTAATTAACAAACCCAACAATATTAATTTAGAGTGATGAGATACATGTGAATAGTCAGGTACTAGATACTCAGAATTGTCCGTAACCGGGGACACGGCTAACCATGATTAGATTGTACACTCTGCAGGGGTTTGCGCACTTTTCCCCACAAGACTCGATTGCCTCCGATGATTTCTCCTTTGCATGGTGTTTGAGAAACTGATGGCCGAGACACGATCTTTCGTAAACATTAACTCTTTACTCCGGGTAGACCATACCAAACCTACAAACCCACTACCCGCTGATCTACCTCTTCAAGAGCTTCACGAATCTTACTCAACTATGCTAGAGCCCATAATAGCTTGTGGCTGCACACGGAAGTTTCTAGCATGAATAATCTCAGTTCCCTTTGAGCACGGGTGGCGGTCCATAGGAAGATCACACGGTACCCGGGATTTCCAAAACAAAACAGACAACACCTGGGTTCCCCAGTGCCTCAATCCACCCAGATGTGTATTAAAGTTGCCACCTTAAGTTAACCATTAATTAGCAATCTCACATCATCATGGATAACTCTCAAACCCAATCCACGTCTACGAGCATAGCATAGCAATATAAGCAACACGTAGAAGTAACTCCCAAGGTTTGAATGCGGGGCAATAGGTTCTACCTCATCAACTACTTCCCAACCCACAAATTAATGATATCCTAATCATGTAATGTGTGAGGGTTGAATCTAATGCATAAAAACTGGGTATGAAAAGGTATGATCAAAGTGTTACTTGCCTTCTTGTGATCCGGGAATCCTAGAGACTCGTAGTAACACGCTTCGCACTCAGGAATTCTATCGCAAGCAAACAATACATACATAAGTAAACAAGCAAAGATGCACAAACGAAACTTCAAGCGAAAGAGGTTGACCGGAGAGTTCAGCTTAAGAACTCCGGTTCACAAAAAGAATCAAACCAAAGCGGAACAACGAAACTCGAGCGGCAAAAGAAAGCGAGATCCGTTTACTAATCTGAACCAGGGTCAAATTTTACAGAGTAAAAACTTGTTTAAGTTGGCTATTCGGAAGAGGGTTTCGAGATGAAACTCCAGGTGCTTGAATCGCCTGATTCCGATAAACGAGCGAAAAGTTAAACTAGAACGAAAATCGGATCAGAAATCGCGATCAGGAAAACCGCGGAATAAATCCGATAAAAAGAAAACGACGAACGGCTAAACGAACGAACGTTCGTTAGCAGAAGCTAAACGAAGAACACATTCGTTAGAATGAACGAACGAGCGACCGCTCGCTAAGTAAATAAACCGGAAAAAAAATAAAACTGATCTATAAAAAAACGAACTAGGGTTTTTTTTTAAAAACCGGAGGGTTCTTTTGAAAGAAAACCGGCGGCGAGGGCTACCTCCCATGGTCGTCCCGGGCGAGGTGGGCGGCCCGGGGTCCGGTGGGGCGGGCTCGTGAGGCGGGTGGCGCGGAGGCGGCGACGGCTAAAAGGCGGCGGCGGCTCGGGCTCGGCTCGGGTCCGGGCGCGCGGCAGGCCGGGCGGTGGTGGTGGTTTCATGGCGGGGCGGTATTTAAGGGAGGAGGGGCGGTGGCTTGGGAAGGGCGCCAGGGTGGAGTCCGGCTCGGGCTTCCCTCGGCGTCCGTCTTGGCACTGCAATGACAGCAAGGAAGGCGGCGGCGATGCGCCGGCTGGCTGGGCCTTGGGCCACAGTCGAGTAGCGGAGCAAGTTCTTTTTAAACGTTCACTTGAATCTTATAAAAATCCTAGAAAAATAAATAAAAATCTAAAATTTCCAAAACAAGTTTTCTTTGTCTAAATAAAATATTTAGAACAAGATGAACTTTTCTTGGCCCCTAAAAATGCAATTTTAAAAGCGTGCAAATTTTTCTAGGCTAATAAAATTCCAAATAAAACAAATAAAAACCAAATAATGATTTTAACATTTTTCCTCCGATATTTCAATTATTTTGGAGAAGTCATATTATCTCCCTTCATTTATTTATTTAAGAATGAAATATTTTCCGGAGAGAAAAATAATTAAAACCAAAAATCCTCGTCTTCACTACTTGATAAAATCAAATAGGAAAATCGAAAAATCCCCAACTCTCTCCGAGGGTCCTTGAGTTGCTTAGGATTTCGAGGATTTGAAAATGGAATGCAATAAAATATGGTATGCATGGATGACCTATGTATAACATGCCAAATTGAAAATTTGGGATGTTACAAGTCTACGCTATATCTCTCTTAACCCTTTCGACGAGAATAAGTAGTATGCCTAATCCGTTGCTTGTCATCAATTTAAATTGGTGAAGGATACGCATAACGTAATTCTTATTATTGTTTCGTCGAAGTGATCTAGTTTCTTCTTTCCAGAGTTGTTCATCATGTCATTTTTTTCTCGGTTCGGGATGCTTCATCTTTTCTTTTCATGAGTTCCAAGTTTTCCGCATTATCTTGCCGTGAAGCTCCATCTAAACCATCGCAAGGCTTCAGCTTCTGTTTTCAATTTCCCTTTCTTTTTATCATCCTTTTATTACCGGAGTTCTTCATGGTGGTTTATCAAGGACCCTTTTCATTCTTCAATTGTTCGTCAAGATTTCTCGTGGAGTTATGATCCGCCAAGCTATACTCAAAAATAAACATGGTGCTCTACACATGTTTTGTTTTGAGGAGATCAAGCATTCTTCATTGTGCATTTTGTAATGCAAATCTTTCTACCTTATCTTTTGAGATGGTGTTATATTATTCTTGACAATTTCCAGTCATGTTTCGCGATTCACATGTTGTCAAGAATGAGGTATTTTAAATCAACTAATCTCTTCATTGGAGTTATCTTGGGTCATATTTCACCAAAGCCATCCCTAAGGAATGTTGGTATTGTGGTGCTTATCAATGATCCAAGTTATCTCTCTATCATCTTGGTGGAAGAAGTTTTTCATCTCTTTGGTGCTCTCAATCAAATCAATGGTTTCAGTTAGTGGCCGTTTGTCACCTCATAATGTTGAGATGTTTCCCATAATCCCACAACAAGCTTATCCTTTCGTGTTGATAATCCAACAACTCCGTTCTAGCATTTATTGTAAGCGCGCTCTTTCAAGATCTTGTTTCCCTCCGTTCATTCCATTACATTCTTTCATTTCTTTCAGAGGCATTGTGATGTTGCTCTCTTCGTCCCATCATCTCGTTTTCTCAAGTCATGTTCTTTCCTTGCTTATCCATTTAACCGTAGTATTGTGTCATCTCTTTAAGTTCTTTTCATCTTATCAAGTTTTGCTCCTCTTTTCAACCACATTGGTTTCAATTCCTTCTTGTCAATTGTGCTCGTCTTTCATAGATTTGGAACCTCCAAGGTTCACATGGTGTTCCTTGTTTCTCTTTCTACCGGAGTGCTCTCAATTTCGTTCAACTCTGTTGTGTTCTTCTTTCAAGTTTTCAACCTCTCAACTTTGTCTTACCTCTTCCTCTTCCGTTTCTCCCCGGTGCCATCCTTAGATCTCGGGTCGAGATCTTTTGTAAGTGGAGGAGAGTTGTGACGCCCCAAGACCAACGCTCCAGAAGTCTTCCAGCTATTTCGTTGCTGCCGTGTGTTTTATTTTGTTTGTTGCATCATCATGTCATCATGCACATTCCATCCGCATGTTTTCATAAAACTCGTAGTCGTTCGTGGTTGCCGCCTCTTCTTTGTCTCTGTTGACCTTCTCCCAGACCACCGGACCACTCTGTTCTCTTTTATCTTCTATATGGCATTTTGTCAGACCCTGTTGTCTTCGATTTCCCCTCTCGTCTATATGTCCAGCCTCTCTGCACATTTCATCGACCCCTTGCGCACGCCCGAAACTACCCCGAACCCGAACAGGACTATCGTTACCTTGGGGTCCGAATCATCCCAAATATCCCTAAAACATCTCCGTTTTCTTATTTGGACTTCTAACCTATATTTTCTTAGCCATCCGATTATGATCGTAGAGACGAGATGTCCCCTAATCTAAATTCATCTGATATAAATATCAGTCTAACACTAGATCCTAGGGGTCTTGTCCCATCGATCCCATCGCAGCGCCGCCACTCCTCCGGTCCCTTCTTCCTCGGGATCCCCCCACCGATCCAGCCGTCATCTGACCACCTCCCTCGATTTGCGCCGCCGCCCAATAGCTTTCTCCAACGAGCGCAGCCACCTGCCCAAACTCCGAGACCCCCACGATCCTACGGGCGCCTCCCCTGGATCCCCTCGTCCAGCCATTGCCCCCGTGAACCACGCTCGTGCTCGTCTTCCACACACGGATGGGAGAGGAGCTCCCGATCCTTGTGGCCAAGGCGACCTCGTCGCCGTTGCTCGAGCCTCCTCCGGCAGCTGTCGCCGACGACCACCCGCAGGACCCCATTGTGCCCATCACCTTACTCCTCCTTTCCCTTTTCCTTCTTCCCGCCTCTCATCTCTCTCCTGTTTCTCTTGACACGGAGCCGACACCCATGGAGCTTGCCGCTGCCTCCCCGTCGCCGTCGCATCGCTAGAGGTGAGAGCTGCGCCTTTCAGTCTTCCTTCACCTCCCCTTGCGTCGCTCCTCGCTGACTGCCCTGCCGCTGTTCCTTCTGCAGAGCCCAGGCCATGGCTGTCCTCTGCTTCAGATCAAGGCGCCGGCCGCCGGATCCGGCCCCCCTCAGCGTCCACATCGGGATCCGGCCGATCTCCCCGCGCCCTGTTGTCCCGGACTTCCCCTGCTTCACCAAGCCTCGCTGCCGGCCTCTACTTCCTCTGCTTCAAGCAGGAGGATGGGCGCGCCGCCCCTGCGTTGATCCGCGCCTCGTCCTGCCTCACTTGACCGCATCTCGCTCGGTCCAACTGCGCGCCTAGCAGCCCAGGAACCGGCCTCCTCCACCCTCTGCATCGACCGGGCCGAGGCCCATGGTGAGCGCCCAGTCCGCCTAGATTCGGCCCGATCTATATTTTTTTTGGCTCTGGACGAATTTCCTAATAATCCAGGGAACTGCACTTTTACAGAAAAAACCCTAGTGTTCGTGCATCTAATAACTAACTAACCATGCATCATTTGTATATAATCTATATATGTAAAATGCTTAGAATTTCATCTAGTTTCATAATATCGAACTCTCATCCATGTTTAAAATGTTTAAACTTGTTGTTTATTTAATTTTGCCTAAATGCCATGTTAAAATGATTTATTTCATAACTAATTAACCGTAGCTCCGAATTTAATAAACTTTGTATGTAAATGGGGTGGAATAATGCATAGATTAACTTGGTGCACTTTGTTTTACTGTTTAACAATATTAAAATATGGTTTAGGGCAGAACAATAGCAAATTCAAAATATGCACATGGGGATTTTCCGGAATTGTTGTTTGTTGTTCCGGCCTCATTTAAACTTGCCTAGATATGTAGTTTCCATATGCTTCACCCCTTGCCATGTTTAATAACATTTAGTATTGTTGGGTACATATACGAGAGAGAACTAAATAATTGTTGTGAAGTTCATCAATATGCAACTCGTTCATAAGCTCCACTTAACTTGTAGTATTGTTTGTGCACTTTGCCATGCCTTGCCTTTTTAAACCGGACATGCATCATACTTGATTTGGCATCATACCATGCTTATGTGATGGTTGTTTACCATGTTGTTTGCTCGTTTCTGGTTTGCTTCTCTCGTTAGCTTCGGTTTCGCTCTGGAGTTGTGAGGATTCGTTCGTCTACGTCCGTTTATCTTCTTCATGGACTCGTTTTTCTTCCTTGCGGGATCTCAGGCAAGATGACCAATACCCTCGATATCACTTCTATCTTTTCTTGCTAGTTGTTCGTTCTATCACTTTGTCGCACTACCCACCACTTGTTTATCATGCCTCCCATATTGCCATGTCAAGCCTCTAACCCACCTTCCTAGCAAACCGTTTTTTTGGCTATGTTACCGGTTTTGCTCAACCCCTCTTATAGCGTTGTTAGTTGCAGGTGAAGTTGAAGATTGCTCCATGTTGGAACATGATTATGTTGGGATATCACAATATCTCTTATTTAATTAATGCATCTATATACTAGGTAAAGGGTGGAAGGCTCGGCCTTATGCCTGGTGTTTTGTGCCACTCTTGCCGCCCTAGTTTCCGTCATATCGGTGTTACGTTCCTTGATTTTGTGTTCCTTACGCGGTTGGGGTTATGGGACCCCCTTGACAGTTCGCTTTGAATAAAACTCCTCCAGCAAGGCCCAACCTTGGTTTTACCATTTGCCTACCTACCACCAATACCTTTCCCTTGGGTACTGCAGACTCGAGTGTCATCTTTAGTTTAGCCCCGCCGGGCCAGTGCTCCTCTGAGTGTTGGTCCGAACCGAGCCGCCTGCGGGGCCACCTCGGGGAAACTCGAGGGCTGGTTTTACTCATAGCTTGTCTCATCCGTGTGCCTTGAGAACAAGATATGTGCAGCTCCTATCGGGATTTGTCGGCACATTCGGGTGGTTTTGCTGGACTTGTTTTACCATTGTCGAAATGTCTTGTAACCGGGATTCCGAGTCTGATCGGGTTGTTCCAGGAGAAGGAATATCCTTCGTTGATCGTGAGAGCTTGTGATGGGCTAAGTTGGGACACCCCTGCAGTGTATAAACTTTCGAGAGCCGTGCCCGTGGTTATGTGGCAGATGGGAATTTGTTAATATCCAGTTGTAGAGAGCTTGACACTTGACTTAATTAAAATGAATCAACTGCGTGTGTAGCCGTGATGGTCTCTTTTCGGCGGAGTCCGGGAAGTGAATACGGTTTGGGTTATGTTTGGACGTAAGTAGTTCAGGATCACTTCTTGATCAGTTATAGCGTCATGATCGTTGCGTAGCTTCTCATCTTACTCTTGTACTCGTATGTTAGCCACCATATTTGCTTAGCGATTGCTGCAACTCCACCTCATTACCTCATCCTACCCATAGGCTTAAATAGTCTTGATCTCGCGGGTTTTGAGATTGCTGAGTCCTCATGACTCACAGATACTACCAAAACAGTTGCAGGTGCTGATCATACCAGTGCAGGTGATGCCACCGAATTCAAGTGGGAGTTCGACGAGGACCTTGGTCCTTACTATGTTTCATTTCCTGATGATCATTAGTGGAGCCCAGTTGGGACAACCGGGGATCTAGCATTTGGGGTTATCTTCTTCTCTTTTGGTTGTCCGTAGTCGGACTATGTGTGTACTCTAAATGATGTATGAACTATATGTTCATTGTGTGACGTAGCGATTGTAAGCAAACCCTCTATTTATCCCTTTCTTGTTCATTACATGGGATTGTGTGAAGATGACCCTTCTTGCGACAAAACCACAATGCGGTTATGCCTCTAAGTCGCGCCTCGACACGTGGGAGATATAGCCTCATCGTGGGTGTTACAAGTTGGTAATCAGAGCCATCCCCGACTTAGGAGCCCCCTGCTTGATCGAATCGCTGACGTTGTTGAGTCTAGAACAAAAATGTTTTGAGTCTTAGGATTATATATATCGGAGAGTAGGATTCTTTTTACTCCTTAGTCCCTTCATCGCTCTAGTGAGGTCTCCTGACGTAGATGTTTTGTCTTTCCTCTCCTCAAATTTCACTATTTTTTTAAGATGACGCGGGTATCTTGGGATCGTTCTGATATTCTTGTGACGAGAACATTGTTCTTGGTGCCTCCTGACATTTAGGGGTTGTGGCAGTGTCCCGGGGAGTTGCGCTCCGAGGTGTTGTCGTCACATTTTTATCGTTGCAGTTTTGGAATACCTGAGTTTCGCCGACATCGAAAATCTATTTTATGTAGTTGTTGGTGAGATAACCTCGATGCCACCCAGTACTGGGGTGGGGGTTCGGGAGTATTGCCATAGCTCGTATAACGGATGCTTTTCGAAGGTTGAGGTACACGATTTCCGAAGTTTTCTTGGTTATGTGTTGACGGATGGATACAGCTGGATGTAGGGATTGTTTAGTTTGGGTGAGATATATTGCTTCCCCTGTATCCCCAACACCAGATTGCATAACCAGAAAGTTTCGAGACTTTATTGGTGGGAATTCAAGTATCTCGTAGGATATCTTTCCAACAGACACATGATACGATATGGGGTCTATCATATGTTTATTCTGGCTTATCCTGCAAGCCAAATCCTTGGTTTGTTTTTGTTGTGGTATTCGAGTTGCTTCGATGTCAACTGTTGATTCCATACCTTTTCTAAACGGTGTTCTCATATTTCTATGGGAGTACTAACCCTTCTTGATCACTGAGGTTGTCGTATCAACTCTTTTCCAACCGGCGTGCTTCTCTCTAGGGTAATCCTTTCATTTTTCCCATTCGCGAGATCAATTCTAAGTTTTCTCAACGGTATCCATTCCATCTACCCCAAGTTGCCTTTGTTTTCCCGCCCTCCCACCCTTTTCTTCGTGGACTCGTATTTCTTAATCAAGTATCCTTTTATTGATGGGAAGTCTCTTCATTCTTTTCTTTCAATGTTCTTATCCGGGGATTTCCCATGAAGATAATAACGGAGCTTCAAGTTTATCATTCTTCGCTCTCTTTTCTTCTCCGGTGGATTCAATTCAATCTTTGTTGATCATATCATTTTACTCATTTTAGATGTTTTCTCATGCCGGTGCATCTCTTAATCATCCACTTCTTGCTATTCAATTGGTTCGAAATGTAGAATATATCCCAGAAGATTCGTGTTTCCATTCTTATTCCTTTCAAGCTATTTCGAGGTTGTTACCTCATTCAAGACGTTCAAATCAACTGGTGCAATTTCTCTTCCTAAGCAATCGTCCAACAGTGTTTTCTTTTTTGTGGGCCCTAACCCACAGGTCTTTTTCCAGGATCTTACCTGACACTTCTATTTTTTCCGGAGCTGTTCCCAAATTCTTTTCGAAGTTTGACGTAAGAATGAATCATCATCAGTCATATGTCTTTCTCCAAGATCTTTCACATTCTTTTCATCGTTGGTTTAACCTTTTTATTTTTCATTCTCCCGGAGTGTCTAAACAATTCGTCGTGGTGTTTCTCATTGTCATTCTCGGATTTAAAGACTGAAGAAGAGTTTCTCTTCAGTCTTATCCGTTCTCTCAAAGATGCGTGGTTCTAGCTTCATGCCATCCTCATAATTGTTTTTGATTGTGACAATTCTTTTCTTACCATCCGGAGCATTTCATGAGTTGTTTCCATTTCTTTCCTCCGAAGGTCATCATGTCATAATCTTCATTCTCAGCGTGTAACTATCATTCTCCAAATCTGACCAGTGCATCGTTCAAATATCCTCTAATCAGTTCATGATCTCTTCGTTCTCATGTATCTAAATACCCTCAAGTATCTTCATTCATTTTTCCAATTCTTCCCGGTGAATTGTCCCTTTGGTATTTTCATTTTCAATTCTGACAGCGGTTTGTTCAAGATTCCTCTTCCTATGTTCTCATATTAATTCATTTGTTCCTTCTAATCCTCCCGGTGGATTAGTGAAGACTTTTCTCAAGTCTACGCTATATCTCTCTTAACCCTTTCAACGAGAATAAGTAGTATGCCTAATCTGTTGCTTGTCATCAATTTAAATTGGTGAAGGATACGCATAATGTAATTCTTATTATTGTTTCGTCCAAGTGATCTAGTTTCTTCTTTCCAGAGTTGTTCATCATGTCATTTTTTTCTCGGTTCGGGATGCTTCATGTTTTCTTTTCTGGAGTTCCAAGTTTTCCGCATTATCTCGTCGCGAAGCTCCATCTAAATCATCGCAAGGCTTCACCTTCTGTTTTCAACTTCCCTTTCTTTTTATCATCCTTTTATTACCAGAGTTCTTCATGGAGGCTCTACATGGTGGTTTATCAAGGACCCTTTTCATTCTTCAATTGTTCGTCAAGATTTCTCGTGGAGTTATGATCCGCCAAGCTATACTCAAAAATAAACATGGTGCTCTACACATGTTTTGTTTTTAGGAGATCAAGCATTCTTCAAAGTGCATTTTGAAATGCAAATCTTTCTACCTTATCTTTTGAGGTGGTGTTATATCATTCTTGACAATTTCCAGTCATGTTTCGCGATTCACATGTTGTCAAGAATGAGGTATTTTAAATCAACTAATCTCTTCGTTGGAGTTATCTTGGGTCATATTTCACCAAAGCCATCCCTAAGGAATGTTGCTATTGTGGTGCTTATCAATGACCCAAGTTATCTCTCTGTCATCTTGGTGGGAGAAGTTTTTCATCTATTTGGTGCTCTCAATCAAATCAATGGTTTCAGTTAGTGGCCGTTTGTCACCTCATAATGTTGAGATGTTTTCCATAAGCCCACAACAAGCTTATCCTTTCGTGTTGATAATCCAACAACTCCGTTCTAGCATTTCTTGTAAGCGTGCTCTTTCAAGATCTTGTTTCCCTCCGTTCATTCCATTACATTCTTTCATTTCTTTTGGAGGCAATGTGATGTTGCTCTCTTCGTCCCATCATCTCGTTTTCTCAAGATCATGTTCTTTCCTTGCTTATCCATTTAACTATAGTGTTGTGTCATCTCTTCAAGTTCTTTTCATCTTATCAAGTTTTGCTCCTCTTTTCAATCACAGTGGTTTCATTTCCTTCTTGTCCATTGTGCTCGTCTTTCATAGATTTGCAACCTCCAAGGTTCACATGGTGTTCCTTGTTTCTCTTTCTACCGGAGTGCTCTCAATTTCGCTCAACTCTGTTTTGTTCTTCTTTCAAGTTTTCAACCTCTCAACTTTGTCTTACCTCTTCCTCTTCCGTTTCTCCCCGGTGCCATCCTTAGATCTCGGGTCGAGATCTCTTGTAAGTGGAGGAGAGTTGTGACGCCCCAAGACTGACACTCCAGAAGTCTTCCAGCTATTTCGTTGCTGCCATGTGTTTTATTTTGTTTTTTGCATTCATCATGTCATCACGCACATTGCATCCGCATGTTTTCATAAAACTCGTAGTCGTTCGTGGTTGCCGCCTCTTCTTTGTCTCTGTTGACCTTCTCTCAGACCAACCGGACCGCTCTCTTCTCTCTTGTCTTCTCCGTGGCATTTTGTCAGACCCTGTTGTCTTTGATTTCCCCTCTTGTCTATATGTCCAGCCTCTCTGCACATTTCATCAACCCCTTGCGCGCGTCCGAAACTTCCCCGAACCCGAACTGGAATATTGTTACCGTGGGGTCCGGATCATCCCCAAACATCCCTAAAACATGCCCGTTTTCTTATTTCGACTTCCTAACCTATATTTTCTTAGCCGTCCGATTATGATCGTAGGGACGATATGTGCCCTAACCTAAATTCATCTGATATAAATATCAGTCTAACCCTAGATCCTAGGGGTCTTATCCCATCGATCCCATCGCACCTCTGCCACTCCTCCGGTCCCTTCTTCCTCGGGATCGCCACCGGATCCAGCCATAATCTGACCACCTCCCTCGATTTGCGCCGCCACCCAACAACTTTCTCCAACGAGCGCAGCCACCTACCCAAACTCTGAGACCCCCATGATCCTACCGGCGCCTCCCCAGGATCCCCTCGTCCAGCCATCGCCCCCGTGCACCACGCTCGTGCTCGTCTTCCACGCACGGAACGGAAAGGAGCTCCCAATCCTTGCGGCCAAGGCGACCTCGTCGCTGTTGCTCGAGCCTCCTCCGGCAGCCGTCGCCGACGACCACCCGCAGGACCCCATCGTGCCCATCACCTTCCTCCTCCTTTCTCTTTTCCTTCTTGCCGCCTCTCATCTCTCCCCTGTTTCTCTTGATAGGGAGCCGACTCCCATGGAGCTTGCCGCTGCCTCCTCGTCGCCGTCGCATCGCTAGATGTGAGACCTGCGCCTTTGAGTCTTCCTTTTCCTCCCCTCGCGTCGCTCCTCGCTGACTGCCCAGCCGCCGTTGCTTCTGCAGAGCCCAGGCCATGGCCGTCCTTTGCTTCAGATCAAGGCGCCGGCAGCCGGATCCGGCCCACCTCAGCGTCCACATCAAGATCCGGCTGATCTCCCCGTGCCCTGCCGTTCCAGGACTTCCCCTGCTTCGCCAAGCCTCGCTGTCGGCCTCTACTTCCTCTGCTTAGAGTAGGAGGATGAGCGCGCCGCCCCTGCGTTGACCCGCGCCTCGTCCTGCCTCGCTTGACCGCGCCTCCCCATCTCGCTCGGTCCAGCTGCGCGCCTAGAAGCCCAGGAACCGGCCTCCTCCAGCCTCTGCATCGACCGGACCGAGGCCCGTGCTGAGCGCCCAGCCCTCCCAGATTCGGCCCGATCTATATTTTTCTTCTCTGGACGAATTTCCTAATAATCCAGGGAACTACACTTTTATAGAAAAACCCCTAGTGTTCATGCATCTAATAACTAATTAACCATGCATCATATGTAAATAATCTATATATGCAAAATGCTTAGAATTTCATCTAGTTTCATAATATCCAACTCTCATCCATGTTTAAAATGTTTAAACTTGCTGCTTGTTTAATTTTGCCTAAATGCCATGTTAAAATGATTTATTTCATAACTAATTAACCGCGGCTCCGAATTTAATAAACTTTGTATGTAAATGGGGTGGAATAATGCATAGATTTACTTGGTGCACTTTGTTTTACTGTTTAACAACATTAAAATATGTTTAGGGCGGAACAATAGCAAATTCAAATTATGCACATGGGGATTTTCCGGAATTGTTGTTTGTTGTTCCGGCCTCATTTAAACTTGCCTAGATAGGTAGTTTTCATATGCTTCACCCCTTGCCATGTTTAATAACATTTAATATTGTTGGGTACATAAACGGGAGAGAAGTAAATAATTGTCATGAAGTTTCGTCAATATGCAACTCGTTGCATATTGAGCTCCACTTAACTTGTAGTATTGTTTGTGCACTTTGCCGTGCCATGCCTTTTTAAACCGTAGATGCATCATACTTGATTTTGCATCATGCCATGCTTATGTGATGGTTGTTTACCATGTTGTTTGCTCGTTTCTGGTTTGCTTCTTTCGTTAGCTTCGGTTTCGCTCCGGAGTTGTGAGGATTCGTTCGTCTACGTCCGTTTGTCTTCTTCATGGACTCGTTCTTCTTCCTTCTGGGATCTCAGGCATGATGACCATTACCCTCGATATCACTTTTATCTTTGCTTGATAGTTGTTCGTTCTATCGCTATGTTGCTCTACCTACCATTTGTTTATCATGCCTCCCATATTGCCATGTCAAGCCTCTAACCCGCCTTCCTAGCAAACCGTTGTTTGGCTATGTTACCGCTTTTGCTTGGCCCCTCTTATAGCGTTGTTAGTTGCAGGTGAAGTTGAAGATTGCTCCATGTTGGAACATGAATGTGTTGGGATATCACAGTATCTCTTATTTAATTAATGCATCTATATACTAGGTAAAGGGTGGAAGGTTCGGCCTTACACCTGGTGTTTTGTGCCACTCTTGCCGCCCTAGTTTCCGTCATACTGGTGTTATGTTCCTTGATTTTGCGTTCCTTACGTGGTTGGGGTTATGGGACCCCCTTGACAGTTCTCTTTGAATAAAACTCCTCCAGCAAGGCTCAACCTTGCTTTTACCATTTGCCTACCTACCACCTACATCTTTCCCTTGGGTTCTGCAGACTTGAGGGTCATCTTTACTTTAGCCCCCCGGGCGGTGCTCCTCCTCGAAAGTGTTGGTCCGAACCGAGCACTGCTTGAGGCCACCTCGGGGAAACTCGAGGGCTGGTTTTACTCGTAGCCTGTCTCATCCGGTGTGCCCTGAGAACGAGATATGTGCAGCTCCTACCGGGATTTCTCGGCACATTCGGCTGGTCTTGCTAGACTTGTTTTACCATTGTTGAAATGTCTTGTAAACGGGATTCCGAGTCTGATTGGGTTGTTCCGGGAGAAGGAATATCCTTCGTTGATCTTGAGAGCTTGTGATGGGCTAAGTTGGGACACCCCTGCAAGGTATAAACTTTCGAGAGCCGTGCCCGCGGTTATGTGGCGGATGGGAATTTGTTAATATCCGGTTGTAGAGAACTTGACACTTGACTTAATTAAAATGAATCAACCGCGTGTGTAGCCGTGATGGTCTCTTTTCGGCGGAGTCCGGGAAGTGAACACGGTTTGGGTTATGTTTGGACGTAAGTAGTTCAGGATCACTTCTTGATCACTTCTAGCTTCACGATCGTTGCGTAGCTTCTCATCTTACTCTTGTACTCGTATGTTAGCCACCATATTTGCTTAGCGCTTGCTGCAACTCCACCTCATTACCTCATGCTACCCATAAGCTTAAATAGTCTTGATCTCACGGGTTTTGAGATTGCTGAGTCCTCGTGACTCATAGATACTACCAAAACAGTTGTAGGTACCGATGGTACCATGCAGGTGATGCCACCGAATTCAAGTGAGAGTTCGACGAGGACCTTGGTTGTTACTATGTTTCGTTTCCTGATGATCAGTAGTGGAGCCCAGTTGGGATGATCGGGGATCTAGCATTTGGGGTTATCTTCTTCTCTTTTGGTTGTCCGTAGTCGGACTATGTGTGTACTCTAAATGATGTATGAATTATATTTTCATTGTGTTATGGGGCGATTGTAAGCCAACCATCTATTTATCCCTTTCTTGTTCATTACATGGGATTGTGTGAAGGTGACCCTTCTGGCGACAAACCATAATGCGGTTATGCCTCTAAGTCGTGCCTCGACACGTGGGAGATATAGCCTCATCGTGGGTGTTACAATTATGGCCCATGTCAGATTTGGCCCATCAGCTAGACGCTGTGCTTTTGGGCCCACTTGAGGCCCGGTTAGGATTTCTGTTTGCTAAAGGCCTATTTAGTAATACGGGCTGATATTAGTTTTGGCCTGTTAAAGACCCGTTTAACATTCCGGCCCTATATATATTTCGGCCTGTTAAAAGCCCGTCATATAGTTGGGCCTAACTATGGCCCGCTTTGCATCCGGCCTGCTCATAGCCAATAATCTGATTGGGCCAAACAAGGACCAGGACAATTTTGGCTTGTTAACGACATGAAATGTGATTGGCACAATCATGGGCGAAGTCTATTTCGCTTTCTTTGTCGGCCGTGAGCTGTTCGACGCGTTTAGGGCCCAACCTACTCTTCAAATTTCTACTAAAAGCCCATATTGAATTTTGTTGCGAAAATAGGGCGGCGGTTTACTTGGCCTATTAAAGTCCCAATACTACTAGTGGGCGATTTACATTTAGGCACATTAACGGACCAAGGTGATCGGGCCCATGATGCTGCCGATACATAGTGATTTGCATGACGGCCCGATTATGTACCGTAATTTTACGGTTTGGCCGGTTAAATTTTCATGGAGTGAAGACAAGATATATACAGTAAAATAACTGCAACATTGTGAATAAGAAAAAACCTAGACTATACAATTAAGAAATTACGACATATTACGTCCACTGGGCATCAAAGTTCGCCACTATGATAATAAAGCACAAGTAGACAGCAGATTAGATACACTGGACATCAAAGATCGCCACCAGTGCAAATAAACACGCCGACGAAATAATATACAAAACCGACAGCACTTCAATAGAGTTCAAGAAAGGTTAGCCCTGCTCGGGAGCTGCAACGCATAGCGGTGAAAGCAAGTCGATGAGATCACAGCATGTTTGACACTTATATCCTCCTCACTCTGAAAGAGAAACAAGTAGACAGATGACAGGTTTTGCACATATAAGTATCAGTGCTGACAATTCATCATATTTCTTTTTGACGAATAAAGTGACACAGTTTAAAATAGCATTAACACAATATGGTATTGTTCAGGTTAAGACATGGCAGGAAATGACATTCTGAAGGAGTTGGCAGCTTCACGACACCACTGGATTATAGATCAAGAACTCATGAGTATCAATGGTTAGTGTGCTGTCAATTTATCCCATTTCAGATTGGCAAATAAAGAGATGGTTTAGATAATAGTAGAATGATATGCCATTGTTCATAGTTAAAGACATTGCAGAATATGACATTGTGCTGTAGTGGGTAGGTTCACCCCACCACTGGATTACGGATCAAGGAGAAAAGCATACATGTAGTGCAAAATAAGATCACTTGCCCTATATAGTTTAATTTACATGGTATGAAGAAGGAACTTGGTTGTACAACTGAAAACTTGAATTGAGAAGGACAAACTTTTGTTTATGAACTACATAATAAACTTTAAACATGCACTACAAAAATATACACTTCCGTGATGATATGTGTTTGTCACAGTAGGTCACGTTTTCTGTCATGCATGTACATCCATGACAAATTTATGACAGAATCAAGATAGTCATACCTATGCTGTCATAGAAGTGTTCCATGACATTACCAAAATTATCATCACGGGCGTCCACTTCCATGACGATAAATCACGCAGCGTCCGCGAAGTGCTTTGTCAAGGGTGACCAACACGTGGCATCCACCATAATGGAACGTCGTTAAGCTTATCGGGTCGGTTTTGGATCCGATAACCCGTTAACAACCGGACCAATGGGGATTTTCCACATGTAAAATCATCATTGGCGGAGGAAACACGTGTTGCCTCACCGTTGGGGATGATTTCATCCACTCATTGGACAGAGGCGCCTATGATAGGTCGACCGCACGCGCAACATGATGGCCCATTCCGGTGAAAAAAGGCCGACCCAGTAAAAATACCGTGTCGGCCCATATAAGGCCTACTTGTGTCGGGTCCATTTTAAGCCCAGCCCATACAAGATGTGCCAATTCGGCCCGTCAACGGCCTGTTAAAGATTTGACACCATTGCAGCCCATCGTTAGTTCGAGCCCGTTAACAGCCCGCTATATATTTGGGCTCAATATCGGCCCGATGAGATTTCGGCCTGTTAACGGCCCATTCAGTGGATGGGCCAATTTTCATGATGTACATCTTTCGGCCTTTTAGCGACCCATTTAAATATTGGGCTAATTTCCGGCCCGATGTGTCTTTCAGCCTGTTGACGGTCCATAAATCAGTTGGGCCATTTGTATTCGGACCTGAGTTTCGGCTTTTAGCGACCCATTTAAGTGTTGGGCCAATTTCCGGCCCGATGTGTCTTCGACTGGTAGCGGCCCATATATCTGTTGGGCCATTTGTAGTCGGACCTGAGTTTTGGCCTTTTAGCGACCCATTTAAGTGTTGGGCCAATTCCGCCCTATGTGCCTTTCGGCAAATTAACGGACCATAAATGAGGTGGGCCATTTGTAGTCGGACCTGAGCTTTGGCCTTTTAACGGCCCATCCCTTCATGGTCCAATACCAGCCCAGTTTCTCTTTCGGCCTGCTAAAGGCCCACAACCTGATTGGGCCATTTACAATCTGACGACTTTCGGCCTCTTAAGCGTACATGGTCCGATTACAAGCCCATTTGTCTCTTTCGGCTGCTAAAGGCCCACAGTATAGTTGGGCCATATGTAGCCCGAACTTAGTAACGGTACATTAACGGCCCGTGAAATCAATTGGGCCCACATTGCCGCTTCGATGTTAGCCTGTTAACGACCGGGAGTTAAGAGGGCCGACCATTAACTTTCGGCCTAGTAACGGCCCATTTACTTAATGGGCCCACTAAAGTTCGTACATGTCTTTAGGCCAAATTAGATAATTTGAGCCCATTACGACGATCAATTATGTACAGGACCAAAACCGATCAAGCAAAGGCACGACATACAGGGAAAAATGTTGCATACCCAGCATATATTACAGGAAATTACATCCACTAGGCAATCAAAGATTGATGCTAGTGCAAATAAATAAAAAGAACCTAACGATCTACAACGTCACAATCTCATAAGCATGTGGGCAAGTTCTTGATGCTTTGCCACACTGTCTCTGAAAACATTGATCAATTGTTGTGTCGCACGACTCTGCACCTCTGATTCCTCCACCATTTCCATCATTCCTTCAGCCATTAATTGGTTCACAAACATACATTTTTTCCGTTGCATTCGAGAGCGGAGGATCTGAGCAGATTCGGATGGCGATTTTGGCGAGCTTGTATTATTGATAGTGGAGAGTGTCTCGACCATCGTGCATCATAACATAAATTAGGAGGGAACCAAACAGATTAATCACGAGTTATTGGCATATTACAGCCTAGATTTATTAGAAAGAAACAATGGGGTTGCCTTGCTGTTTTCAGAGTTTGTCTTATTATCTTCAGCAGCCTACACCAAATTAAGACACTAGCATTGCTATCATTGGCCAAGTCAGATAATAGGAAAGCAACATTGGCACAATGAACATTTAGGCAACTAGCCAACACCAAATTAACACAATATGGCACAGCTATCATTAGCCAGGTAAGGTAATACGAAAGCAACATTGACACAATGAATGAATGGGCAACCAGAGCAGCACTACAGTTCAGTAATGTGCATGATATGAGATAGTACACTCATACAACTCAGTATGCAAAACTACCAGGCAGTTTTCTATACAAAAATCAACATTGGCGCCTTTAACATTTTGCTACAACAAATTTTAGATCAGACAAAGGTTGGATTCATGCCGATTAACAAAATACATGCTGATATAAAATATAGTGATATACAACAGGTACTTACATCAGCATTGGAGCACAGAGAATTCTCGCAAGATATTTTCCTCGAATACAATGCCAATGAAGGAAATATTCTATCATTTAACCTTATTTTCTAAAAGAGAGATGGGTAAGAAACATGTAAAAAATATGATCAGAATGCTATAAAATTTCATGATGCGAGGATACGCTGCGCTTCTTAGAATGGATTTGACTTTATTTTGCTGGACTGGAGCGGACTAGTTCTTTGGCCACTGGAATCTGCTTATTATCATTGGGAGTTGGGTTTCTCTGTGCTGGAGCAGTATCTATGAAAAATGGAGTTGGTTTATTATCTCCTGGCGTTTGGATCTTTTGCAAAGACCTGGTTTGTAACCCTTCAGATTCTAACATAGCCGTCTTTCCCTTGCATGCCTTATAGAGAAGAATGGTGCTTCAATTATAAAACATGCTACAACGGAGATGGAATAGGTCTTGAAGAATAGAAAGGCATGACATATTGACATGTATTCCTCCATCAGGAAATAAATGGATGGGTCTAGGTTCGATTCTAGATACATCGATTGTATCCATTTCTGCGACATGTAATCCGGACGGAGGGAGTATGATGTAAGAGCTAGGGATAATGACGAATGGCAACACAGTAAAAAAACACTGAAAACCCACTACAAAACCAAAGTAATCAAACCCACTGATATGAGATAGTACACTCATGCAACTCAGGATGCAAAACTACCAGGCAGTTTTCCTTACAAAAATCAACATTGTGGCCTTTAATCATACATTTTGCTACAACTAAATTTAGATCAGATAAAGGTTGGATTCACGCCGATTGACAAAATACATGCTGTTGTAAAAATATAGTGATATACAACAGGTACTTTGATAGAGGCAAAGGGGTCCCGATGTTTCGATGAGATGGTGGCTATCGTTTTCTGTGGGAGTCGACCTTGACGATCCGACTACGAACGTGCGAGATGTCGTGCCTTAGCAATCGCTAAACCAACTTCCGAGGGTTATTGACCACGCTGGAGCACGATCAACCTGACCACGAGGGCTTGTTTCCTGCGAGCAAACGAAGAACAAGCAAGAAACTAAGATTGCAATCTGGATATTGCGAATAAAAGGGGAAAGCTCTATTAATGAAGTTGGGGTTCTGTGACGCCTTGGTCTGGTGGTTGAACACAAACGAAGTACGCGAAGTTGCAGCTATGGCGAACTTTTAAACTAAACAACACCCAACGTCTAACCGGTGCCCTAAGGGCTATATATATGGAGCCAGAGGGGGGGGCAACTTCGGGGCCCTTGGGGAAGGGGTCCGAAACCAACCCTATCTCTTGTTTCCCCACACATGAGACTCTAAAAACAGCCTATACTTATGTATTTGAAATTACATGGGCTGGCCCAATAATAAGGGCAGCACCTAGAATAGCCTCTCGGACGAAGTTTATGAAGTGGTATCTTGTATATTTAGTCCAAGGCTTCATGCACTCATTATGGTGGCTTCAAGTCCCGAAATCATCACTTGTAACTCCGTTCTTGTTCCCCTTGCTGCGTGCCATCAACTCCATGCTTGTTCTTGCTCCAATGTTCATCCCTCTTATCCATGCCAGGCCCTTCATTTGTAAGCAAAACAAATGTATCCAATTTAGGCAGACATCATATTCTCATGAACATTAGAATCATTACCAAGAAAGCGAAAGTACTCGATAATTTAATTAGCGTGCGCGAGCTCTAGTAATTGGTCCAGTATATGTAGTAGTAGGGGCTGTGGGTGTAACAATGGTATTGATGTCCTCATCATACTTACATCTGCATTGGAGTACAGAGAATTCCTGCAAGAATCTTTCCTCACAGACGTTACCAGTGCAGAAATTCTTCTATCTGTTAAGCTTATTTTCTAAAAGAGAGATGGGTAAGAAACATGTAGAAAATATGACCAACATGCTATAAAATTTCATGATGCAAGGATACGCTGCGCTTCTTAGAATGGAGTTGACATATTTTTGATGGACCGGAGCGGACTAGTTCTTTGGCCACCGGAATCTGCTTATTATCGATGGGAGTTGGGTTTCTCTGTCTTTGGAGCAGATTCTATAAAAAGCTGGAGTTGGTTTATTATCTCCTGGCGTTTGGATCTTTTGCAAAGACCTGGTTTGTAACCCTTGATTCTAACATAGTCGTCTTCCCTTGCATGCCTTGTATAGAAGAATGGTGCTTCAATTATAAAACATGCTACTGACCGTAGATGTAATAGGTCTTGAAGAATAGAAAGGCATGACATATTGACATGTATTCCTCCATCCGGAAAAAAAAATGGATGGGTCTAGGCGTATTTCAGTTCTAGATACATCATTTTTTATCCATTTCGGCAACATATAATCCGGACGGAGGGAGTATGGTGTAAGAGCTAGGGATACGACAGGAAAACACAATAAAAAAACACTAGTTGAATGTAAAACTGTATGCTAGCGGAATACGTACAGAAAAAACTAAGGCAACATACACGTGTATGATTGGGAAACTAAGATGGCATTGCAACAAAGCACTAGGACAGCACTTCAATGTAAAAAAACATGGTATGGTAGATAGATGAAGTACATACTGATGAATAACAATGCATAAGATATTCAGAAGCATGATGTTCAAATTAAGCGAGATGGCATTGCGATAGAGCAAGGACCTTGTGGGGTGAAGAGGATTCAACATCTTTACGCAAGTCTTACGAAGAACTGCCTTTACATGTTCCATCATATTGGGTATCATTGACATCAAGTTTATTGGCCTTTACATTGCTCCGTGAGGTTCTTGTGGATATATCGGTGTGTGCAATTATATCTCGACATGCATGGAAGACAACTAGTAGTTAGATTTATGTAATGAGTGCACATGAGAGCGACATAAATAGTAGGACTGGGGTTAACTAGTAGCAACAGTGTCTCAAAACTAAAGGGAGAACAGAGATGAAAGCTACAGAATATGTATCGCTTTGTACTAGATTAACTAGATGGCACACAAAAGTATTAAATGTCAGACCCGATTCCAAGTCACATCGATCTAGCCAGTAACACCTCATATCACTTTGCGGCCTCATGCACGGTATTCCCAGGTGTCGCCTTACCATGGTCCGGGACCGTTTATGCCTTTTGGCTCACGTATATGATAGTGTCGCTAGCATCCATTTGACAGAGAACCGGGCCGACATGGCTAGTTGTGAACCCAAAGCGGCACTAACCCATGGGGACAGGCATACATGAATCACATCGAGCATGTCGATTGAAGGCGTGTGAATCCGGCTATAACCTTTGAGCTATGAGGACTCGGGAACCCGGCCGAATGTGAGCTAAGCGAGACTCGGATGTCACAGCGTGACATTTCCGAAGGATGCACACAAGAACGAAGTGAAACACATGCCGGCCATCAAGTGTCACCGAGTAGTAGTGTCTTTGGCTAGCAGGACTCCGGTGAACCGGGCTGTAGCGGACTACTATGGCTCGTGGAAGCACTAGACTACATTTCCCCATAAGAGAGGCTGCCAAGGATAAACAACTAGATTGTCGGATCCCACACATACCAAGCATTTCAATCATACACACAATATGCTCGATATGTGTAAATACAACATGGCATCTAACTCTACGACTCAAGTATTTATTCATTAGGCTCCGAGGAGCAAGATATTACAAACATGGGTCTCATGACCCAACATTCAGAGCATAAAAATCAAAGCACACGCGGAAGCTTAACATGTCTGAGTATAGACATCTACAAATGAAAAAGGCTGAGAAGCCCCGACTATCTACCGAGATCTGCCGGGGCACAAGATCGTAAATGAGGTATCAAGCTAAGCGTCAAGTCCATGAAACTATTAGCGTGACTGAAGTCTCTCTGCAAAAAAAAAAAAAAAGCATACGTGAGTACAAATGTACCCAGAAAGACTTAAATCTTAACTAACTACATATGCATCGGTATCTACAAAGGGGGTTGGGGTGTTTAACTGCAGCAAGCCAGCTTTGACTCGGTGGCTATCCTAAACTACTTGCCAAGTAACTCTTTTGAGGTGGCGCACACGAGTCCACATATTCACCATACCAATACACCACTATGGATCCGCTCCCGTCTCCCTACGAGAACGCCATCCATAGCACTCACGCTTATCTTGCGCATTTTAGAGTATCCACTTTCACTTGTCTATGAACCGTGAGGCAACCCGTAAGTCCTTTACGCGGACATGGCTATTCGAATAGATGTTGTTAACCCTGCAGGGGTGTACTTCTTCACACACGCTCTCGCCAGTTACCACCATGTACACGTCATGTATCTCGGCAACCTTCAAGCGGAAGCTTTGGCGAGAGTCGGCCACCGACGACTAACTACACAAGTCTCTAGTCCGGGTTTATCGCCTATTCGGGTTCCACCGCAAGGAGATCCGGCGGGGTGTCGCTCACGGCCCCAAGCGATGTGTGCAGGGTTCCCAAGTCCACCATCCAGGTGCCACTTGGTACACCGACCCCTTGTGCCTAGTCTGTCCCAAGCCCACCTGCATGCAAGGTGCCACTTGGAAGACTACTAACACTACCTACAAACACAAAAACTAGTTGCAACTCCTGGGACAGAGATCATGTTGATTAATAAGTCGAGAGGGGTCAGAAATACGGAACCCAATGTGTGGTAATGGCTGTTCATGGATCACAAACACAGAACTTCGGTTCACGAGGGCGGTTTCAATGAGACAACCCACCATGTACTCCTACATGGCCTCTCACCGCTACCTTTACCAAATCGTGTTCACACACTTAGCTCTCAACAGTAGGACATGTTCACAACTTCCTAATTCATCCCCGATGAATCAGACCTGACACAACTCTAAGCAATAGCGGGCATGACAAACAAGCATGAATGAGTAGGCACATCAGGGCTCAAACAACTCCTACTCATGCTAGTGGGTTTCATCTATTTCTTGTGGCAATGACAGTCATGCAGAGGAAAGGGGTTCAACTACCATAACATGTATCGAGTTGAGCGTTGTTGTCCTAATGCAGTAAAAAGAAGGCAGGAGCGAGAGAGTGGGATTGTATCGGAATGAACAAGGGGTTGTGCTTGCACTGGCACTTCGAAGATAGTATAGTTCTTCATCGGTGTCATCGATCACATCGCTTCGGTACACGTCTCTTGAGAGGGACAAGCACCGACAAACAAAGAAGAAACACAATCAATGCAATGCACAATATGATGCATGATCATGACATGGCAATATGCTGTGGTTTGGGCTAATGCAACTAGCAGCAGGTTAAATGAAGTTGGTTTGAATACAAGATTCAAATTCAAACTCCATATGTGATTATTCAAATGCCATTTAGTTGATTTGACCTAAACAGTGAACAAAAGTTGTTCTAACATGCATGAAAATGGTACAGATGGATAGATTGGATTTTTCTGATCATTTTTCATATATAATTTATTTCATTTGGAGTTACGGTTGAATTTATATGAATTTTAGAATTTTGGATATTTTCTGAAATAAATAAATCATTTCTGATTTATTTAAAACTCCAGAAAACATTTACTGCGTCAGCATGACATATTAGTGATGTCAGCAGGTCAACGGGCGGCCCAGGTCAAACTGACCGATGGGGCCTCTTGATCGATGACACAGAAGTCGACTCTGAGAGGTGACATGTGGGACCAGTCAAAGGCGACGTAGCCAAGTCAACATTGACAAAGGGCCCACTGTGGTTAGTGTTAATCTAACAGAGAAAATAATACTAATTAGTTTAGGCACTGGGGCCCACATGGCAGTGGCTCTAGGGGTGGCTTAGTTGGGTCATTAGTGGCTAATGACGGCCACGTCATCAGTCGCCGGAGTTCGGCCGGCGACGACCAAACCAATGAGGCTCATGGGAGTTGAGCCTGACGTGGTGGTCTTGTTGAGGGCATCTACGTGGAGCCGGGGCAGCGTGTAAATGCGGCGGCGACGAGCCGGGCGGCGGCCCGAGCTCGGAGGTGCTTCGAGACGGCGCTACGAGGCACAGCAGGACAGGTGAGTGGGTGCGTTAAAGCCACAGGGGCTTCTTGAGCACGAGGTGGGCTCGGGCATAGCGGCGGTGGCTAGAACGACGGCGGCGATATGCGCGGCGGAGCTGAGTTCTCGGCCAGGGCGGAGATGCGTCCTGGAGCTCGCGAACGCGAGGGGGGAGAGAGGGGTTCGGCGAGAAAGCTCACAGCGATCACCTTGAAGAGGTCAGCGGCTCGGGGGAGATCCGGTGCGGGCGGAACGACAAAGCCGATCTCCGGCGTCCGGAGGAAGTAGACGACGGCGAGGACGGTGCTACGGGGCTTCCGGCGTCACGTGGGTTGGTGGAGACGAAGAGGAGGGCGCGGCGGTTCTTCTGGAATTATCGGCGAGGCGAGGGGTGGACGATGGCCGCGGTGGTGCTCGTCGGCGCTCTCAGGTGCTCGTGGTCGATCGCGGGAGAGAGAGAGAGCAGAGGAGGAGGAGGGGGTCCAGAGAGAGAGGGGCGGTCAGGGGTTCCAGAGGGGTAGTGTGGCAGTGTTGGAGGCGTCCAGGCGTTGGGGACGCAGGCAGGCAGGGTGGAGGTGGCCGGGGCGCGTGCCGGTAGCCACGCGCCACCAGCTCGTCCTCTGGCAAGGAGGAAGGCAAGCGAGGAAGGGGCGGAGTGGGCTGGGCTGGCCCAGAAGGCCCGGCCAAGTGGAGCTGCTTGGAGTAAGCCGAAGTGGGTCTTACGCTCTGTTTTAATTTTTGTTCTGTTTTCTTTTTATCCAGTTATTTTGCCACTGCTTGTTAATTCAAAATGAATTCAAACAATGACAAAACACTCTGAACAATTTTATGGTGCTAGATGGACTTTTCCAACAACACATAAAACATTCCAAGGTTATTTGAAAATATATCCCATATGTTATGAATATAATTCCAAATTCAAATACAATAATGATTTAAATTCAGTGCCCAAAATATTCCTTACAAATGTTCATTATTTTTGGTTTGGTGCAAAAGCGTTGCCAAAAATATTAAACAGTTAATAAGAACATTTTGAGAAACACCGAATGCAATTTTCCGAGGTTCTTTGCCCTTCTTAAATTAAATCTTGAGGCTTCCAAATTTCCTCAATTCAGGTTTCAAAATTTAAACATGATGCAAGCAAGATGCAACACTAGGCAGCACCAGAAGCTAGGGATGTGACAAATCACCCCTACTAAACAAGAATCTCGTCCTGAGATTCAAGCGTAGGGTAAGATGGAAGGGGAACGCAACTAACACCATCTTCACGGTCCAGGTTGCACTTCATGAGAACACTGATTCGATCACCATCTTTGTCTCGATGTCTTGCTCTGAGAACTCCAACTAACATGACAAAGAGAGGAAAGGGATAATTTTAGAAGAGTCGATCTTCTCGAAGATCGAGCAACTCACGGAATGAGACCTAGAACCATCTCTCAGGTTGAGACACACAACACACCTCAAGAGGGGTGGAAACAAACAGAAGACGACGGTTCAGTTCAGCTCAAGTAGGCAACAATTCCACGCTTGAGTAAGATGGTGCATGGTTTCAAAGTAGCGAGAAGATAATTCCATGATTCCATATTGGGGAACCTTAGGGAGGTGACTTGTAGAAATATTCCCTTAAGTGGCAAAAAGAATTACTTTTGATACATAGATCATTGAAACTCTTTATACCAACCTAAGGCAATTCTCGAGCGACCATTTGGAGGGGTTCGGTAGAATGGCATACCCAGATTAGAATGGATGATGTGGATTACCTTGTTGAGAACAACAGAAGGGATGATTTTAGTAATTGGGGAGAAGCTCAACAGTAGAGAGTGAGTCCACTGTTTGAAAAGTTATAGCATAACCGAGGAAACTGAGAGCAATCCCAGTTAGTGCCGATGATAACACCTAGCGCTTGTGCGTGCTCTCAAGAACTTGAGCATTTCCATATTCATCAAGGTTTGACCAATATCCGTGTCAAGGATCCTGGCAACACAACATACTACCATGATGAATACCGGTGGAAGAGATGCAGATGCAAAAGAAGATAACACCTTCTCAGATTTCACCTTGGCGGGGCCAAGGGAACAAAATCTTGGTGATCGACCGAGAGAAATTTAGCACTCCGCTTCTAATGTTCTCCTAGATGTGCTAGCATACCCATTTATTGAAATGGTTTGGTATACGGAACATCAAGTAACAGGTCGGACTTCGGAAGCTCAAGAATCCATAAGAAATAACTAAGGAAGTAAATCCTGCAAAATCCTTATGGGAAGGTGGCCAACTTCTTCAATCAAGATACTACAATAATAGGTCTTCCGGCTGGGTGTGTTGGCCACGACATCCACTTACCGGTTACGGAGAGGCCAATATTATAGTTCTTGGGAAACGTTCCAACCGTCATATCTGCCTGAGATTCAGATATGGTTGGTGTCGGAATATTCCAGACTCGTTAAGTCTAGAAAGAAAGTTTGCAACACAAATCGACGAGATGACGTTGCGAGATTCTCGGGAAATGAACTATGATAGCAAGCTCCAAAACATGAGCTGGTTCTGCTACACACATGTGAACATGTTGTCCCGGACAAGCATGACCACATAGTAGTCTTATAGTAAAACGCTACCGAGTTCAGGTTGGGAACCACCATCGAGGACATCGAAGTCCTTGTGCACTTATCGACAAACTTCTTATCCTTGAACAAATCAATCAGTGGCTTGGTGTGCTAGGGACACATATAGAATGAAGGTTGCAAGTCTCCAAACCACAGAGTAGTTCGCACATATGCATGACTGATTTGGGGTGACTCTAGAGGAAGCAACATTGACTTTCTCGAATCCACGGCGGCAACTTGCTCCAAATGCACATGATTAGAGGAAGTCACTTCTTTCATCCAAGCATATGCTTCATGAATGGATCACGAAGATAATGCTTACAAAAGTTTCCAACACTAGCTGGATGTTCAACACGAATCATGGAGAAGGTAGGAATGTTGTCGATGGGCTCAACAACAATCCATCCAAAGCTTCCATATAAGTGGAATTCCAGAATTATGTGAACAAGGTGATAGCATTGGTCAGACCCGAAAGATATAATGGAGTATGCTCGAGGAAACAACCACGAGTAAGACAACATTACGAATATCGTTGGTTCTGATCTGATTTGACGATAACCCATACCCAAATCAAAGATTGGATAAGATGATAGATCCATTAACTGACCATGAGGGTCAATCAATGAAAATACCATCTTCCTTCAATACACACACACAAAGATATCCCTCTAAATGAACTATGTCGGACAAGCTTTCATCTTCCAACTCTCCAAGTTGTTGTTTATCTTAACCAACCAGCTCAGGGGTATGCAACACAGATTCTTGGAGAAGGGTGGTTACAAGCAACCAACTTGCTCACGACCTCAACATAGCGGTCAGGTGACGTCCTGGTGATACTTCCGAGAGGACTCAGAAAATCACGAACCATCGATATGTTATTAAGCTCGGGAACAATCTTGCTTTCGAAGCAAGACGATATGATCAAAGGAGCGAGGGATTGGCATAATCCTGACTCATTGATCGAGGAGTGCACCCGGAAATAAGGACTAGGTAGCACGATCAACCTTAGGGCGATGATTCAAAATCAACACGCTAAGAATGAGGTTATTGTCCATTTAACTACCAAACAGCGAGTTGCTAGGAGTATAGATTTCACACATCATAGTTCATCAGCCGGCATTCCGGTTGCAACAACACGGGAGCCGAGAAAGGACTATTGAGGGCGAGAAGTATCACTGTATCAAGAGTTCATAGGATGGTGTGCAATTCCCATGATAATCTTAATATAAAGATGGTAATACTGCAAGGTAGAGCAGAACAAAGGCTGGATTAGCAATTTGATCTGCGGAGCACAACTACTTGGACCCAATCCTGGATATGGATGAGGTTCTGGAGTTTGTTTCTCCTAGTCATTCCGGAATAGAATGGTTTGACGGACCACAAGAGTAATAGGCATCGATGAGCATGAGTGCACAACTACTATTGACTATCAATTGATAGACGAGGGCCAGAATACAACTAAAGAGGGACAACTCAAAGGAACATACGATTTTCTGAGTTGCGGATGCATAGATTTAGTATGTCAAACAAAGCTCAACATATTTCTTCCAGATAACCCATGCAGAAAGGTTGAACTGGCAGAGTCACAATATAGAATGGAGAACCCATCGAGAGCACTCCTATTGTGATCTTTTGATCCAACAAACATCTGCCGTAAGTGGTTCATAGTATTTGGAAGAAGGAAATACCACGGACCTCAAGGACTAACGCAAAGGTTACTAATAACCTAAGGGAGCCAGCAATTACTATCAACATGAAGTAGGTAGGGTGAATCTCGGGTTCAAAACCCAGAAGTGGAATACCTACATACTAAGTGGCATCACGGGATGCTTTCGAGAATGATGGCCAGAGTCATCACACTAGGACATAAATCATGGCTAGATTACTAGATGATCCCCTAGGACACCTAGGGTCATAATAATAACTCCAACATATATGTCGAGGTAATAGAATACCTCAACTCAGCATTTAGTGTGGTTAACCTGGCCAGAAAGGTCATCGAAAATAGAGGGAAGGATTTTGCAATTGCATCGGATTATTTAGAAACCTGGGATGACTCGGACAGCATAACGGCTCTAAATGCTCGAAAAAATTGGAGACATGCTACAAACATGGTGGCATAGCCACTCAGAAGCACAATATCAAGGTTTCGAGATCAACAGTTAACATACAGAAGTAGTAAAAACTGAACTGAGATTTGAAACTATCAATTCTATAAGCTATGGATTAGTAACACGTCATCTGATAGATAGATGAGAAGGCCTAGTTCTTAATCCCGTAGAAGAGAAGAGGATGACTCATATCGAAGGCCATGAGGTATAAGGAGTAAAAAGAGCCTTACGTTCCTTCCACAATCAATTCCCTTACATAACTAAAGCATTTATAGACACAACTTGACCGGTTTGTCTTGGTAATCCTACTGAGCAATCGGGCTCTGATACCAAAGCTGTCGGGACCCGATTCTAAGTCACATCGATCTAGCCGGTAACACCTCATATCACTTTGCGGCCTCACGCACGGTATTCCCACGAGGTGTCGCCTTACCATGGCGGGACCGTTTGTGCCTTTTGGCTCATGTATATGATAGTGTCGCTAGCATCCATATGATGAGAGAACCGGGCCGACATGGCTAGTCGTGAACCCAAAGTGGCACTACCCCATGGGGACAGGCATACATGAATCACATCGAGCATGTCGGTCGCCAGCTGTGAATCCGGGCTGTAGCACTTTGGGCTAATAGGACTCAGGAACCCGGTATGGCAGTAGGCGGGACTCGGATGTCACCGCGTGACATTTCCCCGAAGGACGGAGACACATGAGCGAAGTGAAACACATGCCGGCCGATCAAGTGTCACGAGAAGTAGTCTTTGGGCTAGCGAGGACTCCAGTGAACCGGGCTGTAGCGGACCACTATGGCTCGAGGAAGCACTAGACTACATTTCCCCATAAGAGGCTGCCAAGGATAAACAACTAGATTGTCGGATCCCACACATACCAAGCATTTCAATCATACACACAATATGCTCGATATGTGTAAATACAACATGGCATCACAACATAACTCTACGACTCAAGTATTTATTCATTAGGCTCCGAGGAGCGAGATATTACAAACATGGGTCTCATGACCCAACATTCAGAGCATACAAATTAAAGCACACGCGGAAGCTTAACATGTCTGAGTATAGACATCTACAAATGAAAAAGGCTGAGAAGCCCGACTATCTACCAGATCCTGCCGGGGGCATAAGATCGTAGCTGAGGTATCAAGCTAAACGTCGAAGTCCACGCGGAACTATTAGCGAGACTGAAGTCTCTCTGCAAAACATAAATTAAGCAAACATGAGTACAAATGTACCCAGCAAGACTTACATCAAAACTAACTACATATGCATCGGTATCAACAAATGGGGTGGTGGAGTTTAACTGTAGCAAGCCAGCTTTGACTCGGTGGCTATCCTAAACTACGACTGCAAGTAACTCTTTTGAGGTGGCGCTGCGAGTCCACATATTCACCATACCAATACACCACTATGGATCCGCTCCCGTCTCCCTCACGAGAACGCCATCCATAGCACTCACGCTTATCTTGCGCATTTTAGAGTATCCACTTTCACTTGTCTATGAACCGTATGCAGCAACCTGTAAGTCCTTTACGCGGACACGGCTATTGAATAGATGATGTTAACCCTGCGGTGTACTTCTTCACACAAGCTCTCGCCACTTACCACCATGTACACGTCGTGTATCTCGGCAACCTTCAAGCGGAAGCTTTGGCGAAAGTCGGCCATGACACGACTAACCACACAAGTCTCTAGTCCAGGTTTATCGCCTATTCGGGTTCCATCCGCAAGGAGATCCGGCCGGGTGTCGCTCACGGCCCCAAACGATGTGTGCAGGGTTCCCAAGTCCACCATCCGGTGCCACTTGGTACACCGGCCACTTTGTGCCTAATCTGTCCCAAGCCCACACTGTAGGGTGCCACTTGGTAGACTACTAACACTACCTACAAACACCGAAACTAGTTGCAACTCCTGGACAGAGATCATGTTGATTAATAAGTCGAGAGGGGTCGAGTTACGAGAACCAAATGTGTGGTAGTAATGCTTGTTCATGGATCACAAACACGAACTCAGTTCGAGGGCGGTTTCAATGAGACAACCTACCATGTACTCCTACATGGCCTCTCACCGCTACCTTAACCAAATCGTGTTCACACACTTAGCTCTCAACAGTAGGACATGTTCACAACTTCCCAATTCATCCTCGATGAATCAGACCTGACACAACTATAAGAAATAGCAGGCATGACAAACGAGCAAGAACGAGTAGGCACATCAGGGCTCAAACAACTCCTACTCATGCTAGTGGGTTTCATCTATTTACTGTGGCACTGACAGGTCATGCAGAGGAAAGGGGTTCAACTACCGCAACATGTATCAGTTGAAGCATTGTTGTCCTAATGCAGTAAAAGAGAGCAGGAGCGAGAGAGTGGGATTGTATCGGAATGAACAAGGGGGTTGTGCTTGCCTGGCACTTCTGAAGATAGTATAGTTCTTCATCGGTGTCATCGATCACATCGTCGGTACACGTCTCTTTGAGAGGGACAAGCACCGACAAACAAAGAAGAAACACAATCAATGCAATGCACAATATGATGCATGATCATGACATGGCAATATGCTGTGGTTTGGGCTAATGCAACTAGCAGCAGGTTAAATGAAGTTGGTTTGAATACAAGATTCAAATTCAAACTCCATATGTGATTATTCAAATGCCATTTAGTTGATTTGACCTAAACAGTGAACAAAAGTTGTTCTAACATGCATGAAAATGGTACAGATGGATAGATTGGATTTTTCTGATCATTTTTCATATATAATTTATTTCATTTGGAGTTACGGTTGAATTTATATGAATTTTAGAAGTTTAGGATATTTTCTGAAATAAATAAATCATTTCAGATATATTTAAAACTCGAAAAACATTTCATCGGCCCAAGATGACATATTAGTGATGTCGGCAGGTCAACGGGCGGCCAGGTCAAACTTGACCGGTGGGGCCTCTTGGTCGATGACACGTAGTCACCATGAGGTGACATGTGGGACCCGGTCAAAGCTGACGTGGCCAAGTCAACATTGACAGGCGGGGCCCACTGTGGTTAGTGTTAATCTAACAGAGAAAATAATACTAATTAGTTTAGGCACTGGGGCCCACATGGCAGTGGCTCTAGGGGTGGCTTAGTTGGGTCATTAGTGGCAAATGACGGGCACGTCATCAGTCGCCGGAGTTCGTGCCGACGACCAAACCAACAGCGAGGCTCATGGGAGTTGAGCTTCTGACAGCGGTGGAGTGCGCTGAGGGCATCTACGCGGAGCTGGAACTCGCCCGCATCTAGGGGTGCTAGCGGAAGGAGCCGGGGCGGCGTGTAACTGCGGCGGCGACAAGCCGGGCGGCGGCCGGAGCTCGGAGGTGCCGAGGCGGCGCTTACGAACGCAGCGGACAGTGAGTGGGTGCGTTAAACCACGAGGGCTTCTTGAGCAAGAGGGTGGGCTCGGGCATAGCGGCGGTGGCTAGAACGACGGCAGCGGCGACATGCGGGCGGAGCCGAGTTCTCGGCCATGGCGGAGATGCGTCTGAGCTCATGAACGCGAGGGAGAAGAGGGGTTTGGCGCGGAAGCTCACAGCGATCACGTTGAAGAGATCAGCGGCTCGGGGGAGATCCGGTGCGGGTGGAACAACGAAGCCGATCTCCGGCGTCCGGAGGAAGAAGGCGACGGCGAGGACGGTGCTACGGGGCTTCCGGCGTCACGTGGGTTGGTGGAGACGAAGAGGAGGGCGTGGCGGTTCTTCTGGAAGCATCGGCGAGGCCAGGGGTGGACGATGGCCGCGGTGGTGCTCGTCGGCGCTCTCAGGTGCTCGTGGTCGATCGCGGGAGAGAGAGAGAGAGAGAGTAGAGGAGGAGGAGGGGTTCTAGAGAGAGAGGGGCGGTCAGGGGTTCCAGAGGGGTAGTGTGGCAACGTTGGAGGCGTCCAGGCGTTGGGGACGCAGGCAGGCAGGGTGGAGGTGGCGGGCGTGCGGCGGCTGCCACTACCGCTGTCCTCTGCAAGGAGGAAGATGACAGGGGAAGGGGCCAGGTGGGCTGGGCTGGCCAACTGGGCCGGCCAAGTGGGCTGCAGGTAAGCCAGCCAGGAGAGAGGGGTCTTCTGCATGTTTTGAAATATAGTGGGCGCGAGCGATTTCGGGCGAGGAGAGCGTGTTTTGAAATAGTGGGCGCGAGCTATTTCGGGAGAGGAGAGCATGTTTTACCGACCATGGTTTATGAATTATTCGGCACATGTCATTTCGGCCGAGGAGAAGGCGCGCTTGGATGAAGTTACGAACCTACCCTCAATGCATAACGAGCTAATTAATGCGTCTCCCACATAGGAGGGTAATTTCGCGTCTCCCATTTATTTGCTTTAAGAATTCCACCGAAAGAGGATGTTTAACAGTTCGTTCAAAATTTGGGAGAACGAGCATCCACGTCTACCTTACCAAGTCGATTCGAATCAAGCTAAAAAAAGTCGATTCGAATCAAATTTAGAAATATTAGCTTGCCACTTCTTTTTTAGATGGAGAGATGATGCTCAGGAGTAATGTGTTTTTACATGCTCGTTGCTAGCGATTTACTATATGACAAATAGTTGACCCACTCAAAAACGGGAATCAAACCCAAAAATGAAATATCTCGATTCAATGAAATAGCTCATTCACCGAGTCAAAATACTAAACTAAATCCAAAATTGAACACCTCAATCAAATAACATGTTGTACAGTATTATAGTACTCCATGAACATGTTGAAAGTCAAATTAATGAACTTGTTTGATATACACATATATCCGTTCATGTGTGGATTACGGAACAACATGTTCTCCAATTTTAATATTTGAATACAAGTTTATATCGAAACATGGTTTATATCAGTCTTTAATGCATAAAACGCGACCTCCCCCTCTCCCGGGCTCCTGCTCTCTCTCTCTCTCTCTCTCTCTCTCTCTCTCTCTCTCTCTCTCTCTCTCTCTCTCTCTCTCATGACAATCTTCAGATTACATACGCATCCAACACACAAACCTTGTTGGTCCTCTCTCTTTCTCTCCATCTTTCTCTCTCTCTCTGTGTGTGCGTGGGGGGGTCTTTCTAGTTCGCATGCATATATACTCCATCTATAGGTCTCTCTCAAGCACTATGTATGATTCTCTAGTCCAAGCTAGATATCTTGGGTGCACTCATCGACGCACACAAATTCCTTGGCTCGTTGCTCGTAACTCTCTCACGCACCACTGGCTGCCCTCGGAGCTCTTCCCCTCTCTCTCAAACTCTCTATCTACCTGGGTCACACATACACATGCATATCTCACTCGCACTCGATAGGCCCATCTAAAACTCTATCTCTCTCCCTCGTTCTCTCTCCGTCTCACACGCACACACACACAATCTCATGCCTATGATGGTCTCTCACTCAGTTGTAGGCACACGCAGTCCCCCTTATATGTATATGACTAGCTAATCTTAGTCTCCATCACAAACATGTGCATGGTCTATCTCGATTTCTCTCGGGGCATCTTTCTATCGCGCACGCACCTCCCTCGATCTCCCACCCATATAGTCCCCTCACAATCTCGAGGGGGTCTCTCTATCACAAACACACCCTCTCGCCCTCCCCATGCGTCCATGTTCTCCATGTGTCCCTCTCGACCTTTGTTCCTTGTTGGCCAAACCTCTATTGGACATGTGCTATAGGGTGTCTCTCTCCGTTGCAAACAATCACACACTAGCTATCTTCGTGTATCTCCTCGCCTCGCTTTTCTATCTCGGAGATGCATGCGTGATATGTTCGCCTAAGAAACGAAAAAACACACACTCTCTCTAATTTATCATTTGTTGTCACTTTCTCTTTCACACACACACACTCTTTTCGCACACTTACTCATTCTCCTTCACACGCACTTGATCCCTCTCGACTTTGGCACTCTCCTCGGTCCATAGCATATTGATTTATTGATCAAACATCACAAAGTTTGACCATGTACGTGGAGAAAAACAATTACATCTGGAACGACAAACATATACCATTAGATTCACCATGAGATGTAGTTTCGTATGATGTATCTTTGGTATTGAAGATATAAATAACATTTGTGTAAACCTGATCAAAGTTTCTAAAGTTTGACTTCTAAAAAAGTTACATGCACTGCATTATCGAGCGGATGGAATATCTCTTTCCCCCTCTCAGCTATCTGACGCACCACTCAGCCTTATCGGGGCCCCTCAATCACTCTCAAACTTTATATCTCCCTGGTTCACACATACACATGTCTCGCTCGCTCTATACATATAGACCCATCCAACACTCTCCGCCCTTGTTCTCTCTCTATGTGACACCCCCCCCCCCCTAATAAGTACCATAATCCCTCACTCCATCATAGGCGCAAGCACTTCCCCCCTAAGTATGATTATGTCTCACTAGCCATCAGGAACACACATATTGTATCCTTCCATCCATACGTCTATCTCGATATCTCTTGGGGTATCTTCTATCACACAGACTCCTTGTCACTCGATCTCCCACCCATGTTGTCCCATCACGATCTCCAGAGGATCTCTCTATGACAAACATACACTCTCTCCTCCCCATGTCTGCATTTTCTCCGTACGTCTCTCTCGACCTCTCTCCCTTGTTTGTCAGACCCCTCTTGGCCACGTGCTAGGGGTGTTGCTCTCTCGGTTGCAAACAACCACACACTATCTCCTCACGTTGCTTCCGTTGTCGAAGATGCATGTGTGATATGTTTGCATAAGACACACACGTTTTTCTCGACTTTTTATCGAGTGTTGTCCATGTCTCTTTCACACACTTTACACACACTTTTTTCGCTCACTCTTTCTATTTCTCTCTCTCTCTCTCTCTCTCTCTCTAGTTAGGGACTCTCTCACGTCCATAAGCATATGGATGTTTGAAAAGTCAAACCTCGTAAAAGTTTGACCAGGTATATGTGGAGAAAAACATTTACATCTGGAAAGATCATTAGATTCATCACAACATGTACTTACTTCATACTATCATTTATCTTTGCTATTGTAGATATAAGTAATTTATTTATAAACTTGGTCAAAGTTTCAAAAGTTTGACTTGAAAAAAAATGTTGCAACTACATTATCGAACGGAGGGAGTAGCTCTTTCTCTCTCTCTCTCTCTCTCTCTCTCTCTTTATCTCTCACGGGCCTCCTCTCACACGAACACTCTATACCGACGGATTATACGCTCAATCGTGTCAGCGTATAGCTCAAATATATTGTTTAGTTGATCGGTCAACCAGTCCACATGCTGCCTTGTCAACTCGTGTTCTCAGATATCTTCATGTGCTGGCCCATGTGGCGGTGGGTGAAAATAAGTAAACTAGAGGCCCATCTCGACACGCGGTGAAGTAAACAAAGTTGAAACCACTGAGGTAGCACCACCTTGCACGCTAGTAAATTGAGGGCGCATTGAGGACACACTTCTTCCGCGTGGAGGACGACTCACAAGCACAATTCACCACTGCCTCAAGCATGCATGTAAGGACGACTTCACGCACACCCAAAGACACAACACACACCAGCACACGTGTACACCGGCGTCGCCCGTCGGCTTGAGATGGACGGCGAGGCAGCCAACAAGAGGAGGCGGCTCGAGCCAAAACCGCATCCGGTGAGCTCAGACTTCATCAAGAACCTCTCCCGACGACATGCTGCTCGTCATCATCGGCCTCCTCCCACCAAATCTGCCATGCGGACCGCCTGCTCTCCTGGCGGTGGTGCCCCCTCTGGCGCCCGCGTCCCCTCAACCTCACCGTCGATAGCTGCCTACTGCGGCAGGGATTACCAACGCTTGGCCACGGTCTCCAAGATCCTTTCATCGCCCCTGGGCCAGCCAGACGCCTTGACATCCGCATGTTCAGTACCAACTGCAAGGTCCAACCCAAGTTCGACGAGTGGTTCTTATCCCCCGCCCTAGATCAGCTCGAGGAGCTCAGCTTTGAAGCTGGACGATGTCGCTCTCTGCCGCGCTCTCCGCCTCACGCCAACGCTGCGCTGCGCCAGCTTCAGCTCCTGCTATCTTCCCCAGATTAATGCCGCGCCCGCCCTTCTTCTCCCTCAACTCAAGCAGCTCGACCTCTTCGACATTGTCATCTCGAGGAAGGCTATGGAGCACCTGCTCCGCAGTTGTACTGCGCTTGAGTACCTTCATCTTGAGCAGATCCACGGGTTCATTAGCCTCCACATCGCCTCAACGAATCTCCGATGGATTTATGTGTCTTGCTGGCCCTGCAACAAGACATCAAGTGGGAAGAGATCACTCCAGCTGTTCCACGTTATGGTCATTGAGAATGCGCCTTTCCTTGAGAGATTGCTTGTATCGGATCTAGAAGGTCCAACAAAAATCAGGGTCATTGACGCGCCGAAATTGACAGCGTTGGTGCACTCGTCTGCCAAATTCTCCGAACTCTTTATTATATCCGTAATCGTTCAGGTACAACACTCATCTTCTTCTCCGTCTTCTTGAAATTCACATTTTTAAATTTCTTCTTGATGTATTTACGACCGTCTTCTAGAAAATGATTCCCACAAGCTTGACCCAGTCTATGCGCACAGTGAAGATCTTGGCAATAAAATCGGTCCCAATCTGGATCAAGTTGTTGGATTCCTTACATGCTTTCCGTGCACGGAGAAGCTACTCATCGAGGTGAAACTTCTTTCCTATTAGTAAACAGTAATCACAACGAAGCTCAAATTTTTCATAATTTTCCCAAATTACGATGACAAGTGTAGTGTTCAAAACTGCATCTATGCACTGCTCCGAAAGAAATGTTTTTAGTATTTTTTTCTCACGTGATAACCTGCATCGTTTTTTTGTTGTACTACTATAGTAGCCTAGGCTAGTCATAGTGGAAAGTAACTTAGACTACTCCAGTAACTCTATGGTTACCCTAAGAGCAAGTACGACCTCCGTCCTGGTTTACTCTTCCTATTTTGTAGTATCAAAATTTGACCATAGATTTAACTGACAAAATGTTAATGCATGTCACTAAGAACTATATCGTTGGATTCGTATTTGACATAATTTCAAATGGTGTAATTTTTAGTGACATGCATTGCCATTTTCTTACATAAATATATGGTCGAAATTTTATACTAAATAAGAGGTAGTACAAAAGTGGGCTATAACGGCCGTCCACTATGTAGGCCAAAACACGTGCCAAATTCACTTGTGATGCATTTGGCATCGATGCCCCTCCATTGCTCACCTGGTGCCCCAATCTGGATCACCTACTTTGCTCCGGTGCCAAATTAACTCACGCAATAAAAAAACAGTTGCGTGGGTGAGAGAGAGGACTGAGGCAATAAAAAAACACTTGTTTGGGAGAGTGAGAGGCTGGTGTTGTTGGTTTCATTGATTTGTTTATACATGTGGGTCTGTGTGCACAGCGGTGCCAACTCTCTCACATCGCGAGAGCGGTGCCATAATCTTTTGATTTGACATCGATGCATATTATGTGGCATACTTTTGCGAAATATGGCATCGGCCACATAGTGGAAGGCAACAAGCGCCCAAGCTCTTCACGTACTCCTAGGTAAATGAGAGGAAAGAGAAAGAGAGAGAGAGAGAGAGAGAGAGAGAGAGTGAAAAATATCACTAGCCAGCCAACCCTATCGTATGAGCGAATGATAATGGTACCTCTTGATGACACGGCAATCTTATACAGCCAGCTGCTCTAATATGTTATCTTCTTTTGCGGATAAAAAAAGACCCGAAAGTGAAAAATGTGCTGCACTATAACAATCTCATCGAATGCCTTGATCTCCATCTTACAGAAATTGATTTGATCGACTACCGAGGCAGCACATCTGAGATTAAAAATGCCAGGTTCTTTGTTCTGGAGGCAAGTGTGCTCAAGGTAGTGAGGTTTGGCGTTCTCTGGCGCAACAATGAATGGTGTGCTGATCACCGCAAGCGTCTAAGCCTAAATGACAAAGTCTCCGCAGAAGCTGATTTTTTTTTAAACATCAAGTGGCCATAGACTCAAAAACTTATTTGCCTATTAGTGACTTGTCAGGGCGGTGGATTTTAGTTTGTACGATAATGCTGCATCCACCTAAAGTAACGAAAGTTCTTACGTAAACTTCCTAGTAATTCCCTCTTCGTAGGTGCAGACATTACTCCTAACATTTGTAATATCAGTTTGAAACTTGTAATATTGCCGTGTCCTATTACTGAGTTTTCAAAATCCTGCGAATCAAACAGGTCCTGAGTTGATGATGATGTTGTGCCTGCCATCTTTCACCAATAGCCGTCGGATCTAGATCTGACGCATACAAACCAAAATTCTCCAGTTTTGCAAAAAATGCCCGCACTTGTTCCCTATTTACAAACAACTCCTTGTCTCTCACAATCAGCCTTATCTCCTCCCCACCACATCTAGAAGGCCATGGAAAAATATGGTGCGATGGCGCTGCCAGCCGCAAATCCACCCCCAATCTTGGTGTTCCATGCAATGCACGGGCATCTACGCACTGGAAATTATGTCGAACACGGCTAGTTGTAAGCAGGCTAGGTCTACAGCCATGATGATAGTGACTGCAGAAAGTGAGGCTGACTATGGTATGTCGAACACGGCGCCTATACTCAGGTGTCATCTCCAGTATAGGGTCTTGTCACTTCACTGTGAGGAGCTGCACGTAATAATTTGACCAACAGGTAGTACAGTGCTACTACATTGGTAGTACTACTACTACTAGTACTAGCAGCACCGTCTGGATTTAGTAGTACTACCACGTCCATCTGGATTTAGTATTTGACTAGCAATATCTAGTAATGCATCTCACAAAAATTGTACTACTCCCTCTGTAAATAAATACATGGTGAATTGTTTTATTCCTCGGCGAGATAACTTAATGTCTTTTTGCTACTTAATAGGATTACATGAAATGAACTAACCACTGCATGTGCTGTTTGGTAGTCTCAAGTCATTGAAAGCATGCAGACGCAGTGGGGCCGCAGCTTCATTGACTTATCGCACCTGCCTTTTGTGTGTATGACACGTGGGCCCAACGGGTGGTGGCCAACCTGTCATACAACCAAAGGCAGGTCTGATGAGAGGGGTGAGGAGTAGATGGCGAACACGCACGTGAACTCAACGCACTGCACTTCTCATATAAAGGCTCCCGCCACCCAATCTCTTAAATCCTACACACCCTCGCACCCAAGGGCAAGAGTGATCACTCCAATCGCAAGATCGATTGACTAGAAGCTAGACTTATGGAGGCGATGGCGCGAGCATCAGCCATTGTGCCGAGATGGTCCTGCCACGCCGACTGCCCTGCAGACCAAGAACGTCTCCAGGTAGTGCTTGAGGCCGCCAGGGCGAGGGGCCGCTTGGACAACGGCTTCATCTCCTTGTTCGATAAGGTCCTCGTCGGCTTCCTCGATAAGTTCACCGTCGTCAAGAAGCTCGCGGATGACCTTGACGTCGCCTCTAGCCCACGCGCCCGTGCTCTGCGATGCACCGCCACCCTAAACGGCCTCTATGGTGACAACCTCTTGACGCGACTGGTGGCCTCGACGCCGTCGCCGCCCGGAGAATGTCCACCTCGAGAAGGCCTATGCGCAGGTTCGCGCAGCAAGACACCATCGACATAATCACCCACGTCTACGCACAAATCGTCCACAAGGACTACTACATGCAAGAGGAGGACGATAGGACGCTGGCCTTCTTGGACCGCAGGGCAACCTTGGACGGCATTGTTCAGAAGCACGTTGAGCTTGCCGCCAACACCGCTGCTCCTCACACGTCGGTTGGTGACCCGGTGCACTAGGGCATGAGGATGTCGTTGATGGATCCGTATGTATCTTTATCTTTCCGTCAAATCCATGTAGTAGTATATGGTACTACTAGTAGTTATCTTACCTTTCGCATCAACTTAATAATTTTCCTACGTACTCCGTGCATGAACTGCGCCAGAACCAAACTTCTCATTACTCTAGGGAAAATCGTTATTTCTATCTATCGGTCGCGCCATGGAGCGAACCAAATTTTACAAGTTACAAGTTCAAAAGGAAAAGCTGCCGTGTTCAAGCGTCGCACCCCACACGGTTGGTCCGCAAGACGCTACTCAAGAGGGAATGCGTACTGTGTTGCATTTTCACTTACAAGTGGGACCGCAGTTGAGCAAACCGACTATCGGCAAACCCCCACCCCACCCACCGTGCGATGGCTGAGAAAATAGGAGGGAGAAGAGATGGTTGTAGCACGGACTCCAAGAAAATTGGTGTCGGATGGGACTCGTGTGGGTGGCATGTGCCGTACTGCTAGACATGAATGCTAGTTATGGCCCATGCCACCCCACTTATCGAGGTGCTGGTTACGTAGAACAAATTTCCTGGAGTCCGTGCTCAGCCCTCCTCTATCTCTCTTCTCAGCCAGCCAATGACGCCTTGTGAGCCCATCGTCTGTTTGCTCATATGCGGTCCCACATGTCAGTGAAAACGCAAGAGGACCCACTAAACCTGCACATCTTTCACCTCAACGTGCTGGTGATGAAAAACAAATCCAATAAAGATCTTTGATGGCCGCTTTTGGAGTTACTCAAGAGTAGTAAGAAAGATTCTATTTACAGTTTAAGCCAAGATGCACATCACGTGGCTTCAACTACCACTCTATTTTCTTGCATGACACGACCTGGATGCTGGATGTCCCACGTGTCGGCAGAAGGAGGAAGAACTCGACCAAGTATTCGGTTGTGCTCTCGGATTATACTAGTTGTGCTAACTTAAAATGTTATTGTGTAGAATGGATGCAAGTTTTGGTATTGGGAAGAAGAGTACAACGATATATTGATAGAGCGCAATTTAGTAGATGTTCTAGCACTTTTAGCTAGCATAGAGGCTTAGAGATGAGACTGGTGCACTTGTTGATAGAATAGATAATAGACACGTCTACTTCTTTACACTCGAAGAAGAAAGAAGCACGCAAGATCGAGCCTCCGCAGATCAACAATGAATGCATCGAGAAGGCAATAATCCAACTTACAGGAGCAGTTATGAAAGTTGGATATCTTCTAAAATGTATTCTTGTGGTTCTTGTTTTCTTTGGTCTTGCTTTTCTAGTCAAAATTTTGGTGATGTATTTCCATGTACCAAAAAATCAATGATGAAAAAAAGATATGTGTTTGCAAAGAAAGATGTACGTGGCCGTGATGCGTCTGCGCGTTCGGCGCACGGCCACCGCATCCGAGAAATGGCCCTGACACGACCCCATTGCCCTACCCAAACAGACAGAATCTGGGCAAAACGGAGGTCCGTTTGGGGTCGTGTGTTGGAGTTGGCCTTACAAATGGGACCGCAGTTGAGGAAACCGACTATCGGCAAACCCCCACCTCGCGCGCCGCGCGATGGCTGAGTTAGAGAAACGACGAGGTTGAAGAGATTGCTGTAGCAGGGACTCCAAGAAATATGGTGTCAGATGAAAGTCGTGCTGGTGGCGTGTGTCGTACTCCTTGACGTGAATGCTTGTTCTCGCCCGTGCCACCCTACTACTCCTAGTACTACTTATAGTACTAGTATCGAGGATTCGAGGTGCTGATTACGTCTGATGAACACATTAACATATGGCCCACCTCACACCGTGGCCAAATTTCACGGAGTCTGTGCTAGGTTAAAAAGTGTTCTTTGTGAGGATGGGTGGCTGGTCTCAAGTTTAAAACTTGTTGTATTACGTACGTGAAGCGTAGAGATAGTGCAGCATGTGAAGCTAGTACAAATAGTGTACTATTATTGATTGGCCTCATCCGATAACCTGTTGCAATGCACGTACAATTATGTATTCGGAAAATATTTTTTTGCCTCGTCTAATCACCCACTCATATAAGCGACTAGAAATCCATTCATAAATTTAGTAAGTTTATCACAGGCATATCATTTTATTACATACAAGAGGTCATCAACCCACAACGACAACGAGGATACATTATAAATACTAAAGTTTTCATCACACAACAAATAACAAGCAATGAAATGAACTTCAACTCAGCCAATCCTCAGCGTTGGAAACGCTTGCTTTGAACCACAAGTGATCCTCTGGGAAGGGCCAGTTATTGTAAATCTCGAGGCCAACGCAGGACTGATCATCCAGGCTGAAGCGGCCTACTATATCACGACCAGGGTAGGTAACCACCGAAATGTCCGACGTATAGATACAATTGCTTCTCATAAATGGTAGTAACGTTGTGTCAACAACAGCTGGATCGGCTTTCACCATCATTGGATAGTTTTGTCCAAGGAAGAGCGAGTTTTCTCCAAGACTATCAATACTGTACAAGGGAGAAGGTGTTGGCGCTAGCATGAAGTATCCATCGAATACCATCCAGCGGGTGTTGGAATAGGTCCGGAGAGTGCAACCATGGGAGACAACACCTGCTTCCTTAGTAGTAACATCGGTGATGGGCTGTATCTGAGACAAGAAGGGGTGATCCATCGGAAGTTGCAAGGCACCACTGAGTATATGGCCCTCCTCGTCCTCATGCTCGTGATCATCACCATCGTCATCTCCCCCTTGGTTATAAATTTTTTCAAGTATAGGTGGTGGAATGTTCATAGGACCTTGGAAACACAAGAAGAAGGTTAATTAGTAGAGAAGGGAAATTGCTAACTCGCATGCATGTGGATGAAACAATTATAATTAGGGCGGAAGACAAACGTACCAAAACTACAAGGATCCCATGCAAAAACAGTGCCACGAGTGGTGGCAGCAAACACAAGACCCTCGTATTGAATTGCATCACAGTACACATCCGTGTATAGAAACTGATTTTTGACCAATATCTATCCAGTCGAACCACGAAGGACGGCAACAAGCTTGTCAAAGATAGAAACAACTTCATAGTTCTTGTAATTCCAAGAGCGGTCGGGAACTCAACAAATTGCTATCTTCCATAGACGATACTCACCATGATCGTATTTGAACGTACGTAGATCATCTGTGTGCTCACCCTCAGGGCATTCTGAGATTTTTGGAAGTGGAATCCGCTGACGAGTGTACACATTCACAAGTTCCCACTCACAATCGTACCCAATATAAACAACCCAATCTCCATTTGCGCCAGCCCAGGCCTTACCCTGAAGCGATGGCATCTTGACATCACATGTATCGTTATCAAGCGACATCAACTTCCACAAGGCGAGGTCTCCGTCGTCCGCTCGCCAGCGAGCAGGGTCATGGCGAAGAAGATAGGGGAGATCAAACCGCTCCTGGACCCTTGGGTTCCTTGTAATGATGTTATTAGTTGAGTCGAGAATGGGCTTGAACGAACCTGCCATGCTAGCCAAGGTGATGACATCGCGATCAATGAGTTCCTCCACCACGTCGTCTTTCAGATTGGGACAAGAATAACGGGGTCGTTTCTGTCCTGTTCCCTCCATGGAGAAGACGATCGAACAATGGCAGAAGGAAGGGTGAAGGCAAATGGAGGAGGGAGGAAGAGCGTGCGACAGCAGTTCCAAATCGAGAGGGAAAGGCGAAGAGTAGGTGGACGGTTGCCAGTTTGCCACGGTACACGAAGAGGCACCCCGGCCTACACGTCCTTTCGGAAATTGTACAAAAGGACTCGTCGTCGTCTCACTGACATGTTGGAACGGGACCACATGTCAACGAAACATGGTGTGTAATTTCTCGTGCAAAATGCGATCTGGCCGCGTTGGCCCGAGGTGCCGCATTAGTTATCAACCTTTATTTTTTTAACATACAATCTGAGTGGATAGCTCCTGTGGTCATCACATGTGAGCGGATATATAGCTGGGCTAGGTGGGCAAAGCGGTAAGTGCTAAAGAGTTGATCCAATGCTTGGTTTTGTTTGGATTTTCCAACTATGAACATTGGATAGAGTGAATCAATGGCTTACGTTCAAAGTTATTCTCATACTATAGAATGGTATACTGAGCGTGGAGAGATTTGGTTGACTTTATATCGCTGAATAATATAAAATATTATGAGTGCGAGGCGCTCCAACCCGAGGTTTGTTGCTCCTTCTCGGTCGTCGGGAATCTATGTTCTTCCACTCTTTCATTTAAGACATGAGATTTGTTCATCCTTTTGCCGACACGCGGGGCATCTATATGCCTCCATTTTACAAAATCATACTATATGCCTCCATGACATGCGGAAATTTAGCATCAAGGTGGCGTGTCATGGAAGAAAATGGAGATATGCGGCGTAAGTGAGTCGTGCACTTGATGGCACCTAGTACTACGCAATATTTTTTCTCCTCGATGGCACGTGAATAGTGCACGCGTACTCAATAATGAAGGAACGGGATGGTGGCCATGGACATGGTCGGCCCTTTTTGAAGAGAATACTAATAAATAACTTTGATGTGTCCTGTCAACTCGCAGAACAACGAGAAGCTTGCTTACTGTGCCTTCTCCCTCGCCAACGCGTGCGCGGTGGCTCGCAACACGAGGAGAAACTTTTGCTTACAAGCGGTGGACGTGCGGCAGTTCATTTGGTGTCAGATTGCCAGAAGTACTACTGTAGTGCCATCATTATTGTTCGACTTCCGAAAGAGGAGAAGAGCCAAGCGCAAGGTCACCTACTAACCTAGTATAGTACTACTATAGCCAAAGCTGGCCCAGCTTTTTAGAGCATGGTTAATTAATATTGGCAGCTCTTGCAGGGGCACATCATTTAGAGCAAGTACTCTCTTCGTAGGAACAAAGGAAGTGAAACAAAAGTTGGAGTGGATGCTAGATTGCCAATTAAAACATGATTATATAGGAAAAAATCCTATAGCATTCTATCCCATGAATCAAACGACCAATGTAGGAGAATTATGAGGGGGGTCTCTCCAACAGTGTTCCTGGGCTCGCACCTATCATCACGGTGGTCGAACTTGGAGTCATTCATCTGGTACACGTGGCATCTCAGATCTGGACACAAGGTGACACGACCTCTCACTTACTCCGCCATTTGAAGTGGCGCGCCGGTGGAGGGCTAGCACACTCCAATATTAGGTTGGCTCTATGTGATGTGGCAACTTCATATACTAACCGAATGCTGGCTATACTACTACGGTACTCACACTCCAAGAAGTGACTCGAAAACCATTCATAAATTGAGTCTATGACATGCATTTGCAACTGAAATGTACCATTCGTTAAATACAACAAGTCATCAACACACAACGACAACGAGGATACATGAATAGATTATTTCCAACAAAATAATCTACCAAATACTAAAGATTACATCACACTGACAAATAACAAGCAATGAAAGGAACTTCGACTCAACCAATCCTCGACGTTGGAAACGCTTGCTTTGAACCATAGGTGCTCTGGGAAGGGCCAGCTATTGTCAATATCGAGAGCAACGCAGGACTGATCATCCAGGCTAAAGCGGCATATATCAGGACTAGGGTAGGGAACCACCGAAATGTCCGAGGTATAGATACAATTGCTTTTCATAAATGGTAGTAACGTTGTGTCAACAACAGCTGGATCGCCTTTCTCCATCATTGGATAGTTTGGTCAAAGGAAGAGCGAGTTTGCTCCAAGACTATCAATACTGAACCAGGGAGAAGGTGTTGGCGCTAGCACACTAGTATCCGTCATGAATACCATGCAACAGGTGTTGGAATAGGTCAGGAGAGGGCGACCATGGGAGACAACACCTGCTTCCTCAGTAGTAGCAGTCTGAGTGCACTATATACATACAAGAAGAGGTGATCCATCGGAATTACTTGCCAGGCGCCACTGAGTATATAAGTTCTGCTCCTCCTCATGCTCGTGATCATCACCATCGTCATCTCCCCCTTGCTTATAAATTTTTTCAAGTATAGGTGTGTAACATCCCAATTTTACTAAATTAGGATGTTAATAGATCATTCACATGCATATCATATTTTTATTGCATTATTTGCTTTTCTGAAATATTCAAATCATTATGCAACAAAAGGCAATTTATTGGAGTGGAGATAACATGACTTCTCCCTGTTTTTAAAATGTTCATAATGCGTGGAATATTATTTCCAGTTCATCTGATATGTTCTATTAATTTTTGCAATCTTCAAAGTATTTTATTTGATTGTTTTATTGCTGTTTGAGTGGCCTATTGCATCAAAATTATTTTACAAAATTTCATTAGTATTGGAACTAGTGTTCCTGTAGTTTATAGCTATAGGGCTATTTTTGCTGTGTGTCTAGGTATTTTTATTTAGATTTTATACTGTGTATTTTATTTTATTTATTTTGTTTTCTGCTGCTGTGTTTAAAAAAAAATAAAGGCAGCCGCCCGCTTGCCAGCCCAAACATAGCGCCGTAAAGGGCTCAAAGATCGCTCATGCCCAGCTCCGCCATGTGCCCACCTAACCCCGCAGCCCACCTATCTACTTGAAGCGGTCGCTGGCCGCCCGATCGCCCGACTCCGCCGATCCACCCGCCTTGACCCGGCTGACCTGCGGACCCCACGCGCCTCTGTTCGTCCCCTTGACCGAGCCGGACGCGCCGCCGCGTGCACGCCGAGGCCGACCAGACTCGATCCGGCGCTGGTCGATCCCGTCTTGAGCGAGGATATCACGCGAGCCCAGGACACCGAAGAACCCTACCGCTCGCCTTTCCCCACCCCTCGGCGACCGCACGCCTCTGTAGCGCGTTTGGATCTCGCCGAAGAGCTCCGCCGTCCGCCGCCGTTCGCCGGGAAGTTGCGCCACCGTAAGAAGGCGCCGAGCCCCACTTCACCTTTCGTTGATCCGCCGCTCCACAGCCTTTTCGCTTCATGAGAATCGGGTGACCTGCAGGTCACCGAGCAACGCCGCCGCCAACGCCCAACTTCGCCGGAGCACCACCGTGGTTCACCTCGTCGCTGTCGCCTACAGAGGGAGCTACGCCGCCGTTCCAGCCACCCACGTCACCGCCACCGCGCGCCTCGCCCGTCCATCACTTCGGCTTCGCCGAAAACCCACCGGAGACGCGCCGCCGCCGACGCCCGAGACCGCCGCCGCCGTGTCCTTTGCTTTGCTGGTGAGGACGAGCACAGGGGCTTTTCAGCCAACCGCGTGATGCCACGTGGCAAAAGTCTACAGCGCCTGCTACAGTAACCGCACGTGCACTGTTGCTGTTTTTGTTTTCTTTTTCAGATTTTAGCTATAACTTCAATTAGCTATAACTTTTATTCTATAATTCCAATTTAGGTAATTCTTTTTCCTATGCACTCACAAAAATCAGCACATTATCATAGTACCAACTTTGCACATGTTGCACTGTTCAAATTTGAATTCGTTTGAATTTGAATCAAATCTTCCCAGGCCGTAACTTTCAAACCGTTTATCGGAATCGAGTGATTCTTTTTGCATTGTGACCGTAGTGCAATTTAGGTGATGTTAAGATTCTGTTGTTGAGTTTTAAAAATGATTTTCTTGCTGTTGGTTTTGTTTTGGTTCTTTTCGTGTTCCGGTGATTGATTTGTTGAATTGTGTGGAAGCGTGTAGATTGTCCGAGTGCGACGCGAAAGCTATTGTCGAGTGTGACTTTACGGAACAGAACCAAGTCAAGTTACATGTTGATCATCCTTTACCTATTGTTTTCTATGCATGTAGTTATATCACACTATGAAAATATGCATGTATAGGAATACTATATTATTTTGCTATATTGTTGAGTTATCTTCCCGTCTTTTGCAAATCGTGGTAGTTGTAGTTGGCTATGCATTGTAGATGGGGGTGGTTCGTGTATTCATTGAGTTTATGTCAGGATTATATATATATATATATATATATATATATATATATATATATATATATATATATATAACAATTGAGTAGTAACTCAGATTTAACTCACCTCTGGCGGAAGTGGTATTGCTTGGTGTTGAGGGAAGGCATCATGGGGTCTTGCACCTTTTCTAAGGCCATGCGCTCATGAGAGTGCACCTAAGTGGAATGCCTTGAGGTTCAAAAAAGATCAGACAGACTTAGTGACTAGTAGCTTCCATATGCGGCCACTTTGGCTATATGGGCTCTGGCTTAGTTGATGAGTTGTTGGAACCCTGGCCCCGAACCGGTGTCGGCAGATGTAGCATATGTAGGTGGGATGTGGCCCGTCAGTGGTTAAGGGAACCTCTTTTGAAAGACTTTGTCTCAATCTTGATTGGGTCCGATTGGGTAAAAGCGTACAAAACTCTGCAGAGTATTAAAACTAATCATGATTAGCCGTGCCCCGGTTATGGGTAAATCTGAGCCACTATGCCATTACAGTTATTGGATGATCTTGACAGATGTGACACTTAATAAATTTGTTGGGCAACTTAATAAAAGGGTAGGTTGGAGTTGATTTTGCCAACTCAACCTTGTGCATTTAATTGTAGTAATGAAGAACTAAATAAAATTTTTTTTGACTATTAGGTAGTTATGAGGATAAAATCAGCTTTCTGCAAAAATAAACCCTCAAGCCTTCCTTTTGTTATACTATGCATATACATGTAGGTCTGCTATATTATTACTCCTGTGTAACTTGCCAATACATTCCAAGTATTGACCTATATGGCTGCAACGTCTCATGTTGCAGGATATTCGTATCAAGAGTAAGGTACCGTTAGGGTCATGATGCACTTTCAAAGATCGCCAATGGGCTATGATGGGACTCATCGTTATTTTATGATACTTTCCGTTGTTTGATTGAATAAAGCTAGCCAAGTGCTATGCAGATTGTTTTATTTTATACATTCTGGATCATACGTTGTAATAAATGATGCACTTGCTATTCTGGTATTCATCTATACTGTATGTGCTAGCGAGTTCGATCCAGGGACTAGCACGGTAAGCACAGAGACTCAAATCCTTCGAGGTTTGGTCGTTACAAGGTGGTGGAATGTTCACAGGACCTTGGAAACACAAGAAGAAGGTTAATTGGTAAAGGGAAACTTGCTAACCCGCATGCATGTGGATGAAACAATTATAACTACGGTGGAAGACAAACGTACCGAAACTACGAGGATCCCATGCAAAAACAGTTCCACGAGTTGTGGAAGCAAACACAAGATCCTCGTATTCAATTGCATCACAATACACATCCGTATAGAAACTGATTTTTGAGCAATATCCATCCAAATGAACCACGAAGGGCGGCAACAAGCTTGTCGAAGATAGCAACAACTTGATAGTTCTTTTTAATTCCAAGAAGCGGTTGGGAACTCGACAAATTGCTATCTTCGATGAGCGATAGTCACCATGATTGTATTTGAACGTCGTAGATCATCTTTGTGCTCAACCTCGGGGCATTCTGAGATTTTTGAAGTGGAATCCACGACCAGTACACATTCACAAGTTCCCACTCGCAATTGTACCCAATATAAACAACCCAATCTCCATTTGCGCCAGCCCAGGACTTAACCTTAAGCGATGGCATCTTGACATCACACATATCATTATCAAGCGGCATCAACTTGCACAAGGCAAGGCCTCCGTCGTCCGCACCCATGCGAACAGGCTTATAGCGAAGAAAATAAGGGAGATCAAACCGCTCCTGGACCCTTGGGTTCCTTGTAATGATGTTATTAGTTGAGTCGAGAATTGGCTTGAATGAACCTTCCATGCTAGCCGAGGTGATGAAGTCGCACCGATCAATGAGTTCCTCCACCACATCATCTTTCAGATCGGGGCAAGAATAACGGGGTCGTTTCCGGCTTGTTCCTTCCATGGAGAAGACGATCGAATAATGGTAGAAGGAAGGGTGAAGGCAAATGGAGGAGGGAGGAAGAGCGTGCGATAGCAGTTCCAAATTGAGAGGAAAGGCGAAGAGTTGGTGGACGGTTGCCGATTTGCCACCGTACGAAGAGGCGCCCGGCCCTACCGTCCTTTCGAGAAATTGTACAAAAAGGACTTCATTGTCGCCTCAGCGACATGTTGGAGCAGGACCACATGTCAACGGAACATGGTGTGTAATTTCTCATGCAAAATGCGATTCGGCGCGTTGGCGAGGTGCCGCATTATTTCTTGACTTTATTTTTAATGGCGTGCCGTTCAGTTTTGAAGCCACGACTAACTGGTGCTTTGTTGCATAGAAAAGATAAACTACTCTACCACTACTCCACCTCTAGTACTAGTAGTATAAAAAGATATATAAATTTGGAGCTTCAGAGCTTTCTTGCTAAGGGCTGCCCACTTGCTTCCCACACTATCACCCTCTCTCCATATCTAAAAAGACGGCCTCTCTCTCTCTCCTCACGGTGGTCACAGATCCACCGGGAAGAGAAGACGCAGTGCTGACGTTCAACCTCTCGTCGTCGTGGCGGCGAGGTCACGATAGCGACAAGGCCGTCCTCTCGCACCTAAGCGCCTTGCAGGATGGCCTTTGTCCCCAAGCTCGATGCCGTAGTGCGTGCGGAGGATGACGAGCACGAGCGAAGCCACTTCCCGCCGGCCCTCAGGTATGCTACCTCTTTTCGAACCATACACTTGTTCTATTGCCCCATCTGCCACGAGCGTAGAATTTTGTTTTGGCAAAAACAAATTAATTTGGCAGCACTTAGATCTTTCCCAGGCTCTAAACTTGAGCTGGCTCCACCACTGTCGCTGCATGTGGATGTTTTTCCACTCCACCATCTTCCCAATTTCCTGTCCTCTGCTCACCTTTGGTCATGCAGACGAAAAACCTTAATTTGCACTATTAAAGGAAACCCTACTTCATGCAGACTAATCCATGTCCTGGGTTGAATAAGGAAAGGAAGGGAGACTATACCGCCAAGAGAGTAGGCATCGAACCCGCTTCTAGGTTAAAAAGGGAAATCAGTAGCTAAGGAGCGAGTCTCGTGTCTCTTGGTTGAAGAAGGAGTAGTGAGGAGTCCTTGACTGGGGGTGTCCGGATAGCTGGACTATCGTCACGGCCGGACTCCAAGACTATGAAGATACAAGATTGAAGACTTCGTCAGTGTCCGGATGGGACTTCCCTTGGCGTGGAAGGCAAGCTTGGCGATATGGATATGTAGATCTCCTACCATTGTAACCCGACTCTGTGTAACCCTAACCTATCTCGGTGTCTATATAAACCGGAGGGTTTTAGTCCCAAGTAACACAACAACTACAACATCAACAATCATACCATAGGCTAGCTTCTAGGGTTTAGCCTCCTTGATCTCATGGTAGATCTACTCTTGTACTACCCATATCATCAATATTAATCAAGCGGGAGTAGGGTTTTACCTCCATCGAGAGGGCCCGAACTTGGGTAAAAACATTGTGTCCCTTTGTCTCTGTTACCATCCGCCTAGACGCATGACGCTTCAGGACCCCCTACCCGAGATCTGCCGGTTTTGGACACCGACATTGGTGCTTTCATTGAGAGTTCCTGCGTATGTCGTCACCGATAGGCCCGATGGCTCCTTGATCATCAACAACGACGCGGTCCAGGGTTAGACTTTTCTCCCGGACAGATCTTACGTGTTCGTAACCGCGCTGAGCCAATTAAGCAGCCATCCTGGAGCGGATCGAAAGCTACGCCCACAGCCATCGTGTCAGATTTGGGAGTTTAAACTATACGGCCGATATCCAGCGGGGACTTGATCTTCGATGGATTCGAGCATGATAACGTGGCGACCGCATCTCGATGGGCATGATCTAGCTCTGCAGCGAAACAGTGCCACAGGCCGCGCAGATATCAGCTCCGACCCTTAATCCGGAGCCAGATTCCCCGATCGAGGACGAGTGGTTGGACACCGCCTCGGGGGCTACAACCTCTACGGCGATGGAGTCGAACTCCATCCCTGTCCTTTGCAAAGACCTCGACTCCAGTGCCGGACTCCTCTCCGGACTCGAACCCTCCAGCGCCCGACCAATCAAATCCGATTGGGCGCGGTCATGGAGTTCACGGTCATGGACATCTTTCGATTACTAAGCCCTTTGGCGACATCCTGGAATTCAATAAAGTCTCTCTCTTTATGGCGAGAGCCCTGGCGGACTACGGTCGGGGAAGGTTGAGATCTGCAGACGACAAAGAAATTCAACGCCCACCCACCACCCACTTCAGAGCCACCTTGAAAGTTTACATGGCGTGCTCGACCTCGACTCGAAGACATCGGACGGTATGGGCGGACGATGCAGAGAAAACAATGAGCTAGCACTTCTAGGATGCTGGACAACCACCTCACCTCATGATGTATACATGGTGGATACACCTAAAGGAAATGAAGACGAGGAACAACGGGGCGCCACGAAGGATGAATCCTCGAAAGCAGTCAAAGCGGCAGCGTAAAGCGCCCGAACAAAGTCCCGCCTCAACAAAGACCCAGCCATAAACAGTAGCGAACCGGTGGACAACGAACAAGCTATTGAGCAATCGTCCAAGACAAGACAATTTGGATAAACAATCTGTCCCCGAGCGAAGACAACGGTCCGGACGATCGGCGCCGGACAAGCTATTGGAGCAAAAGCGACCTCCGAGAAAAAGGCTAAATCGCCATCGCTACGCGCCTGAAAAAGCGACGGAAGCTCAAAACAGCGGAAGATGCACTCGGGGATCATGGAGCAAAGTATTCAGCACCGCAGATAAGTACTGGCGGCGATCGCCCGAACAAAGAGCTACCCAAAGAAAGCTACTGCCCGAATTGACGAAGAGGCCTTAGAGCCCCCACAATCAAAAAGCAAGAGCTACCGGTCGGATGGGCGACCTCACAGCAAGAAGAGAGCAGCGAATGGTGCCGCACACAAGCCAATATGCGATCCGCGCAAGGATTCACATCACAAGGATGGCCCAGCTTAGGTCCATCTATGGGCCAAGAAAGCATGCTCGTCAAAGCAATGCAACACGCCAAAATTCCAAAGATCACGGCACACCCCAAATACAGGGGCGCCGCGACACCCCTATGTTTTACCGATGAGGTCTTTGGATCATGAATTTCCGTGAGGATCAAAACCGTAAATATAGAGGCATATGGCGGAACAACGAGACCTGTGTTCGGATTGAGGATTACATCCTCCGAGATACACATGGCTAGAGGAGATGATCTCCACGCCATAAAATACTTACCCCTTAAACTCAAAGGGCCAGCTCGGCATTGGCTTAAGAGCCTCCCGAAAATACCATTGGAAGCTGGGAAGAGCTCGAGGATGCATTTCAGGCAAACTTTCGGGGACTTATGTCCGCCCTCAGGATCACGGCACGATCTAAGTCATATAACTCAACAGCCCGGAGAGTCAACCCGAAATTCTCGGAACAGGTTCCTCACTAAAAAGAACCAAATAGTCATTGTCCGGACAGCGAAGCCTTAGCAGCTTTCAAACACAACGTCAAAGACGAATGGCTCGCCAGACACCTCGGCCAAGAAAAGCCAAGAATAATGGCCCCTCTAACAAGCCTCATGACCCGCTTCGCGGGAGAGGACAGCTAGCTAACAAGATGCATCACCAATGACCCAAGTACATCCAAATCAGGGATGGAAATGGGAAACCACGGCGCAACAAGGACCAGCGCCGGATTAAAAGGAACAGTCCAAAGAGCACGGCAGTCAACGCCGGATTCAAAAGCTCACGGCAGAACAACAAAAAACTGCCCCTTAAGGACAATAGCGATGAGCTATCCAACTTCAACAAAATCCTGGACAAGGTATGTCAAATACACAGTACTCCTGGGAGGCCTGCTAACCATACCCAATTCCCCAAATTGTTGGGTCTTCAAAGCAGTCCCGTGATGAGCAGCGAACACAAGGGGCTCGACACACCAAGTGAAGATGACGACGCAAGCACCACAAGCGAGCCTGGAAAACAAAAGACTTTCCCACAAGAGGTCAAAACCGTAAACTCACTTCCACGTGATCAAAGGGAAAAAGCAGCGGCGCCCACTAAAAGGCGCCGCACATCGGGTTGTCAAAACCAATCACCTTCGACCATCGGGACTATTCCGAAATATCCGGACGCAGGATGGACTGCCCTGATATTGGATCCTATAATCAACGGATTCCAATTTACACGAGTCCTCATGGATGGCGGCGGTGACATAAACCCGATATATCGGGACACAATCCGCAGGATGGGGATAAACCCAACCAAAATTCGCCAGTAGCAACACCTCCTTTAAAGGAGTAATGCCAGGCCCATATGCCCATTGTGCGGGCTCTATACTGCTAGAAGTTGTGTTCGGTTCATCCGGCAACTTCCGTCGCGAAGGTTACTCTTCCATATCGCCTTGGTTTAAAAGCAGCCATCAAGCACTATTGGGACGCGAAGCTTTCACCCGCTTTAACGCAATACCGCACTATGCATCTCTAACACTTAAAATGCCCGGTCCACGCGGCATCATCTCGTTAAAAGGAAGTATTAAGTGATACTCGAGCACGGAAAACGGAGATCGCCTTGACAGCCCCACGGCTATCCGGCTCTACTAGGCAAAGAACCCTGAATTGGTCATTCACTCTCCGGACACGGCTAGACGAGTCCGGCGCCTACTAGCGGCACACCTCCATACGAGGGGCTGCACGCATGTATAATAAGAGACAATAAAGCTCAACTTTATTCACTTCTTGAACAATACTTTGTTTATTTACTATTAAGTACATATTTTGCACGATCCTTTTCTTTTTAAAACTAAGTTCCTCTCTTTTCTGGATGAACAACGTGCTACACCCGTCGAGGATACGCTGCAACGGAGACACTGGTAGCAGACGCAGTGAGGGACCCGTTGCAAGGATTCTTTTCAGATTAAGACCTCAAGTAAACCTTTTTCTGTCTCTTGTTGATATATATCCCGGTTCCTTACTATAACCGAGGAAGAGGCTGGTGTTTTGGCATTGACCGCACTGCACTTTTTTTGCGTGCACGGACATCAGGGGCTTAGGGCATTATTCTGCCCATTTTCGTAAGACCGAAGATACCTTAGGGAGTATTTGGCGTCTCGAGTTAGGACTTATATGCATCAGCTCCGAATCATGTCTTTGGTCAAATGTTGGGTTGCCGGCTCCTATGTTTTGCTGCCTTACGTTCCATTTTCACGGCTAACGGCACCGGAGAACCACTGCGATTGTGCCCCGGTTCGGTAGGCGAAACACCTCGATGGAAAGAAAGCCGGCGGTATCATGATATAGCGAGAGACCTGGTCAACCACTCGATGACTTACAGGAATGTTTAGGATTCCTCCGCATTAACGAAGCGACCAGTTTTCGGTCGAGCATACGCACTTAATGCGGGCGAAAAGTCACGGTGCCCCGGCTATATCGTAGCCCCACCCTCGAACTCCTATGGCTAAGTGAAAGTGATAAAGCATTATAGTCCCGATTGCCTGGTTTGCTACGCTATCACCTCCTTAACAGGACCAAGACGTTGGATTAAGTGTGAAAAAGCGCTTTCTTTGCAAACACACCCACACTATGTGCGTGGGGCCTGAAGCCAAGGACTGCCATCTTTCAGGTTATATACACATATACATAAACGGCCGCACAGGGAGTAGTTTACTACTTGAACACATAAGTATAAAAAGCTCTTATATTATATTGAAACATTGTTTTCACAAATCATACATGTCATCTAAAACATAATATCCTTCGAACATTGCGTCTCTATTAAACGAGCGCCCGGTAGGACTTCTTCAAAGTAGTGCTCGGCAGGTGCTCGGCTTCGGTCCGAATCTTGGGATGCAACATCGGTGGCCTTCATCTCTGCCCAGTATGTCTTGACACGGGCAAGAGCCATCTGCGCTCCCTCAATACACGCCGACCGCCTCATTTTGTCGATACGCGGCACCGCACCAAGGAACTGCTGCACTAAACCAAAATAGCTCTTCGGTTAGGGGTCCGCCTTTACCACAAGTGGGTCGAGGACATGCTTCATGGCAAAGCCGGACAACCGATTCAGTTCGGCCCATTCGCCAACCGATCGGTGAGCGGCGGAGGGCGATCCGGACTATGGAATTGAGACCAATATAGCTCTTCCCTTCTATGCCCCTTTTGGCCCTGGAAGTGCCCAACCGCGTCCGCAGCGCTCGCCGCCAAGTCCAGATAAGCATCCTCCGAACTCCACAACTTATCCAATTGAGCATACTTATTTTCTCCGCAGCAGAAACGGTTTTCCAGCCGCAATTGCCCCGGCCTGACTCAGCTCCTCCTTGGCAGCTCTCAACGCCGCTTGGGCACGCTTGGATTCGGCGGCGGCCTTTTTTAGGCCCTCTTGTTCCGCTTGACATTCTTTTTCAAGAACCTCGCAGCGATCGGTAGTATTCCTTAACTTTTTGCCCATATCGGCCATTTCCTCTTTGCTTCGGCAGTGAGCAGCCCGTTCGGCTTCTAGCTCTTGGCTGCCTTTAAAGCAGCCGACATTCTTGATTCGGGCCTGCTCTTTTGCTCGGGCGAGTTCCGCGCAGCTCCTCCAGCAGCGGCACCATCTGCATTAAGCATACGAATAGTAAGACATATGGGCGTCGGGCCCCTTACCAGTGTCGCGCCAGAAGTCGTGATACCTTGTGACTCGTCGAACCGTTTATTGACCAGGTGTGATGTCCGCATCCGCCTCGTCAAAGTCGCCGCATTAGTTTGGCATATTCATCATCGGTCATTGGCCTCGGACGCCACCGCCACCTGTTTAGGAGCGGCGATATGTTATAATCGAGAATTTGATCCTCGGCCGTTGTCAATTTTGACAACATACCGAAGTCTCGAGGGCTACTATCTATACTGTATGCATTTTATATGCATAACTGCTGGAAGGTACATCATTTTTACGTACCTCAAACCCGTCATTAAGCTTCGGCTGACGGCTTCGTGCAATCCGCTCTCCGGATGCAATTCTTTCAATCACTGCATCCATTAGAGCACGGTGATCCTCTCGAATAGCCGCCCTGAAAGCAGATCCTTCAACTCCTCGACCGCACACCACTTGGCGCCGGACCTTCCGGCCCCGCTGACTTAGGGAACCCTCCGCGGACGACACCTCCGGTCAGTCCGCTTCACACGAGGGTACGACAGGTGGAGGCGTTTCGCTCTCCATCATCTCCGGAAGAAGATCCCCCGAAGACGAGCTCTGCTGAGAAGGGCTGGGGTCCGAACTACAAGGTACAATTTCGGTTATCTTCATAAATAAAGGGATGTTCCTTATTTACAAGACCCTTCTTTTTAACTTACGGCTCGCTGGAGGGCTGATCCCCTTGGGGAAATAATGCGTTGGGTTACTTCCTAGCTACGGACTCTTTCTTAGAAGATCCCTTTACCCTCTTTGAGGCCTTGACCTCCGGGTCTTCCGGCGGTCCTCTTCTCTCCTCGGAAGGTGGGACTCTTAATCCCTCCTTCCTCGATGGCCTCCTTCAAGAGGCGATTGCTTCCGCTCCCCCCTTCGCCGTCTTCAAAAGGCGCGACCTTCAACATCTTGGTCAGCATGGGATCCGGCATGGTCTCTGGGAGGGGAGCCGGGCACCTTATTAGCTTTGCCTTGGCTATCCATTCCTGTTCAAGAAGCGGCTCCTTTAAAGGAACGATATAAATAAATAAATGAACAACTTGTCCAGTTACAGGACTACTTACTTGAGTATCTCAAGGCGATTGCGGCTTAGTCCTGCGTCCTCGGTCAAGTCCGGACACTTTTCTTGTGATCTCAAGAATAGCGGTTTATACATCTCCATGGGCGTCGTGCCATGAAGTTTTGGAGAGCTCGTGGTCCCTCCGGATTGAATTCCCAAAGGCGGAGGCGACGCTTAGGCTGAAGGCGCCGGATCACCATAACCTGCGCGCCTTTGCAACCAGATTGATTCCTCTTTCCGGAGGTCTCGAATACGGCCCCGCAGCAAGGGAACGTCCTTGGGACGGCCCCAGTCGAGCCCCTTGTTGACCCATGATGCCAGCCGCTATGGTGGACCTGAGCGAAAGGCGAGGCGCCGCCCATTTGGTGCCCCCCGAGCGGTGATATAAAACCACCCCGTTGCCACAAATCAAGCTCCTCTTGAAAAGAGCCCTCGGGCCACGGAGCATCAGCACATTTGCTTATGACCGCCCCTCCGCACTCTATCTGTTGCCCCTCGATCATCTTTGGCTCCACCTCTAAGGTCTTGAGCCACAATCCAAAATGGGGGGTAATATGGAGGAAGGCCTCACATACAACAATGAATGACGAGATATGGAGGATGGACTACGGATTCAAGTCATGGACATGAAGCCCATAATAAAACATGAGCCCCGCACAAAGGGATCCGTCGAAGCCTAAACCCCGAAGGAAGTGGGACCACGAACACCACGTTCTCGTCGAGCCTGGAGTGGAAATGACCTGCCTGGGCAGGCAGCTGTCTGAGATCTCGCCGGTTAGGTACTGGCGTTATGCAGCTTTAGCACATCTTCTTCTCGTGATGCAGGAAGACATCCATCGGCCGTGTTGGTCGGATCCGGACATCATCGAAAGTCCGAAGCGCCTGAATCTGAAGCTTTGGGTGTTGGAACTCAAAGCGCGAGGCGAACTCGATGGAGGGTGTAAAAAGAAGAGGGCCTTGGTCTCATTATAAAGAGGTTGAATACCAAGAGCCCACCCCGTGGTCGATTAGGACTCGCCTTTGATAGAGGAGGCAGGCTAACGGACCCGGTTGGGTTACCCACGTCCGTATTGATGAGAATCCCGGAATAAGGGGGCACGATCACGCTTTGATAGGACGTGCCAAGGAAACCGCCTCGCTAAACACGCTTGAGGTGGAACAGTAAAAATGATTCGTGATAAAGGCCTGGCCGTGGTGTGATGTCACGCGCGGAATACGTCAGCAGATCTGTGCAAAAGTTATTCTCTCTACGGTGTTATGTGGAACTTGTTTTGCAGAGACGGACACTATCCTTGTGTTCAAAACCTTCTATGAAGTATTCGGAGGAGGAACCCGCCTTGCAATGCCGATGACAATATGCGCGCCGGACTCATCGTCATTGAAGCCGAGTTCAGGGCTCTTGAGGAGTCCCGGACTAGGGGTGTCCGGATAGCAGGACTATCGTCACCGCCGGACTCCAAGACTATGAAGATACAAGATTGAAGACTTCGTCCCGTGTCCGGATGGGACTTTCCTTGGCGTGGAAGGCAAGCTTGGCGTCTGGATATGTAGATCTCCTACCATTGTAACCGACTCCGTGTAACCCTAACCTATCCGGTGTCTATATAAACCGGAGGGTTTTAGTCCGTAGCACAACAACTACAACATCAACAATCATACCATAGGCTAGCTTCTAGGGTTTAGCCTCCTTGATCTCGTGGTAGATCTACTCTTGTACTACCCATATCATTAATATTAATCAAGCGGGAGTAGGGTTTTACCTCCATCGAGAGGGCCCGAACCTGGGTAAAAACATTGTGTCCCTTGTCTCCTGTTACCATCCGCCTAGACGCACAGTTCGGGACCCCCTACCCGAGATCCGCCGGTTTTGACACCGACAGGTAGAAAGGCATGATAACGCAATAGGGAATGACCAGGTCGATCGGTTTGTTGTCCTCACATAGGAAAAAGGTGGCTAAAGAGAACAAAAATGGGATGTAATCCACATATGCTGCTGGATATTTGTTGCTCAGGCAACCATACCTCCCTCACCACTCTATGCGTCTCAGGAGGTACATCGTCTTTGTGCGCCCATCGTCCAATGGGTCTCCCATACTCTTATTGCCACTTTTTTGCTGTTAGTATAACGCCAGCGGTAAAGTCAACCAATGCTACTGCTAAAGTGAAGCCACATTTAACTAATGCTGCATTTAGTCTAATGCCACCGATAAATTTAAGCAATGCCATTTAATGTCTCTGGATTATTTCAGGGTTAGTTGTTGATTGTGGACGTATTAAAGATTTATCAGATAAGGCATTCTAATGTTGCATGAACCAGATACCAACGATGAAACTTCTTACTACCTTCAGATTTTTTGCAATCAAGTAATGCTTATAGATTGCATACCTCACTTTCATGAGATAAGTCAATTTTTTTTATGCAGTGTCACCAAAATGCCAAAGGCCTGATGTCATTTTATTTTGGTTAAACCGCACAAAAATTATGTAGACAAGAGGAAAGGTCAAGTGGGCACCTCCTCCTTTGGCTATTGTATTGATTCGTTCGATCAAGTTTTTATGTTTGATCGATTACCAAGATTGGGATAGCAATTTTTCATGTCCACTCGAGTTCGAAATGATATTTACCTTGAAGGTACATGGTTTGCAGTTTTTTAATACTGTCATTAGTTAATAATGCTAGTTACCTTTAGAATTTTGTATTTGGTTTAATGCTCTTGCACAGCTAGTATACCAATGCTGAAACTTGTTACCTTTACATTTTGTATTGTTAATTCTTATAGAAATCTTCCAGTGCTAGAGCTTATAGAAATCTGTTCAGAAAAACCATTTTACTGTACCCTATAATAAAATAACTACTCTACTGTTGCACTAGCCACTGGATTAGTGTATATTTGTACTATTCGAATGGTGTTGCATTAGCGTATGGACATATATAAAGTGTGGCAAGCTTTCCCATATATGTGCTCAAGAAAACTATTACCTGTTTTTCTAAATACTGAACGTTTGGGTTCTTTAAATTGAACTGCGAAAATGTCTTATATTAAGGAACAGAGGGTGTAGAGTTCACTCAAATTATCCCGGTAAAGCTAGTCACACCTTTGTTAAAATTAATGTTCATTATGTTATCGGAGGAGGTCTCAGTATGTTTGTCTCTAATGCCTCACGACTACATACCGACATCATGATGTAATGTTAAGTCATTTCCTTTTATGCAGTGTCACTTTGAATTGTCAAGGCGGTGATGGCATTTTATTTTAGTTGAAGCACAAAATATGCTTAAAAGAAGAGGAATGGTCAGAATCGATCATTCTTTCGTAAAGAACTATATATGCCTTTCTCGACATCACCGATGTTGCCTTATTTATTCCTTCAAACAGGTTGTTAGAAACAGTCTTGCTACCTTTTCCCATTAAGAAATTGGAATGCTTATATTTGTGAGTCTATGCTTCAACTAGTGCCACTTTTATAGTAATCACACTTTCAATATGTATGCAAACAGGGATGCTCGATTTTAGTGGAACTGCACAAGAAGTCCAACTGGTTCAACATTAGGAGCATGTTTTCATCCAAACCTTTATATCCAATTGGTGGCACTATGAGCTGTTCATTACGAAGGTACATGGTTTGCTACTATCTTGCTACTCTTTTTGTACTATCATTAGATAGTAATAATAGTGGTTTGCATGTGAATTTATTTGCGGGGTGGACCTACATTGGAGGTGCAGGACATGATTCAATGATTGGATGCTCAATTTCGTTGTATCGATTTCACCTCTTCCATCACTGCGAACATGGATATCCTGGGTCTGATGAATAATAGGCGCTATATTTCTGCTCGAACCAAAGAAATCAATTCAGTATGAAATTGTCCGAGGGCAAAACATGATCAGATTATCAAATTGTCCAGTGCAAAACATGACAGATGCTAAGCGGAAGAGACATGTTTAAACCGAAAATACAAGGTGGGCTATATGTTTACTAGCTGCTTGATATTTGTGCAGAGAAAGTTGTATGCCCGTTGCTATTTGGCAAACACACAAAGTGACCACAATTTTGGTTGAACTGCACAAGAGAATAGTATAGTCACTGCATGCAGTGCCATTTGAAAATAGACACGTAAAGATTGGATAGTCACTTCATGGACTGCAGAAAAAGTAGTATTGTACTATTTATTGGCCAACACTAGGTGCTTCATTGCTTTGGTGTTATTATACAATGGGCATCATTTTGCCTAAGTTAAAGTTTGTATTCAAAATAGTCTCGCCGCAGGATCGAGAGAAGACCAAATCATATTGCAATGATGTTCCTCCATCGATCATGTGTGGTTCATTCTCATGGTTCCAAATTGTTGGTGAAACCACTTACGTTTGCAAGAGGAATTGTAGACTTCACAAACAAATTTGTCTTTTCGATGCTGTCTTTGAATGTTGGCCAAGAGAAGCGTCCATGTTAGTAGGAAGAACATATGTTTTTTTTTCTAGATCTTTGCTTTTGGAGCTACATATTTATATATGATCTGTGAATCATTGAGATGCACTAACATGTTGATCTTATGTATGGGAACGGGACTAGTTGGTTTTGAATTTGGGCTACTAATGTTAACATATTACACTTCCAGGCCTGTGAGTCTCACGTGAACATTTTGAACGGATCGGCTCTTACTGCTGTGCACAGCATGATCCTTATTTCTGTGTTCTTAGTGTTTACAAGTTACTAACAATTCCTTATTTCTGTTCGCTCTGTGTTTACAAGTTACTGATCGATCACTAGCTAGCCTACTAATGCGCTCCTGGCAGTTTTAGTTCCGATGCAAGATCCGAAGTGGTAGTTTTTTGCATAAAAATGCCTACCTCTGAAGAAACTGACAAGCTGCTCTGAAGAAAATGCCATGCGAATTTGAAGAAACTGCCAGAAAAAATGTTCGCAAATGCCTTATCTCCCAGCGAACGTTCATCAGCTAATGCGATCCTACACGTAGACCATCCGACCTACTCGATCCTACACGTACACTATCCGACCTACTCGATCCTACATGAATAAATAGCAGATCACGCATGTACTACCTCCTTTCCGGTTTGCAGGGCTTAATTCAAAAATCTAACCAACCAAGGTAGATGATGAGTGGTGGAATCATTTTTGACAAGGAGGAGTACCTCATCCGGATGATTCGAGTGCACTTTCGTTTGGCCGTCATCTTGCGGTGTGCGACCCGGCCGCAGGCGGGGCCGCACTGCTGAAGGGACGGGGCGACCACGGTCATAATTTCAGTTTTTCTAGTTTTCCACGGCAAGTCATGCGGCTTAAGCCATGCTGCTTATGCATTGAATTCCGATGATCGCGATGACCGTCGCGTTTCCCGCGACACGCTAGTTCGCCTACCTTCCGCCTATAATTACTGTTTCCCGGGCTTCTCCGGTGGCACCATCACCCAACTCGCCCTATCCTCATAAGCCCCCACCGGCCCGACGTCGCTCGCCACTTATCCTCGCTCTCGCCACGTCCGCCATGCCCCCGCCCATCCGCGATAGGCGACACCGGAGGCGGTCACCGCCGGAACTAGTGTTCGATTTTTCACCGGAAAGGAGATGGAGGGAGGAGGCATTCTATCGGTCTTTAGATGGCAATGCGGAGGTCAAGGATTTGTTGGAGCGCGACTGCCTGGCGGAGGAGCAGGAGTTGTTGGAGCGCGACCGCTTGGCGGAGGAGCAGCGTATCGCCGATTTGCGCCGCCAGCGGGACATGGAGCAGCAGCGCACCGATGCTCTGAGTCGCGAGCAGAGCGCCCGCAACTGGGCCGACTACATGGAGGTCGGCGCCCGGCAAATAGCCCTGCAGGCTGTCGGGCACACACGCGTTCGTGACGCCAATTTTTACTACCAGCTCGTCAAGTGGGTTTCCGCTTAGAAGCCGAAGCTTCGTGGACCACGCCCGGCATGGAAAGGGGCCAACGCCATGGCAACGCGCCTATCGCACCTCTGGCTAGTCCGAGGCGAAGTGAGGACGCCGGTGCCGGTGTTTAGCATGTACCGCAGATGGCGGCCGGCATCGTCTAGTTAGTACTTGTACGCTACTAGAGTGTTAGTGGGAGTAGATAGTTAACTTGGCTATGATGGTTGTCAACGTGGAAGTTCAGTACTCTATATGTGGATCAGACCTGTTACTTTGCTCTTAATGTTGAACTTTCCGTTTGAACGTATGGAATGGGCTGTCATTTTTTTTAATGGGTTGTATTTGTCCTCCACGAGTTTAGAGGCTGACTTGTGGGCCTACCAAGTTGACGCGTACACAATCGGGGAGATGATTATGCGTGGAGAGGATGATAGCAGGGACCCGCCAAGGTCATCGCAGTATGCAAGCAAGTGCCTCCTTATTTCAAGCCAATAAAAAATGGCTCCTCCTAATGGATTTCGGACATCTGGGTCCCATGCCATTGTCAACGTAGTCAATAAACGAGAGAATTACGATGGCCCGGTGACACCGAGGACCCAAAGTAGCTCGCCTAGTTATTTTTGTTTTGGGTTAATTTGATAAATGCCACTCCAAATCTGGTGTTTCCGAGAAATGCCACTGCAATTTCCAAACTTTGAAAAATGTCATTTCATGCCATTTCAAGTGGCATTTTTCGAAGTCTGGAGTGGCGTTTTTCAAAGATTGCAAATTGCAGTGGCGTTTTCCAAAGTTTGCAAAAATTCCAGTGGCATTTTTCAAAGTTTGCAAATTGCAGTGGCATTTTTATGAATCACCATAATTGGAGTAGCATTAATCTAATTTGTTTTTGAGACGGAAGTAGGGTGTCAATCAATAGTCTGGCACTCTCTTTGTCTAGACAACCTTCTCTTTTATGTTTACCATGCACCAGCCCAAAGAGTTTTTTTCTTTCTGAAAATGGCTAGCCCAGTTTTTTTTGTGATTTACAAAGTAAGTCGCTTTGTCAGGCCTGTTAGGCTACAAATATTTTAAGACGAGGAGAGCTTCATTCGGCTGGACGAGAAAATGGCCTATCAGTAATGAGAAATGGGCTGTACATTTTTAAAACACATCAAACCGGCAATTAGTTTCAAATTTCTTTTTTTCATTTCGAGATTTTTAATTGCACTAATTTTTATGCATGGACAATTTGTTGGATTTTATATTGATATACATTTATTTTTAAAATCAGTTTGAATGTGACTCGAAATTTCGGGATTAAAAACAGTTCGGACCGCACCGAAATATGCAAAATTTCATATAATTTTTTAACCGTGGCCACAATATGGGCTGTAATGCTAACAAAAAGAATATGTGCTAAAAAACATTAAGAATTAGCAAATGGGATGTAAATTATTAGAAATAATGGCGGATGGGCTGTATCTTTGTTTCCCACAGATTTGAGGCTTTCCTAAAAAGGTTCACGCTGGCAAAGGATCGTTGAATGTCCATCCAACGGCCGTCGTGCTTCTTCAATCTCTCGCTTCCTGCTCCACCGCTCAAACAAGCGCCGGCGGACTGCTCCCTCCTCCTCAAGGGGCCGGTCTTTGCCTGCCAAGAGCCTCACCGCCCCACTATACTCCCATCGCTGGCCTAGCCATCCCTCTACTCACCCACACCTGCTATTATTCTCCGTGACGGCAGAAGAACCAAGAATCCTCGTCGAACAGTACTCCCCTACGTGGGAAACAACCGCCGAGTCTTCCCTGCCTCCGTCGTTCCTTAGGCCTCGCCGTCGCCCACCGCCTGGTGCTCTCGTGGCGGCACCTGGTCAACATGGTCAACGACCGACATGCATCTGAAGTGGATCAGTACATGGAGTGGTCGATACGGTGGGTCCACGACCAACTCTCAAGCAGCGGTCAACATATTTGTGATATCCTGTCGTCTCTTTCAAACCGGAATTCTTCTTCGAGCAGATTTCCTGCAAAAGAGATCTGTAAGGCACATGCATAAAAGTAGAAGTTCAGATTGTCATGTGATATCATAGATAGTACCTCATCCTGGGAACGAGACCAGTGCATAACAAGGTTTTTCCATTTAATGTCTTCTAAATTTAGCATATGAGACTTCACCGGAAATTCATTTATAGACTTGTCATCAAAGTGTGATTTCCTGAGGTAACACCGATACTGCTGCAATGCTTCCTTAAAAAGCGCAAGCAAGCTTTGCTTGCCATGACTATCCAGATTGACCCTCGCCTACTTACAACAATGTAATGTAAATCATTGATGTGTTCAATCCATGAAAACAGGAAAATAATCGCCATGAATAATAGCACTTACACGTAAGTGGGACAGAAGATGTGAAAATGGTGTTTGTCTTCACTATAATCTTCCCATGATGGGAATATATGCACGTAGTCCCTAACAACATTGAAAGCATTGTGTTTTAAACTGGGAATAATCGGAATGGGATTCTAATCAGTAGGAATTGGCCTCTCTGCAGCTTGGGATAGGTCTTCGCCGGTGGACTTGCTGTACTTTTTGGTCGAGTGGGATTTTTCTATGGTACGGCCGGTGCTATATGGCAACCTGAAATTGGCATACCTTTTATTTGGAGTGCAGGTCCTGTGTGGTGGGGCTAGTGGTGTGGCCAGTGAAGTATGGGTACAGTCTGCTGGAGTCGGTCCTACGTTTTGTGTCACTGGTTGTAGAGCCAATGTAAGTGGGGTGTTGTCTGATTTCTTCGAGACCGCCACGTTTTTCAAGGACTTTGCTGGTGCTCCTTCAGGTTCGTCAATCACCCTCTTCCTTTTGGATGTCTGATGCACAAGAACAACATTTGTGTGAAAAAACACGGTATGATGATAGATGGAATATGTATTGATAATGGATGGGCATGGCATCCTGACATATATGATGAGTAAACTAAGCAGATGGCGGTGCAACAAAGTAGAAGAAATGCAAGACACCTTATGCAAGATACGCGCAATCAATAAATCCTTACCAAATTAGAACATGCACCTTGATGGGTGAAAAGGACAGACCATCTGCCTTTGACTCCTTGATGTCAGAATAGTCATTAGGATCATATTTTGAACAAGAATCTGCAGGTGGGGAGCGTATGAGTTTCATTGCATCCAGAATGGCACTCAATGCCTTGGTGCTAATTTTGTTAGTCATTGCAGTGTTCCACAATATTCTTCTGATGCTCGGACTCTGTAATTCAATGTGATTACGTACAATATCTGAGAAGCATGAAAACATAAATAGTAGTGAGATTATCTTTGTAATGCAGAGGATATTCTAATATAGGGGCTCCCTGTAAACCCTTGTGTGCTATCACTGGATTGTGATGAGAGAGCCCATGTGTGTTGTAATATGGTGCGTGCATTAATATAATCTGGTACAAGTACACACAAAAATAGGCTCCAGAAGTAAGGATAGTTGGCAGATGATAGGTTCATAATATACTGCACTGAGAGTTTATTGCCAAACCATGATAACAAGAGCACACAACAACTAGGCAGACCGTAGTGTACATAAAAGGGGTACACAATAACCAGCATATCAAAATGGGGAAAGTGGAACAGGCTGGAAAATATGGTGTTGTATTGCCGCTACTAATTGAAAGCCTATCGATCACGTACAGGCCAGCTCTATCAGCTGTTGACTGCAGATGTCCCTGCTCCCCAACCTGACAAGGAACATACTGTACGTAATAAATACAGAATAACAAAAGATGAACATGTTAACGAACAGAAGAGGAAGCATATTCTTGAGGTTCCGCTTCTTTGCATACAATGTTGGTTATCCACTCATGATGAATCACAACGCCCAAAGAAATGCAATTCCATGCTGATGCGGAGCATCCTATGTTCATCCCCATGAACCTACCATCGTCTCACCAAGTGCCAATAGGACCTATGACACGAGCACGAGCTAGAGCACTCGAGACCGAGGTGACTTCTTTCCTTAGTGATATCACATATGATCCACTTGAGACATGGCTACTAGTTCAGTCCGGAATGTTGTGCATGATTAGGTACTAAGAGGACCCTCTCAAAGATGCGCATGAAGACGGACAAGTCCCCAAGTTCATGGATGAAGATAACCAATGGAAGGAGTCAAGAACAACTCCCAGGACCCGGATGTCCGGCCATGACCCCGGACATCCGGCCCCTGGAGCATCACCCATGGCAGCCGCCCAGCCGCCAAGTACCTACAGGCCCCAGACGTGCGGCCATAGCCCGGACATCCGGCCTAGCCTAGAAATCTGGCCTAAAGCCCGGAAATCCGGCGCCCTGTATCCACAGAGCACCGAGGCCAACCTCGCCAGCCCGGACATCCGGCCCCTCGGGAAGGCCCGGACATCCGGCCCGACGCCCGAACGTCCGGCCCTGTCTGTCTATGCACAGTACAGGGCCGAGGTCCATGTACCCCTTCACCCTCCTAGACTATATATACTACTCCTCCTCCCTCTTTCTAGGGTTAGCATTCGTTTAGCTCATACCTAAGATAGAGCTTTGCTCATCCATATGGATCTACTCCACCGAGAGAGACCGCAGCCTCTACGGAGAAGATCCACCTTGGAATCAAGACCCCTTCATGGGAAGACCCTTCAAGACCTCCTCACGAAGATGAACTAGTTACCTCTTGTATCGTACTTTGTTGGATTCGGATCGTGTATCTCTTTGTGTTTCGAGGATCTAGCATATGTGTGACCGAATCTTGTTGGTTTGAGTGATTCTCTCGTGTTCCTTGTTGGGATCTGCTCCTTTCGTGAAAGATCGGGCAACTAGGGTTCTACCCTACATCATCTTGGTATCATGAGCCATGTTGATCACTATTTCGGAGCCTCCCCTCTTCATTTTCTAGCCTTGTTTTGTTGATTTTGTCCCAAATTCGGAAATTCCCCACAAAAATAGCCCCCAATTTTTTTGTGATTTGTTGGTGTGATGAAGTTTTGTTGGATTTGATCCGCGGATTTCATGTGTAGCAGGTAGATCTAGCTTTCCCCCATCTTTTCCCCAATTTCCATCCATAAAATCTCTCGAATTTTGCCCCGGAATTTCTATTTCCCCCCCCCCAAGTTCATCAAGTTCATCCTCGGATCCCGAGCCGGGACATCAGGCCACCCCAGACATCCGGCCCGCAAGCCCAGACATCCGGCCCCTGACAGCATCACTTCCATCGACCGCTCTGTTTCCCGCCTAACTCTCGCCAAATTTTGTTCCGGTGCCCACTTTAAACTTCCGCATACCACCACCGCTTTCCGCAAACTCCGCCACTTACCCGATACCAACTCCGACAATTTTGACGCATTTTTCTTTGAGAATTTGAGTTGCGGTTTCCGTTTCCTAATGTGTTTCGGCTACTTAGGGATGGTTCGACATCAACATCACCGCCGCTCATCTTCGCCACAAACTCGTCATCGACAACAACCGCTCAACAATTTTGACACCCTCAACCGTAAGCAAGGACGGCAATCTCGACGACATCTTGGTCTACCCCTTTCCATTTACATTGATAACCACCATAGCCCAATTTTGCGTATCTTGCCTATCGAGACTAGCCTTTGAGTATTGCCGGCAATGTCACTTGTGCACATTAGTGATCATAGCTCCCATTCCATACATACCATATCATCTTGGTACATATCTTGGTATCATCTTTTGTGTCACTAAGTGTCATCACATACACAATTGCTATCTTGGTTCATGAAGTCTTGCATGAGAAAGAGCTCAAAAGAGAAAGAGCCAAACAAGCTTTTAAGCAAAAGGGAAAGATAAGCAAAGAGCTTTTAAGCGAGAACCATAGCATCATACTACATTAAGATTGTCATACTTGATCATCTTGGATCATATCATCAGAATACCATACATATAGCATAATTGGGATAGAAGTGTTTCATTTTTGCTTCGTAGGTTGTGCACAAGTTTCGTATCCGCCTTTTTTGCAATCGTGCTAGCGTCTCTCTAGTATTGTGCAACAAGAGCATTTTCGTGGATTCCACATTTTGGCTCATTCCTTGGTTGCATGACCCCATTTATCTATCTGTATGTGTGTTTCCGTGTACCATATCTTGCTATTGGTCTACTTGTTGCATTTGCAAATTTGTGAATCTTTTCCAACATTATTGAAGCTCACTAACAATTGCATCAAATTTTGTGCCACCATGCTAACCGAGATCCACCATAAGCTTTTGCTTGTGTAGTTGTGATAACCGACAAGAATTGGTACCAATTGTGCTATTTCCTTGTTCCACATTTGAGTGATCATTGATCCATCTTCAACATAGGTCAAGGTACATTTGGTATAAGTTCTTCTCTTTCTGCCACTCACATATTTTGCTTGGAATTATGGATATGCCAAGTTCTTCTACCAACCCACTCTTCATCGAGCAAGACGACTACATGACCTCCTTCGTAACCAAGAGCCACCTTTTCGGTGCACAAAGAGCTTTGCATCAAAAACAACAAGCTTTGGGCGACCGCATCGACAAGCTCGCCACCGACTTGCGACAATTTGAGCAACATACAAGAGACTACTTCGACACATCCATGGCCTCTCTCAAGGAGGATATTCGAACCATGATGGTCAACCGCTCTTCTACCTCGTCGTCCTACTCAAGACGGAGCCGCTCGAGTCGACACTTTGACGACACCATCTCCAGCTCAAATACTCCATCATCAAACACTCTTCGACGAACCGCGCGCCAAGAGTGTCAAGCAAACCGCAATCCTCTTCACGACACCGATTCTCAAGAACATCGGCATCGCCAAAACCAAGCTACCTTTGCGCAAGCACAAGAACGGCAATGTCTATGCCAACAAGAGGAACAACGAGCGAGACAACACCAAGACGAGCAAGATGCTGAGGCACAACGTCAAGAACAACTACGCCGAGAAGCGCAACCACTTGAGGCGCAACATGAACTCCATGACACAAGCCGCCATGCCGCCACAAGAATCGCCATAGGCGCGAACAAGAAGAGGCACTTCGCGAAGAAGTCCAAGAGATGAACTATCATGCACGATTGCCCTGATGAGCTCCTCAAGCTCCTACGCAAGCTCGACAAGAACCACAACTTCGCCAAGAGCAACTCGACAATGATAATCCTCCAAGACAAGAACAACATGAGGTTGACAACCCTTCGCGCCAAGAGCAATATGAGGTTGACAACCCTCCTCGACAAGAGCAACATGAGGTTGACAATCCCCCATGACATGGGCATCATCATCCCCGACCCCAACACAATGAAGAGCAACGCTACGGCAAGCTCAAGTTCACCATGCCCAACTTCACCGAAAGCAATGATCCCGAAGAGTACCTATCATGGGCATTGAAGGTAGACAAGAACTTTCGTTTGCACAACTATGAGGAAGAGAAGAAGATCGCCATGGCATCCCTTGAGTTCCAAGACTATGTCCTCATATGGTGGGAACAAGTTATCGCGCGCCGACAAGCAAGAGGTGAACCACCCATCACCACTTGGGATCAAATGAAGGATGTCATGAGAGCGCGCTTTGTGCCAACATACTACAGCTGCGACCTCTTCAAGAAATTGCAACTCCTCAAGAAAGGAACCAAGAGCGTTGAAGAATACTACAAGGAAATGGAGATTGCCATGATAAGAGCCAATGTCACGGAAGATGATGAGAAAACTATAGCACGTTTCTTGAATGGACTCAATCATCGTATCAAGAAGATCGTCGACTTCCAACCTTACTCTAACCTCATCGAGCTAGTGCATCAAGCTACCAAGGCGGAACGGCAAGTGCAAGATGACTTCAAGTATGCCAAGTACTCTTCCAAGAGCTATGGATTCTCCAACACCCAAGCTTCAACAACTCCAACACATTCTACATCAACCAAGCCTTCAACAAGCAATGATGACAAGTCAAGTTACAAGAAAACTTCGACAACCTCAAGTCATCCTCCTACTACAAGCAACTTCAAACCGAGAGCTTCATCATCTACAACCCCCAACCGATGAGACCATCAAGACAAGTTCCATCAAGTGCTTCACATGCGGCGGCCGAGGCCACAAGTCCTTCGAGTGTACAAACAAGCGCACCATGATCCCCAACGACGACGGAACTTATGACTCCATGAGTGAAGAGGAAATGGAAGCCCTTGAGCAAGTGGCCATGCACCGGCACGTGAACGAAGATGAAGATGATCAAGTCTTTTGTGATGAGGATTCGAGCCCCGCTCTCGTTGTCTCCAATGTCTTGACACTTCAACATCAACAAGACGAAGACCAAAGATGCCATATCTTCCAAACCAAGGCCGGCATCAATGGTAGGTCCGTGAAGGTCATCATCAACGGAGCGAGTTGTCCTAACTTGGCAAATGAAGAACTATGCTCCAAGCTCCAATTGAACGAGATGAAGGACCCGCATCCCTACAAAGTCCAATGGCTAAGCGACTCCGGCACAATCCAAGTCGAGCAGATGGTGCAAGTTTCCTTCAAGATCGGAGCATATGAAGACACTTTGGAGTGTGATGTCATTCCGATTTCCGTTTGCCACCTCCTTCTTGGGCAACCATGGCAATTTGACCGCGGCGTTATCCACAACGGGCGTACAAATCACTATAGCTTCAAGATGAAAGGAAAGGAGTACGTGCTACGACCTATGTCTCCAAGTCAAGTGATCGCCGACAAGTAAGCCACCCATCATGGAGAGAATAGTGAGAGAACGAACCACCCAAAAGAGAGTGAGCGCCACAAGCCAAAATTGAGTACCTCCACGATGAGCGACAAGAAGAACTTAGTCCTATTTGCCACCAAAAGTGATATGAGAGAAGTGTGTGAGAACCCATCAAGTGTCATGCACTATGTCCATTTATGCAAGGACGAGGCATCGAACACCGCATCGACCTCATCCCGGAGCACCCCTTCCAAACAAGGCTCCTTACCGCGTCAACCCCAAGGAAACCAAGGAGATCCAATGGCAAGTACAACAACTCATCGACAATGGCCATGTACGAGAAAGCTTGAGCCCTTGTGCCGTACCGGTAATCCTTGTTCCCAATAAAGATGGTACATATCGCATGTGTTCCAATTTTCGTCCTATCAATGCTATTACCGTGCGTTATCGTTACCCCATTCCACACCTAGATGATATGCTAGATGAGCTTAGCGGAGCCACCATTTTCTCTAAGATTGATCTTAAGAGTGGCTATTACCAAATACGCATCCAAGAAGATGATGAATGAAAACCGCATTTAAGACCAAATTTGGCTTATATGAATGGCTAGTTATGCCAATGGGTTTATCCGAAGCGCCCGGTACCTTTATGCGAGTCATGCATTTTGCTCTTCGCCCCTACATTGGCGTATTTGTTGTGGTCTATTTCGACGATATTCTTGTGTTTAGCAAATCGCTCGAAGATCATATCACCCATCTTAGAACCGTGTTACAAACCCTTAGGAAAGAGCGCCTTTATGCTAATATGGATAAATGCCTTTTTGGTGTTGATAAGCTTGTTTTCTTGGGTTTTGTTGTGTCTTCTAAGGGTGTTCATGTTGATGAATCTAAGATCAATGCTATTAAAACTTGGCCCCAACCAACCAACTTGCAACAAGTGTGTAGCTTCCTTGGTTTAGCCAGTTTCTACCATAGTTTCGTTAAGGATTTTAGCACCATTGCATCTCCTTTACATGCTTTGAGTAAGAAAATGCACCATTCATTTGGGGACCATCCCAAGATACCGCATTTAATGAACTTAAAAATTTGCTCACTCATGCTCCCGTGCTTGCATTACCCAACTTTGACAAACCCTTTGAAATTCATGGTGATGCTAGTGGTAATGGCATAGGAGGTGTGTGAACGCAAGAGAAGCGCCCCGTAGCTTACTTTAGTGAAAAACTTTCTGGAGTGCAACTTAATTATCCCATCTATGACAAAGAGCTATATGCTTTAGTGCGAGTTTTGCATGAATGGGAACATTATCTTCGCCCTCATGAATTTGTCATTCATACAGACCGTGAAACGCTAAAATACCTCAAGGGTCAAACTAAGTTGAACAAGCGTCATGCTAAGTGGAGTGAGTTCATTGAGTCATTTCCTTATGTCATCAAATATATCAAAGGTAAGGAAAATGTTGTGGCGGATGCTCTTTCCCGCATATGCATGCTTGTTACCAAACTTGAATTGAATGTCATTGGCTTTGAGCACATAAAAGACTTGTATGTGCATGATCCTACTTTTGCTATTCCATATGCCAAATGTTTGACGCATACATCTTGGGAAAGCTATTACATCAAAGATGATTATCTTATGAGAGCTATCAAACTATGTATTCATGAGTCTTCTCTTCGTTTGTTACTTCTGCAAGAATCTCATGGAGGAGGACTAATGGGACACTTTGGATGCGACAAGACATTTGCTATGCTCTCCTAGAACTACTTTTGGCCCAAGATGTTCCACGACGTCTCACGCTTCATGAACTGATGCTCTACATTTCGCAAAGCTAAGTCTAAAGCTCAACCCCATGGTATTTATATGTCCCTTCCAATTCCATATCACCCATGGGAAGATATTAGCATGAATTTTGTCCTTGGTTTGCCTAGAACTAGAAATGGAAAGGATTTCGTGTTTGTTGCTACGGACCGATTTTCTAAAATGGCACGTTTCATAACATGCAACAAGATAGACGATGCTTCACATGTTGCAAATCTTTTTTGTAGGGAAATCTTGCGCCTACATGGAGTGCCAAAGACGATTGTTTCGAACCGTGACGTCAAGTTCTTAAGCTACTTTTGGAATACCTTATGCACCAAGCTCGGAATCAAGCTCTTGTTCTCTTCGGCATACCATCCTCAAAACGACGGCCAAACGGAGGTGACGAACTGAACACTCTCCACTATACTATGCGTGTTGATCAAGAAGAACATCCAGGAGTGGGAGGAGTGCCTACCCATCGTCGAGTACGCCTACAACCGCACAAGACACTCGACTACCAGCAAGTCCCCCTTCGAGGTCGTCTACGGCGTCAACTCGTTGTTCCCTTGGACATTCTTCCTCTATCACTACAAGAGCGCATCAACATGGATGTGAGTGCCCGAGTGAGCTACCTCAAGAAGATGCATAAAGATACAAGGCACACCATTGAGTGCAAAGTAAAACGACTCGCGACCAAGATCAACATCAACAAGCAACCCATGATATTCAACATTGGAGATCTTGTGTGGCTACACCTTCGCAAGGAACGCTTCCCCAACGAATGCAAGTCCAAACTTCTACCATGAGCTGATGGACCGTTCAAGGTGCTTGAACACTACAACAACAATGCCTACAAGATCGACATCCCATGTGAAAAGTACTCCGTGAGCGACATCTTCAATGTCAAAGATCTCTCCCTGTACAATGGTGATGAGGATTTCGATCTGAGGTCGGATCTTTCCCAAGGGAGGGAAGATGATGCGGAGCATCCTATGGTCATCCCATGAACCTACCATCGTCTCACCAAGTGCCAAGAGGACCTATGATAGGAGCACGAGCTAGAGCTCTTGAGACCGAGGTGACTTCTTTCCTTAGTGATATCACATATGATCCACTCGAGACATTGCTACTACCTCAGCCCGGAATGTTGTGCATGATTAGGTACCAAGAGGACCCTCTCAAAGATGCGCATGAAGATGGACAACTACCCAAGTTCATGGATGAAGAGAACCAACAGAAGGAGTCAAGAACAGCTCCCAGGACCCGGACATCCGGCCATGACCCCGGACATCCAGCCCCTGGAGCATCACCCACGGCAGCCGCCCAGCCGCCAAGTACCTACAGGCCCCGGACATGCAGCCACATCCCAGACATCTGGCCCAGCCCAGAAATCTGGCCCGAAGCCCGAAAATCTGGGGCCCTCAATCCAGAGAGCATCGAGTCCGACCTCGCCAGCTCGGACATCCAGCCCCCTGGACCGGACATCTGGCCCGACACCCGGACGTCCGGCCCCGTCTGTCTGCGCACAGTAAAGGGCCGAGGCCCATGTACCCATTCGCCCTCCTAGACTATAAATACTCCTCCTCTTCCCTCTTTCTAGGGTTAGCATTGGTTTAGCTCATACTTGAGATAGAGCTTTGATCATCCATACGAATCTACTCCACCGAGAGAGACCATGGCCTCTACGGAGAAGATCCACCTTGGATTCAAGACCCCTTCATGGGAAGACCCGTCAAGACCTCCTCACGGAGATGAACTAGTTACGTCTTGTATCGTCCTTTGTTGGATTCGGATCGTGTATCTCTTTGTGCCTCGAGGATCTAGCATATGTGTGACCGAATCTTGTTGGTTTGAGTGTTTCTCTCATGTTTCCCCTCGTGTTCTTCGTGTTCCTCGTTGGGATCCACTCCTTTCGTGAAGGACCAGGCAACTAGGGTTCTACCCTACATCACATGTTGTCTCTCCATATGTGGCCACATGGATTTGGAAAATCAAGTGGGAGAATTAGCTGACCAATTAAATGTGTGTCTGTTAACTAATATTAGTATCAGATTTGAAGAAGTAAGGTTCGGACTTATGATTGGTGTGTTGTTTAGCTTCAAGAGTGGACTACTGCTAGTGCGACACAAAGCAGCTACAAAGATCATAGTGTAGATATAACGGGAAAACCGTAAGCATCACAAGTAAAATCAGGAAATGGAACTTGCTAGAAAATATGGGCTACTATTGCCGGTACGGCTAGAAAGGCTTCGAATACCAGCTCTCTTCAACTGAAGGTGCGGTACTATTAATATCAGTGTAACTCTCAAAGGCGACACAGCTCCCCGCATTTCCTTGCTAATCTTATAGGATTCAAGTGGGCAGGCCACTACAATTCCTATTCCTATGTTTACAAAATCCTACGAATCAAAGAGGCCCGAAGAGTTGAAAGTGTCCATCACAACCGACAGAATAGACCTGTACACTGCAAATGTCCCTGCTCCTCTTCACTACAAGGAACATATCAGACTACTATCATACTCCCTCCATTCCAAAATATAAGTCTTTGTAGAGATTTCCACTATGGATCACATACAGATGTATACTGATACATTTTAGAGTGTAGATTCACTCTTTTGCTCCACATGTAGTCCATGGTGGAATCTATACAAAGACTTGTATTTAGGAACGGAGAGAGTACTTATTAAAGAAGAACCGAAGAGGAACATGCTAAAGAAGAGCAAGCAGATTTTGGATAATAAAATGTTCATTGCACAATGCCCACGCATGATGAACCAGAGCGCATTAAGAATGCAACTCCCTGCTATCTCTCTATATGTGGTGCACGTGCTTTTCAAAAGTAAAGTAGGAACATTAGCTGACCAATTAAACGTTGTCTTTTTTAGTAATATTAGCATCATATCATATTCGTATTTGAGCAACAAGTTTAGAATTGTCAGTGGCACATTGTTTAGCTTGATGGATTGAGGAGCAGTGCTAGGCAGCTACGATGATGGTACTGAAAATAGAGGAATGTCTGCATGCAAGTCGCGTGACTTTCGTCATTTGGGTCATTGACCATTTCGGGCAGTTGGATCAAGATCCTACGTCTCCTAACCATTCTTCTTCCTCGTCTCTGATTCTTCCCCTATAGAACACCGCACGGGCCGCCAGCCGAACCACTCGCCCCAACCTCCCCCCCGCCCTCCCCTGAACCGCCCCCACCGCCTGTGTTCCTCCGCCAACCCCCACACCCACCCCCGCCCCACCCGCGTCGAGTTTTGTTCGTTCGGCGAGGCCCCACCACCACCAGGCCACCGCCCCCCACAACCACCGTCCCCACCCGAGCCCCTTCTTTCCCTCCGGCAAACTCTGGCGAGCTCTAAAAAATCGACTGACCCAATTTTTAAATTTAGTCTATTGTGATTTAAATAGTGTGGAATATAAAAGGGGAAAACCATAAGCACCGCGAGTATAGTGTTGAGCGTGCCATGGCGGATCTGAAGGTGCAAAGGGGACAAAGGCAACTTCGCAACCAATGTTTGCTTTGAACTAACAAGTAAGATCTTAAGTGATGGATAAGAAATCACAGTAAAGCAGTGACGATCTATTTTCTTGCTGCGATAAATAAGTTGAGCAGATACGAAAGAGTACCACCTCTGGTGCGGCACCGTGTATGCATCTACTGAGAATTTGACGGTGCTGCGGTAGCAATGGCTGTCAGCGGCGTGGAAGCAGATCTAGGAGGGTAGACGGTGGCGGCGGGGGAAATATCTTGGCGCGGTGGACGAGACGGTCATAGGAGCGGCGCCGACAACATGGACGACAGCGAGGATGAAGCGAGAGGACGGGATGCAAGGATCCTGGTCCGAAGCCATGTATGAGAGAGGCCGATCTCTTGTAATGGATGACGGCGTCGGGGTATCAGCTCCGGCATGGTGGAGGAGGACGGCAGTAGATGGGGTGGCGGACAGAGGAGGCTGCGGTGTAGAGGGTGTTTTGGTGCCCACGGAATACGAATGGGGAAATGGAGGGAGAGAGGAAGGGGGAACCATGTCTTCAGGGCATGCTTGTCTCAAATGCGAGGAAATTTACAAACTTAGCCCCCATTTAAAATTTCCTACATCACAACAATATTAGTCAGTTGGGGATAGGACGGTAATCTTGCATACACCGAATATTTGCTGACGGAGGATTCAGCCAACGAGAGTTTGTTTTGTCGCCCACCGTGTATGAATCGGGGATGGAGGTCAGAGGTGATTTCGACCGAGGAGTAACTGTGTTTTGGCGCCCACCGTTTATGAATCCAGGGAGGTAAGAGGCGGAGGCGGTTATGTCATGTTTGAGTGAAATTACAAGCCTACCCCTATCGGAACCTATAGAAATCTAGCTGATAGGCTTGGCGTGTCAAGGATAGGCAGTAATTTCCATCTCGCAGATTTTGTTTTCGAGCGGTTACTGTGACTTTCCCCGCTTCGTTCAAACTTTTGCAGGGAAAGAGTGCATGTTTACCGTTCCAACTCAATTCGAATCCGGTTTGTATTCTATTTTTGTTCAGGTAGGATCCATTTTTGATTGGAATAAAATTTTATATACATCTTTTTTTATAAATACTTTCAGAAGCACAACAAATAATTCTGCTCCTTTATCTATAATATGATTTAGAATACAATGAACTCAAAATCATAAGTTGAATTCAAAAAATTTAAACCAAATTATGTTCTACTAAAATGTATGGATCAGTAATATCTACATATTAAATAACATAGATGCGTGTGAATTCGTATGAGTATGCATGTTTGATAGATCAATTTTGGTTCGCGTATGAATTACATGTATCATCATCTCGAATTAAAATATTTGAATCCCTTTTATGTTGACATTTTCTACACACGCAACTAAATATTTGAATCTCCTTTCATGCCCATCGCTCTCGCATGCTCCTTCATGTAGCTATCACTCTCTTTTCCCCAGCTCACCCGCACACTCACTTCATGTTTCTCCTATTTTCGCAAACATGGTCTCTTGACGTCTCCCTTGAGAAGTGTCACACTCTCCCTATCATTATACATTACACAGTTTTCATTAGCTCTCACGTCTCTATCGTTCTGTGGTATCACTGGGTACCTAAGCTTTCTTTTCACCGCCACACACACACTCTCACTCGTCTTTCACTTTGTCTTTCTCTCTAGGGTTCTCTCACGCACCCTATATCTCTTTAGATATGACTCCTACCACTAAAATTACTCTCTCCCGCACACACAACATTTGTTGCGGTCTCCTTTCCGTCTTCATCTCAGTTATAAAACTGACATTATTCATTTGTTTACCGATCATACAAACTCTCCCCCCTTTCTCTCTCTCTCTCACACACACACACACACACACAGACACACACACAACTCCTGCTTCCACTCCCCTTCCCGACTACCGTCTCTCTCTCTCTCTCTCACGCACACACACAAAACTCATGCTTTCACACCCCCGACTCGTATTTCTCTCACAAACATTGAGCGACTAGCCTCCAGATAGATTTATACACCCGCACACTCTTGCTTCCATTATCTCGTACATGTCTCTCTCGCACTCCTTGTATCTATGCAGATTTTTGTCCCTTCTTGAGACACACCCTCTCGATCGTGCACACACACACACACACACACACACACACACACACACACACACACACACACACACACACACACACTATCGCCTCATTTATGGTGATACCTCTCGCACACACGCTCTTCGTGTCTTTGTCACACACGCACTTCGTCCTCCTCGTCTCTCCCTCTCTCTCTCACACACACACCACACACACACACATGGGCTTTTTGCAACAACTAGCAAGATGCCCATGCATTGCACGGAACATCAAGATGCATTTGTATGAGTAGTTTATCGAAAAGGATGAACGAGGGAAGGCCTTATTTGCAAATGTGGAGAGGGGTGTGGGTATATTTTTGCAAAATTGCCATAGTTCCCTCCTATCTGTCAGATATAAATCGGACGACCTATATTGCAGGATGCCAAGCACACCATCATCACCAACTCTGTTTTTCATAAGAGTAGATAGAGATATACCACTTCTTGAATCTTGAAACCAACCACATTCCTCCCTTATCTCATCAAAACCGCTAAAGGAATATATTTTGAGTGAAACATAACATATTTTTAGTGATATACGTATTTCAAAATTAGACTCTTTTCTATCAAATCGGTGAATATGTATTAATCTACTATGATTGTGTGGCAACGCATTGGCACATTGCTAGTTATTACTACTGTATAAAGTTTTGGACACCAGAAAAACGGTGGAGTACATATATGAAGAGAAGAGGCGCACGCACGCAGTCAATCTCTCGCTGTCTCGCACACATGAGAGTTATGTAAAGGCACCGTAAACAAATAAACCATAAAACCCTAGCTGCATGATTGCTGCATGCGTGGGTACCGAGTACGTGGTGGAGCGCACCTTTGTAGGAATAGTCAGCTCGCGTGATAATTTGATCCGTAGGAGTTGATGGTCGGGACCACAGGTGAACGACCTGGAGGCGGTGGCTCGCCAGTCGCCACTGATCGAGTAGCCACGTTTAAAATATCATTTTTTAGCGGGGTAAGAGTTCTGATTTTCAATGGTGCATTATAAGTACTAGTTTTTAGAACGATTGTTATGGAGCGAAAATGGAATTCATAGCTACTACCTCCGTCCTGGTTTACTAGTCCCCATCGTATTTTGGATCAAAGTTTGTGCCCGAATTTTACTTGTAAAATGTGAATGGAAAACGAGATTTTGTTATACCCAAACAAAAAAGGATTGGAGGGAGTGATTGCTCTGACATAGACGCGACCTCTCATAGTGCAGGCATTGAACCGACGCACCAGCCAAGAGGGCCCCACTCGCTGCAGGCCAGGCAAAACACGCCTCCTCGCCGCATGCAACCGACTTCATACTGCCCTGCCTGCCTCCATTGGATCCACGCGTGTGCCGGCAACACGTCCTTCCGCGAGCCGGCCGGCATTTTAGAACACAATGCCGGCTGGCTCCTCTCGTCCGCCCACTATTTAAACAAGGCCAGATGCCTGGCAAGAACCGCACCACACCGCCGCTCCCCATATCCTCCTTGAACCATTTTCTCCACACTCTCCATAGCATCCGATGAGCAGGAAGATGAGTTCTCCGGCATAATAGCCGGCTGGGTGCCCCGACGAGCCAAGCAAATCACTGCCCCACCTGCCTCCCCGCCCCAGGCCGTCAGTACCATGGGTGAGGCTGCAGGCAGGCAAGCGGAGGAGCAAGCCACCGCTCCAAGCTGGCCCCTGGTGCATCAACTCGACGCTCCAAGACTGCTCGCAAAAGAGTCGCCATGTTCTTGCGACGCCAAAGACATGGGGACCAGAACTTCCAAAGGCATCATGGTTGGTCAGCGCCATCCAGCGCAAACATTGGCGGAACCGTGGCATGCTGGCCGAGGTTTCCAACACGTCTGCGGCCACCGCCGACATCGAGGAATAGTAGACCACAGGAGCCGCCGCCACTCGGAACCCACGAATGATACGACCACCACGTTGCTGGCAGACACCCGGTGTGTTGCCGAGTTTGTCTCAAAACATCGTGGACCCTAGCCGCGACCGGCATTAGAAATATTATACCTGCTGTGACAGCCTAGTTTTTGCCCTCTCTTCCTTGTCTGATTTTCATTTGGTTTGGAGTTGAATTTGGATTTTTGAATCACTTCAGATGGACTTAAGTACTTGGGTACCACCTTGACTTTCACCCAAGTGACTCATTTCTCTCTCTAGCCATCATTTCTTCTCTGATCCACCACAAAATAATATTATGAATATTTTTCTTAAGTGAAAAATATTCATTTTCCCTCCCAAAATCCTAACTAGCCCATTGTGTTCCAAAGCAACCCCAATTTTTCTTGACCACAAAAATCTGGGAAAATTCCCAAATATTCTTTGAACCCTAGGGCACCTTCCTCAGCAAAAATATTGCATCACTTTTTGGAATATTTTTGCTACAGAAAATATTTTCTGTTTTGGACAGAAATGGTAGTTTCTACAGCAACTACCATTTTACTTGCTCAAATGCTGCTGAATTTTCTTGTGCATCACTACCCTCCTAGATGATTGCTAACCTCCAAAGCCCAGCTCCCAACTCTTAGTATTTTGACCACAGTAAGCTCTCAAAGTTACTGTCCAGAAACTTACCAGGAAGTGAAACTCCAACTTACTGCGCTTGAGCTCAACTCAAAGTGTTGTAACCACTCAAACCACCAAGGACTACACGCCAGACATGAAGTTTAAGCTTAGCACGGCCTGATGTCATAGTTCAGGTGGTGACCGCATTCATCCAAGCGTGCTCGCATACGGCCGACGCGCTCTGCGACGAGCCCGAGCCGCTGTTGAGCGCGTGCTCGCTTCCCCGCCTGCCGCGCCTTGCCAATCTTCGCCACGATCATCGTCCTAACCCCCTTAACTCCCTCCTGGCACTCGCTGACGCCGGAGCTCGCCGCAGCGAGCACGGGCATGGTACGGCCAACCTAACAGTGCACTGAGCACTGTGCTCATCGCCACCCCCTCGCTCATGTGCTCGTCTCCGCTCGCCCACAGTGCCCGCGTGAGCTGTGTCACCTTCCCCCTCGCTCACTGACACCGTTCGTCACCGAGCGCCGTGTCCAGGTGTCCTCCGGCGGAGCCCGAACCCCTCACCTTGCTCGGCTATAAATACAGCCCTCCCCAGCCTTCTCGAGCATCATCCACTCCTCTCACACACTCCACAAGCCAGTAGGAAGCCGTAGCCCGGCCGGGCAGGCCGCGGGCCGCCGTCCCCGAGCTCGAGCTCGCCGGCGATCCCCTTGGGTCGTCTCCGCAGCTCCAGCCCCTCCCAGGCTCGGGCCACCCTTCCAGGGCCTACGCCGTGCTTCGGTGGTGCCGTCCTGCCCGATTGGAGCCACTGGTGCCGCCTCTGGTTGTCGTCATCCCCAACTCCGGCGACCCCCGCTCTCTGTCACTGCTTAAGAGGTTGTTTCCGATGCTGTCCGACCACCCCTAGCTAATCTAACGGTTCGGGCAGGTGCGCCTTTGTTTTCTCCTTCGATCCATCCCTCTAGCTCGGGCCAAGATGCCCTCCTCACCGGCGCGTGCTCCAGCGGAGCCCCGCACTGCTTCCCCTTCCTCCCTCTCACACAGCTAGCGAGGCCCGCTAGTCAGCTACTGCATACCAAGCGGCGCACGACGATTGGTGGCACCCCACGGGGTTTACGCCTTCGACGTCACCCCCTAGTTCTGTTTTATTTAAATCAAATTCAAAATATTCCAGAGAGCTTCAAACAGCCACAACTTTTTAGCCACAAGTTCAAATGAATTGATTCTTTTTGCATTGTGTTCTTTATGAAAAGATCTAGCAGCTCACCAAAAATGAGATTTTTCTCTGCTGTCTTGATTTTATGGTAAGTTTCAGAATGTTTCTTGATGTTTTCTTTTTGTGTTTATAATTATTTTCAGAAAGTGAAGCTTGTCTTGAGGATCACCAAGAGGAGTGTGAACCTCATCTGCACTAAGGCGAGCCACATAAACATTTTCATGGTGCCATTAAAATATTTGTGATTTTGCAACTTGAACAAATGGATTGATCCATGCATTTAAATCACTAAAATAAATATTTATATTCTGGTGGATGCTTGTTTGAGTTGTTATGCTTAGTTTACAGAAGTTTGAAGCTAACTAAGTTTGGCTAATTCATTAGAAGTAATATCTGTTTATGAAGAAGGTAATATGGTTATGGAAAAAGAATTATTTTGAGTTGTTTTTATTGAATGAGAAAAAAGGAAATATGCTAAATTAAAGATTCTATTTAAATTGATGATTAATCATAACCAGAGAGGTGTTATGAGTTATTGATATCTATGCTTAGTGTTTGATATAGTTGACCCAGTTATTTCCGTTGATATATGATGCATATATTAGTGTTGTATTTTCATGGCATATCACGACACCAGTTATTTTCACTCTAAATTGAACCTGTTAAAAATTCAACTTGAACATATCGTTGATCGGGTCATGGTGCCACTGAATCGAGTTTTTCCCAGTGCAACCACATTTGCCTTTATGGGAAGGCCTTTATTCGGTCCGTTGTCATGCCTCTGGTTGGTGCCTCCAATGAGGGAAGGTTATGGGCGTCGTTACCCTGGCCCGATGGCGTATATAACCTTGTGTGCCCGTTGTTGTTATGGTACCTTGTCCCCATTTGGGACCGTTTATGTTTTGCCATGACAGTGGCCGTTTGTGTCTTTGGTAGACATGGGGGCACCCAGGACTAGCCCAGTGGGGAGTAAGTCGGAGTGGCCGGGAGAGTGTCATGGAAATGGAGGGGTTTCTTCGGAATGCCGCTGGTCCACCCGAATGGGAGTGCGAGGCCATGGGTTCCGTGGTGTGGGTACAGTGCGCTAGCTCTGCAGAGTGTATTCAATCTATCGATAGCCGAGTCCACGATTCACGGACACGCCGAAAGTAGGTCACACCATGGGTCAACGCTTAATTAATTTTGCACACTAAGATATGAACCTTGCACTGTTGAGGGGATGATGGTTGAGAAACCATCTTGATGATGGAGACCAAGTTGTTGGTCAGTTTGTGATCTCAGAAAGATCACCGTTTGGTAAGCAAGTCCAAGGGACTTATATCACGAGATCATGATCACTGCATTCCTGATATGACTTTGCATTAGTGATTCAGTTGGTTAATTATCATGATATTTCTTGTCATTATGTTTATGTTTGTTGTGTGCTTGCAAGTACATTCAATGTACTGACCTGGCGTGTCAAGCCAGCTTTCAGGAAAGTCTCGTTGGAAAGGAGTGCTGTCCGAGTCTAGATCGTGTCCACATCGGTGTCCCTGTGCTATGGAGTTCCGCTTCGACGTCGTTCCGCTGCCGCGTAGTTGTCATGAGCGAGGCCCCCTTTATGTTCACTAAATAATGTACATATTGTTCAGCTGCACCGTGTGTGCCGCTTGGCCTCGCAACTCGTTGTAATATGAACCTTGTTCCGCTAGCATCAATAAAGCGGTTGTTTTCTGTACCAAGATGTTGTGTGTTGCCAGAAGACATGGTCTCTGGGCTGGCAATACATGGTAAACCGGTTGCTCTGAGCCGGGGTGCCACACCTGCCTCTAGAAGTTATTCGCGTTTAGTCAAAAAATGTCCAAAATATAATTAATTATGTATGGTCTTGACATGTTGTGCTCGCACTGGTAGTAGGAACTAGAGATTTTTCTTTATTTATAACTCTCCTCACATTTTTTGGCTTTGAAGTGAATCATGGTTGTGGACATTACCTATGAATGTGCAGATATCTGTGAACATGAGTTTGATGTGGAAGTTGAACTTGGAATGTTGGGTTTGCGTGTGAACTATACCATGTCCAATGATTCGCCTATTATTGTTTGGAAAGTAATTGCTGGTATTACATGACCCAAAAAAATTATTTTGTGCCACGTCAGTAGATGCACGGACATCACAACAGGCATGCTGACTGGATAAGCATTTGAACATAGCTATTATGAAGGAAAATTTGTATTGACAACAATTTTAGATAGCAGGAGACGCCTAGCCCGCTCTGCCTCTGCTAGCTTCTTTCTGGCTTCTTCCATCTCTTGTTTGGCTTGGGTAAAGAGAGCATTTGATTGCTCTTTTCGCTTCTTCAGGAACTCAGTTACATTCTCAAGGGCTGCTGCGCGCTTTCTTTCAGCCTTTACTAGAGCCACGAGGACACGAACAGTTGACGACTCCACCTGGCTTGTGTGTAATCCAGCATCATGTGGGAATTTGCACCTTTTGTCTAATCCAACATCACTAGGGAACGAGCACCTTGTTTGTAATCCAGCCTCATTTTGCAAACATGATCTCGAGGTTGACCATACTTCCCTCCTCGCAGGAACTGCATCCTGACATGAAGTTACTTCTTTTCTAGATCAATATTCAAGGCAAACCAGATCCATTTAGTAGAAGCCAGATAAACAGGACTCGGAGAATTGAATTCAAAAGGAGAAATATAAAACCAGACTCCAAGGTGAGAACACCCACTTCCTACATCAAGCTAAAAATGAAAGCATTAGGACGATTAAGACTCGTCTTATTACACATCGAAGAACAAGAGGCTAAGAGAAATAGAAACTACAACATATACTCATCGAAGAACACGAGGCTAAACAAAAGTAATTGAAAGGGTGTTACTTACCAAAGCTCGTTTTACAGGTTCGGTGCAGCTCCTCTTTAACTTGCCATGTTCCTTGAAGATGTCCCCAATATCCCGTGTTTGGTCTTCATTGCTCCTATGCATGTTCGCACTCGTGGCTTTAAAATCTCAACATGGCAAGAAAAATATAGTAATACTCGCCCATCTTGTGGGCAACATTAAAGCACTCATCTGCCATGTTAGAGCATCTCCAATAGAAGCGCAATGCGCGGTGCGTTAAAAAAGCGTGTACAGGACCGGAATAGCCAGTTTTTGCGGTCCGCGGAGTGCTAGCTCCAGCGGCCGCTACAAACAAATTGCGCGAGCTTGCCGTTCTAGTAGACACGCTATATTTTTTCTCCTTTTTACTCTGACTCGATACACATTAGACTCCGAGTTGTTACTGGCATAGATAGATACATAAATAGTTCTCAGCATAGATATAGCATAGATAGATAGAAAAATAGATAGTTTAACTACTCCTCGTCGTCCAACTCTGCCTCGGTGATGTCCTCCTCCGACATCTCAATGTAGGCGTCAAGATACAGATCGTCGTCGGAGTCCCAGGGCGACGCTGCTCCTAGCTTGATGTTGAATTGAGCGGCCGCCTTCCGCGTACGCCTGTCCTCGCGATAGGCGGCTCGCTCCGCCCTCATCTTCTCCCTCTCCACCCTCCTTTGTGCGTAGAACTCGCGCTCCTTGATGATGTCCTGCGGGAAGCATTGGCGCCACAGCGCCATGGCTTCCTCGTCAATCTCGTAGCTGTTGAGACGATGCTCCCGCCTCCGGTTATCGCGACGATCCTCGTCGGTGATAAGCCGCGGCAGAGGCACGAGCTCCTGCGCCCGCTCCTGCGTCAGCACGTTGGGGAAGTTCATCTCCCTATGAGGCCGCCGTCGTACGCGTGGGCGGCCTCGTGGGCGGTGTCGAAAGTGCCGAGGTCGAGGGGCATCTCGCGGAACCGGATCTCAGCGGAGAAGCCGGCGGAGGGGCGCGCGGGGATGTCGTGGTAGCCCCAAGTTTCCGGGCAGCACGACGGCATGGTGGCGCGGCGGCGGCGAGGCGAGGAAGCGCGAGGATAGAGCGGTGGCGAGGCACAGAGCGGTGGGAGGGCGTTGGGTTTTGTAAACGCCACGATGTCACAAGCCGCGCCGGCTGCTTTTTCACGCTGCAGCGATCCGCCCCTTTACGCCCCTCAAGCTATCTCTACTCTCTTCTCTACCCTTATATATATATTATATATATATATATATATATATTATATATATATATTTATCACTACAGGAATCAGGCACTTTGCCATCTGTCATGGCTGACGGAAAAGGCCTTTGCCGTCCGCCAGTAGACGGCAACAGGTCCGGCTGAATAGGCTACAGGAAAGGGCTCTTTGCCGTCTGCTGGCAGACGGCTAAGGACCTAGACGGCACACGTGGCAGCTTATGGTCGTTAGGGGGTTAACGGTGCGCTTTGCCGTCTGCTGGCAAACGGCAAAGAGGCAAAGTTCTTTGCCGTCTGGCGGAAGACGACAAAGAAACCATATAGGCCCCCCAGGTTGCACAGGTATCTTCCAAGTGCCAGCTTTGCCATCAGTTGGCTGATGGAAAAGCTCTTTGCCGTCTGCGAGCTGGTGGCAAAGTGCCTGTATAGCCCCTGTTTTTTCTTGAATTCATTCCAAGTGGCAGAATTTCACAGATATATATATATATATATGTGTGTGTATATATATATATATGTATATATATATATATATATATATATGTATATATATATATACATCTGGGCTATTCTGTTACCCTCTCTGTACTGACGTAGTTCACAGTTTGGACTGACGTGTTTTTCAACAAGAACTGATCTTCCTACGTGCACGACGGACGGAAACAGGGGATGCAACGTCGAGCTTCCGGTCGTTCTCCGGCGTGATGCTACGGGCCATTCGTTGCTAGAGGAGACATGTAAGGGGTTCCGCACGTGCACGCGCTCAGCTGGATGTGTTTTGCGATCTGTAGTCACCGGAGGTGACGGCGTGGGCATTTTGGCGGCGGACGTGATTTTGGGCGTTAGTGTTTACTGTGGTGTTCGTGGGCCTCAATTTACGTCGTGTTTGTCGTTTTTGATGTGAGAATTATAGGTATTTATAGTTTTTTGAGATTATTTTCATCTGTAATTTATGATTACAAGTTTTAGTGTTCTTGGTCATTTTCCACGCCCGCCATGGAAATATGTTCTTCTTTTTCCGTTGTTTTACTTTCGAATTGGTGTTGCAGGGAGAGATATAAGGACTGTATGAAAAGATTTGCGTTGTCAATTTTGCTTTTTTGAGTTGTTTCTACCCCGGATTCCATGTTATTTTGTCGTTGGCGGGGGTTGTGTATGGCGGCCGAATCGTAAGCTCGCGATTTCTTGTAATCTGGTCAAAGCTGTGTAATTAAGTTCGTGTTTTTCAGTGTTGTTTTGAATTGCTGCCCGTATGTGTAGTTGGGCTGCTTTAGCGTGTCAAAGTTTTGTTCTTGTGTGTTGACATCGCAGCCGCACTGATGGCTTTGCACTTTGAATATAAGCCCGAAAGCCCTCTCGCCGGGCTTTCATTCTACGAGCTGCAACCAAAGAAAAGGGAGATGGATCCTGAGCCGGGAGAGGTTACAGAGGAGGAGGGGACGCCATAGATGTGAGGGCTGCAGAGCGGAGCAGAGGAGGAGGAGGCGCTTGAGCGCAGTGCATGGCGCGACGTCTTTGCCGAGGAGGAACTTCGGCGTAGTTCAACAGACGGCTTGCTGCGTGAGGTGATGGATACTTGCAACTCCAATGAATTGGAGCTTCTTTTCCCAGAGGGCGGGGAAGGAACCATATTCAGATCATTAGGGGGCTAGGCGAGAGCAGCCACGGCTCCACATCCATCCACCCCGGGCAAAATGGGCGTCGTTTGTTTGATCGTTATGACCAAGTAGTGAATATTATGTTTTTAAGATTTTTGTTGTGAGGGAGCGGATGTTCGAATGACTAAATGAATTCAACTTTGTTTTTGTCTCTGAATGTGTTGTTTTGTCTGCATATGTTCGACATGTGCACCTTTGAACTGCTTGTTTTTCTGAAGTTGAACTGATTTGCGGTCAAAATGTTGCATGCCTTGTGTAATAACTATTTCCTACCAGCTGGCTGCCCATCTACCTATTTATTATTTTTATAATCTGCGAGTGTCCCTGACTATAAACGCTGTCCATCTGTGTGTGGTGTGTGGCCAAGTCTTCCCCCTCCCTTTTCTTCCTTCTTCCAGAATCAGATCTAGGTTGCTCTCTCTTCTCTTCGTTGCCTTTTTATCTCTTCCTGTGTGTTCGATGGATGATTGTTCATGCGGATGCCTGGTAAAGATGGCGCGCATAGCTGACGGCTGTGTGTACGAGTCTGGTTTGGAGCTCACTCGAGACTCGTGGCGTGGGCCACTTTCTTGTTTGTTTGTCTGAAACCCGTGACACCCTACGTTTGTCGCCTCGACGGATGGTGACTTGAAGGAATCATGGGTATGTGTTTCTATTCGTTTTGTTTTCTACTTTCTTGTTGGTTTCGCTTTGAAACCCATGGACCGGATCTGCAGCTTTGTCTTATGAATAGCTTGTCTATATTTTTTTAATTTGGTTACTCATTAGATTTTAACGAGGGATTTACGTGTGTATTTGTTCATTACTTAATGATATTTTAACCATTTTGTATAATGCCCGATCTGTTTATGAATAGATGTTTTTACTGTAGGTGTATTGATATGTATATTTTCCAGTTTAGTCAGTTCACATGTCTAGTTAGTTTTGTGTTATTGTTTTGGTTCAGATTGTTTCCATTTTAGTTTGTTATGCAAATCGTTCCTATATCTGTGTAAAAATTCAGTTAGTCAGGTGTTCATTTTGTTTTGTACTCCCATGCCCATTTCCAGAAAATGTCACCCAGATCGTGGATTGTTGCTCCTAGTTCCGGTGTTACGAAGATGGAGACTTGACAAGAATGGGTATCGCTTGATGGATGTTGCCTACCACATCGACTTTGATGGTTGCATCAACCTAATTCATCTTTTGGATGGAAGGAGTTTGCGGCTGAGTCTGGATTTGAGGATGGTGATGTGGTTATGGTTATGTTCTCGAGAAGATGACTCTCCGGCGTTCATAATTTATGTCTTTGTAGGTTTAAATGTGGCAAATGACGCTTGTTTGTGAGATTTGTGTGTGGTTGATTATGTTGCAGTATTTTTTCTTTTAAAACATTTGCATGTGAGATGGTTGAATTGATTGGTATTATCGTAATGGTATGGAACTAGTTATGTAATGTTTTTCCTATTGTTACGCTCAATTATAACTGTTTTATTTATACATTCTTTATATTAATCTTTGGAACAATTTCTATAGTTGAACTGATGGGCATCCTTTGTTTTGACTGGTATATTTTTCATGTTCATAACTCATGAGACGGTGCTATCTGTTGATGATTTTTAGAACCCCTTTTTGTTATTGAGTTTGCTGAACTTACATTTTGTTAATGATAGTAATGATCTATTTTAGGCTGTCAATTACCAATAAAATTTGTTGTATAATATTTTTTTCTTACTTTTTTACATGAATTTTGGAGCATGTTTTTTTCTTTTTTATAGATGAATAATGATAGTTTTGGTATTTTAAAAATAAAAAAAAATAATCTTTGCTTTACAAAGACTTTTTTTTAATTTGTACTTGAACCTTATGAATTGTAGTAGTTGAACTTTTTTGTAAATTCATTTCTGAAATTTTTATTTACGATCTTATATTTTTTTTACTTCTTACCATTAAGATGTGTTTGAACTTTTACAATATTTTTGTTTATTAACTGATTTTTCTTGTGAGTTTTTTTTAAATTATTTTCATTTTTTATTTTTGTCGTGCGTGATCTCTTTGGATTTTTTGTAATGGGGCGAAGTACTTTGTTGGGCCATCGACTGGTCGTTGTATTCGCCCGGATAGCTTCTCTCATGGCGGTACATGACGCCTGGCGTCTTGCGTGAGCTATGTGTTTAGTCCCACCTCGCTAGTCGAGGGGCTCTAGACTTGTTTATAAGCGCAGCGGCTCACCGGTCGAACTCCTCCCGAACACTTACCCAGGCGCTTATACACGGCACTGCTCTCTCTCTCTCTTGACCTCCGGGCCTGGGCCAGCAGCCACTGCGTGTAACGGATTACTAGGGATACGCCAACGTGCTCGAATTCAAGGATCTAGAATTGCCAGGGCCTGCGCCTGCCCTTGGGCGGTCAATTTTTGTTGTTGTTGTTTTGGATCTAGTACTTGACTACACCAGTAACTTGGACTGGTACTTTTTTGTCCTTGGGTTGTCAATTTTTTCTTTTTCTTTTTGTTTGTTTGTTTGAATATAGTACTGAGGGGCATGACTTGCCGCGCACCGAACCGTACCGAGGGGCTGAGGTGTACTGACACATCTTCCTTGTATGGACTTTGTCCCATTATCTATCTTAGGGGTGTGGGTGCGTGGGGGGGGACAGAATAACCACACTGCGCCTGTCAAACGAGCGATCAGCTTTAGCGCGAGGCGCAGCCCGGTCACTCCTCTCCCCATCTCGGGCGAGGCCGAGCCAGAACGAAGCCAGCAAAAGCGACGACGCTGGCGTGCCGTGCGACGTCGCATGCGGAGGCGAATCCGTAACATGACTTGCCCCATTATCTATCTTAGGGGTGTGGGTGCGTGGGGGTGGGAATGAATAACCACATTTTCTATCTTAGGGGTGTGGGTGCGTGGGGAAACATGACTTGCCCCTGCGACCGAACTGCACTGAGGGGCATAGTTGTACCGACACATCTTCCTTGTATGGACTTTGCCCCATTATCTATCTTAGGGGTGTGGAGTGCGGGTGTGGGGAAATAGAATAACCGCCATACCGTCAAACGAAGCGCATCACTGCGTTAGGGCGAGGCCGAGCCGGGAGGGAGGGGGGGTCGACCCCATCCTCTCAAGCGAGGCCGAGCCAGAACGAAGTCAGAAGTGCGACGACGCTGGCGTGCCCGCGGCGTCGTATGCGGAGGCGAGTCCGTAACATGACTTGCCCCATTATCTATCTTAGGTGTGGAGTGCGTGGGGAAACATGACTTGCCCCAAGCACCGAACCGTACCGAGGGGCATAGTTGTACTGACACATCTTCCTTGTATCGACTTTGCCCCATTATCTATCTTAGGGGTGTGGGTGCGTGGGGTGGGGGGGGAACAGAATAACCGCATACTTTGTCAACGAGCACCTTTGCCCGCGTTAGCGTGAGGCCGAAGTCGACCCTCCCCCATCCCTTGCGAGGCCGAGCCAGAACGAACAGTAGCAGGCGATGACGCTGGGCGGCTGCTGGCTGCATGCGCGGAGGCGGAGTCCGTGAACATGACTTGCCCCATTATCTTATCTTAGGGGTGTGGAGTGCGTGGGGGGGATGTAATAACCGCAATTTCTATCTTAGGGGTGCGGGTGCGTGGGGAAACATGACTTGCCCCGCACCGAACCATACCGAGGGGCATAGTTGTACTGACACATCTTCCTTGTATGGACTTTGCCCCATTATCTATCTTAGGGGTGTGGGTGCGTGGGGTGGGGTGGAAACAGAATAACCGCACTGCGCCTGTCAAACGAGCGCACTGCCGCGTTAGCACGAGGCCGAGCCAGGGGGAGGGGGGTTCGGGACCCTCCCCATCTCCGGGCGAGGCCGAGCCAGAACGAGCCAGAAGCGCACGACGCTGGCGTGTCATGGTGTCGCATGCGGCGGCGAGTCCGTAACTTGAAGTGCCACATTATCTTATCTTTATTTTTTAGGGGAAAAACCAGCACCGTTATGAAATAATTTTTCATTTGTAATTTTTTGATAAAAATTTTTGAACCGTTGTGAGTTATTATTTGTACTTTAGCCATTTGTTTTCTCCATCTATATTAATTTTTTATTGTATTTGATTTTTGGTATTATCTTTTGTAACTGGCCAGAGATAGTGGGCTTCGCCACGGTAGTGGGCTTTAGCCGTCCGTTTTCTCCCAGTCATCTTTTAACCCTCCCACTCACCTTTTAACCTCCGATCTTCCCCTGCTCCGGCCTCCTCTCCCGTCCCCAAATCGATTCCGTCTTCGCTCCCTCTTCTTCTCTTCTTGGAGGGGAGTTGCTACTCTGCTTCGCCGCTGGAGCATCGGTCGGAGGGCTCAACCCTGTGGGTGGAGGTCCGTGTGCTCTTTTGTTCCTTTTGCTCTGCCATTGACTTTGCTTGCGTCCTCTTATGTTCAGATTTTCTCTCTATTTCTAATCTCTTGCTCTCTTTGTCATTCTCCAGTGCTGCACTCGCTAGTTTTCCTTTGCTTTGTTGAACGAGCGTTTGGCGGCAGTGATAATCCGAATTGGGTGGCGGATTTTGTGTTTGCCGGTAAGAGTTTTGCTTTTGTATGGCGGCTTCGCTTTAAAATAGTTCAAATCCCTAATTTTTGTTCATGTGTCTTGCAGATCTGGTTCGCAGATTTTAGCATCAGAGATCTCAATGGGTACATCATCCGGTCGAACAAATTGAATGCGTGTGATTTTCCGTGTATTTTGGATGATGTTTTAATAGATCTGGTTTTTAGGTTGTACAGCTTGTTGCCGTGACGACTTTATAAGTTGTATGTATTTTGATATGTGTTAAATTTGTCCTGGATTGTATGGCGTGTATGGTTTTGGTAGTTGATGCAACCCGCATGCGAGTTGTAGTACTTATCACGATGTGTATTTTGAACTGCTGTCACGGCATTTGAATAGGTTGTAGTAGTCATTGAAGAACTATTATGGTGTTGAAAGAGTTGTGTTTTCTGAAGTTTGTTCTGCAAGTGGTGGGTTCATATTTGTTTTATTCGGTGAACTTGTAGTGTTCACATAGTTGAACTGATTGATTGTTCTTGTACTTTTTGCTAATTATGATGTTGTTGCGTATGTTGGAGTGCGGTGCCTCCCGATTCTCGAAAAATCGTAACGCTTTCAAGATCTTGTGAATGTTATTTTTGAGACACCAAATCCTCTAGAAGAACTTGCAAATGTTCTTTGGTGTTTCCCTTATATTTGCTCTTTTTTTATCAGCCTTTAATACATATATATGCTTAGTTACATCAGTTGTTCCTTTTTGTTTGTGTCTGATGCTATGCGCTTTATTTATCTTTGTGTCTGCAATGTTAATTGTGTTTTAATTTTTTATGTGCGTGGTTATGTTATTGGTTTATGCAGTTAATGACAGCCATGGTGTTCCAGAGGACATTGCTGATGTTGTTAAAGATATTAATGATGGAATGTATTCACTTAACGTTGATGATGTTGATGGCAGCTTGCGGTTGTCTATTACTCGATCTCAAAGTGTTGATGGCACCGAGCCTATTACCCAAGCCGAGGATGTTCCTATGCAGTTATAGCTCGAGGATGAAAGGATAAGAAAGAAGAAGTATGAATTCCAAAAGAGAAGGGAATTGGAACGGCGTCAAAAGGCTGCCTGTGTGCCAGAAAGTGATGTTGATGTTGCTCAAGCTCCTAAATGTGTAGGCGATGAAGGTGGTGACACGGGTTTTTCAACTGTTCATGCCGGATCTCATGGAAGTGACATGCCTGTGAAGACAAACTATATGCAAACTCGTTTGAGGCAAGTGTTTGATCGTGATGGAGTTAAGGAGAAGAAAGCTGTTTTGAAGAGGAAGATGTCAGATCGAAATCCTGATGGCACACAGAGGCGTAGCCCACGTGTGAAAGCTGGTTCCCAACCTGGTAATAGCAAAGCTGATGCGGATAGTGTTGTTGTGAAAATTGGTCCAAGCAAACTTGGTGGCTCCTCATTCGTCGGAGTCCACGAGGTTTGACAAATAAGAAGCCTTCTTCGTCTCCTCTTCAAGAGCGGTCTTTGTTGAAAGAAAATAAGAAGCGTAAAGTTCATCCCGCAAAGGTGAACAAAGGTGTGAAGAAGCGTGCTCGTGTCGGTCAAGATGCCGTGATCTCAAGAAGATGATATTGAAGTTGATTCAGAAGATGAATTTGCAGTGGTATGTGTTTTGTACTGCATGTGACTTGCTAGTTGTACTTGCAATGACTTAATTGTGTTTGGGATGTTATGCTGGCCAGGTGAGGCTGGTCATTGTTTTGCATCTATTTGATTGTGGTACTGATGTTGTTTTAATAGTTGAACTTGTGCAAACTTTTCTTTGTTTTACTTGCCTTCATATGCTTGTTTTGTTTCCTATATTCATTGTTTGCAGTGGTATGTGTTTTGTTGTGCATGTGACTTACTAATTGTAATTGTAATGATTTAATTTGTGTTTGGGCTGGTATGCTGGCCAGGTGAGGCTGGTCATTGTTTTCATTAATTGAGGGTGGTACTGATGTTGTTTTAATAGTTGAACTTGTGCAATTTTTTTTACTTACATTCATATGCTTGTTTTGTTTTCTATATTCATTGTTTGCAGTGTTATGTGTTTTGTACTACATGTGACTTACTAGTTGTACTTGCAATGATTTAATTGTGTTTCGGCTGGTATTGCTGTGTTAGGCTGATCATTGTTTGCATCAATTGAGGGTGGTACTGATGTTGTTTTAATAGTTGAACTTGTGCAATCTTTTCTTTTTCTTTTTACTTGCATTCATATGCTTGTTTTGTTTTCTATATTCATTTTTTTAAGGTGTGGCTTTTTTGTTTTCATTTACAGCCTGTTAGCGTTATGAGTCCGGTCAAGCCGGTGGGAGGCAATGCCGGAAAAGTTGCCTTGGATGAAGGTGACCAACGGAAATTGAACTTAACTGTGCGATGTTCGTTGAGAGAGGTTGAAGATTGTGCTAAATTGCTCGAGAGTCGGCATGTGGCTAGGGTTCATGCATCTGGTTTTGGTTCTATCTTCAAGTGGAGGGTGAAGTCTAACATTTCCGCCCTCCTCGATGGGAGTTTTGTACCGAGGATAGATTGGGATATAATGACTCTTGACATGGGTGAGGCTAATAAGAAGCTTCGCATCACTAGCGATGGTATACATCAATTATTTGGTTTCCCTCGTGGTGGTCGTTCTGTGCCAAGGCCGTTAGAGGACGGATATGACAACACTCTGATGAAGTTAAGATCGGAGCTTGACATTAGCAGGGACAAAGATATCAAGACAAAGGATTTGAGGAATAAGCTCAAGGTGCTAGTCAAGGATCCTAGCAAAGATGACCTTGCTCACGAAAGTGTTCTTCATGATTGTGTTTATGAAGGTTGTGTTGCCTGGTACTACCCGCTGCGTGTTTCGGAAGAGAGGCAACAATGTTTGAGGGTCTCGTCTTTGAGGACATGGCTAATATGGATTATTGCCAGCTGATGGTTGATGAGCTTAGAAGGGCTGTTGCCAAGTACCAAAATGGTGATACCATGGGGAAGGCAATCACAGGCTGTGCCATAGGGCCTGTACTAATGTACCTTTGACTGCCTTATCCGTGGCAAGACCTTTGGAGCCCGAGATGTGAGTCCCCGCATATGTTACATGGATCCTGCCAAGCTTTCTGATCTGGTTGATGCAGATTTGATAAAAAAAGGCAATGCAGATCCAAAGACTTGGGTGTTTGGGAAGCTTAGGTGAGTTTTGTTTGTTTTGTGTCTTGCGGACCTTTTTTATTTTAGGTATAGCTATTTTTTTGTAGTGGACATGTGTACCGTAGAGTTGTCTGCTTATATTTTGTATGGTTTAGGTATGGTTTTTAGTATCTTGTTGTTTCGTGTGTGGTTGAACTGAATAACTTTGTTCAACTTGACTGTTGGTAAATACTAACAAATTGGCAATGATGCTTAAAGTTTATTAGTGGTGTTGATTTTAAATCTGTTAATATCATGATTTATTTTTCCTATGTGTTGCATTGATTGATTAACTATTTTTCCCTTTTGTTTGTAGTGGAAAACTCAAGAGGAGGTTGTTTTTTCGAGTGTATAAGCGGCCGATCCCGGAGATGCCGTCGTCTCGTGTTCAAGTTTTCATCTCTGCCCGATGAGTTGAGGGATGGCCGTGGTGTTGAGGGTCTTTGGTTATGCCCCGGCCTAGTAATGCTAATTAGTGCTTCACAGAGGCAGGGTTTTGGTATTGATGTTGCTATTTCAGCGTTGGGCCTTGTTGAGCCTATCTTAAGTAATGTGTGTTCTGAGCTGCAAAAGGTCCCAACGACAGTTGAGCGTTTGAGCTGTATCAATGGTATCCTTCCTGAAGGTCATCAATTTAACGCTGAGGAAGCTGTTGACTACATTGAGATGGAGAGAATTTTAATCGGTGATATGCGTGACGGTGCCGCTAATCTAGTTCAGAGCTCGGTTAAATGCATTGAACAACATGAAGCGTTTCAGAACCTACGCATAAAACTCTCATTGCCAAGCCATATGAAGAAAGTGCAAATGTTGTTATCAAGCGAGTTTTGAGCAGATGAGGCTGCCGCCAACCGGCAGAGGGCTGGTGATGGTACTTGAGGCTAATGTTTTTTATCATGAAACGGATGATGTTGGCTTTGAGCGTCTGATGTTGATGTGAGTCGGGTCCTCGGTGTTTGCAATTTTTACTTTGTTGTCTGATGTCGGTGTTGTAGTTGAACTTCCTCATGTTCATCTATTTATTAATAATTTTCTTTCATGCAGATTGATCACGATGAGGCTTCTAGCACCGGCTGAGGGCTGATGATGGTACCGAGGCTAATGTTTACGATCAGCGTCATTTGACGATGTTGGCTCGCAGCACCATTGTTGATGTGAGTCGATCCTTGTTGTTTATATGTTTTTACTATGTTGTTCTCATTGTCGATTGTAGTTGAACTTCCCGATCTACATCTGTTTATTAATTTTTCTTTTTATGCAGGAGACCAGTCATAATGTTGAGGTTGCTATTGGACGGTGAAGTTAATGATCCATCCACTGATAAGTGCAAGGTTATTTTTATTTTCATTGTGTTTATTCATATTTTCTTAAAATTTCATGCGCACCGATGTGTCTTGCTTGTTCATTTTTCTATCCCACACCGTTTATTGTTGCTCATAATAGCATTGTTTTTTTGCCTCATTACATTTGAATCAGGGTCCTATTGTTGGCGATGAGCCTTGTTTGCCCGTTGGTGATGTCGCTTTGAATGTTAGCAGCAGCAAGTTCGATGATGTTGTTGTGAATGCTTCCAAGGTTTATTTTTCTGTGCACCTCTTGGTAGCTTATTTTTTATTGTTAGTTTTGTTCATATTATTCACTTTTTCTGAATTTTTATTTTCGTCAGATTACTGATGTTGAGCGTGAGGTTGTCCTTAGTGGTGGAGATGATGCTCGTGATGTTCCATTGAGTAGTGGGCGCAATGTTGGTACCAAAGTTGCTGATGAGGATGCTGGTGCTGCCAGCATACTTGATGCCAAATCGCCTGGTGTTGGTATTCCTGGGAATGAAAATGTTTCTGGTTGTGAAGATTTGCCATGGGAGAATTTCCGCACCGAGGTCTTGATTACGGTGATGCATTGCAAGATGCTTCTAAGCGTGGAGGAGGTGCCATCCGAGGATGATGATTTACTTACACAATTTCTTGACCCCTTGACGCATGAGGCGCTCTTGTCATCCTGTGATTTTTCTTTCTACAGACCACTGAAAGCGCATCAATATTGGTGTTCTCTCAAGATGTCCCATTGTCAAACCACTGAAACTGGAGGCATAATGGTCTCATCCACAGAACTACCGTCATCGTCAAACCCCGATAGTCCGGTAAGGACTTGTAAATGGGGCGACTTCTCAATTTTGGCATTTTGGACATGTTCTCTTGTAGTTGTTGAACTTATTATTTTTCATCATTTTCTGCAAGTAGAAAGTGGTAATGTTGTTAAGGTTGATAATGCTTTTTCTTCGCTATTACGAGGTTGCGCATTTAACCGTCTTAAATGGTTAGTTTGGATTTTGCCCGTGCATAATTTTTGTCTCTTTTTCTTTCTCTCGTATGATTATTGTTGTTGTTGCAGTAGTTTTAATTCATGTAATCTTTTGTGTTTTTCTAGTCACAAGACGATGTTTCAAAATAAAGAATGTGATGCCAGTGTTGGTTCTATTGTTAAAGCATTTGTCCCCACTGGCATGCTCAACTCAGACAATGTTGATGTTGTTTTATATTCTCTACGTCAGAAGTACCGAGACACTGACAAGTTGATAGTTCCCAGATGGGTGACGGTCAGTATTTTGCTTTTTTTGTAAATAGATTGATAACTTGTTTTGCCAATTTTCTAACTGTTGTTGTTCTTTTTGTACAACAGACCAAGATCCGTGATGGAAATATTGATTCCAATGTGCTAAATTGGTTCACGAGATCATGTGCTGATGGTTTTGACCAAGTAGGTGAACTTGGACTTTTGTACTCATTAACTAGAACCTGTCATGTTTTCTTTGCAGTTTTGGGAGGTGGGGGAATGAACTTGATCTGTAGCTTCTTTTACACTGCACTTATGAATGATCCGTGCTTCTTTTATTAAAGCTGCACTTATTGTTGCAAGGAAATTGAACTGATATGATTGTTCCTCAATTTTGGGTGGTGGATATAAATTCTTTATGATTATGTGATTTTTTGTTTGTACTTATGAATTTCAATTTCCCTCTTTTATTTTATTGTTTGGAGGCTGAATTTTTTGTTTCATTATGATTTGGTAAATTCATTTTTCCTCTGCGATTTTTTTCAGCTTCTTTTCCCTACATTTGATCCGCCGTCATTTGTGGCTACCATGAAGCCTAGTGAAGAATCTGGGCATTGGTGCTTGGTTGTTCTGAATTTGAAGTTCCATCGTTTGAGTGTCTTGATTCACTCCGTGATGAAACACAGGGTGATGCGCTTAGATTCTTAAGGAATATGACAGATAATACAAAGAAGGTTTGGAGGGAGTCCAGTGTAGATAGGGCCAAACCATTCTCACCGGCGCATATTGATGGTTTCTCTTGCGAGTTTGTGCGGGTGCCTCAACAGGAAAACAAGTGAGTATTCGTTTTAATGATTTTTGCTGGTTGTTTTTGTTGCTGGAGGATGTTGTTCCTGTATTTTTTGGATTTTGTGTTGTACCATTTTTTGTTTTTTCCTTTGTTTACAGGCATGATTGTGGATTCTTTATGCTACAAACTGCGCAAGACCTATTATTGCCGGGAGGATGGTGTAATTGAAATGGTCGATTACAGTCCATGAAGACATTTTGGACATTAGGAAGACTTTGCTGTATACTGCGCAACTAGCGATGTGTTTGATGTTGACTTGGGTTTGTTTGGCATCGAACCTCATGCGTGTGCATGGACTTTTGTAATTTTTTTGCAGCTTGTACTTCTCTATTAGTACTGTCATGAAATATGTATTTAAACTTACGCTTTGTGCGGTCTTCTTTTTTTATTCAGGTGAGTGGCTCGATCTTGGTGAGCATGACTACAGGTTCTTTGGTAGCCAGTTCTTGGAGCTCGAGCGCGTAGCTATTGATCTTAGCCAGGGGCGTTCTCTCGAAAAGACAAGATCTGGTATTATGAAGGGGCGGTTGGGAGCTCTGAGAGGTTCTACGTCTGCTTGTGCAGATAGCCCTACTACACCCAAGAATCCCATTGTGGAATTGATAGACAATGATGATGATGTGTTTGACAAGATTCTTTGGCGTTGGAAGAGTCACGAGGAGCGCTGCTGCCAAAGGTTTATCTCCCCTTGCTGGAATAGTGGCTCGTAGAGCTGGTGGTGCTAGGAAAGATCCCGCTTTGGATTCTGGCAATGTTGTAAGCACGAAGCGTGCGCCCAGAGCTCCTATAAAGTTTTGCTCCCCTGTGCAGCAGCTTCACCCTCATAAATTCCCTCACCTGGACAAGGCTCGCAGGTTGTATAATCTATTGCTTAGTGATGAATGGCGTGAGAAGTATGCCGGTGAGTATCTCTCATTATTTTTCCTCTTCCTTTTCTTACATTGTTTGTAACTGCTAGATAAATATGACCTGAATCGTTCCTTTTTATACAACTCGAATCGCTATGAATGCCTTATCTTGCTTCTCCTTCTTTTTGTTCTTGTGTGCTGCAGGAATACATTCTCAATGATACCTCAGCCTGATGAAAGCGTAACTAACTTCACTGGGAATCGCATCTGGGAAGTTTTTTCACCTGGGCAAATGATGGAGGGTGATGTAATGGACTTCCTCATTGATGATTGGAAGCAAGATCCCGATAGAAATGCTGATTTCGCATCTGGGAAAAGGATATTGATGAGTCCATATTTCATCACGGTAATCAATCAGATCGGTTTCTTTATGTTGAACAAGACTGCCTATTGTTTTTACGAGTTTTAATAATACTTTGCTTGTTGATTCTTTTCCGCTGTCTATTTTCTATTTTGGCTTTTTTGCAGGTTGTGCTTGACTGTTCGTTTTACGAGGATGAAAATAAAGTGTTTAATGTGGAGAGTGCAGCGAGAGATTTCAAGAGCTATGTTAAAGCTAATGAAGACTTGCTCGATTGCCGACCTTGTGAGATCTACTAGCTGATTTTTGGTTTTTATTTGTTTGTTGTGATGCTGGTTTTTACTTTGAATATTTAACATCTCTTTTTTGGTCATTTGTTTTTAGATCATGATGCCTCTATTCAAGCCTATGGTTTTATCAAAGGATAGGAAAGTGAACCACTATTCCTTATATGTCATGAATCGGTACCGAAGTAGCGTTGACATCCTTGACTCTTTACCTTATCCGAAGAACCACCGTCCTTCAAAGAACACCTATCACAAAGACTGCGAGAAGATTGTGAGTGACATTTATTATCTGTACTGGATTAATATTTCTGCATCTTTGTTTCTGCTTTTTCTGAGACCTAAAATTTTGTGGGTTGTTTTGTTTTTTCCAGATTTCTAGATTGGTCAAAGTAATGAAGGCTGTGTATGGTGATGCTCAGTACAATGCGAGCAAGCAGCCCAATTGGGAGCTGTTTGCAAAGAAACCAACGTTTGTCAAGGTTCCACTTCAAGGGAAAATGAATGTGGCCATTATACTTTGAAGTATGCGGGATGCTATGATGGTGAAAAGATCGTTGAGAACATTCGAGATAATGACGTGGGTTTCTTGTTGAGCTTTTCACTTTCTGTTTTTGGCTTATTGTGCATCCTTTTTTTATGTGTCATGATTTTTGATAATTTGTTTTAATGTTTTGCAGCCACGCATTGTTGATTGGAACGTGAGGATCAGTATAGAGTTGTGTTCAACCGAATAACCATCTTATGGTGTGGAGCTTCCCAAGGAGCTTCAGGCTTTGGCTGCTGATGCATAGGAGAAATGGTCATCATTTGCATAGTGAATGGGATAGTTGTGTGATATATCTCTTGAAAACATTGTAGGCTCTATTTTGTAGTGTTTGATGTCTTGTCGAGTACTATGTAATAACTAGTATTTTTTGTGTTGTGTTTTAAGTGTGGTACAATGTTTAACAAACTTTTTTTCCATGATGATTGTGTGGTTGAATAGTTTGTTTTCATTTGTGTATGTTTCATGTTGAATTGGTTTTGGTTATGTTTTATTTTTTCTACTGAAGACTTATATAGTAGTTGAACTGAAAACACTTTTTTTCAAGTGTATTTACGAGTTGTTGCTCAGAAAGTGAGATTTATTTTATTTTTATGTGATTCCATCCTAAGTTGGACCTTTATAGTTTTTGTACTCTCGTTTTCTTGTACTTATGATATAGTTCTGTTAGTACTGATTTGTAATCTCATTCAAATAAGGCTTTCAAAATTTTGGTGCCAAATTTCTGTTTGATCTTCTTGAACTTTAGTAGTTGAATTTCATAGTAAAAGTTAAAGTACTTGGTTTAAATTAGCTACGTTTAAGAGATAGTCCTATTAAGTTCAAAACTATTTCTTTCTCAATGCATTAATTGGTATCATCATAGCACTTACCGGAATAAACTTAGTTGTCTTGAGATTCCAATTGTGCTAGTACTTTTGATTAATTATTTATTGTTTGTGTTGTTTGATGCTAGTAATGCCTTTCATTTGTGTTTCTTGTGATTTTTCTCTTTTGTCGAACTTATATCTTTTTGATTTAGTTTTTGGCCTTCTTTTTTTCTAGGTTGTGGTTCTTCTCCAGGCAATGTTTGGTATAACCCTAGCACTTGCCGTATAGACTTAGTTGTACTGAGGTTTCAGTTGTATTGCCACTTTTAATTCTTAGTATGTCATCGTTTTAAGGAATGCGTTGAAGCTTCCCATTCTTTTTTATATATTTGTAGAATGAACGTACCGTGTGTTCAACTGTACCAGAACTTTCAGTCCTAGGATGCTAGTGACTAGGAAATACGTACTGGTGTTTCTTTGCTTTTCCCGATGCAGTACTTAGTGAATTTCTAACTGCCTTTTAGCACGATGCTTTTTAGTACTGAATGTTGTCCTCGGCTGAAACTTAGTCTTTTTAGTGTTCTCCTGAAACTAAAAACTGATTTTTTAAGCGTGATAGTACTACCGTTCATGTCTAAGTCAGTCTTGGCGTCGAAGGCTACTATTTGCTTTTGGCCTTTATTTAGTCCGCCACTTTTTTTGCGAAAATATTCATGTGTTATTTTTTTCTCCATGACTAGTGTCATGCGTGGCAGCCATCAAGTTTCAACTTCAAATCATGGATGGACAAAATAGGAAGCTAGCAAACTTGTTGGACGACATAAGCAAACGATGTACTTGATAGACATAGGCAAACTTGTTCAAACCCTGACACACAAAGCATAAGGTAGCTGGTTTAACATAACGAAAGCAAATTACAAATATGAAACAACAATACTAAGGACACACGCAGCATAAGGTAGCTGGTTCAACATAACAAATGCAGACTTTCATGCATCTTCATCCGCCGGTTGCGCGATGGTAGTAGGGGTCGACCTCCTGCTCTTTTGAAATATCCCAACCCGTCACGATGTTGTCGATTGTCTTCCATGACTTATGCGTTATGCACGCATCTATTCCTGCGTACGTGATGAGGTTGTCTGGCAGCGGGCTGTTCCCCCACAGTTTGTGGTCTTCCCTGTTCATCTTCTTCTTCATGCCTTCGTAGAATGGGTGGATGACGCCGCCTGCAACATCGGCCAAGGAGTCGTAGTATTTGTTGGTCTTTGGATCTTTCCACTTGCGCTGCATGTCGATGAAGTTGTTGGGGTTGATTTCCAAACTAGACTCCTCCAGCATCCGCTTGTCACCTCCAATCTTTGAAACCAACAAATGTGTACAATTTCTCCTCCGCAGGAAGTCTTTGAAGCGCTTGGGCCTGCAAGGGGGAGACACACATTTATAGATTAGTCTTCTTTTTTGAGGATTTAATTCTTCTGCTTTTTTTGTTTTACAAGTGATAATCCATGAGGTAGATGCTTATATATTATGAGTCATGCATGAATGTAGTTCGTAAACTAGTACACAAAGTCCTGAAATTAAATTCAACTACACCGTGTTATTTTTCTTTTTTGCTATCTTCGTTGCTTCACCAAATGCTTCACCAAATTAGAGAATCATTTTACCAGAGTCAATGATATATGCGCTTCGTGATTCAAGTTTTAGTTTTCTTTTTGTTGAATAAAAGACCTATACGATTAGCTTGATACATCTTTGTGCATTAATTCTATATCAAGTTCAAAAATTAGTTTGAGAAACATGTGCATCAAGATATGGACCTATACCACTTCACCAAAGATCTTTTAATACATCAATTCTATAAACTATATTAGTGCATCAAGATCAGAATCTATGCTAGTACATCAAGTTCAGAAATTAATTTGGTGCATAAAGTTCAGAATGCTATAAACTTTTTTTCAGATGATAATCTGGTGAAACAATCCAGTTCACAGTTTCGGAAATGCATGTAACTTGATAAACATGTAATCGTGCATCCACTTCATAGACAATAATAGTTCATCTAGTTGGGAAACAAGTTTTAACTAAGTTTTTAGTGACTAGTACTGGTACAACAGATGAATGAACAGTAGTATGGGTTACAATGGATGAATGTACTTCAAAAACTAGTGAAGGAAGTTCTGAAATTAAATTAAGTACATCATGTTATTCTTCTTCTTGGATTATACATAGTTTGATCAATGTTGTATGTTCTTCATTGGTACTAGTTTAGTCTACTTTTGTTGAAATAGGATAACACAGAACCGATTGCTTCACCAAGACCTTAGTTTATTTTCTTACGAAAATAACATTAGATCAAATTCAGAAAATACTTCACTACATCAAGTTCAACATCTTTTTTAATACATCGAGTACATAGACTACTCTATTGTATCAACTTCGTAAACTACACTAGTCGATCAACTTCAGAATTTAATCTTTCGCAAGATTTTCCAAATAGTAATCCAATTACATCGAGGTTCAAAATACATTTATAGTATATCTACTTGAGAAAATGCAGTAGTGCATCCACTTTTCACAAACCACACTAGTACATCTAGTTGGGAAACAAATCTGATTAAATTTTCAGTATACAGTACTAGTAAAACAGATAAACCATATGCAGGGCAAATGAGTAGGATTGCTCACCGTTTTGTGGCACGCGATGTGGTACACCAAGCGAAGTTCCTCGGCGACTGGCTGCAGGATCGCCGCCATCTGTGGAGGTTTTTCCTCGTCGGTGTACTCCACATCAACTCCGATGAAGCTCGGATACAAGCCGCCTCCCTTCATCCTGAGCCTGCTCATCATCTCGTCGGCCTTGTCTGGTTCGCTGGTGCAGACGATCTCCAGCGTCTCCTTGCCGTGGAGCTCAACCCCTTTGAGCGTTCTGGTGTAGTTGCGCTTCTCGCCGGGGACTTTAATGTCGACGAGGTTGCTCCTCTTGTCCGGACGTCTCGGCATGATGACGCTTGGCGGACGGTTCCTCCGCCATGGCCTTCCTCCGGCATGTTGTGGGCTTTGGAGAGAGGCCGGAGGTTTGTGTGCGATGGAAATGGAAGCGGCAATGGTAGTTTGTGGGAACGAGGGAGAGATGGAAGACACTGGGGTATTTTTGCAGTGCGCCGACGGTGGTGTGTGGGAGGCGGTTCGTCGGGGGCGTGTGTGTAGTGGTCGTGGGGGGTCGCCGTTTGCAGTGCATCGTGGCAACCGCCCAGTGGGTGGCGCGGGTGGTGGCGTGGAAGAACTAACCGTCCAAGACAAATGTTTTTTACTGGTGCACTGTTTAGTCTTGTCAAGCTGTACTTACGATCTGCTAAATCCCACTTGCACGTCTCTGCGGTGGTGATGATGGCATTTTGCACTGTTTAGGTGACGTATGGATCTGTGATGTTTTTCCGTGTGGATGTTTAAGTATTGTTTTTCTATTGAAGCCTTTATACACTAGTGTATGTCAAAACATTTTTTCAGTGCCCTGGGAGTTGTTGCTCAAAACTTGTACTTATTTTATTTTCATCTGTACCAACCTAAGTTAGGCCTTTATAGTTTTTGTATTCTCATTTTTAGTGCACTTATGTTTAAGTAATGTGTGAACTGAATTGTAATTTCAAACAACGCATGTGTTTGAAATTTGATGTCAGAGTGGTGCGAGTGGCTTTGGCCCGATCCATTGTTTAATCTTGATGTCGTATGTATGTTTGGACTGATTTTTTTATAACTTAGGTTGGGGGTGGGGTTTGAGATTATTTTACGACCGGATCGTTCGTTGTGGTGTGGACAGATTTTATATAAATAAGAAATTTAGCAGAATTGACAAATAAATTCTATTTGAACTTTTAGAGTTTTAGTAGTTGAACTTGTCAGATTTTGTATAAATAGGAAATTTAGCATAATTGACAAACATTATATGTTTGAACTTTTTGAATTTTAGCAGTTGAACTTGTCAGATTTTATATAAATATGAAATTTAGCATAATTGACAAACATTATATGTTTGAACTTTTAGAGTTTTAGTAGTTGAACTTGTCAGATTTTGTATAAAAAAGAAATTTAGCATAATTGACAAACTTATATGTTTTGAACTTTTTGAGCTTTAGTAGTTGAACTTGTCAACTTTTCTATAAATAAGAAATTTAGCATAATTGACAAACATTATATGTTTTGAACTTTTTGAGTTTTAGTAGTTGAACTTGAAAGATTTTCTATAAATAAGAAATTTAGCATAATTGACAAACATTATATGTTTTGAACTTTTTGAGTTTTATTAGTTGAACTTGAAAGTAATTTTTAATTTTGTTTTTTAAATTATGTACATTTAACAGATAGGCTATTAAGTTTTGTTCTTTTTAGAGGTTCATTGTTTTTGTATCATATTTTTTCCTTTTTTCTTGTAGAGGTTAATTGACAAACATTTTTCTTTTAGTTTATATTTCTTTGTCCCGCCCTCTGGTTTGTATACCTGGGCTTATTTGGTGGGGTGTTTTGTTGTGATGTAGGCTATTGGGCGTTCCTACCAGATAGCTCATCCATGCTGCGCGCTGTCTTGATCAGGCGTCTTGGCGCTCTGGGTTTAGTCCCACCTCGCTAGTCGAGGGGGCTCCGGACCTGTTTATAAGCGCAGCGGAGGCTCACCAGTCGAACTCCTCTAAACACTTACATGAGCGCTTATACACGGCGCTCGCCCCCTCTCTTGACACATGGGCCACAGTCGGCCAGGTCCTGCGTTGTCTGCGGATTACTGAGGATTCGCCCACGGGCTCGAGTTCAAGTATCTAGTATTGTCGAGGCCTGCTTTGACCTTGGGCGATCAATTTTTTGTTTTTTTTTGTTTGTTTGAATCTAGTACTTGACTCCTCCAAAGAACTTGGTGATACTTTTTGTTCTAGTTCTTGTCAGTTTTGTGTGAGTGTAATCTTTTTTCATTTGAGTTTTTTGCCTTCTTTTTTGTGTTTGTTTTTGTGATTATTCTCAAGTGTCTTCTGGTGTCATTTTTAGAACTATGGTACTTGCGTGTAGACTGAGTTGCACTGATAGTGCATTCATAGTAGCCCTTACAGACTGATGCTTCTTTGTACTTTTTATTTTAGTAAGTATGTAATGTCCGATCAAGTGTACTGAGTTGTACTGACATGGAACAACGTTGTGTGATTAGTTGCATCATAACTAGTACTTTAGAGCAACGACAACGTTCCATTCAGAAGCTACTTTCCAATTTTGAAATGATGGATTAACAACATACGAAGCTACCAAACCAAACTTATATAATGAGATAAGGAAAACATTGTACTTGATGACATAACTAAACTTGTTCAAACATGAAAAGCACGACATAATCATACTGGTTCAACCCAACAAGAGCAAACTACTAATTTGAAACAACAAGATAAAAGGCAAGCACAAGTGGAAGTAAAAGCGAAGGCGAGCTCGATGTATCTTCATCCCATAAAGGGGCAATAGGGGCGGTCGTAGAAGTTTTCAGCCTCCCGCTCTTTCGCATATTCTGAACCATCTGTGATGTAGTCGATCATGAACCATGACTTGTACGCGGCGTACGCATCTACTCCTGCGTACTCGATGAGGTTGTCTGGCAGCTCGCTGGTCCCCCACAGTTTGTAGTCTTCCTGCGTGTTGATCTTGTTCTTCATGCCTTTGTAGAATGGGTGGATGACGCTGGCTGCAACATCAGTCAAGGAGTCGTACTCTTTTCCGGTGTATGGAACTCTCCACTTCGCTGAATGTCGATGAACTTGTTGGTGTTGATCTCCATAGGACAACTTCAGCTTCTCTTTGTCACTTTCAATGCTGAAACCAGCAAATGTGAACAACTTGTCATCTTTGTAGCATGTCGATTGAGCGCTTGGGCCTGCAAAGGGCGAAGACATTTTGAATATTAGCATTACTTTGATGTTTGAATTATCCATTTTGGTTTGTTTTACAAGCGATGAATCCATGAAGTAGTTGTTTATGTAGGATAAACAATGGATGAATGTACTTCAAAAACTAGTAAAGAAAGTTCTGAAATTAAATTAAGTACATCATGTTATTCTTCTTCTTGGATTATACATAGTTTCAGTCAATGTTGTATGTTCTTCATTGGTACTACTTTAGTCTACTTTTGTTGAAATAGGATAACACAGAATCAGTGCTTCACCAAGTCCTTAGTTTATTTTCTTACGAAAATAACATTAGATCAAATTCGAAAATACTTCACTACATCAAGTTTAGAAACATCTTTTTAATATATCAAGTACATAGACTACTCTATTGTATCAACTTCATAAACTACACTAGTCGATCAACTTCAGAATTTAATCTTCCCTAAGATTTTCCAAATAGTAATCCAGTGCATCAGGTTCAAAAATACATTTATAGTATATCTACTTGAGAAAATGCAGTAGTGCATCCACTTTTCACAAACCACACTAGTACATCTAGTTGGGAAACAAGTGTGATTAAATTTTCAGGATACTGATTACTAATAAAGCAGATAAACCATATGCAGGGCAAATGAGTAGGATTGCTCACCATTTTGTGGCGGCTGCGATGTGGTACACTGCGAGTTCGATTGGCGCACAACCGCAGGACTGCTGCCATCTGGGAGGTTCATCTTCGTTGGTGTAGTGCACACCAACGCCGGCGATCCTCTGAAACCTGCCGTAAGCTTCCTCCGAGCACAGAGATCACCTCGTCGGCCTTATGCGGTTCATTTGGTGCAGACGATCTCCAGCGTCTCCTTGCCGTGGAGCTCAACCCCTTTGAGCGTTCTGGTGTACTCGCGCTTCTCGCCGGGGACGTTAATGTCGACGAGGTTGCTCCTCTTGTCCGACGTCTCGGCATGATGACGCTTGGCGGACGGTTCCTCCTCCATGGCCTTCCTCCGGTGACTGTGGGCTTTGGAGAGAGACGCTGGAGGTTTGTGTGCGTGGAAATGGAAGCGGCAATGGTGGTTTGTGGGAGCGAGGAGAGATGGAAGACAATGTGGTATTTTTGCGGTCTTGCCCGGCGGTGGTGTGTGGGAGGCGGTTCGTCGGGGCGTGTGTGTAGTGGGTGTTGTGGCGTGGGGTCACCGTTTGCGGTCGCGTCGTGGCAACCGCCCGATGGAGTGGCGCTGGTGGCGTGGAAGAACTAACCGTCCAAGTTAAATGGTTTGTCTTGTTGAACTGACTAGTCTTGTCAAGCTGTACTTATGACCTGCCAAATCCCACTTGCACGTCTCTGCGGTGGTGATGATGGCATTTCTTTGTGGCACCGATTCGTATAGTCAAGCTGTACTTATCATCTGCTTATCCTACTTGCACGTGTCAGCGTCGGTGTTGGTGGAGGTCTGAACTCCTCTACTGTCGTACTCGGACTGGTGATTGAAGTGTAATTGAACGTACCAAATACCAGCGAGACTATGTGTGGTGCTAATGTTTTTTTAAAACAATTTTCGTATTTTTTAAAGGATTGTTTATATCAAGATAATCTGTGAGTATTTTTTACAGATAAATTAGATTTTCACCGATGCAGGATGTATTATATTCGCATTTTGCTTGAGGTAATTATTTTTATGTAGTGATGGTCTTTACGAATTGGGATTTGGCAGGAGCAGCATAGCTTTGTTTTTTCAAAAACGATTTTTTTCGATTGTTCAACTGGTGTGTTTGTTATTATGCCTTTTGTACTGCCATTGAGAGTTATCAAGATCTTGATGTAATACAAGAGTTTAAATTTTTCTTTGACATTTTTCTTGCTGAGTTCTTGGTTGTGATGGCGTTTTCGTCGAGATATATCAAGATAAGTTTTTTCAAATTTATTTGTGACTGCATTCAAAAGGATTATCAAATGGCTTAAATAATAATGTCACCGCTTCAATGAGCACAAATCAGAAATTATATCGATCTTGATGTGTACTCTCCCTTATCTTGACGGTAGAGAGTTATCAAGATCTTGATGTGCTACAAGAGTTTAAAATTTTCCTTGACATATTTTTTTCCACGAAGTTCTTTGGTTCACGATGGCGTTTGCGTCGGATATATCCAGATAAGTTTTTTCAAACGTATTTTGTGACTGCTTTCAAAATGATTATAAAATGGTTTACAAAATAATGTCACTGCTCCAGCGAGCACAAATCAGAAACTAAAAAATAACTTTAGTTCTGATCAAGAAATCGACGATAAAGCTAAATAAGTGTTGGTAACGACAGTGTTTTGTGAAATGCTTCCTCATTGTGTGCTGCTGCAACTGAGACTACAAGGTCATTTTTTAGTTGACGCAGCAGGATAACCACTATGTATTGTTCAGTCTTGAGCTTCTCCTAACTGTCCCCGAATGTTGTGCCTTGCGGCGCTCTTTCCGAGTTGAGCCTTGGCGACTTCATCGTCGATTTCAGTTTCCTCGCCCCGACACTGTCATCTTCATTGTCTTCGTCGATTGGCCGTCATTCTCATCAAACTCTTCTTCTTCATCGTCTTCATTTGATTGCTTGGAACTCTGTACCTTGCCTGTTTATGTTCAGCTCCATCGACCTCCTTGCCCACTTTGCACGTCACGGGCATTATGTCCGTCGATTCCGCCACACTTGCGGCAAGTGTAGTTATTCGTGTGTTGTCTCCATTGGTAGAAAGCTGGGTGGCTCCAAGCTGCTTGTTCTTGTTGGTGATGGCATCCGTGCGAGTGGGCATGTGCGGTAGTTATGGTTGCTCACGACGTTGCAGAATCCGCATGCCCTTACCCCGAGGGGTTTGCCGTCCGGGCCAAATTCCGCAGCTTGATGGGCGTGGTGGCTTTTCAATTGCTGCTTTCGCAGCTTTTGCTGCTATGCGTCTTGCTCTTCCTCCCTTTGTATTTGAGAATATTGGGGGTTTAATCACCCTTTCTGCCGCCATGGTAGGATGTGCTATTGTCATGTCGTTCGCCCTCTGACACCATCGAGCTCATGATCTCGCATGTGAGTTTGTCGGTGCTCTTGAGTGTCCACCTGCAGGCAAGCTCCGGTTCTTTGCTGCTCCTCTTCCTCGTTCTCAAAGCGGGTCAATAGCTCCCATATGGTTCATCTCGGATAACATTGTAGCAATATCCTGCTCAATGGCTTGATTGTCCGCGACACCTCCATTTTCAATGAGAATGCATGGCGTCGAGTTCTTGTTCAAGTTTGTCCATGACGACCAGCGTCCTTGCCATTTGCTCTTGGCTTCTCAAGCTTTTTTCTATGCACCCTCATGTTCAGCGTCGGTGATGAGCTTTCAATGCAAGATCTTGGGATGCCTTGTTTGACGCCATCTTGTCCTCAAGTCATTTACATCCAAATGTTGGCTGGATGTTCGAGGCGTTTGGTGTATCTCCACAGTATGTATTTCTCTGGAATGCTTTCAGCCTTAATTATACGCATCATGCACGGGACATGGGCGCTTGAGAAAAGACACATTTGTTTTTGGAAGAGGTGCATGTTTTTTGTCATTTCATTCGAACAAAAACTTTGCAAAAAAAGTAGTACGATATGTAACATCTTTTTTGTAGTCCCTTACACAATGTGGTAATTAGCATAGCACTTTTCGCACTCATATGTTTCTCCCACGGGTCTGCAACCACCTGGAACGCAGCGTCTTTGAGCCCACACGGTATAGTTTTTGCGGGTGGTTGTAGCGCACTAGGTACTTTGTGGGCTCTTCCGTCTCATGCGCCGCTGAAGAGAGTGCTCAGTTTTAGCCTATCTCTGATCTCGCTGTACACAGCTCGCGTGTACAGCTTTGCCATCTGGGTGTCAAACCCATAGAAGGTCAGCGTGTTTTGTTCCTTCTGCAGATGCAAGAATGATGACCAAATTGTTAGTTTTCTCGCAGGAAAAACTCTAATGAAGTTTTTACTTTAGTAAGCATGTAATTTTTTGTCTTACAACAAGTGATAGAGCTATACCCGGTTACCCATTGTCTCCTGGTTCTCTGTCTGCCTCCTGGTTTTGATGCAGGAGTTTACACGGTCGACAAACCGGTGTAGGTTATATCTCTCATTTACGTAGTTCTTCTTGAGCACATAGTTCATGCTCTCACTTATTTGTGTGGATGTCATTTTGGCGCAGAAAATTTCTTTTAAGTAGGTCGATATCCATTTCTCACGCTGTTCCACATGCCCACCATTGTGGCATCATCGTGGAGGTTGTACTTATCCATGAGTCTTTTCGGCATCCTCAAACTAAGTTGTCATGAGGGGCGAGTTGAGAATTGATGTGAAATCATCCTTAAAGTCCTCGTCTGGGAAATACAGTCGCGAGGTGTTCCCTATACTTCTTCATAATGTGCGGTAGCATAGCTTATGTAATCTTGTGTTCTTGAAAACATCTGTGATCGCCAAAGCCATTGCCGACCTTTGATGCAGTAATGAGAAAATAGACTTCGGAGTGGTCGCCAGATGGTTGTGCATATATACCAATAGAACTCGACACAACATTTTTATTGTGTTACTTTCCTTTTCTTTTTTGGAAGGGGGGTGGTGGTTGGGGGTGGTTTTAGCGGGTGTACCTGTGAGGATGCATGTAGGAGCCTTCCTTCTCATGCACCTTAAAAATGTCTTGAACAACCACTTGAATGAATCTGCATCCTCATCTCTTATCGTGGCAAAACCAAAGAATGTAGTCTGTAAGTGGTTGTTAGTTCAGAACAAACACCCAAGTGGCATATGGTACTTGTTGGTCTTATATGTTGTGTCAAAGCGTTCTACGGTCCCGAAGTCCTGATACGCCCCTCGGCAGCTTGCGTTCGCCCAGAATATGTTCTTAACTCTGACGGACTCATCGAGTTGCATGTCACATAAGAATTCCCTGTTTATAGCTTTCATCTCCCTAAAGAAGTTGACAGTCTTTAGGACATCGTCCACATCATCAATCCTTGAATTCTTTGCTTTCTGCATATTAAAAGTTCATTGAAAAATGCATGTTGAATCAAGGCGTCGAGGTCATGCGTTGCGTGATATGTTTGTACTGACAGAGGAAAAAAGACGGAGGCGGTTTATGGCTAGAGAAAATTTTTGTACATACAGGTTAATCAGGTCTTTGGCATTCATTTTGAGGAAGTAGCTACCAGGGTCATCACCGCCCAGAATGCTCATGATTTGCGCGTGTTCAATGCCTTTGAACTGCAGGTACTTGACGTACTCCAAGATTGTTTCGTCAAAGTTTTTGTGGGAGTGCAAGAAGACAAGCATTTCTACGGTGAGCTGTAGCCTGTGGTTGTGTTCCCAGGACTATCTCTTTTCGACAAATGTTCCATCCTTTTCCTTCTTGACCTCATTTTAGCCCCTAGATTAGTTAAGGTCATCGTCTTGTTCTGTTTGTCTATTTGCTTCAGACACCTTTGATTCATAAACTCCATGGCACGTGCAATAAAGGTAGGCTCTGGTCTTAAACTTGGGGCCTTCCCTGACAGCAAAACCAGCGTGCTTCGCATATACGTTGTAGAAGTTCTTAGTTTCTTTGAAAGTTTCAAACCTCATCTCTAGCCTTGGCAGAACATAAGCTTCAATGTCGTGTGGCTGCACTATGATGACCAAACAAAAATGTTAGATGGGGTGGTCACAGCACCATGGTATGGACCTGTGCTTGTATTTTTTTTTTCTATATGGATACTTACATGTGTATAGCTCTGCCTTGCCTCTGGTGTTTGTTGTTCTCCCTGGTTTATGGGCGCGGTGGTGTCACCCTTGGCACATGCAGCAATGCATCTCTTGGAGGGAACAGCGATGGCGAAGATCTCCGTCTCTCGTTATGCGCCTGCCTCTCCTCAATTCATTGTGATGTTGCTCACATCTATATGGCTCATATCTTGTACTTTTGAACACTGCTAGAGTGGCCAAAATTTACATCTTTTGCCCTGGTCTTCCCGTCGCAACTACTTTTGCAAAGACGGATGATTGATGTTAATGAGCGGGCGGTGGAAGCCTTCTTGCAACCCATCCACGGCTTCACTGTCCATGGCTTTTGCATCTTGTTGGGGAAGGAAAACATTTGTTGTTGGTGATATTGTTGGCCTTGTTGCAACCCCAAAGCGGCAAAGCTTGCATTCAGAGACATTCTTTGTTTCTTTGTATAGAAGGACCTCGTCTGTGCTTGATGATTGCGGTGTATCTTCAAATCTGCATCTTTGTTGAAATATCCAGCGGTATTTACGGTGTTACCCAACCAGATGGTGCCCCATATCTGTTTTGCTCATGAAATGCTTGCTGCGTGCGCCGCCTTGCATGCTTCTGCAAACAACATTCAAAAGTTTTTGGGATTAATCTGGTTTCGTTTTCAGTCGAACTGATGAACGTTTATGTTCAAACACGGATGTACTGATGTACTGTTTTTTAGCACTGTTTTTGTAAACCGGGACGGTGAACTCATGCATGACTTCTCTTTTGTTCTTCTATAACTTATGCAACTACACTAGAAGTACTCCTAGTTTATGTATCATTGAACTTCTTGTGTAAGCGTGGCACTCTCTTGTCACTATCTACGGGTGACGCATATGTTTAAGTTTTTTCAACTTGAACTGAAGATAGCATATTAGATGCAGCGGTAACCTCGACATCCTAATCATGCATTAATGCATCTACATTACAAAATCTGCTAGCTTATGTATCACTGAATTTACTTTGTAGCAATTTTTTTCAAAGAATAGCTTTTGTTACTGCTCGAACCGACGCAATTACAAGATTTGTAATCTTAGGAAAAACAACATACAACTCATAGAGGTATCTGAACCTAGTCACTATCTACCCGGTAGCATATGTTTAAGTTTTTTTAACTTGAACTGAAGATAGCATATTAGATGCACTAACAGTAACCTTGACATCTTAATCGTGCATTAATGCATCTACATTACAAATCTTGCTAGCTTATGTATCACCGAACTTCTTTGTGTAGCAATTTTATATTTTTTTTCGGTAACAGTTTTGTTACTCGTTCGAACTGACGCAATTACATGACTTGTACTCTTAGGAATAACAACATACAACTCTCAGTGGTAGCTGAACCTTGTCACTATCTACCTGGACTGACTCATATGTTTAAGTTTTTTGAACTTGAACTGAAGATAGCATATTAGATGCACTGACAGTAACCTCGACATCCTAATCGTGCATCAAGTGGCGAGGGTGTCAATGAACTGATGCTAGCATTTGCAATGTACCATCGGGTTCTTCTTCATAGCGGGGGATGAACTGATGGAGTGACACAAACGTGGGAGCAGACATTACCTCCAAAGGTAATCGCCTTCTTCTTCTACCTCTCGTATGGGCGTCTTCTTGGCATGTTCTTGCGTAGGCGGCGCCATTGAGCAGCTCACTTGTGGTGGGCGTCTGGCGAAGAGGTTCGTTGAGGAAGCACCTTGCGGGGATAACTGCCCGGAGAAGGAGACCGGCGGCGGAGGGAGGCGAGGCGAGGATGACGGCTCCGTCGATGGATCCGGCGACGGAGGGAGGCGGAAGGCGGGATCACGGCCTGTAGATGGATCCTGCGGCGGAGGCGAGACAGAGGCGGGGATCACGACCCGACAATGGATCCGGCTGACGGAGGGATGCAGAAGGCGAGGACCACGGACTGTCGATTAATCCGGCGACGGAGGGAGGCGAGGCGAGATCACGACCCCGACGATGGATCCGGCGACAGAAGGAAGGAGGAGGCGGCGGCGGATCCGTCGCCGGCCAATCACGGCGCCGCGGGCTCCCTCGCTCCATTTGCCGCGTCGCCGCTTCGCCCACGCTAGCCTCCGGCGGAAGAAGGCGCGTTAGGGGTCGGGATGATCCTCTGATGTTGTATGCGCGTCGCGCCTATAAGGAGGGGTAACAGAATAATATTATGTTACCGTATATGAATAGTCCAGCCTATATATATATATATATATATATATATATATATATGGCTTCGCACAAAGATCTCCATCATCATTATCGGTACATCCCTCATGGTGAGTTAGGATACACTTGATCCCGAGGAAGGTATCTATCCTTCAAACCAGGAGTGCTTCAAACTAACAACAATACATAATATTCAACAAAAGAGGTGCGTGCTACGGCAGCGAATACATGGCTCGGTCTAGATATCAGCCGCGAATCAAGTTGTGCATATTCTTTGTTGGCATGAACCACATCACCGCATGTCGGGTTTGCAAAAAGCCATCCATCGCATGGAAGCTTGATGCCTTTCACACTGCGAAGATTATCCGCAACAAAGGCTGTGTCGGCGAATCTCCGGATATGGTGATTCATGAAACCCATGGTATGATGTGTAAACACAGCCCCCTCGCGAATGGAAGTTGCATAACACGGTAATCATCGCCGGTGATATGACCAATGATTGGTTGGATGATCGGATAATTGAGCCCGAGGAACAAGGAGTGGTTGCCGAGGCTGTAAACCCGCCTCCGATTGAATATGCAGCCCAGCGGAGCTGGGATCTTTCTCGAACATGAAGCAACCATAGCCATCTATGTCACGTAACGCCTAATGCATTGTACCGCATGTGGTTTGATGTAATGGTTTGGTCAATTTGGTACGTGCGAATGAGCATCAAATGACCGCCGTCGGTGAAACGGCGATAAACCACCACCAATCGGTGGTATGATTCCGGGACACCGGAATCATGAAGGCTGCGCATTCGGCGTCTGCTGCAACAATTCAAATTGGAGACCAAAAGGACAAAAATAAACAATCATGTTCGTAGTATGTGTGGAATTAAGATTATTATAACGGTGACACATATCATAGGCATGAGAATTGCAATGCCGTGGTCATAATCATACCCCAAGTTTAAAAAAAAAAAGCCAATGGCTTTCATATTCTAACAATATGTCATGGTTCAAACATCATGTAACAATGAGAGGAAAACAGCTATGACAACGCCTACTCATATTCTACCATAGCACTTACTACTGTTGTTCTCATATCAACTCTAAGCAATAACATGCGTTGTTATAAAAATCTTGTAAACGAGAGTAACATATAGCAATCATGATGTTATGCTCATAATATGTATTCTAACAATCATTAGATGCCAATTGTTCTCATATCAACTCTAACAATAACATGTGTGGTCATAAAAATCTAGGAAATGAGAGGAACATATAGCAATGATGTGGTTATAGACATGCTATGCATTCTAAAATTTTAACAAATGAACAGGCAGTTGTATTCATAAGGTAAAGATGAGATGAGATAGAACAACTACACGACGATAGATTCCACCTGTATAGGCAGCCAATCTGTGCGTCGACCGCGTAAACGATGCCATCATGCACTATAGCATCGTAGGCGAAATGTTGCCTCAACAGGATTGATGATGAGCCATAACCATGTATGGCGGCCGGATTCCAAATAGACTAATCCCATGTTGAACAAGGCAATGAGCTTGTAATCCATGTAGTCTTCGATGGTGTGGGCACTTCGCATGATTACCACTTTACGCAAAGCAGAGGTCGAGCCAAAAGCTTGACGCGCGTCTCGTGCGTAGTAAGGCGTGGAGTGTCCGCGGGCTGCGAGGCTCGATGGCGGCGGTATCCAACGATGGAAGGGTGATCTCTCGCTGGGTGTAGATATCCACGAGACGCCACAGACTACCGTGTGGTGGATGAGGGCGATCGATTGGCCTTCATGCCCGCCCGGTAGTGGCCGCGCATGAAGGGCGGTGGGACGGGTAGTGGTAGCATGTCGAGGGGAACCACGACAACCTCCGTAGGATCGTCAAGTCGGTGTCAGGCCACCTGCGAGGATCGGCATCGCAAGCGGGGTGTCTTGAAAAGAGCCGGCCGTTTGCGCATTTGTGCAGATGGTACAAAAGACACCGAGCATGCGGCGAGACGGACGGTCTTGAGTAGGTCCCATACGACTACAGATCTGCTCCAAGAGAACATCGGGGAGGAATTCCAATCGCGGCTCTGCATGTCGGTCGGTTACGCCATTGGGGTTTCGGTGCCCTCTGAGCCAGGAAGTGGATTGAGCGGGCGAGCAAGAAGCTTCTCCTCGTGTGGCCGAGCAAAGGAGCGGGGGGATATGGTTGCAGCGAGCTACCAAGGAAGATGGCACGGGCGGGCGAGCAGTGAGCGGGGGTAAATGGTGTGCGGCCGATGATGGGGAAGAGAGGAGGAAGAAGAGTGGAAGACGGGGAAGAAAGTGCATTCAATCTCAATTCTACTAGTAGGATATACCGTCCTTCGGAGTGTAAATAGTTACACCGATGAATGTGGGTCTACCACAACAGGGCCCATATGTCAGTTAATGGAGGACAGAGGTGCGTGGCGTATTTGCGAGCGTGCTCTCTTGGCAAACATGATGGCGATCTTGGGTAAAGGCTGATTTAAGTAACACCAACACGCTGGTTCAGCTTATTAATTACGTATCCCATCTGCTGCGGCGTGTATTGTCACTTCACTGCGAAGACTAGTTGAATAGTTCTCTTTGACCAAGATGGGGAATAATGGATCATGAGGACTTCCTTTCTCTGATATCCCTATGCCTCTCGCTCCACTTCACTCATTTTGCTCCGTACCTAGTCACTTGTTGAAATCTGTAGAAAGACAAATACTCCGTGTTGGGAACAGAGGGAGGCTTTACTCCTTACTATTTGGGAACAGAGGGAGTATCACCATATGGAGGGAACACAGGAAGCTTGAAATATGAACATGTCAATGGGAGGGAGTAAGCCCCATGCATGTATGCATGCATGCAACATGCAACACTCACACTGCATTACATGGGCCTTGCATAACACTCATGCACCCATGCGACACACATCACACGACGCAACACACACGCTCACGCTCAAGTGCTCAACCTACTCCCTCGTCCATGAAAGGACTGTACATTTAGAGATTTACACATTGACGGGGCATAATTAACGCTTAAAAAGTAGCAGACTTATGTGTGCATGCGACCATTGAGATAAGAAGATTAAATGAAGGCCGTTGCATCTTGTAATTAAGGATAGACATGTAGCCTATACCTACAACACAAGTTGGTGCATTAGTCAATCAATATCGATTTAGATTAAAGGCTAAATGCATTGGAAGTGTAGATGTACATCATGTAGTACACTCTTTGTTGGAAGACCGAGGAGGACACGTGCATGCACTCACATACACAGCCGTAGGCGGTTCACGCAGCATAAGGGTTGGACTTGTGTCGGCGCTGCGTAAAGTTTTGTTTAACTGATTTCTTTGCTCGCTAACCGGCGAATTGGGACCCGAAACCGAGGACAAAATAACCAATCGACAAAGTGCTACGTCGACTATGTGGCGGTAGTAGGTGCAATCTGGTGCTCTACTGATGAGCTAGTGATCGATATAATCGCCGCATAAAACTATATATAGTGACCGTAAAAGAGCGTATTGTTACATACGTTGACCGCCAATGTATTTTCTCGTTTCAAATTAAGCCATATTAATCGGAAAGGACGCAGTATGGACTAGTACTACTAGTACTAGTACCGCTTTGATGTGTCCCGTCAACTCGCCCGAACGAGGAGAAGCTTGCTTACTACACCTCTCCCTACCGCCCAGCGTGCGGTGGTTCGCGGAGGACAAGGAGAGGGTTTTGACTACAGCGCCCTCTCCCTCTCCCTCTCCTCTCCTCTCCCTACGCCCTCGCCCTCGCGGTGGGCGTGCAGCAGTTCAATCGGTGTCAGTTGCGGAAGCATATTGTCTTTGTAGTATCATCATGGTTGGACCTTCCGAAGAGGCGAAGAGCCAAGTGCAAGGTTCACATGAGTATGAACTGTTGAACCTCCCGAAGAGGCAAAGAGCCAAGAGCAAGGTTTTATAGGAGTTTTCGTCCTAGTAGGGTGTACTAGTACAACTATAGCGAGCGATGCTCTCTGTATGATGCCGCCACGTCATGTATATCAAAGGCTGTGCCACCTTTTTTCTCAAAGAGCATGTTTGGAGCCCGTGCAACAACCACACAAGTTGCACGTACACATAACACATTTACTAGTAATAAATTCTAAAGGACAAATGCCGATATGCCACACAAGTTCATCTCCAATTCATGTGATAAATTTGTGCACGACTAGTCTACATATATTCACAGCGCTTCTCGTTCACAATTACCGTACTCCACTTACACGTTATAGATGGGCTACATGTCCTCCTCCAGGTTCCAGTCCCAGGTGTTCTTCATGGATGGTACGATCCATAGCAGTGGGCAATGGGAATCATTGTCGCAGCTTTCTAGTCCGGTTCCACACGATGGAGACTCATCCAAGCTGAAGCGGCATAAATCAGGGATAGCGTGTCCCAGCATGTTGTTCATCCGGCGGTGCACATTGAAGACACAACCATGCTTCATGAACGGCAGGCCTTCCGTGTCGTGCACGGAAGGTGGCATCCGCTTCACAAGGGGGTAGCTGTCCCCGATGAAAAGCGAGTACTCTCCAAGAGTGTTCCTCGGCACCCACGTAGCATCACGGTGGTCGAACTCGGCGCCGTTCATCTGGTACACGCGGCATCCCAGATCTGGACACATGGTGACCTACATGGTCAAGGTCCATGCATAATAATGTTGTGCTCAAATATGGCGGTCGATGTCTTGTGCAGCAAATAGTACTACTCCGGTATAGAGGAAGTAAAATAACGGCTTATTATATATAGCCACTCTTGGCTACATGGATGAGATAGTAAGACATGGAAAAAGAAACAAAATGGTGGCAACTTGTGGGTTCAAGTCTTCAAGGGCCTAGCTAGCTATCTGGCGTCATCCAAGGTAAAAGTACTCCTACTAGTAATACTAAGTATACTACTAGTACAACAATGAAAGAGAAGGCGAGAGGGTTAAAAATGGAATACTGGGTAGATGGTGACGGTCCGATCGTGGTAGATTGTGTGACCATGTTGCACATCGGTGGTACCATGGGTAACGCATCGCTAAGATAGTTGATCCCAATATGCCAAAGTCAGCTACAAGGTTCCGAGTTATACCGAATCGCGGATGCAAATGCACATCTAGGATCGGCGATCTTATTTTGATCGGGGATGACCGGTCCCTGCAAAATAATGGAGTACCGTTAGGGATGCAAATGATGGTTTGTGCATTCCGTTTGTAATCTCCCGTACCGTAGGATGGCAACCAGATGAAACAAGTTCCCTGGCTTGTCATGGCGAAGATGCGGCCTAGATGGAACCACAGCGTCTTGAGCGATGTAGGGTACAAATCTGCCGCGGCCAACATCGCCCGACCCTCGCCTGTTGCCATTACTGCCTCTTGTATTGATGGCAATCCTTATGTCGAACACCATGATGGGATAGTAATAAATCGTGGCCAGCGTCGCTTTGTCGGCGGGTCCGCAGTGCTATCTTCTTCAATCTCATGCAAGCATCATCATACATATTCAAGCCCAGCCGGTCGGAAGGCCGATCCCAATGGTGGAGAAGGGGTCTCACGGAGCAGGCGCCTCTTTGTGGATGTTGTGCAAAATGATGGTGGTATCCGGCGGAGGTATGCAAGCCAATCTTTGTTGGCACCGACCCGAACCTATATATAAGGCGGTGGGCAGCGGAGAAATTACGGGATGTAAATGGAATAACTAAGTACTACATGATCAAACTTCATTCTTGACCTGCTCATCGGACCAAAATCCGACTACCTCTCAACGTCGGCAACTCTAAGCGTAGTCAACGTGCAACCATGGCCAGGGAGGCGGTGGACTGTTCGAAGGATTGTCCCATAGAAGAACCTTCTCCGCGAGGACACATGGAAGACCAACAAGCATGGCCTTTTCCCAAGCCTGTTTAAGCAGCGTCTTGAAAAAGTTGGTGCAGGAAGCACCGAGTCTTGTGGCGATGAGGACGTCGGAGTGGCGTCGATTTCTCCCGTGAGGATCGTGCGTCCAAGGTCTCCCGGCCCGATGAGGAGGAGAACCGCTGGCGAATCCATGGGAGCAGCGACGAACTGCCTTCTCTCTTGGGAGGAGGCTGGCGAGGAGGAGATAAGAGCGTAGTAACGCGGGGCCTCGTCCCTTCAACTGTAGATCGTTCCTCGTGAAGGGTTGAGGCTATTATTTACTACTAGTACTAGCATTATGGAACATTATGGGATTGCATTATACCGTAAATAATAGCACTAGTAAGAAATTTTTGGCACTAGGTAGTAGTTTTTGGCATGGATTAAGAAATTTTGGGTATGTTTTTGCCATTTTTGTACCGCCAACTAGTGTCAAAAAACGTCTTACATTATGTGGACGGAGGAATGCGTACCGTCTTTAGCGATACTAGTACTACTTTTCTCAACTAGTAGTGCGATGTCACATGTACTTCTAGTCTAGTCTAGTATAGTGCACAGTTTTGAACTCTTGAATCTCGGGGCCAAGGAGCTACGGTTGGAAGTGGAGGGTACTCGTTCTCTAGAACCATCATTGTACTATCAATGCGGGAAGTACACCTACGTAGTGGCCTAGTGGGTACTCTCGGTGCTCTATTCAGCCGCTCCTCTCACGTAGCTGGCCTACTCAGCCGCTCCTCTCACGCACACACTAGCGACTGTTTATCGGCTGACAGTTCTTTCGAGGGCATAACATTTGAGTTATTTGATCTGACAAGACTAGGCTTTTCGCTTCCATTTGTGGAGGTGTAATGGATCTCGTCGAACTTTGTTAGTAGTTCCTTCTTTATGAATGAGATGAGGCAAAGCTTTTTCCTCCGTTTCAAAAAAAAAACACGTCAAGAGGAATTTCTTTTATAGTAGAGCCGATAATGGAGTGAAGTCCATGCGTGCAAAGCCACAATCTACACAGTATAAGTAGAGAACTTTACGTCTGAGCCATATTGCACATTCCCAATGCCCCGCCACTTTTAGGCTCCTCGGGCTTAATTGGGAGGCTCTAGTTTAAATATGCTACTAATTTGGAAGCTGCAAGTGAGGTGCGGCTAGAGGCGAACCACGAGCCACCCAGGATGCTTGGGAAGGAAAACCCGTTCACGTGGCTAGGCTGTCGATGCACCCAGATTGTGGGGCAGACGTCCGTTTGACTTCAAAACTCAAACTACCGTGTAAAATATTGGCTCCTGACAAAGTGTAGTAATACTATTTTTAAAAAAAAGGCAGCCGTGCGTTCGGCAGGATCGAACCCACAAAGCAGGTATACACTCCCGCGACCACTAGTAGCACTCGTTGAGTACAACGCAACCTAGAATCGCCTTTTGTCGCTAGTAGTGCATTACATTGTTCCTTACAAGAAACCCCTAAGAGCATGGTTAATAGTATGCGCCATTTCTTTGGCTATAAGCAGGTGCCATGTCATCTACCCATCTTATAGCCAACATGTACAATAATAAATCAAAAGAGTGTACTACTTTTTTATTATGTGGCCCACTTCTCATTCTCACAAAGTGCCTAGGAGCACGTGCTAGAGCTGGCTCTTCACGAAGAGCCCGCTTACCTTCTCTTTCCTCCAACTAAGCAGAAATATAGTAGTTTATTTCTTATAGCCCGCTGACTCAGCTCTATTGTACTTGCTCTAATAATGCAAGAAACCACTAAAATGCCAAGAAACTACTACCACTTGCATTCGTGGCAGACTTAAGATAAGACTACCTTATCAACCATTGTACATGCTCTTACCAACAAAATCCTCGAGTGACCTCCTACGTCCGGCCGTCCACCTAGTCATCCTCGGCCATGGGGCCTTGACTTACACGCCCAGCCGTGAAGGCAAGGTCAAAACCGGCCGGCGATCTGCGGAGCCCATGTTGCGGTAGCCCGGATGCCAGCTCCGTCCGGCCCTCATGACGGCTGCTAGCTAGCCAAGATAGCTCCGGCCGAGTTGCTTATGCGCAAGGTTTGCTAGCTAGATTAGCGCAGCGTATGGCGGCTTCTTCGCGGCAGCATTGCCTAAAACCCGACCATCAGCTCGGCGAAGGTCGGCCAGCGGCTTGCTCGCTCGTGAGTCACGCTCGGGCCAGCTCGCCAACCTCAGGCGTGAGCGGTAGCTGGCGTCTCGGCCCCGTCCGGCGAGCGCGCCAACTCGCTCATCACCGCGCCACCGGCGAACACGCATCGATCTTGTTTGAAGTAATGTTCGGGAAAAATAATGATTTGAGGGGAATAACGGGATAGAAGGTCGGATGTGGGTCCCTCGTGTCAGCAGTTAAACAAAATGTGTTGGTTTAAGCTGCCTCGTCGTCGGCAGGGCGTGTGGGCCAACCACATCATAAATGGGTTTAAACGAACCTAATCGGTAGGAGTACTAGGTAGTTTTTGGCGTGGATTAAGAAATTTTGGGTATGTTTTTGCTATTTTTTGTACAATAGATTCTTCCTAGGGCTGGTTGAAAGTGGTAGTTTTTTGTTAAGTACTCTACATATTGTAAGTAGGAGTGAAAGTTAAGCTTTGGAAGCCAATAAGCAAGGCTAGTTACATAGTGCATATGTGTACATGATTGAAAGTAAATATCAACCATGAGTGCCTAATATCTTGATGGAAAACTCGAAACTATGGAATACTAGGAAAAAATGCATGGTTGGAAATACTAGCAATGTTCATGTCCGTTGCAATGAATCATAATTAGAATAATACTTATTCACAAACTTGGTACAAAACACTCTAATTTTGATATACATATGTCACTAGAGATATATTATGTTTCAATTAGAATATATTCCTTGGGCTGTTTTGGTGAGGTCAGGGAGGGATGTGGTTGGTTTTAAGATACTAATTATGGGTTTTTCTGCAATTTGGTAGACAAGTGGGATGTTGGTGAGAAAAGGCAACAGCTTACCTCACAATCGTTAGATGTAGATCTAATGGCCAGAAATGACGGATGGCAGACACACCAGCATCACCAACTTAGTCTTGTGTAGGAGTACTAGCAAGATCCGTGCATTGCACGGAACATCAAGATGCATTTTTTATAAAACACTTGTTGTGATTGACCCTTCGGGATTAATCCCATGTGTAAAAACTAATGATATCTCGAGAAATATGAGATAAGGTGAAGAGGAGTAGGGTGTGGTGGTGGTTGGTGGTGAGGCTGGCGGAGGCATGGGGATTAGCGGCCTTGGCGGCAGCCACCACTGTGCCGGTTGTTCGAGAGGCTTCCTTTCTTAATTGCTCAACAATGAGGTTTGTTGGAGATAAGGATGAGCGAGGAAGGCCTTGTCTGCAAATGTGGAGAGGTGCGGGTATCTTTTAGTTTAATTTCCATCCGTCGAGATATAGATCGGACGGTCTATATTACAAGATGGCACACGTGCCATCATCACCAACTCGGTTTTTATAAGAGAAGAAATATAAGTATGGAGATACAAGCGTGTTATCGATACTTGCTTCCGTAAACTAGCATCTACATTCTATTCAACGCCTCGACATGTGGGGCCTTAGCACAATGACTTCTCATTGTGTAAAACAAAGATTTTCCGTCGCCCGACAAGGAGGGGGGTGACGGCGCGCTTTTGGCTTGCTCTAGTCCTAGTAGTCATACTAGGTGGTCTAAGCACGTGTAGATTTATTCTTTTCATGTCTTGTGTTCACACGTCTTGCCAACTGTTGATGAATAGACGGTAAGTTATTCACGGAAACCCTTGTTGGCGTGTTTGCGAGAGAGAGAGAGACAATGTGCTTGTGTGATATGTTAGAGGCGAGGCAATGATAACAAATTCTTTGTGTCTATGTGTGTGGAGGATAGAGAGAGACATGTACATGGGGCTTTGTGTTGTGTAACGTGGAGACACATATACATACTTAGAGAGGGAGTGTGTGAGATACACATGCGAACATGAGGAGAGATGAGGATCAAGATAAATGGGTGTTTGTCCGTGTAATGCAGGTGTGTTTGTGCAGCGTTTGTGTGTGAGAGGAGAGAGTGTATGTGGAGTAGAGACCATTGATGATGTAAACCTAGTATAATGGAAGGGGAATGGTGTGACATGTGTAGTAGCGAGATATGCTGCGGGTCTTGGTAGGGGAAAGTGACTATTTGGCGAGAGCCATCGAGTGTGTGTATGTGGGAGAGGGTGTGAGAGCGAGAAAAAGAGATGTGACAGAGAGAGAGAGAGAGAGAGAGAGAGAGAGAGAGAGAGGAAGAGAGAGGCGAGAGGGTCGTTTGTGTCCATAAATGGCGTATAGATAGGGAGACAATGTTGATGTTGTCGAAATTGGCCTATGAGCAGGAGACGCAAGGGAAGCGAGTCATCGTGTGTGTGATAGGGACTTCATGAGAGATCTAGAATAGATGGTGTAGAGAACAATGTGCGAAATCGAGAAGCGATTATACATTAGGGAGCTATGCAAGAGTCACGACATATATGTATCTGAGGGAAGGAGCTGAGGCGGGTCCGCATGTGGGAGAGATAGAAAGAGGAGAGTGGTGCACAAGGAGACAAAGTGTGCTTGTTTGCGGTGGGGGTGGTGTGTGAGGTGAGTGCTTGAGAACCACATAACTAGGGAGATAGATGTTTGGGGCTGACGTTTTGTGTGTATGGGAAATATACACTCTACATAGTGCGTGTGCTTGGGTAAAAGAGATAGTGGGAGACCTAGAGAGTGAGGGAAGAGATGTGTGCATGCCCGAGAGACAAAGTGATAGAGACCTATGTTGGGGTCCGGACTTTACAAGAGAGAGGGGTGTTAATGTGCTCGTGTGTTGGTGTTTGGGGAGAGAACGACTTCTCTATGTGTGTGTGTGTGGTGGTGGTGGGGGGGGGGGTTGACTTCAGATAAAGAGTGAGGTGTCTATATTTGAGGGACTTTAGCGTAATTGAGATATTGTGCACTCATGGTTGATCAATTTGTTTCACAGTTTGTACTATGAGATAACTTGATACTTTTGAACATCGTGATATACCTTGATGTACCGTAATTACAAACCTAAGATTGGAATTTTGGAATTCGACTCCATCATTAGCTTTTGTAATTCATTTAAACGGAGGTACATCTTTTAAGCCGGGATTTCGTGATTTCAAATTCATATATCAAACCTAGAGATATACACATACGGGCATGTTCAAACTTTATAATCATCCACTTTATTCATACACATACACATTTTTTCTTTTGACATCATATTTAGGATAAACACATTTGGAATTTCATTTGAATTGGACCGTTTGATGGTATTTGCTTGTAGTAGCTCAATGATCCATATTTGAATTGAATGGACAATCTAAGTTTTGAGTTGGAGACATCGATTTTCAAAACTTGCACATTTTTTTTGCGTGCAAAACAAACAAATTAATCGACCATGATATCATAGTCGATTAGTATGAGAGCAGAATACTTATAATTTTAGGCGCGTAAAAGCTTTCAAACTTCCGCTCACATCGAAATATCACGCGCCGAAAGTTTAGCCCTGCGATATTCCCCTGCTTTACCCACCGCCACATGAGCGGAAAAGGGCTGCTTTGGTAACTCCATTGTTTTCCTCTTTTCCCCAACATTCTTCCCAGAGCCCCTCCTTCCCTCACGACCCCCAACCATGGCAAGCCGCGAATCTAGTCCTCCGCCGCAGCGGTGGACCTCACACCCGCCGGATCTACCTTCGCACCTTGGAACCCCCAGCGCCAACTCACCCACTTCACCGGAGCCGCTTCAGCGACCGGGCTTGTCCACCGCTCGGATCTCCTTGACCGCCATCATGGTCCACCGCCGGATACTGTAACCAGCGCCCTCGTCCACCACAGCGTAGGCCCTTCTTTGACTCCCTCGTCCAGCCCCTTCGCTGGCCCTTCATACAAGCCCTCGTCCGCCGCAGATCCGCCTCACCGAAAGCCTTGCATGGCGCCCGCGAAGCCTCCGTCCTCTGCATCGGACCCGCTCCCACGGACGCCATATTCAACTCCACCAGCCACCTTTCTGACGCCGCAGCCTCATCAGTTATTTTGATTTGTACTCCTTCAGTTTTTCTCTTTATCGTGCAACTGTTCACTTACCACAGATGAGCTTTCTTGTATGTAAGCCAGGTTGTGTGCCAATCATAATCGGAGCCGCTTCAGCGACGGCAACAGCCGGCCCAAACTAAACCGCAACACGAGCACCATCGACGATCCTTAGCTATCAAGTATGCCAACGATACCCATACGCCGCCGAGAATCAGGTACTATTATCCAACGGCCGACGCCTACGTTCACTTTCCTAGCATAAGCACGACACCTTTGAATTTCTTCAGGGCATCATTCAGTTTTTCATGAGACGCGTTATTCTACTTGCACCTGTAGGGCCATACTTCTGGGAGTGAACATGTTACATGTGCTAAATTACATACCAGTGCACATATAGTTAATATGCTTTAGTTTTGTTACGATGCCACCTGTTGGTTCCATCGAGGCCGCTTAATGTTCTCTATGTAATTACACATCGACAAACTAGCATGTGGTTCCACTGCTTTTGTTCGTTTTACCTACATTTTACGATGCTAGCTATTACATCACTTTGCTCGAAGCCTCTGTTCATTACTTGTTTGTGTGTTCTTGATCTTCCCAAGTTGCATGACTAATTTGATGCTTCTATTAATTATGGAGCTGCCAACCCCATCAAGCAAAATATTTGTTCTTTTGGGATTGCACCTCGAACAAGCATAAAAATAGAGGGAAGCAGATATATTGTCATGTATGCACACACCTTCTTTCATTAGTTTAGATGAACCATTGATGATCAATTCAGACCAGTGCATGCGATTAAAATTAATTTTACCTAAATAGATGGTGCAGAATAAACTACAACAACTAGATTTGCAACCACGGGATGTCGATTTATATCTTCAAAGAACATTGCAATAGCAGCTAGGCTTCACAACAACATATGGTAAGCCAGTGTGTTTTAGTACATGTGAAATGTAATGCGAGTGGGATGCTTTCTTGGCTTTTGCCCTCAACGTGTAATCCTACCGAATTACAAATAGTTTAGTTTTCTGCTTTGCTGTATTGCTTGATTCGAATGCTTATTTGTTGTTACGCTATACGAAGGTTGGCCAATATGTCGGCGGTACTGTACTATCATAAAAGAAATGCATGCCTATTTCATTTGAGTCCTTAACTTTTCCTCTCAACTTCATCACAAGACTGTCTTACGTAGTTTATATGAGGCCACCTTTGTTAAGTGCTTTCTCGATTATTTCAACTGCTTAGATGCCTTGGCAACTTAAATATAGCGGTTGTACACTCCCTTTCAACTAGGGATGTCAACTGGGTCCTGTTTAATCCCGATTAAAGTCCACTAGTGGTATGATAGTTCAAAACCTTTTTATTTTTTGAGGAAAATGAACTAGGGAGGTAGCAAAAACTAACTAGATGGGACTGGCGGATGTCATTTATTTGCCACTTACATCCCTAGTTTCATCTTACCATTTTAATTTCTTTTTAATTTGATCTTGCTTGAACCATTTAAATATAGTTTTCCATGCTCGGCAATAATTAGGTCGATTCGTTTACCATGTAAGCTTACTGCACGGATCATCGATAACTATCTCTTCTTGATGTCCGGTGAAACCTTCGAGGATGCCGTTCACACTAGGACACAATGTACAACCCCAGAATCTATTTGTGGAAGCGGTATGCCATCCATGTTACCGGATGGTAGCAGTTGAGGCAACCTTTGCCGGAGAAGCGATCTAAGCACAGATATTATAGTGCTTGAGGCTCTACTAGAGGCAGAAAGAGATGGTGTGGCTGCCATGAATGAGGTAATCTTTATCTTGAGGCTGGAAATTATGGAATTAGCGGCACGCATTATGCAAGCAATCCAAGAATTGGAGGAAGTAAGAATGTTGCATTTGAAGACGGAGGAGGTCCTGCTATTTCTGCTATCTGAAGCCCAAGGTAATCCCGGTTCTTCTTTAGATACCGGTTTAAATTGTCATTAGATTTTTGTACTTGCATGTTGTGTCATGTCTCTGAATGGATTATGTTGCAAGACCCCCTATGTTTTCCATGTGTTGTAATGATCCGAATTTTTTAGGCGAGGTAAATCTCAGTACTTGTATGATTGACATAAGGTGAACTGTTTTTCGTGTGAGCATATTGTATTGGATGAAATAACTGTTTGACTCAGAGTGTATCCAACCTACTGAATTCGAAGATCACGACATTTCTAAATCATAATCATATATAAAGGTGGAATAAATCTTTGTTGTGGTTTTGAACAAATAAATAACAAAACGTATAATTATCTGTGGATATTTGTAATCGAATACAAATTGGATTTGAATTTAGTTTGCGAGGTCCTGTGGCAAACGTGAATGCTAATTCTCCCAAGTTTTGAGCAAGCGGCTAAACACCCACTATAATTTGTGGGCTGCCCGAAGCAAGTGTTTGCTAGATGGAAATTACTGTCTACCCACGACACTTGACATCCTTATCGACCGGATTTACTGCTGAGTCGATAGGGGTAGACTAGTAACTTCAATCGAGACGTGATACTGACGGCCTCTGAGCCCATTCAGACGCGGTGGGCGCCAAACGTGGCGACAAAACACATTTGATTCAAGCTCGTCGGAAAGACATGTGTCTCTTCCTCCATTTCCCATTCATACACGGTGGGCGGCAAAACAAACTCTCCTCGTCCGAAATCGATGTAGGCTAATATTTTAAATAAGGGCAGATGTGTAACTTCCATTAGGCGTGGCACAATCGCCCTACCTGTCAAACCCGTTCATACACCGTGAAACGCCAACCGTGGTGACAAAACACCCTCTCCTCTTGAAATAGTTACGGCAAATATTTGGGAGATGCGAGATTACCGTCCTATCCCCAACCGACGCGATGTCCGAAATTTTAAGCAGGGGATAAGTTCAGAACTTTCCCCATTTTAGAAGCGCGTCCCAAAGTTTGAGATCCCCTCCCTCCATTTCCCCATTCATACACCGCCTGCGGTGACACGACAACCTCCGCCTTGCGGCCAGCCTCCTCCGTCGCCATACCCCATCCTCCACCTTGCCGAACGCTACCCCTACCCGTCATCCACTTTGCAAGAGATGGACGTCTCTCATCCACGCCGCTGGACCAGGATCCTTTCATCGCCTCCTCTCGCTTCATCGGCGTCGTCGTCCACCTTGCCGTTGCCGCTCAAGTCTTCTTCCCCGCCGCCGACAGCCATCGCACCCGTAGCACCCTCAACGTATCAGCATAGGCCTACACGACCTCGCAAGAGAGGTGGTACTCTTCCATATGTGCTTAAGTTATTGATCTCACCTGGGAAATAGATCGTAATTTGTTTACTGTACTTTTCTTGTCCGTACCAAATCGTAGTGGCTAGTTGAAAGCAAACATTGGTTCTTGAAGTAGCTTTGTCGGTTTGCACCTTTCGGACCGCCATGGCACGGGCACTATACTTGTAAAGCTTATGGTTTCCCTCCTTTATATTCACTACCATCATCGTAGGTGCTTAGGTATAGTGCTAGCTGCTCCTCAAGACCTCAACCCAAAGCTTACGTGTTGAAATCTGAATCTGATATGATGCTCATATCACTAAAAGCGAGAACGTTTAATTGGTCACCTAATGTTCCTATATTCGTTTTTGAAAAGCATGTGCGCCACCCTTCGGTCCAACTAGTTCCACTTTCCTGATTTGTCTCTTGATGCTTAGGGTTTTCCCCTTATATCTACTCTACTATGATCTGCGTAGGTGCTTTCCGTCGTACTAGCATTACTCCACCCTTCAAGCTAAACAACACAACACTCAGAATTCAAAGCTTAGTTGCTCAAATATGATTGTGATATGATCTTGATATTAGTTAACCGACACATTTAATTGGTTAGCTAAAGGTCCCACTTGAGTTTCCAAATGCATGTCGCGACATATAGAGACAACATAATTGCATTTCTTTGTCACTTGTTGACCGTACTTTATTGTCCATACCAAATCTTAGTTGTTATTTCAAAGCAAACATCGGTTGCTAACTACCCTTCTTGCGGTTTGCAGCTTCAGATCTGCCATCCCATCTTGCCACGGTCAACCTTGTACTCATCATGCTTATGTTTTCCCCATTTTATGATGACCACAATCAGCCTCGTGGTTCGTAGTCGTAATAGCAATCGCCTCCACCCATCGAGCTAAACAAGCTTAGTTGTACAAATTCATATATGATATTATTGCTGATATTAGTAAAAGCGAGAGATGTTTAATTGGTTAGCTAAATGTTCCTACTTTAGTTTCAAAATGCATGTGAGCCACATATGGAGAGACACTGCAAGAATAGTATTTCTCTGCATGCGCTACGGTTCATCATGGGTGTGTGGCCAACCGACATTGTATTGAAAAGACTTGTAATATCTTCAATCTACTTGCACTTCTACTCTTCTTTAAGATGATACTCTTCTCTTGCGATTCGATCGGTCGTGTCGAGTTGTTCTCCTTAGTATGTTTTGAATCATCGGTCGATTGTTCTTCTTTACTATATGTTGAAGCTATCATCTGCTAGTGTCATCACTTCAAGCTCTCATATTTTGAGTAGTAGGCCACATTATATTAATGCACACAACAAATTACAGCATGCATGGCATCTTTTAAAAGAACCGCTGAGAGATAGCACAAAGGGGTTTTACAGGAGGTAGTATTGGATTAGAATCACTTCTGCATTACAAAGAAAATCTCACTTGTTTTTATGTTTTCATGCATGTCAGATATTGAACATTATCAAAATGAATACGAGAATGGGCGCACGAGAGGAATATTGCAGAGATCCACTGGCTAACAAACTTAGCATGGTGGAGGATGGCCTATCTTATTCACCCATCAAGGTGCTTGCTCTAACTTTGCAAAGTTGTATTGGTCGCACATATTTTGCATCTGACCTCTTGCATTACTTCTATTTTGTTACACCATCTACTTAGTTTAAGCATCATATATGAGTATATGCCATACCTATCCATTTTCGGTACCTATTCCATGTGTCGTCACACTATGTTTTTCCAGTCAAATGTTTTTCTTTCGTAATAGATGTCCAAAAGTAAGAGGGTGAGTGCAGGTCGTCAAGGAGTAAAAACTAGGTATTTGGAAAAGGTAGTGATACCTGTTAAATCGAGATAGATCAGAGCCACAAGTAAAACAATACAGCCCAATCTGCATTTCACACTTTACCCCTACTCGAGTGGCCAAACCCCTATTAGAACTGCAGGGAGCCCAGCCGTCAGTCTTGTCTATGATATCAATTCAAAATTTGAACTCCTAAATTTCTGCTTGTGCCTTACCTTCTCTCTTGTATGAAAACTAATTTTAGGATGAATCTCCTTGCTCAAAGGATCATATGATCTCAAAACAATAATGGGCTCTGCATTGCTCTTGTCAGTACCTCTCTCCCTTTTTCCTTATAACGCCGTACTTAATTAATTGCTATTTGATTATGTATCATCAGTCTGCACCTGAGCTTCATTATCCTCTTTTTCTTCCAATATTATTTGATCTATATTTACTCTTTGCAAAATGTAGAATAATGGCAATGCTTATAAAGAATTTTCTTTGGGGAATTTATTGAATTATCCTTCCATCAACATGGAGAAGGGCTTTGTCCAGCCCGTGTTAATAAGTAATGTGAGGTCATCCTTCTCAAGCCTTCAAGCTTTGTTCTAGTATAGATTTGGATAGGCATGATTTCCTCCACTGCTGTTTGCTTTGCTGTTTACATCTGATTGGATGTTTGCAGCAACTACCAGTTTCAAATTGTAGTTGTAAAAACATGTTCCTTATGCGTGAAACGAGATCCATTTATTTGCTTATATAATTGTGAAACACATTACGTGTCTCCTTGTTTCTCTTTCGCACTCGTATCTCTTACGCCAGGTAGAACTTTAGGGAAGATAGTGAGCCAAACCATCTTGAGGACAGCGAGGTGACCCCAAGGTCTGTCTTGATGAAGGCGGTGAGTTGAAGCTACTCACCGGCGGGTGTGAGACAACCTCTGTCGATCATTGCCTCAATCGATTCAATTCTTGATCTCAACTTAAAACGGAAAGCTTGCTTCGGCTCAGCTCCGACTTGAAGTCAAAGATGCAATGAAGATGTCAGAGGACTGCCGTGCGCACCATCATGCCTTAAATCTAGTGTTGATGCATCTATCGTTGACACTGGCGAGGTCTACTCGACTTCTTGACTGTTTGGGGGCCCGACCGGCCGTGCCTAGTGCCTTCCACGAAGTGCTCTCAATTTTGTATATTCTTTTGTCAAGACGTTTATTTGCAATCGGTGGCGAACTTTGATGCCCAGTGGATGTAATATGTGATAGCCGTGATAGCCTAGCGTAAGTTGCTTGCTTATTTATTTCCTTGTTGTCTTGTTTATTTGTTTGCTTGTAGTCATTGCAGTTCTTTTTCCGCGGTTTGCTAGTGGCTGCAATAACCTAACTTTTAAAACTAGGCCACAATAACCATGGGCTAATATTTACTGTAGTGACACTGGGCCTCCTACGGGCCGTAGAAACAGTGGGCCTTCTACGGGCCGTAGAAATAATAGGCCTTCTACGGGCCGTATCATCAATGGGCCTTATACGGGCAGTATGATCGATTGGCCAAACATGGGCCAATAACAGGCTGCATTATGGCCGTAAACGGGCTAGAGTTGGAATCGTCCGTTCATGGGCCGACCATAACGGGCCATAGTTAATAGGTCGTATTTGATGACGCTATGAAAACGGTCCAACGTATTAACGGACCACAAACGGGCCGACTGTAACCACATGCTGAATTTGGCCCACAACAAGCAGAAAATGACAGTAACGGGCCGTAAGTAAACGAATCTTTGGAAATGAGCCCAAGAATAAATGGGCTCGAGAAGGCGAAAGATAACATAATGGAAACGGCCCATTAGCGGAATAACGGGCCGTTAATGGGTATAAAGTGATACCTTTGTTCATTACGGGCCAGATTTCACCACGGCCGTTAATGGGTGTAAAGTGATACCTTTATTCATTACGGGACGATTTCACCACGGGCCGTTAATAGGCCAAGAGTTACATAGGGCCTCATATGTGCCGAAAGGCGTCATGGGCCATACATGGGCCGGAAGTGAAAATTTGGAATCATATTGGGTGGCCCAGATGACGCTACTGGGCCTAATTCGGTTAGGGCGTAACGTGCCTTGGGTTAGCGGGCTGTAAATGGGCTATATGCGAACAAGCCGTTAACAGGCTTTACATGGGCCAGCCCGCCACCTTTTGACCAAGTCAAAGCGGGCGGCCTTTTCACGTGAATGGGCCTCTATTGGGCCGTGCCATGTGTCGATGTATCATAGGCGCCTATACATCCAATGAGTGGATGACATCATCCCCAGCGAGGAGCCGACACGTGTTACCTCCAGCCTAATGATGATTTTACACGTGGAAAATCCCCATTAGTCCGGGGTTAACGGGTTATCGGATCAAACCCGACCCGATAGCTTAACGGCGTTCGTTACGGTGGATGCCACGTGTCGGTCCCCCTTGACGACAGCACTTCTGTGATGCAGGATTTATCGTCATGGAAGTGGACACTTCCGTGATGATAATTTTGGTAATGTCATGGAACACTTCTACGACAACACAGGTATGACTATCTTGATTTTGTCATAAAACCGTCATGGATGTACATGCATGACAGAAAATGCGACCTACTGTGACAAACACGTATCATCACGGAAGTGTATTTTTTTGTAGTGATCATAGGTGTGAATATGTCAAGCCGTCCATTTTTTCGTACATATTCCATCCTCGTATCATGACTTTGCCTTTCATCAGAGTAGTGTTCGTCAATATCATGCATGAATGAGTTCTGAAGAGCGAATTATATTCCCTTTTCTTGTCGGTTTGACCTCACAATGCAAAATCAATAAAGCTGAAGGAAATTGGCAAGGCATTGGATGATGGTGGTCCTTCCGAGCAACTAAAACGGAGGTTCTCTACAGATTATACTCCGCCATCCTCCCAACAAGATTCGCAAGACAGTGCAAGGCTAGACAATCAACGTAGCTGTGTAGATGATGAGCACATCTCCCCTAATCCACCATCACAGGTGCTTGCTCTAACTTGACACTATTATATGTGGTTGCATGTTGCGTATGATGTCTAGCTTGTATTGCTTCTAACTTTGTTGAATTGCATTTGCTTACTTTACACATAATGCCTGTGAGTATGGCACGTGTTCCTGTTTCTAGAACATACGTGTACATGATGAGCACATCTCCCCTACTCCACCATCGCAGGTGCTTGCTCTAATTTGGAACTGTTATATGTGGTTGCGTTTTCCGTATGATGTCTAGTTTGTATTGCTTCTGATTATGTTGAATTGCATCTGCGTAGCTTACAACTTATACCTACAACGATCACTTACGCATAAGACACATTTAACTTGGGACTTTATGTAGGTTGCATCTTGCATTTGTCTTCTAGCTTGTACTGCTTCTAATTTCTTGAAATGGCACTTACGACGAGACACTTTTTACCTGATAGAGTGATATTGGTTGCATGTTCATATGGTGCCTAGCTTTCATTTCTTCTAATTTTTTTGAAATGCCTTCCGCTTACTGCTTTTTCATACATATTCCATCCTCCTATCGTACTTGTGAATAAGAAACGCTGTCTTTTTGTATATATTCCATACTCCTATCATGCGCTTGTATTATATCAAAGTAGTGTTCGTATATATAATGCATCAACCAGTTATGCAGAGCTAATTTTATTCATCTTCTTGTGGTTTTGACTTCATAAGGCAATATCAGAAAATAGGAAGGAAAAGAGTAAGTTAGGGGATGTTGGTGGTCCTCCGCATCGACGCAAACAGAGACTCTAGATTTTCCACTGCTACTGCAAATGAAGTTGAAGTCCCAAGTCTACATGATGAGTTCATCTCCCGTACATCATCGCAGGTGCTTGCTCTAAGTTGACAGTGTGATAATTGGTTTCATGTTGCATATGTTGTCTAGCATGTATTTCTTCTATTTTGATTAAATTGCACCTGCTGAGTTCATACGTTATACATGTGCATATGACATGGCGTTCTGTGTCTAGAATACACTGCATCTATCTATCATACCATGTTCTTACATCAAAGTACCGCTGTTGTGTATCCCGCATCAGTCACTCATGATTGGACACTTTTAACATGGCAGTTTCATAGTGGTTGCATCTTGCATTGATTTCTACGTACTGCTTCTAATTTTTCGAATTGCCACTTATGACAAGACACCTTTATTAACTTGGCGAGTAATATTGGTTGCATCTTTCATATGGTGTCTAGCTTGCATCACTTCTATTTTCTTGAAAATCATTCAGCTTAGTTTACACATCGTGGTCAGTGAATATGTCATGCCGCCTGCTTTCCTTACATATTCCATCCTCATACGGTTGTCTTACATCAAAGTATTACTGTCTGTATCATGCGTCAATGAGTTACGAAGAGCAATTTTATTCTTTTTTTGTGTCAATGCAACTTGACATGGCAAAGTCAAAAAAGAGCAAGGAAAATAATATAGTAGGGAGTGGTGTTACTCGTCGGGTGAAACGGAAAAGGATCGGCAGCCCAGATTCTGCCGGTACTTATAGTGCACTAGAAGGTCCAAGTCCACCGGCTAAATCTACAAACACAGTATCACCTGCTCCACCAACTGCAACATCCGCTTCAAGCGTACCAAAGATCTCAACGAAGTTACTCGTTCGTTTGCTCGAACCAGCCGTTCCCAAGCTGCCTTCACACCTAACACTACTTTGAAGCCTTCGACACAACACGACTTGGCAAGATCAGATGAACCTCATGAGCATCAACACCAAGACGGTACCTGATCGAGTCAAGTTGCAGTTGCATGCTCCTTTACATGTACTCTCACAGTTTGATGTACAATAGCACTTTCCATATTCGTTGTTGAACTAGCACCACGACGCAAGCGGAAACAGATATCAGGGATAATGCTTGACAAATTAACAAAATCTAAAGGAGGAAGAATGGAGATCCATTTTGAGGCAGGTTTAAAAAGGCCACGTGATGCTCTGAAGTCAGCCAAGTTAGTATCGTGAGGCAGCCGTTGCCGTTAGGTGTCATGCACGTATCCTCCCAACGTGGATCCAAAGATAGGAATGAGAAAGACAATACCCAGTTTAACAACTTCCTTGACCATTTATCCGTAAGTAATGTTATTCATCGCAATTAGTAATATTGTCTTGCTCGTCCCATACTTTCTAGCTTCCTCCTAATAAGACTTACATTCTTTTTCAGCAGATGAGGTTCAAGTTGGATCCAAAGATGATGCAACTAAACAAGCATGCACTCATGTTTTCAGTCTGCTTTCTGCGATAGTATCGGTACCACCTTAGAAAACCTCACTTTGAAGGCAAGGCTAACAATGAAATCGCCTAAACATCTCCAAAGTGGAATATATTACAGATGAAGACTAGACAGCCCTCGTTAAACAATCGCGATCTAAAAGTATCGTAGGCTATATGTATTTGATCGGACCACATATTGAACTTGTATTTATGTATGTGCCTTACAAGTGTATCTTCTTCTAGGCTAACTGTTTGAAGAACAAGACCAACCATTCTAAAGTGAAATTCCAATGCATAACAGGATCTACGTGGCTATATTGGACATCGCGAGCTCTTATAAATAGTCGCTACTTCCTTACTTTTTACGTGCCATATTATCGTATCTATATTGACCTGTTCCAAATACAGAGGAAAGCCCATGCGGACCAAAAGAACCTGAACCGAATGCAGTGCAAATCTTCAAGGATTGCCACACTAGCAAGATGAAGGGCATGAGCACACCAGTTCAAGCCATTGTTATAAGTCCTTACTCCTCCGCCTTTGAACTGATTGGTACCGTGATGTGTTCATTTAACTACTTGGTTTGCAGCCAATGTCGATTACTCTATTCACTTTTATACACGATTGTCTTAATGTATCATTTCACCTTACATGGTTTAAAAGAGATGAAGGATATTCTTTTGGTCTTGATCTGCTTTTCTAGTTGTTATGTTCACGTGCACACACAATGATAAAATAGGCTGTTTGTTTCATATCTGTTTGCCCATGATATGAATGATGTCATACTATGTTCATCCTACTTTAAACCATGTCTCTTTATCCTTAGACGTCAACGAATGTGAGGAAATAGACAATACAGTAGGCATGCTACATGGACATATGTTCCGAAAGTGATTTTATTTTGTAGTTGGCACTACAATACATGCTAATGTATTATAGTAGTTCACCAAAATAAGTTATGTATAAACGCGTAACCTACTTTGTTTGTTTTTGTCTCATTAGTAACTTATCTGGTACACTAATCTACAAGTTCAAACTTTCAGGAAGCTATGGAGAAAATGATTGAACAGCCACAACCACCTGAAGGTGACGAGGCTACCACAGGCACAATGTCACCTCTTGCTGCAGCAAGGCCAAGATCTCTCCACTAATAAAGGTAAAAAGCACCTTCTGCGTAATTCTAGGTTGGTTGTCAAGGTAACCTCGTCCAAATCGCCTCTTGAACAAAATCTTCCCGCTAGGCAGTGATATATCTGTGCTCCAGACACAAGTCCAATCCCTAATGGACGTCGTTTTGGAAACAAGAATAGTGGTTGACAAATGTCGTCAAGATACGAATGGTTTTGAAACCAGACTATCAGACATTCGCTTCGTTGTTCAAGAGCAATGGCGAAAAAAAGGTGAAGATCGTGCTGCTCCATCGATTCTACTGACTGAAACATTAGCACTCGTGTCAAATGATCTCGCTTCTATACATCCGATGGTGCTTTTATCCGCAAGGATCTGTAAACTTTATGCCAACAGCCTTTTGTTGTGATACATCATTTATGCTGCTGCCAAAGGCTGCAGTAAATAATTACGACGCTTATTTTGTATAGTGTAGGTTTATCTTAGTAATGTATTCGCCGAAAGCTTCAGAGGAGCCCAACATGAAAACATTACACGGGCACATTCAAATAGGGCTAAAAACTATTATGGGCTGAAATTTGAATTAATCCCACTAAAAATATCTGGGCATAAATCAGCATAAGATTTCATATTTTCTGATGTAGGCTGTGCCCATAGTGGGCCTTTAACAGGCCTAAACATAATTTGGGCCCTCAGTAACAATAGGCCATTTATAGGTGTAAATATCTCGAGCCCATAAAAACATGGGCCTTTAAAAGACCGAAAGTGAGATTGAGCCCATTTACGATGTGGATCTTTCACAGGCCGAAATTGGACGGTTGCAGAAATGCGCCGACCTAATACACGGGCCTTCCTTTAACAGTAGGGAAGTTCGGTCGGGCTAGATTATCGTCATTTTATATGGGCCATTAATGGGCCCGATGTGACGTTAGCCACATATGGCCCATGGATTTAAATCCGACGTTAACAGGCCGAAAATCACAACAGGCCGAAAGTGGCCCAAATCTATGGCGGGCCGCTAACATGCCGAATGTCAGACATGGCCGAATATGACCCAAATCCTTCACGGTCTTTTATGGGCCGAAAGTTTCAATGCTCGTAAATGGTCCCCAAATGAAGTAGGACCTTTAACGGTAGGAAATACACTAGGGCCGTAATTCGGCCCATATACGTAGTGGACTGTTAACGGGCCAGAAGTGATCATGGGCCGCGATGATGACAAGTTTAGGACAGGCCGTTGACGGGCCGATTTGACACTAGCCGTACGTGCCTTAACTGAGAATGTTGGGCCTTTATCTGGGCCGACCCATTATGGTCCACAAAATCTCGCGGGCCTTTAGCTGGGCTGGCCCATTATGGCCCGCAAAATCTCGTGGGCCTTTAGCTGGGCCGGCCCATTATGATATGAAAAATCTCATAGGCCTTTTGCTGGGCTGGCCCATTATGGACCGCAAAATCTTGTGGGCCTTTAGTTGGGCCGCCCATTTAAACTTTATGGGCCACTTTTGGGCGGTCCACGTGTCGACATATCATAAGTGCATCTCGCCCATTGTATGAGTGACAATTGTGCCAACGCGGAGCTGACACGTTTTTCCGTCAGCCAATCAGAATTTTACACGTGGAAAATCCCCATTGGTCCCGGGTCGTTAACGGGTTATCGGATCCAAAACCTGACCCGGTAAGCTTAACGACGCGTTCCGTTACGGTGGATGCCACGTGTCGGTCACCCTTAACGTAAAGCACTTCGTGACGCAGCGATTTATCGTCATGGAAGTGGACACTTCCGTGATGATAATTTTGGTAATGTCATGGAACACTTCTACGACAGCACAGGTATGGCTATCTTGATTCTGTCATAAATTTGTCATGGATGTACATGCATGACAAAAAATGCGACCTACTGTGACAAACACGTATCATCACAGAAGTGTATTTTTTTGTAGTGGATCTCTTCACCTAGCGGCCGATGTAGCGACTACGGTGGAGGTGGTGGTGATGACGACAACGACGATGATGCTGCTGACGACGATGATGATGTGGGTGACGTCGAAGGTGCTAGGGAAGATGAAGTTGACGAGAGTGAGTTGAAAGAGGCCACGGTTGAGGTGCCGCGCCAACTCCTCAAGAAACTCCGCCATGGTCCTCGGGAGGAAGCCCCGGCCTGCATAAGCGGTCGTGAGCTTCGCGGGAGCTCCTAGAAGTCCCCAAGCCTGCAGATCCCCCTAATCGTCCCAACGTCGCTGTGGAGGAGACACACTCCAGCGGTCATCCCATAAGTTGTGCTTCACCATGGACGACGATGAAGGGACAATTGGTGTAATGCATTGAACCTCATGGGAAAGTACATATAGAGGTACAAGTCTTGGAGGGCAAGAAGTCTTCTAGAGGTAAGATGGAAACAATTTTCTACCTATTCTCGTGCAATCTCTAACTATCAAATATATCTCTAACATCCTCCCGCATTCGTAGATGTAGCATTATGAACAACATGAGCGTCACATATGGTCTGATTGGAGAGAAATCGAAGGAAGAAACCGACGGGCTGACATACTCCTACAATCTTAGCGGGAGCGTCGCAGAAGCATTGGCTATAGAGGAAGCCGATGAGTTCCCCTAGCAAGATGATAACCCAATGTGCTGATGTCAAGGTAGCGGAGAGCATGGGCCGTGTAGCCATGGTCGAGGTCACCCTGCAAGGGACACCGTGGCTGATGTCGATGTAGGGGTTGCTGGTGTCAAGTTAGCCACATGTGTAGCCGCAGGCGCAAGGAAGCACCATGTAGTCGGGGAGGCAGATGTGCCAGGACGAAAATGGGGACGCGATCAAGGCAACCATTAAGGAGGGTGTCGATGCCGACCGAGGATGATGTTGTCAAATTCATCGTAAACGAGGCACCACACAAGGTTTGCCAAGCCCGGGGACATCTGGGGGGCAAAGGCATGCATTGATGTTGCCACTATCGGGCGCGCATAGACGGGGACCAGCATAAAAAATAGACTAAGTACTTGAGAAAGAGACGACGTGGCTGGCGACTACCGTGTGCTAGATGAAGACAAAAATGTAGTCGATGAAATCAGAGGTGGGCTGAAGATGCCATGTTGGTTGCTTGTAGAAGAGCGGTGGCGACGCTCGAAGTTGGCGAGGAAGAACCCAATAGTGTGATGAATACCATGCACACAATGGCGATCCTGCGTGGTGACAGAACAAATGCCAAGGTAGACGTCAACACACAAATAAGACGATGTAGACTGCACGCGGAGACACTATGATCCGTGGGGGCGACATAGATGCAACTCATGATGTGGTGCAACGGCGGGAAGGACCACGGGGAGGTGGTGTTGCGGCCCAAAGAGGTGATGCAGCTGTGGCCCATTGCTCGATCAATGGAGAGGCACACTTAATTGGTGCCGATCTTTGGGGGATCCTCCTAAGGACCCAATTGGAGCGGGAGAGGACGACTGGCCAAGAACAACATGCAGACGAAGTGCGGACAACGGACGTCCCTTGGGGCGCTGCGTGTTGCCATGCCACACAATTGAGGAAGAGGACAGTGCAGTCGGTGCCGATGCCGAGGTAGAGGCACACAGAGAGTTAATGTGCGATGGGCGATGCAAACCGATCTTAGATAAGAAAACCAAAAAAAAGTAACACTTATCAATCAACCAATGAAAGAGAAAAATATCAATCAACCAATGAAAGAGAAAAAACTTGAGCAATAGATCAGAAAAAAACTCTCTCGGCGGATGAACCTTAGTTATGGGTTGTGCATTCCCTGGAGAGACCATGGAGACCGCCTCCCGAGGGGCGGCGCTGCCCGGATGCTATAGGGGAGCTAGGTGCAGGAACTTGCGGCACATACTATGTATGAGGATTAAAATGGAGAGAATTGATGTAATGCTTGTGTATTATTGAACCTAGTGAACGAGTATATATAGTGGTATAAGAGCATCTACAGGCAGCCAAACCACCCTCAAACGCCCGGGCGGATGGCCCGGTTATTGACCGGTAAAAAAACCCGACCCATATGGGCATCTCAAACGGCCCTCAGACGCCCAGACTGACTGACACCCCTCATATCCAGCCCAAATATGAGGCTGATATGGGCAGGCCCGGGCGCGCCTGGGCACATCCTCTACGTCGGACTAATGAACAGGTCCCAAACGAAAACACTCTGAAACTCGGTGGTTCGAAGCTCGTCTCCTCCATCGGACCGATGGTGCCACGTGGTGCCACTCCGGCGGGCCGCATAGCCCTAACCCAGCTATTTAAGCCGATCGCAGGCACCGAAACCCTACATGTATACATTTCCCCTCCCGTTCGCCCCCGTACTTTCCAATCGCCGCCCGCCACCAGTAGTAGCCATGCCCCCATGCCGTCGGGTAAGGAGTTACCCATATCTAAAGCCGCCGCGTTGGCTGTAGCTCCTTGAGCAGATCTGGGCAAGGTGCAAAGCCAGAATCGCTGCAGAGATACCTCCAGACGCGTTGGATCCGAAGGAGGACTTGGAGGAGGTGGAGGAGGGCGGGGAGGACGTGGAGTTGGAGGAGGAGCAGGAGGAGGAGGATGTGGGGGATGCTGGGGACGCTAATCTGCAAGTGGAGTAGCAGGCGATCCTCGATTTTCTTTGGTCGGCGGAGGCCAACTGCCGTCATCTTCAGGAGGCGGAGGCATAGCAGGCTACGAAAGTCGACAATATGCTCCCGTATATGGATGAGGAGGAGCTGGAGCCCTCCTATGCGCCCATCTACCCGGCGCCCTGCACCGACGTCGTGGACATCTCTGACGACGAAGCATAGTTAGGCTAGGTGTTGTGCGTAGTACATAGGATTTTTTACATGATTTGTATGGATCTAGGAGATGAAATATGAGAGACTCGAATGCATAGCACAAAGTATAAGGTGTGACCAGTCGTGCCCACGGATGTGCCTAGTCATGTCCGCGGGCGTTTGAAGGGCCGGATTTGCTAAGTCCGGCTGTAGATGCTCTAAGACTTTGAGGGCAAGAAGCCTTCAAATGTTAAGATGGAAATGATTCCTTTCTAATCCTATGCAGTCCCTTAGTAGCAAATATACTACTAACAAACACTAGAAGCACTGCTCGGTACTATTAAACATCCATGACTTTGTCTTTTGTGTGTAGGTTAGGTGACAAAGTATTTGATCATAAAACTTTGAGTGAATCCCACTTTTTACTTTGTAGTTGTACATTTGTGAAACATATTACCCCACTTAGTGGAACTTCTATCAAAATATCAAATTTTGAAGACTTTTAACACTGTATTAGGTACCCCACTTTTTCATTTTGCTTGTTTATGTTAGCTAGGATCGGCATGTTTCGTAAAAAAAAGTGTAAAGAACAGAGGGCATCATAGATGACCATGTCCAAAATTGTCTTGTCCATCTGTCTTATTCCTCGTCCTCGTCCATGTATTGTTAGACCCCTGGCGCGAACTCATACATTGCCTAATGGATACGCATCAGAAAACGAGGGTTCAAAACTTCTTACAACAGTATTCTAGACGAATTTCCACTTGACGAAGTAATTAGTGTCACAAATGCATATCTAGGGGGTAAAATGTGGAATTCACTCTAAAACTTTATACACATCATGTCTATTTGCACGTGGATTGTTTTATATTTTTTGACAAATAAATAAATAAAATTTTCGTTTTATTGGAAAGCTGGGCTCGATGAAACGTGAGCTCCATGCATCATCCTCTTATTACCGCCGCCCGAGATATTACAGATGCGGTTTTTCTCCGTTTCCTACCAGAAGTTAGTATTGTAGTAGTATCACTTTGTCACCTACTGTACCCCGCAAAGTGAGCCTGCAATGAGTATATAGGGCCTGTTTGGGACCGCTCCGCTTCACCAAAATCAGCTTCGCTTCACTAAATTCACTTTGGAGCAGTTTCATCCAGAAGTTGTAGCACTATCCAAGAAAATGTTTGGCTTCCTTCTAGCTCCAGCTTCAAGAATGGAAAATTTGGTGGAAAGGATCTATTTGATTGGTTGAGGGGGGGAGAAACGAAGGGGTATCCACTTACTGGTGGCGGTGGTGGATAATTTCCATCCAACTCCAACTTCTAGAGTTTTTTGGAGCGCCCCCTAAAGAGCTTCATAAAAAATTAGAAGTTCTACCCCAGATTCTAGTTTTTTTGTGAAGCGGCATATCGTGGAGCTACCCTGTTTGGCTTGTATTTTCTGAAGCGGAGCTGAATTTTAAGAAGCAGAGCAGTCCCAAACAGGCTCATACCCACAAATGGTAATCAGCTATTCGCGAGTTCTCCAATACGAGTATTTTTCAGGGAAGCGAGCTGTCCAGTTAAATGTGAGCTGGAGTTTTTTTTTCTTTTCTCTCCATTTATTTCTTGAGATTTTTTCCCCATTTCTTACCGCGGATTTCAGAACTTTCCTTTTCTGCGCATGCGGAAGCGCTCACTCTCTCACCTACCGTCTACCGAGCAAAGCAGCCCGGCCCAGCAGGGACAAGGGTCACGCTAGGGCTTCACGACAAGGGTCATCGTCCGCCGCGCTACCTATAATTTCATTTCAAACCCCCCGTTCACACGATCCTCCCACCTTTGGTACCTACCTACCCACCTAACCTCTTTCCATTTCTATTTCGAAAGGTAGGGTTCCGTGCGGAGCCAGCCATGGCGGCGCGCGGCCTGAAGGGCAAAGCTGCGGCGCAGGAGCACGGAGGCCTGAAGATCACGCTCGTCAGCTCCGACAAACAGCGCTTCTGCCTGCCGGAGCCCGCGGCGAGGGTGTCAAAGGTCATCAGTAAAAGTATCTGCGGCTACCTCACCGACGCCGACATCACGCTCGAGTTTCCCGCCGAGGCGGTCAACATGGTCGTGCAGTACTGCAAGCGGAAGGCAGCGGACGGCGTCGAAATGACGCACGGGTGGGAAAGAGAGTACCTCCGCGACCTCGGCCAGGCGCAGCTGTACGACGTGCTCCACGCCGCCAGCAGCCTCGAGATCGAGGAGCTCGTGGACCTGGCCTGCAAGCGCGTCGCCGACATGATCAGCGGCAAGGCGCCGACGGAGATCCGCAGGATCTTCGGCATCGACAACGACGAGCTCACGTGGGAGCAGCGTGAAGAGATCCGCAGGGACAACTCGTGGATCGATATGACGGCTGAAGAATAGACCGAAATCGAGCTCGTATTTCTTCTTCACCGTTATTACATCTTTTTGATCGATGCTGCTTAGCTCTGCCATTACATATATGTATTTTTTCTATATCCTAAAATGGTGGATACTGGATTTACAAATTTCTGAACTATGTGCAAGTTTCTTTGTGGATTAAATGTACTCTTGGGAATTTCATGGAATGGTCAATCAAGGAAAATAATGTAATTTAATTTGTTCCTTTATGCTAGGGCTTCGACATTTTATCATGTCTGCTTATGTACTTCGTTTTCTCCAAGAGCAACATACTTTCCTGGAGAAGCAGTAAAAAGTAAAAACTTCTGCCACAAAGAACGGTTTGCGATTCTTTCCAGCTACTATTCGAATTGGAATCATTTTATTACTTCGATGTTTTTATTTTTTAAGAAAATAAATACTATTTCGCATATAAGATTTTTTTCATTACTCCGGGTTGATAAAGATATACCATGCAGTAATGATTAGATGTAGCTGGAAGTATACGTCAAAGAAAATTAGGAACCTGCCTATACACACACGCGCGCGCGCGCGCTCGCTATCTCCTGTTATCACTCTTCCCAATGGCAGATGTGTAGTAATATATTGACCATGGTCTTGGAGTTAAAAGTTGTGAAGCTACTTTTCATTTGGAAGTCCGAAGATTTAGCGCATGATCTCTGGGACCTAGACTTTTTGTCTAACCAAGGGCAAGAGTTCTGTTATTCAATATAAGTAGACGAGGGAGTTTTCCTGTTAATACATGCGGGAAAAGCTTGTAAAACCAAGTTAAAAATGCAAAACACGAAAAAGAGAACACATTAGGGCTTGCATATCCCTTTATGCTTAATTCTATGCAATGAATAATGTATATAGGCCATTGGTTGATACTCCTGCATAGTTTTGCCGCTGGAAAATTATTTGCTAGTGCCCATAGACATGCTAGAGAGTATTTTATCAGATCCATAATGTGTGGATATTTTGGGACACCAAAATTATTCCCAACAAAGTAATTTGACCACCATTTTCTGTGCAAACATGCATATTACCTCGCATCAAAATAATGTTATGTTACAGAAAATAGTTCACCATGAATTTAGTAATGTTAGTTTGATGTTTGGGGTGTTAAAATTTGTTTTCTTAGGGATGAGTGCTAAAATGAGTTACATTTTGGTTCTGAGATATTATTGTTACACATACCAGGGTTGACTAGGGATTTGTATTCACAACTGGGTGTGTGAATGTTTGTAACTTCTATATTCTGAGATGCAAGTTCAAGTTTTTGTGAATTTAAAATATGTCCACATAATCCAGGGAACCAAATGATAGTTTCATCATGCAATGAAGATGAATCCGCATTTTACTTTTGCGCTAAAGCATGTATATTTACAAGTCAATGCAGCTAATATAGCATGCTATGCTCAAAGTGTATATGCAATCAATTCCATAGAGTTGAATACCTGGCTAAGCGAGTATACAAGTTCATGTCTACATATTAAAGTTGTTCATTTCTTCTCATATAGTATCAGATATGATTTGAAACTATGGTTTATTTTATCATATTATCCTTACTAAAATTAAGAAAGATATCATACATTTCTTTTTAGGAAAAGAAACAATGAAATTATTTTCATGTTGGCATATACTTCTATAGATCAGTATACTTCAACATCCGACAGCGAGTTAGTATATTAGAGGCAGAGCAAGCACCACACTTAATATTGTATGTAATTATATACACATTAGATTTGTGCACACATTTAATCATGCATCGCAAGATAATTCTCACACTCTTACATGTGGGGTTCATCGATCTCAAGCTAGAATATTTGTATATGTTACAGATTCGCCTTATCACTAGCTAGCTGCCATGATTGTGCCTCTCTACCAAACCTTTATCTACTGTGTGCTACCCTTGTCAACCAAGCTAAAATTTTATATTTCTATCTCTGACCTTATGGGTGGATCGTATATAATTTGATGTTTGTTACACTGCGTCTGACTTATACATTCCTTCGATTATTCTGTGAATTAACAAGTTTTTCACCTTTGGGGACCTGTTTTTTCTGCTAGAGTATTCCAATTTTGAGATGAATAGGATGTCATCACCTAAATTGTTGGAATTTACAGGAAATTTTGTTTCAAAGTACCATTAGTTTCAAGCAGCACCAAGAAGTCCTCAAATACTATTATTTGTTCTCCATCCAACTCTTCCATCCGACCACACATTGGCGAGAAACAAATCATGAACCATGTTGACCCACAGCCCCCCCTCCTGATTTTCAGTGAAACATCACCAAAATTTTGAGAACTTCAGTAATTTTGATAGGCACCACATGATGCATTATTTTCTAGGGCGGTTCACCTGCCCTACCCATTCTTCCATTTCACATGAACCCAGCGATCCTTGTTGATGTTGTTCATCTAGATCACTTGGTTTGCTTATAATTAAAAACTCTTGATCTCTGCAGCTTCAAACATGAACTTCCCATGGTCTAAGCGGATCCGTTTAAAAACAGTGCAATCACTAAGCAATTAACCATGGGATCAACATGCACATTTGTGCAACTAGATATTACTTCACGTAGTGGCACACGGGTATTATTTGTCTGTAGACGTTACCTATCCGATGAAATACTATTCAGTTTATTTTGGACCACGATTAGCATTAACATTTATGTATCATTTAAAATATACAAATACATTGTAGTCAAAATGTGTGTCATGAGCCATTATGATTATTTTTTGTATTTTTATCATGAAATGTATTAGATTGTTTGTAAGGACCTCAGTGTGCGATGATGGAATATATATGGCTGTGAGGTCTACGACCCGCCTATGAAAATTATATAACTTCATAAGAAAATTAGATGTTGCTTAAGATTTCATTCTTCCACTCCTCATGCATCATATCTATTTGTTCACCTATAAATTATTATAAGAAACTTCATATCAATAATTTAAAACAAATGTTGATGTCCTGTACTTAACCTTGTGTAGTATTCCTTTGATGACATCATCATTAGTTCTGTTGCGACCGTGTTTTCAGTTAATTAGTGAAATGTCAAGCCATCTAAATCATTCTATTTGTATGTGTATATTCATCGGACATTGCTAAAATGTTTCATTTCAAATTACTCTCATCATAGCTGGTACTTTATCTACCGTTTCCATATAGGTTTGCTCAATTCTAATTTTGAAAAATGCACTTTTATTCCACATTGAATTTTTATTTAAATAAAATCACATATGTTATGTAAATCATGTCCTAGAATTTACCTATTTAGGGCCTTGACGGCCTTGACATGAAATTTCTGTGGTTTCTATGTTCTATGGTTTCTTAGCATATAGAAAAATTCTGTCGGCATATGGATGCTCCGTTATTTCAAATGTAGGAATTCAAGCCACATTTGATATCCCTTATGGAAGTTTTACTTTATATTGGCATATGATAATTCAAATGAAGTAAGTTTATGCCAAAATTATTGATTTTGCAGTATATTAGACAACATACCCAAAAATCTAGGTATATATGTTCAGTGACCAATTCGAGTCATCTACACGGTTGTACTGTCTCTGTTCGTGCATCGATGATGTTTTAGGTATTGAGACAGTCTCTAGTGTGCATCGTTGACTACTTGTTTTGTATGTATACATGTTAGAAAATAATGAACTTTTATGTTGTGAAAATATTTTTCACGAATTATCTCATGATAACCAATATAATGCAAATATCCTTTTATATATGATTTTTTCATTTTCGCCTTGATCAGTTTTTCCACTGATGATTTCCACTCTTCCTGAATGCCATCATCATTTGCCGCACCCAACTCCAATGCGCTAGGCCGCCCACTTCTCCACCCGCGCGCATCTCAGCCTGAAGCGTTCTGCCGGCACCTGCACTGCCCGTCTTTGCAGGAGTCCTAGTCTTGAAGGGGAAGGCCCAAATCAGAGGGAGGCTCTAGTCCGGGAGCCTGCCATGTGAGTAAGTTGAAGCCTCTGAAATTCTAGTAGTTGGGTGAGTAAGCTAGTTCGCATAATGATTGCGTATATATAGTTTTTTTTCTTAGGAGCTGGCTAATTGCGTTCCTGCTGACTGCATGCAATTTGGTGCTTGCACTCGTTATGTGTTTGGAATGGATGCGACTACTGCTTTTTGGCTGACTACTACTACCTCTGTTTCAGTTTACAAGTCCTGCGCGTATACATAGGTTGTCAATTTTATCATCCTAATATAAATTATATAACACAAAAATTATATCTTTTAAAAGTAGAAACTCCGAAGTTTATGTTGGTATATTTTTTGTAGTATATGACTTGTATTAGGTTGGTCAAATTGACGACCTAGGGGTACGCGCACGCCCTATAAACTGGGAGAGAGGTAGTAGGATGGGAACAAGCCATTTGAGTGGCAATGGTCAACAACGATATGTTGGCGCTTTTGATTTCCCTTTGCTAACAATCTAGTATAACACACAAAACATTGCTGCTCAAACTATGTGATAGTTATCCACGGGGGTGGCGTGATACTGTGAAGCTGAAGTACTATGGCAGGAATAGTAGTTCCATTGTACACTGATTCAGTTTCCTTCCCTTCCCCTCATAAGTGGCAGCAAGGGCAGACTCTTCCCCTCGAGGCTCTGCCCCGAGCCTGCCGATCTGCCTCCCCTCTTCCTGCCGCTTTGGCTTCCGGTGGCTGGGAGGGGAATTCCGGTGCCTCTGTTTTGGCTAGTAATTTATATTACGGTTTTTTAGTCCTAGCATGGACAACACTCGGACGGATAGTGGCGCTTCTTTTTTGAGTTGGTCGTTTGGGTTCCGATCCTTCTCGAGTTCGCCCGTATGAACGGAGTGATGCAGCTCCAGCGTAGATTTCTGCCATCTCCTTGGAGCAGGGAGTTTGAGTTTCTTGGTGTGCGTGCACAATTGTAAGATCAGATGTCAGGTGCTTCGATCTTCAAGGGTTCAATAGCAACACCCGCGGCTCGTGGACGTGGGTCCTTAAGGGCACATGCATGAAGACTATCGGGCTATCATCAACAATGCCTGGTCGTCTACATTAGGGGAGCAGCGACAGTGGCGCGTCGGCAACATGTTTTGGTGGCAGTATTAGTCATTCGGTGGGTCTAGAGACTCGATGTAATTTTTATTATGTTCAGGGCGTTTTATACTTCTAGTGAACTTTTATAATCTGTTTGGTCCTTTTCGCAGAAAAAGGTGCTCTGATAGGGAGTAGAATGTATGCGATCATGTTACACTTTGATAGGGAGTCAAAATGAATGTCTTTTCTAATTGAGGTTCTCTAGAAAACCCAACTTAGCACATATAGTGGTAAACCATCTACATGAACTATTTGAAGTGAGAGTCAATATACTTAGGTTAGGCTGATGATGCTTACATAATTAGCATGCAACTTACTGTTGTGGCTTCTTAGCCTACTATTACTCATGATGCTAACAGATAACTGATGGTGCCTGATGATGACGATGCTGCAAAATCATGATTTAGTGAAGAAGTCTAATGAAGAAGATCTAGCGGATAAACATTACAATCCTCCAGCATTTGCAACACTTGAGGAAAAGCAGAATAGAGACATGTGTCTTACTGATGGGGAGGACATACTGGGTTCGTCAGCCAGTCCGAGTGTAACACTTCTTGGATGAACCCGACAGCTAGAAGCCGGGTGTCGGTGTCAAAATCGGCAGACCTCGGGGTAGGGGGTCCCAAGCTCTGGATCTAGGATCAATGGGTAACAGGGGACGGCGAACACAGTGTCTACCCAGGTTCGGGCCCTCTCGAAGAGGTAAAACCCTACGTCCTGCTTGATTGTATTGAATATATGATGGAGTTTGCAGAGTAGATCTACCTCGAGATCAGCATGAGCTAAACCCTAAGGCTAGGAGGTGAAGAATATAGCTCTGACCCTAATGACCACAACCCTCGGTTTATATAGACATCGAAAGGGTTAGGGTTACCGAAGATAGATTTCAACCAGAGGGAAAGAGATCTCATCTACCCTTGACTTGAAGGACACACCACGGCTTCATAGGTTTCCGGTCACCATACGGCTCCACCAGTCCGGCCCAGGTATAATGGGCCATCCCCCTGAGGACCCCTTAGTCCATGACTTCCTCAGTAACCCCCGAACTTGCCTCCAACGTCGGGGATCGTCTTCTGGAATCTTCACATCATCGATTTGTGAGACGAGTTCTTTTATCCCGTTTGAAGCCGTGTTAATGTCGCCGAACATTATCCAGAAGCCACTCTAATGCACTCGGGTCCGGACACTCTCAAGATTCAAGGATCCGAAGACCTCTCGAGATCGAGGTGGGACCATCAGAGTTTAATGCCGTTCCTCGGGGCCAGGGCTTCGCACACCTTTCCAGAGGGCATGCGGCCCAAAGCCGTCTTTCTACGTGTCCGTCCTTTCGGCTCCATGATAAGACGCTTATTTATAGATCCAAAGGTGCTGAGAATAGTTATCTTCCCCTTTGCCAAGAACGACACTGAAAATTTTCCCAAAGCCATGGCCGACACCCCAGGTTCTTCCTCGCGCCCTCACGGCCCACTCCGAGGTGATTGGTTGAGCTGCTCGGTCTCGCATATCCAACTGAGTCGCTTGCAGACGCATCGCTTCCTCCCCTTGGCCGATCTGGTTCCAGTCCGCGCTGGTCTCATCTCCATCGATGGTCGCGCTCTTGCCGTGCCCCAAACAAGGAGGAGAGGCTGTGTCTCGTGCCCTTCCTTCTAAGAGGTTTGGGCTTTCCCGTTCATCCTTTCCTACGGGGTCTATTAGAGTTCTATGGGAACCAGCTCCACAACCTCACCCCGGGGTCGATATTGCACATTTCTGGCTTTGTGGCCTTGTGCGAGATATTTCTGAGTTGTGAGCCCCACTTTGACTTGTGGAGGAAGTATTTTTGTCTTGTCCCCCGCCTCGGAGAGGGGTCCATTTTTTAAGTAGGCGGCGCTGAAGTATGGCAGATAGCGGGGACAGGGTACCCAGTTGGGACCCCATAGAAAATCCCGAAGGATGGACATCGGAGTGGTTTTATCGAGGACGTTGCGCTCACCGACCCAATTCGGCAAGGGCTACCCGAATATTCAAATGATCCACCTATAAAGCGATACAATTGACGGCCCAGAGGCACCTCCCATCAGGACAACGAAGAAGTGCGTGCTTTGTCGGCCAAGATCAGGCTGCTAACTAGCAGCCAGCTGACCATGATCGAAGTCATGGCCATCGCCATTACCCAATGCGTGCAACCTCTCCAACAGGAGGGTCCCCCCTGTACCGCTATAATGGGACCAATGACGTGACACATCACCAGCGGCAAGGACCAGACAACAAGGCAGCCCTGGCCAAAATACTGGCCGATCTCTTTAAGGGAGATGAAGTAGAGTTCGCTCGTATGAGTATTCGAGAAGGCCGCTCCGGATACAATCTGGCGGACTGGGTAAGTCACAATTCATTACTTTGGGCCCACGGGTAACACCGAATTCTTACTGAATGCCACTTGAACAAGGATGGAGGCATCAGGTAGCGTCCATTAGTTGTCCTCCTCCCCAACTAGAGAATCACTCCCGTGATGGCGATCCAGGGTATCATGACGACCCAGAGACATCAATCGAATTTGAAGATGGGGTGTTTTATCAGGAGGGCCTAGATGACAACAAAGTGGCTGTAACGGCTGATCATCCCAGGGCTCTTCCTTCTTCCACAGTAAGTGAAAAGAAGAACTTCTCCCGAGCAGGACGCTCGTCTCACACTACCCCCCACGTGCTGACTTCTACTCCCAAGGGTCGCCGCACTTTGCGTAAGAATGCCTCGAGAGGAGCGCTGATACGTCTCCAACGTATCTACTTTTCCTAACGCTTTTCCTCTTGTTGTGGACTCTAATTTGCATGATTTGAATGAAACTAACCCTGGACTGACGCTGTTTTCAACAGAACTACCATGGTGTTGTTTTTGTGCAGAAATAAAAGTTCTCGGAATGGAACGAAACTTTGCGAGGATTTTCTATATCAATAAAGAGAATTTCTGGAGCCAAGAACCACCGGAGGGGGGCACCTAGGTGGGCACAACCCACGAGGGCTCGCCCCCCTCCAGGCGCGCCCAGGTGGGTTGTCCCCCACATGGTGGCCCCACAGACCCTGAAACCGACGCTATAAAATCACATATTTCCAGAAAAAAATCGAGGAGAAAGAATTATCGCGTTCCATGAGACGGAGCCACCTCACCTCCTGTTCTTCATCGGGAGGCCAGATCTGGAGTCCGTTTGGGGCTCTGGAGAGGGGGGGGGGGGTTCTTCGTTCTTCGTCATCACCAACCCTTCTCCATCGCCAATTCCATGATTCTCCCCATCGAGAGTGAGTAATTCCTTCGTAGGCTCGTTGGTCGGTGAGGAGTTGGATGATATTCATCATGTAATCGAGTTAGTTTTGTTAGGGCCTGATCCCTAGTATCCACTATGTTCTGAGATTGATGTTGCTATGACTTTGCCATGCTTAATTCTTGTCACTTTGGGCCCGGGTGCCATGATTTCAGATCTGAACCGTTTATGTTATCACAATTATATGCATGTTCTAGATCCGATCTTGCAAGTTATAGTCACCTACTACGTGTTATGATCCGGCAACCTCGGAATGACAATAGTCAGGACCACTCCGGTGATGACCGTAGTTTGAGGAGTTCATGTACATTCACCGTGTGCTAATGCTTTGTTCCGGTTCTCTATTAAAAGGAGGCCTTAATATCCCTTAGTTTCCAATTGGACCCCGCTGCCACGGGAGGGTAGGACAAAAGGTGTCATGCAAGTTCTTTCCATTAACATGTATGACTATTTACGGAATACATGCCTACATTATATTTATCAACTGGAGCTAGTGCCGTATCGCCCTAGGTTATAACTGTCACATGATGAATATCATCCAACAAATTACCAATCCAATGCCTATGAATTTATCTTATATTGTTCTTGCTAAGTTACTACTCTATCGTTACTGCTGCACTTGTTACAAAACTACTGCTATCACTGTTACCGTTACTATTACTGCTGTCACTATTATCAAAACTATCATACTACTTTGCTACTGATCACTTTGCTGCAGATAACTAATCTCCAGGTGTGGTTGAATTGACAACTCAGCTGCTAATATTTACAAATATTCTTTGGCTTCCCTTGTGTCGAATCTATAAATTTGGGTTGAATACTCTACCCTCGAAAACTATTGCTAAGGCCAGTTGTTTTGCGTACTCGCTTAACTGATATCTTAAAAATGTCTCCTTATGCAAAGTACATGAAAGACATCATCATCAACAAGAGAAAAATACCGGAAGCTGAAATCTCCACCATGCTTGCTAATTATACTTTTAAAGATGGAGTACCTAAAAAACTTGGAGATCCGGGAACACCAACTATACCTTGCTCCATCAAAAGAAATTATGTGAAAACTGCTTTATGTGATTTGGGAGCTGGTGTTAGTGTTATTCCTTTCTCTTTATATAAAAGACTTGATTTGAATAAACTCCCACCTACTGAAATATCTTTGCAAATGGATGACAAATCGACTACCATACCTATCGGTATCTGTGAGGATGTGCCCGTTGTTGTTGCTAATGTTACTATTTTGACTGACTTTGTTATACTTGAGATGCCCGAGGACGACAACATGTCGATTATCCTTGGTAGACCCTTCTTGAATACTGCAGGGGCTGTTATTGATTGCAATAAAAGTAAGGTCACTTTTCATATCAATGGTAATGAGCATACGGTGCACTTTTCGAAGAAACAATTCCAAGTGAATGGTATTAATGTTATTGAAAAATCTTCGACAATCACTATTGGAAGTTTTCAACTACCTCTACCTACCGTCAAAAAGAAATATGAAATGCTTATTATTGGGGACATTCATATCCCCGTTGTGGTAGCTTAGTGATTTACAAAAGTTCTTCGGTTTCATGCTAATCGAAAGTGGTTGTTAATAAGACTTAATCAACCGTAATAATTGATCATTTTTGAGAAGTATGAAGTTGATGAATTTAGTGAGCACTACCTTCTGTCCCTACCTTTTGTTTTCTGTTTTTATTAGTTAAATAAAATAAAATGCCATGTTCTATCTATTTCCTGATTTTCCCACGGAATAAAAAAGTGACCCAAAAATAGAAGTTCTCAGAATGCTGTGAAAATTTTATCGATTTTTTTCCTGAATATTTAAGAATTTTTGTTGCAAATAATATCAGAGGGAGGTGCACCAGGTGGGCACAACCCACCTGGGCGCGCCCTGGTGGGTTGTGGTCCCCACATGGGCCTCCTCACTATCTCTTCATACCACTTCATTACCTACCTCCAGAATAAAATCACCATTGCTCTCTCTCTCTCTCTCTCTCTCTCTCTCTCTCTTGTGTTCTTGCTCTCAAACCCGTGGATTTCGATCTCTTTGCTCGAAGATTCATTTCCAAAACTGTTTCAGGGGATTGTTGCTTGGTATGTGACTCCACCGTTTGTCCAATTAGTTTTTGCTTTAGTAGTTTGTATTTTGAATAATTAGCTACTCTGGGTGCTGCTGTAGATGAGCTTGCATGTTGAATTCTTAGAGTTTTAAGTAGTTTGAATGCTTGCTATGGCCTCTATGTATCCCAATGAGTAGTTGCTACCAATATTGTGAAGTTTTGTTGATAGATTTTTGTCACCTAATAAATTTTCAGAAAATTGTACGTGAATATGTTGAACCTCTTTGGAAGGAGTTCTTCGAGGAGGAGATCCTCGGGGGCATCTTCTAGTGACAACTCCGCTCGTCTGTCTTATGTTGAACCAAGTGAGAGTTCCATACGAGATGCCACCAACAAAACATGCTTATGGCCATGCGATGATTGTATGGTAAGCATGGGCATTAAGGAGGAATTTGAGCAATATGTCCACAATGCCAATCTCGGTCCCTACATTTCAGATAAGTGCAATCAACACCACACTCTCACTGAATCGTTTGTCAAAGGATTTAAATTCCATCCCCGTGAGTCTAGGGTGTTATCTAAACTGTATGAAAATTCATTTACCATATCACTAGGGAGATTTTCTCACCTTTGCAAAAATCCCATTCTCGGGGTTCGCTTGACGAACCACCAAGAGATGAGTTCCAAACATTCTTGACTAGTCTTTGTTACGGTGAGAATAGGGGAGTGACGCAAGGTAGAATAAAGAGCCTTCATTTTCCCGCAATTCAGTACTTTTCACTATTCAATGGGAAATGTATTGTAGGCAAACAAGATTGTAGTACACTTTGTGCTCCAGACTTGTGCCTCATACGGACCGCTCTCACCGGTGACGAAAGTTATAATCTTGGAGCAATTGTTGCACGCAGGTTGCAACACAATGCTAATAGTGGTTATTTTTATAGTGGGATTTATGCCACATGCTTAGCAAGAGAGCTGGGTGTTTCACCTTTGCCATATGACCCTATTTTACCCGCGCAGTATTTAGATTTTGATCCTATGAAACGTCATAAGATCCTTAGAGGTGATCCCGATAATTTTACCTACAAATTGCTGTTTAATCAAGACTCCGTTGTATACACATATTTGCCTGCGCCTGCTCTCTTTGATTATCACAGCAAGGGAAGATATTTTGTTCTTGAGAGCGAGGCTTGAGCTCACAACGTGGTAGTCGTGGCTGCACGGCAGGCCGAGGCATCTGCACCAAGAGCCTCTGTGAGCTACCATCCCGACTGAGGGAGTCCTGGGTTAGGGGGTATCGGGACAGCCGGACTATATCCTTTGGCCGGACTGTTGGACTATGAAGATACAAGATTGAAGACTTTGTCCCGTGTCCGGATGGGACTCTCCTTGGCATGGAAGACAAGCTTGGCGATACGGATATGTAGATCTCCTCCCATTATAACCGACTCTGTGTAACCCTAGCCCCCTCCGATGTCTATATAAACCGGAGGGTTTAGTCCGTAGGACAACAACAATCATACCATAGGCTAGCTTCTAGGTTTAGCCTCTCACGATCTCGTGGTAGATCAACTCTTGTAATACTCATATCATCAAGATCAATCAAAGCGAGGAAGTAGGGTATTACCTCCATCGAGAGGGCCCGAACACAGGTAAACATCGTGTCCCCCGCCTCCAGTTACCATCCGCCTTAGACGCACAGTTCGAGACCCCCTACCCGAGATCCGCCGGTTTTGACACCGACACCGACTATTATCCAGGCTACTGACTGGTTACCAAGTTAGGCCAAAAGCCTAAGCTTGGGGGAGTACGTGTTCCTCACCGACTTTACATTCATGTTCACACATTTCAGTTGTCAGTGTTCGCACCTTTTCATTGTATTATCCATGCTTAATTTATTTTCTCGCTTTCTTCTTGTGTGTTTGAAAAACTTTGAGAAAATGTAAATATATTTCCAGCTTCTTTTTCCTTTTTCCTTTCTAGAGTAGTTAGTTGTAGCACTAAAAATAAAACCCAAAAATATTTCCTTGTTCTTCTTTTGCTTGTTGGGAGCTTCCCCGTGTAAATAGTTTTTCTCATTTTTGCTTTTCCCTTTCATTTGCTTGTTCAAGAAAACCAAAAAATCCAAAAATATTTTAGTGTGTTTCTCCGAATTTATTTTCTTTTTATTGAGTCTTACCAAGGCGAAGGCCACGATGAAAATGTTGAGTGGCTTTCATATGCATAATTGTTGATCTAATAAAGAGCCCATTTTACCTTGTCTTCTCCTGTTGAATAAAATGTTTGCAGATTCCAGCTTAGTTCACGGCACTCTTGCACTATTATTATTTTCACATCATTCGGTCGTGCAAGTGAAATGCAATAATGATGGTATTTGATGAACTGGCCATGGCAGAGAGAAACGGGTATGAACTCGACTTGTTCTGCTTTTGTAGATATGTTTAACCTAGTATCCATGATTCAGCCCATTATGATTAAACATGTTTGCTGTTGGGGATCGTAGCAGAAATTTAAAATTTTCTACGCATCACCAAGATAGATCCATGGAGTGATCTAGCAACGAGGGGAAGGGGAGTGCATCTACATACCCTTGTAGATCGCTAAGCGGAAGCGTTGCAAGAACGCGGATGAAGGAGTCGTACTCGTAGCGATTCAGATCGCGGTTGATTCCGATCTAAACGCCGAACCACGGCGCCTCCGCGTTCAACACACGTGCAGCCCGGTGACGTCTCCCATGCCTTGATCCAGCAAGGGGAGAAGGAGAGGTTGGGGAAGACTCCGTCCAGCAGTAGCACGACGGCGTTGTGGTGGTGGAGGAGCGCAGAACTCCAGCAGGGCTTCGCCAAGCACTACGAGAGACGAGGAAGGAGAGAGGTAGGGCTGCGCCAAGAGGGAGATCAAATCGTGTGTTTGGCAGCCCCCAATACCTCAAGTATATATAGGGGAAGGGGAGGGGCTGCGCCCCCATCTAGGGTTCCCTCCCTAGGGGTGGCGGCAGCCCCAAAACCCATCTAGGTGCGGCCAGGGGGAAGAGAGGGGCGCCCTAGGGTGGGCCTTAAGGCCCATCTGGACCTAGGGTTTGCCCCCTCCCACTCTCTCTGCGCCTTGGGCCTTGGTGGGGGGCGCACCAGCCCACATGGGGCTGGTCCCCTCCCACACTTGGCCCACGCAACTGTCTGGGGCTGGTGGACCCACCTGGTGGACCCCCGGGACCCTCCTGGTGGTCCCAGATGCTACAAATAGCACCCAAAACTTTCCGGTGACCAAACGGGACTTCCCATATATAAATATTTACCTCCGGACCATTCCGGAACTCCTCATGACGTCCGGGATCTCGTAAGGGACTCCGAACAACATTCGGTAACCGCGTACATACTTTCCCTATAACCCTAGCGTCATCAAACCTTAAGTGTGTAGAACCTACAGGCTCGGGAGTCATGCAGACATGGCCGAGACAACTCTTCGGTCAATAACCAACAGAGGGATCTGGATACCCATGTTGGCTCCCACATGTTTCACGATGATCTCATCGGATGAACCACGATGTCAAAGATTCAATCAATCCCGTATACAATTCCCTTTGTCGACTGGTATGATACTTGCCCGAGATTCGATCGTGGGTATCCCGATACCTTGTTCAATCTCGTTACTGGCAAGTCTCTTTACTCTTTCCGTAACACATCATCCCGTGATCAACTCCTTGGTCACATTGTGCACATTATGATGATGTCCTACCGAGTGGGCCCAGATACCTCTCCGTCACACGGAGTGACAAATCCGATCTCGATTCGTGCCAACCCAACAGACACTTTCGGAGATACCTGTAGTGCACCATTATAGCCACCCAGTTACATTGTGACGTTTGGTACACACAAAACATTCCTATGGTATGCGGGAGTTGCACATTCTCATGGTCTAAGGAAATGATACTTGACATTAGAAAAGCTTTAGCATACGAAGTACATGATCTTGTGCTAGGCTTAGGATTGGGTCTTGTCCATCACATCATTCTCCTAATGATGTGATCCCGTTGTAACGCCCCGGATTCGATGCGCCAGGTGTCCGCCAGTTATTCGCCGTCGTTGCCATGTCTTTTGCTTGCATGTTGCATTTTATCATGTCATCATGTGCATCTCATTTTTCATTCGTGTTCGTTTCTTGCATCCGAGCATTTTCCCCGTTGTTCCGTTTTGCAATCCGGCACTCCTATGTCCTCCGGCGTCCCCCTTTTTGTCTCTCGTTGTGAGCGGGTGTTAAACGTTCTCGGAATGGACCAAGTCTTGCCAAGCGGCCTTGGTACACCACCGTTAGACCGCCTGTCAAGTTTCGTGCCATTTGGAGGTCGTTTGATACTCCAACGGTTAACCGCGTAGCCCGAGACCCCCCTTCTCTTTGCAGCCCAGCACCCCCTCCAAAGTGGCCCAAAACCCATCCTAACCCCCTCCATGCTCTCGGTCGTTCGATCACGATCGTGTGGGTGAAAACCGCACCTCATTTGGACACTCCTAGCTCCCTCTACCTATAAATTAGTCCTCCCCTCCATTTTTCGCGGATGAAATCCACCCCTAACCCTCGCATTTTCCTCCTGCCGGACACGTCCGCCCGAGCGGACAAAAGTCGCCGCCGCCCGCCCAACCGCGTTCTGTCGTCGCTTGCCGCCGCCAAGATCGCCGCGCCCTCGCCATGAGCCCATCGTGGCCCCTGCTGAGCCCATTGCCCTTGCCGTCAGCGCCCGAAGCCGTCTTGCCTGCCCGTCTTGGGCTCCCGAACTCCGCCGCCCTCGCCGCCGTGGGTCCGCCCGCCAGCGGAGCTCTCCGCCGTCCAGCCTCCTGCCACCTTGCCAGCCTCTCACAGGCCTTGCATGGCCGAGCCGTCAGCCTCGAGGCCTTCGCCACCAAGGCCGCGCCGCGCCTCCGCCCGGCTCGCCGCGCCTCGCGGCGCCCCCCATCTCCGGCCTCCTTCCTGCGTCGCCTTGCCCAGCTCCGGCGAGAGCTCGCGCCGCCGCCTCGGTTCCCGTACCCGCGCCAGATCTGGATCTCGGTGGTTGACCCCGAAAATCCCTAAGTCCCTGTTTTTTTGCATTTTGGTCTCCTGTTCATCGCATCATAACTTGTTGCATACTGCTCCGTTCTGCGTGAATAATATATCAAATTGTTCTCTGTGAGATGCTCTTCATTTCATTACATTGTGTCATGTTCATTTGAGTGCATCTCGATGCCTGAATCATCGTTGCAAGAGGGCTATATGATGTTAATCTTCTGAAACTGTTATAACTTGGTGATTTGTCATTTTCGTTGCATTTGATGTGTGCATCCTATGCGCATGAGCTCTAAATGTGTTTTGTACTACACCATGCCATATTTACAGAGGTGCTTGTCTTGTATTTTTGTGATCTATGTAGTTACTAGCACAAGCATGAAAAGTAGCCTCCGTGATATTGCTGATTTCTGTGACTTAGTCATTTCTGCCAAGCCTGAGTCTGTTATGTTGTGATGCCATGTAAACCTGCTGCTACAAGTCATTCTATGCATAATCTGGAGATGTTCACTAAGAATGTTTTGTTATAAATTTCATTCTCTATCCATTCATGCCTCTGGTTGCATTTATAGCTTCCTGTAGGTTGTTTTTATCATGCTCCAAAGATGCTAAATAATGTTGCTGTCAGCCTGTTAACTTTAAGTTCATTATTGCCATGTGTTTTGTTAGTGATCCATACACCCTATGTTGGGGATATTACTACTGGGCATAAACCGGCCTATCTGGGCCGGGTTAACTTCATCAGTAGTTCAACGGTGTAAAAGCCCAAGAGGCATGAAAGTAAGGGCCCAAGGCCTGTAGTCGGTTTAGAACACATGGCCGTAAACCGGCACTGGTATGTAAACTTGTATTGTATGTTAGGAATAGAGAGAGACCAACCCGGATACAGTATGAACAGGAGATTGGGACACTCTGAACCTACAAGCGTCACCCGTGTATATAAGGGACGACCAAGGGCGGTTCAAGGCGGACAACAACAACTCGAGGCCTAAGCGAAGCTTATTTGCTCCCTAGTCATCAAGACCACATCAATCCCATCACAACTAGGCGTAGGCTTTACCTTCATCGAAGGGCGAACTAGTATAACTCTTGTGTCTTTGCGTCGCTTTAACCCCTCAAGTTAACCCGTAGCGATGGCTCCACGACTAAGTCCTTTCATGAGGACATCTGCCGTGACAAAGCGACGGCAGTTGGCACCCACCGTGGGGCTATCGCCACGATGGTTTGATGATCTTGGAGGGCAAGTTCGAAGGACTTCGAAGGCTATCTTTGTGGGCGGATGACCAAGAGTCGTCGCGGCAAGCTCTACATCGGCGACGAGGATGGAGCCCCGAGGCCGGCTCAATCGAGTACGGATACTGGGGTCCCCTTTGGTGGTATACTGCGTTTTCATCGGCAAGATCGGTGAGCGGGGCTGGCCGGACATCTGCACCGACCTCGTCGAGGCGGCTCAACGTCTGAGATCTGCCCGGTTAAACCGGCCGTGAAGCGATGCCTTTGTGGGATTCATCCACGGAGGAAGTTATGAGGGCGGATCGAAGCGGTGGCGAAACCGTCGTCTTCTCTCGACGACGAAGTCGCCAACCGAGAAACTGAATTTATATCGGCTACAAGATGGCGGGATTGGAGGCTATTCCGATGGTGACGATATTCGGACCCCTCCGATCTGCCCAACCGGTTGGAGTATTCATGGCGGGTACACAAGCGATTGCTTCACTCTTGACCGCTCGCGGCAATGATTGCCGGTTCAACAGCTGGCGACGCCAACCGGGCGGGAGGCCTCGTATGCCCGCCAGCTCAAGTTTTATTAGATCTGTTCGATGTGTTGGCTGCGCTCATGGCAGAGGTTAACCCGGCGGATCAGGATGCTCATAACGCGGAGATTGCGAAGGTGAAGGAACAAATCACTCAGGCTAAAGCGGATCTAGTACCAAGCGACGCCGAGGATGGCGGCAGTGGGCCACTTTAGATTCGCAGGCTTATAGGCTCATGTTGGATCGAGCGCATCACATGAAGTCATGAAGAGAAATACATGATCCCGTTTGCCTTCAGGTTTCAAGGAAGAGACCTCTTCAACACCCGGGCGGGAACCGATAATCACGGCGGTAAACCGGGCGGAAGCACAGGGACTGGTGCGCCCGGTTCAGCCTCGCAATAGATCTACCTCGCCATAACGCCCGGTGTGCCTCATTTGTGCAAACACCTCGGGTCACTACTCCAATCCGATGGATAACCTTGTTGCAGCTGGCGGCACGCCGGAAGCTATTCCAATTGAAGGTGATTCACCACAGGCGGTAGAGACGCGGCTGGTCAAGGAGCTCCTTAGGACAGCTTTAGTCCAACAGAAGCGTATTAAATGCGACCCTGACCGGATCCACTCTACCCCCATGGCCGGAGCTATAGCGAACGCGTGGATGAACCGGCCGTATCAAGTAATGCCTGCGGCGTGGTGCGCCCGTGGCAACAACCCGGCAGTGGTGTCGATAACGCCCAGGAGGTGGTGGGCCGGGCCCGAGCACGCGAGGAGGCCGAGTTAGCGATGCGACATCAGCTTATCGACTTACGCCGGTTCGTTCGACCATCTCGGTCGAGCACAGGGTTACCTCTAGCTCTTTGGGGGTGCCTTGCCTCGTCCCGCTTTTCGCAATGTGCGCTTGCCCAAAAGATTTCAAGGGTCGCGCAAGGTGCCAAATTACCGCCGATTTAGCTCGAAGCATGGATAGGAAGTTATGAGATGGCCATGGAGATGCTGGACGTGGACGAGGCCGCGTGTGCTAAGTACTTCACCATGATGCTCTAAGGCACGGCCCATACTTGGTTGAAGAGCTTGCCACCCAATTCTATCAATTCATGGGCCCAGTTGCGGACCCGGTTTATCCAGAATTTCAAAGATACCTGTAAGCAGCCCATGTCCGTAGTGGACTTGGCGGCTTGTGTCCAGGGGGAAGTGGAGTCAACAACCCATTGGGTACGCCGCGTTTCGGAAATCTTGCATTCATCAAACCGGATCAACGCTGACTCTGCGATCTTAACCACGGAGGTAATTGCGGTTTAAGCCTTTAAAGTTGAAGTTAGAGGCGCATGAAGCGGTTTTGTAATGACATGGGCACTCTCATGGGCGCTTTAGTGAAGTATGCTGATTACGATAGTACCAAGGATCCCGAGTCAGGCGATGGCGAGGCGAGGGAAGGAAGGAAGAACAGCAACTCCAAGGGCCAGCAACATCACTCGGCGGTAATGGTGGAGGCAAGCGTAAAGCGAATGGCAACATGGACTTCAGCGCAACACCAACGCCGCAGGACAAGGGCTGGGTAGCGCATGGGTAAGCGGCGAATCGGCGGGAGCGCCTAATCCCAATCCGGACCGCTTGAACTATATATTGAATCAACCCTGTCCGAAGCATGGGACGATGGAGACGCCAAAGAACCACCTCTGCGAAGGATTGCTACATTATGCAGGAGTTCAAGAATTCTAATGCTTTCGGTATGATCAAGGTTCCATGGCGGTTCAGATCCGGGCCGGTTACGGTGGAGGAAATTCGGTTCGAGATTTAATGGTAATCCGGCGGACATAGCAATCAGAACAATCAAAATAACCAAAGGTGGTTACAACCCGGCAACAGCAGTCGGGTTATCGAGCCACCCAAAGCAGTTGAATAGTGGGCACTACCATGTCTTCACCACCAGCTTAGACAAGCGAGGACCGGAAGCTTAAGCGGGCAAATAACACCTGTTGAACCGCCGTGCCTCATTACCCTCTGTTGGTCGAGCAGCCCATTGTATGGAGTAGAGAGGATCATCCTCCCGGGTTGACAATCCGGTCATTTAATACAGTGGTGGCACCTCAGGTGGGAGGTTATAAGTTCACCAAGGTGCTCATGGACGGAGGGAGCAGCATTAACATCCTGTACTATGAGACCTTCCGTCGTATGGGGTTAACAGATAAACATCTCAAACCGTCCAATACAGTGTTCCATGGTGTGGTACCTAGCAAGTCAGCATATCCGGTTGGTAAAGTAGCTCTGAAGTGGCCTTTGGAGATGAATATGACTCGGATCGGAAACATTGACGTTTGAAGTGGTAAAAATCCAAAGTCCATATCACGCCCTATTTGGGCGGCGGCTTATGCCAAGTTCATGGCACGACCTTGTTATATCTATTTGCAGCTCAAGATCTTGCGGGTCACAAAGGGACAATAACGGTTCATGGGAGCCGCAAGATCACTTTGGAATGTGAGGAAGGTGATGCGGCTTACGCAGAGTCGGCTTGTGCCACCGAGGAGCTGAAGTATTATAAGGACAATGTTGATCCGGCGGACATGACTCCATTGAAGAAGCCAACTACGAGCATGATCCGGCCCTGAAATTCAAATCGGCGGTGAGACTAAGCTTGTTGACTTCGTTGCTGGCGATTCGTCCAAGCGATTCAAAGATCGATTGCCAACTTGGATCCGAAATAGGAAAAGCGCGCTCATCGAGTTCATCCGTGAGAATCGGGACATTTTGCATGGAAGCCTTCACATGCCGGTGTACCGAGGCAACTCGCTGAAGCACGCTCTTAATGTTGATCCCAAAGTACAAACCGGTGAAGCGGTTTCTCCACCGGTTTAACAAAGAAAAGCGTAAGGCCATTGGAAGGAGGTGGCGGGCTCTTAGCGGCTGGTTTTATCGTTGAAATTTTCCATCGAGTGGCTTGCTAATCCGGTCTTGGTTCTTTAGAAAAAGCGGCACTTGGCGCGTAATGTGTGTGGATTATACGGATCTTAACAAGGCTTGTCCGGCGGATCCTTTGCCCTCCCGCATTGACCAGATTATTGATGCCCGCTGCGGGTTGTGAGCGTTGAGCTTTTTGGATGCGTATTACGGGTATCATCGGATCAAGATGGCGATCAAGGACCAGGAGAAGACGGCATTTATCACTCCCTTTGGAGCCTTACGCTATGTGTCTATGCCTTTTTGGGCTCAAGAGCGCCCAAGCAACTTATCAACGCGTATGCAATTGCACTGCATAAGCAGATCGGCCGTAATGTGCGCCTATGTGGATGATATTGTGGTCAAGTCAAGGGAGAAGGAGACACCGATTGACGATTTGAAGGAAACCTTTGACAACCTGCGGGTTTACAAGATGATGCTCAACCCGCCAAATGTTTCTTTGGTGTTCGGCGAGCAAGTTATTGGGTTTTCTCGTGTCCAACAGGGAATCGAAGCTAATCCGGAGAAGATTACGGCTATTACTTCCACAGCTAAACCGAAGTGTGTTAACGATGTCCGGCGTTTGGCGAATTTGGATTACCTTGCGCTGAGCCGGTTTATCGGCCGCCTCGGAGAGAAGGCCATCCTTTGTACCGGATGCTAAAAAACCGGTCGGTTTGTTTGGAGTTCGCCCGTGATGAAGCGTTGGAGGACTTAAAGCGGCAATTAGCCAACCCGCTTTGTGCTCGCCGCTCCCATTGACAAGGAGCCGCTTCTACTATATGTTCTTTGCTAATGCTGAGGCGTTCGGCGTGGCCATTGTGGTGGAAGCGGAAGGAGGCAGGGAAGGAGCATCCGGTTCAACGTCCGGTTTACTATATCAGCGAGGTACTTACCGAATCTAAGCAAAGGTATCCGCATTGGCAGAAGCTGGTATATGGGGTTTTTATGGCAAGCCGGAAGCTGAAGCAGTATTTCCAAGGGCACCCCATCACGGTGGTCAGTTCTGCTCCCTTAGGCGATATCATACAGAACCGGGAAGCGACTGGCCGGATTGCTAAGTGGGCTATAGAACATGGCCCGCACGGACAGAAGTACGTGCCGCTGAAGACGGTGACGTCTCAAGCACTGGTGGATTTCATTAATGATTGGGCCGGAGTTGCAAGCACACGAAGAAAAGCGGATCACAAATATTGGACCATCCATTTTGACGGATCCGAGCAATTGGAGGGCTCGGGGATGGAGTCGTGTTAACTTCCCCACGAGGTGACAAGTTTTATTACGTTCTCCGCTTAATGTTCCCTTGTACTAACAATGCAGGTGAGTATGAAGCCTTGCTCCATGGTCTCCGGATGGCTAAGGAGATGAATCTAAGCCGGGTTAAGTGCTTGGTGACTCGGACCTAGTGGCTCAACAGTGTCTGCACTTGGGATTCAAAGGACCCACTCATGGCTGCATATCGTCGTGAGGTGGATATTGTCGCAGGTCATTTCAAAGGCTATCAGGTGGACCACGTGGACCGTCGGAAGAATGAAGCGGCGGACGCTTTAAGCCGGTTGGGCTCTCAACGCAAACCGGTCCCGCCCAATGTTTTTTTACGGGCGTCTTTGCACAATCCGTCGGTCAAGCTCCTTGGTGAAGCGGATTTGGCTATTCCTGATCCGGAGGCCCAATTGGTGGCAGCTCTTCACGTCACTCCGGATTGGGCCTTCCTTATCTTGCGTACATGAACCGGGCGAGTTACCGTAAGATGAGATGTTGGCCCGGCGAGATAGTCCGGCGATCTAAGTCCATGACCATTATTAATGGTGAATTGCATCATTGCAAAGGTGTCGTAGGCGTTTCAACGCTGTGTGTCCCCGAGGAAGGCTGTGAAATATTGCGTGAGATCCACGAAGGAGATTGTGGTCACTACGCCGGTTCAAAATCCTTGGTGGCTAAAGCGTTCCACCACGATTTCTATTGGTTATTGCGCATCTTGATCACGGAAGATCTGGTCAGACGATGTGATGGTTGCCAAAAGTTTTCCAGACGTGCTCATGTACCGGCCCAAGAATTGAGGATGACTCCAATTACTTGGCCGTTTGCGACTTGGGGGCTAGATATGGTTGCACCTTTTAAAAGGTCCAAGGACAAAAATACCCACCTCCTGGTGGCGGTTGACAAATTTACAAAGTGGGTGGAGGCGTAACACGTTAGCAAGTGTGACACGGCTACGGCGGTTCGATTCATCAAAAAGGTGATTTTCCGGTTTGGCTTTCCACACGGTATCATCACGGATAATGGTACCAATTTGTCCAAAGGTGCCATGAAAGAGTTACTATGGCGTGAGCACATCCGGCTTGATGTTTCTTGATATCCCACCCACGGTCCAATGGTCAAGCGGAAAGGGCTAATCAAGAGATCTTGAGAGGCATCAAGCCCCGGCTTATGGTCCCTTTGCAGAGGACACCGGGTTGTTGGGTAGAAGAGCTACCGTCTGTGTTATGGAGTATCAACACTACGCCTAACAGATCCACGGGATACACACCGTTCTTTATGGTCTATGGAGCGAAGGCGGTTATCCCCAGTGACATCCGTCATGACTCACCTTGTGTGGCAGCTTATGTTGAAGCGGACAACGAGGCGGCACGGCAGACACTTTGGATCGGTTGGATGAAGAGCGTGACATAGCAGCTGCCCGCTCGGCGATTTACCAACAGGATCTTAAATCGTTACCATAGTCGCCGGATGAGAACCAGAACTTTTCAAGAAGGAGATTTGGTGCTTGGCTCATCCAAGACCGGTGATATGCACAAGTTATCCCCACCTTGGGAGGGACCTTTGGTGGTCGACAAGAATCTGCACAATGGGTCATACTATCTGATCGATATTCGAGAGCATAAAGACTCACGTACGTCAGAGGAGGAGACCAACAGGCTGTGGAACATAGCTCATCTTCGGCCTTATTATACCTGAGCCATCGGCTCTACTTATGTACATATTATGGCAGTGTATATATTAATAAATCGGAGGCTCAGCTAAAGCGGGGTATCTGTTACATTACATCATGTGTGGTTACATGGAGTTGTTACATCTTAAAGCGGCCTCCGGTTTACCCCTGAGTTTGCTTTTCAAAAGCTTTGTGATATCACTTGGGGGCTTGGTCGTGTCCAACCAATGCAACACCTTTTGATAGGCGAAAAGCCACCAGATCACTTGGGGACATGGTCAAGTCTGAACCAGTCCGCCTCTTGATCGGCCTAAGGCCATAGAGTCACTTGGGGGCTTGGTCGAACCCGAACCATTGCCACGCCACTTGATCGGCATAATGCCACGGTTTCAGTTGGGGACCTAGCTGACTTGAACCATGACTACACCTTATAGGGAGCTTGGTCGTGTCCGACCATGGTAACACCATCTGATCGGCTCAGTAAAGCCTTCTTTTTTGCAAACGGTTTCTCATTGCCTCTATTTCCATGTTTTTTCATAATTATTGTTTGATTTTTGTTGCGTTTCTTAAACCAACAATATTTTTAAACCGGTTCAAACTGATGAAATTCAGTGCATTATTTCAATCTAGAGATGATTTCACCGGTTTGACTTTTTCCTGTTAACATCCCATTATGGAGTAACAGGGGGCTTGTCATGACCCGGCACGGTTTACGTGGTAAACCGGCATTATAAATACAGGAGCTATTTTCTCCTTTGGCGGTTAGGGTTTATACAACCTTTGCTTCAAGATTGGCTACGCCACCTTTATGCCCAGCGATGGCAGGTATTTTGTATCACAAATGTTGATTATATACCTCAATATTTCATTTCATATTTATATGAACGTCACAAGCCGGCTGGCGGCACAAACCGCCGTGGCGGTTTAAGATTTTGTTGCGAGCGGTATAGATTGAAAGTTTTGATCGATCAAGCAAAAGTATCGCCTTCTTATGCACGAAGGCATATTAAAAGCAAGAGTGTTGGCTATCCTATTACAAGGCAACATGGTGCCTAAATAAGATCATTGTTTCTTGGCGGGATATAATGAAGCAGCTATTCAAACCGGCTTAGGTTCATGCTTGCTTCGCCGCTTGTGATACGATGGTTGTGGGTGCGTCTGCGCGCTTGACTTCTTCATCTCTACACAGCAGTGCCGGAAGTCAACAGTGGTCGGTCGATTCCCATTAAAGCTTGAAAAACAGCCTCCTCATGGATCGGGGAAGATGGTTCGATATCGGGGCGTAAAGTGTGCTTACGGATCGAAGGGATCGGAGTTCTCCGCCCGGAAATAGGTGCAGCTACTCGTTTGTTCTGATCGTCATATTGAGCTTGATAATGTGACAAGTTTGCCTCTTGACCAATTGGCAAGCGGAGGCGCACCGCCCGGTTTATCGCTCTCGAGTCATCTTCGTTGAACTCTGAACCGTCTTCCTTGATGGGATAGCCCTGAGCTGCCTCAGCAGGATCGAAATCGGCACCCATGCTTTTGCACAGATTAAAGGCGTTAATGGCGGCCGGCTCGAGCAACAGATTTCTTCAGCTCTTCAATCCGGGCGGAAGCATTGACAACCTCCTAAGAGTATCTTGAATTAAGGAGGGTCTTTGGATTGTTATGTGATGATGGAGATGATCCGCTACGCTCCGGCGTCTGACTTTCTATTAAAGTGTAGGCAGCTTTCAATTTCATCCGAACATCGACCCCAAGTGACCAATGCGTGTGCCTCTGACATTGCAAGAGAAATCACAAACCGGACTTATCATAAGAAGGCCAAGATTATCACAGAAGCCAAAGGAAGCTTACCGAAGATGGCAGCGGTCATGGCATGCACTTGCCGCTTCACGTTGGTCGACTCATCTACCACCGGTTTAAGGGCGACTTGACATTTTCAACCTTTTGGTTAAAGCGGCCTTCTCGATTATCCCAAAGCCCGCTCAGACTTGAACCACTCCTTGAGCTGCTCCATAGTAGTCAAGGCGGTTTCAGCTCATCCTTGGCCTTGGAGGTTTACGCTTGTTGAGATTTCAGATTTTCTTGAAGATCATTGATTTGTGAGGCTTGTTGGCATATCTCACTCTGCAACAAAAGGGAGCATGTTAAATATCTTCATTATAAGTCCCAAGTGTATAACCAGTCATACACTTGGCACTTGAGCTAATGCATATTTGATCTTCATCTACCAATAAAATCACAAAGTCCCAAGCTCAATACGGTATTCAACTTGGCCCTTGGGGCTAATGGCTATTTGCTCGAACATATTACGATGCGGCGATATAAATTACGGTCGGTTTAATTATATTAAGTTGAACTGGCCTTTGAGGGCTACATCAGTGGATTCTGAAGCATTGAATTTATGTTAAGTCCCGGTTTAACTATACTAAGTTGAACCGGCCCTTGGGGGCTAGGAGAGTTAACAAAAATTACCTCGAATTTTTCTTTCATCATCTTCACCGGGCCGACTTCATAATCACGGTGGTATACAACCGGTTCAAGTAGCCGTAATGAAGGTCTTGGGGGTTCAGAGCGGCGTAAGTTGCGGATCAACATCCCACTTGCCCTTGCTCATGGTGGCAAATTCTTCTTTGGCAGAATGTTTGGATAAAGCGGCCGGATTACCCGGTTCGGCCGTAAAGCCAGTAATCCTAGCGTCATCGTCCTTGGTATCACCGGTTTGACCCGGGGACATCGTTTTGTCGGCCAGGCGGATTGGACTGGTGGATTTTTCAATCCGGGTTGGGCTTACGGGCTGGTCGGCCCAAGAAGGGAGGTGTCAGCAGGCCTTTCTTCAAAGAACAAAATCGTCGTCTTGCAGTGGCGGATCATTGGGTGTATTTTCACAGATAGCCGCTTCAAGATTTGGGGCGATGTCCGGTTCAGGGGCAGTCTCTTCGTCGGCCGTTTTGTCCAGACGAGCCTTTTTGCTCGGCCTAGGCTTGGCCCTGAAAAGGCACAATAACGATCCAAATCTGGCATATACTACGCAATGATGCGGTAGAAACAATATGAAATGTATAACTTACCCAAGCACCGTTTTAAGCGGTGGCGGTGAAATGGTGATGACTCGCCCGAGATGAGGAGTGGGAAGTGACACGATAATCGGAGTCGGATGGATTAAGGGGTTGTGAAAACAGCCCGCTTTAGGGTAAGCTTGACAAGCAAATTAGAGACCTCGAACGAGCAGCGTTTCGAACCGGACTGTTGGTAAACCGCGGAGGTAACTACACGGCTGTCTTAGAGTTGTGCGGCGAACTTCATGTTGTTGAGTCTTCATAAGAAATTTGGGATCCAAGTAAGCAAGGGATGAGAAAATTTAATTTTCGGTTTGCCACCATTTTTGTGAAGGCAAAGGATTTGAGTCGAGGAGAGAATAGTTACCTCTACATCATCGGCATTCTTGGCTTGACATCATCGACAAATATCATCATTAATTAGGCGTGTGAAAAGTAAGCCAAGTGAATCAAGTTATACCTCAAGGTCCGGATTACCCACATCATCATCCACAATGGGATCGGAAGATGCGATGGTTTTCCTCTTATGAGCGATCTTCTTGACAGCTTTGGTCTTTTGCGGATTGGTTTTTCGGTTGTCTGGTTTCTCTGGTTTCTCTTGTGGATGTTTCTTGCTCGTAATGGATCATCACCTGATTAAGCGGTAGTTGATGTTAAAAATGATGTCGAGAAATAGCAGTAATATATTCAAGTAAAAAATAGTCAAGTCTTACAGATGGTGGTTTGTTGATAGCACGGAAGGGGAGCGGACGGTTCGGGCACGAGAGGTGTTCGGTTCATTCAACATTTTCTTCACAGCTTGGTGACCTCATCATCGGTGAGCTGGATATTAATGTGTCGGAGGGTCGTCGACACTACCAAAGATACTCACACATTAAACCGGAGGCTGGAGAGGGGCACTATGCTCCATGATATCCAACAGCGTGCGAGATCAATTCCGGTTAAACCATTGGCCATGAAGGCTCTGAGCTTGGAGAGTTGAGGAGCATATTTACTTCTCTCATTGGCAGTTAATCTTTGTGGAAAGGGATGTGTATTACTGAGTCGCTCGGAATGAAAACCGGGCAAAGGATTCTCATTGGCGGTGAGGTGTCTCCCAATAAAACCATGTTTGATTCCATTCCTTGGGGTGGCTGTGCGATTTGACATGAGGATAAGTGACCTCCTTTCTTTTTGAATCGCCACACCACCCAATTACGTGTTGGGCCCGTCGGTGAATTACATGCGGCGGTATAGATGGAAGCGATCTCTAAATAGTTCAACTGTGGGTTCTTCTTGAAAGTATGCCTCACAGAGCACTTGGAAGTGACAAATGTTGGTAACAGAATTGGGGCCCGTATCTTGCGGACGGAGTTGAAAATTGGCTAACACATCTCGGTAAAATTTTGAACCGCGCGGGTTAAAACCCCGGGCTAAGTGGTCTGCGAAAACTACAATCTCTCCTTCTTGAGGTGTGGGTGGACATTTGTTGCGTGAACCCTCCAATGGATAGTATTTTCTTTGCTTAAAGCGCCCGGTCGAGGACCAGATTGTTTAATTGAGTTTGGTGACACGGGAAGGAGCCCAGTTGCACTCATATACTTGTTTGGCCATCTACAAAAATATAAATCCGGTTCAAGAAATGTGTTGGGACAAAGAGAAGAGAACGGTGTACAATGCTAAATTGGAGACAAATGCGTTTAAACCGAGTTCTATGAAGCGGCGATTATGCGGATAAGGAGTTACAGCGGTTCAACAAGGGGACTAATGGTGTATACCGGTTTATTTAATTTTTTCTATGTTAAGTTAAACGCTTTGGTCTAAATATTGAAAGCAATTGAGGTTGCGAACGGCTAAGTGTGCAGAAACAGGTTTCACAAGATCTCTCTACAACGAAGGATCTGAAGCCAGATCAGAAAAGAAAGAATAAAGCAGAGCAGTATTGATATAATGAGCAGGAGATGATGCGCGAGATCTATGAACGTGAGCACGAGATTACAGGCGGATGCTAAGAGTTACTACTAATCAGAGCAAGGTGTCGCAGATCTATCCAGGAATCTGGTATGAGTATGAACAACTAATGGAGCACTGCAAGAACAAGAAACCCTAGAAAGAATCTAGGTCGAGGGGAACCAAGGACCTACCTGAGTTGAGGAGATGCGGAAGAGTGCTGCGTTTCTGCAGTGCGTCGAGTTGATGCAGCGGATCAAGGCGATGCGAGAGATCGATGGCGGCGAGCTCCGAGGCTAGCGGCCGAGGAAGACGAAGAGAAAGGGGCGGAGGGAGAAAAGGAATGACCCTTCGGTCCTATTTTAAGGCAAGGTACATGTCGGTAGCGTGAATCAAGGAACCACAAATCTATGAAGCAGTGCTGTCACCGCGATTATTGCGGATCTTTTAAACAAAGAAGATATCATGAATGCTATCTTTATGGGGACGTCATGCCGGTTTACAGCAACCGGAGAAGGTGACATCACGGCGGTTCAACGATTTCAAGAAGGTATTGAAGATGAAGGTTTTTTATCAAGGATTGACATGAACCTGTTCAAATCAATCTGGGGCCTAATGTTGGGGATATTACTACTGGGCATAAACCGGCCTATCTGGGCCGGGTTAACTTCATCAGTAGTTCAACGGTGTAAAAGCCCAAGAGGCATGAAAGTAAGGGCCCAAGGCACATGAGTCGATTTAGAACACCATGGCCGTAAACCGGCCTGGTATGTAAACTTGTATTGTAAGTTAGGAATAGAGAGAGACCAACCCGGATACAGTATGAACCGGAGATTGGGACTCTCTGAACCCTCTGAGCGTCACCCGTGTATATAAGGGGCGACCAAGCGGTTCAAGGCGATAACAACAACTCGAGGCCTAGGCGAAGCTTATTTGCTCCCTAGTCATCAAGACCACATCAATCCCATCACAACTAGATGTAGGCTTTACCTTCATCGAAGGGGCGAACTAGTATAACTCTTGTGTCTTTGCGTCGCTTTAACCCCTTGAGTTAACTTGGTAGAGATGGCTCCACGACTAAGTCCTTTCATGAGGGACATCTGCCGTGACAAAACCACGACACCCTATGACTATGCTATTGCTATGCTTAGCTTTATATTTATTCCATCTTGCTGTTGGTTACCTTTCCATATCATGTATTGCTCTGTGGTGAGTGATTCAAGCTCACCAACATGCCTACTTATCGTCGTTTCTGCCATACTCTGTTTTCTGCTAAGTCTGAATCTGTTAACGAAACTTGCTATGTTTTCGTGGGTTCCATCATATCTTATGATCCTTTTTGGATCATGGTCACTAAAGGACTTTTGTTCTATGCAATTAGTAGATTCGTACCGTGCTTTTGGTTGCCATGATATGTTCCTGTAGCATGTTGTTTGATAGCTCCAAACTTTGCAACCTGGTGTTATTTCTGCCAATTCCTGTGAATTCTGCTGAGTCTGTGAAGCTGTTATTACTTGCAATCTTGTCATGTCCTTTTGAGCATGTTATAGTGTTTTCTGGAGATATCTCATTGTTCATGTTTTGTTATGCTTTACCTGTACTTCATGCCCATGCCTTTTGTTTTCACGTTGAGGTGTTGTAGCTTATTGTTTTGATGATTGCAATATGCCTAGTTGCTGTTTTGGACAGCATGCCTTTTATACTTGTATAGTGTGTATGTGTTGATCCGTTGCTCCGTTTTGAGTGTGCTCTATATGAAACTTGCTTAGTTTTGCATGTAGTTTCATGTTACCTTGTTGCATCCATGTTTTGAGAGTGTTTGCTTGATGTTTGAATGCATTTTGCATCAATGCCATGTTTAACTTGTTTTGCTCATATCTTCTAGGTAGTAGCTCGAATCTAATGAACTTTATATGTAACTTGACTAGAATTTCGTGTAGATCATGTTGGTGCATCTTAACTTCCTGTTTAACAACTTTAACATATAGTTTATTCAGATCTGGACCACTTTTGAAATTTGCATATGAGGACTTACCGGAATTGTTATATGTTGTTTAGGCCTCATTTAAACTTGCCTTGTTGTGTTGCTCTTGTATGCATCATTCTTTGCCATGAGTAGCTTCATGTAGACTTGTCTTGCATCATACTTGGTTGAGCATCATGCCTTGTTCATGTGTGTGTGTTTACCATGTTGTGTGCTTATTCTCGATAGTTCCCGTTTCGTTGCGATCGTGAGGATTCGTTCGTCTACGCTTGGTTCGTCTCCGTGGCTTCATCTTCTTCATGGACTCATTCTTCTTCCTAGCGGGATTTCAGGCAAGATGACCATCACCTTGGATCTCACTACTATCATTGCTATGCTAGTTGCTTCGTTCTATCGCTATGCTGCGTTACCTACCACTTGCTTATCAAGCCTCCCAAATTGCCATGAACCTCTAACCTTTGTCACCCTTCCTAGCAAACCGTTGTTTGGCTATGTTACCGCTTTTGTTCAGCCCTTCTTATAAGCGTTGCTAGTTGCGGTGAAGATGAAGATTGCTCCATGTTGGATTATGTTTATGTTGGGATATCACAATATCTCTTATATTAGTAATGCATCTATATACTTGGTAAAGGGTGGAAGGCTCGGCCTTATGCCTGGTGTTTTGTTCCACTCTTGCCGCCCTAGTTTCTGTCATATCGGTATTATGTTCCCGGATTTTGCGTCCCTAACGCGGTTGGGTGATTTATGGGACCAACTTGACAGTTCGCTTTGGATAAAACTCTTCCAGCAAGGCCCAACATTGGTTTTACCATTTGCCTCACCTATGCCCTTTTTTCCCTTGGGTTTCCGGAGCCCGAGGGTCATCTTTATTTTAGCCCCCCCGGGCCAGTGCTCCTCTGAGTGCTGGTCCAAACCAAGCGATGTCCGGCGCCCCCTGGGCAACTAGGGTCTATGCCAACCCGACGTCTGGCTCATCCGGTGTGCCCTGAGAACGAGATATGTGCAGCTCCTATCGGGATTTGTCGGCAGATCCGGGCGGCTTTGCTGTCTTGTTTTACCATTGTCGAAATGTCTTGTAATCGGGATTCCGAGACTGATCGGGTCTTCCCGGGAGAAGGAATATCCTTCGTTGATCGCGAGAGCTTATCATGGGCTAAGTTGGGACACCCCTGCAGGGTATTATCTTTTGAAAGCCGTGCCCGCGGTATTGTGGCAGATGGGAATTTGTTAATGTCCGGTTGTAGATAACTTGACACCAGATCCGAATTAAAACGCATCAACCGCGTGTGTAGCCGTGATGGTCTCTTTTTGGCGGAGTCCGGGAAGTGAACATGGTTTTGGGTTATGTTTGACGTAAGTAGGAGTTCAGGATCACTTCTTGATCATTGCTAGCTTCACGACCGTTCCGTTTTCTCTCTTCTCGCTCTCATTTGCGTATGATAGCCACCATATATGCTTAGTCGCTGCTGCAACCTCACCACTTTACCCCTTCCTTACCCATTAAGCTTTGCTAGTCTTGATACCCATGGTAATGGGATTGCTGAGTCCTCGTGGCTCACAGATTACTACAACAACGATTGCAGTACAGGTTATGCGATGATCATGACGCCTTGAGAGCGATGCTTTCTTGTTTTGGAGTTCTTCTTACGCTTCTTCTTTGATCGGGGATAGGTTCCGTGTCGGCAGCCCGGGCTAGCAAGGTGGATGTCGTTTGAGTTTTACATTTGTGTTTCATCCGTAGTCGGATGGTGATCTTATGTATGATGATGTTGTATTCGTGTGGCATTGTATGCCTTATGTATGTATCCCTATCTATTATGTAATGTTGATGTAATGATATCCACCTTGCAAAAAGCGTTTCAATATGCGGTTCTATCCTTGGTGGGACCTTGAGTCTCTTTAGGATAGTATCGCATATTGGGCGTGACACCGTTATCAACGACATCCAATGTCCATGGTCGTGAAACCGTAACCATCTATTGATCAACGAGCTAGTCAACTAGAGGCTTACTAGGGACATGGTGTTGTCTATGTATCCACACATGTATCTGAGTTTCCTTTCAATACAATTCTAGCATGGATAATAAACGATTATCATGAACAAGGAAACATAATAATAACTAATTTATTATTGCCTCTAGGGCATATTTCCAACAGTCTCCCACTTGCACTAGAGTCAATAATCTAGTTCACATCGCTATGTGATTAACACTCAAGGTCACATCCCCATGTGACTAACATCCAAAGAGTTTACTAGAGTCAATAATCTAGTTCACATTACCATGTGATTAACACTCAATGAGTTCTGGGTTTGATCATGTTATGCTTGTGAGAGATGTTATAGTCAATGGGTCTGAACCTTTCAGATCCGTGTGTGCTTTACAAATCTCTATGTCATCTTGTAGATGCAGCTACCACGCTTTACTTGGAGCTATTCCAAATAAGCTGTTCTACTATGCGAACCCGGTTTACTACTCAGAATCATCTAGATTAGTGTCAAAGATTGCATCGGCGTAACCCTTTACGACGAACTCTTTTACCACCTCCATAATCGAGAAAATTCCTTAGTCCACTAGTTACTAAGGATAACCTTGACTGTTGTCCTGTGATCCATTCCTAGATCACACTTGTACCCCTTGACGTACTCATGGCTTGGCACACTTCAGGTGCGGTACACAACATAGCATACTGTAGAGCCTACGTCTAAAGCATAGGGGACGACCTTCGTCCTTTTCTCTCTATTCTGCCGTGGTTAGGTCTTGAGTCTCACTCAATACTCATACCTTGTAACACAGCCAAGAACTCCTTCTTTGCCGATCTATTTTGAACTCCTTCAAAATCTTGTCAGAGTATGTGTTCGTTTGAAAGTACTATTAAGCGATTTTGATCTATCCTTATAGATCTTGATGCTCAATGTTCAAGTAGCTTAATCCAGGTTTTCCATTGAAAAACACTTTTCAAATAACCCTATATGCTTTCCAAACTCTACATCATTTACGATCGATCAACAACATATACTCATTAGAAATTCTATAGTGCTCCCACTCACTTCTTTGGAAATACAAGTTTTTCATAAACTTTGTATAAACCCAAAATCTTTGATCATCTCATCAAAGCGTACATTCCAACTCCGAGATGCTTACTCCAGTCCTTAGAAGGGTTCTTTGGAGCTTTGCATATTTGTTAGCATCTTTCGGGATTGTCAAAAACTTACGGTTTTATCACATACAACCTTTCCTCAAGAAAATCGTCGAGGAAGCGATGTTTTGACATCCTATCTGCAAGATTTCAGAAATAATGCGATGAAGTGCTAATATAATTCCAATAGACTCTTAGCATCGCTTCTGGTGAGAAAGTCTCATCGTAGTCAACTCCTTGAACTTGTCGGAAAACATCTTAACGACAAGTCGATCTTTCTTAATGGTGATACTTACCATCATTGTCCGTCTTCCTTTTAAAATCCATATGTACCCAACAGCCTTACGACCATCAAGTAGTTCTTCCAAAGTCTACACTTTGTTTTCATACATGGATCCTCTCTCGGATTTTATGGCCTCGAGCCAATTTTTCGGAATCCGGGCCCACCATCGCTTCTCCATAGCTCGTAGGTTCATTGTTGTCTAGCAACATGACTTCCAAGACAGGATTACGTACCACTCTGAAGTAGTACGCATCCTTGTCGTCCTACGAGGTTTGGTAGTGACTTGATCCCAAGTTTCATGATCACTATCATAAGCTTCCACTTCAATTGGTGTAGGTGCCACAGGAACAACTCCATGTGCCCTGCTACACACTAGTTGAAGTGATGGTTCAATAACCTCATCAAGTCTCCACCATCCTCCCACTCAATTCTTTCGAGAGAAACTTTTCCTCGAGAAAGGACCCGATTCTAGAAACAATCCCTATTGCTTTTGGATCTGAGACATGAGGTATACCCAACTGTTTTGGGTGTCCTATGAAGATGCATTTATCCGCTTTGGGTTCGAGCTTATGAGCACGAAACTTTTTCACATAAGCGTCGCAGCCCCAAACCTTTTAAGAAAGCGATAGCTTAGGTTTCTCTGAACCATAGTTCATACGGTGTCAACTCAAACGGAATTGCGTGGTGCCCTATTTAAAGTTAATGTGGTTGTCTCTAATGCCTAACCCATAAACTATAGTGGTAATTCGATAAGAGACATCATGGTATGCACCATATCCAATAGGGTGCAGTTATGATGTTTGGACACACCATCACACTATGGTGTTCCAGGCGGTATTAGTTGTGAAACAATTTCCACAATGTCTTAATTGTGTGCCAAACTCGTAATTCAGATATTCATCTCTATGATCATATCATAGATATTTTATCCTCTTGTCACGACGATCTTTTAACTTCACCCTGAAATTACTTGAACCTTTCAATAATTCAGACTCGTGATTCATCAAGTAAATATACTTAGCATCTACTCAAATCATCTGTGAAGTAAGAACATAACGACATCCACTACATGCCTTAGCACTCATTGGACTGCACACATCAAGATGTATTACTTCCAACAAGTTGCTTTCTTGTTCCATCTTACTAAAAAGCAGGGCCTTTCGGTCATCTTGCCCATGCAAGATGATTTGCATGTCTCAAGTGATTCAAAATCAAGTGATCCCAAACGATCCATCTCGTATGGAGTTTCTTCATGCATATATACCAATAGGCATGGTTCGCATGTCTCAAGTGATTCAAAATCAAGTGAGTCCAAAGATCCATCAACATGGAGCTTCTTCATGCGTTTATACCATTATGACTCAAATTGCGATTACCACAAGTATGTGGTACTATCATTACTATCTTATATCTTTGGCATGAACATGTGTATCACTACGATCGGGATTCAATAAACCATTCATTTTAGGTGCAAGACCATTGAAGGTATTATTCAAATAAATAGAGTAACCATTATTCTCCTTAAATGAATAACCGTATTGCGATAAACATAATCCAATCATGTCTATGCTCAACGCAAACACCAAATAACAATTATTTAGGTTTAACACCAATCCCGATGGTAGACGGAGCGCGCGATGCTTGATCACATCAACCTTGGAAATACTTCCAACACATATAAATGCGTCTCACCTTTGGCTAGTCTCCGTTTATTCTGTAGCCTTTTATTTCGAGTTACTAACACTTAGCAACCGAACCGGTATCTAATACCCTACTGCTACTAGGAGTACTAGTAAAGTACACATTTAATATAATGTATGTCCAATACATACTTCATCAACCTTGCCGACCTTCTCATCTACCAAGTATCTAGGGTGGTTCAACGTTGACCGTTCCCCTTATTACGAAGCACTTAGTCTCGGGCTTGGGTTCAACTTTGGGTTTCTTCACTACAAGAAGAATCGATTTGTCGTTTCATGAAGTATCCCTTTCTTGCCCTTCCTTCTTGAAACTAGTGGTTTTACTAACCATCAACAATTGATGCTCCTATTTGATTTCTACTTTCGCGGTGTCGCGAATAGCTCAAGGATCATCATATCTATCCCTGATATGTTATAGTTCATCACGAAGCTCTAGTAGCTTGGTGGCAGTGACTTTGGAGAACCATCACTATCTCATCTGGAAGATCAACTCCCACTCGATTCAAGCGATTGTAGTACTCATACAATCTGAGCACATGCTCAACGATTGAGCTTTTCTCCTTAGTGTGCAGGCTTAGGAAACTTGTCAGAGGTCTCATACCTCTTGACGTGGGCACTAGCCTGAAATCCCAATTTCAGTCCTTGGAACATCTCATATGTTCTGCGATGTTTCAAAAACGTCTTTGGTGCCTCAATTCTAAACCATTTAGCATTACGCTTTGAACTATCATGTAGTCATCAAAACGTGTATGTCAGATGTTCGCAACATCCACAACCGACGCCGAGGTTCAGCTCATCGAGCGGTGCATTAAGGACATAATCATACGTGCGGCAATGAGGACAATCCTCTGTTTACGGACCCAGTCCACATAATTGCTACTATCAACTTTCAACTAAATTTTCTCTAGGAACATATCTTAAACAGTAGAACTAAAGTGTAAGCTACGACATAATTTGCAAAGTCCTTTTGACTATGTTCATGATAATTTGCAAAGTCCTTTTGACTATGTTCATGATTATTTAATGAACTCCCACTCAGATAGACATCCCTCTAGTCATCTAAGTGATACATGATCCGAGTCAACTAGGCCGTGTCCGATCATCACGTGAGACGGACTAGTCATCATCGGTGAATATCTTCATGTTGATCGTATCTTCTATACGACTCATGTTCGACCTTTCGGTCTTCCGTGTTCCGAGGCCATGTCTATACATGCTAGGCTCGTCAAGTCAACCTAAGTGTATTGCGTGTGTAAATCTGGCTTACACCCGTTGTATTCGAACGTTAGAATCTATCACACCCGATCATCACGTGGTGCTTCGAAACAACGAACCTTCGCAAGCGGTGCACGATTAGGGGAACACTTTCTTGAAATTATTGCGAGGATCATCTTATTTAAGCTACCGTCGTTCTAAGCAAATAAGATGTAAAACAAGATAAAAATCACATGCAATCAAATAGTGACATGATATGGCCAATATCATTTTGCTCCTTTTGATCTCCATCTTCAGGGCACCATGATCATCATCGTCACCGGCATGACACCATGATCTCCATCATCATGATCTCCATCATCGTGTCTTCATGAAGTTGTCTCGTCATCTATTACTTCTACTACTATGGCTAACGGTTTAGCAATAAAGTAAAGTAATTACATGACATTTATGTTGACATGAGTCATAAATAAATTAAGACAACTCCTATGGCTCCCTGCCGGTTGTCATACTCATCGACATGCAAGTCGTGATTCCTATTACAAGAACATGATCAATCTCATACACCACATATATCATTCATCACATCCTTTTTGGCCATATCACATCACACGGCATATGATGCAAAAACAAGTTAGACGTCCTCTAATAGTTGTTGCAAATTTTTACGTGGCTGCTATAGGTTTCTTAGCAAGAACGTTTCTTACCTACGCCAAAACCACAATGTGATATGCCAATTGCTATTTACCCTTCATAAGGACCATTTTCATCGAATCCGATCCGACTAAAGTGGGAGAGACAGACACCCGCTAGCCACCTTATGCAACTAGTGCATGTCAGTCGGTGGAACCTGTCTCACGTAAGTGTACGTGTAAGGTCGGTCCGGGCCGCTTCATCCCACGATGTCGCCGAATCAAGATAAGACTAGTAACGGCAAGTAAATTGACAACATCGACGTGCACAACAACTTGTGTTCTACTCGTGCATAGAAACTACGCATAGACCTAGCTCATGATGCCACTGTTGGGGTTCGTAGCAGAAATTTAAAATTTTCTATGCATCACCAAGATCAATCTATGGAGTGATCTAGCAATCGGGGGAAGGGGAGTGCATCTACATACCCTTGTAGATTGCTAAGCGGAAGCGTTGCAAGAACGCGGATGAAGGAGTCGTACTCGTAGCGATTCAGATCGCGGTTGATTCCGATCTAAGCGCCGAACCACTGTGCCTCCGCGTTCAACACACGTGCAGCCGGTGGCGTCTCCCACGCCTTGATCCAGCAAGGGAGAAGGAGAGGTTGGGAAGACTCCGTCCAAAGAGCAGCACGACGGAGTGGTGGTGGTGGAGGAGCGCGAAACTCCAGCAGGCTTTGCCAAGCACTCACGAGAGACGAGGAGGGAGAGAGGTAGGGCTGCGCCAAGAGGAGATCAAATCGTGTGTTTTGCAGCCCCAAATACCTCAAGTATATATAGGGGAAGGGGAGGGGCTGCGCCCCCATCTAGGGTTCCCTCCCTAGGGGTGGCGGCAGCCCCAAAACCCATCTAGGGTGCGGCCAAGGGGGGGAAGAGAGGGGGGCGCCCTAGGGTGGGCCTTAAGGTCCATCTGGACCTAGGGTTTGCCCCCTCCCACTCTCTCTGCGCCTTGGGCCTTGGTGGGGGGGCGCACCAGCCCACCTGGGGCTGGTCCCCTCCCACACTTGGCCCATGCAGCCTTCTGGGGCTTGTGGCCCCACACAGTGGACCCAGGACCCTCCCTGGTCCCAGACGTTACCGATAGCACCCGAAACTTTTCCGGTGACCAAAACAGGACTTCCCATATATAAATCTTTACCTCCGGACCATTCTAGAACGCCTCGTAACGTCCGGGATCTCATCCGGGACTCTGAACAACATTCGGTAACCGCGTACATACTTTCCCTATAACCCTAGAGTCATCGAACCTTAAGTGTGTAGACCCTACGGGCTCGGGAGTCATGCAGACATGGCCGAGACAACTCTCCGGTCAATAACCAACAGCGGGATCTGGATACCCATGTTGGCTCCCACATGTTCCACGATGATCTCATCGGATGAACCACGATGTCAAGGATTCAATCAATCCCGTATACAATTCCCTTTGTCGACTAGTAAGATACTTGCCCGAGATTCGATCGTCGGTATCCCGATACCTTGTTCAATCTCGTTACCGGCAAGTCTCTTTACTCGTTCCGTAACACATCATCCCATGATCAACTCCTTGGTCACATTGTGCACATTATGATGATGTCCTACAGTGGGCCCAGAGATACCTCGTCTACGCCACACGGGTGACAAATCCCAGCCTCGATTCGTACAACCCAACAGACTCTTTTGGAGATACCCGTAGTGCACCTTTATAGCCACCCAGTTACGTTGTGACGTTTGGTACAAACAAAGCATTCCTACGGTATCCGGGAGTTGCACAATCTCATGGTCTAAGGAAATGATACTTGACATTGGAAAAGCTTTAGCATACGAACTACACGATCTTGTGCTTGGCTTAGGATTGGGTCTTGTCCAGCACATCATTCTCCTAATGATGTGAGCCCGTTATCAACGACATCCAATGTCCATGGTCAGGAAACCGTAACCATCTATTGATCAACGAGCTAGTCAACTAGAGGCTTACTAGGGACATGGTGTTGTCTATGTATCCACACATGTATCTGAGTTTCCTTTCAATACAATTCTAGCATGGATAATAAACGATTATCATGAACAAGGAAACATAATAATAACTAATTTATTATTGCCTCTAGGGCATATTTCCAACATTTGCAATGACAATTAGAGATTATAGTTTCTCATGCCATGCATAAGTAGTTAGGAGTGGATAATGATTTCTCTTGGATGTTAACATTGCATTAAAATGATTGTGATGTAGTATGATGATATGGTATCCTCCTCTGAATGTTCGAGTGTCTTGACTTGGCACATGTTCATGCATGTAGTTGAATCAAAACCAACATAGCCTCTATGATATTTATGTTCATGGTGTTCATATCCTACTCATGCTAGTGTCCAATGTTACTCATGCATAATGCATGTTCATGACCATTGTTGCTCTCTAGCTGGCCGCTTCTCAACCTATTTGATAGCCTTCGCCTGTACTAAGTGGGAATTCTTCTTGTACATCCAAAACCTGAAACCCAATATATTCCAGATGAGTCCACCATACCTACCTATATGCAGTATTACCCCGCTGTCCTAAGTAAATTTGCATGTGCCATCTCTAAAAACTTCAAATAAATATCCTCGTTTGTGTGCCTGGATCATTCATGGAATGACAATCAGTAGTCGGCATCTTCCATGCTAAGCGGGTTATTCTCAGGATGAGTGTTTATTCACTCACCATCGCACGAGAAAAGGGCGGTAATAGGATGCCCAGTCCCAAACTGCAAAAAGAATTGATCTCTCAAATAATCAAACAAAAACTCCTATGGAGTCATAACCTTTACTTTATCGCTTGGGAACCTCCACTAGCGTGTTTAGCATGGAAGATATTGATAACTGATAGTCGTGAAGTAAACAAGAAGAGTGCATGTCTCAAAATATCATTTACCTCTATTTTAAAACTTGAGCTCTGGCACCTCCACAAATCACTGCTTCCCTCTGTGAATGGACTTTCTATTTACTTTTATGTTGTGTCATCACCTTCTAAAATAAGCGCCAGAACCTGAGAGCACTACTGTCATGCTGATGCATTGTGTATAGCTAATGTCGGGTGCATCATGGCTGGATCTTTTCTACCATGAATTACAATGTTTAGTCGCTGCTTGAACTTTGGAGGTGCTCTGCATTTATGTTTTGCAGTCTTAGAAAGGGCTAGCGAGATACCACTATTCTGATATTATTTCATGGTTGTTTTGATAACGTGTTACCATTTGAGATATATTATTATTGCTCGCTAGCTGATTATGTCATTGATATGAGTTAATATAATTTTTAAGAGTTATTGTCGGCATGGTTAGTTATAATATTGGCTGAAAACCTGGGTGTTGTTTAAGCTTATTTATGTAAACAAGAGCAAAAGAGTTCGTAAAAGTTTTTATTTTTCACTTTCAGTTTATCAACTGAATTGCTTGAGGACAAGGAAAGGTTTAAGCTTGGGGGAGTTGATACGTCTCCAATGTATCTACTTTTCCTAACGCTTTTCCTCTTATTTTGGACTCTAATTTGCATGATTTGAATGAAACTAACCCCGGACTGACGTTGTTTTCAACAGAACTACCATGGTGTGTTTTTTTGAAGAAATAAAAGTTCTCATAATGGAACGAAACTTTGCGAGGATTTTTTTATCAATAAAGAGAATTTCTGGAGCCAAGAACCACGGAGGGCACACTGTCGGCGTCACAGGAACGGGGTCCCAGACTTGCTCATGCTTGGCCAAACATGGCTCCACTAACAGCCTGGTATGACCCATCTTCATCAGCAAACACTCAAGACCCTCGCGAGGGCCAAGCCTCGCGAGGCAGACGACACAAGACCTCCTCAGGGGCAGCCTCACTAGGCTGGCTCGCGAGGAGCGGAGAGATCAAGTTGAGGGGCACCTCGTGAGGTTCCCGTGACGACCAAGGCCAGGCGAGCAACAGGCGGGCGCCAGCGGGCGCAAAGTAATGGTTTCCTCTTTGGTGCTAAAGGATAAGGCACAGGCTTGGAGTCCTGAGGCATCAGGCAAAGGTTTCCATCACTACAAAAAAAAGACACATCCGTGACATGTTGGGCCGAACGAATTTTTTTTCTGTCATACATATGACACTTCTATGATGATAATTGTGACAAAACCCGGTATCATCATAGATGTGGTGGGCTCCTACTTCTATGACAAAAATCATGACGGAAAATGGGCTTTTCGTCTGGGCGGGCGAGACGCAGCTGCATGACATTCTTTGGGCCGTCCATGACGGAAAAAACCATGGTAGAAGTGAGGGGGAGGAAAATTTCGGGGAGTTCCCGGTTACGGTGGGAGGTCGGGGGCCGAGCGATGCACGTTTCTCTCGTACACGTACGCGCGTGTGTGCGAGGCGTTGGCTCTAACTGAACCCGAGCGAGGCGTTGGGCTCTAACTGAACCCGAGCGATTGCACTGTAGGCTACGCGTTACTGAACCCGAGCGATCGATCGATGGCTGTTAACTGAACCCGAGCGATCGATCGATGGCTGTTAACTGAACCCGATGGAGCGATTCCTTCGCTGCTGCTGCTAACTGAAGCCGATCGATTGAATGAACAGTGAGTGTTGCGGGGGGGTGGATGAGCAGATTAGCGGTGGCGTTGCCTCTGGATGAACAGGACCCGTGGTGTGGAGGGCTGGATAAGCGATGAAGCGGTGGAGGGTGCTCGTGGAGGGGTGGTTGAGCGGGACCCGTGGTGTGGAGGGCTGGATGAGCGGTAGACGGTGGAGGGTGCCCGTGGAGGGGTGGTTGAACAAGTAGCCCCATTTCGAGCGTGGGAGGTCCGTTTCTCCGCTTTTGCGATCGCCAGCCTCGTTCCATCGCTTGTTCCGTCCAAGCCCTCCCGATGAACACGACCACGCATTCCATTCTCGACCCGGCCGGTTGGCTCCACAGCGTTCGTTGCCTCCCGATGAAGACGACGCATTCCGTTGCCTCCCAATGAACACGACACATTCCATTGCCTCCCCATGAACACGACGACGACGCTGTTTCTCCGTTCCGACCCAGCCATGTACACGAGCCCTGGCCGTACGTATGCGCGAGTAGGCGTTCGAGACCCGGCCCGTATATGACTAACTTTGTATATAGTATAAAAATATACAAATTCACATTGCGGAATAAATATCATTGTGGGCACCATGCAATGCAAATTAGCGTTCGTACTCCTCCATATAACTTTGTAATGTTGTATATATGTAGAAGCTCTAAAATAATTTTTTGGCCACACTTTATTCAAAAGGAATATTATATGCGAAATAAACGTGAAGAGAGGGCTTTTTAGATCAATGGGGTACGTGATGTAACATGTGTGAATGTGTAGTTGATGCATTTGGCGGGTCATAGATAGATAAAGGGGCCGACGGGGGGGGGGGGGGCGGGGGAGAGTTTGCATGAGAAATGAGAGTGGTCTAGAGAGAGAGAGAGACGAATATGACGTCACGACAAGAGATTCCATTCCCTTGAGTGTGTATATGCAATGGGGGGGGGATAGAGGCACCAGGAGAAATTTTCTACGTATTGTGTGTGGTGTTTGTGTTGGTATGTGTGGGTGTGAGAAGATAATGAGGACGTGGGGGCAGAGGGTGTGTCACCGCGTGAGGTCCGATGGTCGAGGTGAGGCCCTTCGTTCGGTTCCGTCCTGAGCCACATTGGTCGGCCCGTGACGCATTTAGGAAGACCCATGGATGACTAATCGTACAAGACAAAGATAGCAGAATTGTGAAGGACTCTGTGTCCACTGACAAAGCCGGCTAGGATTTGTAACCCTAGGTTCTCGGACTAAGGTAACCCCTTTATCTCTAATATTACTATTCATCCAACCTAACTTTAAGGGGCATCCTACAGAATGCTCGCTAGAATCATACTCATCGATTAGGAAGAGAGGTGTGAGACAATGCATGAGAGACAGGCGTAAAAGATAATGTGCGTACATGAGACACGTAGGCAGGTCCATGTATATAGAAAGGGTCGATGAGGATTGTCTTGGCGTGTATGTTTGCGAGAGGAAGAGTGCTTGTGATAAAGGTTAGTGAAAACATTTGTAAATGGTTAGCGAGAGGGAGGAGGGTTATATCTAGAGCATGTGTGCGAAAGACACCTTGGGAGAGAGTGTGTGAGCATGTGTGAGAGACCACCGATGGAGAGTGAAACTACACGTAAAAGACTGCTTTACACATTGATTAAAGATATAAATTGTATCCAAATATTAGGATGGGATCATGATAATTGCAATTCGCGTAAGGAGCGGTCATTGATCCATCAGACATGTAGATTCTATCGAATTTGAGCATGTCTATGTTAATATTCGACACAATTGATCCACATAGTTAGTATTTTGAACTCCAAACAATGCATTGCTTTAGCAATCGAATATAAACGTGAGTATAGTTCATGTTGTGTGTGTAAAGCACATTATACATACGGAAAGTTACACAATGGACATTATAAATAGCTACCTATGAACTAGCATACATTTGAATTCAACTTAATGTGGTTTAAAAAATCGAATTCAACATGAAGTCCATTCAATTATTTGAATTTGATATCATGGCATTTGTAAACCATACCTAAATTATGGGGGCACCAATCTTTGCTCTGATTTTGTACATAATAGCATATGTAGTCGTGTACAAAATAGATTCAAATTTAGCTCCTCCATTCCAAAATAATCGTAGTTGTAGGATTTTCAAGTGTCAAAATTTCAAAAAGAAGCGGATAATTTAATGAGGTTTTCAAACATACAAGGTCAAATATAACGTTGTCTATTTAGGTCAATCCGCATACTTCAAGAGTAATCTAAACGTGAATGCTTGTGTTTCAAAATTTGAACGAGCGCCAAAAGATCCTCTACTACTCGAAACCGCGTGAGACCAATGTTTGGTAGTACAAGGAAATTACTTTTCTAATAACTCCGACCCGTGAAACCTACCGGCCCGACGTCCAAAGGTCTAAACCGGGGTAGGTTTGTAGCTTCATCCTGACGCCACGCAACCGCATCCGAAAAACATTCATACACAATGGCCGCTAAGCACACATGCGCTGTCAAATCGCTCCCGCCCACTATTTGGGACACCTGGGATTACCATCCTACCCCGAGCCCGCAGAGGGTCCGAAGTTTAAGAGGGGAAAAGTTTGTACTTTCCCCAAATTTCAAACAATAGCGTCCATCTTCCATTCAAAAGCCAAAAACAAGCGCGTCCTGCAGGCCAAACTGGTTCCCCACCCGTCCGATTCCCCATTCGTACTCGTGGGCGCCAAAACTACCTCTCCACCAGTCACAACCACGGCATCCTCCGTCCGCCACCCCATCCTACCCATCAACCGCCGCCCTCCTCCATCACGCCGGTGCCGATACCCCGACGTCGTCGTCCACCGCAACCTCAACCGCAACGCCCTCCACGGCTAGTAGTTGAAGCCGAGGCCGAGCCGTCTGCAAGCCAGTTCAACCACGCCGTCCTGCGCCTCACCGCCGCCGCTCCAACTTCGCCACCCTCCACTGCACCGGAGTTGTTCCTGCTACGCCGTCCTTCGCCGCCTCGGATATGCTTCCCCTCCACCGAAATACGGCCATGGCAACACAGTCAACAATTTGGCCATGGGTTCGCCCAAGCCTGCACCCTCCAGAACATCGGCTTCCCCGGTAAAAAGAAGAAGATCGGCGCGACATGCGGAGGTGACCACACCGGCAACCGAAAAAGGTACTCCTCTTCCCTTATTCGTGCAAATCTTACGTCTATACTTGCACGGTATTCATCCCATAGAAGACACTAGTTGACCGCTTCTTCTTGATACTAGATGTTCCTAGTAACTCGCGATGTACAAGGTTTCTCCTCATATACTATTTCACCTTAGCTAGAGGTCCGTCGCCCCCCTGGATTTCAATTTCTGGCGGTTGATTCCCAATTAATGGAAGCATTCCCGGCATAACAGCGCTTAATGCGCCTATTACGCCGGGAAGCAGCGCTTGGTGTTTATCTTAGGGGCGTGTGCGGCCTAGAGCTACTTGGCGCCCGATCTGGAGGGTGTCCGGGATTAAAGGATGGCACAGAGGCACTGCCAAGCTGGCGGTGGTGTGAGATCGATGGGAGGCGGGCGGCGGCAGGGTGCAGGCCGGTGGTTGGAGGTTCGAGAAAGATCGTCAGCGATTCTTGGCGGGAGGTAGATGAAGGCCATCTGCCCGTTCCTTATAGATCGGACGGTTCATTAAAAAAATCGACTGACCTATTTATTTTTCTGTTGACTGTTATCTTAGATATGACCACATGTGGTGGTGTGCTGGAGGAGTACCTGCATTTCCTGTGCTCATATATTACAAAATCATATGGACTAGAATCTAATTTTGTTTGCCATGCAATGTTGTAGAGCTATCATATGTCTCCTGTCATTTATTTTTCTTCCACACCTTGCCATTCTGCTACTTTTTACAAAGGCACTAGTTCTGCACACACTTCACCCTTACTCTCACTGTTGTGTTTTTATGCAAGGGTATTTCAGACTCTGCTGCCATGAGAGAAGCCAAAAATAAAAGAGAGAAGTCGCTCCAGCTTTGTATGTGGGTAGGCAAGACACGTTACAGCACTATAAAGGGTGCGGTGTCAGCAGATGGAGACGGTAAACGTAGCTTTGGAGTTGATGACCTCGCTTGCAATGAACCACCATCCTGTGTGCTTGCTTTAACCGGCGGAGTCATATGTGGTTGCATGTTCCATATGTTGTCTAGCTTGTATTGAAAGGCGAAGTCGGTAAGATAAGGAAAGATATTTTTTACATGAACCACCATCCCGTGAGCACCATAAGACAAATAGCTAGTCGTAGCCTTTGGCCGAGAGCCAATGACAAGCCCAGCAAAGATATGCATCACACGGAAGCCAACTAAAAAGCTGCGATGGTGGCGAAGCAGCCTGCCTCCCACCAGGCTCTCGTGTCCTAGATGATCATGCTCACCACTCCAGTAGGATGTCTAGCTTGTATTGCTTCCAATTTGGTTAAATTGCATTTGCTTAGCTTACACATTATACCTTTGAATATGACATGCCTTTACTGCTTTTGCTACATAGTAGTACATACGTGTATTAACCATGTTCTTACATCAAACTAATGTTCTTGTTTATCCCTCATCAATCACTTATGACGAGGCAGGCGTGCAAGGGGACTACTCCTCATTTAAAGAATGCAACGCCGACCTCCGACATGATTCTCAAGAAAGCGAAATGCTAGATGAAGATAGTGAGCGTAGCTCTGTAGTTGATCACAAGCATTTCCCTACACTAGCATCGCAGTGCTTGCTCTAACTTGGCAGCGTGATATGTGGTTGCATGTTGCATATGGTGTCTAGATTGCAATTCTTCCAATCAGTTAAACCGCATGTGCTAGTCTGCTTAGCTTATACATTATACTGTTAATGTGACATGCCTTCACAATATTTAGTACATAGTACATCCGTCTATTAAGCATGTCCTTACATAAAACTATTGTTTGTTTGTATCCCGCATCAATCAACATGACGAGACACCTTTAGTATTTATAGCATGCGCTACTTCTAATTTGTTGAAATTCCATTTATGATGGGACGCTTTTAACTTGGCAGAGTCATATTGGTTCCATCTTTCATGTGGTGTCTAGCTTGCATTTCTTCTTATTTGCTGGAATGGTTTACGCTTAGTTTACACAAACAGTTGTGAACGTGCCATGGCGTCCTGTTTTCAGACATATTCCATCCACGGTATCACGTGTTTGCCTTACATCAAAGTAGTGATTGTCGGTATCATGCATGAATGAGTTACGAAGAGAATTTTATTGCTTTTTCTTGTCGGTTTTACTTGACAATTCAAAATCAATAAAAGCGGAAGGAAGTTAGCCAGGCAGCGGATAAAGGTGCTCCTTACGAACGGAGTGCCTCTACAGTTTCTACTCCTCCACACCCCCTAGATGATTTCCTAGACAACACATGCATAGACACTCAACAAAGCTGTGTTTATGATGAGCACGTCTCCCCTAGTGCAAAGCATCACCGATGCTCCCTCTAACTTGGCAACCTTTGTTATATGTGGTTGCATGTTATGTGTAATGTCTAGCTTGTATTGCTTCTAATTTTGTTGAATGCCATCACTTACTTTACACATTATACTTGAATAAGACACGTGTTCCTGTTTCTAGAACATACAATATCGCCTATCACACCATGTTCTTACATCAAATTACTATTGTTGTGTAACTGCAACAATCACTTATCATAAGACACGTTTGACTTGAGTGTGATATAGGTTACGTCTCACATTCTTTTCTATCTTGTACTACTAATTTGTTGAAATGGCACTTATGGCCGAGACAGTTTTAACTTGGTAGAGTGATATTCGTTTGCAGCTTTCATATGGTGTCTAGCTTTCATTGCTTCTAATTTGTTGAAATGCCTTCTCCTTAGTTTACACATCATGTCGCGGAATATGCAATGCTGTGAATATGCAATGGCACTAATGACGAAAGACCTCTAACATGGTAGTGTGATGTTGTTTGCATCTTGCATATGATTTATTTCTTGTCTTGCTTCACATTTGTTTAAACAACATTTATGATGAGACACCATTAACTTGGCGGAGCGATATTTGTAGCATCTTTCATATGGTGTCTACCTTCCATTGCATTGCTTCTAATTTGGTGAAATGTCTTCTTCTTAGTTTACACATCATAGTTACGGTTATCTCTTCCGGCCCTGTTTTTCATACATATTACATCCTCCTATCATGTGGTTGTCTAACATCAAAGTTCAGTTAAATGCGCATCACGCATCAATTTGTTACGAAGAACTAAATTGTTATTCGTTTTCTTGTTGGCTTGACCTAACATGGCACGAGAGATAGAGGAAGAAACACAGAATGGCAGGGAATGAGAAGCGGATGAATCCTGCAGATTCTGCTGATGCGATGGTGCAATAGAAGGTCAAAGTCCGATTGGAAAATTCTACATACCACGGCATCCCATGCTACACGAGTTGCAAAAAAGCCAACAGCGAAACAAATAGCTGCCACCAAACAAGCGAGAGACATCCCTAGTTCTTGCAACACCTACCACAAGATACTACCGGTACCACGACTTACTCGTCGTCAAGTAAAACTAGCAGCACGTTCCCAAGCTCCTTGCCACGACACTACTTCCCAAGCAATCTTGACACAAGACGAGTTGGCAATATCGAGATGAACCTTGTGAGCTTCAACAGCAAGAAGGTAGTTGCTGGAGTCAAATTCTGATTGCATGCTTCTTTATATGTAGTCTCACGGTTTGATGTACACTAACACTTCCTATGTTCGTTGTTGGACTAGCACCTAGGCGCAAGAGGAAACAAACATCAAGGATAATGCTCGATAGGTTAACTAAATCTAGAGGAGGAAGAATGGAGATCCGTTTTGAGGCGGGTTTAAAAAGGCCACGGGATGCTACTGAGAGTCACCGAGTTAGTATCGAGGCGGCCAGTTTGCCATTAGGTGTCATGTATGTATCCTCCCAACATGATTCAAGACGGGAATGACAAAAGATGAAACCCAGTTCAATACCTTCCTCGACCATTTATCTGTAAGTATGGTTATGTATGGAAACTAGTAATATCGTCTTGCTCTGTCCCATACTTTCTAGGTTGCTGATAATGAGACTCCCACAATTTTCAACAGATGAGGTTCAAGTTGGATAGCCAAGATGATGCAACCAGACAAGCTTGCACCCATGTTTTCAAGTCTGCTCTGCGACAGTATCGGTATAACTTGAGGAAAACTCACTTTGAAGGCAAGGCTAACAGTGAACTTTCCCAAACATCTCGATGGAAAATATATCGGATGAAAGGCGGAGGGGCCTTGTTAAACCTTTGGTCTGATCCAAGTATCGGTACATTATATATATATGTGATCGGATCACATGTTGAAGACCCTATTTACGCATGTGCCACACAAATCTATCTTCTTGTAGGTGAACTGTTCAAAGAACAAGGCCAACCGTCACAGTGAAATTCCAATGAGCGACATGATCTCGTACTATATTGCACTGCTGCGAGGCTCTTGTAATTAGCTGCTGTTTCACTCTTTTATTTGTACCATATTATCGGATATATATTGACTTGTTAAAATGCAGAGGAAAGCCCATAAGGACCAAAAAAGTACCAGACCAAATCTTTGTGGAAATCTTCAAGGAGTACATCACACCAGAAGAAGAAGGCATGACTACACCAGTCAAAGCCATTGTTGTAAGTCCTTAATCCTCATGCCTTTTAACTACTACTTACTCTAACTTGTGCCTTGAATCGCATGGTTTGCAGCCAATGTCTATTAGTCTTTTCAATTTTATACACAATTGTCTCGAGCGTATCATTGCACCTTACAAGGTTTAAAAGAGAGGAGTGATGTTCCTTTGATCTTGACCCGTAATCTAGTTCCGTCTTGGACTTGCCCACACAACGTTACAATTGCCTGTTTATGCATTCTCAATTGTTTTTGTGATATGAATGATGTCATACTATGCTTACCGCATTATAAACTTCGTCTCTTTATCCTTAGCCCTCAATACAATGTGAAGAAATAGACAATACACTAGCGATGGTACATGGTCATATGTTTGGAACCTGGTTTTATTATGTACTTTGCAATAAAATACAACTAATATTTTACATGGGTTCACCAGAATAAGTTCTATATATAGACCAAAGATATTTTGTTTGGTTTTGCTGCCTCCTTAATATCTTACATTACGGTACTACTAATGTAAAACCTCAACTTTTCAGCGAGCTATGGAAAAATGGTGGAACCACCACCTTACGAAGGTGGCGAGGCAACTATAACCGCAATGTCAGCTCTTAACTGCGGTGGGTCAAGACTGTCCACTAACGATTGCCAAAAGCACGTTCCTCGTAATCTTGGGTTGGTTGTTAAGGCAATATTGTCCAAATTGCCTCATGATCCAAGATATGCAAGCTCAAAGCAATGTTGTATCTCAAGGCTCCAAACACAAGTCCATTCCCTAACGAGACCCTTTGTGAAACAAGGAGAAACATTGCTCAATGTCGTCCAAGATATGCATGGTTTTGAATCCAGACTATCGGACATTTGCTATGTTGTTCGAGAGCCTAGGGAAATGAAGGCGAGGGTTATGGTGCTCCATCGGACAATACAACATGAAAAGGTAACAGTCGGTCAAATGAACTGAAGCTTACGAACTTCGGTGGTGCATTTATCTCGCTAGATCATAAGTTTTATGCCAACCTTCCTTTTGTTATATAGTTGTAATTTGTTTTGGTGCGATACAAAATTTATTCTTAACATGCAGCCACCGGTGAAGAAAACAAACAAGCCATTTTTGTATAGTGTAGGGTGTTCCCTATATTTGCACTTTGGTGGCGATCTTTGATGCCGAGTGGATGTAATCTGTCAATCGCCTTAATATCCTAGCATTAGTTTGACCTTATTTATTTCTGGTCTTCTTTTCCTGGTTTGCTAGTGGCGCAACTACCATGGGCCATATCTGAGCCGTAGGATCCATGGGTCTCCTCTGGGCGTCGATAAATGGGCTCAGAATCGGTGGGCCTCGGGCCGTCGGATAAATGGGTCTACATGGGCCGTGTCGGGCGTAATTGGTATCGGCCCGGCCAAAGACGGTAATGAGCCGTTAACGGTAGTAGGGCAGAAGGCTTAATTCTGTCACAAGCATAACGGGTCGTTAATGGGCCGTAATATAGGGCCGATTTGGAAAGCGGCGCAATGGGTTAACGAGGCGAAGCAGGCCGACTCTTGCCATGGGCGAATTTGGCCCATTAAGGGTAACATGCCGATGTGGGCCGACTCTTGCCATGGGCGAATTTGGCCCATTAGGGAACACGAGGCGATGTCGCATTTCTTGCCATGGGCGAATTTGGCCCATTAAGGAACATGCCGATGTGGGCGGAAGTAATCGAGGGTGAAAAGGAGCCCAAGAGCGTATGGGCGTCAATAGGCGAAAGCTAACACGGGCTGGAAGCGGCCCATGTAAATCACGGGCCGTTAACGGGTATAAAGAAAATTACTGTTCATTATGGGTTAGAGTCACCGTGGGCTGTAAAGGGCGAAAGATCTGAAAAGGCCTCATATGGGCCAAAAGGCGTCGTGGGCCATACATGGGCCAAAAGTGAAATGGGCTGGTATTATATTCGACGGCCCACATGATGTTGTTGGGCCGATTTCCTTTAGGGCCTAACGGGCGTGAGTTAACGAGCCGTAAAATGGGCTACTAGCGAAGAGACCGTTAACAGGCTTTTCATGGGCCAGCCCGTTAACTTTTGACCAAGTCAAACGAGCCGGCTTTGTAAGCTAAATGGGCCAGTGGTGGGCCGTGGCGCGTGTCGACATATCATAGGCGCCTATCCGACCCAATCGATTTGTCGACACGCGTGTTTCGGTCGGTCCGCCAATAAGAATTTTACACGTGGAAATTTCCCTTTGGTCGTGGTACATTAACGGGTTATCGGATCCAAAACCTGACCCGATAGCTTAACCGCATTCCGTTATGGTGGATGCCACGTGTCGTTCACCCTTGACGAAAGCACTTCAGGACGCCAGATTTATCATCATGGAAGTGGACACTTCCATGATGATAATTTTGGTAATGTCATGGAACACTTCTACGACAGCACAGGTATGACAATCTTGATTATGTCATAAAATCTTTATGGATGTACATGCATGACAAAAACGCGACCTACTGTGACAAACACGTGTCATCATGGAAGTCTATTTTTTTGTAGTGCATATCGGTGCAACGAGACCAAGACCAGCAGGACGGAGGTCATCGCGTAGCCCATGACGTCGTCACCACCAGAGCCTTTGACAGGCGAAGACTGATGACCCACAAGCATAGGGGATCTATCGTAGTCCTTTCGACAAGTAAGAGTGTCAAAACCAACGAGGAGCAGAAGGAAATGATAAGCAGTTTTCAGCAAGGTATTCTCTGCAAGCACTGAAATTATAGGTAACAGATAGTTTTGTGATAAGATAATTTGTAACGAGCAACATGTAACAAAAGTAAATAAATTGCAGCAAGGTGGCCCAATCCTTTTTGTAGCAAAGGACAATCCTGGACAAACTCTTATATAGAGAAAAGCGCTCCCGAGGACACACGGGAATTATCGTCAAGATAGTTTTCATCACGTTCATATGATTCGCGTTCGGTACTTTGATAATTTGATATGTGGGTGGACGGTGCTTGGGTGCTGTCCTTACTTGGACAAGCATCCCACTTATGATTAACTCCTATTGCAAGCATCCGCAACTACAAAACAAGTATTAAGGTAAACCTAACCATAGCATGAAACATATGGATCCAAATCAGCCCTTACGAAGCAACACACAAACTAGGGTTTATGCTTACATCACTCTAGCAACCCATCATCTACTTATTGCTTCCCAATGCCTTCCTCTAGGCCCAAACAATGGTGAAGTGTCATGTAGTCGACGTTCACATGACACCACTAGAGGAGAGACAACATACATCTCATCAAAATATCGAAGCGAATACCAAATTCACATGACTACTAATAGCAAGACTTCTCCCATGTCCTCAGGAACAAACGTAACTACTCACAAAGCATATTCATGTTCATAATCAGAGGAGTATTAATATGCATATAGGATCTGAACATATGATCTTCGACCAAATAAACCAACTAGCATTAACTACAAGGAGTAATCAACACTACTAGCAACCTACGGGTACCAATCTCAGACTTAGAGACAAGAATTTGATAAAAGAGATGAACTAGGGTTTGAGAGGAGATGGTGCTGGTGAATATGTTGATGGAGATTGGCCCCCTCCCGATGAGAGGAGCGTTGGTGATGGCGATGGCGATGATTTCCCCCTCCCGGAAGGAAGTGTCCCCGGCAGAACAGCTCCGCCAGAGCCCTACATTGGTTCCTCCAAGGTTCCGCCTCGTGGCGGCGGAGTCTCGTCCCGAAAGCTTGCTTATGATTTTTCTTCGGACGAAAGACTTCATATAGCAGAAGATGGGCACCGGAGGGCCACCAGGGGGCCCACGAGGCAGGGGGCGCGCCCAGGGGGGTAGGGCGCGCCCCCCACCCTCGTGCCCAGGGTGTGGGTCCCCTCTGGTATTTTTTCCACTCAATATTTTTATTATTTCCAAAAATGACTTTTGTTGAGTTTCAGGACTTTTGGAGTTGCACAGAATAGGTCTGTAATATTTGCTCCTTTTCCAAATTCTGAATTCCAAATTTCGGCATTCTCCCTCTTTATGTAAACCTTGTAAAATAAGAGAGAATAGGAATAAGTATTGTGACATAATGTGTAATAACAGCCCATAATGTAATAAATATCGATATAAAAGCATGATGCAAAATGGACGTATCAACTCCCCCAAGCTTAGACCTCGCTTGTCCTCAAGCGGAAGCCGATAACGATATATATGTCCACATGTTCAGAGATAGAGGTGTCGATAAAATAAAATACGGACATGAAGGCATCATGATCATTCTTATAATAGCAACATATATGGATATTGTCATATGATTCTTATGCTCAAGTAATAATCTATTCACAATGTCAAGTATGAATCAGAAACTTCATTGAGAACTAACAAACAATAGTCTCAGTCATTGAAGCAATTGCAATTTATCATAACATCAAAAGATTCTATGTCGAGCTTTTGACAAGTCCACATACTCAACTATCATTTTGTCTTTCACAATTGCTAACACTCACGCAATACTTGTGGTTACGGAGTTTTAATCGGACACGAGAAAGATAGGGGCTTATAATTTCGCCTCCCAACCTCTTACCTCAAGGGTAATGTCAACAATAATAGCTCATGCTAACTTACATCCAATTAGATATATATATCGTGATCTTTCCAACACACCGTGTCTTGCCAAAGGATAAAATTTAAAAAGGAAAGGTGAAGATCACCATGACTCTTGCATAAGGGTAAGGGGTAAAAGTAAAAGATAGGCCCTTCGCAGAGGGAAGCAGAGGTCGTCATGCGCTTTCATGGTTGGATGCACAAAATCTTAATGCGAAAGAACGTCACTTTATATTGCCACTTGTGATATGGACCTTTATTATGCAGTCCGTCGCTTTTATTTCTTCCACATCACAAGATCGTGTAAAGCTTATTTCCTCCACAATAATCAATCATACATATTTAGAGAGCAATTTTTATTCCTTGCACCGATGACAACTTACTTGAAGGATCTTACTCAATCCATAGGTAGATATGGTGGACTCTTATGGCAAAACTGGGTTTAAGGGTATTTGGAAGCACAAGTAGTATCTCTACTTGGTGCAAAGAATTTGGCTAGCATGAGGGGGAAAGGAAAGCTCAACATGTTGGATAATCCATGACAATATACTTTATCTCAGATATAAGAAAACATAACCCATTACGTTGTCTTCCTTGTCCAACATCAACTCTTTAGCATGTCATATTTTAATGAGTGCTCAAAATCATAAAAGATGTCCAAGATAGTGTATTTATATGTGAAACCTCTCTTTCTTTATTACTTCCTATTAATTGCAACGATGACCAAAGCTATGTTTGTCAACTCTCAACAACTTTTAATCATCACACTCTTTCTATGTGAAGTCATTACTCCCCATAAGATCATTATGATCTCTTTATTTCCTTTTATTCTTTCTCTTTTCTTTAATTCCCTCAAGATCATAACATGAAAATCAAGCCCTTGACTCAACACTAATCTTTATTATATAGCTCACGGACTCGATTACATAAAGGGATCATAAAGCAAAACTCAAAACTAAATCATACTAAAAACTTTATTCTACTAGATCAAAATATTACTAAAAGGATCGAACTAAGAAAAACGGTAATGATAGAGATGTGATGGTGATACGATACTGGGGCATCTCCCCCAAGCTTGGCAGTTGCCAAGGGGAGTGCCCATACCCATATGATTATGTCTCCTTTGCTGGTGAAGAAGATGGTGGTGATGATGGGTAGTCACACATCGAGTGTAAGAGATCCTCCAACTTGCGGATAATGCCCTTGAGTGCAACGATATGCTCCTTCAATAAAAATGTTTTCACGTGTGAGATACTTGTTTTGTATACGAGCTAACTCAATCATCTTGAAAGCTTCGATCTCAGTTGGGGTAAGAATATCGTGATCAAGTTGAAGGACGTCTTCTATTGCCGGAATTTGGTCCTCCGTGGCCTTCTTGATCCCTTCATCCTTGTTGATCTCCACGGGTTCTTCCCTCTTCAGCTCTATCTTCATTAGCCAAGCATCGTTGTCACCATTGTTGGAGGACGGGGACGACATGATGCCTGGCCTTGACAACCCTAACAGAAAACAGCTCGAAACAAGAACAGAGGATATTTGTGTGATGCAGGAGTCAAAACCTTCGGGAGATTATATAATGAATTTTTACCGACCAAAATATGTATCGTGCAAGAAAATGGAGTCCGGAGGCCACGAGGTGCCCATGAGGGGGGACACGCCCGAGGGGTAGGGCGCCCTCCACCCTCGTGGAGCCCTCGTTTCCTTCCCGGACCGCTTCTTATTTTTCTATTTTTCAAATATTCCAAAACGGAGAAAAATTGCCATTAGAACTGTTTTGGAGTCGGTTTACTTACGTACCACATAGCTATTCCTTTTTGAGTCTGCAAACGTTACGGAAAGTGTCCCTTATGTATTCCTCTGGGTTACTGATTTGATAACATTGGTTTCAACATTTATAGGATTACACGAGATATAATGTTTGATTCTTTGACCGCTCACCACCTTCGGTTGTGCCTTGAAGTTGTTGATTTTTATGGCACCGGAACGATAGACCTCCTCGATAACGTAAGGACCTTCCCATTTAGAGAGAAGTTTTCCTGCAAAAAATCTTGAACGAGAGTTGTATAATAATACATAATCACCTACATTAAACTCATGCTTTTGTATTCTTTTGTCATGCCATCTTTTAACTTTTTCTTTAAACAACTTGGCATTCTCATAGGCTTGGGTTCTCCATTCATCAAGTGAGCTAATGTCAAATAACCTCTTCTCACCGGCAAGTTTGAAATCATAGTTGATCTCTTCAATAGCCCAATATGCCTTATCTTCTAGTTCGAGAGGTAAGTGACATGCTTTTCCATACACCATTTTATACGGAGACATACCCATAGGATTTTTATATACAGTTCTATATGCCCATAATGCATCATCAAGTTTCTTGGACCAATTCTTTCTAGATCTATTAACAGTCTTTTGCAAAATTAATTTGAGTTCTCTATTACTCAATTCTACTTGACCACTAGACTGAGGGTGTTAAGGAGATGCAATTCTATGATTAACATCATACTTAGCAAGCATTTTACGGAAAGCACCATGAATGAAATGTGAACCACCATCTATCATTAAATATCTAGGGACTCCAAACCTTGGAAAAATAACTTCTTTAAGCATATTAATAGAGGTGTTATGATCAACACTACTAGTTGGAATAGCTTCTACCCACTTAGTAACGTAATCAACAACCACTAAAATATGTGTGTATCCATTAGAGGCAGGAAACGGTCCCATATAATCAAAGCCCCAAACATCGAATGGTTCAATAACAAGTGAATAATTCATAAGCGTTTCCTGACTTCTACTAATATTACCAATTCTTTGACATTCATCACAAGATAAGATAAACTTACGAGCATCCTTGAAGAGAGTAGGCCAATAAAAACTGGATTGCAATACCTTATGTGCAGTTCTATCTCCAAATGGTGTCCTCCATAAGCCTCGGAGTGACACTTGTGTAGGATCTGTTCCTGTTCATGCTCAGGTACACAACGCCTAATAACACCATCTACTCCTTCTTTATAAAGATGTGGGTCATCCCAAAAGTAATGCCTCAAATCATAGAAAAACTTTTTATTTTGCTGGTATGTGAAACTAGGTGGTATAAATTTAGCAACAATGTAATTAGCATAATCAGCATACCATGGAGCAATACGAGAAGCATTTATGATGTTTAATTGTTAATCAGGAAAACTATCATCAATAGGTAGTGGGTCATCAAGAACATTTTCTAACCTAGACAAGTTATGCAGCGGGGTTCTCAGCTCCCTTTCTATCAATAATATGCAAATCAAATTCTTGTAGCAAGAGAACCCATCTAATAAGTCTAGGTTTAGCATCTTTCTTTTCCATAAGGTATTTAACAGTAGCATGATCCGTGTGAATAGTTACGTTAGAAACAACAATATAAGGTCTGAACTTATCACAACAACTGCTAAGAATTCTTTTTCAGTAGTAGCATAATTTCTCTGAGCACTGTCTAGAGTTTTACTAGCATATTGAATAACATTTAATTTCTTATCAACTCTTTGTCCTAGAACAACACCTACAGCATAATCACTAGCATCACACATAATTTCAAAGGGTAAGTTCCAATCAGGTGGCTGAACAATAGGTGCAGAAATTAATGCTTTCTTAAGTATTTCAATTGCTTCTACACAATCATCATCAAAGATAAATGGTATATCTTTTTGTAATAGATTAGTCAGAGACCGAGAAATTTTTGAGAAGTCCTCAATGAACCTCCTATAGAAACTAGCATGACCAAGGAAACTTCTTATACCTTTGATGTCCTTGGGACATGGCATCTTTTCAATAGCATCAACTTTAGCTTTATCAACTTCAATACCTCTTTCAAAAATTTTATGCCCCAATACAATACCTTCATTAACCATAAAGTGGCACTTATCCCAATTCAAGACAAGATTAGTTTCTTCACATCTCTGCAAAACTTCGGTCAAGGTTGCTCAAGCAATCATCAAAAGAGGATCCATAAAGGAGAAATCGTCCATGAAAACCTCACAAATATTTTCACAAAAATCAGAGAATATAGCCATCATGCATCTTTGAAAGGTAGCAGGTGCATTAAATAAACCAAAAGGCATACGTCTATAAGAAAAAGTACCGAAAGGGCAAGTAAAAGTGGTCTTAGCTTGATCATCGGTGACCACGGTATTTGAGAGAAACCGAATAACCATCTAGAAAGCAAAAATGTGTATGTTTGGATAATCTTTCTAGCATTTGATCAATAAAAGGTAAGGGGTAATGATCTTTTTAGTAGCTTTATTTAATTTGCGAAATCAATTACCATCCTATATCCTGTAAGAATTCTTTGCGGAATCAATTCATCTTTATCATTAGGAGCAGCGGTAATACCTCCCTTCTTTGGGACACAATGGATGTGACTTACCCAATCGACTATCGACAATTGGATAAATTATACCTGCCTCAAGGACCTTTAGTATTTCCTTTCTTACCACTTCTTTCATCTTAGGATTCAACCGTCGTTGGTGATCAATAACTGGTTTGGCATCTTTCTCCAAATTTATTTTATGCTGACATAGAGTGGGACTAATGCCCTTAAGATCATTAAGAGTATATCCAATAGCAGCTTGGTGCTTCTTCAGAGTTTTCAATAAATTTTCTTCCTCCTTCTCAAAGGTTAGCACTAATAATAACAAGATATATCTTCTTTTCATCAAGATAAGCATATTTAAGAGTATCGGGCAATGGTTTAAGTTCAAACACGGATCACCCTTGGGTGGAGGAGGATCCCTAGAATTTCAACAGGCAAGTTGTGTTTCGAATCAGGTCCTTGTTTCAATAACACTTCATCTATTTCCCTTCTTTCATTCATAAACATATCATTTTCATGGTCTAGCAAATATTGTTCTAAAGGATCACTAGGAGGTACGGCAATAGAAGCAAGACCAATAATTTCATCTTTACTAGGCAATTCCTCTTCACGGTGTTGTCTACGAAATTTAGAAAAGTTAAACTCATGAGACATATAACCCAAACCAATAGTAACAACATCTTTTTCGCAGTCTATCTTAGCATCAACAGTGTTCAAGAAGGGTCTACCAAATATAATGGGACAAAAGCTATCTTGTGGGGAACCAAGAACAAGAAAATCAGCAGGATATTTAGTTTTCCCACACAAGACTTCAACATCTCTAACAATTCCAATTGGTGATATAGTATCTCTATTGGCAAGCTTAATGGTAACATCAATTTCTTCTAACTCAGTAGGTGCAATATCATGCATAATTTCTTTGTATAAGTCAATAGGTATTGCACTAGCACTAGCACCCATGTCACATAAGCCATGATAACAATGATCTCCTATTTTAACAGAAATAACAGGCATGCCTACCACAGGTCTAAGTTTATCTTTGGCACAAGGTTTAGCAATTCTAGCAGTTTCATTACAGAAATAAATAACATGCCCATCAATATTATCAGCCAAGAGATCTTTAACAATAGCAATATTAGGTTCAGCTTTAACTTGCTCAGGAGGCGTATAAGTTCTAGTATTGCTTTTACGAACCACAGTTGAAGCTTTAGCATGATCCTTTATTCTAACAGGGAAAGGTGGTTTCTCAACATAAGCAGTAGGAACAATAGGATCATTATAAGTGATAGTCTTTTCTTCAACTTTAATAGGTGCAGCTACTTTTACTTCTATGGGAGGATGATATTTAAACCACTTCTCCTTGGGGAGATCAACATAAGTAGCAAAAGATTCATAGAAAGAAGCTACTATCTCAGAGTCAAGTCCATATTTAGTGCTAAATTTATGGAAAACATCGGTATCCATAAAAGATTTATCACAATCAAACTTAAGTGTTATACCTGGCTCTTTAGCTTCGTCGAGGTCCCAATCTTCAGAGTTGCGTTTAATTCTTTCCAATAAATCCCATTTGAATTCAGTAGTCTTCAGCATATAAGAACCAACACAGGAAGTATATATCGAGCATGGTGCGATTGTTGTCAGAAAGCCGAGCATAAAAATTTTGAATAATCATTTCTCTTGAGAGCTCATGATTGGGGCATGAATATAACATTGACTTAAGCCTCCCCCAAGCTTAAGCGATGCTTTCTCCTTCACGAGGCCAAAAATTATATATATAATTACGATCATGATGAACCAGATGCATAGGATAAAACTTCTGATGAAATTCCAATTTCAATCGCTTGTAGTTCCATGATCCCATATCATCACATAGCCTATACCATGTCAATGCATCTCCCTTCAAAGATAAAGGGAAGACCTTCTTCTTGATGACACCATCGGGCATACCTGCAAGCTTAGATAATCCACATACTTCATCCACATAGATTAGGCGCTCATCAGGATGTAATGTTCCATCTCCTACAAAAGGATTAGCTAGCAGTTTTTCTATCATACCCGAAGGAATTTCAAAGTTGACATTTTGATTTTCAGTAGGTTCAATAGGTTGAGGAGCAACTCTTTGCTCTACTGGTCGGGGTGAATATACCCCGAACAAGCCCCTCAGAGGATTACTTTCTATAGTAACAAGTAACAGTAAATTTCAGCACACTATATAAATTTTTCCTTACCAAATTCCACCTACCAAAGGCACTTCACTCCCCCATAGCAGTAGCGAAAAGAGTCTTGATGACCCATAAGTATAGGGGATCTATCATAGTCCTTTCGATAAGTAAGAGTTTCAAACCCAACGAGGAGCAGAAGGAAATGATAAGCAGTTTTCAGCAAGGTATTATCTGTAAGCACTGAAATTATAGGTAACAGATAGTTTTGTGATAAGATAATTTGTAACGAGCAACAAGTAAAAAAGTAAATAAAGTGCAGCAAGGTGGCCCAATCCTTTTTGTAGCAAAGGACAAGCCTGGAAAACTCTTATATAGAGAAAAGCACTCATGAGGACACATGGGAATCATCGTCAAGCTAGTTTTCATCACGTTAATATGATTCGCGTTCGGTACTTTGATAATCGATATGTGGGTGGACGGTGCTTGGGTCTGTCCTTACTTGGACAAGCATCCCACTTATGATTAACTCCTATTGCAAGCATCCGCAACTACAAAAGAAGTATTAAGGTAAACCTAACCATAGCATGAAACATATGGATCCAAATCAGCCCCTTACGAAGCAACGCATAAACTAGGGTTTAAGCTTCTGTCACTCTAGCAACCCATCATCTACTTATTACTTCCCAATGCCTTCCTCCAAGCCTAAACAATGGTAAAGTTTCATGTAGTCGTTGTTCACATGACACCACTAGAGGAGAGACAACATACATCTCATCAAAATATCAAACGAATACCAAATTCACATGACTACTCATAGCAAGACTTCTCCCATGTCCTCAGGAACAAACGTAACTACTCACAAGGCATATTCATGTTCATAATCAGAGGAGTATTAATATGCATATAGGATCTGAACATGTGATCTTCCACCAAATAAACCAACTAGCATTAACTACAAGGAGTAATCAACACTACTAGCATCCTACAGGTACCAATCTTAGACTTAGAGACAAGAATTGGATACAAGAGATGAACTAGGGTTTGAGAGGAGATGGTGCTAGTGAAGATGTTGATGGAGATTGGCCCCCTCCCGATGAGAGGAGTGTTGGTGATGGCGATGGCGATGATTTCCCCCTCCCGGAAGGAAGTGTTCCCGGCAGAACAGCTCCGCCAGAGCCCTAGATTGGTTCCGCCAAGGTTCCGCCTCGTGGCGGCGGAGTCTTGTCCCGAAAGCTTGCTTATGATTTTTCTTCGGATGAAAGACTTCATATAGCAGAAGATGGGCATCGGAGGGCCATCAGGGGGCCCACGAGGTAGGGGGGCGCGCCCAGGGGGTAGGGCGCGCTCCCTGCCCACGTGCCCAAGGTGTGGGTCCCCTCTGGTATTTCTTCCACTCAATAGTTTTTATTATTTCCAAAAATGACTTTCGTGGAGTTTCAGGACTTTTGGAGTTGCGCAGAATAGGTCTCTAATATTTGCTCCTTTTCCAGAATTCCATTCGGCATTCTTCCTCATTATGTAAACCTTGTAAAAATAAGAAAGAATAGGCATAAGTATTGTGACATAATGTGTAATAACAGCCCTTAATGTAATAAATATCGATATAAAAGCATGATGCGAAATGGACGTATCAAAGACCACCTTTTGTCAGGATAGCTTGTACTAGTTGTCCCCCTTCAAATTGGCCATTGTGGGATCCCTTCCCGCCTAAACATTTGGGAAGAGGACCAGGGCCTCTATAAATAGGACTAGCCACCACCGTAGAAGGTAACTCATCTTGGATCGGATACATTCCATCCTCACACGCACCAGCTCACCGAGCTCAAGAACACCTCTCCTCAGGAGGCTGTTCCTCCATTGTCCTTGTTCATCCTCAGCCTACAAGGCAACCCACCACACAACACTGGAGTAGGGTATTACACCACATCAGTGTCCCGAACCAGTATAAACTCTTGTGTCCCTTGTTCCATGGGTTCGGCGAGCTAGGCCTTGAGACCGCGGTGAGAGTGTGAGCTAGGGGGAGAGAGATCTTCGTGCGCACCCCAGAGTTCGAACCTCAAGGGTTTTGCTGGAACCCGTAATCTGACATTTGGCGCGCCAGGTAGGGGTGTGCCGAAGCTTTTCTTCCATCAACCCACGCTCCACTACTCCACCGCGTCCATGGCGGATGCACGCCGAGCCCCCGCCGAGCGCCGGGCCGCCCTGGCTGCTCGTGTCGCCCAGACAGCTCCTATCGGCGGGCCTCCCCGTTGTTCTCCATCACCCGCCACCATCGACCCGGCGGGAAACAAGCTGCAAGCATCATCGCTGCACCCCTCTGTGCGGCGGGATGGCCGCACCGCCACCCTGTCGCTGACTCCGGCCGGCTCATCATCCCACGCTCGTCGCGCGCCCACGAAAGCGCTGCTCATGGCACGCGAGCTCCTGCCTACCGCCCGGTCGACGACCTCTACGAGGACTGGCTGGAGCGCATCGCCGAGCTTGTCAACACCGCTGGGGGCTCCCCCGTACCATCTCTCTCGCTGCCTCGCCCTCCTCCAGCTGCGGGTCACGTAGCCCACGGAGCGCCTCCGCCACCTTCGCACCAAGACGGCGCCCTGGCAACAAGACACGCGGCCCCTCGGCGCGACCCGCCGTGCCGAGCGCCCGCGCATGAAGAAGAAAGCTACCAAGAAGTTCCCCGGCCGCGAGAAAATGCTCCTGCGCTCCCGGCGCAACCACGTCAAGACCGCGTGCCGCCTGCGGCGGCAGTGCGCGGGCATCAAGATCAAGCTCCGCCCCTACAAAGGGCCCTGGTGGCCACAACAGGCTGCCGCGCCTTCACTCTGGAGCTGCGTAGCATCGTCTGGCTAGGCAAGTTCAAGCCGGACCTGCCCTCGTACTACGACGACACCCCCAACCCTGTGGAGTTCTTGCAGCTCTACGAGCTGAGCATCGAGGTGTCCAACGGCGACGAGAAAGTCATGGCGAACTGGTTTCCCATGGCTCTCAAAGATGGTGCTCGCTCGTGGCTCCTGAATCTGCTCCCGGGGTCGATCTCCTCCTGGGGTGAGATGCGCGACCGCTTCGTCGCCAACTTCCAGGGCACTCGCGACTGCCCGCCGGCCGCGGGTGACCTACGCTGCATCAAGCAACAGCCAGGACAGATCCTACAGAAGTACATCCAGCGCTTCAACAACGTTTGCCTCAAGATCCCCAAGGTAACGGACGAGGCCATCATTTCAGCGTTCTCTGATGGCGTCCGCGACGTCAAGATGAAGGAGGAGCTCTCCATCCTCGAGGAGCTATGTACGTCTCTGGAGATGTTCAACATGGCGACCAAGTGCGCAAGAGCTGAGGAGGGGCGCCTCTCCCTCCTACCAACCCAGAAGAGAAGAAAGCCAAGGCCAAGGATGTGAAGCGCAAGGGAGTAGCCGTGCTCGCGGCGGAGCTGGACACGAAGCGTGACAGGGACCACCCCGAGTCGTGTAAAAGTAGCCGTCCATTCTGCGCCTTCCACAATGTACATAGCCACAACACCAACGACTGTCAAGAGCTCAGGGGCATCCGAGATGGATGCTTGATCAATGTGCCGGCGCGGCCAGGGCTACGGCCGAGGAGGAGGGCGAAGTGGAGGATGTTGGGGACGATGCGGCCCCACCGGGAGTGGCGCGACCGGCCTCACGAGGACCGCTGGCAGGACCAGCCTCGTCAGGGCACCTGGAGGGACCAGCCTCGCGAGGACCGTCCTTAGGGCAATGCTGGCCTCCCTCCGTTGCCGCCGCCGCCAAGAAGGAACGACGACCACCATCAGGACGAGGGAGCTGGGGGCTTCCAGGAGCCGTGCTCTATCGCCTGCACCTTGGGCGGTGCTCAGGCCCTAGCTTCCCAGCGCATCTTCAAGCAGTTCACTCGTGAGGTGAACGCGACCCTTCCGAGGCTCAAGGCCGCGCGCCCGCTCAGATGGTCCAAGTGCGCCATCACCTTCAGCTCATCGGACCAGCTCAAGTGCGCGGCAACTGTCGGTGCCCTCCCGATGCCTTGCTCACCGTCATTGGCCACGTCCAACTCACCAAGACCCTTATCGACGGCGGCGCAGGGCTCAATGTCCTATCCATCGAGACATTCGATAGCCTCCAAGTGCCATACGATCAGCTATAGCCTACCAAGCCCTTCTCAGGAGTGACCGACGGCTCCACCACCCTGATAGGGCAGGTCCGCCTCCCTATCACCTTCGCCCAGTGCAACAACTAGCGCACCGAGCTCATTGACTTCGACGTCGCCCACATTCGCCTGCCGTACAACACCATCCTTGGGTATCCAGAATTGGCCAAGTTTATGGCAGTGACTCACCATGGCTACAACGTCCTCAAGATGCCAGGGAGCGGCGGAGTCATCACAGTCCCCTGTGAAGAAAGATATGCGGTGTGCTCCCTTGAGCGCACCTTCCAAGCCGCAGCAATCGAAGACCCCGACAACGGAGGCATCCTGTACCCTCCTGACGCCCTCCCCAAGAAGAAGAAGCAGCTACTCCATCCAGGGCCTCACGAGAGTGGCGTCTCTCAAGGCATCACCTCAGGATCCGCGCCCGCGGCTGGGGCGCCTCCCTCCCTCGTTAGGAAGGCGCACCGGGCGCCCTCCTCGGGCAAGGCTCGGGGGCTCTCTTCTGGAGGGCCTCAGACCTAGCCAACATCACGAGGGAGGCGCTCGGGCACCATGTGGGCGTGTTTCCCGCACGCTTCCCTCGGGAGGGCCTTTGGGCGAGGCGCCCGGTGCTCGGGGAGTTCATCGTCAAAGCGACCAGAGCTTCAAGAGGCAAGGAACATACGCGGCAACCGCCGCCCACCACCCGGCATAGCTCCCCATCCTGGTGAGGACGGCGGGCTACGCGTCTGCATTGACATTCTAGGGCTCAATATGGCTGCATCTCAGGAGCGCTTCTGTCCTTCGCGCGTTGGTCGGTGCGAGGGTCCACCTCACAGCTATGTTCGCATGCCATTTGGCCTACCGAACGCGGCTATCACCTTCCAGCGCCGCTTGCGGAGCATCCTGGCGGCTCAAGAGGCCAGGCATGATGCAGTCCTGGCGGAGATGGCGACGGTCCTCAAGGAACCACCCGAGCCCCCGGAGCCTCCTGAGGCTCAGGGTCCTGGTGACTCATAAGGAACGACTCCTTCATCGCACCTTCAGCTACCTCAGCACTCCTTCGACAACGGTACCAGGTGACATTTTCCAGTTTACTTAGCTGGGAGCGCCCCTCGGGCTGCATCATTCCCAGGTCGCACGGGCATGTCCCTGCGGCATGTATCTTTTTGCATCTTTAACTTACTCTGTCGGGGGCGCCCCTCGGGCTGCATTATCCCCAGGCCGCTCGGGTCCGTCCCAGTGGCATGTATCGTTCTTGCATCTATCTGAACTAGCTTGTTCCCTCGCATGGGTTACCTATGACTACCACCTTCCTGACCGGCAATTCGATGCCATGAACATCGTACGCCCTTGCAAGTCTGCCCACGATCGCCTCATGATTAAGGACTGGCACGGCGTCTGTGCTCGGGTCCGTCCCTGCAGCGTCGCCAAACCGAAGAGGCCGAGCTCTGGCTCGCGGGCCCGCTCCCGTGTACGTCACCTCCCATGGCCCTTGGTGCCTTGTTCTCGCATGAGCTAATCATGGATGCACAGGCTAGGGCACGCGAGCCGGTGCCTCGCCACTTCGGGAGCCGCGGGCCGGTCGTCTTTCTTTAGGATTCTTCGCATGAGAAGGCTAGGCACGACGTCTGTTCTCGGGTCCGTCCCTACAGGGTCGATAAATCTAATGACTGAGCTCTGTCTGGCGGGCCGGCCCCGTTCACGTGACCTCCTGGGGTCGTTGGTGTTTGGCCTTCTCATGCGATTGCCTCAGGAGATTCGTCCGGCGCAGGTTGCCTAACCATCTCGCAGGACCACCACAGCAGTCAAGAATCAAGACCAGGCGCAACCCACCTTGAGGTAGGGCCTCGTGAGTCCCGCGCTGGCTCATGAGTGCCCAGACACACCTCGTCTAATACGTAAATTGCAAGCCACGTGTCGGGCGGGGGCTGTACATGCCGGGGATCCACTCGGAGGAGCCCTCACCCACGCACGATGGAAGCACCATGCTCCATATTTGGTAGATGACACGCAGTCGAGGAGCGGCTATGCACAGCAAGTCTCGGATCTTGATGCGCTCGCTACCGGTGATAAACAATGGCCCGAGGGCGGCCCCATGGGCGTACCAACCTCGAGGAGCCTCCGGGCTCGGTGTCCAGCCTCGTCGCAAAACTTCCCCTCGGGAGAGTCGCGCATGAGGGTGCTTTGAGCGCGAAATTTGCGCTCGGAGTCACGCCCAAGCGTATGCCACCTGCCGAGTCCCTCGGACACTGAGTAATCGCCACGCTTCGCCCTCGAAGCCCGGAGCCAAGGTATGAAGGTTGTTTGGACGTCAAGGGGGACTCCTGAGCATCACGACTCAAGAGCCTAACTGGCCACGTAGCCCCTCACCCCTTGGTCTCGTCCTGGTGATCCGAACGACCCAACGGCGGCTGAGGTATGCCCGGGGTCGGGCCCCGCCGATGTAGAACACTAGGCCTACTTCTGCATCTCCTTTCTGTAAGTTGTTTGAGCGTCAAGGGGGACTCCTGAGCATCGCGACTCAGGATCCTAACTAGCCACGTAGCCCCTCACCCCTTGGCCTCGTCCTGGCTATCCGGACAACCCAATGGCGACTGAGGTACACATGGGTCGGGCCCTGCCGACGTAGAACACCAAGCAAACGGGAAGGAAATCGCGGAATCTCAAACAAATATTACAAAACATACCATTCTTCAAATACCAAACACAAGTCTAAACGCCTCCATGAGGCACGGTGCATGTTGCAGAGATAAAGCAGGAAAAGGAGCCGCCGGCAAGCCCTCTCGTCAGCCTTGGGCACCACCTTCGCCCGCAAGGAGTGGCCCTCCGACGACGACGTTGCCCTCACCTGTGTCGCTCGCCGGAGTTACGAGTTCGGCAACACCACCAGTCGAGGGCGCAGGGTCGACGGTGAGGAACTTCTTCATCAAGGCCCCCATGAGGGAGTCCTGCATTAGGGGGTCCTCGGAGAGCCGGACTATATCCTTTGGCCGGACTCTTGGACTATGAAGATATAAGATTGAAGACTTAAGTCACATGTCCCGGATGGGACTCTCCTTGGCGTGGAAGGCAAGCTTGGCAATACAGATATGTAAATCTCCTCCCTTGTAACCGACTATGTGTAACCCTAGCCCCCTCCGGTGTCAATATAAACTGGAGGGTTTAGTCCGTAGGACAACAACAATCATACCATAGGCTAGCTTCTAGGGTTTAGCCTCTACGATCTCGTGGTAGATCTATTCTTGTAATACTCATATCATCAAGATCAATCAAGCAGGAAGTAGGGTATTACCTCCATCGAGAGGGCAGGACCTAGGTAAACATTGTGTCCCCGCCTCCTGTTACCATCCGCCTTAGATGCACAGTTCGGGTCCCCCTACCCGAGATCCGCAGGTTTTGACACCGACATTGGTGCTTTCATTGAGAGTTCCACTGTGCCGTCACCGTAAGGCTTGATGGCTCCGTCAATCATAGGCAATGATGCGATCCAGGGTGAGGTTTTCCTCCCAGAACAGATCTTCGTATTCGGCGGCCGCGTGCGGGCCAACTTCGCAGCCATCTGGAAGAATTGAGAGCTACGCCCTTGGCCATCAGGTCAGGTTCGGAAACTTGAACTATAATGCCGACATCCGCGGAGACTTGATCTTCGATGGATTCGAACCCATGTCGGGTGTGCCGCACAATCACGACGAGCATGACGTAACTACGCCGCCAGACGGTGTTAGGAGATCACACTGCAACTTCTCCGGCCCTCAATCCGGAGCAAATCACGCCATCCGAGGATGGGCGGATGAACCCGCCATGGAGGCCGCACTCTCGGTGGCGATAGAGGCGAATCTTGACTTCACCCTTTACGAGGCCGTGTTGCCGAACCATTGGATTCGTTCCGCCACGGGCTCGAAACGCTGCGTTCGTGCCTGCTCCGAATCCGATTGGGCACCGATCATGGAAGTTTACCTCCGCGGATATCTTCGCCATAGCCTTTTGGCGATGTGCTAAATTCATTAAGGTCTCTCTCCCTGTCAAGAGAACCTTGGCGAACTATGTCCGGCTAGAATGGAAGGCGGACGACGAAGAAATTCGCTCCCACCCACCACCACTTAGTAGCCATCACGGCGATTTAACGACGCTCGACCCGACTCCGAAGACATCGACGGTATGGACGATGATGCGAGAGACGAACAGAACCACCGCCCGCGAAGCGCTGGACCGCCACCTCATCATATGATATATACATGGTGGATACACCCAAAGAAGGCAATGGCGATAAGACATCGGAGGATGACCCCTCCAAGAAGCAACCCAAGCATCGACGCCAGTGGCGCCGCTCTAAGTCTCGCCATAGCAAAAGAAGCGGTACCGGCACAAGAGACCATAACACTCTGGATAGTGCCGAAGACGACGATAATCCCCTCCAGCCAGACCTCGAGTGGGAGGATGAACAAGCTAGCCCTCCGGAACAGGCAGCAAACACAGAATCAGAGGATGACAATTACATGCCTCTCTCCGAAGACGAGGTGAGCCTCGGTGACGAAGAATTTATCGTGCCTGAGGATCCCGTCGGCGAGGAGGCGCTTCAAGTGCCGCTTATAGCCACAGCAAATAGCCTAAAGAAAAAGCAACAACAGCTTTGAGCTGATCAAGATTTGCTAGCAGACGGATGGATCATTTGAAGTCCTTGCGGCCGAGGAACCACGAACTTCGAGCGCCCCTCAAGAGTTACCCAAAGCGTAGGTTGCTACCCGACTCGAGGAGGAAGCATTAAAACCAACGTCACCCGACATATAATCTGGTGATCGGCCAGCTGTAGCCCGTAATGAAAAACATATCCGCCCGAAGTCCAGACCATACCCCGCCGCCGTTCAACCAAAAACACCAAGGCCCGGGGCAACACGCGGGACCTGCGAGACATATTGGAAAACAAAGCAGGGCATACAAGATCGATCTACGGATCACGGGGTCGCGCCCCAACGCGAGACGATGACCATCACGCCGGATACACTAAAAGCAAATCCGGCCGGGTCGAAGACAACAGACAAGACTCATATGAACTGCGTCGTGATATAGCCCGGCCGCAGGGCGCCACACCCCCTATGCTTCAGCGATGAAGTAATGGATCACGAATTCCCGGAAGGGTTTAAACCCGTAAACATTGAATCATACGATGGTACTACAGACGCTACGGTATGGATAGAGGACTTCTTCCTCCACATTCACATGGCCCGCGGGGATGACCTACATGCCATCAAGTGTCTCCCGCTAAAACTCAAAGGACCGGCTCGGCATTGGCTCAATAGCTTGCCGGCAAACTCCATCGGAAATTGGGAGAGCTGGCGAGGCATTCTGGACAATTTCCAGGGCACTTATGTGCGACCGCCGGACGCTGACGATTTAAGTCATACAACTCAGCAGCCAGGAGAATCGGCCAGGAAATTCTGGACCCGGTTCCTAACCAAGAAGAACCAAATAGTCGACTATCCGGATGCAGAGGCCTTAGCGGCATTTAACCATAACATCCGTGACGAATGGCTCGCCCGGCACCTCGGCCAGGAGAAACCAAAATCCATGGCAACCCTCACGACACTTATGACCGGCTTTTGTGTGGGCGAAGATAGCTGGTTGGCTCGTAGTACCAATACAGCAAGCAAACTTGGCATATCAGAATCCAGGGATAGCAACGGCAAATCACGACGCAACAAACACAAGCGCCGCAAATATGGGGCAAATGCCGAAAATCTGGCGATTAATCTGCGGGTTCGAGGCTCAAAGTCCGGTCGGCGGAAAAGGGCCATCCAAAAATAAAAATCCGGGTCCATCCAGTCTTGACCGCATACTCGATCGCCAATGCCAAATTCATGGCACCCCAGAAACGCCAGCCACCCATACCAACAGAGAATGTTGGGTCGTCAAACAAGCCGGCGGGGCAGGCGCCAAAGACGAAGGGGGGTCCCAAAGCGATGATAGCGACGAAGAGCCCAGATCACCAAACACAGGAGGGCAAAAGAAATTTCCCCCGCATACTCAATCGGTGAATGTGGTAAATACCACCCAAATTACGAACTCGGACCGGATATGCATCCTTAGGGATGGCAACTCAACGGAATTAGTCGTCCCACAATATAAAGTAGGGCCGGTCACCTTCAACCGCATGGATCGTCCGGTTAACGCCAATCAGGGCAATCCATCCGCACTAGTCCTGGACCCAATAATAGACGGGTTCCACCTCACTCGAGTCCTTATGGACGGAGGTAGCAGTCTAAATCTGATTTACCAGGACACGATGCGCAAGTTGGGCATCAATCATTCGGCGGTCAAACCCACTAAAGCCACTTTCAGAGGCATTATACCAAGTGTGGAGGTTAGCTGTACAGGCTCCATTACCCTTGAGGTAGTCTTCGGATCACCAGAAAATTACCGTATCGAAGAGTTAATCTTCGAATCGTCCCTTTCCGCAGTGATTGTCAAGCACTGCTCGGATGAACCGCGTTCGCTCGATTCAACACAGTACCACATTATGCGTACCGTAAGGTCAAGATGCCCGGTCCACGCGGCGTCATCACGGTTCATGGCAAGGCCGAACCTTCCCTCGGCACAAACAAATACACCACTGCCTTAGCAGCAGAAACAACGAGCAGCACCATGCAGCCGAACCTCGAGTCGACGTCCAGGCTCCCGGACACCCTCAAGGGGCTCCGAACTACTTCGCGGAAGGATAGCCCGGCTCGTCCAGAGCTCAACTAAACACTCCGGTGAATGCTAGGACAGGCCGAACTCAGCGGTTCAACCGCCCTCCGGCACATAAATACTTCTTACATTTCCTTCGCAGGTTCACCTTTGCGCCGACCAGGACGGGCTACACGGAGGCAGCTTGAACGCGCTAGGGAATCCTTAGACATTCCCTGTAGTTACCGTCCGGCTATATTACGGATCCGCACTCAGCCTCTTCCCCGCTGGTCATAGCAGGTTCCGCTATCATATTCCTTTCTTTATCACATTACTTGTACCCATACGCATAGACATACTATTCAAATACAACATGTGGATTTATATGACGTTTACCTGCTGTTATTTCTTATTGAAATCATTTTGTCAAGTGGCATCCGTACACAGCGATATGCCTTAAAATATGCCAGGGGCTTCGTTTTACCCATAACACGGCAATAAAGTCTGAACACCTTCACGGAAGTTCGGCACCCCGAACCTATAGCATTATATGCATCAGCTCCGAATCATGTCTTGGGTCAATAGTTGGGTTTGCCCGGCTCCCATGTTTTGCACTACCTTCGTTCCGTTATATATCGGCTAAGGTAGTGATGGGAGAACTACTGTGATTGTGTCCCGGTTCTTCCGGACGAGCATCTCAGTAGAGAAAGCCGAAAACTGACTGTCATGATATGGCGAGAGCTGGTCAGCTCTTCGAGAGGTCACAAAATCTTTAAGGATTTTCCCGCATAATGCCATAACCAATGCAGCGTGCGATGGATCGGTTTTTTCTCCGATCAGGTGCTTATAGAGCCCCTAGTATGGTCTTCCGAACACCAGGGGCTGCGCCTACCATACTAAAGCTCCTATGGCTAAGTGAGAATGATAAAGCCCTATAGTCCGATTGCACGGTTCGTTGTCTTTGAGCACCTCCTTGAAGGACCCAAAACTGGGATAAAGAGTGCTCAGGTTTATCCTCAACACCCCGTACTTCTTACGTGAAAGGTAAGCCAACGGCCGCCAACTCTCAGGTTTAACATATAAAACGGACGCACGGGAGGGTAAACTTTTATATAACAGGCGACAAATAAATGACCTTGTTCAAAACATTACAAAGGACAACATGATTGGCATTCATGGAAACATAATGTCCTTGGTGCATAGCTCCGCTACAAGGAAGGATCCTTTCAGGACACTCTCATAATATAATTCGGGCTTGCGGTGCTCCTTCCCCTCTGGCGGTCCTTGATCATCAACTTTTTCGGCATCCATCTTCCCCCAGTGCACCTTTGCGCGGGTGAAGGCCATTCGCGCACCTTCTATACAGACCGACCGCTTGATGACGTCAAGTCGAGGGTAAGCGCTTATAAGCCGCTTCACGAGCCCGAAGTAGCTGCTTGGAATCGGCTCGGCAGGCCACAGCCGGATAACTAGATCTTTCATGGCTAGTTCCACCGCCTTATGTAGTTCGATCAGCTATTTCAGTTGATCGGTAAAAGGGACCGGATAATTCGGCGCCAAATACTGCGACCATAAGAGCTTATTTGCAGTGTTCCTTTCTTTGGCTCAGTAGAATTGGGCAGCATTTGATATGCTGCGAGGTAGCTCGACAAATACCCCTGAGAAATCCGGATTCAAAATCAGAAACATAGTTTTCCCTTCAAATACTTTCTTTACATGGAAAAAAGCCTTACCCGCCGCGATCTTTCTCGCCTCTTGGATCCCCTGAAGGGCGATTTGGGTTTCCCCCCGGGCATCGCTTGCGGCCTGACGCGCCTTGGTGAGTTCGGACTCTTTCTCCGTTAAACTCTGCTCCAAGGTCTCGCATTTTCTTACCGCCTCTTGCAACTCCTGCTCAGCTTTAATAACTCTGGCCTCGTGTTTCTCACGAAGAGTCCGCTCTGTGGCCGCCGTTTTCTCGGCCTTGGCAACGGCCCTTTTGAGGGCCTCGACTTCAGTCATAACCCCTAGCACAAATTATGCAGCTTATTTCATACTGAAAATTTATTTCGCAATAAATGCGAGCAAAGCTTGTGCATACGGTTTATCTCTCAACTGCATTCTCAATTGGCCAAGTTCTTCTGACGGCCCGCTCCGGACTTTGATTCACCCAGGAGATCTCCGCATGATCTGAGAGGCAAGAACCTTCTGACGCCGCTTGTAACAGAAGAGAAATCAATATCATTCAATGAGTCTTCCTACGATCATCAATTTGATCCCCGGTCCAGTTTACCATTCACAGAACAGTGTATCAGGGGCTACTATCTATACTATGACACTCTTCGACAACCCATAAAACATACCTCAAAGCCTCTTATAAAGGCGCGTCTGAGGCTTCGTTCAGTCCACTCTCAGTTGACTGAATCTTCTCAATCACCGCACCAATAAGGGCACGGTGTTCATCAACTTTGGAGGCGTCTTTCAACGCCACCATCAAAGCATCCGACACTTCTGGATGGACAGAGGTCGCCGATGGAACAGGCACGCCCCCTCCAGCCGAAGGAGGCTGCCTGCTTGATCCTGGAGCCGTATAGGTCTCTGGAATCGCATCCGGCTGGGAGCCGAACTCAGGATCGCCCCCGCCGTCAGTCCCCACAGGACTCTTTCCCCCCCCCCCCCCACATGTCCGGCCTCTGAGGTTTGACCTCCAGGCGCCGCCTTCACGGTTTTTTCCTTTCCTCCTTGGCCGGGGTCCTTTTGGGACGAAGCCTCGGTGTTATGCACCTGTTTGGAGGAAGGAGCCTTTGGGGGCGTCCCGCTCTCCATATCATTTGAGCTCAGCAAGTCCTCTGATGAGGATTGTTTGGTAAGGGACCTCGCCGGACTATAAAATATATATATATGGCTTTGGTTAAAATATTAAGCCGCTATGAGTCCGGACGCCTAAAACGTACTCGGGTGTTATATACTTACGAGTTCACCAGGGGCTGGACCCTGGGATCCCATGCCGGGCCGCTGTCGGCGGCGGCAGTGGACTCCTCCGGAATTGGAGCCTTTCCCCTTTTGGGCAGCTCGGCCTCCAAGTTTGCGGAGGCCGTCCTCTTCTTTCTCCCCCCGCAGGGGATTCATCTTCCCCCTCCTCCTCGTCCTCTTCAGAGGCGGAATGGGCATTGGAGCCTTCGAATATTGTGTCTGAAGTTCCACGACGACGAAGGCCGCCCCGGGTCTTTTTGGCCTCCTTCTCGGCCATCTTCTTTGGCACCTTGTAAGGCGCCGGGACAAGCATCTTCGTCAGAAGTGGGATGTCCGGCTCTTCGGGCAGCGGGGCCGGACAATGGATCCGCTCCGCCTTCTTCGTCCAGCCCTGTTAGAATTGTATAAAATGCGTTAAGCGCTTCCCTTGGGTTACGCGGATAAAAAGTTTTGATGACTTACCGAACTTGCAGGGCGGGACAGTTGGTACCTGCGGTCCTCGGCGGAGTCCGGCCATGATTTGCTGGACTTAAAAAGCACCTTCCAAATATCCTTGTGCGAGGAGCCAAAAAGCTCTCGCTAGGTCTGGTGCCTAGCCGGATCAAATTCCCACAAATTGCAAGTCCGGTGCTGACAAGGCAAGATCCGGCGAACTAACATCACTTGGACCACATTGACAAGTTCAATGTTCTTGTCTCCCATATCCTCTACGCACGTCTGGAGCACCGACGCTTCATCGGACGAGGACCAGCCCAGGCCTTTCTTAACCCAAGATGCAAGCCGCAGGGGGGCGCCGGATCAAAACTCGGGAGAGGCTGCCCATTCCTTGTCGCGCGGCTCGGTGATATAAAACCACTTCTGTTGCCACTCCTTGACAGAATCATTACATGTTCCCGTTGGCCATATGACATTGGGCATCTTTCTCACCATAGCGCCCCCTTTTCGTGCGTGTTTCGCCACTCACCTTGGGCTTCACATTAAAATCTTCACCATAAACCAAAGTGCGGCGAAATGCGGAGAAAAGCCTCGCACACGACAATAAATGTCGAGATGTTGAGGAAGGAATTAGGGGACAGGTTATGTAGATCAATCCCATAATAATACATGATGCCACGAACGAATGAGTGGAGGGGAAACCCTAGCCCGCGGAGAAAGTGAGGGAGGAATACAACCATCTCGTGGGGTCCCGGAGTAGGGACAATCTGTCTCGCCGTCGGGAGACCGTGGCTGATTTTCTTGGCCAGGTACCCGGCCTCCCGAAGCTTTTTGATATCCTTCCCTCGGACGGTAGAGGCCATCCATTTGCCTCCTGCTCCGGATCCGGACATCTTCGGAGGACCTTTTGGGCAGAGAAGATGAACGCTAAGCCCATTGGAGCTTAAGCAGAAGGGAATGAATCGGGAAGAAGGCGTGGGTGAAATGAGTAAATCCTTGTCCCTTTATAAGGGCGGAAGAGGCGAGGCGCCTCCCCACTCACCTGGTAAAACCTCTTATTCCCCAAGCGCCGTAATTGATGGCGCGGTTAGTTTACCCACACCCGTATTGATGAGGATCCCATGATAAGGGGACACGATCTCTGCTTTGACAAGACATGCAAAGGAAACCGCCTCGCGATATGTGCAGTGGCTGGTTGCTAAAAACGGTTCGAATAATGACCGGGCCGTGGTGTGATGTCATGCTGCAAAATATGTCAGCAGATTAGATTTGTGGAAATATTATTCTCTCTGCGGTGGTATGCGGAGTTTGTTTTGCAAAGCCGGACACTATCCTTGTGTTCAAAATCTTCTATGGCGGATTCGGAGGAGGAACCCGCCTTGCAATGCCAAAGACAATCTGCGTGCCGGACTCATCGTCATTGAAGCCTGGTTCAGGGGCTACTGAGGGAGTCCTGGATTAGGGGGTCCTCAGACAGCCGGACTATATCCTTTGGCCGGATTGTTGGACTATGATGATATAAGATTGAAGACTTCGTCCCGTGTCCGGATGGGACTCTCCTTGGCATGGAAGGCAAGCTTGGCAATACAGATATGTAGATCTCCTCCCTTGTAACCGACTCTGTGTAACCCTAGCCCCCTCCGATGTCTATATAAAGCTGGAGGGTTTAGTCCAGAGGACAACAACAATCATACCATAGGCTAGCTTCTAGGGTTTAGCCTCTGCGATCTCGTGGTAGATCAACTCTTGTAATACTCATATCATCAAGATCAATCAAGCAGGAAGTAGGGTATTACCTCCATCGAGAGGGCCCGAACCTGGGTAAACATTGTGTCCCCCGCCTCCTGTTACCGTCCGCCTTAGACGCACAGTTCGGGACCCCCTACCCGAGATCCGCTGGTTTTGACACCGACACCCCACCTGGCCCTTCATGTCTTCGGCGGCGTCCGCGCAGCGCTCCTCATCCATGGGCTCAAGCAGCTCGTCAAGGTCGGCATCAGGATCGCGAAGATGGAGGTGGCTGAAGACGCGCGCCAGGGAAGATGAAGAGAGTGCATGGGCTTCCCCCTCCACCATGGGGCCGATCCTGTCAACACTATTGCAGGATGCTGCTAACGCGACACTATGATCAGAGACCCTTCGAGAAACTGTGTGCGATGCAATAATCACAAACGGTGATGTATGAAAACTGTCAGAAATGCATAAAACGTTTGCGATGACGTATGCATCAAACACGGCTCGGGTTTTAGTTGCGTGTGCAATAAAGGGCATACGGTTCAGCTCAATTAACTGTTTGTGATGAGGAGGAACAAAAGAAACGGGCAGCCAGATGAAGGCGTGTGCGATACACAGCATACGGTTCACTCGGATGAACTGTTTGTGATTACGCAACACAAAAGAAACGGGCAGCCGATGAAGGTGTAAAAGCGATATACAACATAATGATTCACTCGGATGAACTATTTGTGATTAGGCAACACAAAAGAAACGGTCAGCCAGATCAAGGTGTGTGCGATATACGCATGCGGTTCACTCGGCCCTTGTCGTCAGTGTGTGACCTCTGTGGCAACCGTTCGCTCCCCAGGCGCCTCTTCGTGTACCGTGGCAACCGTCCACCGCCTCTTCGCCTTTCCCTCTCGATTTGGAACTGCTGTCGCACGCTCTTCCTCCCTCCATTTGCCTTCACCCTTCCTTCTGCCATTGTTCGATCATCTTCTCCATGGAGGGAATAGGACGGAAACGACACCGTTATTCCTGCCCCGATCTAAAAGATGACGTGGTGCAGGAACTCACTGATCGGTGCGATGTCATCACCTCAGCTAGCATGGCAGGTTCATTCAAGACCATTCTTGACTCAACTAATAACATCATTACAAGGAACCCAAGGGTCCAGGAGCGGTTTGATCTCCCCTATCTTCTTCACCGTGACCCTGCTGACTGGCGCGGGGACGAGGGAAGCCTCGCCTTGTGCAAGTTGATGCCGCTTGATAATGATATGTATGATGTTAAGATGCCATCGCTTGAGGGCAAGGCTTGGGCAGGCCCAAATGGAGATTTGGTTGTTTATATTGGGTACAACTACGAGTGGGAACTTGTGAATGTGTACACTCGTCAGCGGATTCCATTTCCAAAAATCTCGTGACTGCCCGGAGGTTGAGTACACGGTATTCTACGTGAGTTCAAATCGATCATTGTGGTACCGCTGTCTATGGAAGATAGCAATTTGTCGAGTTCCCAACCGCTCTTGGGATTACACGAACTATGAAGTTGTTGCTATATTCGACAAGCTTATTGCCGTCCTTACTTCCACGCCTCGATGGATGTTGCTCAAAAATCAATTTCTGTACACGGATGAGTACTGTGATGCAATTCAATATGAGGGTCTTGTGTTTGCTGCCACCACTCGTGGCACCGTTTTTGCATGGAATCCTGATGCTTTCGGTATGTTTGTCTTCCACCGTAATTATAATTGTTTCATCCACATGCATGCGGGTTAGCTAGTTTCCCTTCACTAATTAACCTTCTTGTGTTTCCAAGGTCCTGTGAACATTCCACCACCTATACTTGAAAACTTTTATAACCAAGGGGGAGATGACGGATCTTGATGATCACGAGCATGAGGACAAGCGGGACCCATATATTCAAAGCGCTGGCAACTTATTCCGATGGATCACCTCTTCTTGTCTCAGATATGAGGCACTTGATGTTACTAAGGAAGCAGGTGTTGTCTCGCATGGTCGCACTCCCCGGACCTATTCCAACATCCGTTGCAGGGTATTCGGGATGGATACTAGTGTACTAACGCCAACACCTTCCCCTTGGTTCAGTATTGAAAGTCTTGGAGGAAACTCGCTCTTCCTTGGACAAAACTATCCAATGATGGTGGAAGGCGATCCAGCTGCTTTTGACACAACATTACTACCATTTATGAGAAGCAACTGTATCTATACCTCGGACATTGCTATGCTTCCCTACCGTCCCAATATGGGTCCTGACATAGGCCGCTTTAGCACGGATGATCAGTCTGCGTTGGTCTCGTGATTGATGATGGTGGCCCTTCCCAGAATCACTTACGATGCAGAGCAAGCGTTTCCAACGCCGACAAGTGGTTGAGCTGAAGTTTATTTCATCACTTTGTTATTTGTTGTGTGAGAAAAACTTTACTAGAATGTTTTGTTGGAAATGATCTATAGTCCAATGTGTATCCTCGTTGTCGTTGTGGGCTTATGACTTGTTGTATGTAATCAATGGTACATTTGCATATGCATCCATCAACTCACGCCTGCTAGTGGTGTCCATATGAACAGTGCTAGTGATTTTAGTTGGAAAAATTAGATAGTGCTAGTGATTTGTAGCTGCATATTTTGACAAATCACAATGTTACAAGGTTGACAAATGGCAATGTTACTAGATAAACAAATGTCAATCTTTCCAGTTTGAGAAATGGCAACATACCCAAAATGACAGATATGCAAATCTTACCCAATTGTTTATGTATTGGTTGCACAAAGGTCATGCAAAACAACCGTTTGTGTTGAACGGATGCAGAAATCCTGCTCGGCACATTTTCCCTTGGCTTCCTGGGGAAGCTGTCGGTTTGCATACGGGTGTTCTAACTAAAATGTTTGCGATGAGTGTTTTATATTTAAAAACCGTTGACATTTTTTAAAAGAAAATCGTTTGATAAGTCTGTACATTAAGAGAGAAAAACGCAAGTTCGTTCAAACCATATCTTTCATTCAGTCACACTGCGAATTTATATTCATGTGATCGAGAATTCGAGATACAGTATTAAACCCCAAAAAAACTATTTCCGGCGGCGGCGGAGGCGGCGTGTCGCGCCGTCATTGTCGTTGTCGTCCTTCGGGATGCCGTTGTTCAAGTCTTCAAGGTGTAATCTTCTCGACTACACCTTGCGGCGTGTTTGTCGAGATCCAATGAATTGTGGGTTTATAATCAAGATTATCTATGAACAATATTTGAGTCTTCTCTGAATTCTTTCATGTATGATTGGTTATCTTTGCAAGTCTCTTCGGATTATCAGTTTGGTTTGGCCTACTAGATTGATCTTTATTGCAATGGGAGAAGTGCTTAGCTTTGGGTTCAATCTTATGTGCTCGATCCCAAAGTGATGAGGGCAACGACACGTATTGTATTGTTACCATCGAGGATAAAAAGATGGGGTTTATATCATATTGCATGAGTTTATCCCTCTACATCATGTCATCTTACTTAAAGCGTTACTCCGTTCTTATGAACTTAATACTCTAGATGCATGCTGGATCGCGGTCGATGTGTGGAGTAATAGTAGTAGATGCAAAGGTGAGTCGGTCTACTTGTCACGGACGTGATGCCTATATACGTGATCATACCTAGATATTCTCATAACTATGCTCAATTCTATCAATTGCTCGATGAATTTGTTCACCCACCGTAATACTTATGCTATCTTGAGAGAAGCCACTAGTGAAACCTATGGCCCCCGGGTCTATTTTCCATCATATTAATCTTCCATCAACAAGCTATTTCTATCTTTTTTTACTTTGCAATCTTTACTTTTAATCTTTATCATAAAAATACCAAAAATATTATCTTATCTTCTCTATCAGATCTCACTTTTGCAAGTGGCCGTGAAGAGATTAGCAACCCCTTTATCGCGTTGGTTGCAAGGTTCTTATTTGTTTGTGTAGGTGCAAGGGACTCGAGCGTGGCCTCCTACCGGATTGATACCTTGGTTCTCAAAAACTGAGGGAAATACTTACGCTACTTTGTTGCATCACCCTTTCCTTTTCAAGGGAAAACCAACGCAGTGCTCAAGAGGTAGCAAGAAGGATTTCTGGCGCCGTTGCCGGGGAGGCTTGCACCAAGTCAAGTAAAGATTTGACTCCTGCCAACGTGCGATTTCTGGCGTTGTTGCCAGGGAGTTTACGCACAAGTCAACATACCAAGTACCCATCACAAACTCTTATCCCTCGCATTACATTATTTGCCATTTGCCTCCTTTAGACAATTTCCGCGAGCATACTAGCTTTTCACGAACGCAGAGGAGAAAGAAAACATTCATTCCTATCTCCTTCGGCGTCAGCCCCATCTACCCCCTTAAACTAACCACTTGAATTGATCAGGATTTGTTAGGTTGAGTGCATTTTCTTCAAAATCCAGTCAATTTCAAGAAAAGTATCGAAAAATCCCCGAGGTTTCGGGAGATGAAAAAAGCCTACTTTTACAGCTAAGTGATTAGGACTTCAAACTTGGAGAGAAAGAGCTTTTCCCTCAACTTCACTCCCTTGACTTGACTCCCCCAGTCTCCTTTTAAAAGGAACTGGCCAATTCACTTCAAAAAACTACGTTCTAACTTGAGCAGAAAAATTGATCTCGTTTTCCTCTCCCTCACTTCACCCTTGCCGTTTTATTCGCCCTCTCTTTCCGTTTGCTTTTTTCCGCTTGCTTCGTCGTTATGGCTAGTCCTTTATCTACTCCTTTCTCCCCCGAGTTTGAAGTTCTTCACTTCAAACAAAAACAAGGAGAAAATTTAAAAGATGCTTGGTATAGGATGATAGAATCATATCATGGTTGCACTATAGAGGGAGATTTCAAGGTTTTACTTCGTAATTTTTATGTTGGGCTAACCTTATCCCATAGAAAACTCCTTGATTTTGCCGCCAAAGGGAATTTTATTGAAACTGATCCTAGTTTTTCTTATGAAATTATAGAGGGGATAGTAGGAGTACTTCCCCCACCAAAGGGACTAACTCTTACCCATGAGGGAACCCAAATCTCAGAAAAATTAGGCGAATTGCAAAAATCTCTTGAACCTCTTAAAAATGTTGGAGGAAACCTCAATAGTATGAATACACTGATCACACTTTGCAATAAACGGTTGGATGCTCTAGATCTAAGAATCTCTGAGTATGACGGGAAACGTAAGGAACCTCCCGGATTCAAGCATAACTCCACTAAAAAGATAAATACCAAAGATGGCAATACCTAGATCTATCTTCGCTTTTATGCCTAGCTAGGGGCGTTAAACGATAGCGCTTGTTGGGAGGCAACCCAATATTTTTTTAATTTTTTTGATTTTTGCTTCTATTTAGGAATAAATAATCCATATAGCTTCTGTTTAGATGTGGTTTTGTGTTTTAATTAGTGTTTGTGCCAAGTTAAACCTATAGGATCTTCTTGGATGATAGTTATTTGATCTTGCTGAAAATTCCAGAAATTTTATGTTCACGAAAACAATTGTTAAAAATTTCCAGAACGTGATATAATACTGATTCCAATTGCAGCAGATCAATAAAAAATTATCTAGGTCGTCCTATTAGTAGAATTTTTAGAGTTCCAGAAGTTTGCGTTAGTTACAGATTACTACAGACTGTTCTGTTTTTGACATATTCTGTTTTTCGCGTGCTGTTTGCTTATTTTAATGAATCTATGGCTAGTAATAGAGTTTATGAACCATAGAAAAGTTGGAATACAGTAGGTTTAACACCAATATAAATAAAGAATGAGTTCATTACAGTACCTTGAAGTGGTGTTTTGTTTTCTTTCGCTAACGGAGCTCACGAGATTTTCTGTTACGTTTTGTGTTGTGAAGTTTTCAAGTTTTGGGTAAAGATTTGATGGATTATGGAACAAGGACTGGCAAGAGCCTAAGCTTGGGGATGCCCATGGCACCCTAAGGTAAAATTCAATGATAACCAAAAGCTTAAGCTTGGGGATGCCCCGGAAGGCATCCCCTCTTTCGTCTTCGTCTATCGGTAACTTTACTTGGAGCTATATTTTTATTCACCATATGATATGTGTTTCGCTTGGAGCGTCTTGTATGATTTGAGTCTTTTATTTTTAGTTTGTCACAATCATCCTTGCTGTACACACCTTTCGAGAGAGACACACATGATTCGGAATTTGTTAGAATACTCTATGTGCTTCACTTATATCTTTTGAGCTATATAGTTTTTGCTCTAGTGCTTCACTTATATCTTTTAGAGCACGGTGGTGGTTGTATTTTATAGAAATTATTGATCTCTCATGCTTCACTTATATTATTTTGAGAGTCTTAAACATCATGGTAATTTGCTTTAATCGTGAAGTTAATCTTCCATATTGAGTTCATTGAATATCATGAGAAGTTTGATACTTGATAAGTGTTTTGAGATATAAAGGTGGTAATATTAGAGTGTGCTAGTTGAGTAATTGTGAAATTGAGAAATACTTGTGTTAAAGTTGGGAAGTCACGTAGCATGCACGTATGGTAAAAGTTGTGTGATAATTTTGACACATAAGGTGTTCTTTTATTGCTTTCCTTATGAGTGGCGGTCGGGGACGAGCGATGGTCTTTTCCTACCAATCTATCCCTCTAGGGGCATGCGTAGTAGTACTTTGCTTCGAGGGCTAATAAACTTTTGCAATAAGTATATGAGTTCTTTATGACTAATGTGAGTCCATGGATTATACGCACTCTCAACCTTCCACAATTTTCTAGCCTCTACGGTACCGCGCATTGCCCTTTCTCACCTTGAGAGTTGATGCAAACTTCGCTGGTGCATCCAAACCCCGTGATATGATACGCTCTATCACACATAAACCTCCTTATATCTTCCTCAAAACAGCCACCATACCTACCTATCATGGCATTTCCATAGCCATTCCGAGATATATTGCCATGCAACTTTCCACATTCCGTTTATTATGACACGCTTCATCATTGTCATATTGCTTTGCATGATCATGTAGTTGATATCGTATTTGTGGCAAAGCCACCATTCCTAATTTTTCATACATGTCACTCTTGATTCATTGCATATCCAGGTACACCGCTTGAGTATGCTCACATAGAGTCATATTTTTGTTCTAAGTATTGAGTTGTAATTCTTGAGTTGTAAGTAATAAAAGTGTGATGATCATCATTATTAGAGCATTGTCCCATGTGAGGAAAGGATGATGGAGACTATGATTCCCCCACAAGTCGGGATGAGATTCCAGACTAAATAAAAAAAGAAAAAAAAGAGGCCAAAGAAAAAAAGAGAAAAAAAGAAGGCCCAAGAGAAAAAAAAAGAGAAAAAAATGAGAGAAAAAGAGAGAAGGGACAATGTTACTATCCTTTTTCCACACTTGTGCTTCAAAGTAGCACCGTGATCTTCATGATAGAGAGTCTCCTATGTTGTCACTTTCATATACTAGTAGGAATTTTTCATTATAGAACTTGGCTTGTATATTCCAATGATGGGCTTCCTCAAAATGCCCTAGGTCTTCGTGAGCAAGCAAGTTGGATGCACACCCACTTAGTTTCTTTTGTTGAGCTTTCATATATTTTTAACTCTAGTGCATGCGTTGCATGGCAATCCCTACTCCTCTCATTGACATCAATTGATGGGCATCTCCATAGTCTATTGATTAGCCGCGTCGATGTGAGACTTTCTACCTTTTTGTCTTCTCTCATAACCCCCATCATTATACTTTACTCCACCCATAGTTTTATATCCATGGCTTGCGCTCATGTATTGCGTAAGGGTTGAAAAGGCTGAAGCGCGTTAAAAAGTATGAACCAATTGCTCGGCTTGTCATCGGGGTTATGCATCATGAGAACGTTTGTGTGAAGATATTGAAACATGGCCGACCTATATGATTTTGTAGGGATAAGCTTTCTTTGGCTATGTTATTTTGATAAGACATAATTTCTTGGTTAGCATGTGTGAAGTATTATTGTTTTTATGTCAACACTAAAATTTTATCTTGAATCTTTCAGATCTAAATATTCATGCCACAATAAAAAGATTTACATTGAAAATTATGCTAAGAAGCATTCCACATCAAAAAATTTGTTTTTTATCATTTACCTACTCGAGGACGAGCAGGAATTAAGCTTGGGGATGCTTGATACGTCTCCAACGTATCTATAATTTTTTATTGTTCCATGCTTATATATTCTGTTTTGGATGTTTAATGGGCTTATTTATACAATTTTATATTATTTTTGGGACTAACCTATTAACCTGAGGCTCAAATTTCAAATTGCTGCTTTTTTTTGCCTATTTCTGTGTTTCGCAGAAAAGGAATATCAAATGGAGTCCAAACGGAATGAAACCTTCGGGGGAGTTATTTTTGGAACAAACGTGATCCAGAGGACTTGGGGTGGACGTCACCCCCCTAGGCAGGCCCTCCACCCTCATGGGCCCCTCGTGGCTCCACCGACCTACTTCTTCCTCCTATATATACCTACGTACCCCCAAACCATCGAAGAGCACCACGAAAACCTAATTCCACCGCCGCAACCTTCTCTGCACTGTGAGATCCCATCTTGGGGCCTTTTCCTGCCCCGCCGGAGGGGCATTGATCACGGAGGGCTTCTACATCAACACCATAGCCTCTCCGATGATGTGTGAGTAGTTTACCTTAGACCTTCGAGTCAATAGTTATTAGCTAGATGGCTTCTTCTCTCTCTTTGGATCTCAATACAAAGTTCTCCTCATTTCTCTTGGAGATCTATTCGATGTAATCTTCTTTTGCGGTGTGTTTGTCGAGATCCGATGAATTGTGGGTTTATGATAAAGATTATCTAGGAACAATATTTGAATCTTCTCAGAATTCTTCTATGTATGATTGGTTCTCTTTGCAAGTCTCTCCAACGTATCTATAATTTTTTATTGCTCCAGGCTATATTATCTTCTGTTTTGGACATTATTGGGCTTTATTATTCACTTTTATATTATTTTTGGGACTAACCTATTAACCAGAGGCCCAGCCTTAATTGCTATTTTTGCCTATTTCAGAGTTTTTGCGTAAAAAGAATATCAAAGCGAGTCCAAACGGAATGAAACCTTCGGGAACGTGATTTTCGGAACGAACATGATCAAGAGGACTTGGACCCTACGTCAAGATATCAAAGAGGAAGCCACGAGTTAGGGGTCGCGCCTACCCCCTCCCCCCCAGGCGCGCCCTCCACCCTCGTGGGCCCCTCGTTGCTCCATCGACGTACTCCTTCCTCCTATATATACTGCTGCACTTCAAACGATCGATATGGAGCCAAAACCTAATTCCACCGCCGCAACCTTCTGTACTCCACGAGATCCCATCTTGGGCCTGTTAGGAGCTCACGTAGGGGGGCATCGATCACGGAGGGCTTCTACATCAACACCATAGCCTCTCCGATGATGTGTGAGTAGTTTACCTCAGACCTTCGGGTCCATAGTTATTAGCTAGATGGCTTCTTCTCTCTTTTTGGATCTCAATGCAATGTTCTCCCTCTCTCTCGTGGAAATCTATTCGATGTAATCTTCTTTTGCGGTGTGTTTGTTGAGACCGATGAATTGTGGGTTTATGATCAAGTTTATCTATGAACAATATTTGAATCTTCTGAATTCTTTTATGTATGATTTGTTATCTTTGCAAGTCTCTTCGAATTATCAGTTTGGTTTGGCCTACTAGATTGATCTTTCTTGCAATGGGAGAAGTGCTTAGCTTTGGGTTCAATATTGCGTGCTCGATCCCAAAGGATGATGGGGAAACGACACGTATTGTATTGTTGCCATCGAGGATAAAGATGGGGTTTATATCATATTGCATGAGTTTATCCCTCTACATCGTGTCATCTTACATAAAGCGTTACTCCGTTCTTATGAACTTAATACTCTAGATGCATGTTGGATAGCGGTCGATGTGTGGAGTAATAGTAGTAGATGCAGGCAGGAGTCGGTCTACTTGTCACGGACGTGATGCCTATATACATGATCATACCTAGATATTCTCATAACTATGCTCAATTCTATCAATTGCTCGACAAAGAATTTGTTCACCCAATCGTAATACTTATGCTATCTTGAGAGAAGCCACTAGTGAAACCTATGGCCCCTGTCTATTTTTCCATCATATTAATCTTCCGTCAACAAGCTATTTCTATCTTTGTTTACTTTGCAATCTTTACTTTTAATCTTTATCATAAAAATACCAAAAATATTATCTTATCCTCTCTATCAGATCTCACTTTTGCAAGTGGCCGTGAAAGGATTGACAACCCCTTTATCGCGTTGGTTGCAAGGTTCTTATTTGTTTGTGTAGGTGCAAGGGACTCGAGCGTGGCCTCGTACTGGATTGATACCTTGGTTCTCAAAAACTGAGGGAAATACTTACGCGACTTTGCTGCATCACCCTTTCCTCTTCAAGGGAAAACCAATGCAGTGCTCAAGAGGTAGCACGGGGCACGGGAGGATGGCAACTGGCGCCGCTGAGAGGTATCGATCTACGGCAGCGTCCCATGCCGCCGAGAGGGGCACGCCTGCAGACACGGCACGCAGGTCTGCGGCGGAGTGCAGCCAAGCAGACGGGGACCGGCGCTTGTGATGGGTAGAGAGGCGCCTACAGGCGCTGCATGGTGCAGCCAAGCGACGCAGGGGCAGTGCCACGGTGGGTGGAGGCTGACGGCACGGACGCAGGCGGCCTGGCTACTGGCATGTACACGAGCTCGCTGGTCATGGTGACCTCGGCCGACGCCCAGCGGCTTCCAGCTCTGCGATAGTGCTCGGTGATAACCCACAAGTGTAGGGGATCGCAACAGCTTTCGAGGGTAGAGTATTCAACCCTAATTTTTTGATTCGGCACAAGGGGAGCCAAAGAATATTCTCAAGTATTAGCAGCTGAGTTGTCAATTCAACCACACCTGGATAACTTAATATCTGCAGTAAAGTATTTAGTAGCAAAGTAATATGATACTAGTGATAATGGTAACAAAGGTAACAAAAGCAAAAGTAATATTTTTGGTGTTTTGCAGTGATTGTAACAGTAGCAACGGGAAAGTAAATAAGCGAAAACCAATATAGGAAAAGCTCGTAGGCATTGGATCGGCGATGGATAATTATGTCGGATGCGGTTCATCATGTAACAGTCATAACATAGGGTGACACAGAACTAGCTCCAATTCGTCAATGTAATGTAGGCATGTATTCCGAATATATTCATACGTGCTTATGGAAAAGAGCTTGCATGACATCTTTTGTCCTACCCTCCGTGGCGGCGGGTCCTAATGGAAACTAAGGGATATTAAGGCCTCCTTTTAATAGAGAACTGAACAAAGCATTAGCACATAGTGAATACATGAACTCCTCAAACTATGGTCATCACGGAGTGGTCCCGATTATTGTCACTTGAGTTGCTTGGATCATAACACATAGTAGGTGACTATAGACTTGCAAGATAGGATCAAGAACACACATATATTCATGAAAACATAATAGGTTCAGATCTGAAATCATGGCACTCGGGCCATAGTGACAAGCATTAAGCATAGCAAAGTCATAGCGACATCAATCTCTGAACATAGTGTATACTAGGGATCAAACCCTAACAAAACTAACTCGATTACATGATAGATCTCATCCAACCAATCACCGTCCAACAAGCCTACGATGGAATTACTCACGCACGGCGGTGAGCATCATGAAATTGGTGATGGAGGATGGTTGATGATGACGACGGTGATGAATCCCCCTCTCCGGAGCCCCGAACGGACTCCAGATCAGCCCTCCCGAGAGGTTTTAGGGCTTGGCGGCGGCTCCGTATCGTAAAACGCGATGATTTCTTCTCCTTGATTTTTTTCTCTCCGAAAGCAAATATATAGAGTTGGAGTTGGCGTCGGAGGAGCTCAAGGGGGCCCACAAGGTAGGGGGGCGCGCCCTAGGGGGGGTGCCCCCCACCCTCGTGGACAGGTGGCGGGCCCCCTGACCTTCATCTTTTGAAACGATTTTTCATTATTTCTGAAAAGTTGTTCCGTGAAGTTTCAGGTCATTCCGAGAACTTTTGTTTCTGCTGGCAATTCTGCTGAAAACATCGTCAGTCCAGGTTAGTTCCATTCAAATCATGCAAGTTAGAGTCCAAAACAAGGGCAGAAGTGTTTGGAAAAGTAGATACGACGGAGACGTATCAACTCCCCAAGCTTAAACCTTTGCTTGTCCTCAAGAAATTCAGTTGATAAACTGAAAGAGATAAAGAAAAACTTTTACAAACTCTGTTTGCTCTTGTTGTTGTAAATATGTAAAGCCAGCATTCAAGTTTTCAGCAAAGATCATGACTAACCACATTTGCAATGACTCTCAGGTCTCATGTTTACTCATATCAATAGCATAATCAACTAGCGAGCCATAATAATAAATCTCAGATGAAAACACTTTCTCAAAACAATCATAATATGATATAACAAGATGGTATCTCGCTAGCCCTTTCTGAGACCACAAAACATAAATGCAGACATTGTAATTCATGGTAAAAGAGATCCAGTCATAGTCATACCCAATATAAATTAATAGTAATGGATGCAAATGACAGTTGTGCTCTCCAGCTAGTGCTTTTTAATAAGAAGGTGATGACTCAACATAAAGGTAAATAGATAGGCCCTTCGCAGGGGGAAGCAGGGATTTGTAGAGGTGCCAGAGCTCGGTTTTGAAATAGAGATAAATAATATTTTGATCGTCATACTTTCATTGTCGACATAACAACTAAGAGATGGAGATATCTTCCATGCTACACACATTATAGGCGGTTCCCAAACAAAATGGTAAAGTTTATACTCCCCCTCCACCAACAAGCATCAATCTATGACTTGCTCGAAACAACGAGTGTCTCCAACTAGCATACGTCCCAGGGGGAGTTTTGTTTGCAATTATTTTGATTTAGTTTGCATAAAGCATGGGACTAGGCATCCCGGTGACCAGCCATTTTCTCGTGAGTGAGGAGCGGAGTCCACTCCTCTTGAGAATAACCCGCCTAACATGGAAGATAAGGGAAACCCTAGTTGATACATGAGCTATTCGAGCATACAAAACAAAATGTTTATTTGAAGGTTCAGAGTTTGGCACATACAAATTTACTTGGAACGGCAGGTAAATACTGCATATAGGAAGGTATAGTGGACTCATCTGGAATAACTTTGGGGTTTAAGGGATTGGATGCACAAGCAGTATTCCCGCTTAGTACAGGTGAAGGCTAGCAAAAGACCTGGAAGCGACCAACTAGAGAGGCGACAACAGTCTTGAACATGCATTAAAATTAATAAACATTGGATGCAAGCATGAGTAGGATATAATCCACCATGAACATAAATATCGTGGAAGGCTATTGTTGATTTGTTTCAACTACATGTGTGAACATGTGCCAAGTCAAGTCGCTTAAATCATTCAAAGGAGGATACCACCCCATCATACCACATCACAACCATTTTAATAGCATGTTAGCACGCAAGGTAAACCATTATAACTCATAGCTAATCAAGCATGGCATAAGCAACTATGATCTCTAATTGTCATTGCAAACATGTTTATTCATAATAGGTTGAATCAGGAATGATGAACTCATCATATTTACAAAAACAAGAGAGGTCGAGTTCATACCAGCTTTTCTCATCTCGGTCGATCCATCATATATCATCATAATTGCCTTTCACTTGCCGACCAAACGATGTGAATAATAATAAGAGTGCACGTGCATTGGACTAAGCTGGAATCTGCAAGCATTCAATAAAATGAGAAGACAAGGCAATATGGGCTCTTGGTTAAATTAACAATAATGCATATAAGAGCCACTTCAACAATTTAATTATGGTCTTCTCCTATCGACCCCCAAAGAAAAGGAAAGAAATAAAACTATTTACACGGGAAAGCTCCCAACAAGCAAAAGAAGAACGGGAAATATTTTTGGGTTTTCTTTTTAATTATTACTACTACAGCAAGAAAGTAAACTAGCTAGAAGCTATTACTAATTTTTTGGTTTTTCTTAAGGTTTATTAAACACACAAGAAGAAAGCAGGGAAAAGAAAAATAAACTAGCATGGATATTACAGTGAAAAAGTATGAGCACCGACATCTAGCAATGAGTGTGTGTAAACATAAATGTAATGTCGATTGGAAATACATACTCCCCAAGCTTAAGCTTTTGGCCTAAGTTGGTTCATTGCGAGGATGGCCTGGCGGATATCCGTGAGGTGTAGCCGGGGTCGTATCGCAATGAAGAAGACTCGATCGCCATTGGTGGCAGCCATCTCGAGATCCCAAGAATAAACAGACTGTCGTGGAGGATCATATTGTGGTTCCGGTTCAAGGTGTGTAGGATTCCTAGGTTTGAAACGGCCGCCCACGGACGAGATACGGACCTTCGTATAAATTAAACGAGGAAGGAGTAGGCAATGTAATAGTCTCGAAGTGATGTTTATTAAAGTACAATTTATATTTAAGCTCCCCTTCCCTATTCTTAACAATAAAGTCATGCGCTAGCATACTCTTATAATCTAAATAAGCACTAGGCAGCAATTTTTCTTATTTCTCATAAAGCCTAATTAGTATGTTAAAATGTGCAGCTAGGCGTGAAGCATAAATACCTCCAAAGATGGGGCCCTTTGTACGGTTCAGACTTAACCGTTTAGCAATAATTCCTCCCATACTAATAGTGTTATCACGGAATAAACCATGGAACAAAATGATAATATCAGGAACACTAAGGTTTCCACAGTTTCCGCGACCAATCAAGCAACGACTAGCAAATATGGCGAAGTAGCGTAAAACAGGAAAATGTATGCTAGTGATTCTTGCATCAGAAACCTTCCTGGTTTCTCCCACAGTGATGGTGTCAATAAATTCTTCCACATCTTTACAGTGTGGTTCATCTAAGGTACCCTCAAAGGGTATTTTGCAAACCTTGCAAAATTCAGCTAATGGCATCTTCTTAACAACATCATATAAATGAAACTCTACTGAAGGAGGTGATTCCTTAGGAAAATAGTAGAAGTTTTGCACAAAAGTATTGGTGAGTAAGAGATACTGATGACGTTGGTCGTGGAGGAAGTCGGTGAGGCCAGCATTCTCAGCCAATGAATAGAAATCATCATAAATCCTGGCTGCTCTCAAGAAATCATCGGAAGGCCATTCACACAATGGACCTCCAGATGCGAGGCAAATTAAATTTGGGCCTCTGTGCTTCTTCATTTTGCTTTTCCTTCGAGCTTCGGCTAGATGAGCCCCTCAAAAATCACTTCATTATTTTCTGAAATATTCTGAATTTTTTAGTAACTTCAAACAAAAGTGAACCAAGCTCAACAAAATTGATAGCAACTACTCCTACAAGTGCCTAGAGCCTATATCAAGCATTAGAACTACTTGGAACCATATAAATTTGACATGCAAGCTCAAGAACATGGTCACCTATGCATCACAAATTTGCAAAGAATAAAGCACTAGAACAAAAAACTAATTGGACCCAAAGGAGGAGTCACATACCAAGGAACAATTTCCCCAAGCGACTTTGTGAGAGGTGCTTTGAGCAAGGAGATCGAAAATCGCAGCAAAGTGAGCTAGAACTCATGCTTGAGCTAGATAGTCGTGTTTGTGGGAGGAAGAAGAAGTGGATGGGTGAAGGAATAAGTGGAGGAGGGCCACCGTGGGCCCATGAGGCAGGGGGGCACGCCCTGGGTGGTTGGGCGCGCCCTCCACCCTCGTGGCCAGGTGGCAGCTCCCCCGCTGTGCTTTCAGTTCCATAAATCCTCAAATATTCCAGAAAAAATCATATTAAATTGGTATGGCATTTGGAGGACTTTTATCTTTGGGGTATTTTTATATTGCACGGATAAATCAGAAATGTATGTAAAAATACTATTTTTACTTTATTTCAACTAAATAACAGAAAGTATAAAGAGGGTACAGAAGGTTGTGCCTCTAGTTTCATCCATCTCATGCTCATCAAAAGGAATCCACTAACAAGGTTGATCAAGTCTTGTTAACAAACTCATTCCGAATAACATAGAACCGGAGAAATTTCGAATAACACTATAACAGTTACCTCAACGGGATATGCACATCCCCAATAATAAGAATATCATATTTCTTCTTGACAAGAGGGAAGAGGAAATTCAAAACCTCCAAATATAATTGATGGAATTTTTCCAATAGAGTTGATACTATGAACTTGAGGTTGTTTCCTCGGAAAGTGTACCGTATGCTCATTACCATTAACATGAAAAGTGACATTGCCTTTGTTGCAATCAATAACAGCCCCTAGCGGTATTCAAAAAAGGTCTTCCAAGAATAATAGACATACTATCGCCCTCGGAATATCAAGAATAACAAAGTCCGTTAAAATAGTAACGTTTGCAACCACAATAGGCACATCCTCACAAATACCGACAGGTATAGCAGTTGATTTATTAGCCATTTGCAAAAGATATTTCAGTAGGTGTCAACTTATTCAAATCAAGTCTACGATATAAAGAGAGAGGCTTAACACTAACACCGGATCCAAGATCACATAAAGCAGTTTTAACATAGTTTCTTTTAATGGAGCATGGTATAGTGGGTACTCCTGGATCTCCAAGTTTCTTAGGTATTCCACCCTTAAAAGTATAATTAGCAAGCATGGTGGAAATTTTAGCTTCCGGTATCTTTCTTTTATTAGTGACAATATCTTTCATATATTTAGCATAAGGATTCATTTTGAGCATATCAGTTAATCGCATATGCAAAAAGATAGGTCTAATCATTTCAGCAAAGCGGTCAAAATCCTCATCATCCTTTTTCTTGGATGGTTTGGGAGGAAAAGGCATGGGTTTTTGAACCCATGGTTCTCTTTCTTTACCATGTTTCCTAGCAACAAAGTCTCTCTTATCATAACGTTGATTCTTTGATTGTGGGTTATCAAGATCAACAATGAGGTTCAATTTCTACATCATTATCATTACTAGGTTGAGCATCATCATGAACATCATCATTAGCATTTTCATTAGGTTCATGTTCAATACCAGATTGTGTTTCAAAGATCGCACATAGAGATATCATTTGGATTCTTAGGTGGTTCGGCAATAGGTTCACTAGAAGTTTGCAAAGTCCTATCATTTTCTTTTTCTTCCTTTTTAGAAGAACTAGGTGCATCAATATTATTTCTTTGAGAATCTTGCTCAATTCTCTTAGGGTGGCCTTGAGGATACAAAGGTTCCTTGAGTCATTCTACCAGTTCTAGTAGCCACTCTAACAAAGTATAATCATTCTTCTTACTATTCATTTCATTGAGCAAATCATTTTGAGCTTTAAGTACTTGTTCTACTTGAGTGGTAACCATAGAAGCATGTTTGCTAACAAGTTTAAGTTCACATCTAACATCAGCCATATAATCACCCAAGTGTTTAATCATATAAGTATTTTGTTTTAATTGTCTACCAAAATAAGCATTGAAGTTTTCTTGTTTGACAATAAAATTATCGAACTCTTCTAAGCATTGTCTAGCAAACTTATAGTGAGGAATATCACCTTCATCAAATCTATAGAGAGAATTTACCTTTACTACCTGTAGCCGGGTTATCAAGACCGTGGAGGTTCTTCAATAGGTAATGGATTAAGATCATATGTTTCTTCAACAAAGCGGTGAAATTAAGACCATGTATTTCTTCAATAGGAGGTAAATTCTTAACATCTTCAGCTTTAATACCTTTTTTCTTTCATAGATTTATTTGCCTCTTGCATATCTTCGTGGATCGAGAAATAGAACACCCTCTTCTTGAGTTGGTTTAGGAATAGGCTCGGGAATTGGCTCAGAGGTGTCCAATTATTTTCATTTGTCAACATATTATTCAATAGAATTTCAGCTTCATCCGGTGTTCTTTCCCGAGAAATGCAGAACCCGGCTAACTATCCAGGTAATCTCTGGAAGCATCGGTTAGTCCATTATAAAAGATATCAACTATTTCATTTTTCTTAAGAGGATGATCAGGCAAAGCATTAAGTAAATTGAGAAGCCTCCCCCAAGCTTGTGGGAGACTCTCTTCTTCAATTTGTACAAAGTTGTATATTTCTCTTAAAGCAGCTTGTTTCTTATGAGCATGGAAATATTTGGAAGAGAAGTAATAAATCATATCCTGGGGACTACGCACACAACCAGGATCAAGAGAATTAAACCATATCTTAGCATCACCCTTTAATGAAAACGGAAATATTTTAAGGATATAAAAGTAGCGAGATCTCTCATCATTAGTGAACAGGGTGGCTATATCATTTAATTTAGTAAGATGTGCCACAACAATTTCAGATTCATAGCCATGAAAAGGATCAGATTCAACAAAAGTAATTATATCAGGATCAACAGAGATTTCATAATCCTTATCGGCAACACAGATAGGTGAAGTAGCAAAAGCAGGGTCAGGTTTCATTCTATATTAATGGGATTCCTTATTCCATTTAACTAATAGCCTCTTGATCTCAGATCTATCTTTGCAGGCTAAAATAGCTGTAGAAGCTTCCATATCAAAAACATAACCCTCAGGAATAAGAGGCATATCTTCATCATAACTTTCATCAATATAATCACTTTCAATAATTTCTTTCTCTCTAGCCCTAGCAATTTGTTCATCAAGAAATTCACTAAGGGCACAAGAGTATCAAGCATAGAAGTAGTTTCATCATAAGTATCATGCATAGCGTAAGTGGCATCATCAATCACATGCGACATATCGGAATGCATAGCGAAGCAGGTTTAGGTGTCGCAAGCTTACTCAAAACAGAAGGTGAATCAAGTGCGTAGCTAGATGGCGCTTCCTTACCTCCCCTCGTAGTTGAGGGATAAATTGTTGTCTTAGCGTCTTTCAAGTTCTTCATAGTGACCAGCAGATATAAATCCCAAGTGACACAAAGAATAGAGCTATGCTCCCTTAACGGCGCCTTTAAATTAGTCTTGATAACCCACAAGTGTAGGGGATCGCAACAGCTTTTGAGGGTAGAGTATTCAACCCAAATTTATTGATTCGACACAAGGGGAGCCAAAGAATATTCTCAGGTATTAGCAGCTGAGTTGTCAATTCAACCACACCTGGATAACTTAATATCTGCAGTAAAGTATTTAGTAGCAAAGTAATATGATAATAGTGATAACGGTAACAAAGGTAACAGAAGCAAAAGTAATATTTTTGGTGTTTTGTAGTGATTGTAACAGTAGCAACGGGAAAGTAAATAAGCGAAAACTAATATAGGAAAAGCTCGTAGGCATTGGATCGGTGATGGATAATTATGCCGGATGCGGTTCATCATGTAACAGCCATAACATAGGGTGACACAGAACTAGCCCCAATTCATCAATGTAATGTAGGCATGTATTCCGAATATAGTCATACGTGCTTATGGAAAAGAACTTGCATGACATCTTTTGTCCTACCCTCCCATGGCAGTGGGGTCCTAATGGAAACTAAGGGATATTAAGGCCTCCTTTTAATAGAGAACTGGAACAAAGCATTAGCACATAGTGAATACATGAACTCCTCAAACAATGGTCATCACCAGGGAGTAGTCCCGTTTATTGTCACTTAGGGGTTGCCGGATCATAACACATAGTAGGTGACTATAGACTTGCAAGATAGGATCAAGAACACACATATATTCATGAAAACATAATAGGTTCAGATCTGAAATCATGGCACTCGGGCCCTAGTGACAAGCATTAAGCATAGCAAAGTCATAGCAATATCAATCTCCAAACATAGTGGATACTAGGGATCAAACCCTTACAAAACTAACTCGATTACATGATAAATCTCATCCAACCCATCACCGTCCAAAGAAGCCTACGATGGAATTACTCACGCACGGCGGTGAGCATCATGAAATTGGTGATGGAGGATGGTTGATGATGACGACGGCGAATCCCTCTCCGGAGCCCCGAGCGGACTCCAGATCAGCCCTCCCGAGAGGTTTTAGGGCTTAGCGGCGGCTCCGTGTCGTAAAGCGATGATTTCTTCTCCTTGATTTTTTCTCTCCGAAGCAAATATATAGAGTTGGAGTTGGCGTCGGAGGAGCTCAGGGGCCCACGAGGTGGGGGCGTGCCTAGGGGGCGCCCCACCTCGTGGGATGTGGTGGGCCCCCTAACCTTCATCTTTTGCAATGATTTTTCATTATTTCTGAAAAGTTGTTCCGTGAAGTTTCAGGTCATTCCGAGAACTTTTGTTTCTGCACATAAATAACACCATGGCAATTCTGCTGAAAACAGCGTCAGTCCGGGTTAGTCCCATTCAAATCATGCAAGTTAGAGTCCAAATCAAGGGAAAAAGTGTTTGGAAACGTAGATACGACGGAGACGTATCACTCGGCGACCAGCCCGTCAATGCTAAGGGGATGGGCGCGGGCGCGGGGATGGGGCTGGGGCCGGGGCGAAGCGACAACCGCCCGCCGGCTCATTCTCAGGCCATGTCCATGAGGCCCCATTCCTCCTTATTTTCTATCTCCTCCATCTCGGAGTCGACTTCACCAAACTTGAAGACTAGTGGCAGATGATCATTCTGCGCCATGGCAGTCTTGAGCATGCGGGGAGGAATGGGAGGCGGCAAGAAGGCCCATATTGAAGAGTGGCTCGGCGCCATTAATGGAGAGGAAGGCGGGCAGCCATGGAAGTCAAAGGATCGCTTCCCAATGAGCACACTGGCATCACAGCTCGCCACGCTTCCGGTGAGCTCTGCGCATTGGAGGACAACTTACACGCCTCTCGTTCAACTGCGCCGACCGGATCTGCGCTTCGCATGCCTCCCATTCAGTCAAGGTCAAGCAGTTGTTCCCACGGCACCTCCTACAACCATTAAAACCAAGACACATGGCGTCACATGAATGGTTAACAGAATGCACACGTTTTGAATTACACGAACGTTTGAGATATTAAAGTGTCAGCTATTTTTTCAAAATGTCTTTGTTGGCTGTCATTATTCGAGTGCGCCTTCTCTCAAAATGGACACGAAAAATACCACATCATGTCGGGTGCCATTCCATGATAGCATGCCAAGTTTCATGAATTTCAGACGAGTTTTGGATTTACTAGAATTTAAAAATGAGGCATCTCAATGTTTTGCCGGCAATCAACGGCATACAGTGTTTGAAATTCATTTCCATTTCTTGCATGGGACCTAAGCATGCACCCAAGGACAGAGATTTGATTTTTCAACCAATTTATATGCACTGGAGCATGTGCATGTAGGTAAAATCTGAATTATGCACATAAATGCATTTAAAACTCAGTCAAGGCATAAAAATGTCCAAACGAACCCCGAAAAATCCCAAAAATTGACACAACATTCCTGTTGTTCTATGTTGACATGAGAATTTTTTTGAAAGAAGTAAGAGGCAATGGATATCGTTTTGTCCCCAAAGGTGGGACGTTCCCCGCCGAAACCATCATGCTTGTTGTGAGAAGCTCTGGTTTGTGAGATGCATATACCCGAACCTGCCCCAAATGGGACAAATTTTTTAACACGACATGTTGATGTCGCTCCATGATAGCATGCCAAGTTTCATGAATTTCAGATGAGTTTTGGATTTACTAGAATTTAAAAACGAGGCATCTCATTGTTTTGCCGGCAATCAACGGTGCCCTGGTGTTTGAAATTCATTTCCATTTCTTGCATGGGACCTAGAAATTCACCCAATGACACATATTAGATTTTTCAACCAACCTTTAGTGCATTGGAGCATGTGCTTGTAGTCCAAATTTGAATTATGCACATAAAATGCCTAGAAAACTCAGTTAATGCATAAAAATGTCCAAGCGAAACCCGAAAAATCCCAAAAATTGACACAACATTCCTGTTGTTCTATGTTGACACGAGAAATTTTTTGAAAGCAATAAGAGGCAATGGATATCGTTTCATCCCCAAAGGTGGGATGTTCCCTACCGAAACCATCATGCTTGTTGTGAGAGGCTCTAGTTTGTGAGAAGCATATACCCGAATCTGCCCTAAATGGGACAAATTTTTTACCATGGCATGTTGATGCCGCTCCATGATAGCATGCCAAGTTTCACGAATTTCATACGAGTTTTGGATTTACTAGAATTTAAAAACCAGGCATGTCAAAGTTTTGCCGGCAATCAACAGTGCTCTGGTGTTTGAATTTCATTCCCATCTCTTGCATGGGACCTAGAAATTCACCCAAGGACACGCATGTGATTTTTCAACCAACTTTAGTGCATTGGAGCATGTGCTTGTAGTTCAAATTTGAATTATGCACATAAAATGCCTAGAAAACCTAGTTAATGTATAAAAAAGGCCAAACGAATCCCGAAAAATTCCAAGATTGAACACAACACTCCTATTGTTCTATGTTGACACTAGGAAAGTTTTGAAAGCAATAAGAGGCAACGGATATCGTCTCGTCCCCAAAGGTGGTACGTTCCCTATCGGAACCATCATGCTTGTTGTGAGAAGCTCTGGTTTGTGAGAAGCTTATACCCAAACCTGCCCCAAATGGGACAAAATTTTCACCACGGCATGTTGATGCCGCTCCATGATAGCATGCGGAGTTTCATGAATTTCAGACGAGTTTTGGATTTACTAGAATTAAAATACCAGGTATCTCAACGTTTTGTCGGCAATCAACAGTGCCCTGGTGTTTGAAATTCATTCTCATCTTTTGCATGGGACCTAGAAATTCACCCAAGGACACACATGTGATTTTTCAACCAACTTTAGTGCATTGGAGCATGTGCTTGTTGTTCAAATTTGAATTATGCACATAAAATGCCTAGAAAACCTAGTTAATGTATAAAAAAGGCCAAACGAACCCCAAAAAATTCATTCCCATTTCTTCCATGGGACCTAAGCATCCACTGAAGGACATAGATTTGATTTTTCAACCAATTTATATGCACCGGAGCATGTGCATGTAGTTTAATTTTGAATTGTGCACCTGAAATGGCTGGAAAACCAGTTTAATGTATGAAATGTCCAAACGAACCCAGAATAATTCCAATTCTTTTACGACACACATAAAGTTGCATGTTCACTGCAGATAAAAGGTCTAACAATTTAAACACCGTCCATTGCCGTTGTGACCCCATTTTGTAATTCAAATCAAGAAGATCCCACACAGTTTATTCTCACCAACCGTGTGAGATGTACTATAAAATATCTTGTAGCACTGTCGGTGTATAGTACGCCTATGGCTTACGCGAGAAGGTGCGTCGGCTATAGTCCACAGCCGGCGTGTCAAGCACACTAGCTCGTTCCCCCAAAACTCCCGCCTCTGCATCCCTCGCAATCTTAAAAATATCTACCGCCTGGAAAGTTTTAATGTTTGATAGCACACGATTAGTATGTGCGGACCATGTGCGATGTCTGTTACTCCCGCTCTGCTTCAGTCCCTTGATTCAAATTTTGATAGCCTCGGCATGTTACTCCGCCTCTGCATCCTCGCAATCTCAAAAATATCTGCTCGCCCTTGATCCAAATTTTCAGTAGCCCGCCTTTGTTACTCCCGCCTAGTAAAATTTTTCGATTGCCGCGATATTTCCTCAAACACAACCTCTGCTCACACAAACACACACAACTCTCGAAACCATTGGTAGGTCGCCGCCATCATTTGGCGCCTCCATCCTCAACCTCTGCCTGTGTCTTGGGAGCTCGAGTAGCCAATGGCCAAAAGAGGTTTATCGCGGCCTTTTTAAGCGATCTTGGCAAGGTGGTGGCCGAGGTGTCCTCGCTGTCCTCCATGGGCCCGATCCGCCGTCCTCGGTCCCGATCCGCCCGCCGCACCTCCCTCACGCCGGTTCGAGACTTCCCGTCCTCCCGGACGGCGGTCGACGAAGTCCTACCTAGGGGTCCGGCACCGGCGGTGGGGGACGTGGGTCGCCGAGATTACAGATCGAGAGACCCACACCCGGCGTTGACTCGGTAGCTTTCACACGGCCGAGCTCGCGGCCATGGAGTACGACCGCTGGTAGGTCCTCTACCACGGCGCGACGGCTAGGCTCAATTTCCCATTCGGCACACATTCGGTCCACCTCGTTCCACCGGAGCTAGGGTGGTGAGCTCGGCTATGGCACGGGAGGACCGTGAGGCATGGGAGCGTCTCGAGGCCGAGGCCGCCGACGAGGCCTACATGCAAGAGCTCCGTCGGCAGCACCCGGAGCTCGTGGAGGCGGAGCGGGCGATCTTTGCCTGCGTGGAGGACGGCAAGGTTATCGCGCTCTCCTCCGATGACGAGGTCGAAGGCGGCGAGGATGGCGGCGCAGAGGGCCGCGATGTTATCACGCTCTCCTCTGATGACGAGGTCGAAGGCGGCGGTGACGGCGGCGCGGAGGGCGTCGAGGTGGGCCCTGAGGACGAGGAGATCGACGTCGACGAGTGGAGGAGTGCCTTCCCCAACGACCCCGGCAATGATCTTGGCAGGACCCGGCTCGTGGCACACCGTGACATGACGAGGAAGGATTGGCTCGACCTCTACTTCGACCGAAAGTAGTTTAGCTTAGTTTACATTTATGTTTTATATTTGGTTATGCAAAACTATCTATGTTTATGTTTGAATGCAAGCTACTTTCGGTTGAACCTACTTTGAACTTGATCAAATTGAAGTTTACAACCTTAAGTATAGGGGATCGACTAGAAAAGGCCAAAAATTGCTGGAGTATATATATATATCCACTAGCACAAATGCCCGTGCGTTGCAACGGAAGAAAATAAATATGACCGGAAGTATCCGGTAACAGTGTTATACCATCCAAATCCTTCCCATACGTCCGGAAGAACAGTCCAGTCACTGTCCAAAAAGAAGAGAGAGGAAAAAAAGCCAACCAGACCCCACTTTGTCCTTGTATAACCATACAGTTGCAAATCGCCATTTCAGTAAATATGGGCTTCTTCTCTTCGTTCCCTTCCTTTGAGCTGGGTTAATTCATTTTTGCTTCCTTTCCTTCGGTACCTTTTGTTGATCCTCCAAACAGCTTACATATATGATGAACTGGTAATCTCAAAAAAAATGATGAACTGGTTGGATTATATCTAAAATAGGAGGTGAGACAGGACAGGAGGTTGTGAGTTCTTATCCTGAAGCTTATTGTCTTTGCTCCATTCAGTTCCACTATTTTAGGATCTTCGTTAGCAAAAAAGTTTATGGTACCATTGAGAATCTTCTATTCATAAAAAAAATGTGCAAGTCAAAATTCAGTCGCTCTTTAAATTTATCTGGTCGATACAAAAATTTCTGATGTGTGCAAAAGAATAATACAGATTAAAATCTTCCTAAAAGACGGTGAGGTGCAAAGTGGGTAGAAGAATTGTTTTCTAACAAATTGTATAGTCGTGTGTGTAGTGTACATCTCTGTACAGAAGAAGGTTCATAGTTACAAGTCCATAATTCATTTTCGCCTTCCTTTTATGTGAGACCATTTCAGGTCCAAACTTGGTTCCATGATTATGGAAAATGGTTTTGACATGTACCTAGTCGCGTTCAAGAAAAGGCATAGTGCGTCGTTTCATAGTTTTGTTGAATATATGGCCTGCTCGGTACGCTTCCAAGAAAAATTCTGCAAAGCACAATTGGAACATGTTGGTATATTATGCCACGGAGGGCAGCAGATTTTTGATTTCTCCAAGCATGGTCCATCCTTAGTCCAGCGTTACAATATCTAGTTTACTCTAGCTATTCCTAGAGCTACCATGACTAATAATCATAACTTGTTTCATCTACAAACCTTTCTCAATATAGGTACAACACAACTCTATGTTCTGTCTAGGTTTCTGCTCCATTCCTATGAACTACTGTATAATTTTTAATTTATTTCCAAGATCACAGTAACATGAATATCAACAGATGGCATAAGTTGGAATTGTTTCCATCAGGCTGGTCATAGTGGGAGTAACATAGGTAGTAACATACATGCCACATAAGCAAAAAAGATGATGTGTCAGATAATTAATAAAGAGAGAGGCAGATAGAGTAACATAATATGTTACCATCACATAGCGGTTCTCAATGCAAGATGAGTCTACAAAGCAATAAATAAAGTGATGCATGACACTACACATATGTTACTACCCATTATAAAGGTAGTAACATAGACTAGTAACATATGCATGTTACTAGTCTAAGTTACCCCAGTATGACCAGCCTCAGAGTGCAAGTGTGCCAGCTCGGTATAGTCAAATAATCAACGAGCGCCATTAACGATCACACATAAATTCAAAGGATGAGCACCAGATTTTTTTTGTGCTAGCACGCATAGCATCCAGCAGCTTCCAGTCGGTGTACAGCAACAACAATTGATTAAAAAAGCAATAGCAAGCAACAAATCCCCACTGAACGCCCAGTGACTGCCCCTTCTACACTTCGCCATTCATCTCGTCCTCACCACCCAGCGCCGTTCCGCCTCGATCTTCCTCCTCCTCCACCTCACCATCAAGCGCTCCTCCTCCTCTTCTCCATCCACCTCACCACCCAGCCACTTCCCGGCTGCCAAAGGTGGCGCGGGAAATTCTGGCAGCGTCGGTGTGTGTGTTTGCTGTTGCGACTGGGGCGGCGGCGGCCTGCTCGTCGGCACACGGGGGCCGGAGTGGAGTACAGGTGCAGTGGTGGTGGAGCCCTCCCGGTGGGTGGCTGGGAGCGAAGGCGGGCTGCAGGGCTGGCGTGCAGTGGCGGCTCGGTTTCTCGCCAGATCTGGCGGCCGGCCAGCACGCTCGGGGGCTGGTTGGACCTATGGCGGAGGCGAGGGAGGAGGTCTGGTGGTGCTGCTCATCTGCCGGTGGCGGAAGGATTCTGGGGCGGCTTGGGTGAAATCACCAAGTTTTCTCTTCCGTGAGCTCTTTTCTGTACCATCGTTGGCCATCTCTGTATGAATCAATATGACAAAATTAGCTCGACCTATCTATTAGGCTGGGCACACCATGGCTGCACCCATTTTTTTTCTGTATCTCCAGATCGGCTCTTCTCCTTCTTTAGGATTATTATAGCTCAAATGGCATCTCCAATTTTTTCTGTGTATCTTCGGATCGGCTAATTTTTTCTGTGTATCTTCAGATCAGCCCTCTCTCCTTCTTTAGGATTATTAGGACTCGGGGTAGGCGTAGGCAGTGGGACCGGCGGCGAGCGGCGGCATGGTAAGGGTGCGGCGCGCTAGAGGTGGAAGATGGGATTGGATGGTGGGTCGTGCGGCTAGGTGAGCTCGTTTTTTATGTTCTGTCGCTCGTAGTCATCTGGACTGTGTGGGTTGGTTCTCATCCTCGCTTCTCTCTGTTTTTTCAGGGAGCTGCCATCCTCCCAACAAGGCTAGGACCGGCGGAGGCCGAGCGGTGGATTGGTTTGGTTTGTGGTGGTCGTCGACTCGCCGGAGAGGGAGGGGTAGGAGGAGGAGCTGCGGCACGGTCTGTCGGGTGATGGGGTGCGATGGTGGCGGTTGAGAGGACAGGATAAGGAAGGGACATGCGGCTGGTGTTTTCGCTAGCGAATCTTTATTTTACTTATGTGTGGGTTGCGGGTTGATTCTATGTAAATTGAGGGGCTTTTTTGAAAAACTGCCATGATGACGGACGACCGAAACCCTATTTTCTTTGTTATTAGGTAAAGACTAAGGGTTTTAGTCCTTTAACTTTTTAAGGATCGCCTAAAGATGTCCTTATGACTTGTTTATTTTAGTTCTTCACCATGTGATGCTCTATATGTGCAACTATTTGCTGTGCAGTTCAATTTCATCAATAACAGTTTCAACAATCCCACTATGAATTACGATATTTGGTTGCTGTTAAGGATATTGCAGTTAACATGTCTTTTCCTTTTTCAATTGTTGTTTAGCAACATGCATTGTACTGAATGACTAAATATGTAATCCCAGGCTACATAGCAACAAGGAAGAGTGTTACTTTAATGTTTTGATGATGTCTAGATATACATGTAATAAAATCTTATATAATGGGATGGATGGAGTGTTGTACTACATCATTTTTCAATTGTTGTTTAGCTTCTAATATTAATTTGGTGTTTTTAGGTACATATATCATTGCCAAAGATCCACACTTCGACCCTTTTTACGTATGGGGCAATGAGATATTCATGAACCAGCATCAAGTGAGGAAACTGATAAAGATTGTTACTAAAATGGGTCAAAAGATGTCAATCGAACTATTTGTTTACACTTTATGCAAGACAACAATGAACTACAGGGATGGTAAGTAAGAACCATGTAGCCTTCTTTTCTTGCCGTAATGAGTTGTGTTAGATGACAATATCTGAATCTTTTTCTTTTTGCGATTGGATCGTGAAGCGGTTTACTCAAGATTACCTCTCAAACTACATGATTGGCGGCCAAGCCATCACAAGGGTTGGACTAGAGTCCTGCATGCCTTCTACATCGAGGAGAGCACAATAGGGTCATTCCGCTTCACCTTGTTCAAGAATCGAATGTGCATCGCCTCTTTCTTTACCATTTGTAATAGTACAAGTATAGAACCACAGTACATCATTCTTTATTTGGTGCTTCGTAATTCTTAAACATATGTACTGTGAATCGAATAATGCATTGGTTGTTTCAACCTGATGGATATGAATAAAGCTATAGCCTACTTTCAAGTTTAAATTAGGTACAATTTTAAATAGCAGCAATTAAATTAGGGCGAAATTACGTTATGCAGGTCATTACGGCACACACAGTTGGTAAAACACAAATATTTGCGATATGCACCATAATCCGAGACGGTTCACAGAGAGGAAACATGTGCAAGCATGCACACAGTTGCCGTTCACAAAGCGTGTGTGATGTCAGACACTATCACGTACGGTGCGGGAAAACTAAATGTGTGTGATTGTCTACCTATCGTACACGGTTTATAATCATGAACTGTTTGTGATGTGCAAGGCATCGTAAATCTCCGTGCTGGAATCGCCTAGAATGCACTGGAAACCTCCAGGTGCCTAGAATCCACTTTGGTTTTAGGCGAGAACCACAAAACTCCATTTGCAATGGCAATGCGAGCACAAACGAGTAGCAAGAATGAAGCATTTGGGATATTCGAGATATCAGAAACGGTTATATAGGGACAACTGTATGCATCAAGGCTCCCTATCCTAGAGGATTTCTGGGTCGTGTGGGAAGGACCCCCCTATCGCCCACACTCACTTGGCGACGGTTCCAAATGCCGTCGTGGAAAGGGGTTAAAAACTGTTTGTTTAGGACCGATACGCACCAGTGCAACAACGTCCTCGAGCGCCGCGACAAGATGAGGGAACAGCTGGGCGGGGCCTTCGTCGTCCTTCGCCAGCGGCTTCTCCAAGCCCTTCTCGTAAAAGTGCTCATGGCGCCTCATGAGACCTCTCCTCAAGGGACTTGAAGGCCACGCGATCCTCAGCCAGGATCTTCACTTTGGCTTCTAGCTCGGCCTTCTCTGCCTCCATCTTCTGCTCCAGCTTCTCCAGTCGGTTGTGCTCCGTGGCCTGTGCCCTCACCAACTGCTCCAGCTCGGCTTTGCGACCTCTGATGGTGTCCTCTCAGGCCTTCATATTCTCCTCCTCCGCCTTGCAGTCTCGAGCCTCGACCATGCACTTGTTGCGCATGACCTCCAGCTCGGCCTCTATCGACTGGCAGCGCCCCTTGGCGGCCTCGGCGTCCTTCAGCGCCACCTCGGCGGCCAGCCAGCGGCTTGGCGGCACCTTTGTCCTCCTCGAGCCGCCACGGCTGGCTCAGTCTTTGCCGGGCGAAACGCATCCGAATGGAGCCAGCTAGAGATCAGCTCCAGGCGCCCGGCCACCAGGCGACGCTCGGTGCCTTGAAGATCATCCCGCAGTAGGGTTAGTGCAGAAAGAGCGTGCTCCAGGACGTCGGGCGAGGTAGAAGGATCACGAACTGGTGGTAAGGTGGAAGAAGAAGGCAGCGTTGTTGAGGGAGTCCCGGACTAGGGGGTGTCCGGATAGCCGGACTATCGTCACGGCCGGACTCCAAGACTATGAAGATACAAGATTGAAGACTTCGTCCCGTGTCCGGATGGGACTTTCCTTGGCGTGGAAGGCAAGCTTGGCGATACGGATATGTAGATCTCCTACCATTGTAACCCGACTGCATGTAACCCTAACCTATCCGGTGTCTATATAAGCCGGAGGGTTTTAGTCCGTAGGACACAACAACTTCTAACATCAACAATCATACCATAGGCTAGCTTCTAGGGTTTAGCCTCCTTGATCTCGTGGTAGATCTACTCTTGTACTACCCATATCGTCAATATTAATCAAGCGGGAGTAGGGTTTTACCTCCATCGAGAGGGCGAACACAGGTAAAAACATTGTGTCCCTTGTCTCCTGTTACCATCCGCCTAGACGCATGCAGTTCGGGACCCCCTACCCGAGATCCGCGGTTTGACACGACATTGGTGCTTTCATTGAGAGTTCCTCGTATGCCGTCACCGATAGGCCCGATGGCTCCTTCGATCATCAACAACGACGCGGTCCAGGTGAGACTTTTCTCCCGGACAGATCTTCGTGTTCGGCGGCTTTACCTTGCGGGCCAATTAAGCAGCCATCTGGAAGCGAATCGAAGCTTCGCCCCAGCCATCATGCGATTTGGAAGTTTGAACTATCTGGCCCGATATCCGCGGAGACTTGATCTTGACGGATTCGAGCCGCGAATAACGTCCGCCCGCTCTCGATGGGCTTGATCTCGCTCTGCAGCCGAGCGGTGCCGGAGGCGCATCGATATCCGCTCCGACCCTTAATCCGGGCGGATTCCCCGATCGAGGGCGGGTGGTTGGACACCGCCTCGGGGCTATTTACAATCTCTCTGGCGATCGAGGCGAACTCCATCCCTGTCGCTGCGAAGACCTCAACTCCGAGTGCGGACTCCTCTCCGGACTCGAACCCTCCGGGCCCACGCTTGTCGAATCCGATTGGGCGCGGTCATGGAGTTCCTTCTTGGCGGACATCTTTCAGCCTTTTCGCCCTTTGGCGACATCCTGAATTCACTAAAGTCTCTCTCTTTATCCAGGAGAGCCTGGCGGACTACGGGCGAGGAAGGTTGGGATCTGAGACGGCCGAAGAAATTCAACGCCCACCCACCACCCACTTTGTAGCCACTGTCGATGATTTAGCAAACATGCTCGACTATGACTCCGAAGACATCGGCGGTATGGACGGCGGCACGGAGACAACCAAGACCAGCGCCTACGAGGCCTTTGGAAGGCCACCTCGTCATATGACATATACATGGTGGACATCCCAAAAGATGGGAGCAGCGATGGAACAACGGAGGATGACCCTCAAGAAAGCGTAAAGCGCCGACATCACGTGGCGCCGCTCTAAATCCGTCACAATAAAACGGTGATTCCGGCGGGAGATAATAGCACCGGGACGGTTGAAGAGAACCCTCCAGCAGGATTCAGCGCAGGAGGAGGAAGAAGCAAGTCCGCCTGACGGTCTGCGCAGTAAAGAGAGGTCGAGGGCGATAATTACGCCTCCCTCCGAAGATGAGGCAAGCCTCGGCGGCAGCGAATTTGTCGTGCTGAGGATCCCGCTTGAACAGGAAGCGTTTCAAACGCAGGCTTATAGCCACGGCAAGCAGCCTCAAGAAAAAGCGGCAGCAGCTTAGAGTGATCAAGACACGCTAGGCAGCCGGATGGGCGAAGTCCTTGCGGGCGAAGAGTATGAACCCGAGCGCCCTCAAAAGCTACCCCCAAGCGCGGGTCGTTGCCTCGACTAGGAGGAAGCACCCAAGTCGCCATTAGGCACGACATGGCGGACCGGCCACCCGTGGCAGCGACGAAGAAACCTCCGGCCCTCCGCTCAAGCCACACCCGACACCGCTCAAAAGTACCAAGGCAAGGGAAAGCGTGCGGACTTGCGAGATATATTGGAGGATAATGCAAAACATACAAGGTCGATCTACGGATCGGCGTGGGCGCCAGCAACGGGATGATTACTGCGTCGCGTCGGATCTGACCAAAACCGGCGGGCCAAAGCAGAGTAGACAAAGCTCATATGAGCTACGTCGTGATATAGCCCAATCTGAGAGGTGCCGCATACCCACTATGCTTCACGGATGAAGTAATGGATCATCAAATCCCGGAGGGCTTCAAGCCCGTAAACATCGAATCATACGATGGTACCACAGATCCTGCGGATGCGGATCGAGGATTATCTCCTCCATATCCACATGGACGCGGTGATGATCTACATGCCATCAAATACCTCCCACAAGCTTAAAGGACCAGCTCGACATTGGCTCAATAGCTTGCCCGGCGAGAATCAATTGGTTGTTGGGAGGACACGGAAGCCGCATTCCTTGGTAACTTCCGGGGCACATATGTGCGACCACCAGACGCCGATGACCTTAGCCACATAATTCAGCAGCGGAAGAATCGGCCACAATGCGGACTCGGTTCCTAACAAAGAAAAATCAAATCGTTATTTGTCCGGATGCAGAGGCCCTTGCAGCCTTCAAACATAACATCCGTGACGAGTGGCTTGCCGAGCACCTAGGACAGGAAAAGCCGAAATCTATGGCAGCCCTCACAACCCTCATGACTCGCTTTTTATGCGGGAGAGGATAGCTGGCTAGCTTCGAAGCAACAACTTGGCCAAACATCTGATAGTCCGGATACCAAGGACAACAATGGCGAATCACGTCGCAACAGAACAAGCACCGCATTAACGGCGATATCTGAAGATATGGCCGTCAATGCGGATTCGGAAGACTCTAAACCGGTCGTGGAAGAAGCCATTCAAAAGAAATACCCAGGGCCGTCCAACTTGGACCGAATACTCGATCGCTTGTGTCGGATACATGGCACCCCGAAACCCAGCCAATCACACCAACATGGACTGTTGGGTGTTCAAGCAAGCGAGCAAGTTAAGTGTCGAACTCAATAACAAGGGCTGCATAGCGATGACGAGGAAGAGCCCCGGCGCCGAGCAATAAAGGACGAAGAAGGGTTTTCCCTACATGCAAGTGCGGACGGTGAACATGATATCACGCAACCCACATACCCAAAAGGGAGCGGAAGCGTGCACTAAAGGGGCGTATATGCGATGGAGCACATGCCGCCCCAAAGTTCAACCCATGGTCTTCCTGCCCAATCACCTTCGATCGAAGGACCACCCCACTAGCATCCGTCCGAATCCCGGCTTAGCGCATTGGTTCTTGACCCAATTATCGACCAGTTTCACCTCGCTAGAGTCCTCGATGGGCCAGCGGCAAGGCCCTGAACCTGCTTTATCGATACGGTGCACAAAATGGCATTGACCCCTCAAGGATTAAACCTACAAAGGCGACCTTTAAAGGCGTCATACCGCGTATGAGGCGGTTATGCGAGCTCGATTACACTCGAAGTGGTCTTCGGATCTCGGATAACTTCCGGCGAAGAGTTAATCTTCGACATCGTCCCATTCATGGCGGCTATCACGCCTTTGCTTTGACGAACCGCATTTGCCAAGTTCAATGCAAAGGCCGCACTCGCATACCTCAAACTCAAGATACCAGGCCCTCGAGGAGTAATCCCGGTCAACGGAAACACCGAACGCCTCTCCGGGACGGAGGAGCATCTGGCCAACCCTCATGGCCCGGAGGTGCAAAGCGACCTCTCACGGCCATTCTCGAGTCCAGCCACTAAGCGTCCGGACCTTTGCTAAGCGCGCCGGAGTAACACCGCAACAAGACCACACAGCACGATTCAAGCACGAGTAGCAATCCGGCCCCAACCCCAGCCCTCGCGAAATTGCGAAACCAGTATTACGCGTACATAATTACGCTCCGGAGATACCATGGGCATATGGGGAGGGCAAGACAACGGCACGCCAAGAGTACGGCTCGACCGCACCAGGGGCTACCGTTTGCGTCAGTTTTTGTTTTTGTTTTTTCCTTTTTCTTTTCTTTTTACTTTCAGGACTCCGTCTTTGAGAAGTTCTGTCCGGCAATTAAATCGCCGAACTCACGATGCCAGGGAAGCGGAAAGCCACGTCAAGTGTTCAGGTGGTCTACATTACGAGCATTATACCTGTTTTACATACCATCCATGACTTACCCACGGAGAAGGACATGTTAGATAGTCCCATCCCTTGCTTATCGCACTCTTTGTATCGTCACCTTCCATTGCATTACCTTTTTGAATAAACAATACATAGCTCTTGCTTATTATTGCTTTACTTCCTTTATATATACACATATGTTCATTTCACGACATGTTGCAACCGTACACTTTGGTGCGGCCAATACACCGAGGCTTAAGTATCCCAAAATTATGGTGTGATAAAGTCCGAACACTTTCACAAGTGTGGCACCGAACTTATAGCATTATATGAATTGGCTCGAATCATGTCTTGGGTCAATAGTTGGGTTTGCCCGTCTCTGTGTTTTGGTACCTTACGTTCGCTATATCGGCTAAGGTAGCACCGGAGAACCACTGCGATTGTGCCCCAGCTTATTACGGGTCGAGCACCTCGATGGAGAAAGCTAAAACGGACCCGTCATGATAAAGGCGAGAGCGATACCGCTATTCGAGAGGTTTTTTCGGTCCCTAAAGACTTATGCCGCTTAGAGCGAGGCAGGAATTATCCGGCCATAAGCGTGGATAGCGCCCGAACTCGGTCTTCGAATACTAGGGGCTTCGCCGAAATTTAAAATTATAGAATTCTATGGCTAAGTGAGAGTGTTCAAGCATTATAAGTCTGGTTGCCTTGTTACCGTTGTGTTGGCGCCTCCTAGATGGACCCATGAATGGGAACAAGAGTGCTCAAGTTTATCCCGAACACCCCAGCACTCGTGGCATGAAATTTGAAGCCAACGACTTGCCATCTCTCGATTTGATAAGCGGCCGCCTGAAGGTAATATTTTAAATTAATAAGCGTTGCTTAAGCGCATATGAACAAGTTTTCAGCGTCTGAGAATAACAAACGCGAGTCTATTCAAAAATTACATCCTTGGAGCACTCATCCGCTATTCGGCGAGCACCCTTGAGGAGGCCCTCATAATACATTTGGTGTATGCGATGCTCATGGCCCTTCGATTGGCCCGTCGTCACAAGCTTCTCCGCATCCGGCTTGCCCCAGTGCACTTTTAGCACGGGCAAGGGCCCACGAACCCCTTCAATGCAGATGGAGCGCTGATAACTTCAAGCCGCGCGGACAGCATCCACCACATTGCCGCACCAAGCCGAAGTAGCTCTGGGCATGGCCTCCAATGGCCACATCCGCTCTATAAGGCCCCTCATGGCCTGTTCGGCGACCTTGTGGAGCTCGACCAGCCTTCACCGGGTCGCTTAGAAGACACGGATGTCCGGCCTCGGCATCTGAGACGAGAACACCTTCTCCGTGGAGCTCCCCTCCACAGGCGCGGTAGAATGCGGCGCATCGGGCGCCCTCTGAACCGTCTGCGAATGCTCTGGAGAGCTCCGAATCCGGGTAAGTAATAGGTAATTAACTTTTACATTCTTGCTTTGCATAAAGAATGCCTTACCCGCCGCTATCTTCTTTAGTGCTTGATTTCTTGGAGGGCTTTTTGGGCCTCGGCCTTAGCAGCTTTGGCACTCTCAAGAGCGAGGCAAGCTCGGACTCTCGGGTCTTTGAGTCACGCTCCAAACCCTCGTGTTTCTTCACGAGAATCTGGAGCTCTTGCCGCACCTCCGCCCATGTTCGCCTCCCTTCTCTCTCGCTCGGTGCGCTCCATGAGCTTTGTTTTCGGCCACGGCCACCGCTTCCCTCGGGGTCTCCACCTCGTTCGTGGCCCTACAGTACCCATGTTATTTCTGTCATTTTTGCAACCAAAACCTTTTCCATAATGTATTTCTTTAATAAGGTATTTCTTACCTTCCTTGTCCTCGAGCTGCTTCTTGGCTTGTCAGAGCTTCGTTCTTAGAGCAGCCTTCAGGTTTTGCTTCAATGTATTGACCTCTGCGGTCGGTCTTGGCCAGAGGTCAATGGCCTAACTGCATTCCCATATTGACATACTTATATTAGACTCCTGCGTATATCTTTTTAGATCCCCAGTCCGGCTTTTCTTTCCGAACACCGAACTAAGCATCAGGGGCTACTGTCTATGCGGTATCATTTTTATATGTTTTAAACTTACCTCAAAGCCTGTTAGAAGGCTGAGTACGAGCTTGTCGATCCCGCTCTTGGCCGGGCCCGAACTGTCTGAATCACCGCACTCATAATAGTGCGGTGCTCCTCCTCGATGGAGGCGCCGTTGGCGCCTCCGATGCATATCCGGTGCCCGGTTGGGCGTGAAGGACACCGGCGTCTTACCCTTCTTCTTGCGAAGGATCCGCTGTCCGGACTTGAACGGCTGATGGTTCGGCATGGAGTCCGGACGAGGTCGGGCTTAGAAACCTGAGGGATCTTGCCCCGGCGCTGAGTCCGGGAGGTCGCCTTGTGGCGCCTCTGCGCTACCTCCTCTTGACCAAGCCCTCCTTGGGGCCCCACCACAGTGTCGTCCGGCGGCGTGGAGGCGGAGGCAGGCGAGGCACTCTCCATTTCCGGCGAACCGAGGACCCGCTTCGATGAATTACGAGCTGCGCCCTTGGGCGGGCTGCATGATTGTTCGGCATTAGAGAACACTATACAATTATGGAAACCATGGGTATCAGGACACTTACCATCTGCTTGGTATCTGGCCCTTGTTGGCCAATCCTCCTCGTCGCTGTCGACGTTGGTGGAGAAGTCCGGAGGAAGGGTTCTTCCCTTCTTGGACCCTCGCCCCCCCCCCAGTTGGGGCGGCCTTCCTTTTCCTCTCCTCCCCCGTTGGGGGAGGAGCTTCTTTTTCCTCCTCCTCGTCCTCATGAGAAGATTACCTTGAGAATCGGCGGCCGGTGGCGTCGGGGAAATCCTTGAGTTCCCGTGGCCTCCTTCTTGGCCTTCTTCTCGGCACCACATAAAGGCGCCCGGAGCCAACAGCTTCCGTCAATTGGGCGTCCTCCGGGTCTTCCGGCAAAGGCCGGACGGTTAATCTGTCCGGCCGTCTTGACCGATCTGTCAAAAATTACGGAGTTTTAGATCCCGCATAGAGTCAATCTATGAAAAAAGAGTCCCGTCAAGGGTAAAATAACTTACCTCGCCCGGCTGGGCGCGTGCGGCTGTACCGCCGATCTTTGGTAGCGGATGTTGGGAACTTGGCACCCTTGAACAACACCTTCCGGGCATCTTACGTGCGTAGTATCGAAGAGCGGCTCAAGACCGGTGTTGTGCCGGATCAAACTCCCACAAATTAAAGGCCCGTCGTTGGCGGGGAGAATCCGGCGGATGAGCATCACACGGATTACGCCGACAAGCTTGAGATTCTTGTCCACCAGGTTTTGGGCGCATGTCTCGAGTCCGGATAGCTCTTCGAATCCCCACGTCGAGGCCGTTTCTTTCCATGGCCGAGAGCCGTGTGGGGAAGCCAGATCTGAATTCGGGGGCCGCCGCCCTTTCAGGGTCGCGTGGCTCGGTGATGTAGAACCACCCCAATTGCCACCCCTTTATTGTCTCCACAAAAGTGCCCTCGAGCCATTGGACCTTGGCCATCTTGCCAACCATGGCGCCTCAAGACTTTCTGCTTGGCGGCCGCCCACTACCTTGACGGACGTTGAAGATCTTCACCATAAGGTGAAAGTGGGGCTGAATCTTGAGAGGAAGGCCTCACACCACGACGATAAGCGCGAAATGTTGAGGATGAAATTCGGGCCAGGTCGTGGAAGTCGAGGCCATAGTAGAACATGAGCCCCGGACAAAGGGTCAAGTGGAAAACCTAGTCGGCGGAGGAAGTGGGGTAGAAACACTACCCTCTCATGGGGCCCGGGTTGGAATGAGCTGCCCGCTTGGCGGGCGGCTTTGTCTGTGATGTTGCGGACAAGTATCCGGCCTCCAGCTTGGTGATGTGCCCTTCCTTGACGGAGGAGGCCATCCACCTGCCTCCCGCTCCTGACATGGTTGGGGAAAGGTTGAGGTGGGATGTGCGGACTTGGGCGCTGGAGCTCGAGTGCGCGGAAATGGATAAGCAAAGGAGGAAGAGGGCGTGGGTGAAAAGGTGGATCCTTATCCCCTTATATGGATGAATGAATGACTATCGTCCCCCACCGACTAGTAAAACTCGCTTATTTCCCAAGCGCCGTGTCGATCGTGGGCGCGGATGGGTTACCCACGTCCGTATTGATGAGAATCCGGGATAAGGGGCACGATCTATGCTTTGATAAGACATGCCAAGGGAACCGCCTCGCTAAACACTGCCGAGGTGGAGCGATAAAAGCGATTCATATAAAGGCACGGCTGTGGTGTGATGTCACGCCCACGGAATACGTCGGCAGATTTGTGCAAAAGTTATTCTCTCTCTGATGATATGTGGAACTTATTTTGCAGAGCGGACACTATCCTTGTGTTCAAGACCTTCTATGAAGTATTAGGAGGAGGAACCCGCCTTGCAATGCGAAGACAATATACTTGCGCCGGACTAAATCGTCATTGAAGCCCGGTTCAGGGGGCTCTTGAGGAGTCCCGGACTAGGGGTGTCCGGATAAGCGGACTATCGTCACGGCCGGACTCCAAGAATATGAAGATACAAGATTGAAGACTTCGTCCCGTGTTCGGATGGGACTTTCCTTGGCGTGGAAGGCAAGCTTGGCGTCTGGATATGTAGATCTCCTACCATTGTAACCGACTGTGTGTAACCCTAACCTATCCGGTGTCTATATAAACCGGAGGGTTTTAGTCCGTGGGACACAACAACTACTAACATCAACAATCATACCATAGGCTAGCTTCTAGGGTTTAGCCTCCTTGATCTCGTGGTAGATCTACTCTTGTACTACCCATATCATCAATATTAATCAAGCGGGAGTAGGGTTTTACCTCCATCGAGAGGGCCCGAACACAGGTAAAAACATTGTGTCCCTTGTCTCCTGTTACCATCCGCCCTAGGCGCCTGATTCGGGACCCCCCTACCCGAGATCCGCGGTTTTGACACCGGCAGTTGTCACCAAGACACTGCGGAGTTGATGGCGGCGGAAGAAGAAGCCGAGGAGCTCCCGGGAACTTGGGGCCTCGGCCAGCGAGCTGAGGGGCAGCGCCTCGAGGAGCCGGCCGAGGGCCTTGGGGTCGCCCTCTCACAGGCGCTCTTCTAGACCTCGTGAGGATGACCGAGCCGGAGAGGTGCGGGCTCCATCGCCGCTCTTCTGCGCCGGAGGAGGTGCGGCAGTGCCAGGCTGCTGGGTCCCCGAGGATGTGGCCGCCTCCTCCTTCTTCTTCTTCGACGACAACGTCGGCCTAGCATCACAAGGATGGAGCATCAGGAAGCTGCAACGGAAGCAAGAGCATGGGCAAGGTCAGGATAGGATACTCAGTGGTCCACGGCGGTGTAGTCCCGCCGCCTCTTTAGAAGTGCGGAGCCTGGGGGCTCGCAGCCTGGGGCGCTGGCGCACGGGCCCCAGGAGTCGACGAGGCCGCGGTGGCCCCGGGCGGCGAAACGGCGGAGGCATCACCCCAAGAGATCAGCGCCGATCTGCTCTTTGTCAGGACCCCAGGCGGCGGCTTCCTCGAGGGAGACCACAGACCTCAGTAAGTGACCCAAAGCAGGGGGCAGGACTTCCCTCACCGGGTGGTTGTCAGCGTCGTCGTCGTCAGGCAAGGTGCGGAGGAGATCGGCCTTGCGCGGAGGGGGGTATCCCCAGACCCCTCCGGGGTGGCCGCCGAGTCCTGCTCCCCTTCCTCGTCGCCGAATCACCAGAGGACACCATCACTGGAACCGCCACCACCGGGGCATCCGAGGGCGCAGGCGGCACAAGCCCACGCCCATGAAAGACAGGCATGGCGGCGGCAATCTTCACTCCATCTGGGCGGCGGTACAAGGGAACGAAGGACTCCGGCGGATACCCTTGGTCGTCCCCAACTAAGGAGCGGAGCGCTGTGCCCAGCTCCTCATCACAAAGGGCCCCCGGATGCAGGCGGAGGTCATCTCCTTCGTCCCCGAGCTTCCAAAAGGGGCGCGAGCGCGCCTGGAGGGGAGCCATGCGCTGCGCCATGAATTCCTTGACGATCATGACCCCCGTCAGCTTCTCTGCCTTTGGGTCAACAGGCTTCAGGTTGGCGGTCATCCTCTCCAGCACCTGCACCGCCCGGGGGTCGGTGAGCCTCGTGCGGAACCACCCGTCGTGGGACGTGGGCATCTCCATCGGCAGCACCAGCTGGGGGTGGGAGCACTTGGCATCCATCAGGACCCACTTGCCTTCTTCCCGGCCTTTTAGATCGTGTTGGTCTTGTTGGCTGCGACGAAGTTGACACACCCCGAGCAGTGGTCGTCCTTGATCCGGAGATAGAAGAAGTGGCGCAGCAGCGCCACGGACGGCATCACCCCGACGTACGCCTTGCAATAGAAGGCGAAGATCGACAGAAGGAGGATGGAGTTGGGGTGAAGATGGAGGGCGTGAAGCTTGTAATGGCTGAGGACGGAATAGAAGAAGTCGGAGAAAGGGGGAACCAACCCCGCAACAACGCTGCTCATGAAGAAGGGATAGAAGGTGCTGGCCGAGGCCTCCGGCTTGGCGAGCCAGCCTGGAGTGCAGTTTTCCTCTTCTCATCGCCCTCCGCCGTCATTAGGAGCGTGGCGGCAAGGTTCTTCTCCGAGACGCTAGGCACTTTCAGCGCAGGCTCGTACCAGGATGGCGGAGGAGCGGCCCGAGCTTTGTTGGGCGCCATTGGCGGCAGGCTCGAAGGAGGATTTGGGCAGATCTGGGGTCTTTGGAAACAAGGAGCAAGAAAGGGGATATGGAGCAAGACGAAGGGGAGCAATGAAGGCACAGCCCAGCGCTTGACCTTTGTCACGGCGATTCTTTGAGGCAGCGTGGGAAGCGAGAGATGCCCATGTCCCATCAATCGCCACCACGTCAATCAAGGCCGTAGGCGGTTGGGGCCCGCGGCGCACCGCACTTGCCCCTTGGCTCCGCCTCGAAGCCAGGTCCGAGCGCGCCTTGGGCCCGGGGGCTACTGTCGGCGTCCTGGGAACAGGGGTCCCCGGACTTGCCTGCCTGCGGCCCACAGCGTGGCTCCTCTAATGGCCTGCTACGACCCATCTTCATCAGCAAACACTCAAGACCCTCGGGAGGGGCCAAGCCTCGCGAGGCGGACGACACAAGACCTCCTCAGGGGCAGCCTCACTAGGCTGGCTCGCGAGGAGCGGAGAGATGAAGGCGAGGGGCACCTCATGAGATTCCCGTGACGTGAGCGATGACGACCAAGGCCAGGCGGGCGACAAGCGGGCGCTCGCGGGCGCAGAGTACTGGTTTCCTCTTTGGTGCTAAAGGAGCAGGCGCAGGCGAGGAGTCCCGAGGCATCAGGCAAAGGTTTCCATATCGGTGCAACGAGACCAAGACCAGCAGGACGACATGACGGAGATCATCATGGAGCCCATGACGTCGTCACCACGAGAGCCTTTGACAGGCGAAGACCACCATTTGTCAGGATAGCTTGTACTAGCTATCCCCCTTCAAATTGGCCGTTGTGGGATCCCTTCCCGCCTAAACATTTGGGAAGAGGACCAGGGCCTCTATAAATAGGACTAGCCACCACCGTAGAAGGTAACTCATCTTGGATCGGATCCATTCCATCCTCACACGCACCAGATCACCGAGCTCAAGAACACCTCTCCTCAGGAGGCTGTTCTTCCTTTGTACTTTTTCATCCTCAGCCTACAAGGTAATCCACCACACCACACTGGAGTAGGGTATTACACCACATCGGTGGCCCAGACCAGTATAAACTCTTGTGTCCCTTGTTCCGTGGGTTCGGCGAGCTAGGCCTTGAGATCGTGGTGAGAGTGTGAGCTAGGGGGAGAGAGATCTTCGTGCACACCCCAGCGTTCGAACCTCAACGGTTTTGCCGGAACCCGTAATCTGACAACCTGGGTGGGCACCCACCAGGGCGCGCCCGCCCCCTCCAGGTGTGCCCAGGTGGGTTGTCCCCACCTGGTGGCCCTATAGTCCCTGAAACCGATGCTATAAAATCACATATTGCCAGAAAAAATCAAGGAGAAAAAATTATCGTGTTCCACGAGACGGAGCCGCTGTCACGTGTTGTTCTTCATTGGGAGGCCAGATCTGGAGTTTGTTTGGGGCTCCGGAGAGGGGGATCTTCATTCTTCGTCATCACCAACCCTGCTCCATAGCCAATTCCATGACGCTCCCCACCGAGATTGAGTAATACCTTCATAGGCTCGCTGGTCGGTGAGGAGTTGGATGAGATTCATCATGTAATTGAGTTAGTTTTGGTAGGGCCAGATCCCTAGTATCCACTATGTTGTGAGATTGATGTTGCTATGACTTTGCCATGCTTAATGCTTGTCACTTAGGGCCCGGGTGCCATGATTTCAGACCTGAACTGTTTATGTTATCACCATTATATCCATGTTCTAGATCCTATCTTGCAAGTTATAGTCACCTACTACGTGTTATGATCTGGCAACCCCAGAGTGACAATAGTCAGGACCACTCCCGGTGATGACCGTAGTTTGAGGAGTTCATGTCTTCACCGTGTGTGAATGCCTTGTTCCGGTTCTCTATTAAAAGGAGGCCTTAATATCCCTTAGTTTCCAATTGGACCCCGCTGCCACGGGAGGGTAGGACAAAACATGTCATGCAAGTTCTTTCCATCAGCACGGATGACTATTTACGCAATACATGCCTACATTATATTTATGAACTGGAGCTAGTGTCGTATCGCCCTAGGTTATAACTGTCACATGATGAATATCATCCAACAAATTACCGATCCAATGCCTACTAATTTATCTTATATTGTTCTTGCTAAGTTACTACTGCTATCATTACTGCTGCACTTGTTACAAAACTACTGCTATCACTGTTACCGTTACTATTATTGTTGTCACTATTATCAATACTATCATACTACTTTGCAACTGATCACTTTGTTGTAGTTAATTAATCTGCATGTGTGGTTGAATTGACAACTCAGCTGCTAATACTTACAAATATTCTTTGGCTCCCCTTGTGTCGAATCTATAAATTTGGGTTGGATACTCTACCCTCGAAGACTGTTGCGATCCCCTATACTTGTGGGTTATCAAGCGCGGACCGTACCAGCTTCGACCCTTGAAGGGAGATCTAAACGGAATGCTTCCGCCGAGGCGGACGCACCCGCCCCCTCTGCCCTGGCCCCGTCTGTCCCTGATGGGAGGTTGAGGCATGTCCGGTTTTGACCGCACAGGGCTCGGATCCAGACTGGTGTATGGCCGGATAGGCTCAAGGCCAGGACTTATGCCAGGAGTTATGTCTAGACGTACATCCGGGCTGGTGTCCGACTCTGAGCTGGAGATTCGAGTGTACACCGTCTTTAGCTTACAAGGTTGTGGCCCCTCCTGGGCCTCTTCGACTGTGGCGACGAGGTGGGTGACCAGAGGGGTGTTTATTTCTCCGTCATCGGGTTTAAACCCGATCCAAACGTAGGCCGTGGGCCTGATAACAAAAATTCCCATTGTGCGGAACAGATCTGCCAACTGATCAGCCGGCTGGGCACATAGGGGTGCCGAACACTCCGGTGACTCGATGGGAAACCGTGAGGGCGGCCCATCGGGGTTGGGCTCCGGGGACGGACTTTGAAAAATACCAGATTTTTGTGAGTTCTCTAGCCTTGGGGTCGATGCCTCTGAACTGACGAACCGTTTAATAGGGGTGAGGCCTCCAATCTGGTTGAGGCGATCGATGGGGTTGACACACACCAATATGCCACCAAAGACGACGAGGTGACCAGGGGCGGTAAAGCCCTCGGTATGGGTGCGGTCTCCATCGACCGGTTGAGCCATCTATCCTACCGGCGACCACACAGTGGAACTCTCAATGAAAGCACCAATGTCCGTGTCAAAACTAGCAGACCTCGGGGTAGGGGGTCCCAAGCTATGGATCTAGGATCAATGGGTAACAGGGGACAATGAACACAGTGTTTACCCAGGTTTGGGCCCTCTCAAAGAGGTAAAACCCTACGTCCTACTTGATTGTAATGAGTATATGATGGAGTTTATAGAGTATATCTACCTTGAGATCAACATGAGCTAAACCCTAAGGCTAGGAGGTGAAGAATATAGCTCTGATCCTAATGACCACAACCCTCGGTTTATATAGACACTAATAGGGTTAGGGTTACCAAAGATAGATTACAACCAGAGGGAAAGAGATCTCACCTACCCTTGATTTGAAGGACACACCACGGCTTCACAGGTTTCCGTCACCATACGGCTCCACCAGTCCGGCCCAGGTATAATGGGTCGTCGCCCCGAGGACCCCTTAGTCCATGACTCCCTCACCGGGCTATCTCTTCTTCGATGACTCTAAGCCCCTCGAGCGCAAAATGGTGCTCTCATTGATGTCTAAGCTATGTTAGGTGAACTCCGCTGGTACACCTGCCACATCAAAGGGCTAGAATGTACAAATACCCCAGTTCTCACAAAGAAAATCGACGAGCACATTTTTCCTATGTGGAGCAGGTTGCTCTCCCCCCGGCCCCATCATGACGGTCTTCTCAGGGTCACAGGATGCACCTAGAATTTCTTCGTGTCCCGGCCCGGGGCAGAGACCGACTTGTCCTTCTTGGTCAGAGATCCACCGTCTTCTCGATAATCTGGAGCTCAACAGAGGCGAGGTCAACTTTGCCACCTCGCAGTCGTGTGTGTTCTTGAAGTCACTCTTGATTATGATTATTCCATTGGGACCAATCTTCTTGAGCTGTAGGTACAAATAACAGGGGATCGCCACAAATTTTGCGTATGTTGGTCATCCGAGGAGGGTGTGATAAGCCCCTCCGAAAGGTACGACCTCAAAAAGAGAGGGTCTCAACCGAAAAATATTGGGGTTACAAAGTTGTCCTCCAAAGAGATGTGGCCTAATGAATAGGTCCTCTTTCTAGGAAACATTCCATGGAATTAGGTTGAGGACGGCCGGAGGCGTGAGAGTGGGATGCCCATCTTCTCCATCATCTCAACATCCAAGATGTTAATCCGACCGTCCTGTTGTAGGGTGGAACCCTAAGTGGAGATCTTTTACGAATTGGAGGGGGAATCCCCAAGAACAAGATGAACTCAAGGGGAGATAACAATAGGAACACTCAAGAACAAGTCCAATCACACATCCACTAGACCAAAAAACACACAAGATCCACAAGGTACATGAACAATCAAAGGGAAACAAGATACATGGTAGAGTTCATCCCAAATCCTATGAAGGAGATGAGGGCTTGATGATCTAGATAGATACTTCCCACAAGGGGGGTCTTGAATCCCTAGGGATCTTCTCCAATGGAGGTCTTGTACTCCAATGGAGTCTTCTCTCTCAAGAGGAATCCCACAAGGGGAGATACATGAGCTAAGCTCTATGATTTGTGTCTATTCTTAGCTTAGTCTAAATGGAGGAGGTAGAGGAGTATATATAGGTCCAAGGGATGAAGGGGTAAGCAAGGGCGAAATGGGGATTACATGGGCAAAGCCCGCAAGAACACTTCGTGGGGCCCCATGTGCACGGGTAAGTGGAGCCCGTGCATTGCAGTGGTATCCAGAGACTGACGCATGAGCAATGCGCCGCAGGGTGTTGGGGGAACGAGCGGAAATTCAAAATTTTCCTACGTGTCACCAAGATCTATCTAAGGAGAAACCAGCAGCGAGGGAAGGAGAGTGCATCTACATACCCTTGTAGATCGCTAAGCGGAAGCGTTCATGAGAACGGGGTTGAAGGAGTCGTACTCGTCGTGATCCAAATCACCGGAGATCCTAGTGTCGAGCAGACGGCACCTCCGCGTTCAACACACGTACAGCCCGGTGGCGTCTCCCACGCCTTGATCCAGCAAGGAGAGAGGGAGAGGTTGAGGAAGACTCCGTCGGAAGACAACTGGCGTGGTGGTGATGGAGGAGCATGGCATCCAGCGAGGGCTTCGCCCAAGCACCGCTGGGAGAGGAGGAGGAGGAGGAGGCAGGGCTGCGCCATGGAGAGGTGAAAACTCATGTATTGGGCAGCCCCTAGACTTCAAATATATATAGGGAAGGGAGGGGCTGCGCCCTCTAGGGTTCCCTCCTAGGGGCGGCGGCCAGCCGGATCCCATCTCGGTGGGGAGGCCAAGGGGGAGAGGGAACTTGCCCCCAAGCTGGGTGGGCGCCTCCTCCCAAACCCTAGGCGCCTTGGGCCCTTGTGGGGCGCACCAGCCCACCCGGGCTGGTCCCTCCCCACACTTGGCCCATGCAGCCCTCCTGGGGCGGTGGCCCCACTTGGTGGACCTCAGGACCCTCCCGGTGGTCCCGACGGTACCGATAAACCCAAACTTTTCCTGTGACCAAAACAGGACTTCCCATATAAATCTTTACCTCCGGACCATTCCGAACTCCTCGTGACGTCCGGGATCTCATCCGGACTCAGACATCATTCGGTAACCACATATAAACTTCCTTTATAACCCTAGCGCCATCGAACCTTAAGTGTGTAGACCCTACGGGTTCGGGAACCATGCGAACATGGACCGAGACGTTCTCCGTCAATAACCAACAGCGGGATCTGGATACCCATGTTGGCTCCCACATGATCCACGATGATCTCATCGGATGAACCCACGATGTCAAGGACTCAATCAATCCCGTATTCAATTCCCTTTGTCTAGCGGTATTGTACTTGCCCGAGATTCGATCGTCGGTATGCCGATACCTTGTTCAATCTCGTTACCGGCAAGTCTCTTTACTCGCTCCATAACACATCATCCCGTGATCAACCCCTTGGTCACATTGTGCACATTATGATGATGTCCTACCGAAAGGGGCCCAGAGATACCTCTCCGCTTTACGGAGTGACAAATCCTACCTCGATTCGTGCCAACCCAATGAGACACTTTCAGAGATACCGTAGTGCACCTTTATAGCCACCCGATTACGTTGTGACGCTTTGGTACACCCAAAGCATTCCCTACGGTATCCGGAGTTGCACAATCTCATGGTCTAAGGAAAAAGATACTTGACATTAGAAAAGCTTTAGCATACGAACTACGATCTCTATGCTAGGCTTAGGATTGGGTCTTGTCCATCACATCATTCTCCTAATGATGTGATCCCGTTATCAATGACATCCAATGTCCATGGTCGTGAAACCGTAACCATCTATTGATCAACGAGCTAGTCAACTAGAGGCTTACTAGGGACGTGGTGTTGTCTATGTACCCACACATGTATTTGAGTTTCCTATCAATACAATTATAGCATGGATAATAAACGATTATCATGAACAAGGAAATATAATAACAACTTATTTATTATTGCCTCTAGGGCATATTTCCAACAGTCTCCCACTTGCACTAGAGTCAATAATCTAGTTCACATCGCCATGTGATTAATACTCACAGGTCACATCGCCATGTGACCAACATCCAAAGAGTTTACTAGTGTCACTAAACTAGTTCACATCATCATGTGATTAAGACTCAATGAGTTCTGGGGTTTGATCATGTTTTGCTTGTAAGAGAGGTTTTAGTCAACGGGTCTGCAACATTCAGACCCGTATGTACTTCGCAAATCTCTAGGTCATATCATAAATGCTGCTTCCACGCTCCACTTGGAGCTATTCCAAATGGTTGCTCCACTATAAGTTTCCGTTTTGCTACTCAGAGTCATTCGGATAGGTGTTAAAGCTTGCATCGACGTAACCCTTTACGCCGAACTCTTTATCACCTCCATAATCGAGAAACATGTCCTTATTACTCCAAGGACAATTTTTGACCGCTATCTGGTGATCTACTCCTTGATCACCTTTGTACTCTCTTGCCGATATGTAGCAAGGCACACAACCGGTCGCGGTACTTAGCATAGCATACTGTGAGAGCCTACGTCTAAAGCATAGGGGATGACCTTCGTCCTTTCTCTCTTTTCAAACCGTGGTCGAGCTTTTAAGTCTTAACTTCATACCTTACATCTCGTGCAAGAACTCCTTCTTTGATCGATCCATCTTGAACACCTTCAAGATCATGTCAAGGTATTTGCTCATTTGAAAGTATCATTAAGCGGTTTTTGATCTATCCTCATAGATCTTGATGCTCAATGTTCAAGTAGCTTAATCCAGGTTTTCACTTGAAAAACACTTTTCAAATAACCCTATATGCTTTCCAGAAATTCTACATCATTTCGATCAACAATATGTCAACAACATATACTCATCGGACATTCTATAGTGCTCCCACTCACTTCTTTGGAAATACAAGTTTCTCATAAACTTTGTATAGACCCAAAATCTTTGATCATCTTATCAAAGCGCATATTCCAACTCCGAGATGCTTACTCCGGTCCTTAGAAGGATCATTTGGAGCCGGAGCCATACCTTTAGCATCCTTAGGATCGACAAAACTTTTCTGATTGTATCACATACAACCTTTCCTTACGAAAACCGGTAAGGAAACTCGCCTTGACATCCATCTCGCCAGATTTCATAAATGCAGCTAATGCTAACATGATTCGGACGGACTTAAGCATCGCTACGGATGAGAAAATCTCATCGTAGTCAACTCCTTGAACTTGTGAAAACTCTTCGCCACAAGTCGAGCTTCATAGACGGTGACATTACCGCTCACGTGTGTCTTCTTCTTAAAGATCCATTTATCTCAATGGCTTGCCGATCATCGGCCAAGTCCACCAAAGTCCATGCTTTGTTATGATACATGGATCCTATCTCGGATTTCATGGCTTCTAACCATTTGTCGGAATTTGGGCCCACCATCGCTTCTCCATAGCTCGTAGGTTCATTGTTGTTCAGCAACATGACCTTCAAGACAAGATTACCGCACCACTCAAGCAAGACGCGTCCTTGTCATCCCACGAGGTTCGGTAGTGACTTGATCCGAAACTTCATGATCACTATCATAAGCTTCTACTTCAATTGGTGTAGGCGCCATAGGAACAACTTCCGTGCCCTGCTACACACTAGTTGAAGTGATGGTTCAATAACCTCATCAAGTCTCCACCATCCTCCCACTCAATTTTCGAGACGAACTTTTCCTCGAGAAAGGACCCGATTCAAGAAACAATCCCTATTGCTTTCGGATTTGAATTAGGAGGTATACCCAACTGTTTTGGGTGTCCTATGAAGATGCATTTTATCCGCTTTGGGTTCGAGCTTATCAACCTGAAACTTTTTTCACATAAGCGTCAGCAGCCCCAAACCTTTAAGAAAGCGACAACTTAGGTTTCTCCAAACCATAGTTCAAACGGTGTCGTCTCAACGGAATTACGTGGTGCCCTATTAAAGTGAGTGTGGTTGTCTCTAATGTCCAACCCATGAACGATAGTGGTAATTCGATAAGAGACATCATGGTACGCACCATATCCAATAGGGTGCAACTATGATGTTCGGACACACCATCACACTATGGTGTTCCAAAGCGGTATTTATTGTGAAACAATTTCTACAATGTCTTAATTATGCGTACAAAGCTCGTAACTCGAGATACTCATCTCTATGATCATATCATAGACATTTTATCCTCTTGTCACGATGATCTTCAACTTCACTCTGAAATTACTTGAACCATTCAATAATTCAGACTTGAGTTTCATCAAGTAAATACACTCAAGATTCACTTAAATCATCCGTGAAGTAAGAACATAATGATATTCATTGCATGCCTCGCACTCATTGGACCACACATCAAAATGTGTTACTTCAACAAGTTGCTATCTTTGTTCCATCTTACCGAAACCAAGGCTTTTCACTCATCTTGCCCATGGGGTATGAATTTGCATATCTCAAGTGATTCAAAATCAAGTGAGTCCAAACGATCCATCTGCATGGAGTTTCATCATCATGCGTATACACCAATAGACTTGGTTTGCATGTCTCAAACTTTTCAAAAACGAGTGAGTCCAAAGATCCATCAACATGGAGCTTCTTCATGCGTTTTACACCAATATGACTTACATGGCAGTGCCACAAGTAAGTGGTACTATCAATACTATCTTATACCTTTGGCATGAAAATGTGTATCACTACGATCGAGATTCTATAAACCATTCATTTAGGTGCAAGACCATCGAAGGTGTTATTCAAATAAATAGAGTAACCATTATTCTCCTTAAATGAATATCCGTATTGCGATAGACATAATCCAATCATGTCTATGCTCAACGCAAACACCAAATGACAATAATTATGGTTTAATACTAATCTTGATGGTAGAAGGACCGTGCAATGTTTGATCACATCAAAATTGGAAACACTTCCAACACATATAAATCGGCTCTCCTTTAGCTAGTCTCCATTTATTCCGTAGCTCTTTTATTTCGAAGTTACTAACACTTAGCAACCGAACCGGTATCTTAATACCCTGGTGCTACTAGGAGTACTAGTAAAGTACACATTAACATAATGTATATCCAATATACTTCTATCGACCTTGCCTGCCTTCTTATCTATCAAGTATCTAGGGTAATCCCGCTCCAGTTGTTGTTCCCCTTATCACAGAAGCACTTAGTCTCGGGTTTAGGTTCAACCTTGGGTTTCTTCACTGGAGCAGCAGCTGATTTTCCATTTCGTGAAGTATCCCTTATTGCCCTTGCCCTTCTTGAAACTAGTGGTTTCACCAACCATCAACAATTGATGCTCCTTCTTGACTTCTACTTTCACGGTGTCAAACATCGCGAATATTTCAAAGATCATCTATCCCTGATATGTTATAGTTCATCACGAAGCTCTAGTAGCTTGGTGGCAATGACTTTGGAGAAACATCACTATCTCATCTGGAAGATCAACTCCCACTCGATTCAAGTGATTTTTGCACTCGGACAATCTGAGCACTAGCCCAACGATTGAGCTTTTCTCCCTTAGTTTGCAGGTTAAGAAAATCATCGGAGGTCTTATACCTCTTGACGTGGGCACGAGCCTGAAATCCCAATTTCAGCCCTCAGAACATCTCATATGTTCCGCGACGTTTCAAAACCGGCTTTGGTGCCTCAATTCTAAGCCGTTTAACATTACCGAACTATCACGTAGTCATCAAAACGTGTGTGTCAGATGTTCGCAACATCCACAGACCACGTTCGAGGTCTAGCACACCGAGCGGTGCATTAAGGACATAAGCTTTCTACTGACCGCATAATTGCTACTGTCAACTTTCAACTATATTTTCTCTAGGAACATATCTAAACAGTGGAACTAAAGCGCGAGCTTACGACATAATTTGCAAAAGGTCTTTTGACTATGTTCGTGATAATTAAGTTCATCTTATGAACTCCCACTCGTGAATAGACATCCCTCCTCGTCATCTAAGTGATTACATGATTCGAGTCAACTAGGCCGTGTCCGATCATCACGTGAAGACAGACTAGTCATCATCGGTGAACATCTTCATGTTGATCGTATCTACTATACGACTCATGCTCGACCTTTCGGTCTCTGTGTGTTCCGGAGGCCATGTCTCGTACATGCTAGGCTCGCTGGTTAACCCTAAGTGTTTCGCGTGTGTAAATCTATCTTACACCCGTTGTATGTGAACGTAAGAATCCATCACACCCGATCATCACATGGTGCTTAGAAGCAACGAACTTTAGCAACGGTGCACAGTTAGGGGAGAACACTTCTTGAAATTGTTGTAAGGGATCATCTTATTTACTACCGTCGTTCTAAGTAAACAAGATGCATAAACATAATAAACATCACATGCAATTATATAGTAGTGACATGATATGGCCAATATCATATAGCTCCATTGATCTCCATCTTCTGGGCTCCATGATCATCATCGTCACCGGCATGACACCATGATCTCCATCATCATGATCTCCATCATCGTGTCTTCATGAAGTTGTCTCGCCAACTATTACTTCTACTACTATGGCTACAGTTTAGCAATATAGTAAAAGTAATTACATGGCGTTGTTTAATGACACGCAGGTCATACAATAAATAAAGACAACTCCTATGGCTCCTGCCGGTTGTCATACTCATCGACATGCAAGTCGTGAATCCTATTACAAGAACATGATCAATCTCATACATCACATATCATTCATCACATTCTTCTTGGCCATATCACATCACATAGCATACCCCTGCAAAAACAAGTTAGACGTCCTCTAATTGTTGTTTGCATGTTTTACGTGGCTGCTATGGGTTTCTAGCAAGAACGTTCTTACCTCGCAAAACCACAACGTGATATGCCAATTGCTATTTACCCTTCATAAGGACCCTTTTCATCGAATCCGTTCCGACTAAAGTGGGAGAGACTGCACCCGCTAGCCACCTTATGCACCAAGTGCATGTCACCGGTGGAACCTGTCTCACGTAAGTGTATGCGTGTAAGGTCGGTCCGGCCGCTTCATCCCACAATACCGTCGAAACAAGATTGGACTAGTAACGGCAAGCATATTGAACAAAATCAACGCCCACAACTACTTTGTGTTCTACTCGTGCAAAGAATCTACGCAATAGACCTAGCTCATGATGCCAGTGTTGGGGAACGTAGCAGAAATTCAAAATTTTCCTACGTGTCACCAAGATCTATCTATGGAGAAACCAGCAACGAGGGGAAGGAGAGTGCATCTACATACCCTTGTAGATCGCTAAGCGGAAGCGTTCATGAGAACGGGGTTGAAGGAGTCGCACTCGCCGTGATCCAAATCACCGGAGATCCTAGTGCCGAATCTGGACGACACCTCCGCGCTCAACACACGTGACAGCTGGAAGTGACGCCTCCCACGCCTTGATCCAGCAAGGAGAGAGGGAGAGGTTGAGGAAGACTCCATCCAGCAGCAGCACAACGGCATGGTGGTGATGGAGGAGCATGGCAATCCAAATAGGGCTTCGCCAAGCACCAAGGGAGAGGAGGAGGAGGAGAGGCAGGGCTGCGCCATGGAGAGGTGAAAACTCATCTGTTGGGCAGCCCCTAGACCTCAAATATATATAGGGGGAGGGGAGGGGGCTACGCCCACTCTAGGGTTCCCTCCCAGGGGCGGCGGCCAGCCTGCATCCCATCTGGTGCGGCCAAGAGGTGGAGAGGGAAACTTGCCCCCAAGCCAGGTGGGGCGCCTCCCCAAACCCTAGGCGCTTTGGGCCTTGTGGGGGCGACCAGCCCACCTGGGCTGGTCCTCCCACACTTGGCCCATGCAGCCTCCGGGGCAGTGGCCCCACTTGGTGGACCCCTGACCCTCCCGGTGGTCCCAGACGTTACCGATAAACCCAAACTTTTCCGGTGACCAAAACAGGACTTCCCATATATAAATCTTTACCTCCGACCACTCCGAACTCCTCGTGACGTCCGGGATCTCATCCGGGACTCCAACATCATTCGCAACCACATATAAACTTCCTTTATACCCTAGCGCCATCGAACCTTATGTGTAGACCCTACGGGTTCGGGAACCATGCGCATATGACCGAGGCGTTCTCCGGTCAATAACCAACAGCGGGATCTGGATACCCATGTTGGCTCCCACATGATCCACGATGATCTCATCGGATGAACCACGATGTCAAGGACTCAATCAATCCCGTATTCAATTCCCTTTGTCTAGCGGTATTGTACTTGCCCGAGATTCGATCGTCGGTATGCAGATATCTTGTTCAATCTCGTTACCGGCAGAAGTCTCTTTACTGCTCCAGAACACATCATCCCGTGATCAACCCCTTGGTCACATTGTGCACATTATGATGATGTCCTACCGAGTGGGCCCAGAGATACCTCTCCGCTTACACGGAGTGACAAATCCCAGTCTCGATTCGGCCAACCCAATGTGACACTTTCGGAGATACCTGTAGTGCACCTTTATAGCCACCCAGTTACGTTGTGACATTTGGTACACCCAAAGCATTCCTACGGTATCCGGGAGTTGCACAAAATCATGGTCTAAGGAAAAGATACTTGACATTAGATAAGCTTTAGCATACGAACTACACGATCTCTATGCTAGGCTTAGGATTGGGTCTTGTCCATCACATCATTCTCCTAATGATGTGATCCCGTTATCAATGACATCCAATGTCCATGGTCGTGAAACCGTAACCATCTATTGATCAACGAGCTAGTCAATGACTAGAGGCTTACTAGGGACGTGGTGTTGTCTATGTACCCACACATGTATTTGAGTTTCCTATCAATACAATTATAGCATGGATAATAAACGATTATCATGAACAAGGAAATATAATAATAACTTATTTATTATTGCCTCTAGGGCATATTTCCAACACGGGGTCCGTGAGGCCCGTGGAACGGGGTCCCTGTGGCACAATTGACACGCCTGCGCGCAGCACGGGTCGCCTGGGAGCTGCTGCCTTCTTCTTGGCACTTCCTTCTCCGCCTGTGCTTCCCTCTTGGATGGTGTAGATGTTCTCTTCTTCTTGGACTCCTCCTCGATGAATGTGTAGCTCCGCTCACACCTATGTAGGCACACGAGAGAGGGGTCAAGAAGTATACCATCCTCGAGAGGTACAAATGGGCATGTGTAAAGGAGATGATTCACGTTTGTTTGTATGAAGTAGATGTGGCACGTGTCACTTGCCAAATGTACTCTTGACATGGTGATGTCCATAGGATGCTCCGCATCATCCCCTCCCCCTCGGGAAAGATCCGACCTCGGATCGTGATCGTCATTACCATGGAAACGGTTGTCGTGGACGGACTTGTAGTTGGACGGAGTTGAAGACATGGTGCATTCCAAGTACTCCAAGGTGTCTCCGGAGTGGTATACATGCAAAAAGAGAAAACACAAGCGACACTCGGAAATACAATGGTTAGCGCACACAAAGTGTCCATCAAGTAAATATGAGTCCGATTGGCAAGATTGTGCATGGCAAGACACATGATGCTTATCCAAAAGATGTAGAATGATATGTAATGCATTCATGGGGGCAAAAGCATTCATTGTGCACAGCAATGTGTTGTGAATATGATCAAGGCAACCACGGTGCAAAATAATGTCATAGTGAGACGGTTTATCAATAGCATGAATATGGCAATGGATGCTCAATATGATTATGTTATCATGCAATTGATGGTAGGCAATGCGATCATTATGTATGAATATGCCATCAAGAAAGATCACAACAAATTTGCTAAGGAAATGCACAAGCTCATATATCATGGATGACATAGGAATATAAGGTGCAACAAGGCAGACATAATGCGAGTCAATCCATGCATAAGATGCAAATTTGTTATGGGTGGTGCTATACCATAGCTCAATGTCGTGGCACTCCTCAACTTGAAGGTCCATAGGGTCCATCTCCAATGTCGTTCCTCCATCCAATAGATAGAACATGTAGACAAGAAGAAGGAGACAACGATGAAAGTATGGCCCATCCAATATGCATATTTGAGGATGACTCAAAGGGAAGGAGGTCACCTTTAGGAGTTTCTCAAGGATGTTGGAGTTACACATCTTGTATGCCTTCACATAACCAATATGTCTCGTGATGGTACCTCCTCGTGAATCCTTCAAAATGGAAGAACATGACAAACACTCAGAAAAACAAATGAGCTTAGTGCAAATGTAACACCTATCATTCGTGTGGTGAAATACCCAACAAGTGTTTTTATCATTATTATCATAAGAAAGGACAAGGGTACATGGCATAGTATGTAGGCATAAGATGCGAGAACAACCAAGTGCAATAAGCTCAAAGAAGTAAGCATGCTTCACAAGTAATGTGTCCAAGTCTCCATGATCAATAAGCATAGCAACTTGACACTCAATAGCAATGATAATGATCAAGTCAAGCAAGCTAGTAGTGCGAAGATGCAACATACTAGGAGGAATCATGGCAAGCATGTCATGTGTGCAAATAGTGGGCATGAATAATGCACATGACATATCACAAGCAGGAAAGCAAGATATGAGCAAGAGATCATCAATGTATTGGCGAGAGGCCACATGTAAATAGCAATGGACATCATGACTCTCCCAACACAACAATCAACAATAGCATAAAGCATGTATAGAACATGGCAATAGCAACAAGGATCTCCACCAAGCATGCAAATACACATAGGAGTAGCATAATGGTGAATCATGGGTAGATGCAAGCAAGGGTCACAATTGCATGGCAAAATCATGTAAAGAGGCATAACATGCAAAGTGAACAAGATACAATGGGCATAAAGTAACAAGTGATATATAGCCCATAGCCTTGTGATAGCCAAGTAGAAGAGATGCGCATAGTCGTTGCGCAAAGAGAATGGTAGGACGGACAATCCACGGGATCCCAAATCGTCGTTGCTCTCAAGAGCTCGTTTCATCAACTCTTGGGACTGAGAGGTTGACGAGTATACGTGAGTACCTACACACAACAAAAACAAAGGGAAAATTTTGTGTGCGTGGTAGATGTACACATCATCCATCATGATGCGCACGTGCTTGTGTTGGTTAGCACAAAATATCCAATGCTCAAATAAATGAGTCGCGTGATATAGAAACATGTCATCCATCATGAGAGGTTTGTTATTATGTATAGCATAATGGAGACTCAAATTGTGTAATTCATCACGAGCAATACATAGAGCATTGTTATTCATGGAATGCATATGGTGCACGCAATTATGGGAATCATGCAAAGTATGGAATGCATCAAAATCTCGTAATATGTATGAGGAAACTATGAGGGTCTCCTCATGAGCATTAGTGGAAACATCACATGGAGAATATTGACAACATCCAAAACAATGCATATCCAAAGCAATGTGTTCATGGCATGGCATAGTAGATGAATTGTGCAAATCATGGAAAGCAAGCATGGCAATATCATCACAAGAGAAGCAAAAACCAATGACCATCATCTCGTCATCTATGACATATGTGCAAATAGGATTTATTTTAATGGGGCATGCATAGTTACTATGTTGAGATTGTAATGATGCAATATGGGAGATCTCACTCATAGCATATGACAAGGTTAATGGGTTGTCGAACATGATGTGACCAAAAGAATTTTCACATGATATCCTATGGAGCATAGCATCACAACTAGGCAAATCAACATGCTCATCATCATATTCATCATAAATAGGTAAGTCATGACATGAGGAAGTCGCACTAGCATGAAGTATGGTAACAGGTGTGTCAACATCATGCAAGCAATCATTGTGAATATAGTCCACTAGTGGGACAAGTGAAGCACCATCACATATGTTACCTTTGGAGCATCGCTCATGTGTTGTAGGTGAGGTGTCGAAGATCCAATCATTGTCATCTTCATCGTGATGGAACCATGTGGGGGGTGCATCATCATCCACCATGGCCATCGTTGTCTCCGTTGGAGGTATGGACTCGTCGAGGAAAGGCATGTCGTCATGTAGGAGACCTAGCACCAAAGAAGAAAACACACTCGGAGTAGAAGTTAAGTCGTTAGAAATCATAGTGGCCTCACGTGCCGTCTCAACTACTTCACTCACTAAGTGTTGTGGCTCACTCACTCCCGGAAAGATGCTCTCACTCATATGGTAGGTGGAGTCACTCATGCTCTCAACCTCACATAGGATGTGTTGCATAATCTCGTGTGTGGGGCTAGTGGTGGTCACACTCATCCTCTCATAGGAAATGCTCTCAATGTCACATATGGTGGAGGCACTCATATCACTCATGTTGGGGTGGCTCTCCTCACATGGGAAATGCGGCATCTCGTCATACGTGGGAGTCGGAGAGATGTAGGTGCAAAAGTCTCCATGCTCAATCATGTCGTGGTCGTAGCCGTGGATGAAGTCCGAAGATGGCACATCATCACTCTCCTCCATGACCGAAGGGAAAATCCCATGCTCGATCATCTCGTCACCGTTGCCGTGGATGAAGGCCGATGTAGGCATACTCGTCGGAGGTAGGCGAAGATGCCGCACGTCCAAAGGCGAAGACGCCTTGATAACACTTGGCGAAGATGCCAAAGTGGTGGTAGTAGTAGTTGTAGCATCCTCTTGGTGGTGCTTGTCTCGCGGTCTTCTCTTGTGCTCATGAAGTTTTCCCGTAGCTTGATGTAGAGCTTGTTGGGACTTGTAGGTTTGCACTTGTCGAGCATCTTCATGATGATGGTGTCGTTGTGCTTGAGCTTGATGGCGTTCCAAAGGTTTGCTACTTGAGCGTCGCCGCCTTGAAGATGACGAAGAGGAAGAAGACTTGTAGTTGGCCCACATGTGTCGGATGTCATCCAATTGTGCAGCCAACTTGGTGTCGATGTATTCCCTTCTCCGTGCTTCGCGTTGGTGAATGTCAACGGTGAGTCGCTCAATGCCTCGCATTGCTTGTTGTAGTCCTAAGATGGGCGTTTTGGTGATGTAGTTGTTCGCGTCGTCGTTGTCGTGGAAGACCGGAGATGAAATGCCTTGCCTATCCATCACAAGACTCGAGAAAATGTGAGTGGAAGAAAGGAAAGAACTAGACCAAATGTACCTTTCCAATGTTGAAGATGGATCAATGATCACTCAATAATGTAACAAGGAAATAGCACAATTGGTACCGGATCTTGTCAATTCTCACACCTACACAAGTAAGGCTTATGGTGGAGCTCGGTGAGGATAGTGGCACAAAAGTTTGATGCAAAATGTTAGCAAGAGTCAATAATGTTGGAAAAGATTCAAAAATTACTTGCAAGTGAAACAAGTAGACCAATAGCAATGAATGGCACACGGAAACGCATTAACACGGATAGATAAATGGGGTCGTGCAACAAAGGAATGAGCACAAAATGTGGAATCCACGGAAAACGCTCGTGTTGCACAACTCAAGAGAGACGCTAGCACGATTGCTCAATAGGCGGATACGACACTTGTGCACAAAGTATAAGATGCAAAATGTATCAACTTTCTATCCCAAGTATGCTATATATGTATGATGCTCCGGTGTTTCGCACACGATGATGCAAGATGATCAATATGAATATGATATGCAATGTGGCGATGCTATGGCTATTGCTTACAAGCTCTTTTCTCTCTTTTTATTTTTTCTTAAAAGCTTTTTTTTCATATGGCCACTTATGCAAAATGCTCAAACCAAGATAGCAATTGTGTATATGCGGGAACAATCTTGTGACACAAGAGATGATATGATACCAATATGATATGGTATGTATGCAATGGGAGGTGTAGATCGATGATTACTAATGTGCACAAGTAACGTTGTCAGCAATACTCAAAGGTTAGTCTCGATAGGCAAGTGACGCAAAATGGGCTAAGAGTTATCAATGTAATGGCAAGAATGTACAATGATGGGATACCACGATACCAAGGTGATATAGAGGTTACCGTTCTTGCATACGGTTAGTGTGTCAAAATGGTGAAGTGGTCGATGTCGAATCCTTGGCGAACTTGAGCGGCGGTGTTGTCGATGTCGAACCGTTCCTAGTTAGCCGAAACACCCTAGGAAACAGAAAAACCGCAAACTCAAAATCTCCAAAGGCAAATGTCAAATGGTGGTAGCGGAATGTGTTGGTGGTTCCAGAGTTGGCAATGCAGAAGTGGTGGTGGTGGTTGAAGAAGAAGCAACTGTCCCTAAGTATCCGAAACACCTTAGGAGACTCAAGTCACAACTCAAACAACCACAAATGCTAAATGGAGCAAAATGGGTTAGGTTGCGGAAGGCTAGGGTGGTTTTGCGGAGGAGCTGGTGGAGGGTCTAGGCAAAGATGCCAAAATGTCAAAAATTTTGATGGAGTCAAATGGTGTTGGAACCTATCTAGATGTGGGGGATGTCAATAGCTACCCAACGATCTAAAGAACGCAAAAATCGGACTCAGGATGTGGAAGTTATGCCCAAAACGGTGAAGTGCTGGCGGCTGACCTAGGGGGGTGGGTCGTGCGTGCGGGGATAGGAGCCCGTGGGCACGGGGTCCCGTGCGCATAGTACAGGTCTATGGGCACGGGGTGTCCAGAGACCTTTCGGGGGCCCGTGTGCACGGGGTCTGGGGTCCGTGGGCACGGGGTGGGCGGAAATTTCGTGGCAGAAATTGGAGATTTTTTGGGCAAAATTGGAGAGATTTTGGGGATGGATGGTGGGGAAAAGATGGGGGAAGGCTAGATCCACTTGAAACCAAGCAAATCCATGGATCAAATCCAACAAAACCTCATCAAACCAACAAATCACAAAAAAAATTGGGGCTATTTTTTGTGGGGATTTTCTAAATTGGGACAAAATCAACAAAACTAGGCTAGAAAACAAAGAGGGGGGCTCCAATTTGGTGATCAACGTGGCTCTAGATACCAAGATGTTGTAGGGTGGAACCCTAAGTGGAGATCTTTCACGAATTGGAGGGGGAATCCCCAATAACATGATGAACACAAGGGGAGATAACAAGAGGAACACTCAAGAACAAGTCCAATCCCACATCCACTAGACCAACAAACACACAAGATCCACAAGGTACATGAACAATCAAAGAGAAACAAGATACATGGTAGAGTTCATCCCAGATCCCATGAAGGAGACGAGGGCTTGATGATCTAGATAGATCCTTCCCACAAGGGGGGTCTTGAATCCCTAGGGATCTTCTCCAACGGAGGTCTTGTACTGCAATGGAGTCTTCTCTATCAAGAGGAATCCCACAAGGGGAGATACATGAGCTAAGCTCTATGATTTGTGTCTATTCTTAGCTAAGTCTAAATGGAGGAGGAAGAGGAGTATATATAGGTCCAAGGGATGAAGGGGTAAGCAGGGGCGAAATGGGGCGAAATGGGGATTACATGGGCAAAGCCTGCAGCAACACTCAGGGGGCCCCATGTTTACGGGGTAAGTGGAGCCCGTGCGCAGGGGGTATTCAGAGACCTGACACATGAGCCGTCTTGCAAGACGGTCCTGGTGAGGCCCGTGGACAGCCGGGTCCCGTGGGCCTGCAGTGACACGCCCGTCGCCGTGGTCGCCTGTGAGTCAGCTGCTTTGCCTTCTTCTTGGCGCTTCCTTCTCCTTCCTGTGCTTCCCTCTTGGATGGTGTAGATGTTCTCTTCTTCTTGGACTCCTCCTTGATGGATGTGTAGCTCCGCTCACACCTATGTAGGCACGCGAGAGAGGGGTCAAGTAGTAGACCATCCTCGAGAGGTACAAGTGGGCACGTGTAAAGGAGATGATTCACCTTTGTATGTATGAAGTAGATGTGGCACGTGTCACTTGCCAAATGGACTCTTGACATGGTGATGTCCATAGGATTCTCCGCATCACGTCCATGAGCACCTTGGAAAAATGGCAAATCCCGATGATCGGCTTGAGCACCAGGGCAGTTCTCCCTAGATTGGGAATGCAGTTCGGGATATCAGAGTGGTCGAAGGATACCGCGGAGTCAAACCAATCAAAGGTGATCTTTCGGACTCACTTAAATTCTAGCGAAACACCACATTCACCTTCTTCACGTATTTGGGGAACACCTTCCCGGCTCTGCCACCGCCACCCTTATTCTCGTTGCCACGCGCCATCACACAGGCTTGACCTTGTGATACGTCTCCGCTGTATCTGTAATTTTTGATTGTTTCATGACAATATTCTACAAATTTCATATACTTTTTGCAACATTTTATATTATTTTTGGGACTAATGTATTGATCTAGTGCCCAGTGATAGTTTCTGTTTTTTTGCATGTTTTTCGTTTTGCAGAAAATCCATATCAAACAAAGTCCAAACGCGATAAAATTTTATGGAGATTTATTTTGGAATACATATAATTTTCGGGAAGAAGAATCAACACAAGACGATGCCCGAGGGCCTCACAAGGTAACAGGGCGTGCCATAGGTGGTATGGCACGCTGTGTTGCCTTGTGACTCCCTCATAAGTCGGTTGGAGCCCTTCTTTCGCCACAAGAAAGATAATTTCTAGAGTAAAATGGTGTTAAAATTTCAGTCCAATCGAAGTTATGGATCTTCATAATATAAAGAACGGCGAAGGGGTCCAAAAACAAATGCGAAAGAGAAGAGAAACGGAGAGAGATCTAATCCCGGAGGGGCTCCTGCCCTCTGGGAGCCATGGTGGCCAAGGACCAGAGGGAAACCGTCCTCCCATATAGGGGGAGGCCAAGCAAGAAGGAGGGGTATCTCTCCCCCCTCTCTCCCGGCAGTGAGGGAGCGCCCACCGGGTGAATTATCGTGATGACGATCTACACCAACAACTTCGCCGCCATCATCACCAACTCTCCCAGCCCCCCTCTATGCAACAGTGTAACCACTCTATTCCCGTAGTAATCTCTACTTAAACATGGTGCTTAAGGCTATATATTATTATCCAATGATGTGTGACAATCCTACGATGTTTGAGTAGATTTCTTTTGTCCTACGGGTTAATTATGGTATTGTATGATTCATATGAGTTGTATGTTGATATGGTGTTGTCCTATGGTGCCCTCCGTGTCGCGCAAGTGTGTGGGATTGCCGCTTCAGGGTGTTGTAACACGTTCATGATTCACTTATAGTGGGTTGCCAGAATGATAGAAGCTTAAACCCGAGTAAGGGGGTTGTTGCGTATGGGAGTAAAGAGGACTTGTTACTTATTGCTATGGTTGATTTTTACCTTAATGATCTTTAGTAGTTGGGGATGCTTGCTAGATTTCCAATCATAAGTGCATGTGATCCAAGTATGGAAAGTGTGTTAGCTTACGCCTCTCCCTCATTGCATATGATAAGTATCTATTGTGTTATATTCAATTGCCTATGGACAATCTTTCTCTTTGTGTTACAAAAAGCTCTGTACTAAAACAAACTAACCTTTATTATCTAGCTAAGTACTTCTAGTTTTATTCTTACAAACCTATCCTATTAAACCTGCAAAGTAGTTTTATTCTGGTTCTAGGTAAAGCGAACGTTAAGTGTGTGTAGAGTTCTATCAGTGGTCGATAGAACTTGAGAGAATATCAATTCTAACTTTAGCTCCTTGTTTGGTTCGACACTCTTACTTACCGAAAAAGGCTTGACCTCTTATACTTGTGAGTTATCACCTTGTGGTGGTGGGGTTTGTAGGAAGAAAGAAAGAAGAGTTATGCATGTGAACTGCTCTGTCAACGGCGGAGGAACGCGTGCACGCGAAAGGTGAAGAACGGCTGGGGAGTAATGGATTAAAGCCTTGCTACCGTGTGCCTCTCCTGCCTCTATAGCTCCGCGGGACAACCAAATAGGCGCCTGAATGACGGTGGCACGCTATCCATGATTGCCTACCAAAACCGCGCACTACGTGTACACTTTATGTGAAATTCGGGGGTGGTGAAGACGGAACAGGAATCAAATCGCCAGCTAAACCATCCCCTCACATTAAGTGTGACATTTGATGGGGTATAACCTCCATTGGGGTCGCACTGCCTTGTACTGCCTCGAACTACGTGTTTCACTAGTAGCAAACGAGCATTAGAAGTGGGCCGTAGGAGCAACTTCGACCAAACAGAATAAAGCCACTTGTAATACCCCCACCAGAGTTGGTTATTATTGTATACAAAGCCCCGAAGATGGCTAGGAATAGGGAATCACCAATAGTAAATATTGGAGATAGTTGATAATTAGAAGCCGCTTCTAATGTCTCACCAGCCACAAGCGGTTTCTCCAAGAAACCGCTTGCGGCTAGTGAGTGCAATTTCTCCAAGAGAAATCACATGCGGCTAGTGAGTACGCCTTTGACTAGTGAGTCCAGTCTCTCCAAGAAACTGCTTGCGAATGGTGAGTACCTCAGGGCACCACCTTTCAGTTTTCTTTGTTCATGGGTTCTAGGCCATCACCCCATTCATTTTTCGTCCATTTCCCTTCCCCTTCCCTAGTTCACGACCAAACCCTAGCAAGAAAAACCCTAGCACCACCGCTGCAACGTTCACCTTGCCTAGCACGCTAACTCGCCTAGGCATCTTTGGTGGTGATCCTCTGCCTAACAGGGCGGCGCCATGGCAGGTTAGCCCATTAATTTGTGGTGGCATAGTGACAGATCTGATGGACAGTGTTGCCTTAATCCTCACCGCGGCCCCACCCACCCCCAATCTTCTCCTTCGTCGTAAGCATCGGATATTATAGGGTTCTTCCTCGCCGCCTCCATCATTACATAGGCTCGATCCATCGCCGACGAGCCCCGAAGTGGCCAAAAACCGAGCCTTGTGAGGTTGGGGAAGCATATGGTGCCCCACATTGGAGCCCCCGCCTGCCAACAGTGCCATGATAGTCCTTCTTCACTGTTTTCATGGACGAGCGCCCCTCCACTCCCATCGGCTTGGCCTTGAGATCCTCGTGGACTATGCACGCTGACGAGACTTCACACTACAACAGCGGCTCTGTCGAATCCATCCACAAACTGTAGAGGGCTGGCGTCATTGTTGCTCCAATTTCGTTGTCGCTACAACGTTGGTGTTCCTTTGCTGCTACAACTTTCCCATTGTTTGAAAAACCTTGAACACATCCTAGAATCCCAAGCCGATTTCTATTTTTAGGGTGGTCGTGAAAGCACGGTATAATCAAAATTGCTTTATAGTTTTAATTAGGTGTATGGGTTTCATTGCTCAAAACATTGGACACACTCAGAGAGGAGTCACTTGCAACACATGGATATGGGTTGATCTCCTAATGCTTTGTGTAAATCAAATGCTTGACTACTACTATCTAACACTGAGAGAGAATGTAGATGATGTGCTCATAGGCACACACGAGAAGCATGGCCAAATCAAGGAGAACCAATTCCAAATCAATGATATGCAAGCCCAAATCAACGAGATGCAACCCCAATGAAGGAATTTGAGAAGCTTTCCCATGCTCTGCTAGTTGCTGCAGTGATTTTGTTCATACCCCCGGATCAATTGCAATTGTTCTTTTTGTGGGAGTCATTGCATTGATGAGGTTCTTAGTTTAGGCACAATGAGTATAGCTATTGAGTATGTAGTGGGACCCATGTAGCGACCCGACCAAAATAGATCGAAGTCTCTGTGCTTAAGTGCCATCCCTGGATCTGTATGCTAGCACACACAGTACTTGACGAAATATACAGAGTTCAATCACACAATTATTACGTCGGGGTCCTCAAAAGAGTATTTATTACATAAATATGGCTGAAGGCCATCTAAAATAAATAATTGTCGAAGCACCATAGGTAAATGAGTCCATCAACTCCACGAGAAATGATGAGTGCGGACAACGACCTATCGCACTTTAATCCTCGTCAGAAAGCCCCGCAACATGAGACATTGCAGTCGTGTAGGTTAGCACATGGAATATGTTGGCAATGTCACACCATAGAATAATAATGAAATTTCTACCACTGTTGGAATATAGCTGGTGGAGGCTCTAAGTTTAGTTTTGCACAAAGCTAATTTTATCCTACATCAAATTATTTAAACTATTACTACAAATTTGCCATTATTGAGATGGTTCCTCCAACTCAAACCAAAATCCCAAGTTGTTATTAACCCAATTCATTAAATTAATTTTGATGATGAGATCACACGATAAATCACTTCTAGACGCTCAAAATTGTCCATAACCGGGGACACGGGCAATCATGATTAGTTTTTACACTCTGCAGAGATTTGCGAACTTTTCCCCAGAAGACGACCACCTCCATGATCGAAAGATCGAGACATTGTCTTTCAGAGAGCTTTCCTTAACCACTGGTATTGCCCCATCCCAACTATAACCCACTATCTCTCATAGCACTACCTGATCAGAGTCACTACAAAGATCAACCAAGCCAGAGCCCATAATGACTTGTGGATGCACACGTAAGCTTCTAGTCATGAAGTGTCGTTTGATCCCTTTGAACCTGGGTGGCTTTCCATAAAGAGTGATCACTGGGTCCTCCAGGATACTTGGCCAAGTCCTTGGTTATTCTAAGGTGCCCCTCACATTGCAACCGTTCCACCTAGAGATGTATTAAAGTTATTAAAGTTGGACCTATTTACCACTCTCTCACAACTTGCATGAATCACACATACCACCCCGTCTACAAAAGCATGGCTGAGCAAACTGACTTAACAAGCAACGATAAATTCCCGGGGTGTTTCAAGGATAATGGCTTCCTACCTCAATGAACTACAAAGCATTGCCACAACTCTCAAATCCTACTCATGCAAAGTATAACGGTGGAACTAATGAATAGTAAAACATAGGTAATCAAAGAATGATCAAAGTGTGAACTTGCCTTGCTGAAAGTTGTTGGAGTCTAATGATTGGTAATACTCAGCCTCGCACTCCGGACAACTAGCGTAAGCAAACAATAACTTACATAAGCAATCAAGCAAAGATTGAAAAAGAAAACGAAGATAATACTTATAAAAACTACAAAAAGAACCAAATAAAGTTTTTGTACAGAAAAACAATTTTAACAGTAGTAAAGTTATGTGTCTATGGTCTCTATGAAAAGTACATGTCAAGAGCTTCAACTAGCAAAAAGAATCAATTCAAACGGAGTTATGAAACTAAAGTTATCACCTAAACAAGTTCAAACTTAGATCTGATCAAATTCAAATTTTAAATCTTCAAAAATATATTCGGTTTAGGCCACTGGATATATGAGATAAATATGAACCAGTAGGAAAAAGAATCACTACATTTGGATCTATAGAATTAAAGATGTGATAAAAACAAAATTTGGATTGAATCTGAAACTGAAAACATTAAATGCCGGCCGACCGTGGCAGTAGTGCCACGTGGCGCACTATGATTGGATCCGGGCTTCATAGCGAGGGGATGGCCGAAACTTGAAGAAATCGGAGGTGCAGCTAAATAGAAGAAAAATCGACGGCTCGGTTCGATGTAAACCGGAATAAAACTATAACTAAAACTGATCTAATAAACTGATCTAATAAACTATAACTATTCGATTGAATCTAATCCAGGCCATTGAAGTAAAATGGAACGGTGCTGGTCTTACAGCGGCGGCGGGACGTTGAAGACAACGACGAGGAGCTCGGGCATTGTCGACGGCAGCGTTCCGCTGATCGTTGGTGTCGCCGGAGAGGTCGGGTGGATGTGACGGAGCGAGATGGTTCCGGTGGTGGTGTCAGTGGAGCTCAAAGACGTCTGTGGAGAGCGGAGCGATGACGATAAAGCTCGAGTGAACTACGGCTCCGGTGGTGGGCGTGCGAGCTCGGGGTGGCTTCTCCTGTGTACCCTGGGTGGCGTAGCGATATGAAACGAGCTCGCAACGGCGAGTGAAAGATATTGACAGAGAGATAGGTCACGGGTAGGCTCACTGGCGAGGTAATCGAGCGGCGAAGTCCATGGCTCCGGCGAGATTGGAACAGCGCGTGTGTGCGCTACGGGTAGTTTTGAAGAGGGGTTTTAGGGGAATCGAAAGAGAGGTTCTCCAAGGATTTATAGGACGCAATTCTTCGGGAGGGGGTCCACTCGGGTTAGGGTTTTGGACGAGCGAGGGTGCGGTCGTGCGCGGGCCGGACTCCGGCTTGGCGTGCGTGAGAAGATGACCGGGCAGAGGAAAGGGATGGGTACGAGCCCCACTGGTCAGTGAGCACGGGAGAGAGGGACGGGCTGCGGACGACCGACCCGAAGCCATTTCGGCGTGCGGCTAGTCCTTGGGCCGTTTTGGCAGTGGGCCGGCTGGCTAGCACCGGTCTGGCGCAGCTAGATTTTTTTAAAATGAAAACAGAGTTTTTCTTATTTCTATTTTACAGAAATAGTAAAACCCAGAAAACACAAACTAAATTAAATCTAAAAATACCAGAAAAAATCAAATAAACATTTGGCAATATATGAGCCATGTGAACTTTTTATCTGGCCTAAATATTTATTTTAAGTAAACATTTTTGCTATACTAATAAAATTAGCAATAAAAATAATTCGCAAATAAATCCAAACAAATAATTTTTTATTCCAAGACAAATTTCCATTAATTTTTAGAAGAACAGGGAGGCTCCTCCCTGGTTCGATTATTTTATTTCTGTTGTTGAAGAAGTCATATTTTCTTCTCTCTTTATTTGTATAAATGGAAGTGAATATTTGAAACCCCACTTGATTCACATTTTCTTCCAACTCTTTCTTATGGTCCTTGAGTTGCATAAAGTATTGAATCATAATTTAAATAAAAACCAGTGGAAAGGGAAATGCATAAACCATGGATGCACATGAAAGAGTTATATATAAACATCCAAATTGAAAATTGGGATGTTACAACCCATTGCACTAATGATGTTCTTAGTTTAGGCGACAGCGACGATTATGTATTAGGGTTAGTTGCTAATTGTAGATATTCGTCAAGCCATTCACCCCGACCCTGCCGATCAGGCACAACTCTTGGACCACAAGGAAGAATCCACCAGAGTCCACGACAGTTCAGAAGCTGGTGCTCAAGGTGATAGAGCTGCATGACCAGGGGCTGACGCTCTAGCAGTCATGCATGTGGCCCTTAGCTGAGGAGTTCATCCAATGCAAGCTCGACCCACCCGGTGTGGGGGTTATACGAGGTTCATTCTTTGAGGTGAATTCCATGCAGGAGATGTTTTCCCTCATGTTCAAGAGCAAGGCGACGGACTTGCCCAACGACGCATCTGACGCAGGCTTTGACGCCCGAAAGTGAACAATCGAGGTAAGCATTTGCCACACCCAAAAGCAAACAATCTAGGTAAGCATTTGCTCCTACAACCTTAGTCTTTGTCAGTTAATGGTTATTTTCAAATTTCAATGAATTAACCAAACAACTTTCTTTTGCTTAATAAGTAGATTTAGCTCTTTGGGATCTGTTTCGAAAAAATATTAAAACACAGAACCTCGGTGGTTAAGGTGAGCAACGGTCTCTTTCAGTTGGAAGACGTTCTCTCTTTTTTTTGCGGGTGGTAAGACGTTCTCACCGGTCTTGAACTATAAAGCTTGGTTTGGAGTATGTAGTTTACTGAGGTCTCAATTTGAGGAATTTAATCCGTTCTCTTTGTTGCTTAAATGTTGCATTGTTGCACAATGTGGTTCTCCAAGAAAAGTATACGATAAAGCAACAGGTCCGTTCGAAATGGGGAAATCGAATAAGAACATTTACATTCGTCACCCGTGAAGCGTTAAGTAGGGTCATAGTGCGTACTCAGCTTGCTTTATTTCAAGCGGCCAAAAGATAGATTTCAATTGTTTCTTTTCACTGGTCAAAATGGGGAATCTTTACATTGATCTAATCGATTCCAATTCCAAAAGCATGTGCCTTTTCTTTTATTCTTCTAGATCATTGTTAGCTCCTGGACGCAAAAAAAGGAGCCGCCCATGAAGCACAATAATTATATAATTGTACGAAATATCTGAGAAGGATTTTTGGGCGAATATTTATTATTTCCTAACTACGGTCCAGGGTTCTGCTTTTAGTCTGGTCTGTCAAATGATAAGCGGAAACCTTTTTTCCTTTATAAAGATGTGCTGCAGCCTGCAGCTTTTGGACGCCGCTCAAATCAATTTGTTTGAAGTCGCACTTGGTCTTTTTCCATGCCGGCATGACAAATCAGCCGATGGTTTATGAGTGTAGAAAAAAAACAGCGATTTATTTTTCTAGAATACGCACGAACGTGCATATCATATATTTAACGTATCACAAATCAATTTATATTTAGAAAATTGTGCCAAAACAAGTGGCACCATGCGGAATCGCCAGTGAACTTTCATCGCCGCCGTGCCGCCTCAGAGCATCTCCAGCCGTTGAACCCCCAGGCGGCGATTTTACGCGCCCCGGGGCCGAGCCGGCTCTAAAATCCGTGCGGGGCCCTAGACGCGTTTTTTTAATTTTAAAAAATCTGAATTCGGTAAAGTTCGGCTAAAATTCGGCAAACTTGACGTTCATATTCAACATGTTCGGCGTTTACATAAATTATTAAAAAAAAGACATCTACAGGGCGAAGAAGTCGCCGACGTCGCCGCCGTCCTCGTCGTCGTCAGCCTTCTCCTTCTTGATGGCGCGGCCGCCCCTGCTGGACCCTTGCCCGGCGTCTCCATGGCGGACCGGTGGTGACGGCGCGTCATCGTTGTCGCTGTCGTCGAGGACGACGATGCTTCCCTCGTCCTGGCCAGCGTCGAGCTTCAAACCGTGCGAAGGCGGCGCACTAGCGCTCCATCTCCGTGGCCGCGCCCAGTCGTCGCGCGCCCGTTTGAGGGCCGCTTCATCGTCGAGCTCCTCCTCCTTAGCGCTTGGCCCGGCGAGCAGACTCCGTCTTTACGGCAGGGAGCCCGGCTTCGGCAACGGCCAGCGAGCCCCGGCTCCGTCTTTGGCTTGACGAAGCATGGAGGAGCCGAGGAGGAGGCGTGCCGGCCGCCCTTGTTGATGACAATGCCGACGCTGCGAGTGCGTCGCCCGGCAACGTCTCCAAGGCGTGAGCTCGGCAACGTCAAGAGCGCTGGCGAGGCGGAAGAGTGGGAGGAGGCGGGAGGAAGAGGAAGAGTGGGAGGAGGAGGGCGGGCGAACCTCACAGGCACCCCACGGCCCGGCGCTTTCCGGCGGCCGGACGGCAGCGGCGGCAGGTATGCGGCGGTGGGTTCTTCTGCCCTCGAGGTATTCCATCACCTCATGCAGAAGTGCGGCGGGACACCCCGCGCGAACCGGGGCGTCGGCTGTTCTTGAGACCGCCGACCACCGGCGCCCCGTTCGTGGACGCCAGCCGCTGCGCCTGCCGCCGCTGGAAATAGTCCGCCCACGCCACATGGTTGTCGGCGACGTACTGGGGGAGGGCGCGCTGCTCCTCCGTCGAGACGACCGCCTGTGATCGACCTCGGCAGCGAAGAGGCGGCGCGTCGACGTCGGGCACCGGGGGGATGAGGACGCCGCCGTTGCTGAGCCTCCACCCCGTTGGCCTGGCGCGCATGTCTGGCGGCGCCGGGATGTTGGCCTCGAACAGAAGCCACGCCTCGCACTCTGGGCGGCGGCGGCAACCGTTGGCCGCCAGCGGTCGCCGAAGCGTTGACCATGGAGAGGGGGAAGAGGAAGGGAGGGAAGGAAGAGCGGCGAGCTTCGGCGGCGACGAGAGGATGGCGGTGGTTTGGGCTCGGCGGACTCGGTGGTGTGGCGGCAGCGAGAAGCCTCTGGTTTTATAGCCCGAGCCGTGCGAGCAGCGTGGCGGAAGGGCGTCGCCCGCGCGCCCGGCCGGCCGTGGCCGTGAGAATCAATGGCAAAGGCGGCCGTGGCGGCCTGCCATTGATTCGATAAACCGAAGCGTTCTGGGGACGAGGCGTGCCATCGACTAGGCGAACCGCGGCGCTTCAGCCAAAACCTCGCCCAGCCCCAACGCCCGGCGCACCGGGTTGACTTCGCCAGGGCATGGCCGATTTCGTCCCAAGCCGGCGAAAACGGGTTCCTAGGGTGCGACTGGGCCGATTTTTGGGCGCTAGCGCGACAAAAACACCTGAGGAGGGCTTGTTTGAGACGTGGCTGGAGATGCTCTCACCCCACCTCACGCTGGCCAATTCCGATCGCCGGCCGCAACTGCCGCTACTCGTGCAACCGTTGTTGGCATGATGGGAGTAGGGTCTCTAAAGTGGGAAATGCAATTTGGAGCCCGAGCTCAGATGCTCTGGATATCTACACCGTGAGTCAACCTCGAGATTGGGAATGCAGCATGTATTTACTCACATATATGAATATGTTAGTCATTTTTTGGGCAAAAGACTATCAACCACGGCCCATGTTCATTTATTGCCACCTACCGGGGCGTCCTCCATGACTTTCTGCTGGAGTCGAAGCCAAATCAATGTGCTTGCGCGTGCTGGCCACCGGCGCTGGCGGCGGTGCTGCTGCCATGGATACGGTCGCCGTCGTGTGGAGGCGCCACTGCTCTAGTAGTTCGGCATAACGCAAAAGGCTTGCGAGTGTGCTTCATGCTGTTAGCCACGGTCGGCACCGCCTCATGCTCCGATGCCTGCTCCTCCGGCTGAACGTCACTAGCGGCGGCAAATACACTACCACCATTACGAGTGATGTGCTCGCGCGGCACGTCTGCCTCGACTACAACATGGAAAAGAACAATCGCGCCGGCGGCCGGCGACGCCGACGTGCACGACCTGCCCATCAAGATCTTTGTGTTACTCTCTACCACCTCACGCAGGGAAACATGTGAGTGATAGGCCTATTTGTGGCCACTGAGTGTCAGACGAGACGACTTGCGAACACGGCTATATTGATGCAGCTAACCCTTGCCGGAGCAGACCAAGAAGAAGATCCCATTATAATTTTTGCAGCCCGGATTTGGACAGCACCAGGCGCAACAAAGCTTGCCGCTGCTGGTCTCATGAATGGGGGTCTCGCTGGCTTATTTGTGAAGCTGTGCTGCTCAGATGGATCTCTGAGAGGAGCCATGACAGAGGAAGAGAGGAACTCTCCAGCGGGCCGATTAAATCGAATTTTTGTCCTATTCGCTGGTGTTGCCGCAGAGTGCTGCACACCACACTAGCTTCGCCGGTGACAACGCTTACGGCCGCTGCACACGGGGAGGACGGGATCCACACTTGAATCCGACACTTGAGCGGTGGGAGAGGTGGGATTCGTTGGTAGCTAGCTCACCATTATTGCGGAGAGAGACGACGGGCGAAGATGCTGACCATGCATGACAGTCCACTTTCTGTACGATGGTACATGTCAGTACACGATGTATTCTTTTGTGTACAGACTGTCGTATTTCCTGAAAACTGAATTTGGCTCACATCCCGATGCTCTATTGAATGGTACAGATATCAGCAGCAGGTGAGCTCGGGAGCCAAAACACTGCTCTCCTCTAAAACAAGCTACATGGACTAGCCAAAGGCTCGACAAGATACCATGGCCAGTAAAAACAAAGCCATGGAACATAGCTTGTGAACCCGAGAAAATAGTTCGGTCGCCTCAGGAGCACCACAAATTTGAACATAAATGTTCATCAAGATCTATGTACGATCAAAGATCCAGCGTTCAGGAGGTGAGACGCTAGCAGTGACCTTCCTATTGGATGCTCGCTGGCCGAGAACGGCACCGCAGGGATGCTCGCTGCACGCGTGTAGGCGCATACATAAATATGTAATCAACAGAAGCATTTAATGCAGTAGCCGTCTACAGATTGTAGACTACTGCAGGCCTACGTAAAGTAAGCGGTAAAAACCGTCATCTTGCAGGCTATGTGCGCTCCCCCAGCGCGAGGCATACATCCTAGCAAATCAACGCCTGCGATGACACCCTTTGACTGACATATAGTCTCTCGTGACAAGACACTAACCTAGTGGGACCACCGAAGCATAATGATAATCAGGAGGCTCGAGTGCCTAGCGCTTATGCGCATAACACGCAAAAAGCTGCTTAGGCTGGTCATAATGGACAGGAACTTAGGAGTAATATCACACACTCCAATGCAACTTTGCTTATGTGGCACATATTTAATGAAGAAAGAGCTGCTTGTGGTAACTAGCTAAGTTACCGGAACATCACACACTCCAAGAAACAATGAGTCTATGACCTAATAAATGCATCGTTGCATGACACTACATACATATTTCTATCCACTATGGAGGTAGTAACATAGTCTAGGGAAGTGTGTAGGTTACTAGTTTATGTTCCTGCCCATTGTGACCAGCCTTAGCAGCGACCCATTTAGTCTAGACATCATGTGGGCTCCAGCCCACACATTTCCATGTGTGATCAAATGGCCACTTGGTATCCGCAGCACTATATAAACCAAGCACCGAGGTTGTCCAAAGACAACTTCACCCACACTTCGAGAAATACAACACTTGAGTAGTAGGAAAAGGAATCTGATAAGTGTCGGAAGTCAGGTACGAGCACATGGCAACTCTGAACGTTTTCGACAGCAAGTTTAGTGACACGAGGATGGCAACTTCAGTTGCCAAACATGACAACTTTCATGCTTGAGTTTATTTTTTGTCAGAAAGTTATCGTGCTTGCCAACCAACTTGCCATCCTCGCGCCACTAAACTTGTTATCGGAATGGTTCGAAATTAATATGTGCTCGTACCTGACGTTTCGTACTTACCATTTTCATAGGAAAAAGGGCATGCTCAGGGTGATAGGACTTGCCACATATTGAGCCGTGAGCATTGCCAAAGCTCTTGCTAGTATTCCCAGAGCTCGCCCGAGCATGCGTAAACACCACCATATCACCGACATACATCATCTAACCAAGAATAAGGGTAGGGTATTACGCCACAGTGTGGCTTGAACCTGTATAAATCTCCGTGTCTCATGGTTTTTGGTAGCTAGAGGAAGGCTGAATGTTTTATCCCCCGGCCAATCAAAATACAGGCTATCCTTGATCCCTTATGTCTTGAGTTGACACTCCGACATCTGACGCGCCAGGTAGAGGGGCTAAGGCTATGTTCTTTCTCAATTTCCCATTGATAACTCACTGGCCATGGCAGACGAGGCACAACCGCAAGTTTCAGGGCCATCTCACGCATACTCGTAAGGAAGTAGAGTGGTGTGTGTGTGTGTGTGTGTGTGTGAGAGGGGGGAGGGGGGTCTAAGGCATCCACGCTATAGGAAGGACGCCCCGTGATTGGTGGCCATCAACGGGTTCGTCGCCAGCTTAGCTTCGAGACTACACCAACAATCGCACTCGAGGTGGCTCGCATGCTCCTTTTACATCCTCCCGCCCCATGGAGGAGGAGCCCCTACTGGGAACATGTCTCAAGGAGGTTGCAGACATGCTGGACATCGCCCGAGAGCGATCGGCGATCAGCGGGGCGCACTCCGCTTCATGGTGGGAGCACCCGCGCTCTGCTACCACGGTAATGTCGCCACATCATCCTCGTAGCAAGCCTGAGAACCGTGAAGCACGACCCCACGTCGCCTCCTCCAATGATGCCCCTGGGCAAGCTAATGGCTCGCACATGCGCCCTAGCGGCAACAGAGAGAAGCAGAACACTCACGCTTCCCTAGCGCAAGCGAGGCTCAGGCCCCCCAAGAACCAAGGGTGGAATTCATCTCTATGCCTCCCCCGACCGGGGACATAACCGCACCATACGACGCGGATGTGAGTCTTTCAAGGCGGAGCTGCACTATGTGGCGTGGCCTCCCATGTTCCAGCCTGAAGTCTCCTAGAAGTACGATGGGACCTAGTATCCTATGGAGTTCCTCCAACTCTATACCACGGCCATGCACACCGTGGGTGGGATGGAGAAGGTGACCACAAACTGGCTCTCGCTGGTCCTGAAGGGGCCAACCTATTCTTGGATCATGAACTTCCCTTAGTCATCTTTCGACTTGCGGGAGTAGTTGCGCGACCAGTTTCTTGCCATCTTCCTGGGCACCTGCAACCACGATCATCGCTGTTACCCAGCGCTTAGGAGAAACCCTGCGTCAAGTGCGCCCATACCATTCAGGAATTTCCCCAAAGGTCATCATGATCACAGTTCGCTTAGGCGCACGGGACAAGAAGATGCATGGAAATTTGGGCAAGAAGACCATCATGACCACCACTAAACTATTCTCATAGGCGGACAAATGTGCGAAGGCCGCCGCGTCACGAGACTAGCCCCTTCATGTGAGCAGTAGTGTTGGGTCTTCGCATCAGGCTGAAAAGGACAAAACGCGAAAGACATAGATGTTCTGCTTGCAGAGCCCATCATTGCACTAGCGCCAGCCGCAACGCGCGCTCATAGCCTCCCGTTAGTGGGCTGACCTAGGAGTGCGGCTCTTTATTTTTACACCAGGTTTATTTCTAGGTCGTTTTTTACGAAGGTCATTTTCAATCTAGGTCGGTTTCTAATTAAAAAAAGTTTTGAAAGTCAAAAAAATGCGAGGAATTAAAAATGTTTTTAGAACTAAAAAATGTTCATGTATTCAATTTTTTTTGATAAATTTGAAAAACTGTTCATGAATTCAAAAAATATTTGTGAATTCACAAAATGGTCAGGAAACTCAAAGTAAGTTCACGAATTTGAATTTTTTTGTGAATTCAAAAATTTTAGTGGCTATGAAAAAAAATCGCAAGTTTAAAAAATATTCTTGAATAATTTATTTATTTTGAATTTATTCTGGAATTCAAAATTTTTGTGAATCTAAAAAATGACCGTGAATCAAAACCTATTTCTTGGATTTGAAAGAATGTTCTCAAATTATAAAATTTTCAAGGATTTGACAATGTTCATAATTTTTTTAACATTATTTAAATTGTGAACAAAAATTTGAAAATTCTGACATTTTTAGCAGATTGTTAACATTTTACAAAATTGTGAACATTTTTTGAAAAACGTGAATAATATTTGAAATCTCGAATATCTTTCTAAACTAAAATAGATTTAAAGATTTTGAAAAAAAATGTTGAATAGTTTTTGAAAATCTTGAAAATTTTACAGACAATTTTTGTAGTTTCGAAGAATTTGGAAATGTATGAGTTAAAATAAAAAGCAAAGGAAATGAAAAAACGGCAAAGAAAAGAAAAAGAAAAAAAGGACAGAGGAAAAGCAAAAAATTGGATAAACCAGGGAAAAGTTTGTTAGTGGGCGATCACTATGCAAACAATTGCTGTAGGCGATATATAGCAGTCGTGTGTTCGAACCGCCTCTACCGTTGGAGTGTTAGCCACACAGGCTTTTAGACGGATTGAGTAACTGCTGCCTGCCCTTCTAATAATACCGCCTGCAAAGCCCGGTTTTGTAGCTTGCTCTGCTTTTCTGACAAATGAAAGACTTGGGATTGTATTGCGCCGTCAAATGTCAAATCTAATGGTCTACAGCAACAGCATCATATCATGGTGTTCTCTGCACCTCTGTGCCAGTAAATGTGCTCATCACTGGCAGCTAGCAGCTGCTATCTAAAAGCCTATACACTTTTGCACACCCCAAGAGTCCTTTCGATCTCATTGTCGTCGCTTTTAGCTAAGCAAGCAAGCAGAATTAAACATATGGAATCTGCTTTCCTGGACAAACTTTGTAGTTTCCTGCTGGACTCTCACCTCAAGCATTACCTGTATTAATCAAAGGAGAACACTTGTCAGTTTTTCACACAAAATCTCGAGGTCTCCTTTTCCCCAGGTCAAGAAAACAATGGGATCGGCAACTTGCCCATCATCAGTGCATCATGGCCTACATCGGTCTACCTCTGCGCCCCTTTCAACCTAGGATAAGATACTGGCCACCATTTCAAAGCCACTTTCTTCCGACTACACATCAAGTGTGCGCAGAAGTGTTGCGGAGCTAGTGCTGGGCTGGGTAGCTAGCTAGCAGCGCAGGGGACAAACGTCAAACCGGAGGAATCCGCGATGCCCTATCGTTGTCGATGCTCACCGGTGTTGCCGACAGCGTGATCCTGGAGAGCGAGCGGAGCCGGAGGGCCGGTGTGGATCGTGACATGGAATATCCCTCCCTCACGCTCGTCTGCTGGCCATGGTGCTGCGGGTACAATACAAGCAGTAGTGGTGGTGGTAGTGGTGGTGGTGGAGCTAGCTGATGGGGCCGGTGTCCCACCATGCACTAGCTCCAGCCGGCTAGCTCTCTGAGAAAGCGAGCACTGTGTGGTTGGCAAGTAGCACAGCTTTGCTGTTGCTGGGCATCACCTTCCGCCCTCCCTTCCCTCGTATGGGGTAGTTCCTTGTATAGGGAATCAATGATGAGGTGCCTCCTCTTTCCGGCCGTGGTTCGGTGCTGATATGATGCCCTCGCTTGATCCTTGGAACTGCACAGTGCGTTGCACGTATGTGTTGTAACTTTCGGATGAGGGGGCAACTTCTTTGGCAAAGTGTTGACATGTTTGGCACGCAGAAGATTTGCAGCCTATCGTGGACCGTTGTGGACGTAGCCAGGACGTGTGTCTATGCACTAGTGGGCGACGGCAGTCGCTTGCTTACGGGAAACTCTAGCTAGTTCAGTTGGTGGGAGGTTCGGAAGTGTGTGGGGTACTATATGTAGCTACACCACCGTCACTTAACCATGCATGGCCGCGCGCTCCGACTAGACCTAGTTGCAGAGCAACTCTCAGGTGCCACGGATAGGGCAGAACCCGTAGAGGAGAGAAAACCGAGGGATTCCTTTTTTTTTTCTTTCACCCTAGGGAGATTAGATGATCTGGACGTCGTCACTGAACTGGCGCGCGGCAAGATAAATGGAGAGCTGTGCTGTCGGGTTAAGCACAGGAACTCTGCCCTCGCGTTCGACAACAGGATAGTGACGGACTGACAGTAGGATGTCTGGACGTGCGAGGTTTTGTTATTGCGTCGCGGCTGCGGTACTTGTCGGACCCACGTGTGCGCCCTGTCAAGCGCACCCATAGAATTCTCAACAAGGGTAGTCTTGGCGAAAATTCTATTCTGAGCCCAGGCTCAGATAATTCCGATATCTCCCTCGTTCGCTCTCAGTGCTTCATCTTGATTATATCTTTAGTCATGACATTTATGGACACTCAAATGCTTCACCTTGGATTATATCTTATAATTATGGAAATAAGTGCACTCCCAATGCTTGCATCTTAGCAGGCTTCATATGTAAAATTTGATGTGGCATTGTATTTAACAAGGAAAGAGAGAGCAACCAAAACCAAGAGCGAACTAGCTTCGCGATCTTTGCTGCATGGTCTCACTCCCCCCTCCCATTCCCCGTTGGGCTTCTCCCACGATGACGCAGCTGCCCCGTACCCTCCTCCCTTTGGCCACAACACTAACCCTCCCTAGCCACCCCTCTCCGCGTGATCTCTTGCCTCTCTGCGCTCTTGGGAACAACGGTTGCTGGTTTCTCGGCGACAACTCCCCATCCCAGCCACATACTGGGAATGGGTCACACACCGGTCCGGCGCACTCACCTAAGCTACCCCAGCCGTCATCCACCTAACCATTTTTAGAGCAGGTACCGACGCAAAGACCTTGCCAGGTCAGTTGTCGACGCCACCATGACGCTAGACAGGCGCCACACGCCTGCGCTCGTCCATCTAGCCGCATCATCGCCGATATCCAGCTGCACCATGCCGCCAATACTGCGTCGTCATCGGCAGCGGTGAAAGCTCGCCGCACCTCTGGCAACCTCCACGTATCGCGCCGAGCTACGCGAGTCCATCACCCACAACATCTCTCCACCGAACAGTAGAACTTCTGAAGACGGCGCCTCCATGGAGGGTACGACGTGAAGGACGCTGCCGCCGCCCAATCCAAACTGAATTTTGGACTTTCATTCGGGAGGGGTTTGGAGGTGGATAGGGGAGACCTCGACATCGCCTCCACGGAGGGTACCAGCGTTGAGAGACGTCGTCGATGCCGAATCGAACAAGCCGAGCAAAGTTTCCTCCGGTCCCCATCCTATACCACCAAACCTCCGTCGGCTCTGGATCCGGCAACGGACCACGAACCGAAACCTGCAGAGATGAGAGAGCCATGAGGCTGAACCCGAGGATCGAGAAGAATCCCTCGTAGATCTCCAGGCGCCGAATCCAGCGATACGACGTGGTCAGGGACGACCACCACCACCCCGCGGCGGCTGGCGGCGTTCAAGCCCAAGACCCAAAATTGGATCCGATCTGAACCTGGCAGCGCCCGCGACCATCGATCTTGCCCACCACGCAACCGTCACCACGCCGCAAGCAGGCCGCCGCCGCGCCGCGCATGACATCGCCAAGAGACCCGCCCGCCGCGACGCCCGACCCCATGCTAGTTCGGCGCCCCGCCCGATCTAGCTGCCCCACGCCAGCTGCGATGGACAAGGGGGATAGACGCCCCGCCGCCGCCCAGCCAGCCAAGCTTTGCCGGCGGCGCTGCGGACGGTGACGAGGAGAAGTGGAGGCGGGAGGAGGGCCGAGAGGACGGCGGACAAGACCATCAGTCCTATGGTTGGGGATGGATTTGAAACCGATGCATTCAGCGAGGATGGCGTGGCGGCGGCAACATCCTCGTGGTGGACCTGTGTCCTCGGGCTCCGTTGTTGCGATGGCGTTTGCTCCAACGTCGGCGTAGAGCTTGGGAGGTAGTCCAGGAGTGGATGCAGATTGTGGTCTGCATCGTCGACATCTGGAAGATGAAACGTGTGCTGGGTTCGTGGTTCCTGGATGGCAGGTACGGTTTCCTCTTTCGGCGTCTTAGTCGTGGTGGGGTGCAGATCTGGAGTTCGGTGGTGTGTCCGGTGTGTTGCCCCGGTCTGATTCGTTCAACGACATGGGATTCACTTTTGGTGAGCCACCTTGAAGGTCTGCAAAGCTGCATATCAGCAATGGAGCCGCGTCGAGCTCGGATGAGGAGGTGATCCGTCATTCTTTTTTTCGGTGGCTGCTATGGTGGTGCCAGAGGCAGGTGACGGGCATTGGTTTTTTTTTCTCGAATATGCACGAGTGTGCATATCATATATTATAGAAGAAAAGGCAAAGAATGCCTCCACCGTTGGTTACATGAATTCTATTACATGCTAATCCTCAGCACTCACCCACCTCTCTACCCTACAAAAGAAGGGACTTACATTCCCTTTTTCTTGAATATGCACGGGCATTGGTGTCAAATTCAGAGACGTTCTGCTATCTTTTCAGTTTTGTCATGTCGGTCCTTACGTGACTTGTATTTTAATCTTTATGATATGAATGAGACACGTATTACTATTTTTTTTGAACTGTCCAGCAATTGCTGGCTATTTCATTTGATTGATAGCAGGGAGAACATGGTGATAACAAAAAAGTGCGTGGCGGTCAGGGACCAAGGAAAAAAATGAAGAGAAAAAAGAAAAAGAGGGTCACTAATAGGCCTATAATCTCACGGTGGTTCCCCGAAGGGTTTCTCGATGCAGTTGGCTCCCGCCAGTCTCCAAAGCTCCAGTGAATTTCTCAAATCTTTCACAATGTCAGAGGTGGAGGCTATCTTGTTTTGAAAAGTGCATCTGTTCCTCTCCTGCCAAATCTCCCAGCATGTTGCAAGGAGCATTGTTTTTGCTCCTTTTCGCTCCCTTGGTGTTGTCCTGTTGATTATTTCTATGGAAAAAAAACCCACTACATATACATGCCCTGAGAATATGATGGAAACATCGTTTTGCTCATTGCTCCACTAAAGAAAATAAAAAGAGGACCATCATTTGTTTTCAGATTATTATCACCTGAAACCGATCATCCTTTACTTTCAAAAAAAATCATGCCATCCATGTTTTTTTAAGCGGCCATCATGTCATCCATGTAAAACGTAACAGTCAACCTCAATCTAGAAAATTTAGCTAACGATGGGCCTTCCATGAGTCATTTCGAAACGTGTGACTGGACATGCACCCCAGGGAATGCAGGCCCCTGTTGTTGCCACAGGCCTCTCTCTCGCAGACGGAGGTAAAAGATGAACCGGAGGAGACCAACATAGAGTTTTGCCGGCGACGAACGCCGCCACGAGCGCACCAACGCCTAAATATTTTCTCTTTTCAGCTGGCTCGACTTATACGTACACAGGGAGAAGCTATATAGTACACACACGCCACACCCCACTCTTCCCTGCTCGCACACGACGCGCTCTCATGATCCGCATGCACCGCCTGGGTGGCTGGACTCCGCATGCAGCGCCCACGACGCGCTCACCGCGGCCGCTCGCAACAGCCCACTAACCACCTAGCTAGCTAGCTCGCGGCTGACCACCACGCCACACACATGCACACGCACGCACGCTACACACATTATGACACATGTGGTTTATTTCCTAACATACTCTCCCTAAACCACGACGTCGCCGTCCATCTTGACGTACAAGACACCGGCTCCTCGTCGACTATCGCGGGGAACGCCATCTTCTTCGTCTCCGGTGACACACGCCACTGAGCGCATCATGCTCAGCAAGACCGACACACGATCCGCTGCCGAGCACCTCGATTGACCGACACATGGCCCGAGCTTGACGTAGCGTCCATCTTCTTCCTCGGCGACACACGTCGAGCTCCTTCTCCATCCACACCAGTTACAACGCACACGGGAGGTTTTATACCATGGACATGCCCAGGGCACGAACCCACGTCCCCATCCACAGGGAGCACTCGGTCTAGCCCGCTCAGTCCGCGCCCCCGACGCGCACGTACACGTCCCGGTCGCGTCGAGCCCGCTACAAATCAACTCATGCACCCCCACGTTCGCCAACAGACTGGCTACACACACAAGTCAGACCAAGCCTGGACATAACTCGGACAGTGCCCATACACTAGTCAGAACATGCACAGACTATGGTCAGACACGCACGCCACGACCACGACACAACCTGAACTGCACCTGACACGCCCCGCGCGGGCACGCACACGCGCCCGACGTGTCTCGCCGTGGCTGTTACCGCTTGACTCCATGGTGTGCCTCCAGCACGAGCCGCCGTGCAACGCGGCCACCTCGCCGGCCGCTGTCGCGCTCGCCGCCGATGCGGCCACCGCCACACTCCACCACGCTACGCCCTGTCGAGCGCCACTCGCTGCCGCCACGGCAGCCCGCAGCTCCGTGCGCCGCCGCGCTGCATCTCAGCACCACACGCACGCCACAACCGTAGCCTCCATGTCCGCCGCGCTCACCGTGCTCGCCGCGGACGCCACCGGCGACGATGACAGACGCCACGATGAACTGGCTCATGATACTAATTGTTGGTGCCACAAGCCTCTCTCTCTCGCGGACGGAGGTAGAAGATGAACCGGAGGAGACCAACACAGAGTTTTGCCGGCGACGAACGCCGCCACGGGCGCACCAACGCTTAAATATTTTCTCTTTTCAGCTGGCTCGACTTATACGTACACAGGGAAAAGCTATATAGCACACACACGCCACACCCCACTCCTCCCTGCTCGCACACGACGCGCTCTCATGATCCGCATGCACCGCCTGGATGGCTGGACTCCGCATGCAACGCCCACGACGCGCTCACCGCGGCCGCTCGCAACAGCCCACTAACCACCTAGCTAGCTAGCTCGCGGCTGACCACCACGCCACACACATGCGCACGCACGCACGCTACACACATCATGACACATGTGGTTTATTTCCTAACAGCCCCGTGAGGTATCATCGGCCTGCATCTTAACATTTCGCATCAAAGGGAAGGACGCCCTTTTATCATCAGCCTCTAATTGTCAACCGAAACGACAAAGTATATGGTAACCTTTTTTCCTATCCATAACTAATTGTTTGTAGTGCCAGATTTATTAATGATGTGGAAGTTTCTCTGTAACATACAAGTAGAAAAATATGTCCAGGCATGGTATATCACTATATCCATAGACTTCTCCAATGTTTATCCTACATTAATATGTACTCCCTCTGTCCCAAATTATAAGACATTTTTGTAGGCTAACAAAAACGTCTTATAGTTTGGGATGGAGGTAGTAGAGTTTTCAATCAGATCTATATGTGGATTAGCCGATGCAGATTATGGCTTTGCTGTGGCTAGATGACTACATAGAGTTGCAGATAGCTAGTGATGAGGCACATAGACAACAAGCAGTGTCTTGTTTGGCTGCCCTTGTAGCGTAGTGTCGAGAAAGAGCATAAACTTTTTGGGAAACGACAAGTTCATACTGGTTTTTTTCTACAGAGTTGCCAACAAGAAATGGAATGATACTTAGTGTGCATGATTTGATAAGATAATGAGGTAGTGTATCCCTGTCTGTCCTCCTAGCTAGGTGATGCTCACGAAGCAGCCAAAATAACAAGGCCGTGAGATATTTGAAAGTTTGTGGGTGTTGTGTAGCATACATGGGAAAAGTGTCAAACTTAAAACCGCCAAGGAAAATGTGCAAATTATTGTCAAACACATAATATAGGACTCGAAAATACATAGGAGCACTTGCGTGCCACACCCTCCTATATTCAAAAAAAGTTTATTAAAAATTCAGAAAATCATGAAACTTATTGATGAGGACATGACTACCTTGGATACGACCAAAAATATTGCATACATGTATATTTGTGAGGTGATTTCTAATGCAAACTATTCAATAATCTATTTATGTTATCCAGGACAAAAATACTTCACAAACTTTTGTGCCATGTCTAATTGCAGGTGTATGGGACATTTGTACAATCCACATATGAAGATAAGGGCGAAAGAGATGTTTACCTGCTGTTCAAAAAGTTCTCTCACGTCACTTTTGGCCCAAGAGAAGATAGAGTCCAAGTCTCTCACGTTCTGGACTCAGATTCGGACTGCACAGACATACCTGATTCAAAACGTCAATAACTTTTTCATACGGACTCCAAATTGGTTGATTCTTTTTTTGTTGGAAAATAGATTTCGTGCACTTTCCAACCCAATTGGAATCACCTTAAAATACGTCCGGGCGTTGTGTTATGGACGAAACAATCTGATCTTGCGTTGAATCCGAGTCAAACTACAAGTCCAAAGGTGTTACGTCACCTCCACTTGGGCCCATTGGCCTTGTACGACCTAGGGGTAGTTTTAGGCTGCCTTGGGATGTCCTCCCACCTCCTTAGCCGCCACCCTTGCTCCTATATAAGTAGATCCATTTAGTAGCTTTTTCCTTGGGATTTGTTTAGTTAAAGTTAGCCATTGCAACCTTCGTACTTCGTTTGTGTCCAACGACCAGACCAAGACCGCTTACGGATCCCCACCATTATCAATACTTCATATATATTCGCAATATTCAGATTGCTTTATCATATTCTTGCTCGTTCTTGATTGCTGCGAGGAATAGACCTTCGTGGTCGGTGATCGTGCTTCCGGCATCGTTAGTAACCTCGGAGATTGGTTTAGCGATTGCTAAGGCGCCAACGTCGATGCGTTTGTAGTCGGATCGTCAAAGTCGATTTCCACCAAATCGATAGTTATCATCTCATCGAAAGATCGGGACACCCTCGCCTTTATCAAGTGGTATCAGTTTTCAGGTTGCTCGGTGAGATTTTCCAGTTATCCCTAGATTCGATTTATTTTCTTACCTATTGTCCAAGAAAAGGCCACCAAAAAAGTTAGATCTATTCATCCTTTGTCCTAGCCAGTCCAAGCCTTTGCAATTTTCTTTTCATTGTCCGCATTATTGAATTATCGGTTGCATCGTCGTGTCGAGTTGCTGGTCTTAGTGTCTAGTTCATTTAGAGTTTCGAGTTCTGTTCACATTAGTCACGCCGCCGCTGCATCATTATCCCTTCCGCTGTCCACCATACCATCCATTAATTTCCACCACGTGCTACGCACTATTCATTGTCATAATCATAGTTGAGGTCATTCACATCTTCGCTTGATCCAATCTGCATCTTATCTCGTTTGTTTTGGAAAAAGAGAGAAAAAAAAGACGGAAAAAAAGAGAGAGAGAGAACAAAGTAAAAAAAATCAGAGAAAAAAGAGAAAGAAAAATAAAAAAAAGTGAGGAAAAAAAGAGAGAAGAAAAAAAACAAAATTCGGATCTATCTAGACTCAGTCTCGTAGTTGAATTCGGATTGCAATCTGTTTTGCGCACCGTTCAGTAAAATAGGCATAACTTTCTCATACAAAGTCCGTTTTGGCTCCGCGAGTACTCAAATTAAAGCTGGTGACGAGACGCATTTAAATAGTTTTAGAAGCTAGTTCAATATTTGGCACCTCAAAATCGGCTTCTAAATAGGTCTTTTTGCCCTCCGAAGTTCGTGAACACAGCTTGTTCCAATTTTTTAGGCCAGTTTTAGAATTCTTTGACTCCTCATATCAATTCGGAATTGAGTGATTCTTTTTGCATTGAAAAGCTTGAGTTAGTGGCATTCTTCGAAAATTTATCAGAAAGTTGGCTCGAACTTTTCAAGAGGAAAGTTGGAGAGAGTTGTTGTATATCCTGCTTGGCAGTTGTTTTTCATCATTATCTTCACTGCCGTTGTGATCTTCACTTATATCTTGCTGTCCAGAGCTACTTAGTATCCTTCATTGATGCTAGTTGTGCTACGCCGTGACCTCATTAGTGTTATAGGCTTGCGTCTCTAGTCCGGTCTAGCCTAGGACCAGCACAGTACCGTCGTTGAGCGTTTATTCAACATTGCATATTTGAATTGATTATTGCAAAAATTTTTCTACCATATATAGCCAACCCAGCTCCACATAATTCTAAACCGTGTATACGAACGGTCCCCTAGCAATCGCTTTACACAATCTTCAGAGTTACTTGACACGCTGGTTGCCCTGTCACCACCTGCCGCATGGTAAGAACTTGTAAGATATTGATATTTGCTTTCTTGTGAGCACTTTACAACCACATCCTAGTAGTTCATAGGAACATTATTCTCGAATTTTGTTTCTTGTTTCTACTAATCATGACAGGTTCGGAGATAGAAGTTCTTGGACGGACGGACACATGTTCACCATCACGAGAGTTGGGACAACACACACAAGCATATGGTCAGGTTATGTCTTTGCCATCATTTGAGGGTAGATTTAATCCTGCTATTTATCTAGCTTGGGAGCTTGAATTAGAAGAAGTTTTAGTCACCATGATTTTTCTGAACTTGAGAGAGTACGAGCTACCACTAGAGCATTTACTGGTTTTGCTTCTGTTTGGTGGAGTGTACATTGTAAGAAAAACATTGATAACCAACCCACAACTTGGAAAGTTTTGAAAGCTGTAATGAGACAACAATTTTTTCCTCCTTACTATAAATGGTGAATTGCTTCGTAAGTTGGAACAATTAAAACAAGGCAGTAACACTGTTCATGCTTACTACCAAGAGTTCAAATCTTATATGCATCATTGTGACATAGAAGAATCTGAGGATGATACAATGAATAGATTTTTTGGTGGTTTGAACCATGATATCCGTGCAAGATTTCACTATATTCCTCGTTGCATTCTTGGTATGTATGTTCGCGCTTGTACCTTTGAGAGACAGAATCTGAGGAGGATGCATTGGGTGACTACAACAACTACTATTCCAGTTCATGCTCACCACCGCCGGTTGGTTCCTCCACCGTTGCACCTACTAGAGCAGCCCCACCCCTGCATCGTGAGCGACATCATCTCAAGTGTATGGTGCATTGTCAACGCCCCGTACCTACATCAGCTACGTCTTTGCGACAAGGTAACAAAGAAGGTATTAATGATATAACTTCACATGAGAATGATGCATCCCTAGTTAACTTGAATGCATTATGTGTTGAGTTACCTGGTGATTTGAGCACATCACCTATTTTAGAGAATCTTGATATTGTCATGAATGCGTCATGTGATCAAACAACTGAAATACCAACAATTTTGAGTGCACCCATTGAATTAATCGTTGATGCAAAAGAATCAATGTTTAATCATTTTGATATGACCTCTAATCTTGGTGATGATTACGTGTCGAATGACTTATTGCATGTTTGCTTATTTAAGCATGTTGTAGCATGTAAACTTGATGCAAGTAAGGTTTATTCACCAATGTTAGGATGGTTTAATGATGAACATTGTCAATCTTTTGAAATGAATAAGAGCTTCACTTATATGTGCAAACTGAGTTGCAATATTTTCATGCCTTCTACTTCTTGTGATAATGTTTTGGCTTTAGATTTTATGAACTATGCAAGTTACTCATCTATTCATGTGTCATATGTGCAAAAATCAAGGGAAGTAAAAATGGATGACATATACATATACAACATGTACACCTTGTCTCTTTTGTTAGCCACATTTCAGACTAAGCAACGCCGAGGACGGCTTTTGTTTTCAAGAAGGGAGGATGATGAGGACATGACTACCTTGGATACGACCAAAAATATTGCATACATGTATATTTGTGAGGTGATTTCTAATGCAAACTATTCAATAATCTATTTATGTTATCCAGACAAAAATACTTCACAAACTTTTGTGCCATGTCTAATTGCAGGTGTATGGGACATTTGTACAATCCACATATGAAGATAAGGGCGAAAGAGATGTTTACCTGCTGTTCAAAAAGTTCTCTCACGTCACTTTTGGCCCAAGAGAAGATAGAGTCCAAGTCTCTCACGTTACGGACTCAGATTCGGACTACGCAGACATACCTGATTCAAAACGTCAATAACTTTTTCATACGGACTCCAAATTGGTTGATTCTTTTTTTGTTGGGAAATAGATTTCGTGCACTTTCCAACCCAATTGGAATCACCTTAAAATACGTCCGGAGCGTTGTGTTATGGACGAAACAATCTGATCTTTGCAGCAGAATCCGAGTCAAACTACAAGTCCAAAGGTGTTACGTCACCTCCACTTGGGCCCATTGGCCTTGTACGACCTAGGGTTAGTTTTAGGCTGCCTTGGGACGTCCTCCCACCTCCTTGGCCGCCACCCCTTGCTCCTATATAAGTAGATCCATCTAGTAGCTTTTTCCTTGGGATTTGTTTAGTTAAAAGTTAGCCATTGCAACTTCGTGTACTTCGTTTGTGTCCAACGACTGCACCAAGACCGCTTACGGATCCCCACCATTATCAATACTTCATATATATTCGCAATATTCAGATTGCTTTATCATATTCTTGCTCGTTCTTCGATTGCCTGCAGGAATAGACCTTCGTGGTCGCTGATCGTGCTTCCGCATCGTTAGTAACCTCGGAGATTGGTTTAGCGATTGCTAAGGCGCAACGTCGTGCACGTTTGTAGTCGGATCGTCAAAGTCGATTTCCACCAAATCGATAGTTATCATCTCATCGAAAGATCGGGACACCCTCGCCTTTATCACTTATTATGGAATCAAACGCGACCAAGTAGTAGCAAAAATTACATTACTCTTCATTATTCATTTTAATAACCGTGGTAGTACACTGCAGATATAGACAGCTCGCCTCCCGCTCCTAGCCCCCCGCTCCCAGCCGCCGATGGTCGCTCGGCCCGGCGTCCACGATCCTAGCTCGCCCGGTGGCGCTCCGCCCGGCGTCCACGATCCTAGCCCGCCGGTGGCTGCTCCGGCCCGGGCGTCCACGATCCTAGCCCGCCGGTGGCCACTCCGGCCCTGGCGTCCACGATCTACTCAGGCGATTCTGTCAGGTCCTCGCTAGCGATCTCATGGATCTCGCGGATCTCTCCTTCGATCAAGGTCGCTTTGAACAACGCATTTGGAACAAGCTCAATCTCCCAATCAACTTCACGCCTGGTTCTGGGCTTCATGAGTTCTTTCTGGTTGCGGAATTTACCCGATCTCGAATCCAACTCACTGAAAATTCAGTTGGTACAATTCTCTTATCTTGCTTTGGTGGCAGAGCCTCCCTCTTCAAGGTTTCTAAAATTCATAACTCTCTGTTCAAGTTCTCTGTTTCTTCGATTGACGTGGGCTTTGCGGTCTACAATGGTGGGAATATCTCAAACAACCTCTTCAATTTAGGTTTTCTCCTTTGGGGTCCTAATGGCCCAAAGAACAGAGTGGAAGCTTCGCATCAAGTGCCTGATCAGGAAGATGGTTCGACTCTGGTTTCTCGATCTAGGAGACCTAAGTCATATGCTAATGCTGTTCGAGCTCCTCGCTTCTTCAATCAGAATTCCGATGCTCATAGGAATTCAGCTCCGGCGATCGCCGGTGATCGGACCACGGCGGTGGTTCCCGTTGCGTCAGTTTTCAATCGTCTTTCCACATTCAAGACAATATTCAAAGGAAGGGATCTCAGGGCATTCAAACTGGGCGAAATGATCACATGCGTCAATCCAGGCCGCCTGCCAACTCAATCTCTGGGCCAAATGGTATCATTTCTCGGTCAAGGCCTTTCTGTGCCCGATGTCTATCGGATGATCACTTGCGCCAGAGCTGCACTAAAAAATTCGTTATCATACCTGTAAGGGGTGGGGCCACATTGCCAGAGACTGCTGCTCCACCTCCCCGATGACTGATGCGTCCAATCAACTAAATGGCGCGGCTCCAATTTCCATGGCTACTCCTGGTATTAAAGCACCCCTCTCTGCGCCTTCCAGGGAAGGAAATCCGGCTGTGTCTCCTCCTTCCTCATCCCCAGCTACCACACACCCCATCCTTCCTTCCTCAACATTGCCGCCGCCACCTCCCCTACCTTCGACGGAGCACAGCTCCTCGTCAGCAATCAACTCCGCCATGGCAAACTTTCAGTTTGACCCAACCCTGTTCCTTCCTCCTAATCATCAAGCCATCAATGTCGTGGGAAGACCGGCTCGGGTGAGAGTAATCTTGTCTGTCTCTGCTAGGGTTCACGGAGACTGGGGATCGGCACCATTTTGCCCATGCCGGATCTGCAGGTACCTTTTGCCAATGTGCGCCAAATTTTAACTGAGTTCATCAGAGATGTCATGCACCTAGGATTAGCAGATATATCTACCTGCCCTTTTGGTCAAGCATATGTGAAACTGGACAACCCCTTTGATAGAGACACTTTGGTCAATCAAAGTCCGCATGTATTTGGAGATGTTCACATTATCTTTCAAAAGCATAACCAAGGCCTGAACTGAAGAAGTTTAACTCTAAACAGTGATATTTGGATCTTATTGGCTGGTTTCCCCTTTGACAAGCGTGAGATACATGAAATTGCTAATTCTGTAAGAAGTTTTTGCAAGATGCTGCTTTGGGACAGGGCTAGAAGTACTAACGCAACACTCCTCGTCAAAGTTGGAGTGGAAGAGCTCGAGATGTGCCTGCTAGCATTGTGGTGGGAAAAAAAAGATGGTTACAATTCTAAGTCCTAAACTGTTCCAGTGGTCATTGTGCAACAAGAGATGTTGGCAGCTGGACCACCTGAGGAAGACCCAATCCCAGTAGATGGGAACCCTCATCCTCCTCCACATAATCCAAATTTTCACCCTAACCAGTTGAACCACTTCTTAGGACCTGTCCCTCAACATCAAGCTCAAGATGATGAGTTTCAAGCTAACTTTCAGGCTCAGGTTAATGATGATGAGCACATGGCAGATGACAACTTTGATGAAGAAGATCTCCTGGATGGGGCATTGGGCTATGCCAAATGATCATGATCAGGAACAGGAACGGGAAGAAGGAGAATTTATGGAGCTTGCAGATCTCATGCAACCTCTTGATGACCCCCCTTTGCTCCCAAATATGGACAATAATAGCGAGCTTACTCTGTCTTTGGGATCAAATGATGTTGATACAATTGCTGACTTGATTGAAGCACCATGCATCCCTTTGGAGGGAAACTTTAATTTGAATATTGCTCCACAGTGCCCAAGCAGATCCCTCTTGGGCTCCTGATCTTAACTTGGTCCTAGGCCCTCTTCAAGCCCACCAGCCCATTGCCTTTGCGAGCATGTAGTACCTCTTCGTGCCAATGCGGATGAAGGCCCAGCAATGATTGATTTGGGCTTTGTTCCTCTGGTCCCACTTGCGATCACTTACCGCTTCCACCTTCTTATGATCTTGCTCCACCTTCAAGCTCTTTAGAGAGTTCTGCACCTCCAAGGTTTAATATTAAAGGCAAGTTTCTGGTTGCAAATCAAGACATTTCTCCTCCTAGAGATGTTTCTGAAAATTACTATAGAGATGCAGATTCTTCTAGTGAGGGAGAAATGATGGCCTGGAAGAAATTCTTTGCTGATCCATCTCAGGGGTCTTCTGTTTTCAAAGTCCCAAAGGAATGGGTAATGTTTATTTCCTCAGTCTTTTTATCCCCTGATAAATTTGAGTGGGCCAAAAGTTTCTTAAAATCTCCTATGTGGAACATCCTTACTAAAGGATCTGATAACAAAGCATGATTTGTCTTCCATGTCCCTGATTCCTGCCCTATTTCTGGTTCTCCTTCTTTCCATCAGGAGATGTTGACTTGGCCCCCTTCTCTACTCCTCGGGAGAATAAAAACATTGAGAACAATGTGCAAGCTGGCTCTTCCACCAGTGCATTACACATCCAGGGAAAGAGAAAGAACAGAGCTTCCATTGTTGAATCTGTGGTAAGGAGAAGTACCAGATTGCTTCATACAAATAATTGTTTTAAGAGAAAAGAATGCTCTGATAGAAACTGCATGGTTTGTCAGGCTAAACCACCTTCCATTAACAGCAAGATTGTTAAGAATATCAATGTCTCTTATGGCAAGATGGATGCAAAGGATGCTGCAGAAGAAATCCTGCAAAAGAAGAGGACAAAGAAGGGAGGGAAGCCTCCAAAGCCAACAGGAACAAAGGATGGTCAAGAAGCTGGAAATTAAGAAGGAGAAGTGGAGGAACTACATCAAGCGTAATGCTAGTTATTTATTATTTCTGGTTTGATGAACACCTGTGGTTTCAAAACTTTGTAATGGTGCTTTTGTATTTAGATTTCTCTGATGCACTATGTTGTAATGGTCAAGACTTTCCTACTGCAATTTCCTTCAGACACAGCTGTCTTAATCCTATTTTCTACAAATGAATGGTCGATCTATTAATAGAGCTTGGAAAGTGCCCAATTGGAATATCAGAGGTATTAATTCCAGCAATAAATGGCTTGCCTTGGGTAATAAAATTGAAGAGTCTGGAAGCTCAATAATCTGCTTATAGGAAACTAAACGTGAAGAGTTTGATAGTAATTACATAAAGAAGTTTTGCCCAAGGAGATTTAACAAGTTTGATTACTCTCCTTCTAAGGGAGCATCTGGGGGATTACTAGTTATATGGAATGAGAATATGTTTCATGGAGAATGCCTTTTCAAAAATAGATACTCAATATCAATGAGATTCACCTCAACTCATTCAGGGGACTCCTGGGTCCTAACTAACATCTATGGGCCTTGTGATGCTGTGGAGAAAGAAAATTTTCTTCAGTGTTTTCAAATATTCAAATGCCAGATGACACTGACTGGCTAGTGCTTGGCGATTTTAATTATATTAGATACCCAAAGAATAGGAATATTGCCACAGAGATTTCAATAACATGATGAAATTCAATGAAGCTATAAGTGAATTGGCTCTAGTTGAAATCCCACTCAAAGGTAGACAATACACTTGGAGTAACACGCAAGAAGCACCTCTGCTAGAAAAAATTGATTGGGTCTTCACATCTGAAAGTTGGACCACCAATTATCCTAGTACAATTGCTTTGCCTCTCTCCAAACCAGTATCAGATCACACTCCATGCTGCATTTCTATTGGCACTCACATCCCCAAGTCACCTATCTTTAGGTTTGAAATTTTTTGGTTGGAGATTCCTAGCTTTCATGAAGTAGTGGCTAATATTTGGAGCCAGCCTACTCAGGAAACTAATAGTGCAAAGAACATCACTGCTAAATTCAAGAGACTAAGGAAAGGGCTAAAGATATGGGCAAAAAACATATCTAATCTCTCTGGTATCATCAAAGCCACTAATGAGGTGCTTTTGCTTTGGGACACTATTGAGGAAATGAGACCACTCTACGATTTGGAACTAAATGGCGTAGATATGTTGAAAAAGGACTTGTTGAAAATACTATCCTTCCAAAAAATTATTGAAAACAGAGAGCCACCATCAGATGGGTCAAATTTGGGGATGAAAGTGCAAACTTCTTTAAGGAAAAAGCTACAATCAAGCACAGAGGCAATTACATTACAAATCTTTTGGATGAAATTGGAAATGAGGTATCTGAGCATCATGCAAAAGCTGTTATCCTTTGGAAATCTTTCAAAGATAGGTTGGGGACTACTTTCCAAACCTGCAATCCTCTCAACCTTCAGCCAATCATAAGTAAGTGGGACAATTTAGCAGATCTAGAGGCACCCTTCACCAAGGAGGAAAATTGATGATGTTGTTATGAAATTACCTTCTGACAAAGCTCCAGGCCATGATGGCTTTAATGGGGCTTTTATCAAAGCTTGTTGGAGCATCATTTCAGGGGATTTCTACAGCTTAATTCAGGATTTCTATAATGGACAGGTCAACCTTCAGAGCATCAATGCCTCATTCATCACACTTATACCAGCGAAAGACACACCATCAACTGCTAATGATTTCAGACCTCTTTCCCTCCTGAATTGTTCCATTAAAATCATCACCAAGCTTTTGGCAAATAGACTGCAGAAAATCATACTCAAATTAGTTCATGTGAACCAGTATGGGTTTGTCAAAAGCAGAACCATCCAAGATTGCACTATCCGGGCATATGAATATCTGCACCAATGCCAACAATCTAAACTGCCCATTGCAGTTCTGAAACTAGATTTTGAAAAGGCCTTTGATCTGACTGAGCATAGCACAATTCTGGAAATTCTGAAAGCTAGAGGCTTTAGTGACAAATTGATCTCATGGATTAGTTTGATTTTGCAAACTGGTACTTCCTCTGTTCTTCTCAATGGAGTCCCTGGAAAAGCATTTCACTGCCTGAGAGGAGTAAGACAAGGAGATCCACTGTCACCACTCCTCTTTGTGCTAGCTGTTGATTTTTTGCAATCTATCCTCAATGAAGCAATGAAGCAAAATCTGATACAGGCACCTTTGATCAGGAATTCATGCCCAGATTTCCCTGTATCCAATATGCTGATGATACCATCATGATGCTTCCAGCCATCCCAGCTTAGCTCTGCCAGGTTAAAAACCTTCTGCTTCACTATGCCAACTATACTGGACTCAAAGTAAATTATTGCAAGTCTTTCCTTTTGCCACTGAATATACAAGAGGAGACACTGTCTGGCTTGCTTCAAATTCGGGTCGCCAGAGTAAGCTACCCTTTGCATACCTAGTCTTACCAATGGGTACATCTCATCTTAAAATTGAAGATTTTTCTCCGATGATGCAAAGATTTGAAAGAAGACTTACAGGATGTTCAACCCTCAACTCCAATGATGGGAAACTGCTACTAATTAAATCAGTCTTCTCTGCCTTGCCCATCTTCTTCATGTGTACCTTAGCTTTGCCTATGGGAGTCATCAATCAACTCCAAAAATACCTGAGAAACTTCCGCTGGAAAAAAATGGCTCGTCTGATGTTGGAATGGCTTTAGTTGCTTGGGACAAGATATGCAAACCAAAATCTCATGGGGGCCTAGGGATCTTGGACATCAGCATACATAATAGAGCTCTTTTAATGAAACATGTTCATAAGTTCCTCAATCAAGAAGATATCCCATGGGTAAAGCTAATTTGGGAAGCCTACTACTCTGTGGATCTCCCTTGGGACAAGAAAGAAGTCTCCTTTTGGTGGAAAGCTATCTTGAATTTGATTCCCACCTACAAACAGATAGTAGCCTGCACCCCTGGTAATGGAACTACTACATCTTTTTGGTCTGATAAATGGAGACTTCAACCTTTGGATCAGCTTTACCCAGAACTCTACTCCTTTACTAAGAAAGAGAGACTCTCCCTCAAACATTTTGTGGATCAAGAGGACTGGACTGACAATTTCCACCTTCCCGTCTCAGTGCAAGCTCATGAGCAATTTTCAACTATGTCTGATCTATGCCCAGACCTCTCTGGTGATGCAAATGATAGCTGGAAGTATATGGGGCAGCTCAACAAATTTTCATCAGTGATAGCCTACAAGCAACTTCTAGGAGAGAATGAGGAACAACCGTTCTTCAAACTAATATGGAGATCAAATAGTAGGCTCAAGAATAAAATATTTTTATGGCTAATTGCACACAATAGCATCCCTACAAGATCTTTGCTCATCAGAAGAGGAATGCACCTCCAGGATCCCCACTGCCCCAATTGTGATCAGCATGCTAAAGAAACTGTCTATCATCTGCTTTGGGATTGTCACTTTGCACAACAATGTTGGGATTCTCTAATCCCTCACAGAAGAAGGGGTACTTCAGTCTTCGAAGATATTCAGTTAGCTTCAAAACAAATTCATCTTCAGACAGCCATAGAAATCATTATGATTGGATGCTGGAGCATCTGGATTCAAAGGAATGGCAAGGTATTTAGGGCCATCCACCCCACGATATTTAATTGGAGGCACACAATCAAACTGGATTTAAAGAATCTGCAGTTCAAGATCAAGGAAAAGAATTTGGAAGACTTCAAAAAGTTCATTGTAGATAACTTCATGTAAAATGATGTTTTTATTCCCGAGAGATGGCATAGGCTAATTTATCCTTTCTTTCTTTGGAGCTTAGTCTCCCCCTTTTTTAACGTATTTTATTTATAAAATTTTACCGTAGAATGATTGTTCTATGGTGTGCGGGTCAAAAAAAGATTAAACAAGGAATGACTTTCATTGTATTCGGGGTCAAAGATTTGCCAAAAAATGCTAGATACAAGTATTGTTCATGCTATATTGTCATCATAAAAAAATTGCCCTGAAGTCAACTGGAATCATTCCTTGGCCACACATTTTTATACAAATATAATACCTGTCATATTTGATTTCAAAAAAGTTCCCGCACTTTATAACCCTTTTTAATTACTAAATTATTTTTCCATATAGTAGGGGATGGAGCACCCGAGTGCTCCTAATCTGCTTCCATATAGGACTCCCCTATAGAGCTGCAAAGACAAGTATTTTGGCAACCAGGACCCACTACAACAAAAGTCATGTATGTTGAGTATTTGGCCGTTTGCCTAGTGTAAATCAACAGGCACTCTGTAGATAAGTTTTTTCCGACAATCGTGTAAAAAACGCTCACATATAGACAATGTTCGGTAATGTAAAGTATTTGTCAAGTGCGGTCCAAAAGACGCTCGACGTAGGGACCAAACTCCACCGGTGCTAGTCCTGTGCAAACGGATTTTACCGCTTTTCAGTGATATAGTTTTAAACAGTTGCCTTGAATGTACGGCCAACAGGGGGTGTTCATGCCACACGACCCAGATAAATCATCAACAATAGCTCATCCGGTCAGACATGCGGACCAAAAGAGTGCATGTGCGATCGTGTGATCTATCGCAAATAATTGCGCGGGACAAATCATGTGAGATGCTCTAAGCATCCCCCACAATGAATTCCAAACAAACGTTTTCGTTTGTATGCTGCATCACACACACTTTTCTGTGTAAACTCATCTGTGGTAACTGTATCCATCATAGACGATTTTTCTACGAGCATCGTTTTGTGTTATTAAAGTACATCACACATGGTGCATAGAAGAAACTGTATGACATAGGCCAATTCATCGCATACAGTTTTCCTGTGAAAACGTTTGTGCTAGGTGGCCTCACACAAATGGTTCACTACAAAATCTACTCTATTCACTGACAAAAACTCTGGTGACGAAACATTAAGCGTTGCCAAAAATCATTTTCTGCGATAGTCCACCCTCACGAGGTATTTTCCTCCCGTGGCAGTGCCCTCGGCAAGATTGGCGACGTTTTGGCCTGAAATCCAGCAACGCTTTTGGGCGTCACTGGGCATGTCCATTTCCTGGGATGATTTGTAGTGTCACTGAAAATGTTTCGTGTCACAAAAAATGTTTGGCGGGATAGAAAAATGATTAAAAAAAGGGTGTGTTGGTGTTCAGAACGTACTACCTTATGAATTTTTCCACGTCAGAGTTTATAACATATTACATTCAATTTCCATGGTTTAGGGTTTGGATGCTCTTATCAAAATCCATTGATTATTTTTCCACTCGTTCTCTCATTGTAGTGAACTATGGGAGCATCAACGGGAAAATATGATCATATAGAAATATATTGCATTATGTATGAGTTATTGAAAAATTTCTTCAAGCCGAAAGGTGGTCAACAAAAAGTTTTTCATTTCGTACAAACGAACAACTTTGCCTTTTGAATCATCTCAGAACCATGTCATGTGGCCGTCGTCCGCTTGCATCCGAAGTCCGACAGTACTCCACATGTATAAATTGCAGCAGGACATTTCAAAGAAAAAAGAACACAATGCCATTTAAAAGATTGTATCACAAATACCAGAAATATTACAAGGTTCAAATTCCAGTATTACAATGCTCATATGCAAAGATTACATGGTTCAAACTGATATTAGAAGTGAAATTCAGCTTCTGCAGAATCTTTGTCATGCAGTTGTAGACGTCCACGCTAATTAGCTGATCAGGAGCATATAAAAGGTTCAAATTTATATTACGAAAAGTTGCTCAATTCCAATATTTCTACGAAGGGATCAGCCACCAAGAAGTCATATATTGGCTTGACACAATAAGTTCCTTATAATCTGTCATTCGAACTTCCAAAATGAAATTCAGCTTGTGCAAAGCCTTTTTTATTCAGCTTTAGATGTGTGCGCTGATCATCAAGCCATTCATTTGCACGCACTAAATATAGGGTAAACCTCATTACCTTGAGCACACTTGCTTTCTGAACAAATAACCTATCGAATTTAATCTCTGGCGTGGTGCATCGGTACTTGTTCAAAGTAATTTCTGTGAGATAGAGAACAAGACATTCGATGGGATTTTTATATTGCGTCACATTTTCCACTTTAGGGCTTGCTTGTATTTGCAAATGAAGGCAACATATTAGTGCCTAGATGCAATTTTGAACGCTACGGGCCTCTTTGATTTGGAGAATTTCTAAAATACATGAATAGAGTGACATGCCATCTTCGGTTGTTCATGATTAACTTCCCAAAAAAATATGTATTGAAATCCTCCAAATTTCATTGAGAAATCATAGTACATTTGTCATTGTTACCATGGGTAAAAGTACCAAAAAATTGAACTCCGTTGTGGTTAACAATTAACAGGAAAGGAGCATCACCTCGATGTGTAGCTTCTCCGTGCATGTAAAACATCTAAGAAATCTAACAACTTGATCCTGATCGGGGCCGATAGATTGAAGTGCCAAGACATTCACTGTGTGCAGAGATGGGGTCAAGCTTGTGGGAATCAATTTCTAGATGACAGCCAAACATAGATCAACAAAATTACATAGAATGTGATGTACAATAAGAAGGAGGAGGAGAAGATTGTTGTACCAGAACGAATATGGATCCGGTAACAAGTTCGGAGAACCCAGCACATGAATAGCTCAACATTGTCAATTTGGATGCGTTAATGATCCTGATTCTTGTTAGACCTTCCTTATCAAGTACAAGCAATCTGTCAAGGAAAGGTGCATTCTCAATGACCACATCATGAAACACCTCAACCGGACCGCTTTGTTGCGGCACCCGGCAATGCACATAATCGCATGCAGGCGTTTGTCGAGGCGATGTGGAGGCTCTTGAACCCATCTCATTACTGAAGCCGAAGGTACTCGGCCCGATGTACAAGCGGAGCGAGCGCTCCATATCCTCCTATGAGATGGTGACGCCGATGAGCTCGAGGTGCTTCAGTTGAGGGAGATGAAGAGTGGGCGCGACATTAATCTAGGGGAAAGCATAGCATGAACCTAGCATGGTGCGGCATGGGCACGAGGCGTGCATGGTGACTGCGAGCGCAAATGTCTAGCTTGAAAGCTGAGCTCCTTGAGATGATCTAGGGTGGGGGATAGGAACCACTCGTGAAACTTGGGTTCAACCTTGTAGTTGGAAGGGAACTTGCCAAGGGCAAGGCGTCTGGCCCAGGCGGGATGCGTGACGAGGAAGTGGGACAATGCGTCCAAGCGTTTGTGATCCCTACGACAGAGCTCGTCGTCGTTGATGATGTCCAGGGGTGGAGTGCTAGAGGGGGCACCACCGTCGGGAGAGTACGGTTGTCTCCACTCTATATTTCATGGGGAGGAGGGATATGATAGTTACCAACATCTTGTAGGGGAGGCTGCTGATGAAGTCCATGCTCGCCGGAGGCTCTTGCGGTTCTAGCTGACCAGCCCCCACACTTTGGCCGCCTCGTCCTCCATTGCAGGAGGCAACGACATAGGCAACTCCATAGTCTCCTCAGTGACGACGCTTATAGATAACAACAGGGAAGTAGTAGGAGGAGCATCGAAAACTGTTCTGCGTACCTCCCTGAAGCGACCGAAGCTTATGTGGCAAGCTAGAGGAGAAGCAGGAAAATCAGGAGCCGTCCATCCTCCATCTGGCAGTTCCTAGTACTTCAAACAAGACAAGTAGGAAATGACACAGAGGCCGCAAATCATGCATCCAAAGGCCATAAATCTTACAATGTTGTTTACTTACTGTTAATGTGTGATATTTTTACACTCATTCACCCTTTGTTTAAACCGGAATATTTCATTAAAACCGAGATATTCGCTTCAATATTGCTACCAATCCTCTCTTTGATGTGTTTCCACAAGAAATGGTCTAAAAAGGGAAGAAATTGCATGTGAACATGAAAAGGTGTGGAAAAGGAGATATAAGAAATCAGGAGGGGGCGCACCAGAGGAAACAGTGTAAAAGACGATGTTCCATACGACCGCGAACGCTTGTATGAGTGGTTGCATGGTGTGGATTCTAAGGCTCTTCGTCAACCTGAACAACTTCTATAAATGGGACCACACCAAAATGTCAACAGAGCGTCAACAAGCAAAGCCTGAAGAGAGCCATCTTCATCCCCTTCATCAACTCTAGCCGCCTCCATTTTTCATCTCCATAGCCACCATCAGTACCATAGTCCATGTCCCTCTACCTCATACTTGTAACCATGCATCGCACAAGGCATACATTGTAAGACATATTATCAATCAATTAATCTTCAAGATGTGTTCTTCAATGTGTTCTTCACGTGATCTGATCTCCATCTGTGAGTAGTTCAATAAGGTATGGGTTGAAGCATAGGACTTTCAACCCTCTGTATTTGCTATGAGGATCAATTGAAGTGCTTTGAATTAACATCCCGTATGTGTGAAATAAAATTGTTTTGTAGGTGTCTCTTGTCTCGTCTGCGTTCTTCATCCCTGTAGGTACCCAGGATCATGGAGAGCGAGCCACGGAGCGGCTAAGGGCAGAGAGAACGTGAAGTGTTATTCTGAACACCGGTAAGAGAAGGGTTTAGTACGGTATAACATGGATCCAATCCTTGGGGATTCATGAGGTGTAGTCATTACACGCCCAAAGCTCTTGTATTATTATTATTATTATTATTATTATTATTATTATTATTATTATTATTATTATTATTATTATTATTATTATCTTAATTATCAAGGGAACCCCGCTCGATGGATAGGGCCTTCGGTTGGACAACTGATTCTTCATGCAGGACTCGTGCCGGTCAAGATATTATTTGGACATATCCCTTACTTCGGTTTGTAACATGCACACCTCGATGGGGACTTCCAACGCACAAATTAATCTCATATTTGGTCCCAACACGAATTCATGGTTGTAAGAATCAAGACCTCATACCGTACCTACTTTTATTATAAGTGTTTCAGCATAATTAGCTTGACTGATGCGTTCAAAAGATGGAATTATTTCTTTGACAGAAGCTTGCTAGAGACAATCGTAAGGGAACCTTCCTCTCGCGGGTTTGACAAACCAAGGTCACCTCTTTGGGGAAATAGGTGTGGGTTCTTTGTCTATTCCTTCTTGGATCTCTTAAAAGTAAATAGCAAGCCTTTTTCTGACAGCGTTGCCGGGAGGAGTTGAGTGTTCCTAGTCTTTGTGTTTAGAATTTTGTAAAATTTTAGTTTTAGGTTTGGTTTTTGTTTTAGTTTTAGTTTTATTTTTGTTCCAAGTCTTGTTAGTTGAAAATCCCCCAAAAGATTACCATGGCTCATAATCTTGGAAGTTTTGCTACTCCCAGCAATAACTTCATGCGTGAACCCATAGCACAGCCTGAGGTTGCATCCACTGAGTATGAGATCAAACCGAACTTAGTTTCCATGGTTCAACATGACCAATTTGGAGGCTCTATTTCTAAAGATGTCGTTATGCACTTGCATAATTTCACTGAATTGTGCAACATGAAACATATTAGAGATTATGACCCAAACGCTTTGAAGTTGCGTCTATTTCCTTTCTCTCTGAGAGGAAGAGCAAAAGAATGAATTCCAGCTTTACCTGGAGGAAATATAACTTCTTGGGCTGATTGTTGCAGAAAATTTTTATCTATGTTTTGTCCTCCTACAAAAATTAGGCAACTTAATTCCCAGATTACAGGTTTCAAGTAGGAAGAATGTGAGCCACTAGCCCTTGTGTGGGATAGAATGAAAGAAGCCGTAAGGAACCATCCTAACCATGTAATGGACGAATGGTTAATCCTTGATATGTTCTATAATGGTTTAAATCATATTTAAAAAACTATGCTTGATACAGCTGTAGGAGGAAAAATCATGGGAAAGTCCATAGATGATGTCAAGAAACTACTTGATGACATGCAAGAGAACCATGCCCAATGGCATCTTAAAAGAGCTACCACCAAAAGAGTGTATGAAATTGAATAAAATAATGCGGAGTTAACAGCCAAGCTTGATGAATTCATCTCCGTCATGAAAGGTAAACCGGAACCTAACCCAGTTGAAGATGTCAGGAAGGTAAGAAGCAACAAAGAGGAGACCGAAGAACTTGACACAAGCCATGTGCCAGAATATAATTATGCCATTGCAAGCTGCTATCAATGAATTACTCACTACACGAGGTATCTAATAACGAGGCATATAATGTCTTTGTTGATAAAGTTCCAACCAAGGTACTTGAGCAAGATGATGAAAGAAAGAAGCTTTACAGTAAGTTACCAGCTAAGCAAGAGGATGCTCTTGAGCCTACTATAGAGATTGAGATTGGTTTGAATAAGTTCAATGCTTTATATGATCTAGGGCTAGTGTTTCTACTATTCCAAAGTCTGTTTATGATAGTATCAATCTAGGTCCTTATGTTACTACTGAGATTAGACGCTGATACGTCTCCAATGTATCTATAATTTTTGATTGTTCCATGTTGTTATATTATCATTCTTGGACGTTTTATAATCATTTCATAGTCATTTTATATCATTTTTTGGTACTAACCTATTGACATAGTTCCAAATGCCAGTTGCTGTTTTTGCATGTTTTTTACATCGCAGGAAATGAATATCAAACGGAGTCCAAACACCGCGAAACTTTTTGAGGATTTTTACGGACCAGAACACTTCCAATGGGCCAGAGCAGCACCTGGGGGTGCTCCGAGGGGGGCACAACCCACAAGCGCGCGCCTGGAGGCCCAGGCACGCCCAAGTGGGTTGTGCCCACCTTGGTGGCCTCCCGCACCCCCTCTTTACCCTATAAATTCTCAAAAATTCCAAAAACCCTGGGGGTTAACATAGATCAGAAGTTTCGCCACCGCAAGGCTCTGTAGCCACCGAAAACCAATCTAGACCCTGCTCCAAAGACTCACGGAGGGGGAAATCATCTCCGGTGGCCATCTTCATCATCCCGCGGCAACCACGATGAGGAGGGAGTAGTCCACCGCCGGGGCTGAGGGTTTGTACCAGTAGTTATGTGTTTAATCTCTCTCTCTCTCTCTCTCTCTCTCCCTCTCGTGTGTTCTTGAGATGTCATGATCTTGATGTATCGTGGGCTTTCCTAATATAGTCGGATCATATGATGTTTTCCCCTCTCTATCTTGTTGTGATGAATTGAGTTTTTCCATTTGAGATTTCGTTGTTATCGGATTGAATACTTTTATGGATTTGAGAACACTTGATATATGTCTTGCAATTGAATACTCGTGGTAACAATGGGGTATCGTATTGATTCACTTGATATATGTTTTGGCACTCAACTCATGGATCCCCGAGGTGACATTGGGGTAATCTATGCATAGGGCTTGATGCACGTTCTTGTCTTTGTTTCTCCGGTAGAAATCTTGGGGCACTCTTTGAAGTTCTTTGTGTTGGATTGAGTATTATGAATATGAATTTGATTTGGTGACATTTTAGTATGAACTCTAGGATAGATAGAACGGGAAGAATAGCTTTGTGTTATTTTAGTACGAACTCTTGAATAGATCGAACGGAAAGAATAGCTTTGAGGTGGTTTCGTACCCTACAAACAATTTATTCTTATGTTCTCCGCTAGATAGGAACTTTGGAGTGATTCTTCATCGCACTTTGAGGGATGGTTATATGATCCAATTATATTAGCATTGTTGGGATATTGCACTAGCGAAAGTACGGACCCTAGGCCTTGTTCCGAAGCATTGCAATACCGTTTTTGTGCCTGTTTACTATTTGCTACCTTGCTGTTTTTATTTATTCAGATTATAAAAATATATTTCTACCATCCATATTACACTTTTATCACCATCTCTTCACCGAACCAGTGCACCTATACAATTTGCCATTGTATGTGTTGGGGACACAAGAGATTTCTTGTATTTGGTTGCAGGGTCGTTTGAGAGAGACTATCTTCATCCTACGCCTCCCACGGATTGATAAACCTTAGGTCATCCACTTGAGGGAAAATTGCTACTGTCCTACAAAACTCTGCGCTTGGAGGCCCAAGACTGTCTACAAGAATAGAGTTGCATAGTAGACATCAACCTTTTCTGGCGCCGTTGCCGGGGAGGTGAGTGCATGAAGGTATATCTTTAGATCTTGCAATTGAATCTTTTAGTTTCTTGTTTTATCACTAGTTTGGTTTATAAAAGAAAACTACATAAAAAAGGGAATTGAGGTTGCATCATATTATTGGTCATCTTTATAATATCTTTCTTGAAAATGATGGCTTGGAAAATTGTGCTCAATTGATAGAAGAAGAATTCAATAAAATGTTTGGCATAGAAACTTTTAATGATGTGCATAATTGCAATGTTGTTAGTATGAATTCTTTGAATATCCATGATGCTAATGATATGCAAAGCCATAAGCTTGGGGATACTATGTTTGATGAAGATGATATTTTTAGTCCCCCAAGATTTGATGTGCAAATTTGTTATAATGATTGCATGCCTCCTATTTATGATGATTATATTGATGAAAGTGGATTTGGAGAGGTCATGACTTTATTTAGTGATGAATCCACTATTCCGGAAGGGGTTTCAATTGATTGTGACAACAAAGTTGCTACCTATGATGATTATGGTGATGTATGCTATATTGAATAATGATAACCATGAAACTTTTCATCATGATTTTAATTTTGAATCACATGATAGTTATTTTGTTGAATTTGCTCCCACTAATATTCTTGAGAATAAATTTGCTTATTTGGAGAGTAATAAAATTTCTATGCTTATCCATCATGAAAAGAATGCTTTATGTGATAGTTATATTGTTGAATTCATTTATGATTCCACTAAAAATTATTATGAGAGAGGAACATATGATTTTTCATATTGCAATAATATCAAGTTTCCTCTCTATGTGTTGAAGATTTTGAAGCTATGCTTGTTTTGCCTTCCTATGCTAGTTGATTCTTGTTCACATAAGTTGATTGATCACAAAATACCTATGCATAGGAAGTGGGTTAGGATTAAAGTGCTAGTCATATGCTTCATGATGCTCTCTTTGTGTTTCAATTATTATCTTTTATGCAAGCATCATTGAAATCATCATGCCTAACTAAAAGGCATTAAAGAAAAGCGCTTGTTGGGAGACAACCCAACACTTTTTACCTACTGTTTTTGTGTGTTCACATGATTATGCTACTGTATTGAACATGTTTTATTGCTTTTTTTCAATAAAGTGCCAAGTAAAGCCTTTAGGATCATGTTGGGTGATAGTTGCTTTGATCTTGCTGAAAAACAGAAACTTTTGCGCTCACGAAAATAATTCTTATTTTTAACATAAGAGTGATTTTGAGTTGATTCTTTTTGAAGAAGACTAATATACAAATTTCTCACGTGGTACTAATTTTTTCATAATTTGTGGAGTAGCAGAAGTATGGTTTGAGTACAGATTACTATAGACTGTTCTGTTTTTTGACAGATTCTGTTTTCAATGCATAGTTTGCTTGTTTCCTAGTTTTTATGGCTTATATTGCTCAATATAAATTGTGGGAATGATATGCTATAGTAGGCATGTGTGGAAAAAAAAATGAATCTTGTATTTGATTTTACCGAAGTGAAAAGGTTTGCTCTTTATCGTACTAACCTATCTCACGAAGTTCCGTTAAGTTTTGTGTGATTGAAGTTTTCAAGTTTTGGGTGAGACATCGATATGAGGAGAATAAGAAGTGACAAGACCCTAAGCTTGGGGATGACCAAGGCACCCCAAGTTAATATCCAAGCAACTAAGCTTGGGGATGCCCCGGAAGGCATCCCCTCTTTCGCCTTCAACATTATCGGTAACCTCACTTGGAGCTATGTTTTCATTCGTCACATGATATGTGTTTTTCTTGGGGCGTCAATTTATTTTGTTAGGATTTTCTTGCTTGTATTTATAATAATATTTTGAATCTTTCATTTCAATAAAAATGTCAAGGGTAGCCTTTACCCTGCTTATTTTGCAAGTCTACATGTTGCTGTTTCAAAACAGAAAGTTTACTGCTGTTGCAAAAATTCCCTAGAAAAGTCAGAATGTGATAAAATGTTGAAACTTATTGCATAGTAAGCTAAAATAAATTTTCTACAGTGTGGTATTTTTCTCATAATTTTTGGAGGTAGGGAAGTATGATGAATCTTGCATTCTTTATAGACTGTACTGATTTGGCAGATTGCTGTTATGTTTGCATTGCTTGCATATGTTTGCTTGTTTAATGATTCTATTTGAGGATAGGAGTATTGAATATGCAGAGGCATTTAGTATGCAATTTTGAATAATAATTTTAATGATTTGCTACAGTAGAGAATGATAAGGTTTTTGCATTGGTTTATACTAACTTATCTCATGAGTTCTTGTTGAGTTTTGTGTGGATGAAGTTTTTAAGATTTAGGGAAACCGTGATATAAAAGGAATTAAGGAGACACAAAAGCTCAAGCTTGGGGATGCCCAAGGCATCCCAACATAATATTTCAAGAATTCTCAAGCATCTAAGCTTGGGGATGCCCTGGTAGGCATTCCGCCTTTCTTCATCAACAATTATCGGTTAGTATCGGTTGAGCCTAAGTTTTTGCTTCTTCACATGAGTTGTGCTATTCTTAGAATGTAATTTTATTTTCATTTTGCTTGCTGTTTTAATAAAATACTTAGATCTGAAATTTTTTAAATAAAATAGAGTCCTCAAATAGTTGCCAGGGAGGCTTGGTAAGCGGCACTCACATCCCGTCAACGAAGCTCTTTTCTATGGAATTGCTCTAGTGCTTCACTTATATCTTTTTGAGGACGGTGTGATTTAGTATTTTTGAAGAAATTCTCTTACTTTGCTTAAATTAATTTGAGAAAATGAAATATTATGCTCATGATCTTCACTTATATTTTTTTGAGCTTATCAAAAGCAACACATGAAAATTAGTTCCAAAGTGATAGTATCCAAGAAGGATATAATAAAAATTTCATGAAGATCACTGGACAAAATAAACTTGATTCCTTGTAATAGTTTTGAGATATGATGATGTGATATGTGAGTCATGTTGATGAGTAATTATGCTTTAGTAAGAATATTGGTGTTAAGGTTTGTGATTCCCTATGCAAGCACGAAAGTCAATAGTTATGCAATGAAATTACGTCCTACTTGTGGTGCATTATTCGGTGTTAATTATGCTCAATGCTCGCTTATGAGATTATTCGTTTCTTGGTTGGTCGCTTCTTAATCTTTTGCTAGCCCTCATTTTGCACTAAGTATGATCACTACTTGTGCATCCAAAATCCTTTAAACTAGTTTTGACACATGAGTCCACTATACCTACCTATATGCAGTATTCTTTTGCCGTTCTAAGCAAATTTGTACGTGCCATCTCTAATTTCAAAAATAAATTTCTCTTTTGTGTGCTCATACCACTCGCGAGGCGGTGAGGGGTGGCCAATATTTTCCATGCTAGATGTGTTATTCTCACGATGAGTGTTTATTCACTTGTCATTGCACGAGAGTAAGGCAAAGGTATTAGGGATGCCCAGTCCCCAAATGAAAAATGAATTTACTTTATGTTGTCAAATAATAAATTCCTTGGAAAGTGTTGGTATGGAGGGCACCCGTGGATACGGTTAGCCATGGAAAGTGAAAGTATGGTGGAAAAATGAATAAACTTTATTTTCTGTTTGGGAACCGCCTATGATATATCTAGCATGGAAAGTGTTGGGAGCTCTAAGTCGTTTTTGTTGGTGGGAAAAGTATGCCTCTCAAAATGTTTTTATGTCTCAATTTTCGCTTTGAGCTCTGGCACCTCTACAAATCCCTACTTCCCTCCGCGAAGGGCCTTTCTTTTACTTGATGCAATTTTTATTTTTTTGAGTCTCCATCTTCTCTTATAAAGCACCAACTAGGAGGCACTATGATCGTACTTGAGCATTGGGTGTAGCTAATATGCGAATGTGTTTCATGAATGGGTCAATGATTGAGCATGATGGGCTAGGGATAACTTATTTTAGCGTTGATGTATTGAAAGACATGGTTGCTTGTTGATATGCTTGAGTATTTAAGTCTCATGTCAAAACTAGACTATTGCTTTGAACCATATAAAAGTCCAATTGCCCATGCTATAAAGAAAAGAATATGAGATGACATGTTAGGTAGCATTCCACATCAAAAATTCTGTTTTTATCATTTACCTACTCGAGGACGAGCAGGAATTAAGCTTGGGGATGTTGATACGTCTCCAATGTATCTATAATTTTTGATTGTTCCATGCTGTTATATTATCATTCTTGGATGTTTTATAATCATTTTATAGTCATTTTATATCATTTTTTGGTACTAACCTATTGACATAGTGCCAAGTGCCAGTTGTTATTTTTTTGCATGTTTCTTACATCGCAGGAAATCAATATCAAACGAAGTCCAAACACCGCGAAACTTTTTGAGGTTTTTTTATGGACCAGAACACTTCCAATGTGCCAGAGCAGCACCTGGGGGTTCCTCGAGGGGGGCACAACCCACCAGGGCGCGCCTTGGGGCCCAAGCGCGCCAAGGTGGGTTGTGCCCACCTCGGTGGCCTCCTGCACCCCCTTTTTACCCTATAAATTCCGAAAATTCCAAAAACCCTGGGGTTAACCTAGATCAAAAGTTCCGCTGCTGCAAGGCTCAGTAGCCAATTTAAAACCAATCTAGACCTGTTCCCAAGACCTGCCGAGGCGGGATCATCTCTGGTGGCCATCTTCGTCATCCAGACGGCCACCACGATGAGGAGGGAGTAGTCCACCCTCGAGGCTGAGGGTTTGTACCAATAGCTATGTGTTTAATCTCTCTCTCTCTCTCTCGTGTTCTTGAGATGTCATGATCTTGATGTATCGCGGGCTTTGTTAATATAGTCGGATCATATGGTGTTATCCCCTCTCTATCTTGTTGTGATAAATTGAGTTTTTCCCTTTGAGATTTCGTTGTTATCAGATTGAATAATTGTATGGATTTGAGAATAATTGATATATGTCTTGCAATTGAATACTCGTGGTGACAATGGGGTGTCGTATTGATTCACTTGATATATGTTTTGGCACTCGACTCGCGAATTCCCGAGGTGACATTGGGGCAATCTATGCATAGGTGTTGATGCACGTTCTTGTCTTTGTTTCTCCGATAGAAATCTTGGGGCACTCTTTGAAGTTCTTTGTTTTGGATTGAGTATTATGAATATGAATTTGCTTTGGTGTTATTTTAGTACGAACTCTAAAATAGATCGAACGGAAAGAATAGCTTTGTGTTATTTTCGTATGAACTCTTAAATAGATCAAACGGAAAGAATAGCTTTGAGGTGGTTTCATACCCTACAAACAATTTATTCTTATGTTCTCCGCTAGATAGGAACTTTGGAGCGATTCTTCATCGCACTTTGAGGGATGGTTATATGATCCAATTATATTAGGATTGTTGGGAGATTGCACTAGCGAAAGTACGGACCCTAGGCCTTGTTTCCAAGCATTTCAATACCTTCTTTGTGCCTATTTACTATTTGCTACCTTGCTGTTTTTATTTATCCAGATTATAAAAATATATTTCTACCATCCGTATTACACTTTTATCACCATCTCTTCGCCGAACTAGTGCACCTATACAATTTTCCATTGTGTTGGGTGCGTTGGGGGCACAAGAGATTCCTTGTATTTGGTTGCAGGGTCGTTTGAGAGAGACTATCTTCATCCTACGCCTCCCATAGATTGATAAACCTTAGGTCATCCACTTGAGGGAAAATTGCTACTGTCCTACAAAACTCTGCGCTTGGAGGCGCAACACGTGTCTACAAGAATAATGTTGCATAGTAGACATCAGACAACTAATTGTACTTTTACTTAGGTAGTAGGAATTAAGCATGGAGTTGTAGTTCAAATAAATGATTGCCTGTCATGATTGATCTTGTGATAGTTGATATGCCTAAAGATCCTATTGCTCCAATAATTCTCGGTAGACCTTTTCGAACGACTATCAAAGCTGTGATAAATGTGTTTGAAGGGGATGTTAGCTTTGACTTATCAGCTAAATATCCTTTTGTAAGACATTTCCCCAGGAAAAAGAAAATGAAGACCTACACCGGAAAAGGCATTGTTGTGAATGCCAGAAGCTATGGTCTCATTGTGTTTGCACCACCTTGATCACCAATGTGCTCGAGCTAACCGACCAAAAACAAGCGCTTCGTGGGAGGCAACTGATGTCTACTACACAACCTTCTTCTTGTAGACTCATGTTGGGCCACTAAGCGCAGAGTTTTGTAGGACAGTAGAAAATTTCCCTCAAGTTGATGGCCTAAGGTTTATCAATCCATGGGAGGCGTAGGATGAAGATGGTCACTCTCAAACAACCCTACAACCAAAGAACAAAGAGTCTCTTGTGTCCCCAACACACCCAATACAATGGTAAATTGTATAGGTGCACTAGTTCGGCGAAGAGATATGATACAAGTGTAATATGGATGGTAGATATAGGTTTTTGTAATCTGAAAATATAAAAATAGCAAGGTAGCAAGTAACAAAAGTGAGCAAAAACAGTATTGCAATGCTTGGAAACAAGGCCAAGGGTTCATACTTTCACTAGTGCAAGTTCTCTCAACAATGATAACATAATTAGATCATATGGCGATCCCTCAACGTGCGGCAAAAGTCACTCCAAAGTTCCTATCATGGAGAACATAAGATGAAATTGCTTGTAGGGTACGAAACCACCTCAAAGTTATTCTTTCCGATCAATCCATTGAGCTATTCCTATAAGTGTGACAAACAGCCCTAGAGTTTGTAGTAAAATAACACCATATGACACACATCAATCAACCCTATTGTCACCTAGATACTCCAATGTCACCACAAGTATCCGGGGTCAATTATACGATATGCATCAAACAACTTCAGATTCATAATATTCAATCCAACACAAAGAACCTCAAAGAGTGCCCCAATATTTCTACCAGAGAAACAAGGATGAAAACGTGCATCAACCCCTATGCGTAGATTGCCCCAATGTCACCTCGGGAATCCGCAAGTTGAGTACCAAAACATACATCAAGTGAATCAATAGAATACCCCATTGTCACCACGGGTATCCCATGAAGACATACATCAAGTGTTCTCAAATCCATAATAGTATTCAATCCGATAATAGTGAAACCTCAAAGGTAAAACTCAATTCATCACAAGAAGGTAGTGGGGGAGAAACACCATATGATTCAACTATAGTAACAAAGCTCGCGGTACATCACGATCGTGCCAAATCAAGAACACGAGAGAGAGAGAGAGAGAGCGAGAGAGAGAGAGAGGGAGGGAGAGATAGAGAGAGAGAGAGATCAAACACATAGCTACTGGTACATACCCACAACCCCGAGGGTGAACTACTCCCTCCTCGTCATGGAGAGCGCCGGGATGATGAAGATGTCCACCGGTGATGGTTTCCCCGTCCGGCAGGGTGCCGGAACGGGCTCCCGATTGGTTTTTCATGGCTACAGAGGCTTGCGGCGGCGGAACTCCTGATCTTGGTTTATTTCTGGGGGTTTCTATATTTATAGGAATTTTTGGCATCAGGAACAAGTCAAGGGGGTCCATGAGGCAACGACAAGACAGGGGGGCGTGCCCTCCACCCTTGTGGAGACCTCGTGGCTCCTCTGGCCCAACACTTTTTCTTTGGGGGCTTCTTCTGGTCCATAAAAAAATCACCGTAAATTTTCATCTCATTTGGACTCTGTTTGATATTTTTCTGTGAAACTCAAAAACAAGGAAAAACAGAAACTGGCACTGGGCTCTAGGTTAATATGTTAGTCCCAAAATCATATAAAATAGCATATAAAACATCCAAGATAGATAATATAATAGCATGGAACAATCAAAAATTATAGATACGTTGGAGACGTATCAATCATCCCCAAGCTTAATTTCTGCTCATGCTCGAGTAGGTAAATGATAAAAACAGAATTTTTGATGTGGAATGCTACCTAACATATTTATCAATGTAATCTTCTCTACTGTGGCAAGAATATTAAGATCCATAAGATTCAACACAAAAGTTTAATATTGACATAAAAACAATAATACTTCAAGCATACTAATAAGGCAATCATGTCTTCTCAAAATAACATGGCCAAAGAAAATTATCCCTACAAAGTCATATAGCCTCGCTATGATCCATCTTCATCACACAAAATATTCAAATCATTCACAACCCTGGTGACAAGCCAAGCAATTGTTTCATACTTTTGATGTTCTCAAACTTTTTCAACTTTCACGCAATGCATGAGCGTGAGCCATGGACATAGCACTATAGGTGGAATAGAATACGATGGTTGTGGAGAAGACAAAAAAGAAGGACATAGTCTCACATCAACTAGGTGTATTAACGGGCTATGGAGATGCTCATCAATAGATATCAATGTGAGTGAGTAGGGATTGCCATGCAACGGATGCACTAGAGCTATAAGTTTACGAAAGCTCAAAAAGAAACTAAGTGGGTGTGCATCCAACTCGCTTGCTCACGAAGACCTAGGGCAATTTGAGGAAGCCCATCATTTGGAATATAAAAGTCAATTCTATGATGAAAAAACCCCACTAGTATATGAAAGTGACAACATAGGAGACTCTCTATCATGAAGATCATGGTGCTACTTTGAAGCACAAGTGTGGTAAAAGGATAATGACATTGCCCCTTCTCTCTTTTCTCTCATTTTTTTGGGGGCCTTCTCTCATTTTTTTGGCCTCTTTTTTTCTCCAGAGTCTCATCCCAACTCGTGGGGGAATCATAGTCTCCATCATCCTTTCCTCACATGGGACAATGCTCTAATAATGAAGATCATCACACTTTTATTTACTTACAACTAGAGATTACAACTCGATACTTAGAACAAAATATGACTCTATATGAATGCCTCCGACGGTGCCGGGATGTGCAATGAATCAAGAGTGACATGTATGAAAGAATTATGAACGGTGGCTTTGCCACAAATATGATGTCAACTACATGATCATGCAAAGCAATATGACAATGATGAAGCGTGTCATAATAAACGGAGCAGTTGAAAGTTGCATGGCAATATATCTCGGAATGGCTATGGAAATACCATATTAGGTAGGTATGGTGGCTATTTTGAGGAAGGTAATAGGTGGGTGTATGGCACCGGCGAAATTTGCGCGGTACTACAGAGGCTAGCAATGGTGGTAGGGTGAGAGTGTGTATAATCCATGGACTCAACATTAGTCATAAAGAACTCACATACTTATTGCAAAAATCTATCAGTCATTGAAACAAAGTACTACGCGCATGCTCCTAGGGAGATAGATTGGTAGGAAAATACCATCGCTCGTCCCCGACCGCCACTCATAAGGAAGACAATCAATAAATAAATCATGCTCCAACTTCATCACATAACGGTTCACCATACGTGCATGCTACGGGAATCACAAACTTTAACACAAATATTTTTACAATCCATAATTACTCACTAGCATGACTCTAATATCACCATCTTTATATCTCAAAACATCACAAGGAATCAAACTTCTCATAGTATTCAATGCACTTTATATGAAAGTTTTTATTATATCCCTCTTGGATGCCTATCATATTAGGATTAAATTCATAACCAAAGTAGATTACCATGCTGTTTAGAGAATCTCAAAATGATATAAGTGAAGCATGAGAGTTCAGCAATTTCTTCAAAATAAAACTACCGCCGTGTTTCTAAAAAGATATAAGTGAAGCACTAGAGCAAATGACAAACTACTCCAAAAGATATAAGTGAAGATCAACGAGTAGTCGAATAATTATGTAACTATGTGACGACTCTCTAACATAAAGAAAATTTATATCTTAAGTACTTTATTCAAACATCAAGCAAAATTAAATAAAGTGACATTCCAAGTATAGCACAACAAATGTGAAGAAGCAAAAACTTAGGCTCAACCGAGGCTAACCGATAATTGTTGATGAAGAAAGGTGGGATCCAACCGGGGCATCCCCAAGCTTAGATTCTTGAGACTTCTTGAAATATTAATTAGGGATGCCTTGGGCATCCCCAAGCTTGAGCTTTTGTGTCTCCTTAATTTCTCTCATATCATAGTTTCCCGGAATCTTAAAAACTTCATCCACACAAGACTCAACAAGAACTCGTGAGATAAGTCAGTATAAATCCATGCATAACCTTATCATTCTCTACTGTAGAAAATCACTAAATTATTATTTAACATTGCATACTAAATGCCTCTGCATATTTAATATTCCTATCCTCAAATATAATCATTAAACAAGCAACCATATGCAAACATAGCAGCAATCTGTCTAAACAGAATAGTCTGTAAAGAATGCATGAGGAATCATACTTACCTAACTCCAAAAATTCTGAAAAAATACCGCACTGTAGATAATTTGTTCCTACTCATTGTGTAAAATTTTCAAGATTTTATCGTGTTCTGACTTTCCAGAAGAATTCAGACATTGATAGAAAACTTTCTGTTTTCAAAACAACAACATATAGACTTGCAAAATAAGCATGGTAAAGGCTATACTTAACCTTTTCATTGAACTAAAAGATGCAAATCATTACTCTAAATAATAGAAAGCAAATCCTAATAAAAGAAAATGACGCTCCAAGCAAATCACATATCATGTGGTGAATAAAAATATAGCCTCAAGTAAATTTACCGATGGATTGAAGATAAAAGAGGGGATGCCATCCCGGGCATCCCCAATCTTAGGATCTTGCCACTTCTTAGTCCGTTGTCCATCAAATCTTTACCCAAAACTTGAAAACTTCACAACACAAAACTCATCAGAAAACTCGTAATCTCCGTTAGTATAATAAAGCAAATCACCACTTAGGTACTATTGTGAACTCATTCTAAATTTATATTGGTGTTATATCTACTGTATTCCAACTTCTCCATGGTTTGTACCCTCCGATACTACTGATAGATTCATCAAAATAAGCAAACAACACATAGAAAACAGAATCTGTCAAAAACAGAACAATCTGTAGTAATCTGGAAACTTTCAATACTCATGTAACTCCCAAAATTCTGGAACATTAGGAAGATCTAGGCAATTTGTATATGAATCTTTTGTAAATAATTCAGAATTTTTCCACGCCCCAGTGAATTTAAACAATCCTGGCAATGATCGCAAAAGTTTCTGTTTTTCAGCAAGATCAAATCAACTATCACCATAGACCATCCCAAAGGTCTTACTTGGTACTTTATTGAAATAAAAGCTATAAAACATTATTAATACAATAGCTTAATCATGTGAACATGCAAAAATAGTAGGGGTTAATATTGGGTTGTCTCCCAACAAGCGCTTTTCTTTAATGCCTTTCTAGCTAGGCATGATGATTTCAATGATGCTCGCGTAAAAGTAAAGAATTGAAACGCAAAGAGAGCATCATGAAACATATGTGGCAAGCACATTTAAGTCTAAACCACTTCCTATTCATACGGATTTTGTGAGCAAACAACTTATGGGAACAAGAATCATCTAGCATAGGAAAGCAAAACAAGCATGACTTCAAAACTTTCAACACATGGAGAGGAAACTTGATATTATTGAGATATGTAAAAGCATATGTTCCTCTCTCATAATAATTTTGAGTGGAAACATGAATGAATTCAACAATATAACTATCACATAAAGCATTCTTTTCATGATCCACAAGCATAGAAAATTTAGTACTCTCCACATAAGCAAAATTCACCTCATTCATATTAGTGGGAGCAAACTCAACAAAATAAGTATCATGTGAGGAATAATCCAATTGAAAATTAAAATCATGATGACAAGTTTCATGGTTATCATTATTCTTTATAGCATACATGTCATCACAATAATCATCATAGATAGCAACTTTGTTCTTATAATCAATTGGAACCTCTTCCGAAATAGTGGATTCATCACTAAATAAAGTCATGACCTCTCCAAATCCACTTTCATCATTATAATAAGATTCAACACCCTCAAAAATAGTGGGATAATTACCTAGAGTTGACACTCTTCCAAACCCACTTTCATCAATATAATCATCATAAATAGGAGGCATGCTATCATCATAATAAATTTGCTCATCAAAACATGGGGGACAAAAAATATCATCTTCATCAAACATATCATCCCCAAGCTTGTGGCTTTGCATATCATTAGAATCATGGATACTCAAAGAATTCATACTAACAACATTACAATCATGCTCATCATTCAAATATTTAGTGTCAAACATTTTATAGACTTCTTCTTCTATCAATTGAGCACAATTTTCCTTTCCATCATTTTCACGAAAGATATTAAAAAGATGAAGCATATGAGGCAACCTCAATTCCATTTTTTGTAGTTTTTTTATAGACTAAACTAGTGATAAAACAAGAAACTAAAAGATGCGATTGCAAGATCTAAAGATATACCTTCTGAAGGAAATATGCCCTAGAGGCAATAATAAAGTTCTTATTTATATTTCATTATATCATGATAAATGTTTATTATTCATTCTAGAATTGTATTAACCGGAAACTTGATACATGTGTGGATACATAGACAAACAAAGTGTCACTAGCATGCCTCTACTTGACTAGCTCGTTAATCAAAGATGGTTATGTTTCATAGCCATAGACATGAGTTGTCATTTGGTTAATGGGATGACATCATTAGAGAATGATGTGATTGACTTGACCCATTCCGTTAGCTTAGCACTTGATCGTTTAGTATATTGATATTGCTTTCTTCATGACTTATACATGTTCCTATGACTATGAGATTATGCAACTCCCGAATACGGAGGAACACTTTGTGTGCTACCAAGCGCCACAACATAAGCGGGTTACTATAAAGGTGCTCTACAGGTGTCTCCGATGGTGTTTGTTGAGTTGGCATAGATCGAGATTAGGATTTGTCACTCCGATTGTCGGAGAGGTATCTCTGGGCCCTCTCAGTAATGCACATCACTATAAGCCTTGCAAGCAATGTGACTAATGATTTAGTTGCGGGATGATGCATTACAAAACGAGTAAAGAGACTTGTCGGTAACGATATTGAACTAGGTATTGAGATACCGACGATTGAATCTCGGGCAAGTAACATACCGGTGACAAAGGGAACAACGTATGTTGTTATGCGGTTTGACCGATAAGGATCTTCGTAGAATATGTGGGAGCCAATATGAACATCTAGGTTTTGCTATGGATTATTGACCAGAGACGTGTCTCGGTCATGTCTACATAATTCTCGAACCCGTAGGGTCCGCACGCTTAACGTTCGGTGACGATCGGTATTATGAGTTTATGTGTTTTGATGTACCGAAGGTAGTTCAGGCTCCCGGATATGATCACGGACATGACGAGGAGTCTTGAAATGGTAGAGACATAAAGATCGATATATTGGATGACTATGTTTGGACATCGGAAAGGTTTCAAGAGAGTTCGGGCAAATCTTAGGAGATGCAGGGGTTAAGGAACCCCCGAAGTCAATGGGCCTTAATGGGCCATAGTGGAAAGGAGGAGGAGGCGGCCAAGGTGGCCCCCCCCCCCAAGCCCAATCCGAATTGGGAAGCACTACAAAAAAAGACACATCCGTGACATTTAGGGCCGAACGAATTTTTTTGGTCATCCTTATGACACTTCTATGACAATAATTGTGACAAAACCACGGTATCATCATAGATGTGGTGGGCTCCTACTTCCATGACAGAAAATGGGCTTTTTAAATCTGGGCGGGCGGAGGCACAAGCTGCATGACATTCTTTGGGCCGTCCATGACGGAAAAAACCGTGGTAGAAGCGAGGGCGCGGAAAATATCAGGGAGTTCCCGGTTACGCTGGGTGGTCGGGGGCCGAGAAATGCGCGTTTCTCTGATACGTACGCGCGTGTGTGCGAGGCGTTGCGCTCTGACTGAACCCTTGTGAGGCGTTGGGCTCTAACTGAACCCGAGCGATTGCCGCTGCGAGCTACGCTTTCTTGAGCCCGAGCAATCGATCGATGGTCGTTAATCGAACCCGATCGGCGATTCGCCGCTCTGCTGCTAATTGAAGCCGATCGATGCTGCCTCTGGTTGAACATTGAGCGTTGTTGGGGGGTTTGGATGAATAGTTCCCAGTGGGGGTTGGATGAACAGGAACTCGTGGTAGTAGAGGCCGTTGCCGCTGGATGAACAGTACTCCGATCGATCAAGCCAGTGGATGAACAGGACCCCATGGAGGGATGGATGAACAGGACCCCGTGGAGGGCTGGTTGAACAGTAGCCAGTGGAGGGCTTGTTTAATAGTAGCCGGTGGAGGGCTGGATGAATAGTAGCCCGTGGAGGGGTGGTTGAACAGGACCCCCGTGGAGAGGGCTGGTTGAACAGTAGCCGGTGGAGGAGCGCGCGGTGGAGGCTGGATGAGCAGGAGCCCGTGGATGAACAGTCGCAGGTGGAGGCTGGAGGAGGTCGATGGTGGATGAACAGTAGGCTATTTCCACCGTTTTGCGGTACGCCAGGCCTCATTTCCATCGGCTGTTCTGTCCAAGCCGGTTGGCTCCCGATGAATAGCACACGTTCCGTTGCCTCCCAATGAACACGACGCATTCTGTTGCCTCCCCATGAACACGACGACGACACAGTTTCTCCATTCTGACCCAGCCACAGCCATGTACACGAGCCCTGGCCATACGTATGTCTGTGCGGTAGGCGTTGAGACCCGCGCCCGTATATGCGTGTGTGGCCGTGTTACTTTCTTGCACCTGGCGGCGTATGCGTACGTGTAGATGCTACGTCCGCGCCTCTACTACCACACGTGCGCGCCTCTACTACTACACGTGCCGTTCCTTGCACGGCCACGGTTCATCGCTGCAGCCTGCTGACAGACCGATTGACCAGTATGTACGTACACGTTCGCGACCAGAATGACAACGCTACGTATGCTTTGACCGGGTGGGTACCGACTGTCACGCACTTCCTTGCGTGCGAAGATGTAGCTGGTGGGTCCCAGCAGTCAGGGGGGCGAATCATTTTGTTTTTGCCCATAATATGGACACACTTGCGTGTGAAGATGTAGCTGGTGGGTCCCAGCATTCGGGGGGAAACGTTTTTTTCACGAAATACGGTGGCCCGTCCGGTGGGTCCCTGCTGTCAGGTGGAGGAATAATTATTTTCCGCGTAATAAGGAGGCACTCCCTTGCTGCGGCCGTGGACCCAGCTGTCAGCCTCTCCACGTACAGTACTCTTTAGATGGAAGTCGGTCGTTGACCACATTGACCACTGCTACCTCTTGAGCACTGCGTTGGATTTCCCCGAAGAGGAGAGGATGATGCAGCAAAGTAGCGGAAGTATTTCCCTCAGTTTTTGAGAACCAAGGTATCGATCCAGTAGGAGGCTACGCACAAGTCCCTCGTACCTACACAAAACAATAGCTCCTCGCAACCAACGCGATTAGGGTTGTCAATCCCTTCACGGTCACTTACGAGAGTGAGATCGATAGATATGATAAATAATATTTTTGGTATATTTGATATAGAGATGCAAAGTGAAAAGTAAAATGCAAAGTAAAAACAAAGCAAATATTAAATTTATGGAGATTGATATGATGAGAATAGACACGGGGGCCGTAGGTTTCACTACTGGCTTATCTCAAGAGCATAAGTATTCTACGATTGGGTGAACAAATTCTTTGTTGAGCAATTGTGAGAATTGAGCATAGTTATGAGAATATCTAGGTATGATCATGTATAGAGGCATCACGTCGGGACAAGTAGACCGACTCACCTGCATCTACTACTATTACTCCACTCATCGACCGCTATCCGACATGCATCTAGAGTATTAAGTTAAAAAGCAGTAACGCCTTAAGCAAGATGACATGATGTAGAGGATAAATTCATACAATATGATAAAAACCCCATCTTGTTATCCTCGATGGCAACAATACAATCGTGCCTTGCTGCCCCTACATCCTTTGGGAAAGGACACGCAAGATTGAACCCAACGCTAAGCAATTCTCCCATTGCAAGAACTACCAATCTAGTTGGCCAAACCAAACGGATAATTCGAAGAGACTTGCAAAGATAACCAATCCTACATAAAAGAATTCAGAGAAGATTCAAATATTGTTCATAGATAATCTTGATCATAAACCCACAATTCATCGGTCTCAACAAACACACACATAAAAATAAGATTACATCGAATAGATCTCCACGAGAGGGGAGAACATTGTATTGAGATCCAAAAAGAGAGAAGAAGCCATCTAGCTACTAGCTATGGACACGAAGGTCCGAAGTAAACTACTCACACTTCATCGGAGGGGCTATGGTGATGATGTAGAAGCCCTCCATGGTGGATGCCCCCTCCGTGAACTAGGAGCAGGCCCCAAGATGGGATCTCGTGGATACAGGAAGTTGTGGCGGTGGAATTAGGTTTTGGCTCTGTTACGATCGTTTGGGGTACGTAGGTATATATAGGAGGAAGGAATGCGTCGGTGGAGTAACGGGGGTCCACGAGGCAGGGCGCGCCCTAGGGGGCGCCCCCACCCTCGTGACCGCCTCATTACTTATTGGAGTAGGGTCCAAGTCTCCTGGATCACGTTCGGTGAGAAAATCACGTTCCGAAGGTTTCATTCCGTTTGGACTCCGTTTGATATTCCGTTTCTTGAAACCTTGAAATAGGCAAAAACAGCAATTACAGGTTGGGCCTCCAGTTAATAGGTTAGTCCCAAAAATAATATAAAAGTGGAAAATAAAGCCCAATATAGTCCAAAACAGTAGATAAAGTAGCATGGAGCAATCGAAAATTATAGATACGTTGGAGACGTATCAACCACGCCGCGCCGAGAGCACCAAGGCGGTGGACGACGGCGAGGCCTAGGAAGGGAAGGCAGCCGGGAAGACGGGGTAGTGGATGCCCACGGAGAAGAATGCAGTGTTCACCTGGTTGGCTGCGGTGTGAGGATGGCGTTGCCGCAGGCCTGGCCACGGCGGTGGGAGTGGTAGGGGAGGTGAGGCCTCGGCAGCCTGGCCCAGCCACGGGAGGCGGAGCAGGCGGCATGACCCGGCGCTGCTTTGGGCGGCTGGAGCAAGAAGACCAGAGGTTGAAGAATCCTGGCAGCCGTTGGATGGACATCGTCTGTCCGCAGTTAGAATCATTTATATTGACTAAGTTGACAAAGCCCTTGGTACACGTCAACTTAGTAGGCCCATAGGTCAGCCTCCGAAACGGTGCAACCCAGATGTCAGGGGGAGGAATCATTTTTTGGGCGGCTGAAGCTAGAATATCCGATATTGAAGAAGAAGCACGACATCCGTTGGATGGACATCCAACGGACAACTTCGCTAGAACCGTGTGTTGACTATAAGTTGACAAAGCCTTGCATACGCATCAACTTAGTAGGCTCACAAGTGTGTGGCAGAGAACTTATAGCCCATTTGCGATTTGTAAGAATGCATAGCCCATTTTTGAATTCTAATGGAATTTACTACAACCCATTTACAGTTTGTTAAAAGTACAGCCCATTTTCTAGCTAGGACAACGATTAACAATTTCAACCAACCGTTCAAAACAGAATTCAATAAAATTTCCCACATTCTGACAGGATCCGATATTTTTGTCCCAAAATTTCTAGTTAGATTAAATACAATTTCAATATAAATTTGTGTTACGTAAAAATCCAACAAAACATTGCGCGTGCAACAATTAATGAAATTAAAAGTTTTAAAATCCAAAAGTAATATTTTATAAACTAATTACGTGTTTGGTGCCTTTTTTATAGTTACTGCATAGTTTTTATAATTACATCCCATTTATTATTTCTTAAAGCCCATTTTCTTATTAAGCCTAATGCATCCCTCCTAGGAAAGATTTGCAGCCCAGCGGGGCGGAGAATAACAAGTTGACCCGGATTGTGTACAACTGTCGGCTCAGTTGTATTGCTGATGTTGAAAAAGAAGGTCGGTGTAGTACTGTACAACCTTACATGGCTACTCAGCCCACATTCAGCGAAGCCGGAAAGGCCCAAACAAGGCTTCTGTACAACTTTTTGAAGTCACTGAGCTCAATTAATAACTTAAGAAAAAAGTTAGAGTATAGTGGAACCTAATTAAAAGCTGTCACGAGCGAAGAAATAATTCAACGGGTCCCACTTGTGCGTGTGTTTGTGTGTGTGTGTGTGTGTGTGTGAGAGAGAGAGAGACCCATCGGTCGATGCTCGTAAATACATCTTTCATCCATATGCGTTGATGATGCTCAGTAAAAACTTATATAGTTGACACAATCATATAGAACATCATAGCACACTGAACTTACATACAAAAAATTCATGCAGGCGGCACAATCAGAATTGGAAGCGGTGGATCGCTACGGGTAGGGCTACGTTGAAACCAACGAACTCATACATAACGGTTCTTCGTCTTAATCAATGGCGGGAAATATCTTGAATGTTGTGCAAAGAAAAGCAGACAACAACACAATATATAAGTTCTGCTAGAACATTAAGTTGACGTACAGCCCTTTCTAAAAAAAGTTCAGGTAAAAAAAAGAACATGTCATCTGACAAGATTCAGTTGTTACCTCAAATTAGAGCACATCCAAGCAGCCAGCCCTGCCTCTTCTCCCAAAGAAGTAGTGGCCTCCGCCACGTGATGGACTAGGCCCTGTGCCATCCATCGTTCCGAGCAACACGGGGAAAGTCTCACGTTGACTCCTGTAATGGACGTTGTGTAACACCCAAAAATTTTAACCATGATTTATTGATTAAAATTTTGCCTCGGTAGATTAAATTTTTATTTTCTGGATTTATCTTTTGGTTTCAGAACCTCTCTTTTCTTTGATATTGTGGAGTTTTTACCCCAAGTGAAAACTTTCCAAAAATATTATTGGACTTGTATACCCTCTCAAGAAAACATTTCTTTTATCAGAAGAATTATTTATACAAGTATTTTCCCTGAGCTTTATTTCTCTTGAAAAATGGTTTCTCATAAGCCCTAGAGCCTCTTTTGCACTACAACCCTTTGATAAATTTATTTAAAAATCCCACCAAAATTTTGGGATGACAAGTGATGTTCCTAAATCACTTTTATGCAAAAATTCTTTTAGTCATTTGAAAATTTTGAGCTTTATCCCAAGTTTTCAAATCAGGTCCAGATTGTGAATTGCACTACAACCTATTTAAATATTTCTCTAAAGTTCCCACCAAAATTAGGGGATGTTAGTAGGAGTATATTATTCAGCTTTATGCAAAAACCCATGAGTGTTCTTTGAAAAGTTTGAGCAAATCATCCTCTTTTGCTCTCTGGTCCAGTTGGGTGTTTTCATCGCAACTCTATTTTATTCTGCTCTAGTGCCCATGATCTTTCTCCCGCTTATAAACCACCCTACAAAACCCTTAAGTCCAGGAGAGTGGGCCCATTGGAGTATTTTTGGTCCATGCAATGATAGCCTTTAGTTTACATCAGATTTGGCTTTCTCAAAAACTTGCACTAACAAGTTTTTGGTTTTGCCCTAACAACCTTGCCATCATCACTTGTACCTAAGGAGACTATGATCTGGAGTTTTTGGCCACCCCAAGAGATGCCTTGATGACCATAGCATTCTGTGTAACACCTTGTGTGCATGGCCAGTTTTAGCTTGGTTTTTAGTTTGCATTATGGACTTGATCCCCTGACCAAACCACCATGTCCACTAATCTCCTTGCAAACTCTAACCTAGACCTGTTAAACCCCAGCCTCATCCAAGCCCTCTAGCACGCGCTGGCATTACGTCGAGCACCTAGCGTGCGTGCTCTGGGCGCGGCTAGAGCGCGCGTTTTGCACGTGCGTGCGCCCGAGTCGCCGCCTCTCGTTGTCGCCTCCCCCGCGCATGTTCTGGTCCCTTGGCCACTTCAACAGGCGCTTGGCACCTCCCTCACCTTGATCTTTTGGCCCCCTCCCCGCGCCTCTACAAGACCACCACTTAAGTCGCCACCGCCGCTCCGGCAACCTCGCCATGGGCCAGGCGCCCGCCCGAAAACAGCCGCGCACCATCTGCTCCTGGAACAGCTCGAGCTCATCTGCGAGCCCGTCCGCTAGAGCACGTCGCCGCCACGTCGCCCTGCAGTAACAGAATGGCGGTTCATCGTCGATCTTATCCTCGGCCGCCGCGGAACTGACCTCGGCCGCCTATAAAAGGACCCCCCGAGCTCCTCCAAACCCCCAGGGAACCTCAAGCCATCCACCTAGCACTCCCATAGCCTGCAACCGACGGTGGGAGGTCTTCTTCCTCGTCTCCGGCCAGTTCGGTCGCCGCCGCACTCCGGTGCCGTGCGTCGTAGACAGAGACTCCCCAGCCCATCCAGTACCACCATCCAACTCCTCTCGACCTTATGCGAGTCAGCCTAACCTCTCAGCTCTCGGCTTGAAGGAGCGCGTAGCCCAACCCCCAAATCCTCCCGAGGCCACCTCCGCTGCTGAGCTTCGCCGCCAGTGACTCCTTCGTCCCCTTGACCATTCGGCCATCGGGAGGACCGCCCGGAATCGGGCGGATCCATCCCTGCCCTCGAGTCCCGTGAGAGCCACTGTTCGCCCGGCGTCGATCGCCGAGCCCCCGCTCTGATGGCGGAAGGAGGAGGCGCGTAGGCGACTGGTCAAACGACCAAGGGCCCAAGGGACCCACTGTCAGTGACCCAGCCCCACCGAAACGTGGCTTAAGTGGAAGCGTATTCCACCGAATACGTCTTCGCTAAGCAGAAAGCGTAAGCTCCCCGAACCGTTTCCTTTTTCTGGTTTTTATTAAAAACAGAATTTTGAATAAACTTTGACTGGCTATAACTTTTTAAATATAAGTTCCAATTGATTTGATTCTTTTTCTGTTTTTTCTCAAATTCTGTCTAGTTTATTTTCGTATTTATTTGAAAATTTTCCAAACAACTTTTTTGTACTGTTTTGAAACTATGTGTTAATTTAAATTTTCTCAAAACAGGATTTTTGGAGAGAGAAGAAAACTTTCAAAAGTTTTGGAATGTACCCTGCCTCTCCACAACTTGAAGGCAAGCATTCTGAACCCTGGCATAATATTGTCGTGTGTTGTTTCATACGGTTACCACACCCCTTGTCTCGGAGTTTTCGTTATTTTATGTGGTGATATGAGCATACTCATAAGTGCATATTGATGATTCCATGCTATTGGAATTTGATACGTTGTGATAGTAATCACCCTCGTATGCCTTTCATGCCTACTGGAAGGGATCCGGGAAAGTCTCTGTCTTGGGTAGACACGAGCTTGTCCCTAGTCTTCGTCGAGACGGTTATGTCCGGTAAGGCATGGTGAGGTACGATGAGCGGTGATTCTGTCTGATTGGTATGAAATATACTTCTTATGCTTATCGTGCAGGTAATGCTTTAACCTCCTGAGTCGACCATAGATCGAGTCTTGTTCGAGTAACCCCCATACTTGTTTTGTACTACCACTTGTCCCCGCCATAGGTAGGGTATGGTTCAGTAAGTTGTCAACCCCTTTCCTAGCACACACTGTACAGAGAGGCCATGGTGGAAGATACCGGGTGCATCCGGTAGGCATGCCACCTGGTCCGGGGGCATGGGTGTTTCCGGTTGGAGCCGAGGGGGTAGCTCCCCTAGTTCTTGTAGCGTTATAAATTTTGTGATCCCATGCTAATCGAGGTTGTAGGCTCCCACTTAGAGTTTCGCTTAACGGGTGTTGTGGGTGATTCCGCACACCGATAAGTTAGGGCTGAGTGTGTATGCGGTCAGGTGTGTTTTCAATTAAAAGACCGTGGACGGAATTAGTCCCGATGGACTAAAGGAATCCGTTACTCGTGGGTAAAGAGTACACCCTCTGCAGAGGTTACATCTATTCGAATAGCCGTGTCCATGGGTAAGGACTACAGTCTGGGATGGGTCAAGTGTCGGTCTTAGTGTCGGTCTTCGGAGGAAAAAATGCTAAACCAGAACATGGATCATAACTTGTGACTCATGATGATTTTGATTACTATTATTATAGACTAACCATTTACATTATTTGAATTACTGAGTATCCCTGGGACGGTTCTACCTCCTGGATATTCACTGTGGTTATTCTCTTATAAGCCCTTTATGTGGTGGCCTTTCGGGACGCCTTGCATTGTGGCATGCTTGTTATTTCAACTACTTATAAGCCCTTTATGTGGTGTCGCTCAGATGCCCGACTGTGGCATGCTTGTTATTTCAACTATTTATAAGCCCTTTTTGTGGTGTCGCTCAGACGCCCGACTGTGGCATGCTTGTTATTTCAACTACTTATAAGCCATTTATGTGGTGTCGCTCAGACACCCGACTGTGGCATGCTTGTTATTTCAACTACTTATAAGCCCTTTATGTGGTGTCGCTCAGACGCCCGACTGAGGCATGCTTTAAATTATTATCCTTTCGAGGTGTCGCTTCAGACACCCGATTGGTGCACTTTATTTCTACTCCATTATTGCATATTCATGCTGTATATGAATAACCTGCTTGCGTGCATGATGGATGTTATTTCGTGACTGACGTTGTGAACATAGACTACTTCAGAGCATGATTATCATTTGTTATATTATACCTGTGTTCATAATGTTTGCGAGTACATTCAAAAGTACTCCTTTGGCTTGTCCACAGCTATTGTCTTGGCCAGATTTCTCGCATGGAGAGGAGCGTTGCGATGAGAGCCCCGGAACCCACGCAATGGTGACAGCAGCCTCACGAAGATAGGAGTTACCCTGGTCAGCTGTTCCTGTGGGAAATGGAGTCCCATAGACACAGATGAACCTCAAACCGCTTCTGCCATCAACCACTAGAAACCTTGTGTTGTACTCATAGGCCAGAATGGTCTTTTACTACATATTATGTATTCTGCTTGGAGTTTCTGTATCAAGTTGGTGTCTCGCCAGCTAACAAGAATCCGGGCCATGAGTGAGCACAAGGGCCATTTTCTAGGAAATTAATATCTTGAAAACCCGGTCCTGACAACCTTGGTATCAGAGCCAGGCTAACCATTGGCTAATCCTATCTTAGCCAGGTCGATAAACCTAGGTTAACCAACCCACTAGACCATAACCTAACCCCGGCCAAGCTTCTTGTGTCAGATAGCCACACAGTGACCCCGACGCTTTGGGCAGTCGGTGCCCAACCTATCAGCCTAGCCTGTCGATCACGCGCCAGTGACCGACACCTAAAGTGTCTCATTCGCAAGCGTGCGAAGGGACACTCCGTCCCCCTTTTCTATAAGAAGGGCACGCTAGCCTCAACTCAGCACAACACAGCCTCTACCCCAAACCTAGATAAAATGCCCGGACCCATTGTTCACAATCAGACCACAGCAACCAACCTTGGAGGTTTTGTGACCGTGCTAGCAAACCTCACCCGCCGTGCCTTTGCATTAGAAGAGCCCCCTGAATTTGTGGTGTACCAAGGGCCCATGAGCGGTGAGAGCCGTCAGTGCAGGCCACAAGACATATCTATGGTAGGGTCTATCGCCGAACGCCCCTCTGAGTTCAACGGAAGGACAACTTCCTTTGAGCCACAAGCCATCCAACTAGCTGCTCGAGAGGTTATAGTTCAACTCCGGCACTTGTCGCCCGTGAGTTAATCGGGTCGCTCGCTCTACTACTACCCAGCCGTGCTTGGGTATGGTAGGCCACCCCAGGTTGCCAATGGAGATCACGAGACGGATCCTGCATTATTGCATCTGGTGCGCTATGTAAGTGCACTAGAGGAACTGTTCGATCAAATCACCCTTGATCTGATCGCAGCTCGTGGGGAACTGATCCGCCAAACCCCGGCAAGAAGAGAAGATGAGCCCGACGCCGACAACCCAGCGTGCTGTTCGGACAACCGATCGAGTCCTTGAGGTTAGCCCCAGCCATCGACCAAGGTGCTTTGGTGTCCCCTGTGCCTTCGTCGCCTTTTGGGAACACGCCCAATGGGACTCGCCAACAACCCCGCCGATGGTCATCATCGCTACCCCGACCCCTGAAGTTCCTCAACCCTCCGGCTAACCCCGACGGTGAAGCCCTTGGAGAAGCCTCGGCATCCACAAGGCACGCCCGCGTAGATATAAACGAGGTAGACTAAGTCACTCGAGTAGTACCGAGCCTTAGTATTTCTACGCCCCATAATTGTGTGATCCTGTATCACCATAATTAAATGTTGTTTGCTTGTGCACCCCTATTTTAAATAGTAGCCATGCATAAGTGTGTTGGTGTACGATTGCATTTTTTTTATTCCGGGCCAAAAACCAACCCCGACGACACCCACAGTAATACGTCGCTTTTGCGAGATATGTGTATCTGTGGCATTGACCGCGATCTCACAGAGCAGAACTGACAAACTAGTTGCCCCTCACCACGATTAATGACCCAGCCCAGATGCTATATATAAAAGACCACCTCGTGACCTTGCCCAGTATCTTATCGCTCAAGAGTGTTTAACCCAGCGAGTAATGGGTTATCTCCAGAGCCTCGCTGATTTAAATCCTCAGATCGCCATCAGCAGACCACTGAGGCCCAACCAGGAGAGACACATTCATCGGCTAGTCAATCCGCTTCCCCCGATAGAAGAGGAGTGTGCCCCGGTACTAGAGACGTTTTCTCAGGACCCTGTCCATTTACCGTTTTCATTATAGACATCACTGCTATGTTTATTGTCCCAGCATTTATTTATGTGTTGCAGCTTATGCGTTGTACGCTAAGTTTGTGCTATGAGTAAACTGTTTGGTTTCAGTTAATAGGAGTAAAATTTTCAAAACAGCCCTTAGCGAATCTCGAGGACGAGATTTTTCTTAAGGGGGCTAGTGTTGTAACACCCCAACAATTTAACCATGATTTACTGATTAAAACTTTGCCTTGGTAGATTAAATTTTTATTTTCTGGACTTATCTTTTGGTTTCAGAACCTCTCTTTTCTTTGATATTGTGGAGTTTTTACCCCAAGTGAAAACTTTCCAAAAATATTATTGGACTTGTATACCCTCTCAAGAAAACATTTCTTTTATCGGAAGAATTATTTATACAAGTATTTTTCCCCGAGCTTTATTTCTCTTGAAAATGGTTTCTCATAAGCCCTAGAGCCTCTTTGCACTACAACCCTTTGATAAATTTATTTAAAAATCCCACCAAAATTTGGGGATGACAAGTGATGTTCCTAAATCACTTTTATGCAAAAATTCTTTTAGTCATTTGAAAATTTTGAGCTTTACCAAAAGTTTTCAAATCAGGTCCAGATTGTGAATTGCTACAACCTATTTAAATATTTCTCTAAAGTTCCCACCAAAATTAGGGGATGTTAGTAGGAGTATATTATTCAGCTTTATGCAAAAACCCATGAGTGTTCTTTGAAAAGTTTGAGCAAATCATCCTCTTTTGCTCTCTGGTCCAGTTGGGTGTTTTCTACCGCAACTCTATTTTATTCTGCTCTACTGCCCATGATCTTTCTCCTGCTTATAAACCACCCTACAAAACCCTTAAGTCCAGGAGAGTGGGCCCATTGGAGTTTTTTTGGTCCATGAAATGATAGCCTTTAGTTTCTGTCCAGATTTGGTTTTCTCAAAAACTTGCACTAACAAGTTTTTGGTTTTGCCCTAACAACCTTGCCATCATCACTTGTACCTAAGGAGACTATGATCTGGAGTTTTGGCCACCCTAAGAGATGCCTTGATGACCATAGCATTCTGTCAAACACCTTGTGTGCATGGCCGCTTTAGCTTGGTTTTAGTTTGCATTGTGGACTTGATCCCCGACTAAACCACCATGTCCACTAATCTCCTTGCAAACTCTAACCTAGACCTGCTAAACCCCAGCCTCATCCAAGCCCTCTAGCACGTCTTTGGCATTACGTCGAGTACCTAGCGTGCGTGCTCGGGCGCTGACGAAGCGCAGCGTTTTGCACATGCGTCGCCGAAGTCGCCCGCTGGCCTCGTTGCCGCCTCCCCGCGCCCGTTCTGGTCCCTTGGCCACTCGGAGCCAGCGCGCCCGGCCCCTCCCTCACCGCAGAGCCGCCCTGGCCCCCTCCGGGCACCCTACAGCGCCACCACCGCAAGCCGCCACTGCTGCTCCGACAGCCTCTGCCATGGACGGCGCTACCGAAACCCTGACAGCATGCATGCTCTCTCGAACAGCTCGAGCTCATCCGCGAGCCCGTCCGTTAGCGCACGTCGGCGACACGTCGCCCTGCAGCAACAGAACGGCGGTTCGTCGTCGATCGTATCTCCGGCCGCCGCGGAACCGACCTTGGCCGCCTATAAAAGGACCCCCGAGCTCCTCGAAACGCCCAAGCAACCTCAAGCCATCCACCTAGCACTCCCATAGCCTGCAACCGACGTGGGGAGGTCTTCTTCCTTGTCTCCGGCCAGTTTGGTCGCTGCCGCACTCCGGTGCCGTGCGTCGTAAACAGAGCCTCCCCAGCCCATCCAGTAACACTGTCCAACTCCTCTCGACCTTGCGGAGCCGCCCAACCTCTCAGCTTCGACGGAGAGCCGCCGTAGCCCAAACCCCCAAATCCTCCCAAGGCCACCTCCACCCTTGGAGCTCGGCCATGGTGACTCCTTCGTCCCGCCAAATTGCTCGACCATCGGGAGGACCGCCGGACAGCAGATCCATCCCTGCCTCGGAGTCCCGTGGGAGCCACTGCTCACGGGCGTCGATCGCCGAGCCCCGCCTGCTCGCCAGAGGAGGAGGAGGCGCGGGCGATCGGGTCAAACCTGACCACAAGCGCAAGGACCCACTGTCAAGACCCAGCCCCGAAACGTGGTTTAAGTGGAAGCGTATTCCACCGAATACGTCTTCGCTAAGCAGAAAACGTAAGCTCCCCGAACCGTTTTCTTTTTCTAGTTTTTATTAAAAACAGATTTTTGACTAAACTTTGCCTGGCTATAACTTTTTAAATATAAGTCCAATTGAGTTGATTCTTTTTCTGTTGTTTCTCAAATTCTGTCTAGTTTATTTTCATATTTATTTGAAAATTTTCCAAACAACTTTTTTGTACTGTTTTGAAACTATGTGTTAATTTAAATTTTCTCAAAATAGGATTTTTGGAGAGAGAAGACAACTTTCAAAAGTTTTGGAATGCACCCTGCCTCTCCACAACTTGAAGGCAAGCATTCTGAACCCTGGCATAACATTGTCGTGTGTTTTTTGATACGGTTACCACACCCCTTGTCTCGGAGTTTTCGTTATTTTATGTGGTGATATGAGCATACTCATAAGTGCATATTGATGATTCCGTGCTATTGGAATTTGATACGCCAGGATAGTAATCACCCTCGTATGCCTTTCATGCCTACGGAAGGGATCCGGAAAGTCTCGCCTTGGGTAGACACGAGCTTGTCCCTAGTCTTCGCCGAGACGGTTATGTCCAGAAGGCATGGTGAGGCACGATGAGCGGTGATTCTGTCAGATTGGTATGAAATATACTTCTTATGCTTATCGTAAGGTGTAATGCTTAAACCTCCTGAGTCGACCATAGATCGAGTCTTGTTCCAGTAACCCCCATACTCGTTTCGTACTACCACTTGTCCCTGCCATAGGTAGGGTACGGTTCAGTAAGTTGTCAACCCCTTTCCTAGCACACACAGTACAGAGAGGCCATGGTGGAAGATACCGGCTGCATCCGGTAGGCATGCCACCTGGTCCGGGGGCATGGGTGTTTCCTGTTGGAGCCGAGGGGGTAGCTCCCCTAGTTTGCGCGCGTTATAAATTTTGTGATCCCATGCTAATCGAGATTGTAGCCTCCCCACTTAGAGTTTCGCTTAACGGGTGTCCTGGGTGATTTCCAGACACCAGTAAGTTAGGCTGGTGTGTGCGGTCAGGTGTGTTTTCGAATGAAAGACCGTAGACGGAATTAGTCCCGATGGACTAAAGGAACTGCTACTCGTGGGTAAAGAGTACACCCTTTGCAGAGGTTACATCTATTCGAAGAGCCGTGTCCATGGGTAAGGACTACAGTCTGGGATGGGTCAAGTGTCGGTCTTAGTGTCGGTCTTCGGAGGAAAAATTGCTAAACCAGAACATGGATCATAACTTGTGAGTCGTGATGATTTTGATTACTATTATTATGGACTAACCATTTACATTATTTGAATTACTGAGTATCCCTGGGACGGTTCTACCTCCTGGATATTCACTGTGGTTATTCTCTTATAAGCCCTTTATGTGGTGTCGCTCAGACGCCCGACTGTGGCATGGTTGTTATTTCAAGTACTTATAAGCCCTTTATGTGGTGTCGCTCAGATGCCCGACTGTGGCATGCTTGTTATTTCAACTATTTATAAGCCCTTTTTGTGGTGTCGCTTAGATGCCCGACTGTGGCATGCTTGTTATTTCAACTACTTATAAGCCCTTTATGTGGTGTCGCTCAGACACCTGACTGTGGCATGCTTGTTATTTCAACTACTTATAAGCCCTTTATGTGGTGTTGCTTAGACGCCCGACTGAGGCATGCTTTAAATTATTATCCTTTCGAGGTGTCGCTTCAGACACCCGATCGGTGCACTTTATTTCTACTCCATTATTGCATATTCATGATGTATATGAATAATCTGCTTGCGTGCATCATGGATGTTATTTCGTGACTGACGTTGTGAACATAGACTACTTCAGAGCATGATTATAATTTGTTATATTATACCTGTGTTCATAATGTTTGCGAGTACATTCAAAAGTACTCACTGGCTTGTACCTGGCTATTGTCTTGGCCAGATTTCTCGCATGGAGAGGAGCGTTGCGATGACAGCCCCGGAACCCACACAATGGTGACAAGACCTCGCGAAGATAGGAGTTACCCTCGGTCAGCCTTTTTCCGTGGGAAATGGAGTCCCATAGACACGTATGAACCTCAAACCGCTTCCGCCATCAACCACTAGAAACCTTGTGTTGTACTCATAGGCCAGAATGGTCTTGTACTACATATTATGTATTCTCGCTGAGTTTCAGATTCAAGTTGGTGTCTCGCCAGCTAACAGTAATCCCGGGACTGGTGAGCACAAGGGCCATTTTCTGGGAAATTAATATCCCGAAAACCCGGTCCTGACACGTTGTCGACGGATCCGGGCACCAGCGGCGGCGGCAGGACTTCGATTGATGGATTGCCCACTTCTTCGACATGCACGAACACTCGATATAGGTACATCCCTAACGTGGTCCGCGACGTCGTTGGTGGCGGCGAATAGTACAACCCCTGGTTCGCACCGTATCTCAACACCAATCACCTTCGGTATGGTGTAACGGCTTCTTATCCATGCCATAACCGCTAGAGCCCAGCCGTATGCGGAGGAACAACATATTTACGAACTGACCTCCAAGGTCGTAGTTAAGATCATTCATGGACTCGCTGTTCCAAGCACGTCGAGGCATGCCGTGGAAGGTAAGCTTTGTTAAAAACTCAAGCTCAGAGGGCACCGAGCCCCATCCTGGGTGCCACCGATCAAAGCTCACCAGCACGCCATCGCAGAACAAACGCCTGGAAGATTCAACACACGATCGCAATGAAGTTGTCCTAACTCGACGAAGAAATCAGCCGGTGGCGGACAGACTTCGACGAGCAAGTCACTTTTTTGGATGTCGTGCGCAATGCTAAGAGCTTTGACAAGGTTGTCCGGCGAGACGGGAGGCCGGTTACCATTGATGGTTACCATCAGCACTTTGTCGGCAAACTTGTTGTCAAGCGCCGCCATGCCACTGTTGAAGGACAGCATGCGGCTACCAAGGTAGGATGGACTCGTGATCTCCTGCCGGAGATCCGCGTTGACCAGCGACATGATAGTGCGCTTGAGCACAGGGAGCTGGGAGGGGATTTGGGGAATCGGGTAGGAATCGAGATTCCAGAGGTGGGGAGGGCGGTTAATTGGGGATGAAAAGGTAGCATGAATTTTCAACACGCGTAATATGTTCTTGGTGCAAGCGCCATCTAAAACACCGTGGCGCCCACATGTCGGCCTAAGAGTCCCTGTTCTTTCTTTTTGTAGAGCCCGACCTTTTTTTGAGGATCTTTTGAGAGCCCGGCCCGAGAGTCATAATTGACCTATTTGGCATTATGTTACTACCCTACCATATTCAATGACACCTCACCGGCCCAAACAAGTGTACATCATCGAAAGACACTAAGCTCAAATTATAACTTGAAAAAGGAGATATACTCTGAACACTGGAGAATGGTGATGCCCTCATTTAGCCCACTAGCAGTTCGAGACAATAAACAATTCGAAACAATGATATATATACATCATTCAAACACTGACTAGTGAATACTACTGACATAAACAACAAGACATGATAGTTCATAAGAAGTCTTGCTACACCACCAAAACGCACCCATCTGCAGCTCAGACTCTCGTGATCCGCATTTGAGAATGACATTCTAAATAGAGGCAACTATTACATAGTAAGAGTGACATAGACAAGGATGACCAAATGACAAGGAATATGCATAACAAAAGAGAGAACTACCCATCCGTAACAAGCAGCAAAGACAACAAGTCATTCAAGAGGGATGATCCAACACCATCATAATTTGCAGCCCGGTTCAGCCATCGGTGATCCCGGAGACACCAAGATTCCACCCTTTCGACGCCACAACCCAATTACCTATCAACCTGAAGGCTTGAACCACATCACTGCCTGTCAGATTCGATATATCCAAGGATCAACGTTAATCCAGATGCCTTTGTCATTCTCACCTTCTTTTGGCTGCAGGTTGTATCACATTGACAATCGGGGAGTTTGCTCCCGAACTCCTAGGGCTCATGCGGTGTAGACACGCTTTTCCATAGCAAACAGAGCCTCTCGCCATCAAGGTCCTTGCCAACGGTGATCTCCTCGTTAATCGGATAATTGAGTCTCGAGAAATGAGAGTATGAACAAAGGCTGTTTACCCGCCTCCAACTCAAAAATCCTGCAGGCCCCAACAAGCTGGCATCCTGCTCATAGACGTAACAACCACTGTCCGGACACTCACGTATTTTACGTGCTTGCATATAGTGGGGTTTTTGCAATATAACTTTTCCGGCACATGTGTCTGAATGATCATCAGTCTTTTGTTGTCCTCTGATCGAGCGAGGAACTAGTTGTGCTTCCCTGTTTTTTGAAAAGGTGGTGTGATTACAAAGGGCGTGAATCAGAGGGACACTGCATCATATAAAAAGGACAGGCATTGTTAATGTAAGATCAGCATTGTTCGTAGTAGGGGTAGGATAATGCAAGAAACATCATTGATATGTCCCTATTGAACCGGGAGGAAAATACAGGGAAATGTATACTGGGTTCAAAAATATAGAAGTGCCATGCATGGTTATACTCATGTTGTCTCGCAATTGATTCTTCACAGGAAACTACCATGTCATGCATGTTATGTAATCATGTTCTGTCCTCACAAACAAATTCTTCAAGGAAACTAACATACCATGCATTGTTATATACTCATGTTCTGTGGGCAAAACTTTTGTGAGCATATTATTCTAGCCATTGATTGTCAAGGGCTAACATAGGTATGTACACATGGTAAGCATTACGTGATTTCACTACTTCGAATATAGAGTTCTCCATATGCACATTTGCTTCCCTAATGTATGGTTAGATGAAACCAACAAAGGTGATGCATGTTTCTACATCATGAAATGAGGAAACTAACATGGCCATTGATACACACTCATATTTAGTAGTATATAGATTACTATAAAATAAGGAGAATATCAATATCTTCCTAACCGTTTGATTATTCAGGGGTACAAATTGGCTGTAATGACATGGTCACAATCACATGAATTAACCCATTCCGAATATAGCTGATTTAAGGCGTCTCTAATACATTGCCATAGTTCTACTCAAATTCTGCTAAAACAGGGATATGTCAATCATCACAAAAAGTTCAAATAGTGTCATGGTGTCATCATTAACATCGACGGAACAACTTACACGCTGTCTCCAAAGAATACGAGGTGCCATCTGCTTTGTCGATCACGTAGTTGATGCCATTGTGTTCAATAGCATCACGTAAGTGTGTATCGCCTTTGACGACGATCCACCGCGAAATGAGCCGTTTCTCTAGCTAAAGAAGGCATCGACGGAAAGATAGGCGAGTCCCTTGTCGAACAAGGCAATTAGCTTGAAGTCTGCGTAATCCGCATGTCGTGTGGGCACTTGGCAGATTACAATCTTCTGCAAAACAAGGTGCGTCCAATTGACGACGTAATCTAGATGACTTGGACCGTGACAGTAAAACTCTATATCATGCAGCGGAGGAAGGATAATCTCATGGGAGGTCTGTAAGTTCACGAGCACCAAATTTTTCCCGTCTTCTCTGACGGTAGCCATCCATTGGGAGTTCACGCCGACCCAGTACATACTTGCAAGTAGTTTAGGGCGATGGTGATCGGATCGAAGTCGAGGAAAATGATGTACGGCGACCCACTACATACCTGCAAAGAAGTTTCGGCTAATGGAGGCCGGATTGAAGTCGAGGGGCATCATGTATGCCTCCGTATCATGGTGAGCAAATGTCCCAAGACCAAATAGCAGCAAGCAGGGTGTCTTGAAAAGCTTAGGCCTCGCTTCGACGATGGCCGTGTGCATGCCCCTCGAGCATGCAGCACCGCAGGCGCCAACATATCCATACACCTAACAACACATGTCGAGGACGCTATTGGGGAGATTTCTCCAACCGCGTCTCATATGGATGTTGCGCGTTCGCTGCTCGCCATGGTAGAGTTTGGAAGGTGGGGTTTTGGGGGCTTGATTTACGGGGAGAAGGCTCTCGGCCGGAGCGGCTAGCGAGGGAATAGTGGTACTGGGAGGCGAAAGCGAGGTGAGGGTACGCTGGGGCACAAGTGAGATGATGAAGAGTGATTCTCGTGATCTCCCGGGCGAGACGGGAGATGGAGATGGAGATGGAGTGGTGCTAGGGGAGAGGGAGATGAGGCGAGGCATGCTATACAACAAGCAAGGTGATGGATCCAGACAAAGGCATAAGGTGAGGCTGACTTTTGCACCTGCACACGCCACCGGACTGGGTGTCACCTCAGCGCAGTGGTCTTGTCACTTCAACGTGAGGATCGGATGAATAATAGTATTTTGACCATCAAGTGTACCGCAGCTTGTACTACTACTACTAGTAGAAGGACTAGTAGGAACATGAGTAGTACTCCCGTGCTAGCATGCCTCGGGTTCACTTCATCCTCCAGGTATCATCCATATTGCGAGCATTACCAAATTCTCGTGCATGCGGAAGCGCGAAGAAGGACTTTTCTTTTTTGAGGATCACCGCATATTCCTTAACTAGAGAATGTTGTATCTCCCACGCACGCGCCAATATCCATCCAACCAATGACACATTTTTTATCCGCTTGCATAGGTCCCATCTCGTCGAGGAGTGCAGAAATAAAAGGAATCATAAAATGTCTCGCCACGGTGATTCAAAGAGTGACCTCAACTAGCCAAAGTGGCACATGTAGCGCTAGAAGGATGGGCACGAGAGGACAAAATTCACTCCTCGGCCTACCCCGTAGCCTTTTCATTTAGTCTACCTAGCCATCTAATCAACTTCCTCGCAGCTACTTCTCCCATTTACTTCTCCATCGGGAACCGCTTCACGGCTTCTTCACTACCTTCATCTTCATTTGCATCCAAACCACAATCGCATTCACATTGTTTTATCCTCTTCACATCCTCCCGGAGTAATTCAAGCCCCTTTAAATAATCCTCTTCTTCGCTTAGACCAGCCATCTAATCCTAATTCTCCAAACCATAGCCCTCCGGGTCCAGCCGGTTCCAAATGGCGAAAAGAGATCGAGATGCAGGTTTTAGCGTCCAACATGTCCTCGTCAAGGCTCGTTCACCATAGTTGCCACAAATAACGACCACCCAAGGGTTGTTCTAAGTGGATCAACAAAGGTATCCAACTCCCTCCAAAAGGTGGAGATGAAGGTCATCGGACTCGACGCAGAGTACACGGAGCGTAAGCACTGGAAGATCCTACGCTACCGCTCTTTCACCAGTGCCTCAAGATGATGTTTTGGTGTACCACATCATACACGCGCCCTCCATACCAGGTGAGCTTCACGATTTCTTGTCTCGGGAGGACATATACTTCTGTGGGGCAGCCATCGGAGGGGACAAACTGAAGTTGGAGCCATACAACATTGATTTGAAAAGAATCGCTGACGTACAAACCCAAATAAAGATTCCTGTAGAAGATTGTGATAAACCAACACCATCCCTATTCGACGAAAGCAAATTTTGTGCTCGGAACAAATCTTTCAGAAAGGGTGATGAGACGCCGCATTAAGGTCGCCCTGATGGGACAATTATCCCTTGACGCACGCAGCGGATAAAATATGCTACACTCGATGCCCGTGTGAGTTTCTGAGATAGCCGCAAGGTCCGTAGAGAGCTTGTTGTGAAGCCGCCTCCCACGCATAAGAAGAAGGAAGAAGAAGGAAGAAGAAGAAGAAGAAGAAGAAGAAGAAGAAGAAGAAGAAGAAGAAGAAGAAGAAGAAGAAGAAGAAGAAGAAGAAGAAGAAGAAGAAGAAGAAGAAAGAAGAAGAAGAAGAAGAAGAAGAAGAAGAAGAAGAAGAAGAAGAAGAAGAAGAAGAAGAAGAAGAAGAAGAAGAAGAAGAAGAAGAAGAAGAAGAAGAAGAAGAAGAAGAAGAAGAAGAAGAAGAAGAAGCAGAAGAAGAAGCCGAAGAAGAAGGAGAAGAAGAAGAAGAAGAAGAAGAAGAAGAAGAAGAAGAAGAAGAAGAAGAAGAAGAAGAAGAAGAAGAAGAAGAAGAAGAAGAAGAAGAAGAAGAAGAAGAAGAAGAAGAAGAAGAAGAAGAAGAAGAAGAAGAAGAAGAAGAAGAAGTTGAAGAAGAAGAAGAAGAAGAAGAAGAAGAAGAAGAAGAAGAAGAAGAAGAAGAAGAAGAAGAAGAAGAAGAAGAAGAAGAAGAAGAAGAAGAAGAAGAAGAAGAAGAAGAAGAAGAAGAAGAAGAAGAAGAAGAAGAAGAAGAAGAAGAAGAAGAAGAAGAAGAAGAAGAAGAAGAAGAAGAAGAAGAAGAAGAAGAAGAAGAAGAAGAAGAAGAAGAAGAAGAAGAAGAAGAAGAAGAAGAAGAAGAAGAAGAAGAAGAAGAAGAAGAAGAAGAAGAAGAAGAAGAAGAAGAAGAAGAAGAAGAAGAAGAAGAAGCAGAAGAAGAAGAAGAAGAAGAAGAAGAAGAAGAAGAAGAAGAAGAAGAAGAAGAAGAAGAAGAAGAAGAAGAAGAAGAAGAAGAAGAAGAAGAAGAAGAAGAAGAAGAAGAAGAAGAAGAAGAAGAAGAAGAAGAAGAAGAAGAAGAAGAAGAAGAAGAAGAAGAAGAAGAAGAAGAAGAAGAAGAAGAAGAAGAAGAAGAAGGAAGAAGAAGAAGAAGAAGAAGAAGAAGAAGAAGAAGAAGAAGAAGAAGAAGAAGAAGAAGAAGAAGAAGAAGAAGAAGAAGAAGAAGAAGAAGAAGAAGAAGAAGAAGAAGAAGAAGAAGAAGAAGAAGAAGAAGAAGAAGAAGAAGAAGAAGAAGAAGAAGAAGAAGAAGAAGAAGAAGAAGAAGAAGAAGAAGAAGAAGAAGAAGAAGAAGAAGAAGAAGAAGAAGAAGAAGAAGAAGAAGAAGAAGAAGAAGAAGAAGAAGAAGAAGAAGAAGAAGAAGAAGAAGAAGAAGAAGAAGAAGAAGAAGAAGAAGAAGAAGAAGAAGAAGAAGAAGAAGAAGAAGAAGAAGAAGAAGAAGAAGAAGAAGAAGAAGAAGAAGAAGAAGAAGAAGAAGAAGAAGAAGAAGAAGAAGAAGAAGAAGAAGAAGAAGAAGAAGAAGAAGAAGAAGAAGAAGAAGAAGAAGAAGAAGAAGAAGAAGAAGAAGAAGAAGAAGAAGAAGAAGAAGAAGAAGAAGAAGAAGAAGAAGAAGAAGAAGAAGAAGAAGAAGAAGAAGAAGAAGAAGAAGAAGAAGAAGAAGAAGAAGAAGAAGAAGAAGAAGAAGAAGAAGAAGAAGAAGAAGAAGAAGAAGAAGAAGAAGAAGAAGAAGAAGAAGAAGAAGAAGAAGAAGAAGAAGAAGAAGAAGAAGAAGAAGAAGAAGAAGAAGAAGAAGAAGAAGACGACGTAGAAGCAGAAGAAGAATAAGAAGAAGAAGAAGATGCGAATGAAGTAGTAGAAGTAGAAGATGAAGAAGTAGTAGAAGAAGAAGAAGAAGAAGAAGCGTAAGAAGAAGAAGAAGAAGAAGAAGAAGAAGAAGGAGAAGAAGCATAAGAAGGTAAGAAGAAGAAGAAGCGAATAAGAAGAAGAATAAGAAGAAGAAGAAGAAGAAGAAGAAGAAGAAGAAGAAGAAGAAGAAGAAGAAGAAGAAGAAGAAGAAGAAGAAGAAGAAGACGAAGAAGAAGAAGAAGAAGAAGAAGCAGCAAGAAGAAGAAGAAGAAGAAGAAGAAGAAGAAGAAGAAGAAGAAGAAGAAGAAGAAGAAGAAGAAGAAGAAGAAGAAGAAGAAGAAGAAGAAGAAGAAGAAGAAGAAGAAGAAGAAGAAGAAGAAGAAGAAGAAGAAGAAGAAGAAGAAGAAGAAGAAGAAGAAGAAGAAGAAGAAGAAGAAGAAGAAGAAGAAGAAGAAGAAGAAGAAGAAGAAGAAGAAGAAGAAGAAGAAGCAGAAGAAGAAGAAGAAGAAGAAGAAGAAGAAGAAGAAGAAGAAGAAGAAGAAGAAGAAGAAGAAGAAGAAGAAGAAGAAGAAGAACCTCGCACCAGCAAAGAGTGGCATTATTGATATGGATGAACTATTTCCTCTTGTAAAAAAATATTCCCTCTCTGTGTATATTGATATAGATGGACTATTTCGATGGTGTGCATGTGTTTGAAACAAGTAGTAGCATGGGTCCGCTTGATTAGAAGGAACTATTTATCCCCCTAGCTTTTACTACTACTACTACTCCTTCTAGTGATCGGTATGCAATGCATGTGTCCGTAGACATGAAAGCTTGTCCAAGGAAGTTCAACTACGGTGACCATCACGTTTCATCCACTGCCACTCGCGATTCCCACGACGCCGCTCCAACCCACGACACCACGTCCCCCGACGGCGCCACCCTCTCTACCGCACCGCCTCCGCTTTTGTGTGCATGACATGTGGGCCAACCGAATGCGGCGAGCATGAAGTTTCTACCACGTGCCCACACGCCGATTCCTACAAGGCCGCCGAAACCATGACACCACATGTCCCCGACCTGGCTCAACCTCTCGCCCCACTACCCCTCTCGCCGGAGCATTACATGTGGACCAGCCACCCATCGGGTCCACATGTTATTGAATCAAAGGCGTGTGTCGTAGGCATACAAGCTCGCACCGAGGGCCCCGAGAGGTAAATTTAACTCCTCAAGGCCAGCCTTGTGGTGCTACCACCGCACGGTAACTCATGGCAAACTCGAGATTTGTTTCTTTACTATACACTAGTATTAATGTAATGTGCAATGCACGCTTATATTAGGTAGGATATTAGCTAAATATTATCTTAGGTAAGATATATCTGCTGCACATTGGTATTTGCAAGATATCACCATTACTTTTTTCGCGGACTGGTAGGATATTAATTACATGGCAGATTTCAAGGGATAGCGTTGAGTCAAAACGTGTTTATAGCTAATGGCAGTGGTGGGTAATTAGAGCGTTAAACATGTTTGGTGCTCAACATTGGAGCGATTTGAACCGCTAGATAACATGATTTGACGGTCAAGATGGTTTGGATCTGCCAATTTGGGTCTTTTTATATTGGTATAGATGCACACAACGGTTTAATGGACATTCTAATCTCAACATGTGATGGGGAGCTCTAAATTTGAATTTGAACCTTATAAAACAAAAAAAATCAAAACAAATAAACTGGGAGAGAGGGAGTATACCGTTGGATGTGTCCCATACGAAACAAGTCCCCTGGTTTGCCACCACGAAGATGCGGTTAGAAAGGAGCACAGCGTCTTCGTGAATGGTGTCACCGTTGCATGGCTGATCCCAATGTTGGACAAAGGTTGTACGGGAATGGTGTCACCATTGTAATTGTTGTGCAAATTGATGTTGGTACCCTCTTGTAGATATGCAAGACGATTTCCACTCGCACCGAGCCTAACCTGTGGAACAGTGGGCAGGGGGAGAATTAGGAGATGGACACGGAAGTAGTCTTTAGAATGCATTTACTATGTGATCAAACTCATCTTTACCTCGCCATCGACAAAAACTGAAAGTGCCCCTCAACGCCTCAAGATCTCAAGGGCGCCAACTTGCATGGTATATGGCCACGCCTGCTACCGAGAGACCCCAAGGAAACATCCTCGCATGCTGCATGTAACATCAAGATGCATTTGTAGGAGTAGTTTATCTTGTGAGAGAAAATGATGAACAAGGGAAGGCCTTATTTGCAAATGTGGAGAGGTGTAGGTTTCTTTTGCAAAAATTGCCACGCTTTTTCCTATCCATCGATATAAATCAGATGGCCTATAAAAGCAGAGGTTGGTGATGATGGTGTGCCTGCCATCCTCGCAATATGGGTCGCCCGCCTATATCTAACTGGATAGGGAAGGAAACTATGAAAATTTACCCGCACTCCTCTCCACATTTGCAGATAAGACCTTCCTTCGTTCATCCTTTTCTCCCACAAGGCCTTGATGTTCCGTGCAACGCACGGGCACCCTCCTAGTATAAGAGGGGTGTGGGTATTTTTTGCAAAATTGCCATAGTTTCCTTCCTATCTGTCAGATATAAATCGGACGGCCTATACTGCAGGATGGCGTGCACACCATCATCAACAACTCTATTTTTTATAAGAGTAGAGTAGAGATAGAGACTACTACTACTAATGTGTTGGTGCCGCATGCTGCAATGGATCCAAAGTAGTAGAATAATACTTGTTCACGGGCTTGAAATATAAACACTCTAGTTTTGATATACATATATCAAGAAAAGTAAATCATGCTTCACTCAAAATATATTCCTCGGGCTATTTTGATGGTTTGAAGATAATAGGTTTAAAAAAATTGGAGCTGTTTTTTAATATTTTGTAGTGTGGCACGGCATCCAGTGCACCTAATCGTCTGGAAAAAAATTGAGTTTGGGTCGGTGGCACACCCTGCGGCAAGATGCCCGTGTGGCCTTCTTCTATAACTAGCAAGATGCCCGTGCATTGCAGGGAACATCAAGATGCTTTTTATTACAAAACACATGTTGTGATTGACCCTTGCAGGAGTAATTCCTTGTGTAAAAACTAATGATATCTCGAGAATTTTATCGAAAATGGTATCTTTGGAACAAGTTTTCTACTAACGCTTCCTTGCAAAGGAGCGGTATGCAATGCATGTGTCACAGACATGACAACTTGTCCATGGAAGTTGAACCACGACGACCATCACGCTTTTTTTCTACCATTGCCACACCCACACGCCGATTCCCACGACGCCGCTTCCAACCCACGCAGACGACGCCCCCGACGCGGCGCCTCATCCTCTCGCCCCACCGCTTCCCCGCTTTGTGTGCATGACATGCGGCCAGCTGAATCGCTGCGACCATCAACTTTCTACCACAGCCACACCTCGATTGACGCGGTTTGTTCGCCCGATCCGCATCTCCCCGCACCATCGAATTTTCATCCCCGCTACAGGACACATTTCGCCCCGCATCAATCCTCACCGAGCACTTCAGCATTACATGTAGTACCCGCCGGTGGCCATCTACACCATAACGCCGACGCCACAAACAGGCACTCCTCGCCATGGCCACGCCCACCACCGGCCGTTCATCTTGAACGAGTGAGTCGCGAACCACGCCACCACCATGAGAATGACATGTGGGCCAGCCGCACTTAAGGTCCGCATGTCATTGACTCATTGGCCGGTGCACTAAGCCACTGAAGCTCGGTCCCGTGGGCCTCGAGAGGGAAATGTAACTCCTGCGGCAGGCCTTGTGGTGCTCCCACAGTACGAGCTCGTGCCAAACCGGCATGAGATTTGGTAACCAACTAGTAAGCTACACGTGCATTGCACGCATGAGATTTGGTAACCAAACCTCTACTCTCTATATCTATATCTATATCTATCTCTATCTATATCTATATCTATATCTATACTCTTATAAAAAACAGAGTTGGTGATGATGGTGTGCCTGCCATCCTGCAATATAGGCCGTCCGATTTATATCTCGATTGATAGGAAGGAAACTATGACAATTTTGCAAAAATATGCCCACACCGCCTCCACATTTGCAAATAATGCCTTCTCTCGCTCATCCTTTTCTCCCACAACATAAACTACTCATACAAATGCATCTTGATTTTCCGTAACGATGGGCATCTTGCTAGTTATGAATAAATAACACACTATCAACGAGCCCCATCAGAGACCAAATTTCTTGGCTTCGTGCTACAGCCAGATCTTCCCTCAAGCCGCTTTCCAACCCCTACATGGGCGGGTGCGGTTTGCCAATGGTCGGTTTGCTCAACGGCGGTCCCACATGAAAGTGAAATGCTAGGCAACACGCCTTCCCTAGCTATGTGGCGGCCGCACGGGCCGTGGAGTACCGATTCCGTGTGTGGGGGTGCGATTAATGCGACAGCCTTTTCCTTTATCGGTAACGTGTCTGCAAGGCTATGCACGGATCCAAAGTAGTAGAATAGTAGTACTTGTTCATAAACTTGAAAGAAATCACCTGGTTTTGATATACTCCTAATATATTACTTTTCACTTAAAATATATTTCTCAGGCTGTTTTGATGAGGTGAGGGAGGGATGTGGTTGATAATAAGGGGTTTTCTGCAAATTGGAGCAGAGAAGTGGACTATTGTTGCAAAAATGCCACAACTTACCTCGCAGCCATTAGATGCAGATCTAATGGTCAGAAACGACGGATGGCGGCATACACCACCATCACCAACTGAAGTCTTTTATAGGAGTAGGAGTAGAGAAAATGTATAAATTTTAATATTTGGTTATGGTCCTTGGCACGATCGATAGATAGAAATAACGATTGAAACGCTTAGGGCGGGCTATTTCCGCCAGAGCAAGGTGGTACATAGTAGCTAGGTTGGCGCATCGTCGGTTTGGTCACATGCGGTCCGTGCGTTGCACGATGTTGATGGAAAAGGTAAGCACAACTTATAAATTGACGGGTGGAGTACTTGTTACAGTGATGCATATAATTAAGCAAAGGGATCGCACATGTCGGTATTAACTGGAACGAGAATGCAATTGCACGATAAGAATTAAGGCCACATGATGCGATCGCAGTGGTGCTTACAGGAGGCAAGAAGAAAGATGCATCCATCAACGCATTTAACCTCCTCCTCCTCAACTTAGTGCTGCCGGGCCACCGACCGCGTGCGGCTAAGGAGCGACTTTTGTATGCAGGTCAAGGTGCTTCTCAAATAGGCGCATCCAAGGCTTCCACCAGCTTGAGGAAGGCCAACATCATAGTGTCCTCATGGCCTTGTAGATACCTATGTACGCTATTTGCTTGTACATGTGGATGTGTAGGTCGACGAATTCTTGCAGGGTGAGGCGCCTTGCGGTGAGCGTGACCTCCAGGTCGACATTCTTCATGGCATCGGCAGGCAAAATGCAGTGGCCACTAGTGCTTGAAAGAGGTTCCGCCATGGAGGCCGATTAGGTGGCGGTGCAATGAGGAGGCCGGCTGCTGGGCCGGAGGAGTACGGAGATGTCGCCCCGAGCTTCTTGAGGACGGTGAACTTGTTGGTGGTGGCAATGATCATTTGGTCCAACCGAGATTCAGTAGTTGGCATCGACCGGCGCCATCCACCACGGCCGCTAACATCGCTCGAGACGATCTCTACGCCATGCCGCAGTCTGGCCAGGACCATCCGCACAACCACTTGCCGCCAGGCGCGACGCCGCCATGGGTCTCGAGAGCACTTTTGGCGCTTAGTGTAGGTGCTTAGGCAAATGCTTAGGTGCGCATTTATGTCGTAGATGCATTGGAATGGAGGGCGCTTTATATGAGTGCAAATCGCGCTGCATTCACATCGCAAGCTTCCTTTCCCGGCCCTCCTCCCATTACTTCCTCATGCATGCACGATGCTAATTGAAGGAGGATGCATCATGGCCGCTCAACATTTCGGAAGCGCATCTGCCCCTGGCCCCGCCTGCATTAAAGACGACGAATCGCTACGCTCACCGCCAAATCGAATACTATCGCCGTCTGGCTGCATGCCCGGGCATGAATACGCCCCGCTTCCATCAAACCCTCCATTAAACCGATGCAAACCGAGAAACTACTCCGGGCGACACGCCCATTCATGAGCGGGCCGGAATTAAACGTAACACCGGCCGAGCTCCTCCGCTCGCCCAGTTTGAACTTTAAACCAGGCCGACGCCGCCAAGCTTCCTACCGTCCGCCTCGCTTAAACGAGGCCGCATGCATAAAGCAGCAAAAATCGCACTCCTCCGCCGCCTCCCCATCTCCTCCTTCACCATTTTCTCCACTCCGATGGCTTCCCAGAGCCATTCTCGTGCATACTACTTAGCTGGGTGGCCCGCCGAGCCCTCCCGGATACGAAGCGAGGCCGCCGGTGTTTCATCAACCTCGCTGGCCCGGACGAAAGCCGCTGTCGCCTAATCCGTCCAGGTTCAAAGAACTCGCCGCCCAGCTTCAGCTCGACAAGGAGTGGCGAAGGTTTCCACGCCGCAAGACGGCAGCCGAGCACGCCGCAGACGCAAGGCCGGTTACCATCAAGGCTGCATCAGCGCCACCAGTTCGCGGTGGCCGCGCCGCCCGCGGTTCGTGGGCACGTTTCAACGGCTCGCGTAACGCCATGCGTGCAGAGATGTAAGTCGGGTGTGTGGAGAGCGGCGAGTCGGTGGCCAGCCCGTGGTTCACCGCCATCATCGAGGAGAAGTAGAACACGGAGGCCGCCGCCACTTGGGTCCTATGAAGGCCACTCACGAGGCGCATTTACCGCGCATTCGTGTGGTTTCTTTGCTGCTTCGCCTCTTCCGAGGACCTTTCACGACTTCGCAAGTGTCTCCGCCGGACATGAGGAAGACAATGGGATCCGCAGCGGTTATTTAGTTTAGGTACTCCTCTCCAAATGGGCGGAAATATTTAGAATGGATAAATTGGATGTGTCTATAACTAAAATAAGTCTAGATACATCCATTTCTAAGAAAAGTATTCGGACGAAGGAGTATTAATTATACCAAGAGAGCCGGATTAGCACCGCTTAGTTCATGTAAATGTAATGAAATCCATCATGTTTATATGAAGATCCGACTTTTATAATGTAAATCCTGCATGCTTATATGAAAATAGTCCGTGTTTGCACGAATTTCATCTCGTTGGTTAGAGTTGTGAAATGTATGATACCGGGCGTTGATGTCGCCCTCCGCTAAGGAAGCGGAGGAAATTTGCCGGCCACCGTTGGAGATGCTCTTATGCTGGAAATAATAGAGTCACATCCAATCCATTTGAGTTAATTGCGTGTATGATTCTCCCTCTATAAAAAGTTAATTGCATCTACAGTGTACACGTGATGGCTACAGCTTCGTACAGAAAGTTAAAAAGAAACAAGTCCATTCTTAATCTTGTATTATAAGTACTCTGTGGGTTCCACCGCCAAGACAAGAGCGGAAAAGAAGTATATATTAAATAAGTAATATATAATATAAAAATTTAAAGTTAAAGACAGAATTCAAATTTCAGGTCATCACAACAAGTAGCATCCGCGCTAACTAGTCCAAAGACATTTTTGTTGTAGACCATGCAGAGATATTCCTCCATGTTCACTTTTATATTTCCATCCGCTCCTAAATATTTGTATTTTTTAGATTTCAAATGGAGTACCACATACGATGTGTATGTAGACATATTTTAGAGTGTAGATTCACTCATTTTGCACCGTATGTAGTCACTTGTTGAAATCTCTAAAATACAAATATTTAGGAACAGAGGGAGTAGAAAACAAAGTTGGTGATGATGGTGTGCGTACATCCTCAGAATATAGGCCGTCGGATTTATATCTAATGGATAGGAAGGAAACCATCGCAATTTTGCAAAAAGATACCCACACCCCTCTCCACGTTTGCAAATAATGCCTTCCCTCGTTCATCCTTTTCTCTACTCTTACTATCAATGTGCCCGTGCGTTGCAATGGATCCAAAATAGAATAATACATGTTCACAAACTTGAAAGAAAAACACTTATATCACTAAAAATATACTCGTATTAGGTTTCACTTAAAATATATTCCTTGTGGCTGTTTTGATGAGGCGGGGGAGGGATGTGGTTGGTTTCAAGATACTAAGGGGTTTCTGCAACTTGGAGCAGAGAAGTGGGGGTCTTGTTGCAGAAATGCCACGACTTACATCATAGTCGTTAGATGCAGATCTGATGGTTAGAAATGACGGATGGCAGACACACCATCATCACCAACTGAGTCTTTTACAGGAGTTAGAGATAAAGAACAGAGTTGGCGATGATGGTGTGCCTGCCATCCTGCAATATAGGCCATCTGATTTATATCTAACGGATAGGAAGGAAACTATGGCAATTTTGCAAAAAGATACCCACACCCCTCTCCACATTTGCAAATAAGGCCTTCCTCGCTCATCCTTTTCTCTCACAAGATAAACTACTCATATAAATGCATCTTGATGTTCCGTAATGCATGGGCATCTTGCTAGTCTCTCACAAGATAAACTACTCATACAAATGCATCTTGATGTTCCATGCAACGCACGGGCATCTAGCTAGTTTCTTTTAAAATAGTTACTCCGATAATTGGGTTGAAGTGATATATTATATGTCTTGCCCGAATGATTTCAGATTCACTAGTAGTAACAAAGAAAAGGTTTTCTTTTTAATTAACAGAAAATAGAGTGAAAACTATCACATTAGGCCGGTGAAAACAAGGCACATTGGGTTCAACATATCATCACTACAGCCGCTGCCAAAGTCTACAAGTCTACATATTGAGGGGCTACAGAGAAAAGATGTATCTCGTGGTGTTGGAGCGAGGCACAAAGTTGACACAATCTTTGAGAGAGAAACCGATTGATAGATTAAGATCAGATCGAGTTGTCACCCTTCTGCTGTCATTGTTGGGGTTAGGGGGGGTGGGGAAGGGGAGGGAGAGAAAGACTTATCGAGAGTGTGCGCGGTAGGCACATAGGCACAACTAGCGAGTGTGTGTGTGTGTGTGTATCTGTGAGTGTTTGAAAGAGGAGTAGATAGATTACTATCAAGATCGAGGTGCCACCCTACTCCTTCGGTGTAGGGTAGTGTGTGTGTGTGTGTGTGTGTTTGAGAGAGAAGCAATGACAGATTAGTATCAAGATTGAGGTGTCACCCTACTCCTTCGTGTCGGAAGTGTGTGTGTGTGTGGGTGGTGGGGGGTGATACGCTCCAACGTGTATCTATAATTTTTGATTGCTCCATGCTATATTATCTTCTGCTTTGGACATTATTGGGCTTTATTATTCACTTTTATATTATTTTTCTGACTAACCTATTAACCGGAGGCCCAGCCCGTAATTGTCAAGCTTTTTGCCTATTTTGAGTTTCGCAGAAAAAAGAATATCAAATCGGAGTCCAAACGGAATGAAACCTTCGAACGTGATTTTGAACGTAACATGATCCAGAGACTTAGACCCTTACGTTACAAACCATCAGGAAGCCACGAGGTAGGGGCGCCTACTCCCCCTAGGGCGCCGCCTCCACCCTCGTGGGCCCCTGTTCAATCGACATACTTCTTCCCTCCTATATATACCTACGCACTTCAAACGATCAGATACGGAGCCAAAAACCTAATTCCACCACCTCAACCTTCTGTACCCACGAGATCCCATCTTGGGGCCTGTTCCGGAGCTCCGCCGGTGGGGGTATCCATCACGGAGGGCTTCTACATCAACACCATAGCCTCTCCGATGAAGTGTGAGTAGTTTACCTCAGACCTTCGGGTCCATAGTTATTAGCTAGATGGCTTTCTCTCTCTTTTTGGATCTCAATACAATGTTCTCCCCTCTCTCGTGGATATCTATTCGATGTAATCTTCTTTTGCGGTGTGTTTGTTGAGACTGATGAATTGTGGGTTTATGATCAAGTTTATCTATGAACAATATTTGAATCTTCTCCGGAATTCTTTATGTATGATTGGTTATCTTTGCAAGTCTCTTCGAATTATCAGCTTGGTTTGGCCTACTAGATTGATCTTTCTTGCAATGGGAGAAGTGCTTAGCTTTGGGTTCAATCTATGTCCTTTCCCAAGGCGAGGGGCAGCAAGGCACGATAGTATTGTTGCCATCAAGGATAACAAGATGGGGTTTTTATCATATTGCATGAATTTATCCTCTACATCATGTCACCTTGCTTAAGGCGCTATTTCTATTCTTATGAACTTAATACTCTAGATGCATGCCGGATAGTGGCCGATGTGTGGAGTAATAGTAGTAGATGCAGCAGGAGTCGGGTTCACTTGTCTCTTGACGTGATGCCTATATACATGATCATACCTAGATATTCTCATAACTATGCTCAATTCTCACAATTGCTCAACAAGAATTTGTTCACCCACCGTGAGAATACTTATGCTCTCGAGAGAAGCCACTAGTAAAACCTATGGCCCCCGGTCTATCTTTCATCATATTAATCTTCCAACACTTAGTTATTTCCATTGCTTTTTTACTTTGCTTTTATTTTATTGCATCTTTATCATAAAAATACCAAAAATATTATCCTACCATATCTATCAGATCTCACTCTCGTAAGTGACCGTGTAGGGATTGACAACCCCTTATCGCGTTGGTTGCGAGGATTTATTTGTTTTGTGTAGGTGCGAGGGACTCGCCAGTAGCCTCCTAATGGATTGATACCTTGGTTCTCAAAATCGAGGGAAATACTTATGCTACTTTGCTGCATCACCCTTTCCTCTTCAAGGGAAAACCAACGCAAAGGTCAAGAGGTAGCGCAAAGTGGACACTTACATATCTCTACTCTTATAAAAACAGAGTTGGTGATGATGGTGTTCCTGCCATCCTTCAATATAGGCCATCCGATTTATATCTGATGGATAGGAAGGAAACTATGGCAATTTTGCAAAAAGATATCCACACCCCTCTCCACATTTGCAAATAAGGCATTCCCCCATTCATCTTTTTCTCCCACAAGATAAACTAATCATACAAATGCATCTTGATGTTCCATGCAACGACATGGGCATCTTGCTAGTAGGGAGAAGGAGTTTATGTGACCCATATCTATATTAAGGGATAGGTAGATAGGATGTGTGAGGCATACTTTAAAGCATCACAGAGATAAACAAACGGTGTGCATGCAAGTGCCGAAAGAAATGAAGCGATAAACAATGCCTACGCGCGTGTGTGTGTGAGAGAGATAGAGATAGATAGATAGATAGAGAGAGAGAGAGAGAGAGACACAGAGAGAGCGAGATCTCAAAACAAAAGGTGCTCTGCTGGAATCCCATTGTATGTATTCATATGGTTCCGGAACTCGAGTCAACCTTAGGCATATCTGTGAGAGACATAATTATCCTTTGAGACATTAGTGGTTGTGGGTGGGCAGAATTAAAGGGGTGGGCATGTTTGATAGAGGGAGCACGTGTGTTTTTGTGTGATAGACTTGTAGGACGGGGTAGAAAGACGAATTCTAACCTTGACGGAGGGAGAGAAATACACGAAGTGCGTGTGTGTGATTCCGATGCCCACGGGGAAATGAGATATGTATGCGTGTGAGAGAGATTGCACAATTCATTCATGTATCACTATCTAGCGATCGTGGACGTGCATCGCTTGAACATAAATAAAAATCTACTTCGTATCATGGCCAAAGGTACAATATCAATTCAACGCTATAATGATTGGAAACTCACATATCATATTTTTTTCTATCTAAATAAACCTTTTCAATTGTGCATGCCAAAGTTATAGTGATGTTTCTTCAAACAACCAATGTAACTATCATGTACATGCACCATTGTTACTCTTGCATTCAAATTCATTAGTCTTGGATGATTTAAGGTTCTATTATGAAGTAATATATGTAATATTCATATATGAATTCAACGGGTACACAATTTATGAAATGGAGGCTATCTAATCATATGAGGTAACACTTTTAAGTAGCGGACTACAATATCCATTTCTTTTGTGGGACTACTATATCCATTTCTTTTTGTGTGCCTCTACACTAACACGTCAATGCATTATGTTTAAAGTAAATAACCAATGGCACTAAATTATCTATTTACACGAGAAATACATAGGCTGAGCGTTTGATCCCTTTTTTTTGTGAACGCGCTTCTACCCTCAGACGATTGGCGCCCTGCGCGAACGCCCAAGTTATCGGCGCATCATCCCGAAAGTTATTGTCTTTTTTCCGGGTGGACTTCACACCGCTTATTAATCGCCGACGCTGCGTGCCCCATGTACACAGTCTTGCATGACCTTCCTGCTAGCACGGTCCAAAATCCGTTGAAACTGGATACAAACGATCCCGCGGGCGGCAAAAACTCCCGCCTCCTGCTAAAATTTCCGCCACCTAGTCTTTAGCATGCGAAATTCCCCTTTTGTCCTTGGTGCACAGAGAACAATGGTAACAATACAGCCCTCATCTACATAATAGGTTGGGGCTGCTTTGGTAACTTTCGGTTCCCCCAACCACACGGCACCCCATTTCCTCTCCTCCCAAAAAACGACTAACTCCACATCACCAGAAAGCATCTTACATCACACCGTCTGCATTTCGCCGTTGGCATTTCTACCCTCCCTCTCGAAACCCTAGACTGCTCATCCACCGGCGCGCATCAGACCATTCATCGCCAACAAGCGCCCACCTGGCCGAATCTGCTTCATACCGCATCTACCCTCCCACCTCCACTAGAAAAAATGCAAGTAGACTGCTATTCCAACACTGTACCACACCCCATTCAGTGTCGGCCTTGTCCACGGCACCGGATCTGCTTCGCCGGTACTCTCATCAACCGTAGCGCATCTGCAGTGGCTCATTTGTACTCCCCACCGAAGACGCTTCCTCCACACCCCCCCTGGAGCCGCCCCGCCGACGGCCTCTGATCCTCTTCGCCGACACCTTCCTCAACCCTACCGGAGCCGGTTCGCCGACACCATCGTCAACCCTACCGGAGTAGCTTCGCCTATACCATTCTCAACTCCTACCGGGGCCATGGCTAACTCACAAGTCCATGGCCATAGATCCGCTTCGTTGCACCTCATCCAACGCACCGAGCAACCGACGCCCGCCCACGTACCAAGCAGATCTGCATCGTCGACACCATCCTTAACCCAACCACTGGAGCAGCTTCACCGAAGCCCCCGTCCACGGCCATAGATCCGCTTCGCCCACACCGTAGTCCACCCTACCGGAGCTGCTCCACAAACACCCTACTCGACGGTTCTAGATCTCCTTACGGACTCGACACCAACAAGTAGCATTATCACCCTTGACGTTTCTAACTTGATTCCCACCGTTTGGCAAGATGCCAACCACGCGCCACGGCCTAGGTACTTGTCACCTTTAAACCTGTCTAGCATCACCTGCCCGATCTACTTCAAATATACTAACAAGTCACTGTTACCTTTATGCAGCTGGCAAAAACTACTAGGATGATGTTTCTTCTGGATCTAACAGCTTGGCCAACCAAGATCCTGGACTGAAGCATTGCTATGATCTTGTAAGTGCGTCTCTCTCTCTTGTATTGTTGTGTGCCTGCCAAATAAGCTTTGCTAGGATTTTCAAACCCGATAATCCTGCCAGTGCATAATGATTTCTACTATTGGTCATGCTAAATTGGATATGTAGATGTCATACATGATACTACCTCGCATCTGCTCCTAAATATAAGTCTTTCTAGAGATTCCACTATAGGCTACATACGGAGCAAAATGAGTGAATCTACACTCGAAAATGCATATATATACATCTGTATGTGGTCCATGCTGGAATCTCTACAAAGACATATATTTAGGAACAGAGGCAGTACATTACACAAAATCATAGGTGGCATGTAGGAATTCCAGTGCACTACATTAGGCTCCCTTAGAGTGCCTGCTAGTCCAGCACACAGAGTCATGGCTAGTTTATGCTACGCACACAATCATTAATAGGTGGTTTAAATATGCGCAAGGGATATGCAATGTATTATCATGTAGAGATGTCGGAAATTAGCCGCGTCAACTTGCAGATAGGGTTACACAATGAAAAAGTACAAGATGTATGTGGCAATTTCATGGAACATCGCAAAAAAAGGAGAGGCAGCGGTGAGCCTATACAGTGTACTATGCTAGGTCACTCCTCCATTGCAATCATCGTGACTTGTTATTTGTATGTCAGTTCTATGGCCAAGTTTCTTAGGGACAGTTATTACGAATTATCCTAAGAAAATAAGCACCTGTGAATATAAGCTACAGTTAATAAGCCAAAAAGTTCTTTTCATTGCCTTCCTTGTCAGCTTATCTTTGGTATGATCAATGAAAAGTCTAGATTGCATTACATTTTTTCATTTTGCTGCCCATATGAAAAATAATTTGACTTGCAAACATCAAAAACTGAACCGAGTGCAGTAATTAATATGATAGGAAAACAAGTCGTCACTATTTGCTCAAAATGCAAATACAGAGATACCATCTACTTGGCACAATCTACTTTGGTCAATGTCTTCCATAGAGATCCCATTCCCTAATTTAAACAAAGAACGCATGACCCACATTTAAATGAAGAACAATTATTTATTAAAATTCGATGGTCCAAGTGGCTGGTTATTATCATATAACAGCACCACCTGAAAGCATCATATAGCAGCAGCAGCTCATAGCAACTCATCATACAGCAGCAACAGTGTGCAATTCATCATATACTAGCAGTAGCTCATAGCAATTCATCATATAGCAGCTGCAGGAGCAGCTCATAGAAATTCATCATATAGCAGCAGCAGGAGCAGCTCATAGCAATTCATCATACAACAGCAGCAAGAGCAGCTTATAGCAACTCATCATATAGCAGCAGCTCATAGCAATTCATCATATAGCAGCAGCAGGAGCAGCTCATAGCAATGCATCATATAGTAGCAGCAAAAGCAGCTCATAGCTCGCTTGCAACTTTAGTCAACGTGTCAGGAATTACCTGGGCATTTCATGGATTATTCAACCTAACCAGACTACTTAGGAGATGGCTTCAACTGCTAGGAAGGATTTTGGTTTCCCATTTTTCTCAGAGGTAGTCTTCATTGCTACTTGGAATATTTGGACACAAAGAAATGGGAAGATTTTCAGAAATGAGTTGCCTTCTTTCAGATCCCGGAGGAGAAATTTTCTTCATGACATTTCTCTTTTAGCTCATAGAATCAAATGTAAATATAGGAATCGCCTAATTTCTTGGATAGCTGCCTTACCTTAAAATCTCTTTGTAAGTAATCTCTCCTCTCTTTCCTTGCCTTTAACTTGTAACTTTGTAAACTCTCTGGTTCTTTGGTTTAGTAAAGGACTGTGAGGCTGTTGCCTTGCAGTATATAGTAAAAAAAGCAGCTCATAGAAATTCATCGTATAGTGGATCAGAATGAAAATTTGGCAAAAAAATCAGAGGAGATCCTCACCTTGTTGGATGAGCACATCCTTCAACAGCACCTCAAGGCCACCTGGCCCTGGGAGGAGGGGGGGCATATTGTGCCTTCTGCTACAGTGTGGCATTAGCCGTAGGATTGCGGCGCCCGCCGGAGTAGTGAGTTGGACGGACCACAGTGGAGCAACTGCTGGAGACCATGAGAATGAGGGGCGGCGCCAGAGGAAGGAGCAACCAGGGAGATTTGCCCCTACCTGCCGGCCATGTAGCCTAGCTGGACAGAGCATCGTCGAGGACCAGGCCAGATGGGACCAGAGGCGACGGCTCGCTGGAGGAACCCTAGGACTGCAGGTAGGGGATCGAGGTAGAGGAAAGGGGAGAGGAGATGCAAGCAGGCAGGGCAATGAACGCTTGCATGTTTGTTTTTACTTGAGGGTCGGGTGTGACGTGGGCGTGAGCAGTTGCATTTTGAGTGTAATATAGGCAGACAACAGGGTCATTTCACTATTCCCCTTCCCTTCAATTTTTAGTGAGCTTCTACCCGAAACACCCGCCTCCAAAGCGAAATAAGTTAAGCCCAAGCCCATAATTGAAAAATGACTTCTTTACATCTTTTATGGCTTATATTGACAATAAGCCCTAAAAAGGCAGAATCAAACTGGCCCTTAACCTACAATTCAATTGTGCGTGCAATGATGAATCACTCCTGCCTGCTATAGTGTACATTTAGGTATCATCATACATGACATAACCTAATACATGTGCATTCCATTGTAGAATCTGGAGTATGCAATGTTTATGTTAGTTCATACGTTGCACATGATGTTTAAATGCCCCTTAAATCTGGTCAGTCAAGTGATGGTCTTTAAGCCTCCTTCTTTGCTTCTTTTGTTGATACGTAAGATTTGCTCACACATCTGTTCAATTGTTGTTTGCATAAGCCAGCCATACTAGGACTGTTTACTTTGATTACTTGTTGTCTTGATCTAACACTCTAATAGAGCTTGTCAATGATTTAAACACTAGGGGCTTTCTTTGTGGTGAGACCTTTGTCTAACTCATAGGTGACATAAAGGTTTGTCTCAGTAAAGTAGGCTCTCCAAGAGTACCTGGAGATCCAGTTCGAAGGTATGCCTAGTTTTTACATAGTGCAGACATAGTAAATGCTCATTTCATTGTGTGCAAGTGCAAGAGATGTGGCATGTTTCATTATGTGGTATTGTTTTGTTATAATATCATCCTTTTGTGTTGTTCATGCACTAAAAGTATGCCTATTTATCTTCCAAGGAGACGAGTAACTAGTTTGTGTCACCTTGTAGAGGGGGTGCAATGAAGATAAGATTGAGGATTTCCAAGTACAAGATGTTAGGAAGGAGCCTTTCAAGAGAAGTAGGAGCTGCGTTGAGCCTGTTCAACTAGTTAAGGTAAGTCACTATATCCAACTCAACAGTTCAATTCCTTGTTTGTTTTAGGCATAGTTAAATTTCTCTTTTCAATTGCTTTATTTCTCCTCGGTCAATGAGATGCCCAAACAATGATGCCTGATGTTGGGTACTTGTATAAATATTAGTTGACATAATTAAAGGCCTTACCATTTAATTACTCACGGCGTAAGTGTGCTCGAAGCTTTGAAGTCTATTAACCAACTATTACTGCATGAGGCTCACAATCTAGTTTATACGAGGCTAATGATTGCATAGTTTTGCTTGTTGTAGTAGGTTTGTATGAATCCCTTTGATGTTCTTTATGCTCCCTAAGACTTCAATTGAGCTACAGAATGGCCAGCTGCTTGCTTACTTATACGCAACGTGTTGTCTAAATTTGTAACTTGTCTGTGTTTTGGATTGCGCCCCAACATCATGCTCCTCTGGTGAGCTAAGAGAGATTTCCGTATGCAGGCTGCACAGACTACCTTTTTATAAATTTTAAAATATCACCTGCTTATGCTTCATGACGTGTAACATTATTGTTAGTCCTGTTTTGCCATGTACAAATTCTATCTTGCTCGCTTCACTATTGTAACTATATTTTTGCCCTAGTCATGTGTACTTACAGAAACATTTTAGGATGAAGTGATGTCAACACAAAGATCTCATGAGCAAAGGCGTGCATGGTCATAATTAATGATTATGGATTGGAATTGAATGTCTTTGATGTTATCGAGAATCAAATAGAGGTTGCAAGACAACGTGTACATGATTCTCAATGTACAATCAACAAGTTGAGACTGGACATGCAGGTATTAGATGCAGGAGTCAAAAAAATGAAACAAGACACTGAGGTAACCACGAAGGAATTGGAGATTTTCCAGACTGAAATTTGTGCTATCTGAATCCGGCCAATCCTTTTTTCTGAAGAGATTATAGTTCAAATGGTATGTTCTGTTGATGCATGTCCATGATGTATGAGCTTTATTTGTCCAACGTATGTAATTTGCTGTTTGTGTACGCTTTATAATCACTGGTGCCGAACTATAATGCCCAGTGGGTATATTCGGCTGTAATTTCTTTATTGTATAGTGTAGGATTATTCTACGTTTCTATGCTTTTTATTGTATAGTGTATGTTTTTTAGAGGCAATAGTATAGAGTAGGATAATTCTTGAATATGCTATATCGTTGAAACAGGGGCCAACACGCCCAAACATTTACTGGACGCCATACAAACGAACAAACATATGCAGTCAAAGCGGGCCTTAATTGGCCTTGTCAAAATAATATTAAGTGGATCCCAAATGGGCCCACCGTAACAACGGCTCTTAGCAGGCCGTCAACAGGCCTAAAGCTCGATAGGGCCGTATAAATGGAAATGGTCTGCAGGCCTTTAGCAGGCCGAAATAAATGTCAATTTTGTCTCAGCCCTTTTACTTTATGGGCCAGAGGAGGCCCAATTTACAAACTAGGCTTTTAACAGGCCGAAAGTCGCGTTGGGCTGAAATGATGCCCTGCGGAACGTGGTCCCCTAATGGACCTAAAGTCAAAGGCCCAACTGTTGTGTGGGCTCTTAACAGGCCGAGAGACCAAATGGGCTAAGAGTTGGCCCATTAACCGAACGGGCCGAGGACAGCGGGCTAGAATTGGCCCAACTGCAGAATGGGCCGAGAAAAGGCCGAAAGACGCTCTGGGCCGTCAACGGGCTGGAACTGACGATGGGCTGCTAATAGGCCTAAAGAAGCTTGGGCCGCAATTGGGCTAAAAAATGTAGCGGGCTGTTAATGGGCTTAAACTAACGATGGGCTGTCGAATCTAGAATGGGCCTTTGATGGGCCGATTTTGTGTAACTTGTATGGGCCGTACTTTTCAATGGGCCTGACTCAAGTAGGCCGCTAATGGACCCGCTCGCTTATTTTGACAGGCCCGGCCTTTTCACCGGAATGGGCCTCTGTTGGGCCGTGGCATGTGTCGACGTATCATAGGCGCCTCCTGTCCAATGCGTGGATGACATCTCATCCCGGCCGTGAGCTAACGCGTGTTTCCTCCGGCCAATGAGAATTTTACATGTGGAAAATCCCGATGGTCCGGCTCGTTAATTGGTTATCGGATCCAAAACCGGACCTCGATAGCTTAACGGCGAAGCCGTTATGGTCGATGCCACGCGGTCGGTCACCCTTGACGAAAGCACTTCTATGACGCCAGTTTTATCATCATGGAAGTGGACACTTCCATGATGATAATTTTTTAATGCCATGGAACACTTCTCTGACGTTACAGGTATGACTATCTTGATTCTGTCATAAATTTGTCATGGATGTACATGCATGACAGAAAACATGACCTACTGTGACAAACACGTATCATCACGGAAGTGTATTTTTTTGTAATGAAGGGGGCCGGCCCCCCTTTCCTTCTCTCCTTCTCCCCCTTCCTTCCCTCTCCTACTCCAACTAGTGAAGGGGGAATCCTACTCCCACTGGGAGTAGGACTCCCCCCTTGGGTGCGCCTAGGAGGCCGGCCCTCTCCCCCTCCTCCACTCCTTTATATACGGGGGAGGGGGCACTGTCGGTGTCAAAACCGGTGGATCTCGGGTAGGGGGTCCCGAATCATATGCGTCTAAGGATGATGGTAACAGGCAGATGTGGGACACGATGTTTGCCCAGGTCCGGGCCCTCTCTATGGAGGTAATACCCTACTTCCTGCTTGATTGATCTTGATGATATGAGTATTACAAGAGTTGTCTACCACGAGATCGTAGAGGCTAAACCTTAGAAGCTAGCCTATGATTATGATTGTTGTATATCTCTATCGACTAGCCTGGCCCTGGTTTATATAATGTACCAGAGGCCTAGGATAACAAGAGTCCCTAGCCGAATCACGCCTGTGGGAGGAGTCCTTGTCTTGATCACCAAGTCTTGTGGAATCTTCCTTGTATGCGGCAGTTGTCCGGACCGCCCATGAGTATACGGCTATGGGGGTCTTCGCCCAATCCAACTGATCGGGAGACGACTTGGTGAGTACCCCTCAGTCCGTGACACCGCCAAGAGCCCCTGAACCGGTCTTCAAGTTAGGGATGCTCATCGATTCTTCCGAACTGTTCTTCATCTTCTGATCGCTTGGCCTTGAAAACTGGTTCAACAAATCTTCTCATCTTCGATCTTGAGGATCACGAGTGCATCCGAAGAGTTTACACTGCCGCATCCGAGGAGCCCCTTTAAGTTCTCGGCCTTTATCAATGCCTTGCTATTTTTATGCCACACTCGGGTTTCAAGTTGTTCCCGCGGCAAGGTCCTCTTCAAGGCCCCGGCTCCAACGCCGAACTGCATTCGAGGTGTCTTTTGTAGCCAAGCACCAACGCCGGACTGCTTCCGAGCTCCAACGCTGGAATATATCCATGGTGTCATAGATCACCTTGGTTCAAAAAACTTGAAAGAGTTTAGCCGAGCTTAATCCCGGAAATGCCCTCTATGGAGCTAGCCATCGGCGCCTCGAAGCTTTATGCCGATCGCTTCCGAGGTGGTGCACCACCTTGGGCATGGGCTGATTTTTATGGATTTAATTCGACCAGTGCAATGTAATCTACTCACGAGATTTGTAGCCAAGAGCCCTCAAGGTGTGTATCGGTCTAAAACCCGATATGCACCCAGGAAAAACATGAAACCGCTGATCCTAGTAGCCCCTCGAGACTCAAAGTTGATGCGCCGAAATCGGCTCGAGGATCAACTCCTACCTCGGCTGATACGAGGAATAGAAACACGGTGAAATATATTAGGGAAAATAGTGATCGCTAACAGCCCTTGATAGAGGGTCTTGAGAAGTCGCCAGAATACATTAGCTTGATGCCGGATAGGTCCGGATGGTACCTATTGTTGTCGTCCGAAGACGCTATGCATAGTTCGGTCAAGACTAACACCGAAAGCATCGCGAATTTTCTGCATTGAATGGGCAATGCAAGAGTTCCCGAGACACCGGCTCGGTGGCAACACCGTGATTAGGGGATCGATGTACCCCTTTAATATTTATAAATAATGAGCTTAAAGCCCAGCGAGCCCCCCGAAGCCTTAATGTGGGCACGGGTGGCGTGTCAGAGATCGATATCCAGAGTATAATCACAAAGTATGTCTAAATATTCTATGTATCCAAGTACTCTACATCATTAATGCTCGAATCCGCATTGTACAAAACTTTGTTGACCGACCATCGGCTTCAACCTCCTTGGCCAGCAGCCGAGGAGTGTTTGTCCTACTTTATAAAGCCTTTACGAGGGCAAAGATTTACGACAAACTAGGCAATCCGGCCATACGATTTTATAAGCAAAGGTACACGGAGAGATATGTTATATTACTTTTTAACGTAAGAAACATCTTCCAAAGAAAATAGTCCCGCTATCGGTTCCTTTCTTTTGGGTTGTCATGCTAAGCATGATCATGAGACCTCAGCTCCATCAATGTGGGAGCAAAATATTGAGGATTTAGTTGGAAATTCCGAACTCTATGGTATTAATGAAATAAAATTTTACTTAAATCGTTGCCGTTTACCAATGTGATCCTTTAAGATTGCTAGCTTTCGGCTTCACCCAGTCTGAGGTACTAACTCGGATGACCCGGTAGTAACAATCACAGAGGTGCTCCCTTTACCACCTAGCCGAACAACCGGGAACATAGGGGTAAGCACAGGAACCAGGCAACCCAGTTTGGCCAAAATCTTAAGTAAAATTGATGCATATTTATGGCTTTATATAACGATAATTACGGAAGGCAACGCTTTGTATAATGAATACAAATGCTGATGATATATACTTATTTTGACTCCATCGCGACCGTTTATCAGTTGAAAGTGGCCCATCGTCGGCTTCTACCCCTTTGTAGATACTACGCATGGTGTTTCTGCAATAACCAGACAACCCTTAGGCGACGCTTCCTCGCGTCTGGCGGTTGTGTGTTAGCGGAAACGAGGCAATCAGATATCTTGGCTTTATAACTTTCACTTAGTCATAGGATCTTTAAACTGGGGAAGCTAGCTACGAGCCCCCTGTTAGTGTTCGGCGACAGCAGAGGTCAAGCCGTGAACACTTCGGCCAATGTTATGAATGGCTCATCATTTAACATGGTCATCGGATCGCTGACCAGTTTGCGCTTATTGTGACAGTCAGTTTTCGGCTTTCTCCACTGAGGTGCTTAACCAAGCAAGCTGGAAGCACAATCGCAGTGGTTCTCCCTTCGCACACCTAGCCGAACAAAGCGGAACATAGGAGGCAAGCAGAGGAGCCGGGCAACCCAACTATTTGACCGAAGACACAATTCGAAACTGATGCATATATAGCAATATCCGAGAATTTTTGCCTGTCCGGCGCTGCACGGCGAGACTTATGCGGGAAACACACAAATAGTTGAAAAGTGTCGTAGGATTGGAAAACCAAAAAACGTTAGGAAAAACTTGACGTCCGAACTAGATCAATTGTTCGGTGCCAATCAGAAAATTGGTCTTAGAAAAAAAATTGTGCTTCTGTCGTGCTTTAACATGACACATCCTATCTCAAGACTTCAAGCGGGTCAGCCTATGGCTTCAACCTCCTTATCCAGAAAGCGGAGTGCTTCTCCGAGGCTAGTTTAGCAAACTGCACTCGAGCGGATTTAGAGAGAAGCAAGGCAGTCCGGCTATTGACCACACACTTGCATCGATAAAGGAGTGATAGAAAAAGACTTTGCAATGACTAATAAGAAGAACACTTATTATAAAACAGCTCACATAATTTTAGGAGCCCCCGAGTGACTTGGGTAAAACAATGATTGTATGGACCGAAGTACTTATATCATATCTATGTTCACCCGAACTTTAAATGCGTCTTAACCGACCGTCGGCTTCTCCCTCTTCGGTCAAAGACCGAAAAGTGTTATGTACTCCACCTATCGAGAATATCGACGGTGTTTCCGAAAACCAGGCAATCAGGTCACAAAGCGCGCTCAGGGAACTTATGCTATATTACTGATAAAGCGTAAGAAGCATCTTCAAAGAAAATAGTACCCCCACCGATACCTTTCTTCGGTGCTCATTGTTAATATGAGACTTGTGCAATAGATTTTTGTACTCATGAGTTTACGTTATGTGCCGACCATTATTGAAAAGCAGTAAGAGCGCTTAGCTTTACCACCGAAGTCTCGAGGTCCGGCTCGGATGAACCGATCGTGACAATCGCAGAGTTGCTTCCTTTACTCCCTAGCCGAACAATCGGAAATGTAGGGGTAAGTACAGGAGCAAGGCAACCCAGCGTGCAAATCACTTAGTTCAATATGGTGCATATTGTGGCATAATACACAAACAAGGAACGGGCATAAGTATAATCATATGCAAGAGGAAAAGCTCCAGCAAGGAAGCCCTCAAGTAAACGGGGTATTTGAATTTGTCCGTCACAAACAAAGTTTGGACAAGGAAAAAAATTTACAAGCAATTTTTTTTCCAAAAAAGTATAATGCTTGATCGGACCGAACACAAGTTAAAAATTTAAAACTTTGAGCATGAAGGCAACTTAGCTGGTTAATGTGTTCGGTATTGATGACGCCGTCCGAGCTTGATGTGGGACAAGGTTCCATCCCCAAGCCGGTCCCGAGGTGGCGAGCAAAGAGCTCGGCGCTCGAAGTGGTGACATAGCAGGGTCCATGCAGGTCGGCAGAAAGTGATGCCGAAGTCCCCCAAGATGGGGTAATCAAGTGTTGATGAAGCCCCTGCCCAGCCGAGGTGGCGCCAAAGGATATAGTCCGCCGATCGCTTTCCTGTGCACAAAAAATAGTGCAAACCGGGGTAATAGTAATAATAATTAAAAAAGGTTGCATAATAAATAATTTATGCAAAGTGAAAGTAATAAAAGAAATATGGCCTGGCGCCAAGTCAATGTCGATGCAGAGGCGTCAGTGTGATCTGATAAAGCGTGGCAAAGCACTGAATTCACAGTCGGTGCGAGTTCGGATCACGGCGTTCGCCGGACTATGTACGGAAACTGACCGAACCACCATGAGACTGTCGATAATGCGGCCACCATTTGATAGACCTATGTACATATGATGGACAAACCAGAGTAATAATTCCTTGGAAACAGTTAACCCAAACAAGCAAAATATACTAGGATTAATAGCACCTGGTTTATTTGTTGTAGCAATCCGAAGGAAGGTGATTCCCAAAATTGAGACTCGATCCGCATACCCATTGCCTGATGGGCGGTGGATCGATGGCATGACGACGCTGGTAAAGGTTGACTCGTCGAGGCAAAGCCCCCGGTCCAGCTGACGTGACGAAGCTGGTCGGCTGGTGTCGCCGAAGTCACCGGAGTGTGCTGACGGAGGGATGATGACGAAGCCCCGTCCCGGAGGAGGAGACCGGGCAGATCGATGAGGAGATGTTGCAGCTGCCATGTCGGCCGAGGTGTTGAAGTAGTTCGGCGTTGGTGGACATTGGCTCGATAAAACAGCAGTTCGGCCATGCCGATGCAGGTCGTAATCTGTGACGTGGTCAATGCGGGCTTGATGAAGTGACCGCAGCGGGCGATGCCGGGTGCTCGCCCGTGTAATCCGTGGGACGGTGATGTTGGTGACGATTTATCCTCCGCGATGCCGAACTATTGTTCGGCTGGCCGAGATGATGATCCAAAGAAGTTGAGCTCGGCTCAACAAAGCGACGACGTGTCTAGCGCAGGTCGGCCGCCCTGGAGTGATGTTGTCGGGCTGGTTTGACACCAGCGCGACGGTGAAGATTGTATTGGAAAAATACTTATAGCATTAGTGGGATGTGTTTGAGCATAAGACACAATACCCCATACAAAAACTTCCTTCAAAAGGAGGTCTGAAATCCCGTTCATAAAGAAGATGAACTCGGGTCGGATTCGTTCTCGCGCAAAAAACAGATCCGAAAAGTGATGCACTAATCGGAAGGTTCCCGGAGTTTGGACGGTTGGATCGAGCTGAATTTTGGACATGTGGTAGATATAGGAATTCCGCAGCCGATCAACGGTTGGATCTTCCAAAGGACGTCCGAGCTAGATGCTGGACACCACGCCCCAAACTCGTCCGGATTCTCGTGCAGATTCAAGACGGCTCCGGTATATCGGAGATTGCCGGAGATTCCTCCATCAGAACTCGACGAAATTTTGCCGTGTTGTTGTAGACTCAATCCTGCACACTTCCACCAAAGCGATCGTTTAAGCGACACTCGAGGAGGCGGTGGCGACGGATACAAGTTTGCTATCCAGAAAAACAACGCGGTCGCCCGAGGGCAATGTTGACGTTGAGCCCCCGAGCTCCATGGATGATTCCTCCATGATCTTGATGGAGATCGGAGTTGACGTTGGCCCTCGTCCGAACATGACGATCGGAGGCAGGGCATAGTCTTGGTTAAGCCAAGGTGACCACGAGCTTGGTGGATTTGAGAAGTCGACGCCGTAGCTTGATTCATGAAAGCGAGCCATTGATCCTTTTGCCGATCACACAAATAAGCTCTCAATGAAAGCACCAATGTCGGTGTCAAAACCAAGCGGATCTCGTGTCAGGTCCCAACTGTGCGCTTAAGGATGATGGTAACAGAGAGGGGAACACGATGTTTACCCAGGTTCGGGCCCTCTCTATGGAGGTAATACCCTACTTCCTGCTTGATTGATCTTGATGAGATGAGTATTACAAGAGTTGATCTACCACGAGATCGTAGAGGCTAAACCTTATAAGCTAGCCTATGATTATGATTGTTGTATATCTCTATCGACTAGCCTGGCCCTGGTTTATATAATGTACCAGAGGCCTAGGATAACAAGAGTCCCAGTTTAACACGCCGTGGGGGAGGAGTCCTTGTCTTGATCACCAAGTCTTGTGGAATCTTCCTTGTATGCGACAGCTGTCCGGACCGGCCCATGAGTATACGGCCATGGGGGTCTTCGACCCAATCCAACTGATTGGGAGACAACTTGGTGAGTACCCCCTAGTCCAGGACACCGTCAGGCACCCCATAGACACACAAGTTGATCATTGATCTCTTAGCCGTGTGCGGTGCCCCCCTCCACCATAATCCACCTCGGTCATATCATTGCAATCCTTAGGGCGGCTTCGCTACCGGTAGCTTCATCATCACCGGAATCATCACGCCGTCATCTTGTGAAGCTCTCCCTCGACACTCACCGGATCGAGAGTTCGTGGGGCATCACCAAGTTCGAACGCGGTGCAGATCATGGAGGTGCCGCACTTTCATTACTAGGATCGGTCGGATCGTGAAGACGACGACTACACATCAACCGCGTTGTCATAATGCTTCCACTTACGGTTCACGAGGGCATGCGTGGACTACACTCTCCTTCCTCGCTATGCATCACCATGATCTTGCGTGTGCATAGGAATTTTTTGAAATTACTACGCTCCCCAACAAAGGGTGGCATCCGAGCCAGGTTTGTGCATAGATGTTATATGCACGAGTAGAACACAAGTGAGTTGTGGGGCGATAATAGTCATACCGCTTACCAAAGATGTCATACTTTGTTTCAATGCCAGTATTGTTGGATGAAGCGGCCCGGACCGACATTACGCTACGACGCTTCAAGAAGATCGGTTCCACCGACGTGCTTCGCATACGTGGTCAAGGTGTCAGTTTCTCCAACTTTAGTTGAATCGAGTGTTATACGCCGGTCCTTGTTGAAGGTTAAAAGAGCACATACTTGACGAAAAAATCATTGTGGTTTTGATGCGTGGGTAAGAAGGTTCTTGCTCAGCCCGTAGCGCCACCTAAAACTTGCAACAACAAAGTAGAGGACGTCTAACTTGTTTTTGCAGGGCATGTTGTGATGTGATATGGTCAAGACATGATGCTAAATTTTATTGTATGAGATGATCATGTTTTGTAACGGAGTTATTGGCAACTGGCAGAGGCCATATGGTTGTCACTTTATTGTATGAAATGCAATCGCCATGTAATTGCTTTACTTTATCACTAAGCAGTAGCGATAGTCGTAGAAGCAATAGTTGGCAAGACGACAGCGATGCTTCGATGGAGATCAAGGTGTCAAGCCGGTGACGATGGTGATCATGATGGTGCTTTGGAGATGGAGATCAAAGGCACAAGATGATGATGGCCATATCATATCACTTATATTGATTGCATGTTATCTTTATCCTTTATGCATCTTATTTTACTTAGTTCGACGGTAGCATTATAAGATGATCTCTCACTAAATTTCAAGGTACAAGTGTTCTCCCTAAGTATGCACTGCTAGAAAGTTCGTCTTTGAGACACCACGTGATGATCAGTGTGATAAGCTCTACGCTCACATACAACAAAAGGTGCAAGCCGCTTTTGCACATGCGTAATACTCTCGTTAAACTTACCGAGCCTAGCATATGCAAGATATGGCCTCGTAACACTTAGACCGAAGGTCGAAGCGTGAATCATATAGTAGATATGATCAACATAGTGATGTTCACCATTGAAAACTACCCCGTCTCACGTGATGATCGGACATGGTTTAGTTGATATGGATCACATGATCACTTAGATGATTAGAGGGATGTCTATCTAAGTGGGAGTTCTTTAGTAATAAGATTAATTGAACTTTAATTTATCTTGAACTTAGTCCTGATAGTATTTGCATATCTATGTTGTAGATCAATAGCTTGTGATGTAGCTCCCCATTTATTTTTGATATATTCCTAGAGAAAAATAAGTTGAAAGATGATAGTAGCAGTGATGCAGAATTGGTCCATGATCTGAGGATTATCCTCATTGCTGCACATAAGAATTATGTCCTTGATGCACCGCTAGGTGACAGGCCTATTGCAGGAGCAGATGCAGACGTTATGAAAACTACTCCATCTCACGTGATGATCGGACATGGTTTAGTTGATTTGGATCACGTCGTCAATTAGATGATTAGAGGGATGTCTATCTAAGTGGGAGTTCTTAAGTAATTTTGATTAATTGAACTTTAATTTATCATGAACTTAGTACCTGATAGTATTTTGCATGTCTATGTTGTTGTAGATAGATGGCCCGTGCTATTGTCCCGTTGAATTTTAATGCGTTCCTAGAGAAAGCTAAGTTGAAAGATGATGGTAGCAACTACATGGACTGGGTCCGTAACTTGAGGATTATCCTCATTGTTGCCTGTAAGAATTACATCCTCGAAGCACCGCTTAGGTGCCAAACCCTTCTAGGAGCAACGCCCGGATGTTATGAACGTCTCCCGTGAAGAGCAAAGTAGTGACTACTCGATAGTTCGATTGTGCCATGCTTTACGGCCCTAGAACCGGTCTTCAATTACGCTTTTGAACGTCATGGAGCATATGAGATGTTCCAGAGTTGAAGTTAATATTTCAAGCAAATGCCCGGATTGAGAGATATGAAGTCTCCAATAAGTTCTACAGCTGCAAGATGGAGGAGAATAGTTCTGTCAGTGAGGATATACTCAAAATGTCTGGGCATAACAATCACTTAATTCAACTAGGAGTTAATCTTCCTGATGATAGTGTCATTGACAGAATTCTTCAATAACTGCCACCAAGCTACAAGAGCTTCGTGATGAACTATAACATGCAAGGGATGGATAAGACAATTCCCAGCTCTTACATGCAATGCTAAAGGCTGCGGAGGTGGAAATCAAGAAAGAGCATCAAGTGTTGATGGTCAACAAGACTACCGAGGTTCAAGAAAAAGGGTAAAGGGAAGAAGGGGAACTTCAAGAAGAATGGCAAGCAAGTTCTTTGCTCAAGTGAAGAAGCCCAAGACTGGACCTAAGCCTCGAGACCCAGTGCTTCTCTTTTGCAAAGGGACTGGTCACTAGAAGTGGAACTGCCCCAAAGTATTTGGCGGATAAGAAGGATGGCAAGGTGAACAAAGGTATATGTGATATACATGTTATTGATGTGTACCTTACTAATGCTCGCAGATAGTGCACGGGTATTTGATACGGGTTCTATTGCTAATATTTGCAACTCAAAACAGGGGACTACGGATTAAGCGAAGATTGGCTAAGGACGAGGTGATGATGCTGTGGGCAATGGTTCCAAAGTCGATGTGATCGCTGGTCGACACGCTACCTCTACATCTACCTTCGGGATTAGTTTTAGACCTGAATAATTGTTATTTGGTGCCAGCGTTAAGCTTGAACATTATATCTGGATCTTGTTTGATGCGAGTAATATCTTTTATGGTCATGCACCCTTGAAGAGTGGTCTGTTTTTACTAAATCTCGATAGTAGTGACACACATATTCATAATATTGAAGCCAAAAGATACATAGTTGATAATTATAGTGCAACTTATTTGTGGCACTGCCGTTTGGGTCATATTGGTGTAAAGCGCATGAAGAAACTCCATTTTGATGGACTTTTGGAATCACTTGATTATGAATCACTTGGTACTTGCGAACCATGCCTCATGGGCAAGATGACTAAAACTCCGTTCTCCGGAACAATGGAGCGAGCAACAGATTTATAGGAAATCATACATATTGATGTATGTGGTCCGATGAATGTTGAGGTTCATGGCGGGTATCGTTATTTTCTCACCTTCACAGATGATTTGAGCAGATATGGGTATATCTACTTGATGAAGCATAAGTCTGAAACATTTGAAAAGTTCAAAGAATTTTAGAGTGAAGTGGAAAATTATCGTAACAAGAAAATAAAGTTTCTACGATCTCGATCGTGGAGGAGAATATTTGAGTTATGAGTTTGGTCTTCATTTGAAACAATACTGTAATAGTTTTGCAACCTCACGCCACCCGAACACCACACAAATAATGGTGTGTCCGAACGTCGTAATCGTACTTTTACTAGATATGGTGTGATCTATGATGTCTCTTACTAATTTACCGCTATCGTTTTGGGGTTATGTATGCTTTAGAGACGGGCTGCATTCACGTTAAATAGGGCACCATCTAAATCCGTTGAGACGATACCTTATGAGCTGTGGTTTGGCAAGAAACCAAAGTTGTCGCTTTCTTAAAGTTTGGGGCTGTAATGCTTATGTGAAAAAGCTTCAACCTGATAAGCTCGAACCCAAATCGGAGAAATGTGTCTTCATAGTGTACCTAAAGGAGACTGTTGGGTACACCTTCTATCACAGATCTGAAGGCAAGACATTCGTTGCTAAGAATGGATCCTTTCTAGAGAAGGAATTTCTCTCGAAAGAAGTGAGTGGGAGGAAAGTAGAACTTGATGAGGTAAATGTACCTGCTCCCTTATTAGAAACTCGTTCATCACAGAAATCTGTTCCTGTGACTCCTACACCAATTAGTGAGGAAGCTAAAGATGATGATCATGTAACTTCAGATCAAGTTACTACCGAACCTCGTAGGTCAACCAGAGTAAGATCCACACTAGAGTGGTATGGTAATCATGTTCTGGAGGTCATGTTACTTGACCATGACGAACCTACGAACTATGAGGAAGCGATGATGAGCCCAGATTCTGCGAAATGGCTTGAGGCCATGAAATCTGAGATGGGATCCATGTATGAGAACAAAGTGTGGACTTTGGTTGACTTGCCCGATGATCGGCAAGCCATCGAGAATAAATGGATCTTCAAGAAGAAGACTGATGCTAATTGTAATGTTACTATCTACAAAGCTCGACTTGTTGCGAAAGGTTTTCGACAAGTTCAAGGAGTTGACTACGATGAGACCTTCTCACCCGTAGCGATGCTTAAGTCCGTCCGAATCATGTTAGCAATTGATGCATTTTATGATTATGAAATTTGGCAAATGGATGTAAAGACTGCATTCATGAATGGATTCTGGAAGAAGAGTTGTATATGATGCAACCCGAAGGTTTTATCGATCCAATAGATGCTATCAAAGTGTGCAAGCTCCAGCGATCCATTTATGGACTGGTGCAAGCATCTCGGATTTGGAATAAACGTTTTGATAGTGTGATCAAAGCATATGGTTTTATATAGACTTTTGGAGAAGCCTCAATTTACAAGAAAGTGAGTGGGAGCTCAGAAGCATTTCTAATATTATATGTGGATGACATATTGTTGATTGGAAATGATATAGAATTTCTAGATAGCATAAAAGGATACTTGAACAAGAGTTTTTATTGAAAGACCTCGGTGAAGCTGCTTATATATTGGGCATCAAGATCTATAGAGATAGATCGAGACGCTTAATTGGACTTTCACAAAGCACATACCTTGATCAAATTTTGAAGAAGTTCAAAATGGATCAAGCAAAGAAAGGGTTCTTGTCTTTGTTACAAGGTGTGAAGTTGAGTCAGACTCAATGCCCGACCACCGCGAGAAGATAGAGAGAAAATGAAAGTTGTTCCTATGCTTCAGCCATAGGCTCTATCATGTATGCAATGCGTGTACCGACCTGATGTGTGCCTTGCTATTAGTTTAGCAGGAGGTACCAAAGTAATCCGTGAGTGGATCATGGGACGATGTGGTCAAGAACATCCTGAAATACCTGAAAAGGATTAAGGATATGTTTCTCGTTTATGGGGGTGACAAAGAGCTCGTCGTAAATGGTTACATCGATGAAAGCTTTGACACTGATCCGGATGACTCTAAGTCACAAATCGGATACGTGTTTATATTGAACGGTGGAGCTGTCAGTTGGAGCGGTTCTAAGCAAAGCGTCGTGGCAGGATCTATGTGTGAAGCGGAGTACATAGCTGCTTCGGAAGTAGCAAATGAAAGAGTCTGGATGAAGGAGTTCATATCCGATCTATGTGTCGTACCTAGTTCATCCGGTCCAATGAAAATCCTTTATGACAATACTGGTGCAATTGCCTTGGCAAAGGAATCCAGATTTCACAAGAGAACCAAGCACATCAAGAGACGCTTCAATTCCATCCGCGATCAAGTCAAGGAGGAGACATAGAGATTTGCAAGATACATACGGATCTGAATGTTGCGCACCCGTTTACTAAGCCTCTCTCACGAAAGCAAAAACATGATCAGAACCAAGACTCCATCGGTGTTAGAATCATTACTATGTAATCTAGATTATTGACTCTAGTGCAAGTGGGAGACTGAAGGAAATATGCCCTAGAGGCAATAATAAAGTTGTTATTTATATTTCCTTATATCATGATAAATGTTTATTATTCATGCTAGAATTGTATTAACCAGAAACTTGATACATGTGTGGATACATAGACAAACAAAGTGTCACTAGTATGCCTCTACTTGACTAGCTCATTAACCAAAGATGGTTATGTGTCCTAGCCAAAGACATGAGTTGTCATTTGGTTAACGGGATCACATTATTAGAGAATGATGTGATTGACTTGGCCCATTCCGTTAGCTTAGCACTTGATCGTTTAATATATTGCTACTGCTTTCTTCATGACTTATACATGTTCCTATGACTATGAGATTATGTAACTCCCGAATACCGGAGGAACACTTTGTGTGCTACCAAACGTCACAACGTAACTGGGTGACTATAAAGGTGCTCTACAGGTGTCTCCGATGGTGTTTGTTGAGTTGGCATAGGTCGAGATTAGGATTTGTCACTCCGATTGTCGGAGAGGTATCTCTGGGCCCTCTCGGTAATGCACATCACTATAAGCCTTGCAAGCAATGTGACTAATGAGTTAGTTATGGATGATGCATTACTGAAACGAGTAAAGAGACTTGCCGTGTAACGAGATTGAACTAGGTATTGAGATACCGACGACCGAATCTCGGGCAAGTAACATATACCCGGTGACAAAGGAACAACGTATGTTGTTATGCGGTTTGACCGATAAGGATCTTCGTAGAATATGTGGGAGCCAATATGAACATCTAAGTTCCGCTATTGATTATTGACCAGAGACGTGTCTCGGTCATGTCTACTTAGTTCTCGAACCCATAGGGTCCGCACGCTTAACATTCGGCGACGATCGATATTATGAGTTTATGTGTTTTGATGTACCGAAGGTAGTTCGGAGTCCCAAATATAATCACGGCAATGACGAGGAGTCCCGAAATGGTCCAGACATAAAGATCGATATATTGGATGACTATGTTTGGACATCGGAAAGGTTTTGAGAGAGTTCGGGCATATACCGGAGTACCGGGGGTTCTAGGAACCCCAGGGGAGTCAATGGGCCTTAATGGGCCATAGTGGAAAGGAGGAGGAGGCGGCCAAGGTGGGGGCGCCCCCCCCTCAAACCCAATCCGAATTGGGAAGGGGGCCTGGCGCCCGGTGCTTCTCTCCTTATCCCCCTTCCTTCCCTCTCCGACTCCAACTAGGGAAGGGGAATCCTACTCCCATCGGGAGTAGGACTCCCCAAGGGCGCCTAGGAAAGGCCCTCCCCCCTCCTCCACTCCTTTATATACGGGGAGGGGGCAGCCCATAGACACACAAGTTGATCATTGATCTCTTAGCCGTGTGCGGTGCCCCCCTCCACCATAATCCACCTCGGTCATATCGTTGCAGTGCTTAGGCGAAGCCTTGTGCCGGTAGCTTCATCATCACCATCATCACGCCGTCGTGCTAACGAAACTCTCCCTCGACACTCAGCTGGATCGAGAGTTCGTGGGACGTCACGAGACGAACGTGTGCAGATCGTGGAGGTGCCATTTCGGTACTAGGATCGGTCGGATCGTGAAGACGTACGACTACATCAACCGCGTTGTCATAACGTCTCCGCTTACACTCTCCCCTCTCATTGCTATGCATCACCATGATCTTGCATGTGCGTAGGAAATTTTTTGAAATTACTACGTTCCCCAACACCTTCAAGCACTAACCTCCCCAACAACGGCGCCAGAAAAGAGCTGGATGTCTACTATACAACCTTCTTCTTCTAGACTCGTGGTGGGCCTCCAAGCGTAGAGTTTTGTAGGACAGGAGCAAATTTCCCTCAAGTGGATGACCTAAGGTTTATCAATCCGTTGGAGGCATAGGATGAAGATGGTCTCTCTCAAACAACCCTGCAACCAAATAACAAAGAGTCTCTTTGTGTTCTAACACACCCAATACAATGGTAAATTGTATGGGTGCACTAGTTCAGCGAAGAGATGGTGATACAAGTGTAATATGGATGGTAGATATAGGTTCTTGTAATCTGAAAATATAGAAACAACAAGGTAGCAAGGCCTAGGGTTCATACTTTCACTAGTGCAAGTTCTCTCAACAATGATAACATAATTAGATCATATGGCGATCCTTCAACGTGCGACAAAAGTCACTCCAAAGTTCCTATCATGGAGAACATAAGATGAAATTGCTTGCAGGGTATGAAGCCACCTCAAAGTTATTATTTCCGATCAATCCATTGAGTTATTCCTATAAGTGTCACAAACAGCCCTAGAGTTCGTAGTAAAATAACACCATATGACACACATCAATCAACCCTAATGTCACCTAGATACTCCAATGTCACCACAAGTATAAATGGGTCAATTATACGATATGCATCAAACAACTTCAGATTCATAATATTCAATCAAACACAAAGAACCTCAAAGAGTCCCCGAAGATTTCTACCGGAGAAACAAGGACGGAAACGTGCATCAACCCCTATGCATAGATTACCCCAATGTTACCTCGTGAATCTGCAAGTTGAGTGATTGACTCGAAACTACGTCGGTATTTCCCCAAAGTGGAAGGATGATGCAGCATATATAGCAACGGTAGGTACACTATCGAATCAGATTTGCCATCTGCCCTCTCTTTGCCATCCGCTAGCAGACGACAAAAGGTAGGCTTTGCCATAAGCCAAGCTGGTAAAGCGGACGGCAAAAGAGGGCAAAGAGACGGCAAAGGCCTCAAGCTTTATTATGAGTCAACTTTTTGCCGTCACGCTGGCAGACGACAAAGAGGGGTTTCTCCCACTGGTTGTCAACCGCTAATCGGGCCCCTCTTTGTCGTCCGCTAGAAGATGGCAAAAGCTTCTCTTTGCCCGTCCAGCAGACGGCAAAGGTGAAAGGCGAACGACAAAGCTTCAAAATTGACTTAACGACCGCGCCCCCGCCCCATCGCTACCCCCTCCCCGCCCCGTGGCCGCCCCTCCCTACCTCCCCATCCCCCTCCCGAGCCTCCCCGCCGCCGCCTCCCTGCCGTAGCCGCGCGTCGACCGGGAGGAGGAGGAGGAGGATAATAAGAAAAAGAGGAGAAGATGCGAATAAAAGAGGAAAAAGTAAAAGAAGGAAGAAGAAAAATAAGAGGAAGAAGAAGAAGAGGAGGAGGAGGAGTTCTGTTTTTTTCTTCTGTTTTTTCTTTTCTGTTTTAGATAATAGATATATTAGATATATAGTTAGCTAGATTAGATTATATTATATTAGATCAGTGTTAGGTTTTAGTTAAATAGTCATAATTAAAGGAAGTGAAAAAAGATGAAAAAAGAAGAAGAAAAGTAGAATAAGTAGAAGGGGGAAGAAGAAGAAGAAGAAAAAGAGGAGGAGGAGGAGGAGGAAGAAGAAGAAGAAGAAGAAGAAGAAGAAGAAGAAGAAGAAGAAGAAGAAGAAGAAGAAGAAGAAGAAGAAGAAGAAGATGATGATGATGAGGAGGAGGAGGAGGAGGAGGAGAAAAAGAGGAGAAGATGTGAAGAAAAGAGGAATTAGCTTAGTTAGTATTGTTAGTTTCTTTTTTTTTCTACTGCTGCTAATTAGGTTAGTTAGTACTGTTAGTTAGATTAGTTTGATTTTCTAGGTTAGTTATCTTTAGACTAGGTTAGTTAGGTTAGTTTCTAGGTTAGTTAGGTTAATTAGTTTGTAGGTTAGTTATTAGGTTAGTTATTAGGTTAGTTTCTAGGTTAGTACAAGATGCTACTATCTGGTTTTTCTATGTGTGGCTGATGGCATTTTTTACATGCTAGAATTTTCTTAGAATTTACAGAGAATATTTCCTATGTAAATATTCCAAAAGCTTGAAATATCAAAAAAAGGGTTTTTGGTGGATTTGACTAATATTTTGAACATGACCGTGTGTTAAAACTCTTATATATGGACAATATTTGTCCAATGAGCTTCCCTAAATTTTCTCAAATATTTTTTGAACACTAAAACAATTTTAACCTATTAAAGACCATTTCTGGCCTGAAGAAAAGGCCTTTAATTAGTTAGTTAGTTATTTTTTAGGTTAATTACTTAGTTAATTTTTAGGTGTTGTTTTCACCCACCAATTTTTTTATTATGTTTATGTCATATTAATTTCGTTTACTCATTGTCATTGCAGGTGTTGACAGATGGTGGGCGCGGGTCGAGAGCGCCTCCTGAGTCTCCCTTCTTCCTCGGCGCGTCTTTGGGAGGGGTGGCTATATTCCACCCCAAGAGCTTCCGTGAGAGCGCCAGATCAGACAGCGGTGATTTAAACCAGCCGACGCTTCTTCTTCGGCCGGGAGAGGTCAGGGGAAGACGAAGAGGGGTGCAGCTGCTAGAGGTGGATGTGGCGGCGGGAGAGGTAGGAAGGCTGTTGTGCCTTCCTCGCCGCCACCCTGCCTAATTCTTCCGGACCAGCGGACTGTGCTCCATCTCGTGGAGCCGTCAGACTTGGACCTGCCTTGACTCCAGTCCACGAGCCTCGGGATGCCGAGCCTCGGGTCGCCGAGCCTTCGTCTCAGGAGACTCGGGCCCCGGACTCTTCGTCCACGAGACTCCGGGTCTCGTAGTCTTCGGCCCCACTTGACTCCGAAGACTAGTGGCCATGCTAATGGCGAGGAGACCTGGTCTGACGATAGTTTTAGCGAGGGCGAGCTGGTTGAGCAGGGCAAGAAGGTCTACCAGCGTGGTGGTACGAAGCTCCCGGCCGTGCCGGCGACCCGCGATCAGAGGTGGTTGATTCAGCCTAACAGGGAGAAGTAAGTGCATTTACTCTTTTTAACCTTTGTCCTTCATGTTTCTTCAAATTAATATCTAATGTGTTGGCCTTGTCATACTACAGGGGTTGGATACACGCCAATGGTGTCCGCATGCCCAACTAGGTCCTTGGTGTGATTTGCCGGCAGCACTTCCTGGGGTGGGTCACGTTGCCCGGTGAGGGTCAGGCTTCACAGCTAGCAATGAGCTGGGAGATGTACGTGGCTGCCCCGGCCCCGCCAGAGGAGAGGGTCAACGGTGTCCTGTGCGAGACGGTGGCCGACATTATGAGGCGGCGGTCTTGGGTAATTTCTCCTCTACAAAAATAAAAATCAACATTACCTAGTGATTGTACTAATCACTGTTGTTTTGTTCGATTGCAGACCTTCTACAGGGTTGCTGAGGAACACGAGGCGGAGGCGGCTAGGGTTCTCGAAGCCGAGTGCAAGCGCCTACATCAGAACTTACGGCACGAGGCTAGGGTGCAGGCTGTTCGACACTACTATGCCTCGACTAACATTAGGAGGGCCAAGAAGAAGTGCCGCCGCAAGTATCTGAGAAAGGAGAAGTACATGAAGGTAATTACCTATTCTTAAGGCCGTGTACTTAGTTTCCTTGATTCATTAAAAGGCGAAAGTAATCGAATTTCTTGTTGCACAAACATAGGTGCCCCGAGATGGTGTGAGGATATGATGGACTGTTGGGAGGCGTTGGTGGATGAGTGGTGCTCTCCCCAATGGCAGCCGAACCCAACACGGCCAGGTTTAAGCGTGTCCAAATGCGAGGTGTGCCACAACATCAAGGGAGCTCCAACCTGTTTGAGTACGGGGATCACTAGGTATGTGGTTTCGGCCCTTAATGATTCATCCAATTTCATTCTTCATGCTAGCTTTAGCCCTTAACTAATATGTTGTTCCTCTCTTTTAGGTGAAACACAACAAGAAGGAAGTGACACCAACATTTACCTCTATGCCATGGTCCATATGGCCCCGTTCAAGAAGGCCAAGGCATTCTCTAAGGATGACCTCGATCATCCGAGAGAGCTTCACCAACATCTCCTCCCACAACAAGCTCGTGAGGTACGGAGACTTTGGGAAGGCGGCATTTAAAGGGATGACTTCAACCTGAGCTAGAGTCGTTTTGATACAGAGCTCGTGATGCTATCTGGTGAGGGAAGGAAACATGGCTCGGTAGCCATTGGGGATGGACTGATATGTTGTCCTAGAAGTCTCCCAGAGATCAAGAAGCGCCACGCGAGGTCTCTTCCAGAGATACCGCCTCGACCACGGCCAGTGGACCTCTCCATCGAGGCTAGGGCCCAGGAGCTTCTGGCGGAGGCAAGCGGTGCACTCAAGCAGAGGGAGATCAAGCTAGAGCAGAGGACGGCTAGTATGTTGGAGGCGGAGAGGAACCGGAACGACGCGTCTCACTTGGCCCTATACGAGCTCCTCATGGTAAGTTTCTCCTGCTTATTAGCCAAATCATTCATGCAATGTTCGTTTCATTACTAACTAATATTACTGACTCATGAAAACAAAATGTGCAGTCCGTGTGCGAGAAAAATGGTCAGACCCCTCCGCCGATGCCTTAGATTGGTATAGCGGACACGGTGAATTTCATTTGAATGGTCATTAGTTACTAGTATTCACATTTCAGTTGCATCCTGCTAACAAGACATTGCAAATGTTCTTATGTGCAGCATGCCTCCCAACAAGCATTGACCGATCCTTCTCCGTCTCGCACTGGCGCAACCTTGACCCCGACCGGTCCTTCTCCGTCTGGCACTAGCGTAAACCCGACCGGTCCTTCACCTCCGTGATGACGGTAAGTTTTCTCTAGTGTTTTGCCTACCAAATGCATAAAGACCTAGACTTAGCTTTATTTCCTCCAAAATGCTTACCATAATGACCTAGACTTAGCTAATCTTCCTCCAAAATGACATAATTAGCTTACTTAGCTCCTAAATGAGCTATACTTAGCTTTGTTTCCTCCGAAATGACCTAAGTTCTCTCTAATATGCTTAGTTATGTAGGCTTGCTCAATAATGACATACACTTTGGTTACTTATGTAAAACATGGCATAATTAGCTTACTTAGGTTTGAAATGGTATAACAATCTTGGTAACCTCATATATGTCATATAGTCAGCTTATTATCCTCGAAAATGACATAATAAGCCTAATTAGCTCCAAAACGATCAATTTACCTAAGTTAGCTCCAAAATGACCTAAGTTAGCTCTAAAATGCTAAATTAGCTCTAATATGCTCAGTTACCTAGGTTAGCTCAATAAAGACCTATACTTAGCTTACTTATGTCAAAAATGGCATAATATGCTTAGTTAACTAAAAAATGGCATAATTAGTTAAGTTAGCTCCAAAATGACACATTTTACCTAGGTTAGCTCCAATATGATCCATTTTACCCAGGTTAGCTCCAAATTGACCAAGTTTACCTATGTTAGCTCCAATATGATCGATTTTACCTAGGTTAGCTCCAAAATGATCCAATTTACCTATGTTAGCTCCAATATGATCCATTTTAGCTAGGTTAGCTCCAAAATGATCCATTTTACCTACGTTAGCTCAAAAATGGCATAATTACTTATGTTCGCACAAAAATGACCTATACTTACCTTATTTTCCTCCAAATTGACATAATAAGCTTAGTTAGCTAAAAATGGCATAATTACCTATGTAAGCTCTAAAATGACACAAATAAGGAATAAGAAGAAGAAAAACAAGGAAGAGGAGAAAAAGACATAATAGAAGAAGAAAGAGAAGAAAAAGAAAGAATAAAAGAAGAAGCATGAGAAGGAAAACGGTAAAAACCTTCTTCTTCTTCTTCTTCTTCTTCTTCTTCTAGTCTTCTTCTTCTTCTTCTTGTTCTTCTTCTTCTTCTAGTCTTCTTCTTCTTCTTCTCCTCCAAAATGACCTAAGTTAGCTCTAATTTAGCTCTAATATGCTTAGTCACCTAGGTTAGCTCAAGAATGACCTATAGTTAGCTACTTTATATCAAAAATGGCATAATATGCTTAGTTCAGTAAAAAATGGCATAATTAGCTAGGTTAGCTCCATTTTACCTAAGTATGCTTACTTCTTCTTCTTCTTCATTTTCTTCTTCTTCTTCTTCTTTTTCTAGTTTTCTTCTTCCAACTTTCTTGTTTCCCATTTTGCAAATTTCATTTACTTCACTAAGCTTGCATGGATGGAGTGCTTCTTTTCCTTTCGATTTTCTTTTTGTATCGATGAACAATGTGGAACTTGTTATATGGATGGATGGATAGGTGTTGGATGAACAATGTGAAACTATTGCCATATGTATGGATGGAACTATGTGTTGGTTATGTATGTATGATCAAACTTGTGTGTTGGATATGTCATAGGTCTGCTGTGAAATTTGTGTGTTGAAACTTGTGTGTTGAAATTGAATGAATTTAAGAAAAAAAACAGAAAAGACAGGGGCTATACAGGCTCTTTGCCATCTGCTGGCAGACGGCAAAGAGATTTGCCATCAGCCAGCAGACGACAAAGCTGCCACGTGGCAGCTACCTTTGCAACCTGGGGCACTGGCTGGCCTATTAGGTTACTTTACCGTCTGCTAGAAGACGACAAAGACCGTTGCACCTTTGCCGTCTGCCAGTGGCCGACATAGGATGACACGTGGCAGCACCTGGGGGCTGACCTATTTGTGCACTTTACCGACGGCTGGCAGACGACAAAGGTGCAATGGTATTTGTCGTCTGCCAGCGGACGGCAAAGCATGCCGTTAACCCCCTAATGGACCTAACCTGCCACGTGTGCCGTCCAGGCTCTTTGCCGTTTGCTGGCGGAAGACAAAGACCGTTTCATCTTTGTCGTCCGCCTGTAGACGGCAAAGAGCCCTTCGCCGTAGCCTATTCAGCCGGACCTGTTGCCGTCTACTGGCGGATGGCAAAGGCCTTTGCCGTCCGTCAGGCATGCCTCTGCCGTCTGCCATGGCGGACGGCAAAGTGCCTGATTCCTGTAGTGGTATTTCCCTCAGTGATGAAACCAAGGTTATCGAACCAGTAGGAGAACCAAGCAACACAATGTAAATAGCACCTGCACACAAATAACAAATCCTTGTAATCTGACATGTAAAAGGGGTTGTCAATTGTGACGCCCTCGATTCAATCGTACACTAATCATACACGCCAATGTGTACGATCAAGATCAAGGACTCATGGGAAGATATCACAACACAACTCTAGACACAAATTAAAACAATACAAGCTTTATATTACAAGCCAGGGGCCTCGAGGGCTCGAATACATAAGCTCGAATACACAAGAGTCAACGGAAGCAACATTACGAAATGGACATGAGTTAAACAAGTTTTCCTTAAGAAGGCTAGCACAAAAGCAACATCGATCGAAAAGGCAAGGCCTCCTGCACAGGAGCCTCCTAACTACTCCGGGTCGTCGGGTCTCCACGTAGTAGTAGTAGGCATCGGTGGTGGCATCTGCTCCTGAGCTCACATCTGGTTGCATCAACCAAAGAAGAAGAAAGGGGAAAAGGGGAGCAAAGCAACCGTGAGTACTCATCCAAAGTACTCTGCAAGCAAGGATCTACACTACATATGCATTGGTATCAATGAAATGGGATGTATCTGTGGGTGGGCTGCGAGAATGCCGTAAGAGAAGGGGAAAGCCTAGCCTATCGAAGACTAGCATCTTCAAGCAGCTCCAAGCATCTTGCAGCATCAGAAGAGATAAGAGTAGCATAAAGTAAAGTAGTAGTGGTGTTATCAACCTCGGCCAGAGATCCTTTCTCGACTCCCTGCGAGAAAGCAATCCCAGAGCCATACTATCCATTTCTCATCTCAAGTGTCAAGTTCTAGTTGTATCGATCGGGATACAACTCCAAGTGTCTATTCTGCGTAGGGCGGGGCTATCGATAGATGTTTTTCTTCCCTGCGGTGCACCAACTTACCCACCACCCTCGATTAACTTCGGCCGGACACACTTTCCTGAGTCATGCCCGGCCTCGGCCAAACAATACGCTGCAAGAGCCGTATCGGGAATGGTGAAAGCTACGGTGCCCTGCTGACGTGGCCGGTCAGGGCCACTCCCCTGGTCACTGCCCTGTGGGCCCCCTGGCCCCAGTTGACCACATTGACCGTGGTCAACTATGTTGACTCGGCACTCTGTGCCACTGACACGCGGGCCCCCTCCCCCGCATAATTAACTTAATTATAGAATTTTCCTAAATAAACATAATTAGCTAAACTAATGAGTCACTGGCAGGTGGGGTCAGTCACTAATTACTCTGTTTAAATTAAGATGAACTGCTGTTAGCCCACTACCAATGACAGGTGGGACCCACTGGTCAGTTTGACCTGGTTAGCCGTCCTGTTGACTACTGATGTCACGGTGATGTCATGCTGATGTAGTATTTCTTTTCTGATAATTTATTTAATTCCAGAAAATGGTTTAATCTTTGAAAATTCATAGAAAATAAACCGTAACTTGGATGAAAATGTTTTCTATATGAAAGTTGCTCAGAAAGACGAGACGAATCCGAATACACAGTCCGTTCGTCTGTCACGCGTCTCTAGCATAGCGAACCTGCAACCATTCCCCCGGTTCATCTGTCCGAAAATGCCAAACATCGGGAAAGCATTCCTGGTTGTTATCCCCCTTCGCCGGTAGCGTCTAGCACCGCGTTAGAACACGTCTAGCTCTGCCTGTTGTCCTGTTATGCACTTGCTTGCTATGTATTTACTGTTTCTCCCCCCTCTTCTCTTTGGTAGACCCCGTGACGATGCTGATGCCCTGTGATCAACTACATCACCGACGACCCCTCCTTCTCGTATGAGCAACCAGGCAACCCCCCCCCCTTTGATCATCCCGATATCGCCCATTCCATTCTCTCATGCTTGCATTAGATTTTGCTACTGTTATTGTTTGCTCCTATTCTGATGCATAGCCTGCTTTTGTAACCTGCTCATTGTACCTTACCTGCTTATCCTAAACTACTTAGTATAGGTTGGTTAGTGATCCATCAGTGACCCCCACCTTGTCCTTGTTGCCCCTGCTTCATCATTCAAGACCCGATCAACGGGATCGAAGACCAGGCCCCGACAACGCACATCACTTTCCCCTTAGTTGCTCGACACTACTGGGTTACTATCGAAAGTGCCGAAGCGTGAGACCTCATCATCACTTCCGATGTTAACCACAGTAGTGTAGCTATTCGGTCGTGGTCATCGAGGGTGATTCCGCCTTAACCACTTTCGACGACTCTGTCGTGCAACCCCTCAAGTGTGAACCTCGAGGGTGGATCCTCTTACGTTCACCTTGATGATTACATCGAGTGGAATCCGTCAAGGGTGATTCCTCAAGTTTTCCCCTTGGTGTTAGACACACGGTTACTATGGTTACTATGACTTTACACTGAACCTTGTTACTAAAGACGGGTTGGCCCTGAGGGGTACCCGCGTGAGCATATTTGCGAGTGATGAGGAGTCGGGTTGACCTGGAGGGTGCCCGCAAGATAATTACGAGGTGTGGCCGGGCATTCTTAGCCCTTGCCGCAAGTCCTCGAGACAGGGCGACAAGATCACATCATTCGTGAGTCTCTGCTTGTTACCGCGCGTTCCTAATCCACTACGATTTGGATATTTGATCCGAGGGGCCTCTGACCTGATAGCACTAACCATCACATGGGCATAGTATGGGCGTTACGCATCGTATGCATCAATAGAAGCTTAATAGACGTCGTGTTGGCTGAGCGCTACCGGGTTGGACTGGTAAGCACCTGCCTTTTTAAGGAGGTAGCTAGAGTGCGCTCTCCGCCGCCCTCAACGTCACGAGGAGTTCCCGGCGATGGCCCAAGACCCTGAGGGGCATAGGTTTAGTCCGTGTCTTTGACCTCTCTATTAAGCCTATGTCGGGTTGCGGCGTATTGTTTGGCGAGGCGGGCATGACCCAGGAAAGTGTGTCCGGCCGGAGTTAATCGAGCGTAGTGGGTAAGTTGGTGCAGCCCTGCAGGGAAGAAAACATCTATCGATAGCCTCTCCTACGGTAACGGACACTTGGAGTTGTATCCCGATTGATACAACTAGAACTTGACACCTGAGATGAGAAATGGATAGTATGGCTCTGGGATTGCTTTCTCGCAGGGTGTCGAGAAAGGATCTCTGGCCGAGGTTGATAACACTACTACTACTTTACTTTATGCTACTCTTATCTCTTATGATGCTGCAAGATGCTTGGAGCTGCTTGAAGATGCTAGTCTTCGATAGGCTAGGCTTCCCCCTTCTCTTCTGGCATTCTGCAGTCCAGTCCACAGATACAGCCCATTTCATTGATACCGATGCATATCTAGTGTAGATCCTTGCTTGCGAGTACTTTGGATGAGTACTCATGGTTGCTTTGCTCCCCCTTTTCCCCCTTTCTTCTTCTTTCTGGTTGATGCAACCAGATGCTTGAACCAGGGCGGATGCCACCGCCGATGCCTACTACTACGTGGAGACCGCCGACGACCAGGAGTAGTTAGGAGGCTCCCAGGCAGGAGGCCTTGCCTTTTCGATCGATGTTGCTTTTGGGCTAGCCTTCTTAAGGAAAACTTGTTTAATTCATGTATGTACTCAGATAATGTTGCTTCCGCTGACTTTTGTGTATTCGAGCCCTCGAGGCCACTGGCTTGTAATATAAAACTTGTATTATTTTAATTTGTGTCTAGAGTTCTGTTGTGATATCTTCCCGTGAGTCCTTGATCTTGATCGTACACGTTGGCGTGTATGATTAGTGTATGATTGAATCGAGGGCGTCACATCAATCCCTTTCGGGTAGTGGCGCCCAAAGATAGGCAAACGGGCGTGAGGAAATTGTAGTAGATAGATAGATCGAACACCAAATAAAATAAATAATAACAAATTGCAGCAAGGTATTTTTGTATTTTTGGTTTAGTATATCTGAAAAAAAGCAAAGGAAAATAGATCGCAAAGGCAAATAATATGAGAAAGAGACCCGTGGGCCGTAGGTTTCACTACTGGCTACTCTCAAGAAAAATAGCAAACGGTGGGTAAACAAATTATTGTTGGGCAATTGATAGAACTTCAAATAATCATGATGATATCTAGGCAATGATCATTATATAGGCATCACGTCCAAGATTAGTAGACCGACTCCTGCCTGCATCTACTACTATTACTCCGCACATTGACCGCTATCCAGCATGTGCATCTAGTGCATTAAGTTCATGGAAAAATGGAGTAATGCAATAAGAACGATGGCATGATGTAGACAAGATCTACCTCTGTAGAGATAGACCCCATCGTTTTATCCTTAGTAATAATGATACATACATGTTGTTTCCCCTTCTGTCACTGGGATCAAGCACCGTAAGATCGAACCCACTACGAAGCACCTCTTCCCATTGCAAGAAAAATAGATCAAGTTGGCCAAACAAAACCCGAATATCGGAGAAGAAATATGAGGCTATAAACAATCATGCATATAAGAGATCAAAGAAACTCAAATAACTTAAACGGATAAAAAGATAGATCTGATCATAAACTCGAAATTCATCGGGTCCCAATTAACACACTGCAAAAAGAGTTACATCATATGGATCTTCAAGAGGCCATTGTATTGACAATCCAGCGAGAGAGAGGAAGCCATCTAGCTACTAACTACGGATCCGAAGGTTTACAAAGAACTACTCACGCATCATCGGAGAGGCACCAATGGAAGTGGTGAACCCCTCCGTGATGGTGTCTAGATTGAATCTGGTGGTTACGGACTCTGCGTAATTTGGATGAATATTTCTTCGACTCCCCTAGGGTTTTGTGAATATTGGGGTATTTAAAGAGCAAAGAGGCGGTCCGGGGGGCACCTGACGTGGGCACAACCTACCCGGGCGCTTGGGCCTCCTGGCGCCCTGGTGGGTTGTCCCCTCCTCGGGACTCCCCCCAGGCACAGCCAGGGCCCATTACATTCCTTTTGGTCCATAAAAAATCTCTGCAAAGTTTCGCTGCATTTGGACTTAAATGCGATATTGATTTCATGCGATGCAAAAACATGCAGAAAACAGCAATCGCACTTGGCACTATGTCAATAGGTTAGTACCAAAAATGATATAGAATGACTATAAAATGATTGTAAAAAATCCAATATTGATAATATAGCATCATGGAACAATCAAAAATTATAGATACGTTGGAGACGTATCAGCATCCCCAAGCTTAACTCCTACTCGTCCTCGAGTAGGTAAGTGATAAAAACAGAATTTTTGATGTGGAATGCTGCCTAACATGTCATATCATATTCTTTTCATTGTAGCATGGATAATCGGACTGTTATGTGATTCAAAGCAATAGTCTAGTTTTGACATAATAATTTCGATACTCAAGCATATCAACAAGAAACCATGTCTTTCAAAATATCAACGCTAAAATAAGTTATCCCTAGCCCATCATGCTCAACCATTGATCCATTCATGAAACACATTCAAATATTAACTACACCCAATACTTAAGTATGATCATATTGCCTCCTAGTTGGTGCTTTTATATGAGAAGATGGAGACTCAAATCCAAAATAAAAATTGCATAAAGTAAAAGAAAGGCCCTTCGCAAAGGGAAGTAGGGATTTGTAGAGGTGCCAGAGCTCAAAGAAAAAAATTAGAGATAAAATATTTTGGGAGGTGTATCCATCCCACCAACGAAAACGACTTAGAGTTCCCAACACTTTCCATGCTAGATATATCATAGGCGGTTCCCAAACAGAAAATAAAGTTTATTCCTTTTTCCACTGTACTTTCACTTTCCATGGCTAGCCGTATCGACGGTTGCCCTCCATACCAAAACTTTCCAAGGAATTTATTATTTGACAACATAAAGTAAATTCATTTTTGCATTTCGGGACTGGGCATCCCTAAAACCTTTGCTCTCGTGCAATGACAAGTGAATAAACACTCATCGTGAGAATAACACATCCAGCATGGAAAATATTAGCCACCCCTCACCGCTCCGCGAGCGAAACAAACACACAAAAGAGAAGTTTATTCTGAAAATTAGAGATGGCACATGCAAATTTGCTTAGAACGGCAAAAGAATACCGCATATAGGTAGATATAGTGGACTCATGTGGCAAAAACTGTTTTAAAGGATTTTGGATGCACAAGTAGAGATCATACTTGGTGCGAAATGAAGGCTAGCAAAAGATTGAGAAGCAACCAACCAAGAAACGAATAATCTTATAAGCAAGCATTAAGCATAATTAACAAAGAATAATGCACCACAAGTAGGATATAATTTCATTGCATGACTATGGACTTTTGTACTTGCATAGGGAATCACAAACCTTAACACCAATATTCTTACCAAAGCATAATTACTCATCAACACAACTGACATATCACATCATCATATCTCAAAACTATTCCTAAGAACCAAGTTTATTTTGTCCAATGATCTTCATGATAGTTTTTATTATATCCTTCTTGGATATCTATCACTTTGGGACTAATTTTCATGTGTTGCTTTTCATAATCTCAAACAAATATAAGTGAAGATCAAGAGCATAATTCTTTTTCTTTCTCTCAAAATAATTTAAGTGAAGCAAGAGAGAATTTCTTGAAAATTTTACTAAATCTCAAATAAATCTAAGTATAGCAAGTGAGCATTTCTTCAAAAATAACTAAGCACACCGTGCTAAAAAAGATATAAGTGAAGCACTAGAGCAAGTCCATTGCTCATAAAAATTTAAGTGAACCATAGAGAGAAATTCTAACAAGTCATGACATAATTTTGGCTCTCTAAAATAAGTGTGTCCAGAAAGGATTGATGACTTAAAACACAAAATAAAACAAGCAAATACTCATATCATACAAGATGCTCCAAGCAAAACACATATCATGTGACGAACAAAAATATAGCTTCGAGTAAAATACCGATGGTCGTTGGAAGAAAGCGGGGATGCCACTCGGGGGGCATCCCCAAGTTTAGTTGGTTGCTCATTTTTGAATAATAGCTTGGGATGCCTGGGCATCCCCAAGCTTAGGCTCTTCTATCCTTCCTTCATCCATCGTAAGATAACCCAAAACTTGAAAACTTCAATCACACAAAACTCAACAAAACCTTTGTGAGATCCGTTAGTATAAGAAAGCAAACCTCTAGTATAAGTATTATATCAAACCAATTCATATTTTGTTTTTGTATTATATCTACTGTATTCCAACTTTTCTATGGCAAAAAATCATCAAAGAAAACCATAGAGCCATCAAAGTAAGCACACAACACAAAGAAAACAAAATCACCAAAAAGCGAGCGATGCATAGTAATTGGACTATTTCGAATACTTTTGTCACTCCAAAAATTCTGAAAAATAGGACGACTAGGGTAATTTGTATATTAATCTTGTGCAAAATGTTTGGCATTTTAACAATTGTTTTCGTGACTGCATAAGTTTCTCTTTTTCAGCAAGATCAAACAACTATCACCCAAGAAGACCATATAGGCTTTACTTGGCACAAACACTAATTAAAACACATAAAACACAATCATACCAGTAGAATAATTTTGCCACCCCACAAGAACAGAAAGCAAAAAGCAAAAATAAATTTTATTCATTGGGTTTCCTCCCAACAAGCGCTATAGTTTTACGCCTTAGCTAGGCATAAAGCAAGGATCTAAGCATAGTCTTCTTTGGTTCAAGATCCATAAGATGCCCTCATGATTGATTCATAAGGTGGCTTAATTCTTGTTCTAGGAAAGTGTTCCATACCTTTCCTCAAAGGAAATTGGAACTTAATATTGCCTTCTTTCATATCAATCACGGCACCGATAGTGTGTAAAAACGGTCTACCAAGAATAATTGGACAAGATGGACTGCAATCAATATCAAGAACAATAAAATCTATGGGCACATGATTCCTATTTGCAAGAATAAGAACATCATTGATTCTTCCCATAGGCTTTTTAATAGTAGAATCCGCCAACTACAAATTCAAAGAACATTTTTCAAGATTAGTTCAAGCACATCACATAAAGATTTCAGAATTGTAGAAACACTAGCACCCAAGTCACACAAAGCAAAACACTCATAATTTTTAATCTTGAATTTGATAGTAGGTTCCCATTCATCATACAATTTTCTAGGAATTTGAAACCTCTAATTCCAAATTTTCTTCAATAGGCATGGGGTGAATTTATCATGGATTGCAACAAAGAAATACAATCAATCAAAGAACAACTATCAAAATTAAAGTCTTTGTAATCCAAAAGAGTGGGCACATCACTAGTTAAAGTCTTGACCTCTCCAGACCCAATTTTGACAATTTTCTCAACAAGATTTTCACCCTCCAAAATATTGGATACCTTTTACCTAAAGTTGACTCTTCTCCAGTCCCTTTTTCATCAATCTTAACTTTACTAAACAAGGAATCAATAGAAGAAACACCAATCATTTTAAGATCTTCATCACTTTTACGATAGAAATCACTAGAGAACGCTTTTTCTAAAAGTTCTCTTTTAGCTCTAAGCATAGCGGTTCTTTTCTTACTTTCATCCATAGAAATATAAAGAGCTTTAATTGATTCATCAACCTTATGCAAAAAATTCATCTTGAGATTTTCCACATCATGAGCAATTCTATCAACACTTCTAGACAAATCATCAATCTTACTCAACTTTTCTTCTACGGAAGTGTTGACAACTTTTTGCATGTTGATATATTCTTTAATATTGTTCTCAAGATCAAGGTGTTCCTATTATTATTAGAAGATTTATTTCCATAGGAATTACCATAATTATTAGAGGAGTTACTAGGAAAAGGCCTAGGATTAAAATTACCTCTATAAGCATTGTTATGGAAATTATTTCGAGAGATAAAATTCACATCTATGGCATCACTATTTTGCTCAATCAAAGTAGACAAAGGCATATCATTAAAATCAATAGGAGAACTTTTACTAGCAACCAATTTCATAAGAGCATCAACTTTTTCACTCAAAGAAGAAATTTCTTCAACCGAATTAACTTTTTAACTAGTAGGAGCTGTTTCGGTATGCCATTATGAATAATTTGCCATGATATTATCAAGCAATTTGGTGGCTTCACCCAAAGTAATTTCCAGAAAAGTACCACCCGCGGCAGAATCTAAAAGATTACGAGAAACAAAATTCAATCCCGCATAAATTTTTTGTATGATCATCCAAAGATTTAACCCATGAGTTGCGCAATTCCTTAGCATCATTTTCATCCTTTCCCAAGATTGTGCGACACGCTCATGTTCAAGTTGCTTGAAATTCATGATATGGGTTGTAAGGGAAATAATTTTTGCGGGAGGAAAATACTTAGTGATAAAAGCATATTTGCACTTATTCCAAGAATTGATACTATTGCGAGGTAAAGAAGAGAACCAATTTTTTGCAGAATCATGCAAATAAAACGAAAATAATTTCTTCTTCACCACATCATTGTCCACATATTTTTTCTTTTGCTTATCGCATAATTCCGCGAAGGTATTAAGATGGGACGCGGCATCCTCATTAGGTGTAACGCTTGGGATAATCAAGCTCTGATAATCCCACACCAAATGATGCCGGTCATCATTTATTCTTATTGCTAATCTCACTTTAATTCAAAACCAATTCGAATTCAAATTTAAAATAAAGTCAAAAATAAAATGTTCAAGATGTTGCTAATATTCCTTACCTAATTATGGTGGTGAACCAACATTTAGTTAAAGTGTTTAAATGGCCTAAACTATTTGAAACAGAAAAGCTTTAAAAAGGAAAGCAGAGAGAGAGAAAGCCCCTACCCCACAGGCCTTGGCCGTCCTAGCAATCGGGCCCACCTTCCCCATTGGGTTGCCCTTTCCCCTCCATGTTCCTCCGGCCGTGCCCACAGTGCCCTTTGGCTCGCCTAAATGTCGGCATCGGCGACAGGGGATAAGACCCCAAACGCCTCGGTCCTCTCCCTGCGCCCCTCACTCCCGCTCTCCTCTGTCACCCCACTCCCTCTGGGCTCTCCCAGATCCCCTTTCCTTCCACTGCCAGACGACGCGCTTGTCACGGCCACTTCGCCATCAGGCCACCGGCTGCTTCTCGCACCTCGTCGACACGTCTACGAGGTCTACCATCGCCCTCTCAATCGACTGGTGCCGCCAGTTGGAGCTCCTCACCTCTGCATCGACTGCTTCTTCCTCCTCGATGCGCCGAGATCGCATCGCCGCGCCCGTCTGCCTGAGCCTACCACAGGCCTCCCTCGAGCCCTTGCCGCCCCCTCTACGGCTTCACTTGGAGCCACCGCTACCGAGGCACCCTCCCTCTCCCTCTAGTAGTTCCCTAACACCGGTCCCTTGAAGCTCCTGCTCCATTGCCGTCGACCTCGATGCACCGCTCGACTTGGTCGCCCTGCAGCGTTCTTTGCCGCCACTTGGCCAGCGGCTCTGCCCAGCGTTCGAATCTTGTTGCCGCTTGCTTCCCGCCACGCAGCCGCAATTCCGCCCCGTCCGGTCTTTCGTGATTCGTTAAATGAGCTTCGCCGCCGTCGCCACAATGCACCCCGGCGGCCGTCACCAGCACTACTCGACGTGGCTCGACACCCGCATCTGAACGCACCATCGCACACGCTCTTTGGCGCCTCATAGAACGGTCCCGACGAGGTCCCGAATGCCGCCTCCGCCCATGCTTGCCACCACCGTCAATCCTGTCCTCTCCTGCTCACGCCACGACCACCTTCCGGCCAGCGCTGCCATGGCGTTCAACACCTGGCGGACATCAAAGCGGAGCCTCATGCTCGTTTTCCGGCCGTATCCGGCAATGCCGCCCGGGAGAGGCTCACGAGCTCTCTCCGTGCCCGCCTAAAGTGTTGCCCCATCCACGACCGATTGACCGGTCAGCCCTGCTGACTGGACCGGCCCAGCCGCTGACATATGGACCCCACACCCCCTTTTCGTAATTAAAATAACAAGTTTAATTAGTTAAACTAACTAATCGCTGACCAGTGGGCCCCTGCTAGCTAACTAATTAGATTAGTTAGATTTAAACTGCAAAACTAACTAAGTCACTGACAGAGGGGTCCCACACGTCAGTTTTGACCAGTCAACGTCCTGTTGGCTGCTGACATCACCTCGACGTCATGTTGATGCAGTATTTTCTTTTTATTCAATAATAACTTCTGAATATTAATTAAAACTTTGAAAATTAATAGAAAATAAACCGTAAGTGGGATGAAAATGTTTTCTATATGAAGTTGGTCAGAAAAACGTGGCAAATCTGATTACGCGGTCCATTTACTTGTCAGATGCCTCTAACTAGCTGAACATGGAACATTCCCCCTCCGGTCATCTGTCTGACACAGGTCCGGAACCGTTGAATTCCCCCTTCACCTATATCGTGTAGCCATACGTTAGGTCACACCCTGCACAACATATTGCCATGTCATTCTTAGTGATGCATCTGTTTGCTCTATATTTACTGTTTCTTCCCCCTCTTCTCTCCGGTAGACCCCGAGACTGATGTTGCCCCTGTGATCGACTACATCGACGACGACCCTTCTTCCCTTCCAGCAGAGCTTCCAGGCAAGCCCCCCTTTGATCATCCTGATATCGGCCATTCCATTCTCTCATGCTTGCATTAGATTTTGCTACTGTAATTGTGTGCTCTTATTCTGATGCATAGTCTGTTTTGTATGTCTGTTGTTGTACCTTACACCCTTATCCTAAAGCTGCTTAGTATAGGTTGGTTAGTGATCCATCGGTGACCCCACCTTGTCCTTGTTGCCCTCGCTTCATCATCGAGGACCTGATCAACGGGATCGAAGACAAGGCCCGACACCGCACATCACTTTCCCCTTAGTTGCTCGACACTCTTTGGGTTACTATCCGATGCCGAGGTGAGACCTCATCGGCCGCCGATGTTAACCCTGTAGTGTAGCTATTCCGTCGTGGTCATCAATGGTGATTCCGCCTTAACAACTCCCGATACGACTCTGTCGTGCAACACCTCAAGTGTGCACCTCGAGGGTGGTTCCTCTTACGTTCACCTTTGATGATTACATTGAGTGGAATCCATCGAGGGTGGTTCCTCAGGGTTCCCCTTGGCGTTAGACACCGCGGTTACTATGGTTACTCGACTTTACCTTTGAACCATGTTACTAACGACGGGTCGGCCCCGAGGGGTACCGCGCGAGCTTAATTGCGAGTGATGTGGAGTCGGTTTGACTGGAAGGTGCCCTTGAGATAATTACACGGCGTGGCGGGCATTCTTAGCCCTTGCCGCAAGTCCTCGAGGCAGGCGACGGGTCACATCGATCATGAGTCTCTGCCGTTCTGGCGTGCTCCTAATCCACTACGATTTTTGATCCGAGGGGCCTCTGGCCTGATAGCACTAACCATCGCATGGGCATAGTATGGGTGTTCTGCGTCGTATGCATCAGCCGAAGCTTAATAGAGGTGATGCGACCGTAGCGTCGAGTTGGACTGATAAGCACCTGCCTTTTTAAGGAGGTAGCTAAGGTCACTCACCTGCCGCGTTATAGCGTCTTGAGGAGTTCAGGCGATGGCCCATGACCCTGAGGGCATAGGTTTAGTCCGTCTTGACCTCTCTATTTAGCCTAGGTTGGGTTGCGGCCTATTGTTTGGCCGAGGCCACCATGACCGAGGAAAGTGTGTCCGTAGGAGTTAATTGAGCGTGGTGGGTAATTTGGTGCACCCCTGCAGTGAAAACATCTATCGATAGCCTGTCCTCTGATGTGGACACTTGGAGTTGTATCCCGATCGATACAACTAGAACTGGATACTTGAGATGAGTAATGGATAGTATGGCTCTGGAATTGCTTTCTCGCAGGGAGTCGAGAAAGGATCTCTAGCCGAGGTTGATAACACTACTACTACTTTACCTCATGCTACTCTTCTCTCTTCTGATGCTGCAAGATGCTTGGAGCTGCTTGAACATGCTAGTCTTCGATAGGCTATGCGTTCCCCTTCTCTTCTGGCATTCTGCAGTTCAGTCCACATATACTACCCATTTCATTAACACCGATGCATATGTAGTGTAGATCCTTGCTTGCGAGTACTTTGGATGAGTACTCACAGTTGCTTTGCTCCCCCCTTTTCCCCCTTTTCCATTCGTCTCGGATGTCGCAACCCGGATGGTGGAGCTCGGGGAGCCGACGCCCTTGTCGGCGGCGACTACTACTACACCGAGGGTGCCTACTACTACATGGAAGCCGTCGACGGCCAGGAGTAGTTAGGAGGCTCCCAAGCAGGAGGCCTTACCTCTTCGATCGTGTTGCTTTTGTGCTAGCCTTGTTAAGGCATCCCTATTCAACTTATGTCTATACTCAGATATTGTTGCTTCCGCTGACTCTTGTGTATTCGAGCTTATGTATTCGAGCCCTCGAGGCCGATGGCTTGTAATATAAAGCTTGTATTATTTTATTTATGTCTAGAGTTCTGGTGTGATATCTTCCCGTGAGTCCTTGATCTTGATCGTACACATTTGCGTGTATGATTAGTGTACGATTGAATCGGGGGCGTCACATTAGGGGTACAAGGAAATTGATCTTTCATAACAAGCTTCAGCAAAGCAGTATTAATATCACAAGTCTCCGCACTAGTGGCGAGAGGAGCAAGCGGAGTGCCAATAAAATCATTGTTGTTGGTATTTGAGAAATCACATAACTTGGTGTTCTCTTGAGTCATGATGACTACACAACCAGATTGCACACAAAAACAGATCCGGCAAGAAAACGACGAACGGAAAAAAGATGGGCGAATAAAACGGCAAATTTTTGTGAAGTGGGGGAGAGGAAAACGAGAGGCAAATGGAAAATAATGTAAATTGCAAGGAGATGAGATTTGTGATTAGGAACCTGGTATATGTTGAAGATCCTCCCCGGCAATGGCGCCAGAAATTCCTTTTGATGTCGCTTGAAGCTACGTTGGTATTTCCCCAAAGAGAAAGGGATGATGCAGCACAGCGGCGGTAGGTATTTACCTCAGATATGAAACCGAGGTTATCGAACCAGTAGAAGAATCAAGCAACACAACATAAACAACTCCTGCACACAGATAACAAATCCACGCAACCCGACGTGTTAAAGGGGTTGTCAATCCCTTCCGGGGTACGGCGCCTCAAGATAGGAAAACGGACGTGAGATAAATTGTAGTAGATTGCTAGATCGAACGCCAACTAAAATAAATAGAAATAAGACGCAGCAAGGTATTTTTGTATTTTTGGTTTAATAGGTCTAAAATAAATGCAAGAGAAAAGTAGATCGCAAAGGCAAATATATGAGAAAGAAGACGCAAGGGCCATAGGTTTCACTAGTGGCTTCTCTCGAGAAAAATAGCAAACGGTGGGTAAACAAATTACTGTTGGGCAATTGATAGAACTTTGAATAATCATGACGATATCCAGGCACTGATCAATATATAGGCATCACGTCCAAGATTAGTAGACCGACTCTGCTGCATCTACTACTATTACTCCACACATCGATTGCTATCCAAAGATGCATCCGATTGCATTAAGTTCATGGAAAAATGGAGTAATGCAATAAGAACGATGACATGATGTAGACAAGATCTACCTATGTAGAGATAGACCCCATCGTTTTATCCTTAGTAGCAACGATACATACTTGTCGTTTCCCCTTCTGTCACTGGGATCAAGCACCGTAAGATCGAACCAACTACAAAGCACCTCTTCCCATTGCAAGATAAATAGATCAAGTTGGCCAAACCAAACCCAAATATCAGAGAAGAAATACGAGGCTACAAGCAATCATGCATATAAGAGATCAAAGAAACTCAAATAACTTTCATGGATATAAAAGATATAACTGATCATAAACTCAAAGTTCATCGGATCCCAACAAACACACACATAAAGAGTTACACCATAAGAATCTCAAAGAGACCATTGTATTGAGAATTCAGCGAGAGAGAGGAAGCCATCTAGCTACTAACTACGGATCCGAAGGTCTACAAAGAACTACTCACGCATCATCGGAGAGGCACCAATGGAGGTGGTGAACCCCATCCGAGATGGTGTCTATATTGGATCTGGTGGTTCTGGACTTTGCGGTGGCTGGATGAATATTTCGTCAACTCCCCTAGGGTTTTGGGAATATTGGGGTATTTGTAGAGCAAAGAGGCAGTCCGGGGGGCACCCGAGGTTGGCACAACCCACCAGGGCGCGCCTGGGCCTCCTAGCGCGCCCTGGTGGGTTGTCCCCTCCTCGGGACTCCCCCCAGGCATAGCCAGGGCCCATTACGATCCTTTTGGTCCATAAATAATCTCTGTAAAGTTTCGTTGCATTTGGACTCCGTCTGATATTGATTTCCTGCGATGTAAAAACATGCAGAAAACAGCAACTGGCACTTGGCACTATGTCAATAGGTTAGTACCAAAAAATGGTATAAAATGATTATAAAACATCCAAGATTGATAATATAACAACATGGAACAATCAAAAAATTTAGATACGTTGGAGACGTATCAGTCACGTGAGAAATCATGTTGCAAGTAATAATGTGAACTTGATATGTGTTCGATTTTTTGATAGTATGTATGTTGTGATTCCCTTAGTTGTGTCATGTGAACATCAACTACATGACACTTCACCATATTTGGGCCTAAGGGACCGATTGATAATATAAGCTTAAACCCTAGTTTATGCGCTATTCCGTAAGGGACCGATTGGATCCAAAAGTTTAATGCTATGGTTAGAATTTATTCTTAATACTTTTCTCATAGTTGCGGATGCTTGCGAGGGTGTTAATCATAAGTAGGAGGCTTGTTCAAGTAAGAACATCACCTAAGCACCGGTCCACCCACATATCAAATTATCAAAGTAGCGAGCATGAATCGAATCAACATGATGGAAGTGACTAGATGAAATTCCCGTGTACCCTCAAGAACGTTTTGCTTATTATAAGAGACCATTTTGGCATGTCCTTTGCCTCAAAAGGATTGGGCTACCTTTCTGCACTTTTGTTACTACTATCATTACTTGCTCGTTACAAATTATCTTGCTATCAAACTACTCTCTTACTTACATTTCAGCGCTTGCAGACATTACCTTGTTGAAAGCCACTTGTCATTTCCTTTTGCTCCTCGTTGGGTTTGACACTATTACTTATCGAAAAGGCTACCATTGATCACATATAGTTGTGGGTCATCAAGGCTCTTTTCTGGTGCCGTTCCCGGGGAGTGAAGCGCTCTTATTACTATGTGCTGAAATTTATTGTCACTTGTTACTATGGAAAACAATCCTTTGAGGGGTTTGTTTGGGGTATCTTCACCTCGACCGGAACCACAATTAGTTACCCCTCAACCTACTGCACCTACTGAAAACATAGAATATGAAATTCCTTCGGGTATGATAGAACAACTGCTAGCTAATCCTTATGCAGGAGATGGAACAGAACATCCTGATATGCGCTTGATATATGTGGAAGAAATTTTTGGATTGTTTAAGCTTGCAAGTTTACCTAGAGATGAGGTTAATAAGAAGTTTTTCCCTTTATCTTTGAAGGGAAAAGATTGGCATGGTATAGGCTATGTGATGATATTGGATCTTGGAATTGGAATCGATTGAAATTGGAGTTTCACCAAAAAAATTATTTTATGCATCTAGTTCATCATGATCGGAATTACATATATAATTTTTGGCCTCGTGAAGGAGAAAGTATCGCTCTAGAGCTTGGGGTAGGCTTAAGTCAATGTTATATCATGCCCCAATCATGAGCTCTCAAGAGAAATTATTATCCGGAATTTTTATGCTCGGCTATCTCATAATGATCGATCCATGCTTCATACTTCTTGTGTTGGTTCTTTTATGAAGAAGAATATTGAATTCCATGGGATCTTTTGGAAAGAATTAAACGCAACTCTGAAGATTGGGAACTCGACAAAGGTAAAGAGTCAGGTATTAAGCTTAAGTATGATTGTGTTAAATCTTTTATGAATATCGATGCTTTTCAAAAGTTTAGCACTAAATATGGACTTGACTCTGAGATAGTAGCCTCCTTTTGTGAATCATTTGCTACTCATGTTGATCTCCCTATGGAGAAGTGGTTTAAATATCACCCACCTATTAAAGAAGAAATTAAAGAACTAGTACTAGCTAAAGAGGAAACTATTGTTTATAATGTTGATCCAGTTGTAACTAATGCTTATATTGAGAAACCACCTTTCCATGTTAGGATAAAGGAACATGCTAAAGTTTCAACTGTAATTGACAAAAGTTATATTGGAACACCTAAACCTGATGGACAAATCAAAGTAGAACTTAGTGTTGCTATGGTTAAGGATCTCCTGGAAGAAAATATAGATGGGCATGTTATTTACTTCTGTAATGAAGCTACTAGAATTGCCAAACCTGGTAAAGAAGATAAACATAGACTCATTGTTGGCATGCATGTTGTCTCAGTTAAAATAGGAGATCACTGTTATCATGGTTTATGTGACATAGGTGCTAGCATGAGTGCTATTCCGTTTACCTTCTATCAAGAAATTATGAATGACATAGCACCCGCTGAAATAGAAGAAATAGATTCTACTATTAAACTTGCTAATAGAGACACCATCACACCACTTGGGATTGTTAGAGATGTTGAAGTCTTGTGTGGGAAAATAAAATATCCTACTGATTTTCTTGTTCTTGGTTCCCCATAAAATGATTTTTGTCCCATTATCTTCGGTAGACCTTTCTTGAACATCGTTAATGCTAAAATAGATTGTGAGAAACAAGTTGTCGGTGTCATCTTTGGTGACGAGTCTCATGAGTTTACTTTCTCCAAGTTTAGTAGAAAACCTCATAAAAAATAATTTCCTAGTAAGGATGAAATAATTGGTCTTGCTTCTATTGTTGTGCCTCCCTTGATCCTCTAGAACAATATCTGCTAGACGATGAAAATGATTTACATATGCATGAGAGAAATGAAATAGATAAGATCTTCTTTGAACAACGTCCTCTACTTAAACACAATTTTCCTATTGAAACTCTAGGAGGTCCTCATCCACCTAAAGGTGATCATGTGTTTGAATTAAAACAATTGCCAGACACTTTGAAATATGCTTATCTTGATGAAAAGAAAATGCATCCTGTTATTATTAGTGCTAACCTTTCAGAGCATGAGGAAGAAGGATTATTGAAAGTTCTAAGGAAGCACCGAGCTGCTACTGGATATACTCTTGATGGTCTTAAGGGCATTAGTCCCACTCTATGTCAGCACAACATTAGTATGGAACCTGATGCTAAACCCATTGTTGATCACCAACGTCGGTTAAATCCGAAGATGAAGGAAGTGGTAAGAATGGAAATATTAAAACTTCTGGACGCAGGTATAATCTATCCTATAGTTGATAGTAGATGGGTAAGTCCTGTTCATTGTGTCCCTAAGAAAGGAGGTATTACTGTTGTTCCTAATGATAAGAATGAACTTATTCCACAAAGAATTGTTACGTGGCTATAGAATGGTAATTGATTTTAGAAAATTAAACAAGGCAACTAGAAAAGATCATTATCGTCTTCCTTTTATTGATCATATACTAGAAAGGTTATCTAAGCACACACATTTTTGCTTCCTTGATGGATACTCTGGTTTTTCACAAATACATGTTTCTCAACCTGATCAAGAAAAGACCAATTTCACTTGTCCCTTTGGCACTTATGCTTATAGACGTATGTCTTTTGGTTTATGCAATGCACTTGCTACCTTTCAAAGATGTATGACTACTATATTCTCTGACTTTTGTGAAAAGATCGTTGAGGTTTTCATGGATGACTTTTCTGTTTATGGGAAGTCTTTTGATGATTGTGTAAGCAATCTTGATCGAGTTTTGCAGAGATACGAGCAAACAAATCTTGTCTTGAATTGGGAGAAGTGCCACTTTATGGTTAATGAAGGTATTGTTTTGGGCCATAAAATTTCTGAAAGAGGTATTGAAGTGGACAAAGCTAAGGTTGGTGCAATTGAGAAAATGCCATCTCCTAAAGTTATCAAAGGTATTCGTAGTTTCTTAGGTCATGCTAGTTTCTATAGGAGATTTATCAAAGACTTTTCTAAAATTTCTAGGCCCCTTACAAATCTTTTGCAAAAGGATGTTCCTTTTGTTTTTGATGATGATTGTTTAGAAGCCTTCGAAACACTCAAGAACGCCTTAATTTCTGCACCTATTGTTCAACCACCTGACTGGAACTTGCCTTTTGAAATTATGTGTGATGCTAGTGATTATGTTGTTGGTGCTATTCTAGGGCAAAGATTTGATAAGAAACTAATATGTTATTCATTATTCTAGTAAGACTCTAGGCAGTGCTCAAAGAAATTATGCTTGTACTGAAAAAGAACTTCTAGCAGTGGTGTTTGCCTGTGATAAATTTAGATCTTACATTGTCTATTCAAAAGTAATTGTTCGCACCGACCATGCTGCTATTAAATATCTTATGGAAAAGAAAGATGCTAAACCTAGGCTTATTCGATGGGTTATCTTGCTACAAGAATTTGATTTACATATCACTGATAGAAAAGGAGTAGAGAACCACATAGCTGATAACATGTCTAGGTTGGAGAATGTCCTTGACGACCCACTACCTATCGATGATAGTTTCCCTGATGAGCAGTTACCAGCAATAAATGTTTCTCATAACACTCCTTGGTATGCTGACTATGCTAATTAGATTGTTGCTAAATATTTACCACCTAGCTTTACATACCAACAAAAGAAAAATTCTTCTATGATATAAGACATTACTTCTGGGATGACCCACATCTTTAAAGAAGGAGTAGATGGTGTTATTAGACGTTGTGTACCTAAGCATGAACAGGGACAAATCCTACGGAAATGTCACTCTGAAGCTTATGAAGGGCATCATGCGGGGGACAGAACTACTCACAAGGTATTGTAGTCTGGATTTATTGGCCTACTCTTTTCAAGGATGCTCGTAAGTTCGTCGTATCTTGTGATGAATGTCAAAGAATAGGTAATATCGGTAAGCGTCAAGAAATGCATATGAATTATTCACTTGCTGTTGAACCATTTGATGTTTGGGGTTTTGATTACATGGAACCTTTTCCTTCCTCAAATGGGTATACACATATTTTGGTTGTTGTTTATTATGTTACTAAGTGGGTAGAAGCTATTCCACCTAGTCATGCTGATCACAACACCTCTATTAAACTGCTCAAGGAAGTTATTTTCCCAAGGTTTGGGGTCTCTAGATATTTAATGATTGATGGTGGTTCACACTTTATTCATGGTGCTTTCCGTAAAATGCTTGCCAAGTATGACGTTAACCATAGAATTGCATCACCCTATCATCCTCAGTCTAGTGGTCAAGTTGAACTTAGCAATAGAGAAATAAAATTAATTTTGCAAAAAGGCATTAATAGGCCTCGGAATAATTGGTCTAAGAAATTAGATGATGCACTTTGGGCTTATAGAACAACATATAAAATTCCTATGGGTATGTCTCCTTATAAAATGGTTTATGGAAAAGCTTGTCATTTGCCTCTTGAGTTAGAACATAAAGCATATTGGGCAATTAAAGAACTCAACTATGATTTTAAACTTGCCGGTTAAAAGAGATTATTTGATATTAACTCATTAGATGAATGGAGAACCCAAGCTTATGAAAATGCCAAGTTATTTAAAGAAAAAGTTAAAAGATGGCATGATAAAAGAATCCAAAATTGGGAGTTCAAAGTTGGAGAATATGTTCTTTTGTACAACTCTCATTTCAGATTCTTTGTAGGAAAACTCCTCTCCAAATGGGAAGGACCCTATGTTATTGAAAAGGTTTATCGGTCTGGAGCCATAAAAATAAATAATGCCGAAGGTACTAACCCGAAGGTTGTTAATGGATAACGAATAAAGCATTGTATCTCAGGTACACCCATTAATGTTGCAAGTAATATTATCCAAACTATGACACCGGAAGAACACATAAAAGAAACCTTCCGAAACACTCCAGAGTCGTGAAAAAGAAGAGGTACGTGATATGGCAAGTAAACGGACTCCAAAAAATCTGCAAAAATATTTTCTGTAAGTTTTGGAATATAACAAAAATTGGGAAAATAAGAAACAATCAGGAAGGTCACCTTGGTGGGCACAAGACACCGAGGCGCTTTGGCTTGCGAGCGCCGCCTGTGTGGGTTGTGCCCACCTCGGGTACCTTCCGGACTCCGTTTTTCTTCCGGTTGCTTGTTTCCCCAAGATAAAAATCTTTATATACCCCCGAACCTATTGACCACCGTATCAGGGAGAAATCTCTATTTTCTTTTCCTTGTTGTTTCCTGACAGATCCCATCTACCATGGCCGCTTCAAGCTCCTCGATGGACAAGTTCTTCAAGAACGTCATCAACCCATATTTGCGGGAGGTGGTGCAGAACCCTCAGGTCATCCAGATGCATGAGGGGGTGCTTCACATCTGCAATGTGCAAGGACCCAAGGGAATGGGGACCTTGGAGGCCAGGCTTGAATCTATGCAGCAGGAAGTCTTCCGGTGCAAGGGGATGGTGGAGCGTGGACTCAATGCCAATCACCTCATTATCACGAACTTCACCCGTGATCTCAAGGTGGATGGCAAGTCCATGAAGGACATCGTCTTCACCCTCAACGAGAAAATCAACTTCCCCCAAGCCAGATCTACGATCTCCAAAACTAAGTCTTTGAATATGAGGCGAGGTTTAAAGGTATGAGTTTGGCTGCCAGTTGCAGGACCCGTGAGACTCGTTCTTCCTCTTATGATGGTGGACCTTTGCCATGGAAACCCGAGGACAAGATCGCCTCTACTTCATCACCACCAGCTTCTTCATCACCAAAAGAAAATTGAGTATCGGGTATCGGCACTCCCCTTGGCTTTCGCCAAGCTTGGGGGAGGTGTCCTAGTATCGTATCACCTCCACTATCCTTTGCCTTTACTTATTTTAGTTCGATCCGTAGTTATCTTTTGCTTTAGATGAATAAAAGTTTAGTTCGAACCTTTTTTTGTGAGTTTGCTTAGTGATCTATCCTTGTAATCGTGTGCAAGATATATAATAATGTTTAGTTTGAGTTTTTTATTTCTTTACTTTCTTGTTTCAATAAAAAGAAAGGAATGGAATAAATGAAAAGGATCATATGCTAGTATTATGGTAGGTAACGATACCACATAAGGAAAAGTATAAGTAGAAAATTTATTAGAGATTGACAAACATAGCATTGGTCAATGATGCAACTCATGAAAGAATTAATAAGGCAAGAGAAGATTCACATACAAATACACTATCCTGGAAATCTATTGTGATTGTGAGCCCCCATCAAAATATTATATGCCAAAATTGTTGACGTTGGACAAGGAAGACAACGTAATGATTTATGTTATTTCATATTCACACATAAGTTATATTGTCATAGATCCTTCAACTCTTATTTTCAAGAGTCCACCATACCTACTTATGGATTGAGTAAGATCCTTCAAGTAAGTTGTCATCGGTGCAATAAGGCAATAAAAATTGCTTCTAAAAGTGTGAGATCATTTAGTGTAAGAGAAAATTGAACGTTGTACGAACTTGTGATGGTAAAAAATAAAAGCGGCAGACTGCATAATAAAGGGTGCCATCACAAGGGGCAATATAACGTGACGTTCTTTTGCACTAAGGGGTTGAGCATACAAACAAATAAGCGCATGGCAACCTCTGCTTCCCTCTGTGAAGGTCCTATCTTTTACTTTTATGTATTTACTTTTATATAAGAGTCAAAGTTTTTCTCTCTATTCCTTTTTATTTTTCTCCTTTGGCAAGCATCATGTGGTGAGGAAAGATCTAGGCACATATGTCCAGTTGAATATGGGTAGCATGAGTTATTATTGTTGACATCACCCTTGAGGTGAATACGTTGGGAGGAGAAATTATAAGCCCCTATCTTTCTATGTGTCCGGTTGAAACGTTTTGCTCATGTGTATGCGGTGAGTGTTAGCAATCATAGAAGACTATATGATGGTTGAGTATGTGGACTTGCCTAAAGGCTCCGATATGTGACCCTTCCTGAAAATATGATGAATTGTAGTTGCAAAGTTGACTGAGAACATAGTTTGTTGGTTTCCAATAGAGTTTATGCTTTATACTTCAATAGTGTGATGAATTGTTACTTATTCATGAGAAGTTCTATGATAAAAGTTTTATGTTAAAGTTTGTTGCTGTTATAATAATTCACATGATGCTTCTATGTCTGTATTTTTTTTTATCGACACCTCTCTCTCTAAGCATGTGGACATGTTTTCCGATTTCGGTTTTCGCTCAAGGACAAGCTAGGTCTAAGCTTGGGGGAGTTGATACGTCCATTTCGCATCATGTTTACCTACTGTTATTTATGATGTTTTTATCAATAATAATGCTTTTTGGAGTAATTCTAATGCATTTTCTCTCATAATATGCAAGGTACACACAAAGAGGGAGAATTCCGGCAGCTGGAAATCTGAACCTGGAAAAGCTACGTCGGGCCACCTATTCTGCACAACTCCAAATGAGATGAAACTTCACGAGGATTTTTTATGGAATAAATAAGAAAGACTGGAGCAAATAACCACCGAAGAGAGGGCCACTGGTGACCACAATACACCGGGCGCTGGGGTGGGTTGTGCTCAGCCCAGCCCACCTCGGTGCCTATCTTCTGGTATATAAGTCATTTTGACATAGAAAAAATAAGAGGAGGACTTTCGGGACGGAGCGCCGCCATCTCGAGGCGAAACTTGGGCAGGAGCTCTTTTGCCCTCTGGTGGAGCGATTCCGCTGGGGGAACTTCCCTCCCGGAGGGGGAAATCATTGTCATCATCATCACCAACAACTCTCCCATCTTCGGGCAATCTCCATCAACATCTTCAATAACACCATTTCCTATCGAACCCTAGTTCATCTCTTGTGTTCAATCTATGTACCGGAACTATAAATTGGTGCTTGTGGGTGACTAGTAGTGTTGATTACATCTTGTAGATGATTATTATATGGTTTATTTGGTGGAACATTATATGTTCAGATCCAATATGCTATTTAATACCCCTCTAACCTTGAGCATGATTATCATTTGTGAGTAGTTACTTTTGTTCTTGAGGTCACGGGAGAAATCATGTTGCAAGTAATCATGTGAACTTGATATGTCAGTACTGCAGGATGCTGCTAACGCGACACTACGATCAGAGACCCTTTGACGAAACTATGTGCGATGCATTAATCGCAGACGGTGATGTAAAAAATGTCAAAAAATATGCAAAAAGTTTGCAATGAATGATACATCAAAAATGGTTCAGATTTTAATTGCGTGTGCATTGCGGGGCATACGGTTGATCCATACGAACTGTTTGCGATGAGACAGAACAACAGAAACGGGCAGCCAGATCAAGGTGTGTGCGATATACGGCATACAGTTAACTCCGATGAACCGTTGGCGATGATTGAGGTGAACACAAACGATTCGGCGTAACGAGATGTGTGTGATACCCGGCAAACAGGTCGGTAATCAGAATTGTGTGCGATCATTATAGACAGCCCATACAATCTTTTTTGTGAATTGTGTGCTTGTCAGGGTACACAGTTCAACAAACCAACATGTGGGCGATAATGTAGAAGCTCTTTGTCGAATACATATTACTAACCGTCTACGATGAGATTGACAGGATAAACAGAGATATGTACAGTCTGCTTAATTTAGTCCTTCTTCTTCATGTTGTTGTTGTTGGATGGCCCCGCGACATCGTCTTGGCGAGGAAGCTCCTTGCCGCTGACCGTTGTATTTTCATTGCCGCCGCCATCGTCATCGTCGTTGCTGTTGTCGTCCTCCTCCTCCTCGTTCAACCATTCCTCCGACGGCTCCTCGTCCGTCTGGTTGTCGTCTGACGACTCCGGAGGTGGCGTCCCTTCCATGAATCGAATATAATCGAGGTCTGGGCTCGACGCCGGACTCATGGAAGACAAGCGGGATGATTCCGATGTTGACCTATCATCGGGCGCCCGACTGCTGGGCGAACTGTCGTCCTCGTTGTCGCTCGACATGGCTGCAGAGTGTGTGCCAGTGTGTAGCGTGGCCTGCCGAGGATGATGAAGATGGTGGACACTTAAGCGGGGTATGCAGAGAAGAGGAACTGCCAATTGAAGCGGGGTTTGTTTTTTTGCGCGGGGGGGGGGGGGTGGCAGGGGGAATTTAAGCGGGGGTTCACATATTATCTAACCGTTGATATAATCAACCGCAATTATTTGTACTCAGTCGCTCCAAATTCTCGGGGTTGCGCAAGACTCCTATTGGCTATTTGGTTGGTTTCCTTTTTCAGGACAAAAACAAGGAACGAGTTTTGGGATTATGCACCGGTACCGATACAAACGGAGTAGGACAGTTGGCAAGCAATACATTGAGCTCTTCTTATCGATAAAGCCAGTAATAATCAAACTAGAAAGGAAAAGAAAAAGACAAAGACAGATATCTGCACGAATCTTCGCGTAACATCAATGGCATAGGACCTAGATGTGCATTACTTAGAGCACATCTAGATGTGCTTTACCAATACTGTCAAACAAAACCCCTAATCATCATTGCAAACAGCGCATAGAACATGGCTAATGCGACAACCAAAACTACACATGCTAGTTCCTTCTTGTCTCTTGCTTTCATCTGTTGCCTGTGATTGATTCTTTCTTGCTTCATCGTACTGATTGTACATTCCAGATCAGCCAGTTTCTTCTTCAGCTTTACGTTATCTTTTGCGAGCTTGGTGATAACACTCCGAGCCCTGCCATGCCATTCCTCATCCAGCCAGTTAACAAAGGCACAAGCCTCGTATCCCTGCCAATGTTAAATAGTATTCAGGATGAGCGGTGGCACTAACTGAAGTAAATTGGTGAACTTAATTAGCAGTAACCTCTAAGGGGCAACTGAGAAACCGCCTGCCAATGTCGAATCCCTCTGTGCATACACGTCGAGCGGGAGTATGCCCATGCACACAACTCAGCTTTTGGTACTTCTTGGTGGCGAAAAACTTGGAGTCGAACTCGTGTTGCGGGAGTCTGGAGTCATGCTCCGGATCCAGCGGTAGATCGCTTTCCGGGGGGAGGGGGGTCATTCAGGACGGATTCAACAAGGAGCTATACTTTGGACATGCTAAAAAAGATCGGGATAGATTGAAACCTGACAGGACGATTCGGATCTGTAGTACACCTGCCTTCTGATGACCTGAGGCAAGTGCTCGGCGGCGATACGAGTAGGAGCAGCCGCACAGAAACAATCAGCACCACTCGTCTGCATTCCCCCAATGGCAGTGACACGCGAGGGAATTTGGAGGCTATGTAGGGATTTGGGGGAAATGGGGAAACTGTGGAGATAAGCTAATGGTCGGGAACTACTTATGGCACTATATGTTCTATACGGCACACTTTTTATACATGTCGTTTTTGTTAGGTATTACAATGTCACACACAATTTCCGCACCAAACTATGTGAGAATACAACGTAGGTTAGACACGGTTGCCGTTACATAACCGTATGTGATGTACTACCCTGTCCATATAATTGAGTTACAGTGAGATAACGTGTAAACAGCCGCTCCGCGGATATCCGTAAAAGCCGCTCTGCATATAGAGATGGCGGCGGCCTAGGCAGTGGGTACCGGAGAGGTCAATACTCGGTCCGTGGGTGGTGGCGGCGTCATAGGAGGTCAATCCTCCGTCTAAGGCGGGAGATAGGAGGAGCTCAACCATTGAGGTCGGCTGCGGCGTGATTCGAGCACATCCATCGCGGCCGATGGCAGGATAGTGGAGGTCAAACTTCAGGCGGCAGCCGCACTAAGCTTTGCTCCTCGACCCTGCTGTCTCGGCGTGCCGCCACATCCGCTTGTCTGTCTACTGGGTGGAGGTCGCCTTGCGGCTAATTAATTAAGGTATTCTTTTCATGAGTGGCTTAATTAAGGTATTCAATTCCTGAGGGTAGTGTTGTACTAGTACTCCGCGTGTAAAATTGACCGCCATTAATTTTTGTCATTGCGTCACGGATAACAATATGGAGCACCCTCATTAATTATGAAAATAAAGCCTTGTGATTTATGCACGCATCTTTGGCAGCAGTTAATCCGTGTATTAATGTTGTTGTTTTGTTTTTACTTACCATTCGTGTGCTATAGATCGAACGATCTCAATGGATGAAGAATCGGAAAACCGCAGATTTTATCAGTGGTGTGACAGAGTTCATGAATTTGGCTGAAAGTACAAAGTGGGGAAATAGTGATGCGGATTACAACCTGTGTCCATGTACTGATTGTGCCAATACAGAGTCACATGAAGTTGCAGATGTCCAGATGCACTTAGTCTCTAGGGGATTCATGGATGGATATACATGTTGGACCAGACACGATGAAGAGGAGGTCATGGATGAAGATACCTGTGGCAGCGAGATGCCAAACCCTGATCGATGTCACATAGATGTGGAATGTAACATCGTAAGGTAGGCGTCAACCTACCAATGGAACAATCGGAAAGTCGAAACACCCACTAGAAAACCAAGACTTCGACGCAGATGACGACGATCTTGATATGCCAGATTTTGCTGCTATGATTGCAGATTTCGAGGGCCCAAAAAACGATATGATTGGATACAAGGATCAGCCAACCATTGATGCCGACTCCAAGAAAGAATTGTATCCAGGTTGCAAAAAGAAATATTCTAGGTTGAGTGCCACCACCGGCGCTTGTCGACGAAGCAAAGAAACGGTCTATCAAACAAGGGCTTCACAGAGATGTTAGGTCTTTTCAAAGAAATTCTTCTGGAAGATAATGTGCTCCCCAGAAGCACGAATGAAGCGAAGAAAATTGTTTGCCCATTCGAACTTGAAGTACATAAGATACACGCTTGTGTGAATGATTGTATATTGTACCGTGGTGAGTACAAAGATTTGCGTGCATGTCCCACATGCAAGCAAGCATGATACAAGCGTGGGAGAGCAAAGGACAAGTACAAATTGGACGACGAGATCAAGATAGGAATCCTGTTCAAGGTTGTTTGGTACTTGCCTTTAATTACAAGGTTGAGGTGTTTGTTTGCAAACCCTAGAGAGGCAAAGAGGTTGCGGTGGCATCATGATGAGCAAATTGCGGATAGGTTTATGAGGCACCCGAAAGATGGGGCTCAGTGGGAATTAATCGACAACAAGTTGGAAAAATTGCCAAGGATCCTAGAAGTATAAGGCTCGGGGAGTGTCTTGTGGGATGAATCCTTTTGGCGACACCAATCACAACACATGGCCGGTGCTTCTGTGCATATATAACCTAGCTCCTTAGTTGTGTATTAAGAAAAAATACATATGATGTCAATGATTATCCAAGGCCCGAAGCAACATGGAAATGACATCGACATTTACTTTCGGCTACTGGTAGAAGAACTGCGGACACTGTGGATAGATGCGCCTGCTGTAAAATGTTATGATGCTTACAGAAAGGAGATTTTTTATCCACATGCAATGCTAGTGCACACCATTCAAGATATGCCGGCATTAGGCAACACATCGAGGCAGAAAACAAAGGGAGATGTAGGGTGTGTCACATGCATGGATAGGACAGCTAGCAGAAGACTTCCCAACTCGCACAAAAGCGAGTGTATTTGCGTCATCGCAGGTTCTTCTGGAAAACTCACCCATACCGAAAGATGAAAGATGAATTTGATGGTACGACAGAGGCAGGTGCGGGCCCAAGACCCTATGACGGGGAGGTGGTCCACAACATGGCTAAAAAAATTAATGTTGTGCTTAGCAAGAACCACCCTTTGACGGTGAAACAAACACCCAAGGGCCAAGTGTTTAAAAAGAAATCGGTGTTCTAGAAATTACCTTACTGGGAGATTCTACGTGTACGTCGCTGCATCGATGCCATGCACGTAGAGAAGAATGTATGTGAAAGCATCCTTGGTACTCTGCTCAAGATTAAAGGTAAAAGAAAGGATGGTGATGGTTCCGCATTTCGATAAACGCTTGTCGATCAATCAAAATGCAAGAGCGAAGCAGAAGATGATGACAAATTCATCAAAGCTCGCCAGAGTTACAGTTTTCACTACAAAAGAAGCAACACAGTTCTTCACCTATTTGTTGTCAGTTAAGGCACCCTCTTCCTACGACGCAAACATCAGAAGTCTCGTGGATGTGAGCTCAGGTAAAATGAAGTTGGGACACATGAAGTCACATGATTGCCAATGTTGACACAAATCCTCCCGGTGGCCATCAGGAATCTGATGGACAAAGATATAAGAAACACACTCATTGACCTCTGTGGTTTCTTCAACCAACTATGGCAGAAAGTTATAGATCCTGCAGAGTTGGATTGTATGCAAGATGATATTGCAAGAATATTGTCCAACCTAGAGATGTTTTTCCCACCGTCATTCTTTGATGTCATGGTCCATCTCACTGTGCACCTTGTCGACAAGATAAAGTATTGTGGTCCTGTGTTTCTTCGCAACATGTATCCCTTCGAGCGGTTCATGGGAATACTGAAGCGCTTTTGTCGAAACAAAAACCATCCAGAGGCAAGCATCCTACAAGGTTATACCACGGAGGAGGTGGTTGAGTTTTGCACCGAATATATGAAACAAAGACCTATAGGTTTGCCCCTCTCTTGCCACGAGGGAAGGCTGAAGGTAAGCCGGTCCTTGCTGGCACACAAATGGTTGCACCAGGAGAATTGGCAGAGAAAGCCCATTTGACGGTATTTCTTAACATCCTTGTTCTCAGCGCTTACGCCGAAGAACACTTGGCGGAGATATGCCAAAGCTTCTCACCAATGGTGCCTTCATCAGATGTGGAGATGAAGGAGCACACTAAGAACTACGCCAGATGGCTGAAGAATCGTTTGGCACATGGATCCATCGATGGCATTGCTACGTGGTTGGCATTAAAGCCATCACCCTACGGTGTTGACGTACCAAGCATATGACATAAATGGATACACGTTCTACAATCGAGGAACATGATCAGAAGACCTCGTATCATAACAGCTCTGTTTGAATAGAATGCAGGGCTGTAAATGAAGCTGATAAAAGGGTATACTATGGAACCATCAAAGAGATTTGGGAGCTTGACTATGTGAAAGTTAAGGTGGCATTATTCAGGTGTGCATGGATCCCTCTTGGTCGAGTAAGGATTGATGAGTACAGAAGACACTGTGTTAACAGGACAACGATGGCATATCACGCAGACCCATTCATTCTTGCCAGCGATGCTACCCAAATTTTCTTTGTGGAAGACCCCTTGCATAAGAACTGCCATTTAGCAATGCATGGGAAGAGAAGGGTACTGGGTGTCGACGATGTTGCCAATGAGGACGAGTACGATGAATTTGATGAGTTGCCAGCCAAGGGATCACGCACCCCTGTAATAGAGAAGCGTCAAATCATCAAAAAAAACGAAGTTCATTCGGGGTCAACGTAATGATCCCAGTTCCCCCATGTACATGGGAATTAAGCCGTAAGACTAGTCTTTATGCCTACCACCGCAACTTAATTACGTTCAATTTATAAGCTGTCGCGTGTACTGAATTTGTGAGTTATGCCCGGTTTTACGCTGATGTAAGAACCGTTAATATGTTGACCTTGATATGCTGTCAGCTCAGGCAATGAATATGAACTATTTTTTGTTATTATTATTATTATATCATAGAGGTAGCACACTCAATTGATCTCACTACAGTATGTGTGAACAAAAATATGCAATCTGGTTTGCGAATAGCACATGGTTCATTGATGAAAGCCGTGTGCCGACCGAACCCCGCCACCCCGCCCATGATCTGAGTCGTGCTTTCTGATTGGCCAGAACCCAAACCCCACGGATCGTACGTCTGCACGATTGGATGCTCCCAGATCAAACGACGATCCTCATCCCTTACGACGGCACATGCAGTTCCGGTTGTAATTTTATTTTTATGCACAAAATGCACATTAATCTCAAAAAATGTCTTAAATATACCTAATGATACCTGAAATGCGCCTGAAAATCAAACCCGTGGTATAATGGTGATTGCATACCGTTTAAATTTTTATGAGGTCAAACGATGAAGTCACCGGCCACAGGAGTTTGAATTGACACGTCTCCTTTTGGAAACCATGATCCTTCATGTGAGATGCTCCGGTATGGAAGGAGCGGTCATCAAAACTTGTGCCAAACTTTACCATTTATTTTCCACGGGGTCGTGAGAGCACGCCATGGGCACACATCGATTTTGATGATGTCCGAACTCCATCTGAATTTCATGTAATTAAAATACCAACTAGGCCTACGCTAGTGGCCGCACCTCGCTGCCGAAATGTTTGAAACTTCTCCCCGCTTCTCGAACAAACGGGCACAAAGTGACACACAAATGATCTGTACACCTTCTTTGCTAGGCTGATAGTAAGGGGGTGTCATAACTAGTATCATGCATGCCAACTAGGCAATTTTGATGAGCTGTCATAGAATTAAATGAAAAAAGAGAGGGTTAAGTATCATAATAAATGCTATGCTACTATGTGTCATGCATGACAATATAAATAAAGTACTACATATGATACTAGCTACTCTATGATACTATGCATTGGACAAGCCACATTGGGAGTAACTTCAGTAGTAACATCGAGTCTAACTCAACAAATTTGCTTATGTGGCAATGAGTTAATGAGGAGAGAGGTATGTTGAGTAACTTAGCTGAATTCTTTGTAACATCACATGTCCCAATGCAATATGAGTCTATAACCTAATAAATGAGGCTTTGCATGTTACCATACTTATGTTACTACCCACTATGAAAGGTAGTAACATAGTCTAGGGATATGTGTATGTTACTCTCCATTGTGGCTAGTCTTAGAGCAAGTACAATAGTGACATAAGCAGGCTATAAGGAATAGAATAATATATATGTGCTTATTAGTTGAAGGAAAGAGAATAGGAGAGAGAAGAGAAGCAGGCTCTTGGTTAGTAGGGCTAGGTCCAACACGAGACCCAAGGCACTTTGTGAGGATGTAAGGTGGGCCAACTATTAATACGTATTTAAAACTTATTATTGTACATGCCCGCTAAGAGGTTGGTTGTATATGACATGGCAACTTCTTATAGCCGATCGTTGGTTGTATTATTAACCGTGCTCTTAGTGAGGTAGCTAGTATATCATAGACTAGCTAGTATCATACTCCCTCCTTTCCGTTTTAGGCTGGTTGTAATGGTAGTATCATAAACGCTATCATGCATGCCAACTAGACTTTCTGGATGATGTGGCACATAATTAAATGAGGAAAGAGAGGGTGTGGTATCATATCATGATACCGTATCATATTAAATGTTGTACTACTTTGTGTGATGCATGACAATTAATAAGGCAACCTAAGATACTAACTTATGATACTATGCATTACGGGAGTAGTATCATACACTAGTATATATCATATGCATGATACTAGTATATGATACTCCCCATTACAACCAGCCTTATAGAGCTCAATTCAAAAATCTCACCAACCAAGGTAGATAGTGAGTGGTGAAATACTTATTGTAGTTTGCAAAAACACCCAATTAATGCTTTTGTTTTCCTCAAAAAATTATGTTTTCCAATGTATTAATTGCAATACATGCATGCATAAAGTACATGCATTGGTCAACTTTCTCTTAATACTTGCATGCAATGATTTAATGCACCTTGGAATCTGAACATGTGATGGGGAACAACCAAAATAAATGCTATACTACTTTGTGTCATGCATGGCCGTAAATACGGTCATCTATGATATGTACTACTCTATGATACTATATATGCACTATGAAGGTACGTACATAGTATCATACACTAGTATCATATGCATGATACTATATATAGTATATGATACTCCCAGCTATATAAGGCTGGCCATAGTGGTGGTATCATAACCGACAATGACATGCACTAGGAAATAGCAAGTATGCTGATGTGGCAAAGAATTAAATATATATAGAGAGGGTTAGAGTAACATATAGGTAGATACCGTATCATGTTAAATGCGATGCTAATTTGTGTCATGCATGGCAATAAATATGATCTATGATACTATAATCTATGTATTATACTATGCGCTATAATTAATTAAAGGTAGTATCATACACTAGTATATTATATATATATAAATATATATATATATATGCAAGATACTAGTATATGACACTCTCCACTATGAGTAGCCTAAGTATATATAGCCTAACTAAAACACCCACATGTACATAGTTGTAGTAGGGTTTTTTACTTTAATTAATTATATATGCACTAAAATGCAATGCAAGGTAAGTGCAAATAATGACTTAAACATAGCGTATTTAACCTGAAATGAGCCGAACGATGTAGCTAGTAATGGCGGCGATTTTGGTCCGAAGTGCCGCATCTCCTTTTGGAAACTATGATCCTTCTTGTGAGATGTTCAGGTATGGAAGGTGCGAGCACCAAAACTTGTGCCAAACTTTACCAATTTTTTTCCATGCGATCGTGAGGGCACGCGACAGTGACACAATGATTTTCGTTATTTTCCGGACTCTATATGCATTTCCTGAAATTAAAATACCAACAAGTCCCACGCCTCTGCACCACTTGACCAGGCCGCTTAAAGTTTTTTCCCGTTTCTCGCACAATGAATGAAAACTCGCAAAGCGACACACAAATGATCTTGCTAACGCGCACGTGTAGTTACGACTATATATATACATACAAACGATATCTCTTTTTTTGCATATTCATAGTTTGAGATTGCTAGCGAGGCCTGCCGCCTGGTAGAATGTACCAGAAAATCAAACCATAGGGTACAATCGTGATTTCTTACCATGGAAAAAATTGGAGGTGAAACGGTGAACTCATGTTTTCATTCGAACAAAAATATGATGTTAGGTAATGTAAATGTTTTCAAATAGCACATGATTCACTCACGAAAGTCGTGTGTCCACTAAACCGTGGCCGATGCCCCCCACCCCCTTTGCTGCGCACGCGATCTGAGTCGTGCGTTCTGATTGGCTAGAACCCAAACCCCATAGATCGTCGTGCGCACTGCTGGATTCTCCTTGATCAAACGGCGATCCTCCTTTCGACAAAGACATGTAAATGTTTTCGAATAGCCCCTCCCAAAAATGTTTTCAAATAACACGGTTCACACACGTAAGCCGTGTGCCTACCAAACAGTGGCGATGCCCCCACCCCTTTCTTTTGCAAAGCCGCGATCCGAGTCGTCGCGTTACGATTAGCTAGAACCCAAACCCCACGGATCGTGACGCGTGCACCGTTGGATGCTCCCAGATCGAACGGCAATCCTCATCCCTTTCGACAGGAAATTCATCCCAGCTAGGAATTGATTTATATGCCAAAATGCACGATAAATGCCAAAAAATGTCTTACATATAGCACACGAGACCTGAAATGCACCAGCAAATCAAACCCGTGGTATAATTGTGATTGCTTTACGTGGGAAAAATTTAGAGGCGAAACGATGAACTCACGTCTTAATTTTCAAAATTAGTACGTCTTCATTTCAAATGAAATTATTCTGTTTGTGCACACGAGCGCTTAGAGCCAACCGTTTGCATAGGCCTTTCATGTGGCAGCGACCGGGATATTTTTCACCCTTTTTCACCTAGGCCGCCAACACCGAAGTCCCCAACACCCCCATCGTCCGCCTGTGTTTCACTCAACTAGTCCACCCAATCTCCATTGCCAGCTCCCCCCTCCCCCAGATCCACAGCAGAACCCTGTCCGCCGCTGATGTGCTCACCCCGGCCGTGTGCCCGCTCTTCGGCGTCAAGCCTACCTCCACTGGCGTTCCCAACACGCGGCGGAAGGCGCCTCGCCGTCTTCGTTTGCTCGCCAGCCACCCTCGAGCATATCGATGCAGTAACCCTCGCCTCTCCTATGGTCCGGCCAGGTTTGCATTAAGAAGCATGTTAGATACTGCTCTCCATCGCGGTGAGGCATATTTCCTCGCAATCCCTCTTCCAATTTCATTCCGTATGTTCCCAAATTGGCTATAAAATAACCGAGAGTGCATATATGTTCATTATCTACCTTCCTTACTACATATAAGTTGTATTTGTTCCAATAAATTACTGCCTATTTACAGATTGCGGGCGCCCGAGTCACACAAACTTAACAAACTAGCCATACATTTTCTAAATTATTGCATGGCATGTTTAGAAAGCTTGATACCAAGTTGTTAGCTTTATGCTTATCCTCCTTACCTGAGTTTCGCATGTGTTCTCTGTAGATGCCGAGTAGCAGCGACAACACTCATGCTTCAGGTGATGTATCTTCATCTGATTGGACAACCCTAGGTCTTCAGCAAATTGTGAGGGATCAAGTAATCTTGAACGGGATAGAGCTGCAGCAATTACCCTTTCGGTCAGGACACAAAGGAACGCTCCAAGGAAGCCCACGCACCACCCTAAAGGTGTATATGAAGTAACCGAGATTGATTTAAAGTCTTGGGCTCCAACTAAATCAGATAAAGCACGGACAAGGTTCAGGAGTGCGTGTGGATTTGTTGGTAGGGCAAGGCTCAACATTAATCTGTCGGGGTTTCGGAAGGCTGACACAGGAACACGGCGAAGGATAGTCCGGGAGATCATGGATCACTTCAACGTTCCAGAGCAATGGAGAATGCAGGTGGAACACGCTGCACTGAAGAAGGCTAGGGATGCTTGGAGAAACTAGAAGCACGTGCTATACAAGAAGTACTTGAGTGAAGGCAAGGACCCACTCCCCGCATACCCCAAATTACAAAAGGCGGTAGGCAGAATTCAAAAGGGTCAGGCAACTACAAAGTTTGCTGAGAAGAATTTCAAGCAATCGGAACTTCAGAAGAAGAACATACACCCCCACCGTATGGGTGTGGCAGGATACTACGGCATGAAACTGATATGGGAACAGGAGGACAAAGAAGCAGTAGCGGCGGGTGGGAATCCGGCCTTTAGTGAAATCAGGGGCGAACGCGCTAGAGACTACTTGCGGGCACGTGCAAAGAGGCGTGATGACGGAACTTATTACTTTGAAAACTCACGTGACGCCAAACTGTATGAAGTGATGTTAGAGGCTTCCAAGATCCTGGAAGGTTCTACAGGAACTTCGAGGCCATGTGACATTATGTCCATTGCTCGGAAACAAAAAAGAGCCCCCTGGCCGTGCAAGGGGTATAGGTGTTAATGTCCCGCACAAGAGGGCTTTCACACTCGAGAAAGAAGAGAGGCTCAAAGATGAAAAAAGCGAGGAGTGAAATGAAGCAGAATGCATTGTATGAGAGGTTGAGGAAGGAGATTTATTCGGTTGTTCGAAAGGATGTTGAGGAGTCAATGATGATGCAGAAGACTCTAACACTAACAGATAGCCAGCAGATGCGAGGGGAGGAGGGCATGGAGGATGTTGGTTATTGTGCGACAACACCGCACAAGAGTAGTTGTGCATCAGCTGACCCCACTGACACCAAGACTGCAGCTGCTCATGATGATGCTATATCTGATCTATCTGGAATGAAAGACAGACTGAAGGGCGTGGTTACACATTATGAAGATACATTAAAATGTGCAACAGCCTGGGTTTGCCCACCCTTCTTGGAAGATGGCCTCTTCTTGGACAATGTGCCATTGAAGCCGGGCTATGTGAAGTGTTATGTGACCGAAGTAAAGCCTGGATTCAATGAATTTGCCCTGAAGAATATCCTAGGAGACTTCGATGAGCAAAGGACCTTGGGAGAAACACTGTTACATCACATCCAGTGGCCACAAAAGGAAATAGAGTTCATCGATGAGATCCCTGAAGCCCCGCCAATAGCAACCATTGTCGCCCCTCAACCGGTGATGCTCTCCTTTCCACGGCAGCTCTCGCGGGCTAATGCATCAACCTGTGATCAGCCGGCCCGACTTTGTGGCGTACAGGCCATGTCATCCTCCACCCAAAGCAGCCAGTGGCAAGGCCTACAACTGCTGAAGACGCACCACCTGTTCGGGATGCGGCCGCTAAAGCGGCAGGGGACACCCAAATGCAAACACATGCTCGATAGACCAACTCTGTTGGAATAGATCGCTAAGCGATCGATGCTTGAACCGCCTCGCTAAGAAGTCTGAGGTCCGTAACCGATCGCTCATCGGTCCGTCGGTCCGCGATCAGCGTGATCGGCATACCAATGCGTCGGCACTTCCAAATTTCGGCAAACCAACGCGTTAGCACGGCCTCCTCGGCACCGACAAGTTGGCACCACTGCAGAAACCGGACATAAGCTTCAACGCATGGTCGGCAGATGCGATGCCTCTGCTTCTACAACCCGACAATCCGTCACGGCAAGACCGCCGGTCGGTGATCCGGCATAGATAAACTGTCTGCTAAGCAGTTCGTCCAAGCTTCACCGTCTGCTCGGCAGTCTACCTTGCAGGCAACCAGACATTCTGCCAGAAATGCTTCAAGTACCAAGAAGAAAGTGGCCAAAATGGCTACACCCACGAGGAAGCACAACGGGAGAGTGAAGAGGAAAGAGAATGATTGCCTCTTACTTAAAGCACTCATCGCCCAGAACCAAATTAATAGCAGCTTGTTTGAATCGGGGAGTAATATTATTTCGGCGCCATGGATGATGAAGAAGTAGATTTGTTGCTTGCTAAAAGTAAAGCGACGTACTTCAAACGCAAGTACATCCATGGCGATCATTTCTTGTTGGTGAATACTTTGATGAGTGCAGCTCCAGTTGCCGTGAGTTACATGAATATTGCATGGATCTAATGTTAGAAGGTCATCATGGTTTTCTAGTCCACTACAACAGAGATCATTTCCGACATGATGCTGGTTCCATCAATGTGAGTTTCAAGGACTTACATCTCTTCGTCAACTTCAACGTGCTCGATGCCACTTGTTAGATGCCAGATTTTGTAAGTACTTAACAAACTCTGATCAACTTCTCCATACAAGGCTATAAATGATAAACAGCTAACTGCATTTTATTCCTCTTAGGGGATTGAATGCGCGGAGAAGAAAAAGGGAGAGTGTGTATTTCATAGATCCTGAATTAGCAAATGGCACAACAATACATGGCAAGGACCTACGAGACTGGGCCATTAACACGGTCGTCCGTCTCTTCGAAAACACGTCCCATGCAGAATCATTTCTCTGGCCATATCATGAACGGTAAGTCAAGTAAACAACCACACATACACTTATTGTCTTTCAGATTTCGACATAATTCATAAGTTCATGGCTTTCTTAATATGTAGCGATCACTGGACATTTGTATTCATTGTTCCAAACAAGAACATAGTTTACTACATCGATTCTCTCAGAGAGTCAACAAACGCTTAGGATCTGACGCATGTTCATCAATTCTTGGATAGGTATTGAATTCTATGATGTTGAAATTAATTTGCATCCATATTTGGTTCAATAATTGATGTTGTCAAAATTCATCATCATTTTCAGTGTGCTCACATTGTGTAAAACTAAACCAGGGAACCTGTTCAAGAGGGAACTACCTCTGCATCACGAGATCATTTCTCCGGTAACACACCGAAATCCGTTATTTTCGGAAAATTTATCCAACAGTCTGCAAATACCTTTCCTTACTCTAGTCAAATGTTCAAGCTTCTAAATAAACTCTTTCTATTTTGTCCAAAGAAAAAATAATACATCTAACACCGATTAGGTTGTTCCTAACAGGACAAATACATGACTAATTCTGTACAAAAAATTTCAGTGTCCTCAGCAAGAACCAGGGACCAACCTTTGTGGATACTATGTTTGCAGACACATGATCTCCAACTGCAAATCTGTTGATAGTTGTGATGAACCTCGCGAATTAGTACCAGTAAGTCTATCTTAATTAATATCTTCTACTCCACTCATATGGCATATTCTGATCTTAAAAATACTGCAGCTCATCTTAAAACCGAGGACCCCTGAACCGTTCCCGGCTGGTGAATTGCTGATGGTTCGGAGATTTATCAGCAACTTCTTCTTGGATCACTACATCAATCCCACTGGTGATAATGAAGATTTCAGCATGCGTTCTCCTGAAACATTGAGTAAGAGTTAGCCGCTAAACATATAACACATGGATCCATCGTTTTCCAGCTGATGAGGTCTTCGTATTTCGTACACTATGATTAATTATGTAATGCATATATGTGTGGACAAATCATTGGAATTTAGCTACCATATGTTCAATTGCAATTGTTGCGAAATCTGATGAATGTTCTTCCTGTGGAGACTATTTGTTCAATTGAATATTGTGACGAATTTGCTTTTTTTTATGCGTCGATTCAAAATGGGATATTTTTGTTTATTTGTTCAATTGAATATTGTGGAGAATTTGCTTTACGCGTGCTGATTCAAAATGTGGTATTTTTGTTATTTGTTCAATTGAATATTGTGGCGAATTTGCTTTTTGCATGCTGACTCAAAATGGGATATTTTTGTTTTAACCTGGCAATTCCGCCGCACATGGTTCAACTAAATGAGTGTGTGTGAGCCACTCGGAAAGCATACGTCCATCGTAGCGGAACCGTCGGTGATACATAGCAGATCCCAAACGATTTGCAGTGCTACTACGTGTGCGTAGGGTCTCCGGAACCGTTTGTGATATCGCGTTATCGCACATGAGAACTGGGAGTAAACCGTGCCCAATGTAAAACACAATCGTACTCGTAATTTTTTCAGGAAACGTGTGGGATCCCAAACGAAAAGCACATGTCACTCTTGTGGCAACCGTCGGTGATACCCAACAAATCACAAACGGTCTGCAGCACTTGTATGTGTGCGAAGGGGCTCTTGGACCGTTTGTGATAGAACATTATCGCAGACGGTAATTGTTGGCAAACATGTGCGATGGAGTCTTGCATGGCAGACGGGTTACGCAGAAAACTCGTGTGCGATGGGGCACAAATCACACACAGTTCATATGTTGGCCCGTTTGCCTTACATACTGTTTCCCAAACGGTTCATTACGAGAGACCGTGTGGTTTCACTACGTCATTAGAAACGTTTAATTACCGATACCACACGTGCGAAAGAATTTAGTGTGTGCTGCATCGCACACGATTACATTTTGAAAGGCTTTTGGATCACTGCTCCATATCCCCGATGGTTTCTGGGTCATGTGGGAAGGACCCCCTATCGCCCACACTCACTTGGCGACGGTCCCAAATGCCGTCGCGGAAAGGGTTAAAACTGTTTTATAGCACCAACGCTGCATTACCGAGGTGTGTGTTCGATATTTTGATAGTATGTATGTTGTGATTCCATTAGTGGTGTCATGTGAACGTCGACTACATGACACTTCATCATATTTGGGCCTAAGGGAATGTATTGTGGAATAGTTATTAGATGATGGGTTGCGAGAGTGACAGAAGCTTAAACCCTAGTTTATGTGCTATTCCGTAAGGGACAGATTGGATCCAAAAGCTTAATGCTATGGTTAGAATCAATTCTTAATACTTTTCTCGTAGTTGCAGATGCTTGCGAGGGAGTTAATCATAAGTAGGAGGCTTGTTCAAGTAAGAACAGCACCTAAGCACCGGTCCACCACATATCAAATCATCAAAGTAGTGAACACGAATCGAATCAACATGGTGAAAGTGACTAGATGAAATTCCCGTGTACCCTCAATAACGCTTTGCTCATTATAAGAGACTGTTTTGGCCTGTCCTTTGCCTCAAAAGGGTTGGGCTACCTTGCTGAACTTTTGTCACTATTATCACTACTTGCTCGTTACAAATTAACTTGTTATCAAACTACTCTGTTACTTACAATTTCAGCGCTTGCATGCATTACCTTGCTGAAAGCCACTTGTCATTTTCTTCTGCTCCTCGTTGGGTTCGACACTCTTACTTATCGAAAAGGCTACAATTGATCACATATACTTGTGGGTCATCACGGACCTCTACAGTGTCTAGGGCCCTATCAATAATATGAGCAACCTCTCCATTCGAGACACGTCCACCTACATGAGTTCAAGCTTCTCCAACTAGAGCCAACGATGGGCTGTTGACCAGCCACCACAATGATCTCGCTGGTTTGGGCTTGCAAAAGCTTAAACTTGGGGGAGAACATCTTCATGTCTACATCAAGATGTGGCAGTATTATTTGAATAAATTGTAATGAGGTAGTACTTGTGCTCATGGAGCTTCGAAACACTCGTGTTGGTCTATTCCAACACTTTGCTTTTTAAGTTCTTTCTTTTTTATTTAGCCTTTGTGATTTTTCGTTTGCAAGTTAGTTTTCAAAAACGCAAAAACTAGAAAAATAGAATAAGCTTGTCTTTGTTCTTGCTCTTCTTTTTACCCCTCGGAGTTCGTTTGTGTTTTTATTTTTAGAGGATTTGATCTACGTTGGACAACGAGGAATGCAAGAATAAGGAAGAGAAGTGTGTAAATTCACAACCGTGAAGGTATGTGCTACGACTCCCATCTTTTTCATTTGAAATACTTAGAGTAGATGTAGTAGTAGTAGTAGTAGTAGGAGTAGTAGTAGTAGTAGTAGTAGTAGTAGTAGTAGTAGTAGTAGTAGTAGTAGTAGTAGTAGTAGTAGTAGTAGTAGTAGTAGTAGTAGTACTAGTACTAGTACTAGTAGTATGTGTGATATGTGAGGAGCAAGTCATGATAATTAAGACACGTTTTTTGTTCTAGTAGCTGAAATAATTTGGTGGACTTTGTTCTGTTTAGTCTAGATAACCAATACTTGGTGTGGGACTGTTTTTGGATTTAATTGAATCTTTTGAAGTTTCTTTGTTGTATGATTGAGTAGCAATGTATGCTTTGCGATCTATTTTTCTTCTCTTGCCAAGATTGATAGGTAGATATTCGTAAGAAGTGGTGCATAGTAGTGGGTTCAACCTCACAAAGTGATCTATATCTCAGTTGATAGAATGGGGAGAATGCACATGATATGTTTTTGCTAGTAAGGATAAAACTACGAGGATTGATCTTATTGCTAGGTTTCTTTTGTCTATATCATGTCATCTTGCTCATTGTGTTACTTTATTTTTCATTAAACTTAATACCTTTAGATGCATCTTTGTGTAGCAGTTTAAGAATTGGAGTAATAGTAGTAGATGTAGTTGGAATTCCCTCCTCTTGTCACGGACATGGCTTATATGAGATTTTGCCATGATGATCATAGTTATGAATGTTGTTGTTGAGGGAAATATGCCCTGGAGGCAATAATAAAGTTGTTATTTTATATTTCCTTATTCATGATAAAGGTTTATTATTCATGCTAGAGTTGTATTGATTGGAAAATTAAATACATGTGTGAATACATAAACAAATACCGTGTCCCTAGCTAGTAAGCCTCTACTAGACTAGCTCGTTGATCAAAGATGGTTAAGGTTTCCTAACCATAGACATGTGTTGTCTTTTGATAATGGGATCACATCATTAGGAGAATGATGTGATGGACAAGACCCATCCGTTAGCTTAGCATATTGATCGTTTAGTTTATTGCTATTGCTTTCTTAATGTCAAATACATATTCCTTTGACTATGAGATTATGCTACTCCTGGATACTAGAGGAATACCTTGTGTACTATCAAACGTCACAACATAACTGGGTGATCATAAAGATGCTCTACAGGTATCTCCGAAGGTGTTTGTTGAGTTGGCATAGATCGAGATTAGGATTTGTCACTTCGAGTATCAGAGAGGTATCTCTGGGCCGTCTCGGTAATACACATCATAAGAAGCCTTGCAAGCAAAGTGAAAAAAGAGTTAGTTGCAAGATGATGTATTACAGAACTAGTGTAATGAGATTGAACTAGGTATGAAGATACCGACGATCGAATCTCGGGCAAGTAACATGCCGATGGACAAAGGGAATTACGTATGTTGTCATAAGGTTCGACTGATAAAGATCTTCGTAGAATATGTAGGAGCCAATATGGGCACCCATGTTCCGCTATTGGTTATTGACCGGAGAGGTGTCTTGGTCATGTCTACATAGTTCTCGAACACGTAGGGTCCGCACGCTTAACGTTCGTTGAGGATATAGTGTTATATGAGTTATATGATTTGGTGACTGAATGTTGTTCGGAGTCCCGGATGAGATCAGGGACATGATGAGGAGCTTCAGAATGGTCCGGAGGTAAAGATTGATATATAGGACGATGATATTCGGACACCGGAAGAGTTTCAGAGTGCATCGGGTAGTCATTGGGTCGCCGGAAGGGGTTCCGGACACCCCCGGTAGTGTATGGACCTAATGGGCCAAGGGGGGGCAGAACAGCCCACAAGGAGGTTGGCGCGCCCCTCTCCCTGGCCGCCGGCCCTAGGAAAGGAAAGGGGAAGGGCTAGCCCCTCCTGCCTTTCCCTCCACATGGGAGAAAGGAAAGGGGGGGCACCACCCTCCCCTGCCTTTCCGCGCTCACCTAGAAAGGAAAGGGGCGCGGCTTGGGGAGGACCCCAAGTAGGATTCGGCCTACTTTGGGCGCCTCCTTGGCCGCTCCTCCCTCCCCCACCTATATATATGTGGGAGGGGGGCGCCACACATAACAACGACAATCTCTTAGCCGTGTGCGGCACCCCCCTTCACTGTTTTGTCCCTCGGTCATATTTTCGTAGTGCTTAGGCGAAGCCCTGCGGAGATAGCATCACCACCACCGTCACCACGCCGTCGTGCTGCCGGAACTCGTCCACTACCTCGCCGTCTTGCTGGATCAAGAAGGCGCAGACGTCACCGAGTTGAACTGTGCTGAACACGGAGGTGTCGTACGTTCGGTACTCGATCGGTTGGATCGCGAAGAAGTTCGACTACATCAACCGCGTTACTAAACGCTTCCGCTTATGGTCTACAAGGGTACGTAGACACACCCTCCCCTCTCATTGCTATGCATCTCCTTGATAGATCTTGCATGTGCGTAGAATTTTTTTTGTTTTTCAATGCAATATTTCCCAACATTTATATGTCAATTGCCCAAAAGTAATTTATTTACCATGCCATTACTTGCTTTCGATAGAGAAGTCACTAGTGAACCTATGGCCCACGGTTCCATTCTACATTGCTCCCTTATTTACAATTACTATTTTATTGTTTGTCATATCACTATCTATCACTATTTGCTTTTAACCTTGCAACTAGAAAGACAAAGGGATTGACAACCCCCTTGCAAAGTTGGGTGCAAACATTTATTCTGTTTGTGTAGGTGATGTTTATCTTGTTAGCTTGTAGACTCTTACTAGTTCGCTTAAATCTTGGTTCTTAACCGAGGGAATTTTTTTTTGCTGACCAAGGTGAGACAGAAGGAAAGAAAACCAGTGTGAAGGGGTGGTGGTGGGAGGTGAGGCGAAACTAAACCGGTGAGGTGAAAATAAACCATGGATACCGGCGTACCAACTTTCCCTTTAGGAGTGGAGATGGAACAGGAAAAAAAGGAAACCAAAAAATAAAACATAAAAAAATAAAAATAAAAGCGAGTGCACGCGTTAAATGGGCGGGCCAACTTTGATTATAATTGATGTTTTGGTAAGATTTGATTTGATTTGGGTACGACTAGTGGATGCAAGGAAAGTTTGGATTTAGTTGACATTTTCTTAACATTTGATTTGAATTAGTTAATGCATGACTTGTTTCTGGAATGTGTCGATTTGATTGAGCTAATGCATGCATCAAATGGGTTGGCCCAAATTGGTTGTGCTTGAGCGAAGGCCATATGTAAGACGCTCGCGAGCACAATATAGGGTTGGTGGGAGGTGAGGCGACGCTATCAGCTCCCAGTTTAGGATTAGTGATACTCGGTCTTAAATCTAAACACTAGTAAGTGTGCACGTGCAACGCACGTATCATAGAGTTATGAAAAAGACAGAAAATTGGATCGCAGGAAGGGGAGCAGTGGCATAAGTGTCGAGGGAGGAGGATTGATTATTGCCGCGGCCATGCCTGCAGGTTTCCTTGGTATTTCTCAGCTACTTTTACTGACTCCTTTGATTATGTTGGACTATTGTAGAAAAGATTATCGGAAACATTTTTGTGTACAATCAGTAATCAATAATTGGAAAACATGTCCGTGCTGAATGGAAGAGGCAAAAAATTCCAAGGTAAGACATTAAGCTTCCTTGAACTGAAAGTTGGTTATGCGAGTAGTCGAAGTTAGGATCTGGCGTGTCACTTAGGACCCGAAGCTTCCTTGAACTGAATGTACGTGCTCGTACCTGTCGTGGCGGCGTAACATTGCAGCCCCACGTCGCCGTCGTTCGTTCCTCAAGACGAGAAGACCACGATAGTCAAACCAAGAGTCGAGTCGTCGAAGACGACGAACACTCAAACAGGTGAAAGAAAAGAAGGAAGTGATGGAAGTCAAGGAACGATCGGAACAAGGTCAGGGTCTGATCGTTCCTGTGATCCGAACAAACAAGAAAATGAGCGATTTGGTTTCCACGTTTGTCTCTGCCTACATGCAAACATGGGCCAGGCCTTTTTCTTTTTTCCTTCTATGTACACAGTACACAAGGCTGGGTTTAAAAAAAATATGATGGCGTAGATCATGATAATTATCGCTAATTGATATTTTCCTTCTATGTACGCAGCACACAAGGCTGAGTTTCAAAAAATATATATGTTGGCGTAGATCATGGTAATTCTTGCTAATTGATATGATTAAAATAGGCCTAGGTTGGAGCAAGATCGTGGTAATTATTTCGTAATAATGATGGCGTAGATCATGGTAATTATTGCTAATTGGTTATGGTAAATGATGTGATACAACATTGAGGCAATCCGGTCCATTGAGAGATGACGGATGTATGGCTGAGATGTAATGTTTCTGCCACAACTCGATTGTTTAATAGTAGTGGAGATGAAGATCATGAGTTATTTGTTATTATTTTTAAAAATAGTTGCACTTTCGTATTTGTTGGACATGGAGTATTTGATCCTGAGCTCATAGGCTCCCGCATGAACAGTAAAATTGAGAAAATAGTAGAAAATTTTAAAAAGAAAATCTGATTTTCTTTTTTATGATGAACATTGATAAATTTTCTAACTGCATGCAAATTTTCAGGTCGAAGTGACGTTCGTGGAGGTCTGGGAGCATTTTGGAGCATCGATTTTGTTATTTTTTCCCAGACCTCCATGAATATCATTTCGACCTGAAATTTTGCACGCAGTTAGAACATTCATCGATGTTCATCACAGAAAAAATTCAGATTTTTATGAAATTTTTATTATTTTTTACGATTTTACTGTTCATGCAGGAGCATATGAGCTTGGGACCAAAATAGCACTTTCGGTATTTGCTATTTTAGTTGGTTGAAATAATTCATGATTTGGTGGAAGTCAAAATGGGTTATTTGCAATTCGTCCAAATAATCTTAGGTTCTCACTATTTTCTCCGAAAACTTTGCATGCAAGTCTTTACAACTCAGCAGTATCATTCTCTCTTTTTTATGAACGTGATCAGATCTATTATAAAAATTCACTGAAAGTATAAAGCGTCTCAAACATAACAAAAGTTATATCAAGACTCTGAAATCATTAAACGACCATTACTGCCGCCGGAACGAGCCGCCGTCGCTCCCCTACCGGATTCTTTACGACTCAGCAGTATCATTGTGCTATAAATCACGAGTGCTAGTGTCGTGATATTTTTTAGCGGGTACTTAATGTTGTGACTTAGATCCCGGAGGGGCAGAGCAATATCAACCATTAGATCATGTAAAGTCGACGGCTCGTATCCGTTTGGATTTGACGAAATAAAAGCTGGAGCTGTAGAAAGGATCCGCTGCACTATCACGAGATCCACAAGGAGAGGAGAGGAGAGGAGAGGGAGAGGAGAGGAGAGGAGAGGGAGAGGAGAGATGCTATATAGTAGTAGTACTACTCGTAGGAACAAATTAACTGTGTGTTGCCGTGTTAACCATTCGTTGAGAGACCAACAACACCTCGATCAAGATCAACTCGGGTTTTCCCCAGGGCTCATGATGCTGCTTTTTTGGCCTATTGGGATCGGGAGCGACGTCGATCGAACCTAGTGATGGCAATAATACACCAGCTATCCTCCGATCCGCCGAGTTGTGGGGTCAACAAGATCCTGGACCCTCTCCCTCCCTCCCTCTCCCCTTTTCTATTCCTCTCTCTTGATCTTGATTGAAAAATTCACCTCTCACTCAATAAGTAGAGAATCTTCAGCGTCGGATATCTCTTGATTGTCAGCATCCTCCTCTTCTCCCTTCATATAACTCCCTCGACCCACTGCACTCATCTCATACTGCAACAATCCCCAACAATTCTCTCTCTCTCTCTCTCAACGCAGACGGAGAGAGACAGTCTCCAAGGAGGAGGAAGAAGAAGAAGAAGAAGAAGAAGACTCCAACGCCTCCCCTGCAGCGTCTGGAGCAAAATTTCTGGATCTTCGAGGAACTGGACGGCGCATGCAACCGCCGCTCCTAAATCCTAATTAAGGTGCCCTTCTTTCTCTCTCCCTACACTAGCTGCAACTTGCATGCACATGAGTTTCAATTTGCATTACCAAAGAGGCCTTAGTCCCTACGGAGAGGCGATGAAATCAAAACCTCGAGATCGTTGCGACTGTGCCCATTCCTGTCCTTGGCAACAGGAAAAATATTTCTCAACCAAGAAACTAAAGTCCCTCTGAATTCTTCCCTTGCCAACTGGTGTTTTTCCTTAACAATTTTGAAGTCTTTTATTTTGGATGTTTATTATAGCCATTAATTTTAGAGATATAATATATTAAAAGAAAATCCTCCATGGAGTGCCCCATACAGGAAAAAGTGCGTGCAATGATGCATGCTTGCCGTCCACATGTAGTAACTGCCTTGTCTCCATTTCTTTTTCAGTTTCGACCTCATCTTTATTATGAGAAAGGAACGGGATGCATTCTGCATTTTTCTTCTCCCATTTCCATTTTCCAGTTCATACATTGAATACTGCTTGTACTGCCTAATTTCGCCAGGGCAGACACCAGCTGCAGAAACATTAAGCCCATGTGTTGCATGGTCCTTGGCTTCCATCATGCAACCAACGACCCCTCTCCTTCCTCCATTGAATCTGCACATTTCGTGCTAGCTGCACTTGACGTTTCAGTCCACTAGTTAATCAGTGAGTTCATTCGGAATTACACGAAAAAGACTGGCCCGTTGAAAGGCGTCTCCGTCTGGAAAAAAAAGGAACTACTGTTCATTTATATATCTGATTGATAAAAGGAAATTCCAGCTTTTAATTGTAGGTGCTCAATCAAACTCCATATATCCATGTAGTTAGGTAGTGAGTAGTGACCATATGGCAAAGGCTGCAGCACTTGCACACCCTGAGGCCTGCATACATAAATGGACAGTGAGATGATGCCAAGTTGCCAACATCTTGTGCAGAAAAGGGAGGACAGCAAAAGGAGAGGAGGAGGAAGAGCGAAGTCATGCATACATGCATGATGGGGCCTTAGGCTTGTGGTGGTGCCTGAGGTACTTACTATTCCATCTGAAACCAGCACAGAGCATTGGTGCCATACATATATCACCACTGTTTGTTCTCTTGCATTTTCCATGCCACACTGCACATCTCTCTCTCTCTCTCTCTCTCTCTCTCTCTCTCTCTCTCAATGTCTATGGTACAAGCTGGAGTTTGGTGCAGCAGCATCAGGCCTCAAGGGACATTGAGTTGCATGGAGGCCCCATATGTCTTCCTTAATGCCTTGATGCTTGGGCACTCAAACAAATGCTAGGTACACACACACACACACACACACACACACATCACACATTGATAAACCAAACACACAGGGATCCCAAACTCCGACAGATATTCTTCTCTTGGATGTTCATTTCCCTCTCATGAAAAGCCTGTATTAAACATATGTTATTTCACCATCAATCAGTATCCAGGTTAGCCCCCTCCCATCTCTCTAGCTCCTTTCAGGAAAATCTCAATTACCTTATCTTGGATTTTTTGCTTCCTTAAAAAGCTGCCTCCCACAATGTACCTATGTCACCAATGTGGCCTGCACCATGTCTTTGTAATGGAGGATGAGTGTGCACACAAGTCACATCAACACACCCTCAGCAGAGAGGGTGAGGTGAGCCTAATCAAACCACAGAACCCCTAAAATGCCACCATGTTTGTAGGTGTGACTAGCTGTGAAGTCATGCTTGCATAAACCCCAAGGAAATGCATACAAAAAAATCACATCAATTACACCTTTTTATTTTCTCAAAGATACTCTTCAAGGTGAAAGGCTGTGGAGAGCTTGGAAGGATGGGGCCAGGCTGCTATCAAGAAAGAACACACACACACACACACAGTGGAATGTGTGGTCCTGAAAGCTCCTCTCTCTTAGAGCATATATATACTAGCTGGGCCTGATTGTGCCTTTTCTGTAAAGGAGATCAAGAGCCACATTTTTCCATGAGCTTGAGGTTCAGCTTTTTTTAGATGGCAGATCTTTAACGTTTTCTGGGCTTCTCTTTTGTTCATCAAGGTTTACGTCCACTTTTGCCCAATCAGCATTTTATTGGTTTTACTTCTTCTACACATGTTTATGTTTCCATTGACTTCCATCTGCTGCTTGTTTACTTTGGAAAAACTTATTTGTTGTTGAGTTGTAGACAAGATTATAAGTGGACAGTGCTTATCTGAAACACAGGGTGACTGTATCCTGATTAATTATCTGTTTTGTTTTGGGTTGTCATAGGCTGTAACATAATGAAATTTTGTTACAGAAAACTTATGTCGATTTTAGACATCTTCTGTGCTAATTATATCTCGATCGATATTCTTACAATCAAATAACTGAAGAATCACCAAATTTACTCCCTTTGCTCCGTATTTTCTTGAAGCATTCGAAAGCAGAGCACCTGTAGCAGGACATCAAGAAGTTATAGACAATGAAGTACATGAAGCTTGGGTCAAAGCCTGACACATTCTACACCGAACAAGCTGTCAGGTAAATGTGCAAATTTTCATCTTTGCAGTCAATAGTATATCTACAGAGTGTCACATGTTAAGAGAGGGGTTAGCCAATGCAACATTACAGTGTCAATAATTAATACAGGGTTTACTTATGGCTTGGCAGGTCAGTAGTGTCAGACATACCTGCTGATCTTATCATACATGTCAACAATACAAAGTATCAACTGCACAAGGTATGTTTCCTCATAGATATACCTGCTGATCTTTTTGAATTTTCAGGCAAATATGTACTTGTCATAAGAATTATAGCCCTACAAGTAGTTTATATGAATATTAAGTCACCTAAAATACCTTAAGTTGTCACCAAATCCTTCACGAGGAACTTCGTCATTGAAAAGATTTTATTCCACATCAAGGCCCTAAAGTTGAAAGAAGTGTACTTGATCATCGACTCTTGTCGTACACACACGTATAAAGCCTTACAGATCCTATGGCCACATTACCTTAGCAATTACTCTGAATTATTATAGCATGAAACTTCCTCATCTAGTTTCATCTTCTTCAGATAGTTTATGGGCTCACATGTTCTCCTTTAGCATTTTATTTCCTCAAGATATCTCACCTGTGGCCTAATGATGGTACAAACTAAGGCGCCTTTACTAGGCCGTTCGCCGCTCTCAATGATTAGCGGGCATCGATCAAAGCCTAATCATGACTTGAAACGGACTCTATATTTGTTTAATCATTCTTTCCAAATGACAAACCTACATCGGGTTGGGTTCATAGGACCGAGGATTGGCTTTACCAGGATTGTCAAGGTTGAAGCATAAATAATGTGTGCCGCTCCCTTTTCAGATCCACGCTTGAAAAGCTTCTTGTAAATAACATGCAAACCTAGTAAGGTGTTAAGCAAGTAGGGAGAATTTCTCTTTAGTCCTCTGTTCTGAATGTCACCAGTTAGTGACTTAGGGCCTTAGTGATGCATGTGCACTGCTCTGCTGAAGCTCTTACTTCAGATCTGTTAACAAATTTTGGTTTTGGCTAAGATCCTGGGAGGCTGGGACTAGTTTAAGTCACACTATCAGTAAGGTTCAGATTCAGTGAAGTGTATTGTGCTGCATGAAACACAAAAAACAACGGGGCATAACTAGGAGTAGAACTTCAGCAGTGATTCTAACTTGCCAGGAAAGTGCAACATTACTTGTCTCGGTTTTTTTTTTAAACATAAATTTCACTCAGATACTATTTTGCAAGGATTGCTTGTACCTTTTGCATTTGAATTTTGGGGTAATTTGTAATAGAGTGGGTCTGAATTGTTGCCTCAGTGTTATTTTCAGTTTCTCCATAGTAAAAAGGAAAATTTTGGACAACATGATGCCTCTTGGTTAACAACTTACAAGCATTTTTTTTCTCAGATTTTCAGGATTAATATCACAGTTACACACCCCCAAAAAAAGAGTGGGAGAAGAAAGAAAATGCTAATCCTGAGTCTTGACTCTTGACACGAGTACAAGTTGCAGTTGTAGTTGTAGGGCAGCTAGCAATTTTGGTCGTTTCCCATTTCCAATGTCCAGCCTCTTGATTTCAGGTGTTTTTACCCTGTAGTTCCCCCTGCTGCTCAAGTGCGGCCTCCTGCAGCGCCTCTGCTCCGACACGGAGGCCGACGAGCAGCTGCCGGTGCCGGTGGCGCTCCACGACATCCCGGGCGGCGAGGAGGCCTTCGAGATCTGCGCCAAGTTCTGCTACGGCATCGCCATCAGCATCAGCGCCAGCAACTTCGTGCCGGCGGCGCTGGCGGCGCGGTTCCTCCGGATGACGGAGCACGTCGCCAAGGGCAACCTCGTCTCCAAGCTCGACACCTTCTTCGAGTCCTGCGTCCTCCACGGGTGGAGGGACTCCATCGCCGCGCTGCAGGCGGCGTGGCGGATCTCCGGCTGGTCCGAGAGCCGCATCGTCCAGCCATGCGTCGACTCCATTGTCGAGAAGATCCTCCTCCCGCCCTCCCAGGTTTGTTGGCAGGCCACTATCGATTTCCGGCGGTTAATTTGGCGCCAAGATTTGAATAGTTTGTTTTTCTGCGTGCAGGTCACGTGGTCGTACACGTACACGAGGCCGGGGTACGCCAAGAGGCCCCACCAGTCGGTGCCCAGGACTGGTGGACGGAGGACATCTCCGAGCTGGACATCGAGGTGTTCCGCTCGGTCGTCTCCACCGTGCGCGCCACGCGCATGCTCCCGTCGCCGCTCATCGGCGAGGCCCTGCACGTCTACGCCTGCAAGCACCTCCCGGACCCGCTCTACACCGGCGGAAGCGCCAACGGCCACGCGTCTCAGAGTCAGAGCTCCTCCTTCACGGCGGCGGCGGCGGCTGCTGAGGAGGCGCTCGCCAAGCAGAGGCGCGTGCTGGAGACCGTCGTCACCATGATCCCCGGCGACGTGGGCTCGGTCACGGGACGGTTCCTCCTCCGGCTGCTGCGTGTGGCGAACTACGTCGGCGCGTCCTCGTCGACGCGCGCGCAGCTCATCCGGCAGGCCGGGTCCCAGCTCGACGAGGCCAAGGCGGTGGACCTGCTCATCCCACTGCCGTCGGACCCGCAGGCGTACGACGTCGGCGCGGCGGAGGCCGTGCTGGAGCACTTCTTGGCGCAGTTCCAGCGGCCGGCCGCTCCCGACGAGCGCCGGAGGATGAGCGTCGCCATGGAGAAGGTGGTCAGAATCTTCGACGAATACCTTAAGACGATCGCCCTCGACAGTGAGTTTCCCATCGGCAAGTTCATCGACCTGGCCGAGTGCCTGCCCGGCATCGCCCGGAGCGACCACGACGGCCTCTACCGCGCCGTCGACACCTACCTCAAGGTCACAAACTGAAAAAATGTGTCAAGTTTTATGAGATGATCCCTCCCACCTAATCGGATTTGGTTCATCGATCCATGCGTGCAGGAACACCCGGACCTGAGCAAGGCGGACAGGAAGCGGCTGTGCCGGTTGATCGACTGCCGGAAGCTGTCGCCGGACGTGCGGGCTCAGGCGGTATCCAATGACCGGATGCCGTTGCGGACCATCGTGCAGCTTCTATTCGTTGAGCAGGAGAGAACAATCGGCGCGGGCGGCAGCCATAGCGTCGCGCCACCGGACCGGGCCTCGGTCGATGCCGTCTCCAGGCTCGCGGCAACAGGCAGAGAGGACGAAGCGGCGGCCATGGACCACAGGTCGGACGTGCACCGGCCGCGGCGGGCCGGCCATGAAGAGCGCGCCCAGGGCGACGCGGCTGCAATGACGAGGTCGCTATCGGCGTCGACAAAGACGGCGGCGAGGAAGGACAGGACGGTGGAAGAGAGGGGGAGCAGGCTGAGGAACAAGTGAAGCGTAGTAACTTGCAAGGAGCTTAGAATTGATGGCCATGGATGAGCTCCTGAGGAACGTGCATGGCCAACTTCTTGCTTCCGATCCCTTCCCAATTTGTTGGCATGCATACCTGTGATTCTTGATCATTTTTCTACTCGTATTGGTTTTCAGTGCATCCCATTTTTTGGTGGGAGATGTGGGGGGCGTCATGGTTGAGAGAGGGGTACATTTTTGTAATTAAATTAATGGATGGAGGAATAATAATCAAGTGGCTATAATCATACAATCTAGGAGTAGCTCACTAATCAAAGCTGTCCTTCATTCTTGAACTGCATTTAGTTCTGAGATGTTCAATTGATCCGATCATGCAACAAACCGAATGTGTTGACCAGCAAATAGCATCGGGTTCTTTTGCTTTCTTGGATGCCCCCGAGACCTCCTCTGCACGATGGCCGTTCAGGATGCCTCTGTGACTGTCGGCCCCTGCTATCCATCCAGTCTCTGGTCAAGAACGTGAAGAAGTTTGGGACGAAAACGAACGGGAAGAAGGCAGACCAAGGGCCTGTTCGGAGTCTGGCCACTCCGCACGACTCCGCTCCCGGAGCGGCCCGAGCTTCAGTTGAAAATACAGAGTGGAGAAAGAGATGCTCCGTAGATTCTCGTATTTCTTGGAGCGGTGGATTGCCTACACTCGAGCAGGCGCCGCGCGGGCAGCCTCCTGTGTGTGTGGATGCAGCGGATGCGTTGCCTGTTGCCGCTGCTCCGGGACGCGTGCAAGATACTACTGCTGGTTTTGTGATGGCTTCTTCAGTTTGCGCTCCGGTCGCCGTGGTTCCTCTTGGTCCAGCTGCATGTCACACGACTTCTGCTACTGCACCCGTCACGACCGTTCCAATGGGACCGGTGGCAGGTCCCTCTTCAACCTCGGGGGCCCGCCAATTTCACAGACAACTACAGCTCAACCGACGACTCCGGAGGGTACCTTGTCTGGAGGGCTGGCTTCGCCCCTTCGACGTAGTAGCCGTCATGCCGTCTCCGCTGATGGTTCTTCTTCAACTGATGAGCATTTTCTGTCGAAGGCAATGCGCCGTCAGGCCTTGAGGAATTTAGACTACTCACCCAATGTTATTTAACCTTGTTGCTGACATGCTGGCCATTCTGATTGAGTGTGTCAAAGAGGACGGACAGATTACAGGAGTAGTGCCACACCTTGTGGATGGTGGTCTCTCTATTCTGCAATGTGCCGATGACACAGTTCTTTTTATGAAACATAACCTGGACAAGGCTCGAAACCTGAAACTCTTGCTTTCAGTATTTAAGCAAATGTCGGGTCTTAAAATTAACTTCCATAAAAGCGAACTTTTCTGCTTTGAAGAAGTCGTTGAGGCGGTGGCCTATTATGCTGACCTGTTTGGTTCTGCACATGGCCATTTCCCGATTAAATATCTGAGAATACCGATTCATTATCGACGCCTCACCATTGCGGAGTGCAAGCATGTAGAGGAGCGGTAAGAGAAACGGTTGAGCATCTGGAAAGGCAAGCTGCTCTCTATTGGAGGGCCGCTGGTTTTGATTAACTCTATCCTCACAAATATGGTTCTCTATGTGCTTTGATAATCCCCAAGTGCAGGGAATCATCGTAGCAATTCCCAAAGGTAGAAGTGATAAGTATGGAGTGTCGAACCCACACGGAGCTAAAGATAAGATCAGTATTCTCTCAAGTCCTATCTGCCACTGATACGACTCTACGTACACCGAACGTTTACTTCCAACTAGAAACGAGAAATAAAACTACGTTGTGGGTATGAAGAGGATAACTTTGCATGGTATCGGAGAGCTAAAATATGAAAGTAGGTGCTGTTATCATAAAGTTAGAATATATTACTAAATATTATAAATAGCGAGTACGGAATAATGATGGGTCGGTGTGCGGAATTGTCCTAGGCAATTGTTAACAAGACCAATAGTCGTCATTGCAATTTCATATGAGGGAGAGGCATAAGATAACATACTTTCTCTTCTTGGATCATATGCACTTATGATTGAAACTCTAACAAGCATCCGCAACTACTAAAGATCATTAAGGTAAAACCCAACCATAGCATTAAAGCATCAAGTCCCTTTTATCTCATACGCCACAATCCCCTTACTCGGATTTATGCTTCTATCACCCAAGCAACCCACCATAAGCGAATCATGAACGTATTGGAACACCCTATAGCGAGAATCCCTCACGTTTGCGCGACACGGAGGGTACAATAGGACAGCACCAAAATAAAAACATACAACTCGTACCAATCTAGATCATCAATCAACCCAAAGACAAAGGACATCAACTCAAAACATCATAGGATGGCAACACATCATTGGATCATAATATGTGGCATAAAGCACCATGTTCAAGTAGGGATTACAGCGGGGTGTGTTGGAAATATGCCCTAGAGGCAATAATAAATTAGTTATTATTATATTTCCTTGTTCATGATAATCGTTTATTATCCATGCTATAATTGTATTGATAGGAAACTCAGATACATGTGTGGGTACATAGACAACACCATGTCCCTAGTAAGCCTCTAGTTGACTAGCTCGTTGATCAATAGATGGTTACAGCTTCCACGACCATGGACATTGGATGTCGTTGACAACGGGATCACATCATTAGGAGAATGATGTGATGGACAAGACCCAATCCTAAGCCTAGCACAAAGATCGTAGTTCGTATGCTAAAGCTTTTCTAATGTCAAGTATCATTTCCTTAGACCATGAGATTGTGCAACTCCCGGATACCGTAGGAATGCTTTGGGTGCACCAAAGCGTCCTGGCGTAATCGGGTGACTATAAAGGTGCATTACGGTATCTCCGAAAGTGTCTGTTGGGTTGGCATGAATCGAGGCTGGGATTTGTCACTCCGATGTAAACGGAGAGGTATCTCTGGGCCCACTCGGTAGGACATCATCATAATGTGCACAATGTGACCAAGGGGTTGATCACGGGATGATGTGTTACGGAGCGAGTAAAGAGACTTGCCGTAAGCGAGATTGAACAAGGTATCGGGATACCGACGATCGAATCTCGGGCAAGTACAATACCGCTAGACAAAGGGAATTGTATACGGGATCGATTGAGTCCTTGACATCGTGGTTCATCCGATGAGATCATCGTGGAACATGTAGGAGCCAACATGGGTATCCGGATCCCGCTGTTGGTTATTGACCGAGAAACGTCTTGGTCATGTCGCATGTCTCCCGAACCCGTAGGGTCTACACACTTAAGGTTCGGTGGCGCTAGGGTTATAAAGGAAGTTTGTATGTGGTTACCGAATGTTGTTGAGTCCGGATGAGATTCCTGACGTCACGAGGAGTTAGGAATGGTCGGAGGTAAAGATTTATATATGGGAAGTTCTGTTTTGGTAGCAGGAAAAGTTTGAGGCGATATTGGTAATGTCTGGGACCAGGAGGGTCCCGAGGTCCACCAAGTGGGGCCACCAACCCGGAGGCTTGCATGGGCCAAGTGTGGTGAGGGACCAGCCCCTAAGTGGGCTGGTGCGCCTCCACAAGGGGCCCAAGGGGCAGCTAGGAGGAAAAGAGGGGAGAAGGGGAAACCCTAGGTCCAGATGGGCCTTAAGGCCCACCTAGTGGGCGCCTCCCCCTCTCTCCCCTCTTTGGCCGCCTCCCCTTGATCCCATCTAGGGCTGCCGCCCCTCTAGGGGTGGGAACCCTAGAGGGGGCGCACCCTCCTCCCCTTTCCCTATATATATAGAGGCCTAGGGCTGCCCAAAAACACATGAGAACCTCTCCTCTCGTTGGTGCAGCCCTGCATCTCTTCTTTCTCCTCTCTGTGGTGCTTGGCGAAGCTCCCTGCAAGATTGCCACGCTCCTCCATCATCATCACGCCCGTTGTCTTTGCTGTTGGATGGAGTCTTCCTCAACCTCTCCCTCTCTCCTTGCTGGATCAAGGCGTGGGAGGCGTCCACTTGGGCTGTCACGTGTGTTGAGCAGCGGAGGTGCCGTCCGTTCGGCACTAGGATCTCCGGTGATTTGGATCACGGCAGTATGACTCCTTCAACCCGTTCTCATGAGCGCTTCCGCTTAGCGATCTACAAGGGTATGTAGATGCACTCTCCTTCCCCTCGTTGCTGGTTTCTCCATAGATAGATCTTGGTGACACGTGGGAAAATTTTGAATTTCTACTCGTTCCCCAACAAATGGTATCGAGCTAGGTCTATTGCGTAGATTCTTTTGCACGAGTAGAACACAAAGTAGTTGTGGGCGTTGATGTTGTTCAATATGCTTACCGTTACTAGTCCAATCTTGTTTCGACGGTATTGTGGGATGAAGCGGCGGACCGACCTTACACGTGCTCTTCGTGAGACGGAGTTCCACCGGTGACATGCACTTGGTGCATAAGGTGGCTAGCGGTGCCGATCTCTCCCACTTTAGTCGGAACGGATTCGATGAAAAGGGTCCTTATGAAGGGTAAATAGCAATTGGCATATCACGTTGTGGTTTTGCGTGGGTAAGAAGCGTTCTTGCTAGAAACCCATAGCAGCCACGTAAAACATGCAAACAACAATTAGAGGGCGTCAACTTGTTTTTGCAGGTATGCTATGTGATGTGATATGGCCAAGAAGAATGTGATGAATGATATGTGATGTATGAGATTGATCATGTTCTTGTAATAGGATTCACGACTTGCATGTCGATGAGTATGACAACGGCGAGAAGCCATAGGAGTTGTCTTTATTTATTGTATGACTGCGTGTCATTAAACAACACCATGTAATTACTTTACTTTATTGCTAACCGGTAGCCATAGTAGTAGAAGTAATAGTTGGCGAGACAACTTCATGAAGACACGATGATGGAGATCATGATGATGGAGATCATGGTGTCATGCCGGTGACGATGATGATCATGGAGCCCGAAGATGGAGATCAATGGAGCTATATGATATTGGCCATATCATGTCACTACTATATAATTGCATGTGATGTTTATTATGTTTATGCATCTTGTTTACTTAGAACGACGGTAGTAAATAAGATGATCCCTTACAACAATTTCAAGAAGTGTTCTCCCCTAAGCGTGCACCGTTGCTAAAGTTCGTAAGCTTCTAAGCACCACGTGATGATCGGGTGTGATGGATTCTTACGTTCACATACAATGGGTGTAAGACAGATTTACACCGCGAAACACTTAGGGTTAACTTGACGAGCCTAGCATGTACGGACATGGCCTCGGAACACGAGACCGAAAGGTCGAGCATGAGTCGTATAGTAGATACGATCAACATGAAGATGTTCACCGATGATGACTAGTCCGTCTCCGCGTGATGATCGGACACGGCCTAGTTGACTCGGATCATGTAATCACTTAGATGACCGGAGGATGTCTATCTGAGTGGGAGTTCATAAGATGAACTTAATTATCTTGAACATAGTCAAAGACCTTTTGCAAATTATGTAAATGGCTCGGCGCTTTAGTTCCACTGTTTAGATATGTTCCTAGAGAAAATATAGTTGAAAGTTGAAAGTAGCGATTATGCGGACGAGAAAGCTTATGTCCTTAATGCACCGCTTCGGTGTCTTTGAACCCCAAGCGTCGTTTGTGGATGTTGCGAACATCGGACATACACGTTTTGATAACTACGTGATAGTTCGGTTAAGCGGTTTAGAGTTGAGGCACCAAAAGGCGTTTTGAAGCGTCGCGGAACATATGAGATGTTTCAAGGGCTGAAATTAGGATTTCGGGCTCGTGCCACGTCGGGAGGTATGAGACCTCCGACGATTTTCTTAACCTACAAACTAAGGAGAAAAGCTCAATCGTTGAGCTTGTGCTCGATTGTCTAAGTACAACAATCACTTGAATCGAGTGGGAGTTGATCTTCCGGATGAGATAGTGATGTTTCTCCAAAGTCATTGCCACCAAGCTGCTGGAGCTTCGTGATGAACTATAACATATCAAGGATAGAGATGATGATCCTTGAGGAATTAGCGTTGTTTGACATCGCGAAAGTAAAAATCAAGAAGGGCGTCAATTGTTGATGGTTGGTGAAACCACTAGTTTCAAGAAGGGCAAGAGCAAGAAGGGACACTTCATGAAGCGGCAAATCAGTTGCTACTCCGGTGAAGAAACCCAAGGTTGAACCCAAACCCGAGACTAAGTGCTTACGTAATAAGGAACGACCACTGGGCAGAATACCCTAGATACTTGGTAGATAAGAAGGCTGGCAAGGTCGATAGAAGTATATTGGATATACATTATGTTAATGTGTACTTTACTAGTACTCCTAGTAGCACCGGGGTATTAGATGCGGTTAGGTTGCTAAGTGTTAGTAACTTCGAAACAAAAGCTACGGAATAAGCGGAGACTAACTAAAGGTGAGCTGACGATACGTGTTGGAAGTGTTTCCAAGGTTGATATGATCAAGCATCGCGCTCCCTCTAGCATCGAGATTGGTGTTAAACCTAAATAATTGTTATTTGGTGTTTGCATTGAGCATAGACATGATTGGATTATGTCTATACTAATACTGATTATTCATTTAAGGAGAATAATGGTTACTCTGTTAATTTGAATAATACCTTCAATGGTCTAGCACCTAAAAGGAATGGTTTATTGAATCTCGATCGTAGTGATACACATTTTCATGCCAAAAGATATAAGATAGTAATGATAGTACCACATACTTGTGGCACTTTGCCATGTAAGTCATATTGGTATAAAAGCATGAAGAAGCTCCATGTTGATGGATCTTTGGACTCACTCGTTTTGAAAAGTTTGAGACATGCAAAGCATGTCTATTGGTGTATATCTGCATGAAGAAACTCCATGCGGATGGATCGTTTGGACTCACTTGATTTTGAATCACTTGAGATATGCAAATCATACCACATGGGCAAGATGACCGAAAAGCCTCGGTTTTCAAAGAAGATGGAACAAGGTAGCAACCTATTGGAAGTAACACATTTTGATGTGTGCGGTCCAATGAGTGCTTTGAGGCATGCGATGAATATCGTTATGTTACGACTTCACGGATGATTCGAGTAGATGTTGAGTATATTTACTTGATGAAACACAAGTCTGAATTATTGAATGGTTCAAGCAATTTCGATTGTGAAGTTTAAGATCTTCGTGACAAGAGGATAGAATGTCTATGATATGATCATAGAGATGAATATCTGAGTTCTGATTTTGGCACACAATTAAGACATTGTGCAAATTGTTTCACAATTAATACCGCACAGAACACCATAGTGTGATGGTGTGTCCGAACATCATAGTTGCACTCTATTGGATATAGTGCGTACCATGATATCTCTTATCGAATTACCACTATCGTTCATGGCTTAGGCATTAGAGACAACCGCACTCACTTTAATGGGGCACCACGTAATTAGTTGAAGCGACACCGTTTGGAGAAACCTAAGTTGTCGTTTCTTAAAAGTTTAAGGGCTGCGGCAGCTTATGTGGAAAAGTTTTAGGTTGATAAGCTCGAACCCAAAGCGGACAAAATGCATCTTCATAGGACACCCAAAACAGTTGGGTATACCTCCTAATTCAGATCCGGAAGCAATAGGGATTATTTCTTGAATCGGGTCCTTTCTCGAGGAAAAGTTCGTCTCGAAAAGTTGAGTGGGAGGATGGTGGAGACTTGATGAGGTTATTGAACCGTCACTTCAACAAGTGTGTAGCGAGGCACAGGAAGTTGTTCTGTGGCACCTACACCAATTGAAATCGAAGCTTATGATAGTGATCATGAAGTTTTGGATCAAGTCACTACCGTACCTCGTGGGGTGACAAGGATGCGGACTGCTTGAGTGGTGCAGTGATCTGTCTTGAAGGTCATGTTGCTAGACAACAATGAACCTACGAGCTATGGAGAAGCGATGGTGGGCCCAAATTCCGACAAATGGTTAGAAGCCATGAAATCCGAGATAGGATCCATGTATCATAACAAAGCATGGACTTTGGTGGACTTGCCCGATGATCGGCAAGCCATTGAAATAAATGGATCTTTAAGAAGAAGACGGACGTGGACGGTAATGTCACCTTCTATGAAGCTCGACTTGTGGCGAAGAGTTTTTCACAAGTTCAAGGAGCTGACTATGATGAGATTTTCTCATCCTTAGCGATGCTTAAGTCCGTCGGAATCATGTTAGCATTAGCTGCATTTATGAAATCTGGCAGATGGATGTCAAGACGAGTTTCCTTACCAGTTTACGTAAGGAAAGGTTGTATGTGATACAATCAGAAAAGTTTTGTCGATCCTAAGGATGCTAAAAGGTATGCTAGCTCCAATGATCCTTCTAAGGACTGGAGTAGGCATCTCGGAGTTGGAATATGCACTTTGATAGGATGATCAAAGATTTTGGGTTTATACAAAGTTTATGAGAAACTTGTATTTCCAAAGAAGTGAGTGGGAGCACTATAGAATTTCGATGAGTATATGTTGTTGACATATTGATGATCGAAATGATGTAGAATTCTGGAAAGCATATAGGGTTATTTGAAAGATGTTTTTCAATAGAAAACCTGGATTAAGCTACTTGAACATTGAGCATCGAGATCTATAAGGATAGATCAAAATGCTTAATAATACTTTCAAATGAGCATATACCTTGACATGATCTTGAAGGTGTTCAAGATGGATCGATCAAAGAAGGAGTTCTTGGCTGAGTTGTAAGGTATGAAGTTAAGACTTAAAGCTCGACCACGGCGAGAAAGGAGAGAAAGGGCGAAGGTCGTCCCTATGCTATAGAGCGTAGGCTCTACGGTATGCTATCTTTGTGTACACTTTTGATGTGTGCCTTGCTACATATCTGGCAAGAGAGTACAAAGGTGATCAAGGAGTCGATCACGAGATAGCGGTCAAAATTATCCTTAGAGGAATAAGGACATGTTTCTTGATTATGGAAGTGATAAAGAGTTCGATGTAAAGGGTTACGTCGATGCAAGCTTTAACACCTATCCGAATGACTACGAGTAGCAAAGCGGATGCGTATAGTGGAGCGACCATTTGGAATAGATCCAAGTGGAGGCGTGGAAGCGGCGTTTACAATATGACCTAGAAATTTGCAAAAGCACACGGATCTGAAAGGTTCGAGACCCGTTGACTAAAAACCTCTCTCACAAGCAAAACATGATCAAACACGAGAACTCATTGAGTCTTAATCACATGATGATGTGAACTAGTTCTGAGACACTAGTAAACTCTTTGGATGTTGGTCACATGGTGATGTGACCTATCGATGTTAATCACATGGCGATGTGAACTAGATTATTGACTCTAGTGCAAGTGGGAGGCTGTTGGAAATATGCCCTAGAGGCAATAATAAATTAGTTATTATTATATTTCCTTGTTCATGATAATCATTTATTATCCATGCTATAATTGTATTGATAGGAAACTTCGAGATACATGTGTGGGTACATAGACAACACCATGTCCCTAGTAAGCCTCTAGTTGACTAGCTCGTTGATCAATAGATGGTTACAGTTTCACGACCATGGACATTGGATATGCGTTGATAACGGGATCACATCATTAGGAGAATGATGTGATGGACAAGACCCAATCCTAAGCCTAGCACAAAGATCGTAGTTAAGTATGCTAAAGCTTTTCTAATGTCAAGTATCATTTCCTTAGACCATGAGATTGTGCAACTCCCGGATACCGTAGGAATGCTTTGGGTGCACCAAAGCGTCTAGCAATGCTTGGGTGACTATAAAGGTGCATTACGGTATCTCCGAAAGTGTCTGTTGGGTTGGCATGAATCGAGGCGGGATTTGTCACTCCGTGTAAGCGGAGAGGTATCTCTGGGCCCACTCGGTAGGACATCATCATAATGTGCACAATGTGACCAAGGGGTTGATCACGGGATGATGTGTTCTGGAACAAGTAAAGAGACTTGCCGGAAGCGAGATTGAACAAGGTATCGGGATACCGACGATCGAATCTCGGGCAAGTACAATACTGCTAGACAAAGGGAATTGTATACGGGATCGATTGAGTCCTTGACATCGTGGTTCATCCGATGAGATCATCGTGGAACATGTGGGAGCCAACATGGGTATCGAGATCCCGCTTTTGGTTATTGACGGAGAACGTCTTGGTCATGTCGCATGTCTCCCGAACCCGTAGGGTCTACACATAAGGTTCGGTGGCGCTAGGGTTATAAAGGAAGTTTGTATGTGGTTACGAATGTTGTTGAGTCCGGATGAGATCCCGGACGTCACGAGGAGTTCGGAATGGTCCGGAGGTAAAGATTTATATATGGGAAGTTACATTTTTGGTAGCAGGAAAAGTTTGAGGCGATATCGGTAATGTCTGGGACCACCGGAGGGTCCCGGGGTCCACCAAGTGGGGCCACCAACCCGGAGGCTTGCATGGGCCAAGTGTGGTGAGGGACCAGCCCCTAAGTGGGCTGGTGCGCCTCCCACAAGGGCCCAAGGGGCAACTAGGAGGAAAGAGGGAGAAGGGAAACCCTAGGTCCGAGATGGGCCTTAAGGCCCACCTAGTGGGCGCCTCCTCTCTCCCCTCTTTGGCCGCCTCCCCTTGATCCCATCTAGGGCTGCCGCCCCTCTGGGGTGGGAACCCTAGAGGCGCACCCTCCTCCTTCCCCTATATATATAGAGGCCTAGGGCTGCCCAAAAACACATGAGAACCTCTCCTCTCGTTGGTGCAGCCTGCATCTCTTCTTTCTCCTCTCTGTGGTGCTTGGCGAAGCCTGCAAGATTGCCACGCTCCTCCATCATCCTGCCTTGGTTGTGCTCTTTGTTGGATGGAGTCTTCCTCAACCTCTCCTCTCTCCTTGCTGGATCAAGGCGTGGGAGGCGTCACCGGGCTGTCACGTGTGTGTTGAGCAGCGGAGGTGCCGTCCGTTCGGCACTAGGATCTCCGGTGATTTGGATCACGACAGTATGACTCCTTCAACCCGTTCTCATGAGCAGCTTCCGCTTAGCGATCTACAAGGGTATGTAGATGCACTCTCCTTCCCCTCGTTGTTGGTTTCTCCATAGATAGATCTTGGTGACACGTAGGAAAATTTTGAATTTCTGCTACGTTCCCCAACAGGGTGCGGAAGAGTGGACTGCGTAAAATAGATGAGGACGGTGATGATGATGGTGATGTTGATGAAGACGATCACATCGGCGATGATTCCCCTCCCGATGGCACTCCGGCGCCACCAAAGAGAGGAGGAGAGGTTATCCCCCTTGTGCTTCCTCCTCCATGGCCTCCCCCTAGATGGGGAGAGGTTCTCCCTCTGGTCCTTGGCCTTCATGGCGATGATGGCCCCTCCGGGATCCTCCTCCATGGCCTCCGGTGATGATGGCCCTCTCCGGCAGGGTGCCAGAGAGGGCCTAGATTGATTTCTCGTGGCTACAGAGGCTTGCGGTGGCGGAACTTCCGATCTATGTTATTTTCTGGAGGTTTCTGTATTTATAGGTGAGGATGGCGTCGAGAACAAGTCAGAAGGCCCCACAGGGAGTCCACGAGGCAGGGGGGCGCGCCCAGGGGGGTGGGCGCGCCCTCCACCCTTGTGGGGCCCATGGGACTCCCCTCCGATAACTCTTCGTTCCAGTATTTTTTATATTTTCCAAGAAAATTCTCCGTTGATTTTCATCGCATTCCGAAAACTTTTATTTCTGCACAAAAACAACACCACTGTAGTTCTGCTGAAAACAGCGTCAGTCCGGGTTAGTTCTAATCAAATCATACCAAAATCATATAAAACTGTTGTAAACATGACATGAATACTTCATAAATTATAGATACGTTGGAGACGTATCAACATCCCCAAGCTTAATTCCTGCTCATCCTCGAGCAGGTAAATGACAAAAGAAATAATTTATGAAGTGTGAATGCTAGCAAGTTCATAAGTTTGATCAATGATAGTTCCAATCACCTTTTCTAGCGTCAATATATATCATAACAGTAGCTCAACTCATGAAACTTCTCATGATCAAGTAACAAGCTATTCACATGTTAAAGTATAGATCATAAACTTTCTTGAAAACCAGCAAACCGTGTTCTTAGTCATCAAACAATTATAATTCATCTTATTTTCGGGAAGGATCTATGTAAGAGCTTTGATTCAGCAAACTTCACATACTCAACTATCATTTAATCTTTCACAATTGCTAACACTCACGTGATATTTGTGGGTTCAAAGCTTTAATCGGACACAGAGAAAGATAGGGGCTTATACTTTTGCCTCCCAACCTTTTATCTCAAGGGTAATGTCAACAATAATAGTTCATGATAACTTACATCCAATTGGATAACTTCTCATGATAACTAGTTCTGTGGCAAGCTATGATAGACACAGTTTTACCTATATACCCCTTAAGACCTTATTCTGATAACACCACCTCCTTATTCTGCTAACACCCCGACTAACCCACGCAAACCGAACCGCACACAAAAAAAAAGAAACCCACCCCACCTCCCCCCCCCCACTCCTCCCCCGATCCCCTCCACCTTCTTCCTCCCACGCCCCAGCCCCGATCCACCTTCTTCCTCCCACGCACCAGCCCCCGATCCACCAACCCACCGCCGCGCCCCCAGGCCGGCCAACTGCCATCGTCGGTGCTCCGCCCAACCTCCCCACCTTCGCCGGCCCACTCTCGCACACCTTCCCTCCCGCTCCCGCATCCCGTGCCCACCTCCAACCTCCCACCTGCTGATCCAGACGGCGTGCCCCAGCCCCCTCCGACTGCCAGCGTCCCCACCCTTCTACCTTTCTCCGACCACTGCCCCTCGACGACGCATCTTCCCCAACCCCACGCATCATCTTCTGTGACGCCGCCACCCTCCCCCTCTTTCTCCCATGCCACCCCCGGTAATGGCGAGATCCGCCGCCACCAGGCTCCGGCGCGGCCTCAACCACGGGTTCCGGCCACCACGCCCTCCCCCGCAGCCTCAATTTTGTAGAATCCCGGCCGCCATCATTACGGCCCCGATCTTTATTTAAGCCACCAGAATCGTCCTCGACGGCCATGGGTACAGCAACCATCCGCACATCTTCCCCTGTATCTCCATCACCGGCGGGCCTCCCCTCACCTCTGGCCGGATTCCGGTGATCTCCGCCTTGCCATGGCATGTCTCGCGCAGGATTCGGCCGACAGGTTCACTGGATCCATGGAAAGTGGATCTCGTATGTGCTAGATCCAGCTGTGGTGCGCCCTCCACTCCATGCAGTTCGTTTTCTCTTCCCATGAAGCTTACCGTTCTTGAGCTCGAGATCCGGGGCTCCTCAACGACGACTGTGAAGCACAACCTTGGCCGCCGGGAGGCGCACAAGGTGGGCAGCGCCTCCAGCCTGCAGTTCGCCTGGGTCACTTGTTGAGGTGCGGGGTGTAGCTATGTTGCTGTTTCGGATTTTTTTTCTTCAGATTTTGCTTGTGCAAAAAGCACTGCAGTATGCTTGATTCCTCGGTGCAATGCGGATGGGTCGTTTCTTTGCGATCCGCCCCGACGTCGTCTTGATCGTCCATCACGTTAGTGCAGCTTCATTTGGCGTCGCGTCTTGATCCGTCGAGGGCCCTTCCTCCTTCCCTGCGTGAGCACCACCGGCGAGGCGTCACTAGTGGCCCCATCCCCTTCCATGGTGATCTCTGTCGCGCGTGGGCCTTCAGTCCACTATTGTTTTCACAGGAGTGGAAAAAACCAAAAAAGGTCATGGCGTACCCTAGGATGTAGTCATTGTGTGTGGTGTGTAGTTTTGTTGTCCGAAGATCATGGTGAATGGGTTGGCAGCCCGTGGACATGCTGTTCGGTCAGGTCATGTGTGCAGTTTGTTCGAGTGTGGAATTTATTGATGTGTTTTTATGTATATATCCTAGTACCCTATTTGATGTGTACAACAAAAATATTTTGTTTTTGAAGTTCAGTACTGCTTCGTTGTGAGATTATGTTCAATGTAAAAAAAACTCCAGGGTTCACTTGCTAAACCACAAAAAGAAAGAAAAATATCTCGAAGAAGTTTACTTCTTTTTAGATGAAGTTCACTTATACATCTGGTTCCGTTTCGCCAGTTCAATTCTTTTTAGATGTGGTACACTAGATTCTGCATGTGGTTCAGGTACGAAAATGATGCTGTTCACTCGTGCCTAATGTGAAGTACGAAAAAATGTTGTGGAAACGACAAAAAATTAATGCAGTTCACTTTTCATAGTATTGCGGTTCACCAACACTCGACATGAAGTGCGGTCCACTTTCTCGTCTGAGAAAATTTACGCCTGACAAAAGAAATTATGCAGCTCGCTTGCCCGTCTGATGCAGTGCGGGTTTTAGTCAAAAGAAGTGTGGTTTGCTACCTAAACAAAAGAAATACGTCTAAACAAAAAGAAACCATGCAGTGCACTTGCCCATCTAATGAAGTGCGGTATTTCGTCTGAAGCAGTGCGTTATTCTTTCCTCGTCCGAGAAAAAATACGTCTAAACAAAAAGAAACCATGCAGTGCACTTGCCCATCCGATGCGGTCGGTATTTTGTCTGAAGCAATGCGTTCTTACATCTGATCACGATGCATCTGACGATTTTGGTCTCACGAAGAATAGAGTGTCCGCTTTTCGGTAAAATCGAAACTGCTCTTAAACCGTAAGGAATTAGAGAGAGTGTTCTACATGAAAAAGTTGCGTCTCGTCGATATCTTTCCAACGGCGTATGATTTGAACTATTCCGACCAGCCGTTAAGTAAAAATTTCACGAAAAACAGCCGCTGCCTCTCGAAGTCTCGCATACGATTTTCAAAATTAACTAAAAACCGTAAGGAATCTCAAAACCATTTCAACATACGAAAGTTGCGCCTTGTCCGTAGCTTTCCAACGGTGTATCATATGTCTCGTTCCGACAAACGGTTAGAAAACTGGAGCAAAAACAGTACCAAAAATTTCAAAAAATTTGAAAAACAGAGTTCCGCGATTTAGTAAATTTGAAACTGCTCTTAAACCGTAACAAATTAGAGAAACATTTATATACGAAAAAGATGCGCCTCGACGATATCTATCCAACTGTGTATCGTTTGCTTCATTCCGACGAGCGGTTGAGAAGAAATCGCCAAAAAAAGCTCGCTGCCACTCGTCATGGGACGCGCCAATTTCAAAACTGCTCTTAAACCGTGTGGAATCTCGAAAAGTGTTCAACATGTCAAAGTTGCGCCTAATCCATAGCTTTTCAACGGTATATTACACGTCTCATTCTGATAAATGGTTAAAAAATTAGAGCAAAAACAGTACCGAAAAAATGACGCTGCGTGCGATTTTTTCAACGAGAAGTTCACTTTCGTGTAATCTTGCGGCACACTTGGTTCAAAGAATGACGTGCACTTGCGTTTAGCGTGCGGTCTTGAAGTGGTGTGCGAATAGTTATTCTGCTAATATTAGCGAGAATAGACCGTGCGTATATATATATATATATAGATGACTATTACGATCCCGGGATCGAGAATAGTTATTCGGATCACGACACACCCCTTATAGGCGCGATGAGTTGTTCCCGAACTTCGCGAACCATGAGGAAAAAAAACCACCCGTCCGCACCTCCTCGCCCCGATTCCTCCCGCGCCGCCACCGGTCGCAAATCATGTCGCCGCGCAGCTCCCTCCCCTGGATCCATCCGCCGCGCCGCCACCGCCCCTGGATCCGGCCGCCACGCTGCCACCGCCCCTGGATCCGGCTGCCACCGTCCCCGCATCTGGCCGCTGCCCCAACCCCGTCCCCGGATCTGGCTTCCCGCGTCCACCATGGCAAAACCGCCGCAGGCAAACCGTGCTCGAGCTCGACGGAGCGGTCTCTCCACCCATCCCCACCACCACCTTCTACCGACCTGCATCACCATCTCCACCGCCACTGGTGCCGCTGTCCTCTCCTAAGCGCATCTACTGGCGCTGCATGCTTGCTGCCGCGACGGCCCCACCCAGCCACCGCTCCACCGTGACGCCCACCCAAATTTAACACTCCACCGGCAACGCCCATCCCTCGCAGCTCTCCACCGGTGGCGCCTGTCCACTCTTTTCGGCCCGGCCGGGCCTTTCAATAGCCTTGAACCAAGGCCGTTCATGGATCGGGGTCATCCGCCGATCCCCTCTTGGCGCAAGACTTCTCGGCCTCCCACCATGCAGTCCCTTTGCTCGTTGCATCTTTGCCACTATCGGGGCGGCGAGACCCATCCGCCCACCTGTAGTCCCGCCTATGGCGCTTCAAGTCCGGCTGACCAGCCTCTTGATTCAATGTGTGGGTCACTATCCTCGACATCTGCCAAGCTGCACCAACACTTTTAGTTCCTGCTCCTCTCAGACTCGGTGTGCTCTACGGACGAGGAGGCATGGAGCTGCCGACTAGGTACGGGAGGCGAGCTGCTACTGCGGTGAGGAACCCCTTCTCAATATATTTTTGGAATTTTTGTTAGGACCATTTGCTGGAGACGTTGGTGGTGTTAATTTTCTTCACTCTCTCTGCAGTTTTAGGCGACCTATGAAGTGGTTAGTGCGAAGAGTGGTTCTTTGCATCTGAGTATGAGCTCAAATCTTGGCCCGGTCTTTGCTATTTGAACACATGATATTACTCACCAGTTCAAGTGTACCTAGAGATGGGAGAGAGCTCTATGATATTTTGCAAGAACAAGATCACAGTTTTATACAAGCTGTCACTTGTTTAAGTATTGGATTTAGAGATGGGGAGGCAGTCCAGCTCTCAGTTTGGTTCTCTGGGAGAAACTGAAGAGCTTCCTGGGCATAGAGAAGCAGAGAAGCTTCAAGTTCCTGCAAGCTTGATTTTGTGTGTGATTTTTGTGTAAAAAAGTATGTTTATTCTTTGATGCGAGGATGGTTCCCTGTGCAAAAGGATTGCAGAAGAGATTTCTATTTCCTTGTAGTGTTGTGTTTTTATTAGGAGAAGAAAAGAGAAGTTCCGTTTCTAACGATGACGCTGTTCTAACGTGCAAACCAATTAAAAAACTGTGTGGTGTAGGCTATGGCAGCAGCACCATTTTCCTCTTAATTCTAACTTTTGCGTTTACGCTCGCTAACCGAGGAGAAGAATGGCCAAAGACCGAGCCATCGCTCTTTGCTTGTAATTGCTTGCACAACTTACCAGGAAGAAGACAAAACGAAAAAAATGATGGAGTAAAAGAGATAAAAAAAAGTAGTGTGCATACATGGTGTGGATAAGAAAAAGTGTGGTGTTTGAGAGGATAAGGAATGTAAGCTACCATTCAATGATAAAACTAGGAAACGTTCTATTTGACTAGTGCTCAGAGTCAAATATAAAGCTTGTATTTTTAAACTCCGATTCACACTAGAACTTTATAAAAAAGAATTCAAATTTATTTGCTCTAATGTTATTGCCTGCTCTAATTTTCACTGCTTACAGTTCAAAAAGAAAATAACATTCAAACAAATTAAAAACTTCGGTGAGATCAACAAGCAGATTTCATTCAATCTCTCACTTCAAAACACATGGGAAAAACCATGTAAAAATTTCATGAGAAGTTCATCATTAAAAAAAGACGAAGTTCAAATGAGAACAAAAGGAAGAAAGTATCACTAGTGAGCACGCCTTCGTGCCGGTCACTGCATACCCCCGCATGATGATGATGGTCGTGTGGCCCTCTTTCCCCAAATGGATTTTCCCTGTTTTAAAAATAACCTATAGGTGAAATTTAACTAATGGATAAGTTCGTTGTTTATTTCATAAACCAAGAAGTTCAATTATATAAAAAATGAGAAGTTCAAAAAATAAAAATGTAGAAGCTCAAAAATAATAATGGAGGAAGAAGTTCAAAAAAATTCAACTTAAAAAACATTTCATATAAAAAATATAAATGATTTTCCCCATTTTAAAAAACTAGAGGTTCAAATTAAAATAACAAAATGGTTTGATGGTTATAAAAAAAAGAATTTTCCCGTTACTAACCAAAAACTAAGAAGTTCAAATTTTAAATATGGTGAAGTTCAATGCCTATTAAAAATCAGAATTTTCTCGTTATTAAAAGAATAAAACCCAGAAGTTCAAATTTAAGAACATCTTGATGGTTAGATGTCTGTTAAAACCATGTGAGTGTATGTGTGTGTAGGTGCGTGCCAACACAAAAGTTCGGATGAGGAAAAGGTAATAAAATGAAACCTAAAAATATCCATTGCAACAAGTTCCCCCCAAGAAGGAACACACCACCGAAATATCAACATGGCTAGGAAAATTAAAAAAACTGATTTTTCCCATTCTATAAAAACTGGAAATTCAAATTTAAAATCATGGCACGGTATCATTGTTTATATAAAAAATCATTTTCCCCGTTACTAACCAATAAAACTAACAAGTTCAAATTCAAAAAATGGTGAAGTTCGATGTCTATAAAAAATTCGGATTTTTCACATTGTTAAAAATAAAACCAACAAGTTCAAAATTTTACAACAAAGAGGTTCAAAAAACTGGATTTTCCTCGTTACTAAAGAACAAAACTAAGAAGTTCAAATTAAAATAATAGAGAAGTTCAAAGTTGATAAAAACCTCAGATTCTCGTTCTAAAGAATAACCAATAAGTTTAAAATAAAAAGGGAACAACAAAAAGTTTTTAATATATTTTTCTTGTTTTTTAATTGGATTTTCCCGATTCTAAAGATTAATTCAAGAAGTTCAATTTTAAAAAACAGAGTAATTCAATGTACATTAAAACTCAGTTTTTCTCCTTCTTTGAAGAATAAAACCAAGAAGTTCAATTTACTAACGTGGAGAAGGTTGATATTTAATTAAAAACTCGAAATTTTTTTGTTACTAAAGAATAAAACAAATAAGTTCAATTCAAAATAAAGAAGAAGTTTGATGTTTGTAACAAAACTACAATTTTCATATTTCTAAAAATAAATAAAATAAATCCAAATAAAAAAGTTAGAGCTGTTCGATATAGAAGTTCAATGACTATAGAAAACTCAGATTTTCCTCATTATTAAAGAATGAAAACAAGAAGTTAAAAAAAAAACAAGAAGTTCAAATTTTAAAAATAGAACGCTTCAAAATTTTATAAAAATCGATTAAGAAATAAAACTAGGAAGTCCATATTAAAAAAGATGGAAAATTTTGATGATTATAGAAAACTTAGATTTTCCTCGTTATTAAAGAATCAAAACAAGAAGTTCAAAAATAAAATAACAAGAAGTTCAACTTTTAAAAAAGGATTAAGAAAATCAGATTAAAATTCATAAAAAAAACTCAGATATTTTCACGTAACCGAGAGAAGTTCAAATGGATAACTGCCAGAAGTTCACGTGCTACACGGTGTGCATTTTGTATTTAAAAAGAATAAAAAAGCAAAGTCTAAAAGTTTTGTTGTTATAAGTTCAAGTCCTCCGTCGGAGAAAATTAAAAAAAATATTGTGAGACAGGTTTGTACAAAAGCAATATCATTTGTGTAACAGGGACGTATGGATGAGAAAATTACAAAAGAAAATACGTCACAGAAGTTCAACGTGGAAACAGCAGGAAGTTCAACTACTACAGTGAATGAATTTCGGATGAAAAACTTTTAAAATCGTCGCGAGTATGAAAAATCGATCAACACGGGAAAGTTGCGTGTTTACAGCAGCTTTCCACCGATATATCACTTGCTCAATTTCGGTGAGTGGATGGAGAGCTACGGCGATGGATGGAGATCTACGAGCAAAAAAGCACGTGAAAAAGCAGTGAAGTTCAAGTAGACATGCCGAGAAGTTCAGGTTCTTTAGGTGGTGCATTTTCGAAGGATCTGTTTCGCGATAATGGCAGAACGAATGATCTCGCCATTTTTCAAATTACTTGAAAACGGCAGGGAATTACAGAAAACCATCAACATGAAAAAGTTTCGCATTTTCCTTAGCTTCTCAACGGTATATTATTTGCCCCATTCCGATAAAGTTTGTGGAAATTACAGCGAAAATACGTTTTTAGCCATTTTGAAAACTGCCATAAAACAGTAAGGAATTGGGAGAAATAATATATACCAAAAAGTTTCGCATTTCCTCAAGCTTTCCAACGCCATATCATTTGTTGCATTCGGACATAGGGTTAAGAAAATAGATCAAAAATACGAACTCGGTGAAACTTGTACCGTTTTCTAAATCACTTTTGAACCGTTCAAAATTAGAAAAACTTTCTACATGAAAAAGTAGCGCATTTTTATAAGCTTTCCAACGCCATATCATGTGCCTCAATTGGTTTAGCCATTTAGAAATGACATCGAAAATACGAACTCGGCTGTTCGGTTTTTGAAATTTTACGATTTTCTAAATTACTCTTTAACCGTAGGGAATAAGAGAAAACTTTCAACATGTGGAAGGAGCGGTTTTGCAGCGGCTTTCCAAATCCATATTACTTGCCTCATTTCGATAAACGGTTTAGAAATGCGATCGAAATTACGATTCACGTTTTTTGTGTGAAAAAAATGGTTTTCAAAACTGCTCTTAAACCGCTTACATTTTGCGAAAAATTTAACTTGGGTCATGATACTCGTGTTCATAGCTTTCCAACGGTATATAGCAAGCCCTATTCGAACAACTCAGGCAGTAAAATCACAAAAAACGTGAGTTCTTCACGACCCGAGTGCAAAATCCGCCTATGAGCGAGATTCCTATCTAAAACGAGTATTTAGTTGCTAAAAATCGTTTGAAGATTACACTTACATCACATGGAACACGGCTAACCAGAAAAACACGCGGTAGAAGGCACAGTTGCGAAGATAGCCCGAAGGTCGGGTTCGTACAGAGAGAAGTTCAGGCGCGCGTACAAACAAAAATACGTCACAGAAGTTCAACATGAAAACAGCATGAAGTTCAACTACTACGCTGAATGAATTTCAGATGAAAAACTTTTAAAATCGTTGCGAGTATGAAAAAATGATCAACACGGGAAACCTGCGTGTTTACAACAGCTTTCCATCGGTATATCACTTGCTCAATTCCGATGAGTGGATGGAGAGCTAAGAGCAGTGGATAGAGATATACGAGCAAAAAAAGCACGTGAAAAACAGAGTGAAGTTCAAGTACACGTGTCGAGAAGTTCAGGTTCTTCACGTGGTGCATTTTCGAAGAATCAGTTTCGCGATAAAGGCAGAACGAATGATCTCGCCATTTTCGCAATTACTCGAAAACGGCTAGGAATCGGAAAACCATCAACATGAAAAAGTTTCGCATTTTCCGTAGCTTTTCAAATGTATATTATTTGCCCCATTCGATAACGTATGTCAAAATTATACCAAAAATACGCTTTTATTCATTTTCCAATTTGACTTAAAAGCATAAGGAATTAGGAGAAATAATATATACAAAAAGTTTTCGCATTTGCTCAAGATTTCCAACGCCAGATCATTTGTTGCATTCGGACGTCTGGTTAAAAATTAGCTCGAAAATACCAACTCGGTGGAACTTGTACCGTTTTCTGAATTACTTTTACACCGTTCCGAATTAGAAAAAACTTTTAACATGAAAAAGTAGCGCATTTTCACAAGCTTCCCAATGCCATATCGTTTTCCTCAAATGGATTAGCCGTTTAGAAATTACATTAAAAATATGAACTCGGCTGTTCGGTTTGTGAAATTTTACGATTTTCAAAATTACTCTTTATCCATAGGGAATTAGAGAAAACTTTCAACATGTCGAAGGAGCGGTTTTTCAGCAGCTTTCGAACGCTATATTATTTACCTCAGTACGATAAACGGTTTAGAAATGCCATCGAAAATATGATTCACGTTTTTTGTGTGAAGAAAAAACGGTTTTCAAAACTGCTCTTAAACCGCATACATTTTGCCAAAAATTTAACTTGGATCATGATATTGGTGTCCATAGCTTTCCAAGGGTATATCGCAAGCCCCATTTGGACACTTTTTAGCTGAAGTTCAACCCAAAGATGCAGAGGAAGTTCAAAGCGCGTTACTCGAGCGATTCAGGTTGTGATCGAGAATATTATTCTCGATCCCGTGATCGTAATAGTGTTTACGTATATATATATATATATATATATATATATATATATATATATATATATATATATATATATATATATATATATATATCAGGATCTTTCCAACACAATGTCCTTGCCAAAGGATAAAATGTAAAAAGGAAAGGTGAAGATCACCAAGACTCTTGTATAAGGTATAAGATAAGAATAAAAGATAGGCCCTTAGCAGAGGGAAGCAGAGGTTGTCATGTGCTTTTATAGTTGAATGCACAAAATCTTAATGCGAAAGAATGCCACTTTATATTGCCACTTGTGATAGGGACCTTTATTATGCAGTCCGTCGCTTTTATTGCTTCCATATCACAAGATCGTATAAAGCTTATTTTCTCCACACTAATAGATCGTGCATATTTAGAGATCATTTTTTTATTGCATGCAACAATGACAACTTACTTGAAGGTCTTACTCAATCCATAGGTAGATATGGTGGACTCTCATGGCAAAACCAGGTTTAAAGATATTCGGAAGCACAAGTAGTATCTCTACTTGGTGCAAAGAATTTGGCTAGCATGAGGGGGAAAGGCAAGCTTAGCATGTTGGTTGATCCATGACAATATACTTTATTTTGGATATAACAAAACATAACCCATTACGTTGTTTTCCTTGTCCAACATCAACCTTTTAGCATGTCATATTTTAATGAGTGCTCACAATTATAAAATATGTCCAAGATAGTATATTTATATGTGAAATCTCTCTTCCTTCAATATTCTTTCATGAATTGTTCAAGTGACCAATTCTGCGTTTGCTAACTTTCAATAAGTTTACTACCTATACTTATTCTGTGTGAAGTCATTACTCCCCATGGTATAATCATATGAAACATATATGAATTCAGATTTATGATATTCAATTCATTCAACCATTTACTCATAGGATATATGTGAAGCACATGAGTAAATGACAAACTACTCCAAAAAGATATAAGTGAAGAACACTGAGTTGTCAAATAATTAACTAGCCATGGGAGGATTCTTTTTCATTCAAGATTTCAGATCCAATGATTTTATTCAAACAACAAGTAAAATTGAAAATACGCTCCAAGCAAAACACATATCATGTGACGAATAAAAATATAGCTCTGAGTAAGATATACTGATAGTTTTGAAGACGAAAGAGGGGATGCCTTCCAGGGCATCTCCAAGCTTAGGCGCTTGAGTCTTCCTTGAATATTACCTTGGGGTGTCTTGGGCATCCCCAAGCTTAGGGTCTTTCCGCTCCTTATTCTCCTCATATCGATACCTCACCCAAAGCTTGAAAACTTCAATCACACAAAACTTAACGGAACTTCGTGAGATAGGTTAGTATGGTGAAGAGTAAACCATTCACTTTAGTACTGTCAAAGACAAGGTTTATAATTGTTCTCACACAATGCCTACTGTACCATATCATTTCTACAATTTATATTGAGAAATATAATCCATAGAAACTAGAAAACAAGAAAACTATGCAATGAAAACAAAATCTGTCAGAAACAGAACAGTCTATAATGATATGAACAGCAAACATACTTCTGCTACTCCAAAAATTATGAAATAAATTGGTGGACGTGAGGAATTTATCTATTAATCTTATGCAAAAAGAATCAACTCAAAAGCACTCTTCTGTAAAAAATGACAGCTAATCTCGTGAACGCAAAGTTTCTGTTTTTTTACAGCAAGATTACATTAACTTTCACCCAAGTCTTCCCAAAGGTCTTATTTGACACTTTATTGAAACAAAAGCTATAAAACATGATTACTACAGTAGCTTAATCATGTAAACACACAAAAACAGTAAGGGTAAATATTGGTTTGTCTCCCAACAAGCGCTTTTCTTTAATGCCTTTTAGCTAGGCATGATGATTTCAATGATGCTCACATAAAAGATAAGAATTGAAACATAAAAAGAGCATCATGAAGAACATGATTAGCACATTTGAATCTAACCTACTTCCTATGCCTAGGGATTTTGTGAGAACATAATTTATAGGAACAAGAATCAACGAGCATAGGAAGGCAAAACAAGTATAACTTCAAAACTTTAAGCACATAGAGAGGAAACTTGATATTACTGCAACTCCTACAAGCATATATTCCTACCTCATAATAATTTTCAGTAGCATCATGAATGAATTCAACAATATAACCATCACATAAAGCATTCTTTTCATGATCTACAAGCATATAAATTTTTCTACTCTCCACATAAGCAAAATTCTTCTCATTCGGAATAGTGGGAGCAAGCTCAACAGAATAACGGTCATGTGAGGCATAATCCAATTGAAAATTAAAATCATGATGACAAGTTTCATGGTTAACATTATTCTTTATAGCCTACATGTCATCACAATAATCATCATAGATAACATCTTTGTTCTCATAATCGATTGGAACCTCTTCTGAAATAGTGGAATCATTACTAACTAAAGTTGACACTCTTCCAAATCCACTTTCATAAATATCACACTAAGATTCAACACCCTCCAAAATAGTGGGATCACTAATTCCTAAAGTTGACACTCTTCCAACCCCACTTTAGATTATAGTATTATTCATACTCCAAAAGATATAAGAGAAGTTCATGGAGCATTCTACAATTAATATAGACTAACCAATATCTAAGCTCAAAATAAATAAGTGAAGCACACGAAGCATTCTATAAAACCATACTCAAAAGATTTAAGTGAAGCACAAAGTGCAATTCTATAAGATCATACTTAAAAGATATAATTGAAGCACATGAAGTATTCTGTAAATTAATGAAGGGCTATCTCATACTAGCATGGTTCTTTAAGGAAAAACAAAAACACAAAGGACACAAATCATGTGAACAAAACAAAAACCGAGGTATACCGATAATTGTTGAAGAAGAAAGATGGGATGCCAACCGGGGCATCCCCAAGCTTAGATGCTTGAGTATCCTTGAAATATTTACTTGGGATGCCTTGGGCATCCCCAGCTTGAACTCTTGCCTCTCTTTATTCTTCTCATATTGATAGCTCCTCGATCTTCGAACACTTCATCCACACAAAACTTTAACAAAAACTTTGTGAGATCCGTTAGTATAATAAAGCAAATCACTACCTTTAGGTACTGTTGCAAACTTATTCCAATTTCATATTAGAACTATATCTACTATATTCCAACTTCACCATGTTTCATACCCCCCGATACTACCCATAGATTCATCAAAATAAGCTAACAACACATAGAAAACAAAATCTGTCAAAAACAGGACATTCTGTAGTAATCTGGAAGTTTAGCAAACTTCTGTAACTCCAAAAATTCTAGAAAAATATGGAAATTTAAACAAATTATACAGAATTAATGTGCCAAAAGTTTCAGACCCATTTGACTTTCCAGTAAAAAAATAAATTCACGCACTACAACCAAAGTTTCTGTTTTTGTACTGCACATAGTAAACAAGCAATCTAATCATCCTAAAACCAAAGCTTGGCACATTATTTTTATACTACAATGGATATATACAAGGGGATAATTATTTTCAGAGAAGCTTCCACGAAATTTTTTACATTGTTTCCATGAGTATGAACACAAGTGTTCAAGGTCGACCCTCACTTCTCCAATGCATAACCTTCCAATCACTTCTCTTATTGAAAAAACTTTTTAGGCATGAGAGGCAAGTAACTTTTTTGGTATTTTCATTCTTTTAATTTTTTTTGTATGTTTCACCCACAACTAAACAGAAACAAAAAGGAAAAAACAAAATCTAATTAGTGAAGAAAGCAAACAAGCACACATGAGAATATCAACCCCACGCTATTGCTCCCGCTTCACAGAAAAGAGCTTGATAATCCCCAAGTGCAGGGAATCATCGTAGCAATTCCCAAAGGTGGAAGTGATAAGTATGGAGTGTCGAACCCACTAGGAGCTAAAGGTAAGATCAATATTCTCTCAAGTCTTATCTGCCACTGATACGACTCTACGTACACCGAACGTTTGCTTCCATCTAGAAACGAAAAATAAAACTACGTTGTGGGTATGAAGTGGATAACTTTGCATGGTATCGAGAGCTAAAATATGAAAGTAGGTGCTGTTATCATAAAGTTAGAATATATTACTAAATATTATAAATAGCGAGTGTGGAATAATGATGGGTCGATTAATGCGGAATTGTCGTAGGCAATTGTTAACAAGACCGATAGTCGTCATTGCAATTTCATATGAGGGAGAGGCATAAGCTAACATACTTTCTCTTCTTGGATCATATGCACTTATGATTGGAACTCTAGCAAGCATCCGCAACTACTAAAGATCATTAAGGTAAAACCCAACCATAGCATTAAATCATCAAGTCCCCTTTATCCCATACGCCACAACCCCCTCACTCGGGTTTATGCTTCTGTCACTCAAGCAACCCACTATAAGTGAATCATGAACATATTGCAACACCCTACAGCGGGAATCCCTCACGCTTGTGCGACACGGAGGGCACAATAGGACAACACCAAAATAAAACATATAACTCGTACCAATCTAGATCATCAATCAACCCGAAGACAAAGGATATCTACTCAAAACATCATAGGATGGCAACACATCATTGGATCATAATATGTGGGATAAAGCACCATGTTCAAGTAGGGATTACAGCGGGGTGCGGGAGAGTGGACCGCATAAAATAGATGAGGATGGTGATGTTGATGAAGACGATCACCGCGGCAATGATTCCCCTCCGATGGCACTCGGCCGCAGAGAGAGAGGAGGAGAGGTTCTCCCCCTTGTGCGTCCTCCTCCGTGGCCTACCCCCTAGATGGGGAGAAGTTCTCCCTCTGGTCCTTGGCCTTCATGGCGATGATGGACCCTCCGGGATCCTCCTCCATGGCCTCCGGTGATGATGGCCCCCTCCGGCAGGGTGCTAGAGAGGGCCTAGATTGATTTCTCGTGGCTACAAAGGCTTGCGGCGGTGGAACTTCCGATCTAGGTTATTTTATGGAGGTTTCTGTATTTATAGGAGAGGATGGCATCGAGAACAAGTCAGGGGCCCCCACAAGGAGTCCATGAGGCAGAGGGGCGCGCCCCAGGGGGTGGGCGCGCCCTCCACCCTCGTGGGGCCCACGGGACTCCCCTCGGGTAACTCTTCGTTCCAGTATTTTTTATATTTTCTAGAAAAATTCTCCGTCGATTTTCATCGCATTGCGAGAACTTTTATTGCTGCACAAAAACAACACCACGATAGTTCTGCTGAAAAGAGTGTCAGTCCGGGTTAGTTCTAATTAAATCATACCAAAACCACATAAAGTTATTGTAAACATGGCATGAATACTTCATAAATTATAGATACGTTGGAGACGTATCATGCTTTCTTTCTTCCAACTCCCAAAAGGGGTCCTGCAAAGATTGGACTATTTCAGATCCATATTCTTTTGGCAAGGAGATGGGGAAAATAAAAGATACAGGCTAGCCAAGTGGAGTGTGGTTTGTAGGCTGAAAGACCAAGGTGGCCTTGGAATTCATGACCTACAGGTCAAGAATGAGGCTCTCCTTAGTAAATGGTTGTTCAAACTTCTTACTGAGGATGGTGTTTGGCAAACCATACTGTGCAACAAGTATCTAGGCCACAAGGCGGTGTCTCGGGCATATTGGAAACCTGGCAACTCGCATTTTTAGGCTAGCCTAATGGCGGCAAAGAAACATCTCTTTCGCTTTGGGTCTTTTGCTATAAAGGACGGGTCGGATATTCATTTTTGGGAAGACATCTGGCTAGGCGGTGCCAGTCTCTGAGAACAATATCCAGCATTGTACAACATTGATCGCGTTAAGAATAATACTATTGCTTCGGTGCTCAGTCATCCCCGAATATTTCGTTTAAGAGGGATTTGACTTGCCCCCGACTTATGTCATGGCATAATGTTTTGTCCCGTCTGGATGCGATTAGCCTGATAGAAGGTCGAGATGTGTTTCGCTGGAACCTTACTACATCAGGGTCTTTCACCGTAGACTCTATGTATTGTGCGCCCACGCATTCTGAGGTACCGGTGAGTAATAATAAGAAAATTTGGACGTCGAAGACACCACTAAAAGTTAAAGTCTTCATGTGGTATCTTCATAGGGGAGTTGTGCTAACTAAAGACAACCTCATAGGTGCAATTAGCAAGGGAGTAAGAAGTGATGTTTTTGTACTCATGATGAGACAATCAGAAACCTCTTTTTCCAATGCAACTTTGCACGTTCTACGTGGTCAGTCATCCAAATAGCGTCAAGTTTATATCCGCCCACAAGTGTTGCCAATATTTTTGGTCATTGGTTGGACGGTATTTCAAATAGGTTCAAAACACTATTGAGGGTGGGAGCGTATGCCTTACTATGGTCGCCTTGTCTATGTAGAAATGATTTTTAATGACAAAAATGCTTCTCCTTTGCAGGCTATTTTCCGTTGTACGCACTTGCTTCGTACGCGCAGGTCCAACCGATGTTCAAGGCGGTGTGTACGTGGTTGGAGCAGGTGGCTACGGAGGTTTTTACCCAACATGGGTGGCGGCATAACCTCCGGATCGGTCCATCTCACCTTTCGACATAAGCACAATGTTGGTCTATAGGACTGTACTATTGCCGATTTGTCGGTTTTGTATTCTTTTGGTTGTCAGACTTTTGGTGTTCGGCTATGTGCATCCTAGTTATGCAGAGGCCGGGTGTTGCTCATAATGCTTTGTATCCACTTGATGCTACATTTTGAGTTAATAAAATCGCTCTTTATCGAAAAGGTGGTGATCCCGGTGAACGATGTTTAGCAGCAGCATCTCTACTACGACCTTGAGACCAGTGCACTTTGTGTGGCGTCCGACTCACGTGGTGTAAGCTTTCTTTGCATCATCACTGTATCCCTAGATGTGGCCACCGTGGGAAACTTGTAAGGTCTTGTACAATCACTAGTACAGAATCAGCCTTTAGTCTCGGTTCGTAAGGGCCTTTAGTACCGGTTCACCAACCGGCACTAAAGGGTGGGGACTAAAGGCCCCCCTTTAGTCCCGGTTCGTCACGGCCCGGGACCAAAGGCCTACCACGTGGCACGAGCCCGCGCAGGGGGCTGGGGGACCTTTAGTCCCGGTTGGTGACACCAACCTGGACTAGAGGTTTAGGGGGTTTAAGGTTTTATGATTTATGATTTATGGTTTATTTTTCCTTTTCATTTTGTGTTTTCCATTTAATTGTTTTCATTTCAAACATATTTTACGCTACTGCAGTCGCATGCCACTGCTACAACATACTGTACACGTCATATATATAATAGAATTTCTCGTACGACCAATCATATATCATATATAGAATTTCTCATATGACCATGCATATATATATATATATATATTAAAAAAAATTGGTATATACAATTTCTCCTACAATTTGCAGATCATTACATGCAAGCATTAGGTGTAATGGTATTCTCCTTTGGGATCTATGACCTAGTCAAGCAAAAATCCAGCAATTTCCTCTTGAATTGCTCGTACGCGGTCCGTTGGTAGGAGCTTATCCCGCATCTCCGCCATCTTTATTAAAAAATAAGATCAATATGAATATCTTAGTTGTGTGTATATATATTAGATCATGATAAAAAGAATTGTGAAATGTGTTCGCATACGTCAAGATTACTTCCAGTTTTGCTCCTTTCGGTCATAAAGCGAATGTTCTCGCAAACGTAGTATGCACATAAATTATTCCCCGACGCCTGCCTCATGCACTTTACGAGAATAGAATTCAATCAGATAATAATTAATCAGGCATGATAATGGTATTGAAACTAGAATTAAAGAGATGCACAGACGTAACTAGTACTACTTAATTACCTTGGGTCACACCCATTTCAGCTGTTGTTTCCATTCGCCTTTAACATGTTTAATGAACTTTTGCCAAACCCTGCCCGCCGACAAAGAAAATGAATAAAGGAGTTATTAATTAGTTGATATCAGGAAATGAACTAAAGAGGCCGACATAGTGCGATAATGATTGAAATACCTGTCGATCATTCCCCTCACGATTGCGTAATCATTAGTGTTTTTAAGTAGTGAGTCCAGTACTTGAAATTTTAACTCGTCAACTTCAATGATTAGCAGGATCCAGTGGAAACTGCATGCACACACGTTTGTATAATTAAGAGGGCATGTGCATAACTCATCAACTACACTTATTAACATCTAGTAAGCAAAAAACATAATTTGTAGTACAAGACAGTAACACTCACTTGAAGTTGTAAGGAAGTAATATTTCTTGTTGGGTATTTAGTCGCTTCAAAAACTCTAGCAAGCTTCTCTCTGTGTCTTTTCTCGACGTCTCACGTGACCATGTCTCTTCATTAATGGTATTTGGGGTCAATGAACCTAATGCCATAGCGTCCTTCTCTTTTCATTTCATACATCTTCATTATGCATAATACCACAGAAAAGAATATAGTGAGGATACTTACAGGTAATGAACGAGCACAACTAGAGACTTAAATTACATAAAGAAATCACTTACAGACAATAGCAACTGACGATAGATTTGTAGAGTGCGTCTTGATTGAATAACTGAAAAAGTTCTTGAAGTTCAATCCACAGATCGTTTTCATGGAAGTAATGCTCTTCCTTGACTTTCACCATGAGGGATTCTCGCCTGGTCTTTACTTCTCTCAGGTACCACTCATGCAATTCGTACATTCTCGTTGATAGAAGTGGGATCTGCTCAGGCCTGACCATAGGTTGGCCGTGGACATATTTCCATGCTACTTCGTCATCTGTAATCCCAGGGATAGGCTCGATCTCTAGGAGTTCATAAATAGTGACACCGGCCTCTTTAGCCATCCTTTTATGCTCGTCGGTTATTACCAGCTGATCGACGGTACTCACATGCTGTTGTACAATGAGCGGGGGGATCGATTGCACTGCCTGTTCTCCCAGCTGGGCCACAGTTTTCCCGCATTTTGTACCTGCAGCTTGCCTCGAGCACGAGCTCGACTCCTTTTTTTGTGCACGATATGACTTCTTAATAGAGCGCTCATAGTCTTAGTCCCTTCTATTCACAGCCGGTTGAACATTATCAATAAAGTGTTGTATCACTTCTTCGGGTATGATCTCCTTTGGCGGGGGCGGTTTCGGTGCAAAATGGGCCTGAACTTCGGCATGCACTACGACATTGTTTTCCTTGTCAGTCAAGTCGTAAGGCAACTTTGGAAGTTCCTTGAGGCTTGGACCATATCTGAATTTCTTGCATGTTGTACTGCTAGCTGTCGTAGTTGCGGTGCCTCTCTTCCGTTGTTGCTGAGGCGGCAAAGCCCACTAAGGCGGCGGAGACGGCTGACACGATGCCGGACTTGGAGGATGAGTCGGCTGATGTGGTGGTGGACTTGGAGGAGGAGAAGTCGGTTGACGCGATGGCGGACTTGGAGGAGGAGGAGTCGGCTGATGCGGTGGCGGACTTGGAGGAGGAGCCAGCTGACGCGACAGACTCGGAGGAGGAGTCGGTGGCCTTGGAAAGACGATGCAATCCGTTCTCCATAGAAGTGATATGACGTATGGCCTCTCTTAGTGTGCGCTCCTCGTCACCTCCATGAATGTCAAGCTCTGGCTTGTTATAACCCTACATCACTCCATCCACCCCGACACGAGAATAGCCAGCTGGAATCGGATTGCCATGGAAGGATGGTTCAGGGGGATTTGTTAAAGCATAGTTGTCCGCCGCCTTTATTGATATGTTCTTCACATTAATGTGTAGATCACAAGGTGTCGCACGTTGGATATCATCCACGGGGTATCTAGCTAGCAGTGCATCATCGGCCGGGGTGGAACCCACGCTGCTTCTCGGCATAGATGGGACGGTGCTATCCAATGCTGGATTTGCTTGCTGCCGCCGCTGAGACGCCCTTTCTTGGCTAAGGGAGTCAATCTGCTCCTGCTGCCGCCTAAAAGCGCGTTCCAACTCCGTGTGCTTTGATTCTAGGCCTTGAAGGCGGACTGCTTCCTCCTTCCTCTGCTTCTCCTCCAGCTTCCTCTTCTGCTACTCCTGCTGCTTCTTTCTTGCATGACTTCTATAATTGGCATTCCAATCCGCAAACCCCTCAAACCACGGAACAACGCCTTTGCCTCGTGTTTGTCCCGGGTGTTCAGGATTCTTTAGGGCGCACTTAAGCTCGTCGTTCTCTCCATTGGGTGTGAACGCCCTGTTTGAGCCTCTTCTATTGCAACAAGTAAAGCGTCGGAGGCTTATTTAAGACTTGCCGCTCCATAACCAGCCGTTTCTCTGGGTCCAACTTCCCCCCATGCGCATAAAACCAAGTCCTGCACCTAGGTGGCCCAACTCAATGTAACTGGAGTGACCCCTGCTGCAATCATCTCTTGCTCGGCGAGATCCCACTTAGGCCAGGCGAACTGGTAGCCACCTGGCCCCAGCCGATGGTGCCACTTCTTTTTTGCAGCATTAATCTTGTTTATTCTCAACCATTCTTGAGCTGCTTCCGATTCCTTGAACTTCATGAAAGCGTCCCAGTGCTCTCTTGCCTTCACCAGTGCTCCTTTGAATTCTGGAGTCTGCTTTCCATCTTGGACGTACGCGGCCCATTTTTTTCTTGTGGTTGTTGAATGCTATCGCCATCTTCTTAAGAGCACTCTTCCTGACTGTCTCCCATTGTGCATCTGTGAAATGATCTGGTAGGGTGAAATGTGACATGAGCGATTCGCAAAGCAGATCTTTTGCTCTTTCGGACACAAAACTAACTCCTTGATCTCCCTTTGCTGGCTTATTCCATTCTTGAACGGAGATCGGGATTTGGTCCCTAACAATAACTTCGCATTGACGAGTAAACTTGTCTGCATTCTTCTTAGTTTCAAGTGGTTTGCTAGTTGTTTTCATGGCATCGATTTTGTACCTTACACCATCCTGCAACTTTTTAGCCGGGCCTCGCACTGCCCTGCTTGTAGAAGATTTGTTCGATCCGGAGGGTTAAAAGAAGAAAGATCGATCCATTAATATATATATATATATATATATATATATATATATATATATATATATATATATATATATAGGACAACACTATTCTAATCACAGGATTAGAATAACTATTTGGATCACGGCGTCCTATATAGGAGCCAAGCGAGATCCTGCCGAACTCCCGAACCGATAAAGTGGGACGAAAAAGAAATAAAAAACGATCTCCACCCACCCCGACCACTCCACCCTCTGATCCCCATCCTCACCTTATCCCCACCTTCCCGGCCCCCTCCCGATCGCCACGCACTCTCCCGCCAGGATCGCAGCGCCCGTCCCACCCACCCGGCCGCCGCCACAAGCCAGCTTGGCCGGAGCCCCATGACCCGCGCCACCGCCCGACCAGCGCCCGCCTGGCAACCTCGCGAAGTCGCGGCCATCCACCGACCTCCTCCCGCAGACCCCGCAAAGCAAACCCAACGCCTCCTCCCATAACCCCTTGCCATGAGGCCTCCGCTTTAAATCCAGCTAGACTACCCACCACAGCTGGCACCTGCCCCATCCCGCAGCCGCCCTCGGATCCCCTCGCGCCGCTGCCGCCTCCTGGATCCCAAAGCTCCGCGACTCCGCCATCATCCAGCTAGCCTCACTGGCGCCGGTTGGAGTCCTGGATCCCCACCGCAGGACCCCGCATGCAGACGCCGTGCTCTCCCACCGCCGCCAGCCGCCGGTGCTGTACCTCACCCCCGGTTCCTCCATTCTAGCCATGTGCGGCCGTTCAACAAACTGACCAACACCTCACGGTTCAGTTCCGCGACCAGTGTAACCGCCCGGATTGGTCAAGTCGCAACCCCCCTATGAGAAGCTTGACGACGGCCTCCCTCGATCCAGCGCCATGCCAATCAGTCCAACCGCCGCTGTGGCTGCAGTCCAGCCTCTCCTAGTCCCCTCTACTGCCTGGGATCAGGCACCGATTTTCTACCTCAAGGACCAGCCAGCCGTTCAACAACACTATCTGGCGTCGTCCAAAAAACTCACCTGGCTACCCAGCACATGACGCCCCCAAGGTCCATTTTCTAAGTGATTTTCTAGTGTGAAGTTCAGACGTACTTGCATATGCAAAAAAGTTGGTGTTGTGATATGTTGGTTCATTTTCACAGGTCTTTTAATATTGGAAAACATGAGTTTTCTTCTCCAAAATGCATCAACAACGTGGAGTGCTAATTCCTCTTGGGTGCTTCACCACCATGACGGACCAGCTCGTCCTATTTTGCACAAGAAAATCACACAAACGTTTTTAGGCGGAATGCAATTCAAAGATAATGGGGAAACAAGGTTCAAAGATATTTTTTTTGGGTACATTCAGAGAGCATTTTCAGTGCACTGTAGCCAAATCCGCTCTGAAGGCCAAACTACTGACGTTTGGATGTGTTTTATTTTACACAAACAAAGTTGCTAGCGCTAGTAGATCTTGGGATATGGGCACACACTGAAGAAGACGAAAAAGAAAATGGTGAGTTAGAGATTGCAAGTGGTTTCTCAAAGGATAAGATCCTTTTGGTTTTATATAGAGAACACCTAGTGGGGGTAAAAGAGCATCGTTTTGTCCAAAATTCACCAACCAATTTTTTGCTCTGTTTAAACGTTTGCGTCACAGACTAAATTCTTGATTGTTTCTTTATGTTTGAGCATCTGACTTGAGTTTCATTTGTGAGACGATTTGCTGACAATAATTTTGTCTGTTTAGTAATATGTGTACAATTTACTGTATATAAATAAAAATCTAAGAAATTTACTCAGCAGTTGATTAAAAACCTGTGTGATGTGGCGCTAATGGTGCTTGTACAAGGTTGTATTTAGGAATAGTTTAAAAAAGTTTAATAAGCAAATGGGTTTTCTCTTGTTTCTAAAAAACAAAGGTTCAAATTTGAATAATGGGGAAGTTCAAATATTTAGTACAAAACGAAGAAGCTCATATTACATAAATAGGGAAATTAAAAAAGTTTATAAAAATATATATTTTCCATTTCTAAAGAAACCTAGAAGACATAGATTTCCCCAATACTGAAGATTAAAATCAAGAAAGTTCAATTTAATAAATAAAGAGTAATTCAATGTATATAAATAAAACTCAGGTTATCTCATTAATAGAGAATAAAACCAAGAAGTTCAATTTGAAAAAGTGGAGAAGTTTGATATTTATTTAGAAAAAAAAATTTCTTTTTAATAAAGAATAAAACCAAGAAGTTCAATTCGAAACAATGAAGAAGTTCGATGTTTCCAACAAAACTCCAATTTTCACATTTCTAAAAATACATAAAAGAAGTTCAAATTTAAAAATGGAGTGGCTCGATGTCTATCAAAAAGTTGGATTTTTTTTTCATTACTAAAAGAAATAAAACCAGGAAGTCCAAATTAAAAAGATGGAGAAGTTCGATTATTATAGAAAACTCAAATTTTCTTGTTATTAAAGAATGTAAACAAGAAGTTCAAAAATTAAATAACAAGAAGTTCAACTTTTAAAAATAGAGCGCTTCAAATTTCATAAAATAAATTAAGAAATAAAAACAGGAAGTCCAAATTAAAAAGATGGAGAAGTTCGATGATTATAGAAAACTCAGATTTTCCTCGTTATTAAAGAATGGAAACAAGAAGTTCAAAAATTAAATAGCAAGAAGTTCAACTTTTAAAAATAGAGCGCTTCAAAATTTCATAAAAAAGATTAAGAAATAAAACCAGGAAGTCCAAATTAAAAATATGGAGAAGTTCGATGATTATAGAAAACTCAGATTTTCCTCGTTATTAAAGAATGGAAACAAGAAGTTCAAAAATTAAATAACAAGAAGTTCAACTTTTAAAAAATAGAGCGCTTCAAAATTTCATAAAGAAGATTAAGAAATAAAACCAGGAAGTCCAAATTAAAAAGATAGAGAAGTTCGATGATTATAGAAAACTCAGATTTTCCTCGTTATTAAAGAATGGAAACAAAAAGTTCAACTTTTAAAAATATAGCGCTTCAAAATTTCATAAAAAAGATTAAGAAATTCAGATTAATATTCATAAAGAACTCAGGTATTTTCACATAACCGAGAGAAGTTCAGCTTGATAACTGCCAGAAGTTCACGTACTACAGGGTGTGCATTTTTTATTAAAAAGAATAAAAAAAGCAAAGACTAAAAGTTTGTTGATATAAGTTCAAGTTCTCCGTCGGAGAAAGTAAAAAAAAATATTGTGAGAGAGGTTTATACAAAAGAAATACCATTTGTGTAACACTTGACGAATGGATGAGAAAATTACAAATGAAAAATACGTCATAGAAGTTCAACATGAAAACAGCAGGAAGTTCACTTACTACACTGAATGAATATCAGATGAAAAACTTTTAAAATCATCGCGAGTATGAAAAAATGATCAACACGGGGAAGTTGCGTGTCTACAACAGCTTTCCATCAGTATATCACTTGCTCAATTTTGGTGAGTGGATGGAGAGCTACGAGCAGTGGATGGAGATCTACGAGCAAAAAAATCACGTGAAAAACAGAGTGAAGTTCAAGTAGAAACGCCGAGAAGTTCAGGTTCTTCACGTGGTGCATTTTCGAAGAATCTGTTTCGCGGTAAAGGCAGAAAGAATGATCTCGCCATTTTCAAAATTACTTGAAAACGGCTAAGAATCACAGAAAACCATCAACATGAAAAAGTTTCGCATTTTCCTTAGCTTTTCGACGGTATATTATTTGCCCCATTCCGATAGTTTGTAGAAATTACAGCGAAAATACGTTTTTCCCCATTTTTGAAACTGACTTAAAACCGTAAAGAGTTGGGGGAAACAATACATAACAAAAAGTTTTGCATTTTTTCAAGCTTTCCAACCCCAGATCGTTCGCTGCATTCGGACGCACGGTTAAAAAATTAGCTCGAAATTACGAACTCGGTGCAACTTGGACCGCTTTATAAATCACTTTTAAACCATTCAAAAATAGAAAAACTTTCAACAGGAAAAAGTAGCGCATTTTCACGAGCTTTCCAACGCCATATCACTTGCCTCAATTGGTTTAGCCGTTTAGAAATTACATTGAAAATACCAACTCGGCTATTCGGTTTGCGAAATTTTACGATTTTCCAAATTACTCTTTATCCATAGGGAATTAGAAAAAACTTTCAACATGTCGAAGGAGCAATTTTGTAGCAGCTTTCCAACGCCATATTATTTACCTCATTCCGATAAACGGTTTAGAAATGCGATCGAAAATACGATTTACATATTTTGTACGAAGAAAAAATGGTTTTCAAAACTGCTCTTAAATCGCTAACATTTTGCCAAAAAATTAACTTGGGTCATGATACTGGTGTCCATAGCTTTCCAACGGTATATCGCAAGCCTCATTTGGACACCTTTTAGCTTAAGTTCAACCTAGTACTCGGAGAAGGTCAGGCGCATTACTCGAGAAGTTCAGGTATATATATATTTACTCGGAAATACTTGTCATCAAAATGGATAAAAGGGGATGTATCTAGATGTATTTTAGTTTTAGATACATCTCTTTTTTATCCATTTTGAGGACAAGTATTTTCGAACGGAGGGAGTATATATATATATATATATATATATATATATATATATACGAGATGGTCTATTACGCTAATATTAGCGTAATAACTATTCTCGCACACCACTTCCACACTGCACGTTGAACGCAAGTGCACGTTATTCTTTAACCAAGTGTGCTTGCGGTACTCACACGAGTGAACTTCTCGTCGGAAAAACCGCACACGTTATTTTTTGCATCTTATTTTTGCTCTAATTTTTAACCATTTATCGGAAAGAGGCGTGTAATATACCATTGAAAAGCTATGGATTAGGCGCAACTTCGACATGTTGAATACTTTCCGAGATCCCACACGGTTTAAGAGCAGTTTTGAAAATGGTGCGGCAGATGACGAGTGGCAGCGAGCGTTTTTTCGCGTTTTTTTCTAAACTGCTTGTCGGAATGAAGCAAATGATACGCCATTGGATAGATATCGTCAGGGCGCATCTTTTTCATATATAAATCTTTCTCTAATTCGTTACGGTTTAAAAGCAGTTTCAAATTTACTAAATCGCGGAATTCTGTTTTTCAAAAAAATTCAAATTTTTGGTACTGTTTTCGCTCCAGTTTTTGAACCATTTGTCGAAACGAGGCGTGTGATACGCCGTTGGAAAGTTATGGACGAGGCGCAACTTTCATATGTTGAAATATTTTTGAGATTCCTTACAGTTTTAAGTTAATTTTGAAAATTGTGCGGCACACGACGAGTGGCAGTGGCCGTTTTTCGCAAAAATTTTGCAAACCGCTGGTCGGAATGATTCAAACGATACACCGTTGGAAAGATATCGACGATACGCAACTCTTTCATGTAGAACACTCTCTCTAATTCTTTACGGTTTAAGAGGAATTTCGAATTTACCGAAATGTGGACACTCTATTTTTCGCGACACCCAAATCGACGTGCGTACTTCATCCGACTGAAAACCGCACTGCATCGGATGAAAAACCGCACTGCATCAGACGGGTAAGAGAACTGCATGGTTTCTTTTATTCAAACATATTTTTTTCAAGGACAAGAAAGTAGAGTGCACTTCACATCGGGTGTAAATAAACTGCAGCACTATCAAGAAGTGAACCGCATTACTTTTTTTCGCTTTCGTAACATTTTTTTTGCACTGACATGATGAACAACATCATACGGCCGACCGCACTGCTTCGGACGGAAAACCACATCGGACGGACAAGCACACTTCATGATTTCTCTTGTCGGACGTAAATTTTTTTAAGACGAGCGAGTGAATCACGCTTCGCGTCGAACATAAGTGAACCTCAATAGTATCGAGAAGTGAACCTCATTATTTTTTTGTCGTTTACATGACATATTTTTTGCACTTCACATCGGTAGGTAGTGAACCGAGCATACCGAAAAGTGAACCGATTAATTTTTTATTTTGCCTATTCTTTTGTGTTTTTATTTTTGGGTCTAAGTGAACCTCAAGACTCTTGAAAATGAGCATAAGCACTCTCGAAAGTGAACCACACCGCTCTTTTTAGTATTTTAAACTTCTTCAACGAACACGACGTAAACATTTGCAAATATTTTTTTAAATGAAGTGTACTAAGCGAACAAATTTTCATCTACATGTACACACAAGACACCTGAACAAAGAAACCAAATTGAACATCATCTCCGGGTTCAAATGAAACAAAAATCATGCACAACAATATAGCCAACAGCTCGCCAAAGATTATTTGGAATTTTCAAATGAACCACAAACAAAAACACACCACAAAGAACCCGTGCATACAAGAATCACTTTTTTGCAGTGCACTCTTTTTTTCTATTTTTTGGAATCGACACGAGGTGGGAGGCTTGCAAAGTGTTGCCGCCACACCGCATGCCTCGTGGAGCCGGACTACAACTCCGCTGCGTCTTTGCGTCGTCATCGAGTGGTGAGGAGGTCCTGCTCAATGCGCTGTTAAATCGAGGCATGTATTGCTTGGTCATGTTTCAGGTAATTTTTACTGTACTCCCTGAGAAGTGTGGATTTACCTTCAATGGACTGCGCATTCAAGCTACAGAACTGCTTTTGCCCGCACAAACAATTTTGTGCGCCGATGGACTATACCGACGGCCGACACGACCTGCATCGGGGAGCGACCTGTACTGCATCAGTGAAGAACAAGAGAGGAGCAGAGGTGAAAGAGAGACGAGGCTATCGTGCACACCGGCGTCAATGAACTACAGGAGGCGTCAACGTGCTGGCCACGCAACACAGATGGCTAGAGGACCTCGCGCTGGCCACCCAGCTGCCAAAGTACTACACACGCACGTGCAACAAACTGCATCACCACTGGGGTTGCATCGTCGTAGCGACCCGCAAGGCTGGATAGGAGCAGCTTGAGTTGATGGAGCGATGCCAGTGATTTGCTATAGAGGCGAGGCGAGCGAAGACTTCCTGGAGCTGGCGAGACGAGGCGCTGCCACTGTCGTTGTCAACGAGTTACTGGAGCGCATGCCCGGGCAAATGGAATCACACACCATGAGCAACCAAACTGTAGCGTCATGTGGGCTGCATCGCGACCGTCGGTGGCTCCGGCCAGGGAAGGAGGAGCTTCGGGGAGGCAGCCGTGGAAACCAAACTGCAGTGGGCCAGAACCGAAGCTGCCGGGACGGCGCCTGAGCACCACAGCTGCCGCTCAAGCGGGATGGGGAGTTCTTGCCAGTGATCACAAGATTCCATCTCCACTGCATGACCAAGTAAATGCAGATCGGGAGGCCCTCCCTTGGGGGACAACCAAAGTTGAGGAATGGTGGGGTGGGAGGCTGAGAAGGCCACGAGGCAAGATGAGCAGGGAGGGGAGCACTGTGCTGTTGGGTAGGCCACGGCGGGGCGACAGTAGTGGATCCGCACTTGCCAGCCGAGGGGTGGCTGGTCGCAGCCATGAGCAGGGAGGGTGGTGATGCCCGAGACGGGAGGAGCCTGAAGATGGGAAAGCAACCATGGGCGGCACGCCGGATCCACGCCGGCAACCCACTGGAACCTGGGCGGGGCTCATGGATCCGAGCCGATTAGGAGGGAGGGGGTGGAGGGCGACGTGACCGGGGAGGAAGGAAGTTGGGGAAGAGGGAGGCGGATCCATTGCCACAGGATCCCACGGCAGCCTACTAGTGAAGGGAGAGGGAGCCCATGGTGCGGAGGAAGTGGTGGTAGCCGCCACGAGGCGGCGGTGGTGGCAGGCAAGCGACGTGGTGGTGGCGGGGTGGGCGGGCGGCGGGTGGTGGCAGGATGGGCGGCGCAAGGTTGTGGTCGGGCGGGCGGTGCGGTTGGTCGCCGGAAGGTGGAGAAGGGAGGGCGTCGTTGGGGAGAAGAGGTCACAGGCGGGGGCGTGAGAGGTGGGGAAGGTGGAGGTAGTTTTTTCTTTGTTTTATGCAGTTCGGCTGTTTTTGCGTCCATAGTCTTGGGCGGTGGGTAGAGTAATTTCTTCGGTGGTAGCAGAATAAGATGGTGTTAGCAGAATAAGGTCTTAAAGGGTGTTATCGTAATAGACTCACCCTATATATATACAACCGTTCTATTTTACTAATATTAGCAGAATAGTTATTCTGATAACACTTCCACACTGCACGCTAATGTGTTTAAATCAAGGCTGCCTTTTACGCTATAATCGCAATGCTTCACGGGAGAACCGCTTCATTTTCTGGCGGTCCGCCCGCATTTTCTGTGTGGAATCGGGTGTTGCGGGATGATTTAAGTTGTTTCTGGATCTCATTTGACCTTTATTCTTTGTAATTTACAGGAAAAGCGACTAGAATGTTTGCAAATCGAGCGATTTGGCGGATGAGCTTTCTCTGTTCGTTCATGTTCGCGTCGTATGCGACTTTTTTGTGCTCGGATGTTGTTTGTTAGTAGGAATTCTTTGATTGCGTTCGTTTTAATCGGTTCGTTTACTCTATAATTTGTTCAATTTTTGGGAGTTAGTTTTCAATTCCTGTGAATTTGATTGTGTGGGCGGGTGAGCTTTGTCCACTCCTCTGTTCTTGTTGATTTTTTGGATTTTGTGCGTAGATGTGTTTTTGAATCTTGTAATTACTGTCACTGTTGGTTTGAATTTATTGTTTTGCTGGTATAATCCTCATTTTTTGAATTGCAATTTTTAAATAAAAGTTGATGTTGTTCGTCTAGTTGCCGTGTGTTCCATGTAATTTTTTGCGGGGTATTTTTCGATAGTTTAGTGGTTGGACTATTTTTAGGCAAGTTATGGAAGAGCGAGTGAATTGGCACCTCTGTTAGTCTACCACATGTCTGGATTTCTACTGCTTTAATTTTATTGTTGTAGTTCTAGTGCACTGCATTTTCGTTAGTAGTGTACTTCGTTGTAGCTGCATTACTGTGGTCATGGCAGCTTATGAGATTTCTCTTTTCTTAAACTACATTCTGTGTTTTAGAGGACTGCATAATATGAACTTTCGTGCTACATTAGCAGTATGGTTAATCTTCTATTCTGCTATTAGAATAGATGGTCCATTATATGCTTGTGTTAGCTGAATAGTTATTATGACAATTTTTTTGAACATCATATGTTAACTGCAAAGTTTCGACCATTCGCATTGCATTGTTACTTTTCAGAGGACTGCTTTTTTATATATTTAGGACCGCACTGTGTTTGAGAGAACTGCATTACTGCCAGCAGCAACTTGTCTAAAAAGGGTGATAAAATGATGTAGATGAGGTTGCATACTTTAAATAGGCATCGTTCAAAGTGTCTGATGGACATAATTTTAAAAGCATACAACATAAGCAAAGCATTAGAAATATGCCACTGATGGCTTACTTCATATTAGACAGCCTATAGTGCAAATATTGTAATCTTCAGGGAGTCTTCTTCTTTGTAGAAAAACACCATGGCCACTTCTCCGACCTCAAAGCCATTCTGGGAGACAAAATCTTTCCAACCAGTAGTTATGTTGATGCAGTCTTCAGAGTCTATGTGGTATTCAGCTTGCATGTATGCATACCCATTCTTGTGTTGTGTCTCCAAAGTAACCTTCCCTAAACTCGGAGCAGGAAATTTTATTATGGATGGCAGTTTCTGCATTTTGGCATGGATGGAAAAAGAATGTTTATAAGTAAACAGAAAATATTTTTCTTTATACTTAGGATGATGTGTTTATGTTGACTTAAATATGTACATATATATATATATGACTACTATTTTATGAAGTAGTTGCAATGTATGAACAAACTTATATACGAAATTGACCTCTAGTTTTACTAGGATATATATTATACTATAACATGTTTGTACTGCAAGGTCCTTTACAGTGTACTTCGCTAGCATGTTAAGAGAACTACAACACTAATCTACTGACCCTCTTTTTTGGTCGTGTGTTGGGGTTCTGATCTAACTAGTGTTGATACCAGGTGTGGTACTGAAGAAAAATAGGTGGAACTATCTAGTCTTAATAGCTAACAAATCTGAAGAACAATACAAATTATGTTTGTATTTGTTGACACTACTGAACAAATTGATGGAAATATACATTCAGATGTGGATTTGCAACCTAGATTATGTCAAAAATTGTGAGGGAAAAAACACACCAACTTTCCTGTAGGTCTGCTGGTGTGAGGCGATGAAGAAATGGTGCCCGACACCCCCTGTTGGTTATCATCAGGCATCCGAGCATGCTGCGCCACTCGGTGTTGGTGAGCTCTAGACCCTCTGTGTACACGCATGTGTCCACTACCAGCGCCATCTTTGCCAAACACCCACACTTACAGTCCATGGCGGGTTGAATGGAATTTCATAAAACAACTGGGGATGGGAGGAACCCTAGATCTACGATTGGAAGAAAAAGAGGAAAGGGGGAGGAGTTGTGTGAGTCTGGAGCACGAATGGATAGGTTTTTATGCAACCAATTGAGCAACGGAAGTAATAAATGTTGTGGTTGGTGTTAGGTGGTGGATTGATTCTGATTCAGTGTACACGAATGCATTTGAGAAGCAACAGGACTGCTTACTTGAATATAGTGAACTGCATTGTCGTATCACAACAAACTGCGGAACGCGTGGTTGGGCCTGTCTTTGTGGAGTGGTATGTGGGATTTTTTTATTTTCAGCAGGCTCTCTTTTGCCTGTTGGGCCTGTGTTTGGGGAATGAAGACGTATTCGGCCCAAGTCGGCCTGTCGGCCTGGTGGTTCCCGGTGCGCTATGTGTGCGCCCTAATGTTTAGTCCCACTTGCCCTCAGAGGGCGCGCTCGACCTGTTTATAAGCACTGGCGAGGCAGCAGTATCGAACTTCTTTGGTTACTTATTTGGGCGCTTATACACGGCGCTCGCTGCTCTATGCTCTCTGACATGTGGGCCCACGTGTGCCCGGCCCCATGCATCGTGCCTCAGAACGACTCGCCTGTTGTGGGCGCAGATCTACTACGAGACTGGCTGGGGCCTGGTTGCACCTGGGTGGTCAAATTTTTTTCTTTGTATTTTTTCGTCTTGCATATTTTTTCAAATGTAGGGGCGTGCACTACTTAGTAAATCATTTGTGCACTGCATTGATCATGTTTTTGTACTGCATGTGCACTGCATGCGTCCTATTTGCGCACTGGATGTTCGTCCATTTTGTGCACTGCTCGAATCTAATGATACATAAGCAGACAACAGAAAGCAAATGATCACAAGCATTCTGTATGACAAGTTCATCACCAGCAAACTAAGTTCAACAGAAAGCAACCTAACATAATCAAAGTTGATCATTACAAGAGATTCTGCATGACAAGCAAACTAAGTTCAGCAAACGCAAATGATCACAAGAAAACTAACGATACATGAGCAAACAACAGAGAGCAAATTTGATGATAAATCTAAAACGACGCTAGAAATGTTGGCTCTTGGCAGGCACCGTCTGCTTCTTCACCAGACAACATCTCCCCATCCCGAGCTGCTCCTGGCGCGCTTCTTGGGGGGCTCCTCCTTCTCCAGCTTTGCACGGTGAAGCCCGTCCTGGGTGAGGGTGATGCGGTTCCATATCTCGTACGCTGCATACGCGTCCTTTGTCACAGACTCGATGTGCCCTCATGGATGAGGCAGGTGGTGGCCCAGTAGCGTGTGTTCATCGTTGGTGATCTTCTTCTTCATGTTGTCGTAGTAGTCGCCGATGAGCATGCCGGAGGCGTCTCCAAGGAGTCCAACTCCACGCTTGCCTCTGGCACCCTCCACTCCTTCTGGATGTCGACGAAGTTGTCGACCTCCAGATTGACGCGCTCTAGCCTGGTTTTGTCGCCGTCAATGGAGAAGCCAACAAAGGTGTACCTGGGGTCGGCAAGGAAGTTGTCGAAGACGGTGCACCTTTCAGTGGCGCTCAGTTGGAAGAGCAGCACCGGCTGAGTCTTGTCGACGGAGAGTTAGATGAGGGCGGGTTTATGCGTCGCTTCAGGCTCGTTGTTGTACTCGAGATCAATCCTGACGATCTTGTGGCGCTGGAGCCTGAGGTGGCGCTTGAACTGCGCGAGGGAGATCGCCATCTGCTTCTTGTCGTTGGTGTGGATGACGTGCAACTTAGTGTTGCTGTGGGCCTCCACGTCCCTGTACAAGACGGAGAATGCCATCGTCGGTAGTAGGGCTTGGTGTTTTCTGTGGAGATCGATGTGATGGAGCGATTTGGTGGCAACACAATGGATACTTGTGTTGTTGTGGATGAGAAGGCCTTTCGCAGGGGTCTGAATTTAAGGGGGGGTGGGATGGCCGCATCAGATGAACTACACGATCTCGCTGAAGATGCGGTTGTGCAGATCATGGGTTGGTGTTGTGTCTGTGATCGTGGGTTTGTGGCGATGGAACCACTGGGATTGGGTGGTTGTATGCGAACGTGGTTTTTTAACGTAGTTTTATTTTATTTTTTATCAGTAAAAATGTTTTAACCACCACTTTCTGTGCGAACGGGAATTTGTCACGTTTATATGTATCGTACGTGTTCACGGAACTGCATTGCTTATCATACCACACTGCATCGTCTAGCAAAAAGCATTGCATTTTGTCTATAGGTGCGTATTGCACCGTTTTTTTATGTCGCGTCATCTTTGCGACCTCTGGAAAAAAGTACAATGTATTCCGCAATTTTACGAGTATTTCGCTGTGGACTAGACCGTGTATTTATTGATGCATGTAATCCAAAACTGAATTGCTTATTATACCGCACTGCTTCGTCTAACCAAATGCACTGCATTTTTCTAGAGTTGCATACTGCATATGTTTTTGCGTGTACTTCCTATAGTCCCTGGCACGGGGGGGGGGGGGCTTTTTGTTGTGGCACTTATTTGAAGGTAGACTTTTTTTGGACATGTTATCTTAACACGCGCGCTGTTTTTGAATTTAATTTTTTTTACAAACTGCATGTATTTTATTTTGCTTTACTGTCTGAACTTCATTGTTCTTCATAGAGAACTGCATCATGTGCATTTCGATGTAGTCCGTCTTATTTAGCTCGGCTGTTTTGGGCCGGCCTGTTTTATGTAACCCTTTCCCATGCGGGCCTCGTACGTGTCCCTCCCAGGCGATCCCATCGCTCCGCTCACAGGGAAAGAGACCGAGAAGAAACCTCTCTCCTCTCTTGCAGTGTCTCCCGAAGCATCTCTCCCTCGAGCAAAATCGTCGTCGCCCGCGGAACCGCCACCCCCAATAGGTCCTAATTCTTGCATTCCGCGTCGCCGTCCGCTCCGCCGGCCCTTCCCGCTCTCCATGACCCTTTCCCGTTCGTTCCATTTCCCCACCGCTGCTCATCCCTTTTTGTGGTACATTCCCCTTGGCCTTGGTCTTGATCGTCCCCTCATCTAGTTTTGTGATTCTCATAGTTCCTATTGCATTTTTTGCTTATGTATTTTTTCCATCAGCAGTCGATTTTATCTCGATTTGAAGTCGATACTCGTGTGTGCTCTCTAGGCAGAGCAAGGTGCATCTAGGGTTTCGTCGGATTTCGCCGATTTTGTTGCTTATATCTGTCACTTCGTCCTTGTGCTGCAGGCAAACGCCATGTCTTCGCCGAGAAGAGTGGGAGGAGGAGTTCAGGGTACGTGGACTGCTTATTTTTGGCGTTGTTTATTTTTTTTATGTTTATCTAGTTTCCTAATTCATCCTGCATATTTGTTTATGTTGTGTTAGTTGTTAGCGTTCCTTTGCATTATTTTCCATGTGATGTTTTGTAATTTCGGTTTCTGTTTTTTAATCCAGTAGGTGATTGCAGTGGTCATAATGACACACCAATTGGCTCTCGTTGTCCTGGTGGTAAGGATCATGGTGGTGAGGCAGGACATCAAGTGAATTCGCCAATTGAATCTTCTCCCGTAAGTGTGGCCCCTCCTTCTGGTATGTGAATGCTTTGTTTATATTGTGTATGTTGCTTACTTGATATTGTACAAATTGGCGTTGCCTTGCTGTATCTAGTCCGGCATTTTGTTGGGAACAAACATGAAGTTAGTGTATGCAGCACTGCATTTATATGTACGTGTGAACTCCACTATATGTATGTGTCAACTGCATTTTTGTTCTATTCAAGTTTTTTGTACAATGCATTAATTTTTTTTACCTTATGATTGGAGCACTGCATTTATATGTCTAAGTGTACTGCATTTGTTCTTTTTGTGCACTCTTTAACGACCATAGTTAAACTTCATTTTGACGTAGTGTTTGTTTTCCATGCTGGGGCGCCTGGGTTTGAGGAGGTTAATCAATTGATTGACCATTATTTTGCAGAGGGTGATGTTGGTGTGAGCTTTGACCAGAGACGTCCCGTCTTGTCTGAAACACAATCACAGTCTGTTGATGGTACAGAGGAAGTTACACAGGAGTGGATGGTCTCGGAACAGCTTCGTACATATGAATTGAACCAAAGCAAGAATAAGTTGGGGTTTGAAAGTGACTCAAAAGAGTGTGCGGAGAAGGAGAAGCAGAGGAGAGCTGCAGATGGTGCCAAGGGTGCCAAATTTCTCAAAGTGAAGCAGCCTGCTTTGAAGAAGAAGAGGCTGAGTTCTGTTGCTGAGGAAGGTGATACTCCTCGGCGGAGTCCACGTGTTGCTGGCATGAACAAGAATCTTGGTAAGAGAACTGCTGAAGCTGGTGGAAAGGATCCTCGGCGCAAGCGACTACATGTCAGTGAAGGTCCCAACTCTGACAATGATGACTTTGTTCTTGCTGATTTTGTGGGGGATGTTCATACTGGTAGACGCAAAGACTATGGTTCATCTAAGAGTCTACCCAAGCGTGTCCGTGATGATGGCGATGAAGGTGTTGGTGCTGACTCTGGCGAGGAGGCCGATGTTGTTCCAAAGGTTTGTTGAAGTGGACTGCATTTGTTTCCTTCATTGTTGTTCTATCTATGTTTTCTCTATCTCTTTTTTTATTGCTAATCTTCTAATGTGGACTGCATTTCCATTTACACAGAGGAAGAAGTATAGTAAGAGCAATGCAACTGAAGATGATGCCGAGGGAGATGATTCTCGATTTAACAAGACCGTACGTTTGTCGCTTCTCACTGTCTGCAAGGCTGCTGCTTTATTGAAAGATCCACACTGTAGTCGTGTTCGGGATGCTGGATTCGGTGTTGTCTTTGAACTGACAGTAAAGAAAAATGTGCCGCACATTCTTATGTGCTATCTGATGGGCGTGATTGACCCTGCCAACAGGATAATGGACTTTGGGAATGGTAGGGTTCTTCGAATCAATCGTGAAGCAATTCATCACATTTTTGATTTACCTATGGGACGTCACACTTCACCCATGCCTGCTGCTAGTGGCCATAATGACTCGTTGACTGCCCTCAAGGATGAGCTTGGCTTTGACCTTTCAAAAAGTATAGGTGCAAGGACTTGCTTGAGAAGCTGAAGGTGTTGGTGGAGGATGATGATCATGTGACCATTGATCTTGTTGTGAAGGTGTTCTTCCTGATACTTTACCAGAATTTGTTGTGCCCCGGGCCTGCAGTTTGTTTGGGCAGGGTTGCTGCAATGGTAGAGAACATGGATTATGCAGCTATGGCACAGATGGACTTTTGTCAGCTTGTTGTTGATGAGTTGCAGGCATTTGTGATGAGGTGGCAAATAGAAGGCAAAGAAGCGAAATTGTGTAGACGGTTGTAGCGACCCGACCTCAGACGGTCAAGCCTACGTATCTCATGCCATCCTCGATCAAGATGTCTTTGGCACACACAAGACATCAATGTATATATCAAAGTGCAATCACATGTATAAATAACGTAAAATGATATATACCTCATAATACTCGGTGAAACAATCAAACGGGTGTGGAGTCCCATCAACGCCATCGGCGGGTTGAGTGTAGACCATAACCTGTATATCGTAACTCTTACTCGTCGAGGAAATATACGCAACATGATACGTTGCAGCCGTGTAGGTCAAGACATTGAATGTACCGGCAAGATCACAATATGAGAAAGCAGATGATAAAACTATACTATATGCAATATGGCTTTATGGCTCAGATTCGAGTTTTGTTTGCGTAAAAGCTGGTTTTATTTTCCCTACATCAAAGGAATAAATGAAGTCTGTACTATGGAGTTTTCTATCATGACATGGTTCCGCCAACCGATGTCTCATAGCCCAAATTCATCATAAGTTGCCCACAATTATGTTATCAGTCCGGTGTTGAGAGTTCCGAGATAGATCCAAGTCCAGAGGCTCAAATTGTCCGTAACCGGGGACACGGCTAATCGATTAGGTTTTAACCCTCTGCAGAGGTTTGTACACTTTACCCGCAAGATTCGATCCCTCTCTTTACGTTCTCGCACTTCAGGGTGTTTGTAACAAGATGACCAAAACATGGTCTTCCAAGAGTTCCTCGACCACCGTCCGTGCCCATCCAATCCTATCGTAGTTCTACATCTGCTAGCACCGTCCCAGCCAGAGTCACCACTAAGGTCAACCAAGCGAGCCCATAATGACTTGCGGTTGCAGGTAAGCTTCCGCATGAAGTATTCTTCCGTCTCTTTGAGTCAGGTGAAGCTTTCCGCAAGATGTCATGGCGCTTCTCCATGCATCCCGGCCATCCATCGGTTTCTCCAGGTGCCCACAACCGTCCTTCACCCAAGAGTGTGTATTGAATTCTTGTCTCGAGTCTTGAAGTCTTGAGGCCTTGAAGATGCAGATCCTTGCAGATGCCATCATGGAGTTGTCGTCATTTACGTAGAGTCCTCCTTCTTAACACCACTCCCGAGCACTCATACAAACCCCGTCTACTATAGCGTAGCATTAAAATAAATGACGTCTCGGGCTTGGTAACAGGGTGATGGTTCCTACCTCATGCATACTACTCAACTACAAGAATTCAATATCACTACTGAGGGGTGGTTGCAAGGATGCCACTAAATGCAATAAAACATAGGTATGAAAGCATGGTCAAAGTGAACTTGCTCGGTAATACTTGATGAAGATAACAACTGTCACGAAAATGACTTGGTAGAACTAATCGACACTCCGTTGGAAATCTATATAGTCAAACATAGTATTCACATAAGCAAATATCCTAGAAAACAATTTTAGCACTCGAAATAACAATCAAAACAGCAAGGAAAATCAATAATAAAACTCAAACAAAATCAAAAGAAACTTCAAATAAAACTACAAAGAAAAACTACCAACGAAGATCTATGACTTTGCTACAAACATCTAATATAGTTTTGCCGTAAGTAAAAACTTAACAACAATTAAAATACTAAACTAATAAATTAACAGAAAATAAAATGTAAAATAACTAATTTAACAGAAAGTATTTTTTCCATAAAATTTTATTTGCAAAAAGAAACAAATAAAAAGCTTTTATAAAACTCTAACTATGACCTATAGAAGGTTTCATACAAAACTAAGGAAAATAAATTTTTAAATAAAAATAAAATTTTTCCTGTTGTCTAACAGAACACAACTAATTTTGTCAAAAGTGACAAAAAGAAATAATTTAAAACTAATAAAAACAATAAAGAAAAAGCTAAAACAGAACTAATAATAAAACAGTACTGTTTTGCTAAAAACCTAATTTAAATTAACCTAGAAATAAAATACTAAATACTAATGGATAAACAAAGGTCCTAGAGACCAGGAGCAAAAAGAATTAATTAAAACCTATTTTTAAACTCCCGGAATAAGCAAAACAAGATTTAATTGAAATCTGATCTAACTCAATTTTTATAAATCCAAACATAGACAAATTATATATTTTTGGAAACTACAAGAAAATTGTGATCTAACGCAAAAAGAATCAGCATCATTGGACTTCTAGATCAAAAGTTATAAGCTAAACAAGAACGGAACTAAATCTGTTACGGAAATAAATCTGAAAACGAAAACGGAGTTACCTGTACGTGAGGCAGAGATGGCAGGAAGGAGACGGCGATGTGGAGGGCTGCTCAAGGCGGGGCGAGGTCGCCCGGCCGAGGTGGGGGTGGCGGAGGAGGGTCGGGCGCTTGGGAGGTGGCGCTGGACGATGGGAGGTTCGGGAGAGCTCCCGTGAGCGTTCTAAGGCAGGAAAAGGAGGACGGTGGCGAGAAGGCTACGGGCAGGCAAGCGTGGTGATGGGAGAAATGGAACGAGGAGAGGAGGGGGTTTTATAGGCGGTCTCGGGAGGCGCTGGGATGGAAAGACGAGGGAGATCGGGAAGGTGGAATTCTGTCTCCATGGATATGGAAAGCTTCTAACGTGAGAGGAAACAGAGGAAGGAGATGATCTCTTGTTGGGCTAGAATAGGAAAGTGCTTAATGGGCCAGCAGGTTTTCCTAATAAAAACGATTCCATTCCTATTTTTAAAATTAGGAAACTAAAACAATAAAAAGGAAATCAAATCAAATCGAATAAAGAGTTTTTATATACTAAAATTATCGAAAAATAAAATGTAGATGATGAGCATTATTCCACGGCCAAAATAAAAATGTTTTTCAGAAAATCCCTAAAGGCTTTATTTCTTTTTGCAAATAATTTTAAATTAAACTTTGGTTTTTCTTGGCTCAAATATTTTCAAAAATGCCCCTGATTTTGGAGGGTCATTTTCCTCCGCTCTTTCTTGCTTGCAAGAATTTATTTTCGGGGTATTTCTCGGGAAGAAAAATAGAGAAGCAAGTGCAAATATTTGAAAGAATTAAATTGCAAAACTCCGTTCAAATTCTTTATAGTTGAAGAAGTCATGTCATCTTCTCTCATTGATTTTAATAGGATGAATTTGAATTTACGGAGAAGGGAAAGTCATTTTATTCCCTCTCATTCAAAAAGTTTTTTGAAAAGGTTCAAATTTCACTCAAGCAAACAAACAAACAATCGACAACAAGCATAGTTATTTATTTAATATAACATTCCAAAATTTAGAATTTTGGGATGTTACAAATCTACCACACTTAAAATGAATCTAGTCCTCGAGATTCAAGAGGCTAACAAGAAAAGGTTAGGGGTTGGGGTCTTCTAGCAAATGTTTTGGTCGAGAAAGGTCGTGGGTGCTACCACACTTAAAAAACAAGGTCATGGTTCCAATAAACTCAGATACTTCCTCTGGAGGGCTGACAATGTATGTCTCTTCACATATCTTACAATAGCTCCTTCATTAAAGCTCTTACATCGAAGCATAGAGTTTTCCTCAAAAGCTTGGGTCGGTTCGTCAAAGTTGAAGTTCGTCCGAGACTGGATCTTCTTAGCTGATAGGTCCGTCGCCAATACTAAACAACTATCGAAAATCTCATGGTGGTCGACAATTTATGGTTTCTCCTGCAGAAAACGGGTCTGGGTTGAACCTTACCGTATAACCTACGATTGGCAACGGTTGCCTGTAAAGGGGTTCCATCGTCCTACCATTCTATGGTTTTATGGCTTATCGCGTCGACACTCTTCTAAGGTTTTCAAGGCTCTCTGATTTTCCATCAACATATGATAGTTCATGATAGAAGTCTCCGTATGGGGCCAATCCATCCCGCATTTCTGAATCATTACCACATACGTAAATAAGGAATCACGTATTCTAACACTTGGGCATACTCACAAGCATTGCAGAATTTCTCTTGTTCTCGAACTGGTTCGAGTAAATCCATGGTTTCTGCAAGCCAAACAAACATCTATCGTTACTTCACCACTCTCGTGTTTTTATGCGTAACCTCCTACGAAACGTATGTCGATTGGATCACCGATTCTTCCAAATTTATTCCTTTATCAAGGTTACATCTGCTCCTTTTCAAAATCCTCGGGCCTGTGGGTTATGGCCCACTTCAACACTAGTGCAGCTTTAACTCATCCTTGGGGTAACTCTCTTGTTCCATATTACACATCCTTTAAATCCAAGAGTACTGCTTCTTCATACCATCATATCAAAAGCAAAACTCCAACTTTTTTTTTCCTTCAACTACAAATTGCGGAATATATATTTTCCTATCCATTAGTCTAGTCTTCTTCACAGGTACTACCACCCTTAAAATGAAATTCACAACTATCCATAGACCATATTTCTCATATCCTCGAAAATGGTCAAAATCTTTGTTCATAGAGTAACAACTCAAAAAATCCATGTATGAAATCATGACACATTAACTTTATTGATTTCATGAATTCATTACAATATCCGAGACTTTCATTACATAAATTCAACTCCATATCCTTATGGAAACGATTGCTTCCTACTACACTTATTACTAATATCAAAATTCCAACTACTCAGCTCCAGCTTTCATCTTGTCGAGACATTTGGTAGCATAATGTCCTGCTTCCTTGCAACGAAAACAAATAATTTCTGATCAGTCTTTGGGCTTCTCGGGGTTGGTGGCTGCTCTTTGGGTTCTTGGCTTCTTATCTGGACATTTATTAGCGTAATGACCTAAATCCTTGCACCTGTAACAAGTGATATGACTCAGGTCCTTTCTGCAGAAATTGGGTTGTTCTCAAGATGCCTTCGCCTTCTCTTCCCGGATTTCTCCGTAATGATCGTAGCTTCTATTTCACGAGGGTCAAAGTTCATCATTGCTGTCGGAAGTCTCCGAGATACTCTTGGCTTTCCTTCATGCAATACTCCTGAAAAATGTCCTTCTTCTCCACATGAATAGCAGGCTTGTGCGAAAAATCTGTTTAGGCCTTCACCATCGTGGTCTTCAATAACTTCCTTCATCACAAGTTCTTCTAAATTTTTCCTCTGGGCTTCTTTCTCACGCTTCATAACTTCTTGTACCTTTGGGGTAACTGACATTGAGCAGGTAGTGTGTAGTTCCTTCACACAGAAACAAGTAACTCCCGCCCAATCGGGCATTCTTCACCGGGTGATTCTCCTCGCAATGAGGGCATCCATCCTTGTGTTCATCCCGGTTGTGTCCTATTTCTCCGCAAATCTTGTATGCACAAGGTTTCTTCTTCGGTTATCGTAGTGCTTCCGGATAAGACGGGACCTCAAGAGAGTCTTCTTGAATTCTTCCCAAGTTCTTGCTCCATTAAATCCCAGATGGCTTGATGCATGTTCCACCAGGTTGCAGCACTTTCGGTAAAATACTGAAGAGCATATTGGACCTCATACTTCCTTGAAACCAGGTTGCTCCCGAAGTGATTTTCCATGTTCTGCATCCATAACTCTGCCTCCGGTGAAGTCTTGATTCGAAGAATATCAGTCAACTTCATTCATCAACTATGGGGTTCAAGGGTTTTAGGGTGAGATGAGAGAGGTGGGGAGGATATGCACACAATACAAACAATAGTTTTTTTGAAGAAACAGGTTTTATTTTGGGGCTGTCGGAAAACATCAAACAAATGACAGCCTCACAAATCATCGTGATCTAACATAGGTGTATAACTTGAGGGGTTTGGTCTTCTAAAGGTCAAATAATTCTTCAGATCCTTCAAGTCATCGGAGTCTTCAACTGTTGTACTTCAATTCTTCTAATACATGGTGAAATCCTCTTTACTCTGAAGTGGTCATCAGTTCTCCGATATCTAATCCTTCTTGGAGTGTCTTCAGTTGATCCTCCGGGTGATCAAAGGATATGGTATATTCTAACTATTGAGGTGAGAGTGTCTATTTGATAAAAATCAGAAAAGATGAGAAGTAAGAGTCTTTTTGAAAATAAAGTTTTAGAAATTTCCGTCCTAGGGCTTTCCGGTTTCTAGGGTCACGTCCTACAGTACCAACATGTGCTCGATACCATCTCAGAGCGACCCGACCTCGAGACAGTCAAGCCTTCGTATATCCTGTGCCATCCTGGATCAAGATGTCGGCACACACAAGACATCAATGTATATATCAAAGTGCAATCACATGTATAAATAACGTAAAATGATATATACCTCACTTAATACTCAATGAAACAATCAAACGGGTGTGGAGTCCCATCAACGCCATCGGCAGGTTGAGTGTAGACCGTAACCACAGATCGTAACTCTTACTGTCGAGAAATATCTCGCAACATGATACGTTGCAGTTGTGGGTCAAGACATTGAATGTACCTGCAAGATCACAATATGAGAAAACAGATGATAAAACTATACTATATGCAATATGGCTTTATGGCTCAGATTCGAGTTTTGTTTATGTAAAAGCTGGTTTTATTTTCCCTACATCAAAGGAATAAATGAAGTCTGTACTATGGAGTTTTCTATCATGACATGGTTCCGCCAACCGATGTCTCATAGCCCAAATTCATCATAAGTTGCCCACAATTATGTTATCAGTCCGTGTTGAGAGTTCCAGATAGATCCAAGTCCAGAGGCTCAAATTGTCCGTGAATCGGGGACACGGCTAATCGATTAGGGTTTTAACCCTCTGCGCAGAGGTTTGTACACTTTACCCGCAAGATTCGATCCCTCTCTTTACGCTTCTCGCACTTCAGTGGTGTTTCGTAACAAGATAACCGAAACATGGTCTTCCGAAGAGTACCACTGACCACTGTCCTGTGCTCATCCAATCCTATCGTAGGTCTAAATCTGCTAGCACCGTCCAAGCCAGAGTCACCACTAAGGTCAACCAACCCAGAGCCCATAATGACTTGCGGTTGCAGGCATGTAAGCTTCCGGCATGAAGTATTCTTCCGCCTCTTTGAGTCTGGGTGAAGCTTTCCGCAAGATGTCATGGCGCTTCTCCATGCATCCCGCCATCCACCGGTTTCTCCAGGTGCCCACAACCGCCCTTCACCCAAAGAGTGTGTATTGAATTCTTGTCTCGAGTCTTGAAGTCTTGAGGCCTTGAAGATGCAGTCCTTGCAGATGCCATCATGGAGTTGTCGCCATTTACGTAGAGTCCTCCTTCTTCACACCACTCCCGAGCACTCATACCAACCCCGTCTACTATAGCGTAGCATTAAAATAAATGACGCCCCGGCTTGGTAACAGGTGATGGTTCCTACCTCATGCATACTACTCAACTACAAGAATTCAATATCACTTGAGGGGTGGTTGCAAGGATGCCACTAAATGCAATAAAACATAGGTATGAAAGCATGGTCAAAGTGAACTTGCTGGTAATACTTGATGAAGATAACAACGTCATTTGTCGGAAAATGACTTGGTAGAACTAATCGTCACTCCGTTGGAAATCTATATAGTCAAACATAGTATTCACATAAGCAAATATCCTAGCAAACAATTTTAGCACTCGAAATAACAATCAAAACAGCAAGGAAAATCGATAATAAAACTCAAACAAAATCAAAAGAAACTTCAAATAAAACTACAAAGAAAAACTACCAACGAAGATCTATGACTTTGCTACAAACATCTAATATAGTTTTGCCGTAAGTAAAAACTTAACAACAATTAAAATACTAAACTAATAAATTAACAGAAAATAAAATGTAAAATAACTAATTTAACAGAAAGTATTTTTTCCATAAAATTTTATTTGCAAAAGAAACAAATAAAAGCTTTTATAAAGCTCTAACTATGACCTATAGAAGGTTTCATACAAAACTAAGGAAAATAAATTTTTTAAATAAAAATAAAATTTTTCCTGTTGTCTAACAGAAACACAACTAATTTTGTCAAAAGTGACAAAAAGAAATAATTTAAAACTAATAAAACAATAAAGAAAAAGCTAAAACAGAACTAATAATAAAACAGTACTGTTTTTGCTAAAAACCTAATTTAAATTAACCTAGAAATAAAATACTAAATACTAATGGATAAACAAAGGTCCTAGAGACCAGGAGCAAAAAGAATTAATTAAAAACCTATTTTTAAACTCCCGGAATAAGCAAAACAAGATTTAATTCAAATCTGATCTAACTCAATTTTTATAAATCCAAACATAGACAAATTATATATTTTTGAAACTACAAGAAAATTGTGATCTAACGCAAAAAGAATCAGCATCATTGGACTTCTAGATCAAAAGTTATAAGCTAAACAAGAACGGAACTAAATCTGTTACGGAAATAAATCTGAAAACGAAAACGGAGTTACTCAGACGTGAGGCAGAGATGCAAGGGTGAAGGAGACGGCGATGTGGAGGGCTGCTCCCGGGCGAGGGGGCGAGGTTGTTGGCGAGGGTGGGGTGGCGGAGGAGGGGTCGGCGCTTGGGGAGGTGGCGCCGACGATGGGGAGGTTCCCAGAGCTCCCGTGTGAGCTGCTTAGGCAGGTGAAAAGGAGGACGGTGGCGAGAAGGCTACGGGCAGGAGGGGCGTGGTGATGGGAGAAATGGAACGAGGAGAGGGAGGGGGTTTTATAGGCGGTCTCGGGAGGCGCTGGGATGGAAAGACGAGGGAGATCGGGAAGGTGGAATTCCTGTCTCCATGGATATGGAAAGCTTCTAACGTGAGAGGAAACAGAGGAAGGAGATGATCTCTTGTTGGGCTAGAATAGGAAAGTGCTTAATGGGCCAGCAGGTTTTCCTAATAAAAACGATTCCATTCCTATTTTTAAAATTAGGAAACTAAAACAATAAAAAGGAAATCAAATCAATTCGAATAAAGAGTTTTTATATACTAAAATTATCGTAAAAATAAAATGTAGATGATGAGCATTATTCCACGGCCAAAATAAAATGTTTTTCAGAAAATCCCTAAAGGCTTTATTTCTTTTTGCAAATAATTTTTAAATTAAACTTTGGTTTTCTTGGCTCAAATATTTTCAAAATGCCCTGATTTTGGAGGGTCATTTTCCTCCGCTTCTTTCTTGCTTGCAAGAATTTATTTTCGGGGTATTTCTCGGGAAGAAAAATAGAGAAGCAAGTGCAAATATTTGAAAGAATTAAATTTCAAAACTCCGCTCAAATTCTTTATAGTTGAAGAAGTCATGTCATCTTCTCTCATTGATTTTAATAGGATGAATTTGAATTTACCTGAGAAGGGAAAGTCATTTTATTCCTCTCATTCAAAAGTTTTTTGAAAAGGTTCAAATTTCACTCAAGTTTAATTCACTCAAGCAAACAAACAAACAATCAGACAACAAGCATAGTTATTTATTTAATATAACATTCCAAAATTTAGAATTTTGGGATGTTACAACGGTTGTGCCATTGTCCCCCTGATTATGTATCTTGATTGCTTGAAGCTTCGAAAATTTTCAGTTATGCACAAGTTGACGCCACGTGCATCATACCTGACAACCAAGGATCTGATGAAGTTATACAACGAGGATGTGCTTGTCAAGGGAAAGATTTACTTGGAAACTTACAAATTTGGGAAGCTGCCGGTTAGTGCATCTGAGTTTTTAATATCAGAGTCTTTTTAAACATGGAGTCATTATAAATCTGAACTTTCTAGTACTCACATGTGTACTTCTCTTTGCTTCTTGTCTTTTTTGCAGTGGAAGGCGTCAGGTGATATTGTGTACAACCGTCCTGCTGCAGTTCCATGTGGCATGCCTAATGCGGGGCCTAGCACTCATGCTAGGTTTTATGAGCCTATCTGTAGCCAGCTTCCTGCCTGTGATGATGAGGTGCCGCGTACTCGTTGTTTCATGGCTCGTCGGATGTTTGATAATAGAAGCTCTTTTAAACAAACATTTGTTGGCGGCAAAAAACACGAGGAGATTGATGAGATTCTTCTGAAGGTTTTGAGGTTGACTGAAGATTTGCTAACCTCTGGTGACAGGTTGAGGACAGCTATCGGTTTTTTTTCCTCGCTGGCCATGGCCCACGAGATGAAGATATTGTTGCTACTCACAATTTTGATTGCGGCATGGTTGAAAGCCTGAAGATTGCAGTGACGAATATTTGGTCTTCGTATGCTCAGTTGAAACATTCACAGGAAGAAAAATGCAGTCGGTATGAGAAGGATGCTGAACATATTTTGGATGAAATGAATTGTCAGGACGCTGGCATCGGCCCTGATAATGTATGTTCTAGGTTTTTTGTGCCTTTGAACCTCTTTTGTGTATTATGTGGACTGCTCCTCACTATTCATTTTTTTGTAATAGGCTGGAGTGGAATCTTCTGGTGTCCATGGATCTAGGGACGATGGAATTGGTCGGGTACAAGTACTTCTGCCATGTTTGTTCTGCCATACGCCTCTCTTCTTGAATTTCATTTTTTCCATTTTATTGTATTTTTTGTGTACTTCACGGTTGTAAAGTGTGTGCTGCTTGTGCATAGTTGAAGTTTTTTTTTCTTTTTTGTTCTTTACCATCTTATTTTTGTTTTTGGTTTGTTCTATGCCCAGAGACTGAAAGTTGTCGCCAGATGTGCACAAAGATTCCTACGATGGCTCGGGAAGGATGAGGACTTGGTCGATGCATCGCCCTCCTGGATGTTGTAAATCGATAAGGTATAGTTGAATTACTTTTTCTGTTAGTGGGTTGTAATCTAAATTTTTGTTGTTGTTATGAACTTGATGTACATTGTTCTGTTCACTCATATGCATTTCTTTTACATATGTGAGCTGCAATAGTTTTACATGTGTGAGCTTCGGTCTTTGACAAAAGTGAACTACAGGTCTTTTCGCATGCGTGGTCCATAGCCTTTTACATATGTAAGCTTTAGTATTTAACAGAACTGAACTGCAGCGTTTGACAAAATGAACTACAATTCTTTTTACATATATGTGGGTTGCAGTTGTAGTTGTTTTTACACATGTGGGTTGCAATTGTTTTGCATATGTGGAATGTAGTTGTTTTGCGTATGTTGTCTGCAGTCTTTGACATAAGTGACATGTATGTTGTTGTGTTAATTATCCCCATGCTCATTTGTGTCGTTGTGTATTTTTTAAACTTTTCACAGCCTAGAGATGAAAACGTAGAAGTTCATGTTGATCTGAACCAGGAGGATTGTGTTGTTTCGGGTGGTGGCAGTGTTGATGCTTCTGTATCGGTTGTCGTCAACAGTGCAGTTCCTTCTGTAGCTCAGGAATCCCACGATTATGTTTCCCCTAGTCGGCATGAAGATTCAAATTTTGGCATTGAAAAGCCGCTGGAGAATGTCGTTCCTGCTGGTAGAGTTGCTGCTTCTCCTGTTTGTCTGGCAGCCAACGATGTTCCTGATGTATTCGGAGTGGAGCCTCATGTAGCTTAAGTATCTAAGGACGTTTTGGTTGACCAGACTGTTGTAAATCCAGAGAATGCTGATGTTGCTACAGAAGGGCAGTTCAGTGAGGTTGTGGTGGATTCGTCGCAACCTAGCCAAGTAAATGTTTTGGTCTGCTCTGAAGAACAACAGGATGAAGACTCTGGCACTGAAGGCAGGAGTTTCGTTTCGAACAGTGCAGTTGAAGTTTTTCTCATTCATTTTGTTTAATTACTATGGTAGCTGTATTAGATGTTTAATGATAAGTGAAACTTGATCTTTTGTTGGTGATTTTCAAAATAGCTAGCAGAATTTCCTTATCTTAATATTTGAACTTCATTCTTTGGATAAGTGAACTTCATCTTTTTATTACATATGAAAAACTTCCTGTTGTGACACCTTCGAGCATTGATCCAGCTCTTCTGAAAAGATACAATGAGTTGTACACTACTGTTACGAGGGCTCGGAAGGACAAGAAGAAGAAGTATGGCTTTTTTTAATGTTCATATGTATTTTCTAATTTTAGTATTTCCCTTTTTCGTTGTTGTTATTTTTTTAGTATCTTATGTTTCAATTTTTCATAAAAAATTCAGGGAGATGATTGCTTTTAAAACTGAGGTGGCTGATATTACCATTGGCGAAGTTGGTCAATCTTTTTGGGATAAACGGATGCTCACTACAGGCCTTGTAGATCTTGGGGTTTCTTTGCTAGTAGATAAGTTTAAGGGATCTCCGACGATGGTTGTCCCGTACCATATTCGTGTAAGAATGCAGAAATTTTTGTTTTATTTTTTGATTTTCTTTTCTGATTTCGTGTGACGACCTGTTTGCTTGAGCACTATTTCTTTTTTAGTTTTGTTTTGGCAGACAAATATTTGGCATGGTGGTACTGTAGGCAGGAGTGTTAAAATGATGGTCTCTTCAAAAGCTGAGGAGCGTGTTGATAAAAAAGATATGGTGAGTAACGTTTTTATGTGTCAAAAACCATATTTTGTGTGTTGGTTTTTATAGTGTTCTATTTCTTCTTCTTGTAATAATTTTATTTATTTTTGTACTTCCAACAGGTCATGTTTGCAACATTTGTTCACAAGAGACAAGGGATGGCGTTGGTCATTATTGTGTAGTTGCCTTAAATTTGAAAGAAAGGCCGTTTGAATTTCTTGACTCGCTGAATAAACCTGGCAGCCCTGATGCGATCAGGATTTTTAGGAGGATGGTTAAAAATATCAAGCGTGCATGGAAATAAGGTAGCTCAATTTCTGATGAGCCGCTAAATCCTCCTACACTTGATGGATTTGTGTTGAAACATGTCATTGTCCCAATTCAACCAAATGGGTGTGTTCCATACAGCCCCTCTCCACCATACTGCGTAGTTTTTTATTGTTTTCATTTTGTGAAACTGATGTTTTTTATTCTTTTATTGTAGGCATAATTGTGGATTATATATGTTCCAATTCTTGCAGACTTGGGATGGTGTTCGAGTTGTTCAGTTTGGGGTGGAGCACATTGGCTACATCTGAAAGGCCATGCTCTATAGTTGGCTCACATCGACAAAGTGTCGCCTTGATTTAACATCACTTTTAATTTTTGCAGATAAAGGTTGTTTTAGTGAACTTCTTTATTTCCGTTATTTATTTTTTGTCTACTGCTTGCTTTCGCTTCTTAAGGTCTTTTTACTAGTGTGTTTAGTTAAATGCGTGATTTAGAATGGATGGCTATATTTTTGTTGTGTTAGTGAGTTTCATTTGTTGTAGACATGTTAGCTGCATTTATTTTTGGGGCAAGTGAGCTGCATTGCTCTTTATAAGTGGGTTGCATTGTTGTAGACAGGTGGGCTGCATTGTTGTATAGAAGTGGGCTGCATTCTCTTCTTTAGTGAACTGCATTTTTTTATATTATTGAGATGTATTTAATGTTTTTTTGTTTTGTATTTTGTGCTGAGTGTTTCCATTTTTTTCTACACGTTTTTAGGTTTTGACAGGGGCCTTCATGAAGGTTGTACATCAATGTTTGAGTCCCAGGGTTCTGAGGTAGTTATGGAGGACTGTGCCATTGAAATCTCTTCAGATAATTCTGGTTCTTTGGCTGGAGATGGTTTGAACACAGATGTGGCGTATGGACCTGATGGTGGAAGTGTTGCTCAACCTAGCTCTCCACATGATGTATTTGATGTTGATGTTGATGATTTTGTTACGCCGTGCCCATGCGTCACTAGGACTAGGAGTGCAGCAATGATCATCCTCCTGTGGATGAGGCTGAAGTATTTTGGGACAAGAGGGTGGGTGAGAGGGATTTTAAGTTGAGATGCTCTATAGATAAATTGAAGCCTCCGAGGTTCAAATATATTGATGAGGCGGGGAAAATAAAGGATCTCGTTCTCAGCAAAGATTTTGTAACCAAATACCACGAGTAAGTTTTATGTGTTTTCCCTTCATCCTTTTTGTGTGTTTTGTTTTTAATTTTATTTTTATTGATCCAATCTGTGTATGTTTACTACAGGAACGCGTTCTTTATGGTGAATAATCCTTTTGGTGATGTCGAAAATTACAATGTTGACTATATCCATAATACATTTGGCAATGGAGCTTTAATGGACTCGTATCTCATGGATTTTGTCATCAAGTACTGGAAGCAAGACCCTGAAATGGGTTTAGTTTATCGTTCCGGTGAACGTGTGGTACTTTCACCTTTATTTATCACGGTAAACGTGTATTGCCATTTTTTTCTCTTGTACTAATTTTTTCATGTACATGCGTGTTTTATTCCTTTTTCATATCCTGTTTTTTTTCTTTTTGTATGCAGTATGTTCTTCAAATGGAAACCTTTGTGAAGAAAGATGATGAAAGACACCCTATGTTGCCAGTTGTGCATCCCCCATTTGTTTTAGAAGATGCAGTTAAGCAGTTCAAGGTTTTTGTGAGCGGTGATTTAAATCGTTGGACACAAACCGGTAAGGCCATTGTTTTCTCATCATTTATTTTCTTGTTTGTTGCATTTCTTTTGTATAGTTATTTTGGAGCAGTGGTCCTAGTGCTACGTGTCGAATGAACTTTCATTTTTCATTTTTGTTTTTTGATGTGATAGATTATGATGTCGCGCTCCAAGGATGGTCATTATTCCTTATACACGATGAACCAGCATCGGCAGATGATTGATATCCATGACACTAGTAAGTACACTGGCCATCCTGATTTCACGATAAAGTGGCGAAGGGCTGACTACCACTCAGATTGCACTGAAGTGGTATGTCATTTTTTAGCCAAGTGCAAAGCTTTTTTGTGTTTCTCCTATTGCATTTTTTTAAACTGCACATGCAATGTTAGCACACATAGCACCACACTTGTTAATATAGTGCACTGCAACATACGCGTCACAGAACTGCATTTTCTCACACACACCCCAATATGTGTAAAAGAGTGATAAAAGGGAATGATGTCACGTGCATTTAAAAGAGGGGTTGTCTAGACGTTGAGAAGAACTTTCTATTTTTGGGTTCGTCTAAATAGTTATTTATCTGTGACGTGTGTATTTCACTTTGTGCTGCCTTTTTGCCAGATGAGGAGGATGACTCAGCTGCTGAAAGCGATTTATGGTGAAAACTTGTATAAATCTAAGAACCACCCTGACTCGGTTAAATTGGCAAAGAAGCCCTCTTACCCGGTCGTGCCAGCGCAGGGAACAAATGAGTGTGAAATCTATGTTCTGAGGTTGACGCAGTTGTATGATGGCCAACGTATAGTCGAGAAAATTGTCAAATCCGATGTAATACCTTATCCGTTTCTTCTTTTTCTTCTTACTGTTTTTTATTTGTTTGATCTTTTCACTTGTTGTTCTTTTGACAACCTTTTTTTAATCACTCGTCTGCATTTTTTTATTTTTCTCAGCCTGATGTTGAAGATTGGAAGGTGGAGTACATTTTCCAGCTGCTGTTCAATCATTCAAACATGTTGTATTATGAAGACATGTCGCCTGACCTACGAGATCTGGTTGGAAGCCTTAGGCTTACTTCCCTGTCGTAGTCACAGACGTAGTAACAGTCATTTGGCATTTTTTCTGGGTAAAAGCCTCTGTATTGACAAGAACTAGGGTTCATGTTGTGTATTGTGTACTGTCTAAGGTAGATAATGTATGAAAAGACTATTTTTTTCTGTTTTTCTTGTGTTTCGTCTACTTTTTGCAGCAGCGTATAAGGACGAATTTGTGTATGTTTAATTTTATATAAATAACCCATACAGTATATATGTGTTTGTGTGTGTGTGTGTTCTTCCGTGTGCACCTGTATATTTTTTGTACTGCACCTGTATTTTTCCTGTATATTTTTTGTACTGCACCTGTTTTTGATGTACTTGCTGCAGCCCCTGTATTCATGTATGTATTCCGAACTTCATTGCTTTATGATACCGCACTACTTCGTCTAACCAAATGCACTCCATTTGTCTAGAGTTGCTTCATGCATCTCTATTTTTTTGCATGTACTTGATGCATCCGCTGTCACGGGAGGGGTTGGGGGCTCCCCATTTTATTATTTGTGGCACTTAATTAGAGATAGAGTTATTTTTGTGTGCGTTAGCGCAAGGCCGAGCAGGGGGTGGGAAGTGGGGTCGTGACCCCCCTCCCCACCCCCAGCGAGGCCGAGCCTGGAACGAGCCGGAGCATGCGGCGACGCGGCGTGCCGCGGCGCCTGCAGCAGGCGAAGTTCGCCACACCTCGCCGCCTGCCTATCTCTGGGATTGCATGCGTCCTAGGGTTGGAATAACAGAATGTCCGCACTGCGCCTGTCAACCAAGCGCACTGTGTGCGTTAGCACGAGGCTGAGCAGGGATGTGGGAGGGGGTCGTGACCCCACTCCCCACCCCCCCCCTGCGAGGACGAGCCTGGAATGAGCCGGAGCAGGCGGCGCCGGGCGTGCCGCGGGCCACATGTGGAGGCGAGTCCGCTACACCCCTGGCCGCCTGCCTATCTTAGGGTGTGGCTGCAGGGTTGCGTCGCCCTAGGGTTGGAAAATGTCCGTGACTACTGTCAACCAAGCGCACAGCGTGCGTTAGCGCGAGGCCGAGCAGGGGGTGGGAGGTGGGTCATGACCCCCTTCCCCACCCCCTGTGAGTCCGAGCCTGGAACGAGCCGGAGTAGGCGATGACGCGGCGTGCCGTGGTGCTGCATGCGAAGGTGGGTCCGTCACACCCCGTCGCCCCCTTTCTATATTAGGGGTGTGGCTCTGGGGTTGTGTTCGTCTTTGGGTTGGAAAAACAGGATGTCCGCAGATCGCTGGCCACAACCAAGCGCATCAAGTGAAGGCTAGCGAGGCGGCGAGGGGTTGGAGGGGTTGTGACCTCCTCCCACCCCATGCGAGGCCGAGCCTGGAACGAGCCGGAGCATGCGGCGACGCGGCGTGCCGCGGCGCCGCATGCAGAGGCGAGTTCGTCACACCCCGTCGCCCCCGTCTATCTCTGGGATTGCATGCGTCCTAGGGTTGGAATAACAGAATGTCCGCATCGCGCTATGCCAACCAAGCGCCTGTGTAGCGTTATGGCCAGGGGCGGGGGTTGGAGGGGGGTCGTGACCTCCTCCCACCCCCATGCGCGAGGCCGAGCCTGGAATGAGCCGAGCAGGCGGTGGCGGCACGCAGCGTCTTGCGTGACGCCACATGCGTGAGGTGAGTTCGCCACACCCCGTCGCCGCCTGTCTATCTTAGGGGTGTGGCTCGGGGTTGCGCGTCGTCCTAGGGTTGGAAAAATTGAATGTCTCGTGACCGCTGCTGTGACCAAGCGCCAAGGCGTGCGTTAGCGCTGAGGCCGAGCAGGGGTGGGAGCTGGGTCGCGACCCTCCCACCCCCCTATGAGTCCGAGCGCCCGAACAAGCTGTGAGCAGGCGGCGACGCGGCGTGCCGTGGTGCTGCATGCGAAGGCGGGTCCGTCACACCCCGTCGCCCCCTTTCTATCTTAGGGGTGTGGCTCTTGGGTTGCGTTCGTCTTTGGGTTGGAAAAACAGAATGTCCGCACTGCGCCTGTCAACCAAGCGCACTACATGCGTTAGCGCGAGGCCGAGCAGAGGGTTGGAGGGGGTCGTGACCCCCCTCCCCACCCCCATGCGAGGACGAGCCTGGAATGAGCCAGAGCAGGCGGCGACGCGGCGTGCCGTGACGCCGCGTGTGAAGGCGAGTCCGTCACACCCCGTCGCCCCCTGTCTATGTTAGGGGTGTGGCTTTGGGGTTACGTGTGTGGTTTGGATGGAAAACAGAATATCCGCACTGCGCCTGTCAACCAAGCGCATTGCGTGCGTTAGCACGAGGCTGGGCAAGGGGTGGGAGCGGGGTCGTGACTCCCCTCCCCACCCCCCTGCAAGGTCGAGCCTGGAACGAGCCGGAGCAGACGGCGACACAGCGTGCCACGGCGCCGCATGCGGAGGCGAGTCCGTCACACCCCGTGTGCGTGTCAACCAAGCCAGGGTGTGACGGGGGATTGTGCCGTGGTAGCCAAGAGAAAAGATTCGCCAAGTGGATGAGGCATTTTGACGTGGGCTAGCCGTGGTAGTGTTCTTGATTGGCTAGAAAAATCAGTCGTCTAAGCGAACTGCAATGCTTAATTGACAACACATCTTCTGTCCCATACCGAACTGCACAGCGGACTGCATTTTTGTAGGTGGGAGGGTACTTGAGTTGCGTGCTAGTTGTGCGTCGTGGGGCTTCTTTGTTTTGGGCTGTGAGAATGATGTCATTTGTACTGCTTGTACCAACATTGCGCACTGCACTACGTGTACCAAGTCCGTGTGTTGTGCACTGCACGAAAGTGGATGCATACCCTCTCGTGCTTCATTTAAGCATGTACTGCACTTCATGTATACACTTTGTGGACTGTCTTATGTTACTTTGATGAACTGCATTCACCTTTGTTTACGTTTGTTTAGAATGGTATGCGGATTACAATTTTTTAGAAATATTAATATTAATGGTCTTTTTCCATAATTACTCTTTGTGGACTGCATGTGGACACATGGGTACTGCTTATGTTTACCATTGTGAACTGCATTCGTCTTTCTTTTATAGGTATGAGTTGTAGTCAGAGTACTTAATTTTTTTGTTTAACGTTGTTTTTGAATATGTTTTGTATATGTGTAGTATGTTTTGGTATCACAAATTAGATTTTACAAAGTTGTCTAGATACTTGTTCTAATACAAACTCAGGAATCATTACTTAGTGCAACGACATTGCTTTTACAAAGAAACGTTTGATATGAAGCAATGGACATAAGCAAAACCTAGCAGACATGAAACAAGGAACAACACAACCACTAAAGTAAAATGAAACTAAACATAGCCCTGTTCATTTCTAGTTGCCGTATGGGATTCTGACCTTGTTCTTCTTCTCTTCGCTTCTTTTTCCTGCTTTTTGCCCTTTTCCGGTTCCCATTATGACATCGTAGATGATTCTCCATGACTCATATGTTGCGAATGCATCTATTGATGCATACTTGATAAGCTTATCCTGGCGTGGGCAAAACCCCCACAGAGTATGGTCCTCCTCGCGTTAATTTTGTTCTTCATGTCATGGTAGTGAATGTCTATCGACTGCCGCAACATCGCCCAAAGAGTCAAACTTATTTTTATTGTATGGGTCTCCATTCCACCTGAATATCAATGTAGTTGTTTGAGTTGATCTCTGCCGCATGCCTTTCATCTTGTTTTTGTCTCCTTCAATGGCAAATCCGGCGAAGGTGTATTCATCATTCATGAGGAATTTGTCTAGTTCCATTGGCCTGCAAGATGTTTGTATAGACTGAATATAGTTTATTTTTAGAACCACCAATGTTTTTTTTGTTTTTTCTAAAACTGAAGTTCAATATGAATACCTGGATCTGTTGTAGTGGGTAGCTGCTAATACTTTGTACAACATAACTAGTAAATCTGATAATAGATTCCATAAAAAATGCTTGTTTGTGCATGTTTGTTTTCTTGAACTGAATTTCATACATGTTTTAGATAGTAATGGTGCAGTTTTCTATTGTTCAGGCAGATAATTTGTATTTGGTAAAACAAAAAAGAACTGCATGTATCGCTAGATCATCTAATTCAAGGACTGAACACATTAGTTACATGGAGCCAGATGAAAACTGTCAATGAATTGCTATGCCATGCTTTTTAAAAATGAGAACCGAAGTATAAATAATGGCAATTGCGATGAAGACAATTTAAAATCAATATTTGTCGGATTACGGGTACAGCAGACCCTTGAGAGGTTCGAACTCTGGGGTGCGCACGAAGAACACTCTCTCCCCAGCTCGCTCGCTAAACGATCCCACAGCCTAGCTCGACGAACCTAAAGAACAAGAGACACAGGGGTTTATACTGGTTAGGGCCACGCCTATGTGTAATACCCTACTCCGCCAGTGGTGGATTGCCTCGAGGGGCTGAGAATGAACTAGTACAGTGGATGAACAGCCTCAGGAGGTGAGGTGTTCTTGAGATAGATGAGCTGGTGGGTGTGAGGATGATCTGAATGATGCGTCCCTCGCTCCGGTGGTGGCTAGGTCTTATTTATAGTGGCCTTGGTCCTCTTCCCAAATGTTTAGGCAGGAAGGGATCCCACAACGGCCAAGTTTGAAGGGGGGCAACTAGTAAAAGCTATCCTGACAAAAGTAGTCTTCGTCTAACAAAGGCTCTGGTGGTGATGCTGTTGTGGGCTCTGCGATGACCTCCGTCATGCCGTCCTGATGGTCTTGGTCTTGCTGCACCGATATGGAAACCTTTGCATGATGCCTCGGGACCCCGCGCCTGCGCTTGCCTCCTTAGCACCAAAGAGGAAATTGGTACATCGCTACTACCGGGCGCCTACCGGCCTTGGTCGTCATGGCTCATGTCATGTGAACCTCGCGAGGTGCACCTTGCATAGATATCTCCCCTACTCGGAAGCGAGCCTAGCGAGGCTGCCCCCAGGGAGGCCTTGGTGTCGTCCGCCTCGTGGGGCTTGGCCCCTCGCGAGGGTCTTGAGTTCTTTCTGCTGAAGCTAGGCCGCACCGGGCCGTTGATGGAGCCATGCTCGCGGGCCGCAGGCAGGCAAGTCTAGGCACCCCCGTTCCCAGGACGCCGATAGTAGCCCTCGTGCCCAAGGCATGCTCGAACTTGGCTTCGAGGCGAAGCCAAGGGGCAACTGCGGAGCACCGCGGGCCCCAACCGCCTGCGGCCTTGATTGACGCGTGTTGATTGATGGGACGTGGGCGCCTCCGCTTCCCCATGCTGCATCGGCAACCGTTCGACTTGACGAGACCCTGCTGCATGCAGAAGAAAGCCATCATTACCTGCGATCGTGGAGGCCAGCGGTTGGCCTCCTTCTGGCTATTAATGATGGGAGGGGCAAAACCCCCGTTGCTCATCTCCTTCTTCATGCCGTCTTACTGCAGTCATATGGCGCCAACGAAGAGCTTCTCTGCAGCGGAGAAGGGGAAGGCTCGCCAGAGGGGCCCAGCTCGCCACCGCCCAAGAGGGGGCGAGGCCGCCCCCGTAAGCACGCAGCGACCCCTGCTATGGCTCCTCGGGGGCATGGTCGTACTCCCTCGGGGACATGCGTTGTCCTCGGTGGCCGTAGGGGTGTCTCCTCCCACGGCGAGGGGGGCGCGCTCTAGGCGGAGCAGCCCTTGCACCGAGGGGAGGCCTGCCGTGGTCGCCCGGCCTCCTCGGCCGCGCTTCCATTCGGCGGAGGTGCTCCCGGAGTTCTTCGTGTGGTCGGATAGTCCGACTGGCACCTGGCTCCAGCTTCCGCGCTCCTTTGCCGGCGTGCTGCCAGCCGAGGGTCTTGACGGCCTCTGACTGCAGGCTGACGGTTGCTGCAGCAAGGCCTCGTGGGTCGCGGTGGAGGTCTCTGTCGCGTGCAACGTGGCCCTGGCCCGTGGCTGGCAGACGTTTGCCCCCGCGCGAGGCCTGAGCAGGCGGTGCACCCTCCACTTCAAGTATGATGGCATCGCGACCCTTTTCGTGAGGGTGTCTGGGGAAGATGGTCACCGCGCATGGTACTGCTCCGAAGACAGCGGCACTGACGATGAGCTCGGCCTGGGCGACGGCCGTGACGAGGCTGAGGGCAAACTTGCCCTTGGCAATGGTCGCGGTTCGCCCAGCGGCGGCAGCTTCTCCGCCAGCGAGAACACCAGCAGCAGCGGCTATGACCAGCCGCCACGCCGCCGGGCTCGCTTCGAAGATGGCGGCGGGTCGTCCCCCTGCCACGAGGCGGTGAAGCGCGAGGGGGGCTCAGACTGAGTTGAGTCTGGGAGGCCCTCGGAGCTGGGCCTCTTGAGCTACCACAGTCATGCGGGCCGCTTTTGTTTCACTTTTCCTTTCTTCCTGCATTTTGAAAAAAGTAGATGGCCCTGCTGGGCGTGTAATGTACTATGGTCTTTATGCTGCTATGTTCTGCTTATTGCTCCGATGTTGTTCGTGCCCCATGTAGCTGTAAAAGGGGTGACTTAGCTTGATACGCTCGGGGTAGTTTCCCGTTTCATGAGGGCGCGCCTTCTGGCATCTGGTGGGGCCTCCTTGTTGCAGACTCGGGAGCCGCTGACCTCGGGAGGCATCGCAAAGCTGCAGAATTTGTTAGGACATCTGTCGGGTGCCTTGTTCCTCCTTGCGCGAGCCCTTGGGCATGGGATAATCATGGCTTAGTGCACCACGTCGCGGTACCCGTGGGGCACGGACTTTGGAAGGTGCACCAATCACGAGCTCATTCGAGGTCGCCTCGCAAAGATCAAGGGAGCCGAAGCTCTGGGGTGACAGGGCTTTGGCGAGGTGTGTCCGTGGTTTAGGCTTGCCCAACGCACACACACACCTACCCAGCCCCCTCGTGAGGCGCACGAGGGAGAGCGTCGGGCAACTGCCGTCCTCCTTGACGCAAGAAAAAGAAGCAAGCGAAGGAGCAAGAGAAAGGGGAACTCAACCAAGCAACGAAGAAATGCCAGAACTCCAAATTTCATTAAAAGGTTGCAAACCAGCTATAGAAACCAAATGAATGGCTACATCCGACACCTAGTCTAGTCTTCTCACCAGCGCGGAGCTAAGTGCTGCCACTAGGACGTGGGAGGGATCCCCCGAGGCCCGAGGGCGGCACTCCGGAGACTCCAGGGCGTGTACAACCCCAATCATTATTATGTGAGAGTGTCATGAGCGGAGACCTTCACAAGCACTGGGCCTTGCTTCAAGGGTAGAACTTCTGGAGGTGCTGCATGTTCCAGGCATTCTGGATGGGGATCCCGTCCTACGTCTCGAGGCGCACAGCGCCAGGCCTGGTGACGCGGGCAATCCTAAACGTGACCTCCCACATGGGTCAGAGCTTATGCAACCCTTCCTTGGAGAGCACCCGCCAGATTTAGATCGCCCACCTCCGGCGCCCCGAGCGAACATCAGGATAAAGGGTACCGCCGCAGCGCCTGTCGGAGTTATTGGCCTTGGGTAGCCTCACCTGCCCCCCATGACATTTCAAGACATCGGGGCCGATGATAACCCACAAGTATAGGGGATCGCAACAGTTTTCGAGGGTAGAGTATTCAACCCAAATTTATTAATTCGACACAAGGGGAGCCAAATAATATTCTCAAGTATTAGTAGTTGAGTTGTCAATTCAATCACACCTGGATAACTTAATATCTGCAGCAAAGTATTCAGTAGCAAAGTAATATGGAAGTAACGGTAATGATAGCAAAAGTAATATTTTTGAGTTTTGTAGTGATTGTAACAGTAGCAACGGAAAAGTAAATAAGCTAAGAACAATATGTGAAAAGCTCGTAGGCATTGGATCGGTGATGGAGAATTATGCCGGATGCGGTTCATGTAACAATCATAACATAGGGTGAAATAGAACTAGCTCCAATTCATCAATGTAATGTAGGCATGTATTCCGAATATAGTCATACGTGCTAATGGAAAAGAACTTGCATGACATCTTTTGTCCTACCCTCCCGTGGCAGCGGGGTCCTAATGGAAACTAAGGGATATTAAGGCTTCCTTTTAATAGAGTACCAGACCAAAGCATTAACACATAGTGAATACATGAACTCCTCAAACTATGGTCTTCACCGGGAGTGGTCTCGATTATTGTCACCTCGGGGTTGCCGGATCATAACACATAGTAGGTGACTATAGACTTGCAAGATAGGATCAAGAACTCACATATATTCATGAAAACATAGTAGGTTCAGATCTGAAGTCATGGCACTCGGGCCCTAGTGACAAGCATTAAGCATAGCAAAGTCATAGCAACATCAATCTCAGAACATAGTGGATACTAGGGATCAAACCCTAACAAAACTAACTCGATTACATGATAAATCTCATCCAACCCATCATCGTCCAGCAAGCCTACGATGGAATTACTCACGCACGGCGGTGAGCATCATGAAATTGGTGATGGAGGATGGTTGATGATGACGAGGGCGACGGATTCTCTCCGAGCTCCCCGAATCTGACTCCGCGATCAGCCTCCCGAGAGAGATTAGGGCTTGGCGGCTCCGTGATCGTAAAACGCGATGAATCCTTCTCTTTGATTTTTTGTCCCGAACACGAATATATGGAGTTGGAGTTGAGGTCGGTGGAGCTCAGGCCCACGAGGTGGGGCGCCCAGGGGGTTGGGCGCGCCCCCACCCTCGTGCCCAAGGTGTGGGCCTCCTGGCCTTGATTATTTCGCCAATATTTTTTATATTTTCCAAAAATAATCTCCGTGAAGTTTCAGGTCATTCCGAGAACTTTTGTTTTGCACATAAATAACACCATGGCAATTCTGCTGAAAACAACATAAGTCCGGGTTAGTTCCATTCAAATCATGCAAGTTAGAGTCCAAAACAAGGGCAAAAGTGTTTGGAAAATTAGATACGACGGAGACGTATCAACTCCCCCAAGCTTAAACCTTTTCTTGTCCTCAAGCAATTCAGTTGATAAACTGAAAGTGATAAAGAAAAACTTTTACAAACTCTGTTTGCTCTTGTTGTTATAAATATGTAAAGCCAGCATTCAAGTTTTCAGCAAAGATTATGAACTAACCATATTCACAATAACATTTATGAACTAACCATATTCACAATAACATTTAGGTCTCATGTTTACTCATGTCAATGGCATAATCAACTAGCGAGCAATAATAATAATTCTTTGATGACAACACTTTCTCAAAACAATCATGATATGATATAACAAGATGGTATCTCGCTAGCCCTTTCTGAGACCGCAAAACATAAATGCAGAGCACCTTTAAAGATCAAGGACCGACTAAACATTGTAATTCATGGAAAAAGAGATCCAATCATAGTCATACCCAATATGAATTAACAAGAATGTATGCAAATGACAGCGGTGCTCTCCAGCTGGTGATTTTCAATAAGAGGGTGATGACTCAACATAAAAGTAAATAGATAGGCCCTTCGAAGAGGGAAGCAGGGATTTGTAGAGGTGCCAGAGCTCGATTTTAAAATAGAGATAAATAATATTTTGAGCGGCATACTTTCATTGTCAACATAACAACCAAGAGATGGCGATATCTTCCATGCTACACACATTATAGGCGGTTCCCAAACAGAATGGTAAAGTTTATACTCCCCCTCCACCAACAAGCATCAATCCATGGCTGGCTCGAAACAACTAGTGCCTCCAACTAGCAACAGCCCCGGGGGAGTTTTGTTTGCAATTATTTTGATTTGATTTGCATAAAGCATGGGACTGGGCATCCCGGTAACCAGCCATTATCTCGTGAGTGAGGAGCGGAGTCTACTCCTCTTGAGAATAACCCGCCAAACATGGAAGATACGGACAACCCTAGTTGATACATGAGCTATTCGAGCATACAAAACAGAATTTTATTTGAAGGTTTAGAGTTTGGCACATACAAATTTACTTGGAACGGCGGTAGATACCGTGATATGGGAAGGTATAGTGGACTCATATGGAATAACTTTGGGGTTTAAGGGATTGGATGCACAAGCAGTATTCCGCTAAGTACAAGTGAAGGCTAGCAAAAGACCGGAAGCGACCAACTAGAGAGCGATAACAGTCATGAACATGCATTAAAATTAATGAACATTGAGTGCAAGCATGAGTAGGATATAATCCACCATGAACATAAATATCGTGAAGGCTATGTTGATTTGTTTCAACTACATGTGTGAACATGTGCCAAGTCAAGTCACTCGAATCATTCAAAGGAGGATACCACCCCATCATACCACAACACAACCATTTTAATAGCATGTTGGCACACAAGGTAAACCATTATAACTCATAGCTAATCAAGCATGGCACGAGCAACTATGATCTCTAATTGTCACTGCAAACATGTTTATTCATAATAGGCTGAATCAGGAACGATGAACTAATCATATTTACAAAAACAAGAGAGGTCGAGTTCATATCAGCTTCTCTCATCTCAATCAGTCCATCATATATCGTCATAATTGCCTTTCACTTGTACGACCGAATCCATGTGAATAATAATAATAGTGCACGTGCATTGGACTAAGTCGAATCTGCAAGCATCCAATAAACAGGAGAAGACAAGGCAATATGGGCTCTTGGTTAAATCAACAATAATGCATATAAGAACCACTTCAACAATTTAATCATGGTCTTCTCCTATCCACCCCCAAATAAAAGAAAAGAAATAAAACTATTTACACGGGAAAGCTCCCAACAAGCAAAAGAAGAACATGAAATCTTTTTGGGTTTTCTTTTTAATTATTACTACTACAGCAAGAAAAGTAAACTAGCTAAAAGCTACTACTAATTTTTTTGGTTTTCTTAAGATTTATCAAACACACAAGAAGAAAGCATAAAAAAGAATATAAACTAGCATGGATATTACAGTGAAAAAGTATGAGCACCGAATCTAGCAATGAGTGTGTGAACATAAATGTAATGTCGGTGAGAAATACGTACTCCCCCAAGCTTAGGCTTTTGGCCTAAGTTGGTTTATTGCCACGGATGGCCTGGCGGATATCCAAAGTTGTAGTTGGGGTCGCATCGAGATGCAGTAGCCATTGCATCGTAATGTAGCTTGGAGGCGAGCTATCTCAGCCCTCCTCTTATACTCCTCCGCCTCCTCTCTGGTTATAAAATATCTCCCTTTTGCCTGAAAGTCAAAGAAAGTAGAAGCAGGGAGAGCGGCGTGATAGGTGCGTCGTGTGTCAAAGATTAGTCGGTACTGGAGGAACTGATCGTTCCTCTCAACAAAACGATGACGAACCATAACCTCATAATCTAAATAAGCCGAAGGCAACTCAATATCATCCTCACGTATAGTTACACCAAGAAAATTGGCTAAACGTGTTGCATAAATTCCACCAAATAAATCTCCATTAAATGTATTATGATGCAACCTACGTGCAACAATGGCTCCCAAATTATAATGTTTATCTCCTAACACAAAGACTCCTGAGAATACCGAGGTCGTGGACACACACGTGACATGCTTCATCCTTACCATTTATGCACCTACCTATGAAGAGAGCAAAATAATGTATAGCAGGAAAATGAATGTCTGTATGGTAGCTTGTGCTATATCTCTAGATTCCCCACAGTTATACTAGCAAGAAAATCTCTAAATTCAGATTTGCGAGGTTCACTAGTACTACCCCATTGTGTAAGTTTGCAAGCGTTGGTAAAATCCTCTAAGTCCATAGTATAAGAATTTTCATAAAGATCAAACAGACAGTTTGAGAATTGCGTGAAGATGAAAATTCAAACCTCCTCACAAAGGAACTAGTGAGATAGTGATACCGACAAGCACTTGTCTCGCCTCTCAAGCTCACAAGATCAGCGTTACATATATCGTTAAATTCTTCTTTGATTCCTGCTTGATCCATGAAGTCCTCTAAGGCCATTCACAAGCCCGCACTGGAGCGTCCTTTGGTGTCTCATCGTCAAGATCGCCAGCATTGCAAGCTCCGGGTCCTTGCTTCCTTGAAGGACCACCTTGCACTACTAGAAATCCACATTTTACCTAGGGCCATATACCCTAGGTGAAATGCAAAAAACCATAGGGAAAGACTTTACCTAGAGCTTGCCCTAGGGAAAGAACCCTAGGTGTAGTATAGTCGGGAAAGAGCTCTTTCCCTGGAGTGCATGAGGCAAGCTCTAGGGGAACCATCTTTACCTAGGGGCACAAACCCTAGGGAAAGATTGTGGGGTCCATCTAAATTGTGCCACCCCACAACTTTCCCTAGAGTTCTTTCCCTACCATATGTTTGAACAATACCCTAGGGATACATCATATTCATACATTTCATGTACAAATATTCAATTTGAATATAAATTCCAATTCATATCTACCATAACTCAAATAATTAAATTCAAAGCAATACTTCAAATTTATAAATCACATCCAAAATTCATCATACACATCAAATTCATAATGAATGAACACATACATCAAATACATGGTCAACTTGAAGCCAAATTGACAAAAAAAACTATAGCTAAAGTTAGTTATTACAAATAGAACACCTTGACAAATATGTACAAGCATTGTTGGTCACGCCGAGTACAAAAAAATACTTGTTACAACATGCTATCTATACATGCACCCAAAATCATTAACTATCAAGAGGTTGCCTTCCCAGGAGAGACAAAGCTGAGTGAGTTGGTTCCAGATGCATTATCAATAAAAATCCAACCATCCCTGCAACACCTGCGTCAGGCTCCAAATTCAAATCTCAGGGAGAAGCATCCAAAGTGACATTATGGTCCTGTAATTATGTTGACAAGCAGTTCAGCACATAGTTATGAGGCTTGATATTCTGGTAGAAATTTGGTAGCATAATCATAATTTCACAGTATGGACAGGAGAATGTAATCCGTCCCCACAGCCCACATAGCCGTGGCAATGAAAATATATGATGATGCTTTGCACGGAAGCAGCAGAACCATACATATCACCACACATAAAGCTTTGCACATCGCAGAAGCATGCATGTGAACATCGTAATTGCAGAACATACAAAGTTTGTATAATCCAAAGTTAATTTCAGAAAACTTACATGATCTGCATGTTCCTGAGCACACAAATTTAGTGGTTCTTGGCTCGTTTCAAAGATCTGCAAGATAAGGGCCCGGTTGTGAAAACATACATGGGCATGCTCATGTAAATCAACTTGTACATTAGCCATGTCTCAAATAGATTATATTATATACATGGCCTATTAAGCGATGTGTTCTGTATACACTACTCAGATCATGCTTACTCTGTTCTACAGGAAAAACGAAGCAAAGGAAAGGATAGCTCTATGGATTAGTGTTCCCCTAGTTCTGTAAAGTTCCAGTTGAATTTGGACTGCAGAAAATAGCAGAAAAGAAACTATGCAATCAAAATATACTAAATCTACTGATATGGTATTCATAGCTCCCAATTACAATAACAAAGGTAAAGTAATTTGCTAATATTCCATTAGATGTTGATTTTATGCATGGAAAGGAACTTAAGCAAATCATCGCTCTAAAATCTATAACTGACAGAAGCAAAATGGTCTTACATCCATGCAAGAGCTCCCCCCTATGAGATGCATGTAGATATACTGGTGAATCTGCATCCCAAGTTGATGTTGCTTCTCCAAGCTAGAAAACAACAATGTAGTCTCTAAACAATCCTTGATACCTTTAAATCACGAAAACATTCAGTCAGGAAATATGTTTTAAGTTAACAAAATGCTAGTGTAGGAGAGACGACTACCAAGGATATCATTCCAAGTCATAGCAACCGAGAACTTAAAAATGAAATGGGATCATTAGAAGGAAGATTGTTCCAGCAACCATCACAATTTCCCTGAAAAGAGAGGATAAAAGAGTACCTATCAACAACTTTAGTTGCTTTGCCCACACAAACAATCAACAATCTAGTTGCCATAGTATCCAGGGTACTAGCATGCAATGGCGGAACTTCATGGGGGCAAACCTGGGCGGTTGCCCCCAGCGAAAAGGATTCTTTTAGTACCAGGTAGTAGTACTGCAAACTACAACCCATAAGGCGCAGTTATCACATCCTTCTCACACTCTGCATTGGAGACAAACAAGCAGCGACCCAATACTGTAGCACGTCTTGATGTCTTCTGCTCTTTTTTCTAGTGTGGACTTTGCGACCGGCGACGCGTGAGCATGGGGTCAGGGAACCAGGACATAGGCCACTAGAGCTTGCCGGCATTTGGGCCAGATGCCAGAGGCTGGTGCATAGATCTCATGGGCTCCTCACGGTCACGGTCAGTCGTGTTTAGGCATCGTGCCACCGCCAAAGATTGTGTAAAAGTGAGGTCACCAGCAAAGAAGAGCAGTCTAGCCTCCCTCTCCCTACTGGGAATTTAATCCTGCTATACGAAATTCCAACTCTTATGATTACGCTTTTTCAGTGTAGATTCTTGCATGTTTAATTTTAACTAGGTGTAGTTCTAATTAAAAATTATTGTTTAGAGATGCAATGGTTAAAAGAAAGACAATTGATTTTACATTTTCTACAACAAGTGCCGAGCGTGTATTTTCTACTTTGAACATTATTAAGACAATGCTACATAGTAATATGTTCGAAGATGATTTACTATCCAGTAGCTTGTGTTAAGCGCAGAGAGTAAAATCACAGCCAATAATTTCTTATGGAATTTAGGAGCGAAAAGAAACAAAGAGCTGATCTTTAGTGATTAACTCAATACTCCACATTTAATTAGTATTTTGGTTCAGTTTCATTTGTCACGAAGCAGCTTATATATAACTAATGTTAGAAGTGTATTTTGTAATCTAATGTGGATAAGATCAATGTAATTATCTATGTTCTCAATATTCTGCAAAATCTAACTTGTTTAAGTGGATTGCATCCATGAGCGTCTGCGAATAGAAAACATAAACTAACATAGTTGTTAAAGTAACAAAGATAGAGAAATTTTTGCTTCACGGATATGCAGACGATGTCCGCTTGCATCCCTTACAGTCCTATGATTTTGTATTTGATGTTTTGTTTTATCTTCGCCCCTCCTAAGATTTCTTTCAAGCTCCGCCACTGCTAGCATGGCCAGCCTGCATCATAGATACCATATATCTGTCTTTAAATCTGAAATTGAACTAAAAAGATTTACCTACTAGATCTTGTATGTGGAAGTGGTACATTTAAGTTCTGGATCTGGACAAAATGTGCAAGCTGAAACACCTAAACTAAACTGATATCCTGCCACAACGGCAAGCTAGCCGAAAGGAGCAGTCAAGTAATCTATGCATAATTTCTTAACAAGCAAATCACAGAGACGAGCATCGCTTGCGAGATCTGCACAGCGAACACATCAGAACATATACATCTACCTAAACCAGAGAGCGAGAGACAGGGAGAGAACCTTTGGAGAGAAGTCGAGGTGGTGGATGTGATCTTGATCTAGTGGGGAGGTGGAAGCCGCCGTCCTCGCCATAGTGCTCGAGGTGCAGGAGAGGAGGGGGCCGTCGGGGAGGAGCTCGTCGGGGTGGTGCTCACCGGGAACAACCGCGTTGAGGAGGAGCTCGAGGTCGAGGTGGCGTTGAGGAGGCGACGGTGGCGGCAGTCAGATCTGTGTGAGGTCATCGTGCCCACCACCGGACTGCCTGCCTTGGTCACTGATGTGGTAGAGAAGGGAATGAAGAGGCGACGCGACGGAGCAGAGCCGGTAGGGGCGTGGCGGGCCAGTGGCGCGCGGCGGGCCATGGCGATGTGGGAGAGGAAGATTGCGGAGAGAAGGGTGGGGGGATTTTCTCCGGCGGCGGCGAACGCTTTGAGGCACAGGTGAAGGAGACCTAATTTAGCCAAAAAATTTGGCACTGCGCGCCCTTTCTCCCTTCGCTATCTCACTGCAGAATGGGCCCTTGGGGAATAAAAGGCACACGCATCGACGCGGGAGGCCATCTCTTCGTGTTTTTTAAGGGTGGGTGGTATGCACGTGGCACCAGGACTTAGGAAATTTTATTTTCCAGTTTTTTTTTCAACAAAAATGTCTTTCCCTAGAGGGATACTGTTCATTACTTTTCTTTCCCTTGAGGAGATTAATAAGCTCTAGGTGAAGGCCTCAGCCCTAGGTAAATCATGGATTTCTAGTAGTGTTGGTACATTTTCCTAAACATATTTCTTCCTCCAAAAAATTTCTGAAATTTTTAGTAACTTCAAATAAAAGTGAACCAAGCTCAACAAAATTGATAGCAACTACTCCTACAAGTGCCTAGAGCTTATATCATGCATTAGAACTACTTGGAACCATATAAATTCGACATGCAAGCTCAAGAACATGGTCACCTAGGCAACACAAATTTGCAATGAATAAAGCACTAGAACAAAAACTAATTGGACCAATGGAGGAGTCACATACCAAGGAACAATCCCCCAAAAGCAGTTTTGTGAGAGGTGCTTTGAGCAAGGAGATCGAAAATCACAGCAAAATGAGCTAGAACTCGTGCTTGAGCCGGATGGTGATTTTTTTGGGAGGAAGAAGAAGTGTGTGGGTGCAGGAATAAGTGGAGGGGAGCCACCATGGGCCCACGAGGCAGGGGGACCCTCGTGCCCAGGTGCTTGCTCCCCCTGCTGCGTTCTCAGTGCCAAATATTCTCAAATATTCCAGAAAAAATCATATTAAATTGGCAGAGCATTTTGAGAACTTTTATTTTCGGGGTATTTTTATATTGCACGGATAATTCAGAAAAGAGACAGAAAATTACTATTTTTACTTTATTTCAACTAAATAACAGAAAGTAGAGAGAGGGTACAGAAGGTTGTGCTTTCTAACTTCATCCATCTCATGCTCATCGAAAGAAAACTACTAACAAGGTTGATCAAGTCTTGTTATCAAACTCATTCCGAATAACATGGAACCGGAGAAATTTCGAATAACACTATGTTAACTCAACGGGGATATGCACATCCCCAATAATAAGACTATCGATTTCTTCTTGACAAGAGGAAGAGGAAATTCAAAACCTCCAAAAATAATCGATGGAATTTTTTCCAATAGAGTTGATACTATGAACTTGAGGTTGTTTCCTCGGAGAAAGTGTACCGATGCTCATTACCATTAACATGACAAGTGACATTGCCTTTGTTGCAATCAATAACAGCCCTGCAGTATTCAAAAAGGTCTTCCAAGAATAATAGACATACTATCGCCCCTCGGAATATCAAGAATAACAAAGTCCGTTAAAATAGTAATGTTTGCAATTCATAACAGCAATATCCTCACAAATACCGACAAGTATAGCAGTTGATTTATCAGCCATTTGCAAAGATATTTCAGTAGGTGTCAACTTATTCAAATCAAGTCTACGATATAAAGAGAGAGGCATAACACTAACACCGGCTCCAAGATGACATAAAGCAGTTCTAACATAATTTCGTTTAATGGAGCATGGTATAGTGGGTACTCCTGGATCTCCAAGTTTCTTTGGTATTCCACCCTTAAAAGTATAATTAGCAAGCATGGTGGAAACTTCATCTTCCGGTATCTTTTTTTTATTTGTAACAATTTCTTTCATGTACTTAGCATAAGGATTCATTTTGAGCATATCAGTTAATCGCATACGCAAAAAGATAGGTCTAATCATTTCAGCAAAGCACTCAAAATCCTCATCATCCTTTTTCTTGGATGGTTTAGGAGGAAATGGCATGGGTTTCTAAACCCTTGGTTCTCTTTCTTTACCATGCTTCCTAGCAACAAAGTCTCTCGTATCATAACGTTGATTCTTTGATTGTGGGTTATCAAGATCAACGGCAGATTCAATTTCTACATCATTATCATTGCTAGGTTGAGCATCAATATGAACATCATTGTTAGCATTGTCATTAGGTTCATGTTCATTACCAGATTGTGTTTCAGCATCAGAGATAGAAATATTATTGGGATTCTCTGGTGGTTCAGCAATAGGTTCACTAGAAGCATGCAAAGCCCTATCGTTTTTATTTTTCTTCTTTTTAGAAGGACTAGGTGCATCTAAAATATTTCTCTGAGAATCTTGCTCAATTCTCTTAGGATGGCCTTCAGGATACAAAGGTCCTGAGTCATTTTACCAGTTCTAGTAGCCACTCTAACAGCATAGTCATTATTCTTACTATTCAATTCATTGAGCAAATCATTTTGAGCTTTAAGTACTTGTTCGACTTGAGTGGTAACCATAGAAGCATGTTTACTAATGAGTTTAAGTTCACCTTTAACATTAGCCATGTAATTACTCAAGTGTTCAATCATATAAGCATTTTGTTTTAATTGTCTACCAAAATAAGCATTAAAATCTTCTTGCTTAACCATAAAGTTATCAAACTCATCCAGACATTGGCTAGCAAACTTAGTAGGAGGGATTTTAGCTTTATCATATCTATAGAGAGAATTTACCTTTACTACCCGTGTCGGGTTATCAATACCATGAGTTTCTTCAATAGGTAATGGATTAAGATCATATATTTCTTCAACAGGCGGTAAATTAAGACCATGTATTTTTCTTCAATAGGAGGTAAATTCTTAACATCTTCAGCTTTAATACCATTTTCTTTCATAGATTTCTTTGCCTCTTGCATATCTTCAGGACTGAGAAATAGAACACCCCTCTTCTTCGGAGTTGGTTTAGGAATTGGCTCAGGAGTTGGCTCAGGAAGTGTCCAATTATTTTCATTGGTCAACATATTATTCAATAAAATTTCCACTTCATCCGGTGTTCTTTCCCTGAAAACAAAACCAGCACAACTATCCAAGTGGTCTCTAGAAGCATCGGTTAGTCCATTATAAAAGATATCAAGTATTTCATTTTTCTTGAGAGGATGATCAGGCAAAGAATTAAGTAATTGCAGAAGCCTCCCCCAAGCTTGTGGGAGACTCTCTTCTTCAATTTGCACAAAATTATATATTTCCCTTAAAGCAGCTTGTTTCTTATGAGCGGGGAAATATTTAGCATAGAAGTAATAAATCATATCCTGGGGACTACGCACACAACCAGGATCAAGAGAATCAAACCATATCTTAGCATCACCCTTTAATGAGAACAAAAATATTTTAAGGATATAAAAGTAGCGAGTTCTCTCATCATTAGTGAACAGGGTGGCTATATCATTTAATTTAGTAAGATGTGCCACAACAGTTTCAGATTCCTAACCATAGAAAGGATCAGATTCAACCAAAGTAATTATATCAGGATCAATAGAGAATTCATAATCCTTATCAGTAACAAAGATAGGTGAGGTAGCATAAGCAGGATCATATTTCATTCTAGCATTCAGAGTTTTTTGTTTAAGCTTAGCTAATAATTTCTTAAGATCACTTCTATCATTGCAAGCAAGAAAGTCTCTAGCAGTTTCTTCATCCATAACATTGCCCTCGTGCACAATGCATAATTCATATTTATAGGAGAGTCTTCATCATCACTCTCATCAATATTATTAGTTCCAATAATTTCATTCTCTCTAGCCCTAGCAAGTTGTTCATCAAGAAATTCACCAAGTGGCACAATACTATCATGCATAGAAATAGTTTCATCATAGGTATCATGCATAGTAGAAGTGGCATCATCAATAACATGCGACATATCAGAATTAATAGCAGAAGCAGGTTTAGGTGTCGCAAGCTTACTCAAAACAGAAGGTGAATCAAGTGCAGAGCTAGATGGCAGTTCCTTACCTCCCCTCGTAGTTGAGGGGTAAATTTTTGTTTTCTCGTCTTTCAAGTTCTTCATAGTGACCAGAAGATATAAATCCCAAGTGACTCAAAGTATAGAGCTATGCTCCCCAGCAACGGCGCCCGAAAATAGTCTTGATAACCCACAAGTATAGGGGATCGCAACAGTTTTCGAGGGTAGAGTATTCAACCCAAATTTATTGATTCGACACAAGGGGAGCCAAAGAATATTCTCAAGTATTAGCAGTTGAGTTGTAAATTCAACCACACCTGGATAACTTAATATCTGCAGCAAAGTATTTAGTACCAAAGTAATATGGAAGTAACGGTAACGATAGCAAAAGTATTGTTTTTTAGTTTTGTAGTGATTGTAACAGTAGCAACGGAAAAGTAAATAAGCTAAGAACAATATGTGAAAAGCTCGTAGGCATTGGATCGGTGATGGAGAATTATGCCGGATGCGGTTCATCATGTAACAATCATAACATAGGGTGACACAGAACTAGCTCCAATTCATCAATGTAATGTAGGCATGTATTCCGAATATAGTCATACGTGCTTATGGAAAAGAACTTGCATGACATCTTTTGTCCTACCCTCCCGTGGCAGCGGGGTCCTAATGGAAACTAAGGGATATTAAGGCCTCTTTTTAATAGAGTAGCGGACCAAAGCATTAACACATATTGAATACATGAATTCCTCAAACTATGGTCATCACCGGGAGCGGTCCCGATTATTGTCAGTTCGGGTTTGCCGGATCATAACACATAGTAGGTGACTATAGACTTGCAAGATAGGATCAAGAACTCACATATATTCATGAAAACATAATAGGTTCAGATCTGAAATCATGGCACTCTGGCCCTAGCTACAAGCATTAAGCATAGCAAAGTCATAGCAACATCAATCTCAGAACATAGTGGATACTAGGGATCAAACCCTAACAAAACTAACTCGATTACATGATAAATCTCATCCAACCCATCACCGCCCAAATAGGCCTACGATGGAATTACTCACGCACGGCGGTGAGAATCATGAAATTGGTGATGGAGGATGGTTGATGATGACGACGGCGACGGATTCCCCTCTCCAGAGCCCCGAACGGACTCCAGATCATCCCTCCCGAGAGAGATTAGGGCTTGGCGACGGCTCTGTATCGTAAAACGCGATGAATCCTTCTCTCTGATTTTTTCTCCCCAACACGAATATATGGAGTTGGAGTTGAGGTCGGTGGAGCTGTGGGGGCCCTGAGGCGTGGGGCGCGCCCACCCTCGTGTCCAGGGTGTGGGCCCCTGGCCTTGATTCTTTCGCCAATATTTTTTATATTTTCCAAAAATAATCTCCGTGAAGTTTCAGGTCATTCCGAGAACTTTTGTTTCTTCAAACAAATAACACCATGGCAATTCTGCTGAAAACAACATACAACTGGTTAGTTCCATTCAAATCATGCAAGTTAGAGTCCAAAAAAAGGGCAAAAGTGTTTGGAAAAGTAGATACAATGGAGACGTATCAGCCGACTATGCCCCTCGAACCTCAAAGCTCGGTTGCCGCCTTCTCATAGCCGGCTGGCCCACGCAGTCACCGAAGGCGGAGGAGCTCGAAGACGGCCACGGAAGGTGCGGCCTCCTAGCAGGCGGCCTCTAGAGAGGCCGGCTCCTAGCAGGCGCCCCCAAGCGCCCTCAAAGTATGTGCCCTCTTTAGCACGACGAGATGGGGCGTGGCTACAGCGAAGCCTGCCACCCTCGGATCTAGGACGGGTCATGGCCACAGTCTGGCCGTCATGACGGAGATCTCCCGCGGCGCTGGCATCGGTGGCCCTCCGCCCGTGACATCACTCAAGCCAGAAGGGCCATGCCTCCACGACGGGCTGTCGGTACGGCCCGCAGGCGGTGGGCCCTACCTGCCAGCGAGAAGCTAGAAGGCGGTAGGCCTGGCCAGCCGGCCGAGGGGGAGGCCGGCACCCAGGAGGCGGCCCTCCCCTTCCTAGAAGTTTGTGTGCCATTAACCAGAAGAGACGGGGAATGGCTACAGTGAACGCCCATCAGGCGGCGGGACTGTAGCCACGCCTTCCCCGACAAAGCAAGCATCATTAGAGGAACGACTACAAGAATAAGCAGCCGGGCAGACTCCGCAGCGGCAAAGCGCGGCCTGTCGGCCAAGTACAAGACATCCAGACGGGGGCCCGCTTAGTCAGCGGGGCCCCAAAGAAGCTGTAAGAAGCCGGCCACAAGAGACACTGACGGCCTGGGCCTACACTCGGCCAGCTTACCATTGTACCCCTGGGGGGTAGGCCTATATAAACCCCACAGGGCACCCATGCAAAGGGCTCAGACCCTTAGACTACACAACCACATACATAGAGAGAGGAGAGAGCTAGCCTTGGCCTTCTTCCTCCTCTAGCAAACCGCTCAAGGAGCAACTTGTAGCTACTTGTTGAAATAGTGATCATGCGGAGACCTCGCAGAAAGCGTGACTAGGGGTGTTATCTCCAGGGAGAGCCTCGAACTCGGGTAAAGTTCGCCGGAGTACGTGTCTACGCCTCATCCCGCTTCCTGGCACCGGCGACGTCTTACTATCCCCCACCATGATAAGCCACCCGTTGGCATATGCGCACCAAAACCCCGACATTTGGCGCCCACCGTGGGGCTAGGTGCACCATCGTCCGGTGTTTTGTTCTGGACGGTAACCCTTTTCCTCCCTGGCGAGCACAGCCAGCCAGGCACGCCGGATGGCGTTTGCGCCGACGCGCTGCATGGCGCGGAGGTCGCCTACGCGGCAAGCTGCCTCGCCGACCTCGTTGGCGAGATCCGCCTCTCCGACGAGCCTGTGTCCAACACAGGCACAGACGGCCCCGAGAGCCGCCTCGTCAGCCTCCTCGACCAGCTCCACGTCGCCAACGAGCCGGTCGTCGACTTGGAGTCGGTCGGCTCCACCACCCGATGCTCATCGACTCTGACAAGATGTCGCTCGACGCGTTCCCCACCAATGTGGTGGTCATTGATGACCCTCTCCCTCGCGCCGACAGCGGCGGTAGCACCGTCACTGAGGTGCTGGTCATCAGCCATGGCGAACACTCTGGTAGTGATGGCTAGGATCCGCTGCAGGCGGCATTGCGGGTCTTGGCCGCACCCATTCCCGAGGATGCTGATGCCGAGGCGCTGGATGCGCATCGCAAGGCGCTCATCGATAGCGCCAAGAAGCTGGCTAGCATGAGACGCCTCGTGAGGCTTACCAATACGAGGTGGACCACGCCGCTTGGCGGCATCGCCGCTCTCGGCGGACTCCAACAGATCGGGCACGGTCCGGCAGCATGTTGCCGCCATTGCCAGCATGTTTGGGGCAGACCGCCCCGTCTTCGCCACGCCCAGGGAAAACATACGAGCTGCCCAGGCGGCAGCAGACGAGCTGGACAACCTCGAGGGCGACGAGCGTCGTCACATGACGAAGCGCGTCCAGCGGCTCATTGACGCGGCTGCCGAGCAGCAAGAAGCTGGCTGCCGCGTTGAGGAACCCAACCGGTGGAATGGCGACCCGCCTCTTCGCCGAGAGCACAACGCGACATCCCGGACGCCGACTGGCGGCGCCCGTGGACGACGAGACAAGGAGCCGGCTGCAAGCCGCAGCCGGACACACATCACCATCGAGCGCGACCAAGACGGCCGCCCGCGAGCGGTGGAATGACCAGGCGACTATCAACCTCCCCTGCGCAGAGAAAGGCGTGTCTCCCCAACGCCTGTTAATCATCCAAGTCTCGGTGGCCGGCTTGGCCCTCGAGAAGGAATCGGAGAAAATGATGCCCGCCACCGGATCGACCGTCTCAATCGATCTCTGGCACTAGAAGAAGAAGAAGCGCTGGGCCCGCCATGTTTCGGCCCCCGCATCCGCGACGAGCCCTTCCCCAAAGGGTTCACGCTCCCAAGAGATACGCCCAAGTACACCGGCGCCGTGAAGCTGGAAGACTGGCTGGTCCACTACTCCACGACCGTCAACATAGCAAACGGCAACAAGCGTGTTGCCGTGAAATACGTTCCACTCATGCTCGTGGCACCGCCCGACATTGTCGAACAGCCTGAAGCCCCTGGCAAAGATCAACAAATGGGTAGATTTCACTGTGGCCTTCATCCGCAACTTCACCAGCATGTACAAGCGGCCGCCCAAGCCTTGCCAGCTCTCTTTGTGCGTCCAAGGCCCCACCGAATCGACTCGCGACTACCTCACGCGTTGAGCCGAGCTGCGCAACTCTTGTGAAGGCGTGCACGAGGTTCAGGCTATCGAGTACTTCACCGCCGGGTGCAGAGAAGGCACCCTGCTCAAGCACAAACTCCTCTGCGACGAGCCGACGACTCTCGACGAGCTGCTGATCATAGCAGACAAGTACGCCACGGCCGACTCCTCCATGAAGACGGAGATTCAAGTTGATGCATCTGGCAAAGTGGCTCCTCGTGCCCTTGACTCCGGGCTGGCGACATGCTTAGTCAAGGCCAAGAACAAAAACAACAACAAGTGCAAGGCGCCACAGACGGCTTCCACCAGCCGGCAGGTGGTGACAGTCGAAGACTAGCAGCCGGAGGGGCAGCCTGCTCCCAAGCGTCAGAGAGGCGGCAAGCCAAATTGGTTACCTGCTTTCTCCTATGAGCAGACCCTTGATGCACCCTGTAAGTTTCACAGCAGCGTGAAGCCGCCCAACCACATCACTCGGAAGTGTCACTAGCTCACCCAAATCTCCAAGGGCGAAGGGTTGCTGCCTCCTCCGCCTGCTGGCCAGCCGCCGCCGCCTCCTCCTCCACAGCTGGCGGCCCGGCCAGTTGCAGCCATCCAAGATGAGTACCCATAAGAGCAAGGAGTCTACGTCGTCTTCACCAGTGTGGTCGATGACAGGCGCAACCCTCGCCAGCAGTCTCGAGAGGTGAATGACGTAGCTGCTGAAGCCCCAGAGTTCATGCACTGGTCAGAAAAGCCAATCACTTGGAGCCGACCTGATCACCCGGAAGTAATGCCTTCTCTTGGTTCTTACGCTCTGGTGTTGGAAGCCACCTTTGCTACAGAGAGGCGAGCTGCTCGCTTCTCCCGAGTCCTGATAGATGGCGGTAGCAACATTAACATCTTGTACCGCGACACCATGGAGAAATTGAACATCAAGCCGAAGCATCTCCTGCCCAGTCGGACTGTCTTCCATGGCATAGTTCCTGGCCTTTCTCACTCACCAGTCGGCAAGATCAAGATAGATATCCTCTTTGGAGACAAAGATCATTTCCGCCGAGAGCCCATCTGGTTTGAAGTGGTTGACCTTGAGAGCCCTTACCATGCACTGCTTGGCTGACCTGCCTTAGACAAATTCATGGCGGAGCCACACTATGCTTACCTCAAGATGAAGACGCCAAGCACCAAAGGGGTTATTACCATCTCCGGAGATTACCAGTCGCGGCTTATGCAACATGCCAAGAATTTACCGGTCGAGTCCCTTGTGATCGCTGCCAAGAAGCGGCTCCTTGACCGGGTTGTGGCCATGGCCGGCAAGCAGCCGGACATGTCCCCTGATCCCAAGGAGTCGGAAGCTAAAGGTTCCTTCAAGGCGGCCAAGGAGACAAAGAAGATACCGTTGGACCCAAAGCACCCGGAGAGGTATGTTGTCATAGGTGCAAAGCTCGACAGAAATAGGAAAGTCAGCTCGTCGATTTCCTCCGTGAGAATCGGGACATCTTTGCATGGTCTCCTAAGGACATGTTGGGTGTCCCGGTGGATCTCGTCGAGCACAAGCTACACGTCCGACCTGACGCCAAGCCGGTCAAACAGCCCCTCCGCCGCCTGTCAAAGGAGAAAAGAAGAATTCTTGGTGAAGAGATAGCTCGGCTCCTAGCAGCCGGCTTCATTATGGAGGTATTCTATCCAGATTGGCTGGCCAACCCAGTCCTTGTACTGAAGAAGAACAACAAGTGGCGCATGTGTATTGATTATACCAGCCTCAACAAAGCTTGCCCCAAAGATCCATTTGCCTTGCAAGGATTGACCAAGTGATAGACTCCACAGCCGGATGCGAGCTGTTGAGTTATTTGGATGCATATTCAGGGTACCACCAGATCAAGTTGAACCCGGCCGATAGGTCAAGACCTCTTTCATCACGCCCATTCGGAGCCTTCTGCTACCTGACGATGATGTTCGGCTTGAGGAATGCCGGTGCCACGTTTCAGTGTTGCATGCAGAAGTGCCTCCTCAAGCAGCTCGGCAGAAACGCCCACGTCTATGTGGACGATGTTGTGGTGAAGACGGAGAAGCGTGGGACCCTCCTAGAAGATCTCAAGGAGACTTTTGAAAATCTGCGCCGATTTCAGATCAAGCTCAACCCAGAGAAGTGCGTGTTCGGAGTACCAGCCGGCCAGCTCCTCGGCTTCCTGGTCTCCAAATGGAGCATCGAGTGCAACCCTGTGAAGATCAAGGTCATCGAGAGAATGGAGAAGCCTACCCGACTGAGAGATGTCCAAAAGTTCATCGGCTCCTGAAGAAAACCACTCACTTCGAGTGGAATGACAAGGCGGATGAGGCTTTTCTCCAGCTCAAGAAGATGTTGACCATGCCGCCTGTCCTGGCCGCGCCGACTGCTAAGGAGCCCATGCTCCTCTACATCGCCGCCACCAACCGGGTGGTCAAGATACCATAATAGTTGAGCGCAAGGAAGACGGTAAGGTTCCGCCAAATTACGCACCGTCTATTATCTAAGTGAAGTGTTGTCGGCTTCCAAGCAAAACTACCCCCACTACCGTAAGATGTGCTACGGCGCACTTTACCGCCAAGAAGTTAAAGCCATATTTTCAAGAGCACCCCATCACGGTTGTTTGCACCGCCGCTTGTCGAGATCATAGGCGCCGAGATGCTTCAGCCGAGTGGCCAAATGGGCCATTGAGTTGGCTCCCCACACCATCTTCTACCAGCCTCGCACCACCATCAAGTCCCAAGCACCGCCGACTTCCTCGCCGACTAGGTGAGACCCAAGACTGCCGCCATGCCGGACTCCACCCATTGGCGGATGCACTTTGATGGTTCAAAGATGCGCATCAGTTTGGGAGCCGGCATCGTGCTCACCCCCCCCCCCAAAGGCGACAAGCTCAGATACACACTGCAAGTCCATTTTGCCGCCTCCAACAATGTGGCTGAGTACGAGGCACTAGTACACGGACTCCGGCTTGCCAAAGAGCTCGACATTCACCAGATTGCGGCTACGGTGACTCGACTTGGTGGTCCGATGCGTCTGGCGGACCGGGACGCCAAGGATGCAAATATGGCAAGCTACCGCTTCCTCGTCCAGCAACTCAGTGGATATTTTGAAGGGTGAGAGTACCTTCACGTGCCATGAAACGACAACGAGCCAGCAGACACCCTGGCATGGATTGGCTCCACCCGTCAAGCAATACCAGCCGGCATCTCCCTCCAATGCCTCCGCAAGCCGTCGATCAAGCCTTCTCCAGAATCAGACTCTATCTTCATGCCGGCTGCTCCTGAAACAGTCGGATCTGACTCAAAGGCTGCAGCAGTCGGCTTGGGGACTTCGGCAGGCGGCTCGGAGATCAGCAGCAATGCACTCCAGCCCGGGACTTCAGATCTCGGCCCAACTGGGATCTGCAAGAATGGCTCGGGACTTCAATAACACAGCAAGTGGCGGCCGACTCCAACCCGCCACCTCCCAACCCAACCGCCCTCGTACAAGTAGCCATAGTGGAGGTAGGAGAAATTCAAGCACCATCATGGGCAGAGCCCATCCTCAAGTTTCTGGTGAACAAAGAGCTGCCAACCGACGAGATCTCGGCCCGACAGGTGCAACGTCGGGCAGCAGCATACACCATCGTCAACAGGGAACTTGTGAGGCGCAGTGTCACTGGTGTGTACCAGCGCTGCGTAGAGCCGGAGAAGGGCCAAGCAATCCTCAAGGATATCCACCAAGGCGAGTGTGGCCACCACACGGCCTCAAGATCACTTGTGGCCAAAGATTTTTGCCACGGTTTCTTCTGGCCGACTGCTCGAGAAGATGCCAAAGACTTGGTCAAGAAATGCAAAGGGTGCCAGAAGTTCAGTTCCAAGCAACATCTCGCCAAGCCAGACTCAAGACCATTCCCTTGCTCGGCCTTTGCCGTCTGGGACTGGACATGGTGGGACCGTTCAAGACAGCACGCGGTGGCATGACTCATCTGCTCGTCGCCATGGACAAATTCACCAAGTGGATAGAAGAAAAACCAATCAAGAGTTGAACGGTCCGAATGTTGTGACTTTCATCGGAGACATCACCACTCGGTACGGCGTACCGCATAGCATCATCACCGACAATGGCACAAATTTCGCCAAAGGCGCCTTGGCCCGTTTCTGTGCGACGCAGGGCATTCGACTGGATTAGACTCCATTGCCCACCCACAGTCAAACGGCCAGGTTGAGCGAGCAAACGGCCTCATTTTGTCCGGAATTAAGCCCCGACTAGTCGAGCCTCTGGAGTGTTTGGCGGGTTGCTGGCTCGACAAGCTGTCGGCCGTCCTCTGGAGTCCGCGCACCACTTCGAACAAGTCAACCGACTTCACGCCCTTCTTCCTTGTATATGGTGCCGAGGTTGTCATCCCAACTGACATCAAGTTCGACTCACCTCGCATCACCATGTACACGGAGGCGGAGGCAAATGAAGCACGAGAAGATGGCGTCGATCTGCTGGAAGAGGGTTGGCTGCTGGCACTCAGTCGGTCCGCCATCTACCAGCAGATTCTACGCCGATACCATAGCCGGAAGGTCAAACCAAGATCCTTCCAGGAGGGAGACCTTGTGCTCGCTGATCCGATCCAAATAACAGCCGCCAAAGACAAGGTCTCGGCCGCTTGGGAAGGCCCTTTCATCATCAAAGAAAGCCTTGGGCAACGACTCCTACTACCCGATCGATGCCCGTAAGCCTAGGGAAGACGCAAGAGGGACGACTCCGCAAGGAAACAGAGCGCCCATGGAATGCAAATCTCCTTCGAAGATTTTACAGTTGATGCAGTATGTACCATGATACCATTTGTATTAAGTACGAAGACTTCGGGTCCCTCGGGGAGCACTCGAGGGCTATCCCTTTTTATCTATATGATAAGTATTATGCCTATGAATGTGTTATTTCATTCCTCCGCCTGAACCCGGGTTCGACCAGTCGGCCCGGGGGCTTGCCGCCTTGTAGTATGTCAGTGTTTCCTACAGTCGGACAAGTAATGTGCTGGCACCTAAGCCTTCTCTTACCACAAGCCATAGCTCACAGAGCGGCTGTTCGCTTGGCAAGAGTTAAAGGCAAGAAACAAAGTGCTCACATGAAAATGGCTAAGGATCAAAGCATCTACATAGGACAAGCCGCCCTTCGCTTCACCGACCCATGCGAGTAGTCTGGCCGGGCCGCTTCCTACTTAGCTTGCAACATTCCAATCGGCCAAAGTACTTGTCCTCCCATTAATGGTGAAATACTTGACCAGGCCGTAGTCTGCAGAAAGGTCGGTCATTCCTACCGGCAAGTAGGAAACCAGGGGAGGGCAGCAAAGGAAAAAATCCAAGGAACGAAAAGCAAGAAAAGTCGGAACTCGGCAAAAGCACAGCTTGTGCATGAAATAATTTACATACCAAAAGGCCATCGACCAATATTCAACATAGTTTGAGTACACCCCGCGGGTGGAATTGTGCAAATTTAACAAAAGTTTGTTGAGAACACTACTAAGCAGGAAAAGCTACAATAAATCGGAGGCCTAGACCAAAGGGGCAGCAGGTGAGTCCGGCAAGTTGGTGGAGTCGGGGGCGCCGGCTGGTGGAATGGTCGGCTGGTGAGTCTCGACTTGGTGGCTTTCAACAACAGTCAACGTGCTTGCACGCGGCTCGGTGCTGAAGGCGCGGTCGAGTTGACGCTGGCCGTCTGCTCCAACCTCCGGCGCGCCGTCTTCATCATCCTCGTCTTCCTCGTCTTCCCCTTGGTCGCTGGAGGTGATCTCCCCTGCCGAGTCTTCGCCATCATCCAGGTTCAGTCCGAACCATTCTGGCGGCGCCTCGACGCCGTTCTCGCTCAGCTCAGGGACAAAGTCGCCGGTGTTGGTGTACTCGGTGATCGCTGCCGCGCGGATAGTGAGGTCGCGCTCCACTGCTGCCAGCTCGGCCGGCTTCCTACCAAAACATGACCAACTGGGCTAGATCTAGCCCAGTATACCATGCCTTGGCAAACTCCAAGGCTCGCCGCGCACCTGCTTGGGCCGCGGAGCCCTTCCACGCCTCAAGACGGCCGGCGGCCACTTCCAACCAGTCGGCGGTCCGACTGGGCGTGCGTGGGGCTTGCCTGTCTGGCCAGAGGGTAGAGACTGCCTGAGCCTCAACGCGCTGCAGCCGACGGAGCATCCGGTGGGCCGTCTGAAGACGAGCTTGAATGCTCAGGAGCTGCTCGCCAAGGGTCGGAGGGGCGTCGGCAGTAATCTGCGCGCCTCCCGCCCTTCGGTCCTCGCGGCGAGCCTCAATGGCCTGGTTGGTGGCGGCAGAATGGCGAGGGAAGAAGTCTGCACAAGCAAACAATAAGTCGGGAGTCAGAAGCTAGAAGTAGGCTCACTCGACAAGTGGGTAGTTGGGAAAGACAAGAAAGCTCACCGTCTTCTATGTCTTTGATCTGGCCGTAACCAGCGATCAGTGCCGCCTCCGTCTTGGCCCAACCCATGCGCTCGGTCTCGAACTCGGCCAGGAGCTTGGCCTCGTTGTCCTCCGCCTGCTTCAGGGCCGCCTTGTGAAGCTCCGCCTGGTCCTTCAGTTCCTTGGCCAGGCGGTCGTGCTCCCGGGCCACCCTGTTGCGATCGTCCTCCTTGGCACGCAATGTGGTGTTGGCTTCGCCCAGTTGCTGCTGCAAGACGGCGTTGGTTCCTGCAAGGACAAGAAAGAGAAGATATCAACAATCAAGAAGGAAGAAAAGTAATTACCAGAAGATCTGACCCGACTGCTCAGCAGTCGGCTTGCATCTCGAGGACTACAGCCCGCGGGTGCGCTGGGCGCCCCCACGGAGAAAAGAAGATGGAGTGCTTACTCCGGCTTTCCGTCAAATTGGCGGTCCGACGTTCCAGCTCCCGGACATTGGCGTTGAAGGTGGCCGCGCGGATGTTGTGGTAATCCTGCAACAAAGCAACAGAAAAAGAAGTGAGCCAGAGCTCAGAACCCACTATGAAGTTCCAGGCCGCCTGCTCAGCAGCCGGCCCAGAACTCGGGGACTACACCCAGTGGGTGCGCTGGCGCGCCCCCACCGAAGATTACAAGAATCAAAAGCAAGAGGCGAGTCACATACCCGGACGGTGGCCCGAGTCTTCACGAACGCCTTCATGCACTGCGAGAGGGCAGCGACTTCGGCCTTAAAATCAGCCTGGACTTCTTGAGCCGCCTTGATTAAGGCGCTCGTTCCGCCCCCGCGCACCCACTCTGCCGGCGCGGCGCTGGTGGCATTGGCTTCGGGGGCCGATGAGATGGTGCTCCCGACCTCCACTGGCCTCGGCGCCGATGCCGCTTTCTCCACACGACGATGCACTGGGGTGTGGACCGTGGGAGCTGAGCCCACTACCAGCTCGCCTCCGGCTGGCGTCACCAATGGGGCGGCCGGCTGGCTACCTTGCGCATCGCAGTCAGCAGTTGCGGAGGCACCTCCACCTCTGGCAAGACGGCATCGCCGCCTTCCCTCTCCCTGATCGGGTGCTCATTGCCAGCCCCTCCAGTCGGCACGGAGAACTCTGGCATTTGTGGCGCAGAGCGCAGGAGGGTGATGAGCTGTGGGATCTGCTGGCGCGCGGTGCCCTCCGCCCTTTTCTTCACCGCGGCGTCGGCTTGGGCCTCAGCCACTGCATCCGCGTTTGCTTGTACTGCCTTAGCTGCGGCCCCCTTGTCGGCCTCCGCCTTCTTGGCGGCGGCTTCTTTCTCCTCCCGCACCTCCCGTGTGTTCCTCTCCTGCCCCTCTTGGAGATCGGCAGCCGGGTCTATGCAGCGGTTGTTGGTGGAACCCTCCGCCGCCCTGACGACGGAGGCGGAGGTTGACCGCTCAAGAGAGAGTGGGGCCCTGCTCAAAAGAAAAAGTAGAAAGAAGATTCAAAAGGAGTCATCAAGACAAAAAGAATGAAAAAAGACACGAGAGAGGTTGAAGACTTCCGTCGACACTATCGGAGGCTGCTTGGGGGCCTTCTGGAACTTGGCCGCCTTCGCGGCGGCGTCACGTCGCTTGGTCGCAGCGGCCGTGTTCTTGGCCGCGGCGGCCGTGTGCTTCGGCCTCTTGGGATGACTGTCGAACAGCAGCACGCCTCGGCGTTTCGACCCGCCGCCTGGTGCGGTTGGTGCGGCTGAGGAGCTTGTGCCCGCCCTGTCGGCAGGCAGCGGACGGCGCGGCACCTCCTCCTCCTCTTCCTCCTCCTCGTCGTCATCCGACCAGTCCTCCACGTCTCCCCCTCCTGCGGAGCCGCCTGCTCCACCACCACCACCTGTGGCGTCATCCTCCAGGGCGGCCGCCCCCAAGTCGGGGTCCGCCACGTCGCTCGCGTCCCGATCCGGCATGAAGTCGACGTTGGCCTCCAGCTGGAGGGGGAGGACCTGCATCATGGTCGAGTTGGTCAGCCGGCAAGATAGAACCCGGCAAAAGAGAACGCGGCAAGAGAAAAATAAAAGAACCGAGAGCTTACCATAGGCGGCGGATCTGCACGGGAGTACGGCCGCTTGCCGAACTGCCACCCCTCCGGCTCGAGCTTGAGGTTGACAATCTCGTTCACTAGATAGGCCACCTCGGCAGTCGGCATATCCTTGGTGCACATACGGCATGGGTTGTGATGCCCACTCATCTGGCTTATGATGTGAGGCCGGCCTTGGAGCGGGAAGACTCGGCGCACCACGAAGGCGAGGAGCAAGTCGGCCACCTTGAGGCCCTCCAACTCCTTCATCACCTTGAGGCGGCGATGATGGCGGCGTATAGGCGTCGGGCCGACAATGACTTCGCTTGAAGCCCCGCTTGAAAGGGGTTTACAGGCGGACCGGCCACATACTCCGGCAGGTTGATGAAGTCGATCGCCGGGTTGATGTTTTCCACGTAGAAGTACGACTTCTGCCACAGCTTGACCAACTGTATCAGCTTGATGGCTGGGAAGGCGTTTCGAGCACCCGGGCGCCGCACGACAATGAAAGCCCCACACTGAGCCGCATCCTCCCTCGCGGAGCTGCCAAGCTTGGTGTAGAAGAAGGCTCCCCAAAGCTCGATGGTGGGGAGGATGCCGAGGTACCCCTCGCAGAGGGTGACGAAGGCCGACAGCAGCAGCACCGTGTTTGGTGTGAGGTGGTGCGGCTGAAGTCGGTAGAAGGTGAGGAACGAGCGGAGGAAGTCACTCGCCGGTAGGCCGAAGCCACGGAGGAAGTGCGAGCGGAAGATGACGCGCTTGCCTTCCTCCAGCGCTGGCGAAATCTCGTCGGCGGGCGGCACACGCGTCTTAATGTAGCCCGCGCAGGGCAGCCTCCGCGTGTCACGGAGGAAGGTGAGATGATCTTCAAGGACGTTGGAGCCGTCCCAATCGCCGGAGCGCTCCATGACGGTTCAAGCTCGACGAAGATGAACGGCGGCGACGAGCGTGCGAGCTCTCCGGGAAGCAGAGAGAGGGCTTGAGTAGGAGAAGCTCGAAGGCGACGGCGAGCCACGGCAGCACTTCGATGGAGCGCGGGTGCAGCGGCGGTGAATAAGAGGCAGAAGCGAGAGGAGGCAAGGGAGAGCGCGCGTGCCTTTGCCGCTCCCCTCCTCCCCCGATTTATAGCCCCTGGCTGCAAAGCCGAGGGGGCAGGGCGTGGGGTCGTGGGATTAACTGCGCCCACGTCCCCACGACCCCGCATATACCGCACGGTAAAGATATGTGGTAATGGCGCGTGGGATCCCAACCGCCCCGCCCCGGCCGCAGCTGATCTGCACGTGCGCCGAGGCATGGTAGTGGTGGGCCCGACCTGCAGCATGTCCCGTCATGCTCGTGAGCTGGCAGGCCGACTTGGCTGGCTGACGCCGCGTGGCGTGCGAGCGGCGGGTGGCAAGCCTAGATGCCTAGCTAGCACGCCACCTGGTTCCCGCCTTGGCAGTTCAAAATTCACCAAGCGGCCATCTGCCGCATCCGACTCCTAGCAGTCAGCATACCGGAAGACGGACAAGACGAGCAAACAAGACTACACAGAGTTGGAAGCTGCTGGGGCACCCCGCCTCGTCATCCGCAGTGACCCACCAGCTTCGGGGACTACTGTCGGAGTTATTGGCCATGGGTAGCCACATCTGCCCCCCATTACATTTCAAGACATCGGGGCCGACTGCTCCCCTCGAACCTCAAAGCTCGGGTGCCGCCTTCTCATAGCCGGCTGGCCCACGCGTCGGCCGCCGTATAGGCGGAGGAGCTCTGAAGACGGCCACGAAGCGGGCCGCCTCCTAGCAAGCGGCCCCAAGAGCCCTCAAAGTCTGTGCCCTCTTAAGCACGATGAGACGGGGCATGGCTACAGCGAAGCCTGCCACCCCCGGATCTAGGACAGGTCGTGGCCACGGTCACGCCCGTCTGGGCCGGAGATCTCTCCGCAAGGCGCTTGCTGTAGCCCCCTCCGCCCGGACATCACTCAAGCCGGCGAGCCATGCCTCCATGACGGGTCATGCAGACGTTGCAGCGTGAGCCCTACACCGCCAACGAAGCTAGAAGGCGGCAAGCCTAGCCAGCCGGCCGAGGGGGAGGCCGGCACCCAGGAGGCGGCCCTCCCCCTTCCTAAAATTTTGTGCGCCATTAACCAGAAGAGACGCGGAATAGCTACAGTGAACGCACGCCAGGCAACGGGATTGTAGCAATGCCTTCCCCGATAAAGCAATCATCATTAGAGGCACGACTACGTGAATAAGCAGCGCGGGATATTCAAGAAGCGGCGGGCGTGGCCTGTCAGCCAAGTACAAGACAGCCGCGGCCCGCTTAGTCGGCGGGCCCCAGCAGCCAGCGGATAAGCCGACCACGAGAGACACTGACGGCCTGGGCCTACACCCGGCCATCTTACCATTGTACCCCTGGGGAGTAGGCCTATATAAACCCCCCAGGGCACCCATGCAAAGGGTTCAGACCCTTAGACTACACAACCACATACATAGAGAGAGGATAGAGCTAGCCTTGCCCTTCTTCCTCCTCTAGCAAACAGGTCAAGGAGCAACTTGTAGCTACTTGTTGAGATAGTGATCATGCGGAGACCCCGCAGAGCAGGACTAGGGGTGTTATCTCCTAGGAGAGCCCCGAACCTGGGTAAAGTTCGCCGGCGTACGTGTCTACGCCTCATCCCGCTTCCTGGCACCGGCGACGTCTTACTATCCCCCACCATGATAAGCCACCCGTTGGCATATGTTGTTCCAAAACCTCGACAGCGCCTGCTAGTTCCTTGCTGCTCGGAGCGAGGCTTGGCAGTGGCATTCCTCCCCCAGCACGAGGTCAATCCCCCACATGGCATCCTGACGTGCCTCGTCAAACGCCAAGACCCGCGCGGAGCGATGCTTGACCTCGTGAGGGAGAACTGCTTCGGCTCCATAGACGAGGAAGAACGGAGCCTCGCCCGTTGGCTTGGTGGCAGTGGTGCGGATGGACCATAGCACGGACTGGAGCTCAACGTGCCAGCCCCTGCCGCGGGCCTTGAGCTTCTTCTTGAAGGTCCTTGTCTTGAGGCCTCTTAAGACCTCCGCGTTGGTGTGCTCAGCTTGGCCGTTGCTTCTAGGGTGTGCCATTGAGGCGTAGCATATCTGCGTTCCAAGATTAGCACAACATGTTTTGAAGATATTGCTAGTGAACTGCGAGCCGTTGCTGGTGATGATGCAATTAGGGACTCCGAATCAGCTCACGAGGCCCTTGATAAACTTGACTGCGGAGCCGGCTGGGATGGTGCGGACGGCTTCCACCTCCGCCCACTTGGTGAATTTGTCGATGGCGACGTAGATGTAGAGGTAGCCCCGGGCGCTCGAGGGAATGGACCCAGGATATCCAGCCCCCAGACCGCAAACGACCACGAGAGTGGGATAGTCTGGAGGCCCTGAGCAGGCTGGTGGATTTGCTTGGGATGGAACTGGCAGGCCTTGCAGGATCTCACCAGCTCGGTTGCGTCGTTGAGTGCCGTGGGCCGATAGAATCCGCTGCGGAATGCCTTGCCCACTAAGTTGTGCGGCGACAAATGGTGCTCGCAGTCTCCGCCGTGTATGTCAGCTAGCAGTTCACACCCCTGCTCCCTAGAGATGCATCGCAAGGAAACATCATTCGGTCGTTTTTGGTATAGCTCACTGTCCCGGGTGCAGTAGGTTGTAGCTTGCCGAGCCACGCGCTCCGTGTTCTCCTCCTTCTCTAGTAGGGTCCCTTGCAGCTGGTACGCCTTGAATTCTTCAGTCCAGCACCCCTCCTGGTGTTCGAGTGTGATGTCTACTACACAACCTTCTTGTTGTAGACGTTGTTGGGCCTCCAAGTGCAGATGTTTGTAGGACAGTAGCAAATTTCCCTCAAGTGGATGACCTAAGGTTTATCAATCCGTGGGAGGCGTAGGATGAAGATGGTCTCTCTCAAACAACCCTGCAACCAAATAGCGTCTCTTGTGTCCCCAACATACCCAATACAATGGTAAATTGTATAGGTGCACTAGTTCGGCGAAGAGATGGTGATACAAGTGCAATATGGATGGTAGATATAGGTTTTTGTAATCTGAAAATATAAAAACAGCAAGGTAACAAGTGGTAAAAGTGAGCATAAACAGTATTGCAATGCTAGGAAACAAGGCCTAGGGTTCATACTTTCGCTAGTGCAAATTCTCTCAACAATAATAACATAATTGGATCATATTACTATCCCTCAACATGCAACAAAGAGTCACTCAAAAGACACTAATAGCAGAGAACAAACGAAGAGATTATGGTAGGGGTACGAAACCACCTCAAAGTTATTCTTTCCAATCAATACTTTGGGCTATTCCTATAAGTGTCACAAACAGCCCTAGAGTTCGTAGTAGAATAACACCTTAGGACACAAATCAACCAAAACCCTAATGTCACCTAGATACTCCAATGTCACCTCAAGTATCTGTGGGTATGATTATACGATATGCATCACACAATCTCAGATTCATCTATTCAATCCAACACAAAGTACTTGAAAGAGTGCCCCAAAGTTTCTACCGGAGAATCAAGACGAAAACGTGTGCCAACCCCTATGCATAGGTTCATGGGCGGAACCCGCAGGTTGATCACCAAAACATACATCAAGTGAATCATGTGATATCCCATTCACTACAAAAAAAAGACACATCCGTGACATTTTGGGCCGATCGGAAAAAAAATTCTGTCATACATATGACACTTCTATGACGATAATTGTGACAAAACCCGGTATCATCATAGATGTGGTGATCTCCTACTTCTATGACAAAAATCATGATGAAAATGGGCTTTTCATCCTGGGCGGGCCGGAGACGCAGCTGCATGACATTCTTTGGGCGCCCATGACGGAAAAAACCGTGGTAGAAGCGAGGGCGAGGAAAATTTCGTGGAGTTCCGGTTACGGTGGGAGGTCGGGGCCGAGCAATGCGCGCTTTCTCTCATACATGCGGCGATGTGTGTGCAAGGCGTTGGCTCTAATCGAACCTTGTGAGGCGTTGGGCTCTAATCGAACCCGGCGATTGCACTGCAGCTACACGTTCTCAACCCGAGCGATCGATCGATGGCTGTTAATCGAACCCGATCGAGTGATTCTTCGCCATCGCCGCTAATCAAGCCGATCGATGGGATGAATAGTGAGCATTGCGTGGGGGAAGGTTGGATGAGCGGTGGCGGTGGCTTTGCCTCTGGATGAATGCGGGACCCGTGGTGTGGTGGAGGGCTGGATGAGCAGTGGAAGCGATGGAGGGGTGCCCTGGGAGGTGTGGTTGACCAGGACCCCGTGGTGTGGAGGGCTGGATGAACAGTAGACGGTGGAGGGGTGGTTGATCAGGACCCCGTGGTGTGGAGGGCTGGATGAACATAGACGGTGGAGGGGTGGTTGAACAGTAGCCAGTGGAGTAGCGTGCGGTGGAGGCTGGATGAACAGGAGCCCGTGGAGGCTGGAGGAGGTCGACGGTAGCCCGTGGAGGCTGGAGGAGGTCGACGGTGGAGATGAACAGTATCCCGTGGAGTCCCGTTTTGCGGTGCGCCACACACCTCCCGATCAACAGACCCCCTGCTTTCATCCGTGGCGCTCCAACACAAGTCTGTTTCCTCCGCTTTGGCGGTACGCCACAACCCTCCCGATCAGCAGGACCCCCGTTTCGACCGTAGGAGGTCCGTTTCCTCCGTTCTGCGGTACGCCACGCCACTCCCGATCAACAGATTTCTGCTCGGCCGTGGCGGTCGAACACAAGGCCGCTTCTCTCGCTTCCGCGACGCCAGCCTCGTTTATCGCCGTTCTGCCCAAGCCCTCGATGAACACGACCACGCATTCCGCTCCGGCTCCAGCCGGTTGGCTCCCACGCTGCCTGCCTCCCGATGAACACGACGCATTCCGTTGCCTCCCCATGAACACGATGCATTTCGTTGCCTCCCCATGAACACGACGCATTCCGTTGCCTCCCCATGAACACAACGACGACGCTGTTTCTCCGTTCCGACCCAGCCATGTACACGAGCCCTCGCCGTACATATGCGCGAGTAGGCGTTCGAGACCCCGCCCGTATGTACACATACGTGGACGTATTTTCATTCTTGCACCCTGGCCGCTGTACGTACGTGTACATGCTACGTGCGTGCCTCTACTACGACATGTGTGCGCCTCTACTACGACACGTGCGCGCCTCTACATCGACCAGTATATATGTACGTACATGTTCGCGACCAAAATGACAATGCTACATACGCTTCGACCAGGTGGGTCCCGACTGTCAGGCACTTCCTTGCGTGCGAAGATGCAGCTGGTGGATCCCAACAGTCAGGGGGCGAATCGTTTTTTTGCCTGACGCACTTCCTTGCGTATAAGATGTACCGTGGGTCCCAGCAATGGGGCGAATCGTTTTTTGCGGACGCACTTCCTTGCGCGAAGATGTAGCTCGTGGGTGCCGGCGGTCAGGGGAAACGCTTTTTTCACGAAATACTGATGGCCCGTCCGGTGGGTCCCGGCTGTCGGTGGAGGAATCATTATTTTCCAGCGTAATAAGGAGGCACTTCCTGTTCGCCGTGGACCCAGCTGTCAGCCTCTCCACGTACAGTCCACGTCCGATGGAAGTCATTCCTTGACCACGTTGACCACGCCGCGCCAAGAGCACCAGGGCGGTGGTAGACGGCGAGGCCTAGGAAGGGGACGACCCGGAGCCGGGGAAGACTCGGCAGTGGAAGCCCGCGCAGAGACACTACAAAAAAAAGACACTTCCGTGACATTTTGGGCCGAACGAAAAAAATTTCTGTCATACATATGACACTTCTATGATGATAATTGTGACAAAACCCGGTATCATCATAGATGTGGCGGGCCTCACTTCTATGACAAAAAATCATGATGTAAAATGGGCTTTTCGTCACAGGCGGGCCGGAGACGCAGCTGCATGACATTCTTTGGGCCGCCCATGACGGAAAAACCATGGTAGAAGCGAGGCGAGGAAAATTTCGTGGAGTTCCCGACACGGTGGGAGGTCGGGGCCGAGCGATGCGCTGCTTTCTCTCGTAACGACGCTGCTGCGTGTGCGAGGGCGTTGGCTCTAATCGAACCCGAGCAAGGCGTTGGGCTCTAATCAACTCGAAAGGACAGTAATCGCAGTTACGCTGCTATCGAACCCGAGCGATCGATCGATGGTTGTTAATCAACCCGATCGAGCGATTCCTTCGCTATCGCCGCTAATCAAGCCGGTCGATGGGATGAATAGTGAGTGTTACGGGGGGGGTTTTGGATGAACAATGTGCGGTGGCGTTGCCTCTGGATGAACAGGACCCCGTGGTGTGGTGGAGGGCTGGATGAACAGTAGACGGTGGAGGGGTGCCCGTGGAGGGGTGGTTGAACAGGACCCCGTGGTGTGGAGGGCTGGATGAATAGTATACGGTGGAGGGGTGCCCGTGGAGGGGAGGTTGAACACGACCCCGTGGTGTGGAGGGTTGGATGAACAGTGGAAGACGGTGGAGGGGTGCCCGTGGAGGGTGGTTGAACAGGACCCGTGGAAGGGAGGGCTGGATGAGCGATGAGACGGTGGAGGGTGGTTGAACAAGTAGGCCGTGGAGTAAGCTGCGGTGGAGGCTGGATGAGCAGGGCCGGTGGAGGCTGGATGAGCGAAGAGCCCGTGGAGGCCGGAGGAGGTTGACGGTGGAGATGAACAGTATCCCGTGGAGTCCTGCTTTGCGGTCGCCACACCTCCCGGCGAACAGACCCCGTTTCGACCGTAGCGCCCAACACAAGTCCGCTTTCGTCTGCTTTTGGCACGCCACACCCTCCCAATCAACAGGACCCCTGCTTCGACCGTAGGGAGGTCCGTTTAATCGTTTTGGCGATGCGCCACACCCCTCCCGATCAACAGGACCCCGTTCCGAACGTAGGAGGTCCGTTTCCTCCGTTTTGCGGTACGCCAGGCCTCGTTTCCATCGCCTATTCCGTCCAAGCCCTCCCGATGAACACAACCATGGCTCCCACGCGTTCCGTTGCCTCCCGATGAACACGACGCATTTCGTTGCCTCCCCATGAACACGACGCATTCCGCTGTTTCCCCATGAACACGACGCATTCCGCTGCCTCCCCATGAACACGACGACGACAGCTGTTTCTCCGTTCGACCCAGCCATGTACAGAGCCACGCCAGACGTATGCGCGAGTAGGGCGTTCGAGACCCCACCCATATGTACACATACGTGGTCAGATTTTCTTTCTTGCACCCTGGCGCTGCGCATGCGTGTACATGCTTCGTCTTGCGCCTCTACTATGACACGCGGCGCGCCTCTACATCGACCGATATATGTGTACGCATACATTCGCGACCGTAATGACAACGCTACGTATGCTTCACCGTGTGGGTCCCGACCGCCGAGCACTTCTCATGCGTGCGAAGATGTAGGCCGGTGGGTCCCAGCAGCCGTGGGGCGAACACGGTGGCCCTTCCGGTGGGTCCTCGCTGTCGTGGAGGAATAATTATTTTGCACGTAATAAGGAGGCACTTCCTTCTTTGCTGCGTCGTGGACCCGGTATCGGCCTCTCCACGCACGATCCACGTCCGTGGAAGCCGTTCCTTGACCACGTTGACCATGCCGCCGAGAGCACCAGGGCGGTGAACGACGGCGCAGGCCTAGGAAGGGACGACGCAGAGCCGGGAAGACGCGGCTGGAAGCTTCGGTCGGAGAGGAGTACGAGGTTCACCGGTTCGCTGCGGTGTGAGCTGCCGTTGCCCGCAGTGGCCTGGCCATGTGGGAATAGTAGGGGTGGTGAGGCCTCCACGGCAAGCAGATCCGCCACGGGAGGCGTGAGCATGCGGCACGACCGGGCTGCTTTGGGCGGCCGGAGCAAGAAGACCGGAGGTGGAAGAAGCACTACGGCCGTTGGATGGACATCATCACGGTCACCGGAGCTAGAATCAAGAGATATTGACTAAGTTGACAAAGCCCCACGTCCCGTCACAACTTAGTAGGCCCATTAAGTCAGCCTCCCACCAAGGTGGGTCCCACCAGCGGGGTATTCATTTTTTGTTCATAATAAGGAGGCACTTCCCGGTGGGTCCGAGCCGACAAGATGGGGAACATTTTTTTCATGAAATACGGTGGCCCGTCAGGTGGGTCCCAGCAGTCAGGGGGCAAACGTTTTTCACGAAATACCGGTGGGCGTCCCGTGGGTCCCTCGCTGTTAGGTGGGGAATAATTATTTTCCAGAATAAGGAGGCACTTCCTTGCGGCCGTCGTGGACCCAGCTATCAGCCTCTCTACGTACATTATTCTTCCGATGGAATTCGGTCGTTAACCACATTGACCACGCCGCGCCGAGAGCACCACGGCGGTGGACGACGAGGAGGCCTAGGAAGGGGACGGCGCGAGTCTGAGAAGACGCGCAGCGGATGCCCACGCGGAGAGGAGTACGAGGGTTCACCGTTCGGCTCTGTTGCCGTCACACCGCAGAATAAGAGGGGATGTGGGTGAGTGGAGTGGAGGGATGGCCTGGCCAGCGGTGGGAGTAGTATGGGGGCGGTGAGGCCTCCGTGGCAGCACAATCGGCCACGGGAGGCAGGAGCAAGCGACACGACCTGCGCTGCTTTGGGCGGCTGGAGCAAGAAGACCAGAGGTTGAAGAAGCACTACGGCCGTTGGATGGACATCGTACGGTCAGTCGAGCTAGAATCGTGCATATTGACTAAGTTGACAAAGCCCTTCATCCCCATCAACTTAGTAGGCCCACTATACTGGGTCCCAGCTAGCAGGGGGAGTATTCATTTTTGTGTGTAATAAGGAGGCACTTCCTTGCGTGCGAAGATATAGTTGTTGGGTCCGGTGTCAACAAGCGGTAACGCTTTTTTTTGCGAAATACAGAGGCCCTTTCAAAGGGTCCTAGATGTCGATGGAGGAATCATTATTTTATGCGGCGTAATAAGGAGGCATTTCCTTGCTTGCGGCCGTGGACCCAAATTTCGGCCTCTCCACGCATACCCACTTCAGATGCATGTCGGTCGTTGACCACGTTGACCACGCCCACGAGAACACTGTGAGGTGGATGACGGCGAGGCCTAGGAAGGAAACGACACGGAGGCACCGGAAGACTCGGTAGTTGTTTTTGTTTCCCACGCCGGAGGAGTACGACCAGACGAGGGTTTCATCGCTTAAATGGCCGCCTTGCCGAGAATAACAGACAGTGTGGGTGAGTAGAGGGATGGCTAGGCTAGCGATGGGAGTACGGTGGGCGGTGAGGCTTGTGCGGCAGCACAGCCGACCTTGAGGAAGGAGGGAGCAGTCCCAGCCGGCGCTTGTTTGAGCGGCCGAGCAGAAGAGCAGAGATTGAAGAAGACGGACGGCCGTTGGATGGACATCCAACAAGATACATGCCATCTGTGGAAAGCCTCAAATCTGTGGAAAAAAGCATACAGACCCATCCGCCATTGTTTCAAATAATTTACAGCCCATTTGCTAATTCTTACGGGTTTTTGGAGGCCATATTCTTTTTGTTAGCATTACAGCCCATATTGTGGCCACGGTTAAAAAATTATAATGAAATTTTGCATATGTCGGTGCGGTCTGAATCGCTGTTTTAATCCCAAATTTCGAAGTCACATTCTGACTGATTTTAAAAATAAATGTATATCAATATAAAAGCCAATAAATTGTCCACGCATAAAAAATCAATGCAATTTAAAATCTCGAAATGAAAAAAGGTATTTGAAACTAATTGCCGGTTTGATGTGTTTTAAAAATGTACAACCCATTTCTCATTACTGATAGGCCATTTTCTCGGCCAGCCGAATGAAGCTCTCCTCGTCTTGAAAGATTTGCAGCCCAACAGGCCTCGATAAGCGACTTACTTGACAAATCACAAAAAACTGGGCTAGCCATTTTCGTAAAGAAAAAAAAACTCTGGGCTGGTCTCAGGGTAAACATAAAAGAAAAGGCTGCCAGACAGCTGGAGTGTCTGCATGTACCGAGTTGCCACCCCTGCCTGGCCTCAAAAACAAATTAGATAAATGCCACTCCAATTAGGGCGATTCATAAAAATGCCACTGCAACTTTGCAAACTTTGAAAAATGCCACTGCAGTTTGCAAACTTTGAAAAACGCCACTCCAGACTTCGAAAAATGCCACTAGAAATGGCACTTTTCAAAGTTTGGAAATTGCAGTGGCATTTCTCGGATACAATTGCATTTGGAGTGGCATTTATCAAATTAACCCAAAACAAAAATAATCGGGCGAGCTCTTTGGGTCCCTCGTGTTAGCCGCTCGTTGTGCAATTCTCGCTTATTGACTACGTTGACAATGGCATGGGACCCGGATGTCGAGGAAATCCACTAGGAGGAGCCATTTTTTATTGGCTTGAAATAAGGAGGCACTTGCTTATGTACTACCATGACCTTGGCGGGTCCCTCGTCCTCCTCTCCACGCATAATCATCTCCTAATTGTGTACGTCAACTTGCTAGGGCCCACAAGTCAACCTCTAAACCCGTGGAGGACAAATACAACCAATTTAAAAAAACAGCTAATTCCATACGCTCAAAAGGAAAGTTCAACATTCGTGAGCAAAGTAATGTGTCCGATCCACATATAGAGTAATCTTGAACTCCACATTGACAACCATCATAGCCAAGTTAACTATCTACTCCCACTAATACTCTAGTAGCGCATAAGTACTAACGTAAGAGGTTTCACCAATAGCCGGAACCATGAGAATGAACCACATGATGGAGGAACATCCACGCAATATGATTTGGTCTTCTCGATCACACCGTGAGACTATTTTCGAATACAAACTTTAACTTAGGAAAATGATGCCCATTGTATAATCGCATTGCAGAAATGAAGCACCTAGTGTTGGCCAATAAATAGTACAAGATTACTTTTCTGCAGTCCATGAAGTGACTATCCAATCTTTATGTGTCTATTTTCAAATGGCACTTCATGCAAAGGACTATACTATTCTCTTGTGCAGTTCAACCAAAATTGCGGACACTTTGTTTGTTTGCCAAATAGCAACGGGCAGTACATCTCTTTCTCGCACAAATATCAAGCAGCTAGTAAACATATACCACACCTTGTATTTTCGGTTTAAACATGTCTCTTCCGCTTAGCATCTGTCATGTTCTCGTGACCGACAATCTGACATGCTTATGTTTTGCCTGGACAATTTCATACTGAATTGATTTGCTTGTTCAGAGCAGAAATATAGTGCCTATTCTTCATCGGACCAAGGATATCCATGTTCGCGATGATGGAAGAGGTGAAATCGATACAACCGAAATTGAGCATCCAATCATTGAATCTGTCACCCGCACCTCCAATGTAGGTCCACCCGCCAATAAATTCACATACAAACCACTAGTATTACTATCTAATGACAAAGACAAAAAGAGTAGCAAGATAGTAGCAAACCATGTACCTTCGTAAGAATAGCTCATAGTGCCACCAATTGGATATAAAGGTTTGGAAAAAACATGCTCCTAATGTTGAACCAGTTGGACTTTTTGTGGAGTTCCACTAAAATCGAGCATCCCTGTTTGCATAGATATTGAAAATGTGATTAGTCTAAAAGTGGCACTAGTTGAAGCATAGACTCACAAATATAAGCATTCCAATTTCTTAATGGGAAAAGGTAGCAAGACTGTTTCTAACCACATGTTTGAAGGAATAAATAAAGCAACAGTTGCTAATGTCAGGAAGGCATGCATAGTTTTTTCTGGAATAGTGAGCCATTCCTGACCTTTCCTCTTCTTTTAAGCAAATTTTGTGCAGTTCTACTAAAATAAAATGCCATCACCGCCTTGACAATTCAAAGGACACTGCATAAAAGGAAATGACTTAACATTACATCATGATGTCATGTATGTAGTCGACAAGCATTAGAGACAAACATACAGACCTCCTCCGATAACATTATGAACATTAATTTTAACAAAGGTGTGACTAGCTTTACTGGGATAATTTGAGTGAACTCTACACCCTTTGTTCCTTAATATAAGACGTTTTCGTAGTTCAATTTAAAGTACACAAACGTCTAGTATTTAGAAAAACAGGTAGTAGTTTTCTTGAGCACATATCTAGGAAAGCTTGCCACACTTTATTTATGTCCATACGCTAATGCAACACCATTTGAATACTACAAATATACACTAATCGAGTGGCTAGTGCAACAGTAGAGTAGTTAGTTTATTACAGGGTACAGTACAATAGTTTTAGTAAACAGATTTCAATAAACTCTAGCACTGGAAGGTTTCTATAATAATTAACAATACAAAATGCAAAGGTAACAAGTTTCAGCATTGGTATACTAGCTTTGCATGAGCATTAAACCAAATACAAAAGTCTGAAGGTAACTAGCATTATTCACTAATGACAGTATAAAAAAATTGCAAACCATGTACCTCCAAGGTAAATATCATTTCGAACTCGGGGGGACCTTAAAAATTGTGATTCCAATCTTGATAATCTATCAAACATAAAAACTTGATCGAATCTAATCAAGAGAACAAGCCGGAGGAGGAGGTGCCCACTTGACCTTTCCTCTTGTCTTCATAATTGTCTCTGCAGTTTAACCAAAATAAAATGACATCGGCGCCTTGGCATTTTGGTGACACTGCATAACAAAAAATTAACTTATCTCATGAAAGTGAGGTATGTAATCTATAAGCATTAATAAAGGCAAAAATCTTAAGGTAGTAACAAGTTTCATCGTTGGTATCTGGCCGGGCAACAAAGATTAGAATGCCTTAGCTAAAAAATCTTTAATACATCCACAATCAACAGCTAACCCTGAAATAATCCAGTGACATAAATGGAATTGCTTAAATTTATGGGTGGCATTAGACTGAGAGCGGCATTAGTTAAATGTGGCATCACTTTAGCAGTAGCATTGCTTGACTTGACCGGCCGGGGCGTTATACTAACAAAGCAAAAAAGTGGCAATAAGAGCGTGGGCCATTCTGGACGTTGGGTGCACCAAAGACGATGTACCTCCACCAGACGCAGAGTGGTGAGGGAGGTATGGTTGCCTCGGAGGAACAAATATCCAGCAGTATATGTGGATTACGCCCCATTTTTTGTTCTCTTTAGCCACCTTTTTCCTATGCGAGGACAACAAACCGATCGACCTGGTCATTCTCTATTGCGTTGTCATGCCTTTCTACCCTTCTTTAACCAAGAGACACGAGACTCGTTCCTGAGCTACTGATTTTTCCCTTTTCAACCTAGATGCGGGTTCGATGCCTACTCTCTTGGATAGTACAGTCTCCCTTCCTTTCCTTATTCAACCTAGACATGGATTAGTCTGCATGAAGTAGGGTTTCCTTTAATTGTGCAAATTATGGTTTAAATCTGCTCTGCGGGCCAGCAGAAAGCGAGGATAGCAAATTGGGAAGATGGTGGAGTGGAAAAAGATCCACATGCAACGACGTGGCAGATGGGGCAATAGAACAAGGTTATGATTCGAAAAGAGGTAGCATATCTGAGGGTCGAGGGGAAGTGGCTTCGCTCGTGGTCGTCGTCCTCCACACACACTACGGCAGCGAGCTTGGGGATGGAGGCCATCCAGCCTTGGGCGCTTAGGGTCCGAGAGAGGACGGCCTTGTCGTGCTAAGCGTGACCTCGCTGCCGGCACGAAATGCGTCAACGCTGCACGTCCTTTTTCTTCCCGGCGGATCTGTGACCACCGGTGAGGAGGGATAGAGGGGCCGTCTTTTTAGATCACGGAGAGAGGGTGGTAGTGTGAGAAGCAAGTGGGCATCCCTTAGCAAGAAAGCGCTGAAGCTCCAGCCTATATATCTTTTTTATACTACTAGTATTGGAGGTGGAGTAGTGGTAGAGTAGTTTATATTTTCTCTGCGTACAGTACCAGTTAGTCGTGCTTCAAAACTGATCGGCACGCCATTAAAAAATAAAGGTCGATAACTAATGTGGCACCTCAGGCCAACGCGGCCAGATCACATTTTGCAGGAGAAATTACACACCATGTTTCGTTCACATGTGATCCCGTTCCAACATATCAGTGAGACGACGGCGAGTAGTAGGAGTATTTCCGAGCGGACGTGTAGGCCCGGGCGCCTCTTCGTGAACCCAAACTCGCAACCATCCACCGACTCTTCACCTTTCCCTCTCGATTTGGAACTGCTGTCGCATGCTCTTCCTCTCCCTCCTCCATTTTCCTTCAGCCCTTCACCCTTTCTTCTGCCATTGTTCGATCGTCTTCTCCATGGAGGGAACAGGCCGGAAACGACCCCGTTATTCTTGCCTGATCTGAAAGATGACGTGGTGGGGGAACTCATTGATCGGTGCGACGGCATCACCTCAGCTAGCATGGCAGGTTCGTTCAAGCCCATTCTCGAATCAACTAATAACATCATTACAAGGAACCCAAGGGTCCAGGAGCGGTTTGATCTCCCCTATCTTCTTCGTCGTGACTCACGATGGTCGGCGCCGCACAACGGAGGCCTCGCTCGCATGCAAGTTGATGCCGCTTGATAATGATACGTATGATGTTAAGATGCCATCGCTTGAGGGCAAGGCTTGGCGAGGCGCAAATGGAGATTGGGTTGTTTACATTGGGTCCAACTCGAGTGGGAACTTATGAATGTGTACACTCGTGACCGGGTTCCACTTCCAAAAATCATAGCACACTGCCCAGAGGTTGAGCGCACCGGTAATGTACGCACGTTCAAATATGATCATGGTGATTGTCTTCTAGGGAAGATAGCAATTTGTCGAGTTCCAACCGCTCTTGGAATTACAACAACTATGAAGTTGTTGCTATCTTCGACAAGCTTGTTGCCATCCTTAGTGGTTTGACTCGATGGATATTGCTCAAAAATCAGTTTCTGTGCACGAATGAGTACTGTGATGCAATTCAATACGAGGGCCTTGTGTTTGCTGCCACCACTCGTGGCACTCTTTTTGCATGGTATCCTCGTAGTTACGGTACGTTTGTATTCCACCTTAATTATAATTGTTTCATCCACATGCATGCGGGTTAGCAAGTTTCCCTTTACTAATTAACCTTCTTCTTGTGTTTCCAAGGTCCTGTGAACATCCCACCACCTATACTTGAAAATTTTTATAACCAAGGGGGAGATGCCGATGGTGATGATCACGAGCAGCGCCCATATACTCTGTGGCGCCTTACAACTAATTACGATGGATCACCTCTTCTTGTGTGTATACAGCCCACTGATGATGTTATTCTTTGCTAAGGGAAGCGAGGTGTCTCCCATGGTCGCACTCTCCGGACCTATTCCAACACCCGCTGCATGGTATTCGGATGGATACTAGTGTGCTAGCGCCAACTCCTTCTCCCCGCACGTAATTGATAGTCTTGGAGAAAACTCTCTTCCTTGGACAAAACTATCCGATGATGGTGAAAGGCGATCCAACTGCCGGGTTGACACATTTATGAGAAGCAAGCGTGTCTATACCTCGAGACATTTGGGTGGTTCCCTACCTCGGTACTAATATAGTAGGCCGCTTCACCGGATGATCAGTCTGCGTTGGTCTCCAGACGACAATGGATGGCCCGTCCGCAGAATCACTTGTGGTTCAAAGCAAGCGTTTCCAATGCCGCGGAGTGGATGAGTTGAAGTTCATTTCATGGCTTGTTATTTGTTGTGTGGTGAAAACTTTAGTATTTATAATGTATCCTAGTTGTCGATGTGGGTTGATGACCTGTTGTATGTAATAAAATGATATGCCTGTGATAAACTTACTAAATTTATGAATGGCTTTGAGTCGCTTCTCCGAGTGAGTGGTGCGACGAGGCAAAAAAAATATTTTCGAATACATAATTGTAATGCATTGCAACAGGTTATCGGATGAGGCCAATCAACAATAGTAGTACACTATTTGTACTAGCTTCACATGCTTCGCCAAGGCGTCGGGCGGGTGTTTTTACCAGCCATATGTTTATGTGTTCGTTTATGCGTAACCAGCACCTCGAATCCTTGATACTAGTACTATATAGTAGGAGTAAGTAGTAGGAGTAGTAGGGTGGCATGGGCCGTAACAAGCATTCACGTCCAGGAGTACGGCACACGCCACCACCACGACATCCATCTAACACCATATTATTTCTTGGAGTTCATGCTAGAGCAATCTCTTCAACCTCGTCGTTTCTCTAGCTTCAGCCATCGCGCAGTGGGCGAGGTGGGGGTTTGCCGATAGTCGGTTTCCTTAACTGTGGTCCCACTTGTAAGGCCAACTCCAACGCACGACCCCAAACGGACCTCCGTTTTGCACGAACTCCAACGATAATTTTGACTAGAAAAGCAAGACCAAAGAAAACAAGAACCACAAGAATACATTTTACTACTCACTGTAAGTTGGATTAGTGCCTTCTCGATGCATTCATTGTTGATCTGCGGAGGCTCGAATCTTGCGTGCTTCTTTCTTCTTCGAAAGTGTAAAGAAGTAGACGTTGCTTCCTCGCATCTAGTCTCATGTCTAGCCTCTATTCTAGTAGGAGTATCAACAAGTGCACTAATCTCATCTCTAGCCTCTGTGCTACTAGCTAAAAGTGATAGAACATCTACTAAATTGGCGCTCTATCAATATATGGATGTACTCTTCTTCCCAATACAAAAACTTGCATCCATTCTACTCCCTCCGTTGCACAATACATGCCTTCTATTTGTCAAAATATATATGTATCTAGACATGTCTGAATATATAGGTACATCCATTTTTGGACAAATGGAAGTCAAGTATTTTGGAACGGAGGGAGTACACAATAAAAAATTTAAGTTAGCACAACTAGTCTAATATGAGAGCAGAACCGAAGATTTGGTCGGGTTCTTCCTCCTTTTCCCGACACGTGGGACATCCAGCATCCAGGTCGAGTCATGAAATAAAATAGAGTGGTAGTTGAAGCCACGAGATGTGCATCTTGGGTTAAACTGTAAATAGAATCTTACTACTCTTGAGTAACTCCAAAAGCGGCCAACGAAGATCTTTATTGGATTTGTTTTTCATCACCAGCACGTCGAGGTGAAAGATGTGCAGGTTCAGTGGGTCCTCTTGCGTTTTCACTGACATGTGGGGCCGCATGTGAGCAAAGGGACGATGGGCTCACAAGGCGTCATGGCCGGGCTGAGAAGAGAGATAGAGGAGGGCTGAGCACGGACTGCAGGAAATTTGTTCTACGTACCTCGATATAGGCTCGATGTAGTGGGGTGGCATGGGCCATAACTAGCATTCACGTCGAGCAGTACGGCACACGCCACCCACAGGAGTCCCATCCGACACCAATTTTCTTGGAGTCCGTGCTACAGCCATCTCTTCTCCCTCCTGTTTTTTCAGCCATCGCGCGGTGGGCGGGGTGGGGTTTTGCCGATAGTTGGTTTGCTCAACTGCGGTCCCACTTGTAAGTGAAAATGCAACACCGCACGCATTCCTGCTTGAGCGGCGTGCTGGACCAACCGTGTGGGGTGCGGCGCTTGAACACGGCAGGCTTTTCCTTTTGAACTCAGAATTTGTAAAATTTGGTTACGCTCCATGGCGCGACCGATAGATAGAAAATAACAATTACGCCTAGAGTAAAGAGAAGATTGGTTCTGGCGCCGTTCATGCATGGAGTACGTACGAAAATTATGAAGTTGATGCGAAAGGTAAGATAATTATTGTAGTATCATATACTACTACATGGATTTGACGGAAAGATAAAAATACATACGGATCCATCAACGTTCAACGACATCCTCACGCCCTAGTGCGCCGGGTCACCAACCGACGTGTGAGGAGCAGCGGCGTTGGCGGCGAGCTCAACGTAACCACGAGCAGTGCCGTCCAAGGTTGCCCTGTGCTCTAGGAAGGCCAGCGTCCTATCGTCCTCCTCTTGCATGTAGTAGTCCTTGTGGACGATTTGCGCGTAGACGTGGGTGATTATGTCGATGGTGTCTTGCTGCACCAGGCGCCGGCGGCGAAAGCGACCGAGGTGGACATTCTCACGTATGACGGCGGCGATCCGCAGGCCACCATTGTGTCGAAGAGGTTGTCACTATAGTGGCCGTTGAGGGTGGCGGGCATCGCAGAGCCTGGGTGCGTCGGCTGGAGGCTTATGTCAAAGTCGTCCGCAAGCTTCTTGACGACGGTGAACTTGTCGAGGAAACCAACGAGGACCTCGTCGAACAAGGAGACGAAGCTGACGTCCAAGCGGCCCCTCACCCTGGCGGCCTCAAGCAATACTACCTGGAGACGTTCCTCGGTGCCGCCGCAGTCGACGTCAGGACCATCTCGCACAGCTAATGCTCGCGCTCATCGCCTCCATGGGTCTAGCATAGCTTCTAGTCAACTGGTCTTGCGATTCGAGTGATTACTCTTGCCCTTGGTTAGCGTGCGTAGGTGCGTAGGATTTCGTACTACCCCTCGGCCCTCTCACCTCGCTTTTGTCAGTATGATAGGTGGGCCAGCCACCCCTTGGGGCCCACGTGTCATTCACCCAAAGGCAGCTTGCCGTAAGTCAATGAAGCTCGTCCCTCCGCGTTTGCGGTAAAGATAGTCATCTCACCGGACCTCTAGTTGGGGCCAAATGAGAGAAGTTTGATGTTTACTGGTTTATTGGTCCCCTTTGCATTTTGCGCCAAGTTTTGACCTTTGATTTAACTAATAAAATGTTAATGCATGTAAACAAAAATGTTGTGTAAGTCACCTTAAAACCAAATAATCCCAAAATACTTAGGCACGGTGCATTAACTCCCTCCTTGTTTGTTATTTCGTGACATATCAACCAATGAGAGATGTGGGCCGTGCATGCTTTCAATGACTTGAGACTAACAAACATGACATGCAGTGTTTAGTTCATTGCATGTAATCCTATTAGTACTCTAGTTAGCAAAAACATTAAGTTCTCTACCGTAGATAGGAATAAAACACCATGAATTTTTTTACAGAGGGAGTAGTAAATTTTTTTGACATGCATTACTAGATATTTCTAGTCAAATACTAAAATCCAGATGGACGTGGTAGTACTCCTAACTCCAGACAGTGGTGCTACTAGTACTAGTAGAAGTACTACCAATGTAGTAGTAGGAGTACTAGCACCTGTACTACCCGTTGGTCAAATTATTACATCTTTGCTCCTCACGGTGAAGTGACAAGACCTCGCGGCCGGAGATGACACACTGAGTATAGGCGCCGTGTTCGCATACCATAGTCAGCCTCACCGTCTGCAAATACTATCATCATGGTCAGAGCTAGCCTGCTTACAACTAGCCCTGTTCGACATAATTTGCCGTGCGTAGATGCCCGTGCATTGCACGGAACACCAAGATTGGGGGTGGACGGCTCCAGCAGCGGCCATCACGCCAGATTTTTCCACGGCCTTCTACTCCTAGATGTGGTGGGGAGGAGATGAGGCTGATTGTGAGAGACAAGGAGTTGTTTGTAAATAGGGAACAAGTGCGGGCATCTTTTTGCAAAAATGGAGAAGCTTGGTTTGTATCGTCGAGATCTAGATCCGACGGCTATTGGTGAAAGATGGGAGGCACAACATCATCACCAACTCAGGACCTATTTGATTCGTAGGATTTTGAAAACGCAAGAATAGGACACGGCAATATTACAATTTTCAAACTGATATTACAAATGTTAGGAGTAATGCTGCACCTACGAAGAGGGAATTACTAGGAAGTTTACGTAAGAACTTTCACTAATTTAGGTGGATGCAGCATTATCGTACAAACTAAAATCCACCGCCCTGACAAGTCACTAATGGGCAAATAAGTTTTCGAGTCTCTGGCCACTTGATGTTTCAAAAACAAATTCAGCTTCTGCGGAGACTTTGTCACTTACCACAAGCTCGCCGATCACCAGAGCGTGTGTCCTTCAGTTTCCTGGTTTCTTTTGATGTAATAATTGATTTAGGATGTGGATTGTGTCGTCGGTTGTGAAATGTTGGGTTTTAGCGCGGATGTTTAGCCTTTGTTGGCCTCTTGGGATGTTGCGATTTCAATCTGGTAGCTTTTAGTCCTTCGTGTTAGAAATTTGGAGTTGTCTTTGAACCTCTTGTGTATTGTGGTGGTTTTCATTAATGAAAATCGGAAGGGGCAAGCCCTTCTTTGATCAAAAAAAAAAATTAATCGTCCTTATATATTCATCAGTGTTGCTATAAGTCGCAGTAGACACTATATAGGTCCATCGGATCTTACATCAAGATCTGTGCTTTCAGATTTTCTTTGAGACATAGCCACGCCATTAAACAGAGGCTCGGGCGCCATTAATGGAGACCTTGGGAGAGAGGTGGACGGCAGATGGAGGTCAAAGGGCTCTCCTCCCAATAAGCACGCAGGTTACGATCGCCGCCTCTCGTACTCAAATAGCTATCTGCCGCACGGGCGCCTCCTACCTAATAAAAAATGGGGACGCGTGGCGGCCACGTAAATGGTACTAGTAAGTAGAACGCCTACAGTTTCAATAATACTTGTGTTTCCGATTGTAACGCGTGACAACACTTGTTCCAAAATGACTTTGTTGATTGTTAATGTAATGCGCCATAAATCGTGACCGCAAATTTACCACAACATGTTGGTGCCATGTCATGGCACCAAGCCAAGTTTCATTATTTTCATGCATGTTTTGGATTTACAGGAATTAAAAAACTAAGTTTCTCAATGTTTCCAACCCAGCCACGACGCCGAGAATTTTGAATTTCATTCCCATTTCTTGCATGGAACCTAGAAATTTACCCGAGGACACACATGTGATTTTTCAACCAACTTTGGTGCATTGGAACATGTGCTTGTATTTCAAATTTGAATTATGCACACAAAGGTGACACGTTCCCTCCCAGAACCACGAGCCTTCTTGAGAAAAGCTCCGATTTGCAAGAATCCTATACCAAAATTTGTTCCTATTCGGCCAATTTTTTAAACCACGGCATGGTACTACCATGACATGACACCATGCCAAGTTTCATGATTTTAAAACCAAGTTTCTCAATGTTCTCGACCGAGCCACGATGCCCACATGTTTGAATTTTATTCTCATTTTTTGCATGGGACCTACTCCCTCCTTCCATCTATATAGGGCCTAATGTGTTTTTCAAGACAGCCTTTGACTATTGACAAGATTAATAGCACATGAGATGTATACTATGAAAATTATATTATTGATAGCTCCTTTGACATACAAATTTGAAGGTATGCTTTGTGTAAATTGCATGTCATATATTATTGCTCTAAGGTTTGGTTAAAGTTAGCCTCGAAAAATGCATTAGAACCTATATAGATGGAAGGAGGAGTAGAAATTCACCCGAGGACACAAATGTGATTTTTCAACCAACTTTGGTGCACGGGAGCATGTGCTTGTAGTTCAAATTTGAATTATGCACATTAAATGACCAAAAACTCAATTGATGTGTAAATAAGGCCAAACGAAGCCGGAAAAATTCCAAAATTTAACAAGCCACTCATGTAGTTCTATGTTGCCTTTATAAGAAATAAACTCAAGGGGACAACGTATATCGTTTAGCACTCAAAGGTGGCACGTTCCTCCTCGTAACCACGAGCCTTCTTGAGAGAAGCTTCGGTTTGCAAGAAGCTTATACGTAAAATATGTTCCTATTCGGCCAATTTTTTTACCACAACATGGTAGTACCATGACATGACATCCATGCCAAGTTTCATGATTTTCAGACGTGTTTTGGATTTACAAGAATTTTAAAACCAAGTTTCTCAATGTTCTCGGTCGAGCCACGATGCCTAGATGTTTTAATTTTATTCTCATTGCTTGTATGGGACCTATAAATTCACCCGAGGACACAAATGTGATTTTTCAACCAACTTTGGTGCACGAGAGCATGTGCTTGTAGTTCAAATTTGACTTATGCACATTAAATGACCAGAAACACAATTAATATATAAAAAACGACAAAAGAACCCGGAATAATTCCAAAATTTAACTGGGCACTAATGTAGTTCTATGTTGCCTTTGTTAAGAAACTCAACGGGGGGAGGGGGGGCAGCGTATATCGTTTCACACTCAAAGGTGGCACGTTCCCTCTTAGAACCACGAGCTTCCAAATCGGCCCAATTTTTTACCACAACATGTTAGTGCCATGACATGACACCATGCCAAGTTTCATGATTTCCAAAGTAGTTTTGGATTTACATGAATTTAAAATCAAAGTTTCTCGATGTTCTCGGTAGAGTCATGACGCCTAGATGTTTGAATTTCATTCTCATTTCTTCCATGGGACCTAGAAATTCAACCAAGGACACACATGTGATTTTTCAACCCACTTTGGTGCACCGAGCATGTGCATGCAATTCATATTTAGATTATGCACATTAAAAGTCCGTAAACTCAATTAATGTATAAAAGGCCAAATGAACCCGAAATAATTCCAAAATTTAACAGGCACTCATATAGTTCTATGTTGCCTCAGAATAAAATCGGGGAGGCGGCGTATATCGTTTCGCACACAAAGGTGACACGTTCCCTCTCGGAACCACGAGGCTTGTTGAGAGAATCTCCGGTTTTGCAAGAGGCTTATACCAAAACTTGTCCCAATTCAGCCAAAAATTATACGTATACGTATGAAAACAGGGTTTAGATTATCCCAAACATCTCGCTACCTAGACCAATAATGTACTATGATTTGAATTCAACATAAAATGGATACAAATATTTGAATTGGAGAGCGTATGGTACATGTAGTTCATAGTGAAATATGATTACTACTATATGTATGTTTTTTGTTATCAAGATAATATTTAAATTATTGTATAACTTGACAATAATCGTATTCAAATAAGGAAAATTGATTCAAATTTAGTCCATATGGTAGACGACAATATATATGTTCACATGGTGGAGTAAAATGTTCATATATGATGGAAGATCAAAATGTACGAGTACATTAAATAAACCGCAAGGTCACCTAACGATATATTCGAATTCAACATAACGTGGATTCAAAAATTGAAATTCGAGATCATGGCATCTGTAATCATATAAAAAGGGACATTACTCTTTCTTTGGTGGGAATTGATTTTTTTTGTTGTTGTTGAGGGAAGTGCGAATCGATTTGGTACTGTGCAGGGTAATCTTGTTCTCCCGATTTTTTTTACATTTCCCTTGTGTCTTGTATGAATTGTTTTTTTTTACACGTTAAGTTTGTTCTGCCGAACAAGGAATCTGCACCTTGTTATCCCGAAATTTTCAAACCCGAGTATCTTTTGTCTCACCTGCTTTGAAACTCCCGCTTCTTCAACCCGCTACCGCGACCTTGTTATCCCGAAATTTGACGCGAGAACTCCCTCCTCATCCAAATCGCTCTTGCAGCCTGCATACACGCCAAATCCCCCTTCTACCCCTCACCGAAATGAAGCTCCACGTCATGTGTCAAAACCGGTGGGGGTACGCTGGTAACTTACCCTACATTTCGAACAAGCGCGTCCCTAAGCTTGGCTCCCCCTCCCCCTTCGCCCCACCCCATTCGTACACCGAGGCCGCCAAAACCCGCAAAACTCCACGCTCCTCCGTCGGCCTCCCGACCGCCGCCCAGCCGGAGACTCTTCCCGACCACGCCGTCGTCACCGCAATGTACTCGCCGTCCCTCATCCACCGCACCGGATGAGGATCCGTTGTCGATCTCGTCGTCTCCGCCGGATCAGCCGCCCGCCCTCCACCTCCAAGGAGCTGCCACGACGTTCGCCTCGTCTATCGCGCCACCTCAATCCCCACGCCCGTCTTGACCTGCCCCACGTAATCGCAGCACCTCACCAATTCCTCCGATGAAGCCGAGGCCAACTCAAGCGCCACCATGGAGGTTTTGCACTCACCGCTGCATTTTATCTTTTATTCGATCTCACGGGCTGCCGGTGCTCGATACCGGCAGACATGGCGTGTCTCCATCGACGGCGCCGCCGCCACATCATCCACGGCGTCTCTCCCCATGTCGTTGCTTCCTCGTGGCGACTTCCACAACGCACTAGCTGCATTGCTGCTCTCGCTCGCCACCGCTGTGTTCTTCTTTGTTAGTCGCGCTACTGCTGCTCCTGCTTCGTTCGTGCTGCTGCTCGCTCTTGCTCTCGCTTCTTGCTCTTCTTTGCACGACCTCCGGCAAGTACAGAGTTCTTGCTTTAGCACTTCGCTTCGTGGTGCTACCGCACGACTTGCTCTTCGCTAGTGCGTTTCGCTTGAGGGTCCTGCTGATTTAGGTCATCGCTTTTACGCTACTAGTGCTCGAACGCCCTAAACATCTATTGCAATGCTCTGTTACTAGTTCAATCAGTTTCGACGGTAAAATTTAGTTTCGATTGTGAAGTTCATTTTCTTGATTAAGTTCGTGAGTGAGCGGTACTTACAAAGACATCTGTCCGGACCGCCATGGCGCCGGGTGATGCGCTTTTACGTCTAGCACTTTTTGGTGATGTATTTTACATCATCTATTGCAGATGATATTAGGTCCCACTTCAGATTAACATTGTATGTCTTGTCATGCTTCAGCTCGTCGCCAGTACACCTTAGCGGAGCTGCTCCAACGATTTAAACTGTCCATCACAATGAGCAGTACCCTCGGCGCCGCTTCCAGAGGCCTCGGATCTTCTTCCCGCCTCCGACAAATACACCAAAGATCATCACCATCCTCCACGTCCAACCCAATGATGTTGAGGTCCACAAGGCTATGCCAAAGAGGTTGTACACTGTCGCATCGCTTTGTTTCTCCATTCCTCTATTCTTCCAATTCATGTGAGCCAAACACCCAAAGTTGGATCAAATCCTATGTTTCCAAATGCTCTATTTTGCACGTGCATTCCTATCCTATTCATGTGTTTTTCCCTGTCCCTGCGTTTATAGAATCCTCCAATTCTAAGGAGCCCTTACAAATTTACTTCATTTTCAGATAGGCGTCGAAAAGAAAACTACATGTGTTATGTCCTGCCTCCTGCCGTGTCATCATCCACCCCACCCGAGGTGCACCATCGACGTAAGTGTTCACTGCAGCAGAGATCCCCCTGCAGACTTCCCTTCACGCCTCGAATCATCTTCCCCGTTGCCGGCAGCCACGCCTAATCGCATTACCATCATCGACCGAAAGGTGATGAACACGAGGACTACACAGTTCCTAAGAGAGGTCGCGATCTTTCGTGTTTGCTTACGTTATACATCGGTTATTATACCTGCTACTTTATCGTTCAATCTTGAGTTTTGAATTGCCCATGGGTCTCATATCGAGCCAAAGAATTGAATAGTATCATCTACTATCTGGTTCATCCGGGGTCTTCTATGTGGTTCATGTTGGGTGGGCAACAAACAATAGATGATCCATTGTCTATCTTTTAAACTGAAGCTATAATCTACCTTCTATCATTAGTTTTGGATCCATCCACTCGTTTGCTACCATCGGTCTTGATTTTTGCATGCACCCTTAGGCCTTACAAAATCTAACTATTTTTTAATTATGCATGTCGGATATTGTACACAATCGTCTTGAACATGTAGAGAAAAAGAGAAGACCGTTAATGGCGAATATAATGTCATCTGCAGACGCCGCTCCATGGTGGGCGAGTGCCCCCTCCTCTGCATTTCCAGATTGTATTCGAGAGGAAGATAAGCTGTTCGAGATGGAGATTCGTATGAGCCGACCACGCCTATTTACCACCTGAGTTGTTTGCTCTAACCTGGCATGCTGATGTTGGTCATATCATGCATATGGCGCCTTGCATTGCTTACATTATACATCTTATATGTCATCAGAGAGTATATGGGAATTATGCAATGCCATCTTCTTTAGCCAGGCATCATATACGTGAATCATGCAATGCCATCCTGTTTAGCCAGTAATCGTATGTGTGGATTGTATCGTGCCATATTTTTTTCCATAATGTATTTCATTTGTCAACAATGTTTATACATTCATCTACTCTTCCTGTGCATCAGCTATTTGAGTCGGTCATGGGAAAATCTGGAGTGAAAAAAGGTCTTACGAAAGCAAAATTGCTACACATCGTCATGCGCATTTCTTGCTGGTTACGATAGCTCCTCGAGAGGAGGATTCAGAGAGAGATGACCGGTCGTATCCCCGAGGTGCATGCTCTAACTTGGCTGGGTTATATTGCTCATATCATGCATATGGTGTCTTGCATTGCCATTAGGGGTGGAAAGTGGTAGCGGATAATCCGAAATATCCGATATTCGTATTCGAGAAAATGCCTATTCGTATCCGAAACATCCGCATCCGAACCAAAATGGATATGGAAATTATCCGTATCCGAATTTATTAAACAAATAATAAATAAAATATGGTAGGAGATTTTGACACAAATATGGATATGGAAGTGGATATATCCGTATCCGAATAAGATTATGGTAGGTAATTTTCAAAATTCTAGACCCAAGATTCCAATTATCCAACATAAAAGCCAAATAAGGGGTCAAATTTTACTCTTTATATGATTGAACTTATAAATTATTATGCATTACAATAGTATTTATCCATAAACCTATTTATCATTGACTTATTGTATGTCACAAGTTGATTATTTCAGGTCACATAGCTATTGACTAATTTACTTAAGCAATATGTTGATATTATTCGTATCCGTTCCGAATCTAGAAAATATCCGATACGTATCCATATTCGAATAATATCCGAGCCGCATCCGTATCGATAACATCCGTATTCGGATTCGTGATTCGCTTGAAAATATGAAAATGAAAGTGGTAAGAGCACTATCCGATCCGCATCCGATCCGTTTCCACCCCTAATTGCCATGCCATCTGCTTAGATTAGGCATGCTTTGTGTGAATGCCTCCTGTTTGCTTTCTATATCAGATATGTGAATTATGCAATGCCATGTTTTTCAGCCAGTTTCATATATGTGAATTATGCACCGCCATGGAGCCAGGCATCATATATGTGAATTATCTCATGCCATCTTTTTTCATTACATATTCCATTTGTCAACAATCATGTATATTGAACTACTCTTCATGTGTATCAGCCATTTGAGCCGGTTATGGAAAATTTGGAGTGAAAACAAGGTCTTCAGAGCGGTGCAATGGTACATGTTGAAGCATATATCTCGATGGTTACAGGGAGCTCCTCAGAGGAGGATTCGGAGATATATGACCAGTCCTATATCCCACCTGAGGTGTATGCTCTAAGTTGCAATGTTTATATTTCTCATATGATGCATATGGTGTCTTGCATTGCTTAGTTTAGACATCATATGCACAATATTGAATTCTATCTGCTTAGTTTAGAGATCATACATGCGAGTGCCATCTGCTTAGTATATGAATCAATTATGTCAATTATATCATGCCATCCTGTATACTTAGACAACATGTATGTGAATTATTTCATCCCAACCTATTTTAGAAAGACATCATATAGTTTTGTCATGTCATCTGTTTAGGTACTCATCATATGTTGAATTATGCCAATATATCCTCATTAACTTATCCATCATATATCTCAAAGCTGTGTCATGCTATCCTGCTTAGTTAGGCATCATATATGTGAAATTGTGTCATGTTGTCCCATTTGGTTAGACAACATATATGTGAATTACCACATCCTGTCTATCATACAATGTCTCAGACGTTCAATTTCTTTTCTTGTTTATCACCCATTTGAATTGGAGGGGGTGATGGCGATATCTAAGGGAGCAAAAACCCGTTCTTCACAAAAGACAAGTGCTACCCGTCAATGCAGATAGAACCATGGTTGTCTTGGCCCATAAACTAGCCCCACCACACATAATCGAGACTCTTCCGGATTGCACACTTACAATCATTGGGCGGGAAGAACCAGCTACAACCCATCTAACCGTTAAACCCCAAATGGATAGTAACCCACTTATAGTTGATAAAGCACCATGTCCACCACAGTAGTACCCCCAATACGAGTAGTTTATAAAGCTACTGCGGTGCCCAAAGCACGAAGACCACCACAGCTAACCCAAACTCCACGTTTAAAGCGTAAGACCAAGCTGTTCTCGTGTCGATTCCGTAGCTATGGTCCATACTCCTTTGTTGTTGCATCACTGTATTTACTCATACCAACTACTTTCGAATTTGAAGGATCCAATTGAAACTCCAATGGCGCAACAGGTATGTTCTAACTTCTTGCTCTATGTTGATTTCAGTTTAAGTTGTATAAACAGTTATGTTCTCATGTGATGCACATTACATGTGCTGCCAATGCTGTGTAGTTTCTCACACTTATATTCTATCTATGTCATTGTGTCTTAAAAATATATGAGTTGAACTGTCTCTATCTTGATTAGGGAACATAAACTAGAATGATATGGGCAATACAGTGACCATAGTACATAGATATATGTTTGTTTCATGTTGTTATCCTGTCCACCTTACTCTTGAACGGTTTACCAAAATGAGTTTCAGATACTACAAGCTAAACATGTGATGTGTCTGCTTGTTTCTCTTGTAGTATGCAAATGCAATATTGGAGAAGAGCACCCCACTATGCAATGGTAGAGAAGTAATGCAGATAAAGTTCAAGATAGTGAGACAACCCTGTTGGTCTCCAAGAAACGTGATAAAAACGATCTTGTAGACAGTGAGAAAACCCCACAGTCATGCGTTAATGTAGTGTTCGAAAGTTCTTTGGGCCAGATCACCCGCACAAGCTCTTGAACTCGCTGCACGAATCACTTGACTTCTTCAGTCTCAGCTACAAGCTGAAAGACATCGATCGGTGTGTCTTTGCGGCAAGAAGTCAAGGACCTGAGGAAGTCCTTGCGTAATTCAAATGCATACTTTCTTGTCTGCAACAAAGAATTTGGAGGATTTAAGCGCCAAACAAGAGAAAGTTAATAAGCTTGCTAAGAATCTTGCCAGCATTATGGGTACCCAGGATATTGTTTCTTGAACTCTTCTGAAGTGGTTTTAGTTCTGGACTTGTTTTGCTGCAGCATTTATATGCTGCTTTGTTCCCTATATTTGCACTGGTGGCGAACTTTGATGCCTAGTGGATGTAATATGTGTAATAGCCGTGATAGCCTAGCATAAGTTGCTTGCTTATTTATTTCCTTGTCTTGTTTATTTGTTTGCTTGTAGTCAGTGCAGTTCCCTATAAAACGGCCCAACGTATTAATGGGCCACAAATGGGCCGACTGTAACCACGGGCTGAATTTGGCCCACAAGCAGAAAATGACAGTAACGGGCCGTAAGTAAACGAATGCTGGAAATGAGCCCAAGAATAAATGGGCTCTGAGAAGGCCGAAAGATATCATGGGCTGGAAACGGCCCAACGGAATAACGGGCCGTTAATGGGTATAAAGTGATACTCTGTTCATTACGGGCCAGTTTCACCACGGGCCGTTAATGGGTGTAAAGTGATACACTGTTCATTACGGGCCAGTTTCACCACGGGCCGTTAATAGGCCAAGAGTTACATAGGGCCTCATATGGGCCGAAAGACGTCATGGGCCAGAAGTGAAAACAGGCTGGAATCATATTGGATGGCCCAGATGACGCTACTGGGCCTAATTCGGATAGTGCATAACGGGCCTTGTGTTAGCACGCCGTAAATGGGCTATATGCGAACAAGTCGTTAACAGGCTTTCCATGGGCCGGCCCGCCACCTTTTGACCAAGTCAAACGGGCCGGCCTTTTCACAGGAATGGGCCTCGTTGGGCGTGCCACGTGTCGACGTATCATAGGCGCCTTGTGTCCAATGAGTGGATGACATCCGTCCCCAACGATGAGCCGACACGTGTTTCCTGCAGCCAATGATGATTTTACATGGAAAATCCCCATTGGTCGGGTCATTAACAAGTTATCGGATCCAAAACCCGACCCGATAGCTTAACGGGCGTTCGCTACGGTGGATGCCACGTGTCGGTCACCCTTGACGAAAAGCACTTCGCGGACGCGATTTATCGTCATGGAAGTGGACACTTCGTGATGATAATTTTGGTAATGTCATGGAACACTTCTATGACCTGACAGTATGACTATCTTGATTCTGTCATAAATTTGTCATGGATGTACATGCATGACAAAAGCGCGACCTATTGTGACAAACACGTATCATCACGGAATCAGTATTTTTTGTAGTGAGAGGAGTACAAGGGTTCACCGGTTAATTTGCGGTGTGAGAGGCTGCCGTCACCGGCAGGCCTGGCCAGTGTGGGAATAGTAGGGGCGGTGAGGCCTCCACGGCAAGACATCCGCCACGGAGGCAGGAGCATGCGGCACAACCGGCGCTGCTTTGGGCGGCTGGAGCAAGAAGACCAGAGGTTGAAGAAGCACTATGGCCATTGGATGGACATCGTACGGTCACTGGAGCTAGGATCGTTCATATTGACTAAGTTGACAAAGCCCTCCGTCCCCGTCAACTTAGTAGGCCCACAAGTCAGCCTCCCACCAAGGTGGGTCCCAGCTAGCATGGGGTATTCATTTTTTGTGCGTAATAAGGAGTTACTTCCGGTGGGTCCGAGGCTGACTGAGGGAACGTTTTTTCACGAAATACGGTGGCCCGTCGGGTGGGTCCCAATGATCGAGGGCAAACGTTTTTTCGCGATATCTTTGGTGGGCGTCTGGTGGGTCCCTGCTGTCGGTGGAGGAATAATTATTTTTCGTAATAAGCGGGCACTTCCTTGCGGCTACCGTGGACCCGTCGGCCTCTCCACGTCTGATATTCTTCCGATGGAATTCGGTCTTTGACCACATTGACCACGCCACGCCGAGAGCACCACGGAGGTGGGACGACGGCGCAGCCTAGGAAGGGACGACGCGGAGCCGGGAAGACGCGACAGTGGATGCCCACGGAGAGGAGTACGAGGGTTCATCTTGGTTCGGCCGCCGCCGTCGCCCATGAGAATAACAGGGGGTGTGGTTGAGTGGAGTGGAGGGATGGCCTGGCCAGCGGTGGGAGTAGTATGGCGGGCGGTGAGGCCTCCGCGGCAGCACAGCCGACCACGGGAGGCAGGAGCAGACGGCACGACCGGCGCTACTTTGGGCGGCTGGAGCAAGAAGACCAGAGGTTTAAGAAGCACTACGGCCGTGGGACGGACATCGTACGGGCAGTCAAGCTAGAATCGTGCATATTGACTAAGTTGACAAAGCCCTTCATCCCCGTCAACTTAGTAGGCCCACTATATCGGGTCCCGGCTAGCGGGGGAGTATTCAATTTTTGTGCGTAATAAGGAGGCACTTCCTTGCGTGCGAAGATAAAGTCTGGTGGGTCCGAAACGTGGCCCAGTAACGCTTTTTTCAAGGAAATACAGAGGCCCGTTCGATTGGGTCCCGGATGTCGTGTGGAGGAATCATTATTTTCTTGCGCGTAATAAGGAGGCATTTCCTTGCGTATGTCGTGGACCCAAATCAGCCTCTCCACGTACATTCCACTTCAGATGCATGTCGGTTGTCGACCACGCCGACCACGCCACGCCGAGAGCACCGTGGCGGTGGACGGCAATGAGGCCTAGGAAGGAAGCGACACGGAGGCGAGGAAGACTCGGCGATTGTTTTTGTTTCCCACGCGGAGGGGAGTACGATTGTACGAGGGTTTATCTTGAGTACGTCTGCCGTCGCCGGAGAATAATAGCAGTGTGTGGGTGAGTAGAGGGATGGCTAGGCCAGCGATGGGAGTATCGATGGGGCGGTGAGGGTTGGCGGCAAAGACATGACCAAGGAGGAGGGAAGGGCCCGGTCTGCCGGGCGCTTGTTTCAAATGGGCGCAGGAAGAGCAGAGATTGAAGAAGCACGACAGCTGTTGGATGGACATCCAACAGTATACATGCCATTTGTGGAAAGCCTCAAATTTGTGGAAAACAGCATACAGCCCATCTGCCATTATTTCGAATAATTTATAGCCCATTTGCTAATTCTTACGGGTTTTTTTGGAGACCATATTCTTTTTGTTAGCATTACAGCCCATATTGTGGCCACGGTTAAAAAATTATACGAAATTTTGCATATGTCGGTGCGGTTCTGAACTATTTTAATCCCGAAATTTCGAGTCACATTCAGACTGATTTTAAAAATAAATGTATATCGATATAAAATCCAATAAATTGTCCACGCATAAAAAATCAATGCAATTTAAAATCTCGAAATGAAAAAAGATATTTGAAACTAATTGCCAGAGTTTGATGTGTTTTAAAATGTACAGCCCATTTCTCATTACTGATAGGCCATTTTCTCGCCAGCCGAATGAAGCTCTCCTCGTCTTGAAAGATTTGCAGCCCAACAGGCCTGATAAAGTGACTTACTTGACAAATCACAAAAAAACTGGGCTAGCCATTTTCAAAAAGAAAAAAACTACTGGGCTGGTCTGTGGTAAACATAAAAGAAAAGGATGTCTAGACAGGCCAGAGTGTCCCGCACAGCCCAGTTGACACCCTGCCTGCCTCAAAAACCAAATTAGATAAATGCCACTCCAATTATGGCGATTCATAAAATGCCATCGCAATTTCCAAACTTTGAAAATGCCACTTGCAATTTTTGCAAACTTTGAAAACGCCACCTGCAGTTTGCAAACTTTGGAAACGCCACTCCAGACTTCGAAAATTGCCACTCTAAATGGCTTTTTTAAAAGTTTGGAAATTGCTTTGGCATTTCTCGGATACACCAGATTTGGAGTGGCATTTATCAAATTAACCCAAAACAAAAATAAATGGGCGAGCTGCTGGGTCCCTGGTGTCAATCGCTCATTGTGCAATTCTCTCGTTTCTTGACTACGTTGACAATGGCATGGGACCCAGATGTCAGAAATCCACTAGGAGGAGCCATTTTTTTATTGGCTCGAAATAAGGAGGCACTTGCTTGCGTACTGCCATGTCCTTGGCGGGTCCCTTTGTCATCCTCTCCACGCATAATCATCTCCCGATTGTGTACGCGTCAACTTGCTAGGCCCACAAGTCAGCCTCTAAACCCGTGGAGGACAAATACAACCCATTTAAAAAATAACAGCCCATTCCATATGTTCAAACGAAAAGTTCAACATTCGCAGCAAAAGTAACAGTCTGATCCACATATAGAGTACTGAACTTCCACGTTGACAACCATCATAGCCAAGTTAACTATCTACTCCCACTAATACTCTAGTAGCGCATAAGTACTATCTTACTCTTAGCTAACTAGACGATGCGGCCGCCATCTGTGGTACCACGCTAAACACCGCACCGCGCCGCCTCGCCTCGGACTTGCAAGAGGTGCGATAGAGGCGGCGTTGCTGCCGTTGGCCCCTTTCCATGCCGGGCGTGGTCCACCGAAGCTTGACTTCCAAGCCGGAAACCCACTTGACGAGCTGGTAGTAAAATCGGCGTGAACGCTGAGCAGCGTCGTGCGGACCGCCTGTGGCTATTTGTCAGCGCCCGGCCTCCACGTAGTCGGCCCGGTTGTGGGCGCTACTGCTCGCGACTCAGAGCGTCGGTGCGCTGCTGCTCCATGTCCCATTGGCGGGCGCAAATCGGCGATCGCTGCTCCGCCAGCGGTCGCGCTCAACAACTCCTGCTCCTCCGCCATGCGGTCACGCTCAACAACTCCTCGATCTCCGCATTGCCATCTAAAGACAGATAGAATGCCTCCTCCCTGCATCTCGCCTTCCGGTGAAAACCCGAACACTAGTTCCGGCGGTGACCGCCTCCGGCGTCGCCTACCGCGGAACAGCGGGGGCATGGCGGACGTGGCGAGCAACGTCGGGCCGGTGGGGGCTTATGAGCATATGGCGAGTTGGGTCACGCAGTGGTACCTTGGAGAAGGCCGAAATAGTACTTATAAGCGGAAGGTAGCGCGACGGTCATCGGAATTCAATGCATAATGGCTTAGCGCCCGACTTGCCGTGGAAAACTAGAGAAACTGAAATTATGACCGCAGTTGCCGTCCGTCTCCGTCGGGTCGCATGACATGGCATCAAACGAGTGCACTCGAATCATCTCCCTCCTTGTCAATAATGATTCCACGGATTTAAAGCGATTTTTTTGCATCGATTAGTTGCCTTAATTACGGCCGGCTGCATGCAGCACTCGTAATCGCCGCATGAGCGACGCTGGCGCAAAGCGGCATGCAGTCGAAATCGCAGCCGAGGGCATGCATGCAGCCACTTAAATCGCTGGAATTAATTAGGCTTAAACTTTTGCATGCCGTTAATTATTGCCATGCCTTGGTCTTGCTGCTTTGCTCACGGGACTAATAAATCCTAGACGAAGGGAGTACCTTGGTTGGTGAGAGGTTTGAATTAAGCCCTGCAAACTGGAAAGGAGGTACTAGTACGTGCGTGATCCGCTATTTATCCGTGTAGGGTCGATAGTGTAGCTTGTCAGTTTCTTCAGAGGTAGGCATTTTTATTCGAAAAACTGCCACTTCGCATCTTGCGTCGCAAATAAAACTGCCAGGAGCGCATTTGTAGGCTAGCTAGTGATCGATCAAGAACTTGTAAACACCGGCGAACATAAATGAGTAATCAAGTAATGCATCTCAACGATTCACGGATCATATACAAATATGTAGCTCCAAAAGCAAAGATCAGCCACTTCGGATCTTGCGTCAAGAATCAAACTAACTAGTACGATTCCCATACATAAGATCAACATATTAATGCATCTCAATGATTCAGAGATCATACACAAATATGTAGCTCCAAAAGCAAAGATCTAGAAAAACATCTGTTCTTCCTACTAACATGGATGCTTCTCTTGGCCAACATTCAAGATGCTGACTAAAAGACAAATTTGTTTGTGAAGTCCACAATTCCTCTTGCAAATGTAAGTGGTTTCACCAACAGCTGGAACCATGAGAATGAACCACACATGATGGAGGAACATCCTTTACCAATATGATTTGGTCTTCTCTCGATCACACCGCGAGACTATTTCCGGAATACAAACTTTAACTTAGGCAAAATGATGCCCATTGTATAATCAGACCAAAGCAATGAAGCACCTAGTGTTGGCCAATAAATAGTACAAGATTACTTTTCTGCGGTCCATGAAGTGACTATCCAATCTTTTCGTGTCTATTTTCAAATGGCACCGCATGCAAGGACTATACTATTCTCTTGTGCAGTTCAACCAAAATTGCAGACACTTTGTCTAAACATGTCTCTTCCGCTTAGCATCTATCATGTTCTGCACTAGAAAATCTGATACAGTTATGTTTTGCCCTGGACAATTTCATACTGAATTGATTTGCTGGTTCAGAGCAGAAATATAGCGCCTATTCTTCATCAGACCAAGGATATCCATGTTTGCAATGATGGAAGAGGTGAAATCGATACAATCGAAATTGAGCATCCAATCATTGAATCCTGTCCTGCACCTCCAATGTAGGTCCACCCTGCTAATAAAGTCACATGCAAACCACTAGTATTACTATCTAATGACAAGACAAAAAGAGTAGCAAGATAGTAGCAAACCATGTACCTTCGTAATGAACAGCTCATAGTGCCACCAATTGGATATAAAGGTTTGGAAAAAAAAACATGCTCCTAATGTTGAACCGGTTGGACTTTTGTGCGGTTCCACTAAAATCGAGCATCCATGTTTGCATAGATATTGAAAGTGTGATTACTCTAAAAGAGGCACTAGTTGAAGCATAGACTCACAAATATAAGCATTCCAATTTCTTAATGGGAAAAGGTAGCAAGGTCGCTTTCTAACCACCTGTTTGAAGGAATAAATAAAGCAACAATGGCAATTTGATGTCAAGAAGGCATACATAGTTTTTTCTGAAAAACTGAGCCATTCTGACCTTTCCACTTCTTTTAAGCAAATTTTGTGCAGTTCTACTAAAATAAAATGCCATCACCGCCTTGACAATTCGGTGACACTGCATAAAAGGAAATGACTTAACATTACATCATGATGTCGTGTATGTAGTCGACAAGCATTAGAGACAAACATACAGACCTCCTCCGATAACATAATGAACATTAATTTTAACAAAAGTGTGACTAGCTTTACCGGATAATTTGAGTGAACTCTACACCCTTTGTTCCTTAATATAAGACGTTTTAGCAGTTCAATTTAAAGTACCCAAAGCGTCTAGTATTTAGAAAAAGCAGTAGTAGTTTTCTTGAGCACATATCCGGGAAAGCTTGCCACACTATTTATGTCCATACGCTAATGCAACACCATTCGAATACTACAAATATACACTAATCCAAAGTGGCTAGTGCAACGATGAGAGTAGTTAGTTTATTGACATGAGTACAAGATAAATGGTTTTACCTTTGGTGATTTCTTAATAAACTCTAGCTTTGGAAGGTTTCTATAAGAATTAACAATACAAAATGCAAAGGTAACAAACTTCAGCATTGGTATACTAGTTGTGCATGAGCATTAAACCAAATACAAAAGTCTCAAGGTAACTAGCATTATTAACTAATGACGGTATAAAAAATTGCAAACCATGTACCTCCAAGGTAAATATCATTTCGAACTCGGGGGACCTTAAAAATTGCTATCCCAATCTTGATAATCGATCAAACATAAAAACTTGATCGAACGAATCAAGAGAACAGCCGGAGGATGAGGTGCCCACTCTTGTCTTCATAATTGTATGTGCAGTTTAACCAAAATAAAATGACATCAGCGCCTTGGCATTTTGGTGACACTGTACAAAAAATTTAACTTATCTCATGAAAGTGAGGTATGTAATCTATAAGCATTAACAAAGCAAAAAATCTGAAGGTAGTAACAAGTTTAATCGTTGGTATACTGGCTGTGCAACAACATCGTAATGCCTTAGCTGAAAAATCTTTAATACATCCACAATCAACGCCATTAACCCCTGAAATAATCCAAAGGACATTAAATGACATTGCTTAAATTTATGGGTGGCATTAGACCCAGAGCGGCATTAGTTAAATGTGGCATCACTTTAGCAGTAGCATTGCTTGACTTGATTGCTGGAGTTATACTAACAGCAAAAAAAGTGGCAATAAGAGCATGGGAGGCCCATTTGGACAGTGGGCGCACCAGTACGATGTACCTCCACGGACACAGAGTGGTGAGGAGGTATGGTTGCCCAGAGCAACAAATATCCAGGCAACATATGTGGATTACGTCCCATTTTTGTTCTCTTTAGCCACCTTTTTCCTATGCGAGGACAACAAACCGATCGACCTGGTCATTCTCTATTGCGTTGTCATGCCTTTCTACCCTTCTTCAACCAAGAGACACGAGACTCGTTCCTTAGCTACTGATTTTCCCTTTTCAACCTAGATGCGGGTTCGATGCCTACTCTCTTGGACAAAGACAGTCTCCCTTCCTTTCCTTATTCAACCCGGACATGGATTAGACTACGTGAAGTAGGGTTTCCTTTAATAGTGCAAATTATGGTTTTTTAAATGCGTGGCAGCGAGGAAGCGGAGGATAGCAAATTGGGAAGATGGTGGAGTGGAAAAAGATCCACATGCAACGGCGTGGCGAGATGGGGCAATAGAACAAAGTTATGGTTCGAAAAGAGGTAGCATACCCGAGGGTCGGCGGGAAGTGGCTTCGCTCGTGGTCGCCGTCCTCCGCACACACTCTGACAGCGAAGCTTGGGGACGGAGGCCATCCTTGTGCAGGCGTTAGGTGCGAAGGAGCCGGCCTTGTCGTCGGTCATTGACCTCGCTCGCCTGCAGCATGTGAAGTCACGTCAACGTTGCATGTCCTTTTCTTCCCCGGCGGATCTGTGACCACCGGTGAGGAGGGAGAGAGGGGCCATCTTATTTAGATCTGGAGAGAGGGTGGTAGTGTGAGAAGCAACTGGGCATCCCTTAGCAAGAAAGCGCTGAAGCTCCAGCCTATATATTTTTTATACTACTAGTCTTGGAGGTGGAGTAGTGGTAGAGTAGTTTATATTTTCTCTCACAGACAGCATCAGTTAGTCGTGCTTCAAAACTGATCGGCACGCCATTAAAAAATAAAGGTCAATAACTAATGCGGCACCTCGAACCAACGCGCCGATTGCATTTTGCACGAGAAATTACACACCATGTTTCGTTGACATGTGGTCCCGTTCCAACATATCAGTGAGATGACGGCGAGTAGTAGGAGTATTTCCGAAAGGACGTGTAGGCCGGGGCGCCTCTTCGTGAACCGTGGCAAACTCGCAACCGTCCGCCGACTCTTCGCCTTTCCCTCTTGATTTGGAATCATTGCCGACGCTCTTCCTCTCCCTCCTCCATTTTCCTTCAGCCCTTCACCCTTTCTTCTCGCCATTATTCGGTCGTCTTCTCCATGGAGGAAACAGGCGGAAGCTTGACCCGTTATTCTTGCCCGATCTGAAAGATGATGTGGTGCGAGGAACTCATTGATCGGTGCGATGTCATCACCTCGGCTAGCATGGCAGGTTTGTTCAAGCCCATTCTCAACTCAACTAATAACATCATTACAAGGAACCCAAGAGTCAAGGAGCGGTTTGATCTCCCCTATCTTCTTCGCCGTGACCACGATGATCGGGCGCCCGGCACTGACGGAGGCCTCGCCCTGTGCAAGTTGATGCCGCTTGATAATGATACGTATGATGTTAAGATGCCATCGCTTGAGGGCAAGGCTTGGCGGGTGCAAATGGAGATTGGGTTGTTTACATTGGGTCCAACTGCGAGTGGGAACTTGTGAATGTGTACACTCGTGACCGGGTTCCACTTAAAAAATCTCAGACACCTTTGCCTGCGAGGTTGAGCACACCGGTAATGTACGCACGTTCAAATACGATCATGGTGACTGTCTTCTACGGAAGATAGCAATTTGTCGAGTTTCACGAGGGACGCCGCCGCAACGTGCCATGTCAGGACGTCGCGGAGAGGCCGCTGCAGTACTAGGCCTGCGCACGTCCACGATGACTACAGCCGAAGCGCTGCGGTCGCCAGACGGACTATCGGCCAAGCTGCGCTCGTTACCGGGCCGACGGGCGGGTTGAAGTCGATTGGGAAGAGGAAGCAGGAGGTGCAGTCCGGCGAACTGGTGGCCATGCGTGAGGACGGATAGCCACGACTCACTCACCGTGTTGATGCCCTTTTCCCTTCCTCGTCTCCTGTCTGATTTATTCATGCATGAGTGTGTCTGATCCTATAGGAGGAAAAGACAAACTCATTGTTAGACAATGTACTGTAAAAAGACTAGATCAAATGGATACTTCCTGATCTTTTGTTTGTACGAATGGCGCGGTGACCAAAGCTCTAGCGGCCAATTTCTTTAGCGATGGTAGTTGATTCGCTATTGAAGATTGAAGAAAAAACCATTTGCATCATGGCTCGATAGACACCATGCCCCACGGTGGGCGCCAACTGTCGTGGGAACGATTCCGACAATAAGAGAGGTATAGGGTAACGGAGCATGACCTATCGAGATGCATATGGGTGACACGGTGGTTTTAGCGAGTTCGGGCCTCTCACGGTGGAGATAACAACCCTACGTCTCGTGTTCCGGAGAGGCTTTGCTTTATCTTAGTATGTATCCGGAGATTACAAGTGTATGAGAGCCTGAGGAACGGATCCCCATGCCTGAGCTAAGTCCTAAGACTAGTGGCGGAAGAGAGAGAGAGAGGTGGAAGAAAAGAATCCCTTAGTCTAGTGGTGGGAGGTGGCTTATATAGAGTGCGCCACCCCCTCACCTCCTATGTTACAAAGTGGGGCATGAATGCCATAATGCCAGCCCACTATCAAGCCCTCACTATTAGAATGATACCGACTGCTTTGCTGCCTGCTGGTCTTATATATCCGGAAAGTGAGTCGTACGGTCGAGTGGTGAACTGTCATCCGAGTGGATGGTATGCTGCTTGGTCGAGTGGATAGTATGCTGCTTGTCCGAGTGGATAGTATGTCTGTATGAAATTTACCTGGACCCACATGTTGTGTGGACCCTTGCTTCATGATATTTCGACCCTTCGTGGGCCTACCTGTTATGTATATCCCCATCATTAGCCCCCGAATCGATGGCGATTTTGCAGAACGAGTTGGTGCAAGACACGCTTTGGTCCAGTGATTACAGAAATACCGGTACATGTCGTCGCTGCTTTTCGGACAACCAAGGTTTGAACAAAATCTCAATGGATTCCGGCACCACGCTTCCCGACCGATCGGGGTAAGTACTGTGAGGAGCAACTTGGTGACATTCCTTCATCTCTAGGAAGAGGTTAACTCGTGATCCGAGTATGGGTGTGTCATTAAATCTGTGCAACAAGATTGACACATGGACTGCTCTCTTAGAGAGATGCCATTCTTATCCCGGAGGAACGCGTCCAATACAGTCGGTTTTAGATCCACACTTGTGAGTTTCACGCTTTGAGTCCTAGAAGAAGGCTCAAAACAGGTCCACGGAGGAGCGTTAAACTCACCTTATAGAATATATTTTTGAAGTGATTTGGAGTTGGGCCTGCATCGAGTAAATCGATTACTCGGAATTTCTTCACGCCTGGAAAGTGTCTTTTTTTGTGTTGTGTGGCCGTCACTCGAACCGGGCAGACCGTTCCGAGTGGATACCATTCCAGTGGGGGCACGCAGAGTTTGGAGCAGGTCCTGCATCGAGTTACTGACTACTCGGAATTTCTTCACGCCTGGAACGTGTCTTATTTTGTTGTTTGGCCGTCACTCGGACCGGGCGGACCGTTCCGAGTGGATACCATTCCAGTGGGGGCACGCTGAGTGCACCCACCGGGTGTAGTCCCGAGACTGCGGTCGATTGCGGGGCGTCGGCGGGAGCCTTAGAGCTCTGTCTTTTTTGTTGTTGTTCATCGCTCGGATCGGCCGTGCCGCATCAGTGGAGATTACTCCGGTGGGGGCACGCTGAGTGCACCTACTAGGTGTAGTCCCCTGAGATCACCGTCGACCGGGCAGTCGGAGGAGGTCTGAGAGAACTAAAAATCTTCTTCTTTGCATCGATCGAACTTGTTCTTCTCTAACTCGGAGGTCGAGTAATTACAGAGCTGGTTTTGTATCGAGCAAAATGTTTCTTTCTCGAGTTCTCTTCCGGTGGGGGCACGCTGAGTGCACCCACCGGTGTGTAGTCCCAGCCTGCTTCTGGACTATATGAGTCCGGCGAGAGGGTTTAAGTTTCCCGGTGAACCTCCATCCAGTCGGCACGGTAAATATCTTTGTTTGAAATTGAGTCAAACGGATGGATCTTCAAGCGCTTGGCATGGTAAATAAGCTCATCTTGGAGCTAAGTCAGTGGGAATGATTTTCGTGCACTTGGCACTGTAAATAAATTCAATCTGGAACTAGATCAATCAAGTGATCTTTGTGCACTCGGCAAGATGAATGAATTCGGCCTTGAAACTGCTGATTGTAGAAAAAAGCTCGACACTCTAGGGAGTAATCGTTCTAGTAGTGCTTCTTATATTGACCGTTAGATTTTGCGTGAAAGGGGTATTTGCAAGAGTATATTGTATCCGTAGAGGAGCTTCGTTTTCACCCTTTGGCGTGAAAGGGGTATTTGCAAGAGTATATTGTATCCGTAGAGGAGCTTCGTTTTCACCCTTTGGCGTGAAAGGGGTATTTGTCCGAGTGGACGTGCTTCACTTATAGATCTTCGGCGAACCGAGCATGTATGGTTAGAAGAATATTCCTGATGTGATCAATAGGTTGACCAAATGGGCGTAACCCCTGATGGTGACATGGCCAACTATCGTGCGTAGCCCCCGAGTGATGCTCGAAGGAGGTAAGCTTGCTCTGAGTGTGATATGAGGTTTGACCATATGAGTAACTTAGTCGTTCCGTGTTGGGGGTGTAGAGGTAAAGACATGTCCAATCGATGGTGACGCGCGAGGCGGCAGAGGGGCGATGATGTGTACAATCAGGAGACGACGCTACGGGGCGGTCGAGTGGTGAAGACAGCTGCGAATCGAGTGGCTGACGCGCAGAGCGGTCGAATGGTGATGATGTGTGAAGTGGTCGAATGTAGGACTACATATCTAGCCAAGTGAAGATGTGCGGGGCAGCCGAGTGGTGAAGACGTGCACAACCGAGTGGCGGCGTGCGGGGCGGCTAAGGCGAAGTCGTGTGCCACCGGACGGTGTAAATGGTCCTCGGAGGACTTAGTCGAATGCTTTCGAAGCTTATGTAGTGACGAGGTCGATTAATAGCGATGGTTCTTGGCGGTAGCGAGAAGGCGTGTGTGCCAACCTGGTTCACGGTAGGAATGAAGATGGCGTGCAGAGCGTCTGGTGATTATAAAACTTGTCAAAGTGGCGGATTGAATGCACTTGTTGAAGTGAAGGATCTGACTGGTGATGAAGTACTCGACCACTCAGGAGAGTGTCATTCCAAATGAGATGCAGCCCCCGGGTGCGGCGTAGCCCCCGAGCGTACTACAGGCTTCGACAACGGACATGTCGGAATACGAGAAATATAGTTTTGAATGGATGATTTGCAATTCATTGAGTCCGACTAGGGAAAAGGTGAGGAGAAGCTTCCGAGTGATGCTCGAAAGAGGCAAACTCCCAAAAGAGTGAAGTGTGAATTTTAATTATAAAAGGGACTTATTTGTCTCATGTCTGACGAGGTCTCAGATTACTGATACGATGGCGAAGAGGATTCCATGTAAGGGTTGGCGGATGTGTCTGAAGTCAACAGAGCGACAAAGTCGGTGTTGTGGTCTTATTTGGGACCGGTATGGAGACCGAGTCCGAGCACCGATGAAGTTGGCGCATAGGGCTGCCGAAAGTGATCGCGTAACTTGTTTAAAAAATGACACAAGCCAACGAAATAATTTCTCGAGGAAATTTGATGTGTGCTGAAATGATTTGTGTGAATAGCACCCATAGATACCCGCTGGGAGTGCAAGGGGCTTGCTGGTTAACCAACAAGAGTCTGAAAGCGAAGGATCCATTCAACTTGTGGAAGCGACGGATCCGATCGAACTCATTGCAATCTTGGCTCAAATAAAATGGAAGTGTAGTGTTTCGACTGAGTTGCAGCCCGGAGGACCGATGCAAATTGAAAATGAAGAATGACACATGGTGTTCGCGAGCGATGTATGCGAAAAAATGGAAGTTGGACTGGAGTCACATAACCCAGTACTAAGAAAGTATGTGAAAATAAACAACCGGCGTGAGGTACACTCGGTGGCGTGATCTCCGAGTGAACGTGATGTGTGAATTATGGGATACTCGGAAGGCGGAAATAGCAGAATGTAGCGCATGTAGAATGACTTAGCTGTTTGAAGGCGCGCGAGTGGCCAAGTGGTGAAGATGAGTTCAACCGATGGCGATGCGCAGGGTGGCCGATTGGTGATGAGGCGACCAACCGAGTGGCGACGCGCGGGGCGGCCGAGTGGTGATGAGGTGACCAACCGATGGCGACGCGCGGGGCGGCCGAGTGGTGATGAGGTGACCAACCGATGGCGACGCACGGTGTGGCCGAGTGGTGATGAGGTGACCAACCCGATGGCGACGCGCGGGCGGCCGAGTGGTGATGAGGTGACCAACCGAATGGCGGCGACAAGGCGGCCGAGTGGTGAGGAGGTGACCAACCTATGGCGACGCTTGGGGCGGCCGAGTGGTGATGAGGTGACCAACCGATGGCGACGCGCGGCGCGGCCGAGTGGTGATGAGGTGACCAACCGATGGCGACGCGCTGGGCGGCCGAGTGGTTATGAGGTGACCAACCGATGGCGACGCGCGGGGCGGCCGAGTGGTGATGAGGTGATCAACCGATGGTGAAACGCGGGGCGGCCGAGTGGTTATGAGGTGACCAACCGATGGCGACGCACGGGGCGGCCGAGTGGTGATGAGGTGACGAACCGATGGCGACGCGCGGGGCGGCCGAGTGGTTATGAGGTGACCAACCGATGGTGACGCGCGGTCCGGCCGAGTGGTTATGAGGTGATCAACCGAGTGGCGACGCGCGGGGCGGCCGAGTGGTGATGAGGTGACCAATCGAGTGGCGCGCGGGGCGGCCGAGTGGTTATGAGGTGACCAACCGAGTGGCGACGCGCGGGGCGGCCGAGTGGTGATGAGGTGACCAACCGAGTGGCGATGCACGTGGCGGCCGAGTGGTTATGACGTGACCAACCGAGTGGCGACGCGCGGGGCGGCCGAGTGGTTATGAGGTGACCAACCCAGTGGCGACGCGCGGGGCGGCCGAGTGGTTATGAGGTGACCAACCGAGTGGGCGACGCGGGCGCCGAGTGGTTATGAGGTGACCAACCGAGTGGCGACGGGGCGGCCGAAAGTGGTTATGGTGACCAACCGAGTGGGCGACGCGCGGGGCGGCCGAGTGGTTATGAGGTGACCAACCGAGTGGCGACGCACGGGGCGGCCGAGTGGTTATGAGGTGACCAACCTGTGGCGACGCGCGGGGCGGCCGAGTGGTTATGAGGTGACCAACCGAGTGGCGACGCGCGGGGCGGCCGAGTGGTTATGAGGTGACCAACCGAGTGGCGACGCGCGGGGCGGCCGAATGTCCGGACATTTTGATTGTCTGATAAAACCTGCACATTGCCAGAAGTTTAATTGTCCGTCTATAAAATGTACGAGGTTGAAATACGAAAGAAATACTTAGCTTGTCAGGCAAGCCGATGAGGACGTGTCCTCCGAATGACTGCAAGGGGTGGCCGAATGGTAAGGACGTGTCCAACAGATGTCGGCGTGCAGTGGCGTGGCGGAAGAGGAAGCTCACGCGCGCATTAGGCGTGGATCGCTCGAGGAAGGAGTCGCCGGGTCTGTGCTGCGTTGGGCAATTGGTGTCGGAGGATGGCATGGCCGCTCGCAGGGCGCAGCCGACCTCGATAAATCACGTTAGCCACCCGAGTAAAAAGGTGAATCGACCAACTGGATCCGAGGACTTGACAGCGACGAAGCGCCCGTCAAGTGAACGCCTCATCCGAGTGCACCCGCGTGTCAGAGTGAACCACATCTGGGCTGCGATCCAGTCGCCGCGCCATCAGTCGAGTGGAACAAAAGATTGAGCCGGTCGGGTGACTACATGTTAGTCGTCTGTACATAGCTCAAACGGAATATCTATCCGAGTGAACCACCGTCCGGAGACGATGACGGACGTGTGACCTGCAAGTTAGTAGGAAACATAGCTACGGATATATTTTGATGGACAAAGGGTCCCTGCACGGATGCATCTTGCAAGGATTAAAGGCCGTGGATGGTTATGCATGCATGCATGCACAATTATACCTTTAGAAGTTTTGACCGCGGTAATTAAGAAACTGATGCTGAAAATCCTCACCTGATGAGGCGCTTAAAAAAGCAATTATACCTTTAGAAGGAGGCCCACGCAGTCCCTAACGAGGAAAGTGCTCTGTACGTGCATACAAGAGGAGTTAATTAGTCGGTAATTAAGGACGAGTTAAAATCGCCCATGCATGTAGTGGACGTTTTCCTTTCCCACGACCATTCATGCCCTGCATGCACGAGATAAATTGGAAGGAATTAAAGATTAGAAGGAAAGTGGAAGGCGAGGTGCGAGCTCACTCGACGACCACGGCATGGGCGGGTTATTGGCGCGGATCCACCGCGAGAGGCGGCCGCGACGAATCCGAGTGCTGGTTGGCGTCTTCCTGCGAGGCCGTGCGTGGGCGGCGTTGAGTCGATCCGGCGGCTCCCGTCTTGTCGTGATCGGAGATGTGGACAGCCCCGGCGTTGGTGCCGCGTCCTGCCCGTGCATCCATCGTGGGGGTCGCCGTGCGGCGTTTCACGAGGGACGCCGCCGCAACGTGCCGTGTCAGGACGTCGCGGAGAGGCCGCTGCAGTACTAGGCCTGCAGCGCCGCGTCCACGGTGACCACGGCCGAGCACCCGTGCTGCCAGACGGACTATCGAGCGCCTGCGCTCGTTGCAGCCGGCTGACGGGCGGGTTGAAGTCGATTGGGAAGAGGAAGCAAAAGGTGCAGTCCGGCGCGCTGGTGGCCGTGCGTGAGGATGGATAGCCACGAATCACGCACCGTGGTGATGCCCTTTTCCCTTCCTCGTCTCCTGTCTGATTTATTCGTGCATGGGTGTGTCTGATCCTATAGGAGGAAAAGACAAACTCGTTGTTAGACAATGTACTGGACTAGATCAAATGGATACTTCCTGATCTTTTGTTTGTACGAATGGCGCGATGACTAGAGCTCTAGCGGCCAATTTCTCTGGCGATGTTAGTTGATTCGCTGTTGAAGTTTGAAGGAAAAACCATTTGCATCATGGCTCGATAGACGCCATGCCCCACGGTTGGCGCCAACTGTCGTGGGAACGATTCCGACAATAAGAGAGGTATAGGGTAACGGAGCATGATCTATCGAGATGCATATGGGTGACACGATGGTTTTAGCGAGTTCGGGCCTCTCACGGTGGAGACAACAACCCTACATCTCGTGCTCCGGAGAGGCTTTGCTTTATGTTAGTATGTATCCAGAGATTACAAGTGTATGAGAGCCCGAGGAACGGATCCCCATGCCTGAGCTAAGTCCTGAGACTAGTGGCGAAAGAGAGAGAGGGGTGGAAGAAAAGAACCCCTTAGTCTAATGGTGGGGGGTGGCTTATATAGAGTGCGCCACCCCCTCACCTCCTATGTTACAAAGTGGGGCATGAATGCCATAATGCCAGCCCACTATCAAGCCCGCACTATTAGAATGATGTCATTGCTTTGCTGCACCGCTTCGTCTTCAGATATCCGAGTGAGTCAAATGCGGTCGAGTGGTGAACCGTCATCCCAGTGGATGGTATGCTGCTTGGTTGAGTGGATAGTATGCTGCTTGTCCGAGTGGATAGTATGTCTGTATGAAATTTACAGACCCACATGTTGTGTGGACCCCATGCTTCATGATATTTCGACCCTTCGTGGGCCTACCTGTTATGTATATCCCCAACAAGTCGGGCGGGTGTTTTTACTGTAGCCATATGTTAATGTGTTCGTTGTTGTCGGCGTTCTGGGAACGGGGGTCCCTAGACTTGCCTGCCTGCGGCCTGCGGCGTGGCTCAAGTGGGGGCCCAGCGCGGCCCATCTTCATCAGCTCAAGCTCAAGACCCTCGCGAGGGGCCAAGCCTCGCGGGGCGGACGACAGGAAGCTTCCTCAGGGGCAGCCTCATCAGGCAGGCTCGCGAGGAGGCGGAGAGATCAAGGCGGGGTACCTCGCGAGAGCCCATGACGCAAGCCATGACGACCGAGACCGGTGGCGCCCGGTGGGCGCCCGGCCCAAGCCTTGATGTCCTTGTTTCCCCTTGATTGCAAAGGGGCAAGCACAGGCCAAGGCATCGGGCAAAGATTACCATTCCGGTGCAACGATACCAAGACCAAGCAGAGCGGCAGGACGGAGGTCACCGTGGAGCCCAAGGCAGGCGTCATCACCCGGTGCTTTTGGCGGCGAAGACCACCTTTGGTCAGGATAACTTGTACTGGATGTTCCCCTTCAAAATGGCCAATTGTTGGCGCCCTTCCCGCTCATTATTTGGGAAGAGGACCAGGGCCTCTATAAATAGGGCTAGCCACCGTAGAAGGACGACAACGAAGATGAGAGAGAGAGAGAGAGAGAGAGAGAGAGAGATCCGGACCAAGTAGAACACTCCACACCAGCTCAAGAACACCTCTCGTGAGGTCGTTCTTCCCTTGTATTGTTCATCATCAGCCCCTGAGGCAACCCACTACACCACACACTGGAGTAGGGTATTACACCACATCGGTGGCCCGAACCAGTATAAACCTCGTGTCCCTTGTGTGTTCTTCTTTCCGGTCTAGATTTCTTGCAAGCCATAGAAGCGCGAGTCGGTAAGGGAAAGATCTCCGCGCGCAACCCAGAGTTCGAACCTTAAGGGTCTGCCGGAACCCGAAATCAGACATTTGGCACGCCAGGTAGGGGTGCGCTGGAATCCTTCTCCCTCCGCGTCGCGTTCCGTCGCCTCGCCATTCAGATGTCGAGCGACCCGGCTGCCAACACCGACCGCTGGGCGGCGTGGCCCGCCCACGCCGTGTCGCCGGCCCAGGGCGAACTCAACCTTGCGCCTCAGGCAGCCCATGCTCCGCAGGGCGCTGCGGGGCGCGGGCGACGCGGCCAGATGCCGCCTGCCCTCACACCACGGCAGCTGCGGGCCGTAGCAAGGGCCTCAAACCACGCCGCGGCCACAACGCCAGACATACCCGGACGGGAGTATCACGAACTCGAGGCGGCGCTCACGGCGGCCCGAGCTGCTACGGTGCCGATTCTTTGGAGGGCGGCCGCGACGTGTTGTTGGAAGCGAGTAGCCGAAGCTCACAGGCGCCGCCGCCTCAGGAGCACCTCCTTTCTGCGTCCAGCTGCCACCCCAGATCCAGGGCGGGTCGTATGGCGGCATTATACGTGCTCACGCAACTTCAAGCGGACTCCAGGGCCTATCCAGCGCCAACACCTCCGTCGGCACCGGGCGACAAGTCGCGTCGGCCCCTTCTCAGGCTAGCAAAGAGGTGCACGCCGCGGCCTTCGGCTTCGGCGGACCGCCGCGCCATCACCCCCAAGACGGTGCTCCAAGCCAAACTGCGTGGCATGCGGGGCGCTACGGCGAGGCCCACGAGGCGGTGGCCCTAGAAGCTTATGTGCCCCGCATAGTGGATCAGGGGTGCGCACTAGAAGAAGATCATGGCTCATTCCTCGGGCGGGGCCCAGGCGAGGCGCCCGAAGGCTGAGCTCTTCAGGAACCCCAAGAGAGCCTCGACAACCGCACCGGCGGCGGCAACTATCGGGTACCACTCATCCCTCAGGAGCAAGCTTATGCTAACCATGGGTCGCAGGAGGTACAGGTCGTCGCAGCAGATGGCTGCCCCAATGCTGCAGCCTCCTATGCCTCAGGAGGAGGGCGCAGGGGGCTGGAGGAGAGGGGCCGAGATCCGGGTTCGCCCCCGCGGCGGTCGGAGCAAGGCGCCCTCAGGAGGTAGGCCCTCTGCCAGGGAGGTGCTCCAGGGCTTGCCCCCGGCAGAGGACCCGTGGTCGTCGGGGGAACCGCTGGCTACCGCTCTACCCCATTGGCATCGTCCTTGGTTTCCGGCCGCCGTCAATGGCGGTAGAGTGAGGCGCAAGGCGGGGCCCTCGTCTGGCGATATGAAGCAAGGCCGGTACCTGTGAAGAAGGCCTAGTGCCTGTGAAGCTCGCCGCCCGTGACACTCTCACGTAATAATGAGTGGGGTTGTACACGCCGGAGTCTCAGGAGAGCCGCCCTCGGGCCTCGGGGCTCCCTCCCACGCCTGATGCAGCACTTAGCTCATGTTGGTGAGAAGACGTCGAAGAATAGACTAGGTGCCGGACGCGGCCTTTTGCTTTTTCGCTTCTTCCTTGTTGACAAGGCTCTTTGGTTTGGATTTAAGTTGGATTTGAGCTCGAGACTTGCGTGTGTTTGGGGAAGGGGTGTTTAGTCTTGTTCGAGCAATCTCTTGTGTTCTGATTTCGACTTTGCGTCCAAAGTTAGCGTCGGCTGCCCCCCCCCCCTCACGAGCCCCTCGCGAGTCGGGCCGGCCAGCCACGCCCACAGCCGGGACCGCTGTCACCGCACCCTCTCCGGAGGTTCTCATCGCAGGATCAACAGGTTAATCAGAAGACACCCGAGGCGCAGCGGCCCCCGCATGCCCGCTCGGGACTCGTCGGGGTCGAAAGGTAAACACGTCAGCTGACCCTTCACCGGGCTAGCGGCTAAGCTCACTCGCAACGTTATGTTTACCAGGGTACTGATCGCAAACCTTTACATGAGGGGCCTCCCCTCCCAAAATGCTCTTACATTCTTCAGGGCCGAGCCCGAACCTTCTTCGTGCCGGGTAAACAGCAGCGACATACGGTCAGTCGGACATATCACTCACCGCGTCTTCTGGGGCATCCCCGGAGGCATCGCTGGCGTCGCTGACATTGTCGCCGCCACCGCCAGCATCTCCGTCAGCGCCAGGCTCGTCCACAATGCCGCCTTCATTGGCGGCCACGACCACGCCGTCATCATCAGACGCAAAGGCCCTGACGAGGGCGTCCACGTTTTCCTCCACCCATTGCGCCAGGTCGCCCCGGACGGCTATGGGCACAGGTGCGATGGCAGCATCGAAGTTGAAGTGGGGGTCCCTGCCCTGTAGATAGCTGAAGACACGGGAGAAGGCACGCCCGAGCAAGGCTCGGCTCCTCTCTTCGACAAGCCAACGGGACCTCTCAGAGCGGTTCTCCAGAAGCGTCACCATGTCGGTGAAAAACTGGAGGTTGCCGGCGTAGCTGGCCTCATGCGGCTCCTTAGCGGCAGCCTCGCAAATGTTGCCCAAAGCTGTGTTGGCCCTTTCTCTGAGCGTTCGAAGCATGGGGGCATGCTCATGCTCCAGAACCCACCACCAACGGATCTCGTCCTCATTCCGCTACGCGATGGCCTCGGCATCATCAACCCTCTGTTGGAGAAGAGGAAACTCGGCCCGGGAAGAGGCCAGCTCCGCCTGTGCTGCGCCGAGAGCGGTTGCGGAGGAATCCGCACACCGCGTCACTTCAGCCAGTTTGGCCCTGAGGGCCACGGTCCTGCCCTCAGCCTTGGCCCTGATCAGCCCCAACCTCGCTTCGTATTCGCGCTCGAAGGCCGAGCGAGCTTCAGCCACACAGTGGTCGACCTCTTCCTTGACCCAGGCTTCACGCGTAGCAACTTCGTCCTCCGCCTGAGCCACCAGGCGCTCCCTCGTCTCCAACCGCTCGAGGTCAAGGTTGCGCTCGGCGGCCTCCAGCGTCAGCGCCTCCTCGCGCTTCAGAAGCTCCGCCCGGTCGATGGAGGCCCCCTTTAGCGACTCAAGGGCCACCTGGCGCAGTTCCACTTGCTGCTCCAGGGAGTTGCTCTAGGCCTGTAGCTCCCATGTGCGCTTCTCCGCATCTCTGTGCCGACGGTCTGCTTCCCGAGCCTCCTCGGCGGCCTGGGAGCAGGCCTCCCGCGAAGCCGCCAGCGATGCTTCAGCCTTCGCGTTGTCGAGATCACATTGGTGACACGTGAGGGCGATGGCTACCTTCAGTTTGCGCCTCTCCTCAGGAAGGCGCAAACCTTCGGCCTCGAGGCGCGCATCCTCGCCAGCGAGCTCTACCCTGATCCGGCTCACCGCATCCGCCGCCCCCTGGAGGAACCCTTGGCGAAGGGCGCGACGCTCCCGAGCGCGCCTAAGCACGTCTTCCGCATCACCCTTTTCCACTGGAGCATGCGGAGGGCCCCGAGGCGGCATGCCCCCTCCCGGCGCGGGGCTGGGGGCTGGCGCCCTAGCCATCGCCGTATGGACCCCTCTGGGAATCCAGCCTGGCGTCGGTCCACCCACGGAGGAGGAGCTAAAGACGGACTTCAACCATTCACCATCTATGATCAGAGGAGGAACGCGGGGCAAGCTGGATGTGCCCCAGGAGGACTCATGAAGAAAGGACAGCGGGCGCGCAGGCTCGAGGTGCCTTGTGGAACGGACCACTCCACCGACCGGTCCAGCGGCGGGGGTGCCGCTCGAGCTCGGCGCGCCCAGGGCCAGCGGAGAAGACGAAGCTTGGGGGCAGGCTCCCGGGTCGACACGGCGAATTTGGCAGGACAGGGCCTGAAGGGCCACAATCAGTCGCAGGGATAGCAAAGTAAATGAGCAGAGAAAGAAGAAGACTCACTCGTTGATACGCTCCAACGTATCTATAATTATTGATTGCTCCATGCTACTTTATCTACTGTTTTAGGCAATATTGGGCTTTATTATCCACTTTTATATTATTTTTGGGACTAACCTATTAACCGGAGGCCCAAATTTCAGTTCTTGTTTATGCCTATTTCGGTGTTTGAGGAAAAGGAATATCGAATGAGTCAAAGCGGAATAAAATCAACTAGAGAAGTTATTTTTGGAAGGAAAGCAACCGAGGGAACTTGGAGTGCATCGTCGGGGAGATCTGGGCTGCCCACGAGGGTGGGGGCGCGCCCACCCCCAGGCGTGCCCCCTCGCGTGGGGCCCCTGTAGCTCCACCGACGCTCTCCTTTCACCCATATATACACGTACCCTAAAACTTCCGAGCAGAACGTAGATCGGGAGTTCCGCCGCCGCAAGCCTCATAGCCACCAAAAACCAATCGGGACCCTGTTCCAAGACCTCACGAGGGGGATCCCATCACCGGAGGCCATCTTCATCATCCCCACTATCCATGACGAGGAGGGAGTAGTTCACCCTCGGGGCTGAGGGTATGTACCGATAGCTATGTGTTTGATCTCTCTCTCTCTCGTGTTCTCTCTCGTGTTCCCTCTATGGCACGATCTTGATGTATCCCGAGCTTTGCTATTGTAGTTGGATCTTATGATGTTTCTCCCCGTCTATTCTCTTGTGATGAATTGAGTTTCCCCTTTGAAGTTATTTTATCGGATTGAGTCTTTTATGAGAACACTTGATGTATGTCTTGCCGTGTTTATCTGTGGTGACAATGGGATATCATGTGCCACTTGATGTATGTTTTGGTGACCAACTTGCGGGTTCCGCCCATGAACCTATGCATAGGGGTTGGCACACGTTCTTGACTCTCCGGTAGTAGCTTTGGGGCACTCTTTGAAGTACTTTTATGTTGGTTGGATGAATCTGAGATTGTGTGATGCATATCGTATAATCATGCCCACGGATACTTGAGGTGACAATGGAGTATCTAGGTGACATTAGGGTTTTGGTTGATTTGTATCTTAAGATGTTATTCTAGTACGAACTCTTTTATAGATTGATCCGAAAGAATAGCTTTGAGTTGGTTTCGTACCCTACCATAATCTCTACGTTTGTTCTCCGCTATTAGTGGCTTCGGAGTGACTCTTTGTTGCATGTTGAGGGCATGTTATATGATCTATCTATGTTATTATTGTTGAGAGAACTTGCACTAGTGAAAGTATGAACCCTAGGCCTTATTTCCTATCATTGCAATACTGTTTACGCTCACTTTTACCACTTGCTACCTTGCTGTTTTTATATTTTCAGATTACAATTACCTATATCTACCATCCATATTGCACTTGTACCACCATCTCTTTGCCGAACTAGTGCACCTATACAATTTACCATTGTATTGGGTGTGTTGGGGAGACAAGAGACTCTTTGTTATTTGGTTGCAGGGTTGTTTGAGAAAGACCATCTTCTCCCTCGCCTCCCACGGATTGATAAACCTTAGGTCATCCACTTGAGGGAAATTTGCTTCTTGTCCTACAAACCTGCAGACTTGCAGGCCCAACAACGTCTACAAGAAGAAGGTTGTGTAGTAGACATCAAGCTCTTTTCCGGCGCCGCTGTCGGGGAGGCTAGGTAAGTGAAGGTATATCTTTAGATCTTGCAATCGAATCTTTTTTTTCTCATTTTATCACTAGTTTAGTTTATAAAAGAAAACTACAAAAAATGGAATTAAGTTTGTCTCATACGCTTCACCTTTTTAATATCTTTCGTGAGTATGATGGAAAGGATAACTGTGCTCAAGTGCTAGAAGAAGAAATCTCTAAAATGTTTGGCACTAAATATTTGAATGATGAGCATGGTTGCAATGTTGTTAGTACAAATTCTTTGAATATCTATGATGCTAATGATATGCAAAGCCACAAGCTTGGGGAAGCTATGTTTGATGAAGATGATAGTTTTTGTCCCCCAAGCTTTGATGAGCAAATTTACTATGAGGAAAGCATGCCTCCTATCTAGTATGATTATTGTGATGACACGTATGCTTTAAAGAATAATGATAACCATGAAACTTGTCATCTTGATCTTAATTTTCAATCACATGATAGTCATTTTGTTGAGTTTGCTCCCACTATTCCGAATGAGAAGAATTTTGCTTATGTGGAGAGTAGTAAATTTTCTATGCTTGTAGATCATGAAAGGAGTGCTTTAGGTGCTGGTTATATTGTTGAATTCATTCATGATGCTACTGAAATTTATTATAAGGGAGTAATATATGCTTGTAGGAATTGCAATAATGTCTAAGTTTCCTCCCTATGTGCTTAAATTCTTGAAGCTATGCTTGTTTTACCTTCCTATGCTAGTTGATTATTGTTCCCATAAGTTGTTTGCTCACAAAATCCCTATGCACAGGAAGTGGGTTAGACTTAAATGTGCTAGCCATATTCTTCATGATGCTCTCTTTATGTTTCAATTCTTATCTTTTATGTGAGCATCATTGAAATCACAATGCCTAGCTAAGGGCGTTAAACGATAGCGCTTGTTGGGAGGCAACCCAATTGTATTTTAGTTTCTTACTTTTTGGTTCTGTTTAGGAATAAATAATCCATCTAGCTTCTGTTTAGATGTGGTTTTATGTTTTAATTAGTGTTTGTGCCAAGTAGAACCTTTGGGAAGACTTGGGTGAAGTCTTTATGATCATGCTGTAAAAAACAGAAACTTTAGTGCTTACGAGATTAGCTAGAACTTTTTACTGGAGAGTGCTATTTAGTTGATTATTTTTGAAGATGATTAATAGACAAATTTCTCAGGTCCAGCAATTTATTTCATAATTTTTGGGGTTCCAGAAGTATACGTTTTATACAGATTACTACCGACTTTTCTGTTTTTGACAGATTCTGTTTTCTATGTGTTGTTTGCTTATTTTGATGAATCTATGAGTAGTATCGGAGGGTATGAACCATAGATAAGTTAGAATACAGTATATATTACACCAATATGAATTTAAAATGAGTTCATTACAGTACCTAAGTGGTGGTTTTATTTTTCTTATACTAACGGAGCTTTCAAGTTTTGTGTTGAGTTTTGTGTGGTTGAAGTTTTCAAGTTTTGGGTAAGGATTCGATGGACTATGGAATAAGGAGTGGCAAGAGCCTAAACTTGGGGATTCCCAAGGCGCCCCAAGGTAATATTCAAGGACAACCAAGAGCCTAAGCTTGGGGATGCCCCGGATGGCATCCCCTCTTTCGTCTTCGTTCATCGGTAACTTTACTTGGAGCTATATTTTTATTCACCACATGATATGTGTTTTGCTTGGAGCGTCAATTTCTTTTGTTAGTTTTTTGCTTGCTGTTAGTTAGAATAGTGTTTTGCATCTTTAGTTTCAATAAAAAAGTCAAGGATAGCCTTTGCCATGCTAGTTTGCATGTTGCTGTTTGGAAACAGAAAGTTTACCGCTGTTGCAAAATTTCCCTAGAAAAGTCAGAGAATGGTCTAACGTTGAATCTTTTTGCCTATTAAGCTCTGATAAATTTATTACAGTGGGAATTTTAGTTAATAATTTTTGGAGTCAGGGAAGTATTGATACTCTTGCATTCTTTACAGACTGTACAGTTTTGGCAGATTGCTGTTATGTTTGCATTGTTTGCATATGTTTGCTTGCTTAATGATTCTATTTAAGGATAGGAGTATTAAATATGCAGAGACATTTAGTATGCAATGTTGAATAATAATGTTAGTGATTTGTTACAGTAGAATATGATAAGGTTTTGCATTGGTTTATACTAACCTATCTCACGAGTTCTTGTTGAGTTTGTTGTGAATGAAGCTTTTGATAAAAAGAGAAACCATGATATGAGAGGAATTAAGGAGACACAAAGTTCAAGCTTGGGGATGCCCAAGGCACCCCAAGATAATATTTCAAGAAGTCTCAAGCATCTAAGCTTGGGGATGCCCAGTAGGCATCCCACCTTTCTCCAACAATTATCGGTTAGTATCGGTTGAGCCTAAGTTTTTTGCTTCTTCACATGAGTTGTGCTATCCTTGCAATGTAGTTTTATTTAGCTTTGCTTGCTGTTTGAATACAATACCAAGATATGAAATTATTAAATGGGAGAGTCTTCGCATGGTTGCATAATTATTCGAATACTCATTGATCTTCACTTATATCTTTCGGAGTAGTTTGTTGTTTGCTCTAGTGCTTCACTTATATCTTTTAGAGCACGGTGGTGGTTTTATTTTGAAGAAATATATGAACTCTCATGCTTCACTTATATTATTTTGAGAGTCATTAATGGCATGGTAATTTGCTTAAAATTAATATACTTGGTATTCAAGAGATGTGAAACTTTCTTATGAGTGTGTTGAATACTAAGAAAAGTTTGATACTTGACAATTGTTTTGAGATATGGAGGTAGTGATATTAAAGTCATGCTAGTTGGGTGATTATGAATTTAAAGAATGCTTGTGTTGAAGTTAGCAATTCCCGTAGCATGCACGTATGGTGAACCGTTATGTGATGAAGTCGGAGCATGATTTATTTATTGATTGTCTTCCTTATGAGTGGCGGTCGGGGACGAGCGATGGCCTTTTCCTACCAATCTATCCCCCTAGGAGCATGCGCGTAATGCTTTGCTTTGATAACTTGTAGATTTTTGCAATAAGTATATGAGTTCTTTATGACTAATGATGAGTCCATGGATTATACGCACCCTTCTTCCTTCCACCATTGCTAGCCTCTCTAATACCGCACACTTTTCGCCGGTATCATACACCCACCATAAACCTTCCTCAAAACAGCCACCATACCTACCTATCATGGCATTTCCATAGCCATTCCCAGATATATTTCCATGCAACTTTCCACCATTCCGTTTATTATGACACGCTCCATCATTGTCATATTGCTTAGCATGATCATGTAGTTGACATCGTATTTGTGGCAAAGCCACCATTCATAATTCTTTCATACATGTCACTCATGAGTCATTGCACATCCCGGTACACCGCCAGAGGCATTCATGTAGAGTCATATTTTGTTCTAAGTATCGAGTTGTAATCGTTGAGTTGTAAGAAAATAAAAGTGTGATGATCATCATTTTTAGAGTCCCAGTGAGGAAAGGATGATGGAGACCATGATTCCCCCACAAGTCGGGATGAGACTCCGGACGAAAAATAAATAAAAAAAGAGGCCATAAAAAAAGAGGCCATAAAAAAAGATAAAAGGCCCAAATAAAAAAATGAGAGAAAAAGAGAGAAGGGACAATGTTACTATCCTTTTACCACACTTGTGCTTCAAAGTAGCACCATGATCTTCATGATAGAGAGCCTCCTATGATATCACTTTCATATACTAGTGGGAATCTTTCATTATAGAACTTGGCTTGTATATTCCAATGATGGGCTTCCTCAAAATGCCCTAGGTCTTCATGAGCAAGCGAGTTGGATGCACACCCACTTAGTTTCTTTTGTTGAGCTTTCATATACTTATAGCTCTAGTGCATCCATTGCATGGCAATCCCTACTCACTCACATTGATATCTATTGATGGGCATCTCCATAGCCCGTTGATACGCCTAGTTGATGTGAGACTATCTTCCCTCTTTTTGTCTTCTCCACAACCGCCATTCTATTCCACATATAGTGCTATATCCATGGCTCACGCTCATGTATTGCGTGAAGATTGAAAAAGTTTTGAAAATGTCATAAGTATGAAACACTTGCTTGGCTTGTCATCGGGGTTGTGCATGATTTAAATATTTTGTGTGGGGAAGATGGAGCATAGCTAGACTATATAATTTTGTAGGGATAACTTTCTTTGGCCATGTTATTTTGAGAAGACATAATTGCTTTGTTAGTATGCTTGAAGTATTATTATTTTTATGTCAATATGAACTTTTGTCTTGAATCTTTCGGTTCTGAATATTCATACCACAAGTAAGAAGAATTACATTGAAATTACGCCAAAGTATCACTCCGCATCAAAAATTCTTTTTTATCATTTACCTACTCGAGGACGAGCAGGAATTAAGCTTGGGGATGCTTCATACGTCTCCAACGTATCTATAATTTTTGATTGCTCCATGCTACTTTATCTACTGTTTTATGCAATATTGGGCTTTATTATCCACTTCTATATTATTTTTGGGACTAACCTATTAACCCGAGGCCCAACCCAGATTCTTTGCTTTATGCCTATTTCAAAGTGTTTGAGGAAAAGGAATATCAGACGGAGTCAAAACGGAACAAAATCAACTGGAGAAGTTATTTTTGGAAGGAAAGCAACCCAGGGAACTTGGAGTGCACGTCAGGGGAGATACGGGCTGCCCACGAGGGTGGGGGGCGTGCCCACCCCCCCTGGGCGCGCCCCCTGCCTCGTGGGGCCCCCGTAGCTCCATCGACGTTCTCCTTTCACCCATATATAACTACGTACCCTAAAACTTCCAGAACAGAACCTAGATCAGGAGTTCCGCTGCCGCAAGCCTCTGTAGCCACCAAAAACCAATCGGGACCCTATTCCGCACCTATGAGGGGATCCCATCACCGAGGCCATCTTCATCATCCCGGCGCTATCCATGACGAGGAGGGAGTAGTTCACCCTCGGGGCTGAGGGTATGTACCAGTAGCTATGTGTTTGATCTCTCTCTCTCTCGTGTTCTCTCTCGTGTTCCCTCTCGTGTTTCCTCTATGGCACGATCTTGATGTATCCCGAGCTTTGCTATTGTAGTTGGATCTTATGATGTTGCTCCCCCTCTATTCTCTTGTGATGAATTGAGTTTCCCCTTTGAAGTTATTTTATCGGATTGAGTCTTTTATGAGAACACTTGATGTATGTCTTGTCGTGTTTATCTATGGTGACAATGGGATATCATGTGCCACTTGATGTATGTTTTGGTGACCAACTTATGGTTCCGCCCATGAACCTATGCATAGGGGTTGGCACACGTTCTTGACTCTCCGGTAGTAGCTTTGGGGCACTCTTTGAAGTACTTTTATGTTGGTTGGATGAATCTGAGATTGTGTGATGCATATCGTATAATCATGCCCACAGATACTTGAGGTGACAATGGAGTATCTAGGTGATATTAGGGTTTTGGTTGATTTGTATCTTAAGATGTTATTCTAGTACGAACTCTTTTATAGATTGATCCGAAAGAATAGCTTTGAGGTGGTTTCGTACCCTACCATAATCTCTACGTTTGTTCTCCGCTATTAGTGGCTTCGGAGTGACTCTTTGTTGCATGTTGAGGGCTTGTTATATGATCTATCTATGTTATTATTGTTGAGAGAACTTGCACTAGTGAAAGTATGAACCCTAGGCCTTGTTTCCTATCATTGCAATACCGTTTACGCTCACTTTTACCACTTGCTACCTTGCTGTTTTTATATTTTCAGATTACAATTACCTATATCTACCATCCATATTGCACTTGTACCACCATCTCTTCGCCGAACTAGTGCACCTATACAATTTACCATTGTATTGGGTGTGTTGGGGACACAAGAGACTCTTTCTTATTTGGTTGCAGGGTTGTTTGAGAGATACCATCTTCATCCTACGCCTCCCACGGATTGACAAACCTTAGGTCATCCACTTGAGGGTAATTTGCTACTGTCCTACAAACATGTGCACTTGCAGGCCCAACAACGTCTACAAGAAGAAGGTTGTGTAGTAGACATCACTCGTCCATGGCAAAGTACTTCCTGCGCTTCAACAAGCGGCAAGGGCAGACGTCGCCACCCAAGGCCTCCTTCCTCTTGCGGAGGCCCTCGAAGTCTACGCGGAACCGACCTAAGCGCTTGACGCAGGGGTCGGCCTGTGGCGCGGAAGCAGCGTCAAGATGATCAGTGCCGATGGAGTCAGCCTAGGGGACGCCGTAAGGCGTCGCCTCGCGAGGAACGGCCGGGGCCTCGGGAGCCCCGGCCTCAAGAGCCGGGGGCCGCAACTCCGCGCCTGCTGCCGCTCCAGGGCGGGCCTCGGGAGACACCGCCTTCAGGGCTTCTCGCGGCATCGACACCTCAACATCAGTCGCCTCAGCTCTTGCCGGTTCTCATCTCCTCGCTCTATCGCCTGAGGAAGGACCACTATGGGTGACAGGGGGAGCGACCACGACGGCTGGGTTCTCACGGGGTCCCGTGAAGCCAGCCGGGCGCAGCCCCCACTCGTCGAAGCTGGGCATCTGCCTCACAAAATCGGCCCTGCCACAGCAAAGATACAAGAGGGCACCATCACGCCGAAGGCTGCACAGGAAGGGTCGCATGATCAAGACCACGAGCACCGTCAAGACGCCGGGGCCCCAAGTCCTCCTCTGCCGCATGTGGTCTCTGTGCCCCACAAAGTCCCACATCCGGCGAGAGTGGCGCTGGAGAGGAGCAACGCGACATTGGAGGAACTCCTTCACCACCCTGGGTGCTGTCACATTGAGTGCCCTCAAACTCTGGAAGCGGCGCCAGCCGAAGGCGAGCCAGGGGCTCGCGAGCATCTCATGGTCCCAACCCGAGTGGGGAACAGCAGGCAAGGTCGGGTGCAAGAGCAGAGGTTTGCGCACTCCGACGTCCACATACAGCCAACGCTCCCTGAACCTGGCCTCAGGAGGAGGAAGGCCGAAGTCGATCCCTGAAGCGGCCGTCTCTGGCACGGCAAAGAAGCCCACACACCCTGAGCACCGAGTGGGGTCGCTCAAGCGCAAAGAAAAGAAGTGGCGCAGCAGGGCAACGGAAGGAGGAATGCCCACCATTGCCTCGCAAACAAAAGCAAAGACAGCCAGAAGGGTAACGGACTCAGGCCCGAGGTGCATCATGCGGATCTGATAATGGGAGAGCACCGCATTGAAGAAAGTGGAAAAGGGGGGAACCAGGCCCGCCCATAGGGCATCGGCGAAGACTCGGACCTCCGTGACGATCCTATCAAGGGAGGCATGGGACGCAGGCCAGACTGTGGTCATGCCACACTCGTTGAAGATAGTGGCAAGGGCAGAGCGGACCTTATTCAAAGCTTCTGGGTTGAGTATGATCGACCGATCAACGGCGGGGGCCACCACCGGAGGTGTGCGGGGCGAAGGCGTGGGCTTCTTTCCCTTTCCTTTCTTCGTTGGCGCCATGGCGATGGAAAGAGGGAAGAACTCGAGCCGGATTAGCGGCAGAGGTTGGAGCTCGAAGAAGAAGGAAAGGCAGCGGAAAGTGGAACAACTGTGTGCAACTACGGGTCCGCTTAGCCGGGCGCGTAACAAGGCGTCGTGGGGAAGCGCAGATGCCCACGTCCAATCAATCGCCACGCGGCGCCCGAGGTGGGCACCGGCCCGCGCAGTGTCCTTGTTTCCCCTTCGGTGCAAAGGGAGCAAGCACAGGCCAAGGCATCGGGCAAATATTACCATTCCGGTGCAACGAGACCAAGACCAGCAGAGCGGCAGGATGGAGGTCACCGTGGAGCCCAAGACGGCGTCATCACTAGTGCTTTTGGCAGCCGAAGACCACCTTTGGTCAGGATAACTTGTACTGGATGTTCCCCTTCAAAATGGCCAATTGTTGGCGCCCTTTCCGCTCATTATTTGGGAAGAGGACCAGGACCTCTATAAATAGGGCTAGCCACTATAGAAGGACGACAACGAAGACGACGACGAAGAGAGAGAGAGAGAGAGAGAGAGAGAGAGAGAGAGAGATCCGGACCAAGTAGAACACTCCGCACCAGCTCAAGAACACCTCTCGCGAGGTCGTTCTTCCCGTGTATTGTTCATCATCAGCCCCTGAGGCAACCCACTACACCACACACTGGAGTAGGGTATTACACCACACCGGTGGCCCGAACCAGTATAAACCTCGTGTCCCTTGTGTGTTCTTCTTTCCGGTCTAGATTTCTAGCAAGCCGTAGAAGCGCGAGTTGGTAGGGGAAAGATCTCTGCGCGCACCCCAGAGTTCGAACCTTAAGGGTCTGCCGGAACCCGAAATCCGACAGTTGTACATAACCAGCACCTCGAATCCTCGATACTAGTACTATATAGTAGGAGTAAGTAGTAGGAGTAGTAGGGTGGCATGGGCCAGAACAAGCATTCACGTCCAGGAGTACGTGCACGCCACCACCACGACATCCATCGACACCATATTATTTCTTGGAGTCTGTGCTAGAGCAATCTCTTCAACCTCGTCGTTTCTCTAACTTCCAGCCATCGCTGACAGGCGAGGTGGGGGTTTGCCGATAGTCGGTTTCTTAAGCTGCGGTCCCGGTTGTAAGGCCAACTCCAACGACGACCCCCAAACGGACCTCCGTTTTACGAACTCAACAATAATTTTGACTATAAAAGCAAGACCAAAGAAAACAGGAACCACGAGAATACATTTTACTACTCCAGTAAGTTGGATTAGTGCCTTCTCGATGCATTCATTGTTGATCTGCGGAGGCTCGATCTTGCGTGCTTCTTTCTTCTTCGAGTGTAAAGAAGTAGACGTTGCTTCCTCGCATCTAGTCTCATGTCTAGCCTCTATTCTAGTAGGAGTATCAGCAAGTGCACTAATCTCATCTCTAGCCTCTGTGCTACTAGCTAAAAGTGATAGAACATCTACTAAATTGCGCTCTATCAATATATGGATGTACTCTTCTTCACAATACAAAAACTTGCATCCATTCTACTCCCTCCGTTGCACAATACATGCCTTCTATTTCTCAAAATATATATGTATCCAGACATGTTTTAGTATATAGGTACATCCATTTTTGGACAAATGGAAGTCAAGTATTTTGGAACGGAGGGAGTACACAATAAAAATTTTAAGTTAACACAAATAGTCTAATCCGAGAGCACAACCGAAGATTTGGTCGGGTTCTTCCTCCTTTTGCCGACACGTGGGACATCCAGCATCCAGGTCGTGTCATGAAAGAAAATAGAGTGGTAGTTGAAGCCACGAGATGTGCATCTTGGGTTAAACTATAAATAGAATCTTACTACTCTTGAGTAACTCCAAAAGCGGCCATCGAAGATCTTTATTGGATTTGTTTTTCATCACCGGCACATCGAGGTGAAAGATATGCAGGTTCAGTGGGTCCTCTTGCGTTTTCAGCGACATGTGGGGCGCATGTGAGCAAACAGACGATGGGCTCCAGCGTCCGGCTGGCCGAGAAGAGAGATAGAGGAGGGCTGATCACGGACTGCAGGAAATTTGTTCTACGTGCCTCGATATAGGCTCGATGTGGTGGGGTGGCATGGGCCATAACTAGCATTCACGTCTAGCAAGACGCACACGCCACCCACAGAGTCCCATCCGACACCAATTTTCTTGGAGTCCGTGCTGACCATCTCTTCTCCCTCCTGCTTTTCTCGGCCAGGCGCATGGTGGCGGGGTGGGGGTTTGCCGATAGTCGGTTTGCTCAATTGCGGTCCCACTTGTAAGTGAAAATGCAACACCTCATGCATTCCCGCTTGAGGCGGGCGTGTCAACCAACAGTGTGGGGTGCGACGAACACGGCAGGCTTTCCTTTTGAACTTCATAACTTGTAAAATTTGGTTCTGCTCCATGGCGCGACCGATAGATAGAAAATAACGATTTTGCCTAGAGTAATGAGAAGTTTGGTTCTGGCACCGTTCATGCATGGAGTACGTACGAAAATTATGAAGTTGATGTGAAAGGTAAGATAATTACTGTAGTATCATATACTGCTACATGGATTTGACGGAAAGATAAAAATACATACGGATCCATCAACGTTCAATGACATCCTCACGCCCTAGTGCGCCGGCTCACCAATCGACGTGTGAGGAGCAGCGGTGTTGGCGGCGAGCTCAACGTGCTTCTGAACAGTGTCGTCCAAGGTTGCCTCAAGGGTCCAAGAAGGCCAGCGTCCTATCGTCCTCCTCTTGCATGTAGTAGTCCTTGTGGACGATTTGCGGCGTGAGCGTGGGTGATTATGTCGATGGTGTCTTGTTGCGCGGTGAGCGCGACCTCGAGGTGGACATTCTCCGCCGACGGGCAAGCGATCGCGAAGGCCACCAGTCGTCGAAGAGGTTGTCACCATAGTGGCCGTTGAGGTGGCGCATCGCGAGCACTGAAGTAGCGTCGGCCGGAGGCTTATGTCAAAGTCGTCCATAAGCTTCTTGTGACGGTGAACTTGTCGAGGAAACCGACGAGGACCTCGTCGAACAAGGAGACGAAGATGTCGTCCAAGCGGCCCCTCGCCCTGGTGGCCTCAAGCAATACTACCTGGAGACGTTCCTTGGTGTCGTGCCGCAGGCCGACGTCGTGGACCATCTGGCACAGCCGGCTAATGCTCGCGCTCATCGCCCCCATGGGTCTAGCGTAGCTTCTAGTCAACTGATCTTGCGATTCGAGTGATCACTCTTGCCCTTGGTTAGCTGCGTAGGTGCGTAGCATTTCGTACTACTCCTCGGCCCTCTACTGCGCCTATAGCCTTTGGCTGTATGATAGGTGGGCCAGCCACCCCCTGGGCCCACGTGTCATTCACCCAAAGGCAGTTGTCGTAAGTCAATGAAGATGCATCCCCCTCCGTGCCGGTGCAGTATAGTCATCTCACCGGACCTCTAGTTGGGGCCAAACGAGAGAAGTTAGATGTTTATCGGTTTATTGGTCCCCTTTGCATTTTGCGCCAAGTTTTGACCTTTGATTTAACTAATAAAATGTTAATGCATGTAAACAAAAATGTTGTGTAAGTCACCTTACGAAAACCAAGTAATCCCAAAATACTTAGGCACGGTGCATGAACTCCCTCCTTGTTTCTTATTTCGTGACATATCAACCAATGAGAGATGTGGGCCGTGCATGCTTTCAATGACTTGAGACTACCAAACATGACATACAGTGTTTAGTTCATTGCATGTAATCCTATTATTAGTACTCTAGTTAGCAAAAAAACATTAAGTTCTCTCGCCAATACGAATAAAACACCATGTATTTATTTACAGAGCGAGTAGTACATTTTTTATGACATGCATTACTAGATATTGCTAGTCAAAATACTAAAATCCAGATGGACGTGGTAGTACTCCTAAATCCAGATGGTGGTGCTACTAGTACTAGTAGTAGTACTACCAATGTAGTAGTAGGAGTACTAGCACTGCATACTACCCGTTGGTCAAATTATTACGTCTTGCTCCTCACGGTGAAGTGACAAGACCTACACGGAGATGACACCTAAGTATAGGCGCCGTGTTCGGCATACCATAGTCAGCCTCACCGTCTGCAGTCACTATCATCATGGTTGTAGAGCTAGCCTACTTACAACTAAGCCCCTCGTAGACATAATTTCCGATGCGTAGATGCCTGCATTGCACGCATAACACCAAGATTGGGGGTGGATTGCCCAAAGAAGTGGCCATCGCCCCAGATTTTTCCACGGCCTTCTACTCCTAGATGTGGTGGGGAGGAGATGAGGCTGATTGTGAGAGACAAGGAGTTGTTTGTAAATAGGGAACAAGTGCGGGGATCTTTTTCAAAAATGGAGGAGCTTGGTTTGTATGTGTCAGATCTAGATCCGACGGCTATTGGTGAAAGATGGGAGGCACAACATCTTCACCAACTCAGGACCTGTTTGATTCGCAGGATTTTGAAAACGCAGGAATAGGACCACGGCAATATTACAAGTTTCAAAGCGATATTACAAATGTTAGGAGTAATGCTGCACCTATGAAGAGGGAATTACTAGGAAGTTTACGTAAGAACTTTCATTACTTTAGGTGGATGCATCATTATCGTACAAACTAAAATCCACCGCCTACGACAAGTCACTAATGGGCAAATAAGTTTTCGAGTCTCCGGCCACTTGATGTTTCAAAAACAAATTCAGCTTCATGAAGACTTTGTCATTTAGGCTTAGACGCTTGCGGTGATCGATCGCCATTCATTGTTGCATGGAGAACGCCAAACCTCATTACCTTGAGCACACTTGCCTCCAGAACAAAGAACCTGGCCAATTTAATCTCAGATGTGCTGCCTTGGTAGTCGATCAAATCAATTTCTGTAATATGGAGATCAAGGCATTCGATGAGATTGTTATAGTGCAACACATTTTTCACTTTCGGGTCTTTTTTTATCTGCAAAAGAAGAGAACATATTAGAGCAGCTGGCTGCATAAGAATGCCGATGTCATAAAGAGGTACCAATATCATTCGCTCATACGATAGGGTTGGCTGGCTAGTGATATTCTCTCTCTCTCTCTCTCTCTCTCTCTCTCTCTCTCTCTCTCTCTCTCTTTCTTTCTTTCTGTTTCCTCTCATTTAACTAGGAGCACGTGAAGAGCTTGGGCATTTGTTGCCTTCCACTATGTGGCCGATGCCATATTTCGCAAAAGTATGCCACATAATACGCATCGATGTCAAATCAAAAGATTTTGGCACCGCTCTCGTGATGTGAGGGAGTTGGCACCATTGCACACACAGACCCACATGTATAAACAAATCAATCAAACCAACTACACCAGCCTCTCACTCTCCCAAACAAGTGTTTCTTTATTGCCTCAGTCCTCTCTCTCTCCCACGCAGTGTTTTTTCATTGCGTGAGTTAATTTGGCACCGGAGCAAAGTAGGTGCTCCAGATTGGGGCACCAGGTGAGCAATGGAGGGCATCGATGCCAAATGCATCACAAGTGAATTTGGCACATGTTTTGGCCTACATAGCCCACTTTTGTACTCCCTCCGTCCCAAAATTCTTGTCTTAAATTTGTCTAAATACGGATGTATCTAGTTACATTTTAGTGTTATATACATCCATATCTAAACAAATGTAAGACAAGAATTTTGGGACGGAGGGAATACTACTCAGATTTAGTATAAAATTTTGACCATAGATTTACCTAAGAAAATGCCAATGCATGTCACTAAAAATTACACCATTTGAAATTATGTTCAAATACGAATCCAACTATATAGTTCTTAGTGACATGCATTAACATTTTGTCGATTAAATCTATGGTCAAATTTTGATACTACAAAATTGGAAGAGTAAACCAGACGGAGGTAGTACTTGCTCTTAGGGTAACCATAGAGTTATCGAGTAGTCTAAGTTACTTTCCACTATGACTAGCCCTAGGCTACTATAGTAGTATAGCATAAAAATGATGCACGGTGATCACGTGAGAAAAAATACTAAAACATTTCTTTCGAAAGGTCAATGCGTAGATGCAGTTTTGAACACTACACTTGTCATCGTAATTTGGGAAAATTACGAAAAAAATTGAACTACGTTGTGATTACCGTTTACTTATAGGAAAGAAGTTTCACCTCGATGAGTAGCTTCTCCGTGCCGCGGAAAGCATGTAAGGAATCCGACAACTTGATCCAGATTGGGGCCGATAGATTTTAGTGCTAAGATCTTCACCGTATGCGCATGGACCGGTCAAGCTTGTAGGGAATCATTTTCTGAAGGCGGTCGTAAATACATCAAGAAGAAATTTAAAAATGTGAATTTCAAGAAGACGGAGAAGAAGATGAGTGTTGTACCGAAAGATTACGGATCCAATAAAGAGTTCGAGAATTTGGCGGAAGAGTACACCAACACCGTCAATTTCGGCGCATCAATGACCCTGATTTTTGTTGGACCTTCTAGATCCGATACAAGCAATCTCTCAAGGAAAGGCGCATTCTCAGTGACCATAACGTGGAACAGCTGGAGTGATCTCTTCCCAATTGATGTCTTGTTGTGAGGCCAGCAAGACACATAAATCCATCGGAGATTTGTCGAGGCGATGTGGAGGCTAATGAACCCGTGGATCTGCTCCAAGACGAAAGGTACTCGGCGCAAGATACAGCTGTGGAGCAGGTGCTCCATAGCCTTCTTCGAGATGACAACGTCGAAGAGGTCGAGCTGCTTGAGTTGAGGAGAGAAGAAGGCGAGGCGCGGCATTAATCTAGGGAAGATAGCGAGGAGCTGAAAGGCTGGACGGCAGTTGCGTTGGCGTGAGGCGGAGCGCGGACGGCGGCGGAGAGCGACATCGTCCAGCCTTCAAAGCTGAGCTCCTCGAGCTGATCTAGGGCGGGGATAAGAACCACTCATCGAACTTGGGTTGGACCTTGCGATTTGATGCTTGAACATGTCACGGATGTCAAAGGCGCTGGCTGGCCCAGGTGCGATGAAAGGATCTTGGAGATCATGACGGCCATGCGTTTACAATCCCGTCGCAGAGCCATTGCCGACGGTGAGGTTGAGGGGACCTTGGCCTTGAGGGGGGTGCCACCGCCGGGAGAGCAGGGCGGTCCGCACAGCAGATTTGGTGGGGAGGAGGCCGATGATGATGAGCAGCATGTCATCGAGGAGGCTGTTGATGAAGTCCAGGCTCGCCGGATCACGGTTTTGGCTCGAGCCGCCTACGCTTGTTGGCTGCCTCGCCGTCCATCTCAACCGGCCCAAGGCAGCCGTGTGTACACGCAGTGGTGTGTGTTGTGTGTTGGGCGTCTTGTGAGTCGTCCTTCTGTGCATGCCGCCGCAAAGTGGTGAATTGTGCGCGAGTGTGTCCTTCGCGCGCAAGAAGTTTGTCCTCAATGCACCCTCAATTTACTAGCATGCGGGGTGCTACCCCGAGTGGTTTCAACTTTGTTTACTTCACCGCGTGTCAGATGGGCCTCTAGTTTACTTATTTTCACCCACTGCCACATGGGCCAGCACACGAAGATATAGAACACGAGCTGACAAGGCAGCATGTGGATTGGTTGACCGGTCAACTAAACAATATACGGAGCTATACGCTGACACTGTGAGCATATAATCCGTCGGTATAGAGAGTTTGAGTGAGAGGGGAGGCCCGTGAGAGATAGTAGAGAGAGAGAGAAAGAGCTAGTCCCTCCGTTCGATAATGTAGTTCCAACATTTTTTTAAGTCAAACTTTTGAAACTTTGACCAAGTTTATAAAGAAATTACTTATATCTACAATACCAAAGATAAATGATAGTATGAAGTAAGTACATGTTGTGATGAATATAATGATCGCTCCGGATGTAAATGTTTTTTCTCCACATATACCTGGTCAAACTTTTCCGAGGTTTGACTTTTCAAAACATCCATATGATTATGGACGTGATGTAGTCCCTAACTAGAGAGAGAGAGAGAGAGAGAGTGAAAAAAGTGTGTGTGAGTGTGTGAAAGAGACATGGACAAGACACGATAAAAGTAGAGAAAAAGCGTGCGTGTCTTATGCAAACATATCACACATGCATCTTCGACAACGGAGGCAAGGTGACGAGATAGTGTGTGGTTGTTTGGAACCGAGAGAGCAAGACCCCTAGCACGTGGCCAAGAGGGGTCTGACAAACAAGGGAGAGAGGTCGAGAGAGACGTACGGAGAAAATGCAGACATGGGGAGGAGAGAGTGTATGTTTGTCATAGAGATCCCACAGGAGATCGTGGATGGGACTACATGGGTGGGAGATCGAGTGACAAGGTGTGTGCTGGCGATAGAAGATGCCCCCAGAGATATCGAGATAGACGTATGGATGGAAGGAGACAATACGTGTGTTCCTGATGGCTAGTAAGAGATAATCATACTTAGGAGGGGGAGTGCTTGCGCCTATGATGGAGTGAGAGATTATGGTACTTAGGGGGGTGTGTATCACATGGAGAGAGAACAAGGCGTAGAGTGTTGGATGGGTCTATATGTATAGCGAGCGAGACATGTGTATGTGTGAACCAGTGGAGATATAAGGCCGGTTTGGCTTGCGCCCCGAGCATCTTTGCCTGGCACAGGATTGTGGCTGGATTTCATGCATGCTTGTTTGGTTTCTACCCCGTGAAAAGAAAGCCCGCCTAGCACAGGTTCCCTTGCACTTTAATTAGCCTGGCTGAACTCCAGACACTACAAGTAGCCTGGCCCAGGCGACCGATTTCAAACGCCTGGCCGTGCCTGGTCGTGTGGCCACGAGGCTAACAACAACATGGATGGATATTAGCATTAAATAATTGATGCATGGATTGATTGATGGGACATTGATGCTTTGCCTGGCCCAGGCATGAACCAAACGCTTCAGCACCACACAAGCCTGGCCAGGCAGAAATATTTTACATCTCATGTCCACACCAGGCAGTACCGGCCATCAAGGCATGAGGGTCAGGTCACGAACCAAACTGACCAATAAAGTTTGAGAGAGATTGAGGAGCCCCGATAAGGCTGAGTGGTGCGTCAGATAGCTGAGAGGGGGAAAGAGATATTCCATCCGCTCGATAATGCAGTGCATGTAAATTTTTTAGAAGTCAAACTTTGGAAACTTTGATCAGGTTTACACAAATGTTATTTATATCTACAATACCAAAGATACATCATACAAAACTACATCTCATGGTGAATCTAATGGTATATGTATGTCGTACTAGATGTAATTCTTTTTCTCCACGTACATGGTCAAACTTTGTGATGTTTGACTTTTCAATAAATCTATATGCTATGGACCGAGGAGAGTGCCTCAGTCGAGACAAATCAAGTGCATGTGAAGGAGAAAGAGTAAGTGTGCAAAAAGAGTATGTGTGTGAAAGAGAAAGTGACAACAAACAATAAATTGGAGAGAGAGTGTGTTTTTTCGTTTCTTATGCGAACATATCACGCATGCATCTCCGAGATGGAAAAGCGAGGCGAGGAGATACACGAAGATAGCTAGTGTGTGATTGTTTGCAACGGAGAGAGACACCCCTCTAGCACATGTCCAATAGAAGTCTGGCCAACAAGGAACAAAGGTCGAGAGGGACACATGGATGGCATGGACGCATGGGGAGGGAGAGAGGGTGCGTTTGTGATAGAGAGATCCTGTCGAGATCGTGAGGGGACTATATGGGTGGGAGATCGAGGGAGTGCGTGGCATGATAGAAAGATGCCCCGAGAGAAATCGAGATAGACCATGCACATGTTTGTGATGGAGACTAAGATTATCTAGTCATATACATATAGGGGACTGCAGTGTGCCTACAATTGAGTGAGAGACCATCATCACGTGGCTAGCTGGGCATGAGATTGTGTGTGTGCTGGCGTGTGAGATGGAGAGAGAACGAGGGGAGAGATAGAGTTTTAGATGGGCCTATCGAAAAGTGCGAGTGAGATATGCATGTGTATCTGTGACCCAGGTGGATGGAGAGTTTGAGAGAGGGGGAGAAGAGCTCCGAGACGACATAGTGGTGCGTGAGAGAGTTACGGGCAAAGAGCCAAGGAATTTATGTGCGTACGATGAGTGCACCCAAGATATCTAGCTTGGACTAGCTAGAGTATCATACATAGTGTGCGAGAGAGACCTATAGATGGTGTATATATGCATGCGAACTCGAAAGACCCCACACACACACACACACACAGAGAGAGAGAGAGAGAGAGAGAGAGAGAGAGAGAGAGATAGAGAGAGAGATGGAGAGAAAGGGAGAGGGACCAACAAGGTTTTTGTGTCAGATGCGTGCGACAGAATTGAAGATTGTCGGCGAGAGAGAGAGAGAGAGAGAACAGGAGTTCGGGAGAGGGGGAGGTCGTGTTTTATGCATCAAAGACTAATATAAACCATGTTTCGATATAAACTGGAGAACTTGTTGTCTGCAATCCACACATCAACGGATATATGAGTATATCAAACAAGTTCATTAATTTGTCTTTCAACATGTTCATGGAGTACTATAATACTGTACGACATGCTACTCGATTGAGGTGTTCAATTTTGGATTTAGTTCACTATTTTGACATACTGAACGAGCTAGTTCATTGAATCGAGATATTTCATTTTGGGTTTGATTCACGTTTTGAGTGGGTCAACTATTTGTCATATAGTAAATCGCTAGCAACGAGCATGTAAAAACACATTACTCCCGAGCATCATCTCTCCATCTAAAAAAGAAGTGGCAAGCTAATATTTCAAAATTTGATCCGAATCGACTTGGTAAGGTAGACGTGGATGCTCGTTCTCCCAAAATTTGAGCGAACCGTTAAACGTCCTCTACGCTCGGTGGAATTCGCCCGAGCAAATAAATGGGAGACGCGAAATTACCGTCCTATGTGGGACACGCATCAATTGGCCCGTTGTACATCGAGGGTAGGTTCGTAACTTCATCCAAGCGCGCCTTCTCCTCGGCGAAATGACATGTGCTTAGAATAATTCATAAACCATGGTCGGCAAAACACGCTCTCTCGCCCGAAATAGCTCGCGCCCACTATTTCAAAACACGCTCTCGCTCGAATCGCGTAAATGCGCCACTATAGTTCAAAACACGCCCTCCTCGCCTCAAATCGCTCCCCGCCCAATGGGGTGTCAAAACCGTGGATCTCGGGTAGGGGGGTCCCGAACTATGCGTCTAGGCGGATGGTAACAGGAGACAGAAGCGATGTTTTTACCTGTGTTCGGGCCCTCTCGATGGAGGTAAAACCCTACTCCTGCTTGATTGATATTGATGATATGGGTATTACAAAACTTGATCTACCACGACATCAAAGAGGCTAAACCCTAGAAGCTAGCCTATGGTATGATTGTTGTTCTTGGTCCTACGGACTAAACCCTCTGGTTTATATAGACACCGGAGGGGGGCTAGGGTTACACGGAGTTGGTTACAAGGAAGGAGATCTACATATCCAGATTACCAAGCTTGCCTTCCACGCCAAGGAGAGTCCCATCCGGACACGTGGCGAAGTTTTCAATCTTGTATCTTCATAGTCCAACAGTCCAGCCAAAGGATATAGTCCGCTGTCCGGATACCCCTAATCCAGGACTCCCTCAGTAGCCCCTGAACCAGGCTTCAATGACGATGAGTCCGGCACGCAGATTTGTCTTCGGCATTGCAAGGCGGGTTCCTCCTCTGAATACTTCATAAAAGGTTTTGAACACAAGGAACGTGTCCGGCTCTGCAAAAAAAGTTCCACATACAACCGTAGAGAGAATAATATTTCCACAAATCTAATATGCTGACGTACCCCGTAGTGTGACATCACACCACAGCCACGTTTTTATTTGAATCATTTTTCATAACCAATCTCAGCGCGTTTCGCGAGGCAGTTTCCTTGGCACGTCTTGTCAAAGCAGAGATCGTGTCCCCTTTGTTACGGGATTCTCATCAACACGGACGTGGGTAACCCAATCGTGCCTGTTGGTATGACCCCTCGATTGAAGGTAAGTCCCAAACGGTCACGAGGAGGGCTCTTGGTATTCAACCTCTTTATAAAGAGACCAACGCCTATTATTTTTTCCTCTCGATCTTAATCGAATCCGCCTCCTGCCTCGAGTTCCAACACCCAAAGCTCAGGTTCAGGCGCTTTGAACCTCTGATTATGTCCGGATCCAACCTCCAAGGTCGGTGGATGCCTTCCTCCGTCACGGAGGAAGACGTAACAAAGCTACGGGAGGCCAGGTACCTGACCGGCAAAATCCCGCATAGGCTGCCTGCTCAAGGGCAGGTTATTCCCGCCCCCAAGCCCGGTGAGAGCGTCGTGTTCATATCTCACTTCCTCCGAGGGCTAGGCTTCGCGCTAGATCCCTTCGTGAGGGGGCTTATGTTCTATTATGGGCTGGACTTCCACGACTTAGCTCCGGAGTCTATCCTCCACATCTCATCGTTCATCGTCGTGTGCCAAGCTATCCTCAAGTACACCCCTCACTTTGATTTGTGGCTCAAGACCTTCAAAGTGGAGCCGAAGATGATCGAGGGGCAGCATGTAGAGTGCGGAGGCACCGTAATAAGCAAAAACGCCGATGCCCCATGGCCCGAGGGCTCTTTCCAGGAGGTGTCCAGATTATGGCAACAAGAGTGGTTTTATATCACAGCTCCCAGGGGTACCAAGTGGGTGGCTCCCCCGGTCTTTCGCTCGCGTCCCCCGCCACGACTAACGTCGTGGGTCAACAAGGGGCTGGACTGGGGACCAGTAAAGGATGTGCCCACATTGCAGAGCCGCATCCTAGATCTCCTTGAGAGAGATGTTAGTCTGGTCACGGTGATGCAAGTCATGTTAATTTGCCGGGTCCTGCCCTGCAAATGTCGTCCCCTCCGCCTGTGGGAGTTCAATCCGGAGGGACCGCGAGCTATTCAACACTTCCTCGGCATGACGCCTGAGGAGATGTACAAGTTGTTCTTCGGACCACAAATAATGTGTCCGGACTCTATGGAGGATGCAGGTCTGAGCTGCAATCGCCCGGATACCCAAGTAAGTAGCCCTGCATCCGAACACACTGTCTGTTTATTTATCGCAACGTTGCCCTAAAAAAGCCGCTCTTTGACCAGGATTGGATAGCGAGGGCAAAGTTGATCAGGTGTCCGGCCCCCCTCCATGAGACCTCACCAGACCCCGTGTTAACCACGATGCTGGAGATCGCGCTTTATCAAGCGCCTTCAGGAGAAGATAAAGGGGGGAACAAGGAGGCTAGCGCCTCCGCGAAGGAGGTCAGCCGGGGAGGAGGAACTAAAACTTCCTCTCCCCAGGGAAGAAAGAGGACCGCCTCTGAGGACCCGGAGACAATGGTCTCCAAGCGGGGAAGAAATCTTAGCGAGAGGGTCCGTGCAGGGATACCCGGCCGCACTATGCCCTCAAGGGGATCAGCCCTCCACCGAATGTAAGTAAAAGGGTACTTAATAATGAAAAAACCTTGCCTTACTCACGAGGAAAGTAATCAAGCATTTATCTTGGAGTTCGGATCTTAGCCCTTCTCAGTGAGCTTCGTCTTGAGGATCTTCTTCCGGAGATGATGGAGAGCGAAACGCCCCTCGCCATACCGCCTCATGAGGCGGGCAACCCCGAGGTCTCGCCATGAGGGTTTCTCCTGATCGGCAAGGCCGGAAGGTAGTCATATGGCCACCGAAGACCTCGATGTCGGTTTTGAAGAGAGCAATCGAAAGAGTCCGGCTCAAATGCGGTATGCGGCGGACGTCTTGAGATCTGCTAGAAGCGATCGGCTATCTCGAGAGAAGAGCACCCAGCAGCGTTGATGGGTGCGGTGATTGAAAGAATTTCGCCCACCAAAGCGGGTTGCATGAAGGCTGTTATGAGTCTTCGACGGGTTTTGAGAATGCACGCTAAATGATGTACATTTTGTGACATGCCGCACATTTTTAGATGTGCCACTGTGTAGATAGTAGCCCCGAGACTGCAGGTGCCGTCGAAGACGACGGCGCATAGAGGATCATAGTCCCAGGAATAATCGTGCCACCGTGATATGCAGGCGGCGGAGGGTCCGGTGGCCGGCCGGACTATTGAGTTTGCCGATCTAAAGCGGCAGCTTGATGTGGCAGACGCCGACATCGTACTTGTCAACAAGCGGCTTGACGAGGCGCAGGGTATGTAATTTCTCCATTGACACATGATAAGAGGAGCATGAAGCCAGTATCTATAACATGTCTTTGAATGCAGAGGGAGCTGCGGCCGTGGAGAACCTTCGGGCGGAACTTGCCCGAGCCAAAGAACAAGCCAGGAAAAGCGATGCGGCTGCCCTAAAGGCAATCGAGGAGCTGAAAGCCGAACAGGCTGCTCACTGCCAAAGCAAGGAGGAAATAGCCAGAATGGCTGTGGAATTGAAGAATGCCGCTGACCGTTACGAGCTTCTTGAAAAGGAAGATCGAGCAAAAAGGACAGACCTGGAGAAGGCCACGGTGGCGGCTAAAGACACCCGCTCTGCAATGAGAGCAATGAAGGAGGAGTTGTGCCAAGCCGGGGATATTACGGCTGGGAAGCCCTTTATGCTGCGGATGAAGTTCGGAGATCCTAAGTACGCCCCTTTGGACCGGCTGTGGAGTTCTGCGGACGCATATCTGGACTTAGCGGCGAGTGCTGCTGATGCGGCCGAATACTTCCGAGATCAAAAAGATCGCAAAGTGGAAAAGCTGTCCTGGTCACAATTTCACGTTCCAGGCGTCCGCTTCCATTGACTGATCGGTTGGCCGAATGGGCCGAGCTGAATAGATTGTCCGGACTTGCCATGAGGTCTGTTGTGCATCATCTGTGGCCGGAAAGGCCAAAGTCGAACAGTTATTTTAGTTTGTTGCAACAGTTCCTTGGAGCAGTGCCGCATATCAACGCGATGAAGAGGTCGGCGTGCATAGAGGGTGTGCGGATGGCCCTTGCCCATGTGAAGACATACTGGGCGGAGATGGAGGCCACCGCCATTACAGCCCAAGATTCGGACGAGAGCCGAGTTCCTGCCGAGCACTACTTTCGAGAAGTTCTTGAGGGCGCTCGCTCCATAGAGGCGCAGTGCTCGAAGAATATTATGTTCTAATGACATGTATTCCCATTTAAAAACAATGTTTTACTGAATTATGAAGGCTATTTTATACTTGTGCCTACAAGAATTATAATACCTCACAATGCGGCCGTTTATGTATGTATGTATATAACTGAAAGATGGCGATCGTCGGCCAAGCCCCACGCATATAATGCGGGGTGCTTTCGCATGAAGACGCATGTTCACACTTGATCCAACATCTTGGTCCATGAAGGAGGTGATAAGCGCTTGAACCGGTGCAATCGGACTATAATGCTTTAACACTTTCACTTGGCCAGAGGAGTTTGACAGTGGGGCTACTATATAGCCCCTGGTGGCTCCGTGCTCATCCGTATTCAGGGCGCGTACATGCCTGGCCGGGAAACGGCCCTTCGTTAAGGCGGAGGAATCCCGAAGATTCCGCTAGGTCATCGAGTGGTTGGCCAGTCTCACGCTACATCATGACAGTCAGTTTTCGGCTTTCTCTACTGAGGTGCTCGTCCGGATGAACCAGGGCACAATCGCAGTAGTTCTCCTGGTGCCGCCTTAGCCGATAGAGCGGAACGTAAGGCAGCAAAACACAGGAGCCGGCAAAACCCAACATTTGACCAAAGACATGATTCGGAGCTGATGCATATAAGGCCAAACTCGCGACGCCGAACACTCCCTAAGGTATCCGGTCTTTATTATGTAAACCGTGCTAAGCAGTGCCCATTTGTAATAAGCCCCTGGTGTCCAGGTACGTGCAATAATCTGATGTGGCCACATGCCAATACGTCAGCATCCATCTCAGTTGTACTGAGAATCCGGGGGATGTGTATCAACAAGAGACAGTAAAATAGGTTTACGCAGGGTCTTAATCTAAAGAGAATCCTTGGAACGGGTCCCTGCTGCACATCTGCGCCTGTGTCTCCGTTGTGCCGTATCTTGGACGGGTGTAGCACGATGGTCATCTGTAAAAGAGAGGAACTTAGCTGAAAAGTTGTCGTGCAAAAGGTAGGTTATACTAAATAAACCAAGTACAATTCAAGATGAGTAAAATTGAGCCTGTTTGTCACTTGTTTACACGCGTTGAGCCCCTTGTATTGTTATAGGGGTATAGCCATCAAACCTGTATCAATTATATAGCTATGCCGCACTCGTCTAACCGTGTCCGTGGTCTTAACGACCTGTCAGATGCTCTAGCTGGTGAGGCCGTTTAGTGTGCGACTGCCAAAGCAACCGCCTTGCGGTCTTCCAGCAGCGCAAGGCGCTCAATATTTCCATTCTTGTAATGATGCCACGTGGACCGGGCATCTTAAGCATGAGAGAAGCGTAATGCGGTATTGCGTTAAAGCGAGCGAAAGCTTCGCGTCCGAGTAGTGCTTGATAGCCACTTTGAAACGGAGCGATGTGGAAGGTTAAATGATGCCACGTGGACCGGGCATCTTAAGCATGAGAGAAGCGTAATGCGGTATTGCGTTAAAGCGAGCGAAAGCTTCGCGTCCGAGTAGTGCTTGATAGCCACTTTGAAACGGAGCGATGTGGAAGGTTAACTTTTGGCTACGGAAGTTATCGGGAAAGCCGAATATAACTTCTAGTATCAGGGAGCCCATGCAACGGGCTTCTGGGCCTGGCGTTACTCCTTTAAAGGTAGTATTGCTGTGGCTGATTTTTGTTGGGTCTATCCCCATTTTGCGGACTATATCCTGATATATCAGGTTTAAACTACTGCCGCCGTCCATCAGGACTCGTGTGAAGTGGTATCCGTCAATTATCGGGTCTAACACCAAGGCAGCCCATCCTGCATGTCAGATACTTGCCGAGTAATCCCGATGGTCGAAGGTGATCGGTTGGGGACGACCGATAAGCGAAACTCCACGGTGATAGGCCCTGGGGCACGTGTCTCTATGAGTGCCGCGTTGTTTTTCTTTATCACATGTAACACGTTTACTGTTTTAACTTCTGGTGGGAACTTCTTCTGTTCCCCAGTGCTTTGCTTGCGAGGCTCGTCCTCGTCTTCACTTGGTGTATCCTGCCCCTTGTGTTCGGCGTTGAGCTTGTCGGACTGCTTGAAGACCCCAACATTCTCTATGGGTATGATTTGCAGGTTTATGCAGGGTCTTTGTGGATGCTGACATAGTTTGTCCAGAATTTTGTTTAGGCTGGATAGTTCGTCTCTGTTGCCTTTGGAGGGCAGCTTTTGCTGACCTTGCCGAGAGCTTCTGAATCCGACGTTTACCACCGTGCTCTTCGGGCTGTCTTCTTTATTCCGGCGCTTGTTTTTGCTGCGTCGCGGCTTCCCGTTTCCGTCCCTGACTTCGGATGTACTTGGGTCGCTTGTGCTACATCAGGCTAACCAGCTGTCCTTGCCCGCGCAAAAGCGGGTCATGAGGCTTGTTAATGCTGCCATTGTTCTTGGCTTTTCTTGGCCGAGGTGTCTAGCAAGCCATTCGTCTCGAACACTGTGTTTGAAAGCTGCTAAGGCTTTGGCGTCCGGACAGTCGACTATTTGGTTCTTTTTAGTGAGAAACATGTTCCAAAGCTTTCGGGCTGACTCTCCGGGCTGTTGAGTTATATGACTTAAATCGCTCTGCACTCGTGGTCGGACATAGGTCCCTTGAAAATTCTGCCCAAAAGCGCCCCCTCGAGCTCTTCCCAACTTCCAATGGTGTTTTCGGGGAGGCTTTTAAGCCAATGTCGGGCTGGCCCTTTGAGTTTGAGGGGTAAGTACTTGATGGCATGGAGATCGTCTCCTCGAGCCATGTGGATGTGGAGGATGTAGTCCTCAATCCAGACCCCAGGGTCTGTCGTTCCGTTGTATGCCTCTATGTTTACGGGTTTGAATCCCTCTGGAAATTCATGGTCCAGCACCTCATCGGTGAAACATAGGGGGTGTGTGGCACCCCCGTATTTGGGTGTACCGTGGTGCTCGGATTTTTGTTGTGTTGCATTGCGTGTTGGAGCGCGCTTTCTTGGCCCGTAGATGGATCGGGTTGGGCCGTCCTTTTGATGCGAGTCCTCATGTGGATCACGTACTGGCTTGTGTGCGGCGTCGTTTGCTGCTCTATGTTGGCCACGAGGTCGTCTATCCGACCGGATGGCTGTTTTGTTTTTTGATTGCGGGAGCTCTAAGGCCTCATCATCGAATTCGGGCAGTAGCTTTCGCTTTGGGTAGCTCTTTGTGTGGCGACTGCCGCCATACTTTTCTGCGGTGTTGAGTACTTTACTCCATCTGATTCTGAGTGTATCTTCCGCAGCCTTGAGCTTTCGCTTCTGCTTTTTCAGGCTCCGCGCAGTGGCGACAAGCCTTTGATGGAGATTCTTCTGCTCAAGGAGCTTGTCCGGTGTGATGTCATCCGGACTGTTATCTTCGCCGGAGACGGGTTGTTCGGTTTGATTCTCTGTGTTGCCATCATCGGACGGTTGTTCAATGTCGTGTTCGTCGTCCGCTGGCTCACCCTGCTCTATCGCTGGGCCTATATGGTTGTTGTTTCTGCCGAGGCGGGATTTGGAGCGGCGTTTATGCCGCCGCTTTGACTGCTTCTCGAGGGAATGATCCTTCGCTGCGTCCTTCCGTTCCTCGTCGTCGTTTTATTTGGGTGTGTCCACCATGTATACACATGGGATGAGGTGGCTGTCGATTGCCTATGGCGATGGTTCTGTTCATCTCCTGCATCGTCGTCCATACCGTGATGTCTTGAGAGTCGAAGTCGAGCATGTCGGTCAGGATCATCGGCGGTGGCTACTAAGTGGGTGGTGGGTGGTGGCGAATTTCTTGCCATATCCGCATCCCAATCCGGCCGGACATAGTTCGGCCAGGATTCTCGACAAGAGAGACCTTAATGAGTTCGATTATGTCGGCGAAAGGCGAGTCTTTGAAAAGATATCCGGAGGAGATCTCCATGATCGGGCGCCAGTTAGATTCGATAAACGCGAGCGCGAAGCGGTTCGAATCTGTGGCGGGGAAGGATCTCGGCAGTTTTGGAGTCACGGCTCTCGTGGAGGTAAGGTTGGTATTTCGGCTCGATCGCTTGTTGAGGCTATGACCTCCGTGGCGAGGTCTAACCACCCGTCCATGGATGGCGCAATTGGCTCCGAATTGAAGGTTGGAGCGGTTGCAGGTGCGATCTCCCGAACACTGTCCGACGGCAGAGCTAAATCATGCTCATCATGACCGTGCGGCGCACTCGGCAGGGGCTCGAATCCGTCGAAGATCAAGTCTCCACGGATGTCGGCCGTGTAGTTTAAGCTTCCAAACCTGACCTGGTGGCCAGGAGCGTAACTCTCGATCTGCTCCAGATGGCCAAGCGAGTTGGCCCGCAGTGCGAGGCCGCCGAATACAAAGATCTGTCCGGGGAGGAAAGTCTTACCCCGGACTGCACCGCTATCGATGATCGAAGGAGCCATCAAGCCTAACGATGACGACAGGAGGAACTCTCAATGAAAGCACCAATGTCGGTGTCAAACCGGCGGATCTCGGGTAGGGGTCCCAGGCTGTATGCGTCTAGGCTGATGGTAACAGGAGACAGGGGACACAATGTTTTTACCCAGGTTCGGGCCCTCTCGATGGAGGTAAAACCCTACTCCTGCTTGATTGATATTGATGATATGGGTATTACAAGAGTTGATGTACCACGAGATCGAAGAGGCTAAACCCTAGAAGCTAGCCTATGGTATGATTGTTGTTCTTGGTCCTACGGACTAAACCCTCCGGTTTATATAGACACCGGAGGAGGGCTAGGAATTACGAGTCGGTTACAAGGAAGGAGATATACATATCCGTATTACCAAGCTTGCCTTCCACGCCAAGGAGAGTCCCATCCGGACACGTGACGAAGTCTTCAATCTTGTATCTTCATAGTCCAACAGTCCGGCTGTCCGGATACCCCCTAATCCAGGACTCCCTCACCCACTATTTGGGGAGAAGCAAAGTTACTCTACTATCCCTGACCCTCAGTACACAGACCCAAGCCGAGAAGCCTATAGGCAAGGGTAGAACTGTAACTCCCCCTCACATTTCAGACAAATGCGTCCGTAAGACATGGCTCCACTCCCCTCCCAATCCCCCCGCGCCCGCCCCATTCATACCTCGTGGGCGCATCAAATCACCTTCTCGAGCCGGCATGAAACCTCGGCCCCACCTCCATGGCGCCCCACCGCACCAATTTCACAGCCGCCCTCCTCCCTAATGCGGAGGCGCTGTCCATTTGCCGTCGTGCCTTTGGGCTGTGTGCCTCTTACTCCGTCTTCTTTGGTGCTGCCACGGCTGACGGCAGCGTGAACCATACCGGAGCCGATTCACCCCCCGCGTTGTTCACGGTCTTTGGAGCGGCTCCAACTTCGGATCCATCCAGTCCTGGCGCTGCTTCCAGCGTAGCCGTCGACCCGTCGCGACATCGCTCTTTCCCCTGCCGCCGGTCGCCACATGAGCGCCCGGCCTCACCGACTTGGCATTTGGACCTGCCTACTTCACCATGCCGCCCGGATAGGTCGCACCCTCATCTCAAATCACTTTATTTAGGCGTCGGTTGTCTGAATTTTTATTACGTGCTTGTCGATTCCCAATGGGATGCGGCACCCCTCGGTGGAGCTCCTAGGCTGTCGGTTGGCTGGTGTCTAACGTAAAGTGCGGGGCGCAAGTTACGCCCACGGAAGCGGCGCTTAGATGGCTATCTTTTAAAGTTGCGTGGGTTGAAGGTACTACCGCGCGGATCACGGATAATGAGGAGTCTTTGTGGATTGGCCGGGGTGGCGCAACCCGCAGCGGTCTTGTTGAGGCGGGGCGGGGGTTTTGGTGGGGACCCACAGATGGCGGAGAAGCGGTACCTTTCTGCCGTTGGTCGCTGGATCTTCGGGGAAGATTCCGAACAGTGTCAGCCGGGAGGCACAAGACAACCAGCCATCCGGCGTAGATCGGACAGTACCAAAATAAAATAAAATCATGTGACCCAATATAGTCTTCAGTCAATAGACGTGTGACCACTCTCGTACCTTGTTGTTGATCTCTTAGTGTATTTCTTCTCAAAGAGATATGTCGTTCTTAACATTATGCATTATCTGCATCTTCAGACACACCGTCTTCCGAGCTCACACTTGCTGCTCCAACAAGGGAAGCATGCACGGAAGGGAGCTATAGTCCCCACTCGACAGTTCCACACGCCGGATGCGCGTGCCCGACATGGACAACCACAACAAGCTGCGGGGCCATCGACAAGTCGACACATGATGCTCACTCCTATGGATGGCAGCGGATAGGTTGTACCCTCATCTTACTTGTGTGCAACATTTATGGCTTTGTTATTCATCTAAGCATGGAAAACAGATCATCACATTTCACTTTATATTCATCTTTGATCTCTTACGGGTCTTGTTCGGGGAGTTAAGGTTGTTCCATAGTTCAGCTAAGATACTTGTTCTTTAGGTAACGCTGTTCCATAGTTATCATCCATCAGCCAATGCTATCCCACAGGCTGGTGATTGTAGTATTATACCACTTCTAGTATTATCTATGTTGTTCTTTAATACTTTTGTGCCATCTAGTTAATCTAAAGTACAAATGATACATATTACGTAGCTTTCATACATGTTCTCCCTTTAGTTTATAAGACACATTGTGGCTGCTAGTTAACCCAGGTCCTACTATTTATGTAAGTCTCCCTACAGAACTCATTACATAAATCTAACTACTAGTTATCTTCCACGGCGTGTCGAGATATAATTGCACACCTTGATATATCCACAAGAACCTCATGGAGCAATGTAAAGGCCAATAAACTTGATGTCAATGATACCCAATATGATGGAACATGTGAAAGGCAGTTCTTGAAGACTTGCGAGAAAGATGATGAATCCTCTTCACCCCACAAGGTCCTTGCTCTAACTTGGCACGTGATATGGGTACAACATGCATATATATAATGTCACAGGTGTATCTACTACTGTTGCAATGCCATGTGCTTAGCATGCTGATCATGCATGTAAATATGTCATGCCTTCCTGTTTTTCGATTACCTATTCCATTCATGATAACATGTTTTCAAATTCAAGTACCGTCATTCTACTCTATCGCAATGCCATCTACTTAATTTGGACATCATGCTTCTGAATATCTTATGCATTGTCATTCATCAATATGTACTTCATCTGTCTACCATACCATGTTTTTTTACATTTAATTGCTGTTCTAGTGCTCTGTTGCAATGCCATCTTATTTTCCCAATCATACTGCGTGTATGTTGCCTTAGTTATTTACATACGTATTCCACTAGCATATAGTTTTACATTCAACTAGTGTTTTTTTCTTTGTGTTGTCTGTCGTATCCCTAGCTCTTACACCATACTCCCTCCGTCCGGATTACATGTTGCGAAATGGATAAAAAGGATGTATCTAGAACTGAAATACGCCTAGACCCATCCATTTTTTTCGGATGGAGGAATACATGTCAATATGTCATGCCTTTCTATTCTTGATACCTATTCCATCTCTCTCTTTGCCGCATGTTTTATAATTAAAGCACCATTCTTCTATACAAGGCATGCAAGAGGAAGGCGACTATGTTAGAATGCGAAGGGTTACAAACAAGGCCTTTGCAAAAGATCCAAATTTCAGGAGATAATAAACCAACTCCGTTTTATAGATCTTGCTCCGTACGGAGAAACCCAACTCCTCACGATAATAAAAGCGATTCTAGTGGCCAAAGAACTAGTCCACTCTAGTCCGGCAAAAATATGTCAACTCAATTCTAAGAAGCGTGTCGTATCCTTGCATCATGAAATTTTATAGCATGCTGGTCATATTTTCTACATGTTTCTTACCCATCTCTCTTTTAGAAATAAGCTTAACGAGATAGAAGATTTTACGCAATGGTATCATTTATGAGGAAAGATTCTTGCGAAATTCTACGTGCTCCAATGTAGATGTAAGTACCTGTTGTATATCACTATATTTTTACATCGGCATGTATTTTGTTAATCGACATGAATCCAACCTTTATCTGATCTAAATTTAGTTCTAGCAAAATGTATGATTAAGGGCCACAATGTTGATTTTTGCAAGGAAAACTGCACAGTAGTTTTGCATCCACAGCTGCATGAGCATACTATCTCATATCGATTGGGTTTGAATACTTTGGTTCTGCGATGGGTTTTTCGATGTTTTTTCTTGTGTTGTCTGTCGTATCCCTAGCTCTTACATCATACTCCCTCCGTCCGGATTAAATGTCGCGAAATGGATAAAAGCTGGATGTATCTAGAACTGAAATCGCCTAGACCCATCCATTTATTTCCGGATGGAGGGAATACATGTCAATATGTCATGCCTTTCTATTCTTGATACCTATTCCATCTCTGCTGTAGCATGTTTTATAAGCGAATCACCATTCTTCTATATAAGGCATGCAAGGGAAAGGCGGCTATGTTAGAATACGAAGGGTTACAAACCAGGTCTTTGCAAAAGATCCAAATGCCGGAGATAATAAACCAACTCCATTTTTCATAGATCTTTGCTCCGGCCGCAGAGAAACCCAACTCCCAGCGATAATAAAAGCGATTCCGGTGGCCAAAGAACTAGTCCGCTCGATCCGGCAAAAGAATGTCAATTCCATTCTAAGAAGCGTGTGCGTATCCTTGCATCATGAAATTTTGTAGCATTCTGATCATATTTTCTACATGTTTCTTACCCATATCTCTTTTAGAAAATAAGGTTAAACGATACAAGACTTCCTCCATTGGGATCGTATTCGAGGAAAATATCTTGCGGGAATTCTTTGTGCTCCAATCTTTGATGTAAGTACTTGTTGTATGTCACTATATTTTTACATCAGCATGTATTTTTGTTAATCGGCGTGAATCTAACCTTTATCTGATCTAAAATTAGTTGTAGCAAAATGTTAAAGGCACCAATGTTGATTTTTGTAAGGAAAACTGCACAGTAGTTTTGCATCTTGAGCTGCATGAATGTACTATATCATATCACGCACATTCTTGAATTGTAGTGCTTCTCTAGTTGCCCATTCATTCATTGTGTCAATATTGCTTTTGTATTACCTTACGGCTGATGATAGCTGTGCCATATTGTGTTAATTTGGTGTAGGCTAGTTGCCCCAAGCGTTAAATGCGTGTCAATGTTGCTTTCCTATTATCGACTTGGCCAATGATAGCAATGCTAGCATGTTAATTTTGTGCGAGCTCTTTGAAGATGAAGACAAACTACGAAAACGACAAAAGCAACCCCATTGTTTCTTTCTAGTAAATCTAGGCCAGGTAATATGGCAATAACTCATGATTAATACTGTTTGGTTCCGTCCTAATTTATGTTATGATGCGATGGTGAGACACTCTCCATATCAATAATACAAGCACTGCCAAAATGGCCATCTGAATCATTAGGTATCCTCCTGTCTCGAATGCAACGGAATAAATGTATGTTTGTGAACCAATTAATGGCTGAAGCAATAATGGAAATGGTGGATGAATCGAGGAGTGCAGAGTGATGCGACACAACAAGCGATCAATGTTTTCGAGAGCGATTGTAGCAAAGCAGCAAGAACTTGCCCACATGCTTATGGGCGTCATCTGTCTTTGAGGTTGCGGATTGTGGCGTTGTAGATGGTTGGGTTACGCTCATTTTATTTTGCCTTTGGCATCAATCTTTGATTGCCCAGTGGATGTAATTTCTGTAATATATGCTTTGGATGTGCAACGTTATTCCCTGTATGCCGTACCTTTGCTTTCGTCGTAATGGGCTCAAATTATCTAATTTGGCATAAAAGACATGAGCGAACTTTAGTGGGCCCATTAAGTTAATGGGCCGTTACTGAGCGAAAGTTAATGGTCGGCCCTCTTACCTCCGGTAGATTAACGAGGCCGACATCGAAATGGCGACAGGTGGCCCCAATTTATTTCACGGGCAGATTAACGAGCCATTACTAAGTTTGGGCTACATATGGCCCAACTATCTTTGTAGGCCTTTAGCGGGCCGAAAAGAGACTGACGAGGATTGTCTTGGACCATAAAGTGCATGGGCAGCTAAGAGCGAAAGTCAGGTCATATTGTAAATTGCCCAAGCGTATGTGGGCCTTTAGCGAGCGAAGAAGAAACTGGCTGGTATTGGACCATGAAGGGCATGGGCCGTTAAGAGAGCAAAACTAAGGTCCGACTACAAATGGCCCAACTCATTTATGGTGGGATTAACGATAAAAAGGCACAGGGCGAGTTTATTAACACTTAAATGGGTCGCTAAAGGCCAAAACTTCAGGTCCGACTACAAATGGCCCAAGCTGATTTATGGGCCGTCAGCAGTGAAAGTGACACCGGGCGAAATTGGCCCAACACTTAAATGGGCAGCTAAAAGGCGAAACTCGAGTCCGACTACAAATGGCCCATCAGATTTATGGGTCGTCAGCAATTTGAAAAGACACACCGGTAGGAAATTAGCCCAACATTTAAATGGGTGCGCTAAAAGGGCGAAAGATGTACATCACGAAAATTGGCCCATCCATTAAATAGGCCGTTAACGGTAGGAATCTCATCGGGCGATATTGAGCCCAAAAAATATAGCGGGCTGTTAGCAGACTCGAGGCGGCGATGGGCTGCAATGGTGTCAAATCTTTAACGGGCCGTTGACGGGCGAATTGGCACATCTCGTATGGGTAGTGGGCTTAAATGGACTGACACAAGTAGGCCTTATATGGGCGACTGCTAATTTTCTTGGGCGGCCTTTTTTCACGGAATGGGCCTTTGTTGGGCCATGCCGTGTCGACCTATCATAGGTGCCCTGTCCAATGAGTGGATGACATCTGTCCCAGCGGTGAGGCAACCGTGTTTCCTGCTGACCAATGATGATTTTACCGTGGAAAATCCCCATTGGTCCGGGCTGATAACGGGTTATCGGATCCAAAACCGGACCCGATGGCTTAGCGGCGTTACATTACGGTGGATGCCGCGATGTCGGTCACCCTTAGCGAAAGCACTTACGTGACGCTGCGATTTATCGTCATGGAAGTGGACACTTCGGTGATGATAATTTTGGTAATGTCATGGAACACTTCTCTGACGGCATAGGTATGACTATCTTGATTACATCATAAATTTGTCATGGATGTACATGCATGACAAAAATGCGACCTCTTTGTGACAAACACGTATCATCACGCAGTGTATTTTTTTGTAGTGATTGTCACCACGGAACCATACGGCAAGACATACATCAAGTGTTCTCAAATCATTAAAGACTCAATCCGATAAGATAACTTCAAAGGGAAAACTCAATACATTACAATAGAGTAGAGGGGGAGAAGCGCAAAAGACTGCACCCAAGTCTTCCAAAGGTTCTACTTGGCACAAACACTAATTAAAACACAAAACCTCATCTAAACAGAAGCTATATGATTTATTTATTCCTAAACAGAACCAAAAATCAAGAAGCTAAAATAAAGTTGGGTTGCCTCCCAACAAGCGCTAACGTTTAACGCCCCTAGCTAGGCATGATGATTTCAATGATGCTCACATAAAAGATAAGAATTGAAACATAAAGAGAGCATCATGAAGAATATGACTAGCACATCTAAGTCTAACCCACTTCCTATGCATAGGGATTTTGTGAGCAAACAACTTATGGGAACAATAATCAACTAGCATAGGAAGGCAAAAACAAAAACATAACTTCAAAACTTTAAGCACATAGAGAGGGAACTTGATATTATTGCAATTCCTACAAGCATATATTCCTCCCTCATAATAATTTTCAGTAGCATCATGAATGAATTCAACAATATAACCAGCACCTAAAGCATTCTTTTCATGATCTACTAGCATAGAAATTTTATTACTCTCCACATAAGCAAAATTCTTCTCATTCGGAATAGTGGGAGTATCATAAGAGACTTGAATACTATAAATTGTTTCCACATTAAAAGGGTAATGTTCAGAAAAGGGTAATCACAATCATGACAAGTTTTATAAATATAATCATCACTACTTTTTATAGCATAAGTTTCATCACAATAATCATCATAAGTAGCAACTTTGTTCTCATCATAATCAATTGAAACCTCTTCCAAGATAGTGGATACATCACTAAATAAAGTCATGACCTCGCCAAATCCACTTTCATAAATATTATAAGATTCAACATACTCCAAAATAGTGGGATCACTACTTCCTAAAGTTGACACTCTTCCAAACCCACTTTCATAAATATAATCATCATAGGTAGAAGGCATGCTATCCTCATAACAACTTTGCATATCAAAACTTGAGAGGCTAAAAATATCATCTTCATTAAACATAGCATCCCCAAGCTTGGTACAAACATTAATTGCAGCAAATATATTCTCAAACATGTCATCCTCATTAAACATAGCTTCCCCAAACTTGGCCCTTTTCATATCATAAGCATAATCACTCTCATCATTAATAGCATGGATAGCACCAATAGTATAGCAGTTATCATATTCTTCCAAGCAAGTGCCAAAAAGATTTTCAAGATCATAAGAAGTATCATTATCTTCCCAATCATAATCATCACAACAAGCAATAGGCATAACGAGATCATCATCAAGTGCATCATCTTCCACAATTATTTTTGATTCATTTTCATGAGGCACAACAATAATAGGAGCAACATTATTTGGGAGAGATACCTTTTTACCTCTCTTCCTTTTTATTTTCTTCTTCTTCAACTCATGTGTGGGTTCAATCCTCTTTTTGGAGCTCCGTATTAATGAGATTGGTTGAATAGAAGGCTCCTCCTCGTTACCTGATTCATCATAAGAAATAATAGGAGGATATTGGGAAGTCTCTTCCCTTTCATTAGCATTCTCTTCATCTGCTATTTGCTTTATTTTCTTTATGTAATTGGCAATATAAGGATTTTCAATGCAATTCATCGCACAATACATATAAATTTCCTCTAGATCATAACCAAGAAGTTTATAACGGGCAAATTCTGGAAGATAGTTAGTTCTACGTTTCATTTCTTCGTAGCCCATAAGCAAACTAAGTTCATTATAATGTGCAAGGGAAATCAAGTCATCACAATTCTCGGACACGATTAGATCATGAAACAACTTGCATTGGATAGTTAAATGACCACGTTCATTGCAAAGTTCACAAGTATGGCCAAGAAAATTTAAATTTTCAGCACAAACATCTAGCCTTCCTTGCAACAATTTAGTTTCTAAATACTTATGCCTCTTGCAATAACTATCTTCCCTATTTGGTGTATACTTGCAAACCCAATGCACTCCACAAAAATTGACATGTTTATAGGAGACATTTTCATCATAACAAGTGCAATCATCATTAGTACTATGGATATTCAAGGAGTTCATACTAACAACATTGCAATCATGCTCATCATTCAAAGATTTAGTGCCAAACATTTTAATGCATTCTTCTTCTAACACTTTGGCACAATTTTCCTTTCCATCATACTCATGAAAGATATTAAAAAGATGAAGCGTATGAGACAAACTCAATTCCATTTTTTTGTAATTTTGTTTTATAGACTAAACTAGTGGTAAAACAATAAACAAAAAGATTCGATTGCAAGATCTAAAGATATACCTTCAAGCACTAACCTCCCCGGCAACGGCGCCAGAGAAGAGCTTGATGTCTACTACACAACCTTCTTGTTGTAGACGTTGTTGGGCCTCCAAGTGCAGAGGTTTTTAGGACAGTAGCAAATTTCCCTCAAGTGGATGACCTAAGGTTTATCAATCAGGTGGAGGCGTGGGATGAAGATGGTCTCTCTCAAACAACCCTGCAACCAAATAGCGAAGAGTCTCTTGTGTCCCCCAACACACCCAATACAATGGTAAATTGTATAGGTGCACTAGTTCGGGCGAAGAGATGGTGATACAAGTGCAATATGGATGGTAGATATAGGTTTTGTAATCTGAAAATATAAAAACAGCAAGGTAACAAGTGGTAAAAGTGAGCGTGAAGCGGTATTGCAATGCTAGGAAACAAGGCCTAGGGTTCATACTTTCGCTAGTGCAAATTCGCTCAACAATAATAACATAATTGGATCAAATAACTATCCCTCAACATGCAACAAAGAGTCACTCCAAAGACACTAATAGCGGAGAACAAACGAAGAGATTATGGTAGGGTACGAAACCACCTCAAAGTTATTCTTTCCAATCAATCCATTGGGCTATTCCTATAAGTGTCACAAAGAGCCCTAGAGTTCGTACTAGAATAACACCTTAAGACAAAAATCAACCAAAACCCTAATGTCACCTAGATACTCCAATGTCACCTCAAGTATCCGTGGGTATGATTATACGATATGCATCACACAATCTCATATTCATCTATTCAATCCAACACAAAGTACTTCAAAGAGTGCCCCAAAGTTTCTACCGGAGAATCAAGACGAAAATGTGTGCCAACCCCTATGCATAGGTTCATGGGCGGAACCCGCAAGTTGATCACCAAAACATACATCAAGTGAATCACGTGATATCCCATTGTCACCACAGATACGCATCGGCAAGACATACATCAAGTGTTCCCAAATCATTAAAGACTCAATCCGATAAGATAACTTCAAAGGGAAAACTCAATCCATTACAAGAGAGTAGAGGGGGAGAAGCAACATATAATCCAACTATAATAGCAAAGCTCGCGATACATCAAGATCGTGCCAAATCAAGAACACGAGAGAGAGAGAGAGAGAGAGAGGGATCAAACACATAGCTATTGGTACATACCCTCAGCCCCGAGGGTGAACTACTCCCTCCTCGTCATGGAGAGTGCCGGGATGATGAAGATGGCCACCGGTGAGGGTTCCCCCCTCCGGCAGGGTGTCGGAACAGGGTCCCGATTGGTTTTTGGTGGCTACAGAGGCTTGCGGCGGTGTAACTCCCGATCTATTCTCTCCTCTAGAAGTTTTAGGGTATATGGAGTTATATAGGCGGAAGAAGTACGTCACAGGAGCCACGATGGGCCCACGAGGCAGGGGGCGCGCCCTAGGGGGGTGGGTGCGCCCCCCACCCTCGTGGCTCCCTCGTTCCTTTCCTGACGTGCACTCCAAGCTTTTCCGGTAGCTTTCCTTCCAAAAATAACTTCTCTAGTTGATTTCGTTCCGTTTCGACTCCGTCTGATATTCCTTTTCTTCGAAACACTGAAATAGGCAAAAAAACAGCAATTCTGGGCTAGGCCTCTGGTTAATAGGTTAGTCCCGAAAATAATATAAAAGTGGATAATAAAGCCCAATATTGTCTAAAACGGTAGATAATATAGCATGGAGCAATAAAAATTATAGATACGTTGGAGGCGTGTCGAGTCTTGAGGAGGCGCGCTCCTCAGTCCGGGTGAGCGGGGCTCCTGAGGTTGGTGGTGGGGGGAGCTCCTCCTGAGGCGGCGTAGGCTCCGCAGCCGGAGGGACCGCTAAAGGCTTGACGAGCCGCTCCTCGAAGATGCTGGGATCCTGGGGCTGACGCCTTGACGCCCTCTTGGCGATATCGTCGGCTTCCTTGTTTGTGTCGCGGGGCACATGCTGTAGTTCTAGGCCCAAGAATTGCTTCTCCATTTTGCGTACCTCCGCGAGGTATGCGTCCATGTGCTCGTCCTTCGGCTCGTACACCTTGTTGGAAAAGTTATCGAGGAGCGGAGAGTCGCCCTTGATGGTGAGGCGCTTCACCCCCAAGGCCGCCGCAGCCTTGAGGCCGGCGATGAATCCTTCGTATTCCACGATGTTGTTGGAGACCTTGTCGCCCCGCTGGAAGCAGAGTTGCACGGCGTAGTAGAGCTTGTCCTGGGTGGGCGAGATGAGCATGGCCCCAGCCCCCGCGCCCTGGCGCACGAAGGCGCCGTCTAAGTACATGACCCAGCCGTCTGGTGCTTCGCTCCCTGGCGACAGAGATCGGTCCTCACCCGCTTCAGGCCTTGGAACGTCAGTCCACTCCACCATGAAGTTGGCGAGCCCGGGTCCCTTGATGACCCTGGTGGTGCTGAACTCCAGCTGGAATGATTGCAGCTCGATGTTCCACTCGGCAACCCTTCCCGCAGCATTGGGGCTGCGGAGTACCCTCTCTAGTGGGTAAGCCGAGACGACCTTAATGGGGTGGCCTTGGAAGTAGTGCGCAACTTGCACGAGGCCACGAGGAGCGCGAGTAGAAGCTTCTGTAGCATGGGATAGCGTGTCCGCGCATCTCGTAATACCGTGTTGACGAAGTACACTGGGTGTTCGACGAGGGCGGATGGAGTCCGAGATCTCCTGAGGCTGGGGCGCTCCCTAAGGCTGGGGGACCTCAGGAGTTCGGTCGCCTATCGGGGCTATCGCAGCCTTAGGAGCGCCGTCTTGTGGAGCCCGATCATCTGTTGGTGCTGCTGTAGCTTCAGGGGCGCCGTCTTGGTGCTGCATCATCCCAACCGAGTGTGCGGCATCGTGTGGCAAGCTCTTGGCCTGGCGCTCCTCCCGGACGGCCACCAGCGCTGCACTAGCAGAATGAGGCGTGGCAGCTAGGTAAAGCACCGGGGGCTCGAGAGGACACAGCGCCACCATCACTGGTGGGCTGGTTAGGTATCTCTTGAGGTCTTGAAATGCCATGTCGGCCTCAGGGGTCCAATCAAACGGGCCCTTCTTCTTCATTAGCTTGAAGAACGGGAGGGCGCGCTCCCCCAGCTTGGAGATGAAGCGCCCCAGCGAGGTCATGCAGCCCGTGAGTTTTTGCATTTCCTTGAGAGTCTGCGGCAGGCTCATCTCTTCTATTTCTTTGACCTTCTTCGGGTTCACCTCGATCCCCCTGTGCGACACGAGGAAACCTAGCAGCTTGCCGGAGGGGACACCGAACACGCATTTCTCCGAGTTGAGCCGCGGGTCTACCTTGCGCAGGCTGGCGAAAGTCTCCTCCAGATCCTGAATGAGGGTCCTTGCCTCCCGAGATTTCACCACAATGTCATCGATGTAGGCCTCAGCGTTCCTCCCGAGCTGTTGGCCTAGAGCGATGTGCATCAGCCGCTGGAAGGTCTCCCCGGCGTTGCGCAGCCCGAACGGCATGCAGGTGTAGCAGTACACCCCGCACGGGGTTAAGAAAGTCTTCTTCTCTATGTCCTCCACCGTCATCTTGATCTGGTGGTAACCTGAGAAAGCATCTAGGAAACATAGCAAGTCGCACTCGGCGGTGGAGTCAACAATCTAATCAATGCGCGGAAGCGGGAACGGGTCTTGAGGGCAGGCCTTGTTGAGGTTGGTGAAGTCAACGCACATGCGCTCCTTCCCACCTTTCTTGGGCATGACGACCGGGTTCGCCAGCCACTCCGGGTACCGAACCTCGCGAACGATACCTGTGTCTTGCAGCTTGCGGGTCTCTTGGACGATGAAGGACTGCTTCTCTGCGGACTGTCGCCATGCCTTGTGCTTCACCGGGCGCACATTCGGGCACACCCTTAAGTGATGCTCGATTATCCCCCTCGGGACACCAACCAGCTGCTTGGGCTCCAAGCGAATACCTCCTTATTCGCGCGCAGGAAGTTCACCAATGCCTCTTCTTGGTCCCGGGCAAGGTCGGAACCTATGGTGAAGGTGGCTCCTGAGGCCCCATCCTCGTCGACCGGCACCTGCTTGTCTTGTCCCGATCTTGAGAGAACAATTGCTTCTTCTTCGCCGGTGCAGCCCACAGGTCCCAGTACCGCCCATCACAATGGTCTTATTTGCCGCCGTGTTAGGGAACGTAGCAGAAATTCAAAATTTTCTACGCATCACCAAGATCAATCTAGGGACTAACTAGCAACGAGAGAGAGGGGAGTGCATCTTCATACCCTTGAAGATCGCGATGCGGAAGCGTTGCAAGAACGCGGTCGGTGGAGTCGTTCACTAAGCGATTCAGATCGCGGCCGAATCCGATCTAAGCACCGAACAACGGTGCCTCCGCGTTCAACACACGTACAGCCCGGGGACATCTCCTCCTTCTTGATCCAGCAAGGGGAGAGGAGAAGTTGAGGGAGAGCTCCGGCAGCATGACGGCGTGGTGGTGGAGCTTGCAGTTCTCCGGCAGAGCTTCGCCAACCACTACTACGGAGGAGGAGGTGTTGGGGAGGGAGAGGGCTGCGCCAGGGGAAGGGGTGAAGCTCCCATGCGCCTCCCCACTATATATAGGGGTGGAGGGGGCTGGTTTCTTTCCCTCCAAGTCCATTGGGGCGTTGGCAAAGGTGGGAGGAAAGAAATCCCATCATTTCCTTCCCCACCGATTGTTATCCCCCCTTTTTAGGGATCTTGATCTTATCCCTTGAGGATATGATCTTATTCCTTCTAAGGGGATCTTGTGCGCCTTTACCAGGGGTGTGGGGCCTTGCCCCCACTACCCACGTTCATGTGGGTCCCCCATGCGTGTGGGCCCCACTCCGGAACCTTCTAGAACCTTCCCGGTACAATACCGAAAAATCCCGAACATTTTCCGGTGGCCAAAAGCAGGACTTCCCATATATAAATATTTACCTCCGGACCATTCCGGAACTCCTCGTGACGTCCGGGATCTCATCCGGGACTCAGACAACATTTGGTAACTGCACACTAATTCCCATAACAACTCTAAGCGTCCATGAACCTTAAGTGTGTAGACCCTACGGGTTCGGGAATCATGCGAGACATATTTGAGACAGCTCTACGGCCCAATAACCAACAGCGGGATCTGGATACCCATGTTGGCTCCCACATGTTCCACGATGATCTCATCGGATGAACCACGATGTCAAGGATTCAAGCATACAATTCCCTTTGTCAATCGGTACGTTACTTGCCCGAGATTCGATCGTCGGTATCCCAATACCTCGTTCAATCTCGTTACCGGCAATTCACTTTACTCATTCCGTAATGCATGATCCCGTGACTAACTACTTAGTCACATTGAGCTCATTATGATGATGCATTACCGAGTGGGCCCAGAGATACCTCTCCGTCACACGGAGTGACAAATCCAGTCTCGATTCGTGCCAACCCAATGACACTTTTCGGAGATACCCGTAGTGCACCTTTATAGCCACCCGGTTATGTTGTGACGTTTGGCACATCCAAAGCATTCCTACGGTATCCGGAGTTGCACAATCTCATGGTCTAAGGAAATGATACTTGATATTAGAAAAGCTTTTAGCAAAGCGAACTACGATCTTGTGCTATGCTTAGGATTGGGTCTTGTCCATCACATCATTCTCCTAATGATGTGATCCGATTATCAATGACATCCAATGTCCATGGCCAAGAAACCATAACCATCTATTGATCAACGAGCTAGTCAACTAGAGGCTCACTAGGGACATGTTGTGGTCTATGTATTCACACATGTATTACGGTTTCCAGTTAATACAATTTAGCATGAACAATAGACAATTATCATGAACAGGGAAATATAATAATAAACATTTTATTATTGCCTCTAGGGCATATTTCCAATAGTCTCCCACTTGCACTAGAGTCAATAATCTAGTTCACATCACTATGTGATCGTAATGAATCCAACACCCATGGGGTTTGATCATATCTCGCTTGTGAGAGAGATTATTAGTCAATGGGTCCGAACCTTTCGAGATCCATGTGTGCTTTACAAATCTCTACGTCATCTTGTAGATGCAGCTACCACGCACTATTTGGAACTATTCCAAATAACTGTTCTACTATATGAATCCGGTTTTCTATTCAGAGTCATCCAGTTAGTGTCAAAGTTTGCATCGATGTAACCCTTTTACGGCGAACTATTTTACCACCTCCATAATCAAGAAAATTCCTTAGTCCACTAGTCACTAAGGATAACTTTGACCTACGTCACATGATCCATTTACGGATCACTCTTGTACTATGACTAACTCATGGCAAGGCACGATTCGAGTCAAAGATACCGGCATAGCATCTTTGTAGAGCCTACGTCTAAAGCATAGGGGACGACCTTCGTCCTTTCTCTCTCTTCAGCCGCGGTCAGGTCTTAAGTCTTACTCAATACTCACACCTTATAACACATCCAAGAACTCCTTCTTTGCCGATCTATTTTGAGCTCCTTCAAAATCTTGTCACGGTGCGTATTCATTTTAAAGTACTATCAAGCGATTTTCGATCTATCCTTATAGATCTTGATGCTCAATGTTCAAGTATCTTAATCCAGGTTTTCCATTGAAAAACACTTTTCAAATAACCCTATATGCTTTCCAGAAATTCTACATCATTTCCGATCAACAATATGTCAACAACACATACTCATGAGAAATGCTATAGTGCTCCCACTCACTTATTTGGAAATACAAGTTTCCAATAAACTTCGTATAAACCCAAAATCTTTGATCATCTCATCAAAGCATATATTCCAACTCCGAGATGCTTACTCCAGTCCTTAGAAGGATTGCTGGAGCTTTGCATACTTGTTAGCATCTTTTAGGATTGACAAAACCTTCTGGTTGTATCACATACAACCTTTCCTCAAGAAAATCGTTGAGGAAACAATGTTTTGACATCCTATCTACAAGATTTCATAAATAATGCAGGAACTGCTAATATAATTTCAACAGACTCTTATCATCCCTACGAGTGAGAAAGTCTCATCATAGTCAACTCCTTGAACTTGTCGGAAAACATCTTAATGACAAGTCGAGCTTTCTTAATGGTGATACTTACCATCATTGTCCGTCTTCCTTTTAAAATCCATCTGTACCCAACAGCCTTACGACCATCAAGTAGTTCTTCCAAAGTCTATACTTTGGTTTCATACATGGATCCTCTCTCAGATTTTATGGCCTCGAGCCATTCGTCGGAATCCGGGCCCACCACCGCTCCTCCATAGCTCGTAGGTTCATTGTTTTCTAGCAACATGACCTTCAAGACAGGATTACCGCACCACTCTGAAGCAGTACGTGTCCTTGTTGACCTACGAGGTTTGGTAGTGACTTGATCCGAAGTTTCATGATCACTATCATCGACTTCCACTTCAATCGTGTAGGCGCCACAAGAACAACTTCCTGTGCCCTGCTACACACTAGTTGAAGTGACGGTTCAATAACCTCATCAAGTCTCCACCATCCTCCCACTCAATTCTTTCGTGAGAAAGTTTTCCTCGAGAAAGGACCCGATTCTAGAAACAATCCCTTTTGCTTCCGGATCTGAGACAGGAGGTATACCCAACTATTTTTGGGTGTCCAATGAAGATGCATTTATCCGCTTTGGGTTCGACCTTATCAGCTTGAAACTTTTTCACATAAGCGTCGCAGCCCCAAACTTTATTAGAAATGACAGCTTAGGTTTCTCTAAACCATAGTTCATACGGTGTCATCTTAATGGAACTGTGTGGTGCCCTATTAAAGTGAATGCGGTTGTGTCTAATGCCTAACCCATAAACGATAGTGTTAATTCGATAAGAGACATCATGGTATGCACCATATCCAATGGGGTGTAGTTACGATGTTCGGACACACCATCACACTATGGTGTTCGAGTGTATTAGTTGTGAAACAATTTCCACAATGTCTTAATTGTGTGCCAAACTTGTAACTCAGATATTTATCTCTATGATCATATCATAGACATTTTATCCTCTTGTCACGATCTTCAACTTCACTCTAAAATTACTTGAACCTTTCAATAATTCATATGTGTTTCATCAAGTAAATATACTAAGAATCTACTCAAATCATCGTGAAGTAAGAGCATAACTTGATATTCATCTGCGTGCCTCGGCACTCATTGGATTGCACACATCAAATGTATTACTTCCAACAAGTTGCTCTCTTGTTCTGTCTCACTGAAAACGAGGCCTTTCACTCATCTTGCCCATGTGGTATGATATGCATGTCTCAAGTGATTCAAAAACAAGTGAGTCCAAGCGATCCATCTGCATGGAGTTTCTTCATGCGTATATACCAATAGACGTGGTTCGCATGTCTCAATCTTTTCAAAAACGAGTGAGTCCAAAGATCCATCAATATGGAGCTTCTTCATGCGTTTTATACCAATATGACTTAAGTGGCAGTGCCACAAGTATGTGGTACTATCATTACTATCTTATATCTTTTGGCACGAACATGTGTATCACTACGATCGAGATTCAAGAAACCATTCATTTTAGGTGCAAGACCTGTTGAAGGTATTATTCAAATAAAGCAGAGTAACCATTATTCTCCTTAAATGAATAACGGTATTATGATAAACATAATCCAATCATGTTTATGCTCAACGCAAACACCAAATAACAATTATTTAGGTTTAACACCAATCTCGATGGTAGAGGGAGCAGCGATGCTTGATCACATCAACCTTGGAAACACTTCTAACACACATCGTCATCTCACCTTTAGCTAGTCTCCGCTTAATCCGTAGCTCTTTTATTTCGAAGTTACTAACACTTAGCAAACCGAATCGGTATTTTAATACCACAGTGCTACTAGGAGTACTAGTAAAGTACACATTTAATACAAGGTATATCCAATATACTTACATCAACCTTGCCGACCATCTCATCTACCAAGTATCTAGGGTAGTTCTGCCGATGACCGTTCCTCATTACGAAGCACTTAGTCTCGGGTTTGGGTTCGACCCTGGGTTTCTTCACTAGAGCAGCAACTGATTTGTCATCTCATGAAGTATCCCTTCTTGTCCTTGCCCTTCTTAAAACTAGTGGTTTTACTAACCATCAACAATTGATGATCCTACTCGATTTCTACTTTCGCGGTGTCAAACATCGCAAATTGCTCAAGGATCATCATGTCTATCCCTGATATGTTATAGTTCATCACGAAGCTCTAATAGCTTGGTGGCAGTGACTATGGAGAACCATCACTATCTCATCTGGAAGATTAACTCCCACTCGATTCAAGTGATTGTAGTACTCAGACAATCTGAGCACATGCTCAATGATTGAGCTTTTCTCCCTTAGTTTGCAGGTTAAGAAACTTGTCGGAGGTCTCGTACCTCTTGGCGTGGGCACGAGCACGAAATCCTAATTTCAGCTCTTGGAACATCTCATATGTTCTCGCGACGTTTCAAAAAAATGTCTTCGCTGCCTCAATTCTAAACTGTTTAACATTACGACCTTTGAACTATCACGTAGTCATCAAAAGCGTGTATGTCGGATGTTCGCAACATCCACAAACGACGCCGAGGTTCAAAGACACCGGCGGTGCATTAAGGACACAAGCCTTACGTGCAGCAAAGAATGAGGACACTCCTCAAAGATATCTGGACCCAGTCCGCATAATTGCTACTATCAACTTTCAACTAAAATTTTCTCTAGGACCATATCTTAAATAAGAGAACTAAAGCGCAAGTTACTTACATAATTTGCAAAGTCCTTTTGACTATGTTCATGATAATTAAGTTCATCTAATGAACTCCCCTCGAATAGACATCCCTCTAGTCATCTAAGTGATACATGATCCGAGTCAAGTAGGCCGTGTCCAATCATCACGTGAGACGGACTAGTCATCATCGGTGAACATCTCCATGTTGATTGTATCTACTATACGACTCATGTTCGACCTTTTGGTCTCTTGTGTTCCGAGGCCATGTCTGTACATGCTAGGCTCGTCAAGTCAACGTAAGTGTTTTGCGTGTGTAAATCCGGCTTACACCCGTTGTATGTGAACGTTATAATCTATCACACCCGATCATCACGTGGTGCTTCGAAACAACAAACTTTCGCAACGGTGAACAGTTAGGGGGAACACTTTCTTGAAATTTTAATGAGGGATCATCTTATTTATGCTACCGTCGTTCTAAGCAAATAAGATGTAAACATGACAAACATCACATGCAAATCATAAAGAGACATGATATGGCCAATATCATCTTGTGCCTTTGATCTCCATCTTGAGGCACGACATGATCACCTTCGCCACCGGCATGACACCATGATCTCCATCATCATGATCTCCATCATCGTGTCTTCATGAAGTTGTCTCGCCAACTATTACTTCTACTACTATGGCTAACGGTTTAGCAATAAAGTAAAGTAATTACATGGCGTTTTGAATGACATGCAGGTCATACAATAAATTAAGACAACTCCTATGGCTCCTGCCGGTTGTCATACTCATCGACATGCAAGTTGTGATTCCTATTACAAGAACATGATCAATCTCATACATCACACATATCATTCATCACATTCTTTTGGCCATACCACATCACATAGCATACCCTGCAAAAACAAGTTAGACGTCCTCTAATTGTTGTTGCATGTTTTACGTGGCTGCTATGGGTTTCTAGCAAGAATGTTTTTTACCTACGCAAGTGATATGCCAATTGCTATTTAACCTTCATAAGGACCCTTTTCATCGAATCCGATCCGACTAAAGTGGGAGAGACTGGCACCCGCTAGCCACCTTTATGCAACAAGTGCATGTCAGTCGGTGGAACCGGTCTCACGTAAGCGTACGTGTAAGGTCGGTCCGGGCCGCTTCATCCCACGATGCTGCCGAATCAAGATAAGACTAGTAACGGTAAGCAAATTGAACAAACCAACGCCCAAAACTACTTGTGTTCTACTCGTGCATAGAATCTACGCAATAGACCTAGCTCATGATGCCACTGTTAGGGAACGTAGCAGAAATTCAAAATTTTCTACGCATCACCAAGATCAATCTAGGGAGTAACTAGCAACGAGAGAGAGGGGAGTGCATCTTCATACCCTTGAAGATCACGATGCGGAAGCGTTGCAAGAACGCGGTCGGTGGAGTCGTTCACTAAGCGATTCAGATCGCGACCGAATCCGATCTAAGCACCGAACAAGGGTGCCTCCGTGTTCGACACACGTACAGCCCGGGGACGTCTCCTCCTTCTTGATCCAGCAAGGGAGAGGAGAAGTTGAGGAGAGCTCCGGCAACCTGACGGCGTGGTGGTGGAGCTTGCGATTCTCCAAGAGCCGCCAAGCACTACGGAGGAGGAGGAGGTGTTGGGGAGGGAGAGGCATGCGCCAGGGGAAGGGGTGAAGCTCCCATGCGCCTCCCCACTATATATAGGGGTGGAGGGGGCTGGTTTCTTTCCCTCCAAGTCCATTGGGGCGTTGGCAAAGGTGGGAGGAAAGAAATCCCATCATTTCCTTCCCCACCGATTGTTATCCCCCTTTTTTAGGGATCTTGATCTTATCCCTTCGGGATATGATCTTATTCCTTCTAAGGGGGATCTTGGTGCGCCTTGACCAGGGGTGTGGGGCCTTGCCCCCACTACCCACGTTCATGTGGGTCCCCCATGTAGGTGGGCCCCACTCCTAACCTTCTAGAACCTTCCGGTACAATACCGAAAAATCCCGAACATTTTCCGGTGGCCAAAACAGGACTTCCCATATATAAATCTTTACCTCTGGACCATTCCGGAACTCCTCATGACGTCCGGATCTCATCCGGACTCAACAACATTTGGTAACTGCACACTAATTCTCATAACAACTCTAGCGTCCACCGAACCTTAAGTGTGTAGACCCTACGGGTTCGGGAATCATGCGCACATGACCGAGACAGCTCTTCGGCCAATAACCAACAGCGGGATCTGATACCCATGTTGGCTCCCACATGTTCCACGATGATCTCATCGGATGAACCACGATGTCAAGGATTCAAGCAATCCCGTATACAATTCCCTTTGTCAATCGATACGTTACTTGCCCGAGATTCGATCGTCGGTATCCCAATACCTCGTTAAATCTCGTTATCGCAAGTCACTTTACTCGTTCCGTAATGCATGATCCCGTGACTAACTACTTAGTCACATTGAGCTCATTATGATGATGCATTACCGAGTGGGCCCAGAGATACCTCTCCGTCACGCGGAGTGACAAATCCCAGTCTCGTTTCGTGCCAACCCAACAGACACTTTCGGAGATACCCGTAGTGCACCTTTATAGCCACCCCACTTACGTTGTGACGTTTGGCACACCCAAAGCATTCCTACGGTATCCGGGAGTTGCACAATCTCATCGTCTAAGGAAATGATACTTGACATTAGAAAAGCTTTTAGCAAACGAACTACACGATCTTGTGCTATGCTTAGGATTGGGTCTTCTCCATCACATCATTCTCCTAATGATGTGATCCCGTTATCAATGACATCCAATGTCCAAGGTCAAGAAACCATAACCATCTATTGATCAACGAGCTAGTCAACTAGAGGCTCACTAGGGACATGTTGTGGTCTATGTATTCACACATGTATTACGGTTTCCAGTTAATACAATTATAGCATGAACAATAGACAATTATCATGAACAGGGAAATATAATAATAAACATTTTATTATTGCCTCTAGGGCATATTTCCAACACACCGCGGCCATGAAGGCGAGCTTGAGGGCCGTCAGGGCCTCCTTGTTGTCTCCAGCCACGGTGAGGACGCCGCTGCTCCCTGGCATCTTCATAAGGTTGTAGGCGGGATGTGTTGCCGCCATAAACTGAGTCAGGGCAGAGTACCCGATGATGGCGTTGTACGGGAGGCTGATGCGAGCGGTGTGGAAGTCGATAAGCTCGGTGCGGTAGTTGTCGCGGGTACCGAAAGTGACCGGGAGGCGGATCTGCCCCAGGGGGCTAGTGGAACCGCTGCCAACTCCAGAGAAGGCCTTGGTGGGATGGAGCCAGCCGTGCGGCACGTGGAGCAAGCCGAAAGCTTCCACTGAGAGCACGTTAAGGCCAGCCCCGCCATCGATGAGGGTCTTGGTTACCGCCACGTTGCAGATGGTGGGTATGCAGAGCATCGGTAGCGCACCTGAACCAGCGGTGGTCGCCGGATGGTCCCCTGAGTCGAAGGTGAGGTCAGCCTTGGGCGCCGCCCATCCCGGAGGAGATCGCTGCTGCACAGAGGTGCGCCCATTTAATGGAAGAACTGCTTGACGTGGCGATCCAAGGGAGGCGCCTGCGAACCGCCGAGGAGGGCTGCAACGGCGAGGGGCACTGGTGCTGCGAAGCGCGCGACGAAGAGATCGCGCAGCTCTTCCCAGGAGGCCACAGAAGATCCTGGCAGGTTGAGCAGCCAGGTGCGCAGCACGCCAGCGAGGGCCATGGGAAACCAGTTGGCCATGACCTTGTAATCGCCTCAGGCTTCCCGGACGGCCTCCTCGTACACCAGCAGGAAGGCTACTGGATCCGCCGCGCCATCGTAGTGAAGCGGCATCTCCGGCTTGAACTTGTGCGGCCACTGCACCCGTCGTAAGGTGGGGGTGAAGGCCCGGAGGCCCATAGCGTCTCCGCGCGCGCCCGTCAATCCAACCGGGCGGGCGGCGCCTGCCATGAGAGTCGAATGGAGAGACGGCAAAGTGAGAGGCGGGCGGATGGAGAGGCGAGCTCCCAGGCGCACTCTACTCCGGGCGTAGCAAATGTTGGATTACGGGTTCCGCAGACCCTTGAGAGGTTCGAACTCTGGGGCGCGCACGAAGAACACTCTCTCCCTAGCTCACTCGCTAAATGACCCCACGGCCTAGCTCGACGAACCTAAAGAACAAGAGACACAGGGGTTTATACTGGTTCGAGTCACCTTGCGGTGTAATACCATACTCCAGTTTGTGGTGGATTGCCTCGAGGGGCTGAGGATGAACTAGTACAGTGGATGAACAGCCTCAGGAGGTGAGGTGTTCTTGAGCTAAATGAGTTGGTGGGTGTGAGGATGATCTGAATGATCTGTCCCTCGCTACGGTGGTGGCTAGGTCCTATTTATAGTGGCCTTGGTCCTCTTCCCAAATGTTTAGGCAGGAAGGGATCCCACAACAGCCAAGTTTGAAGGGGGACAACTAGTACAAGATATCCTGACAAAAGTAGTCTTCGCCTGCCAAAGGCTCTGGTGGTAACGCTGTTGTGGGCTCCGCGATGACCTCCGTCCTGCCGTCCTGCTAGTCTTGGTCTTGTTGCACCGATATGGAAACCTTTGCCTGATGCCTCGGGACCCCGCGCCTGCGCTTTCCTCCTTAGCACCAAATAGGAAACTGGTACACTACGCCCGCTGGCGCCCGCCTGGCCTTGGTCATCATGGCTCACATCATGTGAACCTCGCGAGTTGCACCTTACATAGATATCTCCGCTCCTCGGGAGCTAGCATAGCAAAGCTGCCCCCAGGGAGGCCTTGGTGTCGTCCGCCTCGCGAGGCTTGGCCCCTCGTGAGGGTCTTGAGTTCTTGCTGCTGGAGCTGGGCCGCACCGGGCCGTTGATGGAGCCACGCTCGCGGGCCGCAGGCAGGCAAGTCTGGGCACCCCCGTTCCCAGGGCGCCGATAATATTGGCAATCAATATTACAGATTGACAATTATTCTCACCTGTCTTTAGCTGCAGAGATGTGGTAGACAAGGCATTCTTTTTCTACGCATAGCTGGAGCACTGCTTCCCATTGTGGCGTCACGTAGTGCGTGTACTCGACATCAACGCCGACTAGTTTGACGGGCATTCCGTCGAGCTTCCTCCTGAGCGTGGACAGCATCTTGTCCATGTCTTGACCCTTGCTTGTGCAAACGATGTGGAGCTTGTGATTGCCATGGAGGTCAACTTCATGGAGCTCCCTGGTGTACCTGCGGCACTGCTTGTACACAGGTGCATCCGCCATGGCTCTCCTCTGATCTCTCGCGTTTGTTCTGGAGAGAGAGGTTGGTGAAAGGAAGTGTGGAGAAGAAGATGCAATGGGGTTTTTGGGGGGGAGGAAGCAGTTGTGTTTTCTCCTCTGCTCTCATCTGCTCTCCGTGACAGGACGTGGGAGTGGTGGAGCGGGGTGGTAGCATGGTGGGGCTGTGTTTTTAGTTACGTGGCAACTGCAGAGACGTTCTGTTATGAGCAGGTTATCTTAGTGTGTTGGAAATCTGGAACGTTGTGGCCTCTTTTTTCGTGACAAGTTCAGGTATGCACGCAACTGTCAGAAAATGTGATTATTGTGTTTTCGGTGAAATTTCATAGTAACTGCACTTCTTCACTATCACGACAGGACTGCCTATGTCCACAAAGTGTACTGCATGTATGTGAAATTTATTCTTCATATACTGTATTATATCAGATCAGGATTCATAGAGATGTATGCACATTACTTTTTTGATGGAGTTCTTTCTTATTTTCTCTTTTTTATATGTGATGGTGATGCAGCTTTTGTGTGGATGGAGGGTAGTGTGGATAGGGGTATCGGACTGTTTTGCTTAACTAACAGGGTTGCATTCTTCATTTTAGCCCTACTGCAATGCAGTAGAAAGAGAACTGCATTCAGAAAAAACAATACTTCGTGCTTCCAAGTGTCGAACTGCATTGTTTTAGGTCGCGGACTGCATTTGTACATTGACTTCGGGCTTCCTACATTTTATTTATTAGAGCATACTGTAGTTTCTGGCAGTGCCCACACACATTTTTTTTGTTATTCATTTAAAAAATGTTTCTCATTTTCTATGAAGTTTTATTTTTGTACTTATTGTTTTTAGTGGGCCGTGTTATTTTAACTACTCTAGCGTGTTGGGCCTGTGTTTGGGGAGTGAAGACGTATTCGGCCCAAGTCGGCCTGCCAAGACGTTCGGTCTCTTGCATACCGTGTGTATGCCCCAATGTTTAGTCCCACCTCGCCCATGGAGGGCGCCCGACCTGTTTATAAGCGTACCAAGGGCAAAGCAGGTCGAACTCCTCGATTACTTATTTCTCGCTTATACACGGTGCTCGCTGTTGCTCATCCTCTCTCGACTGTGGGCCCATGTGTGCCCGGCCCCATGCATCGTGGGTTTCTGAACGATTCGCCCATCGTATGCGTGAGACCTACTACGAGATCGGGTCACGGTTGCACCTAGGTGGTCAATTTTTTTAATATTTTCTCTCTTAGGTATTTTTTCCAATGTAGGAGTGTGCACTGCTTAGTAAATCATCTTGCACTTCATTCATCAGGATTCTGTACAGCATGTGCACACATTCCACACTACATATTTTTGCACTACATTTTTGTGCACTACATGTTGGTCGCATTTTTATTTATTCTTTTTGCTCTTACGTATCCTTTTTCTAGTGTACGGGTGTGCACTGCTTAGTTGGCTCTGTGTGCACTGCATTCGTCATGGTTTTGTGCTGCAGGTGTACACATTTTGCACTGCATGCATCCTTTTTTGTGCCAAAGTTGTGACTGCTTGTACCAACGCTGCGAACTGCATGAATTGCATTTAAGGACTGCATCAGGTCCACGCGAAAGTGCTTCTCTTGTGCTTCATTTTGAGCATGTACTGCACTTCATGCACACATATTGTGAACTGTCTGGTATTACTTTGGAGAATTGCATTCACTTATATTTAGAATGGTCTGCGGATTATAATTTTTTAGAAATATAAATATTTAATGATCTGCGGTTAGTTCGTGGGAAGTGCTGCAGTCAAAGTACACCTTTTTGGGTCCTTTTTCTTTGGTAACATAAGCCTTCATTGATTGGCCTTCATTCTTGGTATTAACTCCCATTTAATTTTCAGTTTTGACCTTTTTGCATTCCTCTTCTATAAATGTAGGCCAACTTCTACCCTTCCTTTGCAGTTCATTTCTCCCCTAGTCGCAACTTCTCTTCTTTCTCCAGCCTCTCTTCATTTTTTTTCATTTTCTAGGTTCTTGTTGCGATGGCTCCAGGCCCCTGCATGAAGCTCTCCTGCTGCGACCATGGTTGTGGTGTGCCAACGCACTACGATTTATCAGCTTGCTCGCAGGCCCGTCGTGCTCATCGTGGGGGCAATGTCTTATGCCGAGCTGGGCGAGTGGAGCAGCTTGCATATTGCACAGTATTCATAGAAGGATTGGATATGGGCCACATCAACGATGTTGCGTTCTATTCCGCCCTGCTTCGTCGTTGCCTTGCCCGCATAAGTCCTTTTGTCCATCAGCTTACGCCAACAGACGTGGAGACTCACTACAAGATGGTATTTTTCGCTTGATCTGATTTTTTCTTTGTGTTTCTTTTTTTTTGCATGGTTATAATATGTGAACTGCTTAGATATTAGATGAGCACTACTAGTTTCCACAATTTTCCCCGCTTGTACGGAGTGTACTACATGCAGCTAGTCTCAAGAACTGCATGATAGTTAGAAGTGTGCTGCATGTTTGCAAGTTCCGTACTGCATATTAGATTGCGTTTTATCGGTACTGCTTGTCGGGCTATTGTGCACTTCATCTAGCTCGTGTCTGTATTGTGTGTAGGTTTTTACTGCTCTGTGCAAAGTATGAGAAATGTATTGCTAGTATCGTCGCCAAACAGTTTTATTATTTTAAAATGGTTATTATTGTATTTCCTTGTTCATGATAATTGTCTATTGTTCATGCTATAATTGTATTAACTGGAAACCGTAATACATGTGTGAATACATAGACCACAACATGTCCCTACTAAGCCTCTAGTTGACTAGCTCGTTGATCAATAGATGGTTATGGTTTCCTGGCCATGGACATTGGATGTCATTGATATCGGATCACATCATTAGGAGAATGATGTGAAGGACAAAACCCAATCCTAAGCATAGCACAAGATCGTGTAGTTCGTTTTCTAAGAGTTTTTCTAATGTCAAGTATCATTTCCTTAGACCCTGAGATTGTGCAACTCCCGGATACTGTAGGAATGCTTTGGGTGTACCAAATGTCACAATGTAACTGGGTGGCTATAAAGGTGCACTACAGGTATCTCCAAAAGTGCATGTTGGGTTGGCACGAATCGAGACTGGGATTTGTCACTTCGTATGAGGAGAGGTATCTCTGGGCCCACTCGGTAATGCATCATCATAATGAGCTCAATGTGACTAATGAGTTAGCCATGGTATCATGCGTTACGGAACGAGTAAAGAGACTTGCCGGTAACGAGATTGAACAAGGTATTCGGATACCGACGATCGAATCTCGGGCAAGTAACATACCGGTGGACAAAGGGAATTGTATACGGGATTGATTGAATCCCCGACATCGTGGTTCATCCGATGAGATCATCATGAAACATGTGGGAGCCAACATGGGTATCCATATCCCACTATTGGTTATTGGCCGGAGAACGTCTCGGTCATGTCTACATGGTTCCCGAACCCATAGGGTCTACACACTTAAGGTTCGGTGACGCTAGAGTTGTTATGGGAAATAGTATGTGCTTATAGAAGGTTGTTCGGAGTCCCAGATGAGATCCCGGACGTGACGAGGAACTCCGGAATGGTCCGGAGGTGAAGATCGATATATTGGACGAAGGGTATTGGAGTCCGTAATTGTTCTCGGATTACTGGGTGACGACCAGCGTGATCGAAAGGTGTTTCGGAGGCCCCGGCAAGCGTTGGGGGGCCTTATGGGCCAAGAGGAAGGGGCACACCAGCCCACTAAGGGGCTGTGCGCCCCTCCCAACCCCTATCACGTAACCTGGAGAGGTGGGGCGCCTCCTCTAGGGCAGCCGCCCCTCCCGGCTAGGGGGGCAAGTTTCCTAGGGGTGGGGCGCCCAAACCCATCTAGGGTTTCCCCTGTGGCCGCCGCCCCTCCCCTAGGGAACCCTAGGGCGCCTCCTCCACCCCCTTCCCCCTATATATAGTGAGGGAGAGAGAGGGCAGCCGCAACCCTTCCCTGGCGCAGCCCCTCCCTCCTCCAACTCTTCCTTCTCCTCCGTAGAGCTTGGCGAAGCCCTACTGGAATATCACAAGCTCCACCACCACGCCGTCGTGCTGCCAGAGTTCTCCCTCAGCTTCTCCTCTACCCTTGCTGGATCAAGAAGGAGGAGACGTCCCCCGGCTGTACGTGTGTTGAGCGCGGAGGCGCCGTTCGTTCGACGTTAGATCGGATCTTCCGCGATTTGAATCGCCGCGAGTACGACTCCATCAACCGTGTTCTTGTAATGCTTCCGCTTAGCGATCTTCAAGGGTATGAAGATGCACTCCCTCTCTCTCGTTGCTAGCATCTCCTAGATTGATCTTGGTGACACGTAGGAAAATTTTCAATTATTACTACGTTCCCCAACAGTGGCATCACGAGCTAGGTCTATGCGTAGATTCTATGCACGAGTAGAACACAAAGTAGTTGTGGGCGCTAATTTGTTCAATTTGCTTACCATTACTAGTCTTATCTTGATTCGGCGGCATTGTGGGATGAAGCGGCGCAGACCGACCTTATATGTACTCTTACGTGAGACAGGTTCCACTGACTGACATGCACTTGATGCATAAGGTGGCTAGCAGGTGTCTGTCTCTCCCACTTTAGTCGGATCGGATTCGATTAAGAGGGTCCTTATGTAGGGTAAATATCTATTGGCATATCACTGTTGTGTCTTTTGCGTAGGTAAGAAACGTTCTTGCTAGAAACTCATAGCAGCCACGTAAAACATGCAACAACAATTAGAGGACGTCTAACTTGTTTTTGTAGGGTATGCTATGTGATGTGATATGGCCAAAAGGATGTGATGAATTATATATATGTGATGTATGAGATTGATCATGTTCTTGTAATAGGAATCACGACTTGCATGTCAATCAGTATGACAACCGGCAGGAGCCATAGGAGTTGTCTTAATTTATTGTATGACATGTGTGTCAATGAAAAACGCCATGTAATTACTTTACTTTATTGCTAACCGTTAGCCATAGTAGTATAAGTAATAGTTGGCGAGACAACTTCATGAAGACACGATGATGGAGATCATGATGATGGAGATCATGGTGTCATGCCGGTGACGAAGGTGATCATGCCGCGCCTCGAAGATGGAGATCAAAGGCGCAAGATGATATTGGCCATATCATGTCACTTTATGATTTGCATGTGATGTTTATCATGTTTACATCCTATTTGCTTAGAACGACGGTAGCATAAATAAGATGATCCCTCACTAAAATTTCAAGAGATGTGTTCCCCCTAATCGTGCACCGCTATGCGAAGGTTCGTTGTTTTGAAGCACCACGTGATGATCGCGTGTGATAGATTCTAACGTTCGCATACAATGGGTGTAAGCCAGATTTACACGCGAAACACTTAGGTTGACTTGACGAGCCTAGCATGTACGCATATGGCCTCGAACACAAGAGACCGAAAGGTCGAACATGAGTCGTATAGTAGATACGATCAACATGAATATGTTCACCTATGATGACTAGTCCGTCTCACATGATGATCGGACACGGCCTAGTTGACTGGATCATGTATCACTTAGATGACTAGAGGGATGTCTATCTAAGTGGGAGTTCATTAAATAATCAGATGAACTTAATTATCATGAACATAGTCAAAAGGTCTTTGCAAATTATGTCGTAGCTTACGCTTTAGTTCTACTGTTTAAGATATGTTCCTAGAGAAAATTTAGTTGAAAGTTTATAGTAGAAATTATGCAGACTGGGTCCATAAACTGAGGACTATCCTCATTGCTGCGCAGAAGGCTTGTGTCCTTAATGCACCGCTCGCTGTGCTGAACCTCGAGAGTCGTTTGTGGATATTGCGAATCATCTGACATACACGTTTTGATGACTATGTGATAGTTCAGTGTGTAATGCTAATGGTTTAGAATTGTGGCACCAAAGACGGTTTTGAAATGTCGCAGAACATATGAGATGTTCCAAAGACTGAAATTGGGATTTCAGACTAGTGCCCACGTCAAGAGGTATGAGACCTCTGACAAGTTTCTTAAGCCTACAAACTAAGGGAGAAAAGCTCAATCATTGAGCATGTGCTCAGATTGTCTGAGTACTACAATCGCTTGAATCGAGTGGGAGTTAATCTTTCAGATGAGATAGTGATGGTTCTCCATAGTCACTGCCACCAAGCTATTAGAGTTTCGTGATGAACTATAACATACCAGCGATAGACATGATGATCCTTGAGCAATTCGCAATGTTTGACACCGCGAAAGTAGAAATCAAGTAGGAGCATCAATTATTGATGGTTAGTAAAACCACTAGTTTCAAGAAGGGCAAGGGAAAGAAGGGATACTTCATGAAACGGCAAATCAGATTCTTTGCTCTAGTGAAGAAACCCAAGGTTGAACCCAAACCCGAGACTAAGTGCTTCTATAATGAGGGGAACGGTCACTGAAGCAGAACTACCCTAGATACTTGGTAGATGAGAAGGCTGGCAAGGTTGACGGAAGTACTTTGAATATACGTTATATTATTGTGTACTTTACTAGTACTCCTAGTAGCACCGGGTAATAAATACCGGTTCGGTTGCTAAGTGTTAGTAACTCGAAATAAAAGGCTACGGAGACTAGCTAAAGGTGAGATGACGATATGTGTTCGAAGTGTTTCCAATGTTTATGTGATCAAACATCGCATGCTCCCTCTACCATCGGGATTGGTGTTAAACCTAAATAACTGTTATTTGGTGTTTGCGTTGAGCATAGACATGATTGGATTATGTTTATCGCAATATTGTTATTCATTTAAGGAGAATAATGGTTACTCTGTTTATTTGAATAATACCTTCAATGGTCTTGCACCTAAAATGAATGGTTTATTGAATCTCGATCGTAGTGATACACATGTTCATGCCAAAAGATATAAGATAGTAATGATAGTAACACATACTTGTGGCACTGCCATTTGAGTCATATTGGTATAAAACGCATGAAGAAGCTCCATGTTGATGGATCTTTGGACTCACTCGTTTTTGAAAATATTGAGACATGTGAACCATGTCTATTGGTATATATGCATGAAGAAACTCCATACAGATGGATCGTTTGGACTCACTTGATTTTGAATCACTTGAGACATGCAAATCATACCACATGGGCAAGATGACCGACAGGCCTCGCTTTTCAAAGAAGATGGAACAAGAAAGCAACTTGTTGGAAGAAATACATTTTGATGTGTGCAGTCCAATGAGTCTTTGAGAACGCTTGATGGATATCGTTATGTTCTTACTTCACAGATGATTTGAGTAGATGCTAAGTATATTTACTTGATGAAACACAAGTCTGAATTATTGAAAGGTTTAAGTAATTTTAGAGTGAAGTTGAAGATCGTCGTGACAAGAGGATAAAATGTCTATGATATGATCCCTATCTGAGTTACGAGTTTGGCACACAATTAACACATTGTGGAAATTGTTTCACAACTAATACCGCCTGGAACACCATAGTGTGATGGTGTGTCCGAACATCATAACTGCACCCTATTGGATATGGTGCATACCATGATGTCTCTTATCGAATTACCACTATCGTTTATGGGTTAGGCATTAGAGAGAACCGCATTCACTTTAAATAGGGCACCACACAGTTCCATTGAGACGACACCATATGAACTATGGTTTAGAGAAACCTAAGCTGTCATTTCTTAAAAGTTTGGGGCTGTGACGCTTATGTGAAAAAGTTTCAGGCTGATAAGCTCAAACCCAAAGCGGATAAATGCATCTTCATAGAATACCCAAAATAGTTGGGTATACCGCCTATTTCAGATCCGGAAGCAAAAGTGCTTGTTTCTAGAAACGGGTGCTTTCTCGAGGAAAAGTTTCTCTCGAAGGAATTGAGTGGTAGGATGGTGGAGACTTGATGAGGTTATTGAACCGTCACTTCAACTAGTGTGTAGCAGGGAGCACGTGAAGTTGTTCCCTGTGGCACCTACACCAATTGAAGTGGAAGCTTATGATAGTGATCATGAAACTTCGGATCAAGTCACTACCAAACCTCGTAGGTCGACAAGGATGCGTACTACTTCAGAGTGGTACGTAATCCTGTCTTGGAAGTCATGTTGCTAGACAACAATGAACCTATGAGCTATGGAGAAGCGATGGTGGGCCCGGATTCCGACGAATGGCTCGAGGCCATAAAACCCGAGAGAGGATCCATGTATAAAACAAATTATAGACTTTGGAAGAACTACTTGATGGTCGTAAGGCTGTTGGGTGCAGATGGATATTAAAAGGAAGACGGACAATGATGGTAAGTGTCACCATTAAGAAAGCTCGACTTGTCGTTAAGATGTTTTCCGACAAGTTCAAGGAGTTGACTACGATGAGACTTTCTCACTCGTAGGGATGATAAGAGTCTGTTGGAATTATATTAGCAATTACTGCATTATTTATGAAATCTTGCAGATAGGATGTCAAAACATTGTTTCCTCGATGATTTTCTTGAGGAAAGGTCGTATGTGATACAACCCGTAAGGTTTTGTCAATCCCGAAAGATGCTAACAAGTATGCAAAGCTCCAAAGAATCCTTCTAAGGACCGGAGTAAGCATTTCGTAGTTGGAATGTACGCTTTGATGAGATGATCAAAGATTTTGGGTTTATACAAAGTTTATGAGAAACTTGTATTTCCAAAGAAGTGAGTGGGAGCACTATAGAATTTTTGATGAGTATATGTTGTTAACATATTGTTGATCGTAAATGATGTAGAATTTCTGGAAAGCATACTGAGGTTATTTGAAAAGTGTTTTTCAATAGAAAACCTGGATTAAGCTACTTGAACATTGAGCATCAAGATCTATAAGGATAGATCAAAAACGCTTAATAGTACTTTCAAATGAATACATACCATGACAAGATTTTGAAGGAGTTCAAAATAGATCAGCAAAGAAGGAATTCTTGGTTGTGTTACAAGGTGTGACTATTGAGTAAGACTCAAGACCTGACCACGGCAGAAGAGAGAGAAAGGACGAAGGCCGTCCCCTAGGCTTTAGACGTAGGCTCTACAGTATGCTATGTTGTGTACCACACCTGAACTGTGCCTTGCCAAGAGTCAGTCAAGGGGTACAAGAGTGATCCAGGAATGGATCACATGACAGCGGTCGAACTTATCCTTAGTAACTAGTGCACTAAGGAATTTTCTCGATTATGGAGGTGGTAAAAGAGTTCGTCGTAAAGGGTTACATCGATGCAAACTTTGACACTAATCGGGATGACTCTGAGTAGTAAACCGGATTCGTATAGTAGAGAAGTTATTTGGAATAGCCCCAAGTAGCGCGTGGTATATGCATCTACAAGATGACATAGAGATTTGTAAAGCACACACGGATCTGAAAGGTTCAGACCCGTTGACTAATAACCTCTCTCACAAGCGAGATATTAACAAACCCCATTGGTGTTGGATTCATTGCAATCACATAATGATGTGAACTAGATTATTGACTCTAGTGCAAGTGGGAGACTGTTGGAAATATGCCCTAGAGGCAATAATAAAATGGTTATTATTGTATTTCCTTGTTCATGATAATTGTCTATTGTTCATGCTATAATTGTATTAACTGGAAACCGTAATACATGTGTGAATACATAGACCACAACATGTCCCTAGTAAGCCTCTAGTTGACTAGCTCATTGATCAATAGATGGTTATGGTTTCACGACCTTGGACATTGGATGTCATTGATAACGGGATCACATCATTAGGAGAATGATGTGATGGACAAGACCCAATCCTAAGCATAGCACAAGATCGTGTAGTTCGTTTGCTAAGAGCTTTTCTAATGTCAAGTATCATTTCCTTAGACCATGAGATTGTGCAACTCCCGGATACCGTAGGAATGCTTTGGGTGTACCAAACGTCACAACGTAACTGGGTGGCTATAAAGGTGCACTACAGGTATCTCCGAAAGTGCATGTTGGGTTGGCACGAATCGAGACTGGGATTTGTCACTTCATATGACGGAGAGGTATCTCTGGGCCCACTCGGTAATGCATCATCATAATGAGCTCAATGTGACTAATGAGTTAGCCACGGGATCATGCGTTACGGAACGAGTAAAGAGACTTGCCGGTAATGAGATTGAACAAGGTATTGGGATACCGACGATCGAATCTCGGGCAAGTAACATACCGGTGGACAAAGGGAATTGTGTACGGGATTGATTGAATCCCCGACATCGTGGTTCATCCGATGAGATCATCGTGAAACATGTGGGAGCCAACATGGGTATCCAGATCCCTCTGTTGGTTATTGGCCGGAGAACGTCTCGGTCATGTCTACATGGTTCCCGAACCCGTAGGGTCTACACACTTAAGGTTCGGTGACGCTAGAGTTGTTATGGGAAATAGTATGTGGTTATCGAAAGTTGTTCGGAGTCCCGGATGATATCCCGGACGTGACGAGGAACTCCGGAATGGTCCAGAGGTGAAGATCGATATATTTGACGAAGGGTATTGGAGTCTGTAATTGTTCTGGGATTACTGGGTGACGACCAGCATGATCGAAAGGTGTTTCGGAGGCCCCGACAAGCGTTGGGGGGCCTAATGGGCCAAGAGGAAGGGGCACACCAACCCACTAAGGGGCTGTGCGCCCCTCCCAACCCCTATCACGTAACCTGGAGAGGTGGGGCGCCTCCTCTAGGGCAGCCGCCTCCCGGCTAGGGGCAAGTTTCCTAGGGTGGGGCGCCCAAACCCATCTAGGGTTTCCCACGTGGCCGCCGCCTCCCCTAGGGAACCCTAGGATGCCTCCTCCACCCCCCCTTCCCCTATATATAGTGAGGAGAGAGAGGACAGCCAACCCTTCCTCGGCGCAGCCCTCCCTCCTCCAACTCTTCCTTCTCCTCCGTGAGAGCTTGGCGGCCCCTTTGGAATATCACAAGCTCCACCACCACGCCGTGCTGCCGGAGTTCTCCTCAACTTCTCCTCTCCCCTTGCTGGATCAAGAAGGAGGAGACATCCCCGGGGTCGTGTGTTGAGCGGAGGCGCCTGCTCGCTCGACGTTAGATCGGATCTTCCATGATTTGAATCGCCATGAGTACGACTCCATCAACCATGTTCTTGTAATGCTTCCGCTTAGCGATCTTCAAGGGTATGAAGATGCACTCCCTCTCTCGTTGCTAGCATCTCCTAGATTGATCTTGGTGACACGTAGGAAAATTTTGAAGTATTACTACGTTCCCCAACAGTGGCATCACGAGCTAGGTCTATGCGTAGATTCTATGCACGAGTAGAACACAAAGTAGTTGTGGGCGCTAATTTGTTAAATTTGCTTACCGTTACTAGTCTTATCTTGATTCGGCGGCATTGTGGGATGAAGCGGCCCGGACCGACCTTACACGTACTCTTACGTGAGACAGGTTCCACTGACTGACATGCACTTGATGCATAAGGTGGCTAGCAGGTGTCGGTCTCTCCCACTTTAGTCGGATCGGATTCGATGAAGAGGGTCCTTATGTCGGGTAAGTATCTATTGGCATATCACCGTTGTGTCTTTTGCGTAGGTAAGAAACGTTCTTGCTAGAAACCCATAGCAGCCACGTAAAACATGCAACAACAATTAGAGGACGTCTAACTTGTTTTTGTAGGGTATGCTATGTGATGTGATATGGCCAAAAGGATGTGATGAATTATATATATGTGATGTATGAGATTGATCATGTTCTTGTAATAGGAATCACGACTTGCATGTCGATGAGTATGACAACCGGCAGGAGCCATAGGAGTTGTCTTAATTTATTGTATGACATGTGTGTCAATGAAAAACGCCATGTAATTACTTTACTTTATTGCTAACCGTTAGCCATAGTAGTAGAAGTAATAGTTGGCGAGACAACTTCATGAAGACACGATGATGGAGATCATGATGATGGAGATCATGGTGTCATGTCGGTGACGAAGGTGATCATGCCGCGCCTCAAAGATGAAGATCAAAGGCTAAGATGATATTGGCCATATCATGTCACTTTATGATTTGCATGTGATGTTTATCATGTTTACATCCTATTTGCTTAGAGCAGCGGTAGCATAAGTAAGATGATCCTCACTAAAATTTCAAGAGATGTGTTCCCCTAATCGTGCACCGTTCAAGCTAAGGTTCATTGTTTTGAAGCACCACGTGATGATCGCGTGTGATAGATTCTAACGTTCGCATACAACGGGTGTAAGCCAGATTTACACATGCAAAACACTTAGGTTGACTTGACGAGCCTAGCATGTACAGACATGGCCTCGGAACACAAGAGACCGAAAGGTCGAACATGAGTCGTATAGTAGATACGATCAACATGAATATGTTCACCTATGATGACTAGTCCGTCTCACATGATGATCGGACACGGCCTAGTTGACTCGGATCATGTATCACTTAGATGACTAGAGGGATGTCTATCTAAGTGGGAGTTCATTAAATAATCAGATGAACTTAATTATCATGAACATAGTCAAAAGGTCTTTGCAAATTATGTCGTAGTTTGCACTTTAGTTCTACTGCTTAAGATATGTTCCTAGAGAAAATTTAGTTGAAAGTTGATAGTAGCAATTATGCATCGGGTCCATAAACTGAGGATTATCCTCATTGCTGTGCAGAAGGCTTATGTCCTTAATGCACCGCTCGCTGTGCTGAACCTCGAGAGTCGTCTGTGGATGTTGCGAATCATCTGACATACACGTTTTGATGACTATGTGATAGTTCAGTGTGTTATATAAACTAGGGCCTGGCTAGTTGATAGATCATATACAACAATCATACCAAAGGCTAGCTTCTAGGGTTTAGCCTCTACGATCTCGTGGTAGATCAACTCTTCTACTACTCATATCATCAAGATCAATCAAGCAGGAAGTAGGGTATTACCTCCATCGAGAGGGCCCGAACTCGGTAAACATCGTGTCCCCGCCTCCTGTTACTATCCGCCTTTAGACGCAGTTCGGGACCCCCTACCCCAGATCCGCCGGTTTTGACACCGACATTGGTGCTTTCATTGAGAGCTCCGTGTGTTCGCAAAGGTCGATGGCTCGCTTGCGGATCAATCACGACTTGACATCTTCGCTACCAGCTGACCGGGTCACCTTGATTCGACCAAGGACTGCACCCTACCTACGATCGTCATTTTGGATGAGGGCCTTCATCAACATCAGCTCCGATCTCTATCAAGATCATGGAGGAATAATCCAGGGAGCCCGGGGGCTCAATGTCAACATTGCCCTCGGGCGACCGTACTGTTTTTCTGGACAGCGAACTTGTGTCCGCCACCACCGCCTCCTCAAGTGTCATTTTAACGATTGCTTCGGTGGAATTGTGCGGAATTGAGCCTACAACAACCCTGGAAAATTTGTCGACTTCCGATGGAGGAATCTCTCGCAATCCGCGATATACCGGAGCCCTGTCAAATCTGGACAAGAATCTGGACGAGTTTAGGGTGTGGTGTCCAGCTTCTAGCTCGGACGTCCTTTGGAAGATCCAACCGTTGATCAGCTGCGGAATTCCTATATCTACCACCCCTCAAAATTTCAGCTCGATCCGACCGTCCAAACTCCGGGAACCTTCCGGTTAGTGCATCATTTTTCGGATCTGTTTTCTCTGTGAAACGAATCCGACCAGCGTTCGTCTTTTTATGAACGAGATTTGGACATCCTTTTTGAAGGAAGTTTTGTATGGGGTATTGTGTTTTGTTCCCAAAACATCCCACTAACTTTAAAATCTTTTGAACATGATCTTCAACATCATGTCGGTGTCAAACCAGTCCGCAATATTGCTCACTGCCGCCGACCGCCGCTTAGACACGTCGTCACTTTGTTGAGCCGAGCTCAACTTCTTCGGATCATCATCTCGGCAAGCCGAACAAGAGTTCGGCATCGCAGCGATAAATCATCACCAACATCGCCGCCCCACGGATTACACCGGCGGGCACACCGCATCGCCGCGACGGTCACTTCATCAAGCCGGCATTGACCACGTCACGACCTGCATCGGCAGGGCCGCACTGTTGCTCCTTCAAGCCGGTGTCCATCACGCTGACCTACTTCAACTCATCGGCTGACATCGAGGCTTCGACATCTCGGCTGGACCGGGGGCTTCGCCATCTCTTCATCAACCTATACTCCGGAGACTTCGGCGTCACTAGCCGACCAGCTCCGTCACGTTAGCTGGACCGAGGGCTTTGCCTTGGCGAGCCAACCTTTGCCAGCATCGCCGTGTCGTCGCTTTACCGCCCATCAGGCAATGGGTGTGTGGATCGAGTCCCAATTTTCGGATTGTACAACAAATAAACCAGGTGCTATTAATCCTAGTATTTTTTTGCTTGTTTGGGTTCATTTTTTCCAAGGAATTATTACTCTGGTTTGTCCATCATATGTACATAGGTCTATCAAATGGTGGCCGCATTAACGACGATCGCATGGTGGTTTGGTCAGTTTCCATACATAGTACGGAGAACGCCGCATCCGGAACTCGGACTGACCTGTGAATTCAGGCTTTGTCACGCCTTTACCGCATCACGCCGACGCCCTGCATCGACATCGACTTCGGCGCCAGGCCATATTTCTTTTATTACTCACTTTGCATAAATTATTAATTATGCAACGATTTTTTATTATCATTACTATTATCTCTGGTTTGCACTATTTTTTGTGCACAGGAAAATGATCCGGGTTGGGAAGTATCGTCAACTCGGCGTACTGACATACCCCGTCACCTCGGTTGGACGGGGGGCTTCGTCAACACTTCATTACCCCATGCCGGGGACTTCGGCATCACTCTGCCGGCCTGCATTGACCGTGCTATGTCACCACTTCGGAGTACCGAGTTCTTTGCTCCGCCACCTCGGGACCGGCTTGGGGGATGGAACCTTGTCCCGCATCAAGCTCGGACCGCATCATCAATACCGAACACATTAACCAGCTAAGTTGCCTTCATGCTCAAAGTTTTAAATTTTTAACTTGTGTTCGGTTCGACCAAGCATTATAATTTTTTGGAAAAAAGTTGCTTGTAAAAAATTTCCTTGTCCAAACTTTGTTTGTGACGCACAAATTCAAATACCCAGTTCACTTGGGGGCTTCCTTCATGAAGCCTTTCCTCTTGCATATGATTATACTTGTACGGCTTCGTTCCTTGTTCATGTATTACGCCACAATATGCACCATATTGACTTAAGCGATTTGCAAGCTGGGTTGCCTCGCTCACCTGTTTACCCCTCGCTCCCGATTGTTCGGCTAGGGAGTAAAGGGAGCACCTCTGCGATTGTCACGATCGGGTCATCCGAGCTGGACCTCGATGGTGAATCCAAAGCTAGTGCTCTTATTGTTTTCAATTATGGTCGGCACACAACGGAACTCATGAGTACAAAATCTATTGCACAAGTCTCATAGTAACAATGAGCACCGAAGAAAGGTATCGGTGGGGGTACTATTTTCTTCGAAGATGCTTCTTACACCTTCGTCAGTAATATAGCATAAGTTCCCTGAGCACGCTTTGTCTATTACAGCCTTATGGCCTGATTTCCTGGTTATTGGAAACACCGTCGATATTCTCGACAGGTGGAGTACATAACACTTTTCGGTCCTTGACCGAAGAGGGAGAAGCCGACGGTCCGTTAAGACGCGTTTAAAGTTCGGGTGAACATAGATATGATATAAGTACTTCGGTACATACAATCACTCTTTTACCCAAGTCACTTGGAGGCTCTTAAGTTTATTTGAGCCGTTTTATAATAAGTGTTTTTCTTCTTAGTCGTTGCAAAGTTATTATTATTATTATTATTATTACTATTTATCACTCCTTTTTTCGACACGAGCGTGTGGTCACTAGCCAGGGAGCCTAATCTCTCTCTCAAAACCGCTACAGTTTAGTTTGCTAAACTGGCCTAATGAGAAGTACTCCGCCTTCGGGATAGGAGGTTGAAGCCATAGGCTGACCCGCTTGAAGTCTTGAGATAGGATGTGTCATGTTAAAGCACGGCAGAAGCACTTTTTTTTAAAGTCCAATTTTCGGATTGGCACCGAACACTTGATCTAGTTCTACATTAAACTTTTGAATAAGTTTTTTGGCTTTTCGAGCCTATGGCACTTATAAACTATTTGTGCGTTTCAAAGATTAGTCTCGCAAAGGCAACGCCGACACCTTTAGGGATTCACCAAAAACATTCTTGGATATTGCTATATATGCATCGGTTTGAATTGTGTCTTCGGGTCAATAGTTGGGTTGCGGCTCTGTGCTTGCCTCCTACGTTCCGCTTTGTTGTTGGCTAGGTGTGCAAAGGGAGAACCATTGCGATTGTGCTTCCAGCTCGCATGGTCAAGCACCTCGGTGGAGAAAGTCGAAATCGACCGTCACAATAGGCGTAAACTGGTCAGCGATCCGATGACTATGTTAAATGACGGGTCGTTCATAACATTAGCCGAAGTGTTTACGGCTTGACCTCGGATGTCGCCGAACAGTAACCGGGGGCTCATAGCTAGTTTCCCCAGTTTAAAGCTCATATGACTAAGTGAAAGTTATAAAGCCCGCCTATCTTATTGCTTCGTTTCTGCTAACACAACCGCCTCCGGGCACCGAGACATCGGCTAAGGGTTGTTTTGTTAGTGCGGAAACACCCTGCGTAGTATCTACCAAGGGGTAGAAGCCGACGATGGGCCACTTTCAACTGATAAACGGTCACAATGGAGTCAAAATAATGATGTAAAGTACTTGGATACATAGAATCATTACACATAATCTGTGATTTTACTCTGGATATCGATCCTTAATTCGGCCACCCGTGCCCACATTAAGGCTCGGGGGCTACTGGGCTTTGTGCTCATTATTTATAAATATTAAAGGGGCACATCGATCCCCTGATTTGGTGTTGCCACCCGACCCGGTGTCTCGGGGCTCTTGCATTGCTTATTCAATGCAGAGAATTCAAAGTGCTCAATGTTCGGCTTGACCTAACTATGACACGCTGTCTTCTGGACAATAATAGGTACCATATGGACCTATCCCAGATCAAGCTAGTATATTGCGGCAACTTCTCACGACCCTCTCTCGGGGCCCGCTCACGATCACTATTATCTCTAATATATTACACTGCGTTTTTATTCCTATGTATGTCAGCCGAGCTAGGAGTTGATCCTCGCAGATTTCACAAGACCGGCCCGAGTCTCGTGGCTACTGGAACAGCGGTTTCATGTTTTCCTTCGTGTGCATCTCGGTTTTAGACCGATACACACCTTGAGGGCTACCGGATATACATATATCGCTATATACCTCGGTAGAGAATAAACCGCACTGTGTAAAAATATTCACAAAAAATCAGCCCACTATCGGGGTGGTGCACCACCGTATGTCCCAAGATAAAGCTCGGGCGCTAGCGGCTAGCTCCATAGAGGGCATTTCCGGCATTAAGCTCGGTAAACTCCTTCAACTTTGTTTGGACCAAGATGATCTATGACATCTTGGATATAGTCCGGCGTTGGAGCTTGGACACAGTCCGGCGTTGGAGCTCGGATACATTTCGGCGTTGGATCTCGGAAGCAGTCCGGCATTGGTGCTCGGCTGCAAAAGATACCTCGAATGCAGTCCGGCATTGGGGTTTCAACGCAAGAGGACACTGCCGCCCGGGAGCAACTTCAAACCCGAGGTGTGGCATAAAAATAACAAGGCATTGATAAAGGCCGGAAACTTAAAGGGGCTCCTCGGATACCCGATGTGTAAACTCGTCGGATGCACTTCGGCGATCCTCAAGATCGAAGATGAGAAGATTTGTTGAACTAGTTTTCAAGACCGACGACCGAAGATGAAGAACAGTTCAGAAGAATCGAGGAGCGTTCCTAACTTGAAGACCGGTTCGGGGGACTCTTGACAAAGGTCCCGGACTAGGGGGTACTCACCACGTCATCTCCCGATCCGTTAGATTGGGCCGAGGACCCCATGGCCGTATACTCATGGGCCAGTCCGGACAGCTACCGACACGAGGAAGATTCCACAAGACTTGGTGATCAAGACAAGGACTCCTCCCACAGCCGGGCGTATTCGGCTAGGACTCTTGTTATCCTAGGCCTCGGTGCATTATATAAACCAGGCCGAGGCTAGTCGATAGATCATATACAACAATCATACCATAGCCTAGCTTCTAGGGTTTAGCCTCTACGATCTCGTGGTAGATCAACTCTTGTACTACTCATATCATCAAGATCAATCAAGCAGGAAGTAGGGTATTACATCCATCGAGAGGGCCCGAACCTGGGTAAACATCGTGTCCCCTGCCTCCTCTTACCATCCGCCTTAGACGCACAGTTCGGGAACCCCTACCCGAGATCCGCCGGTTTTGACACCGACAATATGCATCATCAAATGTAATCTCGAATACATCGTCTCGAATATTATCAAATAATATAACCTCGAATACATCATCTCAAATATTATCGAGTATAATCTCGAATACATCATCTCGAATATTATCGACTATAATCTCGAATACATCTCGAATATTATCATATATATAACATCACTAGCTAATACTAGCAGATTCGGGGCTCCGCAGACCCAAGAAAGATTCGAACTCTGGGGTGCGTGCGAAGAACTCAATCCCCCTAGCCTACCAACTCGTCGCTCTCACGGCCTAGCTCGATGAACAGGAAAGGAAAGAGACACGGCGGTTTACCCAGGTTCGGGCCACCTTGCGGTGTAAGATCCTACTCCTGCTTTGTGGTCGATTAGCCTCGAGTTGGGCTGAGGATGAACTGGTACAGAGGAAGAACCGCCTCAAGAGGTCTGTTCTTCTGTTGGTGTGAGCTTGCGAGGGTTTGGATGGCTTGATTGATCCGTCCCCCTCTATGGTGGTGGCTAACCTATATTTATAGTGGCCTGGGTCCTCTTCCCCCAAAATGAAGGCGGGAAGGGATCCCACAACGTCCAATTTTGAAGGGAGACAAATGGTACACCTTATCCTGACGAAAGGTGGTCTTTGCCTGCAAAGCTTCTGGTTGACATTGTGGTGGGCTCAGCGATGACCTCCGCCCTGCCGTCCTGGCGGTCTTGGTCTTGTAGCATGGAAATGGAAACTTTTGGCTGATTCCTCGAGACTTTGTGCGTGCGCTTGCCTCCTTAGCACCAAAGAGGAAACCTGTTGTACTGCGCCCGCTCGCACCCGCCTGGCCCTGATCATCATGGCTTGCGTCACCTTAACCTCACGAGGTAGGCGCTTGCATAGGAATCTCCACTCCTCAGGAGCCATCCTAGGGAGGCCACTCCCTCTGGAAGTCTTGGCGTCGTCCTCCTCGCGAGGCCTGGCCCCCTCGCGAGGGTATTGCATTATCGATGTTGAAGGTGGGCCGTACCAGGCCGCTGATGGAGCCATGCCGTGGGCCGCAGTGAGGCAAGTCTGGGTACCATGGTTCCCAGAACGCCGACAAGAGCCCCGGCCAAAGCTGCGGACTTGGCTTCAGCTGGCCAAGGGTCGAGTGTCGCGGGCCCACAACCGCCTGTGGACCTGGTCGACATGTGGCTCTTGATGGGATGTGGGCGTGTCCGCTTCCCCATGCTGCCTCGGCAACCGTCCTAGGCAGACAAAAAGGGCTGGTGCTTGCCACTGAGCCTTCATTTCCTTCCCTTTGTCTTGCTCCAGATCCCCTTCTCTCCCTGCTCAGAGCGCCTCCACATCTGTCGAACCTTTCCCCGAGCTCGCCGCCGATGGCAACCGAGAAGGCGAAGCCCACCGCCCCTTCCGCGCGTTCAGCCTCCTCGCCCGAGCTGGCTCTCGGTGTGTTCACATCACCGAGGAGAAGCACCTTGCCGCCGTGCTCTCGCTGACGGCGAGCAATGATAATGAGGGGAGGGAGACAGAGCTTCGGGTCGGCTCTGATAACACACAAGTATAGGGGATCACAACAGTTTTCGAGGGTAGAGTATTCAACCCAAATTTATTGATTCGACACAAGGGGAGACAAAGAATATTCTCGAGTATTAGCAGCTGAGTTGTCAATTCAACCACACCCGAAAGACTTAATATCTGCAGCGAAGTATTTAATAGCAAAGTAGTATGGAAGTAAAAGTAACGGTGGCAAAAGTAACAGCAGCAGTTTTGTAGCAATCATAACAGTGGCGATGGAAAAGTAACAAAGAAACGATCAATATGTGAAAAGCTCATAGGCAATGGATCAATCATGGATAATTATGTGGGATGGCATTCATCATGCAACGGTTATAACATAGGGTGACACAGAACTAGCTCCAATTCATCAATATAATGTAGGCATGTATTCCGAATATAGTCATACGTGCTTATGGAAAAGAACTTGCATGACATCTTTTGTCCTACCCTCCCGTGGCAGCGGGGTCCTATTGGAAACTAAGGGATATTAAGGCCTCCTTTTAATAGAGTACCGGACCAAAGCATTAGCACTTAGTGAATACATGAACTCCTCAAACTACGGTCATCACCGGGAGTGGTCGCAACTATTGTCACTCCGGGGTTGCCGGCTCATAACACGTAGTAGGTGACTATAACTTGCAATATCGGATCAAGAACACAAATATATTCATGAAAACATAATAGTTTCAGAACTGAAATCATGGCACTCGGGCCCTAGTGACAAGCATTAAGCACAACAAAGTCATAGCAACATCAACCTTAGAACATAGTGGATACTAGGGATCAAACCCTAACAAAACTAACTCAATTACATGGTAAATCTCATCCAACCCATCACGGTCCGGCAAGCCTACAATGGAATTACTCACGCACGGCAGTGAGCATCATGAAAATGGTGATGGAGGAAGGTTGATGATGACGATGGCGACGGATTCCCCTCTCTGGAGCCCCAAACGGACTCCAGATCTGCCCTGCTGAGGAAGAACAGGGCTTGGTGGCGTCTCTGTATCGTAAAACATGATGAATCCTTCTCTCTGATTTTTTCTCCCCGAAAGAGAATATATGGATTTGGAGTTGAGGTCGGTGGAGGTCCAGGGGGGCCACAAGGTCGGGTGGCGCACCCCCGACCCTTGTGGCCAGGGTGTGGCCCCCTTCACTTGATTCTTTCGCTAATATTTTTTATTAATTCCAAACCTTATCTTCGTGAAGTTTCAGGACATTCCGAGAACTTCTTATTCTGCACAAAAATAACACCATGGCAATTATGCTGAAAACAGCGTCAGTCCGGGTTAGTTCCATTCAAATCATGCAAGTTAGAGTCCAAAACAAGGGCAAAAGAGTTTGGAAAAGTAGATACGATGGAGACGTATCAACTCCCCCAAGCTTAACCCATTGCTTGTCCTCAAGCAATTCAGTTAACAAACTGAAAGTGATAAAGAAAAACTTTTACAAACTATGTTTGATCTTGTTGTTGCAAATATGTAAAGCCAGCATTCAAGTTTTCAGCATAGATTATGAACTAACCATATTCACAATAACTCTTAGGTCTCACATTTACTCATATCAATGGCATAATCAACTAGCGAGCAATAATAATAAATCTCGGATGACAACACTTCCTCAAAACAATCATGACATAATATAATAAGATGGTATCTCGCTGGCCCTTTCTAAGACCACAAAACATAGATGCAGAGCACCCCTGAAGATCAAGGACTGACTAGACATTGTAATTCATGGTAAAAGAGATCCAGTCATACTCAATATAAATTAATAACAATGCATATAAATGACAGTGGTGCTCTCTAACCAGTGATTTTTATAAGAGGAGGATGACTTAGCAATAAAAGTAAATAGATAGGCCCTTCGAAGAGGGAAGCAGGGATTTGCAGAGGTGCCAGAGCTCGAGTTTTGAAATGGAGATAAATAATTTTTTGAGCGGTATGCTTTCATTGTCAACATAACAACTAAGAGATCTCGGTATCTTCCATGCTACATACATTATAAGAATTAGCGAATAGGCTGTAAATTATTAGAAATAATGGCAGATGGGTTGTATGTTGTTTTCCACACATTTGAGGCTGACTTGTGCGCCTACTATTGGTTGACGAGTACGCTTTCCTAAAAAAGGGTAGACGCACACGGAATGTCGTGTCAACTTAGTCAACACACGAGAGCAGTGACTGTTGTATGTCCATCAAACGGTCGTCGTGCTTCTTCAATCTCTGCTCTTCCTGCTCCAGCCGCTCAGGCAAGCGCCGGCGGGACTGCCTGCTCCCTCCTCCCACGGTCGGCTGTGCTGCCACGCGGGCCTCACCGCCCCACCGTACTCCCATCGCTGGCCTAGCCATCCCTCTACTCACCCACACTTGTTGTTATTCTCTGGTGACGGTAGACGAACCAGCAAACCCTCGTACTCCCCTCCGCATGGGAAACAACTGTGAGTCTTCCCTGGCTCCATGTCGTTCCCTTCCTAGGCCTCGCCGTCGTCCACCGCCCTGGTGCTCTCGACGCGGCGTGGTCAACATGGTCAACGAACATCATCCATCGGAAGTGGTCTGTACATGGAGAGGCTGACAGCTGGGTCCACGGCCGCACGCAAGGAAATGCCTCCTTATTACGTGCAAAATAATGATTCCTCGCACTGACAATTTGGGACCCACCGTAAGGGCCTCTCAGATTTCACAAAAATGTCCCCACTTGTCGTCATTTCGGACCAACCAGCTATATCTTTGCACGCAAGGAAGTGCCTCCTTATTACGCACAAAAAAATGAATACTCCCCCTGCTAGCTGGGACCCATCGTAGTGGGAGGCTGACTTGTGGTCCTACTAAGTTGACGGGGACGGAGGGCTTTGTCAACTTAGTCGATTTGAACGATTCTAGCTCCAGTGACCGTACGATGCCCATCCAATGGCCGTAGTGCTTCTTCAACCTCTGGTATTCTTGCTCCAGCCGCCCAAACCCGGTAGTCGCACAGCGTGCTCGCCTCTCGTGGCGGTTGTCTTTGCCATGAGGCCTCACCGCCCTACTACTCCCACCGCTGGCCAGGCCATCCCTCTACTCACCCACACTCCTCGTTATTCTCACAAGCGACAGAACCTCACACCGCAATTAACTAGTGAACCCTCGTACTCCTCTCTGCATGGGCATCCACGGCCGCGTCTTCCCCGGCTCTGCATCGTCCCCTTCCTAGGCCTCGCCGTCGTCCACCGCCTTGGTGCTCTCGGCGCGGCGTGGTCAACGTGGTCAAGGAACGACTTCCATCAGACGAGTATTGTACATGGAGAGGCTGATAGCTGGGTCCACAGCCGCAGCAAGGAAGTGCCTCCTTATTACGCGGAAAATAATGATTCCTCCACCTGACAGCAGGGACCCACCGGACTGGCCACCGAATTTTGCGGAAAAAAGTTTCCCCCCTAACTGCTGGGACCCACCAGCTACATCTTTGCACACAAGGAAGTGCCTCCTTATCCTCCCTGACAGTCAGGACCCACCTGGTCGAAGCGTAAGTCGCGTTGTCATTCTGGTCGCGAACGTGTACGTACATACAATCGGTCTGTCTGCAGGCTGCAGCGATGAACCGTGGCCGAGTAAGGAAGGGCACGTGTCATAGTAGAGGTGCGCACGTAGCATGTCACGCAGTCCCATTAATATCGTGTACACGTACGTACAGCCAGGGTGCAAGAAAGTAAATATGGCCACGTACGTACATACGGGGGGGTCTTGAACGCCTACTCGCACATACGTACGGCTAGGGCTTGTGTACATGGAGAGGGCATCCTGTTCATCGGCAGCCAACCGGCTGAGTCAGAATGGGGAAACTGCCTCGTCGTGTTCATCTGGAGGCAACGGAACACGTGTTGTTCATCGGGAGCCAACCGGCTTGGACAGAACGACCGATTGAAACGAGGCTTGGCGTGCATCGTGGAACGGCGAAGAACGGGCCTTCCGCTCGACCGCCACGCACGAACTGGATCTCGCTCATCGGGAGGGGTCTGGCGTACCGCAAAATGGAGGAAACGGACTTCTCTTGGACCTCCTACGGTCGAAACAGGGTCCTGTTGATCGGGAGGGCTGTGGCATACCGCAAAACAGAGGAAACGGACTTGTGTTGGAGCGCTATGGTCAAACGGGGTCCTGTTCATCGGGAGGGTGTGGCGATCTTGCAAAAGGGACTCCACTGCCATCGTTCATCTCGACCGCCGACCTCCTCCAGCCTCCACAGCTACTGCTCATCCACCCTCGACCTCCTCCGGCCTCCACCGCATTTGTTCATCCACGGGCTCCTGTTCATCCAGCCTCCACCGCTCCTCCATCGGCCATCGCTCAACCAGCCCTCTCCACGGGGTCCTGTTCAACCACCCCTCCACGGGATACTGTTCATCCAGCCCTCCACCAGCTACTGTTCAACCAGCCCTCCACTGGGTCGTCCTGTTCATCCAGCCCTCCACGGGGTCCTATTCATCCACCCCCAACCGGCTCGATCGGGGTCCTGTTCATCCAGTGGCAACGACGTCTACTACCACGGGGTCCGTTTCATCCAACCCCCACCGAACTGTTCATCCAACCCCCAACAACGCTCACTGCTCATCAAGAGGCGAGGTTCAATCGGCTTCGATTAGCGATAGTAGGGAAGGAATCGCTTCGAGGTTCGCTAACAGCTAGATCGATCGACCGCCGGGTTCGCAGCGTGGCTGCGTGGCAAAGGCAATCGCCGAGTTCAAGAGGGCGAACGCATTGCTTAGGTTCAGTTAGAGCCCAACGCCTCGCACCCACGCGCGTACGTTTGCTGCTGACCCGAGAAACATTAGACTTGGCTTAGCTTCAGATGGATTTAACCCATTTGGCCACCAGAGCGCCACATATAGCATGTGGCCCGTGCTTGTTATCCCTTACAACATGCCTCCAAATGTCTGCACCAAAGAAACAAACTACATGATGGCCTTGCTCATCCCAGGTCCAAAAAGTCTTGGAAATGATTTTGATTTATTCATGGAGCCTCTTGTGGAGGAACTTCAATAGCTATGGAGGGTGTTCTCACTCGAGACCTATATAGCAGCCCACCGGCTGATTTCTTTCTCAAGGTTGTTATAATTTGGTGCATCCATGATTATCCGGCTTTGGGCACTATGTCCGGGCGAACGACACATGGTTACAATGCATGTGTTTGCTGTGACAAGAATCTGCTGTCACACGCAATACTTAGCAAGATCTGTTACATTGGACACCGCCGTTTCCTTACCAAGGACAAGCCGTGTCCTACAAAATACCGAAGACATGTGTTCAATGCAAAACATGAAAACCGTGATGCGCCAAAGAAGCTCACCGCTGATGAGTTGCAAGTGGAATTAGAGAAGGTCGGGCATATTTCACCAGGAAACCATCCTGATAATGGTAGCGGGAAAAGGAAGCATGGCAGAGCAGAAGAGAGATTATTGTTTACCCGCAGGTCCAATTTGTGGGACTTGGAGTATTGGAAAGATTTGGATCTGCGGCATAATCTTGATGTGATGCACATCGAGAAAAATATATGTGATAGCATTATCGGCACACTTCTTAATATTGAAGGCAAGACGAAAGATACCTTAAAATCTAGGATTGATTTGACACACCTGGGTACCAGAAAGGATTTGCAGGTGGAAGATGAAGGTAAACCACAGGATATGGACCACCTGTACGTCTTGGACAAGGTAAAAAGAAAAGAATTCTGCAAGGTCCTGTCACGTGTGAGATTCCCACATGGATTTGCTTCCAACCCTGAAGGAGAGTCGGTGTAGATGGAAACAAGGTACAAGGGTTGAAAACTCATGACTGCCACGTCCTGCTTCAAAGGGTTTTACGTGTTATCCTTAGAGGATTGGGCCGCCCTGACTTATACAGAGTAGTTGCAGAGCTGGGACAATTCTTCAGGGGACTCTTCAATAGAAATATCAGGATAGATGCTTTGGTGCGTCTTAGACACAAGATACCAACTATCCTATGTGACCTTGAGAAGATATATCCTCCAGCCTTCTTTGATGTGATGGTGCATTTGGCTGTTCATCTACCTGATGAGGCACTACTTAGAGGTCTAGTACAGTATGGTTGGATGTACCCTATTGAAAGGCGGCTAGGCACTTTCAAGGGCTATGTTAGGAACAGAGCTAGACCTGAGGGTTCCATTGCGGAGGCCTACATTGCTACAGAAGCGTTGACATTCTGCTCAAAATACATTGAAACAGTTGATGAGCTTAGCAAAGAGGTGGGTGAAGACAATCTCGAGCTCAATGTTTTCGATTGTTCTATTCAAGTTACAGGAAAGAGTCGACAAGACGACAAACCTAAAGATTTGGACAAAATGGTTTGGTATGTGTTGAATAACTGTCCTGAGATTCTACCTCATATCGAGTAAGTGCTAAGTACTGCAGCTTATACATCGTAATCTACTAAACTTGCAACACACTCTTATATATTTAGATGTTTGACGCAATCACTATGTTGTTCAGCATCTACAAAAAGGAGTTACTACCACAAAATCCAAGAAACATTGACAAACTGGTTATGGCAGGATTTGTGAAATGGTTCAAGAGCCATGTAAGCTTTTGAATTGCACTGCCAATTTTTTAATATATTGAGTACATAAGATGATCAGCTTGTCTATTTTCTAACCATAGGTTAAGAAGATGCGGGAGTATGGGCAGGCAGTTAATGATGCCCTTTACGCACTAGTAATGGGTCCTGATACTCGGGTAAGACATTATGATTCTTACGTTGTTGGAGATGTGCGCTACAACACCCTTGCACGCGACGAAGGCGGGAAGACACAAAAGAGTGCCATCATGAGCACGGATAAGTACGGCGAAGTGACAATTGAAATGTATGCTAACATAACAGACATTGTTCGGTTGCAGTATATCTCCAGTTTTGAGGTTCATCGGTGTCTGGTTCTGTTGTGCTGACGTTGGTATAACCTGTTTTCCAGGATTGCAAAACCCAAAACTGATGATTATTTCAAATCCATCAATGTCAAGGCGGCGTACCAGACCTACGAGCCTTTTATTTTCGCAAATCAAGCAACACAGATATTTTTCTTGGGATACACATTTGCACGTAGCGATGACTGGAGAGTATTGCAAAGGTTTGAGCAGAGGAATTTGTTTAATGAAGTTGCACAACTAGATGATGCTTACACTGCTTTTGATGTAGAAGATTCCATAGATGTTCCAAATATCTTTGAGAACATCATGTCAATGACGCTGGCAAAAAGATTACCTGTCGGGCTATGGACATACGAGAGTTGATCAATAAGAAGCCAACATTCGAGGACATTGAGGATGAAGAAGAAGATGGCACTAGGAGGAATTACGATTCAGACTGATACACATGGCGAAGATGTTGACGCTACTGTTGTGGATGATGATTAGATTGCTTTTGTCGTATTTGCCTGTCAGAAGACATTTTTTTATCTACTATGTGAAATTGTGTTTGCTATGACAACTGAGACTTGATGAAGTTGTTGTTTAGTATTTTGCTGTGAGAACATCACTTATTATGTATGTTGATTTGTGTGGTGATTGTATGACGACTAAAACATGATGATATTGTTGTTTAGTTGTACTCATATTTGGCTGTGAAACTTGTATTTGATGACATAGTTTGTTGTTCGACTGCAATTTGCTCGACGTCTTCGAATGGGAACAAAGCTGACCCGACAGGGCCTCTGCTAATTTATTTATTTATTAGCAAAAGGGCCTCTGCTATTTATGAGCAAAAGCGGGAGACCCCCTGATTTTCGTTAATAGAAATCATTAGATGTTCACAACACAACGCCCAGCCTGCTAAACAGGTTTCATTCATTACTAGTTTCAGCAAAGTGCTCATGTCATAGCCACTGAATACATCAGGAGTGATACATACACTGCAAATAAAGAGACAATCATCCCTCTGAGCACATCAATTTTGCCCATTATCTTCACAAGCTCTTTCATCTCCTCATTGTTGTCAAGGCTGTTCAAGAGTCGTTGCTTGGCCATGATCGGAGGAACTACATCTTTAACCTTCTTCTCTGCATCTTCCTCTTCCTCGTCGCTCCTTCGCCATTTGTCCAACACCCCAACCTCTTTGGTATTGGGATTCCTCGTCTAACCAAATAATCAGCGTAGTTGCATTCCCTCACATCAGCAACTTCAAAGAAATACAAATCACACGAATCTTCCCTTTTCTGCACGATTCAAATTGGAAGATCATCAACCAAACTATTAAAAAATCAGCAACTGAAAGCAGCGGAACAACACTTAAACATATTATTACCCCATGATTCGGCCATTTGTAGAAGACTTGGCTAGGGTTGAGGATTGTGGTTGTGATGCGACGGATGACTCTGCGTGATTTGCAGCAGTGCCACCACATGAACGGCAACGGGTTTCTTTGAGCAACCGGGTGCGCGCAGTGTCTTGAGGTGTGATGAGACCCACAAAGCGATGGTAATGCAGGTGGCGACTTGGCGCATATCTGGTTGTTGCCTGCTGAAGAGCAGGTGGACGAGCCGCCAGCAGAGATGGTTGTTACGGTGAGAGCTTCTGATGCTAGGCAGAGTAAGTAGAGAAGAGGAGAAGCAAATGTTGGATATGTCAGTTTCATTACTTGCAGAGTAGCATATCACCATATATAGTCATAGTCTAGGTTTGAATTCGAACCAGCTACAGGAGCACGTCTCTCTTTTTTCTAAAACTCAGCAACTTCTCTTTACTGGTACACTAGCTTGTTCTGTGCGCCTTCTCAAGTCTTTGATTTTCTTTTTTTTTGTGAGGAAGGAAGGAGGAGAAAATTGAGGGTTCCTGGTACTCGAACCCAAGGCCTCTCAGTTGAAAACCAAGGGTGCTAGTCACTTATGTGGTGAACGTTCCCTGGGAGGAGGACGGCAGACGAACGCATTTTCCTCGCAGTTTTAGTTGTGATGCAAGATCAAACGTCGCAGTTTCGGGAATGTTATCTCGCGAACGAGCCCGGTTTTTCTTTTTTTCCTATATATAAAAAAGTATGCTACTTGTGTCAGCTTAGTCCACAAACGATTGTACCAACCTTGACCGTTGGATTGACATTCAACGTCTCTCGTGTTTCCTCAGTCTCTTCTTCCTCCAGCCGCCAAAGCCAAACCAGCGTCGGCGGGGCCGCCTGCTCCCGCCTCCCACGGCTGGTTGTGCTGCCGCGCATGCATCATGGCTACATCACACCCTAAAACTCTGTGCATCTTCCCCGGCTCCTGTTCGTTCCCGTCCGAGGCCTCACCATCGTCCTCCGCCTTGGTTCGCTTGCCACGGCGCCACCCTCCGGTGTTGTGAACATGGTCAACAACCGAGAGAAATAAGGAGATGACTATACATGGTGAGGATGCCAGTAGGGACCCACTAGGATCATGGCAGTAGGCAAGCAAGTGCCTCCTTCATTACAAGAAAAAAAAAGGTTCCTCCTGATGATTTCTTGACATCTGGGTCGCATGCCACTGACAACGTAGTCAATAAGCGAGATAACTGCACAAGGAGCGGCAGCACCCGGACCCAAAGAAGCTGCTGCAGATTTTTTTTCGAGATGTAGAAGGGTATCAACTGGGTTGTGTGTGAGTCAGGACCCGTCTAGCCAGTGCTTTTATTTCATATGTTTACCACATGACCAGCCCAGTTTTTTCTTTACGAAAATGGCTAGCCCAGCTATTTTGTTTTTTTTTGCGTAATAACCAACATAGGCCTACTTGCTTTTCTACGCCCTGCTGGGCCGGAAATCTTTCAAGACGAGGAGGGATGCATTCGGGCTTGCCCAGAAAATGGGCTATAAGTAATAAGAAATGGGCTATAAGTAATGAGAAATGGGCTGTAAAATGAAAAAATACAGCAAACAGACAATTAGTTGAAAAATACTTTTTTCTTTCGGATTTTGATATTTTAAATTTCATTGTTTTTGTGCAGGTAAAATTTCATTGGATTTAAACTAAGGTATGTTTAGTTTTTAAATTAATTTGAATCTGGCTAGAAATTTTGGGATGTATGCTGTTTGGGACAGATTTGGAGGCTGACTTGTGGGTCTACTAGGTTGACGTGTATGAAAGGCTTTGTCAACTTAGTCCACAAATGATTCTAGCAGCAGTCTGTTGGATGTTAATCCAACGGCCGTGATGCTTCTTCAATATCTAATCTTCTTGCTCCACCAAGCAAACCAAAGGCTGCTGGGACCGCCTGCTCCTCAAGATCCAGGTATTTGCCTTGCCGCAGACGGCCGCACCCTCACTCTACTCCATCGTTGGCCAGGCCATTCCTCTACTCACCCACACCTCATGTTATTTTCCGGCGACGGCAGTCAAACCAGTAAACCCTCGTACTACCCACCGCGTGGGCAACCACTGCCGAGTCTTCCCTGGCTCCGGGTCGTTTCCTTCCTAGGCCTCGCCGTCATCCACCATCCTAGTGCTCTCGGCGTGGTGTGCTCAACGTGGTCAACGAACGACATCCATCAGAAGAGGACTATACATGGAGAGGCTGATAGCTGGGTCCATGGCCGCACGCAAGGAAGTGCCTCCTTATTACGCACAAATAATGATTCCCCCACCTGACAGCAGGGACCCACAGGAAGTGCCTCTGTATTTCGCAAAAAAAACATTCCTACCGCTGACAGCTTGGACCCACCAGCTATATCTTCGCACGGAAGGAAGTGCCTCCTTATTACGCACAAAACAATGAATACCCCCCTGCTATCAGGGACCCACCATAGTTGGAGGCTGACTTGTGGGCCTACTAAGTTGATGCGGACGGAGGGCTTTGTCAACTTAGTCAATATGAACGATTCTAGCTCCAGTGACCGTACGATGTCCATCCAACGGTCGTAGTGCTTCTTCAACCTCTGGTCTTCTTGCTCCAGCCACCAAAACCAGCGCCGGTCGTGCCGCCTACTCCTGCCTCCCGTGGCCGGCTCTGCTGCCGCGCAGGCCTCACCGCCCCACTCTACTCCCTTCGCTGGCCTGGCCATCCCTGTACTCACCGAGACCTGTTGTTATTCTCCGGCGACGGCAGCCTCACACTGCAGCCCAAGCAGTAAACCCTCGTACGCCCCTCCGCGTGGGAAACAACTGCTGAGTCTTCCCCGGCTCCAGTTCATTCCCTTCCTAGGCCTCGCCGTCATCCACTGCCTTGGTGATCTTGGCGCGGCGTGGCCAACGTGGTCAAGGAACGACTTACATCGCAAGAGGACTGTACGTGGAGAGGCTGATAGGTGGGTCCACGGCCGCAGCAAGGAAGTGCCTCCTTATTGTGCGCAAAATAATGATTCCTCCACCTGACAGCAGGGACCTACCAGAAGGGCCTCTGTATTTTGGCTTAGCTGTATTTTACGGAAAAAAATGTTTTCCCCCCTGACAGTTGGGACCCACCAGCTATTTCTTCAGACGCAAGGAAAGTGCCTCCATATTAGGCGCGGAAAAAATGAATCCTCCCCCAGACAGCTCGGACCCACCATCAATATCTTTGCACACAAGGAAGTGCCTCCTTATCCTCCCTAATAGCCGGGACCCACCTGGTCGAAGCATACGTAGAGTTGTCGCGAACGTGTACGTACATACTGGTCGATCGGTCTCTCTGCAACGATGAACCGTGGTCGAGCAAGCAGCGGCATGTGTAGTAGTAGAGCCCTTGACGTAGCAGTTCAGGCAGTCCTTTCTAAACCGTGTACACGTACGTAGAGCCACATGCCAAAAAATACGGCCACGTACGTACATACGGGCGGGGTCTCGAATGCGTACTCGCGCATACGTACGGCCAGGGCTCGTGTACATGGAGAGGCAACAGACGGCAGCATCGGCGTCCTGTTCATCGGGCAACCAACCGGCTGGGTCGGAACGGAGAAACAGCGTCATGTTCATCGGGAGGCAACAGACTAGGTCGGAATGCGTCCTGTTCAACGGTAGCCAATCGGCTTGGATAGAACAGCTGAAACGGGGTCTGGCGTACTGCAGTACGGTGGAAACGGCCTTCTGTTCGACCAGCTATGGTCAAAACGGCATCCAGTTCATCGGGAGGGGTGTGGTGTACTGCAGTACGGATGAAACGGCCTTCTGTTCGGCCGGCTACGGTCGAAATGGGGGTCCTGTTCATCAGGAGGGGTGTGGCGTACCGCAAAACAGAGGAAACGGACTTGTGTTGGAGCGCTACGCTCCAAACGTGGGTCCTGTTCATCGGAGGGGTGTGGCGTACCACAAAACGGGACTCCATGCCCTACTGTTCACCCACCACCGACTTCCTTCATCCTCCACCTGCACTGTTCATCCACCGCGTCTTCCTCCTGCCTCCACCCCACGGGCTACTGTTCATCCAGCCCTCCACCGGCTACTGTTCATCCACCCCCAACCAGCTCGGCTGTGGCGGCCTCCTCTCGGGGTCCTGTTCATCCAGCGGCAGCGGCCTAGTACTACTACCACGGGGTCCTATTCATCCAACTCCTACCGGGAACTGTTCATCCAACCCCAACCACGTACGTCTTGACTCGTTCAACCAACCCCCACATTCACTGTCCATCAAGAGGCAGCAGGTTTGATCGGCTTCAGTTAGCAGCAGTACGAAGGAATCCCTCGATCAGGTTGAGTTAATAGCCAGGGATCGATTGATCGCTCGGGTTCAGTAGCATAGCTAGTGCAATCGCTCGGGTTCAGTAAGCGAACGCCTCACTCGGGTTTAGTTAGAGCCCAACGCCTCGCACACACGCGCGTACGTGTACGAGAGAAACTCTCAATCCCTCCATGCATTGCTCGGCCCCGACCACCCACCATAACCGAGAACTCCCCGGAATTTTCCTCGCCCTTGCTTCTACCATGATTTTTTCCATCATGGACGGCCCAAAGAATGTCATGCAAAAGGCCTTCACCGCCCAGTTGAAAAGCCCATTTTCGTCATGATTTTTTGTCATAGAAGTAGGAGCCCACCACCTCTATGATGATACCGGGTTTTGTCACAATTATCGTCATAGAAATGTCATAAGCATGACAGAAAAAATTTCGTTCAGTCCAAAATGTAACGGGTGTATCTTTTATTTGTAGTGATAGCAATCATCATAGCATTCATCCTTCGATAAGCACGAAGGGAAATTAAACAATGTATGAGTTGAAGAGTTACTCACATTAGAAGGTGGGCACGGGTAGATAATCCGCCTTCCTCATTTTGTTCTTGCTCTCCTCGTCATTTTTTTCATCTAATGAGATCACAGTGTCATCAATTTCTTCTTCCATAGTTTCCTGCAAAATATTAGTCTCTTCTTGTACAGCGGAGACTTTCTCAATGAACTCATTAATATCAGCATTATGTTCATAATTCTCATAGCAATATTTAATTATAGCATAGTTTTCAGGTCTGTAAACGGCATCATCAAAATCTTCATACTTTTCAAACAAAGATTCAATTTCATAAGCACCCTTAAAAGCGTCAAATTCTTCTATTTGTTCCACATCATAGTAATTGTATATACCATTAGCATAAGAAGCCAAGGTTTCATTGTCACTGAGTTTACATGAAAGGGAAGGTGTGGAGCCTTCACCCTAGAGCAAGAAGTATAATCATATCTCAAGCATAAATTCCAAGCATACCAATGCAACATTTCAATTTGAACTCATAAGATTTTCCCTTTTGAGTCAAGTGATAATCCCTAAAGTATTCACGTTGATCCAATGTGTCACCATTATCAAGTTGAATGGCGTTTTCTCAGGATTATCAAAGTAGTGTTTAATATTTTTCACATAATGAGCATCGAGGGTTTTAGGAGGTTCCCCATCTCCATGGGTAGCAAGTACACCTAAATTTTTTTGGTATTTCATGTTCCATATCCATAACTAAAGATAGAGAACAACTTAGAATAGAAAATAAAAACTACTTAGTGATAAAGCAAACAAGCACACGCGAGAATATTCACCTTACTCTATTGCTCCCCAGCAACGGCACCAGAAAAAGGTCTTGATAACCCACAAGTATAGGGGATGATTTGTAGCCTTCCTCGATAAATAAGAGTGTCGAACCCAATGAGGAGCTAAAGGTAGAATTTATATTAACTTCAAGTTCTATTGACCATCGATGCAACTCTATGCACGCTTAACCTTCGCTTTACCTAGAACAAGTATGAAACTATAAGTACTTTGTATGTCTGATAGGATAGGTTTGCAAGATAATGAAGAACACGTAAATAAAAGCTAGGGGGTGTTTAGATAAAGGAACAATTAAGTTAGTTTTAGTAGAGAGCTTTTTGTCACACGTTATTTGTCCCTAGGCAATCGATAACTAGACTGGTAATCATTATTGCAATTTTATATGAGGGAGAGGCATAAGCTAACATACTTTCTCTACTTGGATCGTATGCACTTATGATTGGAACTCTAGCAAGCATCCGCAACTACTAAAGATCATTAAGGTAAAACCCAACCATGGCATTAAAGTATCAAGTCCTCTTTACTCCCATACGCAACAACCCACTTACTCGGGTTTGTGTTTCAGTCACTTAAGCAACCCACCATAAGCGAATCATGAACATATTGCAACACTCTATAGCGGGGATCCCTCACGGTTGCGTGACACGGAGAGCACCATAGGACAGGACCAATAATAAAACATACAACTCAAACCAATCACGATCATCAATCAACCCATAGGAAAAAACGGATCTACTCAAACATCATAGGATAGCCACATATCATTGGATAATAATATATAGCGTTGAGCACTGATACGTCTCCAACATATCTATAATTTATGAAGTATTCATGCCATTATATTATAATTCTTGGATGTTTTACAATCATTTTATAGCAACTTTATATCATTTTTGGGACTAACCTATTGACCCAATGCCCAAAGGCCGCCATCGCTTTTTTTGCTTGATTTTTACATCGCAGGAAATCGATATCAAACGGAGTCCAAACACCGCGAAACTTTTTGGAGATTTTTTATGGACCGTAACACCTGTGATGGGCTAGAGAACACAGGGGGTGCCCCGAGGGGCACAACCCACTGTATGCCTGGGGCCCGGAGCGCTGGGGCCCGGGCGCGCCCAGGTGGGTTGTGCCCACCTCGGTGGCCTCCCGCACCCCCTCTTTACCCTATAAATTCCCAAAATTTCCAGAAATCCTCGGGGTTAACCTAGATCAAAAGTTTCGCCGCCGCAGGCCTCTATAGCCACCGAAAACCAATCTAGACCCTGCTCCCAAGACCTCGCATGAGGGGGAAATCATCACCGGTGGCCATCTTCATCATCCGCTGACCACCACGATGAGGAGGGAGTAGTCCACCCTCGGGGCTGAGGGTTCGTAAAGTAGCTATGTGTTTAATCTCTCTCTCTCTCTCTCTCTCTCTCTCGTGTTCTTGAGATGTCGCGATCTTGATGTATCGCGGGCTTTGTTAATATAGTCGGATCATATGGTGTTTTCCCCTCTCTATCTTGTTGTGATGAATTGAGTTTTTCCCTTTGAGATTTCGTTGTTATCGGAATGAATACTTTTATGGATTTGAGAACTCTTGATATATGTCTTGCAATTGAATACTCGTGATGACAATGGGGTATCGTATTGATTCACTTGATATATGTTTTGGCACTCAACTCGCGGATTCCCGAGGTGACATTGGGGTAATCTATGCATAGGGGTTGATGCACGTTCTTGTCTTTGTTTCTCCGGTAGAAATCTTGGGGCACTCTTTGAAGTTCTTTGTGTTCGATTGAATATTATGAATCTGAACTTGCTTTGGTGTTATTTTAGTACGAACTCTTAGTTAGATCGATCCGAAAGAATAGCTTCGTGTTATTTTTGTTGGGGAACATAGTAATTTCAAAATTTTCCTACGCACATGCAAGATCATGGTGATGCATAGCAACGAGAGGGGAGAGTGTAGTCCACGTACCCTCATAGACCGTTAGCGGAAGCGTTATGACAACGCGGTTGATGTAGTCATACGTCTACTGATCCTAGCACCAAAAGTACGGCACCTCCCGCGGTCTGCACACGTTCGGCTCGGTGACGTCCCACGAACTCACGATCCAACAGAGTGTCGAGGGAGAGCTTCGTCAGCACGATGGCGTGATGATGGTGATAATGAAGCTATCGCGCAGGCTTCGCCTAAGCATCGCAACGATATGACCGAGGTGGACTATGGTGGAGAGGGGCACCGCACACGGCTAAGAGATCAATGATCAACTTCTGTTTATGGGGTGCCCCCTGGCCACGTATATAAAGGATAGAGGGAGGAGGAGGCCGGCCCTCATAGGGCGCACCCAAAGTGTGGAGTCCTACTAGGACTCCCTAGTCCTAGTAGGATTCCACCTCCCACATGGAATAGGAAAAAGGGAAGGGAGAAGGAGAAGGAAGTAAGGGGGTGCCCCCTTTCCCTAGTCCAATTCGGACCAGTCCATGGGGAAGGGGCGCGGCCACCCTTGAGGCCTTTCTCTCCTTTCCCGTATGGCCCATTAAGGCCCAATACGAATTCCAGTAACTCTTCGGTACTCCGAAAAATACCCGAATCACTCGGAACCTTTCCGATTTCTGAATATAGCCTTCCAATATATCGATCTTTACATCTCGACCATTTCGAGACTCCTCATCATGTCCCCGATCTCATCGGGGACTCCGAACAAACTTCGGTCATCAAATCACATAACTCGTAATACAAATCGTCATAGAACGTTAAGCGTGCGGACCCTACGGGTTCGAGAACTATGTAGACATGACCGAGACTCAGCTCCGGTCAATAACCAATATCGGAACCTGGATGCTCATGTCGGTTCCTACATATTCTACGAAGATCTTTATCAGTCAAACCGCATACAACATATGTTGTTCCCTTTGTCATCGGTATGTTACTTGCCCGAGATTCGATCGTCGGTATCTCAATACCTAGTTCAATATCGTTACCGGCAAGTCTCTTTACTCGTTTCGTAATGCATCATCTCGCAAGGCTTATAGTGATGTGCATTACCGAGAGGGCCCAGAGATACCTCTCCGATACACGGAGTGACAAGTCCTAATCTCGATCTATGCCAACTCAACAAACACCATCAGAGACACCTGTAGAGCATCTTTATAATCACCTAGTTACGTTGTGACTTTTGATAGCACACAAGGTGTTCCTCCGGTATTCAAGAGTTGCATAATCTCATAGTCTGAGGAACATGTATAAGTCATGAAGAAAGCAGTAGCAATGAAACTGTAACAATCATAATGCTAAGCTAACGAATGGGTCTTGTCCATCACATCATTCTCCTAATGATGTGATCTCGTTCATCAAATGACAACACATGTCTATGGTTAGGAAACATAATCATCTTTGATAGACGAGCTAGTCAAGTAGAGGCATACTAGGGACACTTTGTTTTGTCTATGTATTCACACATGTACTAAGTTTCCGGTTAATACAATTCTAGCATGAATAATAAACATTTATCATAAAATAAGAAAATAAATAATAACTTTATTATTGCCTCTAGGGCATATTTCCTTCAGTTATAGTACGAACTCTTGGATAGATTGATCGGAAAGAATAGCTTTGAGGTGGTTTCGTACCCTACAAACAATTCCGTCTTATGTTCTCCGCTAGATAGGAACTTTGGAGTGATTCTTTGTTACACGCTGAGGGACGGTTATATGATCCAAATATATTAGCACTGTTGAGAGATTGCACTATAGTGAAAGTACGTACCCTAGGCCTTGTTTTTAAGCATTGCAATACCGTTTTTGTGCCCGTCTACTATTTGCTACCTTGCTGTTTTTATTTATTCAAATTATAAAAATATATTTCTACCATCCATATTACACTTTTATCACCATCTCTTCGCCGAACTAGTGCACCTATACAATTTGCCATTGTATTTGGGTGTGTTGGGGACACAAGAGATTTCTTGTATTTGGTTGCAAGGTCGTTTGAGAGAGACCATCTTCATCCTACACCTCTCACGGATTGATAAACCTTAGGTCATCTACTTGAGGGAAAATTGCTACTGTCCTACAAAACTCTGCGCTTGGAGGCCCAACACGTGTCTACAAGAATAAAGTTGTGTAGTAGACATCAAGCACCATGTTTAAGTAGAGATTACAGCGGGTAGAACAGGTGTTACACCACTTCATAGAGGGGGATAGAGTTGGTGATGACGGCGGCGAAGTTGTTGGTGTAGATCGTCGTCACGATGATGGCCCTGGCGGCATTCCAGCGTCACCGGGAGAGAGGGGAGAGAGCCCCCCTCCTTCTTCTTCCTTGGCCTCCCCCTAGATGGGAGGAGGGTTTCCCATCTGGTCCTTGGCCTCCATGGCGGCAGAGGGGGCGGGAACCCCTTCGAGATTGAATCTCTCTCTCTCTCTCTCTCTCTCTCTCTCTCTCTCTCTCTCTCTCTCTCTCTCTCTCTCTCTCTCTCTCTGTTTCCTTCTGTTTGTGCGCTCTATTTTCTGGCCTTTCATCCTTTCTTAAATTCCTGGAGATCCGTAACTCCGATTGGGCTGAAATTTTAACACAATTTTTATCCGGATATTATCTTTCTTGCGGCAAAAGAAGGGCACCAACCGCCTTACAGGGTCCCCACAAGCCTCCTGGACACGCCTAGGGTAGGGGCGCACCCCTCGACCTTCTGGGCCCCTCGGGCATCGTTTCGCGTTGATTCCGATTCCCAAAAATCACACATATTCCAAAATAATTCTCCGTAAAATTTTATCGCATTTGGACTTCGTTTGATACGGGTATTCTGCGAAACAAAAAACATGCAACAAACGAGAACTGGCACTGGGCACTGGATCAATATGTTAGTCCCAAAAATAATATAAAAAGTTGCCAAAATTATATGAAAGTTGTAGAATATTGGCATGAAACAATCAAAATTATAGATACGACGGAGACGTATCAACCGTTCACCAGCCATAAGTGCCCTGCCGCGGCTTCTGCCCACTAATTCTGTGAAGAAATTGTCCTTACGGTTGCTATTTGTTAGCCCATATACAATGGTAAGTTACAAAGCGACCTCGAAATCTAAGAGCCTGATCGGGCCGAGAGGTGGAACTATCCCAAGGTGATGTCTGACACGCCAAAATTGTCACCCTTCCAGAGCGGGATGATGCCACCCCTAGTGCCCACAGCTGGTACAATGGAAAAATTCTTCAGCAACCTAAAACCCCAAGGTAGGCTATAGAGGCAGCGTCAAGCACAATCATCTTGGATTCTTGGATGCACACGAGGTTACAACGGGAGGCGACGATGGCCTCATGCACTATTGATCTATGATTTGTGGCAGTTCAACCCTCTTACATTCCAACTAATAATATTTAGGCTGCAATCCATCATCGACTAACTATTGTCATCAAGAAGCAGTCGCCCACACGCCGCAGCCTTACCTCATAGCAGTTGATCCTGGGAAAGCGGTGGGATGTCGTGGATAGCGTGTAGAACAAATGCAAGGGTAGCAAAGGAAACAGACACATATCATAGCAGTTGTAGATCATCAGGGTGCAATACATGATGGTGGATAGAGGGGAACCAACACCCACCCACACACAAACACAGCTAGACATGGGCATCCAACATGGAGCACCGGCACACACTGGCAAACAAAAAATCTGGACTAACATAGCAAGCTAAACAAGCTCAAAAATCACGCAACAATTTGACGCTTCAGACCGCAGTCGTGAAGTCCACCTACTCAGACACCTCATGGTCCAAGCCATCTGCACCACCGTGATCGGTCGACACCTCTTCAACGGTCGTCGCCAGGGGTGTGGAGCATGCGATAACGGTAGGGGAAGCTGGCCCTGAAATAGCTCCACAAATTTTGCGACGACTTCTTCAATGACTTGGTTTCCCTATTTATATGTGATTATATGAAACAAATGATGATTGCAAGAGAGTAAATAACATGGTGAAATGTGCAGGGTGGGGGACAAGGGCCCCCTACACACTTGTTGTGTTATGTTATGTAAAACATGTTCTGTAGTTTATTTAGATATGTAGGTGCATTGGGCCCTTATTTGAGATGGGTCCTAGGCCACCGCACCTTTTGCCATGGACTAGGTCCGACACTAAATAAGCATACACAGAAGGAAGACACTAGATGGAGTACTGATACCAGACCATGGAACATGAGACTTGCTTCTGTAGCTGCACACAATAACAGACTGGGGGATAAAGGATGCAAAAAAACATTATGACAAAATCAATGACCAATCCACATATACTCGCATGCTTTGTGAATGAATCACCAAAATCTAGCATGCAGGTGTGTGAGAGTGATGGGAAACCAAAGGGGATCAGGGTTCAGATTGATACGTGACAAGAGGATTTGAATGGTTTGTGACATCATAAACATTGACCATCAAACTCCTGATTTCCAGCTAGCTACCTCAACAAATTTTCCACAAGTGACTCTACATAGGCGCCTCCAAGGTATTTGTCAAGATAAGTGTCACATCCTAGCTAGTCCATGCATTAGAGTGTTGCATCATGTTTATCTTCCATCAGAAACTTGAATTGGGGAAGACAGAACCCCCAGAACCCCTCTGAATCCAACTAGGGTTTACTAAAACTATTTTCAATGAACCTAAAATGCCCTTCTAAAAAGTTCACCCTCCTTGTCTTGGGTTAGAACCTCTGGCAAAATAGGTGCACAATTTTCTAGGTCAATGTAAGGTCATTGAATTAAATCATATCTAATTTGCATTTGGGCATTTAAATGCTAGTAAATATTTTGGATGCTCAAATAATTACGAAAATAAGTGTGGGCTGTTAGAAATATTCCAAACAGAGCCTATGATTATGTGCAGGATTTTTGGAAGTGCCTAGGTATTTTTACAAAAGCCCAACACTTACAGAAAAATAGAAAACAGAAATTAAAAGAGAGAGAAAGGCTACCTGGCCGCAGCCCACCTAGCAGCCCAGCTGGCCGGCCCAAAGACTGTCGCCCATGCCAGCCAACTGCTTCGCTGTCGCCACGCCAGTGAGGTGACGCCGGCGTGAGCGTGAGCTTCGCCACCGGCGTCACCGCTTGCCGCTCCGCCACCGAAAGCACTGGGTGAGCTCCACGCCGCCGCCCGACCCGTGGACACCTCACTCGCCCCGCCTCTCCCTCGCCTCTCCTCACCATGGCCGACGCCACCGCAGCCGCACTGTCGCCAGAATCGCGCTCTCCGTCGTCCCCTGTCGAGCCACCGTGTCCAACAACTCCGCCATCGCCGACTCGCCGAGCAGCCCGAGCCCCGAAGGCCATGAGCCCCGCCGTCTTCCTCGAGCTTGTCTTCACCGAGCACCGCCGCAGATCCCCTTCGCCGTCGCCGCTGCATCAGCTCGTCCCCGACTGCGCCGTCTGCTCCTATGTGACCGCCGTGAGCTCAGCTATCTCCCCATGCCTTCCGTTCTCGCTCTCGAGCCCTGCATCGACTGCATGAAGCTCACCCTTGCAGACGCTGCCGCCATGAGCTCGTCGCCGACGTGACTCCGCCACCCACAGGCCTCACCACCTTGTCCACTAACTCCACCGCACTCCCAGGAGCCCAACGCACCTCACCCCGTGCCTCGCCGTGCCCCGTAGCCTCGGGCTCATCCTCACCCGACTCCGGCGACCGCCAAGCTCGTCGCCGGTGATGTTTCCGGCCACCCCGAGCTCAACCACCGCCACCAAACGCCGCGGCTTGTTCCCGGCTACACGTAGATGGCCTCCGCCGCCCATTTGGTCGCCGGAATGCACAAATGCACTCTCACCGCCGCGTCTGGCTCGCCGGCGGCTAAACGCCGGTGGGTTTGACCTTGACTTTGACTAGGGTGGGGCCCAGGTTGACTCCCCTGAGTCTGTGACAAGTGCCCCCCCCCTCTGCTAATTAACCCAGTTTAGTTTTAACTAAAATTAGTTAGTTAATTAACTACTGACATGCGGGACCCACTGGTCAGTTTGACCTGGACGCCCCCGTTGACCACTGACGTCACCCTGACGCATCACGACGCAAAGAATTCAATTTCTGGATTTATTTGTATTCAGGAAATTCCAAAAATTGTTGCAAACTTCAAAAATTCATAGAAATTAACCTGTAACTCCAAATGCAAAGATTTATATATGAATTTTGATCAGAAAAATTCAATCTATCCATTGGTAATGGTTTCATGCATGACAGAACAAGTTAACATTGCTGCTTAAGCAGATTAAGTTAATGCACTAATATGGCTATGTTAAATGAGCTAACATTTGAATCTTTGATTCAAATAGGTTCATTCCTTTCTGTTCTAGCTTGCATTAGGCCAACACACATTCATATTGACATGTCATACCATGCATCATATTTTTGCATATCGTCATGTGTTGATTATGTTCGGTGTGTCTTTCGTGGTAGGTTCTGCCTCCGAGGATAACCCCGAATATCCGTCTGAAGGGCAGTACCCTACTACCACTACATCAGGCAAGCAACCCATTGATCATTCCGATACAAACCCATGATCTCGCTTCTGCTCTTGTTTACTACATTAAGACAACGCGATTCAAACTGTTGTGTGTTGTGGTAGTTGAACCCACTTCCTTTGCATGACCTGTCATTGCCACAGTAACTAGATGAAACCCACTAGTATGTGTAGGAGTTGTTTGAGCCATGTTTGTGTTTCCTACCATGCTATGCTTTCTATGCTTAGAGTTGTGTCAGGTCTGGCTCATCGGGATGATGAACTAGAGTGAAAGGTTGTGTTGGTAACGAGAGTGAAGTGTTGAACACGATTTGGTAAAGGTATCGATGAGAGGCCATGTAGGAGTACATGGTGGGTTGTTTCATTGAAGCCGTCCTTAAGAACGGAGATCTGTGTGTGTGATTTAAGATTCAACTACTACCACACATTGGGCCCGAAACCAATGGACCCTCTCGACTTATAAACCACTCTTGTCCTCTGTCCAGGAGTTGCAAAGTAGTTTCTGGTGTTTGTAGCATGCTGGGGGCCGTACGCAGCGCTAACCTTAGGGGTGGGTTGTGTTACGGTAGGCACGTGGCACAGTGTACCGATTCGCCTGTTTGGTGTCTCGAGAACCCTGCACACATCGTTCGGGGCCGTTAGTGGAAACCTCGGCCGGACTCCCTGCGGATGGAACCCGAATAGGCGATAAACCTGGACTAGGGACTCGTGTGTTTAGTCGGGCCGTGGGTCGACACCCTCGCTGGCTTCCGCTTAAAGGTTGCCGAGTACATGTCGTAGCGGCGATAAGTGGTGAGAGCGTGTGAAGAAGTACACCCCGCAGGGTATGAAACTATTCGAATAGCCGCTGGCCATGTAAAGGACTACTTGGTCGCCTATACAGCTTCATAGACAAGTAAATGGATACTACTAAAAGCCTCAAGATAAGCGTGAGTACCGCGGATGGCCCTCTCGTGGGTTGACGAGAGAGGATCCACGGTGGAGTATTGTGATGGTGTTTAGTGGACTCGTGTGCGACAAATGCTTTTCAAGTGGTGTCACGTAGGATAGCTTAGCCAAGAGTCAAAGCTGGCTTGCTGCAATAACTCCACTACCTTCTTGAGAATGTGCATGTATAGTAGGATTCTGTTGTAAGACTTGATGAGTACCTCCGTACTCATGTTTGCTTAATTAATGTTTTCGCACGACAACACCGCCCTCCGATGGGTTCTATGTAGACCTTGACGCCGACGGTGACTAGCCACCTGTGTGGTGATCCAAGGCTTGTGAACGGCCATCAGAGATAGAAGGGCTTCGTCAAGCCTTCTTTCTTTTTAGTGTCTGTACTCAGACTAGTTTGCTTCCGCATGTGCTTGTATGTTTGTATGACTTGAGTGTCGGGTCATGTGACCCCTCTCTGTATGAACATGTTATGTATGGCTCCTCGGAGCCTCTTAAATAAAGTAAATTCAGATGTAGAGTATTGTTGTGATGCCCAGTTGTATGTCCACATATCGGGCATATTGTGTGTATGCTTGAAATGCTTGGTATGAGTGGGATCCAACAATCTAGTTGTTTATCCTTGGCAGCCTCTCATATGGGGAAATGTAGTCTAGTGCTTCTTGAGCGATAGTAGTCCGCTACATGCCGGTTCACCGAGTCCTGATAGCCCAAAGACTACCGCTTTCTCCGGACACTTGATCGGCCGGCATGTGTTTCACTTCGTTCACATATACATCCCTTCGGAAATGTCATGCGGTGACATCCGAGTCCGCCTAGCCTGCTACAGCCCGGGTTACCGGAGTCCTGTTAGCCCAATGCTACCGCCCGGATTCATACGTTGATGACCGACATGCTCGATGTGATTCATGTATGCCTGTCTCCATGGGTTAGCGCCGCTTTGGGTTCACGACTAGCCATGTCGGCTCGGTTTCTCTGTCATGTGGATGCTAGCGACACTATCATATACGTGAGCCAAAAGACGCAAACGGTCCCGGGCCATGGTAAGGTGGCACCCATGGGAATACCGTGCGTGAGGCCGCAAAGTGATATGAGGTGTTACCGGCTAGGTCGATGTGACTTGGAATCGGGGTCCTGACAGCGTTGGCATCAGAGCCGGACTGCATGTAGGTTCGCTAAGCCAAACTGGTCGATGTCGAGTCTAGAAATGCTTTAGTTATATGTAGGGGAATTGATTGTGGGAGGGACGTAAGGCTCTTTTACTCCTTTACCTTATGCCCTCTGATCTGAGTCATCCTCTTCTCATTCTACGTGGGTTAAGGACTAGGCTCTCTTCTCTCTATCAGGTTCACGTGTTACTAATCCGTAGTAACTTATAGGATTGTTGGTTACCAGCCTCAGTTCAGTTTCTACTACTTTTAGTATGTTATCAGTTGAACCAGAACCTTGATATGATGTTGTTGAGTGGTTTTGCAATCTGATTTTGAATGTCTCAAATCTGTTCCCGAGCATTTACAGCTGTTATGTTGTCCGATTTCCCCTGGAAATTCTAATGTCTTTGCATTGTGGTTGTGCTTTCAGATGGCCACTCGTGCTCAAAACCAAGTGGTTCGCCTGACCAGGTGTCTCGATGTGCCCGGACATACGGCTATGTTAGTCCGGGTAATGATTGAGACGGGTTACCGTTGGTATCCCGAATACACTGTCGAAGAGCAGTTCCGAGACTTTAATCAAAGCCGATCTCTACGCACCGCCGTAATATTTCCGCCTTATCTGGATCTACCGAGCCCCTTCACCGTTCTTATGGACTCGGGTTACTATTGAGATGGCTGACAGATGCCGCTTCTCTATGATGACCATCATGCGAAGTCGGGCCCGCTTGAACACCGATTTACATTATATATGCCGGCTTCACTTCCGGGCGCAAGGGTACCTTCAGCTATCTATGCCGACTCCACCGAGGACTCACTAACTCGCACCACTGCCGAGATGCTCGAGGATAAGGACCGAGAGAATCGGGCCTTGAGATCGGAGTCTGTTCAACACCCGTGCCGATCATTGGGCCACGTTGACTCGGTTTGCACCCGCCGTGCAAGTCGGATGTATGGATACTAGGGATCTGTACCCTGTGAGATCTACTCTGCCGGACGTGGTGGATTGGCGTGATGTGGGAGGCATCACCCCACCCCGTGGTCCCCGTAGGCCACCGTTTGTTGGTCCAAGACCTCATCCTAGCCCCTATGATCCCCAAGCTCCTCAGGACCGTCTATTTCTGGATAATCATGTTGAGCTTCTGGGCTATGGAGGTGACTTCTATGAGGACTACTACGGAGGCGTCTGAGTTAGTAGTAGTATCTCTAGTATTGTAATAGTTGTGGCTCCACCGTCCTGCGTGATCTGTGGACTATGACTTAGTGTGTATCAATTCCGTAAGTGTAGAAAAATAATGTATAGGAGTTTGGAATGCTTCCGATGAGATGTAACGTCTTTCCCCGTAGTTGTACTTTAGCCTGGCTTGTACTAAACTATGAATGGCGTGTATGACCGTTGGTATATATATGGCGGTTTCGATATTACCATGTCATACAGATGAACATCTCTGCATTCCGTGTTATCCATTACATTCCGCACTTCCTTGCCAAATTTTGCCATCCTTGTCTAAACGTTGTCTTGTTTCCTAGGATGGTCAACACCCACAACAACCCTGCTGCTCCGGAGCAAGGTGAAGCCAGTGCAGCTAGGAATGTGAATCTGCCTCAACCGCCTTCTCTGGCCGGGTTATGCTTTGGAGGCGTAGCAGAAACAAGCGTGAGACCAATCGCTTGTCGGAGAGGATTGAAGCAGAATCGCCCCGCCAGCCAAGGAATGACCTGGTGTCAATCAATGACTTTGTCAACCTCAGTATCCACCGGTTTAAACATTCCATCGAGCCTCTCGATGCGGATGATCGGCCAAGATCACCCACAAGCTACGTTACGCCAACGAAGCCGATAAGGTTACCTTTGCTGCCTATCACCTCGAAGGCCCCGCTAGCCTTTGGTGGGAGAATTTTGAGGCTATGCGCCCGGTCGGCCAAGTCACTACCGATGAGTTCAAGGTCGCGGCTTTTCCGTGAGCATCACATCCGGAAGGTCTCATGGATCATAAGAGGGAAGAGTTCTGTAATTTCACCTGTAGTAGGGTCGTTGTGGATGCATTCAATCGTGAGTTTGGAAATCTAGCACGATATGCTCCTCAAGAGGTATCCACCGACGCCAAGAAGCGTGCAAGGTTCCGCAAGGGACTTAGCCCCGAAGCTTCGCCGTGATCTTCGCCTGCACGAGTGCTCCTCCTTCGAAGCTAGTCAACAAGGCTATCGGTCTTTAAACTGACAACCCGACTTTTGAAGCTTCGTGCAAGCACTCCGTGACTTTGGTTCTTCATCCGCTCGATCTCGAAGCGCCGGGTGTGGATTCCAAGCACCGCTCGCCACCCAGATTCACCCCGAGGCCATCCTTTGAGGCGCCGCCCAACCAACAAGAGATGCACCGCCCAAGGCCTATGGTGGCCTCCGCTGCTAGTGTTGCTCCACGTCCAATGTGATAACTTGTTTCAAGTGTGGAGAGACGGGTCACTACATCCGTGGAGTGTCCCGTAACAACCCCTACCGATCGGAAAGTCTGTTGGCCGTGGTAAGCCGGCCAGAAAGGTGCTCACGCCAAACCAGCCGCCACCTTGTTCGTGGTCATGTCAACTACGCTTTCAGCCGAGGAGACCCATGAGGATCCCAACGTCGTTCTCGCACGCTCCTTGTTAATTGCCATCCGAATCGTTTCTTTTGACACTGGAGCATCTCATTCATTTATTTCGAGAGCTATGCTCGATTGCACAACACCACATTTTGTGACATGCCCACCTCCATGGTAATTCAAACCCCTGGATCTAAGTGGCAAACCTCTAGAATCAGCCATGGAAATAATATCCTTGTCGATAGATTAGTCTTCCTTGCATCACCAATAGCTCTCAAGTCCTCGGACATAAACATCATCTTGGGTATGGACTGGATGTCAGCCCATTATGCTAAGATTGATTGCTCTACTAGAACTGTTCAACTCACCCATCCATCGGGCAAGACAGTCAATGTTTTGACCCGAGTGTCTGAGCGCCAGCTCTACTCTTTAAATGCCAACCCCCTTCCAGACCTTGAAGATATTCCGGTAGTCCGTGACTTCCCGGATGTCTTTCCAGAAGAACTGCCAGGTGTTCCACCTGACAGAGACGTCGAGTTCGTGATAGACCTTGTTCCAGGAACCGGCCCCAATCTCTAGGAGACCTTATAAGATGGCACCCCTAGAACTAGCCGAGCTTAAGAAACAACTTGATGACTCCTTGCAAAAGGGTTTCATCCATCCTAGCTCCTCTCCATGGGCTTGCCCCGTCCTCTTCGTCAAGAAGAAGGATGGAACGGATCGGATGGTTGTAGATTACCGACCATCAATTTGGTCACTATCAAGAACAAGTATCCGCCTCCCGGGATCAATGACCTGTATGATCAGCTCATTTTGATCCTCGCCTTTTTTCCAAGATGGATTTGAGGTTGGGCTACCATCAAATCAAAATTAAGAACGGGGACATTCCTAAAACGGCCTTTGTTACTCGTTATGGCCAATACGAGTACACCGTCATGTCCTTCGGGTTAACCAATGCTCCAGCCACCTTTTCTCAGTTAATGAACTCGATCTTCATGGAGTATTTGAATAAATTCGTCGTGGTTTACCTCGATGATATACTCATCTACTCCAGGAATGAGGAAGAACATGCCGAACATCTAAGGCTAGTATTGATGAAACTTCGACAAAGACGCCTTTATGCCAAATTCTCTAAGTGTGAGTTTTGGTTGCCGTAAGTAACCTATCTAGGCCATGTAATCTCTCCGGTAAGGGTATTGTTGTCAATCCCGAAGCGAAGTTCAAGCCGCCCTGATCGGACTCCACCTGAATCGGTCAAGCAAGTTCGGAGTTTCCTCGGTTTAGCGAGCTATTGCCGCCGCTCACGAGAATTTCTCCAAAGTTGCTAAGCCTCTAATCAACTCCTCAAGAAAGATAAAAGTTCGAGTGGACCCCACAAGTCTGAGTTCAGCTTTTCAGAACCGAAAAGACGCTCGACATCTGCTCCGCATTTGTTCCACCAGATTTTTCTAAGGACTTTATTATCTATTGCGACACCTCGCGACAAGGACTAGGTTGCATACTCATGCAAGATCGCCATGTGATTGCCTACGCTTCTCGACAGTTGCGTCCACATGAGGATAACTATCCCACACATGATCTAGAGCTTGCAGCAGTGGTCCATGCACTCAAAACCTGGCAACATTACCTCCTCGGTAATCGTTGCAAAATTTACACTGATCACCAAAGTCTGAAATACATCTTCACCCAACCGGATTTGAATCTCAGGCAAAGACGTTGGGTCGAGTTGATTACGGATTACGACTAAGGAATATCTTACACCCTGTGCAAAGCCAATGTCATGGCTGATGCACTAAGTCGAAATCTTATTGTAACAACCTAATGTTACAACAAGGTCAACCGCTTCTCCACGAGGAATTTCGTAAGCTTAACCTTCACATTGTTCCTCGAGGATTCCTTTCCACCACAGTGGCGAAACCTACCCTTACGGATCAGATCATCAAGGCACGTAAGGTAGATCCGGGAATCTCCCGCGTCAAGAGAAACATCAAGAAAGGAGTCGCAGATTGTTTCTCCATTGATGAACAAGGTGTCGTGTTCTTTGGAGACCGTCTAGTGGTTCCCAAGGTACGCAACCTGAGGCGATTGATCCTTAAGGAAGCTCATGAATCCCTCTCACCATTCATCCCGGTAGTACTAAAATGTATCAAGACCCTCGCCAGAGGTTTTGGTGGACTAGGATGAAGAGAGAAATCGCTCAATACATTGCTAATTGCGACGTCTGTCGTCGAGTTAAAGCAGAGCATCAACGGCCCGCTGGCACCCTTCAACCTTTGGAAATTCCTGAATGGAAATGGGATAAAATCGGTATGGATTTCATTACCGGGTTTCCCAGGACCAACAGAGGGAATAATGCCATCTTTGTTGTTGTCGATCGTCTTTCCAAAGTAGCCCACTTCCTACCTGCTCGTGAGAGTATAACCGCTAGCCGCCTAGCTGATTTGTACATCTCTCGAATAGTGTCACTTCATGGTGTTCCATTGGAGATTAACTCAGATCGTGGAAGTCTCTTCACCTCTCGATTTTGGGAAAGTTTCCAAACTGCTATGGGAACTCGTCTCTCTTTTAGCACCGCCTTCCATCCTCAGTCAAGTGGTCAAGTGGAACGCGTCAATCAAATTCTGGAGGATATGCTTCAAGCTTCTGTCATCTCTTTCGGCATGAATTGGGAGAAATGCCTTCCATTCGCCGAATTCGCTTATAACAATAGTTACCAAGCTAGCTTGGGCAAAGCTCCTTTCGAAGTCCTCTATGGACGAAAATGTGAACACCTCTTAAGCGGTCGTAAACCGGGAAAGACAACTCTTTGGCCGGATATGATCCAGAAGCGTAAGAAGCGGGTTCGTGTTATTCGTGAGAAATTGAAAACAGCCCAATCTCGTCAAAAGAGCCAATATGACCGCAAGCATAAGCCTATGTCTTATGAAGTTGGCGAGAAGGCTTACCTTGGTTACTCCTTTGAAGGAACCCATCGTTTCGGTATCAAAGGCAAATTGGCTCCTCGTTACATTGGACCCTTTCGCATTCTTGCCAAACGAGGAGAAGTTGCCTACCAATTGGAACTACCTCCGCATCTTTCCAGAGTTCATGATGTCTTCCACATTTCTCAACTCATGCGTTGCTTCTTGGATCCTATCCATGGAGTGGACCACGAAACGCTTGATCTCCAAGATAACCTCACCTATCGTGAATATCCCGTTCATATCCTTGATCAAGCCGAGCGTACCACTCGACGCCACTCAAACCATTCCGAGCAAGAAGCTACTTGGGAAAGGGAGGATCGTCTTCGACTTGAGTACCCCACCTTCTTCCCGACGGATCCAAAATCTCGGGACGAGATTCTTTTGAGTGGGGGTGAGTTGTCACATCCTAGCTAGTCCATGCATTAGAGTGTTGCATCATGTTTATCTTCCATCAGAAACTTGAATTGGGGAAGACAGAACCCCCAGAACCCCTCTGAATCCAACTAGGGTTTACTAAAAATATTTTCAATGAACCTGAAATGCCCTTCTAAAAAGTTCACCCTCCTTGTCTTGGGTTAGAACCTCCGCAAAATAGGTGCACAATTTTCTAGGTCAATGTAAGGTCATTGAATTAAATCATATGTAATTTGCATTTGGGCATTTAAATGCTAGTAAATATTTTGGATGCTCAAATAATTACGAAAATAAGTGTGGACTGTTGGAAATATTCCAAAGCAGAGCCTATGATTATTTGCGTGATTTTTGGAAGTGCCTAGGTATTTTTAGAAAAGTCCAACACTTACGTAAAAAATAGAAAACAGAAATTAAAAGAGAGAGAAAGGCTTACTCGGCCGCAGCCACTGGCGATCCACTCGGCCCAAAGATCGTGCTGGCCCATGCCCGACCGCTTCGCTGCCGCCATCGCGCAGCAGAGGTGACGCTGGCGAAGCGTGAGCTCGCCACGGCGTCACCGCTTGTCGCTCGCGCCACCGAGCACCTGGGTGAGCTCCACGTCGCCGCCCCGACCCCGTGGACACCTCACTCGCCCCCTGCCTCTCTCCCTCGCCTCTCCTCACCATGGCCGACGCCACCGCAGCCGCACCGTCGCCGTAGTCGCGCTCTCCGTCGTCCCCGTGTCGAGCCACCGTGTCCAACAACTCCGCCATCGTCGACTCCGTCGAGCAGCCCGAGCCCCGAGCGCTCGCGAGCTCTGCTTCGTCTTCCTCGAGCTTGTCTTCACCGAGCACCGTCGCAGATCCTCTTCGCCGTCGCCGCTGCATCAGCTCGTCCCCGACTGCACCATCTGCTCCTACGTGACCGCCGTGAGCTCAGCTATCTCCCCATGCCTTGCGTTCTCGCTCCCGAGCCCTGCATCGACTGCATGAAGCTCACCCGCACGCACCGGTGCGGAGCTCGTCGCCGACGTGACTCCGGCCACCCACAGGCCTCACCACCTTGTCCACTAACTCCACCGCACTCCCAGGAGCCCAACGCACCTCACCCCGTGCCTCGCCGTGCCCCGTAGCCTCGGGCTCATCCTCACCCGACTCCGGCGACCGCCAAGCTCGCCGCCAGCGACGTTTTCGGCCACCCCGAGCTCAACCACCGCCACCAAACGTCGCGGCTTGTTCCGCCGCCCATTTGGTCGCCGGAATGCACAAATGCACTCTCACCGCCGCGTCTGGCTTGCCGGCGGCTAAACGCCGGTGGGTTTGACCTTGACTTTGACTAGGGTGGGGCCGGGTTGACTCCCGAAGTGCATGACAAGTGCCCCCCCTCGCTAATTAATCCAGTTTAGTTTTAACTAAAATTAGTTAGTTAATTAACTACTGACATGTGGGACCCACTGGTCAGTTTGACCTGGACGCCCCCGTTGACCATCGACATCACCACGCGATCTTGTCGACGCAAAGAATTCAATTTCTGGATTTATTTGTATTCGTGAAATTCCCAAATTGTTGCAAATTTCAAAAATTCCTAGAAATTAACTCAGAACTCCAAATGCAAAGATTTATATATGAACTTTGATCAGAAAAATTCAATCTATCCATTGGTAATGGTTTCATGCATGACAAAACAAGTTAACCTTGTTGTTTAAGCAGATTAAGTTAATGCACTAATATGGCTATGTTAAATGAGCTAACATTTGAATCTTTGATTCAAATAGGTTCATTCCTTTCTGTTCTAGCTTGCATTAGACCAACACACATTCATATTGCCATGTCATAGCATGCATCATATTGTTGCATATCGTCATGTGTTGATTATGTTCGGTGTGTCTTTCGTGGTAGGTCTTTCTTCGAGGATAACCCTGAATATCCATCTGAAGCGCAGTACCCTACTACCACTACATCAGGCAAGCAACCCATTGATCATTCCGATACAAACCCATGATCTCGCTTCGCTCTGGTTTCTTTGCATTAAGACAACGCGATTCAAACTGTTGTGTGTTGTGGTAGTTGAACCCACTTCCTTTGCATGACCTGTCATTGCCACAGTAACTAGATGAAACCCACTAGTACGTGTAGGAGTTGTTTGAGCCATGTTTGTGTTTCCTACCATGCTATGCTTGCTATGCTTAGAGTTGTGTCAGTCCGCTCATCGGGATGATGAACTAGAGTGAAAGGTTGTGTTGGTAACGAGAGTGAAGTGTTGAACATGATTTGGTAAAGGTATCGATGAGAGGCCATGTAGGATTACATGGTGGGTTGTTTCATTGAAGCCGTCCTTAAGAACCGAGATCTGTGTGTGTGATTTAAAATTCAACTACTACCACACATTGGGCCCGAAACCAATGGACCCTCTCGACTTATTAACCACTCTTGTCCTCTGTCCGGGAGTTGCAAAGTAGTTTCTGGTGTTTGTAGCATCAGGGCCGTCAGCATGGCGCCGACCTTAGGGGTGGGCTGTGTTACGGTAGGCACGCGACGTGGCAGTACCGATTCGCCCGTTTGGTGTCTCGGGAACCCTGCACACATCGTTCGGGGCGTTAGTGGAAACCTCGGCGGACTCCTGGATGGAACCCGAATAGGCGATAAACTGGACTAGGGACTCGTGTGTTTAGTCGGACCGTGGCCGACACCCTCATTGGGCTTCCGCTTGAAGGTTGCCGAGTACACGTCCGTAGCGGCGATAAGTGGTGAGAGCGTGTGTGAAGAAGTACACCCTGCAGGTATGAAACTATTTGAATAATGGCGTCCATGATAAAGGACTACTTGGTCTCCTATACAGTTCATAGACAAGTAAATGGATACTACTAAAAGCCTCAAGATAAGCGTGAGTACCGCGGATGGCCCTCTCGTGGGTTGACGAGAGAGGATCCACGGTGGAGTATTGTGATGGTGTTTAGTGGACTCGTGTGCGACAAATGCTTCTCAAGTGGTGTCATGTAGGATAGCTTAGCCAAGAGTCAAAGCTGGCTTGCTGCAATAACTCCACTACCTTCTTGAGAATGTGCGTGTATAGTAGGATTACATTGTAAGACTTCTTTGAGTACCTCCGTACTCATGTTTGCTTAATTAATGTTTTCGACGACAACACCGCCCTCCGATGGGTTCTATGTAGACCTTGACGTCGACGACGACTAGCCACCCTGTGGTGATCCAAGGCTTGTGAAGGGCCCTTTGTAGATAGAAGGGCTTCGTCAAGCCTTCTTTCTTTTCAGTGTCTGTACTTAGACTAGTTTGCTTCCGCATGTGCTTGTATGTTTGTATGACTTGAGTGTCGGGTCATGTGACCCCTATCTGTATGAACATGTTATGTATGGCTCCTCGGAGCCTCTTAAATAAAGTACTTTGAGTTGTAGAGTTTTGTTGTGATGCCATGTTGTATGTACTCATATCGGGCATATTGTGTGTATGCTTGAAATGCTTGGTATGAGTGGGATCCGACAATCTAGTTGTTTATCCTTGGCAGCCTCTCATATGGGGAAATGTAGTCTAGTGCTTCATGAGCGATAGTAGTCACCTTTCTGACCAGTTCACCGAGTCCTGATAGCCCAAAGACTACTACTCCGGACACTTGATCGGCGGCATGTGTTTCACTGCTCATGTGTCGCCCTTCGGGAAATGTCACGCTGTGACATTCGGGTCCCGCCTAGCTCACATACAACCCGGTTACCGGAGTCCTGTTAGCCTAGTGCTACAGCCCGGATTCATACGTTGATGACCGACATGCTCGATGTGATTCATGTATGCACATCTCCCGCAGGTTAGCGCCGCTTTGGGTTCACGACTAGCCATGTCGGCCCGGGTTCTCTGTCATGTCGATGCTAGCGACACTATCATATACGTGAGCCAAAAGACGCAAACGGTCCCGGGCCATGGTAAGGCGACACCCGTGGGAATACCGTGTGTGAGGCCGCAAAGTGATATGAGGTGTTACCGGCTAGGTCGATGTGACTTGGAATCGGGTCCTGACAATAAGACAACATTTGGGTCAGTTTGTAGTTGTCGTTTTGAGCTGCATTGAACTATGGATTCAATCTATGGTTGTTACTGACACTAAGATCCAGCACCACAGACTCCGGTCACCCAGATCTGCGACGCAAAAAGCCCTTGGATCCTTGTTGGTGCCACAATCGATGCCGAACAGAATGGGAGAAATCAGTCCAAGCTCCTTATTCCACTCGTCGTTTCCCCTTATATTTCATCAAGAAGGACATGAAGATATTTGACTCTCCCTGATTGCATGCGAAAAAATAATAATAAGATATACTCCCTCCATCCATATATATAGGGCCTAGTGTGCTTTCCGAGACTGCCTTTGACTATTGATAAAAGTAATAGTATATGAGATGTATAATGTGAAAAAATATATCATTGAATGCTTCTTTCACGTACGAATTTGACGATATGCTTGTGTAACATGCATGTCATATATTTTTGCTCTAATATATGGTCAAAGTTAGCCTTGAAAAATTAATCAAGCCATATATCACCTAAGTATTATTTGGATGATCGTGTTTGTAGCTAATGACCATTGGATATGCAATCTCTAAATTTATTAGACCTTTTATATAACAACAAATCTTTTATATAACAATAATCTTCTTAAGAAACATGAGACTCCCTGGGTAGTGATCTATAAGTATAATAGTTGCACAAAAAAGTTGCGTTATGTAGGCACTACTCTCAACTCTTAACCTCTCACACATGAAACCATGCTACAATCTAACTGTTATCATGAGACAAAATAACCTGATCTAAAGCATGAAGACCCCCTACCCCACAAGAAATAGCACCTTGAAGATGTGCGAAGTCAAAAAAGAATAACACTCCTAAAAAGGGACATTGCTCTGAGCTTGAGACCAAGGTTGACCAAGTTAGCTTTCTCGTCCTTTATTCAACATAATGGTCACATAAAATAATTTGAAATTGTTGAAGTGTATATGTGGATTGTCTAGTCCTTTCCATTAGTTCAGACTTTTGATTGCATTGGCTAGTGCATGAAGCTTAACATGGTATCAGAGCCAAGGTCTTGAGTTCAAGTCCTGACTTTCGCAATTTATCTAAAAATTGATGTTGCCCCCTTTGTATCCACGTATAGGCCTCTTGATCCATACCTCTAAGTCTATCCGCGTGTTGACTTCCTGTGTCACATGTGAGAGGGGGTGTGAAAGTTTATATGTGGATTGCCTAGCCCTTTTCATTAGTTCAGTCTTTTGGTTGCGTTGGCTAGTGCATGAAGCTTAATAGAAATCAAAGCACCATGAACAAGCACCTAGATGATTTACTGGAGTATATATTCAACAATAACTTCTTATACATAACTCTTAGTGCTAATTCTTGTATCAAGTAAGGCACTCACCTGAACGAGCCTGACTAAGGAGCTTCAGCATTTTAATGCCACTGACTTATTCTTGTAAAATTGTTCGATGTACAAGATTTCATGAGAAAGACCGATAATATGCAAAATATATTTTTCTGACTGAATAGTTAATTTAGAGCTAGCTAGTAATTACCCTGAACAAACATAAACTAGTTATCATGATGCTAGGGTAAAGAACCACTTTCTTTAAGCTGCAACATAACTTTTTCATTTCTAGATCTGAGGGGGCAACAATAGCACATTATATGAGTGTGAATCAAAGCGAATATTGTATGATGGGATTTGTTTGCCCTTTTATTTCCTTCTCTTTAATTATGAATAAATCATCATTCCTATACATAGAAAAAAATGCATGTTAGCTAATGGTATTTTTCTGTGAAACTGAGACTTTGAGCATAGGAATTCATACAAATTTGAGAAATCTAGCATGTGACAGTAAAAGATTGTGGCTAAGATATAGAGAACCACAACAGTTTGGCATTTCATCCTCGTCAGAGCATGTATTGACAATTCATCGCCAAGACGATGTCTGGCATGTAAATAATTTTTATGTTAACAATTCTAAGCTCACTAATAGGTGAAATGTAAGTCATAATATGCATCCTAGTACATAAATTCTCTGTTATATTGCAACACATTACAACTTAACCGTACTTGAAACTGTTCTGTACTTACACCATGTATGTATAAATGTATATAGAACACAATTCCATAATTTGAATTAGATCAAGTATGACTATGGTGACTTCAAAAACATACCATATAAGCCTGACAGTTTCAAGTTAATTCTGTGATGATGTACACCGCATGTCCTCAAAATATCCAAATTTTGTTAACCTTATCATCAAGATCTTGAGATTCTGTGTTGGCTAGCTCTTTACATGGTTTTCGTCAACTCCTTTTTGCACTTATGATGTCTTATAAGATATAAAACATCTTAATAAGATAAGAGTCGCATTATCTATATGCATAACATGCAGCTTATCAAGGATTTGGCGTGAATATGAAGTGGCGCGTGGTGAAAAGGAGGAAGAACCATTCATGTTGCCTGTTATCCCTAGTAGTAGCCACTTATGTGACTATCACCTTCTTCGGCCTCGGCCTGCCATGTAATCATGTGGCAGAGCAGATCAACGGCGCAATGAGACGGTTGATGTAGTTGAAGAACAGGTTGCGTTGGTCGTCTATGAATTTGGATGTAATTTTTATTTCTGGTATTCGTTGTACTGCCATGATTGAAGATGAATAGATCGGAAGTTTTTTCGAAAAAAAGAAAGAAACCCAGTTGTGAAGGGTGACGGGGGACGATTGGCTCGGTCGTGCGTGTATGAGTCGTTATGTTAGGCTTTGGGTCACATGAGATGTCGGGGCAGACAAGGCGTTATGGTTTTTCTTTCAGGTCTTTTGCCGATGGTTTCCTTTAGGCTGGAGGGGAGGACACTGGTTTTCCTTAGCATGGAGGGGAGCACGTACAAAGGAAAGGCGACGCACAAAAATCAGTGGAGTCAGGAACCTCTCGAGGGGTGGAACCAAGAAAACCAAAAGACGAAGTACGGACTCCCCTTTGATAGTACTCCCTCCATAGTCCAATAGTACAAAGTTGAGTCACTTATTTTGGAACGGAAGGAGTAGAAAGTAGAGATTATTTGGATCTGCCCAGCATGTTTTTATGGGGATACAGGAATAGTAGATTTGCAATCAATTAAGTAGCTATTTGCAATCAATTAAGCTGCAGAAAATAAGCAATTTTTCAGCACAAAACCTCCTGCAGATTTAAATGTGCAAAGCACAAAATTTGCAAGCAAAGCTTGACAATTGTGGAACCAGGGGTAAAGCATCTAATAAGAATTGCCATGAAGAAATTGAAATGGCAATATTTTCATTTGTTCACATTTTACTGAAAAAGTCTAGAACACCGGGGAGAATGGAAACAATCCAAACTACGGAAAGCATCTTTTCGAAAAATACAGGACTATTCTGCCTCCATTCTTGCCAAGAGCCAGTTTGGTTGGGGACGTTGCTATTGACTGCAAAATCCAGTGTGTTAATATCTACTAATTTCAGCAAGACTTTTCTGTTGCACCCAGATAGAAGATTATTTAAACAAAACAAGCTGGTATACTAAGAAAAGGCTACTGCGATACTAAACAGAGCCTAATAAGATCACATTTGTTCACTTCTATCACAAAATCAGTACACCATGCTTGAATTCCAGATTGTACAGTTACTGATCCATCCAGTCATCTCACATTCATATACCTCACCTATGGGTCGACCATCAAGATCTGGCTACACCAAAATTCGGTAACACTTTGCAGTTTGCAATCATAAGCAAAGCCAAGTTCTTTGCAGTTTGCAGTCATCATCCACAAAGACTAAGAGCTGGTATCCTACACTACTGTGTCGCCCGTTCTCGCAAAATTAATCCTTTCCAAGCTAGTGTCAATGTCTATGCCAGTGCCTTTTTCTAGAGCTAATATCACCTCTCACCTTACCTCTAGTCTCAAGAATTCTGGAAGCAAAACAGATGAAACCAATGATGGCCATCGCATACAGCGCTCTGTAAGGTGCCAATGCCATGGAGCTAATAAAGGAATAAAAGCCACCTATGAGGTAGAGAAAGCTCATTCCAACTTCGTGCCCTCTCCTTCCGGGTAACTTAAAAGATATAAAGCTGGCAGTTGGCTGTGATCCCAAAAGTCCATGCAGAATAACACCAACACAAAGGGCAGAATCAACAAACCACGGAAATCTCTGACCCACTCCAATTCTCTGCACAAAAACAACAGGAACCAATTTAAATCATTAATGATTAAGCAGCGTAACATAAGTTGCTCGCTGAAGTAACATCCTATAAATGTTTCTATGGGATGTCCGCAAAGTGCCCAAGTTATAGAACACAAAATAATAGCGGTTCCAGAATCAAAGTTGGCAAGGTACAGTGACGGTAGGAACATGAATCAGGTTCACTGGGAATGACCCACTGGAGTCAACCATATCTTAGCAAAAAATCTATATCCTGAATGGTAGCGTGATTTTCAACCATATACACTAACCTGTATGCTGGCAGTAACATTATATTTTCAAGATACACATTACATCATTAAATGTTCAGGCCTTTCCATGGATGGCATGAGTCTAGTGTAACATAGCAATGCAAGTCCAAAACTGAGGTGCCAGGCTGAGCTGCAGTTTCTTCGCAACAGTAATCAATTATATGAAGGTATGCTAGACAATACAATAAAAGCAATGGCCTGTCTAGCATATGTTGCCTAAATATTAAGTGCACAATAAGATGATCATTCCAGCGGTAAACCCTAAACCTTAAACTCTATAGTACGCAGCCTTTCCCTACATTTCTGCAAGAGGCTGTTTACAGGACTCGAACCCGTGACCTCATGGTCACAAGGCTACAGCTTTACCGCTGCGCCAAGGCTCCCCTTCACAATTAGAACGATATAAATATAATAATTCAGTTGAGGCACTGGCTAAAGGACATTTGGTCTATTGAGATGGCTGTTGACTAGTCACTGGTGCTGCTTGCAAAATCAGTACAGGGAAGAATATTTTCATGCTATATGTCATCACTGATGAGGCAATTACTGTCATTGAGGAGTTTGTCCAAAATCATTCAGATAAGTAAGAACAACAAACCTGTATCCAAGCAATAAGTGAAGGCACAAACATGAGTGTAGCTAGAAGATGCAGGATCATAATCCCATGCCGACAGTCAAACACTTCTAGCTGGCTGTCAGTAAAGCTTTTAGCAGATGTTGGGCTGTCATCCATTGGCAGAAGTTGCTCGAGCCCATCTGGTTTACTTTTGGATTGTAGAATAGGATTATTATCCATCTTGGATTTATACAGGTCCTTTTTCTGAGCGATGTTACGAAACGAAGCTCCTAAGAAACTGTTACAGTACCAAAGCATCCACTTCAGTAGTTGAACAACTGGGATTACATGTAAAATGTATATATATATATATATGGCCCTATATCACTGCATTCAAAATAAATTTCAAGTAAGTTCTATGATTCTAATCCATGCATACTGAACTGGAGGCAAGAAATTTGCTCCACCTGCCACTTCATGTCCACCAAAAGTAACTCACTCACTAACTAGTGGGCCATCTGTCCACGATCTCCACCATCTTATTTTGTGGTTTTCAGAATAATAACATGATACTTTCATGGTTTATCCGATGTAAATTGACTTTATTTTGCAAGTCTAACTCAATTTTCGTGACCATTAGATGTCGTGTGGAGATCGATGCGGTGCCTGATTGGATGTACCTTTGTTATTTTGGTAGCAATACAGAGGCATGGAGCTAGTAGGAATAAACAAGCCACTGAACACTTTGTTGACAGGCATAAGTAAAAGCAAAGCCTTGTTTGGAATGCAAAAGTTTTTCCCGTTCCTATAGGAAATAAACTCCTGCCTAACTCTTGCATTCCAAACAGGCCTTTATGGAAAAATCTTATAGCTAGAACTAGTGTATATCAAGTTAAAACGTACCTGCAGAGGGCTGAATGGGCATGGAAGGAATGTGAAAGAAGTAACAGACCAAGACCAATTGCTGGATGAACGAAGCAGACAAGAGTAATTGTAGCAAATGCTACAGCTATATTTGTATTGTTCTTGATCATCTGCACAATCTTTTTCAAAGTACATCAGTTAGTGTCAACAAGAAAAATCAGCAAAACATGCATATCTGCGTATACTCCCATACTTCCAGGAGGCACTTACCTTGAGAGATTGAAATGAGAACGAGAAAGTGAGGAACTGGCGAACAAATGGAGAATGAGTACCGTCCTCCCAAGATTGCCAGCTGTAGATCATTATTTTATTACAAGATAAGTAATCAAAAAATGGTGTAATGTTTGTTGCACACATACTTGTTTCAGAAACTCCATAATAGTACACTGCAAGGCTCACTAATTTTACAATCAGATTTTCCTTTGTGGAGACCAATTTCGCAGCATGCAGAATATGAAGTGCATATACCGATCGCATCACAGAAGCTAATTGTTTATTCCTAATAAACAAACAATATATAGGTATAACCATATAGAAAGAATGTCCAGCTACTCCGAAGTCCCTAACCCAATTCAACACCACAGCTCTGACAAACTCTAGATACTGCTGTGCACTAGTTCTCATTTCTGAAATCAAATCTCAATTTCTTAGCACAAGTACTGATACTTAGATGGGGTAGTAAGCCAATATCATAAGTAATATACTAATTCAGGATACACAAGTCCAGTGCATCATACAATAAGAGTATCAAATGTCGGTTCTATTATCTCATTATTCAACAATTATCCTCCAAACATAAGTAAAAAAGTCAAGCTTACTCCGTAGAAGTATAATATTTGTACATTAAGCCCCTGACCATTAGATTGGCTTACTGAGCCCCCTAAACTTACAATCCCCTCGTACAATTAAACAGTTTTACTACCATGGAGAACCCCTGATCAGCCTACCTCTCTGACGGGGATCCCCTAGCTTTGTCAACTCACTGCCCAAACACGATCAGCTCCACGCACATGCAAATGATAAAACTGCTTCACTCCCAAAATGCTGGACGAAATGCTAAGATGGGCGATTCTTTTCCAACGACATGGAGCAGAACAATGTCAGTCTGTAGAGGGACAAGGAAAAGCACATGCATCTCTATCTCCTCTCTCACTGCCCTATCTACACAACACGACAGATATCTTCAACGATGCGCACCCATGTGGTGGTGGCATGTAAACCTGAGAGCGAGCTTGATACGTGCTACAACAACGAAAGCCGAGTCCAATCTCACGTATGGCGGTTGTGGGCTCCACGTGGCAGCGATGACCCAGCCCCGGATCATTTGGTTGTTATGGGGGAGATTAGAACTCAGGTCCAACTCGATCGGCCAAGGGAGAAGATACCTCGGAGATAGTGGGGAAAGAATAAAGAACGAAGGGAGGGAGACAAGTCAGGGAGAGAGAAAGGACGAAGTACAGATCCACATGGCAAAACTGTCCTCGGGGAGTAAAATGATCTGATGTTAAATATTAGGGGGTTAAATTAGACGATTTGAAGTTCAGGCTGTTAATTGAACAATCATGATACTGCAGTAGAGTAAAGTGGACGTTTTTCAAATACAAATAATAACTTAATAGTAAGATTTAGACTACTAGCTCCTGAACACTCCCTGCATCATGACAAGAAAGAACAGAAAAAAAAACTTATAGATGTATTTAGCATGTACTAACCGTCTTTTGGCGAAGACATGTAGAATGGCAGCCACATACAGAATCAATTTCGAACTTAGTGTTACCAAAATGGTGAAACCATTGGCAACTATGTAGCAGACCACAGTAACAAACAAGAAGGTTCCAAATCGAGGGTTTTGCTGTGTAGTGAAAAATAAGAAGGCAAGGAAAAGAAGTATTGGCGTGAAGCAAAGGAACATCAATGGCTTTGGCTTCAGATTAGTCTCAATAGCTGACAAAATAGATGGCACAGAAGAGTCACGTTCCCATGCTGACGATTGTCGCATCAGGCCAAACAGTATTATGGCAATCATGAAACCAAGAATCTGCAAAAGACATAATAATAGTTTAACAGGTAACCAGGGACAGTCTTAAGTAGCTATCTGGCTACAGTAACTAGCAGTTCTATATGCAAATATGCTGCAATCCATCAATGGTGTAAATTTGATGAATAATGACTACATAATCATCAATGTTGTACCACGAGAAACACATCATAGGCAAACCAGTGAAAAGAATCGGATGATCGTATAGCAAGGAAAACGCAAAACCCGAAGTTCTCCTCTAAAAATCCATGTGTAATATGCATGCCCTCGCCGCACAAAGATAAATACATATACAAATGGCCTATTAATAAGTATTCTACATTCCCTATTCTGTACCATAAAAGTATGTAAAGCTAAAATATCCCCTTTCTACAGGTTGGCGAAATTGTGACCCATTAGCCATCAAGATTAGCTTGTTTGTTTTAAATGTTAGGGTATCATGAGATATTTTGTACAAACGGATGCATGGAAAAGGTTGAGCAAGGCCTATAGATTTAAGTGGTTCAAACAGCTACTGTGTGATGTTGATTACAAATACATCACTGTTGTGCCCTGAATTAACAATTTAACGTACAGTATCTAGCCAGTAAAATAATTATGTGGTTCCTTGACCTTCAGAAAACAGTCAGGATTAATGTCCTTAGTAAGAAAAGTACCAGAAGGTCTTTACTTCAAGAAGATTACAAGTAATAGACAGTTATTTGCAGTGTGTTCAAAGACACAAACATGATGAGGGTCACAGTTATAAAGGAACCCAGGTGAGGCGAGGATAGCACACCAGGAAAAAAGACTCAATTCATCTGAACCCACTGCCGACCAGTGGTCTCTCCACAATGTTACTTCGCGCTGGCAGTGCTGCCTCAAACTCCCACTATCTCTAACGGTCAACAGCCCAGCAGCAGGCCTGGCAATGGTGAGTGGTGACACAATAACAGCAACAGGTGGGGCTAAGGTTAGTCCCACTGTCAACCTACCTCAATCAGCCATGAGATGGCAACACAATAACGGCAACAAGAGGGGCTAAGGTTTGCCCCACTATCTACCTCCCTCAATCAGCCATCATGTTGTCCCCAGTGCTCATAGATGCCGGGTGATGGCTGCTAACCATGATAAGAGTGCTTAAGAAAAGGGGTGTGAACAGATTAGACTCCACAGCACACAAGACATGTCATGTTTGGGCCATATCTGTTGATAGTTACTAAACCTAAACTTCCAACAATCAATGCGGTTTAGCGAAGAGAGACATTATGATGCCACCCTCAAAACATGACTCGAGCTCAGAAATAAGGACTATGCTGCAATCATGCATAAAAGTTGTCCTGCAAATGAAGATTACCTCGGATGAGTACAACAAAAAGAATCTGCTAGTTGCAGCACCAAGCGAAGCGCGAAGACTGACTTTGTATGAGCAATGCGGGTCAGCCTACAAAATTTGGAGCCACCTAAATAATGAGTTCAAAGTTGAGAAATAACATATTCAGTTTATGTCTAACATTGGATAAGCAACAGCTAAAATAGCTCAGTGACAACTTAGGGCTGCATGGACACCCCAACGGTTTCATTTTAGAAATGAACATCACGGTAATAAAAATTATAAAACCTTGAATTTTGGAGAGACTTCATTATGTGTCGAAGGTGGTACATGGCTAGTGGGAAGGAACTAGGGCTAGCAGCATCGTCAACATACAGGCTTGGTAACTGGCAAAACTCCCTGGGTGTGGTGAGCAGCATCACAAGAATAGAGAATGGCTGCATGGGGACTAAAGATGGCAGTCAGTTGGCGACAACACTAAGGTGCTATGGGTGCACATCAAGTTCGTCAGAATTGTGATCCTGAATCAAATCAGAGGTCCTATGGTAGGATCACAAATTGTGGGATCAATGTACAATAGAGGATCAAAATTCTAAGACTGATGCAGAATCATTAGGACTGGTCAGTCAATCTAGGGTCGTAGAACCTATGAAAGATGGTGATTGCTGGCCGTGCACGGGTATTAAGTCATTTGTACAATGATAACACAGGTATTAAATCATTTGTACAATGATAATTTAGAAGATACAATAAAATATATAAGCAAGTGTAAAAAGGGTTTAGTGCATTACAAAACCTAAAAATATTGAAGTGTCAATTTCCATAAAATGTGACTTTCCAGGGTCATTACTCATTACTGAGGTTACTTCCACACGAAAAAATAGTTCGATAAGTAACCTTACCAGGACTAGCACAGTAGTTTTCTCTGCCCCTTGGTGTGAATCCCAAGTGGCAGGTGACGAATCAACCACTACAGTTTCAGAATAGATATTCGGAATGATGTGTATGCCTGATACAGAATCCCAAGCCAGTGCAACAGGTGGGAAGCACCGTAATTTACAAAGGTCTGCAATGCATACATATGAGAAGTTACAAGGTAGTAACAATGCTTAACCAAAGTTCTTCAAACAGATAAGTATTACTTAATCTGGTGCAACAGCCAGTAAGTTGATCATCTACAGATAGGTGTAGAGGTTATATCTTGCATAGATTATAATGGCCAGAACAGAAAGCACACGGGCAATCATTAGTTCTTACGTCTTGTATAAATCATAATAATGATCCGAATAGAATGCATAATGGCTGTTATTAGTTGTTATTACTATCACCCATTTACATGTAAAGACTAGGAGAAAAAAGTCAAACAGATGCAGTTGCTTACTGTTTTTATCAGCTTCAATTTGGTCACCAATATTTTTTATTCCACATCCAGTAGTTTTCAGTGAAAACAAAACTGGTAGAAGACCAAGGCTGACCGAAAACGACAGGGTTAAAGCCATTGGGTGATCCTCCTTCAAGAATATTTCCTGGGATCAAGACATCTAGGTTTCAGCCCATTTTGTATCATAAATTAGACAACATCATATATATTATGTTAAGTACTAATTACTAACTTCAGGTGAATAGCTAGAGTGGACAATCCTGCCAACAGAAAGTGCACTTGTTCCTTCCACTGGATTAAAGAACTGCCCCACTGCCATCGAAGCCGCTGGGGAGGTCTGCCTGAAATCGTCTGGATACCAAAATATATTAGAACAACCAGTGTATCAATTCAATGCGCAAATAAAAGGCTTACTATGTGCATCTATTGATATATTATAACCACAAATATACCAAAGGCGTATGAGATGGCAGTTCAAACTAAACTGATGGATTTAGTTTTTATTGACACATTTTACCATAATTATATGAGCTAGAATTCCCAGACTTGCCGGTGTTCACGAGGTACATCAAGCTCGCTAATTATGTCAAGGTGCCAGACTTGCCGGTGTTCGCGAGGTACGTCAAGCTCGCTAATTATGTCAAGGTGCTCTGAATCCAGGCAGTAGCATCCCCAGACCTGTGTTTAGCACCTGCCGCCACTTTGCCTCACCACTGTCCATGCCTGTTGCCACCCAATTTTGGCTTTGAGCAACCCCCGCATTATCACTACTCAGGCCAACTAATCTAGTCTCTTTGTAACAAGATAATCTTTAATCGTTATTTAATGGACCAAGTCTAATCCCTCACATTGCTAGCCTTGTGGGTGCCAGCCGGACACATTGCCCCGACCAAGTCCATAACACCCTCTAATTTTCAATCCATAAGAACATCAGGTTGGTGGTTCTGTTATACAGGATGGACAAAAAGACTTGACCTACCTACATATTGCCTACTTAGGAGGAATTGTCCATAATAGGCAATAGGCATTCTACAACTCCATATTTATTACTAATTAATGCATCAAACTGCATATTTATATTGAAGCCAACCGTACCAAATTCATAATAAATTCAGCCAATAAAGTGTCATTTACGTTTCATCTCCATGAAAACAAACAATATTTGGTTGCCTTAGGTATCAAAAGTAGAGACAACAACAAAGCCTTTAGTCCCAAACAAGTTGGGGTAGGCTAGAGGTGAAACCCATAAGATCTCGCGACCAACCCATGGTTCTGGCACATGGAAAGTAGAGGGACCAAAACCATGGCAATGATTTTATTTTTACAAAACATACTTTCTGGTGGATTCAACGTGCCTTGCTCTTTCTAGACTTCCAGGTCATAAATAATAAACTAGAGATGGGTCTCATTATTTTCACATTCAATAGACAACTGAGCTCAGATTGTTTTGTTAATTATAACTGAAGCTCAGGTTGTTTGTGGTTCTCCAGTTAACTTAGAAGAATTTTTTTTTACATTTTTTCCTTATTCAACATGAATTTGGAAACACAGTAATCGCCTCTCTACTCGCATGTGTGCTGTACAAAAGTTACTGTAAGATATTATATTAAAAGAACCCGACTAACCGGTTGGGTTTTCTCTTTGGCTGGGTTGAAAATATGCAACATTCGAATTAAAGTTGAAAGCTTATCTGTTTATGACAAAAAAATGAGATTTTTTACGGTACATCATACTACCTCTAGAAGCGAGTAGTATTGAATCATCTCAGCCATTGATTAGCGGGGTAGTTTTGTCTTTTTTTTCATTTCCTAATTTGTAAAATCCCTCGCGGTGACGATCCTCGTGAGGCCTCGTCGTTGCCATCGCCCGTAATCAACAGCGCATGCCTAATATAGATCAGAGCTGGCCTCAGTGCCCTTCAAGTGGGAGCTCCAAGCCCCTGACCTGGCATCAAATCAACCAGCAGGCCACAGAGCCGCCGGTATAGCGTCCTGATCAGTCGCGCCGTCGTCGCTGCAGCTTCCTCTGAGGTACCCCCGCTGTTGTGCGTGCGTTATTTGTGTGCAGCGGCCACAGCCGCCGGCTTGATCGCCGGAAAACAATCGGCTGATCACATACGTACTAGTGCATGCATCCTGAAATGATCAATCATTCCTCGGCCAAAAATACCGGCCGGCAAGGATTCATCGTTATGTACAATTGTCTCTGTTGCATCTCATGTCGGCCGGAAGTATTCGACCGGACCGGTCCCTGCAGTCCTGTGAGAGCAGTACAAGAAAACACATGGATTCCTCAATGGATGTAGAATTTGGGTATTTATTTTCTAAGTCTTCCAATTTTACCCTTTGAACAAAATATACTACCAAATTTCTTTGGTAGTATTGATGGATCTAGTCCATTGAATGACTGAAAATGGACGGCTCATATTATTTTGATGCACGGTAAAAGGTCTCAAAAAAATACCAATAGGGCTGGCCTATGAGTTGTTCATTGTTAATGCAGCAGCATCCCCATGTATTGTTTGTGAAAACATTATTTTTACAAAGACTTCTATCTAAACTAGCATCGCCGACCCATCTGGGCCACGTACAGCCACCGCATGCATGTCCTTTTCCTCTGCTCTGGGCGGCCAAAGCAAGGGGGACAAGAGAAGCACAGGGAAGGGGGATGATACAGTGGGAGAGGGCGCAATGAGAACACAAAGCAAGCAGACAAGTGGGCCAGAAAGTTAAGTCAGGCAAGCGATCTTATTCACCTGGAGTTATGTCAAGGGTTTTCACCGCCACGCTAAGCTGCCAATAACCAGGGGACAGGGAAGAGGCTGTGACAAAGGAGAGCAGAGGTGAAAGGTAGGTTCGCCTTGCCCTCCACTGCAAGAAGAGCTCTAGTGTCGTGCAGGCGGCGAGTCATGGATGCTAGGGCAGTACAGTCACACCAGGAACCAAGAGTAGATACATGAAACTCCACTAATGCCTTCAAGAATACGACCAAATCACAAGACCACGGTTCTCTCCTCCAATCCATCCAACTCCCTAGCACTAGGCAGACAAATGCTGGCTGCAGACGGACTCATACAACACCGGTCATACGAGTGAGCCAGACAGGGAAGACTGTGTGGTAAAAAGAAAGGCCACAGAGCTCCAGCAACCAACGAAAATGAATGGCCAAGATGGAGGGACGAATCTGACGGACAAAAATCTCAGAGCTCTAAGGAGCATCTATTTCCAGTACCAATTTAGTTAGGTAAGACTTGATTGAACCTGATCTCCAAAGACACGTTTGTGAGAAAAAATGTACTCCCTCTGTAACTTAATGTAAGACGTTTTTGCAGTTTAATTTAAACTGCAAAAACATCTTACGTCAAGTTACAGAAGTTGTATATTTGAATAGAACACTTTCAGTATCACATGATGGTAGTTATCAGTTATGCGTATTCATTGCATTTATGTACCCTAAACCACACACCTTTTTTATTAGCACAAGTAACAAATTATCTTGTGAAGAGGTTAGGATGGAAGAAACTCAAAGCACACTATATTCAGAAAGCTAACTCACAAAGAACATATGTGGAATTAGTTGCACAAAAGCATTCTAGATGAAACAGGAATGGTTCAAGGGAATACCTGCCGCGATGCCACCGATATAGTCATGAAATTGTAACCATTCATATCTTCTGGACTCAGCAAAAGGAAGGCAGAAGGAGGCGGTTGCTCAGTTTGGCTACAGGGTTCTACCTGCTAGACAAGCAATAATGATGACAACGTGAATAAGGGAACAAATGGTATGTTACTTGCAATAGATAAAGGCAAATGAGCACAAGAAATAGAATTGGTCCATTGTACAATGCGTACTGTACAAAAGCAACGTTCAGAAAGAAAAGAAAAAAAAAACCTCAAAAACAATGATTTTCACTGCACCAAGCATAATAAAAAACAAAAGGAAAGGAGGAGCTGCACAATGTAGACAGCACAGTAAAAAAAATACTTAAATCAATAGAAGTAACTTGACAGAACTGAAATTGTGAGGGTTAGCTTGTTAGGTAGTAGCCTAACATAATATAAGAAAATAAGATTCAGATGCTGCAGTTGATAGTATAAAGACAAAGCAACGTTGGGAACAGAAAAGTCATTGAGACCATTTGTATTGTAAACAGTACAAACAAGAAACCTGCATACATGAACCAGAAAGATGGAGAATGCCAGGATGTAGGAACCAGAAAGGTGAAAAGTTAAAGATATTACCTGTTTTGGTGCAGGTCCTGCTGGGATTTGGACCATCTTTGAGGTAACTTCAACTATCATTTTGCTAGCAGGTACTTCATTTTCGATGGACGAACGATGCTTTTCTGGCCACAAGTGAATCCTGACTCCAGAACATGGAGCAAGATTTGTGACAAAAACAAAGTGTCCTCTTCCATTTGAACCCTTCAACAAGAGAGCAGTTAAGCGGACAAAGTTTATTCAATTAGATGCCTGCTAAATTTGTAATATGGTGTCCAAACAGTACGCAGAACTTTGAAGAAGCTACACTGATCAAACACTAGTAAGACAATTTCACCTACCAGCTTTTTAATATCTAACCATCTTCTCCTGCCATCCATCGCTAAAACAGTAACCAAATTTGACTGGATATGCAGGTCCTTTTCAAGGCCATCACTTGTCCATAGAACAGATGGTGGGCAAAAAAGTGTATCATTTCGCTGCAATTCTATAGAAAATATATTGTTATGTAAAGACGACAAGAATTGCATGAGATTTTGACAGCACTTCTCTTTTATAAAGCTTTATTTATGGTTGATGCCACATTTGTATTACAGTGTTTAGAGATGTATTTATAGATACGATATGTCAACTGAAGCAGTAAAACGAGGTAGAAATTATTACTGACAAACTCACTACAAAAACTGAACCACATCTATTTGTGATGTAAAACAACCGTGTAATACCAAATTCGCAATTTTCCATACCCTATAAAACTTCATAAACTAGAACTACCATGAGTGTAATATTATAGCAGTAAAGTTAGTTAGCCTAAACAACATCTTAAATAGATTAGTGTTAGTACTGAATTGGACACATGATGAAAGAAACGATCATGACACATAATAGTATACATCAAAGTTGTTTTGAAAGAGGTGAACTAGAGCTAATTCCACAAACCGCTTCAGAACTTCCACAGGCAGCAAAAATATATTTTATTTGTAAAATGCAAAATGCACTTTAATATTTCACATTCAAAAATGACAAAGGCTATTTTAAAACATTAGGATGCCATATGGAAATGAATGGTCACTTTTGACCTAGATTTCAGATCCTCGGCCAAGCTTTATGTGCTCAGAAATAAGGGTACACATCCCACATCTTTTAGGCATTAATAGACAATTATGAAAAGGATGCAACAAGGAAAAGAATGAAATCATACCACCGGCTTCCTTGGTATCACTCGCAAGAAAATTTGAAGATTGAGAACCTGAAACATGATTCATCCAACTCAAAGACTGGGGAACTACACTCTGGAGCATTTTTGCAAACACAAAGACTCTTTTTTGTGAACTCAAAAATGGCTGCCGATCCACAGGATCTATCATGCTAAGAAGAGTGTGCGCGACCTGGATAAGGTTAAAATCCCCATAAGTACAGTACATTTCACTGTAGAGCACTTAATGCATTTGAGATGAGTAAATGGTTTCAACCTGTACAGCTAATTGATTGCACCAGAGGATGGATTGATGTTCCATGGATAGCCAAACATTCTTCACACTGGAGCTCCCTACCATAAACCCATGAGTAGAAGGTACAATGCCATCCAATGCGGCCAACCTTGACCTAATCTGAACCAAAATAAATGGGAACTCAACATTTGATTGGTATCTACTTTAGAAAGACATAGTTAATGTCACAGAGTGATCAATTAATGCTACACCGTGACAAACTAATCATGCATACATGTAGCATATAATCTATCTGAAATTCTATGAAATTTCAGATTAGTCTTACAAGCAGCTTCTAAAATTGAATGTAATGAAATTACCAGTATAAGCAAAATCACGTTTTAAATGTGTAAATTATGATTTAGTGCAAGAAAAAAATAACTTTATTTTATATTTTGTGAACAGATAATTATACATCTGTGACTTGACATTATCAGAATACTGAGTGTCAGCAAAGAAAACATTACAACTTCTACGAGTCATGCCCTGATACTGAGTTACTGACACATGTTCCTTAGTGCCACTGTATATACAACAGAAATTACTAATCATGGAAAAAATGAGTACAGATTTCATAATCTCAACCCAGTCTACTATAGAAATGGTCTTCTAAAACTTGTGAGAAATTTGCAGTATCTAAGTGAATCACATACAGCAAATAAGCAGTCATAGATCTTAGATACTTACAAACAAGGAAATATTGTTATCAAAGAAAATAACATAGACATAATCAAATGTGCATAGGATTAAGTGATTAACTATAATATACCAGCAGAAAAAATAATACCTGATAATCATGAATGCCGCCTGATATAGAGACAACTACTACATTTGAGAGTTTTGGACTGCTTGTATGTGACACTCCTTTCTTGTATCCGTTTCTCCATTCTTCATTGACATGGGAGAAAAAATGACCCAAGGACGGCTGCAGAGCAACAGGAGGATACCTGGATGAGAAATCATTTTATGTCATGAGTAACACTTCACTTGCCCACCGAGTCAGAAGCAGAACAAGACACAGAAATATTCCACAAAGAGAGAGAGAGAGAGAGTACTGGTGTGGGCTGGAGAGCGTCAGTATAGTTTCAACAGCTGATTTCCTTAAGCCCGGGTGGACAAGAGCTGCTCGAGCCACAAAACCACCCATTGAATGTCCAACTAGCATAACACTAGATGGCAAGTTACCAGTAGAACGAACACCATCCTTCGATCGTGCTAAATGAGATTCTTTGTATTGATCAAGGATCTACAAAGCACAGAACAAATATGCTATGAGCATTTTCAATGGAACATATCAGAGAATAATAAGAACTAGTGTGTTCTACTTCACAGGAACAAAATGTGGAAATAGGAAACTGTGTGGATTTGTTTACAAGAGCATAATCATATCGGACATGCTAAAATTCAATGCAGTGAAATTCTCCTGATGATAGAAGTTCTACATTTTGCAGTTACTCCCTCGTTTCATTTTTCCAGGGTGTATTTTGATTGGTTAAGACAAGGTTTTGACCAGCAATTACTTTCACAAAATGTTGTTTATGTGATAAAAATCACATTCATAAGTACTTTTAAATATAAATCAAATGACATTGATCTTATGTTATATAAATTGCACACAAATGGAGTAACTGTTGGTCAAAGAGTTGTCTTAACCAATCAAAATACACTACATTGTGCAACACAGGGAGAATAACTTATGACTGAAGGGCCCATTGCACTCTATGCTAACAGCCTAAGATCATATCTTACGAGTTAAGAGTTGGTTACCCTATGGATGGCATAGACAACATATTCAGTATGCTCCTCAAGTATGCGACCATCCATTGCAGAGTGCTCTCCTTCAAGATCAATAGTAAACCAATCCAGAATACGGCCATATTGTGATGGAAGGGAAGAATCTTCCAGTTCAAATGCACTAGATGGTTCCCGATAAAAGGAGGGCTCAAGTGGACCGTTTTGATATGCTCGAGAAGATTCTGCAGCAAATGAGCGAACCTGGATGCATAGCATGATAACAAAAGAAAGAATTCAGTAACAGCAATACAGCGACGACAAAATAAGCAAAATTACAAGGCAGACAACATTCAATTGGACTATCTTTCCAGAATGGCATTGTGGGCGAATATGGACTTTAGCGGCCAATCCATGTTCTTCTCCACTGAAATGCAGGCCACGTAGGCTACGAATAAATAAATGATCGCAAGGTGCAAAACAGTGAAGAATATGTAATCCTATTCCATTTCTAATCTATCGGTGCCATATGTGGCTTTTTTATTCCAGTGCACGTTTAGTCTTAGCTCTTTTCGACTAAAAGGTAGCAGTGCTTGGACTAACAAGTACTAGCAGTGCTTGATTTACATGGCCATATTATGAAACAAAGGTGAAAGCAGGCCTTCACCTGCTTGTAGCTCCCGCCGTTGCCGGGGATGAAAAGCACGGGCACGCCGTCGAGCTTGCGGACGCGCTCGGCGAAGTCGATCTTCTTCCACCCCTCGTGGTACAGGAACAGGCCGTACCTGTCGGAGGAGACGTTGTTGGGGGCGTGGATGGGGATGTAGGTCGGGTACATGTAGGTCATCTGGCACCCGTTGGGCGCCGGGCGCACCAGCCTGTTGAGGGCCGCGAGCGTGATCCAGGCGGAGAAGAAGAGCACGGCCCCCAGCCTGCAGTTGCTGCCGAATCCAGCCATGCCGTGCGTGGATCGATCAAATCCGAAGCCACTGGTCCCGCTCACGAGCTTGGCATGGAGCCGCGGAGAAGGGCGAGATTCGAGCGGAGGCGGGGACGAAGGAGGGGGGTTTCTGGATCGGAAGAGGGGATCTCGGGCTCGGGATCCGGTGGAGGCCTGCGGAGGCCGGTGGTTCACCCGCCAAATGTTACGACGCGCGGCTCGTTCTGCTCCGCGGTCGGGTCTCCGGTCGGCGCGAGGGGTCTCCGGGGAGGAGGAGGAGGAGGCGGGATCAGGGGGAGGTGGTGGGAGAATGGCGGGCGGAGATTTGGAGGAGACGAGGCGGCGATGGGCAATTTGGGGGGAAACGATGGGAGGTGCGGCCGCTTTGGTTGAATGGAGTTGGAACCTACTGTAGGGCCTATCGGCAGTGGCTTGTCGGATCTGGAGCCACTTTCTGTTTTCGGAGGATACAAGATTGACACTCCACGCGCTGTGCTGTTTGTTTATTTCGGTGCTTCCCTGAGAACAAATATTAGGGCTTTTTTTTAGGTGTAAAAAAAAGTATTAGGGCTGGTACACCTAAAACTCTAAGCTCCCAAAAAAGCCTGCGCTCTGGTGCGTTGAGACTGGGGTCTTCGTGGTGGGCCGCACCTGTCAGTGTCTGGAGCGCTTATTGGACCTGAAAAATCTTTCTCCCAGGACCGACGAATCTCCCCTGAGCCGCAACTTCCACTGCTCCTTCTAACAAGCTTGATCCTCAACCCCCCCCCCCCCTCCTCTCTTCTGCCCGGATTTGAGTTGCAGATGTTGCCCCTTAAAACTCTAACCTTTCAAAAAGTTTGCGCTCTGCTGCGTCGAGACTGGGGTCTTCGTGGTGGGCCGCACCTGTCAGTGTCTGGAGCGCTTATTGGACCTGAAAAATCTTTCTCCCAGACCGTGAATCTCCCCGAGCCAGAATCGCAACCACTCCTCCTACCAAGCTCGATCCTCACCCCCCCTCTCCTCTCTTTGCGGATTTGAGTTGCGGATGTTGCCCTCCTCCTCGATTGGGCGTGGCAACAATCTAGCAAGGTTTGGTTGTTGCCATACCTAACACATGACATGTATGCTAGGTCTATATGGTACTTCATTTAAGATTTGAGCTGACGCACATATACTAGTAACCTCCGCCACATCAGGAAATTGTTCCTGCATCCGCCACTGCTCCTCCTCAACACCTCATGAGCCTCCTCCTTTTCTAAACAGCCACAACAGGTGGGATTGGAAGTGATGGCTCGCACGGTGGGGAAAGAGAGTGTGTCGAGAAGAGATCCCGTGGTGGCCGGCGCGTTGTGGGGACGGAGGGTCGCACATGTAAGAAAGTGGTGGCGTTCGGGGACAAGGAGGGATGTGACGGCCTTGAGTTTTGCTGGTTTATGATAATATTGATCTTAATGTTGTTAGCTTCCTAGCTTCTTGTAAGGTATTAAGATGTTCACTGTGTCCCTGGCTTGCTCGCCTTCGTCGACCCCACCCTGATCGACTAGGTCGCGTCCTCACTCAGGATTGAACATGTGTGCTCTGACAAGCAATTTGTGGTTCGCTGTCGAAACAAAACCATGGACGCTTACTGTGTAGGTGGACGAGGCATCCGGATTTTGTGCAGTGCTCCAACTTTTTTTGTCATATTGAGATGTATGGAACTATATAGATAGTGAATTCCCCATTATTGGTCCAACCGGGAACGGATTTGTGGTGCACGCATCAAGTTGCTCAATGTTGGCAAATATGTGATTTTTTTATTTTTTGTAAATTGTTTTACTGAACTATTTTTTAAAACCCATGATTTTTCACAAATCCGTGATTTCTTTTCAAAACGACGAACCTTTTCAAATCCATAAACTTCTCATTTCAAAATTGATGAACTTTTTCAAATACGTGAACTTTGAAAAATCGATGAACCTTTTCCAAATATGTGAACTTTTTTGAGTCTGTGAATTTTCTGAATCCCACGAACGTTTTCTAAACCCTTGAACTTTTTCGAGTTTGTGAACTTTTTTTTAAATCCATGAACTTTTTTGAAACCTGTAAAGTTTTTTGAGCTCATGAATTTTCTAAGTTCATGAAGTTGTTTTCAAATCCATGAACTATTTTCAAACTCGTGAACTTTTTTCTAAACCCTTGAACTTTTTTAAAATTCATGACTTTTTTAAAATTCAAATTTGTGATTTTTTTTTCAAAAAACTTTTGAAAATTTGAATTCATGAACTTTTAAAATTTAAATTCATGAACTTTAAAAAAATCAAACTATTTTTCAAAATTATGATCCTTTTGCAAGACAAAAAAATTCATGAACTTTTATTCAAATCCAAACTTTTTTAAAATTTATGAACATTTTTCAAATCCAGAAATTCAGGAACATTTATTCAATTCCGTAAACTTTTTCAAATTCAATTTTTTCCTAATTTCGTGGTTTTGTTTTCAAATATGTAAACGTTTCTCATCTCACAATTGTTTCTAAAAGTACTATGAAAAACCATCTGGGCTTTTTCATAGCAGACCAACTGCATAAATAATCAAAAAATAACTACCTTTTTTTTAGAGAATGAAAAAGTAAACTATCTGGCAAGCTGTGTGTAAACTAGTACTGCTATCCAAATTCAAGATGTTCAATTATCGCTAGATAGTAGATACACAAAACAAAGCTACTAATTTGACAATCACAAACTCACAATGGCTAAACCTACAAATTACCAAGGCAAGACAGAACAATTGGAAAGTCAAAATTCAATCAATATTACTGAATAGACCAAAGCAAGGGATTGTCCAAAACAAGCATAATTTAATTTAACAGTACGCCTTGCTGAATATCATCGGATCCAAATGACACTTGGATAGCATAGCATCAAAAGATTGCTTAAATGGTCTCATACAGGACAAGGTAATCAGAGCTTCCCCGAGAGAGATGGCACACAATGAGGAAGCGGTGACCCGCATATGAAGAGCTGACTTCAAACTAGGATGCGCCAATTCCTTTACAAGTCACCACACGGCCTGAATCATAGAAATGACAGAAGGATCAGCTACCAAATTTGCACTGAAATAAGCCGATATAATTTTACCAGCATACAAGATGAGCACGTAGTAGAAAAATCAAACTGACTTGTAACCAGAACATTAAGCTCATGTATATGCTGTTTACTGTTTAGAATTCTACTCCCTCCGTAAAAAAATATAAGAGCGTTAAAATCACTAAAGTAGTTATCTAAACGCTCTTATATTTCTTTACAGAGGGAGTATTAAAGAGCTGTTGAAAAGATTGCACCACTTCAGACCAGTTGGCAGTTACGGTATTATGAAAACAAAACCTGAATAAGTGGGCTATCTTCTAGGCTAAAAGTCCCTAAACAAAACCATCAATTGATTTCATACAGCAAGGAGTACGAAGTACTTAACCAATAATCACATAGCGAACGGCGCATATGTAATCATAAGAATGTTACAATATCCATTCTAGTTTTTAATCTTCTAAATGACCAATTACTAGAAAATACACAAGCAGTATTATACCATTACCAATTATAAAGATAAAATAATATAAAGGTGACATCATCAGAAGTTAAAGTGAGGAACTTAATGTTAACAATAAGGACCAGCTCCCAACCCAGTAGCACAAGACAAGTTTCTAAGAGAAAACGAGCATTAAGGTACACACTAGATGACGATTTCGGAGGTATACAATTCATAGACATGATCTCAAAGATCATTTCTTAAACCTGCAACATGCCTACGAAACAAGCTAAATAAAACTTCCAACATAAAAACAACCTGCATTTGGGAACTATAAAGGTAACCTAAAAGATATTTTATAACAAATCAAAATGAGCAAGGAAATCAGATATACAGGTGTTAGAATAAATCCGAGGCATACCGTTGATCATCCGAGGGCCAAGCAATCACACGAGCACGACACCGAGATTTGTTAACGAGGTTCACCGATATGGCTACATCCCCGAGGCCTGACTACGGACGCTCCTCCCCGTGACACTGTCACAATACCGCACTCGCCGTCTGGCGCTGCACACGCCGCCGGGCTCCCCCAGCGTGCTCGTAAGTATTATGTTGACATAGGTTACATCGTGTGTCTAGCCCCGCTATATATGAGAGGTCTAGGATACAAGTGTCCTACTTGGACACGACTCCATATCCTATCTAAACACAATACAACTACAAGTGCAACTGTAACCTACTTTGTACACAATATTCGACACAACTCTAACAAACTCCACCTTGGCGAATATTCTCACCACCTTGAATTCGTCCATGTGTCAAACTTTCATGTACGTTGGACTTGAGTTTATCCCATGAGCACCACTGCTACTTCAAAGACTCCATATGACTCCACCTGCAACTTGTAGTCCCTTCTTTTCTTGACCAAGTCAACACTCGAGCAAAATTAAGTTTCTTATTACTCTAGTTTGTGCTCCCAACTTCCAGAGTATCCGTCAACATCATCACACACTGATCACTGACCTGCGTGAAAGTGAACAACTCACATATTGGGTGTCACACATAAGAGTTACCTGAACGCAACATCACCGCTCCTTTCTTGACCGCCTGTCTGAAACTTGAAGAAATTTCACCGTTGCTTGTAGTCATCCGGAGTCAAATTCGTTGTCTCACCACATGTATGACCACCAGAGCCTTGGTCCGTCTCCATGCCCCCGTCGCGCCACGCCTCGCCCGCTATTACCGCCGAGCCTCCGCTGTCCCGGTCGAGTCTCAAGGGTCGCGAACCCGCACCACTCAACCCCCACCCTGCAGTACCACCGATCATCACCGACCGATGACGAGTTTCACGCCCATCGGACCACGGGCTCCAAATCGAATTACATGTCCCTCGCTTTTCATGAATAGGCCCGACTCTCTGTGCACTTACGCCGTAGCCCTCAACCCAGCTCCACCTTCAACATGACTCCATGGTAGATGATCAGTCCACCCTCGCGCCCCGTCAACTTCAAGCTCCGTGTATACATCACCTTGAATCAACCCCGCGCCATAGTCTGTCGAAGCCGCACAAGCCCTCGGGCCTGCGCCACGTGTTTCCACGCCCAGAAGTCGGTCACCATCGGCATCACGCTCCTATGTCGTCGTCGCCGATCCCACCACCTTCTTCTGTACCAACCGACTCACGCCGATCCGTCAGACTATCCAATCCAACCCAGCCGAACTCGTTCAACTGTACGACATGCTCCAGACTCCTCCGAGCCTTATGCGCACGTCGTCCTGCGTGCCTCCGCAGCTTGTCCGCGTCTGTAGCCTGTCCAAGCACCTATTAGCCGTCCTGTGCACATGCTGACTTTTTCCGCACGATCTTCCGAGCAAGAAAATAGCCCAAAGAATCTAATATGTCCCTCGCTAGCCTTCCTGCATGCATGTATATCATGGAACACAAACTCCATCTGCTACACGACATGTGACTAGGTTCACATATTTTTTCTTCATACTTTCAAGCTCTTGATCACGTAGTAGCCAGCAACACATCAATGCAACAATTTGTCCTGTACCACGCTGCCTCCACAGCGTACGTGTCCTGGTCCAGCACCACACACGATGTAACCTATGCCAACATAATAGCACAGGCACGCGGGGGAGCCGGCGGCGTGTCAAGCGCCGGTGGCCGGTGTGCGGTATTGTGATGGTGTCACGGGAGGAGCGCCCGTAGTCAAGCCCCGGGGATGTACCCATATCGGTGAACCTCGTTAACAAATCTCGGTGTCGTACTCGTGTGATTGCTTGGTCCTCCAATGATCGACGGTATGCCTCGGATTTATTCTAACAACAAGGCGGTTAAAATGCAAACCTAATGTACAAAATGCAATGTAAGAATAAACATTACTCCCTCTGTATCAAAATATAAGACATTTTAGTGTCAGAAAAGGTCTTATATTTTGTACAGAGGGAGTTCAATTCATTGGCAACCTAGTTAACTAGGTAAATATTATGTTGTTCCTTGTGCCAAAATTACTTACCACGTAGCGTGTACTAAATAAAACTGGTTCTAGGAAAATCACATGAAGGGACTGTAATACAGGACATCAAAAACCAGTCAAGCATACCAGGATAATGTGTAAGAACAATTCAGAAGTTGTAACTGGGAAACTTTCTGAATGTGAAACGGCAGGATAGGATAATGAACGCACAAATTAGGGAAGTATCCAGTGTATCTCTACAACTAACAGGACACCTGTGATCAGAAGTTCAAACAGACTTAGATATTGGAATGATGGCCTCCCATCCATGTCATTTAGAGCATAATCACTTCAGTATTCTACCGATCTTGCAAGAAGAACTGCCTATAACCTTACATGGATACACTTGTGCCTCCAGGTTCTACTAGCCTAATCCAATGCCACTGCACTTACTCATGGTATTATGCACATGGAACAAACTACTGCAAGCAAACACATGACAAAAACACTGATCCGAGTGTGCAAAAGAGCGAGCAACATTGCTGGACAGAAATGGCGACAGGGTTTACCGAAGTCAGTCCTCTGGAGCGAGGAACGTGGGCGGCCATGCCAGGGAGTAGGCGAAGATGGGGTGCCCATAGTCCTTGCCGCTTCCCGTCGGCAGGCGCACCATCTTGCCGGTGTCCAAATCGTAGGTGTAGCGCCCAAATCCCCAGGTCTTGATGAACACCTTCCCTGTGCGACCGGCGTCCATGTCGGTGGGCCAGATGCAATGGGTCCTGAGCATCCGGTTGCTGGGCATGCCAGGAATCATGTCGCACAGCGCGCTCAAGTCCACGATCCTCCTCTCCAGAAGCCAACCGTTGTCGCTCGACATGCCCTCCCCGCGCACCCAGAGATGCAGCTGCTGCCGACCGTCCGTGACCAAGCAAAGCCGGCCATCCGGCGTCTCCCCGACGCGGTACTTGCACACAGCCAGCGCGTCGATTCGCAGCGCGCGGCGACTGCAGGTAGGAGAACCTGAGCGTGACAGGGTCCAGCACGAGCACGCGCTCAGAGTTGCAGATGTGCCAGTATATCTTCCCGGCGGCGTGCACGCAGCGTCCTTCGAACCGCCAGGGGTCGAAATCGACCACGACATCCTCGTCCTGCGGGAGCGCGCGCCAGCTGCAGTCGCCGTTGTCGACGGACGCGACCCAGGCGCGAGGGTGGCGGCCGTCGATGGCGAAGCAGACAGCCTCGAAGCAGAGCTTGCTCGGGTGAGCGCGGGAGAGCAGCGCGGAGCCGACGTAGTACCTTGAGCTGCGCCAGCGGCGGTCATCGGGCACCGTGTCGCGGCGCGGGGGCGGGAGGAGCGAGCGGCGGCGGGTGGCCGGGTCGAGGACGAGGAAGCGGGGATGACCTCCTTGGGAAGGGGGTCGGACGGCTCGCAAAGCAGGAGGCCTTGATGCGAGTCGTAGAGGTAGAAGCGGAAGGCTTCCGGAGCGAAGTCGAGGGAGAGGCGCGGGGAGGAGGCGTCGAGGGGAGCGAACACGGCGGGGGTGTCGGGATCCTTGGTTTCCTCCAGCGGGAACGGGGGATTGACTTGGGTTGGGTGGAAGAAGTGGCCGAGGAGAGGAGGGGCGCGAGGGAGGCAGCTGGCGGCCAGGCGGCGCCAGCGGTGGCAGGCGAGGGAGGCACGGAGGAGGTCGGCGAGGCAGAGACGGCGGAGAATGCTGAAGATGTCGAACTCGGCGAGCACGTCGATCGAGACGTCCGGCGCCGTAGCCTGTGTCTCCACCGGCGGCGGGGGAGGAACCGTGGTGGAGGAAGGCGGGTCTCTTTTGCTTCTGGTCTTCTTCCCTTTGCTCTTCCGCGCCATCGCTGGAGCTGCAGGAGGTTTCCGGAGAGGGGACCGGACGGCGGACTAGCTAGCACGCGGAGCAGCGTTTGGCAGGACGGATGGTAGTGCGTTCGACTGTAAACTCATGGTAAGGTCGAGCTGACGGAAATTGTTTCCGCACACCGAAAATTACGTCCCCAATTTTCACCTCAGTTAGAGCAACTCCAACGCGCCGAACCCAAAATGAGCGGCGTTTTTTTTTTTTCACTTTTCGTTTGTTTGGGTCGGCCCGGCGAACACCAACATCCGTTTCCGTGATTAGATTGGTACGCGCCTAACGCCTTCACCCATTTTCTGATGTGAACAAAAAAACACAAAAATTTTAAAAATACAAAACATTAATGCCAGCCACAAAGGCGGCGAGAGTCCACGCGTCTACATTACATTAACTAAAACATTAATTAAAACTAAACTATGAGGCGGCGCGCTGCCCTAGAGTTGTCCTCGTCGACGTCGGGGCTGGGCTAGCCTAGGGGAACGCCGTGTTCCAGAGCCTGGCGATGTCTTCCGTCGAAGGCTGTACACGCCGGTACAAGCATGGCCTCCTCCTCGGCCTCGCGCTCCAATTTTCGAGGTACTCGTCCTCGCTCTCCTCGTGACCTTCGCCATCGCTTTCGAGGTAGGCCGCCTCACGCCTCCGTCGCGCATCCGGACCGACGGCCATGACCCACTTGCGCTACCACGGTCCAGAATAGCGCTTCGATGGGGTCGGCTCGGATCGGCCTTGGAGAGCGGCGATACCCGGCCAATGATGCGATCGCCGGTCGCCGACAAAGCCATGGCCTCCGCCATGCAGCGCCTCAGACGCCGCACCGCTGGGCTCCTCGTGCTCGGCGAACCAACGCGCCTAATAGGGCGAAGTCGATGTCATAAACGTAGTCATGGCTCGGCGTCGGCGGCGTCGTGGCGCCGCGCCTCCTCGCATGTCGCCCTCGCCGGCGCCCGTCGCATTGGGATCCTCTCCGGATCCGGTGCGGTCGTGTGGCGAGGTGATGTCGGGGTAAAGGAGAGGGACGCTGATTCTCCAGTGCCACGCCGCTGGTGCCTTTGAAAAGTTCACGTTGCCTCGGCGGCGGGAATACGTCGGCGGCGGTCGAAGCGAAGGTGGCGGGGCCTTGCCCTTGCCGAGAAGAAGCCCACCCTTTGCGGTGGCTAGGGTTACCGCCGACAAGGAGCATAGGGTGGCAAGATGGGGACGGGTGGGGGCTTCCCTCGCTTCGGCTTAATAAAGGCCGACCGCCGTCGCTGACGCATGAGTTCGAGGTGGGCGGATCGTCATAAATTAAGCTGACCAAGCTAACCGCGGATAGTTGAATGGTCGTTAGATGGGGACGCGGCGGACACCAAAAATGCGCGCAAGGCGTCCGCTTCACATCCGCGCCGATGCATTTTTGTCGTAAATTTGAGCCGTAAATGGGTTGACACGGACGCGTTTTGGTTTGGGTCAACGCATTGAACCTTTATTTCTCTCGGCGCCAACCCAAACGGGCGCATGCTTAGGAATATCAATCACGAATGGTCGCATCCATTAACGCCGACTGTCATCTTGTCCCCTTTGCTTCCATATAATATATATACTCCCTACGTGACGTATTGTTTGATCGATTGATCATCCACCTATGATCTGATTTATAAGAGCATCTCCAATAGCATCTTGTATAGACAATGGTCTAAAAAGATTTCCTCATATACACATCCAGTTTTGCATCAGAACGTCTATATACAGGGATCATGACAGGTGGGTCGTTGCTGGGGAGATGAAGAAATCATGACTACAGCTGAGTTTAGACAACGCCTTCACATTGTCCAGACGTGGACATTGTTGAGGTCGATTTAGAGGATGTGTATATTTGGACAACCATATGTATAAACCAATTTGTTGAATGGCCTTTTGTTTGGGCTCACGTTGTGAAAAACAAATATAGACATCTATATAGACAAGCTATTGGAGATGCTCTAAGGGCATGTTCAATGGATAGCCTCGACGTGCTGAGAGCTAGGTTCGGACAAAAAGCTATAGCCCTGCATGTGATGGTGTAGCCTGTAGAAGAGCCGGCCTCTTCAAGTGTAAAAGATGAGAGAACGGAGAAAAGTGGAGGAATGCTAATGCATGTGAGGAGAGAAGTAGACAAGAAGAAGAACGCCAGCGAAGAGGTGGGTTGCCCGATGGGGTCCAAAAGGTGCAGCCATGGTTGGCTAGTAAATTTGAGAAATGATGGTCTCGCTACTTTTTGCTTAAATAAATAGCTGAGGCATTACAGGAGATGCCTCCATTGCTCATGCCCTAAAGAGGTTTCACTTACGGTTTCCCAGTCGAATAAAAAGGCGATCCCATTTTTGCCAGATTGTGTCGTCCTATTCTCTGGACAGCCTTGATGTTGACGGGGAGGAGAGGACGTCGGTAAATTTGATAAATTTGACCTATAGACGCAATTAAATCATAGAATGAACTGTCCGTAGAACTATTTCACGCGGCAGACTTGTGACGTCTAGCTCTCAGGCGCTGCACTAGTTTCTGGGCGGGTGGATGCGGCGGATCCCATCTGAGGCGGCGGGGGCGGCCCTTCTCATGCGATCCAGCGGCGGCTAGGACGGAGATTCCGGCCGGCGGCGGGTCGAGCACCATCGCCCGGCGGCGGCCCTGCATGGACAACAAGCGGTGGCGGCCGCTTCATCCGTGAGGTGGGCTTTCTGGTCGGGATAGTGGCGGCGGTTTCTGCGGATCAACGCCCGCTTGGATCCGCATCGCGGAAGGCCTTCCACCGGCCGTGGCGCGTGGAGGAACCGGTGAGAGATGCCGATTCTCCGCGAGTACCGACGGCGACATACGTCTTCGTGGCGAGGTTCCGCTCGGTTCCGGCCCAAATGCAGGTCGGGAAGACGTGGCTTCCGGTGGAAAATCGCACTATCGCGGTCTTGGCGACGATGGCGGCGTCAGACGTCGTTTCCTTCGAGGCATCGCCACAGGTGTCACATCAACTTTGATCGGGAAGCTCCGGGGGAAACCCTAGATCTGGGTCTACCGGATCTGACGATGACGGTGCCATCGGTATCGTTCTCCCTCATGGGGGCATAGTTTTGGAGCAAGTGCTGGTTGGAGGGGACAAGAGGAGGAGCGGTGTTTCATCTTCTCCATTGATGACGGCGGATCTCGGCGGCGTGGCGCAGTGGAGACTCGGCGCCTGATGAGCGGAGATGGACTCTCGGAGGAGGGTGACGCTGCCTGGCGTCGTGGTGGCGTCGGCGGCGATTGGACCGCAAGGTTGTTGCAGATCTGACTCTGAAGATGGATTGGTGGCGGTGGGCTGCGGCCCTCATACCGGCGAGGTCCTGGTTGAGAAGCACACCGGATCGGTGGGTGCCCATACCGGCAGCGTCTGGTTGGGACCTCAAGTCTTAGATGTTAGGTTTGGTGCGTGGTGCATTTGGTATTAGGCCCAGACTTTCAGCGCCCCTACATCAACTGGATAGGGATAGCGACAGATGTTGCTTAGTTTGGTGGCTTTAGAGTTATTGTTGTATGACTCTATAAGGTCTTGTGTCAATAATTAATAATATGGCCGTATGCATCGTCCAGATGCAGAGGCCGGGGCTCGTCCTCCTTTTCTAAAAAAAGCCTAGCTGAGTAGTTTCTGCCGTCCATCTCTTCGACTCCGGTGGTGGCGATGGCGGCAGAGAATAATACGCCAGATCTCTTCTCGAGGGTGAGGTTCTCCTTGTGTTCGGTGGTGGATATGGGTGTCTGGTTGTTCGGGCTTGCTACTGGGCTTCAGGTCTGTTGGATTTCGCCGATAGCAGTGTCTCGACGTGCTCGAGACCTATCAAACCGACACATGTGGTGTTGCACTGCTGATTCATCATCTCTCAGGCACGCTGGTCTGTTTGGATCGAAGATCCAGACTTCCCATCCGTCATTAATATGTGCGATCATCCAAGGTTGCTCGCCGGCTCCGGGGGAAAATATCAGGTGCTACGGGAGCACCTATGTTTAGGTGCTCCAAAAGCTTCTCGGCCATTGGATCTGAAATCCAACGGTCATCTACATATGTGCTGGACCCGATTTGCAATACCAAATTTCTGGAGGTGTTTTTTGAATAAAAGCGTGAGCTCTCTCCTCGGCCTTCGGATCTCAAATCTAATGGTTGAAAAGCTCCTGGAGCACCTAATCTTAGGTGCTCTCGTAGCACCAGATATCCTCCGCCGGCTCTGGGAGGGAGCAGCGCACCCTCATCTCGCGTTGGTGTGTGTGGTCAATCAATTCCCAAGGACCTGTTTATATTTTCCTTTCTTTTAGGGGGTGAGTGTTGGGAAACGTAGCACGCAATTTCAAAAAAAATCCTACGCTCACGCAAGATCTATCTAGAAGATGCATAACAATGAGAGGGGGAGAGTGTGTCTACGTACCCTCGTAGACCGTAAGCGGAAGCGTTTGACAACGAGGTTGATGTAGTCGAACTTCTTCTAGCTCCAACTGATCAAGCACCGAACGTACGGCACCTCCGAGTTCTGCACATGTTCAGCGCGATGACGTCCCTCGCCTTCTTGATCCAGCAAGATGTCGAGGAAGTAGATGAGTTCCGTCAACACGATGGCGTGGTGACGATGATGGTGAAGTGATCCGTGCAGGGCTCGCCTAAGCATCGCGAGGATATGACCGGGGTGTAAACTATAGAGGGGGGGCGCCGCACACGGCTAACAATTGATGTTGTTCTGTGCTAGGCGCCCCCTCCTCATATATATAGGTGGGAGGGAGGGAGGAGCAGCCATAGGAGGCGCCCAAGTAGGAGGAATCCTACTTGGAGTCCCTCCCAAGCCGCGCGCCCCCCGTGCCATATATAACCGAGGTGGAAGGAAAGAGGGAGGGAGAGGGAAGGAAGTAGGAATCTAATCCACATTTTCCTTGCCCTCACCTCTTTCCTTCTCCTCCTCAAAGGGCTGGCCTCTATAGGGGCACACTAGGGCTGGTGTGTTCCCTCACTTGGCCCATAAGGCCCATATCTTTGTCGGGGGTGCCCGAAACTCCTTTCTGATGACCCGATAAGTACCCGGTATCCTACGGAACACTTCCTGTGTCCGAATACCATCGTCCTATATATCAATCTTTACCTCTCGACCATTTCGAGACTCCTCGTCATGTTCGTGATCTCATCCGGGACTCCGAACTACATTCGGTCACCAAATCACATAACTCATATAATACTATATCGTCATCAAACGTCAAGTGTGCGGACCCTACGGGTTCGAGAACTATGTAGACATGACCGAGACACCTCTCTGGTCAATAACCATTAGCGGAACCTGGACGCCCATATTGGCTTCTACATATTCTACGGAGATCTTTATCGGTCGAACCGTTATGAAAACATACGTAATTCCCTTTGTCCATCGGTATGTTACTTGCCCGCGATTCGATCGTTGGTAACCACATACCTAGTTCAATCTCGTTACCGGCAAGTCTCTTTACTCGTTCCATAATACATCATCTTGTAACTAACTCATTAGTCATTTTATTTGCAAGGCTTCTTATGATGTGCATTACCGAGAGGGCCCAGAGATACCTCTCCGATACTCGGAGTGACAAATCCTAATCTCGATCTATGCCAACCCAACAAACACCTTCGGAGATACCTGTAGAGCATATTTATAATCACCCATTTATGTTGTGACGTTTGATAGCACCACAAGGTATTCCTCCGGTATTTAGGAGTTGCATAATCTCATAGTCGAAGGAATATGTATTTGACATGAAGAAAGCAATAGCAATAAAACTGAACGATCAATATGCTAAGCTAACAGATGGGTCTTGTCCATCACATCATTCTCCTAATGATGTGATCCCGTTCATCAAATGACAACATATGTCTATGGTTAGGAAACTTAACCATCTTTGATTAACAAGCTAGTCTAGTAGAGGCTTACTAGGGACACGGTGTTTTGTCTATGTATCCACACGTGTATCAAGTTTCCAGTTAATACAATTATAGCATGAATAGTAAACAATTATCATGATATAAGGAAATATAAAATAACAACTTTATTATTGCCTCTAGGGCATATTTCCTTCAGTCTCCCACTTGCACTAGAGTCAATAATCTAGTTCACATCGCCATGTGATTTAACACCAATAGTTCACATGTTTATGTCATTTGTTGGGGAACGTAGTAATTTCAAAAAAATTCCTACGCACACGCAAGATACATCTAGGTGACGCATAGCAACGAGAGGGGAGAGTGTTGTCTACATACCCTCGTAGACCGAAAGCGAAAGCGTTATGACAACGCGGTTGATGTAGTCGTACGTCTTCACGATCCGACCGATCCTAGTACCGAAAGTACGGCACCTCCGTGATCTGCACGCGTTCGGCTCGGTGACGTCCCACGAACTCTCGATCCAGCCGAGTGTCGAGGGAGAGCTTCATAACGCTGACGGCGTGATGACGGTGATGATGAAGTTCTGCGCGAGGGCTTCGCCTAAACCTTTGCAGAACGATATGACCGAGGTGGATTATGGTGTAGGGAGTGCCGCTGCAGCTAAGATAATTCAACTTGTGTGTTCTAGGGTGCCCCCCCCGTATATAAAGGAGCAAGGGGAGGCCGGCCGACCCTAGGCGCGCCAAGGAGGAGGAGTCCTCCTCCTAGTAGGAGTAGGACTCCCCCTTTCCTAGTCCTACTAGGAGGGGGAAGGAAGGAGTGGGAGAGGGGAAGGAAGGGGGGGGGGCGCCACCCCCTCCTACTCCAATTCGGACTCAAGGGGAGGCGCGGCCTGCCCTGGCAGCCCTCTCTCTCCACTAAGGCCCATCTAGGCCCACTAGTTCCCGGGGGTTCTGTAACCCTCCCAAGACTCTGGTTTTCTCCGAAATCACCCGGAACACTTCCGGTGTCCGAATATAGCCGTCAAATATATCAATCTTTATGTCTCGATCATTTTGAGACTCCTCGTCATGTCCGTGATCATATCCAGGACTCCGAACTACCTTCGGTACAACAAAACACATAAACTCATAATACCGATCGTCACCGAATGTTAAGCGTGCGGACCCTACGGGTTCGAGAACTATGTAGACATGACCGAGACACGTCTCCGGTCAATAACAAATAGCGTAACCTAGATGTTCATATTGGCTCCTACATATTCTACGAAGATCTTTATCGGTCAAACTGCATAACAACATACGTTGTTCCCTTTGTCATCGGTATGTTACTTGCCCGAGATTCGATCGTCAGATCTCAATACCTAGTTCAATCTCATTACCGGGCAAGTCTCTTTACTCGTTCCGTAATGCATCATCCCGCAACTAACTCATTAGTCACATTACTTGCAAGGCTTATAGTAATGTGCATTACCAAGAGGGCCCAAAGATACCTCTCCGACAATCGGAGTGACAAATCCTAATCTCGATCTATGCTAACTCAAAAAACACCACCGGAGACACCTGTAGAGCACCTTTATAATCACCCAGTTACGTTGTGACATTTGGTATCACACTAAGTGTTCCTCCGGTATTCGGGAGGTGCATAATCTCATAGTCATAGGAACATGTATAAGTCATGAAGAAAGCAATAGCAAATAAACTAAACGATCAAGTGTTAGGCTAACTATGACGCCCGGGTAATTAAGCTACAGTGAACCTCTGCTAATGATGCCATGTCACCTCGGTTACTGTCGATAAACTCGCGTTAGTTTAAAACCGATTCAAATTCAAATTCAAAATCAAGCAAACAATAAAAGTTTTCAAATATTGAAACTAAAATGTTCATCAAGTGGCAAATAATCCCTAACTAGTTTTGGTGGTGGAACCAACCTTTTTCAAAGTGTTCAAATGCCCTAAAACTAATTAAAACCAAAGCGGCTAAAATAATAATTTATTTTCTTTTGAAAATATAGAAATATTAAACTAATTTATTTTGGGTCCAAACTAGGTTTGGCAGTGGCCTATTTTGATGATACTAATTTAGGTGCTAACTTAGTACTTTAAAGAAACTAAAAATATCAGAAACTAAAATGAAAACAGAAAAAGAAACTACAAGAAAACAAAATTAGAAAAATAAATAAAAAGTAAAAGAAACCGAAGAGAGGAAAAGGAACCCCCCCCCCCTCACTAGGCCAAATGGCCCAGCTGGCCGGCCCAACTGGGCAAAGGCCCAACCGGCCACCCCCACTCCCCCATAACCCCCCACCCACGGTCAAACCCTAACCCGACTACACACATCCCCCACTCCCCACGTCGTTCTCCCCCTCTCTCGATCCGATCTGGATCGAGGGAGCGTTCCCGAGCCCCCTTCAACACCAAATGCCGCCGCCTGGAGGTCCACTCGCCGGAGCCGTGTCGCTGCTTCCTCATCCCCACCGTCGAGCTCCATCGTCGGATCGACTGGTCGACCCGACGCCGCATAACTCCCGAACAGCGCCACCCCCCATCGCCAGCGACACTGCCGCCGCCTCCCCGAGCCCACTGCCTACCCCCTGCAGGCCCCCTGTGACGAACCCCCTATCCTCCTTTCCCTCCCCCCACGCACACCCTGTCCGGCCGGTCTGTCCCCACGCCTCCATCGCGCTGCTCGCCTGCCGCGCTCCGCCTACCTCCGCCACGGCCAGCGCGCCCTCTGCGTCGTGCTCCCCGCGACCGAGTCGTCCTCGTCGTGCGCCCGCCTGCAGCTCGACCCGCTCTGTCGTGCCCGCTTTGCCGGACGTCGCGTTGCGTGCTGGCGCGCCCATTCTTGGCCTCACCGGCCTCGCCACGCACACAGCGCCCCGCCGCTCACGCGCCTACGCCCGCCCATGGCCATCCCTCCGCTGCCTCAAGCCGGCGCCCGGCATACGCCGTGCGTGCCTAAGCGCCCTCAGGCGTCTTGGTCGCTCGCGCCCATTTGGCCCTATGGGCCAATGACATGTGGGGCCCAGCCCCTGGAACGTTTAGAAAAAGAGAATAAATAAATAATGAATAAATAAATAATATATATAAATACAAATATTAATTAAGTAACTAACTAATCGTGTTTAATTAACTTAATTAATTGTATTTAATTAACCTAATCAATTAACTAAACTAGTTAAACCTGTTTAGTTAGTGTTAGTCGATGACAATTGGGTCCCATCGACCCACATGCCGAGTTTGACTCGTCAATTTGGGTTTGACCTCTTGTTGCCGTCATGGTGATGTCATGCCGACATCACCTTTCCTTCATTCTAGATAATGTTCGATTTAAATAATTAAATAAATTCTAAAATGATTTAAAACTTTAGAAAATCATATAAAATAAACCGTGGTGAGATGAAAATACTTTCTACATGAAAGTTGCTCGAGCGATGAGATTTAATCGAGCACGCAGCCTCGTTAAATCCGCCACACACCCCCTAGCATATCGAACACGCAACTTTCCCCTCGGTACATCTCGTCCTGAAACGCGAAACACCGGGGATACTTTCCCGGATGTTTTCCCCCTTCGCCGGTATCTCCTCCTACCGCGTGAGGGCACACCTAACAACGCTGTTTGCTTTGTCATGCAACGTTATGCATCTGTTTGCATTGTATTCATTGTTTCTTACCCCTCATCACTCCGGAAGACTACGAGACCGACGGCCTTGCTTTGGTGCCCCAGACCACGTTGTTGTGACCCCTACTTGCTGTAGCAACCAGGCAAGCCCCCTTGATCACCGGATATCGCCTATTCTTCTCTATACCGCTTGCATTAGAGTAGTGTAGCATGTTCTTTGCTTTTCGGTTAATCCTATTCATGCTGCATAGCCCTGTCATTGTTGCTACAGATTGTTACCCTTACACCGCTATCCCTACTGCTTAGAATAGGATGCTAGTGTTCCATCGGTGGCCCTACACTCTTGTCCCTCTGCCATGCTATACTCATCGGGCCGTGATCACTAGGGAGGTGATCACGGTATATACTATATACTTTATATACATGACACATGTGGTGACTAAAGTTGGGTCAGCTCGTTGAGTACCCGCAAGTGATTACGATGAGGGGCCGAAAGACAGTGGCTCCATCCCGGTGAGAGGTGGGCACAGGTTCTTGTGACGGCCTCATTTGTTGCTTTGTGGCGGGCGACAGGGCAGGTTGAGACCACCTAGGAGAGAGGTGGGCCCGCCTCGGTCGGCGTCCCCATGGATACTTAAAAATAACACGCTTAACGAGTTCTTGGTATTTGATCCGAGTCCGCCATTTGGTCTATACGCACTAACCAACTACGTGGGAAAGTTATGGGCACTCGACGTCATGGTATCACCAAGCCTTCGTGACGTCGGCCCGAGCGGCGCCGGATTGGGAACGTAAGCCTGCTCTTGTATTAAGGGGCTAGTTACGCTTCCGGCCAGTCACGCATAACGTCTTGAGTGTGCTAAGGCGATGGGCCCAGACCCTGTCTTTGCGCTTTAGGTTTAGACCGCGTCTTGACCTCTCTGTTGGCCTAGGTGGGGCTGCGACGTGTTGATCTTTCCGCGGCCGGGCATGACCCGAAAAAGTGTGTCCAGCCAAATGGGATCGAGCGTGTTGGGTTATGTGGTGCACCCTACAGGAAGTTTATCTATTCAATAGCCGTGATCTTGATAACAGGACGACTTGGAGTTGTACCTTGACCTTATGACAACTAGAACCGGATACTTAATAAAACACACCCTTCCAAGTGCCAGACATAACCCGGTGATCGCTCTCTAACAGGGCGACGAGGAGGGGATCGCCGGGTAGGATTATGCTATGCGATGATACTTGGTGAACTTACCATCTACTCTCTCTACATGTCTTTGCCAAGATGGAGGCTTCTGTAGCATAGTCTTCGACAGACTAGCTATCCCCTCTTATTCCGGCATTCTGCGATTCAGGGCCACCGATATTGCCCCTTTACACATACACCCATGCATATGTAGTGTAGATCCTTGCTTGAAAGTACTTTGGATGAGTACTCACGGTTGCTTTTCTCCCCTTTTCCCCTTTTCCTTCTACCGGTTGTCGCAACTGTGATGCCGGAGCCTAGGAGCCAGACGCCATACCGTCGGCATTTACTCCTACTACACCGGAGGTGCCTACTATTACGTTCAAATGATTTACCGACTGTGAGTAGTTTAGGAGGATCCCGAGCAGTGAGGCCTGCACCTCTTTCGATCTGTATCCCGGTTTGTGCTAGCCTTCTTAAGGCAAACTTGTTAACTTATGTCTGTACTCAGATATTGTTGCTTCACGACTTCGTCTATGATCGAGCACTTGTATTCGAGCCTTCGAGGCCCCTGGCTTGTATTATGATGCTTGTATGACTTATTTTATTTTTAGAGTTGTGTTGTGATATCTTCATGTGAGTCTCTGATCTTGATCGTACACGTTTGCATGCATGATTAGTGTATGATTGAATCGGGGGCGTCACACTAACGGAATGGGTCAAGTCAATCACATCATTCTCTAATGATGTGATCCCGTTAATCAAATGACAACTCATGTCTATGGCTAGGAAACTTAACCATCTTTGATTCAACGAGCTAGTCAAGTAGAGGCATACTAGTGACATTCTGTTTTTGTCTATGTATTCACACATGTACTAAGTTTCCAGTTAATACAATTCTAGCGTGAATAACAAACATTTATCATGATATAAGGAAATAAATAATAACTTTATTATTGCCTCTAGGGCATATTTCCTTCATGATTAACACCCATATTTCACATCGCCATGTGACCAACACCCAAAGGGTTTACTAGAGTCAATAATCTAGTTCACATTTGAAAGATCTTGGATGTCGCCTAGAGGGGGGGTGAATAGGCGCTTTAAAATAATTACGGTTGAGGCTTGAACAAATGCGGAATAAACCTAGCGGTTAATTTGTCAAGCACAAAACCTACAACAACTAGGGCTCACCTATGTGCACCAACAACTTATGCTAAGCAAGAAAAAACTACTTAGGTGAAAGCAAGATATATGACAAGAAACAATATGGCTATCACAAAGTAAAGTGCATAAGTAAAGGGCTCGGGTAAGAGATAACCAAGGCACGTGGATACGATGATGTATCCAAGTTCACACCTTGCGGATGCTAATCTCCATTTGGAGGCGGTGTGGAGTCACAATGCTACCCAAGAAGCCACTAGGGCCACCGTCATCTCCTCACGCCCTCGCACAGTGCAAGATGCCGTGATTCCACTAAGGGACCCTTGAGGGCGGTCACCGAACCAGTACAAATGGCAACCCTTGGGGGCGGTCACCGAATCCGTACACTTTGGCAACCCTTGAGGCGGTCACCGGTGCATTCAAATTGCTCAGGCGATCTCCACAACCTAATTGGAGACCCGACGCTTGCAGAGCTTTGCACCACCGTGATTGAGCTCGAACACCACTAATCAGATAGGGCGCCAAGGCACCCAAGAGGAACAAGCTCTAGGGTGCCCAAACACCCAAGAGTAATAAGCTTCTCAAACTTCACTTCCACGTATCACCGTGGAGAACTCAAACCGATGCACCAAATGCAATGGCAAGGGCACACGGAGTGCCCAAGTCCTTCTCTCCCAAATCCCACCAAAGCAACTAATGCTAGGGAGGAAAATAAGAGGAAGAGCGAAGAAGAACACGAAGAACTCCAAGATCTAGATCCAAGGGGTTCCCCTCACTTAGAGGAGAAAGTGATTGGTGGAAACGTGGATCTAGATCTCCTCTCTTTTCCCTCAAGAACTAGCAAGAATCATTGGAGGGATTGAGAGTTAGCAAGCTCGAAGAAAGTCAACAATGGGGGAAGAACACGAGCCGGAAAGGATTGGGTTGAATGGGAAGAAGACCCCCTTTTATAGGAGCTCCCGAATCCAACCGTTATGCTGACAGCCCACACCGAGCGGTAGTACTGCTTGACATCACGGTACTACCGCTAGGGGTAGCGGTACTACTGCTAAGGGTAACGGTACTACCGCTATGACGGTACTAAAAATTACATCCGCGTGCCTACCACCACTTTGGACTTGTGACGAAGTTTTTGGTCCCGAGCGGAAGTAGCTACTAAGTAGCCGCAGTAGTACTGCTCCAAGCGGTAGTACCACTCCCAAGAGCGGTAGTACCGCTCCCAAGGGCGATACTAAAAAATTACTTCCGCTCCTACCCGCGGTAGTACCGCTGCAATTTTCGTAACACCAAAACTACCACAACTTTTGCATTCGGACTCGAATTCGACGAAACCAAGTTTGTTGGAAAGCTAGCGACAAGGGCTAACACAATCTTGATAGAAATACCAATAATAAGCAAATGAGAAAAAGGCCCAAAAGAAAATGGTGTGAACCCTTCCTCGGATAAGACCGGTAAAACCTCCAACACCGAAAACTTCATAGAAGACGCATGCAAACTCCGTTTTCGATGAACTCAAGCTTGTCATCAAGATGACCATAAGCTCTAAGACTCACAAAGAGAACCAAATAAGAACCAAGAAACATGATGCAAGGATGAAATGGTTTGAGCTCTCGACGAACGATACGATCAAGCTACTCACATGAGAGCCCCCTTGATAGTACGGCTATCGATCCTATAACCCGTCTCCCAACTACCACCATGAGACCGGTAAAATAGAAAACCTATCAAGGGCAAACCTTTGCCTTGCACACGATCCACTTGAGCTAGATTATGACGATCTTGTCCTCCTCAAGATGGACCACCTTTCTTGATTGCGTTGGGTCGATGGAGACTAGATGATTGCTCCCCCAGGGTGAGCCACTCTTCGGCACATCTTCACAAGTCCATTGACACCACAATGGATGGCAAGCTTCAAGAACTTGATCTCTTCGTGATTCTCCACTTGAACTTGTACACGGCAATCTTGATGACGATCACCACTTGATGTCATCCTTTCCATGGGTTGTATGATATCTTCCTCTTGACGCAAGCCCATGGACACGTACCTAACCCCACATAGACTCTCACATAGACCATGGGTTAGTACACAAAGTGCAATGGACAATGCTTACCATACCATGGGATCACTTGATCCCTCTCGGTACATCTTCTACACTTTGTGAGTTGATCAACTTGATTCACTCTTGACTTAGTCTTGATCAACCTTGTATTTTTCCAACTCTCTTCGTTTGGATGATGTCTTGAAGGTAAACATGAATGATCACACAATCTTCTTCTTCAAGACATGCTTGCAATAAGCTCAACACTCACATGACCAATCTTTGGATAATTCCTTAATAGCACCTTGGTCAACTCATAAACTCCTTGAAACCAACACATGGACTTCAAGAAAAGCCTATAGACAAATCCTTCAAATATAACTCAAGACAACCATTAGTCCATAGAGATTGTCATCAATTACCAAAACCAAACATGGGGGCACCGCATGTTCTTTCAATCTTCCCCATTTTGGTAATTGATGACAATCACTTTCAAGAGAGTTTATATAAGGAATTTGCTTCACTATGCAATGCAACAACCAATAGTGCATGCGTATGAGATGCAAATGCTAAGGAGCAAAACCAAAACAAGAGGAGATAACTCTCTAAACTTCTCCACAAAACTCTCTCGAAACTTCTCCCCCATTGGCATCGATTGCCACAAATGGGTGAAAAGCTAAGAAGACCAATATAAATTGTGGTCCTCCATAAATTGTGTATTTCTTCACAAGAGAGTGGAAAGCAGTACACATATCCAACGGTAAATACTTGAAGGAACACAAACTATATTGAGGCACAAAAGATTGCTAAAGAATGATATGCCACAAGGACATAACAAAGAGAGACACAAGCAATCAAGAAATCAAAAAGATACCAATTGAAGCAAGCAATCAAAGGATATCAATTGAAACAACTAGACCAAAGATCCTACGAGCCACATGAAAAAGGTATTATGATATGAGCAGAGGATTGTTCTAAAGAAACTAGAGAAGCTCCCGTGATTTGTGCACATCAAGAATTTTTGTATTTGGATAAAAGTGCACAAAATAGGATCATAGCTCCCCAAAGTCAATAGAAACTAACAACAAGTGCAAGTGAGCATATAGGAGACTAAGCCTAGCTCTTTTGCAACAAGCACATGGTTAAGCAACATTGTAAAAGAGGCAACTTAAGAATAGGCTCAACCAAAATGATGTGTGCGAGTCATGGCAAAGCACATGAGAAGTCTAATATACGGATGAGCATAAGCATCAACATAGTCTCGAATGAATGAGATACACGGTGCAAAGCCTTTCATTCTCACACACAACTAGCAAATGGGTTCACAAGCTTACTAATAAGAAAATAGAGAACCTATGCTTGTGACAACCCGTGGTGAAGATGGACGATGAGAGGCTCATCAAGACGAGGGGTACCAATTAAGATGGCAAAAGCCTCGTAAAGATAAGCAAGAGGAAAATAATCTTCACCACACAAGAGTGCATCAAGATGCAATGATGGAGGACACGCACTCAAAGGCAAAGCTTTCACGGAGCCACCAAAGAAATAACATAAGAAAGACAAGGTGGACGTGAAAGAAAGGATATCAACTAGAGATGTAATTTCTCTCAAGTGTATAAGGTTCTAGGTAGACAAAATCATGATGATATATATCTACAAAGAGGACGTACACACAAAATAGTTACAACATGAAGGAACAAGATATCCACAAGGAAGTCATAAATATACCAATAAGATATTTGCTTGAAAGCATAGCACTTGGCTAGATATGGTCTTATTGTATATAAATGAATTCCTATCAGATGAACATCAAAGACATCACAACTAGCAACATGAGATCATCGTTGAGATGCTTTGAGAAAGGAAACAAGTATCACAAGAAAGAATGAAATACATGCCATGATACAACCTACACAAGGTTGATGCAAGTAATGTGTGCATGTAGTAGATGATGATACTTATTACCGAGATACCATTGGAAGGATGTAGTAGATACCAATTGAAGGTAGATAGTAGTTCCTTGATCATCCTAGCTTGACTCCAGTATGCACATGGTGACACCACCTTCCTTGTGAGTGAGCCGAGCATCCAATGCATCTCCAAATGTTCCTATAAGAACAACACAAACTAAACGGTACCCAAACTCATCGGGACCAAATAGTTAGAAACACCAATACATAGGACAAACTCCACATAAATATGTGCATATAGATATGAAAATGAATATCATGCACATCTCATCCAAATTGAGACTAGGTGGAGTTTCTCCCATATATTGAGTCAAAGAAAGAAAGCATGCCAAAAGAAATACATGAAGAAAACATGCATGCTCAAGACTTCAAAACCCGAAACCAAAAGTCAAAGAAATGCCAAGTGAAAAGGATACCCAATGAGTAAAACATCACTTGGAGGATATCCATAAAAAATACATCAAGGAATGAGATATCCATTGATACACACTAAAATAAAGATGTCAAACTCCCAAGGAGAGGATGGTTCCAAACAAACCAAGCTCTCAAGAAGGTTTCATGATGGCACAAGTACCAAAAGAAATGGCTTGCCTTCCACCAAAATACACTTGATAAGGATCACAAGAAGAGTGTTCTAAAGGAAATAGGATAGCTCCCCCACGAGTTGTGCATTATATAGGATTTGCATTTGAATACAAAGCTGCACAAGGTGGGATCACCACTTTCACTATATCTAGAAAGCACTAGACAAGAACGAGAAATAAACAAGATCCACAAGTGGTAGGGAAGACAACGGAGTTGACACACACCTTGGCAAGAGAAAAGGCAAATAAAAATAAAAGCCAATGTCAATATGATCAATAAATTCTACCACACATAAGTGAGTACCAATTGTCAAAAGAAAAGAAGTATTTTGAAATACAACCCGTAGGTAGATACCAACGATATCCGACATCAACGTCACACCAAACACAAGCAAATTGCAACTTGTAGAGCTATCATGCCACCTAGGAACAAGATAATTTACAATATCAATTCTAGGTGACAATATCTCAAATGTACACATTTTCTAGGCTAGTAATACACACATAGCATATTACTCCCCCATAATGTGATACCAATTAAAGATAGACAAGAGGCAAGTAAAAGGATCCAACAAGAGATAATTAATGGACAATTTATAATTTGAATTTCTCATGAGAGATATACCACCTAGAGACTAGATAATCTTGAAATATCAATACTAGATGGTATTACTCATGTACACACATTTATAGGATTGTGAGGTGCACAAAGCACATCACTCCCCCATAATGGGATATTCCATTAATCTCTCACAAGAGCCAACTAAGAAATAAACAAGATGCAAAAAGGCTCAACACACAACACACATGTACATGATGTGCAAACCAACATGCACATACTTGATTTCTCAAGATAAGAAATTTGGAAGCACAACATATACAAGCACATGCAAGATACAAAACCACAACATGCTAAGGGACAAGTAACTTTTAATGTAAGCAATTTAAGCACGAGTTACCGCAAGGAGGAACATTGGATATATGATAGAAAGATAATCCGAAATGACTTGGCTTGACACAATATGAATGATGAGGACCCCTTAAATCTTCATAATGTAGCCAAGTCTCCAATGACCTCCAACAACACCTATTGATCAAGTTTGAGCTAGTTGGTCCCCAACCAAGTTGGGTCCTAAGAGGTTAGTCACAATAGGCTTGGCCACCCAAATGGTTCTTTTCTTGACACCACTTTGAGTACCAACAAACTTGGCAAACACATTGCCAACCTTATCCTTCCCAAGAGAATAGACATCATCAATAATAATTGGGTTGGATAAGTTACCACTAGTGCATGAAGAAGCGACGTGGCCTTCCTCACGACATAAGTAGCAACGCTTACTCTTCACTTTCTTCTCACTTGATTTCTCAACAAGAGAAGCATTAACTTGAGTCTTCTTGGGAAGTGGCCTTTCTTCAACTTGAGGTTGAGCATGATATTGAACTTGTGCCCTCTTCCCTTGTTGCTTGACACTAATGGCCTTCTTCTTCAATGGGCAAGATCTAACATGATGCCCTTCTACTTTGCACTTGAAGCAAACAATCTTGGCCGATTTCTTGACTTGTTCTTGGCCCTTCTTTTTGTTCATCTTGGACTTCTTCTTCTTATTGGAGTTGAATCCAAGTCCACCTTTGTCATTGGGGATTTTTGCACACTCAAGATATTGTTGAGTGTGGATTTCCTTCATGACTCTTTTCCAAGTCTTTCTTCAAAGAAGTGACTTGGGCCTTGAGCTCTTTGATTTCCTCTACATGGTTAGTCTCAATACAAGTACTAGAGGAAGTATAAGCTTCATTGTTAGAGCAACAAGGCAAGGAAAGCAATTCATCACAAGATGTACCAACATTGTGAGTAGATGAATTACAAGGACTAGCACATATCAATATAGCATTTTGACTAGAAGTAGCGCTAGTATCCACATGAGGCTCACTAGATGTTACATTCGCAAGCATGGCCTCATGAGCTATCTTTAGCACATTATGGGATACTAGAAGATCGTCATGAGAGCTTGAGAGCTTTTCATGGCTTTCTTCCAATTTCCCATAATTGCTAAATAGCAACTCAAGCTGAGCCCGTAGCTCAACATTCTCCTTCAAAATGGATGCTTCACAAGAGATAGAGTTAGTAGCACAAGCATCATCATCAGCAACAAGAGGAGAAGACAACTTGGCAAGCTCTTTTGAATATGAAGCTTTAAGTTCAGCATGAGACTCGGTGATTTTGATGAGCTCACTCTTAATGACCCTTGAGCCATTTTCGAGGTGCTCAAAGTCCTCAAGGAGTTTAGCATGCACAACTTCAAGCTCCTCATTTTAGTTTCAAAATCATTGGCCACCTCAAGTGCTCTATCACGAGATTCCCTCACTCTAGATAATTCTAGAGCAAAAAGTCTCCTCAAGAGATTCCTTGGTGGTTTGTTCAAGTTCAAGAGCTTGAGAGAGGTCCGCAATCTCATTAAGCGTAATCACGCTCATGACCTTCCATTTTATCAATGGTGACCTCATGCTCCTCAAGACGAGATTCCAACTCATCAATATATTTCTTGCCCTCAATAGCAATAGACATGATTTCCATGAAGTTGGAACGAGCAATTTTATTCTTAAGAAGAGCTTTAAAAATAATTTCCCCCTTAATTTTTAAGGAGGCAACATCATCACTCTCTTCATCATAATCAACATCATCATCATTCTTGCCATCATCAATATCATCACAAGATATATTGGGATTCAAAGTGGGACATACCTTTGAAGCCTTGGCCATAAGGCAAAATGCAGTAGATGATGATATAGGATCCTTGAAGCACCATTCAAGACCACATCTTGTTCCATGGAGTGTTGGGTTTCATCTACATTGTTAGCACAACAACTCGAGGAAATACATGCATTTCTATCATGGCAACAAGATATAGCAAGCATATTATCATGAGATTTAGTCAAGCAATTTCTACATGATATGCAAGGACTACCAACACAAGCAAGTGAAACATTTGGAGTGCTCGAAGTGCTAAGGCCCAAAAGACGGAGACATTGCAATAATATAGTGATGAAGAATCATCCACAAAAGCACACTATCATCATTGCAATGACCGACACTACTCACCATATCATTACCTTGTGGCAAACCACATGTAGGTGAAGTAGAAGAAGTTGAGAAGACTATACTGGGAGGTGGAGGAAGAACAATCATCCCTACAAATCTTGGACACACCATATTTATCTTGAAGCTTAGTCCACAACTCATGAGCATCCCGCAACGGCATGAGTTGAAATAAAAATACATTGCTCAAAGCATCGAAAAGCACATTAGAAGCTTGAGCATTGAGATAAGAGTTTTTATCATCCTCTAAAGATAACCTTTGGGGATCCTTTGGAGGAGAAAAACCCATATCTACAATCCGCTCTAACTTTGGGTCCATGACCCTAAAGAGATTAAGCATGTAATTACCCAAACATCAAAATTTGTGCCATCGAAACTAAGAGTGTCAGAGAATCCTAAACCCCTAGTCGACATCTTTACTCTCTAGGCGGTTAAGCCCAACAAAGAGAGACGAGGCTCTGATACCAATTGAAAGATCGTGGATGTCGCCTAGAGGGGGGGGGGGTGAATAGGCTCTTTAAAATAATTACGGTTGAGGCTTGAACAATTATGAATAAACCTAGCGGTTAATTTGTCAAGCACAAAACCTACAACAACTAGGCTCACCTATGTGCACCAACAACTTATGCTAAGCAAGAAAAACTACTTAGGTGAAAGCAAGATATATGAAAAGAAACAATATGGCTATCACAAAGTAAAGTGCATAAGTAAAGGGCTCGGGTAAGAGATAACCGAGGCACGCGGAGACGATGATGTATCCCGAAGTTCACACCCTTGCGGATGCTAATCTCCATTTGGAGCGGTGTGGAGGCACAATGCTCCCCAAGAAGCCACTAGGGCCACCGTAATCTCCTCACGCCCTCGCACAATGCAAGATGCCGTGATTCCACTAAGGGACCCTTGAGGCGGTCACCGAACCCGTACAAATGGCAACCCTTGGGGGCGGTCACCGAACCCGTACACTTTGGCAACCCTTGGGGACGGTCACCGTGCAAACAAATTGCTCAGGCGATCTCCACAACCTAATTGGAGACTCCCGACGCTTGCCCGGAGCTTTGCACCACAAAGGATTGAGCTCCGAACACCACTAACCGCCTAGGGCGCCAAGGCACCTAAGAGGAACAAGCTCTAGGGTGCCCAAACACCCAAGAGTAATAAGCTTCTCAAACTTCACTTCCACGTATCACCGTGGAGAACTCAAACCGATGCACCAAATGCAATGGCAAGGGCACACAGAGTGCCCAAGTCCTTCTCTCCCAAATCCCACCAAAGCAACTAATGCTAGGGAGGAAAATAAGAGGAAGAACGAAAGAAGAACACGAAGAACTCCAAGATCTAGATCCAAGGGGTTCCTCACTTAGAGGAGAAAGTGATTGGTGGAAAGCGTGGATCTAGATCTCCTCTCTCTTTTCCCTCAATAACTAGAAAGAATCATTGGAGGGCATGAGAGTGAGCAAGCACGAAGAAAGACAACAATGGGGGAAGAACACGAGCTGGAAAGATTAGGTTGAATGGGGAAGAAGACCCCCTTCTATAGGAGCTCCCGAATCCAACCGTTATGCTCACATCCCGCACCGAGCGGTAGTACCGCTTGACATCACGGTACTACCGCTAGGGGTAGCAGTACTACAGCTAAGGGTAGCGGTACTACCGCTATGAAAGCGGTACTAAAAATTACATCCGTGCCTACCACCGCTGGACTTGTGACGAGTTTTGGTCCCGAGCGGAAGTAGCCACGGAAGTAGCCAGTAGTACTGCTCAAGCGGTAGTACCACTCCCAAGAGCGGTAGTACCGCTCCCAAAAGCGGTACTAAAAATTACTTCCGCTCCTACCAGCGGTAGTATACCCGTAGCCTTTTCGTAACACCAAAACTACCACAACTTTTGCATTCGGACTCCGAATTCGTGAAACCAAGTTTGTTGGTTAGCTAGCGACTAGTGCTAACACAATCTTGATAGAAATACCAATAATCAGCAAATGAGAAAAGGCCCAAAAGAAAATGGTGAGAACCCTTCCTCTGATAAGACCGGTAAAACCTCCAACACGGAAAACTTCATAGAAGACGCATGAAAACTCAGTTTTCGATGAACTCAAGCTTGTCATCAAGATGACCATAAGCTCTAAGACTCACAAAGAGAACCAAATAAGAACCAAGAAACATGATGCAAGGATGCAATGGTTTGAGCTCGACGAGCGATACGATCAAGCTACTCACTTGAGAGCCCCCCTTGATAGTACGGCTATCGATCCTATAACCCGGTCTCCCAACTACCACCATGAGACCCGGTAAAATAGAAAACCTATCAAGGGCAAACCTTTGCCTCGCACATGATCCACTTGAGCTAGATTATGACGATCTTGTCCTCCTCAAGATGGACCACCTTTCTTGATTGCGTTGGGTCGATGGAGACTAGATGATTGCTCCCCATACTCCACTATGGGTGAGCCACTCTTGACACATCTTCACTAGTCCATTGACACCACAATGGATGGCAAGCTTCAAGAACTTGATCTCTTAGCGATTCTCCACTTGAACTTGCACACGGCAATCTTGATGACAATCACCACTTGATGTCATCCTTTCCATGGGTTGTATGATATCTTCCTCTTGGCACGCAAGCCCATGGACACGCACCTAACCCCACATAGACTCTCACATAGACCATGGGTTAGTACACAAAGTGCAATGGACAATGCTTACCATACCATGGGATCACTTGATCCCTCTCGGTACATCTTCTACACTTTGTGAGTTGATCAACTTGATTCACTCTTGACTTAGTCTTGATCAACCTTGTATCTTTTCAACTCTCTTTGTTTGGATGATGTCTTGAAGGTAAACATGAATGATCACACAATCTTCTTCTTCAAGACATGCTTGCAATAAGCTCAACACTCACATGACCAATCTTTGGATAATTCCTTAATAGCACCTTGGTCAACTCATAAACTCCTTGAAACCAACACATGGACTTCAAGAAAAGCCTCTAGACAAATCCTTAAAATATAACTCAAGACAACCATTAGTCCATAGAGATTGTCATCAATTACCAAAACCAAACATGGGGGCACCGCATGTTCTTTCAACATTGCTATGTGATTAACACCCAAACAGTACCATGGTGTGATCATGTTTTGCTTGTGAGAGAAGTTTAGTCAACGTGTCTGCCACATTCAGATCCGTATGTATTTTGCAAATTTCTATGTCTACATTGCTCTGCATGGAGCTACTCTAGCTAATTTCTCCTGCGTTCAATACGTATCTAGATTGAGACTTGGAGTCATCTAGATCAGTGTCAAAGCTTGCATCGACGTAACTCTTTACAACGAACTCTTTATCACCTCCATAACCGAGTAACATTTCCTTAGTCCTCTTTAAGGTAACTAGGGATAATTTTGACCGCATTCCAGTGATCTAGTCCTGGATCACTATTGTACCCCCTTTCCAAACTCATGGCAAGGTACACAATAGGTTTGGTACACAGCATGGCATACTTTATATAACCTATGGCTGAGGCATAGGGAATGACTTTCATTTCTCTTTATCTTCTACCATGGTCGGGTTTTGAGTCTTTACTCAACTTCACACCTTACAATACAGGCAAGAACTCCTTCTTTGACTGATCCATTTTGAACTCCTTCAAAATCTTGTCAAGGTATGTACTCATTGAAAGTATTATCAAACATCTTGATCTATCTTTATAGATCTTGATGCCCAATATGTAAGCAGCTTCACCGAGGTCTTTCACTGAAAAATTCTTATTTAAATATCCTTTTATGCTATCCAGAAATTCTACATCATTTCCAATCAACAATATGTCATCCACATATAATATCAGAAATGCTACAGAGCTCCCACTCACTTTCTTGTAAATACAGGCTTCACCATAAGTCTGTATAAAACCATATGCTTTGATCACCTTATCAAAGCGTATATTCCAACTCCGAGATGCTTGCACCAGTCCATAGATGGATCGCTGGAGTTTGCACACTTTGTTAGCACCTTTAGGATTGACAAAAACTTTTGGTTGCATCATATACAACTCTTCTTTACGAAATCCATTAAGGAATGTAGTTTTGACATCCATTTGCCAGATTTCATAAAATAGGGCAATTTCTAACATGATTCGGACGGACTTAAGCATCACTACGAATGAGAAAATCTCATCGTAGTCAACATTTTGAACTTGTCGAAAATCTTTTGCGACAAGTCGAGCTTTGTAGATAGTAACACTACCATCAGTGTCTGTCTTCCTCTTGAAGATCCATTTATTCTTAATGGCTTGCTGATCATTGGGCAAGTCCACCAAAGTCCACACTTTGTTCTCACACATGGATCATATCTCAGATTTCAGGCCTCAAGCCATTTGTCGGAATCTGGGCTCATCATAGCTTCTACATAGTTTGTAGGTTCGCCATGGTCTAATAACATGACTTATAGGACATGATTACCGTACCACTCTGGTGCGGAACATGCTCTGTTCGACCTACGAGGTCCAAGAGTAACTTGATCCAAGTTTCATGATCATCATCATTAGCTTCCTCTCTAGTTGGTGTAGGCATCACGGGAACGGATGTCACTGATGTGCTACTTTCCAATTCGAGAGAAGGTACAATTACCTCATCAAGTTCTACTTTCCTCCCACTCACTTCTTTCAAGAGAAACTCCTTCTCTAGAAAGGTTCGATTCTCGGCAACAAAGATCTTGCCTTCGGATCTATGGTAGAAGGTGTACCCAATTGTTTCCTTAGGGTATCCTATGAAGATGCACGCTTCTCCGATTTGGGTTCGAGCTTATCAGGCTGAAGCCTTTTGACCTAAGTGTCGCAACCCCAAACTTTAAGAAACGACAACTTAGGTTTCTTGCCAAACCACAGTTCATACGGTGTCGTCTCAACGGATTTAGACGGTGCCATATTTAACGTGAATGCAGCTGTCTCTAATGCATAACCCCAAAATGATAGTGGTAAATCGATAAGAGACATCATAGATCACACCATATCTAATAAAGTACGGTTACGACGTTCGGACACACCATTAAGCTGTGGTGTTCCAGGTGGCGTGAGTTGTGAAACTATTCCACATTGTTTTAAATGAAGGCCAAACTCGTAAGTCAAATATTCGCCTCTGCGATCAGATCGTAGAAACTTTATTTTCTTGTTACGATGATTCTGCACTTCACTCTGAAATTCCTTAAACTTTTCAAATGCTTCAGGCTTGTGTTTCATCAAGTAGATATACCCATATCTGCTCAAATCATCTGTGAAGGTCAGAAAATAACGATACCCATCGTGAGCTTCAACACTCATCGGACCGCATACATTTGTATGTATTATTTCCAATAAGTCATTAGTTCGCTTCATTGTTCCGGAGAACGGAGTTTTAGTCATCTTGCACATGAGGCATGGTTCGCAAGTATCAAATGATTCATAAGCAAGTGATTCCAAAAATCCATCTGTATGGAGTTTCTTCATGCGCTTTACACCAATATGACCTAAATGGCACTGCCACAAATATGTTGCACTATCGTTATCAACTTTGCATCTTTTGGCATTAATATTATGAATATGTGTATCACTATGATCGAGATTCAATAAACCATTTACATTGGGTGTATGACCATAGAAGGTTTTATTCATGTAAACAGAACAACAATTATTCTTTGACCTAAATGAATAACCGTATCGTGCTACCTCTTGAGCATTGTGTTGGTTTTCCCTTGAAGAGGAAAGGGTGATGCAGTAAAGTAGCATAAGTATTTCCCTTAGTTTTTGAGAACCAAGGTATCAATCCAGTAAGATACCACGCTCGAGTCCCACGCACCTACACAAACAAATAAGAACCTCGCAACCAACGCGATAAAGGGATTGTCAATCCCTTCACGGTCACTTACGAGAGTGAGATCTGATAGAGATGATAAGATAATATTTTTGGTATTTTTATGGTAAAGAGTAAATGTAAAGAAAGCAAAATAAACGGTAATAGAAATTGCTAGTTGTTCGAAGATTAATATGATAGAAAATAGACCCGGGGGCCATAGGTTTCACTAGTGGCTTCTCTCAAGATAGCATAAGTATTACGGTGGGTAAACAAATTACTGTCGAGCAATTGATAGAATTGAGCATAGGTGAGAATATCTAGGTATGATCATGTATATAGGCATCACGTTCGTGACAAGTAGACCGACTCCTGCCTGCATCTACTACTATTACTCCACACATCGACCGGTATCCAGCATGCATCTAGAGTATTAAGTTCATAAGAACAGAGTAATGTTTTAAGCAAGATGACATGATTGTGACGCCCCCGATTCAATCGTACACTAATCATACATGCAAATGTGTACGATCAAGATTAGAGACTCACGGGAAGATATCACAACACAACTCTAGACACAAATCAAAATAATGCAAGCTATATATTACAAGCCACGGGCCTCGAGGGCTCGAATACATCAGCTCGAAAACACAAGAGTCAGCGGAAGCAACAATATATGAGTATAGACATAAGTTAGACAAGATTGCCTTAAGAAGGCTAGCACAAAAGCAACATCGATCGAAAAGGCAAGGCCTCCTGCTCGAGCCTCCTAACTACTCACAGTCGGTCAAGCCTCCACGTAGTAGTAAGCATCGGCGGTGGCATCCGGGTCCTGAGCTCCGACATCCGTTGCATCAACCGAAAGAAGAAGAAAGGGGAAAAGGGGAGCAAAGCAACCGTGAGTACTCATCCAAAGTACTGCAAGCAAGGATCTACACTACATATGCAACTTTATCAAAGGAAGGTCAGATATGTGAACTGGGCTCAGAAATGCCAGAATAGAGGGTAGAACCTAGTCCTATCAAAGACTAGCATCTTCTGAAAACCACCATCTTGCAGCAACAGGAGGGAGTAGAGTAGCATAAAGTATGGTAGTAGTAGTGTTATCAACCTCGGCCAGAGATCCTTTCTCGACTCCGTGCGAGAAAGCAATCCCAGAGCCATACTATCCAGTTATCACCTCATATCCATGTCTCATCACAAGTATCCAGTTCTAGTTGTATCGATCGGGATACAACTCCAAGTGTCATTACCATAGGACAGGCTATCAATAGATGTTTTCTTCCCTGCAGGGGTGCACCAACTTACCCACCACGCTCGATTAACTCCGGCCGGACACACTTTCCTGGGTCATGCGGTGTAGGATCTTGAGAAGAGGTGTCTAGAGGGGGGGTGATTAGACACTAAGTACCAAAGTTGCGGTTTTAACTTCTTTTAGGTTTAAGTGGAGTTTAGGCACAAATTTAACATTCTCAATCCATAACAAGCAAGCATGCAAAGAGTATGTAGGCAGCGGAAAATAAAGCATGCAACTTGCAAGAATGTAAAGGGAAGGGTTTGGAGGATTCAAACGCAATTGGAGACACGGATGTTTTTGTCGTGGTTCCGATAGGTGGTGCTATCGTACATCTCGTTGGTGGAGACTTCAACCCACGTAGGAGTAGCAGTTCTTGTGAGTCCACGGAGGGCTCCACCCATGAAGGGTCCACAAACAAGCAACCTTGTCTATCCCACCATGGCCGCCGCCCACTAAGGACTTGCCTCACTAGCGGTAGATCTTCACGAAGTAGGCGATCTCCTTGCCCTTACAAACTCCTTGGTTCAACTCCACAATCTTGTCGGAGGCTCCCAAGTGACACCTAGCCAATCTAGGAGACACCACTCTCCAAGAAGTAACAAATGGTGTGTTGATGATGAACTCCTTGCTCTTGTGCTTCAAATGATAGTCTCCCCAACACTCAACTCTCTCTCTCACAGGATTTGGATTTGGTGGAAAGAAGATTTGAGTGGAAAGCAACTTAGGGAAGGCTAGAGATCAAGATTCAAAAATTTGGAATGGAATATCTTGGCCTCAACACATGAGTAGGTAGTTCTCTCTCGTAAATAGGATCTTTGGAAGTGTAGACTTGTTCGATGGCTCTCTCCACGAATGAAGAGAGGAGGTGGAGGGGTATATATAGCCTCCACACAAAATCTAACTGTTACACACAATTTACCAAACTTCGGTGGGACCGAATCATCAAACTCGGTCGGACCGATTTAGTAAACTCTAGTGGCCGTTAGGATTTTCGATTGGATCGACATGCATCTCGGTAGGACCGATATGGTTAGGGTTAGGGCATAATGTAATCTCGGTGAGACCGATTACTCAAACTTCGGTGAGACCGAATTTGGTAATTAGCTAACCGGAGAGTTGGTCAGCAAACTCGGTGAGACCGATTACTCAAACTTCGGTGGGACATCCCGAACTCGGTGGCGCCGGATAGAAAGAATCGGTAGGGCCGAGTTTGACTTTGGGTTTAGGTCATATGTGGATGTGAGAAAGTAGTGGAGGGTTTTGGAGCATATCACTAAGCACATGAAGCAAAAGGCTCATTAAGCAACACCTCATCCCTTCTTGATAGTATTGGCTTTTCCTATAGACTCAATGTGATCTTGGATCATTAAAATTTAAAATGAAGAGTCTTAAGCTTGAAGCTTGAGCCAATCATTTGTCCTTAGCATCTTGAAGGAGTTCCCACATCCTTTAGTCCATGCCACTCCATTGTTGAACTTATCTGAAACATACTAGATAAAGGTGTTAGTCCAACAAGAGATATGTTGACATTAATTACCAAAACCACCTAGGGAGCACTTGTGCTTTCAATCTCCCCCTTTTTGGTAATTGATGGCAACATACATCAAAGCTTTAGGTAAGGATATAAAGAATAGCAAGTAAAGCTTTGGAAAGACATGTAACAAGCATAGGCTCCCCCTATATGTATGCAATCATGTGAATATGGAATATAGAAACATGTGAGAGCAACAACCATGATAGAGTAGGCAATGTGTTACATGTATCTTGGCCATATGCATCAGAGCAAAGAATAATAAGGAAAATACCTTTATGCTCATGAGTCCTTCTTGCAAAACAGTATGTACATCAGCAAGAATTCCTCATACACATGAGTGTGATGCATATAATTACCTTGTAGTCTTGAGTTGGCTTAGGGTGAAATGAACCTGCACAAACAAGGTTAGATAACACAGGAACATCTACTAGCCAGAGCAAACAGAAGAAACCACAAGAATACCAAGACTGGGATGACATGTAGAGAGTGAGTACCGAGTACCACATTTGATTAGACATGTCCCCGAGAGTAAAGATATGCAATGAATTTGATTTATTCCTTTCCCTTAGATGTCTTGCTCCCCCTGAATCTAGCATGGGATACTGGGAGAAGATAGGGAAAAGAAAATCAGAGCTGAAAGATATAAATGAACAGAGCTAAATGAACAGAGCTTAGTGCAAATAAGCACATATGAGGATGTCTTTCCCCAAAAGACATGTGGCATCTCTCCTCTTGAATACCAAGCATCCGGGATCCTTGAGAAGTACTTTCTACTTGAGTATTCTCTCCCCCACAGGATCTCTTTTCCCCCCTTAATACTCTCTCTGTTGTGATCTCTCTAAGTGATAAGCTTTGATGTGATCTCTCTCTCCCCCTTTGACATCAATTTCCAAGAAGGGTCTTCTGGAATTTGTTGTGATTGGGTTTGGTCCTTGAGTCACGACACAAAGCACTGCATAAAATTGTGATGCTTGTAGAGGACAGGTTTCATTGAGTGGTGCTGGATCAGAAGAAACATAGAACAAGTGGCAAACTGTTTTTCCTGTTGTGAAGTCGGTGACACCGAGTGGTTTGCTTCGGTTGTACCGAGAGGATTCATTTGGACCGAGAACAACAAGTCGGTGAAACCGAAGTTCATCACAGAGAAAACACTTGTCACCTCAGCCCACTTGATCGGTAAGTTCTCGAGAAAGATTTGCAAGGAATTAACTGAAGGATGTGCAATGAATTTGATGCAAGAAATACATAGCAACTGAAAAGAAAGAAAGAAATCTAGATGAAGTTTTTGTTTTGAAAGGGGAAACAAATATGCATGAGACAAATGCAAAAACACAGAAGAGAACACACGAGAACTTCATCTAGAGATGGTCGGTGACAAAGTCACCTATGTTAGAGTATATTGACTTAGGAGTCAAGTGAGATCACTTGATCATGGGTCATACTCATCGTTTAAGCTCAAAATGGGGTTACCATTTTCGCTTAAGCATTTTGATGTATTCTCATCTTGTCGAAGTTACTTTAGCTCATGACTTGGAGTAAAGCTTCTCTAAGATGGAATAACATACCTTGGTTGGTGGTGTTGACCATGTAGTTGAACTTGTGTGGGTTGCTCAAGGTTGATGTAGCTCATCAAGAATTGGGAGCACCACTTGGAATTTGAGTCCATCTACCTACATGGGTTAGTTCTTGCAAGGAAGAGCACTTGTGTATCCAATATGACAAGCATGAAACTCAAACATAGAATTTGTCAAAGGATATGTTTGAGTGATTCCGTGCTTCCTTGACTTCAACCACCATAGTGTAGAGACTTGGTGATGTAGAGATTGCTCATGATGTGAGTGGATTACAATCTCATGGAATTTGTTTCAACCAAGTACCTGCATGGGTTAGATAACATGCAAGATGCAAATATATCCAGGATATAATATATTCTTCATAAGAGAGATATCATGGATTAGTCATAGGCTCATGTCTTGCATGTATCCAATGGAGTATCTACTCCAAGTTTGAAGCATCAATGATGTTCAATTCTCCTCTCAACCTGCAAAACACTTTCTCATCAAGAGGTTTAGTAAATATATCTGCTAATTGCTTTTCGGTGCGAACATGCTTAAGATTAATCTCACCCTTAGCAACATGATCTCGAATGAAATGATGACGAACTTCAATATGCTTAGTTCGAGAATATTGTACGGGATTATGACCAATTTTGATAGCACTTTCATTGTCACAAAGCAATGGAACATGTTTCACATATATCCCATAATCTTTAAGAGTTTGGGTCATCCAAAGTAATTGAGCACAACATGAACCAGTGACAATGTACTCCGCTTGTAGATGAATAAGGAAACTGAGTTTTGTTTCTTGGAGGACCAAGACACAAGAGATCTACCAAGAAATTGACAAGTACCGAGTGGAGTTTCTATCAACCTTGTCTCCCAGATAGTCCGAGTCGGAATAGCCAACAAGATCGAAAGAGGCCCTCTTAGGATACCAAATGCCAAAGTTTGGTGTATGAATTAAGTATCTCACTATCCTTTTTACGGCCTTAAGATGACATTCTTTAGGAGCAGCTTGATATCTTGCACACATGCACACACTTAGCATAATATCGGACGTGAAGCACATAGGTATAACAATGAACCAATCATAGAGCGACAAACTTTTTGGTCAATGGGTTTACCATCTTTGGTCAAATCAAGATGTCCACTAGTAGGCATGGGTGTAGACATACCTTTGCATTCTTGCATATTGAACTTCTTGAATAAGTCCTTAGTGTACTTCGTTTGAGACACAAAAGTACCTTCCTTAGTTTGCTTGATTTGCAACCCAAGAAAGAATTTGAGTTCACTCATCATTGACATCTCAAACTTCTCCGACATTAGCTTTCCAAACTTTTCACTAAAATGAGGGTTAGTTGATCCAAATATGATATCATCAACATAAATTTGGCATACAGATAATTCTCCATTAACCCTTTTAGTAAAAAGTGTGGAATCAATTTTCCCAATCTCAAAGCCTTTTTCAAGAAGAAACTTGGTCAAGCATTTATACCATGCTCTAGGAGCTTGTTTAAGACCATAAAGAGCTTTGTGAAGCATGTAAACATGATTTGGTTTCTTAGGATTGACAAAGCCGGGAGGTTGTTTAACATAAACTTCCTCCTCTATTTCACCATTTAGAAAAGCACTTTTAATGTCCATTTGGTACAAGGTGATATTATGGTGATTAGCATAGGCAAGTAAGATGCGAACGGACTCAAGTCTAGCAACGGGAGCGTAAGTCTCACCATAGTCCATACCTTCGACTTGTGTGTAGCCTTGGGCGACGAGACGTGCTTTGTTGCGAACTACTTGTCCATCTTCATCTTGCTTGTTGCGAAACACCCATTTGGTACCGATGATGTTGTGGTTGTTGTCGTGCTTCTCAACCAATGTCCAAACTTGGTTTCTCTCAAAGTTGTGTAGCTCTTCATGCATAGCATTTATCCAATCCGGATCTTCCAATGCTTCTTCGACCTTCATAGGTTCAATGCTAGAGATGAAAGAATAGTTTTCACAAAAGTTAGCTAAACGAATTTTAGAGCGAGTGATTCTCCCGGTTTGAATATCATTGTAGATTTGCTCGACGGGATGGTCTTTAGCAATTCTTTCTCAAACTCGTGAAAGCTTTTGCTTGGGTCTCGTTTGAACATCTTCTTCATCATCTTCTTCTTCTTGTTCATTGGCGTCGTTGTCCTCTTGTCGTGGTGGAGAAGGAGGTTGTTGACGTTCGTCTAGATGCACTTCCTCGTTTTCTTCATCTTGGTGTGTCCCACTCGTGGATGCTTCCGTATCAACTCTTGGTTCACCTTGTCGTGAAGTAGAGGCTTCCACTTGGACAGACGAGGTACTCTCCTTCACCTCCGTTGGACGGACCTTGCCAACAGACAAGTCTTGGATTGCTTCAAGGGTCTTTGTCTCCTACATCAATTGGCAATTGCTCTACTTGCGAGCTGTTAGATTCATCAAACTTCACATCTACCGTCTCTTCAACCTTTCGGGTGAAATTGTTGTAGACAGTAAGTGTGAGAGTTTGAAGCCATAACCTAGTAGGAAACCTTAATGAGACTTAGGAGCAAATTTTGAACGACGATGCTTATCAAGAATGTAGCACTTTGAGCCGAATACTCGAAAGTATCCAACTTGGGGTTTGTTACCGGTGAGGAGCTCGTATCTTTGTCTTGCCGAGTTGCTTGTGAAGATACAAGCGATTTGTTGCATGACAAGTCGCCTCAACCGCTTCTACCCAAAAGTGCTTGGCCGTCTTGTACTCATCAAGCATCGTTCTCGCCGCTTCGATGAGCGTCCGGTTCTTCCTCTCAACAACTCCATTTTGTTGAGGTGTGTACGTAGTCGAGAACTCATGTGAAATCCCTTCTTCGTCAAGAAAGGTGTCCACATTTATGCGTTCTTGAACTCCGCTCCATTGTCGCCGCGAACCTTCTTGATCTTCACTTCAAACTGATTTTGGGCTATACTAGCGAAGTTATTGAAGATAGATTTGACATGCGATATATCATCGAGAAAGAACACCCACGTAAATATTGAAAAATCATCAACTATAACTAGACCAAAAGAATTTCCACCGAGACTTTTGTAAGCGTTGGAACCAAAGAGATCCATATGAAGAAGCTCGAGTGGCCTCCTTGTGATCATGATGTTCTTCACGGGATGCCTTCCTCCGACCTGTTTACCTGCTTGACAAGCACTGCACAGTCTATCCTTATCAAATATGACATCGTTAACTCCAAGGATATGATTTCCTTTAATAAGCTTGTCAAGGTTTCTCATGCCAACGTGACCTAGTCGTCTATGCCATAACCAACCTTTTGAGGATTTAGCAATGAAGCAAGTTTTAGGTTGTGCCTTTTAGAGAAATCAACAATGTAAAGATCACCTCTACGATATCCAGTAAAGACCATTTTATGATTGTCTCGACGAAACACTTGACAATCTACTTCAAAGAATAGGACAATTAAACCGAAATCAGCAAGTCTAGATATCGAAAGTAAGTTGTAGCCAAGAGACTCAACGAGCATGACATTTTGAATGGAGCTATCATGTGAGATGGCCACCTTACCAAGGCCAACCACCTTACCCTTTGAGTTGTCACCGAAAGTGACATACTTTCGAGGACTATCGTTTTCAGCAAGCTCACGTAAACATGTCTTTATCTCCGGTCATGTGATCGGTACATCCATATCAAGAACCCATTCCTTTCCTCCCGACAGATATCCTCAAGATTTGCCATAAGACCAAAATGTCTCATTGCATCATCAAGATCAAAGTCACTATCATCATCCTCATCATAGTATCCATGTTCAACATCGTCATGTGGTAGATCAAGTCCTAGAGAGGGTAATTCGTTCACATGTTGATTTTGACAATAATCTTGCTTATGAATTCTTATAGCTTCTAAATAATATCACTAATAATTCCAACATCTCCTTTGGCACACATAAGGTCGGTGAGTTCAAATAGACGATCACCAAACATAGGATCACTAGTATTCATCTTACTCAAGGCAATAGACTTATGGAGAATTTCATCTAGATTTTTCAAGGAATAATTTGGAAAGCGTTCCTCAAGAAAGTTCCATATAGTGTAGGCACACTCAAAAAGTAGGCAAGATTCTAATCAAGTTTCTAGGCAAGCCTCTAGTGATAAGATTAACAGTTCTAAGATTTCTAGTCATGTCAATAGATTCATCAAGGGTAGGATGCATAGGATCAACATGAGGTGCACAAGGGCTAGCAATGTACTTGTTCAATTGATATTGATTGAAAATTACAAGCATCTCATTTTTCCACTCATGAAAATACTCTCCATCAAGAATAGGCACTCTATGTCTAAGACTCCCCAAAGTAGACTCATCCATCTTCCTCCAATGGTGATTAAACCAAGGCAATGGAGACCAATGCTCTGATACCACTTGTAGGATCTTGAGAAGAGGTGTCTAGAGGGGGGTGATTAGACACTAAGTACCAAAGTTGCAGTTTTAACTTCTTTTAGGTTTAAGTGGAGTTTAGGCACAAATTTAACATTCTCAATCCATAACAAGCAAGCATGCAAAGAGTATGTAGGCAGCGAAAATAAAGCATGCAACTTGCAAGAATGTAAAGGGAAGGGTTTGGAGGATTCAAACGCAATTGGAGACACGGATGTTTTTGTCGTGGTTCCGATAGGTGGTGCTATCGTACATCCACGTTGGTGGAGACTTCAACCCACGTAGGGTAACGGTTGCACGAGTCCAAGGAGGGCTCCACCCACGAAGGGTCCACGAAGAAGCAACCTTGTCTATCCCACCATGGCCGTCGCCCACGAAGGACTTGCCTCACTAGCGGTAGATCTTCACGAAGTAGGCGATCTCCTTGCCCTTACAAACTCCTTGGTTCAACTCCACAATCTTGTCGGAGGCTCCCAAGTGACACCTAGCCAATCTAGGAGACACCACTCTCCAAGAAGTAAAAAATGGTGTGTTGATGATGAACTCCTTGCTCTTGTGCTTCAAATGATAGTCTCCCCAACACTCAACTCTCTCACAGGATTTGGATTTGGTGGAAAGAAGATTTGAGTGGAAAGCAACTTGGGGAAGGCTAGAGATGAAGATTCATATGGTTGGAATGGAATATCTTGGCCTCAACACATGAGTAGGTAGTTCTCTCTCGAAATAGGATGTCGGAAGTGTAGGCTTGTTCGATGGCTCTCCACGAATGAAGAGGAGGTGGAGGGTATATATAGCCCACACAAAATCTAACCGTTACACACAATTTACCAAACTCGGTGGGACCGAATCATCAAACTCGGTCGGACCAATTTAGTAAACCTAGTGACCGTTAGGATTTTCTTGGGATCGACATGCATCTCGGTAGGACCGATATGGTTAGGGTTAGGGCATAACGTAATCTCGGTGAAACCGATTACTCAAACTTCGGTGAGACCGAATTTGGTAATTAGCTAACCAGAGAGTTGGTCGGGCAAACTCGGTGAGACCGACACTCAAACTCGGTGGGACCGATTTGGGTAATAAGTTAACCAGAAAGTTTGCATTGTAATATCGGTAGTACTGGACACACAAATTCGGTGAGGCGAATCTGGTGATGGACATACATGAGAGATTACAATCCCATCTCGGTGAGACCGAGATCCCTATCAGTGAAACCGATTTGCCTAGGGTTTGTGGCGGTGGCTATGACATCCGAACTCGGTGGCGCCGGATAGAAAAGAATCGGTAGGGCGAGTTTGACTTTGGGTTTAGGTCATATGTGGATGTGAGAAAGTAGTGGAGGGTTTTGGAGCATATCACTAAGCACATGAAGCAAAAGGCTCATTAAGCAACACCTCATCCCTTCTTGATAGTATTGGCTTTTCCTATAGACCCAATGTGATCTTGGATCACTAAAATGTAAAATGAAGAGTCTTAAGCTTGAAGCTTGAGCCAATCATTTGTCCTTAGCATCTTGAAGGAGTTCCCACATCCTTTAGTCCATGCCACTCCATTGTTGAACTTATCTGAAACATACTAGATAAAGGTGTTAGTCCAACAAGAGATATGTTGACATTAATTACCAAAACCACCTAGGGAGCACTTGTGCTTTCACCCGGCCTCGGCAAAACAATACGCCGCAACCCGACCTAGGCTTAATAGAGAGGTCAGCATGCCGGACTAAACCTATGCCCCCAGGGGTCATGGGCCATCTCCCCGAACTCTCAGCATGTTGCGTCGCGCCGGTGAGCGCACCTAGCTACCTCCTTCAACAAGGCAGGTGCTTACTCCAACCCGCGCTGCTACCGCTCGATCGTGGCGTCTATTAAGTTTCTACCGATGCATACGACGCAGAACGCCCATACTATGCCCACGTGATGGTTAGTGCTATCAGGCCAGAGGCCCCTCGGATCAAATATCCAAATCATAGTGGATTAGGAACGCGCGGTAACAAGCAGAGACTCACGAAAGATGTGACCCCGTTGCCCCGTCCCGAGGACTTATGGCAAGGGCTAGGAATGCCCAGCCACGCCTCGTAATTATCTCGCGGGCACCCTCCAGGTCAACCCGTCTTCACATCACTCGCAATTAAGCTCGCGCGGGTACCTCTCAGGGCCGACCCGTCTTTAGTAACATGGTTCAGTGTAAAGTAATAGTAACCATAGTAACTGTGTGTCCAAACATCAAGGGGAAAACCCGAGGAATCACCCCCGGTGAATTCCACTCGATGTAATCATTAGGGTGAACGTAAGAGGAATCACCCCCGACGTTCACACTTGAGGGGTTGCACGACAGAGTCGTATCGGAAGGGGTTAAGGCGGAATCACCCTCGATGACCACGACCGAATAGCTACACTACAGGGTTAACATCAGAAGTGCTGTAGAGGTATCACCCTCGGCACTCGATAGTGACCCAGTAGTGTCGAGCAACTAAGGGGAAAGTGATGTGCGATGCCGGGGCCTGGTCTTCGATCCCATTGATCGGGTCTTCGATGATGAATCAGGGGCAACAAGGACAAGGTGGGGGTCACTAATGGATCACTAACCAACCTATACTAAGCACTTTAGGATAAGCAGGTAGGTAACAATAAGCAGGTTACGAAAGTAGGCTATGCATCAGAATAGGAGCAAACAATAACAGTAGCAAAATCTAATGCAAGCATGAGAGAATGGAATGGGCGATATCAGGATGATCAATTGGGGGGAGGGCTTGCCCGTTGCTCTGGCAAGGAGGGGTCAAATCGTCGGCGTAGTCGATCACAGAGCAACATCGGTCTCGGGGTCTACCGAGAGAAGAGGGAAAGAAACAGTAAATACAGAGCAAACAAGTGCAATACTATGCATGACAAGACAATAAGCAACGCTTAGGGGTGTTCTAACGCAAAGATTACGCGATACCGGCGAAGGGGGAAAACATCCGGGAATGCTTTCCCGAAGTTAGGCATTTCGAACAGGCGGACCGAAGGGGGAAGGTTGCAGGTTCGCCATGCTAGAGACATGTGAGAGACGAACGGGCTGTGTAAGCAGATTTATCTCGTCTTTGTGAGCAACTTTCATGTAGAAAACTTTTTCATCCGAGCTACAGATTATTTACTATGATTTTTCAAAGATTTAAACAATTTCTAAAATTTCTGATTTTATTTTAATTTGTTTTAATCCAAGTTGACCGAGTCAACTTTGACTAGTCAAAAGGGAAGGGTGTGGCCGACATGTCATAGGCTGTACCTAAACCAATAAATAAAACTAGTCTAATTGAAAGGGAACCACATGTCATCTACACATAAGGCTATTTAGCCCACTAATCTAATCCTAAAACTAATATACCTCTAATAATTAATTGTTTAAGCCAGCACGCCAGTACACACGCACGGCCATGCCCAAGCATCGCCAGATCCTACGCAGAGCTAGCGGCAATGTAAATAGAGCAAAGAAAGAAAGCATCAGAGGCTAAGCAAAGACAAAGCAACGCAAGAGCAATAGGTAGAGGGCGAGAAGCAGCAGTGCACGAGCAGGAACAACAGCACAAGGAGGAGGAGGAGCAGGGCGAGCAGGGGGCAGGAGGAGAAGCAAAGAGCAGCAACGCAACAAGCACATCATTGCTGGTCGAGGCCACGGGCCTTGTGATGCGTGGCGGATGGCAAGCAGGAAGGGGGCACAGGGCGGTAGCGAGCGGCGACAGGCCGCAAGTAGCAGAGAAGCAAAGAACAGAAGGGCACAGCAGAAAGCGAGCTTGAGCGGGCACTGGCCGCAACAAAGAAACCGCGAGCAACAACAGGCGGCGCGGGCAATAGGTGGCGCTACAAGGCTGCTGAGCGCACGCCATGTGCATGTGTGGGGGCGGGGCAGCACTGGGCGGCCGGACAAGGCGAGGCGCGGCCAAGGGCGCGTGCTCGCGCGCGATCTCGGGAGTACTTGGGAGGCGGCTACGTCGGCGAAAAAAAACTAGGAGGAAAGGCAGGGGATCGGCGCTGCTCACCGAGAGGAGGTCGGTGGTGAGCTCGTACGGGGCCGGGGTGGACGAGGTGACACGGATCGACGGCGAGGCCGTGTTGGTCGTGGCGAAGACAAATGATGAGGGAGGCGTCAGCGTTGCTCCCCGAGCTCAATCCAGTGCAGTAGGCGATGGAGACGGCCTTGGTGGAGCTGTAGGACACCTGGGACGGCTCGGGGTGGCTCCAGTCTGCGACAAGGACGGTGGCGCCACGACATGTATGCTCGGGAGAGCTCGGTATCGAGAGGGAGACGCGAGGGGGAGCGGGCGAAGGTGGAAAAACATTTAGGGTTCGGGGGAGGGGGTGCCGACGCTAAGTAGGGCAAGGGGGGGCCGTGGATGCGTGCCATGGCGCCATGGTGTCCATGGATGTGCTCCACGATGCCTCCCTGCTACAGGTTGAAGGCAACCGGTGTGGGCTGGGCCTTCCAGCCCTACTCGGGCCTCTTTTTTGTTTTGAGCAGTTTCTTTTATCTTTACTGCTTTAAATTTCTGGCACCGTTTTCTATTTTCCCTTTGTACCAAACGATTTTTTTTGAACAAGAAATTTGGCACATAAATAATAGGGATTATTTTGAGCTAGCACAAAAATTTTGGGGGCAATTGGAGTTAAATAAATAATCGTTTATTTTGAAAAGGCCATTTTATTTGTTGTTGGACCGCTTATTAACCTCCTAGGAATTTTTGTGTGAGCCAAGTGAAGTTGGTTTCAACATTACTATGACCAGGGGAATTTATAGAATTATTCAAACATTTTAGTTGTACCGTTCGAAGGAGTAATGTTTCACGCGCAATTTAAATTTGAATTTGACTTGAATTTTAATCAAGTGATAATTAGCTTAGCAAGGCATGATGACATGGCATACTAGGGGAAGATTACTGTAGCAAGATTCTCGGGGTGTTACAAATCTCCTCCACTACAAGAAATCTCGTCCCGAGATTTAAGTGGGGAAGTAAAGAGTAACTTTGGGAGAACTGACCCTTATAGGGTTAATTATCTGGTGAACAATTCAGGGAATGAGGCAGAAGTATCTCTCGAGTTGAAACTTAATAAAACATCGAGAGCAAAGTATGAAGGTACAATAGGAAGTTTCAACTGAAAGAACAACGATTGATACTTGATCAGAGTGTGAGAAAGGGGGTTCAGAGCATCGGGAATAGATGATCTCTAGGAAGGTGGTTCGTGACATGATATGAAGCCAAGTGTAAAGAATATTTCGGGATCAAGGTTGTACAGGAGAGTCAGGTTTCGATCCTGTGGAACTGTGGGTTATGGGCCCACCATGTGGGTTAAAAGAAGGAAAGTCGCTATTCATTTTGCACGGTCATGATAGCAAGGCATGTCAGAGGGTAGCCTGCCAGTTATGTCGGCAACAATCGTCGGTACCAAGGGCGAGGGACGAAGAGAACCATTCTCCTGCTCGTTGAACGAGGCGGACCAATAGGCAAAGTTCTCGTCCATCGGTGGTTACCGGAATGTCGTCCACAATAGTAACAGGGTCTTACTGACAGTTTGTACACCGAGGTGTTTACATAAGCAGGGAAATATTACTGCTTATATCATATAGATCACAAGAAAGATTATACAAAACAATGGAAAAGAAAAAAGTGATTATCGGATTAAACACTCCAATGGAAAAGGATAATGTGTTTAAACACAAGTATTAGGAGTATATCCTTCAGAAGAACAAGTAGAGCAGGATATACCTGACAGCAGCAAGTAGATATGTAAGAAGGTTGTCAATGTTCACACAAATCATCAAGAGGGCAAGGATGGTATTTATCACCATGAATTCGATTGATATCCTAGAAGAAGTCAAAATATTGCTGATGATTACAACACCTTGTCGGGAGATTTCATGAAGATGTAATCGATGGCGATGACATCAAGTCAAAGGAATGATGAAGCGAAAGGTTACTGAAACCACGGGTACGACACAAAGTCAAAACCAAGCTTGCCGTTCAAGGCGAAATGATATGACGAGGAAGAGCGACGTAAGCTTAGCTCATCGTTGAAAATTGTGTTCTGGGAAGAAGGACCAGGTAGCACAATTAAAATTTAGCACGATAATGATATAGCCGATCCGGGTAGGAATGACTTGAAGGATTATTAAACTCGTAAGCAAAAAAAATTACTTAGAGTTATATAATCAGAGTGTGGAATCGATTCACTTATCGGCGTTCTCGAGTGACTAACGACTCAAAACCTAGGGAAATCTGAAACCGATGAGAAGCAATACATGAAGAAGACTCGTAGGAAGCAACATGGTTCTTTGTTATTCTCGAGATGCCGGAGGGTAATACTTGATGGAAGATCAAAATAGAGGTTGCGAAGATGCATTTATCTACCGAAGACAAGTGCTTTAACTTGTCCGAGAAATGGAATCAAAGGGGAACAATTATGGTCAGAACCACGGTTGCAAAGGATCAAATCCTAGATATAAGATGATCTTATACCAAGGGGATAATTAATTTTAAGAGAAGCTTCCATGATAAGATCTACATCGTGTCCATGGGCATGAACACAAAGTTCAAGGTCGACTCCCACTTCTTCAATGCATATCATTTCATTTACTTCCCGCTTTCGATGAAGTTGTAGTGTTGAAATGTTATCTGGCAAAACACCAGAAGAGTAAGACTCGTTAAAACTCTTGGGTTCAAAAGGATTAGGTGAGGCATAGGTTCAACCCATAGGGGCATCTTAGGAACCTATTCCACAAACTTCAGAAGTAAACAACACAAGCTCGAAAGCAGAGCATGGTTAACAAAAGGAGAGGATACAATTACCAAAGGCATTATGTATCTGGGAAAGAACTTCACGAGGTTCTTTGAATATGAAGGACACTGCCGGATGATAATCCAATAATGGATCCGGAGATCCACAACGGAGCTGATGTGAGTATCGGTACTCAATCAGAGGAAGAAAGAATGCAAGGGCATCAGATTATAAAACATCTGAATAATTTGATGCTTAGATAACAAAGGAATTATGATTTCCAAAACGAAAGATCAGAAGCAGAGGCTCTGATCAAAAGATGAGTAAGTTGAATAGACTTAGAGGTGCACTGATCAAATCTTGATTGGGCAAGAACCAGCCCATATCCAGAGCGATGTCGGAGCCGGAAAGAAAATTTCCAAGGATTAATTAATGATTGTGAGTATTCGCTCACATGTTAAATCCATAAGAACAGAATGAAAATCACAAAGAATTTTAAAGAATACTACTAGACATATGGAATTAATCCTTAATGCAAGCAGGCGAGGAGAATCAAGAGTAATAGGCTGCAGAGGATTTTCGGAAGATCAGATAGTATTTCAAAGAATTTTGTAGAACACAAGAACAACTAGGGATGATCGAATCCTCGATAAGTGTGAGGAATTACTCGTAGGGGTATTCATGTGGTAAAGAACTGCAAGGCAGTAAGCTCAAAGGATTCTCGAGGCAACGGAAAGTATTTTATGGAATCTTGTAATTACAAGAGCAACAAGGAATGATTGTATGAATGACAAGTGTATGCAATTATCCATGGGGATTTGTCAGTGGCGACGTGGGCCCGTAAGACACATAGCCAAGCGATCATCTCGAATGAAGGGCTCTCCGGGAGGAATTAGTTACGAGAACCTAGATTTAGAGTTAGTAAAATCTTTAACCCAAATAGAAGAGAAATCAGAGTCCCAGAGTAAAGAAGAGAAATAAAAGATCCTAATACCACCCAATGGCGACGTAGGCCCGTAAGACACATAGCCAATGTTAGCAAAAGTTTTCTAGTGACTAGACTCAACTTCGGCCAAGGAGTTGGAAAGGGGGCTACCTATAGGCAAATGGCTCGATACCAACTTGACGCCTCTAATTCAATCGTACACTAATCATACACGCAAATGTGTACGATCAAGATCAGGGACTCACGGGAAGATATCACAACACAACTCTAGACACAAATCAAAATAATGCAAGCTTTATATTACAAGCCAAGGGCCTCGAGGGCTCGAATACATCAGCTCGAGAACACAAGAGTCAGCGGAAGCAACAATATCTGAGTACAGACATAAGTTAGACAAGATTGCCTTAAGAAGGCTAGCACAAAAGCAACATCGATCGAAAAGGCAAGGCCTCACCGCACTCGAGCCTCCTAACTACTCACAGTCGTCAGCGGCCTCCACGTAGTAGTAAGCATCAAGAAGTGGCATCCGGGTTCACGGGCTCACATGCAGTTGCATCAACCGGAAAGAAGAAGAAAGGGGGAAAAGGGGAGCAAAGCAACCGTGAGTACTCATCCAAAGTACTCGCAAGCAAGGATCTCCACTACATATGCAACATTATCAAAGGAAGGTTGTATATGTGGAATGCGTAAATGCCAGAATAGAGGGGAGAATCTAGTCCTATCAAAGACTAGCATCTTCTAAAAACCACCATCTTGCAGCAACATGAGGGAGTAGAGTAGCATAAAGTAAGGTAGTAGTAGTGTTATCAACCTCGGCCAGAGATCCTTTCTCGACTCCCTGCGAGAAAGCAATCCCAGAGCCATATTATCCAGTTATCACCTCATATCCATGTCTCATCACAAGTATCCAGTTCTAGTTGTATCGATCGGGATACAACTCCAAGTGTCCGTTACCGTAGGACAGGCTATCGATAGATGTTTTCTTCACCGCAGGGTGCACCAACTTACCCACCACGCTCGATTAACTCCGGCGGACACACTTTCACTGGATCATGCCCGGCCTCGCCAAACAATACGCCGCAACCCGACCTAGGCTTAATAGAGAGGTCAAGACGGACTAACCCTATGCCCCCAGGGGTCATGGGCCATCTCCCCGGAACTCGTGCACATTCGCGTATGTCGGCCGGTGAGCGGAACCTAGCTACCTCCTTCAACAAGGCAGTGCTTCATGCAGTCCAACCCGGCACGGCCGCTCGACCGACGTCTATTCAGTTTCGCCGATGCATACAACGCAGAACGCCCATACTATGCCCACGTGATGGTTAGTGCTATCAGGCCAGAGGCCCCTCGGATCAAATATCCAAATCGTAGTGGATTAGGGACGCGCGGTAACAAGCAAAGACTCGCGAAAGATGTGACCCCATTGCCCCGTCTCGAGGACTTGCGGCAAGGGCTAGGAATGCCCGGCCACGCCTCGTAATTATCTCGCGGGCACCCTCCAGGTCAACCCGTCTCCACATCACTCGCAATTAAGCTCACGCGGGTACCCCTCAGGGCCGACCCGTCTTTAGTAACATGGTTCAGTGTAAAGTCATAGTAACCATAAGAACCGTGTGTCCAAACATCAAGGGGAAAACCCGAGGAATCACCCCCCGGTGAATTCCACTCGATGTAATCATCAAGGTGAACGTAAGAGGAATCACCCCCGAGGTTCACACTAGAGGGGTTGCACGACAGTCGTGTCGGAAGTGGTTAGGCGGAATCACCCTCGATGACCGAGGACGAATAGCTACACTCTGAGGTTAACATCGGAAGTGCTGTAGAGGTCTCACACTCGGCACTAGATAGTAACCCAGTAGTGTCGAGCAACTAAGGGGAAAGTGATGTGCGGTGCCGGGGCCTGGTCTTCGATCCCGTTGATCGGGTCTTCGATGATGAAGCAGGGGCAACAAGGACAAGGTGGGGGTCACTAACGGATCACTAACCAACCTATACTAAGCCGTTTAGGATAAGCAGGTAGGTAACAATAAGCACATTACAAAAGTAGGCTATGCATTAGAATAAGAGCAAACAATAACAGTAGCAAAATCTAATGCAAGCATGAGAGAATGTAATGGGCGATATCGGGATGATCAAAGGGGGGGCTTGCCTGGTTGCTCTGGCAAGGAGGGGTCGTCGACGTAGTCGATCACAGGGGCAACATCGGTCTCGGGGTCTACCGGATAGAAGAGGGGGAAAGGAACAGTAAATATAGAGCAAACAAGCGAAATTCTATGCATGACAAGACAATAAGCAACGCTAGGGGTGTTCTAACGCAGTACTACGCGATACCGGCGAAGGGGGAAAACATCCGGGAATGCTTTCCCGAAGTTAGGCATTTGGAACAGGCGGACCGAAGGGGGAAGGTTGCAGGTTCGCCATGCTAGAGGCATGTGACAGAATGAGGCAGAACTGCGTGGCAGATTCGTCTCGTCTTTGTGAGCAACTTTCATGTAGAAAACTTTTTCATCCGAACTACAGATTATTTACTATGATTTTTCAAAGATTTAAACAATTTCTAAAATTCCTGATTTTATTTTAATTTGTTTTAATCCGAGTTGACCAAGTCAACTTTGACTAGTCAAAAGGACAGGGTGTGGCCCACATGTCATAGGATGTACCTAAACCAATAAATAAAACTAATCTAATTGAAAGGGACCCACATGTCATCTACACATAAGGCTATTTAGCCCACTAATCTAATCCTAAAACTAATCTACCTCTAATAATTAATTAAGCCGGTTGTGCACGTTGTGCACACACGCACGGCCATGCCCAAGCATCAGCAGCATCCGGCTGCAGTAGCTAGCGGCAGCGGTAAACAGAGCAGCAGCAAAGCGAAGCATCAAGCAGAGGCCAAGCAGCACAACAACGCAAGAGCAACGGGTAGAGGGCGAGAAGCAGCGATTACGAGCAAGCAAGCAAGACACAAGGAGGAGGAGGAGGCGGTAGTAGGGGCCAGGAGGAGAAGCAAAAGAACAGCTGGCGTAACAAGCACATCGTGTCCAAGACCCGGGCCAGCCTTCTTGGATGGCGTGAGCGTGATGGCAAGCGGAAGAGGGCACAGGCGGTAGCTGACGATGGGCCGCAAATGTGAGAGAAGCAGCAAAAGCAGCGGCATGCGGAAGCAGTCACGATGGCGGCGGCGGTGCAACAACAAAACCAGCAGGCTAACAGCAGTGGCGGCGAGCAATAGGTGGCGGCCTTCGGGGGCTCTTGTGGTAGCGCGCCGTGTGTCTGCAGGCGAGGGCAGCACAGAGGCAGCCGGACAAGGCGAGGCGCAGCCAAGGGTGCGTGCTCGCGTGCGATCCTGGGAGTACTTGGGCGGCGGCTACGTCGGCGAAAAAAAAACTAGGAGGGAAGGCAGGGGATCGGCGCTGCTCACCGAGAGGAGGTCGGTGGTGAGCTCATACGGGGCCGGGGTGGACAAGGTGACGCGGATCAACGGCGAGGCCGTGGCGGCCGTGGCGAAGACAAACGATGAGGGAGGCGTCAGCGTTGCTCCCCGAGCTCGATCCAGTGCAGTAGGCGATGGAGACGGCCTTGGTGGAGCTGTAGGACACCTGGGACGGCTCGGGGTGGCTCCGGTCCGCGACAAGGACGGTGGCGCCACGACATGTATGCTCAGGAGAGCTCGGTATCGAGAGGGAGACGTGAGGGGGAGCGGGCGAAGGGGGAAAAGCATTTAGGGTTCGGGGGAGGGGGTGCCGACACTAAGTAGGGCGAGGGGGGGCCGTGGATGCGTGTCACGGCGCCATGGTGTCCGTGGATGTGCTCCACGATGCCTCCCTGCTATAGGTTGAAGGCAACGGTGTGGGCTGGGCCTTCCAGCCCTACTCGGGCCTCTTTTTTTTGTTTTGAGCAGTTTCTTTTATCTTTACTGCATTATATTTCTGGCACCGTTTTCTATTTTCCCTTTGTACCAAGCGATTTTTTTTAACAAGAAATTTGGCACATAAATAATAGGGATTATTGTGAGCTAGCACAAAAAGATTTGGGGCAATTGGAGTTAAATAAATAATCGTTTATTTTGAAAAGGCCATTTTGTTTGTTGTTGGACCGCTTATTAACCTCCTAGGAATTTTTGTGTGAGCCAAGTGAAGTTGGTTTCAACATTACAATGACCAGGGGAATTTATAGAATTATTCAAACATTTTAGTTGTACCGTTCGAAGAAGTAATATTTCACGCGCAATTTAAATTTGAATCTGACTTGAATTTTAATCAAGTGATAATTAGCTTAGCAAGGCATGATGACATGGCATATTAGGGGAAGATTACTGTAGCAAGATTCTCGGGGTGTTACAATGATGTAGAGGGATAAACTCATGCAATATGATATAAACCCCATATTTTTATCCTCGATGGCAACAATACAATACGTGTCGTTTCCCCTCATCCTTTGGGATCGAAAGCACCGAAAGATTGAACCAAAAGATAATCACTTCTCTAATTTCAAGAAAGATCATTCTAGTATGCCAAACCAATCTGATAATTCAAAGAGACTTTCAAATATAACCAATCATACATAAAAGAATTCAGAGGAGATTCAAATATTGTTCATAGATAATCTTGATCATAAACCCACAATTCATCGGATCTCGACAAACACACTGCAAAAGAAGAGTTACATCAAATAGATCTCCAAGAGAATCGAGGAGAACTTTGTATTGAGATCCAAAGAGAGAGAAGAAGCCATCTAGATAATAACTATGGACCCGAAGGTCTGAGGTAAACTACTCACACATCATCGGAGAGTCTATGGTGTTGATGTAGAAGCCCTCCATGATTAATGCCCCCTTCCGGCGAAGCGCCGGAAAAGGCCCCAAGATGGGATCTCATGGGTACAGAAGGTTGCAGCGGTGGAAATAGGGTTTTTGCTCTCTGCTGATGGTTTGGGGGTACGTAGGTATATATAGGAGGAAGAAGTAGGTCGGTGGAGTTGAGGGGCCCACGAGGCCGGGAGGGCGCGCCCGCCTCGTGGCCTCCTCGATGATTTCTTGACGTCCACTCCAAGTCCTCTGGATCACGTTTGTTCCAAAATAACTCTCCCAAAGGTTTCATTCCGTTTGGACTCCGTTTGATATTCCTTTTACGCTAAACCTTTGGAATAGGCAAAAAAACAGCCAATTTGAAATTTTGGGCCTCCGGTTAATAGGTTAGTCCCAAAAATAATATAAAAGTGTATAAATAAGCCCATTAAACATCCAAAACAGAATATATAATAGCATGGAGCAATAAAAAATTATAGATATGTTGGAGACGTATCAAGCATCCCCAAGCTTAATTCCTGCTCGTCCGCGAGTAGGTAAATGATAAAAATAGAATTTTTGATGCGGAATGCTACTTAGCATAATTTCCAATGTAATTCTCTTATTTGTGGTATGAATATTCAGATCCAAAAGATTCAAGATAGAAGTTTAGTATTGACATAAAAGTAATAATACTTTAAGCATACTAATAAAGCAATGATGTCTTCTCAAAATAACATGGCCAAAGAAAGTTATCCCTACAAAATCATATAGTCTGGCTATGCTCTATCTTCACCACACGAAGTATTTAAATCATGCACAACCTCGATGACAAGCCAAACAATTGTTTCATACTTTTGATGTTCTCAAACTTTTTTAATCTTCACGCAATACATGAGTGTGAGCCATGGATATAGCATTATAGGTGGAATAGAATGGTGGTTGTGGAGAAGACAAAATAAAGGGGAAAATAGTCTCACATCAACTAGGCGTATCAACGGGCTATGGAGATGCCCATTAATAGATCTCAATGTCAGTGAGTAGGGATTGCCATGCAACGGATGCACTAGAGCTATAAGTGTATGAAAGCTCAACAAAAGAAACTAAGTGGGTGTGCATCCAACTCGCTTGCTCACGAAGACCTAGGGCATTTTGAGGAAGCCCATCATTGGAATATACAAGCCAATTTCTATATTGTAAAATTCCCACTAGTACATGAAAGTGACAAAACAAAAGACTCTCTATCGTAAAGATCATGGTGCTACTTTGAAGCACAACTGTGCAAAAAGGATAGTAGCATTGTCCCTTCTCTCTTTTCTCTCATCATTTTTTTGTTGGGCCTTTTCTCCTTCTTTTCTTATGGCCTCTTTTTTTTAGTTCGGAGTCTCATCCCGACTTGTGGGGGAATCATAGTCTCCATCATCCTTTCCTCACTTGGGACAATGCTCTAATAATGATGATCATCACACTTTTATTTACTTACAACGCAAGTATTACAACTCAATACTTAGAACAAAATATGACTCTATGTGAATGCCTCGTGATGTAAGGATATGCAATGAATCAAGAGTGACCGATACGTCTCCGTCGTATCTACTTTTCCAAACACTTTTTGCCCTTGTTTTGGACTCTAACTTGTATGATTTGAATGGAACTAACTTGGACCGACGCTGTTTTCTGCAGAATTGCCATGATGTTATTTTATGTGCGTAAAACAAAAGTTCTCTAATGACCTGAAACTCCACGTAATATCTTAGAATAAATAATAATAAATCCTCGCCAAAGATGAAGACCAGGGGCCCACACCTGTCCACGAGGGTGGGGTCCCCCTCCTGGGTGCGCCCCCTACCTCGTGGGCCCCCTGGAGACCCTCCGACGCCAACTCCAACTCCATATATTGGCTTTCGGGGAGAAAAAAATCAGAGAGAAGAAATCATCGCGTTTTACGATACGGAGGCGCTGCCAAGCCCTATTCTCTCTCGGGAGGGCTGATCTGGAGTCCGTTCATGGCTCCGGAGAGGGGGATTCGTCGCCGTCGTCATCATCAACCATCCTCCATCACCAATTTCATGATGCTCACCGCCGTCGTGATTAATTCCATCGTGAAGGCTTGCCGGGCGGTGATGGGTTGGATGAGATTTATCATGTAATCGAGTTAGTTTTGTTAGGGTTTGATCCCTAGTATCCACTATGTTCTGTGATTGATGTTGCTATGACTTTTCTATGCTTAATGCTTGTCACTAGGGCCCGAGTGCCATGATTTCAGATCTGAACCTATTATGTTTTCATGAATATATGTGTGTTCTTGATCCTATCTTGCAAGTCTATAGTCACCTACTATGTGTTATGATCCGCAACCCAGTGACAATAATCGGGACCACTCCGGTGATGACCATAGTTTGAGGAGTTCATGTATTCACTATGTGCTAATGCTTTGTTCCGGTTCTCTATTAAAAGGAGGCCTTAATATCCCTTAGTTTCCAATAGGACCCCGGCTGCCACGGGAGGGTAGGACAAAAGATGTCATGCAAGTTCTTTTCCATAAGCACGTATGACTATATTCGAATACATGCCTACATTACATTGATGAATTGGAGCTAGTTCATGTCACCCTATGTTATATTTGTTACATGACGAACCGCATCCCAAGCATAATTATCCATCGCTAATCCGGTGCCCTCTGAGTTTTCCATATCTTTGGTCTTCGCTTATTTACTTTTCCGTTGCCTTTATTACAATCACTACAAAATACCAAAAACATTACTTTTCTTTGTCTTTACTTTTGTTACCGTTACCACCACTATCATATTCTTGTGCTACTAAACACTTTGCTGCAGATACTAAGTTTCCTGTGTGGTTGAATTGACAACTCAGCTGCTAATACTTGAGAATATTCTTTGGCTCCCCTTGTGTCGAATCAATAAATTTGGGTTGAATACTCTAACCTCGAAAACTGCTGCGATCCCCTATACTTGTGGGTTATCAAGAACTTTTTTCCGGCGCCGTTGCGGTGAGCATAGCTCTATTCTTTGAGTCACTTGGGATTTATATCTGCTGGACACTATGAAGAACTTGAAAGGCGCTAAGACAACAATTTATCCCTCAACTACGAGGGAGGTAAGGAACTACCATCTAGCTCTGCACTTGATTCACCTTCTATTATGAGTAAGCTAAGCGACACCTAAACCCCTTCTGCTGTTCGTTCCGATATGTCGCATGTTATCGATGATGCCACTTCTGCTATGCATGATACTTATGATGAAACTACTTCTATGCTTGATACTACTGTGCCCCTTGGTGAATTTCTAGATGAGCAAATTTCTAGGTCTAGAGAAAGAGAAATTATTGAATCTGAATACGATGATGAAAGTGATAATGAAGATATGCCTGCTATTCCTGAGGGTTATCTTTTTGATATGGAATCTTCTGCAATTATTTTTGCTTGTAAAGATAGATATGAACTTAAGAGGCTGCTAGTTAAATGGAACAAAGAATCTCTTAGAGACAGAATGAAACCTGACCCTGCTTTTGCTACTTCACCTATTTGTGTTCCCGATAAGGATTATTATGAATTCTCTGTTGATCCTGATATAATTACTTTGGTTGAATCTGATCCTTTTTATGGCTATGAATCAAAGCTGTTGTGGCACATCTTACTAAGTTAAATGATATAGCCGCCCTGTTTACTAATGATGAGAGATCTCGCTACTTTTATATTCTCAAAATATTTTCGTTCTCATTAAAGGGTGATGCTAAGATATGGTTTAATTCTCTTGATCCTGGTTGTGTGCGTAGTCCCCAGGATATGATTTATTACTACATGCTAAATATTTCCCTACTCATAAGAAACAAGCTGCTTTGAGGGAAATATACAACCGTGCAAATTAAAGAAGAGAGTCTCCCACAAGCTTGGGGAGGCTTCTCAAATTACTTAATGCTTTGCCTGATCATCCTCTTAAGAAACCTGAAATACTTGATATCTTTTATAATGGACTAACCGATGCTTCCAGAGATTACCTGGATAGTTGTGCTGGTTCTCTTTTCAGGGAAAGAACACCGGATGAAGCTGAAATTCTATTGAATAATATGTTGACAAATGAAAATAATTGGGCACCTCCAGAGCCAGCTCCAGAGCCAATTACTGAGCCTATTCCTAAACCAACTCCGAAGAAGAGAGGTGTTCTATTTCTCAGTCCTGAAGATATGCAAGAGGCAAAGAAATCTATGAAAGAAAAAGGTTTTAAAGCTGAAGATGTTAAGAATTTACCTCCTATTGAAGAAATACATGGTCTTAATTTACCGCCTGTTGAAGAAGTATATGATCTCAATCCTTTATTCACTGAAGAACCTCCTGATCCCGATATCCAACACAGGTAGTAAAGGTAAATTCTCTATAGATATGATAAAGCTGAAGTCCCTCCTACTAAAATTGCTAGTCAGTGCTTGGATGAGTTTGATAACTTTATGTTTAAGCAAGACGACTTCAATGCTTATTTTGGTAGACAATTGAAACAAAATACCTATATGATTAAACGCTTGGGTGATTATATGGCTAATATTAGAGGTGAACTTAAACTTGTTAGCAAACATGCTTCTATGGTTACCACTCAAGTAGAACAAGTACTTAAAGCTCAGAAAGAAGTTCTTGATGAAATGAATAGTAAGAAAAATGATTATCTTTGTTAGAGTGGCTACTAGAACTGGTAGAATGACTCAGGAACCTTTGTATCCTGAAGGCCACCCTAAGAGGATCGAGCAAGATTCTCAGAGAAATAATATTGATGTACCTAGTTCTTCTAAAAGGAAGAAAAGAAAAATGATAGGACTTTGCAAACTTCTAGTGAACCTATTCTTTGAACCACACGAGAATCCAAATGATATCTTTATATGCGATCTTTGAAACACAATCTGGTAATGAACATGAACCTAGTGAAAATGTTAATGATGATGTTCATGATGATGCTCAACCTAGTAATAATAATGATGTAGAAGTTGAACCTGCTGTTGATCTTGATAACCCACAATCAAAGAATCAACATTATGATAAGAGAGATTTTGTTGTTAGGAAACATGGTAAAGAAAGGGAACCATGGGTTCAGAAACCCATGCCTTTTCCTCCCAAACCATCCAAGAAGAAGGATGATGAGGATTTTGAGCGCTTTGCTGAAATGATTAGACCTATCTTTTTGCGTATGCGATTGACTGATGTGCTCAAAACAAATCCTTATGCTAAGTATATGAAAGATATTATTACAAATAAAAGAAAGATACCGAAAGCTAAAATTTCCAGCATGCTTGCTAATTGTACTTTTAAGGGTGGAATACCAAAGAAACTTGGAGATCCAGGAGTACCTACTATACCATGCTCCATTAAGAGAAATTATGTTAAAACTGCTTTATGTGATCTTGGAGCCGGTGTTAGTGTTATGCCTCTCTCTTTATAAATCGAGACTTGACTTGAATAAGTTGACACCTACTGAAATATCTTTGAAAATGGCTGATAAATCAACTGCTATACACCTTCGGTATTTGTGAGCATGTGCCTGTTGTGGTTGCAAACGTTACTATTTTAACGGACTTTGTTATTCTTGATATTCCCGAGGATGATAGTATGTCTATTATTCTTGGAAGACCTTTTCTTAATGCTACGTCTTGAGCTTGCATTGGTTTTCCTCGAAGAGGAGAGGGTGATGCAGCAAAGTGTAGCGTAAGTATTTCCCTCAGTTTTGAGAACCAAGGTATCAATCCAGTAGGAGGCTCCTCAAAAGTCCCACGCACCTACACAAACAAAGCGAGAACTCGCAACCAACACAATAAAGGGGTTATCAATCCCTTCACGACCACTTCTTGAAAGTGAGATCTAATAAAGATAGTATGATAAGATAAATATATTTTTGGTATTTTATGATATAGATCACGAAAAGTAAAGATGCAAATAAAAGTAGATTGGAAGCAAATATGATAAAAGATAGACCGGGGCCATAGGTTTCACTAGAGGCTTCTCTCGAGATAGCATAGGTATTACGGTGGATGAACAAATTCATCGCCGAGCAATTGATAGAAAAGCGCATAGTTATGAAATTATCTAGGCATGATCATGTATATAGGCATCACGTCCATAACAAGTAGACCGACTCCTGCTGCATCTACTACTATTACTCCACAGATCGACCGCTATCCGACATGCATCTAGAGTATTAAGTTCATAAGAAACGAGTAACGCATTAAGCAAGATGACATGATGTAGAGGATAAACTCATGCAATATGATATAAACCCCATCTTGTTATCCTCGATGGCAACAACACAATACTTGCCTTGCAACCCTTTACATCACTTTGGGTAAGGACACCGCAAGATTGAACCCAAAGCTAAGCACTTCTCCCATGGCAAGAAAGATCAATCTAGTAGGCCAAACTAAACCGATAATTCGACGAGACTTGCAAAGATAACTTAATCATACATAAAAGAATTCAGAGAAGATTCAAATATTATTCATAGATAAACTTGATCATAAACCCACAATTCATCGGATCTCGTCAAACACACATAAAAAGAGATTACATCGAATAGATATCCACAAGAGAGGGGAGAAGATTGTATTGAGATCCAAAAGAGAGAAGAAGCCATCTAGCTAATAACTATGGACCCGTGAGGTCCTGTGGTAAACTACTCACAACTCATCGGAGGGGCAAGGATGTTGATGTAGAGGCCCCCATGCTTGATTCCCCTCCGTGCAGAGTCTGCAAGGCCCCAAGATGGGATCTCGCGAATCTGAAGTTTACGGTGGTGGAAATTGTGTTTCGTCTTTGCCCTAGATGTTTTAAGGTGCGTAGGTATATATAGGAAGAAGAAATACGTCGGTGGCATTGAGGGGCCCACGAGACACTAGCGCCCTATAGGGCGCCCTCCTATCTCGTGGAGGCTCCGGTTGCTTCTTGACTTGCACTCCAAGTTCTCTGGATCACGTTCGGCGAGAAAATCACGTTCCCGAAGGTTTCATTCCGTTTGGACTCCGTTTGATATTCATTTTCTTTGAAATACTGAAATAGGCTAAAAACAACAATTCTGGGCTGGGCCTTCGGTTAATAGGTTAGTCCCAAAAGTAATATAAAAGTGGAAAATAAAGCCCAATAAAGACTAAAACAGTAGATAAAGTAGCATGGAGCAATCAAAAATTATAGATCCGTTGGAGACGTATCAGGCATCTAAGCTTAATTCCTTTCAAGATCCTCGAGTAGGTAAATGATAAAAGAGAATTCTTGATGCAGAGTGATACTTTGGCATAATTTCAATGTAAATCTTCTTAATTGTGGTATGAATATTCAGATCCAAAATATTCAAGTCAAAAGTTCATATTGACATAAAAATAATAATACTTCAAGCATACTAACTAAGCAATTATGTCTTCTCAAAATAACATGGCCAAAGAAAGTTATCCCTACAAAATCATATAGTCTGGCTATGCTCCATCTTCCCCACACAAAATATTTAAATCATGCACAACCCCGATGACAAGCCAAGCAATTGTTTCATACTTTAACATTTTCAATACTTTTTCAATCTTCACGCAATACATGAGCGTGAGCCATGGATATAGCACTATATGTGGAATAGAATGGTGGTTGTGGAGAAGACAAAAGGGAGAAGATAGTCTCACATCAACTAGGCGTATCGACGGGCTATGGAGATGCCCATCTGTCGGGGAGGCTGATCGTACCCACGGACACCTATGGGACCGGCGGGCCGAGTCCCTTTCGGTTCGGTGGGGGGCGGAGATCGCACAAAGAGCAGATCGAGGCGAAGCACACGAGCAGTTTACCCAGCTTCGGAGCTCTCCGGAGAGATAATACTCATACTGCTGCTTGTCTGATTGTATTGCGTTTTTGCTAGGGAGCCTTGAGAGCTACAAAACCTAGCCCGAGTGTATGTGTGTTCTCTGGTTTCGAATGAACTGGACTTCGAACCCTTCGAACCCTTGAACCCTTGAACCCCTTTCTACGTTGCACATGGGCCTCCTTTTATATGCTCAAGGGGTCACCGACAGGTGTCAACATAGGCAAGGGTAAAAGTGAAAAAGAACTTGTGGTTGGTACAACTACCTCTACAGTGCATCATACCTAACCCTGACGGCAGGGGACAAAGGCAATAAATGCCCGTCTAAGTCACCCAAACAGTGCATAAAGTGGCCGTCACGGCGCCACCGCTGCCACGATGGCTATCTTGTCGGCCCGCTTACCACCGCGCACCTGGCTGCTGACCTCTCGCCACGTCTTTGGAAGGGTCCTGTAGGCGACCACGTTGTTGGATGAGCTGGAGCGGAGGGACCGAGGTAGATGCCTGCCGCGGCAAGCGCCTTGCCGCGGTCGTTGTCTTGTCGCGCCCGGAAGCTTGTCGCTCATCGAGCCTTCCCGGCAAGCTCCTCTTGCCGGGGCCTTGTCTTCTAAGTGCCTTGGTTGGCCTTCCCGGCAAGCTCCCCTTGTCGGGGCCTTGATCTGCCTTCCCGACAAGCTCCTCTTGCCGGGGCTTGAATACTTTGCTCTTGAATGGCTCCAAAGGAGCTACGGAGGATCTTGGCGATCACTGGCAAGCCTTGCAGCGGGGTGCTACTGCTTGCCCGTGCGAGTTCGGGATACTAGGGTACCCCTACTCTAGTACACCGGCAGAGCCCCGGGCTGGGCCACACACAGTGCCGAGCGCTGTTGGGCCAGGCCCAAAACAGGGCACGGGCACACGCGGCCTGGATTACGCCATAACTCACCCCGGACCCACCACGTCCTCCACGAACGGCACGCGTCGACCGCGGCGTCGTGGGAGAGATCGTGGGGGAATTTCTTTATCAGGAAGGGCGAAACGTCCGCCCCCTCCCTCTTTATAAGCAGAGGAAACAGGGGCATTCCGCTCACCTCGCCATTTGCTGTTCGATCTCGAAAACCACCGTTGCTCCCCCCTGCTTCCCAAGCCAGAAGAGAGCAGCGCTCCGCCCCTCGTCGCCACCGTCACCACCAACGCTGCCGACCTCCCTCACCGCCTCCGCCATGGCTCCGAAAGCCCCGAAGGTCGTCAAGTCGGCCGAGGCGCAGCGGCTTGCGGCGCTGCGCAAGGAGCGGGCCACTTTTCCCCCTCAGCTCGCCACGAAGGAGCTGAGGGAAAACTACTACCTTTTGCAGGCGACGGAGACACAGGCGCATCCGCGCACTAAGGTACTCCCGCCGCCCGCGCTGAATTGGCCCCAAGTGGGTATCCTTTCTTCGCTCTGTTCTTCTATTGCGGGCTCTGCCCGCCCTTCTCCGAGTTCTTCTGCGATATATGAACACGTACGACCTCCGTCTCCTTGACTTCACCCCCAACGCCGTTCTCACCATGGCAGTTTTCGCACACCTCTGCGAAAACTTTGTCGGAGTCCATCCCAACGTTGCCCTCTTCCACCACTTCTTCATGCCCCGAGTCGAGAGAGGAGAGCCCTTATCCGGTGGGATCGCCTAGATCTCGAGGACCGGCAAGAAGGAGGCGTATCTGGAAGGAGAGCTCCGCAGCAAATGGGACGAGTGGAGAGCCGATTGGTGTTGGATCATCGAGGAGGAGCCGCAGCCGTTCACCGCCCTGCGCCAAGCCCCAGTGGTACGCGGCAATGATTGGAGCAGCGTGGCCCCGGAGGATGACAGGCTAAAGATCGCCACCACCAGGATCCTGCGCCTCAGGCTTGCCGGACTCACCGTGGGGGCTGGCGGAGCAGATTTTCTTCGTGCGCGCCGCCCCCTTGCGGGGAGAGGAGGAGACCTGCACAGGAGTTCCGTAACGCGCGGACATCATGAGGCTGCGCCCGGGCCTCAACTGGAATTTCACCGTCTTGGAGTTGACGGCGATGCTTGAGAGCTGTTCAAGTGGGATCCCGGCATCCGGAAGTGTTCCGGTGCCGAGGGAGTTGTTCCATTGTGCAACAACTCTTCGCTTGACCGCATCCAGCGCCATGATGCGGTATGCGACTCACATGGGATTGTGCCCACACGGCAAAACTGCGAGATGTAAATGCGTGCGGGAGTTCTTCGACAGCTTGGAAGAAGTGCCGATCGCGCCGACAAGTAGAAGAGGCTCACCCGCGACACCACCGACGAAGATGAAGCGCGCCATACCAGGTTGAAGAAGCGGCGGCAAAGCCGCCATTGGCGAATCGAGTTCACCGAGGAGGAGGCGGAGGCAGCAGAGGCAACAAGCCTTGCCGGCGTGGAGAGTTGGCGGCGAGGAAGAAACTGCCGGTGAGGAGGAACACGCCGATCTTCAAGCCGAGCCGAGCGAGCCCGCCGAGGGCGCGGGTGAAAGCAGCGAGGACCGATCCTCCACTCTCGCACCTTCCGGCAGTTAAATGCATAAGCGGAGCCTCAGCTCCGCCAAGAAGACGTCTCCGCAGGGGCAGGGCAGCGGAGTGGCGAGCGAGGCAGCAGCCGCCCAAGCGCCCGACGAAAGCTCCACCGCGGCAAGCACGGTTGCTGTGGGAACACCTCACGCTTCTTCTTTGCAACCGGGCCGGGGCCTTCTGCTCCCGCCAAGCGTCAAGGGATCCTACTCCTCCGCCCGTCGCGCGGCGAGCCAGGTTTCGACTTCTCGGTGCTCAGCTCCGACGAGGAGGAAGAGGAGTAAGAATCTTGGCCAAGTTTAAATTTCTTTAATTCTTGCCGCTGTGTCTTGTATCTGACTTGCTTCGTTCTGAACCTTTTCCTTTTCAGGACGCTGGCCCAGAGAGCTTGGAAAAGGGCCAAGACTCCGGTGGTTGTCATCGAGGATGATCCCGCCGTGTCCCGGCAGAGGATGCGCCGAGACCACTTTGCGGACCCGCAACCTTTCCTCGAGCAGCCCCAGCGCAGCCCCCAGTAAGTGTTGGGTTTACTTTTGCTGTTGAGCGCACTTGGGAGTTTCTTCTTTCTTGATATCTGTCTGCTGACTTGTGTAGGAAGCGAGCAGCCTCACCAAGAGGGCCTGAAGCCGCTCCCGACAAGCCTTCTACTTCAACTACTCCGCCAAGGGTGGATTCCCCGACAAGGAGACATCTCCGACAAGGGACCACTCTCGACAAGGGTGATCAAGTGATCCCAGCCTGAGTATTCTTCTTGTCTGAAAATTTCCCTTGGCTTCTTCTCGATCTTCTTTTGAATATTTGCTTGACTCTTGTTCCTTCTTCGGTCTTGAGTCCATCTGCTGGCGGAGCCGATGGAGACCGAGGTCGCCGGAGAAGGAGCCGGGCCGATGAATTGCCCGGCGGAGAGGCCGCCATAGCTGCTGCCAGCTGGAGCCGGCGAGGGTCTGGCGATCGCGACCGACGTGCCCTGGGGCCTTGAGGGAGCGATAGGCGCTACACCGACCGCCGATCCCTCCGCCGCTACCACAGCTGTCGGGCTCAAGAGCCTCGACCTGGCGCCTATTCGAAGGCCGGCGGCGTCTTCATCAAACTCCCCCAGGCTTCGAGCTCCAGGCGCCGTTGAAGGGGAAACCTTGACGAGGAGCTGCTCGCCTCCGTGGCCTTTCGACGCCGCTGACGCGAAAGTGTTAAGCTGGCGGCTGAGGAGGAGCAGCTCTGCAGAAGCTGCTGCCGCTTTACCGCGCTTTAAGCCAAGCTGGCCTCCCGAGAAGCGCTTGTTGCGCAGCGGCGTGGACATAGAGAAGCGCTTGAGGAGCTCGAGCATAAATCGAGGCTCTCCGGCCTTGGCGAGGAGCGGGAGCGATTCGCCGAGGAGCGCAAAGCCTTCATCCTCGAGAAGGCCGAGGTGAAGAGCAACAAAGGCTTGCCGGAGAAGCTGTCCGCCAAGAAGAAGGCGAGCTGGTGCAGCGGAAGATCAATCTCGACAGCCACGAGGAGGAGCTTGCTGCGTGAGCAATCATTTGGCGATTCCCTCAAGGAAGCAAAGGATGCCTGCCCGCCGAGAGCCGCCAAGAAGGAGTTGGCGACGAGTGGACGCGGCTGGAAGCCAATCTAACGAAGAGCGGCGAGGAGCTTGCTGCACTCAAGCACGGCCTTGAAGGACGCCTACACTCTTGGCAAGTCAGTAGGGCCGTCTCGCCGAGAGGAGCAAGGAACTCAGCGCCGTCAAGGACTCCAACGCGGATCTCGAGTGGTGACCACCCTGACCAAGGCGCTGGGCCGAGGCAGGAGGAGATCAAGGCCGACGAGGCCAGCTGCTGGCGAAAAGCTGCCGTTACCAATACCTTCAAGGATAACGTGGAGCCTTGGACCGAGGGTCTCGTGGACATTGCCGCCGCCATTGACAAGGAGGCGGAGCCGGGATGGAGGATCTTGGATACTCCTCCGACGAGCATCTCCAGCCCAAATGACCAAGCTCAGCTTATTCTTCAAGGCGTGGAGGCGGCTCTCCGGCGACTCGGTAGCAATCCCAAAGCGGTGGCCGAGGAGTCACGCCCGGATCTGTGAGGAGCTCTCCAAAGGTCTTGATGAAGGTGGCCTTCTGCAATCCAGGCCTCAACCTCACCAACGCCCTTAAGTCCCCCTTGCCACCGGATCTTTGATGTAGAGGCGCTCAAGACCCTTGTCGCTCCCATCGTGGGACAGGGTGAGCGGGATCAAGAGGTTGAAGGCGTGTGTAGATTAGGCCGCCCATTTTATCTTTTCCTTGTCGCTGCTAGTCATTTTAGGAGAACAATCTATTAGAGCTGCGGCAAGCTATTACGTAATATAACTCTATCTTGGCGATGATCGCTATGTTATTTCCTTTACTTGATTCCTTCCTTTGTATGTTTTTGCCCTCGCTTTTAGGGAACTTGCAGTATGAGCATCTTAGCCATGTTGAGTGCGGGGACGTCGGCTTCTTTGGCGGTGTCGCATCCGACAAGCAACCTTGTCGCAACTAATCGCAGCTCACTTAAATTGTTGGCGGACTCAAAACAAAGTAAAGGCGCAACTAGCTACGAGTTGGTTCCTCCGCACAGGTTTTCCATACAAAGTCGCGGTCGTTCGAGGAGAATAACTTAAAAATTTTAAAACTGATTGCTCAAAATTTGGCAACTTAGCTTTTCTGTCTTTTCCTTCCGGTAAACTTGACCTCCTCGGCGGCGCTTGGTCCACACCGTTATCTTCTCCTTCCCCGGCAAACTTGTGTGCGAGGATCCTTCCTTTCTTCGAGAAAGAAAGAAGAGAAAATAAAGATATGAAGCCTAATGGCTCGTTATTGCTTACGGGACAGGTCTTTGCACAAAGTGTCAGATAACACATGCAACATAATGAGTAGAAAGCATGAAATTGACAAGATGTGAGGAACACATGAGCTTTACTTATGCACGGGGTCTGCGCCCGGCTTTGTACAAAGGATTATATGCAACATCGGCAAGACTTGTACGAAAGGTGGTTGCCGAAATAGGTTCCGGCAACCCGCGTCCTGAGTAAAACTTACGAAGATGTTCAGTGTTCCGTGAGTTGCTCACGGAACGCCATCTTGATCTCAAAGCGAGACGGCGCCAGAGCCTAGTGACTCGTTTCACCCGGTAAGGACCTTCCCACTTCAAGGCGTCAACTTGTTGGAATTCTTGGCGGACTGAGCGCTACCAAGAACAAAGGTCGCCTTCCTCGAGACTTCTGGCATTAACTTTGCGGCTATGGTAGCGGCGCAAAGCTTCTTTGATATCGAGCAGCTCGTCTGACTGACACTGAAGACGGTCTTCCTCAAGGGAGCAAGCGCGTCATCTTGTCGCAGCTGCTCTTGCTCGAGCTCATCATAAGCGAGCACTCGAGGCGACCCGTATCTGAGTTCCGTGGGGAGAACTGCCTCCGCTCCATAGACTAGAGCGAAGGTGTACGGCGATGGCTCGATTTGGCGTCGTCCTGATCGACCAAAGAACCACCGGCAGCTCCTCAACCCAGTTTCTTCCGCACTTGTGCAGCCTGTCGAAAGTCCTGGTCTTGAGTCTGCACAGCACTTCAGCATTCGCCCTCTCCGCTTGATCGTTGCTTCTCGGATGAGCAATGCGAAGCGAAGCGAACCTTGGCGCCAAGATCTTGGAGCGTCTTGCATGAAGGTGCGGCTCAGTAAATTGGGTGTCGTTGTCGGTGATGATCCTGTTAGGGATCCGGCGGCAAACAATCGACTGGCGAACTTGACCGTTGTCTTGTCACCTTCCTCATCGCTTCCACTTCCGGCCACTTTGTGAACTTGTCGATCATAGCGTACAAGTACTCAAAGCCCGACAACTTCGGGGAAAGGGGCCGAGGATGTCGAGCCCCAGACTGAAAATGGCGAGGATAAAGGGATTATGCGGAGAGCTTGAGCTAGCTTATGTATCTGCTTGGAATGGGCCAGCACGCTTCACACTTGGTTACTTGTGCGGTTGCATCACAGAGGCTGTCGGCCAAAAGAAACCTTGCGGAACGCTTTGCGGCAAGTGCTCTTCTTGTAATGTGGTGACCACATATGCCTCCATGTATCTCCGCCAACAGCTTTTGTCCATCTTCCGTGAATACACTTCAATTTCACAGCCGTTGAGTCTTCTTTGTACTGATTGTCTGCCGACAAACTGGTACATACTTGACTGCCGGGCTACTCTTTCCGCTTCTTCTTGCTCTTGGGAAGTTCTCTGTCTGAAGGAAATGAACAATCAGCTGTGCCCATCTTTGGAGCTTGTGGCTCGACAACAAGGACTAAAGGCACATCTGCTGCTTTGAGAACATCCGCTTCTCTGGCAAGAACACTGCGTCTCGGCGGAGCTTGATGTTCCCGGCAAGCTTGCCAGAGCAAAACTTGTCGGGGCGTTTGCTTCAACGGAACAAACCGTAGGGCTTGTCGGAGCAGACTGCTCCTCAGCACTCTTAGCGTTGATCTTGGGGACCTTCTTGGCGGTGGACTCGGGGAGCTCGGCCGGAAAATAGTCGCCAGAAATCAACTTCCTCTTCTTGCTCTGTCCAGTTGATGGTGCTACAGTCGGTTGAGTTAGCTTGAGCACGAAGGTTCCTGGTTCCACAGGTAACTTAAGTGCAGCGCGCCTTGACGAGCCATCAAAAATGTCATTCGAGCTCTTGGAACGTTTTCCATTTGCAAGACGTCAAAGTGTTCTTCTAGCTTTCTCACTTCGTCAACATAAGCTTCCATCAACGGACTCTGATAACTCTTGTTTACTTGGCGGATGACAAGCTGTGAGTCACCCCTGACAATGAGCTTCTTGATCCCAACGTCTACCGCGATCCTGAGACCGGCAAGCAAACCTTCGTACTCTGCAGTATTGTTTGTTGCTTGCTCCTTGGGAAAGTGCATCTGGACTACGTACTTGAGGTGCTCTCCGGTGGGTGCGACAAGCGTGCAGCCCGTCTGCGGCGCCTTGCGGCGAAGGCACCATCAAAGTACATTATCCACTCTCTGCTCGCTTCCTTGGCCAGGGATGCTCGTCTCTGGTATTTTTTGATGTTGTGTTGGCGTCCATTCTGCTATGAACTCCGCCAACGCTCTGCTTTGGATAGTTGAAGTGCTTTCAAACTTGAGGCCAAAGCTTGACAGTTCCAGTGCCCACTCGACAATCCTGCCTGTTGCTTCTGGATTTTGCAGTATCCTTTTCAGCGGAAAGCGAGTGACAACTGTGATCTCGTGTGCTTGGAAGTAATGGCGCAGCTTTCTCGAGGCCATGAGAAGGCCGAAAAGCAATTTCTGCACGCAGTACCTTGACCTAGCCCCCTGCAATAGGGAACTGACAAAAGTAAACGGGCGTCTGCACCATTCTCTTTCGCACCTTTTCACACTCCTGCCGAGATCCATCTTTGTCGGGACCAGAGCTTGTCGGTGAGGTGCCTTGCTTGTCATTTGGATGCACCTGCCTTGGTTGCCGGCTCATCTTCCGCCTCCCTCTCCGCCACTAACGCAGCACTAACCACTTGATTGGTTGCCGCTATATATAGCAACAACTTCTCTTGTGGCTTAGGTGCGACAAGTGTTGAGTGGAGGGCAGTATCTCTTTAAGTCTTGCAGGCGCAGCCTCCGCTTCGAGTCCATTTCATTGGACCTGCCTTTTTCAAAATTTTGAAAAATGGCGGTATGCGCGCCAACAGAACCTAGAGATAAACTGCCGAGAGCAGCTCACGCAACCGCAAGTTTTCGTACATCCTTGGCGCTTTGGTGCTTCAATCTGCTCAATGGCCTTGATCTTGTCGGGATTAGCTTCAATTCCCATTTGAGACCGAAGAACCGAGAAGCTTGCGGAGGGACTCCAAACACGCACTTCTCGGGGTTGAGCTTGAGTTTGATCTTAGCGCAGATTTGCAAAAGTTTCATCTAAATCTTGAACCGAGTTGCCTGTCTTTGCTCTTAACCACTATGTCATCCATGTAGGCTTCTACATTTACGTGCATCTGCGGCTCAAAAGCGTCATGGACTACTCTAGCAAAGCGTTGAACCAGCATTCTTCAAACCGAAAGGCATCCGTATGAAATAAAGCGGTCGTGCCACGGGGTGATGAATGCGGTTTCTCCTCATCCTCTTACGCCATGAAGATCTGATGATATCCTCGAGTATGCATCAAGAAATGAAAGCAAATCACATCCGGCCGTGGAGTCAACAATCTGGTCAATGCGCGGCAAGGGAAATGGGTCTTTGGGACAAGCTTTATTAACATCGGTAAAGTCGATACAAAGCCTCCATTTCCCATTTGCTTCACATACGACTCTGAGATTGGCCAACCACGTAGGATGGAGCACTCCTCTGACAAGGCCTGCTGCTTCCAACTTCTTGATTTCTTCTGCGATGAATTCTTGGCGCTCCACTGCTTGCTTTCTGACTTTCTGCTTGACGGGTCGCGCATGAGGACACACAGCCAGGTGGTGCTCAATTACTTTCCTCGGAACACCGGGGATGTCAGACGGTTGCCACGCAAACACGTCGACATTCGCCCGCAGGAAAGCAACGGCCGCTTTCCTATTTAGGGTCAAGCGTGGCAGCGATGGTGAAGGTACCACCGGTGCCGTCCTCCTTGGCGGACACCTTCTTGGTTGCTGGTGGAGCTGCCATCGTCTTCTTCTTGCACTTGCGGTGGAGCTCGATGGTGCGTCCTCGACGGTGGCGCAGCACTCCGAAGAGGTGCGCTTGCGGAGTGGGCATCGAGAACTCTTGCGGACTTGGTCTTCTTCTTCCCGGGCTTCCGGTGACAAGTGTATTGCGATCTGCTGCGGCTGCTGCTTCCCGGTAGATCTTGTCGGCGCAGATAAGAGCATCCTTCTTGTCTCGAGGGACAGAGATGACGCTTATCGGGCCTGGCTCTTGAGCAAGTTGTATGCGTAGTGAGAGGCCGCCATGAATTTGGCGAGTGCTGGACGGCCAAGTATCCCATTGTAAGGCAATGGAAAATCAGCAACGTCGAACGTGACCTTCTCAGTCCTGAAGTTTAGCTCGCTGCCAAATGTTACCGGCAACGTGATCTTCCCCTTCGGCTTGCTCCTTCCCGGATTGATTCCTTGGAATGTGCCAGTCTCTTCGAGCTCGCCGTCGAGGATCTGAAGCTTACGGAGCACTGCGGAGGAGATCGAGTTCAAGCGGCCCGCCGTCAACTAACATCTTGGTGACCTTGAGGTTGCGGATAGTTGGTGAGACCAACATCGGCAAGCACCCGACCGCATGATTATGCGATCAGGGTGGTCCTCAATATCAAAGATGATAGGCGTCTTTGGACCATTTTAGAGGCTTGCGTGACTCTACGGATGGTTACTGCTGCATTAACTTCCGCATCCTTTGCTTGAGTTGGCGGTGTGAAGTATGCAGAGAAGCACCACCATCAACGTAGAGGACCTCTGTGGCTTTCTGAAACTCCTGCTCATCGGCTTCATCATCATCCATGTCTTCATCGCTGTCGCCGTCTTCGTATTTGTCGCGGCCGCGGGGAGGTCTGTCCCCTTGCCGCTGCTTGGCCTTGCCGCGGCGTCCTCCCCGGCCGGGGCGCTTCTTGCCAGCTCCTCCAGCACCTTCCTGGGCCTTCTCCTTGTCGCGCCGCTTTCGTATTCAGCCTTCACTGTTCAACAAGCTGCTCGACCTTCTTGCAACTCACGGAGGTCATGGCCCTTGGTGCGGTGGATCTTGCAATCTTGCTTGTTGGAGTTGTCACGCTTGTCGGCGACCGCCACAGCCTGGTCGTTGGCGCCCATGCGCCCTCCTTGCCGGAGTTACCAACTTTGGCTTTATTGGCGGCACCTCCATTGCGGACTGCTCGACAACTAGCACATCTTTGCCCTTCTTCTTTTCTGTTGTTCCGCCGCCCGGCTTTTTCCTTGCGGGCGGTCTCCTCAACCGTCGGATCACCTTCGCATTCTCCCCTCGAGTATCCTTCCTTCCTCGGCATGTGCACACTTGTCGGCCGGGGCATACAGCTCATCGGCGTCCTTGACTTTGCACATCACCATCTCCTCCCTCATCCTGCGGTTCCGCCGCGTTACGATGAAACGCCGATCACCCATGGCGGGGTGGACATCTGGGATGTTGTAGTGCACACGGCTGAATCTCTGAATGAACTTGCGCAGGGACTCTCCTTCATACAGGCGGCGAGATGAAGGTCACTCTCCACGGCCATGAGGGCTTGTGGCCGCCTATGAAAGCGCCGACAAAGCGATAGCACAGATCTGCCCAAGAAGGATATGGAGTTGTCCGGCAAGTGCATGAGCGAGATCGACATTGGGTTTGAGTACCGGTGAGGAAGTAGTTGGCGAGGATCTTGTCGTCTCGTCCCCCTGCAGCCTGCACCGCGATGGTGTAGATGCTGAGGAACTCCGACGGATGCGTCCTGCCATCGTACTTCTCTGGCACATCTGGCTTGAAATTTTTCTTGTCGGGCCACTGGACTTGCCGCAGCTCACGGGTGAACGCAGGGCAACCTATCGCTGCGTCTGACAAGTCACTGGTTCCCTGGCGCATGCATATCGACAAAGGGCCCAGCCCGCTGGTCGGATGACGTCGCGCTTCTCTCCGGCGCTCGATCACGAGTTCGAGCGTCTTCTTGTTGCCGTTCTTGAAGAACTTGGCGCCGATCACAGCGAGCTTCGTGGATCCGATGATGCGGTGGAGTCGGCTGTCGAGGTGGATCCGGACGAGTTGGTGATCTTGGCCTTCGGGTGGAGAGTGCAGGTGGTTGCACCCCACGAGTTTCGTCGCCACCAGCTCGTGCCTGGCAATCCTGCCGCGGCAGCGACGTGGTAGGTTCCCGCGGAGCGTCGCCGTTGGCAAAGCCGATGAGACTCTAGATGGTGGCCCTCCATTCGTCAACCTTGTCGGACGTCGGAGGGTAATCCAGGAGCAACTGAGCTCGCGCCAAAGCTTCTTCTCGAGTGGTGGGCGGCAGTGGCGAATGGCGTGAGGAGCGGGATATGCTCGGACTCCTATCTATGTTAGAAGGAGCGCTGCGAGATCCACCAGCTCGGCCTTGGTCCAATGAGCGTATGGTATTGTGAATACCATGACGCTGTCGGTCCCGCTCTCCCGGATGGGCCGCGGTGAATGTCTGGGCGCCGAGGTCTGCGCAGCCTTGTCCTTGGACTTGGCAGCGTTGTGGGCTCCCTCGTCCATGTCCGTTCTTCCGCCGGCGTCTACCCCACCGCCTGTTTGCTCCGGTGGTGGTGGGTTCAACGCAGACGGATCCGTCGCCGCCGAAGCCTTCTTCTTCGGTGGCATGTCGATGAAGATGATGAAGATGCGGCTCGTGTGAACGCCGGATCAGGTTCACACAGCCTCGACGCCCCCTACCTGGCGCGCCAAAGATGTCGGGGAGGCTGATCGTACCCACGGACACCTATGGGACGGCGGGCGAGTCCCTTTCGGTTCGGTGGGGGCGGAGAATCGCACAAAGAGCAGATCGGCGGTTAATACAGCAGTTTACCCAGCTTCGGAGCTCTCCGGAGAGATAATACTCCTACTGCTGCTTGTCTAATTGTATTGCGTTTTTGCTAGGGAGCCTTGAGAGCTACAAAACCTAGCCCGAGTGTATGTGTGTTCTCTGGTTTCAAATGAACTGGACTTCGAACCCTTCGAACCCTTGAACCCTTGAACCCCTTTCTCGTTGCACATGGGCCTCCTTTTATATGCTCAAGGGTCACCGACAGGTGTCAACATAGGCAAGGGTAAAAGTGGAAAAGAACTTGTGGTTGGTACAACTACCTCTACAGTGCATCATACCTAACCCTGACGGCAGGGGACAAAGGCAATAAATGCCCGTCTAAGTCACCCAAACAATGCATAAAGTGGCCGTCACGGGCGCCACCGCCTGCCACGATGGCTATCTTGTCAAGACCGCTTACCACCGCGCACCCCCGGCTGCCTGACCTCTCGCCACGTGCACTGGAAGGGTCCCAGGCGACACGTTGTTGGATGAGCTGGGCGGAGGGACCGAGGTAGATGCCTGCGCGGCAAGTGCCTTGCATGATCGTTGTCTTGTCGGCGCTGGAAGCTTGTCGCTCACCGAGCCTTCCCGGCAAGCTCCTCTTGCTGGGGCCTTGTCTTCTAAGTGCCTTGGTTGGCCTTCCCGGCAAGCTCCTCTTGCCGGGGCCTTGATCTGCCTTCCTGGCAAGCTCCTCTTGCCGGGGGGGCTTGAATACTTTTCTCTTGAATGGCTCCAAAGGAGCTACGGAGGATCATGACGATCACCTGGCAAGCCTTTCCGCGGGGTGCTACAATTGCCCGTGCACGAGTTCGGGATACTAGGGTACCCCTACTCTAGTACACCGACACCATCAATAGATATCAATGTGAGTGAGTAGGGATTGCCATGCAACGGATGCACTAGAGCTATAAGTGTATGAAAGCTCAACAAAAGAAACTAAGTGGGTGTGCATCCAACTCGCTTGCTCACGAAGACCTAGGGCATTTGAGGAAGCCCATCATTGGAATATACAAGCCAAGTTCTATAATGAAAATTCCCACTAGTATATGAAAGTGACAACATAGGAGACTCTCTATCATGAAGATCTTGATGCTACTTGAAGCACAAGTGTGGTAAAAGGATTGTAACATTGCCGCTTCTCTCTTTTCTCTCATTTTTCTTTGGGCCTTTTCTCTTTTTATGGCCTCCTTTTTTCCTTTTTTATTTTTATTTTTATTTTTAAATCAGGAGTCTCTTCCCGACTTGTGGGGAATCATAGTCTCCATCATCCTTTCCTCACTGGGACAATGCTCTAATAATGATGATCATCACACTTTTATTTACTTACAACTCAAGAATTACAACTCAATACTTAGAACAAAATATGACTCTATATGAATGCCTCCGGCGGTGTATCGGGATATGCAATGAAACATGAGTGACATGTATGAAAGAATTATGAACGGTGGCCTTGCCACAAATATGATGTCAACTACATGATCATGCTAGCAATATGACAATGATGGAGCGTGTCATAATAAGCGGAGCAGTGGAAAGTTGCATGGCAATATATCTCAAAAGCGGCTATGGAAATGCCATAATAGGTAGGTATGGTGGCTGTTTTGAGGAATATATATGGTGGAGTGTATGATACTGCGTGAAAAGTCATGGTATTAGAGAGGCTAGCAATGGTGGAAGGATGGGAAAAAGTGCGTATAATCCATGGACTCAACATTAGTCATAAAGAACTCATATACTTATTGCAAAAATCTAGAAGTTATCAAAGCAAACTATTACGCGCATGCTCCTAGGGGGATAGATTGGTAGGAAAAGACCATCGCTCGTCCCCGACCGCCACACATAAGGAAGACAATCAATAAATAAATCATGCTCCGAGCTCATCACATAACGGCTCACCATACGTGCATGCTATGGGAATCACAAACTTCAACACAAGTATTCTTTAAATTCACAACTACTCAACTAGCATGACTCTAATATCACCATCTTCATATCTCAAAACAATTATCAAGCATCAAACTTTTCTTAGTATTCAACGCACTCAAAAGAAAGTTTCACATATCTTGAATACCAAGTATATTAACATTAAGCAAATTACCATGCTACTAACGTCTCTCAAAATAATCTAAGTGAAGCATGAGAGATCAATAGTTTCTTTAAAACAAATATACCACCGTGCTCTAAAAGATCTAAGTGAAGCACTAGAGCAAAAATTATCACGCTCAAAAGATATAAGTGAAGCACTATGAGCAAAGCTATCAAGCTCAAAAGATATAAGTGAAGCACATAGAGTATTCTATCAAATTCCAATTCATGTATGGCTCTCTCAAAAGGTGTGTACAGAAAGGATGATTGTGGTAAACTAACAAGCAAAAGGCATAAATAATACAAGACGCTCCAAGCAAAACACTTATCATGTGGTGAATAAAAATATAGCCCCAAGTAAAGTTACCAATGAACGAAGGCGAAAGAGGGATGCCTTCCCGGGGCATCCCCAAGCTTAAACTTTTGGCTATTCTTGAATATAATGGGGTGCCATGGGCATCCCCAAGCAAACTCTTGCCACCCTTTATTCCAAAGTCCATAAATGCTTTACCCAAAACTTGAAAACTTCACAACACAAAACTCAATAGAAATCTCGTGAGCTCCGTTAGAGAAAGAAAACAAAAGACTACTTTAAGGTACTGTAATGAACTCACTCTTTATTTATATTGGTGTTAAACCTACTGTATTCCAACTTATCTATGGATTATAAACTAATTTATTGGCTATAGATTCATCAAAATAAGCAAACAACACACGAAAAACAGAATCTGTCAAAAACAGAACAGTCTGTAGTAATCTGTAACTAACGCAAACTTCTGGAACTTCAAAAAATCTACCAAAATTAGAAGACCTAGACAATTTGTTTATTGATCATCTTCAATTGGAATCACTATTTTATCACGTTCTGGTGATTTTTAACAATTCGGGCGCTGAGCGCAAAGTTTCTGGAAATTACAGCAACATCAAATAACTATCATCCAAGAAGATCCAATAGGTTTAACTTGGCACAAACACTAATTAAAAGATAAAACCACATCTAAACAGAAGGTAGATGGATTATTTATTCCTAAACAGAAGAAAAAACAAAAAAAAATTATAATTGGGTTGCCTCCCAACAAGCGCTTTTCTTTAAAGCCTTTTTAGCTAGGCATTTATATTTCAATGATGCTCACAAGAAAGACAAGAATTGAGGCACAAAGAGAGCATCATAAAACATGTGACAAACACACTTAAGTCTAACATACTTCCTATGCATAGGCATATTATAAGAAAACAAATTTGCAAGGCAAGCAAAAACTAGTATACGCAAGGAAGAAGAAAGAGACCATAGCAATCTCAACATGACGAGAGGTAATTTAATAAGATAAAAATTTCTACGACCATATTTTTCTCTCTCATAATAATTGCATGTAGGATCATAGGAAAATTCAACAAAATAGCTATCACATAAAATATTTGCAACACGATCCACATGCATGCGAAGTTGACGCTCTTACAAAATAGTGAGATTAACATTAACTACAGAAATGACCTTTCCGAACCCACTTTCAATATTATTGCAAACACTATTATCAATCTCATATTCATCATGGGGCTTAAATAAATTTTCAAGAACATAAGAAGAATCACCCCAATCATAATCATTGCAACAAGTAGTAAACATAGCAAAACTAGCATCCCCAAGCTTAGGGTTTTGTATATTATTAGCACAATTGACATCAAGAGAATTTATAGTAAAATCATTGCAATCATGCTTTTTATTCAAAGAGTTATCATGAATCTCTCCATAAATTTCTTCATCATAATTTTCAGATTCACGAATTTCAAGCAAAGCTTCATAAAGATAATCTAGTGCACAAAACTCACTAGCAATTGGTTCATCATAATTGGATCTCTTAAAAAGATTAGCAAGCGGATAAGGATCCATAGATCTTAGGTTCTCTGTTTAGCAATAAATAAGCATCTACTCCAACCAAACGAGCAAACGAAAGGGCAAGCAAAAGAGAGAAGAGATTGGGAAAGAGAGGGCGAATAAAACGGCAAGGGTGAAGTGGAGGAGAGGAAAACGAGAGGCAAATGGCAAATAATGTAAATCACGAGGAGATAGGTTTGTGATGGGTACTTGGTATGTCTTGACTTGAGCGAAGACCTCCTCGGCAACGGCGCCGTAAATCCTTCTTGCTATGTCTTGAGCTTGCGTTGGTTTTCCTCGAAGAGGAGAGGGTGATGCACAAAGTGTAGCGTAAAGTATTTCCCTCAGTTTTGAGAACCAAGGTATCAATCCGATGGAGGCTCCTCAAAAGTCCCACGCACCTACACAAACAAAGCGAGAACTCGCAACCAACGCAATAAAAGGGGTTGTCAATCCCTTCACGGCCACTTGCGAAAGTGAGATCTAATAAAGATAGTATGATAAGATAAATATATTTTTGGTATTTTATGATATAGATGCGAAAAGTAAAGATGCAAATAAAAGTAGATTGGAAGCAAATATGATAAAAGATAGACCCGGGGGCCATAGGTTTCACTAGAGGCTTCTCTCGAGATAGCATACGTATTACGGTGGATGAACAAATTACTGTCGAGCAATTGATAGAAAAGCGCATAGTTATGAAATTATCTAGGCATGATCATGTATATAGGCATCACGTCCATAACAAGTAGACCGACTCACCTTGCATCTACTACTATTACTCCACACATCGACCGCTATCCAAAGATGCATCTAGAGTATTAAGTTCATAAGAACAGAGTAACGCATTAAGCAAGATGACATGATGTAGAGGGATAAACTCATGCAACATGATATAAACCCCATCTTGTTATCCTCGATGGCAACAACACAATACGTGCCTTGCAACCCTTTACATCCTTTGGGTAAGGACGCGCAAGATTGAACCCAAAGCTAAGCACTTCTCCCATGGCAAGAAAGATCAATCTAGTAGGCCAAACTAAACCGATAATTGAAGAGACTTGCAAAGATAACTCAATCATACATAAAAGAATTCGAGAAGATTCAAATATTATTTATAGATAAACTTGATCATAAACCCACAATTCATCGGATCTCGACAAACACACCGCAAAAAGAGATTACATCGAATAGATCTCCACAAGAGAGGGGAGAACATTGTATTGAGATCCAAAAAGAGAGAAGAAGCCATCTAGCTAATAACTATGGACCCGTAGGTCTGTGATAAACTACTCACAACTCATCGGAGGGGCAAGGATGTTGATGTAGAGGCCCCGATGCTTGATTCCCCTCCCAAGTGAGTGCTTCAAGAAGGCCCCAAGATGGGATCTCGCGAATCTGAAGGATTACGGTGGTGGAAATTGTGTTTCGTGGTGCCCCTAGATGTTTTCGGGCAATGCGTGAGGTATATATAGGAAGAAGAAAGTACGTCGGTGGCCTTGAGGGGCCCACAAAGGCAGGGGCGCGCCCTCCTATCTCGTGGAGGCTGCAGTTGCTTCTTGACTTGCACTCCAAGTTCTCTGGATCACGTTGAAAATCACGTTCCCGAAGGTTTCATTCCGTTTGGACTCCGTTTGATATTCCTTTTCTTCGAAATACTGAAATAGGCAAAAAACAGCAATTTGGGCCTCCGGTTAATAGGTTAGTCCCAAAAGTAATATAAAAGTGGAAAATAAAGCCCAATAAAGCCTAGAACAGTAGATAAAGTAGCATGGAGCAATCAAAAATTATAGATACGTTGGAGACGTATCACTTAACACTGCAGGGGCTGTTATTGATTGCAACAAAGGCAATGTCACTTTTCATGTTAATGGTAATGAGCACACGGTACACTTTCCGAGGAAACAACCTCAAGTTTATAGTATCAACTCTATTGCAAAATTTTCATCGATTATATTTGGAGGTTTCGAATTTCCTCTCCCTAGTGTCAAGAAGAAATATGATATACTTATTATAGGGGATGTGCATATCCCCGTTGAGGTAACTTAGTGTTATTCAAATTTCTCCGGTTCGATGTTATTCGAATGAGTTTGTTAACAAGACTTGATCAACCTTGTTAGTGGATTCCTTTTGATGAGCATGAGGTGGATGAAACTAGAAGCCACGACCTTACATACCCTCTTTATATTTTCTGTTATTTAGTAGAAATAAAGTAAAATAGTATTTTTTTACATCTGTCTCTGACTTATCCGTGCAATATAAAATATCCTAAAAATAAAAGCCTCAGAATGCCATGCCAATTTAATATGATTTTTTCGGGAATATTTGAGGATTCTTGTGCAAAAATTACCTCGGGAGCTGCCACCGCCACGAAGGTGGAGGGCGCGCCCTACCCCCCTGGGCGCGCCCCCTGCCTCTTGGGCCCATGGTGGCCCTCCTCCACTTATCCCTGCACCCCTCTTCTTCCTCTGCCACACACAAACCCTAAAAACCAACTCAAGCACGAAGTTCCATTCTTGCTGTGATTTTCGATCTCCTTGCTCAAAGCACCTCTCGCAAAACTGCTTGGGGAGATTGTTCCTTGGTATGTGACTCCTCCATTGGTCCAATTAGTTTTTGTTCTAGTGCTTTATTCTTTGTAAATTTATGCTGCATAGGTGACCATGTTCTTGAGCTTGCATGTCAAATTTATATGGTTCCAAGTAGTTCTAATGCTTGATATAGGCTCTAGGCACTTGTAGGAGTAGTTGCTATCAATTTTATTGAAGTTGGTTCACTTTTGTTTGAAGTTACTAAAAATTTCAGAAATTTTTCAAAGGAAACAATAAGTTTAGGAAGATGTTCCAAGGTGGTTCTTCAAGGAAGCAAGGTCCCAGGTTTGCAATGCGTGATGCTGACGAGGAACCACCAAGAGGCGCTCTGTGAGGCCCCATGAATGGCCTTCAAAATTTTATGAATCAAGCGGGAATCAAAGAAGAATTTAAGCGCATATTTGCGTAATGCCGGCCTTGAGGACTTTGAAGGCGACAAATGCCCCAGTATCATGATCTCACAAGTTCATTTGTGAGGAGGTTTGAGATTTTCATCTTGGCGTAATTCTCCTTGGTCATGTTTGACCTTTATGACAAATCTTATACCATGGACTTAGAGGATTTCACTTTTGCTTGCAAACTTCCATCTTGGGGTAGTGTCGAGGATCCCCTAAATCTGAATTTAGAGACTTTCTTGCTAGTATAACTGTGGGGAATCTAGAGACATAACGAAGCCACTATAGGGAGCATTCACTTTCACCTGCTATACATTATTTTGCTCTCTTCATCGGTAGGTGCATAAATGCTAAAGATGAAGCATGTCACATGTGTGTCCCTGATCTCGGCATTCTCGGGAGTCTTGTGTTAGGGGACCAATCTTATCATATAGGAGCCATTGTAGCTCGTAGGTTGCATCATAATAGATATAACGGAGATTTCTTTGGAGGAATTTATGCAACCCGCTTAGCTAATTTTCTTGAGATAGACATTCGTGAGGGTGATATGGAGTTACCCCCTACTTATTTAGATTTTGATTCTATGGTTTCCCACCAGTTTGTTGAGAGGACTGAACCACCTCTCCAAGATTTCGACTAATCTTTAACAAAGCGGCATGTTGTCCGTATTACCCTTCCTGCTCATGCCTTCTTTGATTCTCGGACAAAAGGAAGATATGTTATTACCGAGAGGAGGCAGATGACTACGAGAGAAAGAGCGGAGGCGGCTCGGCCACGCCGCAGCCTCGAGGCGATAGCCGCTGCATCACAAATCTGACCCGGCTACACCTATGGGTATCCGCCAGCTATCACAGCAATAGACCAACTTAGGCCAAAAGCCTAAGCTTGGGGAATACGTATTTCTCACCGACATTACATTTATGTTCACACACACTCATTGCTAGATGTCGGTGCTCATACTCTTTCACTGTAATATCCATGCTAGTTTATTTCCTTTCTCCTGCTTTCTTCTTGTGTGTTTAATAAACCTTAAGAAAAAAAAATAGTAGTAGTTTATTTCTTTGCTATAGTAATTAAAAAGAAAACCCAAAAATATTTCCCGTTCTTCTTTTGCTTGTTGGGAGCTTTCCCGTGTAAATAGTTTTTATTTCTTCTCTTTTCTTTGGGGGTCAGTAGGAGAAGACCATGATTAAATTGTTGAAGTGGCTCTTATATGCATCATTGTTGATTTAACCAAGAGCCCATATTGCGTTGTCTTCTCCTATTTATTGAGCAGCTGCATGATTCTAGCTTAGTCCAATGCACGTGCACTCTTATTATTATTCACACCGTTGATTATGCAAGTGAAAGGCAATTATGATGATATATAATGGGTGGACCGAGAAGAGAAGAGCTGGTATGAACTCGACCTCTTTTGTTTTTGTAAATATGATGAGTTCATCGTTCTTGATTCAGCTTGTTATGAATAAACATGTTTGCAATGACAATTAGAGATCATAGTTGCTTGTGCCATACTTGATTAGCTATGAGTTATAATGGTTTACCTTGCGTGCCAACATGCTATTAAAATGGTTGTGATGTGGTATGATGGGGTGGTATCCTCCTTTGAATGATTTAAGTGACTTGACTTGGCACATGTTCACGCATGTAGTTGAAACAAATCAACATAGCCTTCACGATATTTATGTTCATGGTGGATTATATCCTACTCATGCTTGTATTCAATGTTTATTAATTTTAATGAATGTTCATGACGGTTGTCGCTCTCTAGTTGGCCGCTTCCCAGTCTTTTGCTAGCCTTCACTTGTACTAAGCGGGAATACTGCTTGTGCATCCAATCCCTTAAACCCCAAAGTTATTCCATATGAGTCCACCATACCTTCCTATATGCGGTATCTACCTGCCGTTCCAAGTAAATTTGTATGTGCAAAACTCTAAACCTTCAAATAATCATTCTGTTTTGCATGCTCGAATAGCTCATATATCAACTAGGGCTGCCCTTATCTTCCGTGTTAGGCGGGTTATTCTCAAGAGGAGTGGACTCGCTCCTCACTCACGAGAAAAATGGCTGGTCACCGGGATGCCCAGTCCCATGCTTTATGCAATCTAAATCAAAATAATTGCAAACAAAACTCCCCAGGACCCGTTTAATGTTGGAGGCACTTTCGTTGTTTGAGCAAGCCATGGATTGATGCTTGTGGAGGAGGGAGTATAAACTTTACCATTCTGTTCGGAACCGCCTATAATTTGTTTAGCATGGAAGATATCGTCATCTCTTAGTTGTTATGTTGACCATGAAAGTATGCCGCTCAAAATATAATTTATCTCTATTTCAAAACCGAGATCTGGCACCTCTACAAATCCCCGCTTCCCTCTGCGCATGGCCTATCTATTTACTTTTATGTTGAGTCATCACCCTCTTACTAAAAGCACTAGCTGGAGAGCACATTTGTCATTTGCATTCATTACTGTTAATTTATATCGGGTATTACTATGATTGGATCTCTTTTACCATGAATTACAATGTCTAGTCAGTCCTTGATATTTAAAGGTGCTCTGCATTTATGTTTTGCGGTCTCAGAAAGGGCTAGCGAGATACCATCTTGTTATATCATATTATGATTATTTTGAGAAAGTGTTGTCATCCGAGATTTATTATCATAGCTTGCTAGCTGATTATGTTATTGATATGAGTAAACATGAGACCTAGGAGTTATTGCAAATGTGGTTAGTTATGATACTTGCTGAAAACTAGAATGCTGGCTTGACATTGGTACAACAGCAAGAGCAAACAGAGTTTGTAAAAGTTTTTCTTTTTCTCTTTCAGTTTGTCAACTGAATTGCTTGAGGACAAGCAAGGGTTTAAGCTTGGGGGAGTTGATACGTCTCGTCAGATTCTACTTTTCCAAACACTTTTGCCCTTGTTTTGGACTCTAACTTATATGATTTGAATGCAACTAACCCGGTAGACGCTTTTTTTCAGCAGAATTGCCATGATGTTGTTTTATGTGCGTAAAAGCGAAGTTCTCGGAATGACCTGAAACTCCACGGAATATCTTAGAATAAATAATAAAAAATCCTCGCCAAAGATGAAGACCAGGGGGCCCACACCCTGTCCACGAGGGTGGGGGGCGCGCCCCCCCTCCTGGGCGCGCCCCCCTACCTCGTGGGCCCCCTGGAGACCCTCCGACGCCAACTCCAACTCCATATATTGGCTTTCGGGGAGAAAAAAATCAGAGAGAAGAAATCATCGCGTTTTACAATACGGAGGCGCTGCCAAGCCCTAATCTCTCCCGGGAGGGCTGATCTGGAGTCCGTTCGGGGCTCCGGAGAGGGGGATTCGTCGCCGTCGTCATCATCAACCATCCTCCATCACCAATTTCATGATGCTCACCGCCGTGCGTGATTAATTGCATCGTAGGCTTGCTGGATGGTGATGGGTTGGATGAGATTTATCATGTAATCGAGTTAGTTTTGTTAGGGTTTGATCCCTAGTATCCACTATGTTCTGACATTGATGTTGCTATGACTTTGCTATGCTTAATGCTTGTCACTAGGGCCCGAGTGCCATGATTTCAGATGTGAACCTATTATGTTTTCATGAATATATGTGTGTTCTTGATCCTATCTTGCAAGTCTACAGTCACCTACTATGTGTTATGATCCGGCAACCCCGAAGTGACAATAATCGGGACCACTCCGGTGATGACCATAGTTTGAGGAGTTCATGTATTCACTATGTGCTAATGCTTTGTTCCGGTTCTCTATTAAAAGGAGGCCTTAATATCCCTTAGTTTCCAATAGGACCCCGCCACAGGAGGGTAGGACAAAATATGTCATGCAAGTTCTTTTCCATAAGCACGTATGACTATATTCGGAATACATGCCTACATTACATTGATGAATTGGAGCTAGTTTTGTGTCACCCTATGTTATGACTGTTACATGACGAACCGCATCCGGCATAATTATCCATCGCTAATCCGGTGCCTACGAGTTTTCCATATACTGGTCTTCGCTTATTTACTTTTCCGTTGTTAACGTTACAATCACTACAAAATACCAAAAACATTACTTTTGCTGTCTTTACTTTTGTTACCGTTACCACCACTATCATATTACTGTGCTACTAAACACTTTGCTGCAGATACTAGTGACATGTATGAAGATAATGAACGGTGGCTTTGCCACAAATACGATGTCAACTACATGATCATGCAAAGCAATATGACAATGATGGAGCGTGTCATAGTAAATGGAACGGTGTAAGTTGCATGGCAATATATCTCGGAATGGCTATGGAAATGCCATGATAGGTAGGTATGGTGGCGGTTTTGAGGAAGGTATACGGTGGGTGTATGATACCGGCAAAAAGTGCGCGGTATTAGAGAGGCTAGCAATGGTGGAAGGATAAGACTGCATATAATCCATGGACTCCACATTAGTCATAAAGAATGAAGGAAATATGCCCTAGAGGCAATAATAAAGTTATTATTTATTTCCTTATATCATGATAAATGTTTATTATTCATGCTAGAATTGTATTAACTGAAACATAATACATGTGTGAACACATAGACAAACAGAGTGTCACTAGTATGCCTCTACTTGACTAGCTCGTTGATCAAAGATGGTTATGTTTCCTAGCCATAGACATGAGTTGTCATTTGATTAACGGGATCACATCATTAGGAGAATGATGTGATTGACATGACCCATTCCGTTAGCTTAGCACCCGATCGTTTAGTATGTTGCTATTGCTTTCTTCATGACTTATACATGTTCCTATGACTATGAGATTATGCAACTCCCGTTTACTAGAGGAACACTTTGTGCGCTACCAAATGTCACAACGTAACTGGGTGATTATAAAGGTGCTCTACAGGTGTCTCCGAAGGTACTTGTTGGGTTGGCGTATTTCGAGATTAGGATTTGTCACTCCAATTGTCGGAGAGGTATCTCCGGCCCTCTCGGTAATGCACATCACTTAAGCCTTGCAAGCATTGCAACTAATGAGTTAGTTATGGATGATGTATTACGATGCGAGTAAAGAGACTTGCCGGTAACGAGATTGAACTAGGTATTGAGATACCGACGATCGAATCTCGGGCAAGTAACATACCGATGAGAAAAGGAACAACGTATGTTGTTATGCGGTCTGACCGATAAAGATCTTCGTAGAATATGTGAGAGCCAATATGAGCATCCAGGTTCCGCTATTGGTTATTGGCTGAAGACTTGTCTCGGTCATGTCTACATAGTTCTCGAACCCGTAGGGTCCGCACGCTTAACGTTACGATGACAGTTATATTATGAGTTTATATGTTTTGATGTACCGAAGGTTGTTCGGAGTCCCGGATGTGATCACGGACATGACAAGGAGTCTCGAAATGGTCGAGACATGAAGATTGATATATTGGAAGCCTATGTTTGGATATCAGAAGTGTTTGGTGAAATCGGGATTTTACGGAGTACCGGGAGGTTACCGAACCCCCGGGAACTTAATGGGCCTTAGTGGGCCTAGGTGGAAGAGAGGAGGCGGCTAAGGCTGGGCGCGCGCCTCCCCTCAGTCCAAATAGGACAAGGAGAGGCGGCGCCCCTTCCTTCTTCTCCTCCACTCTTTCCCTCCCAAGTCCTAATCCAACTAGGAAAGAGTCCTACTCCGATGGGAGTAGGACTCCTCCCGGCGCGCCTCACCCTTGGCTGGCCGCACCCCCCTTGCTCCTTTATATACGGGGGCAGGGGGCACCCCATAGACACAACAATTGATTTGATCTTTTAGCCGTGTGTGGTGCCCTCTCCACCATATTCCACCTCGATAATACTGTAGCGGTGCTTAGGCGAAGCCCTGCGTCGGTAGAACATCATCATCGTCACCACGCCGTCGTGCTGACGAAACTCTCCCTCAACACTCGGCTGGATCGGAGTTCGAGGGACGTCATCGGGCTGAACGTGTGCTGAACTTGGAGGTGCCGTGCGTTCGGTACTTGATCGGTCGGATCGTGAAGACGTACGACTACATCAACCGCGTTGTGCTAACGCTTCCGTTTTCGGTCTATGAGGGTACGCGGACAACACTCTCCCCTCTCGTTGCTATGCATCACCATGATCTTGCGTGTGCGTGGGATTTTTTTGAAATTACTCGTTCCCCAACAGTGGCATCCGAGCCAGGTTTTATGCGTAGATGTCATATGCACGAGTAGAACACAAGTGAGTTTTAGGCGATATAAGTCATCGCTTACCGACATGTCATACTTTGGTTCGGGCGGTATTGTTGGATGAAGCGGCCCGGACCGACATTACGCCAGACGCTTTACGCCGAGACTGGTTCTACCGACGTGCTTTGCACACAGGTGGCTGGCGGGTGTCAGTTTCTCCAACTTTAGTTGAACCGAGTGTGGCTACGCCCGGTCCTTGCGAAGGTTAAAACAGCATCTACTTGACAAACTATCGTTGTGGTTTTGATGCGTAGGTAAGAACGGTTCTTGCTAAGCCCGTAGCAGCCACGTAAAATTTGCAACAACAAAGTAGAGGACGTCTAACTTGTTTTTGCAGGGCATGTTGTGATGTGATATGGTCAAGATGTGATGAGATATAAGTTGTTGTATAAGATGATCATGTTTTGTTGAAGTTATCGGCAACTGGTAGAAGCCTTATGGTTGTGTCTTTATTGCATAAGATGCAAGCGCCAAATAATTGCTTTACTTTATCGCTATGCGATAGCAATAGTTGCAAGAGCAATAGTTGGCGAGACGACCATGTGATGACACATTGATATAGATCAAGATGATGGAGATCATGGTGTCATGCCGATGACGATGGAAATCATGACGATGCTTTGGAGATGGAGATCAAAGGCACAAGATGATGATGGCCATATCATGTCACATATTTTGATTGCATGTGATGTTATCTTTTATACATCTTATTTTGCTTAGTTCGACGGTAGCATTATAAGATGATCTCTCACTAAATTATCAAGGTATAAGTGTTCTCCCTGAGTATGCACCGTTGCGAAAGTTCTTCGTGCTGATACACCACGTGATGATCGGGTGTGATAGGCTCTATGTTCAAATACATCGGGTGCAAAACATTTGCACACGCGGAATACTCAGGTTAAACTTGACGAGCCTAGCATATAACAGATATGGCCTTGGAACACTGAGACCGAAAGGTCGAGCGTGAATCATATAGTGGATATGATCAACATAGTGATGTTCACCATTGAAACTACTCCATCTCACGTGATGATCGGACATGGTTTAGTTGATTTGGATCACGTGATCACTTAGAGGATTAGAGGGATGTCTATCTAAGTGGGAGTTTTTAAGTAATATGATTAATTGAACTTAAATTTATCATGAACTTAGTCCTGGTAGTATTAGCATATCTATGTTGTAGATCAATAGCTCGCGTTTAGCTTCCCTGTTTTATTTTGATATGTTGCTAGAGAAAACTAAGTTGAAAGATGTTAGTAGCAATAATGCGGATTGGATCCGTGTTCTGAGGATTATCCTCATTGCTACATAGAAGAATTATGTCCTTGATGCACCGCTAGGTGACAGACCTATTGCAGGAGCAAATGCAGACGTTATGAACGTTTGGCTAGCTCCATATGATGACTACTTGATAGTTTAGTGCACCATGCTTAACGACTTAGAATCGGGACTTCAAAGACGTTTTGAACGTCATGGACCAATTGAGATGTTCCAGGAGTTGAAGTTAATATTTCAAGCAAATACCCGAGTTGAGAGATATGAAGTCTCCAACAAGTTCTATAGCTAAAAGATGGAGGAGAATAGCTCAAGCGGTGAGCATGTGCTTTCGCATTGTGCAGGTACTACCATCGCTTGAATCAAGTGGGAGTTAATCTTCCAGATAAAATAGTGATTGACAGAATTCTCTAGTCACCATCACCAAGTTAGTAGAACTTCGTGATGAACTATAGTATGCAAGGGATGACGAACACAATTCCGAAGCTCATCGCAATGCTAAAATCGGCGAAGGTAGAAATCAAGAAAAACATCAAGTGTTGATGGTTGACAAGACCACTAGTTTCAAGAAAAGGGGCAAAGGGAAGAAGGGGAACTTCAAGAAGAACGGCAAGCAAGTTCCTGCTCAAGTGAAGAAGCCCAAATCTGGACCTAAGCCTGAGACTAAGTGCTTCTGCTGCAAAGGAACTGGTCACTGGAAGCGGAACTACCCCAAGTATTTGGCGGATAAGAAGGATGGCAAAGTGAACAAAGTTATATTTGATATACAGATTATTGATGTGTATTTTACTAGTGTTCGTAGCAACCCCTCGGTATTTGATACTAGTTCAGTTGCTAAGAGTAGTAACTCGAAAGCAGGGAGTTGCAGAATGAGCGAAACTAGTTAAGGGTGAAGTGACGATGTGTGTTGGAAGTAGTTCCAAGATTGATATGATCATCATTGCACACTCCCTATACTTTCGGGATTAGTGTTGAACCTAAATAAGTGTTATTTGGTGTTTGCGTTGAGCATGAATATGATTTGATCATGTTTATTGCAATATGGTTATTCATTTAAGTTAGAGAATAATTGTTGTTCATTCACATGAATAAAACCTTATATGGTTACACACCCAATGAAAATGGTTCGTTGGATCTCGATCGTAGTGATACACATATTCATAATATTGAAGCCAAAAGATGCAAAGTTAATAATGATAGTGCAACTTATTTGTGCAACCTTCTTTATTTGGTCATATTGGTGTAAAGCGCATGAAGAAATTCCATCTTGATGGGCTTTTGGAATCACTTGATTACGAATCACTTGATGCTTAAGTAACCATGCCTCTTGGGCAAGATGACTAAAAGACCGTTCTCTAGGAACAATGGAGCGAAACAACGATTTGTTGGAAATAATACATACTGATGTATGTGGTTTGATGAATATTGAGGCTCGTGGCAGGTATCGTTATTTTCAGACCTTCACAGATGATTTGAGTAGATATGGGTATATCTACTTGATTAAACATATGAAACATTTGAAAAAGTTCATATAATTTCAGAGTGAATTAGAAAATCATCGTAATAAAGAAAATAAAGTTTGTACGATCTGATCGTGGAGGAGAATATTTGAGTTACGAGTTTGGTCTTCAATTAAAACAATGTGGAATAGTTTCACAAACTCATGCCACCTGGAACACCACAACATAATGGTGTGTCCGAACATCATAATCGTACTTTATTGGATATAGTGCAATCTATGTTGTTTCTTACCGATTTACCACTATTGTTTTGGGATTATGCATTAGAGACAGCTGCATTCACGTTAAAAAGGGCACCATCTAAATCCGTTGAGATGACACCGTATGAACTGTGGTTTTGCAAGAAACCTAAGTATCGTTTCTTAAAAAGTTTGGGGTTGCGATGCTTATGTGAAAAAGTTTCATCCTGATAAGCTCAAACCCAAATCGAGAAATGTGACTTCATAGGATACCCAAAGGAGACTATTGGGTACACCTTCTATCACAGATCCGAAGGCAAGATATTCGTTGCTGAGAATGGATCCTTTCTAGAGAAGTAGCTTCTCTCGAAAGAAGTGAGTGGGAGGAAAGTGGAACTTGATGAGGTAATTGTACGTTCTCCCGAATTGGAAAGTAGGTCATCACAAGAATCTGTTCCAGTGATTCCCACACCAATTAGTGAGGAAGCTAATGATGATGATCATGTAACTTTAGATCAAGTTACTACCGAACCTCGTAGGTAAACGAGTGAGATCCGCACTGTGAGTGGTACGATAATCCTGTTCTGGAGGTCATGTTACTTGACCATGACGAACCTACAAACTACGAGGAAGCAATGATGAGCCCATATTCCGCGAAATGGTTTGAGGCCATGAAATCTGAGATGGGATCCATGTATGAGAACAAAGTATGGACTTTGATTGACTTGCCCAAATGATTGGCGAGCCATTGAGATTAAATGGATCTTCAGGAGGAAGACGGACGCCGATAGTAGTGTTACTATCTACAAAGCTAGAATTGTCGCGAAAAGGTTTTCAACAAGTTCAAGGTGTTGACTACGATGAGAGTTTCTCACTCGTATCTATGCTTAAGTCTGTCCGAATCATGTTAGCAATTGCCACATTTTATGAAATCTGGTAAATGGATAAACAAAACTGCATTCCTTAATGGATTTATTAAAGAAGAGTTGTATATGATACAACCAGAAGGTTTTGTCAATCCTAAAGGTGCTAACAAAATATGTAAGCTCCAGCGATCCATCTATGGACTGGTGCAAGCATCTCGGAGTTGGAATATACGCTTTGATGAATTGATCAAAGCATATAGTTTTATACAGACTTACAGTGAAGCCTGTATTTATAAGAAAGTGAGTGGGAGCACTACAGCATTTCTGATAAGTATATGTGAAATGACATATTGTTGATCGGAAATAATGTAGAATTATTCTGCAAAGCATAAAGGAGTGTTTGAAAGGAGTTTTCAAAGAAAGATCTCAGTGAAGCTGCTTACATATTGAGCATAAAGATCTATAGAGATAGATCAAGATGCTTGATAAGTTTTTTCAATGAGTACATACCTTGACAAGATTTTGAAGTAGTTCAAAATGGAACAGTCAAAAAAAGAGTTCTTGCCTGTGTTACAAGGTTTGAAATTGAGTAAGACTCAAAGCCCGACCACGGCAGAAGATAGAAAGAGAATGAAAGTAATTCCCTATGCCTCAGCCATAGGTTCTATAAAGTATGCCATGCTGTGTACCAGATCTATTATAGACCCTACACTGTGTTTAGCAAGGGAGTGCAATAGTGATCTAGGAATAGATCACTGGACAGCGGTCAAAATTATCCTTAGTGGAATAAGGATATGTTTCTCGATTATGGAGGTGACAAAAAGGTTCATCGTAAAGGGTTACGTCGATGCAAGTTTTGACACTAATCCATATGACTCTAAGTCTCAATCTGGATACATATTGAAAGTGGGAGCAATTAGCTAGAGTAGCTCCGATGCGAGCATTGTAGACATAGAATTTTGCAAAATACATACGGATCTGAATGTGACGTAATCCGTTGACTAAAATTATCTCACAAGCAAAACATGATCACACCGTAGTACTCTTTGGGTGTTTATCACATAGCGATGTGAACTAGATTACTGACTCTAGTAAACCCTTTGGGTGTTGGTCACATGTTGATGTGAATGATGGGTGTTAACCACATAAAGATGTGGACTATTGATGTTAAATCACATTGCGATGTGAACTAGATTATTGACTCTAGTGCAAGTGGGAGACTGAAGGAAATATGCCCTAGAGGCAATAATAAAGTTATTATTTATTTCCTTATATCATGATAAATGTTTATTATTCATGCTAGAATTGTATTAACCGGAAACATAATACATGTGTGAATACATAGACAAACAGCAGTGTCACTAGTATGCCTCTACTTGACTAGCTCGTTGATCAAAGATGGTTATGTTTCCTAGCCATAGACATGAGTTGTCATTTGATTAATGGGATCACATCATTAGGAGAATGATGTGATTGACATGACCCATTCCGTTAGCTTAGCACCCGATCGTTTAGTATGTTGCTATTGCTTTCTTCATGACTTATACATGTTCCTATGACTATGAGATTATGCAACTCCCGTTCTGGGAGGAACACTTTGTGTGCTACCAAACGTCACAACATAACTGGGTGATTATAAAGGTGCTCTCTGGTGTCTCCGGAAGGTACTTGTTGGGTTGGCATATTTCGAGATTAGGATTTGTCACTCCAATTGCTCGGAGAGGTATCTCTGGGCCCTCTCGGTAATGCACATCACTTAAGCCTTGCAAGCATTGCAACTAATGAGTTAGTTATGGATGATGTATTACTGATGCGATTGAAGAGACTTGCGATAACGAGATTGAACTAGGTATTGAGATACCGACGATCGAATCTCGGGCAAGTAACATATCGATGACAAAAGGAACAACGTATGTTGTTATGCGGTCTGACCGATAAAGATCTTCGTAGAATATGTGGGAGCCAATATGAGCATCCAGGTTCCGCTATTGGTTATTGACTGGAGACGTGTCTCGGCCATGTCTACATAGTTCTCGAACCCGTAGGGTCCGCACGCTTAATGTTACGATGATAGTTATATTATGAGTTTATATGTTTTGATGTACCGAAGGTTGTTCGTAGTCCCGGATGTGATCACGGACATGGCGAGGAGTCTCGAAATGGTCGAGACATAAAGATTGATATATTGGAAGCCTATGTTTGGATATCGAAGTGTTCCGGTGAAATTGGGATTTTTAGAGTGCAGGAGGTTACCGGAACCCCGGGAACTTAATGGGCCTTAGTGGGCCTAGGTGGAAGAGGAGAGGCAGCTAGGGTTGGGCCGTGCGCCCCTCCCCCCCAATCCGAATAGGACAAGGAGAGGGGGGCGGCGCCCCCCTTCCTTCTTATCCTCCACTCCTCCCCCCTCCCAAGTCCTAATCCAACTAGAAAGGGGTGGGGAGTCCTACTCCCGGTGGGAGTAGGACTCCTCCCAGCCGCCTCTCCTTGGCCGACCGCACCCCCTTGCTCCTTTATATACAGGCAGGGGCACCCCATATACACAACAATTGATTTGATCTTTTAGCGGTAATGCGGTGCCCCTCCACCATATTCCACCTCGATAATATCAGAAGCGGTGCTTAGGCGAAGCCCTCGCCATCGGTAGAACATCATCATCGTCACCACGCCGTCGTGCTGACGAAACTCTCCCTCAACACTCGGCTGGATCGGAGTTCGAGGGACGCCATCGGGCTGAACGTGTGCTGAACTTGGAGGTGTCGTGTGTTCGGTACTTGACCGGTCGGATCGTGAAGACGTACGACTACATCAACCGTGTTGTGCTAACGCTTCCGTTTTCGGTCTCTGAGTGCGTGGACAACACTCTCCCCTCTCGTTGCTATGCATCACCATGATCTTTAACGTGTGCGTAGGATTTTTTTGAAATTACTACGTTCCCCAACAAAGAACTCATATACTTGTTGCAAAAATCTACTAGTTATCAAAACAAAGTATTACGCGCATGCTCTTAGGGGATAGATTGGTAGGAAAGACCATCGCTCGTCCCCGACCGCCACTCATAAGGAAGACAATCAATAAATAAATCATGCTCCGACTTCATCACATAACGATTCACCATACGTGCATGCTACCGGAATCACAAACTTTAACACAAGTATTTCTCAAATTCATGACCACTCAACTAGCATGACTCTAATATCACCATCTTCATATCTCAAAACAATTATCAAGTATCAAACTTCTCTTAGTATTGAACGCACCTATAATAAAGTTTTTACTAGTCTTGGATGCCTATCATATTAGGACTAACTTCACAATTAAAGCAAATTACCATGCTGTTTTGTAGGACTCTCAAAATAATATAAGTGAAGCATGAGAGAACAATAGTTTCTATAAAACAAACCACCGCCGTGCTCTAAAAGATATAAGTGAAGCACTAGAGCAAAAAACTATATAGCTCAAAAGATATAAGTGAAGCACATAGAGTATTCTAATAAATTCCGAATCATGTGTGTCTCTCTCAAAAGGTGTGTACAGAAAGGATGATTGTGGTAAACTAAAAGCTAAGACTCAAATTATACAAGACGCTCCAAGCAAAACACTTATAATGTGGTGAATAAAGATATAGCTCCAAGTAGACTTACCGACGGACGAAGACGAAAGAGGGGATGCCTTCTGGGGCATCCCCAAGCTTTGGCTTTTTGGTGTCCTTAGATTTACCTTGGGGTGCCTTGGGCATCCCCAAGCTTAGGCTCTTGCCACTCCTTGTTCCATAATCCATCAAATCCTTACCCAAAACTTGAAAACTTCACAACACAAAACTTAACAGAAAATCTCGTGAGCTCCGTTAGCGAAAGAAAACAAAACACCACTTCAAGGTATTGTAATGAAATCATTATTTATTTATATTGGTGTTAAACTTACTGTATTCCAACTTCTCTATGGTTTATAAACTATTTTACTAACCATAGACTCATCAAAATAAGCAAACAACACACGAAAAACAGAATCTGTCAAAAACAGAACAATCTGTAGTAATCTGTATCTAAGGCAAACTTCTGGAACAGAGAAAAATATACCAAAATAGGAAAACCTAGATAATTTGTTTATTGATCTGATGCAATTGGAATCAGTATTTTATCACGTTCTGGTGATTTTTAACAATTGTTTTCGTGAACAGAAAATTTCTGGAATTTTCAGCAAGATCAAATAACTATCATCCAAGAAGATCCTATAGGTTTCACTTGGCTCAAACACTAATTAAAACACAAAAACAAATCTAACCAGAGGATAGATCAAATATTTATTCCTAAACAGGAGAAAAAAGCAAAAAAATAAAATAAAATTGGGTTGCCTCCCAACAGGCGCTATCGTTTAACGCCCTTAGCTAGGCATAAAAACAAGAATAGATCTAGGTATTGCCATCTTTAGCTGGCAATTCATAAGTAGCTCTCATAATAGATTCATAAGGTAATTTTATTTTCTTTCTAGGAAAGTTTTCCATGCCTTTCCTTAACGGAAATTGGAATCTAATATTTCCTTCCTTCATATCAATAATTGCACCAATCGTTCTAAGGAAAGGTCTACCAACAATAATAGGACATGAAGGATTGCAATCTATGTAAAGAACAATGAAATCTACGGGCACATAGTTCCGATTTGCAATAATAATAACATCATTAATTCTTCCCATAGGTTTCTTAATAGTGGAATCCGCAAGATGCAAGTTTAGAGAACAATCATCAAATTCGCGGAAACCTATCAAATCACACAAAGTTTTTGGAATCGTGGAAACACTAGCACCCAAATCACACAAAGCATAGAATTCATGATCTTTAATTTTAATTTTAATAGTAGGTTCCCACTCATCATAAAGTTTTCTAGGGATAGAAACTTCCAATTCAAATTTTTCTTCATAAGATTGCATCAAAGCATCAACGATATGTTTGGTAAAGGCTTTATTTTGACTATAAGAATGAGGAGAATTTAGTACGGATTGCAACAAGGAAATACAATCTATCAAAGAGCAACTATCATAATTAAATTCCTTGAGATCCAAAATAGTGGGTTCATTGATATCTAAAGTTTTGACCTCTTCAATCCCACTTTTACCAATTTTAGCATCAAGATCTAAAAACTCTGAATTTTTGGGACGCCTTCTAACTAAGTTGATTCATCTGCAGTCCCATCATTATCAAGATTCATATTGCAAAACAAAGATTTAATAGGAGACACATCAATAGCTTTTAGATCTTCATCTTTATTCTCATAAAAACGAGAAGAACACGCTTTCACAAAGCAATCTTTCTTAGCACGCATCCTAGAGGTTCTTTCTTTGCACTCATCAATGGAAATTCTCATAGCTTTGAGAGACTCATTGATATCATGCTTAGGTGGAGTAGATCTAAGTTTCAAAGAATCAACATCAAGAGAAATTCTATCCACGTTCCTAGCCAATTCATCAATTTTAGGCAATTTTTCTTCAAGCAAAGCGTTGAAATTCTTTTGGGAAATCATAAATTCTTTAACACTAGTCTCAAAATCAGAGGGCATCTTATTAAAATTTCCATAAGAGTTGTTGTAGGAATTACCGTAATTATTAGAGGAATTACTAGGATACGGCCTAGGATTAAAGTTTCCTCTATAAGCGTTGTTACCAAAATTGTTCCTACCAACAAAGTTCACATCCATAGATTCATTATTCTCAATCAAGGTAGACAAAGGCATATCATTAGGATCGGAAGAAACACTCCTATTAGTAAATAATTTCATAAGTTCATCCATCTTTCCACTCAAAACATTAATTTCTTCAATCGCATGAACCTTTTTACTAGTAGATCTTTCGGTGTGCCATTGAGAATAATTAACCATAATATTATCTAGGAGTTTAGTAGCTTCTCCTAAAGTGATTTCCATAAAAGTGCCTCCCGTGGCCGAATCTAAAAGATTTCTAGAAGCAAAATTCAATCCGGTATAATTTTTTTGTATAATCATCCACAAATTCAAACCATGAGTAGGGCAATTATGTATCATTAGTTTCATCCTTTCCCAAGCTTGTGCAACATGTTCATGATCAAGTTGCTTAAAATTCATAATATCGTTTCTAAGGGAGATGATTTTAGCGGGTGGAAAATACTTAGAGATAAAAGCATCTTTGCACTTATTCCAAGAATCAATACTATTTTAGGCAAAGATGAAAACCAAGTTTTAGCACGATCTCTAAGCGAAAAAGGAAATAGTTTCAATTTAACAATATCATTGTCCAAATCTTTATTTTTTTTGCATATCACACAAATCAACAAAGCTATTTAGATGGGTAGCGGCATCTTCACTAGGAAGGCCAAAGAATTGATCTTTCATGACAAGATTCAAAGAAAGCAAAGATTAATCTCACAAGATTCAAAGATCGGTAAGAGGAGCAATTGAAAAGCTAAGAAAATCATTGTTGTTGGTATTGGTAAAGTCACACAATTTAGTATTGTCTTGAGCCATCGTGACGAACAAGCAATCCAGCACACAAGCAAACAAGAGGCAAGCGAAAAAGAGGCGAACGGAAAAAGAAGGCGAATAAAACGACAAGGGTGAAGTGGGGGAGAGGAAAACGAGAGGCAAATGGCAAATAATGTAATGGGAGGGATAAGAGTTTGTGATGGGTACTTGGTATGTCTTGACTTGTGCGTATACTCCCCGGCAACGGCACAAAAAATGGCTCGTTGACGGGAAATCAAATCTTGACTTGACTTGGCGCGAATCTGTAACATCCCAATTTTCAATTTGGATGTTTATAAATAGATTATTCATATGCATCCATGATTTATGCATTTTTGCCTCCATTTGTTTGGGGCACCTTTAATACACATCTGGGTGGATTGTTTGGGGCACCTGGAGAAACCAGTGCTTGCCCAAGGGGAATCCCGGAGTACCCGTGTGATTACCCTAGGTCCGCCACCCAGGCTCAAAGGGATCATAAGATATTTCAGGCCTAGAAACTTCCGTGTGCAGCCACAAGCCATTATGGGCTCTGGCATAGTTGAGTAAGTTGTGTGACCTCTTTCCGTGGTAGACTAGCTGATGTAGGGGAAAGTAGGTGTACCCTGTCTACCTGTGGTTAAGGGGAAATGCTTCTGAAAGGCTATGTCTCGATCTTCCGATCATGGAGGTGGTCGAGTCTTCTGGGGAAAAGTGCGCAAACCTCTACAGAGTGTACAAACTAATCATGATTAGCCGTGTCCCCGGTTATGGACAACTCGAGTATCTAGAAGTGAATTATTGGTTGATCTCATCACTCTATTTAATGAAATTATTGGGTTACTAATAACTTGGGAATTTTGGGATTGAGTTGGAGGAACCTTCTCAATAATGGCATTTTAATTTAGTAGTAAATAAAAATTTATTCCTTTGTTGTAGGTTAAAATTGGCTTTATGCAAAATTAAACTTAGAGCCTCCACCATTAAATTTGCATATAGATATAGTCTTTTTTATCATTATTATTCTATGGTGTGAAATTGCTAGCATATTCCATGTGTCGACCTACACGGCTGCAACGCCTCATCTTTGCCGCAGACTTTTTCCGACGAGGATTAAAGGTGCGATAGGTCGTTGTTCTCGCACTCGATTTCTTTGTGGAGTTGGATGGACTCATTTACCTTCGATGCTTCTGCAGTTATTTTATTTTAGATGGCCTTTGGCCATATTATTGTAATAAATACTCTTTTGAGGATCTCGATGTAATAAAGTGTGTGATTGAACTCTGTTATAATTCCTCGAGTACTGTGTGTGTCAGCATACCGATCCAGAGATGACACATAAGCACAGAGACTTCGATCCATTTGGGTCGGGTCGCTACAAGATGGTATCAGAGCACATGCTGACTGTAGGATGCAACCACTAGGAAATGGAAAGCCATAGGAAGAAAACTCTATTTTTCGACTTCTTTAAATATCCGTTGGTCTATACTCTTCTCTATTCATTTCTATCTCTTCTCCACTTCAATAAAATAGTTGTTTAACCCCATCACCAAGTTGCTCAGCCCGATGAGACCATGACCTATGAAGGCATCATTGACGAAGAAGAAGAAGCTAGAGTTGACTTTGATTTGAGAAGATTTAGTTCAGACCACCACTACCAAGTTGAGTCCAACGAATGATTGCGGTAGTATGAGGAGATCATATCTCTTGTGGATATGACCTTACCTGTAGGTTTTTGCTTGTGTGGTGTGATCTGTGTGAATTGCTTGATTTGAAGTTTTCTTGCTATCATAAGCATATGGGTAGTGATTTCTCTCATTAGGCCCTTATTCTATTCTAATTTCTCATCCACTCTAAACCGTACCGGATGCCTGCAAATGATCTGGAGGAAATTAAGAAGCAAATTAAGGAATTATTGGAGAAAGGTTATATTCGACCGAGTTCGTCATCTTGGGGAGCCCCAGTGCTTCTAGTTGAGAAGAAGGATGGAACCTTGAGAATGGTTGTAGATTATCGTGCGCTAAACGAGGTGACGATTAAGTACAAGTACCCTCTGCCGATGATCAATGATTTGTTTTGACCAGCTACAAGGAGCAAAAGTTTTCTCCAAGATTGATCTTCGATCAGGATATCACCAGCTGAAGATTCGAGAACAGGATATACCCAAGACAGCCTTTACCATGAGATATGGGCTTTATGAGTATACGGTCATGTCTTTTGGTTTGACTAATGCCCCTGCCTATTTTATGAGTATGATGAATAAGGTATTCATGGAGTTCTTGGATAAGTTTGTTGTGGTATTCATTGATGACATATTGATTTACTCGAAGAATGAAGAAGAACACAAGGAACATTTGCGCTTGGTTCTAGAGAAGCTCAAGGAACATCAATTATACGCAAAGTTCAAGCAAGCGAATTCTGGTTGAAGGAAGTCGGATTTCTTGGACATGTTATATCGGGAGAAGGAATAGCGATGGAGACCCTCCAAGGTTGAAGCCGTCACCGAATGGAAGGCACCCACCTCGATCGAGAGAGATTCGCGATTTTCTTGGACTTGCAGGATATTACCGGAGGTTTATTGAGAATTTCTCCAAGATCGCGAAGCCCATGACAGAGTTATTGAAGAAAGACACCAAGTTTAATTGGACCGAGGAATGTGAGACTAGTTTTCAGGAGTTGAAGAAACGTTTGGTCACAGCCCCAGTGCTAATTCTTCCGAATATACGCAAGGATTTCCAAGTATATTACGGCGCTTCTCGTCGTGGACTTGGAGGTGTTCTTATGCAAGAAGGAAGAGTTGTTTCATATGCCTCACGTCGACCTTCGACCTCATGAGCGGAATTATGCCACACATGATTTGGGGTTAGCAGCCGTAGTGCACGCACTCAAGACCTGGAGACATTTTCTTATCGGAAATCGTTGTGATGTTTACATGGATCACAAGAGTTTGAAATACATCTTCCCGCATAAGGAGTTGAACCTCAGGCAGAGAAGATGGTTGGAGCTCATAAAGGATTATGATATGAAATTGCACTATCACCCAGGAAAGGCCAATGTTGTGGCGGATGCATTGAGCTGCAAGAGCTACGTCAATACCCTCACCAGGAGGATTACCTCGTGAGTTAATTGATGATCTCGGAGATCTTCGATTGGAGATAGTACCACGAGGTTTTGTTGCCGCAATGGAAATTCAATCCACTTTGTTGGGAAAGATCCGAGAAGCCGGAAGTTAGACAAAGGTATTGCGGAGATAAAGGGAAGGATGAACCAAGGAAAGGCGAAGGATTTCGTGAGGATGAACATGGAACCTTATGGTTTGAGCAAGCGCATTTACGTGCCAAATGACCCGGAGATCGTGAAATTGATTCTTCAGAGGCTCATGATTCGCCTTATTCAATACACCCGGGTAACACCAAGATGTATTTGGACTTGAAGGAAAGTTTACGGTGGACAGGTATGAAGAAGGATATTGCGAGTATGTCGCGGATGTGACGTATGTCGAGGGTTAAGGCAGAGCACCGTAAACCAGCAGGATTACTTCAGCCTTTGCCGATGCAGTTGTAAGTGGGACAAGCTTGGCATGGACTTCATTACAGGATTACCCAGGACCCGATCAAGCTATGATTCTATTTGGGTAGTGGTTGATCGCTTGACTAAGGTAGCTCGCTTCATCCCCGTGAAAACCACATATACAAGTGCTAAGTTAGCCCAGATATACATGACCAGGATCGTATGTCTGCATGGAGTTCCGAGGACCATCGTATCAGATAGAGGAACACAATTTACCTCAAAGTTTTGGCATCAGTTACATGAAACTTTGGGTACCAGGCTGGAGTTCAGTATAGCTTTTCATCCGAGACGGATGGGCAGACCAAGAGAGTCAATCAGATTCTGGAGGACATGTTGAGAGCTTGTGCGCTAGATTATGGACCTAGTTGGGATGATAATTTTCCTTACGCAGAGTTCTCATATAACAACAACTATCAAGCTAGTTTGAAAATGTCCCCTTTCGAAGCTTTGTACGGAAGGAGGTGTAGAACACCATTGATGTGGGATGAAGTTGGAGACCGTAAATTATTCACACCAGATTTAATTAGAGATTCAGAGGAGAAAGTCAAGCTGATCCGTGACAGACTCAAGGTAGCCCAATCCAGACAGAAGAGTTATGCCGATACTAAACGCAAGGAGGTAACCTATGAAGTTGGAGATAGAGCATATCTGCGTGTGTCGCCACTTCGAGGAGTTAAACGCTTTGGAGTCAAAGGAAAGTTAGCACCATGGTTTGTGGGGCCGTACAGAGTTTTAGAACGCATGGGTGAAGTTGCCTACAAGTTAGAATTACCAGAAGCCTTGTCAGGAGTTCATGATGTGTTTCACGTTTCCCAGTTGAAGAAGTGCCATGCGGAGATGGCCGATATTCCTTTGAGAGATACAGTGCCACTGGAGGCCATACAGTTGGATAGTGATCTGACCTATGAGGAGAAGCCCATCAAGATTCTCGAAACTGCAAGCAGGGTTACCCGCAGCAAGGTCATCAAGTTTTGCAAGGTTCAGTGGAGTCATCATACTGAGGAAGAAGCCACCTGGGAACGAGAAGAAGACCTCCGACAGGACCACCCACACCTTTTTGCTAGCCAACCCGAATCTCGAGGGCGAGATTCATCTTAAGGGGGGTAGGTTTGTAACATCCCAATTTTCAATTTGGATGTTTATAAATAGATTATTCATATGCATCCATGATTTATGCATTTTTGCCTCCATTTGTTTTATTTGATTTTTGATCCAAGGAACTTTGAGCAACTCAAGGACCAAAAGAGAGAGTTGGAAGTTTCCTAAAACCAATTTTGAATTTTTTTGAAGTTGGGAGATTGGATCAAATTTGGTTTCACCAAAATTCATTTCCATTATATCAAAATAAAATAAAGAGAGAAGATAAAATGACTTCTTCAAAAATAGAAAGAAAATATTGGAAATTGAATTTGGAACCAAAATATATTTGTTGGGTTTTATTTGCACTTTACTTTATTAGTTTAGAAAAAATGTTTACTTTTTTAACTTGCATTTTAGGACAGATAAAGGTTCACTAGGTCATATATAAGACCATCTAACTATGTGAATTTTCTGGAATTTTTAGGCTAACTTTTATTTGTATTTTCGGGGTTTACTTTGCTTCTGTAAAAAAAACGTTTAGAAAAACGTGGGCAGCCAAGGCCCAAGGAAGGCCAAGCCTTCCTCACAGTCGTCTTCCACCTCCGTCACGAGAGCAGGAAGCACGTACGCAGCACTCCCACCCAACGCCCCACCCCTCCCCTCCTCTCCCTCGCTCCAAAACCGCTCTGAATCGGTTCCCCTCGCCTCCCTCTATTTTTTCCCTTCACTAGTGCGCCTTAATTCCCCCTCTAATGGCCATTAGAAGCCCAAGTAACAGCCACCATTAACACCATAAAGTTGGCAATGCTCAGCTCATCTCCAGACCTCCCCAAGCCCTATATAAAGCACCCCTGGAGCCCCTCTCACCCCTCGTCCAAAGCCCTCTCCTTCTGGAGTTTTACCCCCTCCCTGACCTCGCCAATTGCTCACCGGAGTTTGTGTATTCCGGCGACCTCTCACCGCGTGTACAGGAAGCAATCTACAACCACAAGTTGTTCAAGTGGTTCAACTCATCGTCCTCTACACCGTTCCGCACGCGTCCTTCACCGAAACACGCCGGAGCCGCCTTCTTCCTCATCTCCGGCGACAAGTCCGGTGAACACCCAGGCCAAATTTTTCTCTTTTCCAGTATTTTTTTTCAATCTCAGATTCTATACCAATTCTTGGTTCTTGTACTCCATTCCTTTATCTAAGGTGTATTATTTTTGGCATGGTGACCAAGGCACATAATTATGGACGTGTTAGGACGAAATTACCCTTGGCAAATTTATTGTTTAGTGGAAAGTAAATCAGTTAGTCCGGGAAAGTAAGAGATACATGCAATCGACATAGAGATAGTTTCCTTCTTTTGCTACAAGGAGAGATACAGACAATCAGGAGAGAGATACTTTCCTTTTTCTGGAGGGCTAACAAGGGAATTATGAGGAATAAGAAGAAATGCACCTTACATTCTGGAATTTTATCAAAAAACAAATACACCTTATATAAAGGAACGGAGGGAGTATCTTTTAGTCTATAGATCCGATTTAGTTGATTCTTTTTCCTACTAGTTCATATAAGTCCCCTTTATCCAAAGAACCAAACGAAAAATATTTTTTAGAACTTTAAAATTTGAATTCAAACAGATCCGAATTCAAACTTCGTTAGGCCGTAAATCAAGTTTCGTAACTCCGTTTTAGGTGATTCTTTTTGCGAATCGAAGCTCGTAATGTGTACTTTCTGTTAAACCCAAGCACACATATTTTTGCTACTATAAAAATTACATTCTGTACAGAAACTTTATTTGGATGTTTTGGAGTTTTTCGAAGTCTTTCATTTGTTTTCTTTTTGGATCTTTGCGTGTATGCTTATGTATGTTATTGCTTCCTTACGCTAGATCATCCGGAGTGCGAAGCCTGCTACTACGAATTTTTAGAGTTCAACGATCGTCAGCAAGGCAAGTTCACACTTTAATCATATACTTTTTAATACCCAGTTTTTTACTATGCATTAGTTTCACCCTCAAAGATTGCATGAATAGGATTGGGAACATGTGGTTATGCTATGTAGTTCATGTGGTAGGAACCTATGACCTTTGATCACCCCGGGAATATTCGTTATATCATATATTGCTTAGCCATGCTCGTAGAAGGGGATTGGTATGTGTGATCCATGCAAGTTGTGAGAGTTAATAATTTTGGGATAACCTAAGGTGGCAAGTTTAATACACATCTGGGTGGATTGTTTGGGGCACCTGGAGAAACCAGTGCTTGCCCAAGGGGAATCCTGAGTACCCAGTGTGATTACCCTAGGTCCTCCACCCAGGCTCAAAGGGATCATAAGATATTTCAGGCCTAGAAACTTCCGTGTGCAGCCACAAGCCATTATGGGCTCTGGCATAATTGAGTAAGTTGTGTGACCTCTTTCCGTGGTAGACTAGCTGATGTAGGGGAAAGTAGGTGTACCGGTCTACCCAGGGTTAAGGGGAAACGCTTCTGAAAGGCTATGTCTCGATCTTCCGATCATGGAGGCGGTCGAGTCTTATGGGGAAAAGTGCGCAAACCTCTACAGAGTGTACAAACTAATCATGATTAGCCGTGTCCCCGGTTATGGACAACTTGAGTATCTAGAAGTGAATTATTGGTTGATCTCATCACTCTATTTAATGAAATTATTGGGTTACTAATAACTTGGGAATTTTGGGATTGAGTTGGAGGAACCTTCTCAATAATGGCATTTTAATTTAGTAGTAAATAAAAATTTATTCCTTTGTTGTAGGTTAAAATTGGCTTTATGCAAAATTAAACTTAGAGCCTCCACCAGCTAAATTTGCATATAGATATAGTCTTTTTTTATCATTATTATTCTATGGTGTGAAATTGCTAGCATATTCCATGTGCTGACCTACACGGCTGCAACGTATCATGTTGCAGACATTTACGACGAGGATTAAAAGTGCGATAGGTCGTTGTTTCACTCGGTTTGCCGTGGAGTTGGATGGACTCATTTACCTTCGATGGTTCCGCAGTTATTTTATTTTAGATGGCCTTTGGCCATATTATTGTAGTAAATACTCTTTTGAGGATCTCAATGTAATAAAGTGTGTGATTGAACTCTGTTATAATTCCTCGAGTACTGTGTGTGTCAGCATACCGATCCAGGGATGACACATAAGCACACAGACTTCGATCCATTTGGGTCGGGTCGCTACAGAATCTCCCCGGCAATGGTGCCAGAAACCCTTCTTGCTACCTCTTGAGCACTGCGTTGGTTTTCCCTTCAAGAGGAAAGGGTGATGCAGTAAACTAGCATAAGTATTTCCCTCAGTTTTTGAGAACCAAGGTATCAATCCAGTAGGAGACCACGCTCGAGTCCACGCACCTACACAAACAAATAAGAACCTCGCAACCAACGCGATAAAGGGATTGTCAATACCTTCATGTTCACTTACGAGAGTGAGATCTGATAGAGATGATAAGATAATATTTTTGGTATTTTTATGGTAAAGAGCAAAAGTAAAGAAAGCAAAACAAACGGTAATAGAAATTGCTAGTTGTTGGAAGATTAATATGATAGAAAATAGACCCGGGAGCCATAGGTTTCACTAGTGGCTTCTCTCAAGATAGCATAAGTATTACGGCGGGTAAACAAATTACTGTCGAGCAATTGATAGAATTGAGCATAGTTATGAGAATATCTAGGTATGACCATGTATATAGGCATCACGTCTGTGACAAGTAGACCTACTCCTTCCTGCATCTACTACTATTACTCCACACATCGACCGCTATCCAGCATGCATCTAGAGTATTAAGTTTATAAGAACAGAGTAATGCTTTAAGTAAGATGACATGATGTAGAGGGATAAACTCATGTGATATGATATAAACCCCATCTTTTTATCCTCGATGGCAACAATACAATACGTGTCTTTTCCCCTACTGTCACTGGGATCGAGCACCGCAAGATTGAACCCAAAGCTAAGCACTTCTCTCATTTCAAGAAAGATCAATCTAGTAGGCCAAACCAAACTGATAATTCGAAGAGACTTTCAAATATAACCAATCATACATAAAAGAATTCAGAGGAGAATCAAATATTTTTCATAGATAAACTTGATCATAAACCCACAATTCATCGGTCTCAACAAACACACCGCAAAAGAAGATTACATCGAATAGATCTCCAAGAGAATCGAGGAGAACTTTGTATTGAGATCCAAAGAGAGAGAAGAAGCCATCTAGATAATAACTATGGACCCGAAAGGTCTGAGGTAAACTACTCACACATCATCGGAGAGGCTATGGTGTTGATGTAGAAGCCCTCCATGATTAATGCCCCCCTTAAGCGCTTAAAAGGCCCCAAGATGGGATCTCATGGCATGCGAGAAGGTTGCGGCCGGTGGAAATAGGGTTTTTGCTCTCTGGCGATGGTTTGGGGAATGCGTGGGGTATATATAGGAGGAAGAAGTAGGTCGGTGGAGCTACAAGGGGCCCATGAGGGTGGAGGGCATGCCCAGGGGGGTAGGCGCGGCCCCTGCCTCGTGGCCTCCTCGGTGATTTCTTGACGTCCACTCCAAGTCCTCTGGATCACGTTTGTTCCAAAAATAACTCTCCCGAAGGTTTCATTCCGTTTGGACTCCGTTTGATATTCCTTTTCTCGGAACACTGAAATAGGCAAAAAGCAGCAATTTGGGCTGGGCCTCCAGTTAATAGGTTAGTCCCAAAAATAATATAAAAGTGTGTAAATAAGCCCATTAAACATCCAAAACAGAATATATAATAGCATGGAGCAATCAAAAATTATAGATACGTTGGAGACGTATCATATCGCGATAAACATGATCCAATCATATTCATGCTCAACGCAAACAAAAAATAACATTTATTTAGGTCCAACACTAATACCGAAGGTAGAAGGAGTGTGCGATGGTGATCTTGTCAACCGTGGGATCACTTCCAACACACATCGTCACCTCGCCCTTAACCAGTCTGTGTTCATTTTGCAACTCCTGTTTTGAGTCACTAATCTTAGTAACTGAACCGGTATAAAATACCCTGGGGTTACTATGAACACTAGTAAAGTAAACATCAATAACATGTATATCAAATATACCTTTGTTCACTTTGCCATCCTTCTTATCCGCCAAGTATTTGGGGTAGTTTCGCTTCCAGTAGAAGCACTCAGTTTCAGGCTTAGGTCTAGCTTTGGGCTTCTTCACGGGAGTGGCAACTTGCTTTTCATTCTTCTTGAAGTTCCCTTTCCTTTACTTTACCCTTTTTCTTGAAACTAGTGGTCTTTTTAACCATCAACACTTGATGCTCTTTCTTGATTTCTACCTTCGCTGATTTCAGCATCACGAAGAGCTCGAGAATCTTTTCCATTATCCCTTGCACATTATAGTTCATCACGAAGTTCTAGTAGCTTGGTGATTGTGACTAGAGAACTCTGTCAATCACTATCTTATCTGGAAGATTAACTCCCACTTGATTCAAGTGATTGTAGTGCCCAAACATTCTGAGCACATGCTCACTAGCTGAGCTATTCTCCTCCATCTTGTAGGCAAAGTACTTGTCAGAGGTCTCATACCTCTCGACACGGGCATGAGTCTGAAATATCAATTTTAGCTCTTGGAACATCTCATATGCTATGTGGCGTTCAAAACATTTTTGAAGTCCCGGTTCCAAGCCGTAAAGCATGGCACACTAAACTATTAAGTAGTCATCATATCGAGCTTGCCAAACGTTCATAATGTCTGCATCTGCTCCTGCAATAGGTCTGTCACTCACCGGTGCATCATTGACATAAATCTTCTGTGCAACAATGAGGATAATCCTCAAATCACGGACCCAATCCGCATTATTGCTACTATCATCTTTCAACTTTTCTCTAGGAACATATCAAAAATATATAGGAGCTATATCGCGAGCTATTGATCTACAGCATAGATATGCAAATACTATCAGGACTAAGTTCATGATAATTAAGTTCAATTAATCAAATTACTTAAGAACTCCCACTTAGATAGACATCCCTCAAGTCATCTAAATGATACGTGATCCAAATCAACTAAACCATGTCCGATCATCACGTGAGATGGAGTAGTCATCAATGGTGAACATCTCTATGTTGATCATATCTACTATATGATTCACGTTAGACCTTTCGGTCTCCATTGTTCGAGGCCATATGCATACATGCCAGGCTCGTCAAGTTTAACCCGAGTATTCCGCATGTGCAAAACTGTCTTGCACCCGTTGTATGTGAACGTAGAGTCTATAACACCCGATCATCACGTGGTGTCTCAACACGACGAACTGTCGCAATGGTGCATACTCAGGGAGAACACTTATACCTTGAAATTTAGTTAAGGTATCATCTTATAATGCTACCGCCGTACTAAGAAAAATAAGATGCATAAAAGATAAACATCACATGCAATCAAAATATGTGACATGATATGGCCATCATCATCTCGTGCTTTTGATCTCCATCTCCAAAGCATCGTCATGATCTCCATCGTCACCGGCTCGACACCTTGATCTCCATCGTAGCGTCGTGGTCGTCTCGCCAACTATCGCTAGCGCATAGTGATAAAGTAAAGCAATTACATGGCGTTTGCATTTCATACAATAAAGAGACAACCATAAGCCTTCTGCCGGTTGCCGATAACTTTTACAAAACATGATCATCTCATACAATAACGTATATCACATCATGCCTTGACCATATCACATCACAACATGCCCTGCGAAAATAAGTTAGACGTCCTCTACTTTGTTATTGCAAGTTTTACGTGGCTACTATGGGCTTCTAGCAAGAACCCTTATTACATACACATCAAAACCACAATGGTGTTTCATTAAGTTTGCTGTTTTAACCTTCTTTAAGGACCGGCCGCAGTCAAATTCGATTCAACTAAAGTAGGAGAAATAGACACCCGCCAGCCAACTTTATGCAAAACTAGTTGCATGTCTGTCGGTGGAACCGGTCTCATGTGCGCGGACATGTAAGGTTGGTCCGGGCCGCTTCATCCCACAATACCGCCGAATAAAAATAAGACTTTGGTGATAAGCAGTATGACTATCACCGCCCACAACTCTTTGTGTTCTACTCGTGCATATTATCTACACATAGACATGGCTCTCATACCACTGTTGGGAAACGTAGCATGCAATTTCAAAAAAATTCCTATGCTCACGCAAGATCTATCTAGGAGATGCATAACAACAAGAGGGGGAGAGTGTGTCTACGTACCCTCGTAGACCGTAAGCGGAAGCGTTTGACAACACGGTTGATGTAGTCGAACTTCTTCTAGCTCCAACTGAGGGAGTCCTGGATTAGGGGGTCCTCGGGTGTCCGGGCTATTTGATATGGGCCGGACCGATGGGCCGTGAGGATACAAAGCGGAAGACCTTCCCCCGTGTCCGAGTAGGACTCCCCTATGCGTGGATGGCAAGAATGGTGTCCGGATATGTAATTTCCTTCCTCTACAAACCGACTCTATACAACCCTAGGTCCCTCCGGTGTGTATATAAACTGGAGGGTTTAGTCCGTAGGGACAATCAGAATTCACATAGGCTAGACATCTAGGGTTTGGCCATTACGATCTCGAGGTAGATCAACTCTTGTAACCCCCATACTCGTCAAATACAATCAAGAAGGACGTAGGATTTTACCTCCATTATGAGGGCCCGAACCTGGGTAAACATTGTGTCCCACTTGTCCCTTGTTACCTTCAATCCTCAGACGCACAGTTCGGGACCCCGTACCCGAGATCGGCCGGTTTTGACACCGAAATTGGTGCTTTCATTAAGAGTTCCACTGTGTCATCGGCAGAGGGTTCGATGTCTCGTTTGATCATCGACAATGATGCTGTTTCCGGGGAAACTTTCCTCCCTTGTCAACTTTTTGTGTTTGGCGGCTTCGCTCTGCGTGCCAATTCAACTGGTCACCTTGAACAGATTGACAACTACACTCCTGGTCACCAGATCAGGTTCGGAAGCCTGAATTATATCGCTGATATCCGAGGAGACTTGATCTTCGAAGGGTTCTCAGCCTGGACCGCCGCTCCTCATCTACATGAAGGAAGCCCGTCGGATCCACCACCAGGCTCCGTTCAAGGATCAACTATCATTCCTGCCCTGGCCTTAGAACCAGAGCGGACCACCCTATCCGAAGACGGGAGTATGAACCTCACCAGACCCTCTTCTACTACGGAGCTCCTTGCCGGAGACCCAGAGGTGACCATATCATCGGCAGGCCTGGAATCAAACATGACTCTCCCTGTCATCGGGAAGCCGGAGTCACCTCTGGATGTTAACTTCGAACTCTTGAGACCTGCATCCATTGAGCACGGTCAAGCGGCAATTTCCACACCCAGCTCCGCAGGCCCTTAGTCACTCGTCCAGCTATCGCTCCTAAACGAGGCTCTGGACTTAATGCGATCTCTTGCTATTGGTACATCCATTTTGCATCATGCTATTATATCGATATTTATTGCATTATGGGCTGTTATTACACGTTATGTCACAATACTTATGCCTATTCTCTCTTATTTTACAAGGTTTACATAAGGAGGAGAATGCTTGGCGGAATTACAGAAATTTGGAAAAGGAGCAAATATTGGAGACCTATTACGCACAACTCAAAAGTCCCAAACTCCACGAAAGTTATTTTTGGAAATAATAAAAAATATTGAGCGGAAGAAGTACGTCAGAGGGGGCCCCACCTGGCCACGAGGGTGGGGGGCGCGCCCCCTACCTCGTAGACCCCCTGTTGGCCCCCCGGTGGCCATCTTTTGCTATATGAAGTCTTTCGTCCGAAGAAAAATCATAAGCAACCTTTCGGGACGAGACTCCGCCGCCACGGTGAACCTTGGCGGAACCAATCTAGGGCTTGGCAGAGCTGTTCTCTGGGACACTTCCCTCGGGAGGAAATCATCGCCATCGTCATCACCAATGCTCCTCTCATCGGGAGAGGGCAATCTCCATCAACATCTTCATCAGCACCATCTCCTCTCAAAACCCTAGTTCATCTCTTGTATCCAGTTCTTGTCTCTAAGTCCGGGATTGGTACTTGTAGGTTGCTAGTAGTGTTGATTACTCCTTGTAGTTAATGCTAGTTGGTTTATTTGGTGGAAGATCATATGTTCAGGTCCTATATGCATATTAATACCCATCCGATTATGAACATGAATATGCTTTGTGAGTAGTTACGTTTGTTCCTGAGGACATGGGAGAAGTCTTGTTATTAGTAGTCATGTGAATTTGGTATTCGTTCGATATTTTGATGAGATGTATGTTGTCTATCCTCTAGTGGTGTTATGTGAACGTCGACTACATAACACTTCACCATTATTTGGGCCTAGAGGAAGGCATTGGGAAGTAATAAGTAGATGATGGGTTGCTAGAGTGACAGAAGCTTAAACCCTAGTTTATGCGTTGCTTCGTAAGGGGCTGATTTGGATCCATACCTACAAAAAAAGACACATCCGTGACATTTTGGGCCGAACGAAACTTTTTTTTGTCATACATATGACACTTCTATGACGATAATTGTGACAAAACCCGCTATTATCATAGATGTGGTGGGCTCCTACTTCTATGACAAAAAATCATGACAGAGAATGGGCTTTTTCGTCTGGGCGGGCGGAGGCAGCTGCATGACATTCTTTGGGCCGTCCATGATGGAAAAAACCATGGTAGAAGCGAGGGGAGGAAAATTTCGGGAGTTGCGATTCACGGTGGGAGGTCGGGGCGAGCGATGCGCGTTTCTCGTACACGTGACGCGACGTGCGCGAGGCGTTAGCTCTAATCGAACGCAGCGAGGCGTTGGGCTCTAAGCGAATCCGGCGATTATCTTTGCAGGCTCTGGCGTTCTTGAACCCGAGTGATCGATCGATGGTCGTTAATCAACCCGATCGAAGCGATTCGCCGCTCTTCGCTGCTAACTTGAAGCCGATCGATGCTGCCCTACAGGATGAGCGGTGGCGTTGCTATGCGGGGGGTTGGATGAGCGGTGGCGGTGGCGTTTGCCTGCGGATGAACAGGACCCGTGGTGTGGAGGCTGGATGAGCGATGGGCGGTGGAGGGGTGCCGTGGAGGGGTGGTTGAACAGACCCGTGGTGTGGAGGGCTGGATGAACAGTGAAGCGGTGGAGGGTGGTTGAACAGTGGCCGGTGGAGTAAGCGCCTGCGGTGGAGCTCAGATGAACAGGGAGCCGTGGAGGCTGGAGGAGGTCGGCGGTAGCCGTGGAGGCCGGAGGAGGTCGACGGTGGAGATGAACAGTATCTGTGGAGTCCCGCTTTTGCACGCCACACCCCTCCCGGCGAACAGGACCCCGTTTTGGACCGTAGGAGGTCCATTTCGTCCGCTTTTGCGATGCGCCACACCCTCCCGATCAACGGGACCCCGTTTCGACCGTAGGAGGTCCGTTTCCTCCGCTTTTGCGATGCGCCACACCCTCCCGATCAACGGGATCCCGTTTCGGCCGTAGGAGGTCGTTTCCTCCGTTTTGCGATGCGCCGGACCCCTCGATCATCAGGACCCCGTTTGAGCGTGGCGGTCGAACACAAGGCCGCTTCCTCCGCTCTGCGATACGCCAGCCTCGTTCCATCGATTTCCGTCCAAGCCGGTTGGCTCCCACGCAGCGTTCCGTTGCCTCCCGATGAACACGACGCATTCCGTTGCCTCCCCATGAACACGGCGTGTTCCGTTGGCTCCCCATGAACACAACGATGACGCTATTTCTCCGTTCTGACCCAGCCATGTACACGAGCCCTGGCCGTACGTACGTGCGAGTAGGCGTTCGAGACCCCGCCCGTATGTACGTACGTGGCCGTATTTACTTTCTTGCACCCTGGCCGCTGTACGTACGTGTACATGCTACGTGCGCGCCTCTACTACGACACGTGCGCCTCTACAACGACCAGTATGTATGTACACGTTCGCGACCAGAATGACAACGCTACGTACGCTTCGACCAGGTGGGTCCCGACTATCAGGCACTTCCTTGCGTGCGAAAATGTAGCTGGTGGGCCCAGCAGTCAGAGGGGCGAATCGTTTTTATTCGCCCGGGCGCACTTCCTTTGCGGGCGAAGATGTAGCTGAGTGGGTCCCAGCGGTCGAGAACCGTCGTTTTTGCGGACGCACTTCCTTGCATGCGAAGATGTAGCTGGTGGGTCCCAGCAATCGAGAAGCGAATCGTTTTTTGCCCGAACGCACTTCCTTGCGTGCGAAGATGTAGCTAGTGGGTCCCGGCGATCGGTGGAAACGTTTTTTTCGTGAAATCGGTGGCCGTCCGGTGGGTCCCATTGTCGGTGGAGGAATCATTATTTTGCGCGTACTAAGGAGGCACTTCCTTCTTTGCGGCCGTGGACCCGGTATCGGCCTCTCCATGTATAGTCCACGTCCGATGGAAGTCGTTCCTTGACCACGTTGACCACGCCAAGGCCGAGAGCACCACGGCGATGGACGACAAGCCGAGGCCTAGGAAGGGGACGACTGAGCCGGGGAAGACGCAGCGATGGATGCCCACGCGAAGAGGAGTATGAGGTTCACCGTTGGTTCGATTGCGGTGTGAGGCTGCTGTCAGCCGCGAGAATAACGGGGGGTGTGGGTGAGTAGAGGAGGGCTGGCCAGCGGTGGGAGTAGTAGGGGCGGTGAGGCCTCATGGCATCACATCCGACCACGGGAGGCGTGAGAGGCGTGTACGACGGCAAGACCGGGTTTGGGCGGCCGGAGCAAGAAGACCGAGAGGTTGAAGATGCACTACGGCCGTTGGATGAACATCGTCTGATAACAGGAGCTAGAATCGTTCATATTGACTAAGTTGACAAAGCCCTCCATCCCGTCAACTTGGTAGGCCCACAAGTCAGCCTCCCACTATCTTTGGTTTCCGGTAGAAGGGGAGTATTCATTTTTGTGCGTAATAAGGAGGCACTTCCTTGCGTGCGAAGATAGCTGGTTGGTCCGACATGTCGGAGGAACACGTTTTTTCGCGAAATCTGAAGGCCCTTCCGGTGGGTCCCAGATGTCGATGGAGGAATAATTATTTTGCGGCGTAATAAGGAGGCACTTCCTTCTTTGCGGTATGGACCCAGTATCGGCCTCTCCACGTATAGTCCACGTCCGTTGGAAGCCGTTCCTTGACCACGTTCACCACACCGCGCCCGAGAGCACCAGGCGATGGGCGGCGACAAAGGCCTAGGAAGGGAGCGACGGAGCGGGGAAGACTTCGGCGGTTGTTTCCCACGCGGAGGGGAGGGAATCACATTTAGGTTTCTGGTTCGTCGCCCTCATTTGAGAATAACAGCGAGTGTGGGTGAGTAGAGGGATGGCTAGGCCAGCAATGGGAGATGCACGGGGCGGTGAGGCTGCTTGGCAAAGGCAACCTGGCCGCATGAGGAGGAAGGGAGTGCAGATCCGCTTGGCGCTTGTTTGAGCGGGCCGGAGCAGGAAGAGCAGAGATTGAAGAAGCACGACGGCCGTTGGATGGACATCGTCACAGTCACTTTGGAGCTAGAATCGTTCATATTGACTAAGTTGACAAAGCCCTCTGTCCCCGGCATCAACTTAGTACGCCCACAAGTCAGCCTCCCACCATGGTGGGTCCCAACTAGCGGGTAGTATTTATTTTTACGTGCGTAATAAGGAGGCACTTCCGGTGGGTCCAAGGCGGCAATGAGGGGGCGTTTTTTCGCGAAATCGATGGCCCATCCGGTGGGTCCCGGATGGTCAGGGCAAAGCGTTTTTTCACGAAATACGGTGGCCCGTCCGATTGGGTCTAGCAGTCGGGAAACATTTTTCCGTGAAATCTGGTGGCCCGTCCGGTGGGTCCCTATTTGTCAGTGGAGGAATAATTATTTTGCGGCGTAATAAGGAGGCACTTCCTTGCGGCTGCCGTGGACCCGGTATCGGCCTCTCCACGTCTGATACTCTTCCGATGGAAGTCGATTCGTTGACCACATTGACCACGCCAGCGCCGGGAGCACCAGGGCGGTGGATGACGGCGAGGCCTAGGAAGGGGATGACGCGGAGCCGGGGAAGACAGCGGCGATGGATGACCACGCGGAGAGGAGTACGAGGTTCCTTGGTTCGCTGTCATGCGAGGCTGCCGTCGCCACGAATAACAGGGAGTGGGTGAGTGGAGGGATGGCACGGCGGCGGTGGGAGTAGTGTGGGGGCGGTGAGGCCTCCGTGGCAGCACTGTCGGCCACAGGGAGGCGGGAGCATGCGGACACGGACCGGCGCTGCTTTGGTAGTACAGGGCAAGAAGACCAGAGGTTGAAGAAGCACTACGGCCGTTGGATGGACATCATTGACCACGCCACGCCGAGAGCACCCGAGGCGGTGGACGACGGCGAGGCCCTCTGAAGGAAGCGACAGACCGACAAAGATCTGACAGGTGACTGCCCACGCGGTGGAGAGTATGAGGGTTGATCTGGTTGTTTGCCGTCGCGTAAAATAACGGGAGGTGTGGGTGAGTAGAGGGATAGGCAGGCCGGGGATGCGAGTATGATGGGGCCGTGAGGCCTGCCCGAAAGCAACCTTCTGCCGCCACGGGAGGCGAGAACCTGTGATTCCGATGGTGCTTTGGTTTGGGCGGTTGGGGCAGGAAGATCGAGAGGCGAAGAAGCACGATTGCCGTTAGATTGACATCTAATGGTGCATTATTTGGTAGAGTCGATTGTTGACTAAGTTTCTTTTTTAAGAAACCTTGTGTAGGCCCCTCAAGTCAGCCTCCAAATCATGGCAGACAACATAAAGCCCATTTGCTATTTTTTATAATTTGCAGCCCATTTGCTATTTTTTATAATTTGCATCCCATTTGCTAATTCTTAAGTTATTTATTACAACCCATTTTCTGCCCAGAACCACGGTCAAAAAGTTCAACCTTATTTTGCATATTTCGGTGGAGTCCAAACTGTTGTAATCCCGAAATGATAAACAATTGTTTAAGAACTTATTGATTTGCCAAAAAAATCGTTATGTTTTTGTAAGCAAATAAGACGTGGGACAATTGAGTTGGTTTAAGGGAAAACTAGTGGTAAAAAACTCATCATTGGGTGGGAAAAAACAACAAAATAAGGATGTAAATATGAAAAGGGAATTTTATGTGTTTTCAATATAATGATACGTGTATATGAACTAGTAAAACTATAGGTAGAGATTAGAAAAGCGGATGTAGGACATGCGTTTCAAGAGGAAAATAGAATGGGCTGTGTGTTTGATTGATAAAAAAAACTGCTGCCGGATGTTGTACGACAAAATATAACTAACGCTGGCGGGCCAGAGGCTAGTAGATACCTGCTGGATCTTTGTGCCCCGTTATCGTCATGGGCTAGGCCTGTTAAAAACAAAACCAAGCCTGGGCAGTCTACAGCCTAGTTGAAACTTGCTCGACCTAAAAAAACAATATACGTGCTCAATAAACGAGAGAATTCTGCAAGCACAGACTGATAACTGGATGTAGCACATATATTGTTTATTTATCGTGATAATGAGTGCATGCACTTGTTTAAAAAAAACTGCAGAACTGGGAATTCGAACGGCGGGTGCTTATGCTACCCATCAAATAAAAATCAGGTGCCTGAGAATTCGTTTCGAAACAAATGATTCAGCTTCATATCCACGTCGACCCTCGGCATGATGGTTGGAAGCAAATGCAAGTTCATACCAAAAGATCGTTAACGACAATACCAACTTGCGGACGACAACGTAGTACAACTACCAATACCAAACTAACTTATAATCTTTTTACTCCTGTCCCTAGTGTTAAATGCGGTAGAAAATCTTGCAGAGGACCAGCTCCCGCTCCTTCTCTTGCTCCAGGTCCCCGAGGTGGTACTGGTGCATCACCCAGTTGGTCCTCTGCCGGTCGAAGTTCTTGTTGGTGTGCAGCACCGGAACCTTTTTTGCTGCCCGTCTGCCGACCGTTGACCATCACCGGCAAGGTATTGCCGGTCTTGTGCCACATCGCGTGCATGCCGACCTCCATTGTATCTTGCGACGCGTCCACGTGCTCCCTTTGAATGCCACAGAATTGCGTTGGAAGAAATGCTTCCTTAGGCCACTCAGTGTGATACCTGCAGTATTGTGGAATACAAGTTTTAGTGTACCTAGTTGGCATTTTCATAACATCTTTGGCATGTTGCATTCACTTGTTTCACTTTTTATTAACTATCAAATTGTAATTGCTTCACCAGGTCTGCGTCTAAAAATAAAAATAGAGCTATAAAGAGAGGAGTATGTTTGTGCAAGTAGACGGCCGATCGGTGTCTTACCTGGAAGTTTCTCAGGTTGGGTGTAGCATATGCCGTGCTTTTGTCGATGGTTGGTATGAACAAATCGATGAGAGACTGAAATCTCGTATTGTCAACACTCACTTTGGCCTCAAGGTGCTCGATCAGCTCGATCCGTGGGATCGAACTTGACCTTGACCAGCGACACCGGCCAATCCTTCTTCGACTTGCATCGGTAATTCCGGTTATATGGTACTCAATGTATGATCAATCGACTGTTTTAAGTGAATGATGAAAGATTTGACGAGATAAGTGGTACTCCAAATCTGAAGTCGAGAATACCCGAACACGCCCGAGGATTCTTGTGTCACCTCATGCGCTGACGTGTTGTCACGTCAATTCAATGTGTGGACATGATGAATAATTTGACCGACGTATACTAGTCTTACTCTTGTACTACTTACTAGTCGTATTTAGTGTCACAATTTATACATAGGTTTAACTAACAAGTATGCGCACTTGAAGCCTAAGCGATATATATATATATATATATATATATATATATATATATATATATATATATATATATATATATATGGCTTTTATGCGCAGCATCTCCATCATCATTATCGGTACATCCTAAACAGGGAGTTAGGATGCACTTGATCCCGTGAAGGTATCTATTCTTCAAACGGAGGAGTGCTTCAAACTAACAACGATTACATAATATCCAACAAAAAGAGGGTCGTACTACGACAACGCAGAATACATGGCTCGATCTAGATATCAGCCGCGAATCAAGTTGTGCATATTTGCTGTTGGCATGAACCACATCGCCGCATGTCGGGTTTGCAAAAGCCATCCATCGCATGGAAGCTTGATGCCTGTCACACACTAAAGATTATCTGGCAACAAGCTCTGTCGACAAATCTCTGGATATAGTGATTCATGAAACCCATGGTATGATGTGTAAACACAGCCCCCCCTCGCGAATGGAAGTTGCATAGCACAGTAATCATCGCCCGGTGATATGATCGATTATTGGTTGGATGATCCGATAATTGAGCCCGAGGAACAAGGAGTGGTTGCGAGGCTGTAAACCCGCCTCGGTTGAATACGCTGGCCCAACGGAGCTGGGATATTTCTCGAACACGAGGCAGCCATAGCCATCAATGTCACGGCGCCCCGCATTGTAACGCATGTGGTTTGATGTAATGGTTTGGTCAATTTGGTACGCATGCGAATGAGCATCAAATGACCGCCGTCAAATTTAACGGCGATAAACCAGCACCCATCGGCTGGTATGATTCCAGGTCTTGGAATCATGAAGGCCACGCATTTAGCGTCTCTTTGCAACAATTCAAATTGGAGACCAAAAGGACAAAAATAAACAATCATGTTCAGAGTATGTGTGGAATTAAGATTATTATAACAGTGACACATATCATAGACAGAGAATTGCAATGCCGAGGTCATAATCATACCCCAAGTTAAAAAATAAGCAAATGGCTTTCATATTCTAGCAACATGTCATGGTTCAAACATCATGTAACAATGAGAGGAAAACATCTATGACAGCGCCTACTCATATTCTACCATAGCACTTACTACTACTATTCTCATATCAACTCTAAGCAATAACATGCGTTGTTATAAAATCTTGTAAACAAGAGTAACATATAGCAATCATGATGTTATGCTCATAATATGTATTCTAACAATCATTAGATGCCAATTTTTCTCATATCAACTCTAACAATAACATGTGTGGTCATAAAAATCTAGGAAATGAGAGGAACATATAGCAATGATGAGGTTATAGACATGCTATGCATTCTAAATTTGTAACAAATGAACAGCGATCGTATTCATAAGGTAAAGATGAGATGAGATAGAACAATTACGACGATAGATTCCACGGTATAGGCAGCCAATCATGCGTTGATCACGTAAGCGATGCCATCGTGCACTATAGCATCGAGACAAAAATGTTGCCTCAACAAGATTGATGATGAGCCATAACCATGTATGGCGGCTAATCGGATTCGAATAGACTAATCTCGTGTTGAACAAGGCAATGAGCTTGTAATCCATGTAGTCTTACGATGGTGTGGGCACTTCGCAGATTACAACTTTCTCGCAAAGCGGAGGTCGAGCCAAAAGCTTGACGTCTCGTGCGTAGTAGGTAGGAGTGTCTGGCGGGCGCGAGGCTCGATGGTGACGGTATCCAACGATGGAAGGGTGATCTCTGCTGGGTGTAGATATCCACGAGGCGCCACCGGACTACCGGTGTGGTGGATGAGGACGATCGATTGGCCTTCATGCCCGCCCGGTGAGTGGCCGCGCATGAAGGGCAGGTGGACGGGTAGTGGTAGCATGTCGAGGGCACCACGGCAACATCCGTAGGGATCATCAAGTCGGTGTCTGGGCCACCTGCGAGGATCGGGCATCGACAAGCGGTGTCTTGAAAAGAGCGGCGGTTCGCGAGCAGTAGACGGTACAAAGACATCGAGCATGCGGCCCAGACGAGCGGTCTTGAGTAGGTCCATACGACTACAGATCTGCTCCAAGAGAACATCGGGGAGGAATCCCAATCGCGGCTCTGCGTGTCGATCGGTTCTGCCATTGGGGTTTTCGGTGCCTGCGAGCCAATGAGGAAGTGGATTGGTGAGGCGGCGAAGAAGCTTCTCCTCGTGTGGCCGGCAAAGGAGCGGGGGGATATGGTACGCGCGAGCTACCAAGGAAGATGGCGCGGGCGAGCGAGCAGTGAGCGGGGGTAAATGGTGTGCGGCCGACGATGGGGAAGAGAGGAGGAAGAAGAAGAGAGGAGGAAGAAGAGTGGAAGACGGGGAAGAAAGTGCATTAAATCTCAATTCTACTAGTACTACTACCAGGATATAGGCACCGTCCTTGAGTGTAAATAGTTACACCGATGACATGTGGGTCTACCACAAGAGGGCCCATATGTCGCTTAATGGAGGACAGAGGTGCGTAAGCGTATTTCTTGAGCGTGCTCTCTTGGCAAACATGATGGCGATCTTTGGGTAAGGCTGATTTAGTAACACCAACATGCTGGTTCAGCTTAGTAATTACGCGTTCCATCTGCTGCTGCATGTATTGTCACTTCACTGCGAAGACAAGTTGAATAGTTCTCTCTGACCGAGATGGGGAATAATGGATCGCGAGGACTTCCTTTCTATAGTATCCCTATGCCTCTACGCTCACTTCACTCATTTTGTTCGTACCTAGTCACTTGTTGAAATCTGTAGAAAGAAAAATACTCCGTATTTGGGAACAGGAGGAGGCTTTTACTCGTACTATTTGGGAGCAGGAGGAGTATCACCAAATGGAGGGAACAGAGGAATCTTGAAATATGAACATGTCAATGGGAGGAGTAAGCCCCATGCATGCATGCATGCATGCAACATGCAACACTCACACGTACTCCACATGGGCATACGCATAACACTCACGCACCCATGCGGCACACATCACACGACGCAACACACACGCTCACGCTCAAGTGCTCAACCTACTCCCTACGTCCGTGAAAAGGCTGTACATTTAGAGATTTACACATTGACTGGGTATAATTAACGCCCAAAAGTAGCAGACTTATGTGTGCATGCGACCATTGAGATAAGAAGATTAAATGAAGGCCGTTGCATGCAGTAATTAAGGATAGACATGTAGCCTATACCTACAAAGACAAGTTGGTGCATTAGTCGGTCAATATCGATTTAGATTAAAGGCTAAATGCATTGGAAGTGTAGATGTACATCATATACTACTACACTCTTTGTTTTATAGCCGATGTACACTCTTTGTTGGAAGACCGAGGAGGACACGTGCATGCACTCACATACACAGCCTGTAGGCGGTTCGGGCGCAAGGGTTGGACTCGTGTCACGCCTGCGTAAAGTATTGTTTAACTGATTTCTTTGCTCGCTTGGCCAGCGGGTGGGACCCGAAACCAGGTGACAATTTAACTACCAACAAAGTACCACGTCGACTATGTGGCCGGTCAAGAGGGTGCAATATGGTGCTTGCTCTACGATGAGCTAGTGATGATCGTATAATCGACATAAAACAATATATAGTGACCGTAAGAGCGTATTGTTACATACGTTGACCGCCCAAGGTATTTTTCTCGCTTCAAATTAATCCATATTAATAGGAAAGGACGCAAAGATGCACTACTACTAGTACTAGTACTTGCTTTGATGTGTCCGTCAACTCGCCAACGAGGAGAAGCTTACTTACTACGCCTCTCCCTGTACGCCAGCTGATGGTTCGCAGGACAAGGAGAGGGTTTTGACTAAAGCGCCGCCTCTCTCCTCTCCCTCTCCCTCTCCCTCGCCCTCGCCCTTGCCCTCATGGTGGACGTGCAGCAGTTCAATCGGTGTCAGTTGCTGTAAGCATATTGTAATGTAGTATCATCATTGTTGGACCTTCCAAGAGGCGAAGAGCCAAGTGCAAGGTTCACCTGTATTTAACTGTTGAACCTCCCAAGAGGCAAAGAGCCAAAGCGCAAGGTTTTATAGGAGTTGTTGTCATAGTAGGAGTGTACTACAACTATAGCAAGCGATACTCTTGTATGATGCCGCCACGTCCACGTGATATCCAAAAGCAGGCCACCTTTTTTTTCTCAAAAAGCGTGTTGGAGCCCGTGCAACAACCACACAAGTTGCACGTACACATAACACATTTACTAGTAATAAATTCTAAAGGACAAATGCCAGTATGCCACACAAGTTCATCTCCAATTCATGTGATAAATTTGTGCACGACTAGTCTACATATATTCACGGGCCTACTGCTCACAATTACCGTAGTCCACTTACACGTTATAGATGGGCTACATGTCCTCCTCGTGTTCCAGTCCAGGTGTTCTTCATGGATGCCATGATCCATAGCGGTGGGCAACGGGAATCATTGTCGCAGACTTTCTAGTCCGGTTCCACACGATGGAGACCCATCCAAGCTGAAGCGGCATAAATCGGGGATAGCGTGTCCCAAAGATGTCGTTCATCCGGCGATGCGCCGCGAAGACACAACCATGCTTCATGAACGGTAGGCCTTCCGTGTCGTGCACGGAAGGTGGCATCCGCTTCACAATGGGGTAGTTGTCCCCGATGAAAAGAGAGTACTCTCCAAGAGTGTTCCTCGACACCCACGTAGCATCACAGGGGTCGAACTCGGCACCGTTCATCTGGTACACGCGGCATCCCAGATCTGGACACATGGTGACGTACATAGTCAAGGTCCATGCATAATAATGTTGTGCTCAAATATGGCGGTCAAGAATGTCTTTGTGCAAAGTAAATAGTACTACTCGGTATAGAGGAAGTAAAATAACCGCTTATTATATATAGCCAGCCTTAGCTACATGGATGAGATAGTAAGACATGGAAAAACAAAAATGGTGGTGGCAGCTAGTGGATTCCAAGTCTTCAAGGGCCTAGCTAGCTATACGCCGTCCTCCAAGGTAAAAAGTACTCCTACTAGTAATACTAAGTATACTACTAGTAAAACAATTAAAGAGAAAGGCGAGAGGGTTAAAAATGGAATACACGGGTAGATGGCGTGGTCCGATCGTGGTAGATTGTGTGACCATGTTGCAGATCAGTGGTACCATGGGTAACGACTGCTAAGGTAGTTGATCCCAATATGCCAAAGTCAGCTACAAGGTTCCAGGTTAGACCGGAACGCGGATGCAAATGCACATCCAGGATCGGCGATCTTATTTTGATCGGGGGATGACCGGTCCTCGCAAAATAATGGAGTACCGTTAGGGATGAAATGATGGTTTATGCATTCCGTTTGTAATCTCCCCGCATCGTAGGATGGAAACCAGATGAAACAAGTCCTCGCTTGTCACCGTGAAGATGCGGCCTAGATGGCGCCTGGCGTCTTCGAACGTGTAGGGTACAAATCTGCGCCGCCAACATCGCGCCACCTCTGCCATATCACCTCTTGCATTGATGGCAATCCTTATGTCGAACACCGCGATGAGATAGTAATCGTCGTAGCCAGCGTGCCGCTTTGTCGGCGGGTCCGCAATTGCTATCTTCTTCAATCTCATGTAGGCATCATCATACGTATTCAAGCCCGGCCGGTCAGGAAGGCTGATCCCAATGGTGGAGAAGGGTCTACGAGGAACGGCCGCGCTGTCGTGGATGTTGTGCAAAATGATGGTGGTATCCGGCCGAGGTATGCAAGCCAATCTTCGTTGGCACCGACCCGAACCTATATATAAGACGGTGGGCAGCGGAGAAATTACGGGATGGAAATGGAATAACTAAGTACTACATGATCAAACTCCATTCTTGACACGCTCATCGGACAAAATCCGACTACCTCTCAACGTCGGCAACTCTAAGCGGAGTCAACGTGCAACCATGGCGGGAGCGGTGGACTGTTCAAAGGATTGTCCCATAGAAGAACCTTCTCCTCGAGGACGCATGGAAGACCAACAAGCATGGCCTTTTTCCCAAGCCTCGCTTAAGCAGCGTCTTGAAAAAGTTGGTGCAGGAAGCACCGAGTCTTCTTGGCGGTGAGGACGTCGAATGACGTGCGATTTCTCCCAGAGGATCGTTGTCCAAGATCTCCCAGCCCGGCGAGGAGGAGAACCGCTGGCGAATCCATGGGAGCAAAGCGATGACGAACTGCCTTCTCTTCGGGAGGGGAATCAAGTAGGAGGAGATAAGAGCGTAGTAACCGCAGGGCCTCGTCCCTTCCAACTGTAGATCGTTCCTTAGCGAAGGGGTGAGGCTATTATTTACTACTAAGTACTAGCATTATGGAACGTTATGGGATTGCATTATACTGTAAATAATAGCACTAGTAAGAAATTTCTGGCACTAGGTAGTAGTTTTTGGCGTGGATTAAGAAATTTTGGGTATGTTTTTTGCCATTTTTGTACACGCCAACTAGTGTCAAAAACGTCTTACATTATGTGATCGGAGGAGTATGTACTGCATTATAGCAAAGTATTAGTACTACTTTTCTCAACTAGTAGTGCGATGTCTTGTACTTCTAGTCTAGTCTAGTATAGTGCACCAGCTTTTGAACTCTTGAATCTCGGGGCCAAGGAGCTACAGTTGGAAGTGGAGGGTACTCGTTCTCTAGAACCATCATTTGTACTATCAATGCAGGGAAGTACACCTGCGTGGTGGCCTAGTGGGTACTCTCGGTGCTCTATTCAGCCGCTCCTCTCACGTAGCTGGCCTACTTCACCGCTCCTCTCACGCATTCACACTAGCAGCCTGTTTATCGTGATGATGGTTATCGCGCAAGTAACATTTGAGTTATTTGATACTGTGAGACTATGCTTTTCGCTTCCATTTGTGGAGGTGTAATGGATCTCGTCGAACTTTGTTAGTAGTTCCTTCTTTATGAATGAGATGAAGCAAAGCTTTTGCCTCCGTTTCAAAAAAACACGTCAAGAGGAATTTCTTTTATAGTAGAGCCGATAATGGAGTGAAGTCCATGCGTGCAACGCCACAAGCTACAGAGTAGTAGTAGAGCACTTGACATACGAGCCATATTGCACGATTCCCAATGCCCGCCAACTTTTCCGGCTCCTCGGGCTTAACTGGGAGGTGCTAGTTTAAATATGCTACTAGCTGATGAGGAAGCTGCAAGCGAGGTGTGGCTAGGGTGAGCACGCAAGCCACGGGATGCTGGGAAGGAAAACCTGTTCACGTGGCTAGGCTGTCCAGTGCACCCAGATTGTAAAATATTGGCTCGCAGCGAAGTGTAGTAGTAATATTTTTTTTAAAAGGCCGCCGTGCGTTCGGCCGGGATCGAACCCACAAAACGATGTATACACTCCCGCGACCACTAGTAGTACTCGTTGGAGTACAACGCAACCTAGAATCGCCTTTTTCGCTAGTAGTACGTACATTGTTCCTTACAAGAAACCCCTAATAATGCAAGAAACCACTAAAATGCCAAGAAACTATTACCACTTGCATATGTGGCAGACTTAAGATAAGACTACCTTATCAACCATTGTACATGCTCCTACCAACAAAAATCCTCGAGTGACCTCCTACCTCCGGCCAGTCCACCTAGTCATCCTCGGCCATGGACGCAGCTACTCACGGCCGCGTATATGGGTCAAAACCGCCGGGCGATGCGGAGCCCATGTTGCGGCAGCCCGATGCCATTCGTCCCGTCATTGCGGCCGCTTAGCTAGCCAAGATAGCTCCGTCCAGCTGCTTGTGTGCAAGGTTTGCTAGCTAGATTCGCCCAACAAGGCCTTAGGCTTGCTTCGTCTTGGCGCTAAGGCCAAATGACCATCGCTCGGCGAAAGGCGGGCGGCTTGCTCAGCTTCGTGGGTCACGCCGGGCCAACTCGCAACCTGCAAGGAGGCAGTCTGGCGTCCGGCCGTCCGTGAGCGGCGGCCAACTCGCTCATCACTGCACCACCGACGAACACGCATCAGTACTGTTTGAAGTAATGTTCAGGAAAAATAATGATTTGAGGGGGAATAACAGGATAGAAGCTCAGATGCGGGTGATACGTCTCCAACGTATCTATAATTTTTTATTGCTCCATGCTATATTATCTATTATTTTGGACTATATTGGGCTTTATTTTCCATTTTTATATTACTTTTGGGACTAACCTATTAACCGGAGGCCCAACCCAGAATTGCTGTTTTTTTTTGCCTATTTCAGTGTTTTGAAGAAACGGAATATCAAACGGAGTCCAAACGGAATGAAACCTACAGTGCGTGATTTTCTCTATCCTGATAAGACCCAGAGACTTGGACCTCCGTCAAGAAAGCTCGAGGCCACGAGGTGGAGGCGCGCCCCATGTCATGGGCCCCTCGAGGCTCCACCGACGTACTTCTTCCTCCTATATATACCTCACGCACTTCGCCGACGATCGACATGAGCCAAAAACCTAATTCCACCGCAACTTTCAGATCCACGAGATCCCATCTTGGGCCCTTGTTCCGAGCTCACGCGGAAGGGGATTCCACCACGGAGGGCTTCTACATCAACATCATAGCCTCTCCGATGAAGTGTGAGTAGTTTACCTCAGACCTTCGGGTCCATAGTTAGTAGCTAGATGGCTTATTCTCTCTTTTTGGATCTCAATACAATGTTCTCCCCCTCTCTCGTGGAGATCTATTCGATGTAGTCTTCTTTTTGCGGTGTGTTTGTTGAGACCGATGAATTGTGGGTTTATGATCAAGATTATCTATGAGCAATATTTGAATCTTTCCTGAATTCTTTTATTTATGATTGAGTTATCTTTGCAAGTCTCTTCGAATTATCCGTTTGGTTTGGCCAACTAGATTGGTAGTTCTTGCAATGGGAGAAGTGCTTAGCTTTGGGTTCAATCTATGTGTCCTTTCCCAAAGGTGTGAGGGGCAGCAAGGCACGTATTGTATTGTTGCCATCAAGGATAACAAGATGGGGTATTTGTCATATTGCATGAATTTATTCCTCTACATCTGTCATCTTGCTTAAGGCGTTACTCTGTTTTCATTAACTTAATACTCTAGATGCATGCTGGATAGCGGTCGATGAGTGGAGTAATAGTAGTAGATGCAGGCAGGAGTCGGTCTACTTGTCTCGGACGTGATGCCTATATATACATGATCATACCTAGATACTCTCATAACTATGCTCAATTACACAATTGCTCAACAAGAATTGCTCACCCACCGTGAAATACCTATGCTCTTGAGAGAAGCCACTAGTGAAATCTATGGCCCCTGCTCTATTTCCATCATATTAATCTTCCTACGCTTTATTATTGCTTTGCTCTTTACTTTGCCTTTTTATTTTACTTTGCATCTTTATACCAAAAATACCAAAAATATTATCTATCATCTCTATCAGATCTCACTCTCGTAAGTGACCGTGAAGGGATTGACAACCCCTATTCACGTTGGTTGCGAGGAGCTATTTGTTTTGTGTAGGTACAAGGGACTTGCGCGTGGCCTCCTACTGGATTGATACCTTGGTTCTCAAAACCGAGGGAAATACTTACGCTTACTCTGTGCATCATCCTCTCCTCTTGGGGAAAACCAACACAAGCTCAAGACGTAGCAAGAAGGATTTACGGCACCGTTGCACGGAGTCTACGCAAAATTCAACATACCAAGTACCCATCACAATCCTTATCTCTCGCATTACATTATTTGCCAGTTGCCTCTCGCTTTCCTCTCCCCACTTCACCCTTTGCCGCTTTTATTCACTACTGTCCTTCCCAATCTCCTCCTCTCTTTCGCTTGCCTTTTCCTCGCTTGCTTGTCGTTATGCCTGAAATTGGGGAAACTATTGCCGATATGGACAATAATAATAACATGGAAAATTCTGATGTTCGGTCAAGAACCCCCTACCTTGCATACAAAAGATTTGAATTGGTAGTGGTAATATTATTGGAAAAGGAGTTATTCAAGATTTCTTTACTTGTGCGGTGCTTATGCGTTCTATGGGCAGTTCTATTCCCCATAGAACTAGTAGTCTTATGGGACGCTTATTGCCATGCTTATCGTTGAACTTGAAAGGCAATTTATGCATATGCATCCTTCCATACAAAGGATTTTCCTAGAATTTTCTAATATCGAGCATTCCTCTGTTAAGCGTGCCGCTACAATCTTTTTGGCTCATGAATTCAGATTTATAATAAAAGAGGCCAAAGCAATATTTCACATTATAGGGTGGATGATGGCCGTCCTCCCATAGAATCTATCCTCTTTGATTAAGAAGAAATAATGCGTTTTCAATCTATTGACTATGTTGCTTTCAATGAAAATCTTAGAAAAAAGGTGCCTACCAATATTTTGATTGATAGAATCTCTGAACTTAACAATGATTTGGCTATTCGAAATAATGAGCTAGGATACTCCCTTGAGTATAGGCTCACAAGTTTCGCCAAAAGAATGCTTATAATGATGAATTGGTTTGTGCAATACGTGAGGGCGAAGAGGAACCTATACCTCCTAAAATTGATCTTGGGGATTTTTGCCCTATTAAATTTAGCCCTTTTGATTACTTTTGCTTGCCTCAAAGAAAACTTGCTGCCGAACGTAGGGAGTATGAAATGAGTTTCACTGGTCTATCTTATTATTGCGGCACAACCTAGATCTATCCTTGCTTTTATGCCTAGCTAGGGGCGTTAAACGATAGCGCTTGTTGGGAGGCAACCCAATTTTATTTTTAGTTTTTTTTTTGTTTCTGTTTCGGAATAAATAATCCATCTACCTTCTGTTTAGATGTGGTTTTATGTTTTAATTAGTGTTTGTGCCAAGTTAAACCTATAGGATCTTCTTGGATAATAGTTATTTGATCTTGCTGTAATTTCCAGAAACTTTCTGTTCACTAAAACAATTGTTAAAAATCACCAGAACGTGATAAAATAGTGATTCCAATTGCTGATGATCAATAAACAAATTTCCTAGGTATTCCTATTTTGGCTGAATTTTTGGAGTTCCAGAAGTCTGCGTTAGTTACAGAATACTACAGACTGTTCTGTTTTTGACAGATTCTGTTTTTCGTGTGTTGTTTGCTTATTCTGATGAATCTATGGCTAGTAAAATAGTTTATGATCCATAGAGAAGTTGGAATAAATTAGGTTTAACACCAATATAAATAAATAATGAGTTCATTACAGTACCTTGAAGTGGTCTTTTGTTTTCTTTTCGCTAACGGAGCTTCTAGATTTCTGTTGAGTTTTGTGTTGTGAAGTTTTCAAGTTTTGGGTGAATTTTTTTGATGGATTATGGAACAAGGAGTGGCAAGAGCCTAAGATTGGGGATGCCCATGGAACCCCCAAGATAATCCAAGGACACCAAAATGTCGAATCTTGGGGATGCCCCGGAAGGCATCCCCTCTTTCGTCCACTTCCATCGGTAACTTTACTTGGAGCTATATTTTTATTCACCACATGATATGTGTTTTGCTTGGAGCGTCTTGTATTATTTGTGTCTTTGCTTGTTAGTTTACCACAATCATCCTTGCTGTACACACCTTTTGAGAGAGCCATACATGAATTGGAATTTGTTAGAATACTCTATGTGCTTCACTTATATCTTTTGAGCTTGATAGTTTTGCTCTATGTGCTTCACTTATATCTTTTGAGCTTGATAGTTTTGCTCTAGTACTTCACTTATATCTTTTAGAGCACGGTGGTGGATTTGTTTTAAAGAAACTATTGATCTCTCATGCTTCACTTAGATTATTTTGAGAGTCTTAAATAGCATGGATTTCTTAAAAATAATATGCTTGGTATTCAAGATTTGTAAAACTTTCTTTTGAGTGCGTTGAATACTAGGAGAAGTTTGATGCTTGATAATTGTTTTGAGACATGGAGGTAGTAATATTAGAGTCATGCTAGTTGAGTAGTTGTGAATTTGAGGAATACTTGTGTTAAAGTTTGTGATTCCCGTAGCATGCATGTATGGTGAACCGTTATGTGATGAAGTCGGAGCATGATTTATTTATTGATTGTCTTCCTTATGAGTAGCGGTCGGGGACGAGCGATGGTCTTTTCCTACCAATCTATCCCCTAGGAGCATGCTGCCGTAATACTTTGCTTTGATAACTTGTAGATTTTTGCAATAAGTATATGAGTTCTTTATGACTAATGTTGAGTCCATGGATTATAATGCACTTTTCTCACCCTTCCACCATTGCTAGCCTTTCTAATATCATGCACTTTTCACGCAGATCATACACCCACCATAAAACCTTCCTCAAAACAGCCACCATACCTACCTATCATGGCATTTCCATAGCCATCCCGAGATATATTGCCATGAAACTTTCCACCGTTCCGTTTATTATGACACGTTCCATCATTGTCATATTGCTTAGCATGATCATGTAGTTGACATAGTATTTGTGGCAAAGCCACCATTCATAATTCTTTCATACATGTCACTTATGAATCATTGCATATCCCCAGACGTCATGGAGGCATACACATAGAGTCATATTTTGTTCTAAGTACCGAGTTGTAATTGTTGAGTTGTAAGCAAAATAAAAGTGTGATGATCATCATTTTTAGAGCATTGTCCCAAGTGAGGAAAGGATGATGGAGACTATGATTCCCCCATAAGTCGGGATCAGACTCCGGACGAAAAAAAAAGAAAAAGAAAAGAGGCCATAAAAAAAGAGAAAAGGCCCAACAACAAAAAAAGAAATGAGAGAAAAAGAGAGAAGGGACAATGTTACTATCCTTTTACCACACTTGTGCTTGAAAGTAGCACCATGATCTTCATAATAGAGAGTCTCTCGTTTCGTCACTTTCATATACTAGTGGGAATTTTTCATTATAGAACTTGGCTTGTATATTCCAATGATGGGCTTCCTCAAATTGCCCTAGGTCTTCATGAGCAAGCGAGTTGGATGCACACCCACTTAGTTTCATTTGTTGAGCTTTCATATACTTATAGATCTAGTGCATCCGTTGCATGGCAATCCCTACTCACTCACATTGGTATCTATTGATGGGCATCTCCATAGCCCGTTGATACGCCTAGTTGATGTGAGACTATCTTCTCCCTTTTGTCTTCTCCACAACCACCATTTTATTCCAGATATAGTGCTATATCCATGGCTCACGCTCATGTATTGCGTGAAAATTGAAGAAGTTTTGAAAATGCCAAAAGTATGAAACAATTGCTTGGCTTGTCATCGGGGTTGTGCATGACTTAAATATTTTGTGTGGTGAAGATAGAGCATAGCCAGACTATATGATTTTGTAGGGATAACTTTCTTTGGCCATGTTATTTTGAGAAGACATAATTGCTTTGTTAGTATGCTTGAAGTATTATTATTTTTATATCAATATGAACTTTTGTCTTGAATCTTTCGAATCTGAATATTCATACCACAATTAAGAAGAGTTACATTGAAATTATGCCAAGTAGCACTCCGCATCAAAAATTCTCTTTTATCATTTACCTACTCAAGGACGAAAGGTGAATTAAGCTTGGGGATGCCTGATACGTCTCCAACGTATCTATAATTTTTGATTGCTCCAAGCTATGTTATCTATTGTTTTGGACTATATTGGGCTTTATTTTCCACTTTTATATTACTTTTGGGACTAACCTATTAACCGGAGGCCCAAATGTAATTGTTTTTTGCCTATTTCAGTGTTTCGAAGAAACGGAATATCAAACGGAGTCCAAACGGAATGAAACCTTCGGGAACGTGATTTTCTCATCGAATAAGACCCAGGAGACTTGGACCCTCCATCAAGAAAGCTCCGAGGCGGCCACGAGGGTGGAGGGCGCCCCCTAGGGCGTGCCCTCCTACCTCGTGGGCCCCTCGAGGCTCCACCGACGTACTTCTTCCTCCTATATATACCAACATACCCCCATCAGATCAGATACGGAGCCAAAAACCTAATTCCACCGCCGCAACTTTCTCAGATCCACGAGATCCCATCTTGGGGCTCGCTCCGAGCTCCATGAAGGGGATTCCACAATGGAGGGCTACTACATCAACATCATAGCCTCTCCGATGAAGTGTGAGTAGTTTACCTCAGACCTTCGGGTCCATAGTTAGTATCTAGATGGATTCTTCTCTCTTTTTGGATCTCAATACAATGTTCTCCCTCTCTCGTGGAGATCTATTCGATGTAATCTTCTTTTTGCGGTGTGTTTGTTGAGATCGATGAATTGTGGGTTTATGATCAAGATTATCTATGAGAAATATTTGAATCTTTCCTGAATTATTTTATGTATGATTGAGTTATCTTTGCAAGTCTCTTCGAATTATCCGTTTGGTTTGGCCAACTAGATTGGTAGTTCTTGCAATGGGAGAAGTGCTTAGCTTTGGGTTCAATCTTGCGGTCTCCTTTCCCGAAAGGATGAGGGGCGAAGGCACGATTGTATTGTTGCCATCAAGGATAACAAGATGGGGTATTTGTCATATTGCATGAATTTATTCCTCTACATCCGCTCATCTTGCTTAAGGCGTTACTCTGTTTTCATTAACTTAATACTCTAGATGCATGCTTTGGATAGCGGTCGATGAGTGGAGTAATAGTAGTAGATGCAAAGGAGTCGGTCTACTTGTCTCGGACGTGATGCCTATATACATGATCATACCTAGATACTCTCATAACTATGCTCAATTACATCAATTGCTCAACATTAATTGCTCACCCACCGTGAAAATACCTATGCTCTTGAGAGAAGCCACTAGTGAAATCTATGGCCCACGGGTCTATTTTCATCATATTAATCTTCCTATGCTTTATTATTGCTTCGCTCTTTACTTTGCCTTTTTATTTTACTTTGCATCTTTATACCAAAAATACCAAAAATATTATCTATCATCTCTATCGATCTCACTCTCGTAAGTGACCATGAAGGGATTGACAACCCCTATTCGTTGGTTGCGATGAGCTATTTGTTTTGTGTAGGCACGAGGGACATGCCGTGGCCTCCTCTTGGATTGATACCTTGGTTCTCAAAAACTGAGGGAAATACTTACGCTACTCTGCTGCATCATCCTCTCCTCTTCGGGAAAAACCAACGCAAGCTCAAGACGTAGCAGTGGGTCCCTTGTGTCAACGGTCAAACAAAATGTGTTGGTTTAAGTTGCCTCATCAGCATGGATGTGTGGGCCAACCCAGTCATAAATGGGTTTAAACGAACCTAATCGGTAGGAGTACTAGGTAGTAGTTTTTGGCGTGGATTAAGAAATTTTGGGTATGTTTTTGCTATTTTTTGTACAATAGATTCTTCCTAGGGCTGGTTGAAAGTGGTAGTTTTTTGTTAAATACTCTACATATTGTAAGTAGGAGTGAAAGTTAAGCTTTGGAAGCCAATAAGCAAGGCTAGTTACATAGTGCATATGTGTACATGATTGAAAGTAAATATCAACCATGAGTGACTAATATCTTGATGGAAAACTCGAAACTATGGAATACTAGGGAAAACAATACATGGTTGGAAATACTAGCAATGTTCATGTCCGTTGCAACGAATCATAATTAGAATAATACTTATTCACAAACTTGGTACAAAACACCGTAATTTCGATATACATATGTCACTAGAGATATATTATGTTTCAATTAGAATATATTCCTTGGGCTGTTTTGGTGAGGTCAGGGAGGGATGTGGTTGGTTTTAAGATACTAATTATGGGTTTTTCTGCAAATTGGTAGACAAGTGGGATGTTGGTGAGAAAAGGCAACAACTTAACTCACAATCGTTAGATGTAGATCTAATGGTCAGAAACGACGGATGGCAGACACACCAGCATCACCAACTTAGTCTTGTGTAGGAGTACTAGCAAGATCCGTGCATTGCCTGGAACATGAAGATGCATTTTTTTTATAAAACACTTGTTGTGATTGACCCTTGCGGGATTAATCCCATGTGTAAAAACTAATGATATCTCGAGAAATATGAGATAAGGTGAACATGAGTGGGGTGTGGTGGTGGTTGGTGGTCAGACTGAGCGGAGGCATGGGGATTGACGATGTCGGCGGCCACTGTGCCGCTTTTGTTCAGAGGCTTCCTTTCTTAATTGCTCAACAATGAGGTTTGTTGGAGATAAGGATGAACGAGGGAAGGCCTTTGTCTCGCAAATGTGGAGAGGGTGCTGGTATCTTTTAGTTTAATTTCCATCCGCCGATATAGATCGGACGGTCTATATTGCAAGATGGCACACGTACCATCATCACCACCTCGGTTTTTTATAAGAGAAGAAATATAAGTATGAAGATACAAATGTATTATCGATACTTGCTTCCGTAAACTAGCATCTACATTCTATTCAACGCCTCGGCATGTGGGTCCTTAGCACAATGACTTCTCGACTGTGTAAAACAAAGGTTTTCCGTCACGACAAGGAGGGGTGACGGCGGCGCTTTTTGTCTTTCTCTAGTCCTAGTAGTCATACTAGGTGGTCTAAGCACGTGTAGATTTATTCTTTTTCACGCCTCGTGTTCGCGGTACTGCCACGCATCATGATGAATAGACGGTAAGTTATTCACGGGAAACCCTTGTTGAGCGTGGTTTGCGAGAGAGAGACAGCAGTGTGCGTGTGTGATATGTTAGAGACTGAGGCAATGATAACAGATTCTTTGTGTCTATGTGTGTGGAGGATAGAGAGAGACATCTACATGGGGCTTTGTGTTGTGTAACGTCGAGACACATATACATAATTAGAGAGTGAGTGTGTGAGATACACATGCGGACATGGGGAGAGATGAGGATCCAGATAAATGGGTGTTTGTGCGTGTCTGTGTGTGTTTGTATACAGGGAAGGAGCTAGGGCGGGTCCGCATGTGGAAGAGATAGAAAGAGGAGAGTGGTGCACAAGGAGACAAAGTGTGCTTGTTTGCAGTGGGGGTGGTGTGTGAGGTGAGTGCGCGAGAACCACATAACTAGGGAGATAGACGCTTGGGGCGGCGCTTGTGTGTATGGGAAATATACACTCTACATAGTGCGTGTGCTTGGGTAAGAGAGATAGCGGAGACCTAGAGAGTGAGGGAAGAGATGTGTGCATGCCCGAGAGACAAAGTGAAAGAGACCTATGTTGGGGTCCTGACTTTACAAGAGAGAGGGTGTTAATGTGCCTCGTGTGTTGGTGTTTGGGGAGAGAACGACTTCTCTATGTGTGTGTGTGTGTGGTGGTGGGGGGTTGACTTATAAACAAAGTGAGGTGTCTATATTTGAGGGACTTTAGCATAATTGAGATATTGTGCACTCATGGTTGATCAATTTAATTCACAGCTTGTACTATGAGATAACGATACTTTTGAACATGCGTGATATACCTTTTGATACTGTAATTACAAACCTAAGATTGGAATTTTGGAATTCGACTCCATCATTAGCTTTTGTAATTCATTTAAACGAAGGTACATTTTTTAAGCTGGGATTTTGTGATTTCAAATTTATATATCAAACCTAGAGATATACACATACGAGCATGTTCAAATTTTATAATCATTCACTTTATTCATACACATACACATTTTTGCTTTTGTCATCATATTTAGGATAAACACATTTGGAATTTCATTTGAATTGGACCGTATGATGGTATTTGCTTGTAATAGCTCAATGATCCATATTTGAATTGAATGGAAAATCTAAGTTATGAAGTTGGAGACATTGATTTTCAAAACTTGCACATTTTTTTATGCGTGCAAAACAAACAAATTATCGGCCATGATATCATAGTCGGTCAGACGAGAGCAGAATACTTATAATTTTAGGCGCCAAAAGCTTTCAAACTTCCCGCTCACATCGAAATATCACGCTACCAAAGTTTAGCCCTGCGATATTCCTGTTTTACCCCTCGCCACATGAACGGAAAAGGGCTGCTTTGGTAACTCCATTGTTTTCCCCTCTTTCCCTAACATTCTTCCCCGTGAGCCCTCCCCTTCCCTCCTCGACTTCTAACCACTAAGAAGTCAGCCGACCTAGTCCTCCGCCGCAGCGGTGGACCTCACACCACGGGATCTACCTTCCGCACCTTGGAACCCCCAACCGCCAACTCACCACTTCACCGGAGCCGCTTCAAGCGATCGGGCTTGTCCACCGCTTCCAAATCTCCTTGACCGCCATCATGGTCCACCGCACCGGATTCGCTTAACCGGGCGCCCTCGCCACCACAGCGTAGGCCCTTCATCGACTCCCTCGTCCGCCTTCTTTGTCGCCTTCATACAAGCCCTTGTCCGCTGCAATCGATCCGCCTCACCGAAGCATCAGATAACGCGTCAGCCGAAGCCTTCGTGGCACTGCACCGACCCGCTCCATGGACGCCATATTCAACTCCACTGCCCTGCTTTATCGACGCCGCAGCCTCATCGGGTTATTTCGATTTGTACTCCTTCGGTTTTTCTCTTATGGTGCAACTGTTCACTTACCATAGATGAGCTTTCTTGTATGTCGACAGCGCCGCAAATCAGAAAGCACCGTGAGCCGCTTTCAAATGACGGGCGATACCGCCCAAACTCAACCGCAACACGAGCACCATCGATGATCCTTAGCTATCAAGTATGACAACGATACCCATACGCCGAGAATCAGTACTATTATCCAACGCGCCTCACGCTCACTTTCCTAGCATAAGCACCGCACCTTTGAATTTCTTCACGGCATCATTCGGGTTTTCATGAGACGCATTATTCTGCTTGCACCAGAGGGCCATACTTCCGGCAAAGGAACATGTTACATGTGCTAAATTACATACCAAAGGCACATATAGTTAATATGCTTTAGTTTTGTTCTCGATGCCACCGTTGGTTTCATGATCGCTTAATGTTCTCTATGCTTAATTACACATCAAGAAACTAGCATGTGGTTCCGCTGCTTTTGTTCATTTTACCCTACATTTTTTGATGCTAGCTATTACATCCTTTGCTCGAAAGCCTCCTGTTCATTACTTGTTTGTGTGTTCTGGATCTTCCCAAGTTGCATGACTAATTTGATGCTTCTATTAATTATGGAGCTGCCAACCCCATCAAGCAAAATATTTGTTCTTTTGGGCTGGCACCTCGAACAAGCATAAAAATAGAGGAAGCCGATATATTGTCGGTATGCACACACCCTTCTTTCATTAGTTTAGATGAACCATTGATGATCAATTCGGACCAAAGGCATGTGATTAAAATTAATTTTACCTAAATAGATGGTGCGTAATAAACTAAAACAACTAGATTTGCAACCACGGGATCTTGTGACGATATCTTCAAAGAACATTGCAACAAAGCAGCTAGGCTTCACAAGAACATATGGTAAGCCAGTGTGTTTTAGTACATGTGAAATGTAATGCGAGTGGGCTGCTTTCTTGGCTTGTGCCCTCAACGTGTAATCCTACCAGACATAAATAGTTCAGGTTGTCTCATGGTCAGACATTGCTTGATTGAAATGCTTGTTTATTGTTTCCCTATACCTGAGTTGGTTAATATGTCAAGAAGTGCTCGCCGTACTATCGTAAAGAAATGCATGCCTATTTCATTTGAGTCCTTAACTTTTCCTCTCAACTTCATCACAAGACTGTCTTCGTAGTTTATATGAGGCCACACCTTTGTTAAGTGTTTTCTCGCATTATTTCAATCTGCTTAGATGCCTTGGCAACTTAAATATAGCGGTTGTACACTCCCTTTCAACTAGGGATGTCAATCGGGTCCCGTTTAATCCCGATTAAAGTCCACTAGTGGTATGATAGTTCAAAAGAGTTTTTGTTTTTTGAGGAAAATGAACTAGGGAGGTAGCAAAACCGACTAGATGGGACCGGGCGGATGTCGCTTATTTGCCACTTACATCCCTAGTTTCATCTTACCATTTTAATTTCTTTTCTACCGATGCTGCTTGAACCATTTAAATATAGTTTGCCATGCTCGGCAATAATTAGTCCTTCGCTTACCATGTAAGCTTCATCGCCGGATCATACGATAACTATCTCTTACTTATGTCCAGCAGAAACCTTTCAGGATGCCGTTCACACTAGGACACAATGTACAACCCCGGAATCTATTTGTAGGCAAAGGCGCCATCCATGTTACCAGATGGTAGCAGTCAGAGGCAACATCGCCGGAGAGCAAATGAGTACGTATATTATAGTGCTTGAGGCTCTACTAGAGGCGTAAAGAGATGGTGTGGCTGCCATGAATGAGGTAATCTTTATCTTGAGGCTGGAAATTACGGAATTAGCGGCACACATTATGCAAGCAACCCAAGAATTGGAGGAAGTAAGAATGTTGCATTTGAAGACGGAGGAGGTCCTGCTTGCTTCGCTATCTGAAGCCCAAGGTAATCCCGGTTCTTCTTTAGATACCAGTTGAAATTGTCATTAGATTATTGTACTTGCATGTTGTATCATGTCTCCGAATGGATTATGTTGCAAGACCCCTATGTTGTACATGTGTTGTAATGATCCGATTTTTTCAAAGCGAGGTAATCCTCGCATTACTTGTATGATTGACATAAGGTGAACTGCTTTTTCGTGTGAGCATATTGTATTGGATGAAATAACTGCTTGAATCAGAGTGTATCCAACCTCTTGAATTCTAAGATCACGGCATTTCTAAATCATAATCATATATAAAGGTGGAATAAATCTTTGTTGTGGTTTTGAAGAAATAAATAACAAGACGATAATTATCTGTGGATATTCGTAATCAAATACAAATTGATTTGAATTTAGTTTGCCAGTGTCCTGTGGCAAACGTGAATGCTAATTCTCCCAAGTTTTGAACGGCGGCTAAACACCCACTATAATTTGTGGGTTGCCAAGCAAGTGTTTATGAGATGGAAATTACCGCTCACCCCTCGACACTTGACATCCTTATCGACCGGGCTGTCGATAGGGGTAGACTAGTAACTTCAATCGACGTGACACGACGGCCTCTGAGCCCATTCGAGACACGGTGGGCGCCAAACGTATGACAAAACACATTTTATTCAAGCTCGTCCAAAGACATGTGTCTCTTCCTCCATTTCCCCATTCATACACGGTGGGCGGCAAAACAAACTCTCCTCGTCTCAAATTGATGTAGGCTAATATTTTAAATAGGGGCAGATGTAACTTCCATCGACGCGTGACACAACCGCCGCCTCGTCAGCCCCATTCATACACTGGTGGGCGCCAACCGTGGTGGCAAAACACCCTCTCCTCGCCCAAAATAGTTACCGCAAATATTTGGGAGATGCGAGATTACCGCCCTATCCCCAACCGACGCGATGTCCGAATTTTAAACGGGGGATAAGTTCGTAACTTTCCCCCATTTCAAAGAAGCGCCCCAAAGTTTGAGATCCCTCCCATCCATTTCCCATTCATACACCGTCGGCACGACAACCTCCATGATCAAGGCCGCCTCCTCCGTCCGCCACCCCATCCTCCACCTTGCCGGAGCCGCTATTCCTACCCTGGCAGTCCCACCGAAGAGATGGACGTCTCTCATCCACGGGCGCTGGACCAGATCCTTTCATCGCCTCTCGCTTCATCGGCTGCCGTCCACCTTGCCATTGCCGCCCTACGACCGCCTCGGCCCACGACAACAGGATATATCCCCGACCGCCGCCGTCTGCCCTAAAGACTTCTTCCCCGCCACCGACATCCATCACACCCGCAAAGCACCCTCAACGACGTCGGATAGGCCTACACGGGCGTCGCAAGAGAGGTGGTACTCTTCCATATGTGCTTAAGTTATTGATCTCACCCGGAAAATAGATCGTAATTTGTTTATCGTACTTTTCTTGTCCGCATTCAAATCGTAGTGGCTAGTTGAAAGCAAACATTGGTCATGGCAGCTTTGTCCGGTTTGCACCTTCAGATCCGCCATGGCACGGCACTATACACGTAGTTTATGGTTTCCCCTTTATATTCACTACCATCATCGTAGGTGCTTCGTGTCGCGTACTTAGCACCGCTCCTCAAGACCTCAACCCAAAGCTTACGTGTTGAAATACGAATCTGATATGATGCTCGTATCACTAAACAGAGAACGCTTAATTGGTCACCTAATGTTCCCATATTCGCTTTGAAAAGCATGTGCGCCACCCACCGTCCAAATTTAGTTCCACTTTCCTGATTTTTCTCTTGATGCTTAGGGTTTTCCCTTTATCTACTCTACTATGATCTGCAGAGGTGCTTTCCGTCGTACTAGCATTACTCCACCCTTCAAGCTAAACAACACAACACTTAGAATTCAAAGCTTAGTTGTTCAAATATGATTGTGATATGATACCGATATTAGTTAACCGACACATTTAATTGGTTAGCTAAAGGTCCCACTTGAGTTTCCAAATGCATGTCGCGACATATAGAGAGACAAAGATAATTGCATTTCTTTGTCACTTGTTGACCGCATTTTCTTGTCCATACCAAATCTTAGTTGTTATTTCAAAGCAAACATCGGTTGCTAACTACTCTTTATGCCGGGTTTGCGCCTTCAGATCTGCCATCTAATCGCCACGATTCAACACTTTGTACTCATCATGCTTATGTTTTCCCCATTTTATGATGACCACAATCAGCTACGTGGTTCGTAGGTCGTAATAGCAATCGCTCCACCCATCGAGCTAAACAAGCTTAGTTGTACAAATTCATATCCGATATTAGTAAACCGAGAGATGTTTAATCGTGAGCTAAATGTTCCTACTTTAGTTTCAAATGCATGTGAGCCACATATGGAGAGACCGAAAGAATAGTATTTCTCTGTAAGCTCTAGTTCATCATGGGTGCCCAACCGACATTGTATTGAAAGACTTGTAATATCTTCAATCTGCTTGCTCTTCCGCTCTTCTTTAGGATGATACTCTTCTTGCGGTCGACCGGGTCAGTCGAGTTGTTCTCCTTAGTATATTTTGAACTGTCACAAGACAGCCGACTTGTTCTTCTTTACTATATGTTGAAGTTATCATCCGCGAAGTGTCATCACTTCGAGCTCTCATATTTTGAGTAGTAGGCCACATTATATTAATGCACACAACAAATTACAGCATGCATGGCATCTTTTAAAAGAATTGCAGTAGATAGCACAAAGGGGTTTACAGGAGGCGATTGGATTAGAATCACTTCGCATTACAAAGAAAATCTCACTTGTTTTTATGTTTTCAGCATGTCGGATATTGAATATTATCAAAATGAATATGAGAATGGGCACACGAGAGGAATATTATGAACGATCCACCTGCTAACAAACTTGGCATGGTGGAGGATGGCCTATCTTATTCACCCATCAAGGTGCTTGCTCTAACTTTGCAAAGTTGTATTGGTCGCATATATTTGCATCTCACCTCTTGCATTACTTCTACTTTGTTACACCATCCGCTTAGTTTAAGCATCATATATGATTATATGCCATACCTATCCATTTTCTCGCACCTATTCCATGTGTCGTCACACTATGTTTTTCCAACAAATGTTGTTCTTCGTAATAGATGTCCAAAAGGAAGAGGGTGAGTGCAGATCCTCAAGGAGTACAAACTAGGTATTTGGAAAAGGCAGGATACTCGTTAAATCAGAGTAGATCAGCCAGCACGAGAAAACACAGGCCCAATCGTACCACACTTTACCCCTACTCCAAGCCAAACTCCTATTAGAACTGCTGGGAGCCCAGCGTCAGGTACTGTCTATGATATCAATTCAAAATTTGAACTCCTAAATTTCTGCTTGTGCCTTATCTTCTCTCTTGTATGAAAACTAATTTCAGATGAATCTCCTTGCTCAAAGGATCATACGATCTCAAAACAATAATGGGCTCTGCATTGCTCTTGTCAAGACTCTCTCTCCTTTTGTCTTGTAACGTCAGACTTAATTAATTGCTATTTGATTATGTATCATCACCGCACTTTGAGCTTCATTATCCTCTGCTTTCTTCCAATATTATTTGATCTATATTTACTCTTTTGCAAAATGTAGAATAATGGCAACGCTTATAAAGAATTTTCTTTGGGGAATTTATTGAATTATCCTTCCATCAACATGGAGAAGGGCTTTGTCCAAATTTCGTGTTAACATGTAATGTAAGTTCATCCTTCTCAAGCCTTCAAACTTTGTTCTAGTATAGATTTGGATAGGCATCATTTCGTCCCATCGCTGTTTGCTTTGTCTGTTTACATCTGATTGGGTGTTTGCAACAACTACCAGTTTCATATTGTAGTTGTAAAAACATGTTCCTTATGCAGAACAGATCCATTTATTTGCTTATATAATTGTGAAACCTGTTACGTGTATCCTTGTTTCTCTTTCAGAGTCGTATCTCTTACGCCAGGCAGAACTTTAGGGAAGATAGTGAGCCAAACCATCTTGAGGACAGCGAGATGACCCCAAGGTCCTGTCTTGATGAATACAGGGAGTTGAAGCTACTCACCAGCAGGTGTGAGACAACCTCTGTGCAGTCGATGCCTCAATCAGTTCGACTTCTTCAGTCTCACCTTAAAAGCAGAAAGGCTTGCTTCAACTCAGCTCCGACTTGAAGTCAAAGATGCAATGAAGATGTTAGAGGACTGCTGTGCGCACCATCATTCCATAAATCTAGTGTTGATGGATCTATCGTTGACACAACTGAGGTCTACTCAGCTTCTTCACCGCTTATGGGCCCGAAGCTTGCGAGGCCTAGTGCCTTCTCAAGTGCTCTCGGTTTTGTATATTCTTTTGTCGGCGCTGCTTATTTGCAATCGGTGGCGAACTTTGATGCCCAAAGGATGTAATATGTGATAGCCGTGATAGCCTAGCGTAAGTTGCTTGCTTATTTATTTCCTTGTTGTCTTGTTTATTTGTTTGCTTGTAGTCATTGCAGTTCTTTTTCTGCGGTTTGCTAGTGGCTGCAATAACCTATTTTTTAAAACTAGGCTACAATAACCATGGGCTAATATTTACTGTAGTGACGCTGGGCCTCCTACGGGCAGAGAAACAGTGGGCCTTCTACGGGCCGTAGAAACAATGGGCCTTCTACGGGCCATAGAAACAATGGGCCTTCTACGGGCCGTAGAAACAATGGGCCTTCTACGGGCCGTATCATCAATGGGCCTTATACGGGCAGTATGATAACATGGGCCAATAACAGGCCGCATTATGGCCGTAAATGGGCTAGAGTTGGAATCGTCTGTTCATGGCCGACCATAATACCAAATATCGTTAATAGGCCGATTTCATGACGCTATGAAAACAGCCCAAAGTATTAACGGACCACAAACAGGCCGATTGTAACCACTATTCTAATTTGGCCCACAAGCGAAAATGACAAGAACGGGCCGTAAGTAAACGAATGCCGAAATGAGCCCAAGAATAAATGGGCTCCGAGAAGGCCGAAGATAACATGGGCAGAAACGCCCAACGGAATAACGGGCCGTTAATGGGTATAAAGTGACACGCTCATTACGCCGCTTTCACCACGGGCCGTTAATGGGTGTAAAGTGATACATCGCTCATTACGGGCCGCTTTCACCACGGGCCGTTAATAGGCCAAGAGTTACATAGGGCCTTATATGGGCGAAAAACGTCATGGGCCATACATGGGCCGGCGAAAACCCTGGATCGAATCATATTGCGGCCCAGATGACGCCATCGGGCCTAATTCGGATAGGGCGTAACGGCCTTGGGTTAGCGGGGTGTAAATGGGCTATATGCGAACATGCCGCTAACGGGCTTTCCATGGGCCGACTCCGCCACCTTTTGACCAAGTCAAACGGGTCGGCCTCTTCACGTGAATGGGCCTCTGTTGGGCCATGCCCGCGGTCGACGTATCATAGGCGCCTTCATCCAATGAGTGGATGACATCCGTCCCAACGATGAGCCGACATCGCAGCTTTCCTCCAGCCAATGATGATTTTACACGTGAAAATCCCCATTGTTCGGGCTGTTAACGGGTTATTGGATCCAAAACCCGACCCGATAGCTTAATGGTGTTCCGTTACGGTGGATGCCACGGTTTGGTCACCCTTGACGAAAAGCACTTCCGTGACACGGGATTTATCGTCATGGAAGTGGACACTTCCATGATGATAATTTTGGTAATGTCATGGAACACTTCTACGCGTAAAGACAGTATGACTATCTTGATTCTGTCATAAAATCGTCATGGATGTACATGCATGACAAAAAACGCGAACTACTGTGACAAACACGTATCATCATGGAAGTGTATTTTTTTGAAGTGATATGTTTCATGCTATGGTTAGGTTTACCTTAATACTTTTGTTGTAGTTGCGGATGCTTGCAATAGAGGTTAATCATAAGTGGGATGCTTGTCCAAGTAAGGGCAGCACCCAAGCAACCGATCCACCCACATATCAAATTATCAAAGTACCGAACGCCAATCATCCGAACGTGATGAAAACTAGCTTGACGATAATTCCCAGTGTCCCTGGAGTGCTTTTCTCTATATAAGAGTTTGTCCAGTGCTTGTCCTTTGCTACAAACAGATTGGGCCAACCTTGCTGCACTTTATTTACTTTTGTTACTTGTTGCTCGTTACAAATTATCCTATCACAAAACTATCTATTACCTATTATTTCAGTGCTTACAGAGAATACCTTGCTGAAAACCGGTTATCATTTCCTTCTGCTCCTCGTTGGGTTCGACACTCTTACTTATCGAAAGGACTACGATAGATCCCCTATACTTGTGGGTCATCAGCTATCACGGAAGTGTCACTTCCGAACTACGCCTAGCTTGAACAAGGGGCAGAGCGCATGGAACTTTGCGTCCCACCCACCACCCACTTAATAGCCATTGTCGAGGACTTGACCGACATGCTAGATGATGCGGCTTGAAGCAACTTAGGTATGTCCCCAAAGAGGAAGGGATGATGAAGCACAGCGGTGGTAGATATTTCCCTTAGTTACGAGACCAAGGTTATCGAACCAGTAGGAAAACCAAGCAACACAACATAAACAGCAGCTGCACACAAATAACAAATACTCGCAACTCGACGTGTAAAACGGGTTGTCAATCCCTTTCGGGTAGCGGCGCCTCAAGATAGGCAAACAGACGTGAAATAAATTGTAGTAGATTGATAGATGGAACGCCAAATAAAATAAATAAGAATAAGATGCAGCAAGGTATTTTTGTATGTTTGGTTTAATAGATCTGAAAATAAAAGACAAATAAAATAGATCGCAAAGGCAAATAATATGAGAAAGAGACCACGGGGCCGTAGGTTTCACTAGTGGCTTCTCTCAAGGAAAATAGCAAACGATAGGTAAACAAATTACTGTTGGACAATTGATAGAACTTCAAATAATCATGGCGATATCAAGGCAATGATCATTATATAGGCATCACGTCCAAGATTAGTATACCGACTCCTGCCTGCATCTACTACTATTACTCCACACATCGAATCGATATCCAAAGATGCATCTAGTGTATTAAGTTCATGGAGAAATGGATTAATGCAATAAGAACGATGACATGATATAGACAAGATCTATCTATGTAGAGATAGACCCCATCGTTTTATCCTTAGTAGCAATTATACATACGTGCCGGTTCCCCTTCTATCACTGGGATCAAGCACCGTAAGATCGAACCCACTACAAAGCACCTATTCCCATTGCAAGATAAATAGATCAAGTTGTCCAAACAAAACCCAAATATCAAAGAAAAAAATACGAGGCTATAAGCAATCATGCATATAAGAGATCAAAGAAACTCAAATAACTTTCATGGATATAAAAAGATAGATCTGATCATAAACTCAAAGTTCATCCGATCCCAACAAACACACCGCAAAAAGAGTTACATCATATGGATCTCCAAGAGACCATTGTATTGAGAACCAAACGAGAGAGAGGAAGCCATCTAGCTACTAACTATGGACCCAAAGGTCTACAAAGAACTACTCACGCATCATCGGAGAGGCACCCATGGAAGTGGTGAACCCCTCCGTGATGGTGTCTAGATTGGATCTGGTGGTTCTGGACTCTGCGGCAGCTGGAATTGATTTTCGTCGACTACCCTAGGGTTTATAGAATATTGGGGTAGTTATAGAGCAAAGAGGCGGTCTGGGGGGCACCCGAGGTGGGCACAATGTTGGAAATATGCCCTAGAGGCAATAATAAAAGCATTATTATTATATTTCCTTGTTCATGATAATTGTCTTTTATTCATGCTATAACTGTATTATCCGGAAATCGTAATACACGTGTGAATACATAGACTACAATACGCCCCTAGTAAGCCTCTAGTTGACTAGCTCGTTGGTCAACAGATAGTCATGGTTTCCTCGACTATGGACATCGGATGTCATTGACAACGGGATCACATCATTAGGAGAATGACGTGATGGACAAGACCCAATCCTAAGCATGGCACAAGATCGTGTAGTTTGTTTTTGCTAGAGCTTTTCCAATGTCAAGTATCTCTTCCTTAGACCATGAGATCGTGTAACTCCCGGATATCGTAGGAGCGCTTTGGGTGTACCAAACGTCACAACGTAACTGGGTGATTATAAAGGTACACTACAGGTATCTCCGAAAGTGTCTGTTGGGTTGACACGGATCGAGACTGGGATTTGTCACTCCAGACACGGAGAGGTATCATCGGGCCCACTCGGTAGTGCATCATCATAATGAGCTCAAAGTGACCAAGTGTCCGGTCACGGATCATGCATTACTAAGATGAGTAAAGTGACTTGCGATGCTTGACCGAACGAGGTATTGGGATACCGACGATCGAGTCTCGCAAGTAACATACCGTCTCGACAAAGGGAATAGAATACGGGGTTGCTTGAACCCTTGACATCGCGGGTTCATCCGGCGACATCATCGAGGAGCATGTGGGAGCCAACATGGGTATCCAGATCCCGCTGTTGGTTATTGACCGGAGAGCGTCTCGGTCATGTCTCCATGTCTCCCGAACCCGTAGGGTCTACACACTTAAGGTTCAGTGACGCTAGGGTTATTAGGAAGACAAGTATGTGATTACCGAATGTTGTTCGGAGTCCCGGATGAGATCCCGGACGTCACGAGGAGTTCCGGAATGGTCCGGAGGTAAAGATTTATATATGGAAAGTGGTTAAACAGACTCCGGTATACCGGTAATGTACCGGGGCCATCGGGAGGGTTCCGAGGTCCACTGGAGGGCCACCTCCCGGGGCCACATGGGCTGTGTGTGGGAGAGGGAGCCAGCCCCTAGTGGGCTGGGCGCGCCCCCACCTAGGCCCATGCGGCTAGGGTTTGGGGAGGGAAACCCTAAAGGGCTAAAGGGGCGCCTCAGCTTGGGGGCAAGCCACCCTTTCCCTCTCCCTTTGGTCAGCCGCCCTCATCTAGGGTTTCCCTAGATGGCCGATTCCCTTTGCCCTCTCCTCCTATATATAGAGGGGTGAGGGAGGCTGCAACATACAATTGAAGGCGCAGCCCTCCCTCCCCAACACCTCTCTTTCTCCGCACGAAGCTTGGCGAAGCCCTTCTGAGAATCGCTGCAGACCAATTGCACCACGCCGTCGTGCTGCCATTGGAGTTGTCTTCTCAACCTCTCCTTCATCCTTGCTGGATCAAGACGGAGGAGACGCCTGCCGTCTCCGCATATGTGTTGAACGCGAGGTGCTGTTCTTTCAGTGCTTGGTCATCGGTGATCGGAATCACGCTGGAACGACTCCATCATCACCACTCCTAACGCCTGCATTTCGATCTACAAGTGGTATGTAGATGAAAACTCACTCCCTTGACTCGTTGCTTAGATGAACTCATAGATAGATCTTGGTGAAACCGTAGGAAAATTTTAATTTTAGAACGTTCCCCAACAGATGCATCATGAGCTAGGTCTATGCGTAGTACTCTTTGCACGAGTAGAACACAATATTGTAGTGGGCGTAGATCTTGTCAACTTGCTTGCCGTTACTAGTCGAATCTTGCTTCAGCGGTATTGTGGGATGAAGCGTCCCGACCAACCTTACACGTGACGCTTACGTGAGACCGGTTCCACCGATCGACATGCACTAGTTGCATAAGGTGGTCGGCGGTGTCCGCTCTCTCCCACTTTAGTTGAAGTGGATTCGATGAAAAGGGTCCTTATGAAGGGTAAATAGAAGTTGACAAGATCACGCCAGGTTATTCGTAGGTAAGAAAACGTTTGCTAGAACCCAATTGCAGCCATCGTAAAAGATGCAACAACAATTAGAGGACGCCTAACTTGTTTTTGGCAGCAATTGTCATGTGATGTGATATGGCCAAAGTTGTGATGAATGATGAATGATATATGTGATGTATGAGATCATGTTCTTGTAATAGGAATCACGACTTGCATGTCGATGAGTATGACAACCGGCAGGAGCCATAGGAGTTGTCTTTATTTTTGTATGACCTGCGTGTCATTGAAGAACGCCATGTAAATTACTTTACTTTATTGCTAAACGCTAGCCATAGAAGTAGAAGTAGTCGCTGGCGTGACAACTTCATGAAGACACGATGATGGAGATCATGGTGTCATGCCGTGACAGGATGATCATGGAGCCTCAAGATGAAGATCAAAGGAGCTATATGATATTGGCCATATCATGTCACTACTATATAATTGCATGTGATGTTTATTATGTTTATGCATCTTGTTTACTTAGAACGACGGTAGTAAATAAGATGATCCTTACAACAATTTCAAGAAGTGTTCTCCCCTAATCAAGCAACCGCTGCTAAAGTTCGTCGCTTCTAAGCACCACGCGTGATGATCGGGTGTGATGGATTCTTACGTTCACATACAACGGGTGTAAGATGATTTACACACGGTAAACACTTAGGGTTAACTTGACGCAGCCTAGCATGTACGTACATGGCCTCTAACACGGAGACCGAAAGGTCGAACACGAGTCGTATGGAAGATACGATCAACATGAGAATGTTCACCGACGATGACTAGTCCGTCTCACGTGATGATCGGACACGGCCTAGTCGACTCGGATCGTGTAACACTTAGATGACTAGAGGGATGTCTAATCTGAGTGGGAGTTCATTTTAATTTGATTAGATGAACTTAATTATCATGAAATTAGTCTAAAACTTTTGCATAATATGTCTTGTAGATCAAATGGCCAACGCTCATGTCACCATGAACTTCAACGCGTTCCTAGAGAAAACCAAGTCGAAAGATGATGGCAGCAACTATGCGGATCGGGTCCTAACCCGAGGATCATCCTCATAGCTGCCAAGAAACAATATGTCCTAGAAGCACCGCTTAGGTGAAGCTCCCATCCTGCAGAGAACCAAGACGTTATGAACGCCATGCCTCAGGTCGATGATTACTCCTCGCTCAAGGCGGCATGCTTTACAGCCTAGAACCGGGCTCCAAAAGCGCTTTTGAGCAACACGGAGCATATGAGATGTTCGAGGAGCTGAAACTGGTTTTCAAGCTCATGCCCGGTCGAGAGATATGAAGTCTCCGACAAGTTCTATAGTTGTAAGATGGAGGAAAACAGTTCTCACAAGTGAGCACATACTCAAAATGTCCGGGTTGCATCACCGTCTGTCCCAAATTGGACATAAACCTCCCGGACGAGAAGGTCATTGACAGAATCCTTCAATCGCTCCCACCAAGCTACAAGAGCTTTGTGATGAACTACAATATGCGGGGATGGTGAAGACCATTCTCAAGTATTCTCAATGTTGAAGTCAGCAGAGGTTGAAATCAAGAAAGAACATCAAGTGTTGATGGTCAATAAGACCACTAAGTTCAAGAAGGGCAAGGGCAAGAAGAACTTTCAAGAAGGACGGCAAAGAGGTTGCCGCTACCGTAAGCAAGTTGCCGAAGAAGAAGTCAAAGAATGGACCCAAGCCCGAGACTGAGTGCTTTTATTGCAAGGGTGAAGGGTCACCGAAGCGGAACTGCCCCAAATACTTAGCGGATAAGAAGGCCGGCAACACTAAAGGTATATTTGATATACATGTAATTGATGTGTACCTTACCAAGACTGTAGTAACTCCCGGGTATTTGATACCGTGCCGCTGCTCATATTTGTAACTCACGGCAGAGCTGCGAATAAACGGAGACCGGCGGCGACGAGGTGACGATGCGCGCCGTCAGAATGGTTCCAAGGTCGATGTGATCGCCGTCGGCACGCTACCTCTACATTTACCTACGGGATTAGTTATAAACCTTAATAATTGCTAATTGGTGCCAAGTTTGAGCATGAACATTGTATCTGTATCTCGGTTAATACGAGATGACTACTCATTTAAACCGAGAATAATGGTTGTTCTATTTATATGAGAGAAATGTTTTATGGTCATGCTCCGATAGTCAATGGTTTATTCTTAATGAATCTCGAACGTAATGTTACACATGTTCATAGTGTGAATACCAAAAGATGTAAGATTGATAACGATAGTCCCACATACTTGTGGCAATCGCCACTTTGGTCACATTGGTGTCAAGCGCATGAAGAAGCTCCATGTCGATGGACTTCGAGTCTCCGAATTATGAATCATTTGACACATGCGAACCATGCCTCATGGGCAAGATGACCAAGACTCCGCTTCTCCGAACAATGGAGCGAGCAACCAACTTATTGGAAATCATACATACCGATGTAAAAGTGCGGTCCAATGAGTGTTGAGGCTCGGAGGATATCGTTATGTTCTCACTCTCACAGATGACTTGAGTAGATATGGGTATGTCTACTTGATGAAACACAAGTCCGAGACCTTTGAAAGGTTCAAGGAATTTCAGAATGAGGTAGAGAATCAACGTGACCGAAAGATAAAATTCTTACGATCGATCGTGGAGGAGAATATTTAAGTCACGAATTTGGCACACACTTAAGAAAATGTGGAATCGTTTCACAACTCACGCCACCGAACACCTCAAACAGAACGGTGTGTCCAAACGTCAGAATCGCACTCTATTGGATATGGTGCGATCTATGATGTCTCTTACCGATTTACCGCTATCTTTTTGGGGATACGCTCTAGAGACAGCTACATTCACTTTAAATAGGGCAACCGCCTAAACTGCTGAGACGACACCGTATGAATTATGGTTTGGGAAGAAACCTAAGTCGCTGCTTTCTAAAAGTTTGGGGATGCGATGCTTATGTCAAGAAACTTCAACCTGAAAAGCTCGAACCCAAGTCGGAAAAATGCGTCTTCATAGGATACCCTAAGGAAACCCTTGGGCATACCTTCTACCTTTGATCCAAGGCAAGATCTTTGTTGCCAAGAACGGAACCTTTCTCGAAAAAGAGTTTCTCTCGAAAGGAGTAAGTGGGAGGAAAGTAGAACTCGATGAAGTACTACCTCTTGAACCGGAAAGTAGTGCAGCTCAGAAAATGTTCCTGTGGTGCCTACACCAACTAGAGAGGAAATTAATGATGATGATCAAGGTACTTCGGATCAAGTTGTTACCGAACTTCAGAGGTCCACTAGGGACACGCCCGCACTGAAAGTGGTACCAAGAACCCTGTCCTGGAAATCATGTTGTTAGACAATGGTGAACCTTCGAACTATGAAGAAGCGATGGCGGGCCCGGATTCCAACAAATGGCTCGAAGCCATGAAATCCGAGATAGGATCCATGTATGAAAACAAAGTATGGACTTTGACAAACTTGCCCGATGATCGGCGAGCGATAGAAAACAAGTGGATCTTTAAGAAGAAGACAGACGCGGATGGTAATATTACAATCTATAAAGCTCGACTTGTCGCTAAGGGTTATCGACAAGTTCAAGGGATTGACTACGATGAGACTTTCTCACCAGAAGCGAAGCTTAAGTCCGTCCGAATCATGTTAGCAATTGCCGCATACTATGATTATGAGATATGGCAGATGGACGCCAAAACAGCGTTCCTTAACGGATATCTTAAGGAAGAGTCAGTATATGATGCAGCCGGAAGGTTTTGTCGATCCTAAGAATGTCGAAAAAAGTATGCAAGCTCCAGTTGCTCCATTTATGGGCTAGTGCAAGCATCTCGGAGTTAGAACATTCGCTTTGATGAGATGATCAAAGTTGCTTAGTTTATGCGCACTTATGGAGAAGCCTCATACATAAGAAAGTGAGTGGGAGCTCAGAGCATTTCTCATATTATATGTAGATGACATACTTTTGATGGGAATGATATAGAACTCTTGGACAGCATTAAGGCCTACTTGAATAAAAGTTTTTCAATGAAGGACCTTGGAGAAGCTGCTTATATATTAGGCATCAAGATCTATAGAAATAGATCGAGAAGCCTCATAGGTCTTTCACAAAGTACATACCTTGATAAGATTTTGAAGAAGTTCAAAATGGATCAGTCCAAGAAAGGGTTCTTGCCTATATTGCAAGGTGTGAAATTGAGCTCAGCTCAATGCCCGGCCACGGCAAAAGATAAAGAAGAGATGAGTGTCATCCCCTATGCCTCAGCCATAGGATCTATTATGTATGCCATGTCAGGTACTGCACTGATGTAAACCTTGCCGTAAGTTTGGTAGGAAGATACCAAAGTAATCCCGCAAGGAACACCGGACAACGTCAAGAATATCCTAAAGCACCGAAAAGGACAAAGGACATGTTTCGTTTATGGAGGTGACGAAGAGCTCGTCAGAAGGGTTACGCCGACGCTAGCTTCGACACGCATCTCGATGACTCAAAGTCACAAACCGGATACGTGTATATGTTGAATGGTGGAGCAAGAGCCGGTGCAAATTTGCAAGCGTAGCGCCATGGCGGGATCTACATGTGAAGCGGAGTACATGGCAGCCTCGGAGGCAGCGCATGAAGCAATTTGGGTGAAGGAGTTCATCACCGACCTAGGAGTCATACCCAATGCGTCGGGGCCGATCAAACTCTTCTTGACAACACTGGAGCTATTGCCCTTGCCAAGGAGCCTGTGTTTCACAAGAAGACCGTGCACATCAAGTTGCCGCTCAACTCCATCCATGAAAATGTTCAAGATGGAGACATAGAAATTTAGAAGTGCATACGGATCCGAATGTCGCAGATCCATTGACTAAACCTCTTCCATGGGCAAAACATGATCAACACCGTAACTCTATGGGTGTTCGATTCATCACAATGTAACTAGATTATTGACTCTAGTGCAAGTGGGAGACTGTTGAAATATGCCCTAGAGGCAATAATAAAAGCATTATTATTATATTTCCTTGTTCATGATAATTGTCTTTTATTAATGCTATAACCGTATTATCCGAAATCTTAATACACGTGTGAATACATAGACTACAATACGTCCCTAGTAAGCCTCTAGTTGACTAGCTCGTTGGTCAATAGATAGTCATGGTTTCGACTATGGACATCGGATGTCATTGATAACGGGATCACATCATTAGGAGAATGACGTGATGGACAAGACCCAATCCTAAGCATGGCACAAGATCGTAGTAGTTCGCTTTTTGCTAGAGCTTTTCCAATGTCAAGTATCTCTTCCTTAGACCATGAGATCGTAACTCCCGGATACCGTAGGGAGTGCTTTGGGTGTACCAAACGTCACAATGTAACCGGGTGATTATAAAGGTACACTACATGTATCTCCGAAAGTGTCTCATTGGGTTGACACGGATCGAGACTGGATTTGTCACTCCGTGACACGGAGAGGTATCACCGGGCCCACTCGGTAGTGCATCATCATAATGAGCTCAAAGTGACCAAGTGTCTGGTCACGGGATCATGCATTACGGCATTTAGTAAAGTGACTTGCCGTAACGAGACCTAACGAGGTATTGGGATACCAACGATCGAGTCTCGGGCAAGTAACATACCGTCGACAAAGGGAATAGAATACGGGTTGCTTGAACCCTTGACATCGTGGTTCATCCGATGACAACATCGAGGAACATGTGGGAGCCAACATGGGTATCCAGATCCCACTGTTGGTTATTGACCTGAGGTCATCTCGGTCATGTTCCAGATGTCTCCCGAACCCGTAGGGTCTACACACTTAAGGTTCTGTGGACGCTAGGGTTATTAGGAAGACAAGTATGTGATTACCGAATGTTGTTCGGAGTCCCGGATGAGATCCCTGGACGTCACGAGGAGTTCCTGGAATGGTCCTGAGGTAAAGATTTATATATGGAAAGTGGTTAAACGGACTCCGGAAAGTTTCGGGGTATACCGGTAATACCGGGGCCACCGGGAGGGTTCCGGAGGTCCACCGAGGGGCCACCCCTCCGGGGCCACATGGGCTGTGTGGGAGGGAGCCAGCCCCTAGTGGGCTGGGCGCGCCCCCACCCAGGGCCCATGCGGCTAGGGTTTGGGAGGGAGAAACCTAAAGGGGCTAAAGGGGCGCCTCAGCTTGGGGGCAAGCCACCCTTTCCCTCTCCCCCTTTGTCACGCCCCCATCTAGGGTTTCCCCTAGATGGCCGGCCCCCCTGCCCTCTCCTCCCTATATAGAGGGTGAGGGAGGGCTGCAACATACAATTGAAGGCACAGCCTCCCTCCCCAACACCTCTCTTTCTCCGTATGAGCTTGGCGAAGCCCCGCTTGAGAACTGCCTGTACCAATTGCACCACGCCGTCAGGCCGCCATTGGAGTTGTCTTCCTCAACCTCTCCTTCATCCTTGCCGGATCAAGACGGAGGAGACGCCGTCGTCCCGCACGTGTGTTGAACGCGAGGTGCTGTTCTTTCAGCTTGGTCATCGGGTGATCGGAATCACGTTGGGAACGACTCCATCATCACCACTCCCTCGAACGCCTGCATTCGATCTACAAGTGGTATGTAGATGCAAACTCACTCCCTTGACTCGTTGCTTAGATGAACTCATAGATAGATCTTGGTGAAACCGTAGGAAAATTTTAATTTTCTGCAACGTTCCCCAACACACAACCCACCAGGGCGCGCCTGGGCGCCCTGGTGGGTTGTGCTCCCCTCGGAGCACCCCCTAGGCGCTGCCTTGGCCCATCGGGTGTCTTCTGGTCCATAAAAAATATCCGTGAGGTTTCGTTGCATTTGGACTCCGTTTGGTATTGATTTCCTACGATGTAAAAAACATGCAGAAAACAGCAACTGGCACTTGGCACTATGTCAATAGGTTAGTACCAAAAAATGATATAAAATGACTTTAAAATGATTATAAAACATCCAAGATTGATAATGTAATAGCATGGAACAATAAAATATGATAGATACATTGGAGACGTATCAGCATCCCCAAGCTTAACTCCTGCTCGTCATTGAGTAGGTAAGTGATAAAAATAGAATTTTTGATGTGGAATGTTGCCTAACATGTCATCACATATTCTTTTCTTTATAGAATGGATATTTGGACTTTTATATTGTTCAAAGCAATAGTCTAGTTTTGACATGACAACTGCTACCTCTTGAGCACTGCGTTGGTTTTTCTTTGAAGAGGAAAGGGTGATGCAGTAAAGCAGCGTAAGTATTTCCCATAGTTTTTGAGAACCAAGGTATCAATCCAGTAGGAGGCCATGCACGAGTCCCTCACACCTACACAAACAAATAAAGTCCTCGCAACCAACGCAATAATGAGATGTATGTTGTCTATCCTCTAGTGGTGTTATGTGAACGTCGACTACATAACACTTCACCATTATTTGGGCCTAGAGGAAGGCATTGGGAAGTAATAAGTAGATGATGGGTTGCTAGAGTGATGTAAGCTTAAACCCTAGTTTATGCTGTTTTCGTAAGAGGCTGATTTGGATCCATATGTTTCATGCTATGGTTAGGTTTACCTTAATACTTTTGTTGTAGTTGCGGATGCTTCAATAGAGGTTAATCATAAGTGGGATGCTTGTCCAAGTAAGGGCAGCACCCAAGCACCGTCCACCCACATATCAAATTATCAAAGTGTCGAACGCGAATCATATGAACGTGATGAAAACTAGCTTGATGATAATTCCCATGTGTCCCTGGAGCGCTTTTCTCTATATAAGAGTTTGTCCAGGCTTGTCCTTTGCTACAAAAAGGATTGGGCCACCTTGCTGCACTTTATTTACTTTTGTTACTTGTTGCTCGTTACAAATTATCCTATCACAAAACTATCTCATACCTATTATTTCAAAGTGCTTGCGAGAATACCTTGCTGAAAATCGCTTATCATTTCCTCTTCGCTCCTCGTTGGGTTCGACACTCTTACTTATCGAAGGACTACGATAGGTCCCCTATACTTGTGGGTCATCAAGACTCTTTTCCGCGCCGCTGTTGCGGGAGTGAAGCGCCTTTGGTAGGTGGAATTTGGTAAGGAAAAATTTATATAGTGTGCTGAAATTTACTCTCACTTGTTACTATGGAAAGTAATCCTCTGAGGGGCTTGTTCGGTATCTTCACCCCACCAAAGAGAGCAAAGAGTTGCTCCTCAACCCATCGAACCCATCGAAAATGAAGATGTCCACTTTGAGATTCCTTCGGGTATGTTAGAAAAACTGCTAGCTAATCCTTTTGCAGGAGATGGAACAAAGCATCCTGATGAGCACCTAGGATGAAGTTTGTGGATTATTTAAGCTTGCAGGTATACCCAGTGATGTTATTAATAGGAAGGTCTTCCCTTTATCTTTTAAGGGAGATGCATCGACATGGTATAGGCTATGTGATGATACGGGATCATGGAACTACAAACGATTGAAATTGGAATTTCATCAGAAATTTTATCCTATGCATCTTGTTCATCGTGATCGCAATTATATATATAATTTTTGGCCTCGCGAAGGAGAAAGCATCGCTCAAGCTTGAGGGAGGCTTAAATAAATGTTATATTCATGCCACAATCATGAGGTCCCAAGAGAAATAATTATTCAAAGTTTTTATGCTCGGTTTTCTGAAAACAATCGCACTATGCTCGATACTTCTTGTGCTGGCTCTTTTATGATGAAGACTATTGAATTCAAATGGGATTTATTGGATAGAATTAAACGCAACTCTGAAGATTGGGACCTCGACGAAGGTAAGGAGTCAGGTATGAAACCTAAGTTTGATTGTGTTAAACCTTTTATGGATACCGATGTTTTCCGTAAGTTTAGCACTAAATATGGACTTGACTCTGAGATATAGCCTCTTTCTGTGAATCTTTTGCTACTTATGTTGATCTCCCTAAGGAGAAGTGGTTTAAATATCATCCTCCCATAGAAGTAAAAGTAGCTGCACCTATTAAAGTTGAAGAAAAGACTATCACTTATAATGATCCTATTGTTCCTACTTCTTATGTTGAGAAACCACCTTTCCCTCGTTAGAATAAAGGATCATGCTAAAGCTTCAATCAGGCTCGTAAAAGCAATATTAGAACTTATACACCTCCCCAGCAAGTTAAAGTTGAACCTAATGTTGCTATTGTTAAAGTCTCTTGGCTGATAATATTGATGGGCATGTTATTTATTTCAAGGTGAAACTGCTAGAATTGCCAAACCTTGTGCTAAGGATAAACATAGACCTGTGGTAGGCATACCTGTTATTTCTGTTAAAATAGGAGATCATTGTTATCATGGCTTGTGTGATATGAGTGCTAGTGTTAGTGCAATACCTTATGACTTATATAAAGAAATTATGCATGATATTGCACCCACTAAGATAGAAGATATTGATGTCACAATTAAACTTGCCAATAGAGATACTATTTCACCAATGGGAATTGTTAGAGATGTTGAAGTCTTGTGTGGGAAAACTAAATGTCCTGCTGATTTTCTTGTTCTTGGTTCCCCACAAGATAGCTTTTGTCCCATTATATTTGGTAGACCCTTCTTGAACACTGTCAATGCTAGGATAGTCTGCTAAAAGGATGTTGTTACTATAGGCTTGGGTGATATGTCTCATGAGTTTAATTTCTCTAAATTTAGTAGACAACACCGAGAAGAAGAATTGCCTAGTAAGGATGAAATTATTGGTCTTGCTTCTATTGCCGCATTCTCCTAGTGATCCTTTAGAACAATATTTGCTAGACCATGAAAATGATATGTTTATGAATGAAAGAAGGGAAATAGATGAAGTATTCTTTAAATAGGAACCTATACTGAAACACAATTTGCCTATTGAAATCATAGGGGATCCTCATCCACCCAAGGGTGATCCCGTGTTTGAGCTTAAACCGTTCCTCGATACTCTTAAATGTGCTTATCTTGATGAGAAAAGATATATCCTGTTATTATTAGTGCTAACCTTTCAGAGCATGAAGAAGAGAGATTATTGAAAACTCTGAGGAAGCACCGTGCTGCTATTGGATATACTCTTGATGATCTTAAGGGCATTAGTCCCACTCTATGTCAACATAAAGTAAATTTGGAGGAAGATGCCAAACCAGTTCATGATCATCAATGACGGCTGAATCCTAAGATGAAGGAAGTGGTAAGAAAAGAAATACTAAAGCTCCTTGAGGCAGGTATAATTTATCCCGTTGTCGATAGTCGCTGGGTAAGTCCTGTCCATTGTGTCCCTAAGAAGGGAGGTATTACCGCTGCTCCTAATGATAAAGATGAGTTGATCCCGCAAAGAATTATTACAGTTATAGGATGGTAATTGATTTCCGCAAATTAAATAAGGCTACTAAAAAGGATCATTACCCCTACCTTTTATCGATCAAATGCTAGAAAGATTATCCAAACATACACATTTTTGCTTTCTAGATGGTTATTCTGGTTTCTCTCAAATACCTGTGTCAGTCAATGATCAATCAAAGACTACTTTTACTTGCCCTTTTGGTACTTTTGCTTATAGACGTATGCCTTTTGGTTTATGTAATGCACTTGCTACCTTTCAAATATGCATGATGGCTATATTCTCTGACTTTTGTGAAAAGATTTGTGAGGTTTTCATGGACGATTTCTCCGTTTATGGATCCTCTTTTGATGATTGCTTGAGCAACCTTAATCGAGTTTTGCAGAGATGTGAAGAAACTAGTCTTGTCTTGAATTGAGAAAAGTGCCACTTTATGGTTAAGAAGGTATTGTCTTGGGGCATAAAGTTTCTGAAAGAGGTATTGAAGTTGATAAAGCCAAGGTTGATGCTATTGAGAAGATGCCATGTCCCAAGGACATGAAAGGTATAAGAAGTTTCCTTGGTCACGCCGGTTTTTATAGGAGGTTCATTAAGGACTTCTCAAAAATTTCTCGACCTCGACTAATTTATTACAAAAGATATACCATTTGTTTTTGATGATGATTGTCTAGAAGCATTTGAAATCCTTAAGAAAGCATTGATCTCTCGTACCTATTGTTCAACCACCGATTGAATTTTACCCTTTGAAATTATGTGTGATGCTAGTGATTATGCCAGAGGTGCTGTTCTAGGGCAAAGAGTTGATAATAAATTAAATGTTATTCAATATGCTAGTAAAACTCTAGACAATGCTCAAAGAAACTATGCTACTACTGAAAAAGAATTCTTAGCAGTTGTATTTGCATGTGATAAGTTCAGACCTTATATTGTTGATTCCAAAGTAACTATTCACATGGATCATGCTGCTATTAAATATCTTATGGAAAATAAAGATGCTAAACATAGACTTATTAGATGGGTTCTCTTGCTACAAGAATTTGATTTGCATATTGTTGAAAGAAAGGGAGCTGAGAACCCCGTTGCACACAACTTGTCTAGGTTAGAAAATGTTCTTGATGACCTACTACCTATTGATGATAGCTTTCCTGATGAACAACTAAATGTCCTAAATACTTCTCGTACTGCTCCATGGTATGCTGATTATGCTAATTACATCGTTGCTAAATTTATACCACCTAGTTTCACATACCAGCAAAAGAAAAAGTTCTTCTATGATTTGAGACATTACTTTTGGGATGACCCACATCTTTATAAAGAAGGAGTACATGGTGTTATTAGATGTTGTGTACCTGAGCATGAACAGGAACATATCCTACGCAAGTGTCACTCCGAGGCTTATGGAGGACACCACGCTGGAGACAGTAATCGCACATAAGGTATTGCAATCCGGTTTTTATTGGCCTACTCTCTTCAAGGATGCCCGTAAGTTTCCGGTCTTGTGATGAGTGTCAAAGAATTGGTAATATTAGTAGACGTCAAGAAATGCCTATGAACTATCACTTGTTATTGAACCATTTGATGTTTGGGGTTTTGATTATATGGGACCTTTTCCTGCCTCTAATGGATATACACATATCTTAGTTGCTGTTGATTACGTTACAAAGTGGGTAGAAGCTATTCCAACTAGTAGTGCTGATCATAACACCTTTATTAAAATGCTTAAATAAGTTATTTTTCCGAGGTTTGGAGTCCCTAGATATCTAATGACTGATGGTGGTTCACATTTTATTCATGGTGCTTTCCGAAAAATGCTTGCTAAATATGATGTTAATCATAGAATTGCATCTCCTTATCACCCACAGTCTAGTGGTCAAGTCGAATTGAGTAACAGAGAGCTCAAATTAATTTTGCAAAAGACTGTTAATAGATCTTGAAAGAATTGGTCCAAGAAACTTGAAGATGCATTATGGGCCTATAGAACTGCATATAAAAATCCTATGGGTATGTCTCCGTATAAAATGGTTTATGGAAAAGCATGTCTCTTACCTCTCGAACTAGAACATAAGGCATATTGGGCTATTAAAGAGCTCAATTATGATTTCAAACTTGCCGGTGAGAAGAGGTTATTTGATATTAGCTCGCTTGATGAATGGAGAACCCAAGCCTATGAAAATGCCAAGTTGTTTAAAGAAAAAGTTAAAAGATGGCATGACAAAAGGATACAAAAGCGCGAGTTCAATGTAGGTGATTATGTATTGCTATACAACTCTCGCTTAAGATGTTTTGCAGAAAACTTCTCTCTAAATGGGAAGGCCTTACGTTATCGAGGAGGTCTATCATTCCGGTGCCATAAAAATCAATAACTTCAAGGCGTAAATCAAGGTGGTGAATGGTCAAAGAATCAAACATTATATCTCAGGTAATCCTATAAATGTTGAAACCAATGTTATTGAAACCGTAACCCTGAGGAATACATAAGGACACTTTTCGAACGCTTCAGACTCGAAAAGGAATAGGTATGTGGTACGGTAAGTAAACCGACTCCAAAAACAGTTCTAATGGCAATTTTTCTCCGTTTTGGAATATTTAGAAAAATAGGAATAAGAAGCAGTCCGGGAAGGACACGAGGGCTCCACGAGGGTGGAGGGCACGCCCTACCCTACTGGGCGTGCCCCCTCACCTCGTGGGCACCTCGTGTGCTCTCCGGACTGCGTTTTCTTGCACGTTACGTATTTTGGTCGGTAAAAATTCATTATATATTCTCCCGAAGGTTTTGACTCCCGTATCACGCAATTATCCTCTGTTCTTATTTCAAGCTATTTTTCTGACAGATCTAGATCATCATGACGTCTCCAAGCGCCCCAAAGGACAAGTTCTTCAAGAAGGTCATCAACCCCTACTCATGGAGGTGCCGCAACACCCTCAAACCATTGAGATGCATGATGGGTTGCTGCACATCCGATGTCGAGGGACCACGGAGGACCCAAGCGTGGAGACAAGGCTTGAAGCAATGGAGCAACAAGTTTTCAAGTGCCGGGAGATGGTGGAGTGTGGACTTGACTCCAATCACATAATGATCACGGAGTTCACCAACAACCACAAGCTGGATGCCAAGGACATTGGGGAGGCCATCTTCAAGCTCCACGAGAAAATCGAGCACCTCCAAGCTCAAATATATGACCTACAAAACCAAAACTGTGAGTATGAATATAGATTCAAAAGGATGAGTTTGGCTGCAAATTTAAGGATCCCAGAGACTCGATCATCCTTCTATGATGGTGAGCCTATGCCTTGGAAGATGGACGACAAGCCTACATCATCAACAATCCCTTCGCCAGCAAAAGAGACATACTCACATGGGTATGGGCACTCCCCTTGGCAACTGCCAAGCTTGGGGGAGATGCCCCGGTATCGTATCGTATCACCATCACACTCCTATCTTTACTGTTTTTCTTAGTTCGATCCTTTTAGTAGTATCTTGATCTAGTAGAATAAAGTTTTGGTATGATCTAGTTTTGAGTTTTGCTTTATTATCTCTCTTTGTAATCGAGTCCGTGAGCTATATATAATAAAGATTAGTGTTGAGTCAAGGGCTTGATTATTTTGCCATGATCTTGAGTGAATAAAAGAAAAGAGAAAAGAATAAAAAGGAATAAAAATATCATATTGATCTTATTGAGAGTAATTACTTCACACAGAAAGAGTATGATGATTAAAAATTGTTGAGAGTTGCCAAACATAGCCGTGGTCATCGTTGCAATTAACAGGAAGTAATAAAGAAAGAGAGGTTTCACATATAAATATACTATCTTGGACATCTGTAGCGACCAGACCTCAAACAGTTCGATCTCTGTGCTCAGTGTCATCCCTGGATCAGTAATGCCGACACCACATAGTACTCGGAGGATTTATAACAGAGTAGCAATCACACACTTATTACAATCGAATGTCTCAAAAGAGAACTTAATAAAATAAATATGGCTTAAGGCCATCTAAATACGATAACAAATGAAGGCTTGGAAGAATAAGTGAGTCCATCAACTCCAACGGCATCACCGAGTATAGAACCACGACCTAAGCACCTTACTGTCGTTTCTAAAAGTTCTGCAACATGAAAGCGTTGCGGCCCGAAACGGTCAAAGACATGGAATATCTTTGGCAATGTAACACATAGAGAATAATAATGGAATAAGCTATACTACATGCATATTTGGCTGGTGGAAAGCTCTATGGTTCTTTGTCGGTGTCAAAACCGGCGGATCTCGGTAGGGGTCCCGAGAATCATGCGTCTAATGCGGATGGTAACATGAGACAAGGGACACGATGTTTTTACCGTGTTCGGGCCCTCTCGATGGAGGTAATACCCTACTCCCGCTTGATTAATATTGATGATATGGGTAGTACAAGAGTAGATCTACCACGAGATCAGAGAGGCTAAACCCTAGAAGCTAGCCTATGGTATGATTGTTGTATCTCTCTATCGACTAGCCTGGCCTCGGTTTATATAATGCACCAGAGGCCTAGGATAACAAGAGTCCTAGCCGAATACGCCGGTGGGGGAGGAGTCCTTGTCTTGATCGCAAAGTCCTGTGGAATCTTCCTTGTATGCGGCAACTGTCCGGACTTGCTCATGAGTATATGGCCATGGGGATCCTCGGACCAATCCAACTGATCGGGAGACGACGTGGTGAGTACCCCCTAGTCAAGGACACCGTCAGTAGCCCCCTGAACTGGTCTTCAAGTTGGGGACGCTCCTCGATTCTTCCGAACTGTTCTTCATCTTCACCGCCGGTCTTGAAAACTGGTTCAACAAATCTTCTCATCTTCGATCTTGAGGATCGCCAAATGCATTCGACGAGTTTACACGTCGGTATCCGAGGAGCCCTTTAAGTTTCCGCCTTTATCAATGCCTTGTTATTTTTATGCCACACCGGGTTTGAAGTTGTTCCGGGCGGCGGCGTCCTCTTCGTCCGAGCTCCAACGCCGCACTCCATTCGAGGTATCTTTTGCAGCCGAGCACCAACGCCGGACCGCTTCCGGCTCTAACGCCGAATGTATCCGAGCTCCAACGCCAAATTATGTATCCGAGCTCCAATGCCGGATCAGATCCGAGCTCCAACGCCGGATCAGATCCGAGGTGTCAGTAAATCACCTTGGTTCAAAGAAGTTTGAAGGAGTTTAACCGAAGCTTAATGCCGAAAATGCCCTCTATGGAGCCAGCCACTAGCGCCCCGAGCTTTATGTCGGATCGCTTCCAGGTGGTGCACCACCCCGAATGTGGGTCGATTTTGTCAATATTTTGGTTGGTGCAATTTATTCTCTACCGAGATACATAGCGAGTAGCCCTCAAGGTGGGTATCGGTCTAAAACCCGAGATGCACATGAAAGATGACATAAGACCGGCTGATCCTCAGAGTCATGAGACTCAAAGTTGATTTGCAAAATCGTCTGAGGATCAAGTCCTAGCTCGCGAGAATACTTGGACACAAAAAGCGGCGTGCTCAGTCCTCAAGACTCAGGTTGGGTGCGGCGACCAACCTAAGGATCAAAATCTCCTCGAAACCAGTATTGCACTTAAAATTTTCTCGCATAGAACAGGCAATGCAAGAGCTCCCCGAGATGCTTTGGTCGGGTGGCAACACCAGATCAAGGGATTGATGTGCCTTTAATATTTGTAAATAATAAGCCCGGCCCAAGAGTTCTCGAGCCTTAATGCGGGCACGGGTGGCGAATTAAGGATCGATATCCATAGTAAAATCATGAATTATGTGTAATGACTCAATGTATCCAAGTATTTTATGTCATTAATGCTCGGATCCGCATTGTACAAAACTTTGTTGACCGACCAATTATCGAGCTAACCTCCTCGGCTAGTAGCCGAGGAGTGTTTATCCTACTTTATAAAGCCTTTGTGAGGGCAAAAGATTTACAACAAACAAGGCAATCTGGCCATACGGTTTTATAAACAAAGGTACGCAGAGAGATATGTTATATTGTTGTTTAACATAGGAAATGTCTTCCAAAGAAAATAGTCCCGCTATCGGTTCCTTTCTTTGGGTTGTCATGCTAAGCATGATCATGAAACCTCAGCTCTAATGGAAGAGCAAAATATTGAGGATTTAGTTTGGGAGGCCAGTTACTAGCCCCCGGTAGTGTTCGGCGACAGTCGAGGTCAAGCCATAAACACTTCGGCCAATGTTATGAACGACCCGTCATTTAATATAGTCATCGGATCGCTGACCAGTTTACACCTATTGTGACAAATACCGGTTTTGGCTTTCTCCATCGAGGTGCTTGACCATGCGAGCCTGGAGCACAATCGCAGATGGTTCTCCTTTGCACACCTAGCGAACAAAGCGGAACGTAGGAGTCAAGCGAGGAGCCGCAACCCAACTATTGATCAAGACACAATTCAAACCGATGCATATATAGCAATATCCGAGAATGTTTTTGCCGAATCTCTAAAGGAGTCCGGCGTTAATCGCGAGACTTGTGCTTTGAAAACACACAAATAGTTTAAAAGTGCCAAAAGCTTGGAAAACCAAAAAACGTCAGTAAAAACATGACATCCGAACAAGATCAAGTGTTCGGTGCCAATCCGAAAATTGGACTTTAGAGAAAAAAAAAGTGCTTCTTCCGTGCTTTAGCATGACACATCCTATCTCAAGACTTCAAGCGGGTCAGCCTACGGCTTCAGTCTCCCATCCCGAAGGCGGAGTACTTCTCATTAGGCCAGTTTAGAAAACTAAACCCTAGCGGTTTTGAGAGAGAAATTAGGCTCCCTTGCTAGTGACCGCACACTCGTGTCGAAAAAAGGAGTGATAAATAATAAACACTTTGCAACGACTAAGAAGAAAAACACTTAGTATAAAACGGCTCAAATAAACATAAGAGCCCCCAAGTGACTTGGGTAAAAATTGACTATATAATGTAAGGTGACATGTAGAATGCCTTCTAGCCGGATTGTAGATCCTTTGTCGTAGCGGACCTTTTCGCTTCAACCTCTGGACCCAATAGTCCGAAGTGTGTCCGAATACCCTCGCGGTTATAAAAACCGGGGCATGCGTGGAGACCAGCGAGGGGTCATTAGTGCTTTATCGCATAAGTGCCCAACTAGTTATGTTATATTACATGGTTAGTAAGAAACATCTTCCAGGAGAATAGTTCCGTTAGGGTTCCTTTCCTCGAGGCATGCCCTAAAGTGCATGTCCTGACCACGAAAAGAGCAGAAAAACATCCGGGGTAGGTAAATGAATAGGTAAGAAATCATCTTTATTTCACCGACCGAGTATTCCCTTAAGAACGCTAGCTTTCGGCTTCACCCAAATTCGAGGTACACATCCGGACCGAATTCGCAAGAATAATCGCAGAGGTGCTCCCTTTACCACCTAGCCGAACAATCGGGAACGAGGGGTAAGCACAGGAGCCAGCAACCCAGCTTGGCCAAAACTTAAGTCATATCGATGCATATAATGGTGAATAAAAGGTACATGCGGAAGTGTGACGCATGTGTTGGGCATAAAGCCCGTAGACATAAGCTTCCGTAAAGAAGCCCCAGGTATAATGAGCGCGGGTAGCGCCAAGTAAAAGTGTCTTGAACAAAGTATGGACAAGGAAATTTTTACAAGCAACTTTTTTCCAAAAAGTATAATGCTTGGTCGAGCGAACACAAGTTAAAAATTTAAAACTTTGAGCATGATGGCAACTTAGCTGGTTAATGTGTTCGGTATTGACGACGCAGTCCGAGCTTGATGCGGGACAAGGTTCCATCCCCCAAGCCGGTCCCGAGGTGGCGGAGCAAAGAGCTCGGCTCTCCGAAGTGGTGACATAGCACGGCCAATGCAGATTTGGCAGAGTGATGCCGAAGTCCCGGCATGGGGTAATGAAGTGTTGACGAAGCCCCGTCGCCCGAGGTGACGCTAAAGGATATAGTCCGGTGGATCATTTTCCGCGTGCGTAAAAAATAGTACAAACCAGAGATAATAGTAATAATAAAAAGAATCGTTGCATAATAAATAATTTATGCAAAGTGAGTAATAAAAGAAATATGGCCTGGCGCCAAAGTCAATGTCAATGCAGGGCGGCGTGATGCGGTAAAGGCATGGCAAGGCCTGAATTGCCAGGTCGGTTCGAAGTTCGGATGCGGCGTTCACGGACTATGTCTGAAACCGACCGAACCACCATGCGACCGTCGTTAATCGCGCCACCATTTGATAGACCTGGTTTATTTGTTGTAGTAATCAAGAAAGGTGATTCCCAAAATTGGGACTCGATCCGCACACCCATTGCCTGACGGGCGATAAAGCGACGGCATGACGATGCTGACAAGGGTTGGCTCGCCGAGGCAAAGCCCTCGGTCCAGCTAACGTGATGAAGCTGGTCGGCTAGTGACGCCGAAGTCTCCGGAGTAGGTTGATGAAGAGATGATGAAGCCCCCGGTCCAACTATCGTGATGAAACCGATGAGTCGAAGTAGGTCGGCGTGATGGACACCAGCTTGAAGAAGCAATAGTGCGGCCTTGCCGATGCAGGTCGTGACGTGGTCGATGCCGGCTTGATGAAGCGACCGTGCGGCGATGGCGTGTGCCCGCTCCGTGTAATCCGTGGGGTGGCGATGTTGGTGATGATTTATCCTTCACGATGCCGGACTCTTGTTTGGCTTGCGAGGATGATGATCCGAAGAAGTTGAGCGCGGCTCAACAAAGTGACGACGCGTCTAGCGCAGGTCGGCAGCCGTGGAGCAATATTGCCGGACTGGTTTGACACCAGCATGATGTTGAAGATCATGTTCAAAAGATTGTAAAGCTAGTGGGATGTGTTCGAAACAAAACACAATACCCCATACAAAACTTCCTTCAAAAAGGATGTCCAAATCCCGTTCATAAAAAAGATTTAACTTCGGGTCGGATTCGTTTTACAGAAAATGTAGATCCGAAAAGTGATGCACTAATCAGAAGGTTCCCGGAGTTTGGACGGTCGGATCGAGCTGAAATTTTGAGGGGTGGTAGCTACAGGAATTCCGGAGCCGATCAACGGTTGGATCTTCCAAAGGAGGTCCAAGCTAGAAGCTGGACACCATGCCCTAAACTCGTCTAGATTCTTGTCCAGATTTGACAGGGCTCCGGTATATCGTAGATTGTCGAAGATTCCTCCATCGGAACTCGATGAAATTTAGCGTGGCTGTTGTAGACGTAATTCCGCACTATTCCACCAAGGCAATCGTCAAACCGACGCTTTCGAGGAAGGCGGTGTGACGGCGGATATAAGTTCGCCGGCCCGTAAAAAAGACGGCCGCCTCGAGGGCAACGTTGACGTTGAGCCCCTGCTCCTTGGATGATTCCTCGGCGATCTTGATAGAGATCGGAGTTGATGTTGATGAAGGCCCTCCTCCGAACATGACGAGCGGAGGTAGGGCGCAATTCTTGGTCGAATCCAAGGTGACCAGCGAACTGGTGACGAAGATGCCGAAGTCGCAGCTGATCTGCAGCGAGCCATCAACCTTTTGCCGAACACACAGCGGAACTCTCAATGAAAGCACCAATGTCGGTGTCAAAACCGGCGGAACTCGGCTAGGGGGTCCCGAATTGTGCGTCTAGGCGGATGGTAACAGGAGACAAGGGACACGATGTTTTTACCCAGGTTCGGGCCCTCTCGATGGAGGTAATACCCTACTCCTGCTTGATTAATATTGATGATATGGGTAGTACAAGAGTAGATCTACCACGAGATCGTGAGAGGCTAAACCCTAGAAGCTAGCCTATGGTATGATTGTTGTATCTCTCTCTATCGACTAGCCCGGCCTCGGTTTATATAATGCACCGTGAGGCCTAGGATAACAAGAGTCCTAGCCGAATCGCCGGTGGGGAGGAGTCCTTGTCTTGATCGCCAAGTCTTGTGGAATCTTCCTTGTATGCGGCAATCGTCCGGACCTGGCCCATGAGTATACGGCCATGGGGATCCTCGGCCCAATCCAACTGATCGGGAGGCGGCGTGGTGAGTAGCCCCTAGTCCAGACACCGCCGCCATTCTGATTTTATGTAAAGCCATTTTTTCCCTAACGCAAAGGAATAAATTTATTTAACTATCATGGTGGTTGTTAAACATTGAGAATGGTTGATGATTCTCAATCCCAATTAAAAGTACTCATTAAAACCCAATAATATTAATTAGAGTAACATGTTGAGATTCACATGATATCCAAGTACTAGATACTCAAGATGTCCATAACCGGGGACACGGCTAATCATGATTAGTTTATACACTCTGCAGAGGTTTGCGCACTTTTCCCCACATGACTCGATCTCCTCCGTTTGATTTGTCGCACTACATGGTGTTTGAGAAACGGAGGACCGAGACATAGTCTTTCAGAAGCGCCAGCACCTTACGTATGGGTAGACCGTACCAACCTACAACCCCTACATCTGCTAGCCTACCTGTAAGAGTTCACACAACTTAGTCAACTATGCTAGAGCCCATAATAGCATGTGGCTGCACACGGAAGTTTCTAGCATTAATAATCTCATGATCCCTTTGGGCCTGGCTGGCGGTCCAAGAAAACAGCAAATCTCGAAACCAGTACCTCAATCCACCCAGATGTGTGTTTAAGTTACCACCTTAAGTAAACCATTAATTAACAATCTCACATCTATCATGGATACACTCACCCAATCCACGTCTACTAGCATAGCATGGCAATATAAGCAAACGTAGAAGTAACTCCCAAGGGTTTGATAATAAAACAGGTAATAGGTACTACCTCAACTACTTCCCATCCCACAATTTAATTAGATCCTAATCAATGCAGGGTTTGAGGATTGATCTAATGCATAAAAACTGGGTATGAGAAAAGATATGATCAAAGTGTTACTTGCCTTGCTGATGATCCGCGAAACCTAGAGACTCGAAGTAACAAAGCGAGGCGCACCGAATTATTGTATCACGTATAAACAAACAAGCATACAATAATTACTCATCTAATGCACAGGTAAAACTCAAATAAAAGATCTAACCAGATAGTTCAACTTAAGAACTCCAGTTTGCAAAAAGAACCAAATCAGACGAAGCAACGGAAGTCAAACGGCGAAAGCAAACAGCTTCGTTTTACTAATCTGGATCTAGGTCAAATTTTACAGTAGCGAAAACTTCTTTAAGTTGGTTATTCGGAAAGAGGGTTTCGAGATTTAAACTCTAGGCGCTGAATCGCCTGATTCCGATAAACGAGCGTAAAAGTTATACTAAAACGAAAATCGGATCGTAAATCGCGATCGAAAAATCGCGGATTAAATCCGAGAAAAGAAAAAACGACGAACGGGTTAACGAACGAACGCTCGTTAACTAAACTAATCTGACGAGCGCGTTCGTTAAAACGAACGAACGAACGAACGTTCATTAACTAACCGAACCGGGAAAAAAACCGATCTAGAAAAAACCGACGAAAACCGGTCGGGTTTTTTAAAAAAAACCGAAGGCACGGAAGTCGAGGCGCGGCGAACCTCGGCGGGATCCGTGGCGGCGGCATGGGCGGCGGGTGGCGGTGGGCGGCGTAGTCCCAAGTGGCGGCGGCGCGGCGCGAGGCGGCGGCGGCAAGCAAGGCGACGGTATGGCGGCTCGGGCTAGGGTTCCCCGGTGGGCTTATAAAGCCACCTCGGCCGAGTCCCAAGCGTACAAGGCCCAGAGGTCGGTGCGCGTTATTTTAAATAATTCCGCGCAGAAGAAAAATAAAAAGAAATACTAAACGGACTCCAAAAATCCCAAAATAAAATTTCCCCGGCTTCTAAAATCAAGCTGGACTAGGTGAACATTTATTTGGGGCCTAAATGCAATTTTGAAAAACGCGCATTTTTCCTAAATTCAAATAAAAAGGTGAAAAACTCCGAAATAAAATCTTATTTGATTTTTTTAATAAATCTTCATTATTTCTTTATTTTGGGAAAGTCATTTTATTCCCTCTCTCATATTTTGATGGTAGAAATAATTGAAGGTAAAATAAATAAAATCAAATGATCCTATTTTCAAAATTTGAGAAAACTCAAATATGAAAATAACGAAATCCCCAACTCTCTCCGTGGGTCCTTGAGTTGCGTAGAATTTCTAGGATCGAGCCAACAAATGCACAAAAACATGATATGCAATATGATCTATGTATAACATTCCAAATTGAAAATTTGGGATGCTACAAACCTACCCCCCTTGAGATGAATCTCGCCCTCGAGATTCGGGTTGGCTAACAAATAGGTGAGGTGGGCCTTGAGCGCATCTTCCTCTCGCTTCTGTGTGCCTTCTTCCTGTGTGTGGTGGCTCCACTTGAACTTTGCGTAACTTGATAACCTTCTTTGCCGGGTGACTCGATCGGGCATATTCGAGAATCTTAATCGGTTTCTCCTCATAGGTCAAATCATCATTCAATCAATCGCTTCGGTGTACTCAGATCTCTTAGGGGTATATTAGCCATCTCTGCGTGACACTTCTTCAATCGAGAAACATGGAATACATCATGAACACCGACAATCCCTACCGTAATTCTAACTTGTAGGCTTACTTCTCCCATGCGCTCCAAAACTATGTATGGTCCCACAAAACGTGGCGCTAACTTTCCTCTAACTCCAAAACGCTTAACTCCTCGAAGTGGGGATATCAAGATAAACTCGCCTCCGACTTCGTGATTGCCTCCTTATGCTTGAATCCGCATAGCTCTTCTGTCTTGACCGGCTACCTTGAGCCTATCGCGAATTAACTTTACTTTCCGCTCAGTCTCCTTAATCAAATCCGTCCAAACAATCGGCGGTCTCAACTTCATCCCGGCAACAACGGGTTCTCGCACCTCCTTCCGCATAAGGCTTCGAAGGAGCCATCTTCAAACCGGATTGATAATCTGTTGTTGTAAGAGAACTCAGATATGGCAAGTTATCATCCCAGCCTAGATCCATAATCCAAGGCACAAGCTCTAAGCATATCCTCCAAAATCTGATTGACTCTCTCGGTTTGTCCATCTGCTCACGGATGGAAAGTCGTATGCTAAACTCCAACCTGGTTCCCAAAGTTTCTGGCAACCGCTTCGAACTTTGAGGTTAATTGGGTTCTTCCGTCTGACATTTATACTCCTCGGAACTCCATGCAAGCATACAATCCTGGTCATGTATATCTTAGCCAATTTGGCACTTTGTAAGTAGTCTTTACCGAATGAAATGAGCTACCTTTGTCAAACGATCGACTACGCACCCAAATTGAGTCATAGCTTTGAACGGGTCCTCGGGTAATCCCGTGATAAAATCCATGCCTAGTTTATCCCACTTCCATTCGTATAGGCAATGGTCAGTAACAATCCTGGCGGCTTCCGATGTTACGCCTTCACCCTCCGAGACACATCACAAACTACTACATATTCGCTATGTCCTTCTTCATTCCGGTCCACCGTAGTATTCTTCAAATCCAAATACATCTTGGTATTTCTGGGTTAATCGAATATGGTGAATCATGTGCCTCTTGTAGAATCAACTTCCTGATCTCCGGGTCATTGGGCACATAAACATGGTCTTCAAACCATAGGGTATCGTACTCATCCTCACGAAATCCCTTAGCTTTTCCTTCGCTCATTTTCTCCTTTATAGAGGCAATCTCTTTGTCAGTCTTCTGAGCTTCTCTGATTCTATCCATCAAAGTTGATCGAATCTCCAATGTCGCTACATAGCCTCTGGAACTATTTCCAAACATAGTTCACGAAGATCCTCGACTAACTCCTTTGGTATTTCTCCCGTCATTAGTGTATTGACATGACTCTTGCGGCTCAACGCATCTGCTACAACGTTAGCCTTCCGGGTGATAATGCAATCTCATATCGTAATCTTTAATAAGCTCCAACCATCTCCTCTGCCTGAGATTTAACTCTTTCTGCGTGAAGATGTACTTCAAACTCTTGTGATCCGTATACACCTCACAATGGTTCCCAATAAGAAAATGTCTCCAAGTTTTCAATGCATGCACTACGGCTGCTAACTCCAAATCATGAGTAGCATAATTTAACTCATGAGGCTTAAGCTGTCGTGAAGCACATGAAACAAGTCTTCCCTCCTGCATAAGCACTGCTCCAAGTCCTCGACGTGAAGCGTCGCAATAAACTTCGTAATCCTTTGCCTGATCTGGCAGAATTAACACTGGTGAGGTAACCAAACGTTTCTTCAACTCCTGAAAACTAGCCTCACACTCCTCAATCCATATGAACTTGGTATCCTTCTTCAACAATTCTGTCATAGGCTTCGCAGTCTTTGAGAAATTCTCAATGAATCTCCGATAGTATCCTCATGCGAGTCCAAGGAAACTCCGGATATCCCCAATCGTAGTTGGCGCTTCCCCAATTGGTCACGGTGGCAACTTTAGTGGGGTCCATCGCTATACCTTCTCCGGATATAACATGTCCGAGAAATCCAACTTCCTTCAACCAAAACTCACACTTCTTGAACTTGGCATATAACCGATGTTCTCACGAGCTTCTCGAGTACCAATCGCAAATGTTCCTTATGTTCTTCTTCATTCTTCGAGTAAACCAAAATATCATCAATGAACACCACTTAATTTAACTTATCCAAAATTCCATAAACACTTTGTTCATCATGTTCATGAAATAGGCAAAAGTCGTTAGTCGCACCAAAGGACATAACGGTATACTCATACAGCCGTGCACTGGTGATAAAAAGCCGCTTTAGGTATATCCCGCTCTCGAATCTTCAATCGATGGTACCACGATCGCAAATCGATATTGGAAAACACCTTAGCTCCTTACAATTGGTCAAACAAATCATTGATCATCGGTCGTGGGTACTTGTTCTTGATTGTTACATCATTCAATCCGATAATCAACAACCATTCTTCATGATCCATCATACTTTTCCACTAGAAATTCGAGCGATCCCCAAGGCGAAGAACTTGGGCGAATAAAGCCTTTATCCAAGAACTCCTTAATCGCTTCTTGATTTCCTCCAAATCTTAATTTGGCATCCTATACGGTCTCTTGGATATCGCCCAAAGGCTCGCAAAAGCTCAATCAAAAACTCAATATCTCTATCCGTGGCATGCACAGCAACTCTTCCGAAATACATCAGAAATCCCTTACCACTGGTACTTCCTCCTGCACAACTCCTGAAAGGGAATTTACATGTGCTCTCCTCGGCTCATGCCGTGATACATACTTGATTCTCCTTCCTTCTGGTGTCGTAAGCAAAAATTGTCTTTATCAAGCGCAATCAATGTTCCTCCATACTTTGATAACCAATCCATGCCTAATATCACATCCAATCCTTGCGATTCCGTAACTATTAGGTCCGAGGGAAAAACATAGTGTCCAATCCTTAATGGTAGCTTCGATCACACCATATACTAGCCATGTATTCTGCTCCCGTGAGGTTACTAGCATGGGTGACCTAAGGGCTTGGGTTGGTAATTTATACTTATCCACAAATCCCTTGATATGTATGACTGCGATGCACCAGTATCAAAAAGAACAACTGCAGTAAATGTCTTAACCAAAAACTTACCTATTACTGCATCTGGCTAGGCTTCAACCTCCTCCACGGTAACGTGGTTCACATGTCCCCTGTTGAAAGGGTTCGGCTTCTTTCCTGAGCTCCCATTGCCGTTACAATTTTGAGCTTCTGGACATTCATTTGCGTAATACCTAGTCTTACGGCACTTAAAACAAGTGATATGGCTCAGGTCTACCTTGGTTGGTGTTGACGGGTTGGTGCGGTTTTGTCCATTGCTTCCTCCATTCCCGTTTCCATTCTTTGTGCCATTATGATTGTGCGAAGCTACCTCCTCCATGAGTATGCTGAAATTGCCCTCCTGTCTTCGGGTAAAGCGTAGCTTCACGAAAGCTCCGCACTGTACTTCGCCCATACTTCCTCTTAGATTGTCAATCTCTGCTGCTTCCCTTCAATCATAAGAGCACGATCTACTAACTCCTGGTAGTTATTGAAAGTGGCTACCATCAATCTGCATGCTCAGCTCATCATTCAGTCCTTCTAGGAACTTCTCCGCTTAGCATTTGCATCCGTAGTAACGTCATCCGGGGCATAACGTGCTAACTCTATCAAATCATCCACATGTCGCTAACCGTCTGGCCCCTCCTTGGCGTGGTTGCGAAACTCACGCTTCTTCATGGCCATAGCTCCTGCCAAACATGGGCAGTAAGGAAAGCTTGTCTTAAATCGATCCCATGTGGACAAAGTGTCTAAGGTGGTAAGTGGTTGTAAAATTCTCCCACCATGTCTGCTGCGGGTCCTTCGAAATGATGTGCGGCAAACTTCACCTTTTCTCCATCTCATACATCCTGCAAGGGTCAACTCCTCCCTATCTTACGGAGCCAATCATCCGCTACTATCGGCTCGGTGCTACCGAAAACACCGCGGATTCAGCCTTAAGAAACGAAATGATGGTCAACAGTGGTGGTGGTGGTGGTGGGTTGTTGTTGTTGTTGTTGTTGTTGTTGTTGTTGTTGTTGTTGTTGTTGTTGCCTTGGTTCTGCATCAATGTTTGAATCAAGGCATTCCTCCGCTGAATCAACTGAGTGATCTCTGGCGGAAAACAAATCCGCTCGCGTCTCGGAGGCATCACGAGGGTTTATAGAAAAGAGACGAGAGTTAAGAATAGAATGAGGTCTAGTGAGAAAAACACTACCCATATGCACATGAGACAAAAGCACACAATATCACTCCAATCAATTCAACAAAGGTATACAACGGTCTAACTATCGTTACAAAGTGCTTGGACTAAAACTAATTTAAAATGGAAATACTACTACTATTATGGTGGTCAACTAGAAAAACTGCAATCGATGAAGATTCCATAATATCTCGCCTCCAAATTTCATCAACAAAGTCATCATCGCTGTCTTCGGGATCCGAGTCAGTGTCGTCGATGATGATAAAATTATCCGGGCAAGTGGATTCGCCCCCTTCTCTTTTGGGTGCTGAACCTCCCATGAATACTCCAAGCTTCTCCTTTAGGTCGCCGTTCTTTCTCACTAGAGAGACGATCTCTTCCGTGTAGTCTTCACGTGTGGCCTTGAGTTCTTCTTCTAGATCCTTGATCTTGGTCATAGCCTTCTGCAGATCCTCCATATCTGCGCACATCTGATTCTCCCCGTGTCGGGTGTGTTGGTTTAATTCTGGATGTAAGCTGCGATTGATCTGCCCCTCCACGGTGTTGATCATCTCCCATTGCTCATCTCGGTGCCCTCAAATCTGGTAGATAGTATTCTTGAGATCATTATGGTAAACTGCTCCAATTCGTCCCATGGCGATGTGAGCTGCCATGCTCTTTCCCAAGCTCCATGTTGGTGCATCAAAGGAAAATTCTATGGGCTCCGTGGATCGTGCAAATGTCCTTCCCGAATGTAGACTTGAATTATCCAGCGCTCCTCTTCGGTAAAGTGGCGTTGAAGGTCCCGTGAAACTTGGTACTCCTATGTTCAAGTATCTAGTGACTTCCTTCAAGTGATATCCAAAAGGTGAGCCTTCATCCGTTGTGTGAACTTGTTCCTTGCATCCGCCATCCTAAAGAATAGAAAAGATGAGGAGTCGTAAATGAGAAGAAAGAATAGTGATCTAGGGCTTTAGCTTAGTGGTCATGTCCTCACAGTCGGCGTGTGCTCGACACCATCTCTCAGAGCGACCAGACCTCAAACAGTCCGATCTCTCGTGCTCGATGTCATCCTCGGATCAAGAATCTTGACACCACGCAGTACTCGGAGGATTTATAACAAAGTAGCAATCACACACTTATTACAATCGAATGTCTCAAAAGAGAACTTAATAAAATAAATATGGCTTAAGGCCATCTAAATACGATACCAACGGAAGGCTTGGAAGAATAAGCGAGTCCATCAACTCCAACGGCATCACTGAGTATAGAACCACGACCTAAGCACCTTACTCGTCGTTCGAAAAAGTCTGCAACATGAAACGTTGCAGCCCGAAACGGGTCAAGACATGGAATATCTTGGCAATGTAACACATAGAGAATAACAATGGAATAAGCTATACTACATGTATATTTGGCTGGTGGAAAGCTCTATGGTTACAGCTTTTGTAAAGCCAATTTTTTCCCTACTGCAAAGGAATAAATTTATTTAACTATCATGGTGGTTGTTAAACATTGAGAATGGTTGATGACATTCTCAATCCCAATTAAAAGTACTCATTAAAAACCCAATAATATTAATTAGAGTAACATGTTGAGATTCACATGATATCCAAGTACTAGATACTCAAGATGTCCATAACCGGGAGACCACGGCTAATCATGATTACTTTATACACTCTGCGAGAGGTTTAGCACTTTTCCCCACATGACTCGATCTCCTCCGCTTGATTTCTCGCACTACATGGTGTTTGAGAAGCGGATGACCGAGACATAGTCTTTCGTAAGCGCTTAGCACCTTACGTATGGGTAGACCTTACCAACCTACAACCCCTACATCTGCTAGCCTACCCGTAAGAGTTCGCACAACTTAGTCAACTATGCTAGAGCCCATAATAGCATGTGGCTGCACACGGAAGTTTCTAGAGTGAATAATCTCATGATCCCTTTGGGCCTGGGTGGCGGTCCCAAGAAAAACAAGCAAATCTCGGAAACCAGGGTAACCTCAATCCACCGGATGTGTGTTTAAGTTGCCACCTTAAGTAAACAATTAATTAACAATCTCACATCTGTCATGGATACACTCGCCGAATCCACGTCTACTAGCATAGCATGGCAATATAAGCAAACGTAGAAGTAACTCCCAAGGGTTTGATAATAAAACAGGTAATAGGTACTACCTCAACTACTTCCCATCCCACAATTTAATTAGATCCTAATCAATGTAGGGTTTGAGGATTGATCTAATGCATAAAAACTGGGTATGAGAAAAGATATGATCAAAGTGTTACTTGCCTTGCTGATGATCCGCGAAACCTAAGTACAATAAGTACTCCGGGTATTCTATCGCAGACAAACAAACAAGCATACAATAAGTACTCATCTAATGCACAGGTAAAACTCAAATAAAAGATCTAACCAGATAGTTCAACTTAAGAACTCCGGTTTGCAAAAAGAACCAAATCAAAGCGAAAGCCAACGGAAGTCAAACGGCGAAAGGAAACAGCTTCGTTTTACTAATCTGGATCTAGGTCAAATTGTACAGTAGCAAAAACTTGTTTAAGTTGGTTATTCAGAAAGAGGGTTTCGAGACAAAACTCTAGGCGCTTGAATCGCCTGATTCCGATAAACGAGCCGAAAAGTTATACCAAACGAAAATCGGATCGGAAATCGCGATCGGAAAAATCGCGATTAAATCCGAGAAAAGAAAAACGACGAACGGGTTGACGAACGAACGCTCGTTAAATAAACTAATCTGACGAACGCGTTCGTTAAAACGAACGAACGAACGAACGTTCGTTAACTAACCGAACCGGGAAAAAAACCGATCTAGAAAAAAACCGACGAAACCCGTTCGGGTTTTTTTTAAAAACCGAAAGCACGGAAGTCGAGGCGCGGCGAACCTTGGCGGCGGGATCCAGCGAGCGGCGGCGGCGGCGGCCGGGCGGCGAAGTCTCAAGCGGGCGGCATCGGGCGGTAGAGGCGGCGCAAGCTACAGCGGCGCAGGCGGGTCAAGTGGTGGCGCGCTCGGGCCAAGGGCTAGGGTTCCCCGGGTGGGCTTCAAGCGAGTAGCCACCTCGGCCGGAGTCCCAAGTGACACGGCTCAGAGGGTCGATTAGCGTTTTTAAATAATTCGCGCAGAAGAAAAAATAAAAATAAATACTAAACGGACTCCAAAAATGCGAAATAAATTTTCCCGGCTTATAAAATCAAAGCTTGACTAGGTGAACATTTATTTGGGGCCTAAATGCAATTTTGAAAACGCATTTTTCCTAATTTCAAATAAAAAGGCAAAAAACTCCGAAATAAAATCTTATTTGATTTTTTATTAAATCTTCATTATTTCTTTATTTTGGAAAAGTCATTTTATTCCCTCTCTCATATTTTGATGGTAGAAATAATTGAAGATAAAATAAATAAAATCAAATGATCCTATTTTCAAAATTTGAGAAAACTCAAATATGAAAATAATGAAATCCCCAACTCTCTCCGTGGGTCCTTGAGTTGCGTAGAATTTCTAGGATCGAGCCAACAAATGCACAAAAACATGATATGCAATATGATCTATGTATAACATTCCAAATTGAAAATTTGGGATGCTACAACATCTTTTATAATTGGGAGCACTCATTAAAATATGACATGCTAAAGAGTTGATGTTGGACAAGGAAGACAACGTAATGGGTTATGTTTTTTTATATCTGAGATAAAGTATATTGTCATGGATCATCCAACATGTTGAGTGTAACACCCGGATAATTAAGCTACAGTAATCCCTGCTAATGATGCCACGTCACCTCGGTTACTGTGATTAAACTCACGTTGATTCGAACCCGGTTCAAATTCAAATTGAAAACATAGGCAAACAATAAAAGTTTTCAAAAGTTAAAACTAAAATGTTGCAGGGTTGTCAAATATTACCAAGTTAATTATGGTGGGGTGCACACATTTTTGTAAAGTGTCCGGATAGTTTAAATAAATTAAAGCATGTAAAAGAAAGAAAGAAAAAAATAAGAAAAGCAAAATAAAACAAAAATGGGAGAGGAGAAAACCCACATTTATTATTGAGCCAAGTTTCCCACTGGCCCACCGGCCAGCCCTTACTGGCCCGGCCCAACCCCCACTCCTTATCCACCTCCCCCTGTCGGTGGAAACCCCTAGCCACCCATTCTTCCCCGATCCTCCTCCTCCTCCCTCCCCACCGATCCGATCGGGCTCACCCGATCCAGTCCCCCACAAGCAGCCGGTGACTCGCCGCCCATCCTCACCCCTCCTCCTCCCCCGACCGTGGCCCAAAGGCCCTCGCCGTCTCTCGCGGCCGACCCGCCCGGCGACCACCTCGCCCGGATCCGCCTGCTTCGAGCGCCTCGCCCTCCTCCTCACGGTGCGCCCCAGCGTCTCGAGCACGCCTCGAGACCCTACGCCCCAGTGAGCTCTCCCCCCGTGGAACCCTCTCTCCCTCGTCCCCCTCCCGAGCGCCACCACCGCCCCACGTCGCCCGGCTCGCGCCACTTCTGCCAAGACCCTCTCCCTTCCCCCGCCACGCGAGCACGAACGTGCTCCCGGCCTCTCCCTTCTCCTCGCCCGAAAGCGGCCCCGGCGATCCGCGCCTAACGCCCCGGCGTGGATCGTCGCCAGCGCCCCCCATTGACCAAATGGTCACGGGCGGTAGAAACCGTGGTGCTCGGCGCCGCGCATAAGCCGGCCCGTGGCAGCGCTCGATCGGGATCCGAACCCTATCGCCCGCCTCCGCCGCTCATGGCGCCGTTCGGCCGTCCGTGCGTGCCTTACCACCAATGGACGCGGCGTCCTCACGCTTTGAAACGCGCCGCGCCTTTTGGCAGACGGCCGGAATTAATTCAGCAATCCGGCGCCCTCATGCCGGCGCCCCACGAGCTCCCCAACGCCGGCATGTGGCGACCGAGCCACCGCTTTGAGCCTTGTTGGTCAGGCCAGGCCAATTGCCGATTGTTGACTCGGTCGGTGGTGGCAGGTCCACCACCTATGACATGGGGGCCCACCCCTACGTAACGCTTTTTAAATAAAAAAGAAAAGGAAAATTAATATAACTAAATATAATTAATAAAAATAAGAATGAATAAAATTAATTAATTAATTAATTAAGTAAGTAAATAATTAATTTAATTAATCCTGATTAATTAAACCTAATGACTAATTAACCTAATTAACTACTGTTAATTAAACTTAACCAAGATAATTAGTTAACGAGTGGTATGACTTAATCAGGACCCACCTGTCATGATAGACCTAGTCAACCCTGTTGACTGCTGACATCAGCATGACATCATGCTGACGTCATAAATATATTTTTTCGAATTAATTAATTAATTAATTAAATTTCGGAAATTAATAAAATCTTTAGAAAATCATATCTTTTAATCCGTAACTCGGATTAAAATATTTTCAACATGAAAGTTGCTCGAGCGACGAGACAAACCCGGATACGCAGTCGCTCGTCCGCCACACCCCTAACCTGCCTATCGAACCTGCAACTTTCCTCCCAGCCTCTCCGCTTTGAAAACTTCGAAACACCGGAATACTTTCCCGGATGATTCTATAACCAAGCAGTACCACCTCATACCACGTTAGGGCACGCCTAGCATCGCTTCTTGACATGTCATGCATCGATATGCATCTGTTTACTTGGTATTCATTGTTTCTTCCCCTCTTCTCTCCGGTAGACTACGAGACCGACAGCTGGCTGGCCGATTCGACCTACGGTGTTGACGACCCCTCTCACTTGCTGTGAGCAACCAGGCAAGCCCCCTTGATCACCAGATATCGCTTACTCTTCTCTATACCGCTTGCATTAGAGTAGTGTAGCATGTTCTTGCTTTCGGATACTCCTATACCGCCGCATAGCTTTGTCCTTGTTACTCTTGTTGTTACCTTACACGCAATCCTATATGCTTAGTATAGGATGCTAGTACTTTCATCTGTGGCCCTACATTCTTGTCCGCCTGCGTGCTGCTATACTATCGGGCCGTGATCACTCGGGGAGGTGATCACGGGTATATACTATAAACTTATACATGATACATGTGGAGACTAAAGTCGGGTCGGTGATGGAGCACCCATGAGTGGATCTTGGTAGGCTGAGGCAGGTTGAGACACGCCTAGGAGAGAGGTGGGCCTGTTCTCGTTCGGCGTTCATGACACTTTCTTAACACGCTTAACGAGGTCTTGGTATTTGATCTGAGTTGGCTATGAGCTTATATCGCACTAACCATCTACGGGAGTAGTTATGGGTATCCCATTGTCGTGGTATCACCAAGCACTTCGTGACGCCAGCCGACCGAGCGGGCGCTGCTACCGGATTGGACCGAACGCCACTAGGCTAGGGTCTGCTTCCGGCCACAGACGCAACGTCTTGGTGTGCTCAGGCGATGGGCCTGCACTTCCCTGCGCTTAGGTTTAGACCGGCGTCTTGGCCTCTCTCTCTGGAGCCTAGGTAGGGCTGCGACGCGTGTTGATCTTTCCGTGGCCGGGCATGACCCGTGAAAGTGTGTCCGCAAAATGGGATCAAGCGTGTTGGGTAAGATGGTGCACCTCGTTAGGGAAGTTAATCTATTCGAATAACCGTGATCTTCAGAATGTAGGACGACTTGGAGTTGTACCTTGAGCTTATGACAACTAGAACCTGATACTTGATAAAAACACACCCTTCCAAGTGCCGGATACAACCGGTGGTCGCTCTCTCTCGTGGATATGAGGAGGGATCGCCGTAGGATTATTGCTATGTGATGTTACTTGGAGGGACTTCAGATCGTCCTCTTCTACATGTTGCAAGACAGACTGAAGCGTAGTCTTCGTTAAGACTAGCTATCCCCCTCTTATTCGCATTCTGGCAGCTCAAATTCAATCGACATGGCCCATTACACATATATCCATGCATATGTAGTGTAGCTCCTTGCTTATGTAGTACTTTGGATGAGTACTCACGGTTGCATTGTTTCCCCTTTGCCCCCTACCTATACTCGATTGTCGTAACTAGACGATGGAGCCCAGGAGCGACGCCACCGTCGATGGCGACTACTACTCCGAGGTGCCTACTACTACGCAGCCTCACGATTTACGGCGACCAGAGTAGCTAGGAGGATCCTGTGCGGGAGGCCTGCTCCTCTTCGATCTCAGTATCCCGCTTTGTGCTAGCCATCTTATGGCAATTTGTTTAACTTATGTCCGTACTCGAGATATTGTTGCTTCCGCGACTCGTCTATGATCGAGCACTTGTATTCGAGCCCTCGAGGCCCTTCGGCTTGTATTATGATGCTTGTATGACTTATTTTATTTGTAGAGTTGTGTTGTGATATCTTCCCGTGAGTCTCTTGATCTTGATCGTACACATTTATGCGTATGATTAGTGTACGATTGAATCGGGGCGTCTGAAGTTGGTATCGAGCCGATCGCCTGTAGGAATCCCTTCCACACCCTTGGCCGTAAGTCGAGTCTAGACATTGCAAAAACTTTTACTAACTTGGTTGTGTGCCTTACGGGCCCACGCCGCCATCGGGTGGTACTAGGATCTTTTACTCCTCGACCTTTACTCGGGACTCACGAACTCTCTTCTACTCGGGTTAAACGAATTTACTAACTAACACTAGGATCCCGTGACCCCATTCACCCCAAAGTTGGATAAAGCCATAGTTGTTTCTTGGAATTGTATTTTGATCAATTTCCACACTGTCATTTGACTCCTTTGAAACGTCTTTGTTTGAGATGGAACCCACGAGGCGTGTCGTCCGCCACACCGACGCCATTGGTGCATCGGGATCACCGCCGTGCTAGCTGAGATGATGACCTATCTGGGTTATCGCTGGCACCCCGAGTACACCGTCTTTGAGGAGTACCGTGACTTTAACCAGAGCGATGCGAGCCATCGTCCACCTCTACTCGGAGTATGACTCCACTCATCGCGGCTGCACACCGCACATGGTGTTGGGGTGACTATCGATATGGCAGTCCACGATGCTGCTTATGCCGCCTCGACACGCCGCGTCTTCGTGGAGAGTATCGAGAGTTGGACACCTCCCCTTCGTGCACATTGCTATCGCGTCGATGTTGGTGAGGAGGGTTACTACACCGCCGCCTACTTCCATCGCCACCAGAGAGCCCTTCTACCATCGTAACTTTGTTCGCATGCCGATGGGCTGGATCGAAGCTAACCGAGCTCTTCGCCACGAAGTTGTACATCACCCGTCGGCACCTTACCGTGCTCTGACGGCTGTTGCACCCTTTGTCCGATCCAGAGAGCTGCCGCGTTACTGCGATCTACCCAGCAGACCGTGATGCCCTGTGGTGTCGGTTGGCCGATGTGGGAGGCTACTCTCCAAGACTTGGTCCCTCTTCGCCACTTGGACGCCGGGTTCTGCAATGAGTATCCGCGGCCCCTGTGTCACCGACGTGAGGACTATCCACGCCACACTACCGACTTTTCGAAGCTACAGCTACCTCCGCAGCATCAGCGTGGGACCTGATGTAGGTCTCGCTTGTTAGTGTTAGATGCATTCGCCATGAGCTGCGTGTACGCCTATGATGTCTTAGTCTATGTACTGAACTCTGTGTACCGAACTCTATGCATGATCCCTTTTGTAAGATATGCCGACTACTATGTGGTTTCTATCGTGCTGCTTCCATTATGCATGTTTCATCATGAATGATTCTTGTCCTTTGCATAATTTCTCAAATGCTGAACTACCCCTGTTATATATTAGCAGGATGGTTAGACCAGCTGGTCGTGGTCGTGGTGACAACTTCCCACCACCGCTCGAGTACATGGCTGGTATGATCCAACGACTTGAGATGAATCGCCAGTTCATGGAGAACATGATGGCTCGATTCTCGCCTCGCTAATATGAACCAAAGACCAAACACAACAACTCTGCAGGATTTCATATGCCTCAACCTGCAGCGTGTACCGCAGCTCAACCCAGCCACTGGATGCTGATGGATCTGCTCCGTGACATCACCTATGAGATGGAGTTCTGCTGATGTAGCCCCCCCCGCCACTATGTCACTTTTGCTTCCTTCTTCCTCAAGGGACCTGACTCAATGGTGGGACAGCCACAGACGTACTCTGCCAGCTTGGAACAATCATCACCGCCGCACTTCCAAGTTGCTTTCCGTGCCCGCTTCATCCCTCAAGGAGTCATGGACCGGAAGAAGCGTGAGTTCACCAACCTCACCCAAGGCAACAAGACTGTTGAAGCTTATCAATGAGAGTTCACGGACTTGTCTCGCTATCTTTGAAGAGGACATTGCAACCTGATGCACGCAGGCAGGAGAAGTTCCGTGACGGCCTTCAAGGCGACATCAAGCTCGCACTTCTAGTGCACGACTTTGCTAATTTCGCCACCTTGGTGAACAAAGCTATCAATGTCGTAAACCGGGTCTGCAGGAATACCGAGCTCTAATAAAGCGCAACTGCGTGACACGGGCTCATCTTCGCCCGCTCCTCGCAAAAGCGTAAGATATGGATTCCCAACAAGATGTACCAAATTAATGCACCGCCTCCAACGCAGAGCTATGCTGCACCTCGCCCGCTACTTCAACTAAGCAGCCGAAGCTTCCAGCTCCACCACCCCAAGCTCCTGTTCCCACTCCCAACAATGGCTTGTGCTTCAAGTGTGGACAACCAGGGCACCGTGCTAGAGAATGCAACCATAACCAGAATCAATCGCCCTTCCAGCCGACCGGCCGGAAACACCCAGCCCCGCAACAACACCGCCAAGCCTTATGGTCGAAGTTCAAAGCCAACCACGTTGATCTCGAACGAAGCTCAAGACTCCGTCTGCTCTTTGTGATGGGTACACTCCTCGTAAATTCAGTACATGCATCTGTTTTATTCGATTCGGGGAGCATCGCATTCATTCATCATCGAGAAGATTTTTGCATACAAGCACGACGTTAAGTGTGAGGAGATGAACTCTTCGGTAGTGGTAAAAACCCCTTGGGACAATGCCAAACCTCCATGGTTGGCGCCGACGCCCCGATGGAAATCGAAGGGCTGGAATTCTATGCCTCACCCATTATCCTCAAGACGTCTAACATCGACCTCATTTTGGGGATGGATTGGTTGAAAGCGACATCGCTTCAATCGCTTGCGCCACTAAGACCGTCCATCCGCTACACCCTTCCGATGAAATAATAAGCTACAATGCTCGCTCGATTCGTAATGCCGAGGCAAGACTCTATGCATTGAATGCATTAAACGCCGCAACCCTCGAGGGCATTGAAAACATTCCTGTCGTTCGCGAATTCCAGGACGTCTTTCCTGAAGAACTTCTAGGGATTCCCCCTGCTAGAGCTGTCAATTAAGTCATCGACTTGAAACCGTGCACCACTCCTATAGCCATGGCGACCCTACAAGATGCCGCCGCATGAACTCCTTGAGCTCAAGGAGGAAATCGACAAATCTCTTCAAAGTGGTTTCATTCGCCCAAGTTGCTCTCCTTGGGGAGCACCTTCTCTCTTTGTTAAGAAGAAGGATGGCACAAACCGATTGGTCCAAGACTACCGTCCTATAAATCAAGCTACCATTCAGAATAAGTATCCTCTTCCTCGGATCAATGATCTGTATGATCAACTGGCTGATTCGTCAGTGTTCTCGAAACTCGACTTGAGGTTGGGTTACCACCAGATCCGTGTTCGTGAGGAGGATATCCCCAAGACTGCATTTGTGACTCGTTATGGTTCATACGAGTACACCGTCATGTCTTTCGGCTTAACCAATGCTCCAGCTACCTTCTCTCGCCTGATGAACTATATATTCATGGATTACCTCGACAAGTTCGTCGTGGTTTATCTGGATGATATCCTGATCTTTTCCAAGAATGAAGAAGAACATGCTGAACATCTTCGTCTTGTCTTTGGAAAAAGCTACGAGAACATCAACTCTATGCCAAGTTCTCCAAGTGTGAATTCGCTTCAAGTAACCTATCTTGGGCATGTCATCTCTAAGGATGGTATTGCCGTCAACCCGGAAGGAGTTCAGGCTATTCTTGATTGGACCCTCCTCCAAGAACGTTAAGCAAGTCGAAGTTTTCTGTCAGCGCCAGCTATTGCCGTCGATTCGCCGAGAACTTCTCCAAGATTGCCGTGCCTCCGACTAACTTTGTTGCATAAGGGCGTCAAATTCCAATGGATGAGATAAGTGTCGGGAAAGTTTCCAGCACTCAAAGACAAGTTGACTTCGCCCCGTGCTAGCTCCTCCACGATACTAAGAAGGACTTCGTCATTTCTTTCGCGACGCTTCTCGTCAAGGATTAGGCGGTGTCCTAATGCAAGAGCGCCAAAGTGGTTGCTTATGCCTCTCGACAATTGGCGCCTCACGAAGAGAACTACCCAGTTCACGACCTCGAAGCTTGCTGCCGCCATTCATGCTGCATCAAGCAAAGTGGCGACGTACCTTCTCGGTAATCGCTAGAGATCTTCACCGACCACCAAAGTCTGAAGTATCTGCTTACTCACTGCACTGAACCTCCGCCAATGAGATGGATGGAGACTGCGGAGACTTTGATTTGGGTATTTCCTATACGCCGTGCAAGGCTAATGTAATGGTTGATGCCTTGAGCACGCAAGTCTTATCAAGAACCACCTTCGTGTTCACAAAGTTCAGCCCTCACTTGTTGAAGAATCTGAGCTAAACCTCCATATTGTTCCTCCGGTGCACTTCGCCCTCCTCCGGAGTTCCGCAAGATGAATCTCCGTGTTGTTTCCTGTGGTTCCTCTATACCCGGCTGTTGAACCCGATCTCGTGGGCACCATAAAGACAATGCAGGATTTGACTCTGAAGTCTACAAGATTAAGTAAGACCTCAAAGAAGGAAATCCCTCATTCTTCACTATTGCGATGATGGCGCCTTTGTACTTCAAAGGCCGCCTGAGTGGTGCCGTAGTAAGAAGGAAAACCTGAATATGACTCGAAGGTTATGAAAGAAGCTCATGATACGCCTCTATGTATCCATCCCGTAGTAATGAAGATGTATCAAGACATTCGCCGAGATTCTCGTGGTCTAATATGAAGCGTGACATTGCTCGCTATGTTGTCGAAAGTGTGACGCTTGCCGTCAGACAAAGCAGAACATCAAAGGCCTGCTGGAACTCTGCAACCTATCTCTATTCCCGAATGGAAATGGGACCACGTTGAAATGGACTTCGCCTTTGGGTTTCCCAAATCGCAGAAAGGTAATGATGCTATTCTTGTCGCCATTGACCGGCTTTCTAAAGTTGCTCATTTTCCGCGGTCAAAGAAACGATCACCGCTAGTCAGCTTGCAACGCTCTATATGTCCAGAATTGTTTCACTTCACGGTATCCCACCGTTATCGTCACCGGACCGTGGCGGCTTATTCACTTCAAGATTACGGGCAAGTTTACAAGAAGCTATGGGGACTCATTTATCTTTCAAGATCGCGTTTCATCCGCAGCCTCAAGGGCAAGTTGAACGTGTCAACCAAATTCTCGAAGACATGCTTTGAGCTTGTGTCGCTTCCTTCGCAAGAAATGGGAGGAATCTCTCCGTATGCTGAGTTCTCTTATAATAATAGCTATCAAGCTAGTCTCAAGATGGCCCCCTTCAAGTGTTATATGGACGAAAGTGCCGAACCCTCTCGAACCTGGTCGAAATCGGGAACGCCCACTCTTCGGTCCGGATATTATCCAACATGCCAAGAACAAGTCCGCATTATTCGCGAGAATCTCAAGATTGCTCATCCACGCTAAAAGAGTAATTATGACCGTCATCATAAAGACATGGTCTATCAACCGGGCGAAAAGGCCTATCTTCGCTGCGTTACACCAATGAAGGGTGCTCACCGCCGGGATCATGGGCGCTAGCTCCTCGCTATATTGGCCCATTCACTATTTTGGAAAGGCGTGGGAAAGTGGCATATCAATCGGAGCTTCCGTCAACCTTTCTCGTGTTCACGATGTGTTCCACGTGTCACAACTCCGACGCCGCTTCAAGGACCCAATCCGAGCAATGGACCATGAAGTGCTCGAATTGCAACAGACCTCTCCTATAAAGAGCATCCGTCCGCATTCTCGACCAAAGCTGAACGCCGCACACGCGTATAAGGCGATCAAGTTCCTCAAAGTCCAGTGGTCGAATCACTCACGAAGACGAAGCCACACACGGACGCGAGGATCGCCTTCGAGATGAATACCCCCGCACTTTTTTCCTTCTACCTCCTAAATCTCGGACTTAGATTTCTTGTAGTGGAGGAGATTTGTAACACCCGGATAATTAAGCTACAAAGAATCCCTGCTAATGATGCCACGTCACCTCGTTATCGCGTGATTAAACTCACGTTGATTCGAACCCGGTTCAAATTCAAATTGAAAACATAGGCAAACAATAAAAGTTTTCAAAAGTTAAAACTAAAATGTTCGGGGTTGTCAAATATTACCAAGTTAATTATGGTGGGGTGCACACATTTTTGTAAAGTGTCTGGATAGTTTAAATAAATTAAAACAGAAAAGAAAGAAAGAAAAAATAATAAGAAAAGCAAAATAAAACAAAATGGGAGAGGGAGAAAACCTCCCCATCGGGCCCAATGCCAAGCCCACTGCCCACCAGCCTCCGGCCCGCCCAACCCCCCACTCCCTTATCCACCTCCCCCCGTCGCTGGAAACCCTAGCCACCCATTCGCCCCCCCCGATCCCCTCCTCCTCCCTCCCCGCGCCAATCTGGATCGGCTCCGCCCGATCGGCTCCGCACTAACCATCTACGCAGGAGTAGTTATGGGTATCCCATTCGTGGTATCACCGGCACTTCGTGACGCCACGGCCAGCGGCCACTGATTGGACTGAACGCCACTAGGCTAGGTCCGCTCGTCACAGACGCGTGCAGGTGTGCTCGAGGCGATGGGCCCTGCACTTCGCAGCTAGGGTTTAGACCGCGTCTTGGCCTCTCCGCTGAGCCTAGGTAGGGCTGCGACGTGTTGATCTTTCCGCGTCGGGCATGACACGTGAAAGTGTGTCCTACCAAATGGGATCAAGCGTCTTGGGTAAGATGGTGCACCCTGCAGGAAGTTAATCTATTCGAATAGCCGTGATCTTCGGGATAACAGGACGACTTGGAGTTGTACCTGAGCTTATGACAACTAGAACCGGATACTTGATAAAACACACCCTTCCAAGTGCCAGATACAACCGGTGGTCGCTCTCTCTCAGGGATATGAGGAGGGGATCGTCGGGTAGGATTATTGCTATGTGATGTTACTTGGAGGACTTCAGATTGTCCTCTTCTACCTGTTGCAAGACAGGTGACCAGAAGCGTAGTCTTCGTTAAGACTAGCTATCCTCTTATTACGGCATTCTGCGATTCGGTCCACTCGATATGGCCCATTACACATATATCCATGCATATGTAGTGTAGCTCCTTGCTTGCGAAGTACTTTGATGAGTACTCACGGTTGCATTGTTTCCCCCTTTCCCCCTACCTATACTCGATTGCTGCAACTGCACGATGGAGCCCAGTGAGCCGACGCCACCGTCGATGACGATTACTACCTGGAGGTGCCTACTACTACGCAGTTCAATGGCTCAGCGATTTACCAGAGTAGCTAGGAGGATCCTGTGCAGGAGGCCTGCTCCTCTTTCGATCTCAGATCCCGATTTGTGCTAGCCATCTTATGGCAACTTGTTTAACTTATGTCCGTACTCAGATATTGTTGCTTCCACGACTCATCTATGATCGAGCACTTGTATTCGAGCCCTCGAGGCCCCGGCTTGTATTATGATGCTTGTATGACTTATTTTATTTGTAGAGTTGTGTTGTGATATCTTCCCGTGAGTCCTTGATCTTGATCGTACACATTTCCGTGCATGATTAGTGTACGATTGAATCGGGGGCGTCACATTGAGCTTGCCTTTCCCCCTCATGTTAGCCAAATTCTTTGCACCAAGTAGAGATACTACTTGTGCTTCCAAATACCCTTAAACCAGTTTTGCCATGAGAGTCCACCATACCTACCTATGGATTGAGTAAGATCCTTCAAGTAAGTTGTCATCGGTGCAAGCAATAAAAATTGCTCTCTAAATTGTATGATTGATTGGTGTGGAGGAAATAAGCTTTATACGATCTTGTGATGTGGAAGAAATAAAAGCGATTTTGACTGCATAATAAAGGTTCATATCACAAGTGGCAATATAAAGTGACGTTCTTTGGCATTAAGATTTTGTGCATCCAACCCTGAAAGCGCATGGCAACCTCTGCTTCCCTCTGCGAAGGGCCTATCTTTTACTATTATCATCTACCTTATGGAAGAGTCATGGTGATCTTCACCTTCCCTTTTTATATTTTATCCTTTGGCAAGCATGTGGTGTTGGAAAGATCCTGATAGGTATATCTAATTGGATATGGGTTAGCATGAACCATTATTGTTGACATTACCCTTGAGGTAAAAGGTTGGGAGGCGAAACTATAAGCCCCTATCTTTCTCTGTGTCCGATTAAGACTCCGTAACCACAAGTATTGCGTGAGTGTTAGCAATTATGAAAGACTAAATGATAGTTGAGTATGTGGACTTGCTAGAAAGCTCTGACATAGACTCTTTCTGACGTTATGATAAATTGCAATTGCTTCAATGGCTGAGATTATAGTTTGTTAGTTCTCAATAAAGTTTCGGATTCATACTTTACATTGTGAATAGATTATTACTTGAGCATAAGAAATCATATGACAATATCCATATATGTTGCTGTTATGAGAATAATCATGATGACCTCATGTCCGTATTTTATTTTATCGACACCTCTACCTCTAAACATGTGGACATATTTATCGTTATCGGCTTTCGCTTGAGGAAAAGCGAGGTCTAAGCTTGGGGGAGTTGATACGTCCATTTTGCATCATGCTTTTATGTCGATATTTATTGCATTATGGGCTGTTATTACACGTTATGTCACAATACTTATGCCTATTCTCTCTTACTTTACAAGGTTTACATAAGGAGGAGAATGCCGCAAATGGAATTCTCAATGGAAAAGGAGCAAATATTGGAGACCTATTCGCCTGACAACACCAAAAGTCCTGAAAATCCACGAAAGTTATTTTTGGAAATAATAAAAAATATTGAGCGGAAGAAGTACGTCAGAGGGGGCCCCACCTAGCCACGAGGGTGGGGGGCGCGCCCTACCCCCTGGATCCATATGTTTCATGCTATGGTTAGGTTTACCATAATACTTTTGTTGTAGTTGCGGATGCTTGCAATAGAGGTTAATCATAAGTGGGATGCTTGTCCAAGTAAGGACAGCACCTGCAAGCACCGTCCACCCACATATCAAATTATCAAAGTACCGAACGCGAATCATATGAACATGATGAAAACTAGCTTGACGATAATTCCCATGTGTCCTCGGGAGTGCTTTTCTCTATATAAGAGTTTGTGCAGGCTTGTCCTTTGCTACAAAAAGGATAGGGCCACCTTGCTGCACTTTATTTACTTTTGTTACTTGTTGCTCGTTACAAATTATCCTATCAGAAAACTATCTGTTACCTATTATTTCAGTTCTTGCAGAGAATACCTTTTGAAAACCGCTTATCATTTCCTTCTGCCCCTCGTTGGGTTTGACACTCTTACTTATCGAAAGGACTACGATAGATCCCCTATACTTGTGGGTCATCAGCTATAACGGAAGTGTCACTTCCGAACTACGCCTATCTTGAACAAGGGGTTGAGCGCGGCGAACTTTGCGTCCCACCCACCACCCACTTAATAGCCACTGTCGAGGACTTGACCGACATGCTAGATGATGCGGCTTGAAGCAACGTCGGTATTTCCCCAAAGACGAAGGGATGATGCAGAAGACGGTGGTAGGTATTTCCCTTTAGTTATGAGACCAAGGTTATCGAACCAAGAGGGAGAACCAAGCAACACAACGTAAACAACACCCTGCACACAAATAACAAATACTAGAACTCGACGTAAAAAAGGGGTTGTCAATCCCTTTTGGGTAGCGGCGCCTCAAGATAGGCAAACGGACGTGAAATAAATTGTAGTAGATTGATAGATCGAACGCCAAATAAAATAAATAAGAATAAAACGCAGCAAGGTATTTTTGTATGTTTGGTTTAATAGATCTGAAAATAAAAGGAAAATAAAATAGATCGCAAAGGCAAATGATATGAGAAAGAGACCAGGGGGCCGTGGGTTTCACTAGTGGCTTCTCTCGAGGAAAATAGCAAACGATGGGTAAACAAATTACTGTTGGACAATTGATAGAACTTCAAATAATCATGACGATATCCAGGCAATGATCATTATATAGGCATCACGTCCAAGATTAGTATACCGACTCGCCTCGTGCATCTACTACTATTACTCCACACATTGACCGATATCCAACATGCATCTAGTGTATTAAGTTCATGGAGAAACGGAGTAATGCAATAAGAACGATGACATGATGTAGACAAGATCTATCTATGTAGAGATAGACCCCATAGTTTTATCCTTAGTAGTAATGATACATACGTGTCGGTTCCCCTTCTGTCACCGGGATCAAGCACCGTAAGATCGAACCCACTACAAAGAACCTATTCCCATTGCAAGATAAATAGATCAAGTTCGCCAAACAAAACCCAAATATCAGAGAAAAAGTACGAGGCTATAAGCAATCATGCATATAAGAGATCAAAGAAACTCAACTAACTTTCATGGATATAAAAAGATAGATCTGATCATAAACTCAAAGTTCATCCGATCCCAACAAACACACCGCAAAAAGAGTTACATCATATGGATCTCCAAGAGACCATTGTATTGAGAACCAAACGAGAGAGAGGAAGCCATCTAGCTACTATTTACGGACCCGAAGGTCTACAAAGAACTACTCACGCATCATCGGAGAGGCACCAATGGAAGAGGTGAACCCCTCCGTGATGGTGTCTAGATTGGGTCCGTGGTTACGGACCTGCGGCAGCTGGAATTTATTTTCGCCGACTTTCTAGGGTTTATAGAATATTGGGGAAGTTATAGAGCAAAGAGGCGGTCCGGGGGGCACCCAAGGTGGGCACAACCCACCGGGGCGCACCTGGCCTCCTGGCGTGCCCTGGTGGGTTGTGCTCCCCTCGGAGCATCCCCTAGGCGCTGCCTTGGCCCATTGGGTGTCTTCTGGTCCACAAAAAATCTCCGTGAGGTTTCGTTGCATTTGGACTCCGTTTGGTATTGATTTCTGCGATGTAAAAACATGCAAAACAAAGAATCGCACTTGGCACTATGTCAATAGGTTAGTAGCAAAAAATGGTATAAAATGACTGTAAAATGATTATAAAACATCCAAGATTGATAATATAATAGCATGGAACAATAAAATATGATAGATACATTGGAGACGTATTAGCATCTCCAAGCTTAACTCATGCTCGTCATTGAGTATGTAAGTGATAAAAACAGAATTTTTGATGTGGAATGTTGCCTAACATGTCATCTCATATTCTTTTCTTTATAGCATGGAAATTTGGACTTTTATATTGTTCAAAGCAATAGTCTAGGTTTGACATGACAACTGCTACCTCTTGAGCACTGCGTTGGTTTTCCCTTGAAGAGGAAAGGCTGATGCGATGAAAGCAGCTCAGTAAGTATTTCCCTCAGATTTTGAGAACCAAGGTATCACTCCAGTAGGAGGCTACGCACGAGTCCCTCGCACCTACACAAACAAACAAAGTCCTCGCAACCAACACAATAAAGGGGTTGTCAATCCCTTCACGGTCACTTATGAAAGTGAGATCTGATAGATATGATAAGATAATATTTTTGGTATTTTTATGATAAAGATGCAAAGTAAAATAAAAGGCAATAAAAATAGCTAAGTGTTGGAAGATTAATATAATGGAAAATAGACCCGGGGCCATAGGTTTCACTAGTAGCTTCTCTCGAGCATAAGTATTATGGTGGGTAAACAAGTTCTTGTTGAGCAATTGTGACAGAATTGAGCATAGTTATGAGAATATCTAGGTATGATCATGTATATAGGCATCAAGTCCGAGACAAGTAGACCGACTCCTACCTGCATGTCACACCCTGATTTTCTTGCCACAACACTTAAGCTAACAATCATGATAAAATGTGGTTTGACAAAAACTTTTGAGTGTTTTGGACCTTGCCTTGATTGGTTTTTGTCTGCATTTGTTTGCAAGTGCTCTAAAAATAAAATAAATCCTCCAACTCTTATACTCCTTCTCCTTGATCCAAAAACCTTTCCCAATGATCATGCCATGTGTATAGGACATAAAAATAATTTCTTGCAAAAATAATTTTGCCAAATAGTATTTTCAAAAAATAGTTTTTCAAAAACCCCTGAATTGAGGTTTGCACTATAAGTACTTAATTAAGGGCAGCAAAATTCTTTCCAAAAATATATTTGACTCCTATTAGATATAGGATACCCAGAAACCACAAAAATATAATTTTAAAAGTTATTTTCCTATTTTATTTAAAAGCTTTTTCTTAAGGCCATAAATAGTCTTTAATAGGGAAAAATTATTTTATTGTTTTAAAAATATTTGACAAAAATCAGGGAAACTCATTGGGCATATATTTCCCATATATAAGAGTTTAAACACATGGTCATGTTCAAAATATTGTACAAAACCTCCCAAAACCATTTCTGCCAATTTCAAGGATTTGAAATATTTCTACAGGAAATATTGTCATAAAAATCCAACAAAATTCCATCATGTCACAAATGCCCTATTTGGTGATCTTGCCAAGTCTGATGTCTTGGAGAACAAGATAACATCATCAAATCCCCTCAAAACCATTTCTGTCCATTTTGAAGTTTGAGCAACTTTACATTGCCAAACATTTCCAAATGTTCTCAAACCTTGTGAACATGCTAAAATGTTCTAATTATTCATCTAGACCAAGTGGCACAAGTTGGAGAACAAGTTAACTTGATCAAAGTGCCCCAAAACCCTTCCTGTCCAGAACCAAATTTGAACAACTCTACATTGGCAACTTTCTCCTTTTGATCTCAACTTTTGTGGACATGTTCAGAACCTCAAATAATGACACTACACCAAGTGGTGCACCAAGGAGAATATATATGCATGTCTAGATCTTGTAAAGTCCATTTCTGTTGATTTCTAGGGTTTACAAAAGTTGCATTGGCAACTTTTCCCAAATGAACTCAATCTTGGTGGAACCTATTATTTTCTCATACAATTTGACCCTGTCAAGCCTCATGACAAATGGGGATCATATACTTGCCCAAACCAATATCAAACACCTTCTGCCACTTTACCAAAATGCCATTTTTGACCTCTTCCACTAATCTCCATGGGCTCAACTTTGTACCACAGCTGCTCCTGACTCTCTTCTACCTCCAGTAACTCTCCCTTGGCCTCAGCTCAATGATTGAGGGATGAAACCTCCTCAATTACCCCTCTGGACAGCAGCATTCTTCTCCTTTCTCACCTCCCTCCTCACTCCAGTGGATCTCCAGGGCATCCAATGCCCCTCCCCACTTGTTTACTTCTCCCTAGCGCTACCAGACATAAGTGGGCACGCCCCTGCCCATTAAACAATGCCATGGCAACCAAAGGCATGCTCTGGAGCGCGCTACAGTGCACTCCCGCACTGTAGCCGCCCCCTTCCAACCGCCTCCGGCCACCTCGGGCCTCCCCAGCACGCCCGACGATGCGCCTCGACGTCTACGACACGCCATGCCTGTGTCCCCCTTCTCTCTCCCCCTCTCTCGCTTCTGCCAGACGCTCAGCTGCCGCCGAGCGCGCCAATGGCATCGGCCACACGCGGGCGTCTCGACCCCTCCCGCTCTCTCCCTTAGCTCCCCTCGGTGTAGTCCACGCCCAGCAACACCCCAGACACGGCGCCAGCTCCTCCCGAGCCCTGTGGCGACGAGCAGGAGCCCACCGGCGCACGGGTCCACGGCACCTCCCGGCCGCGCCCGTATAAGGCCACCCCCCGAGCCTTCTCTTGTCTCCAACTGCTCTCTCTCCCTCCCGTGCACCCCCGGACCAACCCACTCCTCCTCCCGTGCCTTCTCCCTCCTCCTCTGCCGCCATTGCCGCCTCGGACCCCCGCTTAGCCCGGCCTCCTTCCCTCCTCGAACCGTCCGTGGCACCCCCAAGCCTCCACGAACCTCCCCAACACCCTAGGACCCCTCCTCCGCAGCCAAAGCGGGCGCCACCACCAAGCCCGCCGCCGCCATCCGCTGGACTCGAAGCCCTGCTCAACTCCGAGCATCCCGGCGCGTGCGGCAGACATGGACAGGTGCGGCCCGTCATACTGAGAGTCTCACGGTGTGCAGCCGGGCGCCGCCGAGGTGGCCCGTGGCCGCCCGGGAGAGTGTCGGTGCCCACTCGGCCTCCCTCCCCTTCTCGCCCTGCTCGAGCGGGAGGTAGGCGATGGCCTGAAAGGCCATGGGCCCCACCGTCAACGACCAGTGGCCGGGCCGCCGTTTAAGTGGAGACGGCCGAGAAATGCGCCCGACGTCACCCCTCCTCACCAGCAGCTGAACCACTGGCCGACATGCTTGCTAAAGCTGCGCCCGGTCACATTTGGATAAGGGTAAAGCCCTTCTCCTTTCTTTTTTCTTTTCCTGATAGCTTCAAAACTCTCTAGAGAATTCAAATAGTGTCCAAATTTGATGAATCAAATTTCTACTGACTCCATAAATCCAGGTCTATTTAAAGAAGCATAGTGAACATTTTACTGTGCTTGGTTTTCACTGGGTGCAATAAATAGGTCATTTATCCAGATAAGTCCACTTCAAAAATCCATAGGATATTCATTTGGACTCCAAATCCAGTGAAACCAATTTCTAAATGTTTCTAAAATCATGCCTGATTTAATGGGTAATTTTACTCATTTTTATAAAAAGGCATTCTGTAGACAACTTGCAGATCCATTAAATCCCTTGTTCCATCATATCAAAATGTTTAGAAATATCCATTGATCCACTTCCAATAAAATCACCTTGGTCATCCCTCATATGACCAGAGGTATCCTAGAAAAGTCCAACTCACATTTTTTTAGAGCACTTTTATTTTTGCCTGGTCGTGTTGCTTATTATGGTTGTTTTCGTTATAGTTGACGGAAGTAGACGGAATGCTCGGAGTTGGACCGTAGATATTTGAAGACCTCAAGACTTTCTTAAAACAGTAAGCAGCCCTTTGACCATGTCTATGAGACCCTTTTTATGCATGTCATATAGCACCATATTGTTGTTGCAACGGAATCATGATGAGGTGGTAACCACTTTGATGGTTTGCCACCGTACTTCCTCGTTGATACTTGCATTGTGCATGACCCTACCTCCTTATGAGGGTTATGCCGGTGAGGGTAGATAGGATGCTAAAGTAGGTTCTACGCAAAAGGGGATGGGTATATGCATGGTGATGGAAGCAAGATTGTTTTCAAAAACTTTTCGAAAACCCCATCGGGTGCCACTTATGCCCGAGGGAGATAATGAGTTGGGTAACCACTTGATGAAGAAGTGGTGTACCGAGGCAAATGTGTGTGTTGTTTCCAAAACGGATTGGTTTAAGTTATGCACCGTTATTCCAACCTTACATGCGCAACCACTCTACCCTTGTATGGGAAAGGGAATTATTGATTACCTAGGTCGATACTAGCTTGGAGCCCGGTGATTACTAGTGACGGGGAGAGTTGGTGCTCTCTCTCGGGACGGGTCGTGCTGTAGGGCGGCCAAGAACATTTTTATGGGGCACCGGACACACCGTTGGTACCCCGTGCCAGTGGTATGTGATGAATATGGGAGCGATGCTCCACAATTTTAAGATGTGAAATGTTGGGCATGGGGGTTACTACCAATCGAGTGGACTCTATGTTAGTGTCGTCTAGGGAAAGATAGTGATCGGGTGCTTACCCCGGGTACTTGAGGTACCGCGGGTCGTGGATGACACGAAAGTTCCCCGGATCTTGTGGGTAAAGTGTGCAACCTCTGCAGAGTATCAAACTATTCGAATAGCCGTGTCCACGGTCAAGGACAGTTGGGTAACCGCTCTTGGGCTACGTCCACATGTTTACAAACCAGTGTGTGTGTTTGGATAAGTGGGAAGATCTACTTGGGTCAAGTCAAAGGACTTGACATGATTGACTTGGGTTGATGCCCACTATATTTATGTTGATATCTGTAACCTGTCCTCATGGTTACTTGAATTCTCCTGATGCATGTCTTACAAGTTGTTGAACATGTCATTGCACTCAAAACTAGCTTTCTGCAAAAATTTACCTATATCATGCATTGTTGTATCTTGAACCAAAACATGGGTTGCTTTAAGTAGTACATTCAAAGTACTCATTGGCTTGCCATCGTTATTTTATTGGCCGTGCATGAAAGAACAGGATATAATGAAGAGTACCTTGGTGACTAACATGCGAGCTAGGATGCTTCCCAACCGTAATGCCCGTAGGGTTAAGGCGTATGGCATGGGTCCAAGTTGTTATTGAAGATCTCCGCCATGCGATGATACACTCAAGACTCGACCAAACTGGTCCTACTTGTGTAAAACGGTATGTATGGATGTAAGACTCTTGTTATTCAGCTTCGTGTGTTCAAGTGAGCATTGATCTCTGGGATCACCGTACACGTGCATTCGGTGATCTCGACTTATGAGTTGGGGTCCCCACATCGCATCTACTAATATTACTCCACATCGACCGCTATCCAAAGATGCATCTAGAGTATTAAGTTCATAAGAATAGAGTAACGCTTTAAGTAAGATGACATGATCTAGAGAGATAAACTCATGCAATATGATATAAACCCCATCTTGTTATCCTCGATGGCAACAATACAATACGTGCCTTGCTGCCCTCATCACACTGGAAAGGACATCGCAAGATTGAACCCAAAGCTAAGCACTTCTCCCATTGCAAGAAAGATCAATCTAGTAGGCCAAACCAAATCGATAATTCAAGAGACTTGCAAAGATAACCAATCACACATAAAAGAATTCAGAGAAGATTCAAATATTGTTCATAGATAAACTTGATCATAAATCCACAATTCATCGGTCTCAACAAACACACCGCAAAACAAGATTACATCGAATAGATCTCCACAAGAGAGGGGGAGAACATTGTATTGAGATCCAAAGAGAGAGAAGAAGCCATCTAGCTAATAACTATGGACCCGAAGGTCTGAGGTAAACTACTCACACATCATTGGAGAGGCTATGGTGTTGTGATACGTCTCCAGCGTATCTATAATTTTTTATTGCTCCATGCTATATTATCTACTGTTTTGGACATTAATGGGCTTAATTATTCACTTTTATATTATTTTTTGGGACTAACCTACTAACTGGAGGCCCAGCCTAGAATTGCTGTTTTTTTTGCCTATTTCAGAGTTTCGCAGAAAAGGAATATCAAACGGAGTCCAAACGGAATGTAACCTTCGGGAACGTGATTTTCTCACCGAACATGATCCAGGAGACTTGGACCCTACGTCAAGGAAGCTTCCAGAGGCCACGGGTAGGGGCGCACCCTCCCCCAGTGCGCCCTCCACCTCGTGGGCCCCCTGTTGCTCCACCCCGACGTACTCGTTCCTCCTATATATACCTACATTGCCCCAAACGATCAGACACGGAGCCAAAACCTAATTCCACCGCCGCAACCTTCTTGCCACGAGATCCCATCTTGGGGCCTGTTCCGAGCTCCGCCGTGAGGGGCACCCATCACGTGAGGGCTTCTAAATCAACACCATAGCCTCCCAGATGAAGTGTGAGTAGTTTACTTCAGACCTTCGGTCCATAGTTAGTAGCTAGATGGCTTCTTCTCTCTTTTGGATCTCAATACAAAGTTCTCCCCTCTCTCATGGAGATCTATTCGATGTAATCTTCTTTATGTGTGTTTGTTGGAGACCGATGAATTGTGGGTTTATGATCAAGATTATCTACTAACAATATTTGAATCTTCTCCAATTCTTTTATGTATGATTGGTTATCTTTGCAAGTCTCTTCGAATTATCAGTTTGGTTTGGCCTACTAGATTGATCTTTCATGCAATGGGAGAAGTTCTTAGCTTTGGATTCAATCTTGCGGTTTCCTTACCCAGTGACAGTAGGGGCAGCAAGGCACGTATTGTATTGTTGCCATCGAGGATAACAAGATGGGGTTTTTATCATATTGCATGAATTTATCCCTCTACATCATGTCATCTTGCTTAAGGCGTTACCTCTGCTTTCATGAACTTAATACTCTAGATGCATGCTGGATAGCGGTGGATGAGTGGAGTAATAGTAGTAGATGCAAGTGAGTCGGTCTACTTGTCTCGGACGTGATGCCTATATACATGATCATACCTAGATACTCTCATAACTATGCTCAATTCTGTCAATTGCTCAACAGTAATTCGTTCACCCACCGTAAAATACTTATGCTCTTGAGAGAAGCCACTAGTGACATCTATGCTCCCCGGGTCTATCTTCATCATATTAATCTTCCAACACTTAGTTATTTTCTTTGCTTTTTACTTTACTTTTATTTTACTTTGCATCTTTATCACAAAAATACCAAAAATATTATCTTATCATCTCTATCAGATCTCACTCTCGTAAGTGACCGTGAAGGGATTGACAACCCCTTATCGCGTTGGTTGCGAGGATTTATTTGCTTTGTGTAGGTACGAGGGACTCGCGCATAGCCTCCTACTGGATTGATACCTTGGTTCTCAAAAACTGAGGGAAATACTTACGCTACTATGCTGCATCACCCTTTCCTCTTCAAAGAAATCCAACGCAGTGCTCAAGAGGTAGCAGCGAAGATTTCTGGCGCAGTTGCCGGGGAGGTCTACGCAAAAGTCAACATACCAAGTACCCATCACAAACCCTTATCTCCCACATTACATTATTTGCCATTTGCCTCTCGTTTCCCTCTCCCCCACTTCACCCTTGCCGTTTTATTCCCCCTTTTTCCGTTCGTCTTTTCGTTTGCCTTGATGTCTTACTTGGCTCCTTTGCTCGTTTGGTTGAAATAGTTGAGTATTTATTCCTAAATAGAGAAGCTAAGATCTATGGATCCTCATCCGCTTGCCAATATTTTTAAGAGATCCAATTATGATGAACCAATTCCTAGTGATTTGGGTGCACTAGATTATCTTTATAAGGTTTTGCTTGAAATCCGTGAATCTGAAAATTGTGATGATGTGCTTTATGAAGTGATTCACGATAGATCTTTGAATAAAAAGCATGATTGCAAAGATGCTATTATAAATTCTCTTAATGTCAGTTGTGCTAATATTATGCAAAACCCTAAGCTTGGGGATGCTAGTTTTATTATGTCTACTACTTGTTGCAATGATCATGATTGGGGTGATTCCTCTTATGATCTTGAAAATTTATTTAAGCCTCATGATGAATATGAGATTGATAATAGTGTTTGCAATAATATTGAAAGTGGGTTTGTAAGAGTGTCAACTTTATATCCCACATATTTGGAGTATGTTCAATCTTATGATATTTTTGACAAAAGTGGATCTCGAGAGGTCATGACTTTAGTTAATGATAATCCCACTATTTTGGAAGAGTGTCAACTTCGCATGCATGTGGATCATGTTGAGAATATGTTATGTGATAGCTACTTTGTTGAATTTTCCTATGATCCTACATGTACTTATTATGAGAAAGGAAAATATGGTTGTAGAAATTTTTATCTTACTAAATTACCTCTCGTCATGTTGAGATTGCTATCGTCTCTTTGTTCTTCCTTGCATATGCTAATTTTTGCTTGCTATGATAATTTGTTTGTTTATAAAATTCCTATGCATAGGAAGCATGTTAGACTTAGATGTGTTTGTCATGTGTTTTATGATGCTCTTTTTGCGCATCAATTCTTGTCTTTCTTGTGAGCATCATTAAAATTATCAATGCCTAGCTAAAAGGCTTTAAAGAAAAGCGCTTGTTGGGAGACAACACAATATTTATCCTTGCTGTTTAGCAATAAATATTTCTTCTAGCCTCTGGTTAGATGTGTTTTTATGTTTTAATTAGTGTTTGTGCCAAGTTAAACCTATAGGATCTTCTTGGATGATAGTTATTTGATCTTGCTGAAATTTCCAGAAACTTTCTGTTCACGAAAACAATTGTTAAAAATCACCAGAACGTGATAAAATAGTGATTCCAATTGCTGCTGATTAATAAAAAAAATTCCTAGGTCTTCCAATTTTGGCTGATGTTTTGGAGTTCCAGAAGTTTGCCTTAGTTACAGATACTACAGACTGTTCTGTTTTTGACAGATTCTGTTTTTCGTGTGTTGTTTGCTTGTTTTGATGAATCTATGGCTAATAAAATAGTTTATAAACCATAGAGAAGTTGGAATACAGTAGGTTTAACACCAATATAAATAAATAATGAGTTAATTACAGTACCTTTAAGTGGTCTTTTGTTTTCTTTCGCTAACGGAGCTCACGAGATTTCTGTTGAGTTTTGTGTTGTGAAGTTTTCAAGTTTTGGGTGAAAGATTATGGATTATGGAACAAGGAGTGGCAAGAGCCTAAGCTTGGGGATGCCCATGGCACCCCCAATATAATCTAAGGACACAAAAAAGCCAAAGCTTGGGAATGCCTCGGAAGGCATCCCCTCTTTCGTCTACTTCCATCGGTAACTTTACTTGGAGCTATATTTTTATTCACCACATGATATGTGTTTTGCTTGGAGCGTCTTGTATGATTTGAGTCTTTGTTTTTAGTTACCACAATCATCCTTGCTGTACACACCTTTTGAGAGAGCCATACATGATTTTGAATTTGTTAGAATACTCTATGTGCTTCGCTTATATCTTTTGAGTTATAGAGTTTTGCTCTAGTGCTTCACTTATATCATTTAGAGAACAGTGGTGGATTTGTTTTATAGAAACTATTGATCTCTCATGCTTAACTTAGATTATTTTGAGAGTCTTAAATAGCATGGTAATTTGCTTAAATAATCCTAATATGCTAAGCATACAAGATTAGTAAGAACTTTCTTATGAGTGCGTTGAATACTATGAGAAGTTTGATGCTTGATAATTGTTTTGAGATATGAAGATGGTGATATTAGAGTCATGCTAGTTGAGTAGTTGTGAATTTGAAAAATACTTGTGTTAAAGTTTGTGATTCCCGTAGCATGCACGTATGGCGAACCGTTATGTGATGAAGTCGGAGCATGATTTATTTATTGATTGTCTTCCTTATGAGTGGCGGTCGGGGACGAGCGATGATCTTTTCCTACCAATCTATCCCCCTAGGAGCATGCGCGTAATACTTTGCTTTGATAACTTGTAAATTTTTGCAATAAGTATATGAGTTCTTTATGACTAATGTCGAGTCCATGGATTATACGCACTTTTCTTCCTCCCACCATTGCTAGCCTCTCTAATACCGCACACCTTTCGCCGCTATCATACACCCACCATATACCTTCCTCAAAACAGCCACCATACCTACTTATCATGGCATTTCCATAACCATTCCGAGATATATTGCCATGCAACTTTCCACCGTTCCGTTTATTATGACACGCTCCATCATTGTCATATTGCTTAGCATGATCATGTAGTTGACATCGTATTTGTAGCAAAGCCACCATTCATAATTTTTCATACATGTCACTCTTGATTCATTGCATATCCCGGTACACAGCCGGAGGCATTCATATAGAGTCATATTTTGTTCTAAGTATCGAGTTGTAATTGTTGAGTTGTAAGAAAATAAAAGTGTGATGATCTTCATTTTTTGAGCATTGTCCCAAGTAAGGAAAAGGATGATGGAGACTATGATTCCCCCACAAGTCGGGATGAGACTCCAGACGAAAAAAAAGAAAAGAGGCCATACAAAAAGGAAAAGGCCCAAATAAAAAAATATGAGAGAAAAAGAGAGATGGGACAATGCTACTATCCTTTTACCACACTTGTGCTTCAAAGTAGCACCATGATCTTCATGATATAGAGTCTCTCATTTTGTCACTTTCATATACTAGTGGGAGTTTTTCATTATAGAACTTGGCTTGTATATTCCAATGATGGGCTTCCTCAAAATGCCCTAGGTCTTCGTGGAGCAAGCGAGTTGGATGCACACCCACTTAGTTTCTTTTTGTTGAGCTTTCATATACTTATAGCTCTAGTGCATCCGTTGCATGGCAATCCCTACCCACTCACATTGATATCTATTGATGGGCATCTCCATAGCCCGTTGATACGCCTAGTTGATGTGAGACTATCTTCTCCTTTTTTTGTCTTCTCCACAACCACCATCCTATTCCACATATAGTGTTATATCCATGGCTCACTCTCATGTATTCCGTGAAGATTGAAAAAGTTTGAAAATGTCAAAAGTATGAAACAATTGCTTGGCTTGTCATCGGGGTTGTGCATGATTTAAATACTTTGTGTGGTGAAGATAGAGCATAGCCGCACTATATGATTTTGTAGGGATAACTTTCTTTGGCCATGTTATTTTGAGAAGACATGATTGCTTTGTTAGTATGCTTGAAGTATTATTATTTTTATGTCAATATTAAACTTTTGTCTTGAATCTTTCAGATCTGAATGTTCATACCACAATTAAGAAGAATTACATTAAAATTATGCAAAGTAGCACTCCGCATCAAAAATTATCTTTTTTATCATTTACCTACTCGAGGACGAGCATGAATTAAGCTTGGGGATGCTTGATACGTCTCCAACGTATCTATAATTTTTTATTGCTCCATGCTATATTGTCTACTGTTTTGGACATTAATGGGCTTTATTATTCACTTTTATATTATTTTTTGGGACTAACCTATTAACCGGAGGCCCAGCCCAGAATTGTTGTTTTTTGCCTATTTCAGAGTTTCTAAAAAGGAATATCAAACAAAGTCCAAACGGAATGAAACCTTCGGAACGTGATTTTCTCACCGAACATGATCCAGAGACTTGGACCCTCGTCAAGGAAGCTTCAGAGGCCACGAGGTGAGGGGCGCGCCCTCCCAGTGGCCGCACTCCTCCACCCTCGTGGGCCCCTGTTGCTCCACGACGCATTCGTTCCTCCTATATATACCTCACGCACTTCAAACCGATCGAGATGAGCCAAAAAACCTAATTCCACCGCCGCAACCTTCTGTACCCACGAGATCCCATCTTGGGGCCTGTTTCGAAGCTCCGCCGGAGGGGGCATCCAGCATGGAGGGCTTCTACATCATCACCATAGCCCCTCCGATGAAGTGTGAGTAGTTTACTCAGACCTTCGGGTCCATAGTTACTAGCTAGATGGCTTCTTCTCTCTTTTGGATCTCAATACAAAGTTCTCCCCTCTCGTGGAGATCTATTCGATGTAATCTTCTTTTTGCCGTGTGTTTGTTGATACCGATGAATTGTGGGTTTATGATCAAGATTATCTATGAACAATATTTGAATCTTCTCTGAATTCTTTTATGTACGATTGGTTATCTTTGCAAGTCTCTTCGAATTATCAGTTTGGTTTGGCCTACTAGATTGATCTTTCTTGCAATGGGAGAAGTGCTTAGCTTTGGGTTCAATCTTATGTGTCCTTTTCCAAAGGATGAGAGGGGCAGCAAGGCATGTATTGTATTGTTGCCATCGAGGATAACAAGATGGGGTTTTATCATATTGCATGAATTTATCCCTCTACATCATGTCATCTTGCTTAAGGCGCGTTACTCTTGTTTTCATGAACTTAATACTCTAGATGCATCTTTGGATAGCGGTCGATGAGTGGAGTAATAGTAGTAGATGCAAAGGTGAGTCGGTCTACTTGTCTCTTGACGTGATGCCTATATACATGATCATACCTAGATACTCTCATAACTATGCTCAATTCTGTCAATTGCTCAACAGTAATTCGTTCACCCACCGTAAAATACTTATGCTCTTGAGAGAAGCCACTAGTGAAATCTATGGCCCCCGGGTCTATCTTCATCATATTAATCTTCCAACACTTAGTTATTTTCTTTGCTTTTTTACTTTGCTTTTATTTTACTTTGCATCTTTATCACAAAATACCAAAAATATTATCTTATCATCTCTATCGATCTCACTCTCGTAAGTGACCGTGAAGGGATTGACAACCCCTTATCGCGTTGGTTGCGAGGAGTTATTTGCTTTGTGTAGGTACGAGGGACTCACAGTAGCCTCCTACTGGATTGATACCTTTGTTCTCAAAAACTGAGGGAAATACTTACGCTACTGTGCTGCATCACCCATTCCTCTTCAAGGAAATCCACCACAGTGCTCAAGAGGTAGCATGTTGATGTAGAAGCCCTCAGTGATCGATGCCCCCTCTGGCGGAGCTCTGAAAAAGCCCCAAGATGGGATCTCACGGGTACAGAAGGTTGCGGCGGTGGAATTAGGTTTTTGACTCCATATCTGGTAGTTTGGGGGTACGTAGGTATATATAGGAGGAAGAAGTACGTCGGTGGAGCAACGTGGGCCCCACGAGGTGGAGGGCGCCGGGGGGGGTAAGCGGCGCCCCCTACCTCGTGCCTTCTGGTTGCTTTCTTGACGTGAGGGTCCAAGTCCTCTGGATCACGTTCGCTCCAAAAATCACGTTCCGAAGGTTTCATTCCGTTTGGACTCCGCTTGATATTCTTTTTCTGCGAAACTCAAATAGGCAAAAACAGCAATTCGGCTGGGCCTCCGGTTAATAGGTTAGTCCCAAAAATAATATAAAAGTGAATTATAAAGCCCAATAATGTCCAAAACAGAATATAATATAGCATGGAACAATCAAAAATTATAGATACGTTGGAGACGTATCAAGCATCCCCAAGCTTAATTCCTGCTCGTCCTCAAGTAAGTAAATAATAAAAACAGAATTTTTGATGTGGAATGCTACTTAGCATAATTTCAATGTAATTCTTCTTATTGTGGCACGGATGTTCAAATTTAATATGATTCAAGATAAAAGTTTAATGTTGACATAAAAGCAATAATACTTCAAGCATGCTAACCAAGCAATTATGTCTTATCAAAATAACATAGCCAAAGCAAGTTATCCCTACAAAATCATATATAGTCCTGCTATGCTCCATCTTCCCCACATAAAATATTCATATCATGTACAACCCCGGTTTTAGCCAAGCAATTGGTTCATACTTTTTAACGCGCTTCAGCCTTTTCAACTCTTACGCAATACATGAGCTCAAGCCATGAATATAGCACTATGGTGGAATAAGGTATAATGGTAGGGTTATGTGGGAAGACAAAAAGGAGAAAGTCTCGCATCAACGAGGCTAATCAACGGGCTATGGAGATGCCCATCAATTGATGTTAATGCAAGGAGTAGGGATTGCCATGCAACGGATGCACTAGAGCTATAAGTGTATGAAAGCTCAAACAAAAGAAACTAAGTGGGTGTGCATCCAACTTGCTTGCTCACGAAGACCTCGGGCATTTGAGGAAGCCCATCATTGGAATATACAAGCCAAGTTCTATAATGAAATTTCCCACTAGTATATGAAAGCGAAAAAATGAGAGCTCTCTATCATGAAGATCACGGTGCTACTTTTAAGCACAAGTGTGGTAAAAGGATAGTAACATTGTCCCTTCTCTTTTTCTCTCATTTTTTTGGGCCTTTTTCTCTTTTTTATGGCCTCTTTTTTAGTCCAGTCTCATCCCGACTTGTGGGGAATCATAGTCTCCATCATCCTTTCCTCACTTGGGACAATGCTCTAATAATGATGATCATCACACTTTTATTTACTTACAACTCGTGAATTACAACTCAATACTTAGAACAAAATATGACTCTATGTGAATGCCTCCGGCGGTGTACCAAGATATGCAATGAATCAAGAGCGACATGTATGAAAGAATTATGAATGGTGGCTTTGCCACAAATACAATGTCAACTACATGATCATACAAGGCAATATGACAATGATGGAGCGTGTCATGATAAACGAAACGATGGAAAGTTGCATGGCAATATATCTCGAATGGCTATGGAAATGCCATAATAGGTAGGTATGGTGGCTGTTTTGAGGAAGATATAAGGAGGTTTATGTGTGTGATAGAGCTTATCATATCACGAGGTTTGGATGCACCTATGAAGTTTGCACCAACTCTCAAGGTGAGAAAGGGCAATGCAGTGCATCAAGAGGCTAGAAATTTTTGGAAAGGTAAGTGTGCGTATAATCCATGGACTCACATTAGTCATAAAGAACTCATATACTTATTGCAAAAATTTATTAGCCCTCAAGCAAAAGTACTACTACGCATGCTCCTAGGGGAAGGTTGGTAGGAGTTAACCATCGCGCGATCCCGACCGCCACACAAAGGATGACAATCAATAAATACCTCATGCTCCGACTTCGTTATATAACGGTTCACCATACGTGCATGCTACGGGAATCACAAACTCCAACATAAGTATTTTTCAATTCCACAATTACTCAACTAGCACAACTATGATATTACCACCTTTATATCTCAAAACAATTATCTAGTATCAAATTTCTCACGATATTATAATTAAAGGAAATTGCCATGCTATTTTAAGACTCTCAAAATAATATAAGTGAAGCATGAGAGATCAATAGTTTCTATAAAACAAATCCAATTGGGCTCTCAAAAGATATAAGTGAAGCACTAGAGCAAAACTATATAGCTCAAAAGATATAAGTGAAGCACATAGAGTATTCTAACAATTTCCGAATCATGTGTGTCTCTCTCAACAGGTGTGTACAGAAAGGATGATTCTGGTAAACTAAAAAACAAAGACTCAAATCATACAAGACGCTCCAAGCAAAACACATATCATGTGGTGAATAAAACTATAGCTCCAAGTAAAGTTACCGATGGAAGTAGACGAAAGAGGGGATGCCTTCCGTGGCATCCCCAAGCTTTGGCTTTTAGGTGTCCTTAGATTATCTTGTGGTGCCATGGGCATCCCCAAGCTTAGGATCTTGCCACTCCTTGTTCCATAATCCATCAAATCTTTCACCCAAAACTTGAAAACTTCACAACACAAAACTTAACAGAAAATCTCGTGAGCTCCGTTAGCGAAACAAAACAAAACACCACTTCAAGGTACTGTAATTAACCTATTCTTTATTTATATTGGTGTTAAACCTACTTTATTCCAACTTATCTATGGTTTATAAACTATTTTATTAGCCGTAGATTCATCAAAATAAGCAAACAACACACGAAAAACAGAATCTGTCATAAACAGAACAGTCTGTAGTAATCTGTAACTAACACAAACTTCTGGAACTTCAAAAATTCAGAAAAAATAGGAAGATCTATACAATTTGTTTATTGATCAGAAGCAATTGGAATCAATATTTTATCACGTTTTGGTGATTTTTAACAATTATTTTTGTGAACAGAAAGTTTCTGGAATTTTCAGCAAGATCAAATAGCTATCATCCAAGAAGATCCTATAGGTTAAACTTGGCACAAACACTAATTAAAACATAAAAACAAATCTAACCAGAGGCTCGATCAAATATTTATTCCTGAACAGAAGCAAAAACAAAAAATAAAAATAAAAATTGGGTTGCCTCCCAACAAGCGCTATCGTTTAACGCCCCTAGCTAGGCATAATAACAAGGATAGATCTAGGTATTGCCATCTTTGGTAGACAATCCATAAGTGGCTCTCATAATAGATTCAGAAGGTAAGTTTATTTTCTTTCTAGGGAAGTGTTCCATGCCTTTTCTTAACGGAAATTTGAATCTAATATTCCCTTCCTTCATATGAATAATTGCACCAATCGTTCTAAGGAAAGGTCTACCAAGAATAATAGGACATGAAGGATTGCAATCTATATCCAGAACAATAAAATCTACGGGCACATAATTCCTATTTGCAACAATAAGAACATCATTAATTCTTCCCATAGGTTTCTTAATGGTGGAATCCATGAGGTGCAAGTTTAAAGAGCAATCATCAAAATCACGGAAACCTAGCAAATCACACAAAGTCTTTGGAATCGTGGAAACACTAGCACCCAAATCACACAAAGCATAGCATTCATGATTTTTAATTTTAATTTTAATAGTAGGTTCCCACTCATCATAAAGTTTTCTAGGGATAGAAACTTCTAACTCAAGTTTTTCTTCATAAGATTGCATCAAAGCATCTACGATATGTTTGGTAAAGGCTTTATTTTGACTATAAGCATGTGGAGAATTTAGCACGGATTGCAACAAGGAAATACAATCTATCAAAGAGAAATTATCATAATTAAAATCCTTGAAATCCAAACTAGTGGGTTCATTAATATCTAGAGTTTTGATCTCTTCAATCCCGCTTTTACCAAGTGATTTTTGCATCAAGATCTAAAAACTCCGAATTTTTGGAACGCCTTCTAGGTAAAGGTGGATCATATTCAGTCCCATCTTTATCAAGATTCATATTGCAAAACAAAGATTTAATAGGGACACATCAATAACTTTTAGATCTTCATCTTTATTTTCATAGAAACTAGAAGAACACGCTTTCACAAAACAATCTTTCTTAGCACGCATCCTAGCGGTTCTTTCTTTGCACTCATCAATGGAAATTGTCATGGCCTTGAGAGACTCATTGATATCATGCTTAGGTGGAATAGATCTAAGTTTCAAAGAATCAACATCAAGAGAAATTCTATCAACGTTCCTAGCTAATTCATCAACTTTAAGCAAATTTTCTTCAAGCAAAGTGTTAAAATTCTTTTGCGAATTCATAAACTCCTTAACACTAGTCTCAAATTCAGAGGGAATCTTATTAAAATTTGCATAAGAATTGTTGTAGGAATTACCATAATTATTAGAGGAATTACTAGGATACGGCCTAGGATTAAAGTTTCCTCTATAGCGTTGTTACCAAAATTATTCCTACCAACAAAATTCACATCCATAGATTCATTATTATTCTCAATCAAAGTAGACAAAGGCATATACTTAGGATCAGAAGAAACACTTTTATTAGCAAATAATCTTCCCACTCAAAACATTAATTTCTTCTATCGCATGCACTTTCTTATTAGTAGATCTTTCAGTGTACCATTGAGAATAATTAACCATAATATTATCTAGGAGTTTAGTAGCTTATCCTAAAGTGATTTCCATAAAAGTGCCTCCCGCGGCCGAATCTAAAAGATTTCTAGAAGCAAAATTCAATCCGGCATAAAAAAATTGTATAATCATCCACAAATTCAAACCATGTGTAGGGCAATTACGTATCATTAATTTCATCCTCTCCCAAGCTTGTGCAACATGTTCATGATCAAATTGCTTAAAATTCATGATATCATTTCTAAGAGAGATTATCTTAGCGGGAGGAAAATACTTAGAGATAAAAGCATCTTTGCACTTATTCCAAAAATCAATACTATTTTTAGGCAAATACGAAAACCAAGCTTTAGCACGATCTCTAAGCAAAGAAGGAAATAGCTTCAATTTAACAATATCATTGTCCACATCTTTCTTCTTTTGCATATCACACAAATCAACGAAGCTATTTAGATGGGTAGCGGCATCTTCACTAGGAATGCCAGCAAATTGATCTTTCATGACAAGATTCAACAAAGCAGCATTAATTTCACAAGATTCTGTATCGGTAAGAGGAGCAATCGGAGTGCTAAGGAAATTATTGTTGTTGGTATTGGTAAAGTCACACAATTTGGTATTATCTTGAGCCATCGTGACAAGCAAGCAATCCAGCACACGAGCAAACAAGAAGTACGCGAAAAAGAGGCGAACAGAAAAGAGAGGGTGAATAAAATGGCAAGGGTGAAGTGGGGGAGAGGAAAACGAGAGGCAAATGGCAAATAATGTAATGCGGGAGATAAGGGTTTGTGATGGGTACTTGGTATGTTGACTTTTGCATAGACTCCCGACAACGGGCGCCAAGAATCCTTCTTGCTACCTCTTGAACCTTTGCGTTGGTTTTCCCTTGAAGAGAAAAGGGTGATGCGATGTAAAAAGTAGCGTAAGTATTTCCCTCAGTTTTTAGAACCAAGGTATCAATCCAAGATGGGAGGCCACGCATCGAGTCCCTCGTGACCTACACACAAACAAATAAAGTCCTTGCAACCAACGCAATAAAGGGGTTGTCAATCCCTTCACGGTCACTTACGTAAAGTGAGATCCGATAGATATGATAAGATAATATTTTTGGTATTTTTATGATAAAGATGCAAAGTAAAATAAAAGGCAATAAAAATAGCTAAGTGTTGGAAGATTAATATGATGGAAAATAGACCCGGGGCCATAGGTTTCACTAGTGGCTTCTCTCGAGAGCATAAGTATTACGATGGGTAAACAAATTACTGTTGAGCAATTGACAGAATTAAGCATAGTTATGAGAATATCTAGGTATGATCATGTATATAGGCATCACGTCCCAGACAAGTAGACCGACTCCTGCCTGCATTTACTACTATTACTCCACACATCAACCGCTATCCAGCATGCATCTAGAGTATTAAGTTCAAAAGAACAGAGTAACGCTTTAAGTAAGATGACATGATGTAGAGGGATAAACTCATGCAATATGATATAAACCCCATCTTGTTATCCTCGATGGCAACAATACAATACGTGCCTTGCTGCCCCTACTGTCACTGGGAAAGGACACCGCAAGATTGAACCCAAAGCTAAGCACTTCTCCCAAAAATAATATAAAAGTGTATAATAAAGCCCAATAATGTCCAAAACAGAATATAATATAGCATGGAACAATAAAAAATTATAGATATGTTGGAGACGTATCAACAACTTAAATACTCAAGCATATCAACAAGCAACCATGTCTTTGAAAATATCAATGCTAAAATAAGCTATCCCTAGCCCATCATGCTCAATCATTAATCCATTCATGAAACACACTCGCATATTAACTACACTCAATGCTCAAGTACGATCATAGTGCCTCCTCGTTGGTGCTTTATAAGAGAAGATGGAGACTCAAATTCAAAAATAAAAATTGCATAAAGTAAAAGAAAGGCCCTTCGCAGAGGGAAGTAGGGACTTGTAGAGGTGCCAGAGCTCAAAGCGAAAAACTTAGAGGTAAAAACATTTTGGGAGGTGTGCCTTTCCCACCAACGAAAACAACTTAGAGTTCCCAACGGTTTCCATGCTAGATATATCATAGGCAGTTCCCAAACAGAAACTAAAGTTTATTCCTTTTTCAACCATACTTCCACTTTCCATGGCTAACCGTATCCACGGGTGCCCTCCATACCAACACTTTCCAACGAATTTATTATTTGACAACATAAAGTAAATTCATTTTTCATTTCGGGACTGGGCATCCCTAATACCTTTGCCTTACTCTCGTGCAATGACAATTGAATAAACACTCATCATGAGAATAACACATCTAGCATGGAAAATATTAGCCACCCCTCACCGCTCCGTGAGCAGTACGAACACACAAAAGAGAAGTTTATTTTGAAAATTAGAGATGGCACACACAAATTTGCTTAGAACGGCAAAAGAATACCGCATATAGGTAGATATAGTGGACTTCTGGTTTAAAGGTTTCTGGATGCACAAGTAGAGCTCGTACTTAGTGTAAAATGAAGGCTAGCAAAAAGATTGAGAAGCGACCAACCAAGAAGCGAATAATCTCATAAGAGAGCATTAAGCATAATTAACACCGAATAATGCACCACAAGTAGGATATAATTTCATTGCATAATTATTGACTTTCGTGCTTGCATAGGAATCACAAACCTTAACACCAATATTCTTACTAAAGCATAATTACTCATCAAGATGACTCACATATCACATCATCATATCTCAAAACTATTACTAAGAATCAAGTTTATTTTGTCCAATTATCTTCATGAATTTTTTTATTATATCCTTCTTGGATATCTATCACTTTGGAACTAATTTTCATGTGTTGCTTTTGATGAGCTCAAACAAATATAAGTGAAGATCATGAGCATAATTTTTTTTCTTTCTCTCAAATTAATTTAAGTGAAGCAAGAGAAAATTTCTTGAAAATTTCACTAAATCTCAAATAAATCTAAGTGAAGCAAGAGAGCATTTCTTCAAAAATACTAAAGCACACCGTGCTAAAAAAGATATAAGTGAAGCACTAGAGCAAGTCCATAGCTCCTAAAAATTTAAGTGAAGCATAGAGAGCAATTCTAACAAGTCATGACATAATTTTGGCTCTCTCACATAGGTGTGTCCAACAAGGAATCAACACTTAAAACACAAAATAAAACAAGCAAAGACTCATATCATACAAGACGCTCCAAGCAAAACACATAGTATGTGACGAATAAAAATATAGCTTCGAGTAAAATACCGATGGTCATTAGAAGAAAGAGGGGATGCCACTCGGGGCATCCCCAAGCTTAGTTGCTTGCTCTCTTTTGGATAATAGCTTGGGATGCCAGGGCATCCCCAAGCTTAGGCTCTTCTTACTCCTTATTCCTTTATCCATCGTAAGATAACACAAAACTTGAAAACTTCAATCACACAAAACTCAACAAAACCTTCGTGAGATCCGTTAGTATAAGAAAGCAAATCTCTACTATTAGTACTGTAGCAAACCAATTCATATTTTGTTCTTGCATTATATCTACTATATTCCAACTTTTCTATGGCAAAAACTCATCAAAGAAAACCATAGAGCCATCAAAACAAGTACACAACGCAAAGAAAACAGAATCTATCAAAATCGTAACAATCAGAGTAATCTGGATAATTCGAATACTGGAATCTCCAAAATTCTGAAAAATAGGACGACCTGAGAAATTTGTATATTAATCCCAAGTAAAAAATTTGTATTTTATCACGCTCAAATTAAAAATGAGAATTCTTTTCGTGAGCACAAAAGTTTCGTTTTTCAAAGAAGATCAAACAACTATCACCCAAGAAGATCCTAAAGGCCTTACTTGGAACAAACACTAATTAAAACACAAAAAACACAATCATAACAGTAGCCGAATTGTGCAAACACTCAAGAACTGAAAGCAAAAAGCAAAAATAAATGTTATTCATTGGGTTGCCTCCCAACAAGCGATATAGTTTTACGCCCTTAGCTAGGCATAAAGCAATGACCTAAGTTTTGTCATCCTTGTCCAATTCTTCAATCAAACACTTAGAATTCTTCAAAGATTTAGCATAAAGATTTTCAATGACAATACTCCTAGGAACATAATTAAATAATTCATTCTTGCCAAAAGGATCTCGTATCACTTCAACCAAATCCGGGTGAATACTAATCATCTTAAGATCTTCTTTATTGCTATTACTAGAAGTTACACCCTTGTTCTTGGTAACTTGAGTAACCTTGCCAAACTTTACGGGAGTTTTTTCAATAGTTTTAGCGGAAGCAAAAACCGTGCTTAGATTACTAAAGATTTCTTCTAGTTTATCAATCCGAGATGGGCTTTCTTCTATCCTTTCATGGATTACGGTCCCTTTTTCTTTTAAAAACTTAAAAAATTCTTCCGCTTTTGACCCAATATTAGTGGAAAAATTATGCATCTTTTTATCAAAATTTTAAATATGATCTTCAAGAAGCATTTTCTTTTCAATAGCATATAATCTTTCCATGACATGCTCAAGAGTCAAAGTTGTTTCATTAATCATAAGAGGTGGTGAGCCCACTAAATTTCCCATAGCATTAAAAGCATCAAGAGAGGGACATATCAAGAAATTTCCACCGGTAATCGTATCGAATCTATACCAAGTGGTGATGCCCACATAAAAACAACGAAGAAGAACAACGTTAGATTGCTTTCAAATAGATCGATTATGAGCATTGCAAATTCTATACCATGCATCTTTTAAATTTTCTCCTCCCCTTTGTTTAAAGTTGAGAACTTCGTTCTCGGGAGTGCACGCAATAGAGGAAGAACTATCCATGACGATAATAGAAGCAAACAAGATCGCACTCAAAAACAGATCCGGCAAGAAAATGGCAAACGAAAAATAGGGGCGAATAAAACCGCAAATTTTTGTGAAGTGGGGAGAGGAAAACGAGAGGCAAATGGAAAATAATGTAAATTGCGAGGAGATGATATTTGTGATTAGGAACCTGGTATATGTTGAAGATCCTCCCCGACAATGGCGCTAGAAATTTATTTTGATGCGGCTTGAAGCTACGTCGGTATTTCCCCAAAGAGGAAGGGGTGATGCAACACAGCGGCGGTAGGTATTTCCCTCAGTTATGAGACCAAGGTTATCAAACTAGTAGGAGAACCAAGCAACACAACGTAAACAACACCTACACACAAATAACAAATACTCGCAACCCGACGTGTAAAAGGGGTTGTCAATCCCTTTCGGGTAGTGGCACCCCAAGATAGGCAAGCGGACGTGAAATAAATTGTAGTAGATTGATAGATCGAACGCCAAATAAAATAAATAAGAATAAAACGCAGCAAGGTATTTTTTGTATTTTTGGTTTAATAGATCTGAAAATAAAAGGCAAATAAAATAGATTGCAAAGGCAAATAATATGAAAAAGAGACCCAGGGGCCGTAGGTTTCACTAGTGGCTTCTCTCGAGAAAAATAACAAACGGTGGGTAAACAAATTACTGTTGGGCAATTGATAGAACTTCAAATAATCATGGCGAAATCTAGGCAATGATTATTATATATGCATCACGTCCAAGATTAGTAGACCGACTCCTGCCTGCATCTACTACTATTACTCCACACATCGACCGCTATCTAGCATGCATCTAGTGTATTAAGTTCATGGAGAAACGGAGTAGTGCAATAAAAATGATGCCACGATGTAGACAAGATCTATCTATGTAGAGATAGACCCCATCGTTTTATCCTTAGTAGCAACGATACATACGTGTTGGTTCCCCTTCTGTCACTGGGATCAAGCACCGTAAGATCGAACCCACTACAAAGCACCTCTTCCCATTGCAAGATAAATAGATCAAGTTGGCCAAACAAAGCCCAAATATCGGAGAAGAAATACGAGGCTATAAGCAATCATGCATATAAGAGATCAAAGAAACTCAAATAACTTTCATGGATATAGAAATATAGATCTGATCATAAACTCGGAGTTCATCTGATCCCAACAAACACACCGCAAAAAGAGTTACATCATCTAGATCTCCAAGAGACCATTGTGTTGAGAATCAAACGAGAGAGAGGAAGCATCTAGCTACTAACTACGGACCCGAAGGTCTACAAAGAACTACTCACGCATCATCGGAGAGGCACCAATGGAAGTGGTGAACCCCTCCGTGACGGTGTCTAGATTGGATCTGGTGGTTCTGGACTCTGCGGCGGCTAGAATTGATTTTCATCGACTCCCCTAGGGTTTCTGGAATATTGGGGTATTTATACAGCAAAGAGGCAGTCCGGGGGGCACCCGAGGTGGGCACAACCCACCAGGGCGCGCCTGGGCCTCCTGGCGCGCCCTTGTGGGTCGTGCTCCCCTCGGAGCACCCCCCAGGCGCTGCCTTGGCCCATTGGGTGTATTCTGGTCCATAAAAAAAATCTCTGTGAAGTTTCGTTGCATTTGGACTCCGTTTGGTATTAATTTCATGCGATGTATAAAACATGCAGAAAATAGCAACTGGCACTTGGCACTATGTCAATAGGTTAGTACCAAAAAATGATATAATATGACTGTAAAATGATTATAAAACATCCAAGATTGATAATATAACAACATGGAACAATCAAATATTATAGATACGTTGGAGACGTATCACTAGACTACGCCTCCGAAGACATGGACGATATGGACGACAATGCCGGAGCCGAACCAGGCCAAAACCCGCCTATCACTGTGCATTGGACGGCCACTTCTACTTATGACGTGTACATGGTGGATACCCCCGAAAAGAAGGACGGCGATAGCGCTCAAGACCCGATCGAGGACAAGCCTGTCGAGGCACCACCAAAACGCCTACGTCAGCGACGCTGCTCATGATCGCGTCGTGAAAAGGAAAGCAATACCGGCACCGGAGACAATGACACTCCGGAGAATGTCGAAGACTCCGACCACCCCATCGAGCCTGCTGTTGAGCAAGATGAGTGGGAAGATGGACAAGTCAATCCAGGCGAAATTGTCGAGCATGAGGATTCGGAAGATAGTAACTATCTACTGGCCTCCGAGAAGGATGTTAGCCTCGGCAACGAAGATTTCATCATGCCAGAGGAACCCCTCGCAAGAGCGCTTCAAGCGACAGCTCATCGCCACTGCGAGGAGGCTCAAAAAGAAACAACAACAACTTCAAGCCGAACAGGATACACTCAACGACAGATGGACCAAGTCCTGGCTGCCGAAGAATACGGCTTCGAGCGCCCAACAAAAAGCTACCCGAAGCGTAGGCTACTACCACAATTTGATGACGAGGCCCTTGAGCCAATACCGTCAAGATATAATCATGCCGACGAACCAGACCGACCACCACGTGGACGGGACAAAGCGACTACTTACGCCGAACACCAGCCCGCGCCAGCTCGCTGTCGAGGCAAAGAGGTAGCGGCTCCGGGCAATACCCACGACTTACGTCAGGACCTGGACAATAGAGCCGGATCAAGGGTGCATACTCCAACACGAGACGACAACCATGAAGCTTGGCGCGATAAGCATAACTAAACTCGGGCCGAACACCGGACACGGATGTCATTCGAACTCCGTCGTGACGTTGCCCAATACAGAGGCGCCGCATACCCCTTGTGCTTTACTAATGAGGTAATCCAAAGACCAGTTTCGTAAGGGTTTAAACCCGTAAACATTGAAGCATACGATGGAGCACGAGATCCAAAGAAGATGGATTGAAGATTTTCTTCTCCATATTCACATGGCTCGCGGTGACGGTCTCCACGCCATTAAATACCTCTCCCTAAAGCTAAAAGGACCAGCATGACACTGGTTGAATAGCCTCCCAGAGAGCTCTATTGGCAGCTGGGAAGATATGGAGGATGCTCTTCGAGACAACTTCCAAGGTACTTATGTCCGGCCACCAGACGATGATGACCTTAGTCACATAGTCCAGCAACCCGGAGAGTCAGCCCACAAACTCAGGACTCGGTTCTTAATTAAAAAGAACCAAATCATCGACTGTCCAGACGCCGAAGCCTTAGCGGCCTTTAAACACAACGTCCGTGACGAATGGCTTGCCCAACACCTCGGTCAGGAAAAGCCGAAGACTATGGCAGCTCTTATTGCACTTATGACCCGCTTCTGCACGGGCAAAGATAGCTGGTTGGCTTATAGAAGCAACAGTACCAGCGACCCTGGCACCTCTGAAGCCAGGGATGGCAATGGAAGGCCACAACATAACAAAAACAAGCGTCGGAACAACAATGAAGAAACTGAAGATACGGCGGCCAACGCTGGATTCAAAGGGCTCCAAACCCTACGTGGAAGAAGCCATTCAAAAGGAAATAGAGACGGTCCATCTAATTTGGATAAGATACTAGATGTGCCTTGCCGATTCATGGCACCCCCAACAAGCCTCCCAACCACTCCAAATGTAAAGCTGCGGGTTTTTAAACAGGCCAGTAAGTTAAATACCGAAAACAAGGGGAAAGGGCCTCAAAGCGAGGACGATGATGAGCCCCGTCCACCGAACACAGGGGGACAGAAGAAATTTTCCCCCGAGGTGAAAGCAGTGAACATGATATATGTCACACATATCCCGAAGAGGGAGCGCGCACTAAGGGACGTCTACGCCGTAGAGCATGTCGCCCCAAAATTCAACCCATTGTCGGCTTCTCCAATCACCTTCAATCGCAGGGACCACCCAACTAGTATCCGTCATGGAGGTTCAATGGCCCTAGTACTCGAATTCAATCATTGATGGATACCATCTCACTCGAGTCCTTATGGACTAAGGCAAGAATCATAACCTGATTTATCAAGACATCGTCAAGTAAGATGGGTATTGACTCGTCAAGAATCAAGTCCAGAACACTACCTTTAAAGGAGTGATTCCCGGCGTAGAGGCCAGCTGCACGGGCTCCTTAACATCGGAAGTAGTCTTCGGTTCGCCGGATAACTTCCAAAGCGAAGACTTGATCTTCGACATTGTCCCTTTACGCTGTGGTTATCACATGCTGCTCGGACGAACTACCTTCGCCCATTTCAAAGTAGTCCTGCACTATGTGTATTTAAAGCTCAAAATGCCCAGACCGCGGAGTTATCACAGTCAATGGAAACATGGAGCGCTCCCTCCGTACTAAGGAGCACACCGCGGCCCTTGCAGCTGAAGTACAGAACGGCCTCATCAAGCCGAACAATTCATCGGTCATTAAGACCCCTGACACTGCCAAGCGAGTCCGGTCTACTTTGCAGAACGACAACTCGGTGGATCCAGAGCTTGAATAGCAGTTTCGCCTCCGCCGATCGCCCCATAAAACTACGGCATACATACCGCGCATGCATAATTACGCACTTAAAATACCTTGGGCAGCGACGGAGGCACACTGCTGAAAAGGTCTATAGTGTGGCTTGACCCTATTCGGACCTTAAGTTTTTTCTCCTCCTTTCTTTTTTCTTCCTCTCTCGTACTACAAGTTCATTAAAAACCCACCTACCCAATGGTCGTGCAAGTGCTCTTTTTTAGGCCCCCCTTTCGTATAGACGGCCGTCCACTTCTCCTCTCAAAGGATTTTTTACCAAGGAGAAACAAGCAGACGTAGCAGAAAGCACCACCGCATCTTCAAGACTACCTTTTCTTTTTAGGCCCCTGTATACAGCTTCCCTTGTGTACAAATTCTCGGCATGTAAAATAGACTTGATGTTCATGGCATTATCTCGTAATAGCATCGCCTTGACGTATGGCACGCCCATTTTGCATCATGTTTTTTACCGTTATTTATGATGTTTTATACATATTAGTGCTTTTTGGAGGAATTCTAATGCCTTTAATCTCATAATATGCAAGGTATACACAAAGAGGGAGAATTCCGGCAGCTGGAAATCTGGACCTGGAAAAGCTACGTCAGGCTACCTATTCTGCACAACTCCAAACAAGCTGAGACTTCACGGAGATTTTTAAAGAAATATATGAGGAATATTGGAGCAAATAAGTACCAGACGGGGCCCACCAGGTGGGCACAACCCACCTGGGCACGCCAGAGCCAGGCGCGCCACAGTGGGTTGTAATCACCTGTGCCCACCTCCGGTGCCCATCTTCCGTACATAAGTCATTTGACCTAGAAAAATAAAGAGAGGACTTTCGGGATCGGGCGCCGCCCGTCGAGGCGGAACTTGGGCAGGAGCACTTTTGCCTCCCATGAGCAATTCCGCCGTGGGAACTTCCCTCCCGGATGGGGAAATCACTGTCATCATCATCACCAACAACTCTCCCATCTTGGGGAGGGCAATCTCCATCAACGCCTTCAACAACACCATCTCATCTCAAACCCTAGTTCATCTCTTGTGTTCAATCTTGTTACCGGAACTATAGATTGGTGCTTGTGGGTGACTAGTAGTGTTGATTACATCTGGTAGTTGATTACTATATGGTTTATTTGGTGGAAGATTATATGTTCAGATCCAATATGCTATTTAATACCACTCTGATCTTGAGCATGATTATCATTTGTGAGTAGTTACTTTTGTTCTTGAGGTCATGGTAGAAATCATGTTGCAAGCAGTCATGTGAACTTGATATGTGTTTGATATTTTGATAGTATGTATGTTGTGATTCCCTTAGTGGTGTCATGTGAACGTCGATTACATGACACTTCACCATATTTGGGCCTAACGGAATGCATTGTGGAGTAGCAATTAGATGATGGGTTGCGAGAGTGACAGAAGCTTAAACCCAGTTTATGTGCTATTCCGTAAGGGACCGATTGGATCCAAAAGTCTAACTATGGTTAGAATATATTCTTAATACTTTTCTCGTAGTCACGTATGCTTGCGGGAGGTTTAACCATAAGTAGGACGTTTGTTCAAGTAAGAACAGCACCTAAGCACCGGTCCACCCACATATTAAATTATCAAAGTACCGAACACAAATCAAACCAACATGGTGAAAGTGACTAGATGAAAATCCCGTGTACCCTCAAGAACGCTTTGCTTATCATAAGTGACCGTTTTGGCCTGTCCTTTGCCTCAAAAGGATTGGGCTACCTTGCTGCACTTTTGCTACTATTATCGTTACTTGCTCGTTACAAATTATCAGCTATCAAACTACTCTGCTACTTACAATTTTACCACTTGCAGACATTACCTTGCTGAAAACCACTTGTCATTTCCTTCTGCTCCTCGCTGGGTTCGACACTCTTACTTATCAAAAAGAGCTACAATTTATCCCCTATACTTGTGGGTCATCAATGCTATTTTCTGGCGCCGTTGCCGGGGAGTGAAGCGCCTTTGGTAAGAAAACATTTATCTAGTGTGCTGAAATTTATTGTCACTTGTTAGTATGGAAGACAATCCTGTGAGGGGTTTGTTGAGGTATCTTCACCTCGACCGAACCACAATTAGCTACCCCTAAACCCATCGCACCTACTAAAATATTGAATATGAAATTCCTTCGGGTATGATATAGCAGCTGATGGCTAATCCTTATGCATGAGATGGAACAGAACATCCTGATATGCAGTTGATATATGTGGAACAAACTTGTGGATTGTTCAAGCTTGCAGGTTTACCCGGAGATGAAGTTATGAAGAAAGTTTTCCATTTATCTTTGAAGAGAAAAGCATTGGCATGGTATAGGCTATGCGATGATATTGGATCTGGAATTGGAATCGATCAAATTGGAGTTCCATAAAAAAATTATCCTATGCATCTAGTTCATCGTGATCGAATTATATATATTATCTTTGGCCTCGTGAAGGAGAAAGTATCGCTCTAGCTTGGGGAGGCTTAAGTCAATGTTATATTCATGCCCCAATCATGAGCTCTCAAGAGAAATTATTATCCGTAATTTTATGCTCTGGCTTTCTCGTAATGATCAAACCATGCTTGATACTTCTTGTGTTGGTTCTTTTATAAAGATGACTATTGAATTCGGTGGGATAAGAATTAAACGCAACTTTGAAGATTGGGAACTCGTAGAAGGTAAAGAGTCAGGTATTAAACTTAAGTGTGATTGTGTTAAATCTTTTCTGAATACCGATACTTTTCAAAAGTTTAGCACTAAATATGGACTTGACTCTGAGATAGTAGCCGCCTTTTGTGAATAATTTGCTACTCATGTTGATCTCTCTAAAGAGAAGTGGTTTAAATATCACCCACCTATTAAAGAAGAAATTAAAGAACCGGTACCAGTTAAAGAAGAAACAATACTTTACAATGTTGATCCAGTTGTTCCTACTTCTTATATTGAGAAACCACCTTTCTCTGTTAGGATAAAGGAACATGCTAAAGTTTCAACTGTGGTCAACAAAAGCTACATTAGAACACCTAAACCTGATGAAAAAATTAAGGTAGAACCTAGTATTGCTATGGTCAAGGATCTCTTGGAAGAAAATGTAGATGGGCATGTTATTTACTTATGCTTGAAGAAGTCGCTAGAACTGCCAAACTGATAAAAGGATAAACATAAACCTGTTGTTGGCATGCCCGTTGTCTCACTTAAAATAGGAGATCACTGTTATCATGGTTTATGTGACATAGGTGCTAGTGTGAGTGCTATTCCTTACTCCTTATATTAAGAAATTATGAATGACATAGCACCCGCAGAGATAGAAGACATAGATGTCACTATTAAACTTGCTAATAGAGACACCATATCACCAATTGGGATTGTTAGAGATGTTGAAGTCTTGTCTTGGAAAATAAAATACCATACTGATTTTCTTATTCTTGGTTCCCCACAAGATGACTTTTGTCCCATTATCTTTGGTAGACCTTTCTTGAACACTGTTATTGCTAGAATAGACTATGAGAAACAAATTGTCGTTGTTAGTTTTGGTGATGAGTCTCATGAGTTTAATTTTTCCAAGTTTAGTAGAAAGCTTCATGAAAAAGAATTGCCTAGTGAGGATGAAATAATTGGTCTTGCTTCTATTGCTGTACCACCTACTGATCCTTTAGAACAATGTTTGCTAGACCATGAAAATGATTTAGATATGCATGAAAGAAATGAAATAGATAAGATTTTGTTTGAACAACCCTCTCTGCTTAAACACAATTTGCCTATTGAAGCTCTAGGAGGTCCTCCTCCACCTAAAGGTGATCCTATGTTTGAATTAAAACAATTACAAGACACTTTGAAATATGCTTATCTTGATGAAAAGAAGATATATCCTGTTATTATTAGTGCTAACCTTTCAGAACATGAAGAAGAAAGATAATTGAAAATTCTAAGGAAGCACAGAGCTGCTATTGGATATACTCTTGATGATTTAAAGGGCATTAGTCCCACTCTGTGTCAAGACAAAATTAATATGGAACCTGATGCTAAACCCGTTGTTGACCACCAACGCCGGTTAAACCGAAAATGAAGGAAGTGGTAAGAATGGAAATCTTAAAACTTCTGGAAGCAGGTATAATCTATCCCATAGCTGATAGTAGATGGGTAAGTCCTGTTCATTGTGTCCCTAAGAAAGGAGGTATTACTGTTGTTCCTAATGATATGAATGTACTTATTCCACAAAGAATTGTTACAGGCTATAGAATGGTATTTGATTTTAGAAAATTAAACAAAGCAACTAGAAAAGATCATTACCCTCTGCCTTTCATTGATCAAATGCTAGAAAGATTATCTAAGCATACACATTTTTTGCTTCCTTGATGGATATTCTGGCTTTTCACAAATACCTCTTTCTCAACCTGATCAAGAAAATACCACTTTTACTTGTCCCTTTGGAACTTATCCTTATAGACGTATGCCTTTCGATTTATGCAATGCACCTGCTACCTTCCAAAGATGTATGACTGCTATATTCTCTGACTTTTGTGAAAAGATTGTTGAGGTTTTCATGGATGATTTCTCTGTTTATGGGAAGTCTTTCGATGATTGTTTTTGCAATCTTGACCGAGTTTTGCAGCGATGCCCGCAAACAAATCTTGTCTTGAATTGGGAAAAGTGCCATTTTATGGTTAACGAAGGTATTGTCTTGGGCCATAAAATTTCTGAAAGAGGTATTGAAGTGGACAAAGCTAAGGTTGATGCAATTGAAAAAATGCCATATCCTAAAGATATCAAAGGTATTTGTAGTTTCCTAGGTCATGCTGGTTTCTGTAGGAGATTTATCAAAGACTTCTCTAAAATTTCTAGGCCTCTTACGAATCTTTTGCAAAAGGATATTCCTTTCGTTTTTGATGATGATTGTTTAGAAGCCTTTGAAACACTCAAGAAAGTCTTAATTTCTTCACCTATTGTTCAACCACCTGATTGGAACTTGCCTTTTGAAATTATGTGTCATGCTAGTGATTATGTTGTTTGTGCTGTTCTAGGACAAAGAGTTGATAAGAAACTGAATGTTATTCATTATGCTAGTACAACTCTAGACTGTGATCAACAAAATTATGCTAACTACTGAAAAAAGAATTCTTAGCAGTGGTGTTTGCTTGTGATAAATTTAGACCTTACATTGTTGATTCAAAAGTTATTGTGCACACCGAGCGTGCTGCTATTAAATATCTTATGGAAAAGAAAGATGCTAAACCTAGACTTATTCAATGGGTTCTCTTGCTACAAGGATTTGATTTACATATCCGTGATAGAAAAGGAGCTGAGAACCCGTGGTCGATAACTTGTCTAGGCTTGAAAATGTGCTTGATGACCCACTACCTATTGTTGATAGTTTTCCGATGAGCGATTAGCTGCAATAAATGTTGCTCATAACACTCCTTGGTATGTCGACTATGCTAATTACATTTTTGCTAAATATTTACCACCTAGCTTTACATACCAACAAAAGAAAAAATTCTTTTATGATTTAAGACATTACTTTGGGATGACCCACATCTTTATAAAGAAGGAGTAGGTGGTATTATTAGACGTTGTGTACCTGAGCATGAATAGGGACAAATCCTACGGAAATGTCATTCTGAAGCTTACGGAGGACATCATTCTGGAGATAGAACTTCTCACAAGGTATTGCAATCTGGATTTTATTGGCCTACTCTCTTCAAGGATGCCCGTAAGTTCGTCTTATCTTGTGATGAATGCCAAAGAATAGGTAATATCGGTAAGCATCAAGAAATGCCTATGAATTATTCACTTGCTGTTGAACCATTTGATGTTTGGGGATTTGATTACATGGGGCCTTTTCCTTCCTCTACCTGTTATACACATATTCTGGTTGCTGTTGATTATGTTACTAAGTGGGTAGAAGCTATTCCAACGAGTAGTGCTGATCACAACACCTCTATTAAAATGCTTAAGGAAGTTATTTTCCCAAGGTTTGGAGTCCCTAGATACTTAATGACCGATGGTGGTTCACACTTTATTCATGGTGCTTTCAGAAAATGCTTGCCAAGTATGATGTTAACCATAGAATTGCATCACCTTATCATCCTCAGTCTAGTGGTCAAGTGGAACTTAGCAATAGAGAAATAAAATTAATTTTGCAAAAAACTGTCAATAGGTCCCGGAAGAATTGGTTTAAGAAATTAGATGATGCACTTTGGGCTTATACAACAACATCTAAAAATCCTATGGGTATGTCTCCTTATAAAATGGTCTATGGAAAAGCTTGTCATTTGCCTCTTGAGTTAGAACATAAAGCATATTGGGAATCAAAGAACTCAACTATGACTTCAAACTTGCATGAGAAAAGAGGTTATTTGATATTAGCTCATTAGATGAATGGAGAACCCAAGCTTATGAAAATGCAAAATTATTCAAAGAAAAAGCTAAAAGATGGCATGATAAAAGAATTCAAAAGCGTGAGTTTGAAGTTGGAGAATATGTTATTTTGTACAACTCTCGTTTTAGATTCTTTGCAGGAAAACTCCGCTCAAAATGGGAAGGCCCTTATGTCATCGAGGAGGTTTATCGTTCTGGAGCTATTAAAATAAATAATGCCGAAGGTACTAACTCAAAGGTTGTTAACGGGCAACGAATAAAACATTATATCTCAGGTACGCCCATTAATGTTGAAAGTACTATTATCCAAACTTTGAGCCGGAAGAACACATAAAAGAGTCCTTCCGGAGCACTCCAGAATCGTGAAAATAAGGAGGTACGTGATACGGTAAGTAAACTGACTCCGAAAAATCCATAAAAATATTTTTGTCAGTTTTGGAATATTTAGAAAAATAGGAAAATAAGAAACTTCCAGAAGCGTACCACTTGGTGGGCACAAAAGTTGGCGCCCAGGTGGGTTGTGCCCACCTGGGGTACCTCCAGGACGCCGTTTTCTACAACTTGCTTGTTTCCCAAGATAAAAAATCTTTATATACCCCTCGGACCTGTTGATCACCATATCACGGAGAAATCTTCTGTTTTCTTTTCCTTGCTATTTTCTGTCAGATCCCATCTACCATGGTTGCTTCAAGCTCCTCCAAGGAAAAGTTCTTCAAGAACGTCATCAACCCATATCTGCGGGAGGTGGTGCAGAACCCCCAAGACATCCAGATGCATGAGGGGGTGCTTCACATCCGCGATGTGCAAGGTCCCAAGGGAACGGGAACCGTGCAGGCCAGGCTTGAAGTTATGGACCAAGAGGTCTTCCGGTGCAAGGGGATGGTGGAGCGTGGACTCAATGCCAATCACCTCATGATCACGGACCTCTCCCGTGTTCTCAAGGTGGATGGCAAGCCAATGAAGGGCATCGTCTTCACCCTCAACGAGCAAATCAATTTCCTCTAAAGCCAGATCTACGATCTCCAAAACCAAGTCTTTGAATATGAGGCAAGGTTTAAAGGTATGAGTTTGGCTGCTAGTTGCAGGACCCGTGAGACTCACTCCTCCTCTTATGATGGTGGACCACCGCCATGGAAATCCGAGGACAAGATCTCTTCATCACCACCACCTTCTTCTTCATCACCAAAAGAGAACTGAGTATCGGGTATGGGCACTCCCCTTGGCTTCCGCCAAGCTTGGGGGATGTGCCCCAGTATCATATCATCCCCACAATCTTTTGCCTTTACTTATTTTAGTTTGATCTTTTACTTTAGATGAATACAAGTTTAGTTTGATCCTTTCTTTGCGAGGGTTTGCTTAGTGATCTGTCCTTGTAATCGTGTGCGAGATATATAATAAAGTTTAGTTTGAGTTTTTGCTTTCTTATTTTCATGTTGCAAATAAAAAGAAAGAAAATAAATGAAAAGAAAGGAAGTAAATAAAAGGAAGGAAATAAATGAAGAAAAGATCATATGCTAATCTTATGGTAGGTGATGACACCACATAAGGAAAAGTATAAGTAGAAAATTTTGTTAGAGATTGACAAACATAGCATTAGTCAATGATGCTACTCATGAAAGAATTAATAAGGGAAGAGAACATTCACATACAAATATACTATCCTAGAATTCTTTTGTGATTGTGAGCCCTCATCAAAACATTATATGCCAAAATTGTTGACGCTGGACAAGGAAGACAACGTAATGGTTTATGTTTGTTTATATTCACATAGAGGTCATATTGTCATGGATCCTTTAACATGTGGAGCTTGCCCCCTATATTTGCTAGCCAAAAATAGTAGCCTCCTTTTGTGAATAATTTGCTACTCATGTTGATATCCCTAAAGATAAGTGGTATAAATATCACCCACCTATTAAAGAAGAAATTAAAGAACAAGTACCAGTTAAAGAAGAAACTATACTTTACAATTTTGATCCAGTTGTTCCTACTACTTATATTGAGAAACCACCTTTCCCCATTAGGATAAAGGAACAAGCTAAAGTTTCAACTGTGGTCAACAAAAGCTACATTAGAACACCTAAACCTGATGAACAAATTAAGGTAGAACCTAGTATTGCTATGGTCAAGGATCTCTTGGAAGAAAATGTAGATGGGCATGTTATTTAGTTACGCGAAGAAGCTGCTAGAACTGCCAAACCTGATAAAAAGGATAAACATAGACCTGTTGTTGGCATGCCCGTTGTCTCAGTTAAAATAGGAGATCACTGTTATCATGGTTTATGTGACATAGGTGCTAGTGTGAGTGCTATTCCTTACTCCTTATATTAAGAAATTATGAATGACATAGCACCCGCAGAGATAGAAGACATAGATGTCACTATTAAACTTGCTAATAGAGACACCATATCACCAATTGGGATTGTTAGAGATGTTGAAGTCTTGTGCGGGAAAATAAAATACCATACTGATTTTCTTATTCTTGGTTCCCCACAAGATGACTTTTGTCCCATTATCTTTGGTAGACCTTTCTTGAACACTGTTATTGCTAGAATAGACTATGAGAAACAATTTGTCGTTGTTAGTTTTGGTGATGAGTCTCATGAGTTTAATTTTTCCAAGTTTAGTAGAAAGCTTCATGAAAAGAATTGCCTAGTGAGGATGAAATAATTGGTCTTGCTTCTATTGCTGTACCACCTACTGATCCTTTAGAACAATGTTTGCTAGACCATGAAAATGATTTAGATATGCATGAAAGAAATGAAATAGATAAGATTTTGTTTGAACAACGCTCTCTGCTTAAACACAATTTGCCTATTGAAGCTCTAGAGGTCCTCCTCCACCTAAAGGTGATCTTGTGTTTGAATTAAAACAATTGCCAGACACTTTGACATATGCTTATCTTGATGAAAAGAAGATATTTCCTGTTATTTTTAGTGCTAACCTTTCAGAACATGAAGAAGAAATATTATTGAAAGTTCTAAGGAAGCACCGAGCTGCTATTGGATAGACTCTTGATGATTTAAAGGGCATTAGTCCCACTCTATGTCAGCACAAAATTAATATGGAACCTGATGCTAAACCCATTGTTGATCACCATCGTTGGTTAAATCCGAAAATGAAGGAAGTGGTAAGAACGGAAATCTTAAAACTTCTGGAAGTAGGTATAATCTATCCCATAGCTGATAGTAGATGGGTAAGTCCTATTCATTGTGTCCCTAAGAAAGAAGGTATTACTATTGTATCATTACCCTCTGCCTTTCATTGATCAAATGCTAGAAAGATTATCTAAGCATACACATTTAGCTTCCTTGATGGATATTCTAGCTTTTCACAAATACCTGTTTCTCAACCTGAACAAGAAAAGACCACTTTTACTTGTCCCTTTGGAACGTATGCTTATAGACGTATGCCTTTCGATTTATGCAATGCACCCGCTAGCTTTCAAAGATGTACGATTGCTATATTCTCTGACTTTTGTGAAAAGATTGTTGAGGTTTTCATGGATGATTTCTCTGTTTATGGGAAGTCTTTTGATGATTGTTTAAGCAATCTTAACCGAGTTTTGCAGAGATGTGAGCAAACAAATCTTGTCTTGAATTGGGAAAAGTGCCACTTTACGGTTACGAAGGTATTGTCTTGGGCCATAAAATTTCTGAAAGAGGTATTGAAGTGGACAAAGCTAAGGTTGATGCAATTGAGAAAATGCCATATCCTAAAGATATCAAAGGTATTCGTAGTTTCCTAGGTCATGCTGGTTTCTATAGGAGATTTATCAAAGACTTCTCAAAAATTTCTAGGCCTCTTACGAATCTTTTTGCAAAAGGATATTCCTTTGTTTCGATGATGATTGTTTAGAAGCCTTTGAAACACTCAAGAAAGCCTTAATTTACGCACCTATTGTTCAACCACCTGATTGGAACTTGCCTTTTGAAATTATGTGTCATGCTAGTGATTATGCTGTTGGTGCTGTTCTAGGACAAAGAGTTGATAAGAAACTAAATGTTATTCATTATGCTAGTAAAACTCTAGACAGTGCTCAACGAAATTATGCTACTACTGAAAAAGAATTCTTAGCAGTGGTGTTTGCTTGTGATAAATTTAGACCTTACATTGTTGATTCAAAAGTTATTGTGCACACCGATCATGTTGCTATTAAATATCTTATGGAAAAGAAAGATGCTAAACCTAGACTTCTTCGATGGGTCCTCTTGCTACAAGAATTTGATTTACATATTACTGATAGAAAAGGAGCTGAGAACCCCGTAGCTGATAACTTGTGTAGGCTTGAAAATGTGCCTAATGACCCACTACCGATTGATGATAGTTTTCCTGATGAGCAGTTAGCTGCAATAAATGTTGCTCATAACTCTCCTTGGTATGCTGACTCTGCTCATTACATTGTTGCTAAATATTTACCACCTAGCTTTACATACCAAAGAAAGAGAAAATTCTTTTATGATTTAAGACATTACTTTTGGGATGACCCACATCTTTATAAAGAACGAGTAGATGGTATTATTAGACGTTGTGTACCTGAGCATGAACAGGACAAATCCTCTGAAATGTCATTCCGAAGCTTATGGAGGACATCATGCTGGAGATAGAACTTCTCATAAGGTATTGCAATCTGGATTTTATTGGCCTACTCTCTTCAAGGATGCCCGTAAGTTCGTCTTATCTTGTGATGAATGCCAAAGAAGAGGTAATATCGGTAAGCATCAAGAATGCCTATGAATTATTCACTTGCTGTTGAACCATTTGATGTCTGGGGATTTGATTACATGGGAGCTTTTCCTTCCTTTAATGGGTATACGCATATTCTGGTTGTTGTTCATTATGTTACTAAGTGGGTAGAAGCTATTCCAACCAGTAGTGCTGATCACAACACCTCTATTAAAATGCTTAAGTAAGTTATTTTTCCAAGGTTTGGAGTCCCTAGATACTTAATGACTGATGGTGTTTCACACTTTATTCATGGTGCTTTCCGTAAAATGCTTACCAAGTATGATGTTAATCATAGAATTGCATCACCTTATCATCGTCAGTCTAGTGGTCAATTGGAACTTAGCAATAGAGAAATAAAATTAATTTTGCAAAAAACTGTCAATAGGTCCCGGAAGAATTGGTCTAAGGAATTATATGATGCACTTTGGGCTTATAGTACAACATAAAAATCCTATGGGTATGTCTCCTTATAAAATGGTCTATCGAAAAGCTTGTCATTTGCCTCTTGAGTTAGAACATAAAGCATATTGGGCAATCAAAGAACTCAACTCTGACTTCAAACTTGCATGAGAAAAGAGGTTATTTGATATTAGCTCATTAGAAGAATGGAGAACCCAAGCTTATGAAAATGCAGAATTATTTAAAGAAAAAATTAAAAGATGGCATGATAAAGGAATCCAAAAGCATGAGTTTAAAGTTGGAGAATATGTTCTTTTGTACAACTCTTGTTTCAGATTCTTTGCAGGAAAACTCCTCTCAAAATGGGAAGGCCGTTATGTCATCGAGGAGGTTTATCGTTCTGGAGCTATTAAAATAAATAATCTCGAAGGTACTAACCCAAAGGTTGTTTATGGGCAACGAATAAAACATTATATCAGGTACGACCATTAATGTTGAAAGTAATATTATCCAAACTTTGAGCTGGAAGAACACATAAAAGAGTCCTTCCGGAGCACTCCAGAATCGTGAAAATAAGGAGGTACGTGATACGGTAAGTAAATGGACTCCGAAAAATCCGCAAAAATATATTTTGTTAGTTTTAAAATAATTAGAAAAATAGGAAAATAAGAAACTTCCAGAAGCGCACTCAGTGGGCACAAGACACCGTGGCACGCCGCTTGCTGTGCTCGATGTCTACTACACAACCTTCTTCTTGTAGACGTTGTTGGGCCTCCAAGTGCAGAGGTTTGTAGGACAAGAGCAAATTTCCTCGGGTGGATGACCTAAGGTTTATCAATCCGTGGAGGCGAGGGATAAAGATGGTCTCTCTCAAGCAACCCCGCAACCAAATAACAAAGAGTCTCTTGTGTCTCAACACACCCAATACAATGGTAAATTGTATTGGTGCACTAGCTCAGTGAAGAGATGGTGATACAAGTGCAATATGGATGGTAGATATAGGTTTTTGTAATCTGAAAATATAAAACAGCAAGGTAGCAAGTGGTAAAAGTGAGCGTAAACGGTATTGCAATGCTAGGAAACAAGGCCCAAGGTTCATACTTTCACCAGTGCAAGTTCTCTCAACAATAATAACATAACTGGATCATATAACTATCCCTCAACATGCAATAAAGAGTTACTCCAAAGTCAGTAATAGCGGAGAACAAACGAAGAGATTATTGTAGGGTACGAAACCACCTCAAAGTTATTCTTTCTGATCAATCCATTGGGCTATTCCTATAAGTGTCACAAACAGCCCTAGAGTTCGTAGTAAAATAACACCTTAATACACAAATCAACCAAAACCCTAATGTCACCTAGATACTCCAATGTCACCTCAAGTATCCATGGGTATGTGTATACGATTTGCATCACACAATCTCAGATTCATCTATTCAACCAACACACAGAACTTCAAAGAGTGCCCCAAAGTTTCTCTGAGAAGAGTCAAGATTTAAAACGTGTGCCAACCTCTATGCATAAGTTCACAAGGTCACTGAACTCGCAAGTTGATCACCAAAACATACACCAACTAGATCATGTGAATATCCCATTGTCACCACAGATAAGCACATGCAAGACATACATCAGGTGTTCTCAAATCCTTAAAGACTCAATCCGATAAGATAACTTCAAAGGGAAAACTCAATCCATTACAAGAGAGTAGAGGGGGAGAAACATCATAAGATCCAACTATAATAGCAAAGCTCGTGGTACATCAAGATCGTGCCATATCAAGAACAAGAGAGAGAGATCAAACACATAGCTACTGGTACATACCCTCAGCCCCGAGGGTGAACTACTCCCTCCTCGTCATGAAGAGCGCCACGATGATGAATATGGCCACCGGTGATGGATCCCCCCTCCGGCAGGGTGCCGGAATAGGGTCCTAATTGGTTTTTGGTGGCTACAGAGGCTTGCGGCAGCGTTACTCCCGATCTAGGTTTATTTTCAGGGGTTTCTGTATTTATAGGATTTTTTGGCGTCGGTCTCACGTCAGAGTCTCATGAAGTCATCCACGAGGCGAGGCGCGCCCTCCACCCTCGTGGATGGCTCGGGACTCTTCTGGACCAACTCTTTTTACTCCGGGGTCTTCTTTTGGTCCATAAAAAATCATCAAAATTGGCACGTCAATTGGACTCCGTTTGGTATTCCTTTTCTGTAGAACTCAAAAACAAGGAAAAAACAGAAACTGGCACTGGGCTCTAGGTTAATAGGTTAGTCCCACAAATCATATAAAATAGCATATAAAACATCCAAGATTGATAATATAATAGCATGGAACAATCAAAAATTATAGATACGTTGGAGACGTATCAGCGCCCAGGTGGGTTGTGCCCACAGGGTACCTCCGGACTCGCTTTTCTACAAATTTTGCTTGTTTCCCAAGATAAAAAATCTTTATATACCCCCCGAACCTGTTGATTACCGTATCGCGGAGAAATCTTCTGTTTTCTTTTCCTTGTTGTTTTCTGTCAGATCCCATCTACCATGGTTGCTTCAAGCTCCTCCAAGGATAAGTTCTTAAAGAACATCATCAACCCATATCTGCGGGAGGTGGTGCAGCACCCCCAAGCCATCCAGATGCATGAGGGGGTGCGTCACATCCGCGATGTGCAAGGTCCCAAGGAACGCAACAACCATGCAAAGTAGGCTTGAAGCTATGGAACAAGAGGTCTTCCGGTGCAAGGGGATGGTGGAGTGTGGACTCAATGCCAATCACCTCATGATCACGGACCTCTCTCGTGATCTCAAGGTGGATGGCAAGCCCATGAAGGACATCATCTTCACCCTCAACGAGCAAATCAACTTCCTCCAAAGCCAGATCTACGACGTCCAAAACCAAGTCTTTGAATATGAGGCAAGGTTTAAAGGTATGAGTTTGGCTGCTAGTTGCAGGACCCGTGAGACTCACTCCTCTTATGATGGTGGACCACTGCCATGGAAATCCGAGTACAAGATCTCTTCATCACCACCTTCTTCTTCATCACTAAAATAGAACTGAGTATCGGGTATGGGCACTCCCTTTGGCTTCCACCAAGCTTGGGGGATGTGCCCCAGTATCATATCATCCCCACGATCTCTTGCCTTTACTTATTTTAGTTTGATCTTTTAATTTAGATGAATAAAAGTGTAGTTCGATCCTTTCTTTTTGAGGGTTTGCTTAGTGATCTGTCCTTGTAATCGTGTGCGAGATATATAATAAAGTTTAGTTTGAGTTTTTGCTTTCTTTATTTTCATGTTGCAAATAAAAAGAAAGAAAATAAATGAAAAGAAAGGAAGTAAATAAAAGGAAGGAAATAAATGAAGAAAATATCATATGCTAATCTTATGGTAGGTGATGACACCACATAAGGAAAAGTGTAAGTAGAAAATTTTGTTAGAGATTGACAAACATAGACTTAGTCAATGATGCAACTCATGAAACAATTAATAAGGGAAGAGAAGATTCACATACAAATATACTATCCTAGAAATCTTTTGTGATTGTGAGCCCTCATCAAAATATTATATGCCAAAATTGTTGTTGTTAGACAAGGAAGACAACTTAATGGTTTATGTTTGTTTATATTCACATAGAGGTCATATTGTCATGGATCCTTTAACATGTGGTGCTTGCCCCCTATCTTTGCTAGCCAAAAATTCCGCACTAAGTAGAGATACTACTTGTGCATCCAAAAACCCTTAAATCCAAATCTTATTTTCAGGAGTCCACCATACCTACCTAGGGATTGAGCAAGATCCCTCAAGTAAGTTGTCATCGGTGCAAAAAGGCAATAAAAATTGCTTCTAAAAGTATAAGATCATTTAGTTTAAGAGAAAATTGAGCGTTGCACGAACTTGTGATAGTGAAGAATAAAAGCGATAGACTGCATAATAAAGGTCACTATCACAAGGGGCAATGCAACGTGACGTTCTTTTGCACTGAGGGGTTGAGCATACAAACAAATAAGCACATGGCAACCTCTGCTTCCCTCTGTGAAGGGCCTATCTTTTTCTTTTATGTATTCACTTTTATGCAAAGAGTTAAAGTTTTCTCTCTATTCCTTTTTATTTTCTCCTTTGGCAAGCATCATGTGGTGAGGAAAGATCTAGGCACATATGTCCAGTTGAATATAGATAGCATGATTTATTATTGTTGACATCACCCTTGAGGTGAATACGTTGGGAGGCGAAACTACAAGCCCCTATCTTTCTATGTGTCCGGTTGAAATGTTTTGCTCATGTGTACGCGGTGAGTGTTAGCAATCATGGAAGACTATGATGGTTGAGTATGTGGACTTGACTAACGGCTCCGATACGTGACCCTTCCTGAAAAGATGAATTGCAGTTGCAAAGTTGACTGAGAACATAGCTTCTTCGCTTCTAATAGAGTTTTTGCTTTATACTTCAATAGTGTGATGAATTGTCACTTATTCATGAGAAGTCTATGATAAAAGTTCTATGATAAGAGTCTTATATTTAAGTTTGTTGCTGTTATAATAGTCAACATGATGCTTCTATGTCCGTATTTTGTTTTTATCGACACCTCTCTCTCTAAGCATGTGGACATGTTTTTCGATTTCGGTTTTCGCTTGAGGACAAGCGAGGTCTAAGCTTGGGGGAGTTGATACGTCCATTTTGCATCATATTTTCTTACTGTTATTTATGATGTTTTTATACATACTAATGCTTTTTTGGAGGAATTCTAATGCCTTTTCTCTCATAATATGCAAGGTATACACAAAGAGGGAGAATTTCGGCAGCTGGAAATCTGGACCTGGAAAAGCTATGTCAGGCTACCTATTCTGCACAACTCCAAAAAAGTTGAAACTTGACGGAGAATTTTTATGGAATATATGAGGAATATTGGAACAAATAAGTACCAGAGGGGGCCCACTATCGGTGTCAAAACCAGCGGATCTCGGGTAGGGGGTCCCGAACTGTGCGTCTAAGGCGGATGGTAACAGGAGGCGGGGGACACGATGTTTACCAGTGTTCGGGCCCTCTCGATGGAGGTAATACCCTACTTCCTCGCTTGATTGATCTTGATGATACGAGTATTACAAGAGTTGATCTACCACGAGATCGTAGAGGCTAAACCCTAGAAGCTAGCCTATGGTATGATTGTTGTTGTCCTCTGAGACTAAAACCCTCCGGGTTTATATAGACACCTGAGGAGGGCTAGGGTTACACAAAGTCGATTACAAGGGAGGAGATCTACATATCCAGTATTGCCAAGCTTGCCTTCCACGCCAAGGAGAGTCCCATCCCACACGGGCGAAGTCTTCAATCTTGTATCTTCATAGTCCAACAATCACCAAAGGATATAGTCCGCTGTCTGAGGACCCCTAATCCCGGACTCCATCAAGAGCCCTCGAACCAGGCTTCAATGACGATGAGTCCGGTGCGCAGATTGTCTTCGGCAATGCAAGGCGGGTTCCTCCTCCGAATACCCCACAGAAGATTTTGAACACAAGGATAGTGTTCGGCTCTGCAAAACAAATTCCAAATACCATCGTAGAGAGAATAATATTTCCACAAATCTAATCTGCTGACAACTTTTCATGACGTGGCATCACACCATGGCCCGGTCATTATTCAAACCGTTTCCCCCAACCTACCACTGCACGTTTCGGGAGGCGGTTTTATTGGCACGTCTTGTTGAAGCAGACATCGTGTCCCTTTTTTCACGGGATTCTCATCAATATGGGTGTGGGTAACCCAATCAGGCATGTCGGTATGACTCCTCGATTTTAGGCAAGTTCCAAACGGCCACTCAGAGGACGCTTGATATTCACCCTCTTTATAAAGGGGCCAAGGCCTGTCCTTTTCTTCTCATGCTCAATCGAATCCTTCCCCCACCCCGAGTTCCAACACCCAAGGCTCAGGCTAGGCGTTTCTGACCTTCAATCATGTCCGGATCCAACCTTCAAGGTCGGTGGATGCCCTCCTCCGTCACAGAGGAGGACATCAAGAGGCTAAGAGAAGCCGTGTGTCCGATTGCCAAGTCGCCCACAAAGCTTCTGCCGAGGGCAGGTCGTTCCTACTCCCGAGCCCAAGGAGAGTGTCGTAGTCGTTTCCCACTTCCTCCGAGGGCTTGGCTTTAGTCTAGATCCCTTCGTTAGAGGGCTCAGGTTCTATTACGGGCTCGATTTCCATGATCTGGCCCCGGATTCCATCCTTCACATCTCGTCGTTCATCGTCGTGTGTGAGGCCTTCCTCCACGTCACCCCACACTTCGGCTTGTGGCTCAAGACCTTTAATGTGAAGCCGAAGATGATTAATGGGCGACACGCAGAATGCGGAGCCGCCATAGTAAGCAAAGGTGCCTATGCTCCATGGCCAAAGGGTTCCTTCCCAGAGGTGTCCAGCTTATGGCAACGGGTGTGGTTTTACATCACAGCTCCCCGTGGTACTAAGTGGGTTGCCGCCCCTGCTTTTCGCTCGGGTCCCCCGCCACAACTGGCGTCATGGGTCAACAAGGGGCTGGACTGGGGGCCAGCAAATGATGTGCCGACATTGCAGAGCCACATCCGAGATCTCCTCAAGAGAGATGTCAGCCTCGTCAAGGTAATGCAAGTCATGCTAGTTCGTCGAGTCCTGCCTTGCAAGCGTCGACCTCTCCATATGTGGGAGTTTAACACGGAAGGACCGCGAACTATTCATCACTTCTTCGGCATGACGCACGAAGAGATGTACGGATTGTTCTTAGGATCACAAGTAAAGTGTCCAGACACCACCGAGGATGTGGGTCTGAGCTGCAATCGTCCAGATACCCAAGTAAGTAATTCCGCGGCCGAACACGTTGTCTTTTAATTTGCCACAACATCATTCTGAAAAGTCGCCTTCTGACTAGGGCTAGATAAAAAAGGCGAAGATGATCAGGTGTCCGGCCCCCCTTCCCGAAGGCCCACCGGATCTTGTACTAGCCAGGATGCTTGAGCTTGCGCCTTATCAAGCGCCATCAGGGGAAGATAAAGGGAGGAACAAAGCAGCCGAAAGTGGGCCGCACTCATTATTCATCCAGATCGAGGGAATTAGTGCCTCCACGAAGGAGGATAACCGGGGAGAAGAATCTAAAATTCCCCCTCCCCAAGGAAGGAAAAGGGCCGCCTCTGAATAATTTTAAACAACGGCTTTCAAACGAGAGAAGAAACCTTTGCCAGAGGACCCTACCCCGAAGGGCATCCTTACCGCACAGTACCCGCAAGGGGACCAACCCTCCACCGAGCTGTAAGTAAACAAAAGTGCTTTATAGTAAATATACCCTGCTTCGTTTCCGAGAACAATAACTGAGACGTATGTCTTGTAGTTCGGATCGCACTTTCCTCGATGCAGTTCGTCTTCGGGGGATCTTCTTCCGGAGATGATGGAGAGCGAAACACCTCCCTGTGCCTCCCCGCCTCGTGAAGCGGACGACCCTGAGCTGTCATCACGGAGGACTTCTCCTGATCCGCCCAGGCCAAAGGGTAATCCTTCGGCCACCCGAAGTCCGGAGTATTCGGCTCCTAAGGAGAGCAAGAGAAAGAGTCCGGGGCTGTCCGGTGCGCGACCAGACGCACTGATGAATCTTCTAGAGCAAGCGGCTATCTCAGAAGCGCATCGTACGCTAATGGGTACGGTGGTTGAGAGGATTTCATCCGCCGAAAGCGGGTTGCATGAAGCTTTTATGAGCCTGCTGAGAGGCTTTGAGGTACGCAAAGTAATATATATTTTTTGACGGTACCGCACACGCTAGGTGTGCCCTATGCAGATAGTAGCCCCTGAGACTCTGGTTGCTGTCAAAAAAGACGGCAAATAGAGGATCATAGTCCCAGGTAATAACCGTGCTGCTTTCATGTGCAGGCGGCTGAGGGTCCGGTGGCTAGCCGGACTGGTGAGTTTGCCGAACTGAAGCGGCAACTTGATGCGGCAGATGCCGACATCATGCTTGTAAACAAGCGGCTTGACGAGGCACAGGGTACGTATTATCCTATGATCAACACATATTAAGAGGAGCATGATGCTAATATCTGTAATATGCTGTGACTGCAGATGGGGCTGCCGCCGTGGAGACCCTTCGGGCGGAACTTGCCCGAGCCAAGGAACAAGCCAGGAGGAGTGATGCGGCCGCCATAAAGGCGGTCGAAGAGCTAAGAGCCGAACAGGCTGCCCATTGCCAGAGCAAAGAGAAAATAGCCAAGATGGCTGTTGAGCTGAAAGATGCCGCCGACCGTTATGAGCTTCTTGAAAAGGAAAACCGAAAGAAGACGCGGACTGGAGAAAGCTACCAAGAAGCAGTTAAGGAAGCCCGCTCTACAATCGTGAGCGGCGAAGAAGGATCTACGTCAAGCCGGAAATATCACGGCAGGGAAGCCCTTTTTGTTGCGGACAAAGTTCGGAGATCCTAAGTGTGCCCTTCTGGATCAATTATGGAGTTCTGCGGATGCGTACCTGGATTTGGCGGCAAGCGCTGCTGATGCGACCAAGTTTTTCAAAGATCAAAAAGATCACGAAGTGGAAAAGTTGTTCTGGTCGCAATTCAATGCTTCGGCGCGTCCGTTGCTGTTAAATGAGCAAATGGCCGAGTGGGCCGAGCTCCATAGGTTGTCCGGGCTTGGCATGAGGTCTGTTGTGGATCATCTTTGGCCGGAAGGACCAAAGCTGAATAGTTATTTTGGCTTAGTGCAACAATTCCTTGGTGCTGTGCCGCATATCGATGCTGTGAAGAGGTCGGCGTGCATAGAGGTGCGCTGGATGGGTCTTGCCCGTGTCAAGACATCTTTGGGCGTAGATGGATGCCACCGCTATTGCATCCCAAGAAAGTTCAGCTGTAGGCCGGGTATCGGCCGAGCACTATTTTGAAGAAGTCTTAGAAGGCGCTCGTTTAATAGAGGCTCAGTGCTCGAAGAGTATCATGTTCTAGTGACATGTATCCCAATTGTAAGAACAATGTTATTTTAATTATAAAGGCTGTGTTTATACTTTTGCGTGAAAGTATGATTATGTCTCCTGTGCGGTCGTTTATGTATGTATATATATATCCTAAAAGTTTGCAGTCATCGGCTTCAGCCCCCACGCATATAATGTGGGGATGTTCACAAAAGCGCGTCTTCACACTTGATCCAACGTCTTGGTCCATGAAGGAGATGGTAGCGCGGTGAATGAGGCAATCGGACTATATTGCTTTAACACTTTCACTTAACCATAGGAGTTTGACGGTGGGGCTACGATATAGCCCCTGGTATTTCCGCGGCTATCCGAATACGGTGCGCGTACGTACATGACCGAGGAAACCGGTCCTTCGTTAATGCGGAGGAATCCCGAAGATTCCGATGAGTCATTGATGTCTACTACGCAACCTTCTTCTTGTAGACATTGTTGGGCCTCCAAGTGCAGAGGTTTGTAGGACAGTAGCAAATTTCCCTCAAGTGGATGACCTAAGGTTTATCAATCCGTGGGAGGCGTAGGATGAAGATGGTCTCTCTCAAACAACCCTACAAACAAATAGCAAAGAGTCTCTTGTGTCCCCAACACACCCAATACAATGGTAAATTGTATAGGTGCACTAGTTCGGCGAAGAGATGGTGATACAAGTGCAATATGGATGGTAGATATAGGTTTTTGTAATCTGAAAATATCAAAACAGCAAGGTAACGAATGATAAAAGTGAGCGTAAACGGTATTGCAATGTTAGGAAACAAGGCCTAGGGTTCATACTTTCGCTAGTGCAAGTTCTCTCAACAATAATAACATAATTGGATCACATAACTATCCCTCAACATGCAACAAAGATTCACTCCAAAGTCACTAATAGCGGAGAACAAACGAAGAGATTATGGTAGGGTACGAAACCACCTCAAAGTTATTCTTTCCAATCAATCCGTTGGGCTATTCCTATAAGTGTCACAAACAGCCCTAGAGTTCATACTAGAATAACACATTAAGACACAAATCAACCAAAACCCTAATGTCACCTAGATACTCCAATGTCACCTCAAGTATCCGTGGGTATGATTATACGATATGCATCACACAATCTCAAATTCATCTATTCAACCAACACATAGAACCTCAAAGAGTGCCCCAAAGTTTCTATCGGAGAATCAAGACGAAAACGTGTCCCAACCCCTATGCATAAGTTCATGGGCGGAACCCGCAGGTTGATCACCAAAACATACATCAAGTGAATCACGTGATATCCCATTGTCACCACAGATACGCAAGGCAAGACATACATCAAGTGTTCTCAAATCCTTAAAGACTCAATCCGATAAGATAACTTCAAAGGGAAAACTCAATCCATTACAAGAGAGTAGAGGGGGAGAAACACCATAAGATCCAACTATAATAGCAAACCTCGCGATACATCAAGATCATGCCAAATCAAGAACACGAGAGAGAGAGAGAGAGATCAAACACATAGCTATTGGTACATACCCTCAGCCCCGAGGGTGAACTACTCCCTCCTCGTCATGGAGAGCGCCGGATGATAAAGATGGCCACGGTGAGGGTTCCCTCCAATGGTGTGCCGGAACAGGTCCCGATTGACTTTTGGTGGCTACAGAGGCTTGCGGCGGCGAACTCCAGATCTATTCTCGTCTTGAAGTTTTTAGGGTATATGGGTATATAGGAGGAAGAAGTACGTCGGGGAGCCACGAGGGGCCCATGAGGGTGGAGGCGCGCCTAGGGGGTGGGCGCGCCCCTACCTCGTGCCTCCTCGTTTCTTTCTTGACGTGCACTCCAAGTTTTTCCGGTAGCTTTCCTTCCTAAAATAACTTCTCCAGCTTGGTTTCATTCTGTTTCGACTCCGTTTGATATTCCTTTTCTTCAAACATCAAACAAGGAAAAACGAGGAACTGCACTGGGCTCGGGTCAATAGGTTAGTCCCAAAAGTAATATAAAAGTGTAAGATAAAGCCCATAAACATCCAAAACACATAATATAATAGCATGGAACAATCAAAATTTATAGATACGTTGGAGACGTATCAGCATCCCCAAGCTTAATTCCTGCTCGTCCTCGAGTAGGTAAATGATAAAAATAGAATTTTTGATGTGGAATGCTACTTGGCATAATTTCAATGTAATTCTTCTTACTTGTGATATGAATATTCAGATCCGAAAGATTCAAGATAAAAGTTCATATTGACATAAAAGTAATAAAACTTCAAGCATATTAACTAAGCAATTATGTCCTCTCAAAATAACATGGCCAAAGAAAGTTCATCCCTACAAAATCATATAGTTTAGTCATGCTCCATTTTCGTCACACAAGAATGCTCTCATCATGCACAACCCCGAAGACAAGCCAAGCAATTGTTTCATACTTAAGTAATCTCAAACTCATAAACCTTCACGCAATACATGAGCGCGAGCCATGGACATAACACTATGGGTGGAATAGAATATGATGATGGGGTTTATGTGGACAAGACAAAAAAAGAGAAGGTCTCACATCAACGAGGCTAATCAATGGGCTATGGAGATGCCCATCGATTGATGTTAATGCAAGGAGTAGGGATTGCCATGCAACGGATGCACTAGAGCTATAAATGTATGAAAGCTCAACAAAAGAAACTAAGTGGGTGTGCATCCAACTTGCTTACTCACAAAGACCTAGGGCACTTGAGGAGGCTCATTGTTGGAATATACAAGCCAAGTTATATAATGAAAAATTCCCACTAGTATATGGAAGTGATAACTCAAGAGACTCTCTATATGAAGAACATGGTGCTACTTTGAAGCACAAGTGTGGAAAAAAGGATAGTAGCATTTCCCCTTTTTATTTCTCTTTTTTTTGGGCCTTCCTTTTTTATTAGGCCTTTCTCTTTTTTTTTCTCTTTTTTTGGGACAATGCTCTATTAAATGATGATCATCACACTTCTATTTATTTACAACTCAATGATTACAACTCGATACTAGAACAGAGTATGACTCTATATGAATGCCTCAAGTGATGTACCGGATATGCAATGAATCAAGAGTGATATGTATGAAAGAATTATGAACGGTGGCTTTGCCACAAATACTATGTCAACTACATGATCATGCTAAGCAATATGACAATGATGAATGTGTCATGATAAACGGAATGGTGGAAAGTTGCATGGCAATATATCTCGGAATGGCTATGGAAATGCCATAATAGGTAGGTATGGTGGCTGTTTTGAGGAAGATATAAGGAGGTTTATGTGTGAAAGAGTGTATCATGTCACGGGTTTGGATGCACCTTGAAGTTTGCACCAACTCTCAATGTGAGAAAGGGCAATGCACGGTACCGAAGAGGCTAGCAATGATGGATGGGTGAGAGTGCGTATAATCCATGGACTCAACATTAGTCATAAAGAACACACATACTTATTAAAAAAATCTACAAGTCATCAAAAACCAAGCACTACACGCATGCTCCTAGGGGGATAGATTGGTAGGAAAAGACCATACCGTCCCGACCGCCACTCATAAGGAGGACACTCAAAGAACACCTCATGTTTCAAATTTGTTACATAACGTTTACCATACGTGCATGCTACGGGACTTGCAAACTTCAACACAAGTATTTATCAAATTCACAACTACTCAACTAGCACAACTTTAATATCACTACCTTTGTATCTCAAAACAATCATCAAGCGTCAAACTTCTCTTAGTATTCAACACACTCATAAGAAAGTTTTTACTAGTCTTGAATACCTAGCATATTAGGATTAAGAACATTACCATGATGTTTAAGACTCTCAAAATAATATAAGTGAAGCATGAGAGTTCATCTATTTCTTCAAAATAAAACTACCACCATGCTCTAAAAGATATAAGTGAAGCACTAGAGCAGACAACAAGCTACTCCAAAAGATATAAGTGAAGATCAATGAGTAGTCGGATAATTATGCAACTATGTGAAGACTCTCCCATTTAAGAATTTAAGATCTTCGTATTTTATTCAAACAACAGGCAAAGCTAAAGAAAATAAAATGACGCTCTAAGCAAAACACATATCATGTGGTGAATAAAAATATAGCTCCAAGTAAAGTTACCGATGAACGAAGATTTAAAGGGGATGCCTTCCGGGCATCCCCAAGCTTAGGATCTTGGTTGTCCTTGAATATTAACTTGGGGTGCCTTGGGCATCCCCAAGCTTAGGCCCTTGCCACTCCTTATTCCATAGTCCATCGAATCTTTACCCAAAACTTGAAAACTTCACAACACAAAACTCAACAGAAAACTCGTAAGCTCCGTTAGCGAAAGAAAACAAAACACCACTTTAAGGTACTGTAATGAACTCATTATTTATTTATATTGGTGTTAAACCTACTGTATTCCAACTTCTCTATGGTCTATAAACTATTTTACTAGCCATAGATTCATCAAAATAAGCAAGCAACACAATGAAAACAGAATCTGTCAAAAACAGAACAGTCTGTAGTAATCTGTAACTAACGCAAACTTCTGGAACTCCAAAAATTCAAAAATAAATTGGTGGACCTGAGGAATTTGTCTAGTAATCATCTGCAAAAAGAATCAACTAAATAGCACTCTCCAGTAAAAAGTTTTAGCTAATCTCGTGAGCGCCAAAGTTTCTGTTTTTACAGCATGATCATAAAGACTTCACCCAAGTCTTCCCAAAGGTTCTACTTGGCACAAACACTAATTAAAACACAAAAACACATCTAAACAGAAGCTAGATGGATTATTTATTACTAAACAGAACCAAAAAGCAAGAAACTAAAATAAAATTGGGTTGCCTCCCAATAAGCGCTATCGTTTAACGCCCCTAGCTAGGCATGATGATTTCAATGATGCTCGCATAAAAGATAAGAATTGAAACATAAAGAGAGAATCATGAAGAATATGACTAGCACATTTAAGTCTAAACCACTTCCTATGCATAGGGATTTTGTGAGCAAACAACTTATGGGAACAATAATATACTAGCATAGGAAGGCAAAACAAGCATAACTTCAAGATTTTAAGCACATTGAGAGGAAACTTGATATTATTGCAATATGTAGAAGCATATGATCCTCTCTCATAATAATTTTCAGTAGCATCATGAATGAATTCAACAATATAACCATCACATAAAGCATTCTTTTCATGATCTACATGCATATAATTTTTATTACTCTCCACATAAGCAAATTTCTTCTCATTCGGAACAGTGGGAGTAAACTCAACAAAACAACTATCATGTGATTGAAAATTAAGATCAAGATGACAAGTTTCATGGTTATCATTATTCTTTATAGCATACGTGTTATCACAATAATCATCATATATAGGAGGCATGCTTTCATCATAGTAAATTTGCTCATCAAAGCTTGGGGGACAAAAAAATATCATCTCCATCAAACATAGCTTCCCCAAGCTTGTGGCTTTGCATATCACTAGCATCATGGATATTCAAGGAATTCATACTAACAACATTGCAATCATGCTCATCATTCACATATTTTATGCCAAGCATTCTATGTAATTCTTCTTCTAACACTTTGGCACAATTTTCCTTTCCACCATACTCACGAAAGATATTAAAAAGATGAAGGGTATGAGACTAACTCCATTGCATTTTTTTTGTAGTTTTCTTTTATAAACTAAACTAGTGATAAAACAAGAAACAAAAAGATTCGATTGCAAGATCTAAAGATAAACCTTCAAGCACTAACCTCCCCAGCAACGGCGCCAGAAAAGAGCTTGATGTCTACTACGCAACCTTCTTCTTGAAGACGTTGTTGGGCCTCCAAGTGCAGAGGTTTGTAGGATAGTAGCAAATTTCCCTCAAGTGGATGACCTAAGGTTTATCAATCCATGGGAGGCGTAGGATGAAGATGGTCTCTCTCAAACAACCCTGCAACCAAATAGCAAAGAGTCTCTTGTGTCCCCAACACACCCAATACAATGGTAAATTGTATAGGTGCACTAGTTCGGCGAAGAGATGGTGATACAAGTGCAATATGGATGGTAGATATAGGTTTTTGTAATCTGAATATATAAAAACAGCAAGGTAACGAATGATAAAAGTGAGCGTAAACAGTATTGCAATGTTAGGAAACAAGGCCTAGGGTTCATACTTTCGCTAGTGCGAGTTCTCTCAACAATAATAAAATAATTGGATCACATAACTATCCCTCAACATGCAACAAAGAGTCACTAATAGCGGAGAACAAACGAAGAGATTATGGTAGGGTATGAAACCACCTCAAAGTTATTCTTTCCAATCAATCCGTTGGGCTATTCCTATAAGTGTCACAAACAGCCCTAGAGTTCGTACTCGAATAACACCTTAAGACACAAATCAACCAAAACCCTAATGTCACCTAGATACTCCAATGTCACCTCAAGTATCCGTGGGTATGATTATACGATATGCATCACACGATCTCAAATTCATCTATTCAACCGACACATTGAACCTCGAAGAGTGCCCCAAAGTTTCTACCGGAGAATCAAGACGAAAACGTGTGCCAACCCCTATGCATAAGTTCATGGGCGGAACCCGCAAGTTGATCACCAAAACATACATCAAGTGAATCACGTGATATCCCATTGTCACCACAGATACGCACGGCAAGACATACATCAAGGGTTCACAAATCCTTAAAGGCTCAATCCGATAAGATAACTTCAAAGGGAAAACTCAATCCATTACAAGGGAGTAGAGGGGAAGAAACATCATAAGATCCAACTATAATAGCAAAGCTCGCGATACATCAAGATCGTGCCAAATCAAGAACACGATAGAGAGAGAGAGATCAAACACATAGCTACTGGTACATACCCTCAGCCCCGAGGGTAAACTACTCCCTCCTCGTCATGGAGAGCGCCGGATGATGAAGATGGCCACGGTGAGGGTTCCCCTCCCGTGAAGTGCGGAATAGGGTCCCGATTGACTTTTGGTGGCTACAGAGGCTTGTGGCGGCGGAACTCCAGATCTATTCTCGTCTCCGAAGTTTTTAGGGTATATGGGTATATATAGGAGGAAGAAGTACGTCAGGGGAGCCACGAGGGGCCCACGAGGGTGGAGGGCGCGCCCCTACCTCGTGGCTCTCTCGTTTCTTTCCTGACGTGCACTCCAAGTTTTTCCGGTAGCTTTCCTTCTGAAAATAACTTCTCCAGTTGGTTTCATTCCGTTTCGACTCCGTTTGATATTCCTTTTCTTCGAAACACTGAAACAAGGAAAAAACAGGAACTGGCATTGGGCTCTGGGTCAATAGGTTAGTCCCAAAAGTAATATAAAAGTGTAAAATAAAGCCCATAAACATCCAAAAAACATAATATAATAGCATGGAACAATAAAAAATTATAGATACGTTGGAGACGTATCAGTCATCGAGTGGCTGACCAGTCTCGTGCTTTATCATGACAGTCAGTTTTCGGCTTTCTCTACTGAGGTGCTCATCCAGATGAACCAGGGCACAATCGCAATAGTTCTCCCGGTGCCACCTTAGCCAATAGAGTGGAACGTAAGGTAGCAAAAACGTGGGAGCCGGGCAAACCAAACATTTGACCAAAGACTTGATTCGGAGCTGATGTATATAAGGCCAAACTCGCGACGCCGAACACTCCCTAAGGTATTCGGTCTTTACAACATATACCGGGCTGAGTAGCGCCCTTTATAATGAACCTCGAGTGTCCAGGTACGTGCATTATTATGACGTGGCGAAATGCCAATAACGTCAGCATCCCTCTCGGTTGTACTGAGTATCCGGAGGATGTGAAGCAACAGGAGACAGTAAAAAAGGTTTACACAGGGTCTTAATCTAAAAAAGAAACCTTTGAGCGGGGCCCTGTTGCACGCCTGCGGCTCGTGGTCTCCGTTGTGCCATATCCTCGAAGGGTGTATACGATTATCATCTGTAAAAGAGAAGAACTTAGGTGAAAGTTGTCGTGTGAAAAATTGGTTATTCTCAATAAACCATTAAAATTCAAGATAAGTAAGGTCGAGCCGAACTGTAGTCCTTTTTACATTCGGGAAGCCCCTGGTACCGCCTATAGGGGTATATCCATCAAACCAATCTCATGTTTAACTAAGGTATTACAGCTAGTGATATGCCGACTTCGTTTAGGCTGGCCCCGCGTTTTGATGACCGATCATTTATTCTGGTTGGAGAGGTTGTTTAGTGTTCGGCTGCTAAAGCTGCCACACATTCTTCCGCGCACAAGGAACGCTCAATATTTCCGCTAATTGTGATGATGCCACGTGGACCGGGCATCTTAAGCTTAAGAGAAGCGTAATGCGGTACTGCATTAAAAAAGCGAAGTTGTTCTTCCGAGTAGTGCTTGATAGCCGCCTGGAATGGAGTGATGTCGAAGGTTAAATTTTCACTTTGGAAGTTGTCGGAGAACCGAATACAACCTCTAGTACTAGAGAGCCCGTCTGATGGGCCTCTCGGCCTGGTATTATTCCTTTAAAGGTAGTATTACTATGGCTGATTCTTGTCGGGTCTATCCCCATTTTGCGGACTGTGTCCTGATATATCAGATTAAGACTACTGCCGCCGTCCATGAGGACTTGGGTGAGATGGTATCCGTCAATAATTGGGTCTAGCACCAAGGCAGCCAATCCTCCGTGCCGGATACTTGTCAGGTGATCCCTGCGATCAAAAGTGATCGGGCAGGCCGACCAAGGGTTGAACTTAGGGGTGACGGGCTCTACCGCGCGTGTGTCTCGGAGTGCATGTTTGCTTCTCCTCTTCGTCACGTGAATCATGTTCACTGTTTTGACCTCTGGTGGGAACTTTTTCTGTCCCCCAGTGTCTTGCTGACGAGGCTCATCCTCGTCTTCGCTTGGTGTCTCCCTCCCCTTGTGTTCGGCGTTTAGCTTGCCGGCCTGCTTGAAGACCCAGCATTCTCTATGGGTGTTATTTGCAGGTTTATCGGAGGTGCCATGAATCTAACATAATTTGTCTAGAATCTTGTTTAGGCTGGATTGTCCGTCTCTATTGCCTTTGAAATGCTTTTCCCGCTGACCGGGTCGAGAGCCCCTAAATCCGGCGTTTACCGCCGTGTTGTTTGGATTGTCTTCGTTATTCTGATGCTTGCTTTTATTACGTCGTGGTTTTCCGTTACCATCCCTGACTTCAGATGTGCCTGGGTCACTGGTGCTACTACGGGTCAGCCAGCTATCTTCGCCCGCGCAAAAGCGGGTCATAAGGCTTGTTAGGGCTGCCATTGTCCTTGGTTTTTCTTGGCCGAGGTGTCTGGCGAGCCATTCATCTTGGACGCTGTGTTTGAAAGCTGCTAAGGCTTCGGCGTCCGGGCAGTCGACGATTTGGTTCTTAGTGAGAAATCTGTTCCAAAGCTTTCGGGCTGACTCTCCGGGTTGTTGAATTATATGACTTAAATCGTCTGCATCCGGAGGTCGGACATAGGTCCCTTGAAAGTTAGCCCTAAAAGCATCCTCAAGCTCCTCCCAACTTCCAATTGAATTTTCGGGGAGGCTCTTCAGCCAGTGCTGAGCTGGTCCTTTCAACTTGAGGGGCAAATATTTGATGGCGTGGAGATCGTCTCCGCGAGCCATATGAATATGGAGGATGAAGTCCTCAATCCAGACCCCAGGGTCTATCGTTCCGTCGTACGCCTCTATGTTCACGGGTTTGCCTCGAAATTGCGTGATCCAAGACCTCATCGGTGAAACATAGGGGTGCGCGGCACCCCTGGATTTGGATGTGTCATGGCGTTCTGACGGCTGTAGTGTTCGGTTTTGATTATGCGCTGGAGCGCGCTTCCTAGATCCGTAGATGGATCTGGTCACGCCGGCCTTTTGATGCGAGTCCTCGTGTGGATCTTGTGCTGACTTATGTGCGGTCTCGTTTGCCGCTCTATCGCGGCCATGAGGTGGTCGATCCGACCGGTCAGTCGTTTTATTTTTCGGTTGTGTGGGCTCTAAGGCCTCATCATCGAATTCGGGCAACAGCTTGCGCTTTGGATAGCTCTTTGTGTGCGACTGCCACCATACTTTTCTTAAGTGTCAAACACTTTGTTCCATCTACTGTTGAGCGTATTCTGCGCGGCCTTAAGCCTTTGCTTCTGCTTCTTTAGACTCCTCGTGGTGGCAATAAGCCTTCTACGGAGGTTCTCTTGTTCCAAGTGCCTTTCCGGGATGATGTGTGCATCGTCGTCCGGACTGTTTTCCTCTCCAGAGAGAGGTTGATGAGCTTTCCCCTCGGCGTCGCCGTGATCGGATAGCGGCTCCGTACTATGTTCGCCGTCCACTGGTTCGTCCTGTTCTATTGCTGGGTCTGTGTGGTCGTCGTTTCCTTTGGAGTTGACCGGGAGTTATTTTTTCTTGCGCTGTCATCGCTATTCTTGCCGAGGCGGGATTTGGAGCGGCGCCTACGCCGTCGCTTTGGTTGCTTCTCGAGGGAGCTATCCTTTGCTGCATCCTTCTGTTCCTCGTCATTGTTTTCTTTGGGTGTATCCACCATATATATATATATCGTGCAATGAAGTGGCTGTCCAGCGCCCTCTGGTCGGTGGTTCTTGTTCGTCTCCTGCATCATCGTCCAAACCGTCGATGTCTTCGGAGCCGAAGTCGAGCATGTCGGTTAAGTCCTCGACAGTGGCTACTAAGTGGGTGGTGGGTGGGGAGCGAATTTCTTCGTCGTCCGCATCCCATTCTAGCCAGACATAGTTCGGCCAAGGGTCTCCTGACAGGGAGAGAGACTTCAACGAGTTTAGCAAGTCGCCAAAAGGCGAGTGCTGGAAGATGTCCGCGGAGGTAAACTCCATGATCGGTGCCCAATCGGATTCGATGGGCACGGACACAGGAGGCTCGGAGTCTATGGCCGAGGACGAATCCAACGGTTCGGCAACACGGGTCTCATAGGAGGTGAAGTCAGTATTCGGCTCTATCGCCGCTGAGTGTGCGGCCTCCGTGGCGTGGTCCATCCACCCTTCCTCAGATGGCGCAATTTGTTCCGGATTGAGGGCCGGAGTAGTTGCAGGTGTGATCTCCCGAACACTGTCCGACAGCAAAGCTAAATCATGCTCGTCGTGATTGTGCGGCGCACCTGACATGGGCTCGAATCCGTCGAAGATCAAGTCTCCGCGGATGTCGGCAGTATAGTTAAGGTTTCCAAACCGACTGATGGCTAGGGGCGTAGCTCTCGATCTGCTCGGATGGCCAAACGAGTTGGCCCGCATGCAGAAACCGCCGAATCTGAAGATTTGTCCAGGGAGGAAAACCTCACCCTGGATCACATCGTTGCCGATGATCGAAGGAGCCATTAAGACATGTGGTGACGGCACAGTGGAACTCTCAATGAAAGAACCAATGTCGGTGTCAAAACTGGCGGATATCGGGTAGGGGGTCCTGAACTGTGCGTCTAAGGCGGATGGTAACAGGAGGCGGGGACACGATGTTTACCTGTGTTCGGGCCCTCTCGATGGAGGTAATACCCTACTTCCTGCTTGATTGATCTTGATGATATGAGTATTACAAGAGTTGATCTACCACGAGATCGTAGAGGCTAAACCCTAGAAGCTAGCCTATGGTATGATTGTTGTTGTCCTACGGACTAAAACCCTCTAGTTTATATAGACACGGAGGGCTAGGGTTACACAGAGTCGGTTACAAGGGAGGAGATCTACATATCCGTATTGCCAAGCTTGCCTTCCACGCCAAGGAGAGTCCCATCCGGACACGGGCCGATGTCTTCAATCTTGTATCTTCATAGTCCAATAGTCCGGCCAAAGGATATATTCCGGCTGTCCAAGGACCCCCTAATCCAGGACTCCCTCACCCACCAGGTGGGCACAACCCACCTAGGCGCGCCAGGGAGCCCAGGCGTGCCCCGGTGGGTTGTGCTCACCCAGGCCCACCTCCGGTGCCCATCTTCTGGTATATAAGTCATTTTGACCTAGAAAAAATAAAGAGGATACTTTCGGATGGAGCGCCGCCGTCTCGAGGCGGAACTTGGGCAGGAGCACTTTTGCCCTCCGGCGGAGCGATTCCGCCGGGGGAACTTCCCTCCCGGAGGGGGAAATCATCGTCATCATCATCACCAACAACTCTCCCATCTTGGGGAGGGCAATCTCCATCAACATCTTCAATAGCACCATCTCATCTCAAACCCTAGTTCATCTCTTGTGTTCAATCTTGTTACCGGAACTATAGATTGGTGCTTGTGGGTGACTAGTAGTGTTGATTACATCTGGTAGTTGATTACTATATGGTTTATTTGGTGGAAGATTATATGTTCCGATCCAATATGCTATTTAACACCCCTATGATCTTGAGCATGATTATCATTTGTGAGTAGTTACTTTTGTTCTTGAGGTCACGGGAGAAATCATGTTGCAAGTAATCATGTGAACTTGATATGTGTTGTGATTCCCTTAGTGGTGTCATGTGAACGTCGCTACATGACACTTCACCGTATTTGGGCCTAAGGGAATTCATTGTGGAGTAGCAATTAGATGATGGGTTGCGAGAGTGATGTGCTTAAACCCGGGCTTATGCGCTTATTCCGTAGGGGACCGATTGGATCCAAAGTTTAATGCTATGGTTAGAATTTATTCTTAATACTTTTCTCATAGTTGCAGTATGCTTGCAGAGGGTTAATCATAAGTAGGAGGTTTGTTCAAGTAAGAACAACACCTAAGCACCGTCCACCCACATATCAAATTATCAAAGTACCGAACACAAATAAAACCAACATGGTGAAAGTGACTAGATGAAAATCCCGTGTACCCTCAAGAACGCTTTGCTTATCATAAGAGACTGTTTTGGCCTGTCCTTTGCCTCAAAAGGATTGGGCTACCTTGCTGCACTTTTGCTACTATTATCGTTACTTGCTCGTTACAAATTATCTTGCTATCAAACTACTCTGCTACTTACAATTTTAGCACTTGCGTACATTACCTTCTTTGAAAACCACTTGTCATTTCCTTCTGCTCCTCGTTGGGTTCGACACTCTTACTTCGAAAAGAGCTAAAATTGATCCCCTATACTTGTGGGTCATCAACGTATTAATCAGGGTATAAAGGAAATAGTTGATCGCCAACTTCTGTCCGGTATAGGTTTATTTTACCATCTGTATTGCCTCCTTGCTTCAGATTGCCACATATGCTTTGGTTCGGCCTAAATGCCGGGGGCTCTATCCGGCTATGCATATTTTTGAAAGTCCGAACACCTATAGGGTACTCTTCGGTGTCCTGAATATTGCATTATATGCATCAGCTCCGAATCATGTCTTTGATCTATAATTGGGTTGCCCGGCTCATATAATTACTACCTTACGTTCCGCTAGTTCGGCTAAGGTAGTAAAGGGAGAACTACTACGACTGTGTTTCTGGTTCATCCGGTCAAATACCTCAGTGGAGAAAGCCGAAAACTGGCTGTCATGATATGGCGAGAGCTGGTCGACGATTCAGCGACTTACTACAAATCATTAGTGATCTACTCCATGTTATACGAGGGGTTGGTCTTCACACAGTCATGCGACAAAGCATCCTAGTTCGGATTGCCGCATACACACCAGGGGCTAGTACTTAGCCCCACCATCAAACTCCTATGGCTAAGTGAAAGTAATAAAGCTGCACAGTTTGATTGCCTGGTTCACTGCGCGGATATCTCCTTTGCGGACCAAGATGTTGGATAAAGTGTGATCACACGCTATACCGAACACCCCCGTAGCATATACGTGGGGGCTGAAGCCGACGACTGGCAAACTTTCAGAATTAAAACGGTCGCACAGGAGGAAAATAACTCAGGATAAAGGCATAAATATATGACAAGCCTTGGTTCACAAAACAAAGTTTTTACAGCCCGGATACATTTACTCAAACATAACGTCCTTTGAGCATTGGCCCTCTATTATTCGGGCACCCGCTAGGACATCTTCAAAGCATCTCTCCGGCTTGCGGTGGTCCTTGCCTTCGGGCGGGCCTACGGGCGCCACGTCGGTGGCCTTCATCTTTGCCCAGTGCATCTTGACACGGGCAAAGGCCATCCACGCACCCTTTATGCACGCCGAAGCGCTTCACGCCTTTAACTCGAGGCAAAGCCTTGACGAAGTCACCTCACCAAGCTGAAGTAGCGATAGGAATTGGTTCGGCTGGCCAAAGACGGACTATGAGATCCTTCATGGCCAAGCCGGACACCCTATGGAGCTCCGCCACCGCTTCATCTGGTCGCTTGAGGCGTCGAGATGCTCTGCGCCGAGAACCGTGACTGTAACAGCTTCTCGGTCGAGTTCTCCTCCTCGGCTCGGAAGAACTGTGCGGCGTCGGCGGCACTCCTCGGAAGATCCGCAAAGGCATCTGGAAAACTCCACAGTCAAGTGAGCAAGGCATATCTTTGACCCCCAAATATACTCCGCAAGAGAAAGGGCTTACCAACTGCTATCCATTTGGCCTACCGAATCTCTTCACGAGCACTCCGGGACTCGATCGGCGCCTATTTAGCCTCCTGGAGGGCTTTGGCGAGGTCGGTCAGATGGGCCGAAGTCTTCTCCTCCAAGGCCTCGCACTTGCCGATGGCATCCTTCAGCTCTTGCTCCACTTCGGCCACCCTACCTTCGTGCTGGCGGCGGGAGACCTGTTCAGTCTTTAGTTCCGCAGCCGCTTTGTCAGCGGCTGCTTTATTCGCCTTCGCCTCCTCCCTGGCCTGGGCAAGGGCGCTCTTGAGGGTCTTGACCTCGGCCGCGCCAACTATGCTCATAATCACAACAGTACATGAATTAAACTCTAAATTTGCATATCACTTCTAATATATGATCAAACTCTTTAAAATACACGCATACCTTGCGTCTCGTCGAATTGCTTGTTGATGCAATCTGTTTCATCATCAGCCACCTTCAGTTTCCGGTTGAGTTCGGAAACTTCAACGGCCTGGGCGGTTGCCGCCAACAGGGAAGCCTGTTATATGATACGTCTCCAACGTATCTATAATTTATGAAGTATTCATGCTGTTGTTTTATCATTCTTGGATGTTTTACAATCATTTTATAGTCATTTTATATCATTTTTGGTACTAACCTATTGACATAGTGCCAGTTGCTGTTTTCTGCATGTTTTTTACATCGTAGGTAATCAATTCCAAACGGAGTCCAAATACAACGAAACTTCACGGAGTTTTTTATGGACCAGAAGACATCCATTGGGCCAGAGCAGCACCTGGGGTGCCCCGAGGGGAGCACAACCCACCATGGCGCCTGGGGGCCCAGGCGCGCCCAGGTGGGTTGTGCCCACCACGGTGGCCTCCCGCACCCCCTCTTTACCCTATAAATTCACAAATATTCCAAAATACTTCGGGGTTAACCTAGATCAGAAGTTCCGCTGCCGCAAGGCTCTGTAGCCACCGAAAACCAATCTAGACCCTGTTCCGGCACCCTGCCGGAGGGGGGAATCATCTCCGGTGGCCATCTTCATCATCCCGGCGGCCACCATGATGTGGAGGGAGTAGTCCACCCTCGGGGCTGAGGGTTTGTACAAGTAGCTATGTGTTTAATCTCTCTCTCTCCCTCTCTCGTGTTCTTGGGATGTCACGATCTTGATGTATCACGGGCTTTGTTAATATAGTCGGATCATATGGTGTTTTCCCCTCTCTATATAGTTGTGATGAATTGAGTTTTCCCTTTGAGATTTCGTTGTTATCGGATTGAATAGTTTTATGGATTTGAGAACACTTGATATATGTCTTGCAATTGAATACTCGTGGTGATAATGGGGTATTGTACTGATTCGCTTGATATATGTTTTGGCACCCAACACGCGGATTTCCGAGGTGACATTGGGGTAATCTATGCATAGGGGTTGATGCACGTTCTTGTCTTTGTTTCTCCGGTAGAAATCTTGGGGCACTCTTTGAAGTTATTTGTGTTGGATTGAGTATTATGAATATGAATTTGCTTTGGTGTTATTTTAGTACGAACTCTAGGATAGATCAAACGGAAAGAATAGCTTTGAGGTGGTTTCGTACCCTACAAACAATTTATTCTTATGGTCTCCGCTAGATAGGAACTTTGGAGTGATTCTTCATCACACTTTGAGGGATAGTTATATGATCAAATTATATTAGCATTGTTGAGAGGTTCCACTAGCGAAAGTACGGACCCTAGGCCTCATTTTCAAGCATTGCAATACCGTTTTTGTGCCAGTTTACTATTTGCTACCTTGCTGCTTTTTTTTATTCAGATTATAAAAATATATTTTTACCATCCATATTACACTTTTATCACCATCTTTTCGCCGAACTAGTGCACCTATACAATTTGCAATTATATTGGGTATGTTGGGGACACAAGAGATTTCTTGTATTTGGTTGCAGGGTCGTTTTAGAGAGACCATCTTCATCCCACACCTCTCACGGATTAATAAACCTTAGGTCATCCACTTGAGGGAAAATTGTCACTGTCCTACAAAACTCTGTGCTTGGAGGCCCAACACGTGTCTACAAGAATAAAGTTGCATAGTAGACATCATGCTCTTTTCTGGCTCCGTTGCCGGGGAGGTGAGTGCTTTAAGGTATACCTTTATATCTTGCAATTTAATCTTTTAGTTTCTTGTTTTATCACTAGTTTGGTTTATAAAATAAAACTACTAAAAAATGGAATTGAGGTTGCATCATATTATTGATCATATTTATAATATCTTTCTTGAAAATGATGGATCGTAAAATTGTGCTCAATTGTTAGAAGAAGAAGTCAATAAAATGTTTGGCATAAAATATTTGAAAGATGAGCATGATTGCAATGTTATTAGTATGAATTCTTTGAATATCCATGGTGCTAATGATATGCAAAGCCATAAGCTTGGGGATGCTATGTTTGATGAAGATAATATTTTTACCCCCCCCCCCCCAAGTTTTGATGAGAAAATTTATTATGATGAAAGCATGCCTCCTATTTATGATGATTATATCGATGAAAGTGGATTTGCAGAGGTCATGACTTTGTTTAATGGTGAATCCACTATTTTGGAAGAGGTTCCAACTGATTATGACAACAAAGTTCCTATCTATGATGATTATGGTGATGACATGTATGCTATTTTGAATAATAATAACCATGAAACTTGTCATCATGATCTTAATTTTCACTCTCATGATAGTTATTTTGTTGAGTTTACTCCCACTACTACTGATGAGAATAAATTTGCTTATGTGGAGAGTAATAAAATTTCTATGCTTGTGAATCATGAAAAGAGTGCTTCATGTGATAGCTATATTGTGGAATTCATTCATGATACTACTGAACATTATTATGAGAGAGGAACATATGCTTGTAGGTATTGCAATAATATGAAGTTTCCTCTCTATGTGTAGAAAATCTTGAAGTTTTGCTTGTTTTAGCTTAATATGCTAGTTGATTCTTGTTCCCGTAAATTGTTTTCTCACAAAATACCTATGCGTAGAAAGTGGGTTAGGCTTAAATGTGCTTGTCATGTGATTCATGATGCTCTTTTTCATGTCTCAATTTTTATCTTTTAAGTGAGCATCATTGAAATCATCATGCCTAGCTAAAAGGCATTAAAGAAAAGCGCTTGTTGGGAGACAACCCAACACTTTTACTTACTGTTTTTGTGTGTTCACATGATTATGGTACTGTATTGATCATGTTTTATTGCTTTTGTTTCAATAAAGTGCCAAGTAAAGCCTTTGGGATCATGTTGGGTGATAGTTGATTTGATCTTGCTGAAAAACAGAAACTTTTGCGCTCACGAAAATAAGTCTCATTTTTAACAGAAGAGTGATTTTGAGTTGATTCTTTTTGCAGAAGTTTAATATACAAATTTCTCACTTGTTAATAATTGTTTCATAATTTTTGGAGTAGCATAAGTATGGTAGTTATCCAGATCAGTACAGACTGTTCTGTTTTTGACAGATTCCGTTTCAATGCATAGTTTGCTTGTTTTCTTATTTCTATGGCTTATATTGCTTAATATAAATTGTGGAAATGATATCCTAAAGTAGGCATTGTGTGATAGAAATTATGAATCTTGTCTTTGACATTACCAAAAGTGAGATGGTTTGCTCTTTATCATAGTAACCTATCTCACAAAGTTCCGTTAAGTTTAGTGTGATTGAAGTTTTCAAGTTTTGGGTGAGATGTCGATATGAGGAGAATAAGGAGTGAGAAGACCCTAAGCTTGAGGATGCCCAAGGCACCCCAAGTTAATATTCAAGGAAGATCCAAGCAACTAAGCTTGGGGATGCCCCGGAAGGCATCCCCTCTTTCGTCTCCAACATTATCGGTAACCTTACTTGGAGCTATGTTTTCATTTGTCACATGATATGTGTTTTTCTTGGAGCGTCAATTTATTTTGTTAGAATTTGCTTGCTGTTATTTATAATAATGTTTTTCATATTTCTTTTCAATAAAAATGCCAAGGATAGCCTTTACTATGCGTATTTTACAAGTCTACATGTTGTTGTTTGAAAACAGAAAGTTTACCGATGTTGCAAAAATTCCCTAGAAAAGTCAGAATGTGATAAAATGTTGAAACTTTTTTCATAGTAAGCCCTGATTAATTTTCTACAGTGTGGTAGAATTTCATAATGTTTGGAGTTGAATAAGTACTGATACTCTTGCATTCTGTACAGACTGTACTGTTTTGGCAGATTGCTGTTATGTTTGCATTGTTTGCATATGTTTGCTTGTTTAATGATTATATTTGAGGATAGGAGTATTAAATATGCAAAGGAATTTAGTATGCAATGTTTAATAATGATTATAGTGATTTGCTACAGTAGATAATGATAAGGTTTTTGCATTGGTTTATACTAACTTATCTCACGAGTTCTTGTTGAGTTTTGTGTGGATGAAGCTTTTGTGATATGAGAGGAATTAAGGAGACACAAAAGCTCAAGATTGGGGATGCCCAAGGCACCCCAAGATAATATTTCAAGAAGTCTCAAGCATCTAATCTTGGGGATGCCCCGGTAGGCATCCCACCTTTCTTCTTCAACAATTACCGGTTGATATCGGTTGAGCCTAAGTTTTTGCTTCTTCACATGATGTATGATATCCTTGGAATGTCATTTTTTTGTTTTGCTTGATGTTTTAATAAAGTACTTAGATCTGAAAGTTTTTAAATAAAATAGATCCTTCAAATAGTTGCCAGGGAGGCTAAGTAAGCGGCATTCACATCCCGTCAACGAAACTCTTTTCTATGGAATTGCTCTAGTGCTTCACTTATATCTTTTTGGAGTAGCTTGTCATTTACTCTTGTGCTTCACTTATATCCCATGAGTAAATTATTGAATAAATTGAATATCATGAAGTTGAAGTTGAAATTATATCATGCCTAGTGGTAGCTTCACATTGGGTTCAGAAAGTGAAATCTTTTGAGGCCTGACAATCACATATTGGTCATACAAGCAATTCACGAATAATTAGTTTAAGAAAGAGAACTTTCACATGCAAATACACTATCCTGGAAATCTTTTGTGATTGTGAGCCCCCATCAAAATATTATATGCCAAAATTGTTGACATTGGACAAGGAAGACAACGTAATGATTTATGTTTGTTCATATACACATAGAAGTTATATTGTTATAGATCCTTCAACATGTGGTGCTTGCCCCCCATCTTTGCTAGCCAAAAATTCCGCACCAAGTAGAGATACTACTTGTGCATCAAAAACCCTTAAACACAAATCTTATTTTCAAGAGTCCTCCATACCTACCTAAGGATTGAGCAAGATCCTTCAAGTAAGTTGTCATCGGTGCAATAAGGCAATAAAAATTGCTTCTAAAAGTGTTAGATCATTTAGTGTAAGAGAAAATTGAGCGTTATACCTAACTTGTGATGGCAAAAGAATAAAAGCGACGGACTGCATAATAAAGGTTGCTATCATAAGGGCAATATAACATGACGTTCTTTTGCACTAAGGGGTTGAGCATACAAACTAATAAGCGCATGGCAACCTCTGATTCCCTCTGCGAAGGGCCTATCTTTTAATTTTCAGTATTTATTTTTGTGCAAAGAGTCAAAGTTATTCTCTCTATTCCTTTTTATTTTTCTCTTTTGGCAAGCATCATGTGGTGAGGAAAGATCTAGGCACATATGTACAGTTGAATATGGGTAGCATGAGTTATTATTGTTGACATCACCCTTGAGGTGAATACGTTGGGAGGCAAAACAATAAGCCCCTATCTTTCTATGTGTCTGGTTGAAACGTTTTGCTCATGTGTATGCAGTGAGTGTTAGCAATCATAGAAGACTATAAGATGATTGAGTATGTGGAGCTCTTACTTAAAATCTGTTGAATAACTTGAATTACAATTGCTTGGTGACTGAGAACATAGGTTGTTGAGTTTCAAGAGAATTCATTGTTTGAACCTTAACATGTGAATTGGTTGCCACTATAACATGAGAAGTTTTATAATATAGAATTGCTGTTATGATGCTAGGAAAAGTGATTGAAATTGTCATTGATCAAACTTATGCACTTTGCTAGCATTCACACTTCATAAATTATTTCTTTATCATTTACCTACTCGAGGACGAGTAGGAATTAAGCTTGGGGATGCTGATACGTCTCCAACGTATCTATAATTTATGAAGTATTCATGTTGTTATTTTATCATTCTTGGATGTTTTACAATCATTTTATATCATTTTTCGCACTAACCTATTGACATAGTGCCAAGTGCCAGTTCTGTTTTCTGCATGTTTTTTACATCGCAGGAAATCAATACCAAACGGAGTCCAAATTCAACGAAACTTCACAGAGAATTTTTATGGACCAGAAGACATCCATTGGGCTAGAGCAGCACCTAGGGGGGGTGCCCCGAGAGGGGCACAACCCACCAGTGCGCTTGGGGGCCCAGGCGCGCCCAGGTGGGTTGTGCCCACCTCGGTGGCCTCCCGCACCCCCTCTTTACCCTATAAATTCCCAAATATTCCAAAACCCTTTGGGGTTAACCTAGATCAGAACTTCCGCCGTTGCAAGGCTCTGTAGCCACCCAAAACCAATCTAGACCCGTTCCGACACCCTGCCGGAGGGGGGAATCATCTCCGGTGGCCATCTTCATCATCCCGGCGGCCACCACGATGAGGAGGGAGTAGTTCACCCTCGGGGCTGAGGGTTTGTACCAGTAGCTATGTGTTCAATCTCTCTCTCTCTCTCTCTCTCTCTATCTCTCTCTCTCGTGTTTTTGAGATGTCACGATCTTGATGTATCGCGGGCTTTGTTAATATTATCGGATCATATGGTGTTTTCCCCTCTCTATATTGTTGTGATGAATTGAGTTTTCCCTTTGAGATTTCGTCGTTATCGGATTGAATACTTTTATGGATTTGAGAACATTTGATATATGTCTTGCAATTGAATACTCGTGGTGACAATGGGGTATTGTATTGATTCACTTGATATATGTTTTGCCACTCAACTTGCGGATTCCCGAGGTGACATTGGGGTAATCTATGCATAGGGGTTGATGCACGTTCTTGTCTTTGTTTCTCCGGTAGAAATCTTGGGGCACTCTTTGAAGTTCTTTGTGTTGGATTGAGTATTATGAATATGAATTTGCTTTGGTGTTATTTTAGTAAAAACTCTAGGATAGATCTAACAGAAAGAATAGCTTTGTGTTATTTTAGTACGGACTCTTGAATAGATCGAACGGAAAGAATAGCTTTGAGGTGGTTTCGTACCCTACAAACAATTTATTCTTATGTTCTCCGCTAGATAGGAACTTTGGAGTGATTCTTCATCGCACTTTGAGGGATGGTTATATGATCCAATTATATTAGCATTGTTGAGAGGTTGCACTAGCGAAAGTTCGGACCCTAGGCCTCATTTTCAAGCATTGCAATACCGTTTTTGTGCCCGTTTACTATTTGCTACCTTGCTGTTTTTACTTATTCAGATCATAAAAATATATTTCTACCATCCATATTACACTTTTATCACCATCTCTTTGCCGAACTAGTGCACCTATACAATTTGCCATTGTATTGGGTGTGTTGGGGACACAAAGAGATTTCTTGTATTTAGTTTGAAGGTCGTTTGAGAGAGACCATCTTCATCCTACATCTCTCACGGATTGATAAACCTTAGGTCATCCACTTGAGGAAAATTGCTACTGTCCTACAAAACTCTGCGCTTGGAGGCCCAACATGTGTCTACAAGAATAAAGTTGCATAGTAGACATCATTATACAATAGAAAAGTACGTCACCTCTTACGAATACTATGTGATCCTCTTTCCGGCTTTTTCAAAACCAGACAGAGTATCAGGGGCTACTATCTATGCACTGGTACATTCCTTTATAAAAAAAGCGTCTAGAGTATTATGTCGCACACCTCGAAGCCTCGGTCAAGAGGGTGGTGAAGGCTTGCTCAGCCCACTCTTGGCAGACTGAACCTTCTCTACCACCACACCCATCAGGGTGCAGTGCTCCTCCACGATGGAAGCCTGTTGTAGTGCTTCCACTAGAGTATTCGGTGCCTCTGGATTAGTGGAGGCCGCCGTGGGAGCTGATGCTCCCCCCTCCTTCGAAGGGGACTGCTCGCCTGATTCCAGAGCCATGTTGGTCTCCGGAATGATGTCCGGCTGGGGGCCGGATTGATCAGGGCCCTTGTCGTCGGTCGCCATGGGGGTCGCCCCCCTCCATGTCTTCGGCAGCCGAGGTATCACCCTCGGGCGCCTTATCGGAAGCCTCGCTCGCCCCTCCGCGGCCAGGAGACGTCTGTCGGGACAACACCTTGGTGTCGTCCGTGGTGATTGGCGAAAGGGCTCGCGGTGGCGTCTTGCTCTCTGTCATCTTGGGCGGCAGAGAACTCCCCTCAGATAGCGAAGGGTTGGGGAGGTCGCGTGCAGGGCTAAAAGGCACACGATGTAATAAGTTATGTTATAAAAACATAAAGGACCAAAGACAAATAATAGACCCATTGGTACTTATGATTCGGCCAGGGGCTTCACCCTGGGAAGTCTCTTGGGGACTGGTTCGACCTCCGAATCCGAACCATCTGAGAGGGCCATATTCCCCCTCTTGGGCGCCTCCTCCTCCGGGTTTGTGGAGGCCGCCCTCTTCTTCGTCCTCCCCCTAAGAGGGGAGCCGCTTTCCGCTTCCTCCTCCTCTTCTTCCTTGTCTCCCTCGTGGGAGGAGAGGACTTCATCTCTCCGGACACTACACCCGAAGGACCCTTGTGGCGGAGGACGCCTCTGGCCTCCTTGCCCTTCTTCTTCTTGGCCTTCTTCTCCGGCCTTTGATAGGGCCGGGACCAACATCCCTATCAATTTGGGGTGTGGCGGTCTTGAGCAGCGGTCTTGGGACACTTAATCCGCTCCGCCTTTGCTATCCAGCCTTGTATGAAGGACAGAAAATTCATTATGTCCAAAACTTATTGACCGGATAGATATTCGAGAAAATCATACTTACCGGTGTGGCCGAATTCTCGATGTCAATACCAATGTCTTCGGTCTTCTTCGGCCACGTTTATTGGGCCTTGAAGAGCAGCTTCCAGATGTCTTCGTGCGTTGTGCCGAAGAAGCGCTTCAAGGTCCGTGGATCTTCCGGATTGAACTCCCACATGTGAGAGGGCCGGAGTTGGCAGGGAAGAATCCGGCGGAAGAGCATCACGTGAATCACGTTAGTGAGACTGGTGTTCTTTCCTATCATATTTGTGATGCGCTTTTGCAGCATCAGCACTTCCGCCGTGGATCCCCAGTCCAGACCCTTAGCGGTCCACGAGGTAAGTCATGTAGGGGTCCGGATCTGAACTCAGGAGTGGCCGCCCCACTTGGCGTCGCGGGGTCCAGAGATATAGAACCACTCCTGCTGCCACACCTTGACAGTCTCCACGAAGGCCCCCTTGGGCCAAACGGCGTTGGGTAGCTTGCTTACCATGGCGCCGCCGCAGTCCGCATGCTTCCCGTCGACCACCTTTGGCTTCAGATTGAAGACCTTGAGCCATAAGCCGAAGTGTGGGGGGATGCGGAGTAGCACCTCGCACACGACGATGAACGCCGAGATGTGGAGGAAAGAATTCGGTGCTAGGTCATGGAAATCTAGCCCGTAGTAGAACATAAGGCCCCAGACGAAGGGATGGAGGGGAAACCCTAGCCCACGGAGGAAGTGGGGGATGAATACAACCCTTTTGCCGGGCTCCGTAGTGCGGATGACTTGATCCTTGGCAGGGAGCCCGTGCGCGATGTCCGTGGACAGATATCCCGCCCCCCGAAGCTCCTTGGCGTCCTTCTCGGTGTGGAGGAGGCCTCCCACTTGCCCTTTGAACGAGATCCGACGCCATGGGCAGGAGGCTGGTGGTGGTGAGAAAGATTGAAGTTTGGACGCTGGAGCTTGAAGATGGGAAGGCAGGAGAAGGAAGAATGCGTGGGAAAAAAAGGAATCTTTACCCTCTTATATCGGCGGTGAATATCAAGCGCCCCCCTCAAGCCTTAAAACTTGCCTGTTCCCACGGGGTCGTGCGAATGGCACGGTTGGATTACACAAAACCGTATTGATGAGGATCCCGTAATGGCCGGGGCACGGTCTCTGTTTTGACAAGACATGCCAATGGAGGTTGTGCCTTGAAACGCGAAGCAGGAGGCGTGAAAATGGTTCGAAATGTTAAGAGGCCGGACGTGACGTTTCGCTGAAAAAAGTTGTCTGTGGAAAGACACTGTTTTGTTTGATATCTTGCCTGCGTGGCTAAGGGTTGTAATAATTATACAGAGCCGAATAAAGTTCTTTTGTTCAGAAAATTGCTTTGAAGTGTTCAGGAGGAGGAACCAACCTTGCAATGCCAGAGACAATCCGCGTGCTGAACATATCGCCATTGAAGACTAGTTCAGGGGCTACTGAGGGAGTCCTAGATTAGGGGGTCCTCGGGTGTCCGGGCTATTCGATATGGGCCAGACTAATGGGCCGTGAAGATACAAAGCGGAAGACCTTCCCCGTGTCCGGGTAGGACTCCCCTATGCGTGTATGGCAAGGTTGGTGTCCGGATATGTATTTTCCTTCCTGTACAAACCGACTCTATACAACCCTAGGTCCCTCCGATGTGTATATAAACCGAAGGGTTTAGTCCGTAGGGACAATCAGAATTCACATAGGCTAGAAATCTAGGGTTTGGCCATTACGATCTCGAGGTAGATCAACTCTTGTAACCCCCATACTCGTCAAATACAATCAAGCAGGACATAGGGTTTTACCTCCATTAAGAGGGCCAGACACAGGTAAACATTATGTCCCACTTGTCCCTCGTTACCTACAATCCTCAGACGCATGGTACGGGACCCCCTATCCGAGATCGGCCGGTTTTGACACCGACACCAACCGATCAAGCACCGAACGTACGGACCTCCGAAGTTCTCGCACACGCTCAACAAGCGATGACGCCCCTCGCCTTCTTGATCCAGAAGGTGTCGAGGAAGTAGATGAGTTCTGTCAACACGACAGGCGTGGTGACGGTGATGGTGAAGTGATCCGTGCAGGGCTTCGCCTAAGCACCGCAAAGATATGACCGGGGGTGTAAACTATAGAGGGGGGAGGGGGGCGCACACGGCTAACAATTGATGTTGTTTTGTGCTAGGTGCCCCCCTCCTCATATATATAGCTGGGAGGGAGGGAGGAGCAGCCATAGGAGGCGCCCAAGTAGGAGGAATCCTACTTGGAGTCCCTCCCAAGCTGCGCGCCCCCCTGCCATATATAACTGAGGTGGAAGGAAAGAGGGGGGAGAGGAAAGGAAGTAGGAATCCTAATCCACACTTTCCTTGCCCTCACCTCTTTCCTTCTCCGCCTCAAAGAGCTGGCCTCTATAGGGGTGGACCAGGGCTGGTGTATTCCCTCACTTGGCCCATAATGCCCATATCTTTGCCGAGGGTGCCCGAAACTCCTTTCCGGTGACCCAATAAGTACCCGATACCCTCCGGAACACTTCCGGTGTCCGAATACCATCGTCCTATATATCAATCTTTACCTCTCGGCCATTTCGAGACTCCTCGTCATGTTCGTGATCTCATCCGGGACTCTGAACAGTATTTGGTCACCAAATCACATAACTCATATAATACTATATAGTCATCGAACGTTAAGCGTGCGGACCCTACGGGTTCGAGAACTATGTAGACATGACCGAGACACCTCTTCGGTCAATAACCAATAGTGGAACCTGGATGCCCATATTGGCTCCTACATATTCTACGAAGATCTTTATTGGTCGAACTGTTATGACAACATACGTAATTCCCTTTGTCCATCGGTATGTTACTTGCCTGAGATTCGATTATCGGTATCCACATACCTAGTTTAATCTCGTTACCGGCAAGTCTCTTTACTCGCTCCGTAATACATCATCTTGTAACTAACTCATTAGTCACTTTGTTTGCAAGGCTTCTTATGATGTGCATTACCGAGAGGGCGAGAGATACCTCTCCGATACTCGGAGTGACATATCCTAATCTCGATCCATGCCAACCCAACAAACACCTTCGGAGATACCTGTAGAGCATCTTTATAATCACCCAATTAGGTTGCGACATTTGATAGCACACAAGGTATTCCTCCGGTATCCGGGAGTTGCATAATCTCATAGTCGAAGGATTATGTGTTTAACATGAAGAAAGCAATAGCAATAAACTGAACGATCAATATGCTAAGCTAACAGATGGGTCTTGTCCATCACATCATTCTCCTAGATATGATCCCATTCATCAAATGACAACACATGTCTATGGTTAGGAAACTTAACCATCTTTGATTAACGAGCTAGTCTAGTAGAGGCTTACCAGGGACACAGTGTTTTGTCTATGTATCCACACATGTATCAAGTTTCCGGTTAACACAATTATAGCATGAATAATAAACATTTATCATGATATAAGGAAATATAAAATAACAACTTTATTATTGCCTCTAGGGCATATTTCCTTCAGTGAGTTGTACCACAACTTAACTTCAATGTAAGTTTGGGGCCTTCTTTGCAAAAAAGTTTGTTCCAGCAGGCCAACAGCGGAGTGAAATTCATTGGGCGGTCATTGGACTTGTCCTAAAAATTCACTTTGGCCATCATATTCAAGAATAAACCAAGGGCGCATGGGCCACTTTCATGCGTTTGTTTTTATGCAAAACACTATGTAGTACATGATCCTGTAAAAAAATCCATCCCTCGAATCCCTAGCCCCATGTCCCCATTGTTTGACGACCACGTCCCAAAAAGCCCCCCTCCCCAGCCTTCATCATGTCATGTTTGATGTATTAGGCCATGAAAGAAAATAAGAAACTACTGCCTCTTGAATTTTTAAAAGTAACCTACACCGAAAAGAAGAATGAGAAATGAGTGCGGATGCACGAATAGCACACTAAGCATTCTGTAATATTTGCAATTCACATGTAATGTGCCACCCAAAATATTATGTTTCTAGCATTGTACTAACAACGCTCCAATCATACCGCACACTAAAATGGGGCAAATGCAAATAAAACAACTCCAGTAGAAGATGAGCCACCAAAAACAGATCTGCAGATTATTGCAGAGGTTCTCAGGGGCAAGAGCAAGTCGAGCACATTCCTCGTAAGCATGGGAGTGTCATCTGTGTCCAGGCACAAAGCAACCTCTCATGAATGCATGAGAGAGATCTAACAGAGGATTGCATCCCAAGAGCTAGCTGCAAGATCGACAGCTAATAAGTATCAACATGAGATGAATGCAAGAATGGTAATGCGTATCGCAGTTGAGGGAAATTGAAGAGTTCAAAAGAAAACAACAAGAAGAAATTGAAGCTCTAGAGAAGGAACAAAAGCGAGAAAGTTGATACTCTTGAAAACAAGCAACAAGACCTCGATGGAGCAACGAGTTACATCTTAAGGCAGTACCACAACGTTCCCAAAACAACATGTCACAACCCTATTGGTGTTCTTCTTCGCCGTGAAACTTCGGTTGTTTCTTATTATTATGTCATGTCTGGTACTGCTCGCTTTCTTATTATGCCACGTGTGATACTTTGTCAAATGGCTTATCATTCTTGTTTAACTTGCTCAACAGGTTTGCCTTTTTCTTGGGCTACTTTTTCTGAATTTCACTTCAACATGTTAAACTTTTCACGAGAACTTAGGGGTTTTGCAAAGTATACCATTGTTCTCTAGCCGTCATGATCTTCTATATCAACTCCTTTCCGCCTCCGGGGTTAAAGGCATAAATGTTCCACCTACACCAATAACAAGATTCACCGCTCTATCTCGTGATAAAAACAAATGGATATAACATATTCAGAAGCCATGTTTAGCGTAAAGATTCAAAAGTTTAGACTATCTCCCCAAGATTAGTATAAGCTTTCATCGAGTTTTTGTATGAATGAGTTTAAGCCCCCCCTCGCTATTTTGGAGAGCGGGTAAACTTGATAAAAAAATCTCTCCACACGCCTTCCAATTGGGTATGCTACAATAAGGAAGCCCGCTATACCTTTCTTTAGTTTTATTCTTCAAAGAGAATTTAAAGAGTTTAAGCACCACAAAGAGCGTCAAAGAACATTAGATGTGCTTGAGGGTCTTCTTCTTCATCTCCTGAAAAGGCATGATTTTTCACTTCACTGATTAATTCACGATTAGTCGAATAATCATAAATGAAATTGGTAGGATACACTGTGAGAGATCTTGATCCCATGTAAGGAGCACAATACTCATTCAATTTCCCCCCTTTTTTGGAGTGATTGTCATGTCTACAAACAAAGTGTAAGCTCACTAGTTTGATATTTTCATATTTCTTGTATTAATGAAGCTCGTCGCTACTCTGGAAAACACAAAATATAATCTGGTAGATAAGTTCTTCCCAAACGAGTAGAGACTCTGTCAGTGACAGCTAGCTTCTACAATAAAAAGAACCTGCCACCTGGAGGTTACAGATTCGCTAAACAATATCTGTTATCTGTATAGGTCTTCAAATCATGTTGCGTTGGACATTAAGTTGGACAATACGCATTATGTGCAACACAGATAAACAACTTACTAAACAATCATAAAGCTATAATCACAAATGACGACATACATAATAGGCACAAAATCTTACCAATCCCCTATATCTCCCATGCCTAGGGGAATTACTCACACATAGGAGGGGGATAACCAAACATCACAGAGATAAGTACAGAGGAAATTATATCAATATTATCATGAAGATCCACAACAAGATGAATGATTAAATGCATCTCAATCTCAAGATGAGCACAAATGGATCTCTGATGATTCGTCTTCTCTGGATCTCTTCTCTCTCTGTTCTGGATGGTGTGGCGACGGCTCTGTGTCTCTCATGTGACGCCTCCTTTCACGAAAGTTGTTCCTCTCGATGAGGTGGTGGCGGCGGTATATTGTAAAAGCGTGTGTGCTCGTACCATACACCGTCTTGCAATTTGGACAGTCTATTGTGATCTTGAAGAAAAGGGAAGTTGCTCCATTTGATGGGATCTTGATTGGTTTCCTTTCAGAAATATATATTTCTGTACAATAATAGGAAAAACAAGTTTCTTCTTTCTCGAAGGATTAGTGTTAGAAAAATGCGAGATATGTGAAAAACCCCAGTAAAACCACATCAAAACCTTCTTATAAAAGTGACAAATATCGAGCCATCAATGCTAGGATTTTTCTATCGTCACTTCTAATTGCCAAGATGTCTCCATTGAACTTGTGTTGAGCCTGCTTGAGTTCGTGAGTGTTTCTCATCCTTGGATGAAAGAAAGAATACTCGTATCTTGAATAGTCATTTACAATGACACTATCATAGGATGGAGGCCCAGAGAGATCCAAATGAAGGAGCTTGAAAGGCCTTGGAGCCGAGACAATACCCTTGGAGGAACCTTTGCGACCGCCAAGGGATCTACACCCTTTTCTAGTTCCTCTAGATTCTCGTCCAAAACAACATTTTCTTCTTAGTCCTCCCACAAGTTTAGGTGCTGGAGGCTCTCCCAAACCCCTCTCCCGTGACATGTCAACCTTCTTCGCAGACACATGGACACCTTTTTTTGCGAATACGCAAAGCTTGTGTATTTTTTCATTGATAGAAGAAGTTGAAGTGAGAACATATGAGGGAGGGGGTACATCGGATGGCACAACCAAAGGTGGCATAAACATGGTGCCTAGAGTAGACAAACATGGGATGCTAGTCCCAAATAGAAGCTACAACACAACACTAAACTACCCTATCTAAGAGAAACAACCCTAACCAAGACGATGGCCCGAAACTCGAAATCTAATAGCAAACACGCCATGAGCAAGCAAGATGATGCCTCCAGGAAGGGGAACGACGCGATGATGTTGCCGTCGTTCGGTCCGAGGAACTGGACCTGGGGTTTCCCTCGGTGCTTGAGTAGGGGAACGGAGAAAACGTTGTGGCAGCGCCTCCTGGAAGGGTATGACACCTGCAGGTGTCGCCAGCCGACATCGAGAAACGATGTAGGGATTTCGCAGCCTATGTTGGAACAATCCCAAGGATGTCGGGACATGATCCAAAGACGAGAACATGTCGTAAGATGGGGCCGCTATCGCCGGAAGGGGAGCTATGCCCAACGCTGAAGTGGCAACGGGAGCCACCGGAAGCACGAGCATGGGATCTAGCGAATGAGGGGCAATGGAAGGTGTGGCGGTCGGGGTTGGAGAGGCCTCCTTTTGGATCTTTTGGATCTTCATGACCTTCTCCATCCTTATATTCGTTGGCTTTCTCTGCTCATTGTGATCCCTTGTCTCCCGTCTAACCCCGTGACGCCGCCAGTGTTGTTATTTGCCATCCTCACAAGATGAACCGGGACAAGATGCGCTAGCTCATCTTCTCCACGAGACTTACGGGCCTAAGAATCCCGAGGCCTCCGATCCCATCTCGAGATTTGTTGCTTGATGTATAGGCATTTTGAACACCATTATACCGCTTACAAATATTTTTACTTTTATACACTATTTGTGGTCTTCTCGCCAAGAGTGTCGTGAGCAGACATGGCATATACTTTGTGAATTTGTGTTGGAAGGATGAGGATGAGCCTGGCCTTGTTGCTTAATCAGATGATTGCTCGCATGTAGACTTTTTTTTTTGAGAGTACGCAAATTGCGTACCTTAGCTTTATAGAAGAGAGAAAACAATGTACAAGAGTTTGTGATGCATAGCCCATGGCCACAAGCCGACCAAGGCCACATTAGAACTCCAACTCCACACACTACGTTAACTCCTCACAAGATGGTGTCAACTCCATGTCCTCCGGCCCTCGCCCAAGTGCGAAGTTCGTCAAGAATCCTGTTTGCAAGATCAGCCACCGAGATGGGCGTGTCCACCGAGCGGAAAACCGCATGTAGACTGGAACGCCTTGTTTTCTCTCTCGGCTTTTTCTACCGGAGTAGCAGGTGCTGGCACACGAGCGAACGAGACTTGGACTAAGTAGAAAAGAACCTTGCGCGTAACATGTTCGGCAATTGGTTGCCGGTATTGATAAACAATTTTCTACACATATTTTTGTTGGGGCGGCTGCCTTATGCTGAGCATTGTGGCTTACCAGGAATGATGTAGTTTTTAATAATAAATGTGGTTCTTCTCCTGTGCAGGTTATTCATGCATGTACGCGATGGCTCCGTATTTGGTCTATCCTGCAGAAGTCTGAGGACAGAGACCTTTTATGATAGCGTCTACATGCATTTTGGGACGTGCCAGGGAGGTTTTCTCCCTCCATGGATGGCGGTGTAATCTCTGTATAGGATCTGCCCCACCCTAGGCTGGATTGATTTATTTTTACTGCAAAACTATGTTTATTTTTTGGTTGTTTGGACTTGTTGGCTGTGTGCATCACGTTATACAGAGGCCAGTCATTCTTTAGATGCGGTTGTATCACCTTGATAAATCAATTCAATGAAATATACTTTATCGAAGAAAAAAAGTAGAAAAGAACCCGACTAGTCTGCTAAACAGAACATTAAACAAGAGTGATTTTTGTTTAGAATTTCAAAACCGGAACTTACTCAATGTTCCCGTCTTACTGGGTAGGCATTTTGAATTGATAGATTGTGCCACTTCAGGCAAACCTAGAAATGGCTAGTATAATGAAAAAGAAAACTGAACACTGAATCATACGGGTTCAGCCCCAGCCCTCTTGGTCAGGCAAGCAGCGTAGCAAGCCAAGTAGCTGCAGCAACTTACAATAATCAGCACTTTTTAGTCCACTGCCATTACAGGATTGCCACCAGTAAAACGTCAACCCAAAAACTGTTTGACCAGGTAAAAACACGGAGACCATCGGTTATCACGGTCTCTATTTTTTACAGCGGTTTCTGCTTCAGCCGTGTCAAGCGATCTGACGGACCAAGAAGGACAAGGAACGAGGGACCAGCCTACAGCTTTGCGAGCTGCCCAGTTGTGAAGCGTGGAGACAAGAAATCCTCCCTTTCCGCCACAGCTTTGGCTGCCAGCCTGCCAGAGCTGTGACAGTAGATAAACACGTACTTGCACCGAACTGGAAACTGCATTCCTGACCACCAGAAAGCGTCTGTGCGAACTGCGAAGTAGAACAACTCTACGGGGCAAAATTTCTTGTTTTGACCCTTCTTGCATACAAATTCCGAATCTGACTCTAGTTGGATTTTTTTAGGATTTAACCCTTTTTCTTACCACCAGTGGTGCTGGCGGTAGGGTTAGACATCAGCATGTCAGCACGCGGAGACGGTTGCCGTCCCTCTTCGTCGCGTCCCTACCTCGGCTTCTCAGCGGTAGGTATCTAACCCATCGCCAAAGATCCTGCGTAGGGTGAAAAGCTTGCTATTTCCGTCCAAGACCCCGCCTCCGCCCATCTCCCCACACCTCCCCCTCACAGCCGCGGTTTCATCTTTCTCCCCCCTCGCCCCTCTCTTCCTCTCTCATCTCCTCCACTCTCCCCCTCGGATCTTCACCGTTTCGTCATCGTTTTTGCGGATCGAGATGGCCCCGAAGAGAGAATCGTAAGCTCCTCCGACCCTTCCAAGTAGTTTTTGCAAACTTGCTTCCGATTCGACGCATCATTTGCTTGAAATCCATCATATTTTTGAACTTAGATTGGAAAATTGTTCCACCTAGGATTGTTTTAGCTTGATTGTAGTTCTAGTTCTTAGTTCTTTAGTAACTAGTGGTATTGAATATGAACTCTAATCAATAGTTCATATGTTAGTGTAAAGATGAACCTTAGTTCATAATTTTTTTTGTTAAAAAAATTATGATGTAATGCATGTGGGAGAACTTGTTTTGTTTTATGATGCATGTTGATATGAAGATGTTGTTTGGAGAAAATACATTCAAGATGAACTCTATTTAAAAAAAATTGTTTTAAAAATGATGATATGACGCATGTTTGAGAATTTTATTTTGATATGATGCATGTTGATATGATGTGATCCATCATGTGTAGTAGATGTTGTTGGAGGAATATGCATGTTGGAAGATGAACCCTAGTTCATGTAACCAAGAAATTTCATTTTTTGTTTATGTATGCTTATGCTTATGATGCTTTTGTTTATGAAATTTTATAAAGGCGGGCACCTCTTGCGGAAAACATCAGCCCACGCTACTCCATGCTTGACTACGCATTCGACAAGGGTCATCGTGCCCGTTTCATAGAGAACGGAATGGTAAGTAATATGAAGGAAATATTGATCAAAGTTTTCGGATTGATGAAAATAAGTTCCTAACTTTGCCACCCACTTTTTGACAGATGCTCCAAACATCGCGCATGAGGGGTCACGGGCTGCCGAATATGGATTCACGAAATGGCCACGCTACTGCATACTTCAAGAGAGCCTCGTTGTTGGTTTCGTGTTGCAGTTCAAGCGTCACCACGGCGCTTGTCCATGCAGCTCGACAGCTTTTGATTTGACGGTGGCGATCGGAGACCCATTCTTTCCATCTGACATGCGGGAGATGACGGTGATCCTTGAGGATTGGTCGATGATTACCGCCATGCCGATCGAGGTCATGCACTCACCGGCGAGTGGAGAGGACCAAGCGGCGTGAGAGGGTTACCACCCTCATCGGCACTGCCCCGGTGCTAAGGGTAACCGTACATCCGGTGTATCGTTGCCCTAGCTCTCGGAGCACCGGAAGACATGCCCCGATGGCGCAGATGAGGTGAGTGTGGAGTGGTACCCGAGGGCCTACCTATGGTATCTTCTCACGGAGGTCGTGTTTCCAGACAGCTCCGGGAACTCTGCCAACTGATCGTATTTGTTCTTCCTAGCCGACTGGGATGCAGTGTGACGCCCGGATAGTTAAGCTACAGTAAACCCTTGCTAACCATGCCAGGTCATCATAATTAAACTTTTGCTAAACCTCACTTGTTTCAAACCGAGATCAAATTCAAATTCAAATAGCAAGTCAAATTATTATTTCTTTAAACTATCAAATAAAAATGTTCGATGAGTGGCAAATATTCACGAAGTAATGAACATGTTGGAACCAACCTCATTTGGTTTCCCAAATTGCCCCTCGAATTCATTTAGTGGAACAACAAGATTAAATAAGAGCATTTTAATTCAACTATAAACTAGAACAGTTCAATTGGCCTCAAACTTTTCGCAGAACCTTATAGTGTTGGCGAGGAATTATGTGCAAAGTTTCATATTTAACAAAATCACTTGACAGCTAAAATAATAGAAAAGTATAAATAAAAAGCAAAGAAGACACAAAACCAGAAAAGAAAATAACGAAACTAAACAAAAAAAGTAAAAAAAAAAAGCCCCAGGCGGCCGACCCAACCTGGCCGGCCCATTCGCCACAGCCCAGCCCCCACTCTCTCCTTATCCCCCCCCCCCCACCGGTGAGACCCCGAAACCCTATCCACCCCGTCACCCACTCGCCCCCCCCCTCTCACTCCCCCTCCCGATCCAGATTGGATCGGGATCAATTTCCACCGACCCGCTGTCGCCGCCACACGCCTCGCTGGCGTCCGCTTTGTCCCGCCGCCGGCAGACGCCACCCGTCCCCTGCGCCCCTCGCCGCCGCCCGGATCGAACCCACCGTCGCCCAGCCCGAGGCTCCACGGCCTCGCCGGGCGCTCCCGTCGGATCGCCTCCCGCTCATTGCGTGCCCCGTCGACCTCCCCGAACGCCCCGCGCCATTGCCACGATCCCTACTCCCTGTGAGCCGCGTCCTCCTCTCCTTCCCTGTCCCATGTCCGCCCGCCCTCACGTGGCCTCGCGCCCATTGGACGTGCGTGGGCAGCGCCGGGATCGCCTGGTCGCGCTTACGACCGCGCTCACCGCGCCCCCTCTGCGCCGCCGCCGCCCATGAAGCTCACGCTGTGCGCCAGCGACCCTCCTGCCGCCCGCTCGTATGTCGGCCTCTTTCCACACGGCTGCCCCGCTCGGCGCTCGCCGCGCCCCTGCGTCACGCCTCCGCTGCGGTGGCGGCCGGCGAAACCTAATGTACGCCATGTCTCAGCGTCTGGCGGGCTGCGTCCCCTCCCGCGAGGGCCATCGCCGATTCGGGTCATACGATGGGCGCCGCCTGCAACGGTGCCCGCTCAGTTAAGCCCAGGCCCGATGACATGGGGCCCCACTGAAACGATTAAAAAACAAAAAACTAAATAAAAATAAAATAAATATATTAACTAATTAAATTAATTAATTAATCAATTAATTAACTTAATTAATTCTGATTAAATTAAATAATTAAGATTAATTAACCTAATGATTAATTAACCTAATTAACCACTGTTAATTAGTTAATTAATTAGTATGTAACGATGGGGCCCACCCCTAATTAATTTTGATTAGTTTAATTAATCGATTAATTAAAATGTGTCATCTTGACGGTGGGACCCAAGTCAGTTGACCAATCAACTCATTGACTGGCAGCGTCGACATGACGTCATCGTCGATGTCATTAATCTATTTTTCGAATTAATTAAATAATTAATTAAATTCCGTAAATTAATAAAATCTTTAGAAAATCATATCTTTTAATCCGTAACTTCGGATTAAAATATTTTCAACATGAAAGTTGCTCGTAACGACGAGGCAATTCGGTTACACCTCCGCTCGTCCACACACTCCTAGCATAGCGAACATGGAACTTTTCCTCCTCGGTTCGTCTGCAAGAAAATGCTAAACACTGGGAAACATTTCCGGATGTTATCCCCTTCACCGATAACGTGTAGCACCGTTAGAACACATCTAGCACACTGTTGTCCTGTTATGCTCTTGCTTGCTATGTATTTACTGTTTCTTCCCTCTTCTCTCCGGTAGACCCGAGGAACGCGGCCAAGCGATGCCCCTTGTGATCAACTACGCCACCGATGACCTCCTTCTTGCCAAAGCAACCGTGCAAGCCCCCCCTGATCACCGGATACCGCCTATTCTCTTCTATATCGCTTGCATTAGAGTAGTGTAGCATGTTCTTTGCTTTCCGTTATCCTATCCTCGATGCCTAGCCTGTCCTTGTTACTCATGTTGTTACCTTTACCTGCAATGCTACATGCCTAGTATAGGATGCTAGTTTTCCATCGGTGGCCCTACATTCTTGTCCGTCTGTTTGTGCTACACTATCGGGCCGTGATCACTTGGGAGGTGATCACGGGTATATACTATATACTTTATACATGATACATGTGGTGACTAAAGTCGAATCGGCTTGTGGAGCACCCATGAGTGATTCACGGATTGGGGCTGAAAGGACCTTTGTCCCAACGACCCTCTGTGTGGATCTTTGTGGCGGGCGTCGAGGCGAGTTGAGACTACCAGGTGAGAGGTGGCCCTGGCCCTGTTTCAAGCGCTCATGATACTTAACACGCTTAACGAGATCTTAGTATTTGATCTGAGTTGGGTCGTTGACCTTATACGCACTAACCGCCACGTGGGACAAGATATGGGCAACCGACGTCGTGGTATCAGCCGAAGCATTTCTTGACGTCAGCGACGGAGCGGCGCGCGCCGGATTGGACTGGAACGCCACTAGGCTAGGTCTGCTTTCGGCCGCCCACGCAACGTGCAGGTGTGCTAAGGGCGATGGGCCCAGACCCCTGTGCGCTTAGGTTTAGACCGGCGTGCTGACCTCTCTGTTATGCCTAGGTGGGGCTGCGACGTGTTGATCTTCCGCAGCCGGGCATGACCCAGGAAAGTGTGTCCGGCCAAATGGGATCGAGCGTGTCGGGTAATGTGGTGCACCCCTGCATTGATGTTAATCTATTCGAATAGCCGTTATCTTCGTAACGGGGCGACTTGAGTTGTACCTTGACCTTATGACAACTAGAACCGGATACTTAATAAAACACACCCTTCCAAGTGCGGATACAACCCGGTGGTCGCTTCTCTATCGTGGTTACGAGGAGGGATCGCCGGGTAGGATTATGCTATGCGATGCTACTTGGAGGACTTGATCTACTCTCTTCTACATTTTGCAAGACGGAGGTCGCTGTAAGCGTAGTCTTCGATAGGATTAGCTATCCCCTCTTATTCTCGGCATTCTGCAGTTCACCCACCGATATGGCCCTTACACATATATCCATGCATATGTACGTAGCTCCTTGCTTGCAGTACTTTGGATGAGTACTCACGGTTGCCTTGTTCCCCTTTTCCCTATCTCTACCTGATTGCTACGACCAGACGATGGAGTCCGGTGATCCGTGACGCCACCGCCGATGGCGACTACTACCCGGAGGTGCCTACTACTACGTGTCAGCCTCAATGACCACCACCTGTGAGTAGTTAGGAGGATCCCGAGCGGGAGGCTGCGCCTCTTTCGATTGTATCCCAGTTTGTGCTAGCCTTCTTAAGGTAAACTTGTTTAACTTATGTTTGTACTCGGATATTGTTGCTTCCGCCGACTTCGTCTATGATCGAAAGCACTTGTATTCGAGCCCTCGAGGCCCCCCGGCTTGTATTATGATGCTTGTATGACTTATTTATGTTTTAGAGTTGTGTTGTGATATCTTCCCGTGAGTCCTCGATCTTGATCGTACACATTTGCATGCATGATTAGTGTCTGATTGAATCGGGGCGCCACAAGTTGGTATCGAGCCGATCGCCTGTAGAATCCCCTTTTCCAACTCCTTGGCGAAATTGAGTCTAGACTTTACAAAACTTTTACTAACATGGTCTGTGTGGCCCATGGGCCCACGCCGCCATTGGGTGGTATTAGGATCTTTTACTCCTTGTCTATACTCGGGACTCACGATCTCTCTTCTATTCGGGTTAAATGAATTTTTGCTAAATCTAACATTAGGATCTCAAGTATCACTTTCACCCGGAGAGCCCTTATTATCGATGATCGTCTCTTTGCTGCGTGAAGACCCTGAAGATACTCTCCGCTGTTAACCCGAGAACTTGTGTTCATCGCGTTTGCAATTCCCCTTCCACCGTTAACCCTTATGGATAACTACTTGCAGTTGTTATTCTTACCTTCATCCCCAGTTGGTCTTGTTAATACAAGATACCCCGAAATACTCATCGTTGTTTCGATAATCCTTTGAGCTTCTTGCCTTGTCGCTCTTTTGTCACTGAATACCCTATGGATAATTCTCGCACTTATCGAGTATCCGCTCATCCCCCAGTTGTTCATGTGTTTCACAATGGTCTTCGAAATACTATTCGATCCTCCAAAAATCCTTAGTAGCTTATTGCTGTGCAATACTTGTCTGCTTGTTTGATGGATGCTTTCCATATGTCTGGTACATTCGTTAGTATCCTTAGGCACCGTCATTTTGATCCTTGTGATTCAACATGAGTGAGAATGCACGCAATCATCAGTTGATCCTTCTAAATTATCTTTACGGCTCGAGACGTCATTTTAAACGTGAGCTGGTTCTCAACCAATCCAATTGCCGCCGATTGTACCCCTAAGGCTATTCAACTTATCCATCCCTAATCGTAACATTGCTTCGATCCCTTGGTTTGAAAAATCATAATTCCTTTGCATTAGAACTCTGAATTAGTCGAGTTGTTTCTATAATCCAATGCCTTTGCATTGTTACTTCCTCTGGTTATGTGTGGATGCTCACATCAGCTCCGTTATGGACCGGCAGATCCTTTGTTGGATTTTATCCCATAGTGTCCTTCATATTCAATCACTTTGGAAGTTCTTTCTCCTTTGGTAAATCCTATCCTCTCGATTGACCAACCATGCTCGCTTTCGAGCTTGTGTTATTTACTCTGAAGTTTCGGTATATGTTTCTACGATGCCCGATGGGTTGAACCTATGCCTTTCTTAATCATGTGATCCTCGAAGATTTCACGTGTCATACTTATCCGGGTATTGCACCGGTAAAAACTTTCAACAACTAATGTCATTTTCAAAAGCGAGAAGTGAATGAAAGGTTATGCATTGGAGAAGTGGAGTCGACCTTGAACTTTGTGTTCATGCCCATGGACACGATGTATAACTTATCATGGAAGTCGCTCGTAAAATAGTTACCCCTTGTTATAAGTTCATCTTGTATCCGTGGTTCGATCATTTATGATCGAGGTTTCGACCATGTTCTCCTTTAAATACCATTTCTCGTGCAAGTTTAAGCACTTGTCTTCGTGAGAGTAATACCCTAGTCCAACCTCTACTTTGATTTGTCGTCGAGTATTACCCCACGGTATCTCAAGATTATCACGGGCTGCATAACTTCTTATGAGTTCTTCATCAAGTGCTACATTCTCATTGATTCCAATTTTTCACGGGCTCGAAAGTTATTAAACACTCAAAGACACCGATAATCGACTCGAGTCCGTATCGCGATTAAGCAACTCTTGGTAACCTTCATTACTTACGAGTTTGAACTCAATCACGTCATTCCTAGCCTGCTTGGCTATATCCTTGTCGTGCCAATTGTAACTGTGCTACCTGGTCCTTAATCCCGAAGCACAACTTTCGACGATGAGCTAAGCTTACGTCGATCTTTCTCGTCATATCATTTCACCTTGAACAACAAGCTTGATTTCGAAGTTTGTGTCGTACCCATGGTTCCAATAACCTTTTGCTTCATAATTCCTTTGACTTGATGTCATCGCTGATAGTTTACATCTTCATGAAATCTCTCGACAAATGGTCGTGATTAGCACCAACATTTTGAGCTCTTCCAGGATATCAATCGAATTCATAATGAGAAATATCATCCTCGCCCCTTGGTAATTTGAGTTACCATCGACAACATCCTTACCTTCCTTTCATCACGAACTTGATCATGTTATGAAGCCCCTTCCTAACCAGCTTATGTTATGTTCTACCTTGAGTATTACCTTCTTTTATGTCAAGGATATTGTGAGAATTGCTCCACCTCTTGATAATTCTCGATATAGTAATACTTCTCGCCATCTCCATTCGTTTTCTGATCCTCATGTTGTTTCTACCCTGAATACCGACAATTGAACTATGATGCGTGAATTCAAATCCTCTAGCAACCCTATTACTTTGAAGTTAATGGTCGGCCGTTCATTCTTAGACTATTGATTATTGAATCACCATTTCGACGTTGGTCGTGCAACCCAAATTCCATATTTCGGGTGCACCTTTCAACCAATGTTTAATTGTGTATGTTTTCCCCGAGCATACATTGTTATACCATTTGATCTGACAAATGATATTTCCTTGTTCACATAATTGTGGGAATCCATCCCTTGGAAATCTCGATGATTTGATGTTGAGCCTATCAGCCACCTCCTCATCCTCTCCTTGGTTTCTTGATGAACTCTTGTTTCAAAACTTGCTTCCATAGTTCATTTCGGAGAATCTTGCAACGCCATTTTGTCAAATTGTGATGCACCCCTTCTTTCTCAAGCATCATGAGTCTAAGGTATCCTAACAGCCATCGATCCGAATCTCGGTCGGATATGTGGTTGGAGCATATTTCAAGAGTTTTAACATTGGTCTTTATATGAACCGGTAAGGTGATGTCATGCCTAGCACACCTGGCCGGAGGACCTATTGCTATAGTTTTCTTTGTAGCAAGGTTAGCCATTCTTCCATGAGCAAATTGTAAGACTTATTCTATAAGTTGTTCTTGATGGATCCTTTTGCTTCCAAAGTCCGATCTTCACCATTGACCATGTCAATGCTATCTCAAGCATGTCTATGGTACTCCGATTTTCAACAGGAACATTTGAAGCCCAATGTTAAATGTTTCCTGCTCAATTATCCAAGCACAGCTGTGTGAGTAATGTCATGAAATTTCTCTCCCCTTACCTGAAAGGGTTTTCTACTTTATATCCTATCAAGGATATCATGCTCTGCTTGTCCTTGGGAAGGATATACCCACGAAATATGTGTTTAAACACATTTTCCCTTCCATTGTTTTGTTTAATCGATAAACATAATTTCCTTTCCATTGTTTTGTTTAACTTTACGTGATCTATATGACATAAGCGGTACTATTTCCTCGCTTATGTAAACACTGATGTACAACTCGGTCAAGAAGACCACTGTTACTATTGTTGATGACATTTCGGTAACCACCGATGGATGAGAACTTTGCCTATTGGTCCGCCTCGTTCAACGAGCAGGAAAATGGTTCTCTTCATCCCTCGCCCTTGGTACTGATGTTGTTGCCGACATAACTGACAGGCTATCCTCTGACATGCCTTGCTTACATTATCATGCAAGACATCGTTGCCCTTCCTACTTTTAACCCACATGGTGGGCCCATAACCCACAGTTCCACAGGATCGAAACCTGACTCTCATGTACACCCCCTGTTCCCAAGGTTGTTCCTCGCGCGTGGCCTCGTGGGTAATTCAGGAGCCACCTTCAGGTCTGGTATCGGACACAATACTTATTCCCGTTGTTTTGACCCTTTCACGCCCTATAACAGGCATCGAACGATTGCCTGCCCGCTCGAAACTTCCCAGGTTACCTCCTTACTTTGTTCTCGATGTTTTCTTAAGATTTGATTCGAGAGTTACTTTCCGCCACCTTCCTCGATGTTGTCGACCCGATAGTCAACCTTGCCAACGTCCGTTCTCCCAGAGTGCCCACCCTTTATTCTTTCGTGAAATGCGATGGAGTTCTGAAGAAAAGGCGCCGACTTCATCATGATGACCTGAAGCAGAGAAATGAGGACATCAATGTATTGAACCGGCCTCTTCGAGTAGAGCAAGCCAGGATGAGAAGACCCGCTAGATTCGTTGCCAAACCTTCCCCCCTTACTCCCCTCTTAAATCTCGGGACGAGATTTCTTGTAGTAGAGGAGAATTGTGGCCTTAGGGTAGTTAAGCTGATGAACCCTTGCTAACCATGCCAGGTCATCATAATTAAACTTTTCCTAAACCTCACTTGTTTCAAACCGAGATCAAATTCAAATTCAAATAGCAAGTCAAATTATTATTTCTTTAAACTATCAAATAAAAATGTTCGATGAGTGGCAAATATTCACGAAGTAATGAACATGATGGAACCAACCTCATATGTTTTCCCAAATTGCCCTCGAATTCATTTAGTGGAACAACAAGATTAAATAAGAGCATTTTAATTCAACTATAAACTAGAACAGTTCCAATTGACCTCAAACTTTTCAAGCAACCTTATAGTGTTGGCCAGGAATTATGTGCAAAGTTTCATATTTAACAAAAATCACTTGTGACTAAAATAATAGAAAAGTATAAATAAAAAGCAAAGAAAACACAAAACCGTAAAAGAAAATAACGAAACTAAACAAAAAAAGTAAAAAAGAAAGCCCCTACCAGCCGATCTAACCTGGGCCCATTCGCCACAGGCCCACCCCACTCTCTCCTTATCCCCCACCGGTGAGACCCGAAACCCTAACCACCCGTCACCCACTCGCCTCCCCACTGCTCCCCTCCCGATCCAGATTGGATCGGGATCATTTCCTGACCCCCGCCGCCACGCCGCCACGCCTCGCCCGGTCGCTTTATCCCCCGCCGCCCTTGAGCCGCCACGCTTGTCCGGGCCCTGCGCCCTCGCGGCCCGGATCGAACCCCGTCACCCGCGCCGGGCTCCACAGGCCTCGCGAGCAGCTCCCAGCCCAGGTGCCTCCCATTCCGCCACTTGTCGTCCCCGTCGACCTCCCCAACGCCCGCGCCCATTGCCACGATCCCTCTCCCCACAGGCCGGCGTCCTCCTGCCTTCCCACTGTCTGAGTGTCAGCCCCGCCCTCGCGTGGCCCGGCGCCCATTGGGCGTCTTGCGTGGGCAGCGCGCTTCGCCCGTGGTCGCGCCCAGCCGCGCTCACGCCTCCCTCTGTGCCTGCGCCCATGACCTCACGCTCTGTCGCCTTCGCCGTGTAAACCTCTTCCGCCAGCTGCCCGCTCGGCGCTTCGCCGCCCCCACAAATCGTCGCCTCACTTTCTGTAGTGGCCGTGGCCGAGCCTAGTAGCCACGACCATGTCCCGCGTCTGGCCGAACTGCGTCCCTCACGCCGAAACCATCGCCGTTAAGGTCCATACGATGGGCGCCTGCGCCCTTGACAGCGCCCTTTGGTGCCCCCGGCCCGATGACATGGGGGCCCCACTATTGAGCGATTAAAAAACAAAAAACTAAATAAAAATAAAATAAATATATTAACTAATTTAATTAATTAATTAATTAATCAATTAATTAGCTTAATTAATTCTGATTAAATTAAATAATTAAGATTAATTAACCTAATGATTAATTAACCTAATTAACCACTGTTAATTAGTTAATTAATTAGTATGACAAATGGGGCCCACCCCTAATTAATTTTGATTAGTTTAATTAACTGCGATTAATTAAAATGTGTCAGCGACTGCTGGGACCCATCGGTCAGTTGACGATCAACTCATTGATCACGACGTCGACATGACATCATGCGATGTCATTAATCTATTTTTCAATTAATTAAATAATTAATTAAATTCCAGAAATTAATAAAATCTTTAGAAAATCATATCATTTAATCCAGTAACTTTCAATTAAAATATTTTCAACATGAAAGTTGCTCGTAATCGACGAGGCGAATCCGGTTACACCCTTCGCTCGTCTGCCACACACTCCTAGCATAGCGAACATGGAACTTTTCCCCTCGGTTCATGTCGTCCGAAAATGCTAAACACCTGGGAAACATTTCCTGATGTTATCCCCTTCGCCCGATAATGTGTAGCACCGCGTTAGAACACATCTAGCTCTGCTGTTGTCTGTTATGCTCTTGCTTGCTAGGTATTTATCGTTTCTTCCCCTCTTCTCTCGGTAGACCCCAGGGCTGCCGTGATGTCATTGTGATCAACTACGTCACCGATGACCTCCTTCTTGCCAAAGCAACCGTGCAAGCCCCCCCGATCACCGGATACGCCTATTCTCTTCTATCTTGCTTGCATTAGAGTAGTGTAGCATGTTACCGCTTTAGTTATCCTATCCTCGATGCATAGCCTGTCCTTGTTACTCTTGTTGTTACCTTTACTGCGATCCTACATGCCTAGTATAGGATGCTAGTTTTCCATCGGTGGCCCTACATTCTTGTCCGTCTGTTTGTGCTACACTATCGGGCCGTGATCACTTGGGAGGTGATCACTGCATATACTATATACTTTATACATGATACATGTGGTGACTAAAGTCGGGTCGGCTTGTGGAGCACCCATGAGTGATTCACGGATTGGGGCTGAAAGGACCTTTGTCCCAACGGCCTCTCGTGTGGATCTTTGTGGCGGGCGTCGAGGCAGGTTGAGACTACTGGGTGAGAGGTGGGCCTAGCCCTGTTCGGCGTTCAGCGGATACTTAACACGCTTAACGAGATCTTGGTATTTGATCTCGCTTGGGTCGCCGACCTTATACGCACTAACCGCCACGTGGGACAAGATATGGGCAACCGTGTCGTGGTATCGGAAGCATTTCTTGGCGTCGGCTGACGAGGCGGTAGCGCACGGATTGGAGCATGAACGCCACTAGGCTAGGTGCGCTTTGGCCGCCCACGCATAGCGTCTTGGTGTGCTAAGGGCGATGGGCCTGCACTTGCGGCGCTTAGGTTTAGACCGGCGTGTTGACCTCTCTGTTATGCCTAGGTGGGGCTGCGACGTGTTGATCTTCCGGCGGGCATGACCCGTGAAAGTGTGTCCGGCCAAATGGGATCGGCGTGTCGGGTAATGTGGTGCACCCCTCAGTGAAGTTAATCTATTCGAATAGCCGTGATCTTCTGTGAATGTGACGACTTGGAGTTGTACCTTGACCTTATGATGCCTAGAACCGGATACTTAATAAAACACACCCTTCCAAGTGCCAGATACAACCCGGTGGTCGCTCTCTATCAGGGTTACGAGGAGGGGATCGCTGGGTAGGATTATGCTATGCGATGCTACTTGGAGGACTTCAGTCTACTCTCTTCTACATACTGCAAGACGGAGGCTGCCGAGCGTAGTCTTCGGCTGTGATTAGCTATCCCTCTCTTATTACGGCATTCTCAGCTCAGTCCGCGATATGGACCTTTACACATATATCCATGCATATGTAGTGTAGCTCCTTGCTTGCGAGTACTTTGGATGAGTACTCACGGTTGCCTTGTTCCCCCTTTTCCCCCTATCTCTACCCGATTGCTACGACCAGACGATGGAGTCCAGGATCCAGACGCCACCGTCGATGACGACTACTACCCCGGAGGTGCCTACTACTACGTGCTGCCTGGCGGCGGCGACCACGGGGAGTAGTTAGGAGGATCCCTGCAGAGGCCCTGCGCCTCTTCGATTGTATCCCGGCTTGTGCTAGCCTTCTTAAGGCAAACTTGTTTAACTTATGTCTCGTACTCGGATATTGTTGCTTCCGGCTGACTTCGTCTATGATCGAGCACTTGTATTCGAGCCCTCGAGGCCCCTGGCTTGTATTATGATGCTTGTATGACTTATTTATGTTTTAGAGTTGTGTTGTGATATCTTCCGTGAGTCCCTTATCTTGATCGTACACATTTGCATGCATGATTAGTGTACGATTGAATCGGGGGCGTCACATGTAGGGTACAGTTGGGGACCGCATCTCTCGCCTACCTATACCGTTCGGTAAGAGAGTACCTAATTTCCTACCTACGAAAGTATGTCCATGACACTTTGTTATATCTGATCCTTATTTGATGTTTTGCAGCTTGACGACGCAACCTAGAGGACAGGAGTCAAGTCCAATATGGGTGGCTTTGTCTGGGCCCTCTCCATTTGGATGTGGGAGCGGCTGCCAGTGGGGCGTCCAGAGAAGATGCCAAGACGCCCATGGGGTGCCTATAGCAAAGACGGCGACGAGACTCGACACCCCACCGTAGCTTATGAGTGGGACGTTTTCAAACTCTACACGGGCCTAAACAAGACTTCGTGCAAGACCTACACCAACGAGTTGGACGCTTTGACGCATACGCGGGTATATGAACTCGCTCACCACCTTTCTCTTTGATTCCGCTTTTGACCTAGAGTGGGAACTTACCAATGTATATGTAATAGGTAAACTGGTGGCCGTATCATGACCGAGAGTGGGACTTCGATCTGAACGTGATGTGCGATGCAGACAGTGGTCTTTGGCGGTGCATCATGCCCATGATCTGTGTGTACGCCGTTGAGTGGCACTTGCCATGCCGCGTGGCCACGCAGTTCGGGATGTATCAGCATACCCCACCGGGTCCGCCGACCGATACGTGACCAAGCGCTCCACATGTGAGCGCCGCTTGTTCTTTGTGCCCATGATTTCATTGTGTTCGACTTTATTATGATGTTTCTTGTGGCCTATGCCTTGCGTGATGAGCGGCAAAAGAATCGATTGATCACAGATCAAGCAGAGGAGCATAAAACTCGAGGTGAGAGAGTGGAACCGACGGAGGTACCGTAAAGATGGGGAGAGGAAGTGTCATTTGGGATGCTTACAGGTCGACACATGAGGTGGTATGATGATGGCTGAAGCACCGTCTTCGCCTCGAGGCCTCGGTGAACGGCCGGAAGACATCGCGAGCTGGAGAGGGATGACCCAGGAAGAGGCCTACCAGACCGGCATCAGAGACATTCATAGTGGATTTTGGGAGTTTGCACCCCTCATCAACAGAGTGGTAAGTTTGAACCGACGGTTGTATTTAGATTATTTTATTCGTCATCGAGACTGACTTATGCCGTTAAAGTCCGTTGAGCTGAACAGATGCATCTTTGAAGCCTCAGATGCACTAGGTGATACCCCCGGGAGCATGCAATCTGAGAACAAGCTGAGGGGGACGATGAAGGTACAATTTCAGCCTCCTCGGAACAGATGCATCTTGTTCACTTGCAATCATAAATCTGATACTTATTATGCCCTTGTTTCATTGTAAGTGCAGAAGTTCGTGAAGCGTTGTCGCAAGTTGGTAGGCCTGCTTGGGTGTGCTGGAGCTGGGTTGGTTGAAGCTTATCATCCTGCAGCCACACAGGGTCTCATTAGCTCATCGAGCCATGTTCCCTCGTCGTCTAGGTTGGTTGAGGAGGAGGATGAGGATGAGGAGGAGGAGGAGGAGGAGGAGGCCACACATAAAAAAGATGAGGAGGAGGCCTATCATGAGGAAGCGAAGGATGAGAGCAATGGGGAGGAGGAGTACGATGAAGATTACGGACCTCCACCAACTCAGTCATCTCAGCTGCCGAAGAGGAATATGAAGAAGAAGGATTTGCTGATTCCGGACCATTTCCAGAGACCGGTTACTCGATGGCCCAAGAAGAAGACTGAAGAGAATCGTTCAAAGAGGAACGAGGACCGTACCTCCAAGAGGAGCAGGAGCAAGTAATTCTGCTCTTGAATACTTGGCTCTTGTAGTTGTCTAATGGTTGTGAAACTACGTGGAACTATGTACTTGCTATTTGTGAAACTATGTAAAACTCCGTTTGCTAACTAGTTGAACTTCGTTTGACATGTCTATGTACTTCAAGTTTTATTAATATGTATATGACGCCCATGTATATGTACTTCAAGTTACTGTGATATTAATTTTGAAAAGAAGTAAGCAATTAAACTTGAAACCATAAATCACATAACCCTACCGCCACGGACCCTGACGGTAGGGTCACATAGCCTACCGCCTAAACCTACCGCTAGGGCACTTTGATATTTCGTTACAAAAACTTTTCGAGGCAAAAACCCAGCCACACCCTACTGCCAGAGGTTCTGGCATAGGGTCGACAAATCTTGCCGTTGTCACCCGACGGTAGGGTACTTATCGCCGTCATTTCCGCAAACGTGACATTGTCCCTTCCGTCGCACCCTGCCGCCAGCCTATCTAACCCTATCGTCAGAACCTCTGGCGATAGCGTAAGGGTCAAATCCCGAAATTCTTTCCAACCGGAGTTAGATCCTGAATTTGTATACAAAAAGGTTCAAAACATGAAAATTCGCCACGCTACGGGCGTCGAACAGCAGCACGCGCAGCTTCGCATGCTCTCCGCCTCCCCTTGTTTTACTGTGGCTTCTTCACGAGCGTAGAGACCTTCAACTGCCCTGTTCTGTCCACCTTTGCTTTTTGGTCAGCCTCTGCAGTACGGAGCCAGCAGATCCTTTGCTTTTGCTCAGGTCTGGCTTGCACAGTAGCTTACGGTGCTGGGTAGGAAAAGTGACGATAACTTGCACCAAATACGGAACCGTAGTACAAATGGCTTGCCCCAGTCTTCTTCCCAACGTTGAAGACTTGGAGTTTCAGAACCATTTTCGCAATGTCTCTATGTCTGCTTTTACTCCTAAGTTAGTAGTTTGTGATTTGCTAATTGCTCAAGACTAGATGTACGCAGAAGATGAGCTACACAGACACGATCAAGAGCAGCATTAAAACTAACCTACAATGTGGAACTACCTAGTTTTAAGCCTTGGACGACCTGTCCCTACACATACGAATATGATCAAATCTGGCTGTGGGTACATGACACAAAAACGATCGAAAGTGCGATAAATATTTCACGCATGCAACGGGAGAATATCAAGGATGCTCAGATAGCAGTTTTGAGAATATCAAGTACAAAAGATACTTAGATAAATTACACATATAGGAGCAGGCGACATTGCTTAGATAGTCTAATAAATAAGGAAATAGGAGCGCTTCTTCGTCCTTGCGCTGGGTGAAGGTGCAGATGGCATCAGTGAGCCAGAGTTGATAGGATGTGAGCTGACTTCAAACAAAAACTGTGCTGATTCCACGTCTCGGACGTCAGGACCTGGTTCACATAAATTACAGATATGAGCCACAAAATTTGCTGGGGATCGAACCATTATATCATGCCATGAACATATTGGAAGTCAATCAGATAAAAGCTAAGCTGATAAGCAAAAAAGAAATGTAAGCTTATATAGATGGTGTTACAAAACTGAGGCATGCATGAGTATTCACTTTTGAGAAAAGTATACTTTTCATCCCTCAACTTTCGGTGAAGTCTAGATTTGGTCCCTCAACTCCGAAACCGGACAACTTGCACCCTCAACTAACGAAACCGGACAAGATTCATCTCTGGTCTTGATTTTGACCGGTTTGGTGCTAATCAATTGACGGTTTTGACCGGTCTTGACTCAAATTCGCGTAATTTTTTCATATCCGTGAACTTTTTGAAAGTCACATACTCTTTTCAAATCCACATAGTTTTTTCAAGTTCGCACAATTTTTTCAAAATAAACATACATTTTCAAAATCCGTGAACTATTTTGAATTTTGTGTATTTTTTTTCAAATCAGTCTATTTTTTTCAAGTTCATGTAATTTTATCGAATCCAAGTATTTTTTTTCAAATCCATGAAGTGTTTTTGAAATTCGCGTACTTGTTTCAAATCCGCATAATTTGTAAAGTTCGTGTATTTTTTTTGAAATCGGTGTTCCTTTTCCAATCCATGAACTTTGTTTGAAATTCAGATACTTGTTTCAAATTGACATAATATTTCAACTCCACAATTTTTTTTTTCTAATTTGGGTTAAAGAAATTCAAATCATCGTACGTTTTAAGTTCACACAAAATTTTCAAAAGCAAAAAAATGTACACAAATATGAATAAGTACGTCAATTTTAAAAAATTACATGAATTTGAAAAAAACACATGAACTTTAAAAAAGTACGCGGATTTAAAAAAAAGTACGTGAACTTAGAAAAAGTACGCGGATTTGGAAAAAGTACACAAATTTTTAAAAATTTCACGTATTTGAAAAAACTACCCGGATTTGAAAAATTAAGCGGAATTGGAAAAGTACGCGAATTTGAGTCAGCACGGTCAAAATCGGGGTGGGACAGCACCAAAACCGGTCAAAACCATGACCGGGGATGAATCTTGTCCGGTTTCAGTAGTTAAGGGTGCAAGTTGTCCGGTTTTGGAGTTGAGGGACCAAATCTAGACTTCACGAAGAATTGAGGGACCAATAGAAGATTTTCTGAAATAGTTTTCAGAGAGTTTGCATGATTTCAGATGGACTGAAAAATGCTGAGACTTCTTTACAAAAAATTAATGCTGAGTACTATGAGAAGAGTATTTGTGTCAATTGGGCTGTTTGTTAAACTGAAAAAACCATATTACCAGTAGATAGCTATCCAGAACATTACGCCAGGTCTATGTACAACTAGACTGCTTCGGAACATATATTAAACCCATGTACAAGTAAAGCAAAAGATTGCTGACAACATTTAATGATTTCGTCAAGCAATAAAAAATTCAAAATATAAGGTACTTCCATGAAAAAAAAACAATTTAAGCGCTAATGAGACGATGAACAACATTATGGTTCCTTTGCTCTACTAAGTGACATATTTTTAGGAAAAATACACCATTACACTTATTTCCAGCTCTCTCCTTTTTTAGATAGAGTTCCACTAATCATTAATGGCTGCCGGTCACTTGGTAAAATAAGTAGAAATGTTTGTTCTCTTCGTTGTAGTTGTTAAGAGCCATAACAACTAGCAATATTTGATTCATTACAAAATCATGGGTACATGCATCACATAGATTTTAGAGAACAGATTATATCTTTCTTGCCCACAATTCTAATGGGAAATTTAGAAATGCAAGCACAGGTACTGTTAAAGAATAGCTAGAGTTAACAATCATGTTGCAACTATAAAAACATGACAGGTTGTATAACTCTCAACTATTGGCAGATTTCATGCACATGAATCCAAAATGTGCAATGTCATCAATGAAGTATTTATTTCTAGGTACAACACTTATAACACGGAAGATTTATTTATTTGTTGGCACAGATAAAACACAATATAAAATGTCCAATTCCAAATGAAACACAGCGTTTTGCAATTCTAGAGATAGCCTGTAAGCTAATTAAGTAGCTAGCATGAAACAAGAACAATTTGTCTGCCCGGTACAATATAAGTAACTAAAATGAACCAAAGATTTCACCAAACTCCATAACCATAATTAGTCCCATAATAGTGAATGCTTTGAAATGCAAAATATGAGAGACCGGGATAGGGATGAAAACATGCGTACAGTACAGCCATAAACTATATGAGCCAGATAGAGGAAGAAAGTACAGCTATGCAATTAGGCCTTCTACCACTAGCTTATATCTCAAACCTAGAGGAATTTAGGCAGAAACTGTGACTACAAATTCTAAAACAGAAATTATGACCACTAGCATATACTCCCTACATCCCATAATGTAAGAGTGTTTTATTATGGGACGGAGGGGTATCTCATGCCTAGAGAAATGATTGCTGCACATTCATTAATTACCACTTTGAGCACAGTGACTTCTATCAACTTTGCAAATCCTAGAACAAATGGACACATAGGTGCTACCAAGTACCAACGCATGCACATGAACATGCAACAAACAACTCAAGGCACCACATAGGAAATGATCTGAGGAATTAAGCACAAGGTCAGGCAACATCGATGAAGAGGAAAGGTTATACCAATCACCAGAAAGTCAGTTCTCTGGAGCGAGGAAGGCAGGCGGCCACGCGAGGAAGTAGGCGCACATCGGGTGGCCGTACTCCTTGCCATGTTTGGTGTGCAGGCGCTCGATCTTGGCCGTGTCCAGATGTAAGGAGTAGCGCCCATACCCCATGGTTCTGATGAACAACTTGCCGGTACGCCCCGCGTCCATGTCGCTGAGCCAAACACTGAAGATCCTGAGGCACTTGTCCTTGGGCAGGCCCGGCACCGAGTCGTACACCTTGGTAAGATTCATCTCCTCTCCAGATACCACCCATCGTCGCTCCACCTGGTCTCCCCACGCACCCAGACCCGCAGCAGCTGGTCCTCCACGGTCGCGATGCACAGCCGCCCGTCGTCCGGCGTCTCCCCGATGCGGAACTTGCCGAACCTGGGCATCTCCTTCGGCGCCAGCAGGTAAGAGAAGTGCAGTGTGGAAGGGTCCAGCGAGAGCACGCGGCCGGAGTTGCAGATGTGCCAGTAGAGCTTCCCGGCGGCGTGCACGCAGCGCGACTCGAACCACCAGGGGTCGAACTGACCTCCACGTCCGTGGTCCGTGGGAGCGCGCGCCAGCGGCACTGGCCGTCGTCGACGGACGCGACCCAGGCGCGGGGTGCCCGCCGTCGATGGAGATGCAGACGACCTCGAAGCAGAGCTTGCTCTGGTGCGCGCGGGAGAGAAGTGCGGAGCCGACGTAGTGCCTGCAGCTGCGCCAGCGGTGGTCGTCGGGCACCGTGTCGCGCGGTGGCGGCGGAGGAGCACGCGGCGGCGGGTGGCCGGGTCGATGACGAGGAGGCGTGGGAGGAGCCCCTTGGGAAGCGACGCGAGCGGTTCGAGAAGCAGGAGGCCTTGGTGGCAGTCGTGGAGCACGTAGCGGGAGGCCTCCGGAGCGAAGTCGAGGGAGAGGTTCGGTGCGGAGGCGTCGAGGGGAGCGAAGACGGCGGGGGCGTCGATGACGATGTCCTTGGATGCCGAGTGCAGGGGCGGCGGCAAACCGGTGGCGGTGGGGTGGAAGAAGTGGCCGAGGAGAGGGGCGGTGCGGGGGAGGCAGCGTGCGGCGGCGCGGCGCCAGCGGTGGCAGGCGAGGGCGGCACGGAGAAGGTCGGCGAGGGAGAGGCGACGGAGAATGTTGCGTAGGCTGTCCACGGGGAGGACGTCGACTGCCTTCTCCGGCGGCGGCGGAGGGAGAGTGGTGGACGGTCCTGCCATCGCCATGGTTTGTGCCTAGTGAGAGGCCAGGTGTCTTCGGCTTGGCTTATTGTGAAAGGACGGAGGCAGGTACGTATGGTTTGGGCCAGGCTTTGGCAAGGAAAAGCAGCACAGAGTCGCGTTTCCACCACACCGCTCGCCTTTTCTTTTTGAACTTACCACATCAGTCACCATGGGTGAACTCTTTTGGATATATGAAATTCGAAATGGTCTGCTTAATTTCTTCGAAACCTTTTTGTTGCGGGAAAATTCCTTTGACCCTTTTTTTTTTGGGAAAATTCTTTTGACACCTACTCCCTCCGTTCCATAATATAAGAACGTTCTTACATTAGTGTAGTATAAAAAAAATTATATTATGAAACGGAGGGAGTAATAATAAAGGAAAATGCTATCAAGGAAATGTCAGTCTTTGACATTCCGAGCGAACTCCCTGACGGCTGTTTAATAAAATACACAAATCTTGATGCACTCTCAGTAGGACAACCCGCCCGGTCGCTAGGAACATGCCCGGCGCTGGCACTTGACTTGCAGAGGCGAGTGAGATTGTAGAGCACGCAAAGAGATGGTTTCAGCGATGGCGACCTCTCCCGACAACCGCGACAGGACCGTACCCATCGGCAGCGCTGCCGGACACAATTCGGACTTCCGCGCTGGCCAGGCGTTCCTCCTCGCTGCATCTCGAGGTCGGCGAGGGGTCATAGTTGCGACGGTCTGAACATTTTGATCTACATTATGTCATTTTGCTTAATGCGTTACTTGATATTTTTATATGTATGCTAGATAGCGGTCTTGACGTAGATTAATAGTATTAGATGTTAGACCGATATCGCAAACATAATGCCTATATATGAATTATGCCATAAAGAATCACAACCATAACTATGCATAATTCTGTCAATTGGTCAAGAATAGTTTGTTCACCCATCGATGCTATGCTTACGGGAGAGATGCCTCTAGTGAACCTATGGCCCCGGATCCATTTTTCATTATTACAAGAATTTTACAATTGCTTGTTGTTCTTACTTCCTTTATTTTATTTTGTTTGATTACATATCACTATTAGATTTAGTCCTTGTTCGCCTAGACAAGGGGATTGGCAACTGTCTTGCCTTCGTTGGGTGGACGCATTTTCTTTGTGTGTGTAGATATTGTTCATGTTGTTTGTGTGTGTCGTCTCCTTCTGGTTCGATAAACCTTGGTTCTCAACTGAGGGAAAATACTATCTGCTACTATACTACTTCACTATTCCTCCTTAGGAAAGCCCAACAACACTGCAGAGAGTAGCGTAAGAATTTACAGCACCGCTTGCGGGATGCTTCACCAAACAATCCAGGCGCCTTCGCTCAAGTTTATCAATTTGCTTGTTTTTTTTATTTTCCATTTGGTTTTTATTTGCCTTCTCTTTTCCTTCCTCCTCCTCCTCTAAAAAAAAATTAAAAATACAAAAAAGATGTGTTGCTATCTTTGTTTGTGTTGCCATGTGCCTTCTATTTGCTTGCATCTTCGCTTGCTAAAAAAATATTAATACGGATCCTTAGTAGCAGGACTTTTAAAAAAGAATAATTATAATAAACCAATTGCTAGTGATTTAAATGCCATTGCTTTAAGCTCTTTGAAATAAAAGATAAATTTGAGTGTGCTTAGTTATATCTATGAATTCTTTCTTGAAAATATGGATTTTGATAATCTTCATGAAGGAATAGAACAAGAATTTAACAAAATATTTGGTGTGAATTCATTTAATGATAAGAAAGATTGCAATGTTGTTAGTATGCTTTCTAGGAATATCGATGATGCTAATGGTATGCAAAGCTACAAGCTTAGGGATGATGAGTTTGATGAGCATGATGTTTTTGGTCCACATACTAATGAAGAAGTTATAAAAGAAAAAAAATGATATTTTTTATGATTCAAGTGACGAAGATGACACACTTGATATTGCTTTTTTTATGGTGAAACTATGTCTGAATGCATTATTGATGATGATTTTGTTATGCGTACTACTTATTGTAATGGTCATGATTGGGGTAATAATTTTGATACTTCTTATGATCTTGAGAATTTATTTGAGCATCATGATGAATATATTATTATTAATAACATGTGCTACATTATTGGAAGTGGGTTTGGAAGGGTGTCAACTTTAGATAAAAATAATCCCACTACTTTGGATAATATTAAATCTTACCATTTTTTTGATAAAAGTGGGTTTGGAGAGGTCATGACTCCAGTGGACATTAGTCCCACTATTTTGGAAGATTATAAATTTTTTATGCATGTGGATCATGAAGATAATATTTTATATGATAGCTGTATTGTTGAATTTTATTATGATCCTACATGTAATTATTTTGAGAGAGGCAAGTATGGGTATAAAAATCTTCATGTTACTAAATTACCTCTCTTTATGTCAAAGTTGTTAATGTTTCAGTCTTCTCCTTTGCATATGCTAAATATGCTTGCCTTGATATTTTGTTTTTATATAAAGTGCCTATGCATAAGAAGTATGCTAGACTTAAATGTGTTTGTTACATGCTGGAGAAAGAAAAGTTCGCTGCCAATGGTGGAAACTATGCGGATTGGATCCGGAACCTGAGATTTGTTCTCAGGAGTGCAAAGAAGGAGTATGTGATGGATCAGCCCCTAGGTGATCCTCCTGTAAAGGATGCAGTAAAAGAAGTTGTAGATGCTTTGACTGCTCGTAGTGATGACTATGAGTCAATCCAGTGCCTCGTGTCAACTTGCATGGATCTTGAACTACAAAAACGTTTTGAACATTCTACCACTCATTTCATTATTGGGTCTCTGGAAGTTCTGTACAAGAAGCAGGCAAGGACCGAACATTTTGAAATAACCAAGGCCTTGATTGAATGCAAGATGGCAGAGGGTTCCTCAATGAGTGATCATATAGTGAATTTCAATGGCGATGTTGATAGACTAGCTTCTATGGAATTTGGAATTCCTCCAATACTGCTTCTGAGATATTGTGCTTGCTTCACTACCCCGCCTTACGATGGTTTTGTCATGAATTACAACATGAATGGGATGGAGTAAAGTGCAAATAAGTTGTTCCCTATGCTCAAAACTATGAAGCTGGGATACAAAAGAACAAACAAGTGTTGATGGTCAACAAGACCGCTAGTTTTAAGAAGGGGAAGTCCAAGAAGAAGTCTACTGGTGCCAGTAAGACCGTCGCTCAGAAGAAGAACAAGTGCGGAGCCACTAAAGTGACTAAATGTTTCTACTACAAACAGAAGGGACACTAGTAACACAACTGCAATAAATACTTAGCGGATTAGAAGAACGATTCTTCCGGTAAAGGTATAGAAGTTATACAAAGTTAATGTTATTCTACTTGTTTATTTACTGTATGTCATGAGTATTTTGATATTAATTGGTTGCTATTACTTGCAAACCGATGAAGGGACTACGGCTCGCAAGTTGAGAAGAAATGAAGTCGTGATGCAAATCGTAATGGTGATGTGAATCACTACTCAAGACCGTTGAAGTCATGCCTTTAGTTTATCTTCAAGATTTATATTAGATCGAATAATAGTTACTTCGTTACGGAAGTTGTGTAAAACAATATATTTTGGGTTATGCAATGGATATTCTTATGAGTTTTAAACAATCGTTATTCAAGTTGTTATAAGAATATGTTTTGGATTTACCTCCATTATTGATGGTTTATTCGTGAAATCTTGAATTGAGAAATTTATGGCATTAATGTTGAACGTCTTAAGAAGAATGATGAACCACACTCAAATGTGGCCTTTGCTTGGTTATATCGGAAAATAATCTTCATATAGATGAAGTATTGAAATATTTTTATTTTGAATCAAATGACAAAATACGTGGTTATGTATGGGATCCCATGAGCAAACTAGGGCGCGGTGAATTATTTTGCTTCACTAATGATTTGAGTAAATATGATTTACTTGATATAAAATCTGAAATATTTGAAAGGTTCACAAAAATTCAGAATGAAATATTTGGAAGGTTCAAGTAAAATTCATAATGAAGATAAGAATCATTGTAGCAAAGATAAAAGGATCTTCAATCATGGACAAAATCATCTAAGTCATGAGTTTAGCAAAACACTCAGATAATTGTGAATTATTTCTTACCGGTATACTTTTATTAATTTTTGGGGATATGCAATTGAAACAATAACATATACACCGAACAGAGCATCGTCTTATAGTCTAACAAGACAACACCATATGAGTTATGGAATACAAAATCCAGACAAATGCTAATTTGTAGGTAATCCCAAAATGTAATTGGGTATTCCTTCTACCAAAAGTTCAAAGACAAAGTGTTTGTCACAAAGAATGAACACTTTTTGGAGAAGGAGGTTTCTTGCTAAAGAAGTAAGTGGAGGACAACGAAGCTTGATAAGATTATTGAATCTCCGATGTAAGTAAAAAGGACTAACAAAACCAAAAGTTGTTCCAAAAGTTATCTATACAACTAAGCCATAAGTTAGTACACCAGTTGTAGAAACTGCAATTAAAGCTTGCAACTGAATAGCATAGAAACATGAAGAGTTAATGAACCTCCTGAATAATCTCACAATGAGATATTCATCTTAGTGTTGGAAATATGCCCTAGAGGCAATAATAAAAAGGTTATTATTATATTTCCTTGTTCATGATAATTGTCTATTGTTCATGCTATAATTGTGTTATCCGAAATCGTAATACATGTGTGAATACATAGACCACAACATGTCCTTAGTGAGCCTCTAGTTGACTAGCTCGTTGATCAATAGATGGTTACGGTTTCCTAACCATGGACATAGGATGTCATTGATAATGGGATCACATCATTAGGATAATGATGTGATGGACAAGACCCAATCCTAAGCATAGCACAAGATAGTGTAGTTAAAATGCGCTAAAGCTTTTCTAATGTCAAGTATCCTTTCCTTAGACCATGAGATTGTGCAACTCGCGGATACCGTAAGGGTACTTTGGGTGTGCCAAACGTCACAAGTAACTGGGTGGCTATAAAGGTACACTACGGGTATCCCCGAAAGTATCTGTTGGGTTGGCACGAATCGAGACTGGGATTTGTCACTCCGTATGACGGAGAGGTATCTCTGGGCCCGCTCGGTAGGACATCATCATAATGAGCTCAATGTGATCAAGGAGTTGTTCACGGGATGATGTGTTACGGGAACGAGTAAAGAGACTTGTCGTAATGAGATTGAACAAGGTATCGTTATACCGACGATCGAATCTCGGGCAAGTATCGTACCGATAGACAAAGGGAATTGTATATGGAATTGATTGAATACTCGACATTGTGGTTCATCCAATGAGATTATCGTGGAGCATGTGGGAGCCAACATGAGTATCCAGATCCTGTTGTTGGTTATTGACCGAGAGTTGTCTCGGTCATGTTCACGGTCTCCCGAACCCGTAGGGTCTACACACTTAAGGTTCGGTGACGCTAGAGTTGTAGAGATATTAGTATGCGGTTAACCGAAAGTTGTTCTGAGTCCCGGATGAGATCCTAGACGCCACGAGGAGTTCGGAATGGTTCGAGGTAAAGATTTATATATAGGAAGTCCAGCCGCCACCGGGAGAGTTTCGGGGTCACCGGTATCGCATCTGGGACCACGGAAGGGTCCCCGAGGTCCACCGGTGGGGCCACCTATCCCGGAGGGCCCCATGGGCTGAAGTGGCGTGGAAGCAGCCGCTGGTGGGCTGGTGCGCCCACCCAAGGGCCCAAGGCGCCTAGGGTTGGAAACCCTAGGGGCCGTTGCCAGAGGCATCGCGCTGCTTGAAACCCTAAGGGGGCCGTTGCCCCAGAAGGGTCAGCCGCCTGCCCCCCTTAGATGGGATCTCCAAGGCATGTTTCAGCCCCTATATATAGTGGAGGGGAGGGAGGGCAGCCGCACCCTGATAACCCACAAGTGTAGGGGATCGCAACAGCTTTCGAGGGTAAAGTATTCAACCCAAATTTATTGATTCCACACAAGGGGAGCCAAAGAATATTCTCAAGTATTAGCAACTGAGTTGTCAATTAAGCCATACCTGGATAACTTAATATCTGCAACAAAGTATTAGTAGCAAAGTAATATGATAGTGGTGGTAACGGTAACAAAAGAGTAATGAAAGCAAAAGCAATATTTTTGGTATTTTGTAGTGATTGTAACAAGAGTAACGGAAAGTATATAATCGTAAACCAAAGATATGGAAAGCTCAGAGGCATTGGATCGGTGATGGATAATTATGCCGATGCGGTTCGTCATGTAACAATCATAACATAGGGTGACATGTAACTAGCTCCAATTCATCAATGTAATGTAGGCATGTATTCGAATATAGTCATACGTGCTTATGGAAAAGAACTTGCATGACATCTTTTGTCCTACCCTCCCGTGGCAGCGAGGTCCTAATGGAAACTAAGGGATATTAAGGCCTCCTTTTAATAGAGAACCGGAACAAAGCATCAGCACATAGTGAATACATGAACTCCTCAAACTATGGTCATAACCAAGAAGTATCTCGATTATTGTCACTTCGGGGTTGTCGATCATAACACATAATAGGTGACTATAGACTTGCAAGATAGGATCAAGAACTCACATATATTCATGAAAACATAATAGGTTCAGATCTGAAATCATGGCACTCGGGCCCTAGTGACAAGCATTAAGCATAGCAAAGTCATAGCAACATCAATCTCGTAACATAATGGATACTAGGGATCAATCCCTTAGCAAAACTAACTTCGATTACATGATAGATCTCATCCAACCCATCACCGGCCCAGCAAGCTTCCACGATGGAATTACTCGCGCCGGCGGTGAGCATCATGAAATTGGTGATGGAGGATGGTTGATGATGACGACGGCGACGAATCCCCTCTCTCCGAGCCCCGAACGGACTCCGGATCAGCCTTCCCGGAGGTTTTAGGGCTTGGTGGCGGCTCCGTGTTGTAAAACGCGATGATTTCTTCTCTCTGATTTTTTCTCTCCGAAAAGCCAATATATAGAGTTGGAGTTGGCGCGGAAGGTCTCTGTGGGGGCCCACGAGGTAGGGGGCGCTACCGTCTTCATCTTTACAGGATTTTTTATTATTTTTCTAAGATGTTCCGTGGAGTTTCGTGTCATTCCGAGAACTTCGCTTTTCTGCACATAAAACAACATCATGGCAATTCTCAAAACAGCGTCTCAAGTTAATTCCATTCAAATCATGCAAGTTAGAGTCCAAAACAAGGGCAAAAGTGTTTGGAAAAGTAGATACGACGGAGACGTATCAACTCCCCCAAGCTTAAACCCTTGCTTGTAGAAAAACTTTTACAAACTCTGTTTGCTCTTGTTGTTGTAAATATTTCAAGCCAGCATTCAGGTTTTGAGCAAAGATTATAACTAACCACACTTGCAATAATTCTCAGGTCTCATGTTTACTCATATCAATGGCATAATCAACTAGCGAGTCATAATAATAAATCTCGGATGACAACACTTTCTCAAAACAATAATAATATGATATAACAAGATGGTATCTCGCTAGCCCTTTTTGAGACCGCAAAACATAAATGCAGAGCACCTTTAAAGATCAAGGACTGACTAGACATTGTAATTCATGGTAATCCAGTCATAGTCATACCCAATATAATTTAACAGTAATGAATGCAAATGACAACAAGGCTCTCCAAATAGTGCTTTTTAATAAGAGGGTGATAACTCAACATAAAAGTAAATAGATAGGCCCTTCGCAGAGGGAAGCAGGGATTTGTAGAGGTGCCAGAGCTCGATTTTGAAATAGAGATAGGTAATATTTTGAGCGGCATACTTTCATTGTCAACATAACAACTAAGAATGGCAATATCTTCCATGCTACACACATTATAGGCGGTTCCCAAACAGAATTGTAAAGTTTATACTCCCCCTCCACCAACAAGCATCAATCCACAGCTTGCTCGAAACAACGAGTGCCTCCAACAATCAACAGGTCCCAGGGGGAGTTTTGTTTGCAATTATTTTGATTTAGTTTGCATAAAGCATGGGACTGGGCATCTCGGTGACCAGCCATGTTCTCGTGAGTGAGGAGCGGAGTCCACTCCTCTTGAGAATAACCCGCATAACATGGAAGATAGGGGCAGCCCTAGTTGATACATGAGCTATTCGAGCATACAAAATGTAATGTTTATTTGAAGGTTTAGAGTTTGGCACATACAAATTTACTTGGAACGCAGTGTAGATACCGTATATAGGAAGGTATAGTTGACTCATATGGGATAACTTTGGGGTTTAAGGGATTGGATGCACAAGCAAGATTCCCGCTTAGTACAAGTGAAGGCTAGCAAAAGACTGGAAGCGACCAACTAGAGAGCGACAACAAATATGAACATGCATTAAAATTAATAAAAATTGGATGCAAGCATGAGTAGGATATAATCCACCATGAACATAAATATCGTGAAGGCTATGTTGATTTGTTTCAACTACATGTATGAACATGTGCCAAGTCAAGTCACTTAAATCATTCAAAGGAGGATACCACCCCATCATACCACATCACAACCATTTTAATAGCATGTTGGCACGCAAGGTAAACCATTATAACTCATAGCTAATCAAGCATGGCATAAGCAACTATGATCTCTAATTGTCATTGCAAACATGTTTATTAATAATAAGTTGAATCAGAACGATGAACTCATCATATTTACAAAAACAAGAGAGGTCGAGTTCATACCAGCTTTTCCCATCTCAAATACCCATCATATATCATCATAATTGCCTTTCACTTGCACGACCGAACGATGTGAATAATAATAAGAGTGCACGTGCATTGGACTAAGCTGGAATCACGAAGCATTCAATAAACAGGAGAAGACAAGGCAATATGGGCTCTTGGTTAAATCAACAATAATGCATATAAGAGCCACTTCAACAATTTAATCATATTCTTCTCCTATCGACCCCCAAAGAAAAGAAAAGAAATAAAACTATTCACACGGGAAAGCTCCCAACAAGCAAAAGAAGAACAGGAAATATTTTTGGGTTTTCTTTTTAATTACTATTACTACAGCAGGAAAAGTAAACTACTACTAATTTTTTTGTTGTTTTTCTTAAAGTTTAACGAACACACAAGGAGAAAGCAGGAAAAAGAAAATAAACTAGCATGGATATTACAGTGCAAGAGTATGAGCACCGACATATAGCAATGAGTGTGTGTGAACATAAATGTAATGTCAGTGAGAAATACGTGATTTCCCCAAGCTTAGGCTTTTGGCCTAAGTTGGTTCATTGCCGTGGATAGCTCATGGATACCCGTAGGTGTAGCTGGGTCGTAATGATGCATGCAGCTATCGCCTCCCGAGCTGCAAGCGTGGCGCCGAGCCGCCTCCGCTCTCCTCTCGTAATCATCTACCTCCTCTCTCCGTAATAACATATCTTCCTTTGTCCGAGAATCAAAGAAGGCAGGAGCAGAAGAGTAATATGGACAACATGCCGCTTGTTAAAGATTAGTCGACATCGAGAGGTGATTCAGTCCTCTCGACAAACTGGTGGGAAACCATAGAATCAAAATCTAAATAAGTAGGGGGCAACTCCATATCACCCTCACGAATATCTATCTCAAGAAAATTAGCTAAGCGGGTTGCTTAAATTCCTCCAAAGAAATCTCCTTTATATCTATTATGATGCAACCTACGAGCTACAATAGCTCCCATATGATAAGATTGGTCTCCTAACACAAAGACTCCACGAGAATGCCGAGATCGTGACACACATGTGACATGCTTCATCCTTAGCATTTATGCACCTACCGATGAAGAGAGCAAAATAATGTATAGCAGAAAGTGAATACTCCTATAGTGGCTTGCATTATATCTCTAGATTCCCCACAGTTATACTAGCAAGAAAGCCTCTAAATTCAGATTTACGGGATCAACAAGATTACCCCATTGTGGGAGTTTGCAAGCAAAAGTAAAATCCTCTAAATCCATGGTATAAGATTTATCATAAAGATCAAACATGATGTAGGAGAATTACGAAGATGAAAACTCAAACCTCCTCACAAATGAGCTAGTGAGATCATGATACTGTGGGCATTTATCCCTCGAAATCCACAAGATCACAAGCGTTACGCAAATATGCGTTAAATTCTTCTTTGATTCCCGCTCGATCCATAAAATTTTCCGAAGGCCATTCACAGGGCCTCACAGGAGCGTCCCTTGGGGACTCCTCGTCGGCATCGCGCATGGCAAGCCTAGGGCCTTGCTTCCTTGAAGAACCACCTTGGAACATCTTCCTAAACATATTGTTTTCTCCAAAAATTTCTGAAATTTTAGTAACTTCAAACAAAAGTGAACCAACTTCAATAAAATTGATATCAACTACTCCTACAAGTGCCTAGAGCCTTTATCATGCATTAGAACTACTTGGAACCATATATAATTGACATGTGAAAGCACAAGTGCTCCCTAGGTGGTTTTGGTAATTAATGTCAACATATCTCTTGTTGGAGTAACACCTTTATCTAGTATGTTTCAGATAAGTTCAACAATGGAGTGGCATTGACTAAAGGATGTGGGAACTCCTTCAAGATGCTAAGGACAAATGATTGGCTCAAGCTTCAAGCTTAAGACTCTTCATTTTACATTTTAGTGATCCAAGATCACATTGAGTCTATAGGAAAAGCCAATACTATCAAGAAGGGATGAGGTGTTGCTTAATGAGCCTCTTGCTCCATGTGCTTAGTGATATGCTCCAAAACCCTCCACTACTTTCTCACATCCACATATGACCTAAACCCAAAGTCAAACTTAGCCCTACCGATTCTTTCTATCCTGCGCCACCGAAGTTCGGGGATGTCATAGCCACTGCCACAAACCCTAGGCAAATCGGTTTCACTGATAGGGATCTCGGTCTAATTGAGATGGGATTGTAATCTCTTTGTGTATGTCCATTACCAAAACCGGTCTCACCGAGTTTGTGTAATCGGTACTACCGAGATTACAATGCAAACTTTCTGGTTAGCTTATTTCCAAAATCGGTCCCACCGAGTTTGAGTAATCGGTCTCACCGAGTTTGCCTGACCAACTGTCTGGTTAGCTAATTACCAAATTCGGTCTCACCGAGTTTGTGTAATCGGTCTCACCGAGATTACGTTATGCCCTAACCCTAACCATATCGGTCCTACCGAGATGCATGTCGGCCCCAATCAAAATCCTAACGGTCACTAGGTTTACTAAATCGGTCCGACCGAGTTTGATGATTCGGTCCCACCGAAGTTTGGTAAATTGTGTGTAACGGTTAGATTTTGTGTGGAGGCTATATATACCCTCCACCTCCTCTTCATTCGTGGAGAGAGCCATCGAACAAGCCTACACTTCCAAAGCATCCTATTTCTAGAGAGAACTACCTACTCATGTGTTGAGGCCAAGATATTCCATTCCAACCATATGAATCTTGATCTCTAGCCTTCCCCAAGTTGCTTTCCACTCAAATCTTCTTTCCACCAAATCCAAATCCTGTGAGAGAGAGTTGAGTGTTGGGGAGACTATCATTTGAAGCACAAGAGCAAGGAGTTCATCATCAACACACCATTTGTTACTTCTTGGAGAGTGGTGTCTCCTAGATTGGCTAGGTGTCACTTGGGAGCCTCCGACAAGATTGTGGAGTTGAACCAAGGAGTTTGTAAGGGCAAGGAGATCGCCTACTTCGTGAAGATCTACCGCTAGTGAGGCAAGTCCTTCGTGGGCGATGGCCATGGTGGGATAGACAAGGTTGCTTCTTCGTGGACCCTTCGTGGGTGGAGCCCTCCGTGGACTCGCGCAACCGTTACCCTAAGTGGGTTGAAGTCTCCACCAACGTGGATGTACGATAGCACCACCTACCGGAACCACGACAAAAACATCCGTGTCTCCAATTGCGTTTGAATCCTCCAAACCCTTCCCTTTACATTCTTGCAAGTTGCATGCTTTATTTTCCACTGCCTACATACTCTTTGCATGCTTGCTTGTTATGGATTGAGAATGTTAAATTTGTGCCTAAACTCCACTTAAACCTAAAAGAAGTTAAAAACTGTAACTTTGGTACTTAGTGTCTAATCACCCCCCCTCTAGACACCTCTTCTCAAGATCCTACAAGTGGTATCAGAGCATTGGTCTCCATTGCCTTGGTCTAATCACCATTGGAGGAAGATGGATGAGTCTAGTTTGGGGAGTCTTAGACATAGAGTGCCTATTCTCGATGGAGAGTATTTTCATGAGTGGAAAAATGAGATGCTTGTAATTTTCAATCAATATCAATTGAACAAATACATTGCTAGCCCTTGTGCACCTCATGTTGATCCTATGCATCCTACTCTTGATGAATCTATTGACATGACTAGAAATCTTAGAACTGTTAATCTTATCACTAGAGGCTTGTCTAGAAACTTGATTAGAATCTTGCCTACTTTTTGAGTGTGCCTACACTATATGGAAATTTCTTGAGGAACGCTTTCCAAATTATTCCTTGAAAAATCTAGATGAAATTCTCCATAAGTCTATTGCCTTGAGTAAGATGAATACTAGTGATCCTATGTTTGGTGATCGCCTATTTGAACTCACCGACCTTATGCGTGCCAAAGGAGATGTTGGAATTATTAGTGATATTATTTCCAAGCTATAAGAATTCATAAGCAAGATTATTGTCAAAATCACTCTAACGAATTACCCTCTCTAGGACTTGATCCACCACATGACGATGTTGAACATGGATACTATGATGAGGATGATGTTAGTGACTTTGATCTTGATGATGCAATGAGACATTTTGGTCTTATGGCAAATCTTCTGAGGATATGTGTGTCAGAGGAAAGGAATGGGTTCTTGACAGTGGATGTACCGATCACATGACTGGAGATAAAGACATGTTTTGTGAGCTTGCTGAAAATGATAGTCGTCGAAACTATGTCACTTTCGGTGACAACTCAAAGGGTAAGGTGGTTGGCCTCGGTAAGGTGGCGATCTCACATGATAGCTCCATTCAAAATGTCATGCTCGTTGAGTCTCTTGGCTACAACTTACTTTCAAAGATTCAGACTTGCTGATTTCGGTTTAAATGTCCTATTTCATCAAGTAGATTGTCAAGTGTTTTGTCGAGACAATCATAAAATGGTCTTTACCGGTATACGTAGAGGTGATCTTTACATTGTTGATTTCTCTAAAAAGGCACAACCTAAAACTTGCTTCATTGCTAAATCCTCAAAAGGTTGGTTATGGCATAGACGACTAAAAACGTTGGCATGAGAAACCTTGACAAGCTTATTAAAGGAAATCATATCCTTGGAGTTAACGATGTCATATTTGATAAGGATAGACTGTGCAAAGTGCTTGTCAAGCAGGTAAACAGTCGTCGAGGAAGGCATCCCATGAAGAACATCATGACCACAAGGAGGCCACTCGAGCTTCTTCATATGGATCTCTTTGGTCCCAATGCTTACAAAAGTCTCGGTGGAAATTCTTTTGGTCTAGTTATAGTTGATGATTTTTCAAGATTTACGTGGGTGTTCTTTCTCGATGATAAATCACAGGTCCAAAAGATCTTCAAAAACTTCGCCAGGAAGGCCCAAAATCAGTTTGAAGTGAAGATTAAGAAGGTTCGCAGCGACAACGGAACGGAGTTCAAGAACGCAAATGTGAACACCTTTCTTGACGAAGAAGGGATTTCACATGAGTTCTCAACTGCATACACCTCAACAAACTGGAGTTGTTGAGAGGAAGAATCAGACGCTCATCTAAATGGCGAGAACGATGCTTGATGAGTACAAGACGTCAAGCACTTTTGGGCGTAGCGGTTGAGACAAATTGTCATGCAACAAATCGCTTGTATTTTCACAAGCCATCAAGCAAGACGGCATACTGAACTCCTCACCGTAACAAAACCCCAAGTTGGATACTTTCAGTATTCGCTCAAAGTGCTACATTCTTGATAAGCATCGCTGCTCAAAGTTTGCTCCTAAGTCTCATGAAGGTTTCCTACTAGGTTATGGCTCAAACTCTCACACATACCGTGTCTACAACAACTTCACCCAAAAGGTTGAAGAGACGGTAGATGTGAAGTTTGATGAATCTAACGGCTTGCAAGTAGAGCAATTGCCAATTGATGTAGGAGACAAAGACCCTTTGAAGCAATCCAAGACTTGTCTATTGGCAAGGTCCGTCCAACGGAGGTGAAGGAGAGTACCTCGTCTGTCCAAGTGGAAGCTTCTACTTCACGACAAGGTGAACCAAGAGTTGATACGGAAGCATCCACAAGTGGAACACACCAAGATGAAGAAAACGAGGAAGAACATCACGAACGTCCACAACCTCCTTCTCCACCACGACAAGAGAACAACGACGCCAACAATGAAGAAGAAGAAGAAGAAGAAGAAGAAGAAGAAGAAGAAGAAGAACAAGATGAAGAAGATGTTCAAACGAGACCCAAGCAAAAGCTTTCACGAGTTCGAGCAAGAATTGCTAAAGACCATCCCGTCGAGCAAATCTACAATGATATTCAAACCGGAGAATCACTCGCTCTAAAACTCGTTTAGCTAACTTTTGTGAAAACTATTCTTTCATCTCTAGCATTGAACCTATGAAGGTCGAAGAAGCATTGGAAGATCCGGATTGGATAAATGCTATGCATGAAGAGCTACACAACTTTGAGAGAAACCAAGTTTGGACATTGGTTGAGAAGCCCGACAACAACCACAACTTCATCGGTACCAAATGGGTGTTTCGCCACAAGCAAGATGAGGATGGACAAGTAGTTCGCAACAAAGCACGTCTCGTCGCCCAAGGCTACACACAAGTCAAAGGTATGGACTATGGTGAGACTTACGCTCCCGTTGCTAGACTTGAGTCCATTCGCATCTTACTTGCCTATGCTAATCACCATAATATCACCTTGTACCAAATGGACATTAAAAGTGCTTTTCTAAATGGTGAAATGGAGGAGGAAGTTTATGTTAAACAACCTCCCGCTTTGTCAATCCAAAGAAACCAAATCATGTTTACAAGCTTCACAAAGCTCTTTATGGTCTTAAACAAGCTCCTAGAGCATGGTATAAATGCTTGACCAAGTTTCTTCTTGAAAAAGGCTTTGAAATTGGGAAGATTGATTCCACACTTTTTACTAAAAGGGTTAATGGAGAATTATTTCTATGCCAAATTTATGTTGATGATATCATATTTGGATCAACTAACCCTCATTTTAGTGAAAAGTTTGGAAAGCTAATGTCGGAGAAGTTTGAGATGTCCATGATGAGTGAACTCAAATTCTTTCTTGGGTTGCAAATCAAGCAAACTAAGGAAGGTACTTTTGTGTCTCAAACAAAGTACACTAAAGACTTATTCAAGAAGTTCAATATGCAAGAATGCAAAGGTATGTCTACACCCATGCCTACTAGTGGACATCTTGATTTGACCAAAGATGGTAAACCCGTTAACCAAAAAGTTTATCGCTCTATGATTGGTTCATTGTTATACCTATGTGCTTCACGTCCCGATATTATGCTAAGTGCGTGCATGTGTGCAAGATATCAAGCTGCTCCTAAAGAATGTCATCTTAAGGCCGTAAAAAGGATAGTGAGATACTTAATTCATACACCAAACTTTGGCATTTGGTATCCTAAGAGGGCCTCTTTCGATCTTGTTGGCTATTCCGACTCCGGACTATGCCGAGACAAGGTTGATAGAAAGTCCACTTCGGTACTTGTCAATTTCTTGGTAGATCTCTTTTGTCTTGGTCCCGCAAGAAACAAAACTCAAGATTCCTTATCTACCGAAGCGGAGTACATTGTCACCGGTTCATGTTGTGCTCAGTTACTTTGGATGAACCAAACTCTTAAAGATTATGGGATATATGTGAAACATGTTCCATTGCTTTGTGACAATGAAAGTGCTATCAAAATTGGTCATAATCCCGTACAACATTCTCGAACTAAGCATATTGAAGTTCGTCATCATTTCATTCGAGATCATGTTGCTAAGGTTGACATTAATCTTAAGCATGTTCGCACCGAAAAGCAATTAGCAGATATATTCAATAAACCTCTTGATGAGAAAGTGTTTTGCAGGTTGAGAGGAGAATTGAACATCATTGATGCTTCAAACTTGGAGTAGAAACTCCATTGGATACATGCAAGACATGAGCCTATGACTAATCCATGATATCTCTCTTATGATGAAAATATTATATCTTGGATATATTTGCATCTTGCATGTCATCTAACCCATGTAGGTACTTGGTTGAATCAAATTCCATGAGATTGAAAACCACTCACATTTTGAGCAATCTCTACATCACCAAGTCTCTACACTATGGTGGTTGAAGTCAAGGAAGCACGAAATCACTCAAACATATCCTTTGACAAATTCTATGTTTGAGTTTCATGCTTGTCATATTGGATACACAAGTGCTCTTCCTTGCAAGAATTAACCCATGTAGGTAGATGGACTCAAATTCCAAGTGGTGCTCCCAATTCTTGATGAGCTACATCAACCTTGAGCAACCCACACAAGTTCAACTACATGGTCAATACCACCCACCAAGGTATGTTATTCCATCTTAGTGAAGCTTTACTCCAAGTCATGAGCTAAAGCAACTCGACAAGATGAGAATACATCAAGATGCTTAAACGAAAAATGGTAACCCCATTTTGAGCTTAAACGATGAGTATGACCCATGATCAAGTGATCTCACTTGACTCCTAAGTCAATATACTCTAACATAGGTGACTCTGTCACCGACCATCTCTAGATGAAGTTCTCCTGTGTTCTCTTCTGTGTTTTTGCATTTGTCTCATGCATATTTGTTTCCCCTTTCAAAAAAACTTCATCTAGATTTCTTTCTTTCTTTTCGCTGCTCAGCATTTCGGCATCAAATTCATTGCACATCCTTCAGCTTAATTCCTTGCAAATCTTTGTGAGAACTTACCAGTCAAGTGGGCTGAGGTGACAAGTGTTTTCTCAGGATGAACTCGGTTTCACCGACTTGTTGTTCTCGGTCCAGCCGAATCCTCTCGGTACAACCGAAGCAAACCACTCGGTGTCACCGACTTCACAACAGGAAAAACAGTTTGCCACTTGTTCTATGTTTCTTCTGATCCAGCACCACTCAATGAAACCTGTCCTCTACAAGCATCACAATTTTATGCAGTGCTTTGTGTCGTGACTCAAGGACCAAACCCATTCACAACAAATTCCAGGAGACCCTTCTTGGAAATTGATGTCAAAGGGGGAGAGAGAGATCACATCAAAGCTTATCACTTAGAGAGATCACATCATAGAGAGTATTAAGGGGAAAAGAGATCTCGTGGGGAGATAATACTCAAGTAGAAAGTATTTCTCAAGGATCCCAGATGCTTGGTATTCAAGAGGAGAGATGCCACATGTCTTTTTGGGGGAAAGACATGCTCATATGTGCTTATTTGCACTAAGATCTGTTCATTTAGCTCTGTTCATTTATATCTTTCAGTTCTGATTTTCTGTTCCCTATCTTCTCCCAGTATCCCATGCTAGATTCAGGGGGAGCAAGACATCTAAGGGAAAGGAATCAATCAAATTCATTGCATATCTTTACTCTTGGGGACATGTCTAATCAAATGTGGTACTCAAGACTCACTCTCTACATGTCATCCCAGTCTTGGTATTCTTGTGGTTTCTTCCGCTTGCTCGCTAGTAGATGTACCTGTGTTATCTAACCTTGTTTGTGCAGGTTCATTACACCCTAAGCCAACTCAAGACTACAAGGTAAGTATATGCATCACACTCATGTGTATGAGGAATTCTTGTCATGTACATACTGCTTTGCAAGAAGGACTCATGAGCATGAAGGTATTTTCCTTATTATTCTTTGCTCGATGCATATGGCCAAGATACATGTAACACATTGCCTACTCTATCATGGTTATTGCTCTCACATGTTTCTATATTCCATATTCACATGATTGCATACATATAGGGGAGCCTATGCTTGTTACATGTCTTTCCAAAGCTTTACTTGCTATTCTTTATATCCTTACCTAAAGCTTTGATGTATGTTGCCATCAATTACCAAAAGGGGAGATTGAAAGCACAAGTGCTCCCTAGGTGGTTTTGGTAATTAATGTCAACATATCTCTTGTTGGACTAACACCTTTATCTAGTATGTTTCAGATAAGTTCAACAATGGAGTGGCATTGACTAAAGGATGTGGGAACTCCTTCAAGATGCTAAGGACAAATGATTGGCTCAAGCTTCAAGCTTAAGACTCTTTGTTTTACATTTTAGTGATCCAAGATCACATTGAGTCTATAGGAAAAGCCAATACTATCAAGAAGGGATGAGGTGTTGCTTAATGAGCCTCTTGCTCCATGTGCTTAGTGATATGCTCCAAAACCCTCCACTACTTTCTCACATCCACATATGACCTAAACCCAAAGTCAAACTCAGCCCTACCGATTCTTTCTATCCAGCGGCACCAAGTTCAGATGTCATAGCCACTGCCACAAACCCTAGGCAAATCGGTTTCACCGATAGGGATCTCGGTCTCACCGAGATGGGATTGTAATCTCTCTGTGTATGTCCATTAACCGGTCTCACCGAGTTTGCGTAATCGGTACTATCGAGATTACAATGCAAACTTTCTGGTTAGCTTATTACCAAAATCGGTCCCACCGAGTTTGAGTAATCGGTCTCACCGAGTTTGCCTGACCAACTCTCTGGTTAGCTAATTACCAAATTCGGTCTCACCGAGTTTGTGTAATCGGTCTCATCGAGATTACGTTATGCCCTAACCCTAACCATGTCGGTCCTACCGAGATGCATGTCAGTCCCACCGAAAATCCTAACGGTCACTAGGTTTACTAAATCGGTCCGACCGAGTTTCATGATTCGGTCCCATCGAGTTTGGTAAATTGTGTGTAAAGGTTAGATTTTGTGTGGAGGCTATATATACCCTCCACCTCCTCTTCATTCGTGGAGAGAGCCATCGTACATGCCTACACTTCCAAAGATCCTATTTCCGAGAGAGAACTACCTACTCATGTGTTGAGGCCAAGATATTCCATTCCAACCATATGAATCTTGATCTCTAGCCTTCCCAAGTAGCTTTCCACTCAAATCTTCTTTCCACCAAATCCAAATCTGTGAGAGAGAGTTGAGTGTTGGGGAGACTATCATTTGAAGCACAAGAGCAAGGAGTTCATCATCAACACACCATTTGTTACTTCTTGGAGAGTGGTGTCTCCTAGATTGGCTAGGTGTCACTTGGGAGCCTCCGACAAGATTGTGGAGTTGAACCAAGGAGTTTGTAAGGGCAAGGAGATCGCCTACTTCGTGAAGATCTACCGCTAGTGAGGCAAGTCCTTCATGGGCGATGGCCATGGTGGGATAGACAAGGTTGCTTCTTCGTGGACCCTTCGTGGGTGGAGCCCTCCGTGGACTCACAAGAACTGCTACTCCTACGTGGGTTGAAGTCTCCACCAACGTGGATGTACGATAGCACCACCTATCGGAACCACGCAAAAAACATCCGTGTCTCCAATTGCGCTTTGAATCCTCCAAACCCTTCCCTTTACATTCTTGCAAGTTGCATGCTTTATTTTCCGCTGCCTACATACTCTTTGCATGCTTGCTTGTTATGGATTGAGAATGTTAAATTTGTGCCTAAACTCCACTTAAACCTAAAAGAAGTTAAAAGCTGTAACTTTGGTACTTACTGTCTAATCACCCCTCTCTAGACACGTCTTCTCAAGATCCTACAAGTGGTATCAGAGCATTGGTCTCCATTGCCTTGGTTTAATCACCATTGGAGGAAGATGGATGAGTCTAGTTTGGGGAGTCTTAGACATAGAGTGCATATTCTTGATGGAGAGTATTTTCATGAGTGGAAAAATGAGATGCTTGTAATTTTCAATCAATATCAATTGAACAAATAAATTGCTAGCCCTTGTGCACCTCATGTTGATCCTATGCATCCTACTCTTGATGAATCTATTGACATGACTAGAAATCTTAGAACTGTTAATCTTATCACTAGAGGCTTGCCTAGAAACTAGATTAGAATCTTGCCTACTTTTGAGTGTGCCTACACTATATGGAAATTTCTTGAGGAACGCTTTCCAAATTATTCCTTGAAAAATCTAGATGAATTTCTCCATAAGTCTATTGCCTTGAGAAAGATGAATACTAGTGATCCTATGTTTGGTGATCGTCTATTTGAACTCACCGACCTTATGCGTGCCAAAGGATATGTTGGAATTATTAGTGATATTATTTCCGAAGCTATAAGAATTCATAAGCAAGATTATTGTCAAAATCACTCTAAGGAATTACCCTCTCTAGGACTTGATCCACCACATGACGATGTTGAACATGGATACTATGATGAGGATGATGATAGTGACTTTGATCTTGATGATGCAACGAGACATTTTGGTCTTATGGAAAATCTTCGGGGATATGTGTCCGGAGGAAAGGAATGGTATCCTTATTGGTAATGATATCGTTCATATACTTAGCATAAGGATTTGTTTTGAGCACATCAGTTAATCGCATACGCAAAAAGATAGGTCTAATCATTTCAGCAAAGCGCTCAAAATCCTCATCATCCTTTTTCTTGGATGGTTTGGGAGGAAAGGGCATGGGTTTCTGAACCCATGGTTCCCTTTCTTTACCATGTTTCCTAGCAACAAAGTCTTTCTTATCATAACGTTGATTCTTTGATTGTGGGTTATCAAGATCAACAGCAGGTTCAACTTCTACATCATTATCATTACTAGGTTGAGAATCATCATGAACGTCATCATTATTAGTTTCGCTAGGTTCATGTTCATTACCAGATTGTGTTTCAAAGATCGTAAATAGATATATCATTTGGATTATCAGGTAGTTCAACAATAGGTTCACTAGAAGTTTGCACAGTCCTATAATTTTTCTTTTTCTTCCTTTTAGAAGAACTCGGTGATTCAATATTATTTCTTTGAGAATCTTGCTCAATTCTCTTAGGGTGGCATTCAGGATACAAAGGTTGTTGAGTCATTCTACCAGTTTTAGTAGCCACTCTAACAGCATAATCATTTTTCTTACTATTCATTTCATTGAGGAAATCATTTTGAGCCTTAAGTACTTGTTCTACTTGAGTGGTAACCATAGAAGCATGTTTGCTAATAAGTTTAAGTTCATATCTAAAATTAGCCATATAATCACCCAAGTGTTTAATCATATCGGAATTGTATTTCAATTGTCTACCAAAATAAGCATTAAATTTTTCTTGTTTGACAATAAAATTATCATACTGATCCAAGCATTGTCTAGCAGACTTATAGTGAGGAATATCACCTTCATCGAATCTATAGAGAGAATTTACCTTTACTACCTGTGTCGGGTTATCGGGATCAGGAGGTTCTTCAATAGTAATGGATCAAGATCATATGTTTCTTCAACATGCGGTAAATTAAGACCATGTATTTCTTCAATAGGAGGTAAATTCTTAACATCTTCAGCTTTATTACCCTTTTCTTTCATAGATTTCTTTGCCTCTTGCATATCTTCAGATCGAGAAATAGAACACCTCTCTTCTTCGGAGTTGGTTTAGGAATAGGCTCAAGAATTGGCTCGAGTCGCCTCGAGAAGTGCCCAATTATTTTCATTTGTCAACATATTATTCAATAGAATTTCGGCTTCATCCGGTGTTCTTTCCCTAAAAGAGAACCAGCACAACTATCCGTAATCTCCGGAAGCATCCGTTAGTCCATTATAAAAGATATCAAGTATTTCATTTTTCTTAAGAGGATGATCAGGCAAAGCATTAAGTAACTTGAGAAGCCTCCCCCAAGCTTGTGGGAGACTCTCTTCTTCGATTTGCACAAAATTGTATATTTCCTTTAAAGCAGCTTGTTTCTTATGAGCAGGGAAATATTTAGCGAGAAGTAATAAATCATATCCCGGGACTACGCACACAACCAGGATCAAGAGAATTAAACCATATCTTAGCATCACCCTTTAATGAGAACGGAAATATTTTAAGGATGTAAAAGTAGCGAGATCTCTCATCATTCGTGAATAGGGTGGCTATATCATTTAATTTAGTAAGATGTGCCACAACAGTTTCAGATTCATAACCATGAAAAGGATCAGATTCAACCAAAGTAATTATATCAGATCAACAGAGAATTCATAATCCTTATCGGGAACACAAATAGGTGAAGTAGCAAAAGCAAGGTCAGGTTTCATTTTGTCTCTAAGAGATTCTTTACTCCATTTAACTAGCAGCCTCTTAAGTTCATATCTATCTTTGCAAGCAAAAATAGCTGCAGAAGATTCCACATCAAAAACATAACCCTCAGGAATAGTAGGCATATCCTCATCATCACTTTCATCAACATAATCAGTTTCAATAATCTCTTTCCCTCTAGCCCTAGAAATTTGTTCATCAAGAAATTCACCAAGGGGCACAGTAGTATCAAGCATAGAAGTTGTTTCATCATAAGTATCATGCATAGCAGTATGGCATCATCAATAACATGCGACATATCGTAATCTAATAGCGTAAGCAGTGTTTAGGTGTCGCAAGCTTACTCATAATGTAAGGTGAATCAAGTGCAGAGCTAGATGGCGCTCTTACCTCCCCTCGTAGTTGAGGGATAAATTTTGTCTTAGCGCCTTTCAAGTTCTTCATAGTGTCCAACAGATATAAATCTCAAGTGACTCAAAGAATAGAGCTATGCTCAAGAACGGCGCCAGAAATTAGTCTTGATAACCCACAAGTGTAGGGGATCACAACAGCTTTCGAGGGTAAAGTATTCAACCAAAATTTATTGATTCGACACAAGGGGAGCCAAAGAATATTCTCAAGTATTAGCAATTGAGTTGTCAATTCAGCCACACCTGGATAACTTAATATCTGCAACAAAGTATTTAGTAGCAAAGTAATATGATAGTGGTGGTAACGGTAACAAAAGAGTAATGAAAGCAAAAGCAATATTTTTGGTATTTTGTAGTGATTGTAATAAAGAGTAACGGGAAAGTAAATAAGCGTAAACCAAAGATATGGAAAGCTCGTAGGCATTGGATCGGTGATGGATAATTATGCCGGATGCGGTTCATCATGTAACAATCATAACATAGGGTGACATGTAACTAGCTCCAATTCATCAATGTAATGTAGGCATGTATTCAATATAGTCATACGTGCTTATGGAAAATAACTTGCATGACATCTTTTGTCCTACCCTCCCGTGGCAGCGGGGTCCTAATGGAAACTAAGGGATATTAAGGCCTCCTTTTAATAGAGAACCGAGACAAAGCATTAGCACATAGTGAATACATGAACTCCTCAAACTATGGTCATCACCGAGAAGTATCCCGATTATTGTCACTTGAGGGTCGCCGGATCATAACACATAATAGGTGACTATAGACTTGCAAGATAGGATCAAGAACTCACATATATTCATGAAAACATAATAGGTTCAGATCTGAAATCATGGCACTCGGGCCCTAGTGACAAGCATTAAGCATAGCAAAGTCATAGCAACATCAATCTCGTAACATAATGGATACTAGGATCAATCCCTAACAAAACTAACTCGATTACATGATAGATCTCATCCAACCCATCACCGCCCAAGCAAGCCTCACGATGGAATTACGCACGCATCGGCGGTGAGCATCATGAAATTGGTGATGGAGGATGGTTGATGATGACGACGGCGACGAATCCCCTCTCCGAGCCCCGAACGGACTCCAGATCAGCCTCCCGAGAGGTTTTAGGGCTTGGCGGCGTCCGTGATCGTAAAAACGTGATGATTTCTTCTCTCTGATTTTTTCTCCGAAGCCAATATATAGAGTTGGAGTTGGCATCGAAGGTCTCTGTGGGGGCCCACGAGGTAGGGGGCGCGCCAGAGGGGGGCGCCCACCCTCGTGGACAGGTGTGGGCCCCTGGTCTTCATCTTTGGCGAGGATTTTTATTATTTTTCTAAGATGTTCCGTGGAGTTTCGTGTCATTCCGAGAACTTTTGTTTTCTGCACATAAACAACATCATGGCAATTCTGCTGAAAACAGCGTCCATCCGGTTAGTTCCATTCAAATCATGCAAGTTAGAGTCCAAAACAAGGGCAAAAGTGTTTGGAAAAGAAGATACGACGGAGACGTATCACACCCTAAGCCCTAGCGCCGCCCTCTCCCTCTCGTGACACCTCTTCCTCCTCGAGTAGCGCTTGGCGAAGCCCTGCTGGAATCCTCACGATTCCACCACCACGCCGTCAGGTCAGCTGGATCTCCATCAACTTCTCCTCCCTTGCTGGATCAAGAAGGAGGAGATGTCTCCATTCGCGACGTGTGTTGAACGCGGAGGTGCCGTCCGTTCGCCGCTAGGATCATCGGTGATTTGGATCACGACGAGTACGACTTCATCAACCCCGTTCTCTTGAACTCTTCGGCTCGCGATCTACAAGGGTATGTATATGCACTCCTCTCTCTCTCTCTCTCTCTCTCTCTCTCTCTCTGCTAGATGACTCCATAGATTGATCTTGGTGATGCGTAGAAAATTTTGAATTTCTTCTACGATCCCCAACAAAGGGTATCGAGCCAGGTTTATGCGTAGGTTCTATGCACGCAGTAGAGCACAAGTTGTTGTGGGCATCGATTTTGTCAATTTACTTGCCGTTACTAGTCTTATCTTGATTCGGCGGCATCGTGGGATGAAGCGGACCGGACCAACCTTACACGTACGCTTACGTGAGGCAGGTTCCACCGACTGACATGCACTAGTTGCATAAGGTGGCTAGCAGGTGTCTGTCTCTCCTACTTTAGTCGGATCGGATTCGATGAAAATGGTCCTTATGAAGGGTAAATAGAAATTGGCATATCACGCTGTGGTTTTGGCGTAGGTAAGAAACATTCTTGCTAAGAAACCTATAGCAGCCACGTAAAATTTGCAACAACAATTAGAGGACGCCTAACTTGTTTTTGCAGATATGCCGTGGTGTGATGTGATATGGCCAAAAGGCTGTGATGAATGATATATGTGATGTATGAGATTGATCAAGTTCTTGTAATAGGAATCACGACTTGCATGTCGATGAGTATGACAACCGGCAGGAGCCATAGGAGTTGTCTTAATTTATTTATGACCTACGTGTCAACATAAACGTCATGTAATTACTTTATTTTATTGCTAAACCATTAGCCGTAGTAGTAGAAGTAATAGTTGACGAGACAACTTCATGAAGACACGATGACAAGGATCATGATGATGGAAATCATGGTGTCAAGCCGGTGACGACGATGATCATGGCGCCCCGAAGATGGAGATCAAAAGGAGCAAAATGATATTGGCCATATCATGTCACTATTTGATTGCATGTGATGTTTATCATGTTTTTACATCTTATTTGCTTAGAACGATGGTAGCATAAATAAGATGATCCCTCATTAAAATATCAAGAATTGTGTTCCCCTAACTGTGCACCGCTGTTAAGGTCCGTTGTTCAAGCACCACGTGATGATCGGGTGTGATAGGTTCTAACGCTTGCATACAACGGGTGTAAGTCACATTTACACACGCAATACACTTAGGTTGACTTGACGAGCCTAGCATGTACGCATATGGCCTCGAACACGGAAGACCGAAAGGTCAAACATGAGTCGTATAGAAGATACGATCAACATGAAGATGTTCACCGATGATGACTAGTCCGTCTCACGTCCGATCGGACACGGCCTAGTTGACTCGGATAATGTATCACTTAGATGACTAGAGGGATGTCTATCTCGAGTGGGAGTTCATTAAATAATTTGATTAGATGAACTTAATTATCATGAACATAGTCTAAAACTTTGCAATATGTCTTGTAGATCAAATGGCCCACGCTAATGTCGCCCTCAACTTCAACGCTGCTCCTAGAGAAAACCAAGCTGAAAGACGATGGCAGCAACTACACCGGATCGGGTCCAGAATCTCGAGGATTATCCTCATAGCTGCCAAGAAAGCATATGTCCTTGATGCACCGCTAGGTGAAGCACTGCTTTCCCAAAGAACTCAAGACGTTATGAATGCTGTCACAGCAGAGTGATGATTACTCCCTGGTTCAGTGCGGCATGCTTTACAACTTAGAATCGGGGCTCCAAAAGTGTTTTAAGAAGCACGGAGCATATGAGATGTTCCAAGAGCTGAAAATGGTTTTCCAAGCTCATGCCTGGGTCGAGAGATATGAAGTCTCCGACAAGTTCTACAGTTGTAAGATGGAGGAGAATAGTTCTGTCAGCGAGCACATACTCAAAATGTCTGGGTTGCACAACCGCTTATCTCACCGGGAGTTAATCTCCGGATGATGCGGTCGCCGACAGAATCCTTCAACCGCTTCCCACCTAGCTACAAGAGCTTTGTGATGAACTTCAATATGCAGGTGTTGGTAAAGACCATTCCGGAGTTATATTCAATGCTGAAATCAGCGGAGGTGGAGATCAATAAGGAACATCAAGTGTTGATGGTGAATAAAACCACTAAGTTCAAGAAAGGCAAGGGTAAGAAGAACTTCAAGAAGGACGGCAAGGGAGTTGCCGCGCCCGGTAAGCCAGTTGCAGGGAAGAAGCCAAAGCATGGACCCAAGCCTGAGACTGAGTGCTTTTTATTGCAAGGAAACGGTCATCGAAGCGGAACTGCCCCAAGTACTTAGCGGATAAGAAGGCCGGCAATACCAAAGGTATATGTGATATACATGTTATTGATGTGTACCTCACCAGCGCCGTAGTAGCTCCCCGGTATTTGATAATCGCGGTAGCTCATATTTGTAACTCAAAACAGAGCTGCGGAATAAGCGGAGATCGGGCGAAGGACGAGGTGACGATGCGCTGGGAATGGTTCCAAGGTCGATGTGATCGCCGTCGGCGCGCTACCTCTACATTTACCTACGGGATTAGTTTTAAACCTCAATAATTGTTATTTGGTACCATCTTTGAGCATGAACATTGTATCTGGATCTCGTTTAATGCGAGATGGCTACTCATTTAAATCTGAGAATAATGGTTGTTCTATTTATATGAGAGACATGTTTTATGGTCATGCCCCGCTGGTCAATGGTTTATTCTTATTGAATCTCGAACGTGATGTTACACATATTCATAGTGTGAATGCCAAAAGATGCAAGGTTGATAATGATAGTCGCACATACTTGTGGCACTGCCGCCTTGGTCACATTGGTGTCAAACGCATGAAGAAACTCCATGCAGATGGACTTTTGGAGTCTCTTGATTATGAATCATTTGACACGCGTAACCATGCCTCATGGGCAAAATGACCAAGACTCCGCTCTCGGAACAATGGAGCGAGCAACCAACTTATTGGAAATCATACATACTAATGTATGCGGTCCAATGAGCATTGAGGCTCAAGCGGTGGTTATTGTTATGTTCTCACCCTCACCGGTGACCTAAGTAGATATGGGTATGTCTACTTAATGAAACACAAGTCCGGGACCTTTGAAAAGTTCAAGGAATTTCAGAGTGAGGTTGAGAATCAACGTGACAGGAAAATCAAGTTCTTACGATCAGATCATGGGGGAGAATATTTGAGTCACGAATTTGGCACGCACTTAAGGAAATGTGGAATTGTTTCACAACTCACGCCGCCTGGAACACCTCAGCGTAATGGTGTGTCCGAACATCGTAATCGCACTCTATTGGATATGGTGCGATCTATGATGTCTCTTACCGATCTACCGCTATCATTTTGGGGTTATGCTATAGAGACTGCCGCATTCACTTTAAATAGGGTCTCCGAAATCCGTTGAGACGACACCGTATGAATTGTGGTTTGGGAATAAACCTAAGTTGTCGTTTCTCAAAGTTTGGGGATGCGATGCTTATGTCAAGAAACTTCAACCTGAAAAGCTCGAACCCAAATCGGAAAAATGTGTCTTCATAGGATACCCTAAGGAAACTATTGGGTATACCTTCTACCTCAGATCCGAAGCCAAGATCTTTGTTGCCAAGAATGGATCCTTTCTAGAGAAAGAGTTTCTCTCGAAAGAAGTAAGTGGGAGGAAAGTAGAACTTGATGAAGTATTGCCTCTTGAACCGGAGAGTAGCGCAGCTCAAGAAAATGTTTCTGTGGTACCTGCACCGACTAGAGAGGAAGTTAATGATGATGATCAAGGAACTTCGGATCAAGTTACTACCGAACTTCAGAGGTCCACAAGGACACGCTCCGCACTGCAGTGGTACGGTAACCCTGTCCTAGAAATCATGTTGTTAGACAATGGTGAACCTTCGAACTATGAAGAGGCGATGGCGGGCCCGGATTCCGGCTAAATGGCTAGAAGCCATGAAATCCGAGATAGGATCCATGTATGAAAACGAAGTATGGACTTTGACTGACTTTCCCGATGACCGGCGAGCCATAGAAAATAAATGGATCTTTAAGAAGAAGACAGGCGCGGATGGTAATGTGACCATCTATAAGGCTCGACTTGTCGCTAAGGGTTATCGACAAGTTCAAGGGGTTGACTACGATGAGACTTTCTCACCCTTAGCGAAGCTGAAGTCTGTCCGAATCATGTTAGCAATTGCCGCATTCTATGATTATGAGATATGGCAAATGGACGTCAAAACGGCATTCCTTAATGGTTTCCTTAAGGAAGAATTGTATATGATGCAGCCGGAAGGTTTTGTCGATCCTAAGAATGCTGACAAGGTATGCAAGCTCCAACGCTCAATCTATGGGCTGGTGCAAGCATCTCGGAGTTGGAACATTTGCTTTGATGAGATGATCAAAGCGTTTGGGTTTACGCAGACTTATGGAGAAGCCTGTGTTTACAAGAAAGTGAGTAGGAGCTCTGTAGCATTTCTCATATTATATGTGGATGACATACTATTGATGGGAAATGATATAGAATTCTTGGAAAGCATAAAGGCCTACTTGAATAAGTGTTTTTCAATGAAGGACCTTGGAGAAGTTGCTTACATATTAGGCATCAAGATCTATAGAGATAGATCGAGACGCCTCATTGGTCTTTCACAAAGCACATATCTTGACAAGATATTGAAGAAGTTCAATATGGATCAGTCCAAGAAGGGTTCTTGCTCAGACATAAGGTGTGAGATTGAGCACGGCTCAATGCCCGACCACGGCAGAAGATAGAGAAAAGATGAGTGTCATCCCCTATGCCTCGGCCATAGTTTGGTGGGAAGGTACCAAAGTAATCCCGGCATGGAACACTGGACAGCGGTCAAGAATATCCTGAAGTACCTGAAAAGGACTAAGGATATGTTTCGTTTATGGAGGTGACGAAGAGCTCACGTAAAGGGTTACGTTGATGCTAGCTTCGACACGCATCCGATGACTCCAAGTCACTATCCGGATACGTGTATATTTTGAATGGTGGGGCAGTCAGCTGGTGCAGTTGCAAGCAAAGCGTCGTGGTGGGATGTACATGTGAAGCGGAGTACATGGCAGCCTCGGAGGCAGCACATGAAGCAATCTGGATGAAGGAGTTCATTACCGACCTAGGAGTTATTCCCAATGCGTCGGGCCCGATGACTCTCTTCTGTGACAACACTAGAGCTATTGCCCTTGCCAAGGAGCCCAGGTTTCACAAGAAGACCAGGCATATCAAGAGTCGCTTCAACTCCATTCGTGAAATTTTTCAAGATGGAGACATAGAGATTTGTAAAGTGCATACGGACCTGAATGTCGCAAATCCGTTGACTAAGCCTCTTCCACGTGCAAAGCATGATCAACACCAGAACTCTATGGGTGTTCGATTCATCACAATGTAACTAGGTTATTGACTCTAGTGCAAGTGGGAGACTGTTGGAAATATGCCCTAGAGGCAATAATAAAAGGTTATTATTATATTTCCTTGTTCATGATAATTGTCTATTGTTCATGCTATAATTGTGTTATCCGGAAATCGTAATACATGTGTGAATACATAGACCACAACATGTCCCTAGTGAGCCTCTAGTTGACTAGCTCGTTGATCAATAGATGGTTACGGTTTCCTAACCATGGACATAGGATGTCATTGATAACGGGATCACATCATTAGGATAATGATGTGATGGACAAGACCCAATCCTAAGCATAGCACAAGATCGTAGTAGTTCGTCTGCTAAAGCTTTTCTAATGTCAAGTATCCTTTCCTTAGACCATGAGATTGTGCAACTCCCGGATACCGTAAGGGTACTTTGGTGTGCCAAACGTCACAACGTGAATCGGGTGGCTATAAAGGTACACTACGGGTATCCCCGAAAGTATCTCAAGGTTGGCACGAATCGAGACTGGATTTGTCACTCCGTATGATGGAGAGGTATCTCCGGGCCCACTCGGTAGGACATCATCATAATGAGCTCAGTGTGATCAAGGAGTTGTTCACGGATGATGTGTTACGGGAACGAGTAAAGAGACTTGCCGTAACGAGATTGAACAAGGTATCGGTATACCGACGATCGAATCTCGGGCAAGTATCGTACCGATAGACAAAGGGAATTATATACGGGATTGATTGAATCCTCGACATCGTGGTTCATCCGATGAGATTATCCTGGAGCATGTGGGAGCCAACATGGGTATCCAGATCCCGTTGTTGGTTATTGACCGAAGAGTTGTCTCGGTCATGTCTACGTGTCTCCTGAACCCGTAGGGTCTACACACTTAAGGTTCGGTGACGCTAGAGTTGTAGAGATATTAGTACGCGGTTAACCGAAAGTTGTTCAGAGTCTCGGATGAGATTCCGGACGTCACGAGGAGTTCCGGAATGGTCCCGAGGTACAGATTTATATATAGGAAGTCCAGCCGCCGGAGAGTTTCGGGTCACCAGACAGGGACCACGGGAAGGGTCCCGGGGGTCCACGGGTTGGGGCCACCTTTCCTGGAGGGCCCGATGGGCTGAAGTGGCGTGGGATCCAGCCCCTCGTGGGCTGGTGCGCCCCACCCAAGGGCCCAATGCGCCTAGGGTTGGAAACCCTAGGGGGCCGCTGACTTCTCGAGGGGCATGCGCCTGGTTGAAACCCTAAGGGGGCCGTTGCCCGAGGCCGGGCCGCCTGGGCCGCCGCCTCTAGATGGGATCTCCAAGGGGCATGCGCCCCTAGCCCCTATATATAGTGGAGCGGAGGAGGCAGCCGCACCTCAAGCCCCGGGCGCCCTCTCCCTCCCGTGACACCTCTTCCTCCTCCAAAGAGCGCTTGGCGAAGCCCCGCTGAATCCCGCTTCCACCACCACCACGCCGTCAGGTCAGCTGGATGTCCATCAACTTCTCCTCCCCTTGCTGGATCAAGAAGGAGGAGATGTCTCCGCCCGCACGTGTGTTGAACGCGGAGGTGCCGTCCGCTCGGCACTAGGATCATCGGTGATTTGGATCACGGCACGAGTGCGATTCCATCAACCCCGTTCTCTTGAACGCTTCCGCTCACGATCTACAAGGGTATGTAGATGCACTCCTCTCTCTCGTTGCTAGATGACTCCATAGATTGATCTTGGTGATGCGTAGAAAATTTTAAATTTCTGCTACGATCCCCAACACTTAGAAGAAGATGACCTACACGGTACAAGGAAGCGATGGCAGCGCCTAGCTCAAAGGAATGGCTTATAGCCATGCACACTAGAACAGAGTTCATATATAATTAAGTTTGGAGCTTAGTTGATTCTCCAGAAAATGATTGAGATCATATACGACAATTAAGTTTGGAACTTGGTTGATCCTTCAGAAGGTATAAAGTAAATGGAATGGATGTCAATAGGAGTTTCCTATATGGAAATTATGTATGAATCATACAACCAGAAAGTTTTGTAGATTATCATAATACTGGATGAGTGTGCAAGCTTCAAAAGTTTTTTGTGTTTTGAAGCAAGTATAAAGGAGTTGGAATCAACATTTTAATAAAATAGTTGAAGAGTTTGACTTTCTTGAGAAACTTGTGGAGTTTACTGTGAGCTCTATAACATTTCTAATCTTTTATGTAAATGACATATAATAGATTGGAAATAATATAAAGTTTCTATGCACAGCAAAATTTTGAAGAAAAATGTTTCCAATAAAGGACTAAAGCAAAGCAAATTATTGGACATAAAGATCTATAAAGATAGATAAAGATGTGTGATTGCGCTAAGCTAAATTTGAATACATTGACAAGGTTTTATAAGGTTTAAAATGGAGAAAGTGTTTTCTCCCAATGTCACATAACATAATAAATGTCCTATGGCAGTTGTTGAGCATGAACAAATGAGTGGATTATTGAATTCATCATGAATGTTATGACATGTATAAAGCCAAATGTTTTATGTACTAAATGTTAGTAACAGGTACCAAAGTGATTCTGGATTGGATTACTAGGTAATTTTTAATATGATTAAGTACCTCAGAAGGACAAAGGACTTGTTTATAGAGGAGATGAAGAAGTTTGTTGTAAAAGATTACGTAAATACCAGCTTCATAACTAATAAAAATTATAATGGGCTATCATTGCTTAGAATGGTTTTCTGGCATGAACAATGCTATGGATTCTATAACGTGAGAAGAATATTGAAAGCATCTGATGTTTCAAAACTATCTGAATCAAGAAGTGTCTTGATATGATCGGTATGATCTTGAGTGTGTTAAAACCAATGCCACTATATTATGAATATAGGTAATCAAAAAGTGTCTTGATATGAGTTGGTGTAATATCAGGTCTAATGAAACCAATGCCACTGTATTAACAAGAAGTGTCTTGACATAGTTGTTGTGATCCCAAGTGCAATGAAACCATTGACACTTTATTATGAATAATAGTGCCATTGCTCAAAAGGAATCAAGATCACACATGACTAATATTATATGGTTTTGTATGAGTCAAAACTAATGACGAAAGCTCTACCACAAGCAAAGCATGAGCAAACACGAGAAAAGCCATATGTGTTAAAATAGACTATGCAACTAGATTATTGACTCTAGTGCAAGTGGGAGATTGTTGGAAATATGCCCTAGAGGCAATAATATTGTATTATTGTATTTTCATTTTCATAATTAAGAGTTTATATTTCATGCTACAACTTCTATGATCCTAGAATATGTGATTCAGTGGAGAACTCATATGGACGTGTGAAATGATAAACAGTAAAGAATTGGTTCATGGTCTTGCCTCTAAGACTAACTCAAGTGTTGTTGATGATCATGTTTTCCGGATATTAGGATGTCGTTAAGTGTAACGATAGTCCTAAAACAACATTGAGAGTATGGCGTTAAAAGAACGATCATATTGAATCGACCCAAACTTATTTGTTATAATTGTTGGGGAACGTAGCAGAAATTCAAAATTTTCCTACGTGTCACCAAGATCTATCTATGGAGAAACTAGCAACGAGGGGAAGGAGAGTGCATCTACATACCCTTGTAGATGGCTAAGCCGAAGCGCTCAAGAGAACGGGGTTGATGGAGTCGCATCTGCCGTGATTCAAATCATCGATGATCCTAGTGCCGAATCTGACGGCACCTCCGCTGCTCAACACACGTGACAGCCCTAAGACGCCTCCCATGCCTTGATCCAGCAAGGAGAGAGGGAGAGGTTGAGGAAGACTCCATCCAAAGAAGCAGACAACGGCGTGGTGGTGATGGAGGAGCGTGGCAATCCTGCAGGGCTTCGCCAAGCACCTGCGGGAGAGGAGGAGGTGTCACGGGAGGGAGGGAGGCGCCAGGGCTTCAGGTGCGGCTGCCCTCCCTCCCCTCCACTATATATAGGGGCAAGGGAGAAGGGGGGGGGCGCAGCCTTGGCCCTTTCTCCAAGGAAGGGTGTCGGTGTCAAAACCGGCGGATCTCGGGTAGGGGGTCTCGAACTGTGCGTCTAGGCGGATGGTAACAGGAGACCAGGGACACGATGTTTACCCAGGTTCGGGCCCTCTTGATGGAGGTAAAACCCTATGTCCTGCTTGATTGATATTGATATTGTGGATGTTTACAAGAGTGGATCTACCACGAGATCAAGGAGGCTAGACCCTAGAAGCTAGCCTATGGTATGATTGTAAGGGTTGTTGATGTTCTGGTTCTAGTCCTACGGACTAAAGCCATCCGGTTTATATAGACACCGGAGAGGGCTAGGGTTACATAGAGTCGGTTACAATGGTAGGAGATCTACAAATCCGTATCGCCAAGCTTGCCTTCCACGCCAAGGAAAGTCCCAACCGGACCCCGGGAGAAGTCTTCAATCTTGTATCTTAATAGTCTTTGAGTCCGGTCGATTATGATAGTCCGCCGATGATAGTCCGGCCGATGATGGTAGTCCGCCATCCGGACACCCCCTAATCCGACTCCTCAAGAGTCTCCCCAACCAGGCTTCAATGACGATAAGTCCAAAGATGCGTAGTCTTCGCGTTGCAAGGCGGGTTCTCCTTCGTTATATCGCATTCGTAATAACAGTGTTCAGCTTCCTCATCAATGTTATGCTGCCTTGGCTTCCACGCCCAATAATGGCATTATTCCATGCGTCGTCAGGCGAATGTGAAAAGCCAGTATGCCTTTTATGTTTTACCCCTAGTTGTGCGAACAATCTGCCTATAAGGGAGGCAAGAATCCAGATCCAAGTCACCATCTTCCTCTCGCAAATACTCATCGGAGCGCTTTCGACCAAGAATCCATTCCATCATGGACCGCCCACGCGGCTCCTCTTCTCGCTCCCGCCCTTTGCCCGGAGATTGGAGGAGATGCTCGCTTCGCACAACGAGCCGGTGAAGCTCCAAACGGGGGATATCTCCCTCCGGCCTTCATGGTTCCGGTTCGAAGCCGGGCTGGCCACCTACAAAGGTGGGAAGCAAGCGGAGGTTACCCCAAATCCCAACAAAGGGGAGCGGTATGCTTCGGCCCCTATCCGATAAGGGGGCCTGATTTCTGTACACCTATTCCTCCGCTGGCTCTCGGAGTTTTACGGACTCAGCTTCATCATCTCACGCCCGCCTCAATCCTGCATATTATGGGTTATGTAGCTCTTTGCGAGCTTTTCCTCGGGCGCCAAGCCCCACTTCGCCAGTGGAAGAGGTTGTTTTGCCTTGTACCCGCTTCTCACGAGGGGTCCATATATCAAGTGGGCGGCGCCAAATATGGCGCATTGCCGGACCGGATATCCATCCGGAACCCCTAAGAAGGCGCCAAGACCGGCCTTCGGAATGGTTTTATATAGAAGACGCCCGCTGCCGGACTGCTCGGATCGGCCTCCCGGAGTTCAGCAATGCTCCTCTCAAGAAACGCCTTAGTTGGCGTCCCGGAGCCCCCATCCGGAGGAAGACAAGAGCGCCCATTATTTGATGGGCCGAATAAGGTTATCGCCCATGCCGGGTTGACCATGATTGGAATCATGGCAACATGCATTATGCGGGGGTGCAGCCACTACAATACAGGGCCACCCCATGTGGGATTTCAACGGGAGGACGATGCCACCCGGCCATGGCCGCAAGAAGGGTCGGATTCGCCAAGATCCGTGACGATCTTGTCCGCCTGTATAAGGGGGAGAAGGAGGATTTCCTTCGGACGAACCCGTTAAATGGGTTTTCCATGAGTAATCCCCGACCTTGGGTAAGCGAACACTCAGCGTGTCCAACCCGTGCCTTTTGAAGCTTAAGTTTCTTATATCGTGTTCTTCTTTTAACGCAGGAACTGCGCCGGACCGTGGAGGGAATGCTAAGTCCGGCTCCGCAGCCCGAGGATCCCGAGATCCCGGATCCGCCTCAAGAGGATCCGGACATAAGGGTGGAGCTAATCGACGGGTGTTCCACCAGCTTAGCATGGACAATGCTTTAGTCGCCATCACGACCGACTATCCCGGACTATATCCGCCTCCCAGTGATTGTGGCGAAGCCGACACCGCTATTCCTTCCTTGCTTATTTCCGACCACCATATATGATGGCATCAGACAGAGGCGCCTGGGCGAGAAGCCGAGCTCATGTGGTCACCAACAAGGGCCGCCGACCAAGAGGCGGAAGAGGAGCGCGCGCTGACTCAAACGTCCGCCGCAAAGGTGTAGCTCACAATTCAGTATTTAGAGCAACGCTCCTAGGAAGCGCTTGAGTGCTCATGACTTTTATAGGAAAAAGGCGCCCACCGGATCGCGGGCGAGAAGTTGTCAATCCAACCTCTACCCGCCGGGCTCCCGCACCGGTCGAGGGGGAGGCGACCGCAAGGCGCGAGCCGGACGTTCCTCCGACGGAGGATGCCGGCAGATCGTCCGCCACCAAGTCTCGAGGCGGAGAGTGCCCTGAATCACAAAGCGCCACGACAAGATTTCGTGACGCGTGCTTCTCCCCGAGGCGTTGAATGCCTTTAACACGGGACGCCGCACTCTCCGTGCTGCTCAAGATGGTTTTATCAGAGCTACTTGAGCAAAGATGTAAAAAGACATACGGGTAAGAGAATTTAATGCTTATATATGCCAAGAGTCTCCCGAGACTTAAAGTAGTTATATTAAACTGATTTAAGGATCATATGAAACGAGGATCTTACCGAGAAGAATGCCCAACTGCCTCAGAGCTGCAAGAGTGCAAGGCCCAACTTGAGGCCGCATTTTCTGCGCAGAGGAAATGCAAGGACCTCTCCGGTAACGCATTATTTTAGAAAGATAAGTAGCGTTTGGCATTTGCGCAAGTCTAAAAATGACATTGCAGGTGTGCTGCCGGACAAGATCCGGACAGGCAAGACCTTCTGCGCCAACTAAAGGTCAAGCGAGAGGGTGCCGCATAAGGTGCGGCATGAAAGGAACAAGCTCCAGGATGCCCATGCCCAGCTTGGAGAAGAGCTGAAAGGCGTTCGGGCTGAGCCGTCGGGCTCAGATTAAGGAGAATCAAGCGGCTTCGTCGCGGCATATATAGTAGTGCTTGAGCGAACTCCTTTGAAAAGAAGAGTTCGCGAGGAAGTCAATTTGATGTAATATGTCTTTAGGTATGCTCACAGTGTCGCCTCGCAGAGGAGATGCCCGTAATAATGGGTGATCAACTTCCCGAATTGTTGCAACTGATCGAACGAGTTCGACAAAGCTATGAGCGGGCGCTGCTCAGCGTTATGGCCAGCCTTCTCCATACCCGAGGGTCTTGGGGAGCTTATGGAGAAGCTGCAGGAGTGCGGCAGCGCTTCCATTTATGGAAGATTTCGGCCTGCCGCCAAGGTGCTGTGGAGGCTGGGCCATGGTAAAGGCACGGTACAAGAAGGCGGATCCCAACCACATGGCGAAGTCGGACCTGTGGGGCCCGAAGGGAAGGAGATCCTCGTGAGTTTAGTATACGGCCAAGTGGAGTTGGCCACGAAATTTTCCCAACAGGACTGTAAATTAGACAACCTGTTAGACGGGATTGAGGAAGAATACAATCAGCCGAGTTGACAATGTATTATGAAATGACATACAAAATGCCTTCTAGCCGGATTGTAGATCGCTTGTCTTTGCCGACCTTTTCGCTTCACCTCGGGACCCTAGAGTCCGGAGTGTGTCCGAATACCTTCTCGGTTATGAAACAACCGGGTATGCATGGAGACCAAAGCGTAGGGGTCATGGTGCTTTATCGCATAAGTGCCCAACTAGTTATGTTATATTACATGGGTAGTAAGAAACATCTTCCAGGAGAATAGTTCCGTTAAGGGTTCCTTTTCCTTCGGGGTGGCATGCCCTAAAGTGCATGTCCTGACCAAGTAAAAAGCGTAAAAACATCCGGGGCAGATAAATAGGTGTATAAAAATCATCTTTTAAGTCACCGACCGAATATTCCCTTAAGAACGCTTAGCTTTCGGCTTCACCTACCGAGGTACACATCCGGTGACCCGCAAAGAATAATCGCAGAGGTGCTCCTTTACCTCCTAGCCGAACAATCGGGAACGAGGGGTAAGCACAGTGAGCCAGGCAACCCAGCTTGGCCAAAACTTAAGTCATATCGATGCATATAATGGTGAAGAAAAGGTACATGTGGAGGCTTGATGACATGTGTTGGGCATGAAGCCCGTATAATTAAGCTTCGGGAAAGAAGCCCCTGTGTATAATGAGTGCGGATAGCACATCAATTGCGCGCTAACATTGCGCAAGTAGGCCTTTTGAGGCTTGGATGAATAGGGTTGAGAAGAAAAGATAAATGTATAAGGCAGCGGAAGTAAAAAAAATTTTTTGGACGGGGAAAGGGACGAACTCTTAGTCCGGCGCTAGGCATAGAATCGCTTGAGGCGGGCTGCGTTCCATGGGTTCGGCTCGAGTCGGTTATCTGATGCATTTCATAGACGGTACGCCCGCCGCCAGGACTTGATCGATGATGAACGGGCCTCCCATTTGGGCTTGAGCTTGTCCTTTTCTTGTCCGGCAGCGTAGAACCAGTTCGCCAACGTTGTAAGTCTTGGCCCGCATTTCTTCTGCTTTGATATCTTCGAGCCTGCTGGCGATAAAATGCGGAACGAGCCTTGGCAATGTCGCCGCTTTTCCTCCAATGCGCCCAAGCTGTCCCGCCAATCCAACTCGGCTTCTCTTTCTTCGTACATGCGCACTCGAGGTGAGTCATGAATGATGTCGCAGGGCAAAACTGCTTCGCTACCAGATACCATAAAGAATGGTGTGAATCCGTAGTACGGTTAGGCGTTGTCCGCAGCCCCGTAGTACGGAGTCGAAGCTCCTCTACCCAAAGGCGTGTCAGATTTCGTAAGGGACCGCACTAGTCCGGTTTGATGCCGCTCATTATTAGACCATTTGCTCGTTCCACTTGACCGCTGGTTTGAGGATGATAGATCAAGCGTAATCGAGCTTGATGCCCATATTTTTGCACCATGATTTAACCTCATCGGCGGTGAAGTTCGTGCCGTTATCGGTGATGATGCTGTGGGGGACACCATAACGGTGTACTACCCCGGATATAAAGTCTATCACTAGTCCGGACTCTGCCGTTTTAACTGGCTTGGCCTCTATCCATTTGGTGAATTTATCCACCATGACCAATAGGTACCTTTGCTTGTGGGTTCCCCTTTAAGTGGTCCAACCATGTCAAGCCCCTGCATCATGAACGGCCGTGTAATGGGTATAGTTTTGAGGGCGGTGGGTGGCATATGGCTCTGATTAGCAAAGAGTCGACAACCGACGCATCTTTGGAATAAGTCCCGAAAGCATCGCCTTTCGGGGTCAACAAGAAAATCCTGTACGGAATGCCTTTCCTACAAGGGCCCGAGCTGCGGCGTGGTGTCCGCCTAGTCCGGCATGAATTTCAGCCAGGAGGTTTCGCCCTTCCTCTTCGGAGATACACCTTTGGAGGACTCCGGTTGTGCTTTTCTTGTAAAGTTCTCCCTCATAGACCTTGTAGGCTTTAGATCACGGACAATGCAGCGGGCCTCATTTTGGTCTTCGGAAGCTCCTGCCAAGCAAGTAGGCGATGAATGGTTCTGGCCCACGGGCAATTACTGCCATTATATCGCGGGCGGAAGGTGTTTTATCATCGGCTGAATCGCCGTTGGTGCGGCTTGTTCCGCTTGTTAGTTCCGACTCCTCTTCCCATAGTAATGCGGATGGCTTGAAGAGCCGCTCCGTGAAGATGTTATGAGGGATAGCGCCGCGCTTTTGCGCCAATGCGTGCAAGACGCCGGCTGCTTGGTTATTATCCCTGCCACGTGATGGAATTCAAGTCCGCCAAACCGGCTGACATTTTTAGGACAGCGCTATGATATGCTGCCATTTTCGGATCTTTGGCGTCAAAGTCTCCGTTTATTTGGGATATCGCGAGGTTTGAATCCCCGCGCACCTCAAGGCGTTGAATGCCCATGGAGATTGCCATCCAGAGACCATGTAAAAGGGCCTCGTATTCGCCGCGTTGTTGGAGTCCGTGGTACATTATCTCAAGGACGTATTGGATCGTGTCTCCGGTCGGGGACGTCAATACGACGCCAGCCCCCAGTCCGGCTAACATTTTAGAGCCGTCGAAGTGCATAATCCAATTGGAGTATGCGCCGTATTCTTTAGGGAGTTCGGCTTCGGTTCATTCAGCGACAAAGTCAGCCAAAACTTGTGACTTTATAGCTCGCCGGGGTTTGTAAGATATATCAAATGGTAAGAGCTCAATGGCCCATTTTGCAATCCCGCCTGCGTCGCGTCATGTTGTTTATAATGTCGTTAAGTGGTACTTCCGAGGCCATCAAGTTATCGAACACTCTTGAAAGTAGTGTCGGAGCTTCCGGATGCCATGAACACCGCGTATGCTATCTTCTCGATAGTGCGGTAACGGACTTGCGTGGGGTTAACACAAAGGATACGTAGTATACCGGGTTTTTGAAGAGGGAATTTATGCCCTTCGCTTCGCTCGACGATGAGTACCGCTGGCCACGACTTGATGCGTAGCTGCGATGTATAACAACATTGGTTCGCCTAGGTTGGGCGCGGCCAGACCGGATTTGTTGCCAAAATGGCCTTTATTTCTTCGAGTCCGCGGTGGCAGCATCCGTCCACTCGAAGTGTTGTTCGTGCGCCTAAGGAGGCGATAGAGGGTAATGCCTTTTCTCCTAGACGGGAGATAAAGCGCTTATAGCTGCCACGCATCCAAATAATTTTGTATTTGCTTGAGGTTTTTTGGGATATCTAGCTGTGACAGAGCTCGGATCTTGGCTGGGTTTGCTTCAATTCCTCTACCGGATACGATGAAGCCCAGCAGCTTTCCAGCTGGTACGCCGAAAACGCATTTTTCCGGATTCAGCTTGATGTCATATGCTCTGAGGTTGTCGAATGTGAGCCTCAAGTCGCCTACTAGAGTTTCGACGCAGCTTAGTTTTGACGACTACGCCGCTCACGTATGCCTCTACTGTTTTGCCGATCCGGGTAGCCGACATGTTTGAATCATGCGCCGATATGTTGCGCCGCGTTTTAAGTCCGGGGCATCGTGTTGAAGCGTAATGGTCCATATGGAGTAATGAATGCCGCTATGCTTGATCCGCTTCGCCATCTTGATTTGGTGATAACCGGAGTATGCGCCCGTGAAGCACAATGAATCGTGTTTCGCAAGGGCATCGATGATTTGATCGATGCGGGGGAGGGGAAAGGGATCCTTTGGGCAGGCTTTATTTAGGTCTTTGAAATCGACACATAGGCGCCAGGATTTGTCCTTCTTTGGTACCATTACCAGGTTTGCTAGCCAATCCGGATGTTTGATGTCTCTGATGAATCCGGCTTCCAATAGTTTGGCTAGCTCTTCTCCCATTGCCTGTCTTTTGGGTTCGAAAATCGTCGAAGAGCCTGTTTGATCGGGCTTGAATCTTTTAGGATGTTTAGGATGTGTTCTCGCTAATCTGCGTGGGATTCCGGGCATATCCGAGGGGTGCCAGCAAAATGTCCCAATTTTCCGAAGGAATTCTACATGATCTTGGCGTCCACATCGGGCTCGGTTGTGCCCCAATGGAGGCCGCTTTGTCGGGTCCGCTGGGTGAACTCGAATTTTACTATTTCATCTGGCTGGTTTAAAGGAGGTGGACTTGGATCTCTTATCGAGTATCACATCGCCCCTATTCACCGTGAGAGCGTGGTGCAGGAGTTCCTCTGCCGCTAGGGCTTGGATAGTGCCTCTAAGGCTAATGCGGCTGTCTTGTTTTCGGCGGAGTGCTATGTCCGGATCACTAACGAGAGTGATTGTTCCGCCGCCCGTGCATTTTGAGCTTCATGTACCCGTAATGGGGTACGGCTTGAAAGATTGTGAATGCCTCTCGTCCTAATATAGCGTGATATCCGCTGTTGAACGGGGCCACTTGGAATGTGATTTCTTCGATTCAGAATTGTCCGCGAAATGAATACCACATCGAAAGTGTGATTTTTCACATGCGGCTTACGCCTCCCGGCTAGGGATTATTCCTCTGAAGGTTGTGCTGCTTACTCAATGCGGCTCCAGTCTATTTCCATTTTTGAAGGGTTTCCTCGTAGATGAGGTTTAATCCACCGCCTCCATCCATGAGGACTTTTGTAAGTCGAAAGTCAGCCGTCCACTATTGGACTAAGTACCAAGGTCTTGGTGGAGCTCGGGCTGTCCGGAATTTAGGTTCGCTCGGCTGGCGTTGAAGGTGATGGCTGTGTCGCCCATGGATTGGTTGTTGCTACTTGGTAGACTTCGGCGAGGCCGCTGATTGTTCGCTTTCCGCATATTATTTGATGCGAAAGTCTCAAGACTGTTGATACTGCATCATGTTGTTGGGGTGGTTTTCCGGGCTAGAAGCTCCTCTCGCACTTTTGGCCACCTGCCGTAATATCCAACATGCTTTCCGGAGGTTATGTGTTGGGACGGCGCTTATAGACTGTGGATTTTACAGGTCCGCTAAGCCATCCCTCTAGTACGGTTCCGTGCCCTTTATGGGGTCTTTGCTTTTTGGTTTTTGTGTCCGGTGCCCGAGTGTAGCGCACCCTTTTGTTGCGGACTAGGGTTGTATTTGGGGCGGATTGTCCCAAAAATTATTTTCGGTTGTCCGGAAACTCTCCATCGCACAAGATTTTCATTACCATGGACGCCAGGTCGGGCGGCGTGTAATTTCAATGACGGCCGACGGCGCTCAAGAGTCCCTCGTCTGCAATTATTGCAAAAATTGAGATTGCGCGTTTTCCTCTCGGCAGTCCTTTATCCTGTCCATAACTGGGAGGAATCGCCCAAAGAGTGATGTAATCGCCTCACGGGCGCTATGCCGGATTAGAGATAGATCGCATATGTCCGGGCGGGCGGGTGGAATTAAGTCCGAACCCAACCCATCTCAAGGCTCAAGGCTGATAAGTTTCAATTTGGAAGCTTGGATTGTCGGACGTTGTCCAACGAAGTCCGGTCCGATGCGACTTTAAGTTCAGCGCTTGATCGAAGTCCGTCCCTCCGCTGGAGTCCGGCATGGGGGGTTCGGAAGCCCTGGACAAGACTAGTTTTTAATATAGGAGAAGCGTCGCCGCATTGTTCCTCTACCACCGCAACGTGGTGGGTGACACAGGGAGAGTTAATCTCTCGCATCGGTTTTAAGCCCAATCTGCTTTGTAGTCTGTAGTGACTCCTCAGCGGCGATGCGATCCAAGAGCTCGCTTACTGGACGAGAGCTCTATTGGATCCAGCAGCCAATAATTCGAAATGACGTGAAAATTGCTTTGACGACTTGAGAGGTCATTGTAGAAGCGGTGGCGGACAAAGGGTCATAAGAAAGCCACCTAGCCGGATAGTTTGGCCGGCGGCCGTGGCTTCTTTGAAAATACCGTCCTTGAAGACGGAGGAGGCATCCTTCCTATCGGTGACGGCACAGAGGAACTCTCAATGAAAGCACCAATGTCGGTGTCAAACCGCGGATCTCGGGTAGGGGGTCCCTAACTGCAAGTCTAGGCGGATGGTAACAGGAGACCAGGGACACGATGTTTACCTGTGTTCGGGCCCTCTTGATGGAGGTAAAATACGTCTGCTTGATTGATATTGATATTGTGGATGTTTACAAGAGTGGATCTACCACGAGATCAAGGAGGCTAAACCCTAGAAGCTAGCCTATGGTATGATTGTAAGGGTTGTTGATGTTCTAGTCCTACGGACTAAAGCCATCCGGTTTATATAGACACCGGAGAGGGCTAGGGTTACATAGAGTCGGTTACAAAGGTAGGAGATCTACATATCCGTATCGCCAAGCTTGCCTTCCACGCCAAGGAAAGTCCCATCCGGACGCGGGGAGAAGTCTTCAATCTTGTATCTTCATAGTCTTGGAGTCCGGTCGATGATGATAGTCCGGCCGATGATAGTCCGGCCGATGATGGTAGTCCAGCCATCCGGACACCCCCTAATCCGGGACTCCCTCAGCAGTGCGGCTGGGAGGAGTCCATTCCTCCCAAGGCACCTAGGAGGTGCCTTCCCCTTAGGACTCTCCCTTTCCTTATCTCTTGGCGCATGGGCCTCTTGGAGCTGGTACCCTTGGCCCATATAGGCCAAGGCACACACCCTACGGCCCATGTGGCCCCAGAACTGGTGGACCCCGGACCCCTTCGGCACTCCCGGTACAATACCGATAATGCGCTAAACTTTTCCGTGACCAAAACAAGACTTCCCATATATAAATCTTTACCTCTGGACCATTCCGGAACTCCTCGTGACGTCCAAGGGATCTCATCCGGACTCCAAACAACATTCGGTAACCACATACAAACTTCCTTTATAACCCTAGCGCCATCGAACCTTATGTGTAGACCCTACGGGTTCGGGAACCATGCGCACATGACCGAGACGCGTTCTCCGGTCAATAACCAACAGCGGATCTCGATACCCATGTTGGCTCCCACATGTTCCACGATGATCTCATCGGATGAACCACGATGTCAAGGACTCAATCAATCCCGTGATACAATTCCCTTTGTCTAGCGGTATTGTACTTGCCCGAGATTCGATCGTCAGATCCGATACCTTGTTCAACCTCGTTACCGGCAAGTCTCTTTACTCGTTCCGTAACACATCATCCCGTGATCAACCCCTTGGTCACATTGTGCACATTATGATGATGTCCTACCGAGTGGGCCCAGAGATACCTCTCCGTCACACGCAGTGACAAATCCCAGTCTCGATTCATGCCAACCCAATGCACACTTTCGGAGATACCGTAGTGCACCTTTATAGCCACCCGATTACGCCAGGACGTTTGGTACACCCAAAGCATTCCTACGGTATCTGGGAGTTGCACAATCTCATGGTCTAAGGAAATGATGCTTGACATTAGAAAAGCTTTAGCATACGAACTACGATCTTTGTGCTAGGCTTAGGATTGGGTCTTGTCCAACACATCATTCTCCTAATGATGTGATCCCGTTATCAATGACATCCAATGTCCATGGTCGTGAAACCATAACCATCTATTGATCAACGAGCTAGTCAACTAGAGGCTTACTAGGGACATGGTGTTGTCTATGTATCCACACATGTATTGCGGTTTCCGGTCAATACAATTATAGCATGAATAATAAATGATTATCATGAACAAGGAAATATAATAATAACTAATTTATTATTGCCTCTAGGGCATATTTCCAACAATAATTTGAGATAATATCGTCTGAAATCAACTATTATAACACATAGTGTTAGCATGTATCTTTTGTTCCTCAGACCATGAGAGTATCATAATCACTTCTTACCGTACGGTGGACTTTGGGGTTGCTTAAACGTCATCAGCAACATGGTGATCATGACGACACCTTACAGGTTCATTGGAAAGTTTGATAAGGGGCTGGATAGCTCAAGAGTGGGATTTGCTCCTCCGACGATGGAGAGATATACTTAGGGCGCTCTTGGTACGATGGCATCCATCATCATCTGACCAGACATAGGTACTATGTCACGGGGATGCGGGAACACTTCAACGGGAAATAAGAACAAAATCGGTAATGAGAATGACGGTATAGTGAGCATGTGAATGACTCAGGAGGATCCCAGCAGACTTAGAGTTTTGTAAAGTATCGTGAAATAAAGGGAACATCACATGATAACCAAAGGTTCACTCGAATTTCACTCGTGTAATCATACAGATCGATATGGCGTCCAGGGTTCCGCTATCGATCATTGAACGAAGGTGTTTCGTTCATGTCTATGATTTACCAAACCTATGGGGTCACAAGCTTAAGGTAATTGTGATCTGTTGAGTGTTATAGGACGAGGGTATCGAGAATTTATTTGTGGAATTGTTTCATTAATTTTTGGAATAGTTTCGAGAGGAACCAGAAGAATTTTAGGGTCACCGGAAGGGTTCCAAAGCTTATCAGGCAATACCGGCGTATTATCGATAAATAATATATAGGTGGAAAATGTTTTTGGAGGTGTTAAATTAATAATAAAAGGCTCTAGTAATTGTTAGGATGCTTTTATATTTAATTTAATATCAATGGGCCTTAAAAGGCCAGGTAGTGGAGGGAGAACTAGGCCACCAAGGCGCATGTAGGGGAGGCACCCTTTCCCCTTGAGGGAGGCCGATTGGACTTGGGAGAGGAATCCTCCTCCCCCTAGGACCCGGCCCAAGAAGGAGGGAGGATTCCTCCCCCTAGTGTGGCGCTCCCTCCTCCCCTCCCAACCTATATATACTTGAGGTATTAGGCCCTTTTGAATACACAAGTTTTGGAGCTTCCTCTAGTTCATCTAGTTCTAGTTCTAGTTGGTCCTAATTGATTAATTAGAGCCGCACCTAGTTCGTCTAATCCTCATAATTAGAAACCCAATATGGTTCCAATCTCCTCCCTCTAATTCTGTGGGATGATTAGCTCTGAACGGCAAAGCGCTGTCGCATCGGGAAGACCGTACGCTTGCAACCAAGTAGAGAGGTCGTGCTTTTGGTCTTCCGTTCAAGGGATCATTCGAGGGCAGTTCACGGGATCGTCATCAACAATTCGAGGACTCCAAGTATGATCTAGACCGTCTCACCTACTTCCGTTGCACTTCGGAGTCAGTAACGATCATTGATCCAAACCCTATATGCATCTTCATATTGTTCCTCGGTGATCATAGGGCATTTTTTTACTATGTTTCCCAACACCTCTTCCCCGTCACTTCAGGCTTAATGCCCATGGGTTGAGCGGGAGCACATCCTGGAAGCCAGGCGATGGATGGCAGCCACACCCCCCTCCCATGATGTGCCACTTGGTCTTCATCACCTTGTCAATTAAGCATAGATTGGCGATTATCATTGCACAATAAATCAACGAAGTGCAATCAAGGATAAATCATTGATACGCAAAGACATAGGCAATGCATAAGTGAAGAATAAGCCTGGTAATTGTGCATTGGCATGATCTAACACAAAATCCATTGGACAATCATGGACATGCAGATACATAGGTTGCGCAAAAGAGAATCATAAGCATGGACATTGCACGTTGACAAGATCTAACACAAAAGGCATTACCCAACTATGGACATGCAAAGGAATTGGTAGTTCAGAATTTAACCACAAGCCTGGACATTGCACATTGGCATGATCTAACACAAAGGCATTGGACAATCATGGACATGCAAAGACTTAAAACAGTTCAAAATTGAAGTATAAGCATGGGAATTGCACATTGGCGTGATACAAGATAAAGTAGCGAGGATAACCATTGACATGCACATTGGCGAGATCTAAGACAAAGTAGTGCCCAATCTGCATAACCATTGATATGCACATTAGCATGATCTAAGACAAAGCAGTGCACAATCTAGCAATGTGCATGTACCATCCAAATTAACATGCACAATCCGGCTCACATGCACATTGACTGCCATAAATTTGGTATGTGTACAATCTAATCGAATTATGATAATCAAATGTACGGATATATAAAAACTCTAACCGCATATCCAATCCCCCGGGAACTAAGCATTCCGCTTGAGGTGGAGATGAAAGCGTTGTGAATCGGCCTAAAACACCCTAACCGCATATCGCATCCCCTCTTCTATCCTCCAATCAACATTTACGAACTAATGTAACTTGTTTTAGATCGAAAAACTTACAGTGGCCGCATACGATAGAGGTGTTGACGCCAGAGCCGAAGAGGAAGACCCCAACGCTCCAGCTGCGGGAGCCGCAACAGGTGTCAGAATCCCTGCATCCAAAGCTAGGGATTTCTTGGTACCCACATTGTAACTCCATGCAGCTGCGGATGATGTCCCCGCCGCCTCACCCAAACACCCACCCGCAGCCATGAAGGTACCAGCCATTGATGGGGGATCAATACATGCCCGTTGCTGCTTGGTGAAGTGGGAAAAGGAGACTTGAGCATCCTCTCCATATCCCCCGATTTGAGGCTCCTTGCCTCAATGCCGGCGAGCCATCCAGAGGTGAACACTAGTGTAGGGGACAAGGATTCAGGTAGCAAGATGGTCAAGCAAAAGCCGACCATCAGTGGCAACAAAGGGGTGGTGAAAGAATAGGGGTTTGAGTGGTGAGGGGAGTTATGACCAAAGCATCCGTCTCACATTGCTTCCTAGCAGCGTGTGTGGCCGCGTGGAGCGATGAATCCACAAACATGTGAATTTCTACGCTAGCCCGTAGATGCTTTAAGAACCGTCACGAGCCACTTAATTCGGTGCATCCTAGCTAACCAAACCGGCTCTTTTGGCATCGTCTGGGCCTGCATGGGACGAATGCCAACAACCATACACATCCTGGTACTATCTAAATTCAAGATTCAACTATCGCTACCTTTTTTGGATATGTGTGTAGGCATGTTGTCCTATTTTTACCAGTTGTGGCAATTCATCATGTAATCTTTATTTTTACTTTTTTCAGATCATTGCTTGGAAGTTAGATAAATGGTTGTGTGCATCATGCAATGCACAGGCAGGGGGGGGGGGGGGTACTCCTTTTCAGAAAAAAAAGATTCAAACTGACTATCGGTAGATACGTAAATAAAAGCTTTGACAATCATGGACTCACAATGGCCAAATCTGCAAAATACCAAGGCAAGACAGAACAATATGGAAGTCGAAATGCGATGAATATTACAGAATACGACTAAACCAATGCATCATCCAAAATAAGCATAATTCAACAGTACACCTTGCTGAATATCATCAAGCCGGAATGACGTTTGGATAAGCATAGCATCAAAATATTGCTTAAATACTGGCATGAATGTCAAGGAAATCAGAGGTTCCCCATGAGCTCAACGTGAGGTGGTAGCACGAAAGTAGTGACCCATAAATGAAGAGCTGACTTCAAACAAAGATGCGCCAATTCCTTACAAGTCACCAAACGGCCTGAATCATAGAAATGAAAAAAGTATCAGCTACCAAATTTGCACTGAAACAAACCAATATAACTTGATGAAAGTGCAGGATTAGCAAGCAGTATAAAAAAAATTAAAGCTCATGTCTATGCTGTTTACTGTTCAGAATTCAAACCTAGAAGTGAATGCCAGTAAAAAAAAATTCTCTTAAAGAGTTGCCAAAAAGATTGCAACAATTCAGACAAAATGACAATTACCGTATTATGAAGAGAAAACTGAATAAGATGTGCTATCTTCTACTAGACAAGAAGTAGCCAAATCATCAACTGATTTCATGCAGTGAGGAGTACGAGGTACCTAATTAATCAATAATCACACAGTGAACGTCACATATATAATCATATGCATGTTTGACACCAGTAATATCCTATCTGGATTTCTTTGATCTTCTAAATGATCAGATACTACAAAAATACAAGCAAGATTGTGTCCTTATCAATTGTAAAGATAAGAGAAAGTAAAGGTGACATCGAGGGTCACAGTTAAGAACTTAATGTGAATAATGAGGACCATCTCCCAACCCAGTACCGCAAGGCAAATGTGTAAGAGAAAAAGAACACATCAAGATGCTGATTTCCCAGGAATACAATTCATAAACAGAAGCTAAAAGACCCAATATGAAACTTGCACCAAGCCTGTGAAAGAAGCTCACTACAACTCCCAGCATAAAAAAAATCTGCACTTTGGAAATCTAAAGATAACATAAAAGCAGTTTATAACAAATCAAAATGAGCAAGGAAATCAGAGTGAGCGGGCAGTTAAAAGTTAAAACGTGAACCCAATGTACAAAACTGCGATGTCAGAATGAATTTTACAATCCATGAGCAACGTAGTTACCAATGTAAACATAATGTTGGTCCTGGTGCCAAAATTACGTATGACGTAGCGTGTACTGAATAACACCAGTTCTAGGACAGTCACATGGTGCGATCAATATCCATTCGAAGCATACTAGGAAGTTGTGCAAGAATAATTCAGAAATAGTAACTGGGAAACTTTCAGAATGTGAAATACAGCAGGACAGGATAATGAACATGTGTAGAGACTAGAGACCATACAGCACAAATTAACGAAGTATCAAGTGTGTCATTATCTCTACAATACAACCAACAGGACTTGTGATGAGAACTTGGAAGACAGACTTAAGTATTGAATGCCCCCCAAATCCTTGTCATTTTGAGCATAATCGCTTCAATATCTTGCAATAACAAAAATGATGTCAATATCTTGCAACTAAGAACTCCCTATAGCCATACAAGTCCTAGAAAGGCTGGATGCATTTGTTATACTAGCCTACTCCAAGCAGACACGTGAAACACAAAATGATCTGAGTGTGCAAAAGAGCAGGCAACATCGCTGAACAGAAATGACATGAGTAAGAGGAGAGGGATGTACTCTGGTTCTGGAGCGAGGGAAGGCGGGCAGCCATGCCAGGAAGTAGGCGAACATGGGGTGCCCATATTCCTTGCCACGCTTCGTCGCCAGGCGCTCCAGCTTGCCGGTGTACTTATTGTACGAGTAGCGCCCGAATCCACAGGTCTTGATTAACACCTTCCCCGTGCGACCGACGTCCATGTCGCTGGGCCAGACGCATACAGTCCGCTCGCAGGGCATGCCAGGAACCATCTCGATGTCGGTGGGCTTGCGAGGTCCAGGAATCATTTCCGCGTCGCTGGGCATGCCAGGAATCATGTCGCACAGCGTGCTCCAACTCCGCGACACTCTTCTCCAGAAGCCAACCTTTGTCGCTCCCCCTGCCCTCCCCGCGCACCCAGAGCTGCAGCTGCTGCTCGCCGTCGGTCACCATGCAAAGCCGCCCATCCGGCGTCTCCCCGACGCGGACCTTGCACACGGTTATCGGGTCGACAGCCAGCGCGCGCGGGCCGTGCAGGTCGGAGAACCTGAGGGTGACAGGGTCCAGCGCGAGCATGCGCGGAGAGTTGCAGATGTGCCAGTATATCTTCCCGCCTGCGTGCACGCCGCGGTTTTCGAACAGCCAGGGATTGAAGTCGACTTCGGCCTCCTCGTCCCGCGGGAGCGCGCGCCAGCTGCAGTCGCCGTTGCTGACGGACGCTACCCAGGCGCGAGGGCGCCCCTCCTCGATGGCGAAGCAGACAGCCTCGAAGCAGAGCTTGCTCGGGTGAGCGCGGGAGAGCAGCGCGGAGCCGATGTAGTACCTCGATCTGCGCCAGCGGCGGTCATCCGGGCACCGTGTCGCGGCGCGGGGCGGGAGGACCGTGCGGCGGCGGGTGGCCGGGTCGAGGACGAGGGAAGCGGGGCATGGCCCCTTGTCCTTTTGTATCTCGTCGGACGACTCGAACAGCAGGAGGCCTTGGAGCGAGTCGAAGAGGAGGAAGCGGAAGGCGTCCGGAGCGAAGTCGAGGGTGAGGCGCGGGGAGGCGGCGTTGAGGGGAGCGAACACGGCGGGGGTGTCCTCGAGCTTGGTATCCCGGCCGGGGAACGGGGGTGGGGGGTGGGTTGGGTGGTGGAAGTAGCCGAGGAGAGGAGGGGCGCGAGGGAGGCAGCGGGCGGCCAGGCGGCGCCAGCGGTGGCATGCGAGGGCGGCACGGAGGAGGTCGGCGAGGGAGAGACGGCGGAGAATGTTGGAGATGTCGAGCTCGGCAAGGATATCGATGGAGGCCGCCGCCTCGATAGCCTGTGACTCCACCGGCGGCGGGGGAGGAAGCGAGGTGGAGGAAGGTGGCGCTTTTTTGGTTTTGGTCTTCTTCCCTTTGTTCTTCCGCGCCATCGCTGGAGTTGCACGAGGGTTCGAGAGAGGGACCGGACTGGCGGACTAGCTTAGGACGGAACGGAGGACTACCGGCATGTTAGTTTGTGTTGAAGGGCATCCCCAATCGCCATGCCGCAAACGTCCGGACAGGTCCAATCACCCAATGCGTCCTCACGTTTTCTGCCGCATATCCAACAGACATGGTGCCGCAGACATCGACTCACATGTCGAGTCCTAGGCGAACTTCAACACACAACCCAAATGGACATCCGTTTTGTTCGAATTTTGTCCGTTTCAGTAGAGTAATAGAACGGTGTTCGGCCGTTTTCCTTGATGCGCCGGTCATGCGTATTGGGTCCACGGCCATATATGGGCCGCATCTCATTCGACTGCATGCAAATGTAAAAAGTGGACGCAGTCCCATGCCAGCAATCATTGGCCACAGTTCATACTAGCGGTAAACATATGTCAGCGGCCATCGGTGACAGTTCATGCCAGCGGCAGGCAAACATATGCCAGCCCACATGACGATTAAGTCCCAAGTTTCATGCTGCCAAGTGCCAACAAAGCCAGCAGCCAGCACACTAGTCAGCCTTTAAAATGAACAAGTTTTTCGCCTACAGTTAAATGGCGGCAAAAGCGGCCAACACTGCTTGATCTTCCAAATGAACAAGTTTTTCACGCGCCCGGCAACAAAGCCGGTACCCGACACCACTAACTTGACCTTCAAAATGAGCGGTCATAGTCCATGGTGAGGCCTCCTAGTTCGAGCCATCTTGCTCGAACATCTCCTTTTCTTTGGTTCGCGAACCAAATATTTCTCTTCGGGGACATGTTGGTCTTGTCAACGCTCATGATAGCTAGCGCCACCTCTTTTGCCTTGGTATCAGCATGGGTGGCCTCGATCGCGAGCTTCTTCGATTAGGCGGCCTCCTCAATGTCGAACTTCCTCCTCTTGGCGGCCTCCTCCATGTCAAGCTTCTTTGTTTGGAGCTCCAAGTATATCTTCATTTGCTCCTCCTCTCATCCCTCGCTTCCTTTTGAGTCATCATGTCGTGCAAAGTTACTTGCAAGGCAATGGATGACGCATCACGCTTCTCATAGGCGTTCGAGTTGGTCTTGTCCCTCGACCTCTTAAGCAAATCCCCATTGTTAGCCATGGCCGCCTTCCCTCCTTTCTTCTTAAGAGCGGCATATTGGTCTTTAAACTTGGGACGATCTTTGATGAGCTATCAACAATGTGTGAGAGTGAAGGGCTTGTTCTTATGTCGGGCCTTGAAGGCTTCCAAAGGTTGGTATGCCTACACAATCAAAGAGGAGGCCACAAATGTAATAGCGGAGGACAGAAGATGTAAACAAACATGAACATGGCATGGCAATGAAAATATGAGAGGTCATACCAAGTCACCCACGCCTAGGCCACTCATGGGGCCAGGCTTGATGCTCTCAAGCACGGCACAATACTTGTTGCACTCTTGTTGAATGAACCCCCATCTCTTTTGGATTGAGTAGATGCCTCGAGTGCTCGCAAACTTGTAGGGCACAAACTTCCTTCGCTCATGGAAGGTTTTATGAACTCTCGTCCAAAAGACAATCCTTTTGGTTGTCACCTTTTGTGGGATATTGTCCTATCTCCATCCAACTCTAGCAAATCAAAGTGTCCTCCTCTTTGGTGTATGACCCAGTGTGAATGCTTTGCTTCCTCGCCTTGCAAATCGCCGCCCTTTGGGTGAGCTCATCGATAAACACCAATGGCTAATCCATGATGTCGACCTCTTCTTCCTCATCTTGAATACCGTCATCATCTTCATGCCATGAGTTGCCATGGTCGCATGACCTCCTCTTCTTCATGGGCACCAAATTGGTGCGTCACCATATTGGCCTCGGTCGTCTTGGCTTTGGGTATTGTCACGATCAAAAGCATGGCCTTGGCCGTCGACGTGGAAGGCCTCGCCACGGCCTTCGTAGACGACGTTCTCCAAGAATTGGGTGTAGTCAGGGTTGTCGACCGTCTGCGTCGGCGGTGGCATTTCATCGAACAACTTGTGGGCGCCAGCAAGGTTGGCCGTAGGAATCAACCGGGGCTGCTTCCTTTGCATCCGTCGAGACGGTAGCCAAAACCATGAACCAGGCGTCACGTTGAGGTCGATGATGACGCGGCCGGGATGGCGAGGGTGGCGGTAGCGATCACGCTACCGTCTAGAGACGTGGAGAACCAGGTCTCGCAATGTAGTAGCGGATGAAACCGTATGTCGTCTACGGTGTGGCCAGACGAGCTTGGGGACTGGTATTGTGGAGGGCGGATGGCCGACAAGCCTATGCTAGCCACGACCATGGCAGCGACCGAGAGAATTGCCCTTTGACATAGGCATAGGCATAGTGTCGGTCTCATAGGACTTGTCAATATGTTATTTTATTTATTTACCCTTTTTCCGCACTTGTTTTTGTTGGTTGTGTGCATCCTTACCTATGCAGCGGCCAAATGTCATTCCATATGAATCTGTCCATTTGATGCTATATTTTCAGTGGTGGTCCACCTCCTCCTTCTCTATAAAACGTCATTTTATCAGAAAAATGTGTGTTGAGAATTTCAAATTGGAACGTGCTCACTTTTCCAATTCTATTGAGAATGCACTTTAGTAGATGTACCACTTCATACAAACCGAGAAATACTAGTATAATGAAAAGGAAACTGATTCTTATGGGCCCAGCCTCTCGGCCAGGTAGCATAGCAAGCGAAGTAACTAATACAACTTATAAGGCCCTTCTCAATGCTCCACGATGTACAGGTGCTAAGCATGTCACGTAAGCGGAAAATGGCATGGCATAGCAATTAAGGAGGAGAACACTTTGATGACCCTGGCAAGAAACAATGTCAAGTGCGCAAACCTATGCAAAACACATAAATAAAGGAAGCTCACAAATGCATGAAAGAGTATAGTGGCTAAATAATTAAATGAAGGAATCTTAGCTAAACAAATTAAGCACCTAGGCATTGAGGACTTAAGTTGACAAACTCTTTAATCCGCTTAGCATCTCACCTAAGCACTCATGCATTCAAAGAGGCTTAATGACCCAACATTAAAAAAACTTCTAATAATCATAATTTTTTTGTCCACCACCATTAGAGGATTGCGTCTACTCCATCTCTTCGGCTGCTTGTAGTGGGAGTAACTTAGCTAGTAATATAAAACACACACCAAGATAATTGCTTATGTGGTAGGTACTTAATGAAGAGAGAGGTGTTTGGAGTAACATAATATGTTACCATCACAAAACACTTCCCTAGACAAAATGAGTCTACAAGCTAATAAATACAACCATCTATCACACTACCTCTATGTTACTCCCCGCTATGAAGATAATAACATAGAGTAGTGTCATATGCATGACATTGGTGTAAGTTTCTCCCCACTATGACTAGCCTTCCGTTTTATAGGGCTCAATCAAAAATCTCACCAACCAAGATAGATGGTGAGTGGTGAAATAATTTTTGTAATTTGCAAAAGTACTCAATTAATACACTCTTTTTCATAAAAATATATTTGACCTAAGACTTTTACATGCATTGATGAGTTGTCTCTTAATCCTTGCATGTTGCAGTTTAATGCACCTTAAAATCTGAACATGTCATGATGGGTAATAAAATTAAGAATTATAAAATGATTTTTTTATATAAGCCTTGTAAACCGAAAAGGAAGGAGCGGTACAACGACACGTCAAAAATTGTTTGCCGGGGTGAAAGGATCGATATGGTTGACTAGAGGGGGGTGAATAGGCAACTAACAATTTTTAGATTTTCTTTGCCAAATTAAACTTTGCATCAAAGTAGGTTGTCTAGATATGCAACTAGGTGGACAACCTATATGATGCAACAATCACAAGCACACAAGCAAGCAATGAATATAACACAAGTAAGCTTGCACGAGTAAAGGGATGAGATAACCAAGAGTGGGCCAGGTGGAGACGAGGATGTGTTACCGAAGTTCCTTCCTTTTGAAGGAAGTACGTCTCCGTTAGAGGCGGTGTGGAGGCACAATGCTCCCAAGAAGCCACTAGGGCCACAGTATTCTCCCTCACGCCCTCACACAATGCGAGATGCGTGATTCCACTATTGGTGCCCTTGAAGGCGTGAAGCGGTGAACCTTTACAAACAAGGTTGGGGCAATCTCCACAACTTAATTGGAGGCTCCCAACACCAGCACGAAGCTTTACCACAATGGACTATGGCTTCACGGTGACCTCAACCGTCTAGGGTGCTCAAACACCCAAGAGTAGCAAGAGCCGCTAGGGATTAGTGGGGGGAATCAAATTTCTCTTGGTGGAAGTGTAGATCGGGGCCTTCTCAACCAATCCCGAGCAAATCAACAAGTTTGATTGGCTAGGGAGAGAGATCGAACAAAAAATGGAGCTTGGAGAAACAATGGAGATTAGGGTTGGAAGAGGTGGGTCTTCTTGGAAGACCCTTTATAGTGGGGGGGAATTCCAACCGTTACCCACCACTCGACCCCATTTACCCATTTGAACTACCGCACCAGTAGCGGTACTACCCTTGACCTCATGCAGTACTACCTGCAAATGGACACTGGCCAGACCAGACACGGCAAAAGGAGCACTAATAGGGCACGGTAGATCCGCTGAAGCGGTACTACCTTGACCCCATCTTGATACTACCGCCAAGATAGCCCATGAGCCAGGCCAGTAGGCACGAGATGTAAACAATTACATCCGTGACTACCTCCATTGAAAATTGTCGTGCAAAAATCCGACACGGAACTACCGCGACCACGGAGTGCGGTACTACCGTGAAGGTGCGGATGTAAAAATTACATCCGCCCCTACCTCACTTTTCGCCTCGCCATCAGCTGCCTGCCGCCACGGTACTACCAGCGGCGGCATGGTACTACCAGCGCCCGCGACCGCGATACTCTTGCGTGGGCGCGGATGTAAAACATTACATCACGCCTACCACCGCTGGCGGAAGGTGCCAAACCGGAGCTCATGGTACTACCGCTCTAAGGAGTATGTACTACCGTGGGTGCCTACGGTACTACCATCACGGGAGCCGGTACTACCGGCTCTGCCAGTGATAATGCCGCTCGGAAGGAAACATTACTACCGCTAGCACGAGAAGAGCAAAGCGGAGGCCTTCATATCCACAGAGACAAGGTGAGGCGGAGGAACACTCCAAGGAGCTCGAGGAAAGGCGGTGCAAAAGGGAATGTGTACGTGAGATTCCACCCAAACCTTTCCAAAGCGGACCCCCTCTTAATAATCTGGCTCTCCTACGACTCCAACTCCACCGAACCGAACCGTGAAAGCATGATCTTCAATAATCTTGAGGGGCATCAAATCGTCTTGTGTTTAGTCGTGATGTATCCTGAAAAGCTCAACACAAGCGATTAGTCCGCAAAGGCATTATCATCAATCACCAAAACACTTAGGGACAAGAATGCCCTTACAATCTCCCCCTTTTGGTGGATTGATGACAATCTGAGATTTGCACAAAGGAGATGAATAAAGCACAAGCAAACCACATCTCTAAAATATAGATGAGCTCCCCCTAGATTCATGATAGAGAGTAAAGTGCTTTGGACTGCACGGCATGAATACTAGGATCACCACTCCCCCTATATTTTAGAAACAAAGCATATCTCACAATGGTAAGGCTGACACTAAATAAGATAGTAAATGTGAGCATAGCATGAATAGCACGATATAGCATAAGCTCAATAATATAATAAGGTACGATAGAGTGCATATGTCTTTACACCATATGATAAACTTAGTCTCACAAGCACAACCAAACCAAAGCAACCAAGTTCAACGACGGAAAAAGCAAAGCAAATGGCCAGAAACACACGACCATCATAAATCCTACACTCTCTCCCCCTTTGGCATCCAGACACCAAAAAGGCGGAGAGGGCACCTACAACAAGGTGGTAGCTCAGTAGGAAAGGACTCCTCGTCGTCGAGACTCCTTGTAATGAGGCATACTCTTCCTCGAGAATCGGTCCACTTGTAGCCACCTTAGCCATCCGGGCAGCCTCGGGGTGATGTGCCTCTCGAGAGCCGCTGGCCCACGTCCCTGCGCCGCATGCCCTCAAAATCCTGTTGTCCATGACAGCGGGCCTCACTTTGAGCAACATGAGACTTGTCTTGACTACGAACCTGCATGCGAGAAAAGCCTCTTCATCTTGATCTGCACTTCTTTGCCCAAGATGGCTCGGCGGAGAGGAGTAGTGAATGCGAGCAGTCGTGACTTCCCCCCCAATTTCCTCCTCATCCACAGCCCTCCTGGCAGCCTCAGCAAAAGTGGTGGTGTTAGCCCATTGTGGCTTGATGCGGAGCCTGATGGGCTCATGACGAATCCACCCTGTAACTTCAAACTCATCATTGGGAAACAGCCTCTCCCATGACTTGGAGATCAAGTGGAACAAGTAAGGCCCATAGATGGGGACCTTACGGTTGAACACGGCGAACTGAAGCTCACACCACATGATATGTGAGACATCAAGTGGTTGAGTCACAGGCACAGACAGGCCTCCTCATGAGATAAGCATCATGTCAGCGAGGTAAGCATGTACCTGGCCCATGTCCCCCAATGCGTGGGAAGATGGTGTTAGGAAGAGCCGATGCATGATGTCAAGGAAGGATTAAGCACCCACCTTGATCTTCCTATTGGGAAGAGGAGTCTTGAACAAGGAATGGCATGAGCTTGTTCTTGTTGGCGGAACTTCGAGTTGGCATGAGGGTGACACCAACCCGGCGTGTTGAGCCCTTCATGCAGAGCGATTAAGCAACTCCATGAACTCCTTCCAAGTAGCAGACGATGGCGACCATTAGTCATCAAGTCATGGTTCTCGCATCATCAACGCCTTGAAATGGACTGAAGCAAAGAAGCGTACGTGATCTGGATCAAAATCCTTGTGGAAGGTGAGCAAGTGCTCAATGGCAAACTGCTCGACTAGATCCAAGGCCTCACCAAAGTACCCACGCAATTGCTTGTCACGCCTCATATGATGCATGTCAATGTGGTGAACTTCAACATAGTGATTACCTTGGCCTATGATCACATCCATGTATATCGAGATCTGCTGCTTGTTCGAAGAGTTCATTGCCTCGCGTGCTAGCCGAGGGATTCACATAGGGATTGAGCTTCCTTGAATGACAAACTCGGCTGGGGCATCTCATCCATCGCATGACGGGCTCCTTACATTTCTTTGGTGGTGTGCTTGGTCCTGTGTTGGGGAAGCGGCGGAGGACCCCTACGGAACATCATACGGGTTCTTGTAGACGCTTTGCCCCTGTGGTCACGGTACTGGGATTAGAAGCGACGAGCAACACCGAGCCACCACCTATGCACAAAGACACAAAGACATACGCCGCAGGAACAAAATGGATCAAAACCAAACCGAAAGAAACACAAAAACATGCGATTTGGGCCGAAGCAAAAGGCGTGAGGATGAATCTCACGGTAGTACGGGCAGGGTTACGGATGTAACAAATTACATCCGCTCCGGTAGCAGTGATAATGCCGTGCGAAATATTTCTGATGAGTACAGCGCTTAGGCGGAAGTAATATTTACTTCCGGACGTAAGCTGATAATACTGCACGCCAAAAGGTCTTGGAAATGCAGCGGGCGCGAGATCCAGTGAGGCTGCGGTAGTACGCTCCTCCCGCACGGATTGAAAACCGCCACAGAGGACGCGGATCTGGATCTAGAACCACCGCACGACAACTTCGGTACTACCGTTGATCAAACGGAACTAGTTTGACTATCCAAAGAGCATGGAACTACACTACCACTCTACAACAAATCCCACTTGCACAGATTTAGCCAAAAATCTCAAGAACACCACATCCATCTCCCCAAAACCTAAAAGCACCAGGAAGGACAAAAGGACGAGGCACTTGGGAAAAACACAGGTCCATGGCAAGAGGCGAGGGTGGGAACGATCCCACGGTCGGGAATCCGAGGAGAGCGGCGGAGGCGGATGTTCGGCGAAGGCCTTGGCGCCCGTTCTTGGTCGGAGAGAGAGAGAGGCAGGGTGGGGAATAGAGATGAATGGGTATGGGGGAGTTAGAACTCCCACATCCCGCTCTTAACCCCACCATTTCGGCGTGGGCATGCTGAAATCATTGGTCATCCCGTAGTACCGCCCAGTGAAAATCTTTACCTGTTGGTAGTGATGCAGCTCTTCGTGATAGTATGTGCAGCGGAGGTAGCAGTAATGCGTGCCTGAGTGCCACACACACTAAGCGTAGAGCCACTAACTCCTGCGGTAGTACTGCGTGGCTCACCACGGTAGTAAATAAAACCAAGAAAGTGTAAGAACACATGAGAGAAAAAGAGAAAAGGCAAAAACAACCTCCAGGAAGAAACACCAACCAACTAAGGCGAACACACACGGCCAATGAGAGACCAACTCTGATGTCAGCTTCTCCATGAGGGAGGCGGTGGCCGGAGCCACCTATGTTTGAGTCAATTGGTATGGCACCGCGAAGAATTATCCTTGGGTCCATGACCAAAACTCGTCTTTGAAGCACAAGTACCATAAAAATGGCTAATGTGAAAGACTTGATAAATTTATGCATAATGGGGGGAGGGAGAGTTCATTGAGAGAACAACACTCCCCCTATGTCCATGCCTACACCTAGACAGGATAACAAGTTGAGTATGGTGGGGTGTGCAAGGGTTCAGGCAACATTGCTCGAATCAAGGATATTTAGCTCATGCCTTAACTCGCGAAATCTTGCTTCATCCAAAGGCTTCGTGAAGATACCTGCAAGGTTATCATGAGTGTTGACGTGGTGGAGCTCGATCTCCCCTCGCCTAATGTGATCCCGGATGAAGTGATACCGAATCTCAATATGCTTCGTCTTGAAGTGTTGCACCGGGTTGAGAGAAATCTTGATGGCACTTTCATTGTCACACCAAAGAGGCACTTTGTCACAAATGACACCGTAATCCTTTAAAGTTTGCCTCATCCATAAGAGTTGTGCACAACAACTACCGGCCGCTACATACTCGCTTGATTGGGCCAGAGAGACACACAACTTTGCTTTTTGGAAGACCAACTTACCAAAGAGCAACCATGAATTGGCACCCTCAGGAAGTGGACTTCCTATCCACTTTGTCTCCATGTCGGAATCCGAATATCCTACAAGCTTGAAGTTTGCTCCTCTCGGGTACCATAGGCCAAAGTTTGGGGTATGGGCCAAATATCGAAGATTAAGCAGCTAGCCACATAGTGGCTTTCCTTAAGTCTTGACTTGAAACCGCGCACAAATTCCACACTCAACATGATATCCGGTCTAGATGCACAAAGGTAAAGCAAGGATCCAATCATGGGCGATATACCTTTGATCCACCGCTTTACCATTGGGATCGATGTCAAGTTGGCACTTAGTGGGCATTGGAGTGGAAGCCGGCTTGACATCGCTTAGCTTGAATCTCTTGAGCATGTCTTGAGTGTATTTGGACTGGTTGATGAATGTACCTTCTCTTCTTTGCTTCACTCCGAAACCTAGAAAGAACTTCAACTCTCCCATGGAAGACATCTTGAACTTTGAGGTCATTAGTGCGGCAAATTCATCATTGAAAGCTTTGTTAGGGGAACCAAAGATAATGTCAGCAACATATAGTTGGCACACAAACAACTCCCCATTGACCTTCTTAGTAAAAGAGTGGGATCAATGAGCCCAACTTCAAACCTCACATGATCTTGTAAGCAACTCGGTAAGGTGGTCATACCACCACTTGCGTGGGAGCTTGTTTAAGACCATAGAGTGCCTTATCGAGTTGATACACATGATCGAGAAAGTAGGGATCCTCGAACCCGGGGTTGTTTGACATAAACCAACTCATTAATAGGACCATTAAGAAAAGCACTCTTCACATCCATTTGTTGCAATTTAAAGTTGTGATGAGAAGCATAAGCAATCAACAAGCGAATGGATTCAAGATTTGAGCAATAGGAGCAAAGGTTTCATAGTAGTCGATACCCTCGACTTGGGAGTAACCTTGTGCCACCAATCTTGCCTTGTTGCGAATGATGGTTCCATGAGCATCTTGTTTGTTCTTGAAAATCCACTTGGTCCCAATGACATTGTGGTTCCCCGTTGGCCTTGGCACCAACCTCCACACCTTGTTGTACTCGAAGTTGTTGAGTTCTTCATGCATGGCATTAAGCCAATCCAGATCTTCGAGTGCTTCATATACCTTTGAGGGTTCAAAGACACGAAACAACGCGCATGATGTTCACAATAGTTTGCCAATTGTCTCACTGAGTGCTTGCCCCTTTTCAATGCTTCCAAGTACATTCTTCATGAGATGACCCTTGGTGGTGAGCTTGGAAGCAATCTTGGCGACCGTTGTCGGATTCGGGTTCGGCCGGACCCTCTAGAGTTCGAACACTTGGGTGCGCGTGGAGATCTCGCCCTCTACCTACGCACCTGCCCGCCACGCTAGGTCTAGGCTATGAAAAGAACAACGCATAGAGACACAGGGGTTTATACTAGTTCGGGCCACCATTACGTGTGTAATACCCTACTCTAGTTTGTGGTGTGGTGGATTGCCTCTTGGGCTGATGATGATGAACAATACAAGGAAGAACAGCCTCGCGAGGGTCTGTTCTTGGCCGATGCGATGAACTGCTTGGGGGAGTTCAGTCGCTCTCTATCTCTCTAGGTTTCTCATTCCTCCTCCCTCTACCCTGTGGGTGGCTAGTCCTATTTATAGGCAAAGGCCCTGGGCCTCTCCCCAAATAATTGAGCGGGAAGGGCACCAACAATTGGCCATTTTGAAGGGGAACATCTGGTACACTTATCCACGACTAAAGTTGGTCCTCGCTGTCAAAGGCTTTCTGGTGGTGGCCTTTGTTTGGGCTCCACAATGACTTCCTTCACTGCCGTTGCGATGGTCCTGGTCTTGTTGCACGAAATGGATGCCTTTGCTTGATGCTCTTGCACTGCAGCTTGCTCCCTTTGCACCAAAGAGGAAAGGAGGACGCTTCTTGTGGCATGGCGCCACTGGCGCCCTTGGTAAATCATGGCTTGCGTCATGGGCACCTCGTGAGGTACCCACGCCTTGATCTCTCCGGGCCTCCTCGCGAGCCACTGACGAGGCCGTGCACGAGGAAGCTTCCCGTCGTCCTTGGCAATCTGGCCCCTCGCGAGGGTCTTGAGCTTGTCTTGATGAAGATGGGCGTCTTTGGGCCTCCCCTTGAGCCACGCCGCAGGGCCGCATGACGAGCAAGTCTGGGGACCCAGTTCCCGAACGCCGACACTAGCCCCGGGCCCAAAGGCGCGCCCGGACTTGGTGAAGCGAGGAGAAGCGAAGGGGCAAGTCTGACGCCCTTGAGACTAACAGCCTGCGGCCTTTTGGCGCCACGTGGCGGTTGATTGGGCGTGGGTGCCTTAGCAAGCTGCCTTGAATCGACAAAGGGCGGCATCTGTCTGAGCTTTGCCTCGCTTGCTTCCTCTCGGATTCTTGCCCGGATCCCCTTTCTTCGCCCTTCCTTCCTACCTATGAAATCTTGAGATCTACTTGACCCGCGTGCCTAGCAAGACATGGCGCCTCGCGGACCACAGCGAGCTTGGTACTACTTTGCCTTTGGACTCACTTGAGCGTGTCGGAGGCGAGCCTTCACCGGAGTCGCGGATGGTGGCGCGCAAAGGCATCAAGCAGGGCAAAAGGTGTTCAAGGCCAGCTCTGCCCTCCCTGAGGGCCAAGGGAGCACCTTCTATCCGGCTCTTAAGAAGCGCCATTCTGCCCGATGCGGTGCCTCCCTTTTCCGAGTTTTTCTTCTTTGTCCTCCGCCATTACAAACTGCAAGCTCTGCACCTCCACCCCAACTCTGTTCTTCTTCTGGCGATCTTCGCCTACTATTGTGAGGCTCACGTCGGGGTGCAGCCCTTAGTGTCCTTGCTGCACCACTACTTCTCCCTCCGGACCTCTCGTGGTCCCATCTCTGCGTCTTGTGAGCTTTGTGCAGATGTAGCAGCTCCAACGCCATCTCGAATCCGGGAAGAGGATTGAGGGCTTCGAGGAGCAAGTGGGTCATGGTAAATGTTGGGCGCATCCACCCTCGGTGATCCTGCCCACGAGCACCCCACGAGCTCAGATGATTGGTCTCATGGAGCTTCAGCGGACCCAGCCGGTGGCCGGTCTTTGGACAAGATGGGCGCGGATCCCCGAGGCCGCAACATGGCGGGCGCAGCCGGCCGGTGCATCGCTCTGAGGGAGTTCTGGAGCACTGTGTGGCCCGCTTGCCGATACTTCGCCTCACATTGTGGAGGCCCCCGCCTTGAGCCCCGCTGGTCTTGGCCAAGCAAGATCTGGCTGCGGTCCTCCAATCTTTGGTCGGGGTGGCGTGGCGAGGTTGGAGGCGCTCTGTGCCTGTTCCTCCGAGATGATTGGGAGGCGGTGGTGGAATCCATGCCCGTCTTCAATGGGACGGGGCCTGCGTCGCCTTGCCCGAGGACCCGGAGGCTGGCGGCGGTGAAGCGTGTCCTCCGGCGACTCCAGAAGAGGAGGAAGAAGAGGCGGGAAGAAGGGCTTGACTCGAGGCGACAAGCGGAGAGTCGAGCTCCTCCCCGGTGTGTAGGTCCGCACTCTCCGCCTCTTGCCGAGCTGCAACGACGAGGATGGCGAGCGGGGCGGGCGAGAGCTTGCCTCGATCCCGAAGAAGCGACAGGACGGGTTGGTCCCAGCAGGGTCTGCCCGACTCACGGCGATCCCATGAGGCGCCTCCTGCTCCGGAGCTTCTTGAGGCTGATCCCTGCGGCCCGGCTCTCGGGCTTCAAGTATGGCCGGAGGTTGCTCGAGCTCGCGAGCGATGACCAGTACGTGCTTGATTCTTGTTTTATTCCTTGTTTTATCGCTGAGGCTTGATGTCTGTATCTCTTGGCTAGGCTGGCGCCTATGGCGAAGAAGCTGAAAGGATCTCCTGAGGTCCGTGCAGGGCAGCGCCTCTGCTTGTGAAAGAAAGGTGACCGCAAGGCCTGGCCTCTCTGCCCGGTCACCCTCGCGAGGCCCGAGCTAGGCTGAAGCAGCCTCGGCCCCTCGGCCTGGCGACTCTGAGGTATCCTTGCTCGATGCCGCCACAACCGTTTAGGCGCAGCAGTCCCGCCTCGAGATACCGTGGTTACGCTGTCCGTCTTCTCCTCCTACTCCACCAACATTTGTCTCTCAGAGCTCCTTCTACATCTGGATCGTCTTCTTCTTTGGCTTTGGCTGGCGTTCAAAAGATCTTTCGGGCGCCGACCCTCGCTTAGTGGCCGGGCGCTTGGGTCAAGCCACGACGGTGGATCGCTCGGCCCGATTCCAGGTCAAGCGCGTTGGTTCAGGCCTCGACGGGCTAGCGACGAGGAGAAGCAAATCCTTGGGCGAAGGCTACTCATGGACGCCGCCGGGAGGTAGCCGGCGTCCGTGGTCGCCGCAAGGTGCTGGAGAGCGAAACTGCGAGACTCTTGAGGACCAGCTTGCCAGGAGGCCCGCATTCGCCAAGAGCAGGAGGAAGACATGAAGGCTACATGGAGGCGGCCGCCAAGGACCGGGACACCAAGCTTAAGAAGCGCCGTGACCGCTGGTACTGGAGCAAGACTGGAGGCGAAGAAGGTCGAGCCGACTGACAAGGCGCGGGTTCTTGGGGATCATGAGGCCTTCACGGAGATGGAAGTGAAGGCTCAGACCCAGGGGCAACATAATGATGGCTGGAAAGCCACTGGCCGGGCGCCGAGGACGGCCCCGCCAAGCTGCTTCCCTTCCCGATCCGCTCTTGAAGATGTCACCCTTGGCCTTGGCCCTCACGGGCGAGGCGCTGTCTTGTCTTTCCTAGACACTGACGCGGAGTCCTTACCACATCTACCTTCACCCCGATCCGGCGTCGACCTCGACGACTTTTGCCTGGAGCCAATGAGCGGCGAGCTTGCCATTGTGCCGAGGCATGAAGGGTCGTCGCGAGGCTCACTGAAGTTCGGCCTTGGACTCAAGCCAAAGCGAGGCTGTGACTCAACTGCCCACAAGGCGAACCTGGCCTGCTGCAGCTCACGGCCGACAAATGACTCCGTTGTGGCTCTGTTACGCTTTTAGTTCCTGCAACATGCATCATGCTTGCCTCGGGGAGGCATTTAAACTTGTGTTTTGTGTCGTGATACTTGATTATGGACTGTAATATTTGCTTTTGAATTCCTTGAGATTTACGCTTTTCCTTCCTACTTGCTTATGTTCTACTGGCAGAGCCCCTTTGCCCTCACAAGATACCTCGGTAGCCGCTAGCCCCGACAGGAAACCAGGACGGGACCAAGGAGTGAGGGGCTACGTGACAAGTTAGGCTAATGAGTCGCGATGCTCAGGAGTCCCCCTTGGCGCAGGAACAGCAAGTAGGGAGGTGAGATGTGTGGGTGGATCTACCATTCTACGTCTGCAGAGCCCGGCCCCGCGCATACCTCAATCGCCGTTAGCCTTTCGGAACTAAGGAGTGAGGGGCTACGTGACCAGTTAGGCTCCTGAGTCGCGATGCTCAGGAGTCCCCCTTGACGCTCAAACGGCCTTCGTACCTTGGCTCCGCTCGGGGAGGGGCCCGCGATGAACCGAGCCCAGGGGCACAGGCTGGGTGGCGTGCGTTTGGGGCGTGACCCAGGCAAGAACCCGTGCCCAGCCCTCAAGGCGGCACTCCCGAGGGGAGGCGTTGCGATGAGGCCGGACACTAAGCTCAGGCTCCCCGAGGTTGATGCGGCCGGGCCACCTCAGTTATTTATCACCAGCGCCGAGCATAGCGCCCGCGTATGTGTGCATAGCCGCTCCCTCGGCGGTGTCGTCGTCACCGGTCACGGAGCATGGTGCTTCCATCAGTGCGTGGAGGGGCTCCCCTCCGAGGAGCCCCGAGGCGTGTCTGGCCAGCCTCTAACACGTGGGCTGGCACGGTAGGGCACGCCTTGAGGTGTGTCTGGGCACCCGTGAGCCAGTAGCGGGACTCACGGGCTCTACCTCAAAAGCGGAGTTGCGCACGGCACTAGGCCCTTAACTTGTGATGTGTTCCCGCAAATTTGGTTAGATGCTGGTCAAGCTCTCGTCCTCGGGTCCCGGCCCTCGGCGGGTCTCGGCCGTCATTGGTATGCCAAGTCGCGATGCACAGTGGACAAGGCCAGAGGGTGAGGGCTGGAGAGCCAAGAGGAGCCCATGAGTCGCGATGCTCGGTACCCCCCTTTAACGTGCAAGCGGCCGACATGAATGAAGAAGAGGTGCCGTGGACGGGCATCAAATAACAAGCATGATAGGTCGAACGCATGACCCGAAATAAACGCAAGAGGGATACACGTCGCAGCGTCTGGCCCGAGCGACTTGGGGATGATGCAGCCCGAGGGGCGCCCCCAACAAAGTAAGCTAGGAACATGAAGTAAAAAGGGATAAACACCGTAGGGACGGACCCACGCGGCCTGGGACTAATGCAGCCTTGAAGCCTCACCGGAAATGAAACTTCGAAGGATGTCACCTGATAACATTGAAGACGCGAAGGGGTGTTGAGTAGCAAACCCGTGGGCTGAAGGCCGATCCTCACGAGCCCCGGGCCTGGGAGCCTCGGGAGGCTCGAGGCGCCAGTGGCTCCTCGCGGACCATCTCCATCTCCGCCGGGGACCGTGGAACGCCTGGCCTCTTGAGCCTCCGGGATGCTCCCCATGAGGCGCTGCGTGGCGGCGCGTTCGGCAAGCCGTGGGGCATGCGAATGTAGGCTGTAGTGGGCTTCAGCGCCCAGCGTGAGGGCCGAAGCGCTCACGAGGCGGCTCGGTTGAGCCCTGGGATGTCGATGTAGACAAGGCAGCCCACCATCCTCGCCTGGATGGGAGCTCTGTTGGTAAGTGGCTGCCACTCATGACTCTTGACTCTTGCAACTCCACGCATGATCTCGGTAGCGATTAACTCGAGGGTTTGGCCCTCCTTGCCTTGCTCTTTCCGAAGGGAAACATGCTTTCAAACACGCCTCCAAGTGGTGCCCAAGCGCCTCCCTCGTGACCTTAGCGAGGTTGGTGGCCCTCCAGGAGGGAGCCCCCGAGCCTTGCACGAGGAGGGCATCGAGGCGCGCCTTCCTATCTCTGACGAAGGAGGTGCCCCCTGACAGGCAGGTCACGAACCACGAGGGGCTTTGCCTCCTGAGGGGTCGGACAGCGATGTCTTCTTCTTCTTGGGGGCAGTCTCGGGGAGCCTCCTGCTCCGCGATCCGATCTTCCAAAGGTGATGCGGCTGAAAAGCTCGCTCCGGGGAGCCTGCTGCGTCTCTCTCTTCGCGAGGCACCGTGATGACTCCACCGATTCCTGGCATCTTGAGGACGTTGTGGCCGTGATGAGTCACGGCCATGAACTTGGCCAATGTTGGGTACCCAAGGATGGTGTTATATGGCGGTGTGAATGTGGGCGGCGTCGAAGTCGATGAGCCTCGGTCACGGTAGTTGTCGCGCCGAAAGGTGACAGGAGGCGGACTCTGCCCAATCGTAACTGTGGAGCCATCGGTGACTCGAAGAAAGGCTTGGTTGGTCGGCATTGTAAGGCACTTGGAGGTTGTCGAATCTCTCACAGACGGGGCGTTGAGCCTGCCCCGCCATCGGCGAGGGTCTGGTGACTTGCACGCTTCTTTGATGATTGGGAACAAAGCATCGGGAGGACTCACGGCCGTGGCCGCCAAGACTTGAGCCGCCGATCCACGAGTCGAAGCGCGGATGGCGCCACGCCGACCACCGAGAGGGTGTGGCTTCAGCTTGGGGAGGACTGCATTCACTTCATGACGAACCGCTGAAGATGCGTTGAGAGGTGGGCTTGAGCTCCGCCCAGGATGCAGCGGATCAGCTGCTCCTCGAAGCCCCCCGGCCCCTCGTCGATGATGGTCCTCGTTTCTCCTTGGCTGCGGCAGAGGTGGGAGGCTCTGCGTTTCCTTATGCGACGATCCTCGCGAGGCTGATCCTCCAGCCTCCTCTCGCGAGGCTGATCCTGCCGATCCTCGCGAGGTCGGTCAGCGCCACCTTGGCGAGGGCCGCGGTCCTCCCAAATAGCGTCCTGCGTTCCTTCCTCCTGCTCGGCCCGTAGCCTCGGTCGTTGCGGTCGGGCGTCGGCCTATCCTCCCTTCTCAGCTGACTCGAGCTCTTGACATTACAGTTGGTGTTATGGGTGTGTGGAGGTCGTGGTACACACATGTCGGCTGCCCTTGGAAGACCCGGGCTGATCTTTGCCCCGCTTTGGTGTCCTGTCTCGCCACAGCATGGCAGCCCTTGCGCTTCACATCCTTGGCCTTGGGTTTCTTCTCTTACGGGTCTGCAGTGGCAGCTCAAGGAGGAAAAAACGCCTTCCTCAGACCACTGGCGCACTTGGTCGCCAAGTTGAACAACTCCAAGGAAGTGCCGCAGTCTTCATGCATCGCCAGCTCCTCCTTCATCTTGACGTCACAAGACACCGCTTCCGGAGAAAGGCCAAGATGATGGCCTCTTCAGTCACCTTGGGAATCTTGAGGTGTGCGTTGTTGAAGTGCTGGATGTATACAGGTCTCCCAGTTGCTGCTTGATGCGGCGCATGTCGCCACTCGGCGGTGGCCGGTCATGAAAGTACCTTGGAAGTTGGCGATGAAGCGGTGCGCATCTCGTCTCAGAGGAGATCGTGCCAGAGCTGGGTTCAGAGCCAAAGTCTTGGGCCCCTGGCCCTTGAGTGCCATATATGGGAAACTGGGGCCGCCATGACCTTCGTCCCGTTGGCGGCTTCATGCCCAGCTCGTAGAGTTGGAGGAACTTTGCAGGGTCGGGCCGCAAATCGTCAGCGAGGAGGCGTGTCTGGCTTGAACTTGCTGGCCACGCCGACAAGGTGACGCTCGGTGGTGAAGTGCGCGGCAACTACTGTCAGGCCACAGGAGGCCTTTGGTGACGGAAGAGCTCGGTCTTGCGGGTCCCCATGCAGCTGCAGCTGGGAGCAGCGCTGGTCTTGGCGTGCTGGAAGCAGGAGCGTGGTCGTGATTTAGCCGGGAGCGAGGAGCACTCGGGCAGCTCCTTGCGGGCGAGGACCTCTTGGCAGCTCGCTCTTGCTGGCAAGGCCAGACGGAGTGGGTTCCGCCCAGGCCACGCGCCTTGGGGCTGTGGCGCCTTCTTGAGGGGAGGCGGCCGTGGCGCCCCGAGCTTCATCGCCACGCCAAGCAGGCGGGCGCGGTGGGACGGACGGCGCTGGGGAGACCCTGCGGCGCGGACGAGCTTCGGCGACGCGATCGAGCCACTCTTCAGAGACGCTGCCGATCATTGGGCGGTAGCGCAGAGCTTCGTTTGTCATGATGGCGCAGCTCGAGTTTCATGGGCGCTAGTGGAGTGCGCTGGACGAAGAACCAGTTGAAGCGAGTGAGGGAGTAGGCAAGGCGCTGCCTCGCCTCACGGACCGGATCTTGGACGACGATGCTTGTTGCTCATTCCCGCCGTGGCGGTGGCGTTGACGGGCAGGCGACGGGGAACGACGAAGGGCGTGACCACCGACGGGGCCGTCTGGTGATGCGGAAGCGAGAGCAGCTTCCAAGGCCATGCTGGCCCGGCGAAAGGCTCGGAACATGGATACGACGGTCGGCGGAGAACAGGCGCGGCGGAAGGCGAATTCGGTGCACCCCTACTCATGCGCGCTAAATGTCGGATTGGGTTCCAGCCAGACCCTCTAGGTTCGAACACTTTGGGTGCGCGCGAGATCTCGCCTTACCTACCTGCACCTCGCGCCACGCTAGGGTCTAGGCTATGAAAAGAACAACGCAAGAGACATTGTGGTTTATACTAGTTCGGGCCACCATTGTGGTGTAATACCCTACTCTAGTTTGTGGTGTGGTGGATTGCCTCTTGGGCTGATGATGATGAACAATACAAGGAAGAACAGCCTCATGAGGGTCTCTGTTCTTGGCCAAGTCTTGATGAAATGCTTGGGGGAGTTCACGCTCTCTCTCTCTAGGTTTCTCATTCCTCCTCCTCTCACCACAGTGGGTGGCTAGTCCCTATTTATAAGGCAAAGGCCACCGGCCTCTCCCCAAATAATTGAGTAGGGAAGGGCACCAACAATTGGCCATTTTGAAGGGGGAACATCTGGGTACACTTATCCCGACTAAAGTTGGTCCTCTTTGTCAAAGGCTCACGTGGTGGCCTTTGCTTGGGCTCCACAATGACTTCCTTCCCGCCGCTATGACAGTCCTGGTCTTGTTGCACCTAAATGGATGCCTTTGCTTGATGCTCTCGCCAAGACTTGCTCCCTTTGCACCAAAGAGGAAAGGAGGACATCTGCGTGGGCTGGTGCCCGCCTGGGCGCCTCTTGGTCGTCATGGCTTGCATCATGGGCACCTTTGTGAGGTACCCGCCTCGATCTCTCCACCTCCTCGCGAGCTGCCACTGGCCGAGGCTGCGGCACGAGGAAGCTTCGTTGCCCGCCTCATGAGGCTTGGCCCCTCGCGAGGGTCTTGAGCTTGTGCTGATGAAGATGGGTCGTCTTTGGGCCTCCCCTTGAGCCACGCCCGCCGCAGGCAGCAAGTCTGGGACCCCGTTCCCAGGCAACGCCGACAACGACGCTTCTAATTCCTCCTGAGGTGAGTTGAGGAGCGTCACTTGATCATCTTGAGGCCTTGGCCATGAGCATGTTCTTGATCTTGAACTTGCTCGGGGAGGAGAACTTGACCTTGGGACTCACTTGGTGTGTCAACATCGTCTTGAGCATGATCTTGCCCTTGGTCTTGTTCATGAGGTTGATGGCCTTCACTTTGTTCTTCGGAAGCGTGTGGGCCTTGGGTTGGTGATGGCTCCAGTTGAGTGGAGCATTGTCCTTCTCCTTCGGCCACAAGGGGTTCCTCAACGGGTAGGATAAAACCAACACCCATTCTTCTTATGGCTTGAGGAGGAATTTCATCACCTACATCACAAGTGCCACTTTGCTCCACTTGGGAGCCGTTATTCTCATCAAACTCCACGTTACACGTCTCCTCAGTAAGTCCCGTCGATTTATTGTGGACACGGTAAGCATGGGAGTTTGTAGCATAACCAACAAATATGCCCTCATAGGCTCTAGCTTCAAACTTAGACAACCGGACACCTTTCTTGAGAATGAAGCACTTACACCCGAACACCCGAAAGTACTTGAGGTTGGGCTTGTTACCGGTGAGTATCTCATATGGAGTCTTGTTCAAGACCTTGCGGAGGTAGAGCCGATTGGATGCATGACATGCGGTGTTGATGGCTTCGCCCAAAAGTTGTATGGAGACTTGAACTCCGCCATCATGGTCCTTGCCGCATCCATCAACATCCGGTTCTTCCTCTCCGCGACACCGTTTTGTTGAGGGGTGTAGGGTGCAGAATATTGATGCTGAAAGAACAAGTGCTCCCTAGGTGGTTTTGGTGATTAATGTCAACATACCTCTTGTTGGACTAACACTTCTATCTAGTATGTTTCAGACAAGTTCAAAAATGGAGTGCCATGGACTAAAGGATGTGTGAACTCCTTCAAGGTGCTAAGGACAAAGGATTGGCTCAAGCTTCAAGCTCAAGACTCTTCATTTTACATTTTAGTGATCCAAGATCACATTGAGTCTATAGGAAAAGCCAATACTATCATGGAGGGATGAGGTGTTGCTTAATGAGCCTCTTGCTTCATGTGCTTAGTGATATGCTCCAAAACCCTCCAATACTTTCTCACATCCACATATGACCTAAACCTAAAGTCAAACTCGGCTGAGGGAGTCCCGGACTAGGGGGTGTCCGGATAGCCGGACTATCGCCACCGGGACTCAAAGACTATGAAGATACAAGATTGAAGACTTCGTCCGTGTCCTGATGGGACTTTCCTTGGCGTGGAAGGCAAGCTTGCAATACGGATATGTAGATCTCATACCATTGTAACCGACTCGTGTAACCCTAACCTATCCGGTGTCTATATAAACCGGAGGGTTTTAGTCCATAGGACGAACAACTTCATCATCAACAATCATACAGGCTAGCTTCTAGGGTTTAGCCTCCTTGATCTCGTGGTAGATCTACTCTTGTACTACCCATATCATCAATATTAATCAAGCAGGAGTAGGGTTTTACCTCCATCGAGAGGGCCCGAACTGGTAAAAACATTGTGCCCTTGTCTCCTGTTACCATCCGCCTAGACGCATGTTCGGGACCCCCTACACGAGATCCGCCGGTTTTGACACCGACATTGGTGCTTTCATTGAGAGTTCATGCATCTGTGCCGTCGGCCAGATTAGGTGGGATGCCTCGCCTTCGTCTTTAAAGATTTACACCTTCGCCAAAGAAGCCTTGGCCACCGGGTCGACTCTTCGGCTTGGCGGTTTTCTCATATGACCGCCGATTCGGCCTCTGCCTTGACGATGACCTCTCGAGTCATCAAATCCAATCTTCATGTTAGTTGAACTAGCCGAACAGTTAGATCCGATCGAGCTCTCCTCCATAAAGCGAGCTCTTGGATCGCATCGCCGCCTCGAGTCGCCATACAGATTACGACGGATCGGGCCTAAAACCGATCTAAGAGAGATCAACTCTCCCTGTGCTACCCATCATATTCTTTGTGATAGAGGAGCAATGCGGCGATTCTTCCCCTACCTTAATGACTAGTTACGTCCAGATTCCCGATCCCTCCATGCCGGACTCCTGCGGAGGGACGGATGTTGGTCAAGCCCTGACCCTAAAGTCAGGCGGCGGGCCAGACTCATTGGATTGCACTCAAAAATCCGTAGATCCGAAGTTCGAAACTTCTCGGCCCTCGAGTCCTAAATTGGACCGGGGTTCGTGATTCAAGTACCACCCGCCCACCCAAACATTGGCGATCTCTCTCGAATTCGGCAAGAGCCACGGTGAAGCAGTACATCATTCTTTGGGCGATTCCTCCCAGTTATGAGCGGGATAAAGGACTGCCGAGAGGAAGACCCAATCCCAATTTTTGCAATAATTGCACGGACAAGGGAATACTAAACGCCATAATAGTCACCGTGAAAATCACACGCTTTCGACTTGGCGACCATAGTACAAAAAATATTGTGCAATGGAGGCGCTGGAAAACCGAAAAGTAAATTTGGGATAATCCGACCCCTAATACATCCCTAGCCGGAACAAAAGGGTGCATCATTATCAAGCACCGGGTTGAATACCAAGATACCGAACTCGCTAAAGGGTACGGAACCGCATCGAGGGTCAAGTTAAACTGGACCCTACAAAATTCATAGCATTGCAGGCGCCGGCTGCAACTCACACCTTCGAGCATGTTGGATACTACGGCGGTGGCCAAAAGTGGCGAAAGAGCTTCTAGCTTCCTAATCCCAGCCCAAAGAACACCAAGACGGTCTTAATAGTCTGCGAGACTTTCAGCATCAAATAATATGCGAAACGACAACTCCATAACCTTGCGAAGTCTACCAAGTAGCAACAATGAATCCATGGAGTGACACGGCTATTACCTTCAATGCCAGTGACGAACCTAAATTCTGAACTGCCCGGGCACCAGCCGCATTGGTTCTCAGCCCGATAATAGACGGCTTTCGCCTCACTAAGGTAGCGGACTAAACCTCATCTATGAGGAAACTCTCCGAAAGATGGAAATAGACTGGAACCGCATTGAGAGAAGCAGCACAACCTTTAGAAGAATAATCCCGGTAGGAAGTATCTTTACGTATGAAAAATCTCATTGGACGTAGTATTTCGCTCACGGACAATTACAGGTCCGAGGAGGTCACATTTCAAGTGGCCCCATTCAATGAGAGATATCATGCGATACTAGGGTGAGAGGCATTCACAATTTTTGAAGCTATACCCCATTACGGGTACATGAAGCTCAAAATGCCGGTCCGAACGGAATCATCACTCTCGCTAGTGACCGGCGTGGCGCTCCAGCGCCGAAAATAAGACAGCTGCACTAGCCCTCGAGGCGTTATCCAAGCCCTAGCGGCCGAGGAACTCACCGCGATGCCCCACGGTGAACAGGGGATGATGTGATACTTGATAAAGATCCAAGTCCACTTCTTTTTAAACCAGCGGATGAAATAGTCAAATTCCAAGTCCACCCAACGGACCCAGCAAAAGACGGCCTCCATCGGAGAACAGTTAAACCCTGATGTAGACGCCGTGCACTATGAAAATTTCTACAAAAAGCGGACATCTTTGCTCGCACCCTTGAGATATGCCAGAATCCCCACGTCGGTGGCCGAGCACAGCCTAAATATCCTAAAAGGATTCAAACCAGTCAAACAGGCCCTTGGCGCTTTTAGAACCCAAGAGATGCGAGGCCATGGGAGAGGAGCTAGCCAAACTTTTGGAGGCCGGATTCATCGAGATATAAAACATCCCGGATCAAGCTAGCGAACCCAGTAATGGTACCAAAGAAGGATAAATCACACGCCTATGTGTTGATTTCAAAGACCTAAATAAAGCTTGCCCAAAGGATCCCTTCCCCCTCCAGCGAATTGACCAAATCATTGACGCCACAGCAGACACGACTCATTATAAGCTTCCTCGACGCATACTCCGCTACCACCAAATCAAGATGGCAGAACCGGACCAAGCTGCAACAGCATTCATCACTCCATACGGCTCGCTCGCTTCAACACAATGCCCTTTGGGCTCAAAAGCGCCCAGCGCAACATATCGGTAGCATGATTCGGACATGTCCGCCAACCAGATCGGCAAAACGGTGGAAGCATATGTAGACGACGTGGTCGCCAAAACCAAACACGTCGAAACTCTAGTAGACGATTTGAGGCTCACATTCGACAATCTTGAAAATCGACATCAAGCTCAACCCGAAAATGCGTCTTGAGCGTTCCAGTAGGAAAGCTTCCGCTTCATCGTGTCCGGTGAGAGGAATTGAAGCAAACCCAGCCAAGATTCGAGCTCTGTCACAATTGGACATTCCAAAAGACCTCAAACAAATACAAAAATTGACGGATGTGTAGCGGCTCTAAGCCGCTTTATCTCCCGCTTAGGGAAAAGGCATTACCTCTTTACCGCCTCCTCCGCCGCCGAACACTTCGAGTGGGCCGGATGCATACGGCCGAGACTCGAAGAAATAAAGGCCATTCTCGGCAACAAATCCGGTCTGGCGCCCAAATACGGCGAACTAATGTTATTATATATCGCCGCAACACATCAAGTTGTCGGTAGCGGTGCTCGTCGTTGAACGAGAAACGGACGACACCGGTTTCCCGCTCAAAACCGGTCTATTATGTGTCCACCGTCTCACTCCATGCAAGTCCGGTACCTGCACTATCAAAAGATAGCATATGTGTTCATGGCATCCGGAAGCTGCGACACTACTTTTCAAGAGTGTTCGATAACGGTAGCCTCCGGCACCTCTTAACGACATTATAAACAACCGACATGACGCGACAGGCGGATCGCTAAATGGGCCATAGAGCTCCTTCCGCTCGACATAACTTATAAGCCACGATGGCGAGCTATCAAGTCGCAGGTTTTGGCCGACTGCGGGTCGAATGGACCGTCGAACTCCCTAAAGAGTACGTACGATACTCCAATTGGATCATGCATTTTGACGGCTCCAAAATGTTGGCTGGCTCAGAAATTTGGCGTCACCGACGTCCCCAACCGAGACACACGATCCAATACGGCCCTTTAGATAATGTATACGGACTCCAACAACGCAGCTGAATACGAGGCCCTTCTGCACGGCCTCCGGATGGCGGTCTCCATGGGCATTCAACGCCTAGAGGTGCGCGGGGATTCAAACCTCGCAATATCTCAAATAAACAGAGACTTTGACGCCAAAGATCCGAAAATGGCAGCATACCGCAATGCGGTCCTAAAAATGTCAGCACGGTTCGAAGGGCTAGAATTTCACCATATAGCCCGGGATAACAACCAGGCGGCGGATATATTGGCACGCATCGGCGCAAAGCACGATGCCATCCCACCCAATATCTTTTTGGAACGGTTGTTCAAGCCATCCGTACTATGGGAAGGAGAGTCCGGCAATAATAATCCGGACCCAACCGCACTACCGATGTCGAACACTCGACACAACCGGAGGCTCGCCCCGATATAACACGCCCGCCACGAAATAATGGCGGTTATCGCCCGTGGATCTGGAGCCATTCCTAGCCTACCTAACTAGGGCAGAACTCCCAAGACCAAAAATGAGGCCCGCCGTGATAGTACGGTGCTCTAAAGCCTATAAAGTCCATGAGGAGAGCTTTATAAGAAAAGCACTACCAGAGTCCTTCAAAGGTGTATCTCCGAAGAGGAGGGGCGAACCCTCCTGGCTGAAATTCATGCCGGACTGTGGGCACCACGCCGCAGCCCGGCCCTTGTAGGCAAGGCCTTCCAGACAGGATTTTATTGGCCGACGGCCGGGCAGAGATGCAGGACTTAGTACAACGATGCGTCGGTTGCCGACTTTTGCTAACTAAAGCCACATGCCACCCACCGCCCTTAAGACTATACCCATCACCGGTCGTCATGATGCAGGGGCTTGACATGGTTGGACCCCTTAAGGGAGGAACCCAAGCGTAAATACCTATTGGTCATGGTAGATAAATTCACCAAATGGATAGAAGCCAAGCGGTTAAAAGCGACCGAATCCGGACCAAAGGATAGACTTCATATCGGGGTTGTACACGTTCACGGTGTTCCCCACGATATCATCAACGATAACGGCACCAACTTCACAGCCGATGAAGTCAAACTATGGTGCAAAAACATGGGCATCGAGCTCGATTATGCCTCGCCTACCACCCTCAAACTAATGGCCAAGTCGAGCGGGCAAAACGGTCTAATCATGGCGGCATTAAACCCAGATTAGTGCGGTCCCTCAAGGAATCCAACACGCACGGGTTGAGGAGCTCGACCCGTACTGGGCTGCGGACCACGCGAAATCGCACTACCGGTTTCACACCATTTTTTATGGTGTACGGCGCAGAGGCAGTCTTACTCTCGCGACATAATTCATGACTCACCTCGAAAAGCGCATGTATGAAGAAAGAGAAGCCCGAACTCGATCGGCAGGACAGTTTGGACGCATTGGAGGAGGAGCACGACGTGGCAAAAGCTCGCTCCGCATTTTATCAACAATGAGCTCGAAGATATCAAACAGCGAGTTACGGGCCAAAGCTTATAACGTTGGCGAACTAGTTCTACGCTCACGGACAAGAAAAGGACAAACTCAAGCCCAAATGGGAAGGTCCCTTCATCATCGACCAGGTCCCGACATGGAGCGCACCATCTATCTAAACGCATCGGATAACCGACTTGAGGCGAACCCATGGAACGCAGCCCGTCTACGAAGATTCTACGCCTAAGTGCCGGACTTCAAGATCGTCTCCTTCCTCCGTCCGCATTCTTTATTTTTGTTTTTTGCTGTCTTTTATTTCTCTCCTTCTTCCTTCTTCTTCCTGTAGCCTTTCGAGGCTTGTTTGCGCTTTTTCCACACTAATTATACACAGGGCTTCTTTTAATGTGCTTATTTATCTGAGCTTCATGCCCAAAGACATGTGTTAAACTTCCGCATGTACCTTTTATTCGCCATTATATGCATCGATATGACTTAAGTTTTGGCCAAGCTGGGTTGCACGCCTCCTGCTTACCCCTCACGCTCCTGCTCGCTCGGCTAGGTGGTAAAGGGAGCACCTCTGCGATTATTCTTCTTAGGTCAAATTTTGATGTGTACCTCAGACTGGGTGAAGCCGAAAGCTAGCGTTCTTAAGGAAATATTCGGTCGGTGAATGGAAAGATGATTTTTTAACTTTTTACCCACCTGCCCCCAGATGATTTTCTGCTTTCATAGCAGCTTTGACATGCACTTTAGGGCATGCACCCCAGCGAAAGGAACCCTTAACGGAACTATTCTCCCTAGAAGATGCTTCTTACTACCCATGTAATATCGCATAACTAGTTGGGCACTTGTCTGATACAGCAACAATGACCCCTACGCCTTGTCTCCATGCATACCACGGTTCTTATATAACCACGAGGGTATTCGGAAACACTCCCGACTTTTGGGTCCGGAGGTTGAAGCGAAAAGGTCTGCTACGACAAACGATCTACAATCCGGCTAGAAGACGTTTCTTTAAATGTCATATTTTTACATAGTTAATCCGACTCATTGTATTCCTCCTCAATGCCATCTAATAAGCTATCTAACTTACAATCTTGCTGGGAATACTTGGCGGCCAATTCTACTTGGCATTACACTAAGCTTCTGAGGGATCTCCATCCCATCCGGCCCCACAGGTTCGACCTCGGCCATGTGGTTCGGATCAGCCTTTGTGTACCGTGTCTTCACCATGGCCCAGGCCTCCCTGGTGCCTTTGACAAGAAAGCCGATATCTTCCATAGCCGGAGCGCCGCCAGAACCTTGAAGTCGCTCATGAAGCTCCCAAGGCCTTGAGCGGGGAGATTGATAGCCTGAAGGCTTGACCGATGCCTTTCATCACTGCCGGACTCGTCCCAGGTAAGCCCACGCATAGTCGGGAAGGATATCACCCGATTTAATTTGGCATCTCCTCCTCGGGGCGACCTGTGAGCAAACCTACATACATGTTTATGTTAGTCGCCTTCCTCGCCCGAACTCTTTCAAGGTTCGCTCAAGCACTTCTTGAAAATACCGCGACGAAGCCGCCGATTCTCCTTCACGGAGTCAGATAGCTGGGCACGAACGTCTTTCAGTTCCTCACCCAGCTTGGTGTTGGCGTCTTGGAGGTTATTCTTCTCCTGCCGCACCCTTGTAAGCACGCTCTCGCCAGCCTTTAACTGACGCAAGAGCTGTTGCTTGTCCGGATCCAATCCGGCGCCATCTGCAATATTTTTGTCAGCTTTACACATATGCCGCACTTCATAAAGTATTTATTGAAGCATATATTACCGGTGGGGTCTCGGTAGCTCCCCCTAACGGCTAAGTGCGGCCTCAAGTTGGGCTTTGCACTCTTTGAGCTCTCCGGGACAGTTGGGTATTCTTTTTGTAAGATCCTCAGATAACAAATGATCCTTAAATCAGTTATTTTAACTATTTTAAGTCTCGGGAGACTCTTGGCACATATAACTGTCAAAATTGCTTACCCGTATGTCCTCACATACCGCCTCCGTGGTAGCTCTGGCTAGTCCATCTTGAGCGGCACGGAGATGCATCTCCGATTCAAAGGCATTCGGGGCCTCCGGGAGAAACACGCATCACCAAGAAGCTGTCCGGCGGCGCTGTGGTTCAAAGCGCTCTCCACCTCGGAGTTGGTGGCGGACAACCTGTCGGCATCCTCTGTCGGAACGCGTTCGACGACGCCTCTAAATACTCGCCTCGGCCTCCGGAACCGCCTTTGAAGCCCGTCCGGTGAAGGTTCGATCGGCAACCTCTCCGGATTCAGTCCGCGGCGCTCTTTTCTGAAAAAGGATATCGGCGATTAGTTCGCCTTCCAGGAATCAATCCTGGGCGTACGGTGACATGCTATACCGTTGCAGCGGAGTTTCGATCCATACCGCACTTCTTTTTAACCTGCGGGGCCGCACTACCTTTTTTTGGTCAGCCACCGCAGGCTCGGCTTCCTGCCTCGAAGGTACCCCCTGCGAAACACCATTGGTATACGGTGATCAATAATAAAGCGTGAATGGGTCGTTATCAGAATTTTGGGATCTCGGCCTCCTTTACCTGTGAGGCTGGAAGTATTCCAGGGTAATCCACCGTAATGGCGACTAACGCGTTGTCGATGCTAAGTTGGTAGAATACCCCATCGATCAACTCCACCTTTATATCCGGATCCTCTTCGGAGGTCGGGTCGAGGGATCGTTCCGGACCCTCGGGTTGTGGAGGCGGGCTGTGTATCTTCTCCTGATCCGTATGCAGGTCCTGCGCAAAAAACAAAACCATGAAATGAGATATTTAACTACGGGAACATGGATCGGACAGATCGCAAAGATGTTTTGCTTACCCAGCTTCGAGGATTACTCGAAGAAAACTCCTTCAGTGGGTTGAGACGGAGGAAATCCTCCTCCTCTCCTTTGTACATGGCAGACAAGGTCTTCACCAGTTCGGTAACCGATTCCGGTCCTTTGCGGCCATGACGGGTGGCGTCGTCCTCCCCGTTGAAGTCCTACATGGGGTGGCCTCTGTATTGAAGCGGCTGCACTCCCCTCATTATGCAGATTGCCATGACCCCTGGCATGGTCAATCCGGCATGAGCCAAGAACCTTATTCGCTCATCGGATAACGGACATCTTGGTCATCTTCTCCCGGAGGCTCCGAGGGCGCCAAATTAGGCGCTTCTTGAGGAGCGTCGTTGAACTCCTAAGGCCGATCCGAATAGGATCCGCGGCGGACGTCCTCCATATAAAACCATTCAAGGCCAGTCTTGGACGCCTTCTTTGGGGTTCGGGCAATTATCCGGTCCCGGCGATGCGCCATAGCTCGGCTCAGCCCACTTGATATATAGACCCCTCATGGGAGCAGGGCACTAGGCAGAATATTCTCTTCCACAATCCAAAGTGAGCTTCAACGCCCAAGAATAGTTCGCAGAGGGCCACAAAGCCCGCGATGTGCAGGATGGAGGCAGGAGTAAGATGGTGCAATTGGAGGCCGTAGAACTCCAAGAGCCCCCGGAGAAACGGATGGATGGGAAATCCCTCTTACTAGATAAGAGAAGAAGCACACCCACACTCCTTTAGAGGGATTGGGGACGCTCTCCGCTTGCTTTCCGCCCTTGTAGGTGGCAAGTCCGGCTCGAGCCGGAACCAAGAAGGCTGGGGGGAGAAATCCCTTGGTTTGGAGTAGAAGTAGCTCATTATACGGGACTGAGCATCTCTCCCAATTTCTGGCCGAGGGCTAGGAGGCGCGAGAAGAGGAGCCAGCGTCATTTGTCCATGGTGGAATGGGCTTGGGTCGAGGCGCCCGATGAAGGCTTGCCAAGGGAGAGATGGTGTGACCCAGATCTAGATCCTTGCCGCTTTTATGGGCGGCTCATTTTACTGCAACTAGGGGGTAATTGTAAAAACACCACTTTGGCTGTTCACATTCATTCAAACACGTGGAAGATTGCCATTATTGGGCGTAGAAGTCAAGAGCGCAGCATTTATCGGGTTTGACACTATTTGACAAGTATATGGAATTTAGAGAAGAACCCGCCTCGCAATGTCAAGACAATCAACGCGAGGGACTCATCGTCATTGAAGCCTGGTTCTGGGGCTACTGAGGGAGTCCCGGACTAGGGGTGTCCGGATAGCCGGACTATCGTCACGGCCGGACTCCAAGACTATGAAGATACAAGATTGAAGACTTCGTCCCGTGTCCGGATGGGAGTTTCCTTGGCGTGGAAGGCAAGCTTGGCAATACGGATATGTAGATCTCCTACCATTGTAACCGACTCTGTGTAACCCTAACCTATCTGGTGTCTATATAAACCAGAGGGTTTTAGTCCATAGGACGAACAACTTCATCATCAACAATCATGCCATAGGATAGCTTCTAGGGTTTAGCCTCCTTGATCTCGTGGTAGATCTACTCTTGTACTACCTATATCATCAATATTAATCAAGCAGGAGTAGGGTTTTACCTCTATCGAGAGGGCCCGAACCTGGGTAAAAACATTGTGCCCCTTGTCTCCTGTTACCATCCGCCTAGACGCACAGTTCGGGACCCCCTACCCGAGATCCGCCGGTTTTGACACCGACATCGGCCCTACCGATTCTTTCTATCTGGCGCCACTGAGTTCAGATGTCATAGCCACTGCCACAAAACCTAGGCAATTCGGTCTCACTGATAGGGATCTCGGTCTCACCGAGATGGGATTGTAATCTCTCTGTGTATGTCCATTACCAAAATCGGTCTCACCGAGTTTGAGCAATCGGTACTACCGAGATTACAATGCAAACTCTCTGGTTAGCTAACTACCAAAATCGGTCCCACCGAGTTTGCCTGACCAACTCTCTGGTTAGCTAATTACCAAAATCGGTCTCACCGAGTTTGTGTAATCGGTCTCACCGAGATTACGTTATGCCCTAACCCTAATCATATCGGTCCTCACCGAAGTTGCATGTCGATCCCAATCAAAACCCTAACTTGGTCACTAGGTTTACTAAATCGGTCCGACCGAGTTTGATGATTCAGTCCCACCGAGTTTGGTAAATTGTGTGTAACGGTTAGATTTTGTGTGGAGGCTATATATACCCCCTCCACCTCCTCTTCATTCGTTGAGAGAGCCATCAGAATAAGCCTACACTTCCAGCATCCTATTTCTGAGAGAGAACTACCTACTCATGTGTTGAGGCCAAGATATTCCATTCCAACCATATGAATCTTGATCTCTAGCCTTCCCCAAGTTGCTTTCCACTCAAATCTTCTTTCCACAAGATCCAAATCCTATGAGAGAGAGTTGAGTGTTGGGGAGACTATCATTTGAAGCACAAGAGCAAGGAGTTCATCATCAACACACCATTTGTTACTTCTTGGAGAGTGGTGTCTCCTAGATTGGCTAGGTGTCACTTGGGAGCCTCAGATAAGATTGTGGAGTTGAACCAAGGAGTTTGTAAGGGCAAGGAGATCGCTTACTTGAAGATCTACCGCTAGTGAGGCAAGTCCTTCGTGGGCGGCGACCATGGTGGGATAGACAAGGTTGCTTCTTCATTGGACCCTTCAGGGTGGAGCCCTCCGTGGACTCAAGCAACCGTTACCCTTCGTGGGTTAAAGTCTCCATCAACGTGGATGTACGATAGCACCACCCTACTCGGAACCACGACAAAAACATCCATGTCTCCAATTGCGTTTGAAGTCTCCAAGCCCTTCCCTTCACATTCTTGCAAGTTGCATGCTTTACTTTCCGCTGCTCACATACTCTTTGCATGCTTGCTTGTTATGCATCGTGAATGTTAAACGTGTGCCTAAACTCCACTTAAACCTAAAGAAATTAAAAACTGCAACTTTGGTACTTAGTGTCTAATCACCCCCCCTCTAGACACCTCTTCTCAAGATCCTACAAGTGGTATCAGAGCATTGGTCTCCATTGCCTTGGTTTAATCACCTTTGGAGGAAGATGGATGAGTCTACTTTGGGGACTCTTAGACATAGAGTGCCTATTCTTGATGGAGAGTATTTTCATGAGTGGAAAAATGAGATGCTTGTAATTTTCAATCAATATCATTTGAACAAGTGCATTGCTAGCCCTTGTGCACCTTGTGTTGATCCTATGCATCCTACCCTTGATGAATCAATTGACATGACTAGGAATCTGAGAACTGTTAACCTCATCACTAGAGGCTTGCCTAGAAACTAAATTATAATCTTGCCTACTCTTGAGTGTGCCTCCACTATATGGAAATTTCTTGAGGAACGCTTTCCAAATTATTCCTTGAAAAATCTAGATGAAATTCTACATAAGTCTATTGCCTTGAGTAAGATGAATACTAGTGATCCTATGTTTGGTGATACGTCTATTTGAACTCCATGCACCTTATGCGTGCCAAAGGAGATGTTGGAATTATTGGTGATATTATTTCCGAAGCTATAAGAATTCATAAGCAAGATTATTGTCAAAATCACTCTAATCTAATTACCCTCTCTAGGACTTGATCCACCACATGACGATGTTGAACATGGATACTTTGATGAGGATGATGATAGTGACTTGATCTTGATGATGCAATGAGACATTTTGGTCTCATGGCAAATCTTCTGGGATATGTGTCAGAGGAAAGGAATGGGTTCTTGATGGTGGATGTACCGATCACATGACCGGAGATAAAGACATGTTTCGTGAGCTTGCTGAAAATGATAGTCCTCGAAAGTATGTCACTTTCGTGACAACTCAAAGGGTAAGGTGGTTGGCCTCGGTAAGGTGGCCATCTCACATGATAGCTCCATTCGTAATGTTATGCTCGTTGAATCTCTTGGTTACAACTTACTTTCAGATTCTAGACTTGCTGATTTTGGTCTCAATGTTCTATTCTATCAAGTAGATTGCCAGTGTTCCACGAGACAATCATAAAATGGTCTTTACCGGTATAATGAGAGGTGATCTTTAAATTGTTGATTTCTCTAAAAGGCACAACCTAAAACTTGCTTCATTGCTAAATCCTCAAAAGGTTGGTTATGGCATAGACGACTAGGTCACGTTGGCATGAGAAATCTTGACAAGCTTATTGAAGGAAATCATATCCTTGGAGTTAACGATGTCATATTTTATAAGGATAGACTTTGCAGTGCTTGTCAGGCAGGTAAACAGGTTGGAGGAAGGAATCCCGTGAAGAATATCATGACCACAAGGAGGCCACTCGAGCTTCTTCATCTGGATCATTTGGGTCCCAAGCTTACAAAAGCCTCGGTGGAAATTCTTTTGGTCTAGTTATAGTTGATGATTTTTCAAGATTTACGTGGGTATTCTTTCTCGATGATAAATCGCAGGTCCAAAAGATCTTCAAAAACTTCGCCAGGAAGGCCCAAAATCAGTTTGAAGTGAAGATCAAGAAGGTTCGCAGCGACAACGGAACGGAGTTCAAGAACGCAAATGTGGACACCTTTCTTGACGAAGAAGGGATATCACACGAGTTCTCGGCTACGTACACACCTCAACAAAATGGAGTTGTTGAGAGGAAGAACCGAACGCTCATCGAAATGGCGAGAACGATGCTTGATGAGTACAAGACGCCAAAGCACTTTTGGGCAGAAGCGGTTGAGACAGCTTGTCATGCAACAAACCGCTTGTATCTTCACAAGCTACTCGGCTCAAAGTTGGATACTTTCATGCTACGAGCTCCTCACCGGTAACAAACCCCAAGTTGGATACTTTCAAGTATTCGGCTCAAAGTGCTACATTCTTGATAAGCATCGTCGTTCAAAATTTGCTCCTAAGTCTCATGAAGGTTTCCTACTAGGTTATGGCTCAAACTCTCACACTTACCATGTCTACAAAAATTTCACCCGAAAGGTTGAAGAGATGGTAGATGTGAAGTTTGATGAATCTAACGGCTCACAAGTAGAGCAATTGCCAATTGATGTAGGAGACAAAGACCCTTCGGAAGCAATCCAAGACTTGTCTATTGGCAAGGTCCGTCCAACGGAGGTGAAGGAGAGTACCTCGTCCATCCAAGTGGAAGCTTCTACTTCACGACAAGGTGAACCAAGAGTTGATACGTAGCATCCACAAGTGGAACACACCAAGATGAAGAAAACGAGGAAGAACATCACGAACGTCAACAACCTCCTTCTCCACCACGACAAGAGAACGACAACGCCAACAATGAAGAAGATCAAGAAGAAGAAGAAGAATAAGATGAAGAAGATGTTCAACCGAGAACCAAGCAAAAAGCTTTCACGAAGTTCGAGCAAGGATTGCTAAAGACCATCCCGTCGAGCAAATCTACAATGATATTCAAACCGGGAGAATCACTCGCTCTAAAACTCGCTTAGCTAACTTTTGTGAAAACTATTCTTTCATCTCTAGCATTGAACCTATGAAGGTTGAAGAAGCATTGGAAGATCCGGATTGGATAAATGCTATGCATGAAGAGCTACACAACTTTGAGAGAAACCAAGTTTGGACAATGGTTGAGAAGCCCGACAACAACCACAACATCATCAAGACCAAATGGGTGTTTCGCAACAAGCAAGATGAAGATGGACAAGTAGTTCGCAACAAAGCACGCCTCATCGCCCAAGGCTACACACAAGTCGAAGGTATGGACTATGGTGAGACTTATGCTCCCTGCTAGACTTGAGTCCATTCATCTTACTTGCCTATGCTAATCACCATGATATCACCTTGTACCAAATGGACATTAAAAGTGCTTTTCTAAATGGTGAAATAGAGGAGGAAGTTTATGTTAAACAACCTCCCGGCTTTGTCATCCTAAGAAACCAAATCATGTTTACAAACTTCACAAAGCCCTTTATGGTCTTAAACAAGCTCCTAGAGCTTGGTATAAATCTTGACCAAGTTTCTTCTTGAAAAAGGCTTTGAAATTGGGAAAATTGATTCCACACTTTTTACTAAAAGGGTTAATGGAGAATTATTTGTATGCCAAATTTATGTTGATGATATCATATTTGGATCAACTAACCCTCACTTTAGTGAAAAGTTTGGAAAGCTAATGTCGGAGAAGTTTGAGATGTCAATGATGAGTGAACTCATATTCTTTCTTGGGTTGCAAATCAAGCAAACTAAGGAAGGTACTTTTGTCTCTCAAACGAAGTACACTAAGGACTTACTCAAAAAGTTCAATATGCAAGAGTGTAAAGGTATGTCTACACCCATGCCTACTAGTGGACATCTTGACTTGACCAAAGATGGTGAACCGGTTGATCAAAAGGTTTATCGCTCTATGATTGGATCATTGTTATACCTATGTGCTTCACGTCCGGATATTATGCTAAGTGTGTGCGTGTGTGCAAGATATCAAGTTGCTCCTAAAGAATTTCATCTTAAGGCCGTAAAAAGGATAGTGAGATACTTAATTCATACACCAAATTTTGGCATTTGGTATCCTAAGAGGGCCTCTTTCGATCTTGTTGGCTACTCCATTCGGACTATGCCGAGAGACAAGGTTGATAGAAAGTCCACTTCGGTACTTGTCAATTTCTTGGTAGATCTCTTGTGTCTTGGTCCTCCAAGAAACAAAACTCGGTATCCTTATCTACACCAAGCGGAGTACATTGTCACCGGTTCATGTTGTGCTCAATTACTTTGGATGACCCAAACTCTTAAAGATTATGGGATATATGTGAAACATGTTCCATTGCTTTGCGACAATGAAAGTGCTATCAAAATTGGTCATAATCCCCCACAACATTCTCGAACTCAGCATATAGTAGTTCGTCATCACTTCATTCGAGATCATGTTGCTAAGGGTGACATTAATCTTAAGCATGTGCGCACCGAAAAGCAATTAGAGGATATATTCACTAAACCTCTTGATGAGAAAGTGTTTTGCAGCTTGAGAGGAGAATTGAACATCATTGATGCTTCAAACTTGGAGTAGAAACTCCATTGGATACATGCAAGACATGAGCTTATGACTAATCCATGATATCTCTCTTATGATGAAAATATTATATCTTGGATATATTTGCATCTTGCATGTTATCTAACCCATGTAGGTACTTGGTTGAAACAAACTCCATGAGATTGTAACCTACTCACATCTTGAGCAATCTCTACATCACCAAGTCTCTACACTATGGTGGTTGAAGAAAAGGAAGCACGGAATCATTCAAACATATCCTTTGACAAATTCTATGTTGAGCTTCATGATTGTCATTTGTGGATACACAAGTGCTCTTCCTTGCAAGAACTAACCCATGTAGGTAGATGGACTCACATTCCAAGTGATGCTCCTAACTCATGATGAGCTACATCAACATTGAGCAACCCACACAAGTTCAACTACATGGTCAACACCACCAACCAAGGTATGTTATTCCATCTTACAGAAGCTTTACTCCAAGTCATGAGCTAAAGCAACTCGACAAGATGTGAATACATCAAGATGCTTAAACGAAAAATGGCAACCCCATTTTGAGCTTAAACGATGAGTATGACCTATGATCAAGTGATCTCACTTGACTCCTAAGTCAATATACTCTAACATAGGTGACTTTGTCACCGACCATCTCTAGATGAAGTTCTCTCATGTTCTTTTCTGTGTTTTTGCATTTGTCTCATGCATATTTGTTTCCCCTTTCAAAAAAAACTTCATCTAGATTTCCTTCTTTTCTTTTCTCTGCTTGCTCTGCATTTCCTGCATCCAATTCATTGCATATCATTCAGCTTAATTCCTTGCAAATCTTTGTGAGATCTTACTAGTCTAGTGAGCTGAGGTGACAAGTGTTTTCTCTGCGATGAACTCGGTTTCACCAATTTGTTGTTTTCGGTCCAACCGAATCCTTTTCGCACAACCGAAGCATACCACCTTCAGTGCCACCAATTTCACAACAGAAAAACAGTTTGCCACTTATTCTGTGTTTCTTCCGATCCAGCTCCACTCAATGAATCTTGTCCTCTACAAGCATCAAAATTTTATCCAAAGGCTTTGTGTTGTGACTCAAGGACCAAACCCATTCACAACAAATTCCAGAAGGCCCTTCTTGGAAATTGATGTCATAGGGGGAGAGAGAGATCACATCAAAGCTTATCACTTCCAAAAGGGAGAGAGTATTAAAGGGGAGAAAGAGATCTCCAGGGGGAGAGAATACTCAAGTAGAAAGTATTTCTCAAGGATCCCAGATGCTTGGTGTTCAAGAGGAGATATGCCACATGTCTTTTTGGAGGAAAGACATGTTCATATGTGCTTATTTGCATTAAGCTCTGTTCTTTTATATCTTTCAGCCCTGATTTTCTGTTCCCTATCTTCTCCCAGTATCCCATGCTAGATTCAGGCGGAGCAAGACATCTAAGGGAAAGGAATCATTCAAATTCATTGCATATCTTTACTCTTGGGGACATGTCTAATCCAATGTGGTACTTAGTACTCACTCTCTACATGTCATCCCAGTCTTGGTATTCTTGTGGTTTCTTTTGTTTGCTCTGGCTAGTAGATGTACCTGTGTTATCTAACCTTGTTTGTGCAGGTTCATTCCACCTTAAGCCAACTCAAGACTACAAGGTAAGTATATGCATCACACTCATGTGTATGAGGAATTCTTGCTGATGTACATACTGTTTGCAAGAAGGACTCATAAGCACGGAGGTATTTTCTTTAGTATTCTTTGCTCTGATGCATATGGCCAAGATACATGTAACACATTGCCTACTCTATCATGGTTATGCTCTCACATGCTTCTATATTCCATATTCACATGATTGCATACATGTAGGGGGAGCCTATGCTTGTTACATGTCTTTTCAAAGCTTTACTTGCTATTCTTTATATCTTTATCTAAAGCTTTGATGTATGTTGACATCAATTACCAAAAAGGGGGAGATTGAAAGCACAAGTGCTCCCTAGGTGGTTTTGGTGATTAATGTCAACATACCTCTTGTTGGACTAACACTTTTATCTAGTATGTTTTAGACAAGTTCAAAAATGGAGTGGCATGGACTAAAGGATGTGGGAACTCCTTCAAGGTGCTAAGGACAAAGGATTGGCTCAAGCTTCAAGCTCAAGACTCTTCATTTTACATTTTAGTGATCCAAGATCACATTGAGTCTATAGGAAAAGCCAATACTATCAAGGAGGGATGATGTGTTGCTTAATGAGCCTCTTGCTTCATGTGCTTAGTGATATGCTCCAAAACCCTCCAATACTTTCTCACATCCACATATGACCTAAACCTAAAGTCAAACTCGGCCCTACCGATTCTTTCTATCCGGCGCCACCGAAGTTCGGATGTCAAAGCCACCGCCACAAACCCTAGGCAAATCGGTCTCACCGATAGGGATCTCGGTCTCGCCGAGATGGGATTGTAATCTCTCCGTATGTCCATTACCAAAATCGGTCTCACCGAAGTTTGAGCAATCGGTACTACCGAGATTACAATGCAAACTATCTGTTAGCTAATTACCAAAATCGTCCCACCGAGTTTGAGTAATCGGTCCCACCGAGTTTGCTCGACCAACTCTCTCGTTAGCTAATTACCAAAATCGGTCTCACCGAAGTTTGTGTAATCGGTCTCACCGAGATTACGTTATGCCCTAACCCTAATCATATCGGTCCTACCGAGTTGCATGTCGATCCACCAAAACCCTAACGGTCACTAGGTTTACTAAATTGGTCCGACCGAGTTTGATGATTCGGTCCCACCGAGTTTGGTAAATTGTGCGTAACGGTTAGATTTTGTGTGGAGGCTATATATACCTCTCCACCTCCTCTTCATTCGTTGAGAGAGCCATCGTAACAAGCCTACACTTCCAAAGATCCTATTTCTCGAGAGAGAACTACCTACTCATGTGTTGAGGCCAAGATATTCCATTCCAACCATATGAATCTTGATCTCTAGCCTTCCCAAGTTGCTTTCCACTCAAATCTTCTTTCCACCAGATCCAAATCCTACGAGAGAGTTGAGTGTTGGGGAGACTATCATTTGAAGCACAAGAGCAAGGAGTTCATCATCAACACACCATTTGTTACTTCTTGGAGAGTGGTGTCTCTTAGATTGGCTAGGTGTCACTTGGGAGCCTCCGACAAGATTGTGGAGTTGAACCAAGGAGTTTGTAAGGGCAAGGAAATCGCCTACTTCGTGAAGATCTACCGCTAGTGAGGCAAGTCCTTCGTGGGCGACGACCATGGTGGGATAGACAAGGTTGCTTCTTCGTGGACCCTTCGTGGGTGGAGCCCTCCGTACTTTCAGCACAAGAACTGCTACCCTTCGTGGGTTGAAGTCTCCATCAACGTGGATGTACGATAGCACCACCTATCGGAACCACGACAAAAGCATCCGTGTCTGCAATTGCGTTTGAATTCTCCAAACCCTTCCATTTACATTCTTGCAAGTTGCATGCTTTACTTTCCACTGCTCACATACTCTTTGCATGCTTGCTTGTTATGCATCGTGAATGTTAAACGTGTGCCTAAACTCCACTTAAACCTAAAGAAATTAAAAACTGCAACTTTGGTACTTAGTGTCTAATCACCCCCCCCCCCCTCTAGACACCTCTTCTCAAGATCCTACAGATGCTTGATCCCCTCATCACTAAGAAACTCATCCAAGGTGTAGTTCTTGAACTCGGTGCCGTTGTCACTTCTTATTGTCAAGATCTTTGCATTGTGTTGACGTTGTGCTTCATTTGCAAAGTCAATGACGGTTTGTTGGGTCTCGCTCTTCCTCTTGAAGAAATACACCCAAGTATATCTTGAGTAGTCATCCACAATCACCAAGCAATACTGTCTACCCCCAAGACTATCAAAGGATGGAGGCCCAAAGAGATCCAAGTGAAGGAGCTCCAAAGGCCTCTTCGAGTAAATGATAGTCGTGGAAGGGTGAGCCTTTTCATGAAGCTTTCCTTCGATACAAGCACTGCAAGCACGATCTTTAGCAAAGCTAACATTCGTTAGTCCACGGACATGGTCCCCCTTGAGAGGACTTTGCAAAGATCTCATATTGACATGGGCTAAACGGCGATGCCAAAGCCATCCCACATCAACTTTAGCCATTAGGCATGTCACGGTCTTAGTGGGTACCTCCGAAAAGTTAACCACATAGAGACCGTTCTCGACATGCCCAACAAAGGCTACTTTAAGAGTCTTGCTCCACAAGAGGGCCACGGTATCAATATCAAAGAAAGTGGCAAAGCCCATGATTGGAAGTTGACGAACGGAAAGTAGATTGTATGCAAGGGACTCCACAAGCATGACTTTCTCGATCGTGAGATCATGAGAAATGACAACCTTGCCGAGTCCCAATACCTTAGAAGACGAGGCATCACCCCACTCGACATTGGTGGGCATAGAAGGAATCTTGTGCACGCCCACCACCAAGTCCTTGCTTCCGGGCCATATGATTTGTAGCTCCACTATCGAAAGCAACCATGATCCCCACCCAAGCAAACACCTAAAAGAGATCAATGCTTAGTTTTAGGTACCCATTTTGTAATGGGTCCTTTGATGTTAGTAACAAGGGTCTTAGGAACCCAAATAGACCATTCAATGTACTCATGAGGAGAACCAGCAAATTTGGCAAAAACGTGCCCATCACTAGCACGGCACAACACATAAAAGGGATTAAAATCGTCGGCTTTGTTGGGAGGGCTGGCATTGCCCTTCTTGACATCGCCACCCTTTGCGTTGTTCTTCTTCTCCTTGGAAGCACCCTCTCCCTCCCTCACAAAAGTTTGCTTGAGAGGAGGAGGTCGTTTGGTCTTGTCATTCTTCTTATTGTTCTTGGGCTTGGGTGCGAACCCAATCCCCTCCTTGGCCACACCTTCCTTTTGATTACTCAAGAGTTCATTGAGGTTCTTCTCACCTTGTATGCATGTGACAAGGCATTTCTCAAGTTGCTCCTTCAACTTAGCATTCTCCTCAACAAGATGCACATGCTCACAACAAGGGTTAGTAGCATTTGCATTATCAATCAACATCATGTGAGGAAAAGTGGCTTTCTCCTTGGTTAGCTTCACTTGGAGTTGATCATGAGACTCTTTGAGGCTAGCATGAACACCCTTCAAGACTTTGTGAGCCTTGTCGAGAATGTCAAACTCCTCGTTGAGTCTAGCAAGATCAACCCCAAGCTTCGCTTTCTCGGAGCTTAGCACACGAGACGCAACAAGAGCATGATCAAGATCTTTCTTTAATTTAGCATGATCATCGTTGTATGACTCCTCAAGAGCCAAACGAAGACCACGCTCTTCCTCAAGAGCATTGGAAAGATCCGAAATCTCATCGGCATAGTCACGACTATGCCCTCCATCTTAAAGATGGTTTCTTCGTGAGCCTCGATCATGTCATTGGCTTCACTAAGTTGCTCCAAGAGAGCAACGGCGCTTCTTGGATTTGCCCTTGAGTTTACCCATAAAGGCCTCAAACTCATTCTCCTCCACATTAGTTCCCTCATGTTCATCAATGCAATCCGTTGAAGAAGAATGATTGATGATGGTAGTTTTGATGTTGGGGGTTACCTTGTTGGTGGCTTTAGCCATGAGGCACTTGGCGGTGATGCTCTCATTGGGTGAGTCAAGAGAGACACTGGGAGTCGTCGCAATGGCAACGGAGGCCATGGCAATCGACTTACCATCTTCATCATCATCATCATCCTCATTGTACTCTTCTTGTACCACCAAAGCCTTGTGAGGAGTCTTCTTGGTGAAGTTGCTCTTTTTGGGGAAAGACTTGGCCTTGTCCTTACGGATGAGCTTTCCACCATTGTCTTCCCTCTTCTCATACGGTCACTCCAACAAAATGACTCACATTACCACAATTTAAGCAAGTCCTCACTCGTTGCTTGCCCTTTGCGCCACTTGAGCTGCTCTTGTTGAAGTTGGGCCTTGAGTTCTTCTTGCTCCAAAATTGCCTTGAAGCAAGGGCCATATGTTCATGATAGGCATACTTTGTATCTTCGAGGTTGCTCTCCTCTTCTTCCTCCTCTTCTTCTTCTTCGACACAAACCTTGGCCTTCAATGCAAGGTTGGGCTTCTTTACTCTTTGGGAGCGAAGCACGGCATTGTCGGCGGTCTTGTCCAATATGCTCATAGCCACAAACTCATCCAACACATCACTTGAGGACAAGGTGTGAAAGTCCGGCCTTTGACGGATGACGGAGGACATGGCTTTGTGGTAGGGCATCACTGCCTTGAGAAATTTGCGCTTGATCCAATTGTCATCTGTGTCCTTACTTCCATGATCTCGGAGAGAGACCGCGAAGTTTGGTAACTCTCCGATAGAGCTCACGGGTTCTTCATCTTCTTTCATTGCAAACTCATCGGCTTCATCTTGTACCACTTCATAATTGGAACGTTGAATGCTTGCGCTTCCCCGATAGAGGGAAACCACTTTGTGCCAAGCATATTTGGCTAACGAGTAGGGCCGAAGATGCGGGAGATCTTCGGGAAGGATTGCTTCTTGGATGATGAAGAGAGCATTTTCATTGAATTGATCATCCACGGCTTCTCTTGGAGTGAAGTTGCTCCGATCATGCGGATAAAAACCTTCTTCAATGATTCTCCAAAGGTTAGTGTTCACATGATTTAAATGACGCTCAAAACGATAGACCCAAGAATCAAAATCCTCCTTTTTATCAATCTTGGGGGGAGGGCCAGCATGATTCAAATGAGTAGAAGGAATCAGTCCACCATACACGGGTGGAGGTTGCACATGGGCAAAGATGCTGGTGCCATTTTTACCACTAGACATAGGAGCTTTCTCACTAGTAGCTTCCCCCTGGTCGGGGTTAGCATCCGTCTCCGTGTTGCCGGGATCACCCACTTTCACGGGGGCGGTGGAAAGTTTAAGCCCTTCTAAGAATTCCTTAAACATGTCCTTGACCTCGGTCGTCATGGAGGTTTTCAATGTGTCCAACGCCACATTGAATTCCTCACGTGAGATCGAAGTTACCCCATCTCCGTGAGACGATATTGGATTCGCACCAGAGTGCTCTCCCACATCGTCTACGACGTCAACCATACTCTTCAGACGGTAAAGTCCTTAAAAAGAGACGAGGCTCTGATACCAATTGAAAGGATTGATATGGTTGACTAGAGGGGGGGGGGTGAATAGGCAACTAACAATTTTTAGATTTTCTTTACCAAATTAAACTTTGCATCAAAGTAGGTTGTCTAGATATGCAATTAGGTGGACAACCTATATGATGCAACAATCACAAGCACACAAGCAAGCAATGAATATAACACAAGTAAGCTTGCACGAGTAAAGGGATGAGATAACCAAGAGTGGAGCCGGTGGAGACGAGGATGTGTTACCGAAGTTCCTTCCTTTTGAAGGGAAGTACGTCTCCGTAAGAGCGGTGTGGAGGCACAATGCTCCCCAAGAAGCCACTAGGGCCACCGTATTCTCCTCACGCCCTCACACAATGCGAGATGCCGTGATTACACTATTGGTGCCCTTGAAGGCGGCGACCGAACCTTTACAAACAAGGTTGGGGCAATCTCCACAACTTAATTGGAGGCTCCCAACACCACCTCTAAGCTTCACCACAATGGACTATGGCTTCACGGTGACCTCAACCGTCTAGGGTGCTCAAACACCCAAGAGTAACAAGATCCGCTAGGGATTAGTGAGGGGAATCAAATTTCTCTTGGTGGAAGTGTAGATCGGGACCTTCTCAACCAATCCCGAGAAAATCAACAAGTTTGATTGGCTAGAGAGAGAGATCGGGCGAAAATCGAGCTTGGAGCAACAATGGAGATTAGGGTTGGAAGAGGTGGGTCTTCTTGGAGAAGAAGACCCCCTTTTATAGTGGGGGGGGGCAATTCCAACCGTTACCCACCACTCAGCCCGCGACCCACGGAACTATCAAGACCACAGCGCGCAGTATTACCAAGATGGGCTCATGCGGTACTACCGCCTCATGCAGATACTACCGTGGGCGCCAGTAGAGACCAGACCTGGCAAAAGGAGCACTAATGTAGCGGTAGATCCGCATGAGCGGTACTATCATCAAGGCCCCATCTGGTACTACCGCAAGATACCAAGAAGCCAGTTCGCAGAGGCACAGATGTAAACAATTACATCCGTGACTACCTCCGCCGAGAAATTGTCGCAAAAATCCGACACGGAACTACGCGACCACGGGTGCGGTACTACCGTGAAGGTGCGGATGTAAAAATTACATCCGCCCTACCTCAGACTTTCAGCATCGAACCTGGCTCGGCGCCACGGTACTACAGCGCAAAGACGCAGTACCACCGCTTGAGCAGAGGTGCGGACAGAGCTCATGCGGTACTACCGCTCGAGGAGCGGTACTACCGTGGGTGCCTCTACGATACTACCGTGCGGGATCCCCAGATTACTGCGGCTCTCAAGTAGTACCGCTTCGAAGGAGCAGTACTACCGCTAGCCTGAGAAGAGCAAGGCGGAGACCTTCAAATCGCAGAGACAAGGTGAGGCGGAGGAACACTCCAAGGAGCTCGAGGAAAGGCGGTGCAAAAGGGAATGTGTACGTGATATTCCACCCAAACCTTTCCAAAGCGGACCCCCTCTTAATAGTACGGCTCTCCTACGACTCAACTCCACCGAACCGAACCATAGAGAAATGCCGTCTTCAATAATCTTCGAGGGGCATCAAATCGTCTTGTGTTTAGTCGTGATGTATCTGAAAAACCTCAACACACACGATTAGTCCGCAAAGGCATTGTCATCAATCACCAAAACACTTAGGGACAAGAATGCCCTTACACAGGGTTAAAACACAGAGACCATCGGGTTATTATGCGCGCTCTCTCTCTTTTACAGTGCCTTTTGTTTTGAGGCAAATCTCTTTTATAGTGCTTATCAAGCTTTTATGTTCCAGCCATGTCAAGGTATTTACTCTTGTTGCATGGGCCCGCTTTTGTAACGCCACAAGTAATCATCTGACTGGCCAAGGACAACACCAAGGGGCCATATTCGGAAAAATTTCATGTTTTGACCCTTTTGCGATACAAATTCAGGATCTGACCCCGGTTGGGAAAATTTTCGGGATTTGACCCTTTCGCTACTGCCAGGGGTCCTGGCAGTAAGGTTAGACAGCCTACCGCCAGGGCCCCTGGAGGTAGGGTGCGATGCAGGGGGACGGCGGCCGTTTGCCCGAGCTGACGTGGATAAATAGCCTACCGCCAGGGCCCCTGGTGGTAGGCTGTCTAATCCTACCGCCAGGGGCCCTGGTGGTAGGGTGTGGCTGGGTTTCTTGCAAAGGCAAACCTTCATGTGAAATATCGAAGTGCCTCAGCGGTAGAGTTCACCCTACCGCCGGGCGATAGGATGTGTGACCCTACCGCCCGAAGTCCATGATGAGGGTCCTATGTTTTATTGTTTCAAGTTCAGTTGCTTGGTTCTTTTCAAATTCAATATGACAACAATATCACATCAATATCACAGATCTTGAACAATTAAACTTGGGCATCACATACACATTAACAAAATTTGAAGATAATATAGTTCCACAAATAGTAAACGGAGCTCCACAAATAGTTCCACAAATAGCAAACGGAGTTCCACATAGACACACAAGTAGCAAACACACCGTTCCACAAATAAGCTACAAACGGAGTTCCAACACACAAGTAGCAAATACACCGTTCCACAAACGGAGTTCCAACTACAAGAGCCAACTATCGAAGAGCAGAATCAATTGCTCCTTCACGGTCCTCGTTACGCTTTGAACAAGTCTCTTCAGTCTTCTTCTTGGGCCATCGAGTACCCGGTCTCTGGAAAGGGTCCGGACTCAGCAAATCCTTCTTCCTCAGATTCCTCTTCGGCAGCTGAGATGGTTGAGATGTTTGAGTTGGTGAAGGTCCATAATCTTCATCGTACTCCTCCTCCCCGTTGCTCTCATCCTCCTCCTCATCCCCTTCTTCATGTGTGGCCTCCTCCTCCTCCTCCTCCTCCTCCTCCTCCTCCTCTTCCTCCTCCTCCTCCTCCTCAGCCAACCTAGACGACAAAGGAACATGGCCCGATGAGCCGATGTGACCCTGTGTGGCTACAGGCCGATAAGCTTCAACCGACCCAGCTCCAGCACACCCAAGAAACCCAACTAGCTTGCGACAATGCTTCACGAACTTCTGCACTCACAATGAAACAAGGGCATAATAAGTATCAGGTTTATGATTGCAAGTGAACAAGATGCATCTGTTCCAATGAGGCTGAAATTGTACCTTCATCGTCCCCCTCATTTTGTTCTCAGATTTTACACTCCCCGGGGCATCACCTAGTGCATTTGAGGCTTCAAAGATGCATCTGTTCAGCTCACCAGACTGCAACGGCATAAGTCAGTCACGATGACGAATAAAATAATTTAAATACAACCGTCGGTTCAAACTTACCACTCTGTTGATGAGGGGTGCAAACTCCCTAAATCCACTGTGCATGTCTCTGATGCCGGTCTGGTAGGCCTCTTCCTCGGGGTCATCCCTCTCCAGCTCCGCGATGTCTTCCGCCGTCCACCGAGGCCTGAGACGAAGATGGTGCTTCTAGCCATCATCGTACCACCTCATGTGTCGGTCCAGGTAAGCATACCAGTCAGTCACTTTCCTCTCCACGTCTTTCCGATACCTCCATCGGTTCCACTCCGTCACATGAGTTTTATGCTCCTCTCCCCAGTCTGTGATCGACTGATTCTTCTGCCAGCTCATCCTGCAAGGCATAGGCCACAAGAAACATCATAATAAAGTCACCACGCAATGAAATCGTGGGCACGAAAAACAAGCGCACTCACATGTGGAGCGCGTTGATACGTCTCCAACGTATCTATATTTTTTGATTGCTCCATGCTATATTATATTCTGTTTTGGACATTATTGGGCTTTATTATACACTTTTATATTATTTTTTGGACTAACCTATTAACCGGAGGCCCAGCCCAGAATTGATGTTTTTCGCCTATTTCAGAGTTTCGCAAAAAAGAATATCAAACGGAGTCCAAACGGAATGAAACCTTCGAACGTGATTTTCGAATCGAACGTGATCCAGAGGACTTGGACCCTACGTCAAGACAACAACCAGGAGGGCACGAGGTAGGGGGGCGCGCCTACCCCCCTGGGCGCGCCCTCCACCCTCGTGGGCCCCCTGTTACTCCACCAACGTACTCCTTCCTCCTATATATACCTACGTACCCCCAAATTACCAGATACGGAGCCAAAAACCTAATTCCACCGTCGCAACCTTCTCTACCCATGAGATCCGCCAGAGGGGGCATCGATCACGGAGGGCTTCTACATCAACACCATAGCCTCTCCGATGATGTGTGAGTAGTTTACCTCAGACCTTCGAGTCCATTGTTATTAGCTAGATGGCTTCTTCTCTCTTTTGGATCTCAATACAATGTTCTCGCCTCTCTCGTGGAGATCTATTCGATGTAATCTTCTTTTTGCGGTGTGTTTGTTGAGACCGATGAATTGTGGGTTTATGATCAAGTTTATCTATGAACAATATTTGAATCTTCTCCTGAATTCTTTCATGTATGATTGGTTATCTTTGCAAGTCTCTTGAATTATCGCTTTGGTTTGGCCTACTAGATTAATCTTTCTTGCAATGGGAGAAGTGCTTAGCTTTGGGTTCAATCTTGCGGTGTCCTTCCCCAAAGGATGAGGGGGCAGCAAGGCACGTATAGTATTGTTGCCATCGAGGATAACAAGATGGGGTTTATATCATATTGCATGAGTTTATCCCTCTACATCATGTCATCTTGCTTAAAAGCGTTACTCTGTTCTTATGAACTTAATACTCTAGATGCATGCTTTGGATAGCGGTCGATGTGTGGAGTAATAGTAGTAGATGCAGTGTGAGTCGGTCTACTTGTCTCGAACGTGATGCCTATATACATGATCATACCTAGATATTCTCATAACTATGCTCAATTCTGTCAATTGCTCAACAGTAATTTGTTCACCCACCGTAATACTTATGCTCTTGAGAGAAGCCACTAGTGAAACCTATGGCCCCGGGTCTATTTTCCATCATATTAATCTTCCAACACTTAGTTATTTTTATTGCTTTCTATTTTACTTTGCATCTTTATCATAAAAATACCAAAAATATTATCTTATCATATCTATCAGATCTCACTCTCGTAAGTGACCGTGTAGGGATTGAAAACCCCTTATCGCGTTGGTTGCGAGGATTTATTTGTTTGTGTAGGTGCAAGGGACTTGTGCGTGGCCTCCTACTGGATTGATACCTTGGTTCTCAAAAACTGAGGGAAATACTTATGCTACTTTGCTGCATCACCCTTTCCTCTTCAAGGGAAAACCGACGCAGTGCTCAAGAGGTAGCACGCGTGGCCGCTGGTATCGGTCGGCGGGCCCGGTGGGGTATGCTGATACACCCCCAAACTGCGTGGCCACGCGGTGTGGCAAGTGCCACTCGACGGCGTACACACAGATCATGGGCACGATGCACCGCCAGAGACCACGGTCCGCATCGCACATCACGTTCAGATCAAAGTCCCACTCTCGGTCATGATACGACCACAAGTTTACCTATTACATATACTTTGGTAAATTCCCACTCTCGGTCAAAAGTGGAATCAAAGAGAAATGTGTTTAGCGAGTTCATATACCTGCGTATGCGTCAAGGCATCCAACTCGTTTGTGTAGGTCTTGTACGAAGTCTTGTTTAGGCCCGTGTAGAGTTTGACAACGTCCCACTCATAAGCTACGGTGGGGTGTCGAGACTCATCGCCGTATTCGCTATAGGCACCCCATGGGCGTCTTGGCATCTTCTTCGGACGCCCCACCGGCAGCCGCTCCAACATTCAAATGGAGAGGGCCCAGACAAAGCCACCCATATTGGACTTGTCTCCCGTCCTCTGCTTTGCGCCGTCAAGCTGCAAAACATCAAATGAGGATCATATATAACAAAATGTCATGGACATACTTTCGTAGGTAGGCAATTAGACACTCCCTTACCGAACGGTATAGGTAGGCGAGAGATGCGGTCCCCCAACTGTACCATGCATCCCAGTCCGCTAGGAAGAACAAATACGACCAGTTGGCAGAGTTCCGGGCTGCTGAAACACGACCTCCGTGAGAAGATACCACAGGTAGGCCCTCGCGTACCACTCCACGATCGCCTCATCTGCGCCTTGGGCATGTCTTCCGTGCTCGAGAGCCGTGGCAACGACACACCGGATGTACGGCTACCCTTAGCACCGGGCAGCGATCATCGATGAGGGTGGTAACCCTCTGCTGCCGATTGGTCCTCTCCACTCGCCCGGTGAGTGCATGACCCTCGATCGGCATGGCGTAATCATCGCCCAATCCTCGAGGGTCACCGTCATCTTCCCGCATGGCAGATGGAAAGAATGGGTCTCCTGGCCGCCTGGTCAATCAAAGCTGTCGAGCTGCGGGGACAAGCGTCGGCGGTGGCGCTTGAACTGCAACACGAAACCCAATAGTCGGGCTCTCTTGAAAAGCGGGCGCGTAGCGCCGTCAGTAGTCCATATGCCCATGAACCCCATGACCCCTCATGCGCAGTGGCTGGAGCATCTGTCAAAAAGTCAATGCCAAAAGTTAGGAAATTATTTTCATCAATTTGAAAACTTTGATCAATATTTCATTCATATCACTTACCTCTCGGTTCTCTATGAAACGGGCACGATGACCCTTGACGAATGCCCAGTCCAGCATGGAGTACCGTGGGCCGATGTTGTCCGCAAGAGGTGGCCGCCTTAATAAAATTTCATAAACAAAAGCATCATAAGCATAAGCATACATAAACAAAAAATGAAATCAAATCATATCAAAATCATATCAACATGCATCATATTAAAATAAAATCTTAAGCATATTCCTGCAACAACATCTACTACACATGATGGATCAAATCATATCAACATGCATCATATAAAAAAATCCTCCAACATGCATCATATCATCATATTTTTAAACAATTTTGTATAAATAGAGTTCATCTTGAATGTATTATCTCCAAACAACATCTTCATATCATCATATCAACATGCATCATAAAACTACAATCAAGTCCTCCCACATGCATTACATCATACTTTTTTTAACAAAAACAATTATGAACTAGGGTCCATCTTCACACTAACATATGAACTATTGATTACAGTTTATATTCAATACCACTAGTTACTAAAGAACTAAGAACTAGAACTACAATCAAGTTAAAACAATCTTAGGTGAAAAAAAAATCCAATCTAAGTTCAGAAATATGAGGGATTTCAAGCAAATAATGCGTCGAATCGGAAGCAAGTTTGCAAAAACTAATTGGAGGGATTGGAGGAGCTTACGTTTCTCTCTTCGGGCCATCTCGATCCGCAAAGACGATGAAGAAACGGTGAAGATCCGAGGGAGAGAGTGGAGGAGATGAGAGAGGAAGAGAGGGGCGAGTTGGGGGAGAGAGAAAGAAACTGCCGACGGGGGGAGGGGATGGGAGGGGTGGGGAGATGGGCAGGGCGCTGGTCTCGGCGAAATATCGCCCGAACCCTACCGCCAGTCTGGCGGTAGGGTTAGATACCACCGCCAAGTGCCACTGGCGGTAGGGTGCGACGGAGGGGGACGGCGGTCGTCTCCGCGTGCTGACGTGGATTAGTACCCTACCGCCAGGGCGTCTGGCGGTAGGCTGTCTAACCCTACCGCCAGGACCCTGACGGTAAGAAAAAGGGTCAAATTCCAAAAAAAAATCCAACCGGGGTCAAATCCTGAATTTGTATCGTTAAAGGGTCAAAACACGAAATTTTTCCCAACCGCCAAATTCACTGTTTTGATCTCTTCATCGAACTTTAGCGACGACGAGGGATCACTCACCGTGCTTCTGCGTCTTTGCCCAGTTCTGCAGCATGGGGACAAGAAATCCTTTGCTTTTACCTCAGCTTTGGCTACGTAAATTGGACTTTCACCAAACTGGAAACTGCATAGCTGACCAACAACAGAAAGCGTCTCTAGTATGTACTCTACGATGTAAAGCAACGCTATGGGTAGAGAGCTTCAAGCCTTCAACTGCTCTGTCCTGCACCATCCTTTATCTTTGGTCAGCCCACTGTCCAGCCCTGCAGTATGTAGACGACAGACCCTTGCTTTTACCCAGCTTTGGCTTACACGGTACTCCCTTTGGTCCCACAATAGGCTTGCCCCAGCCTGGGAAACAAATTGAGTTCAGCTTTAACGTGGTCTGTTTCCTGACGTCAAAGTTGGCTGGCTCGCCGCAGGATGGTCCGTTTCCAGTCCAGCGAGCATCTGTAGCTAGTACTCCTATATGCTTCGCGCACAAAGCATACTACCTATTGATCACTGATTAAACTTTTTTGTCTTCTGCTGAATTCTCAAAACTCTGTATGCACAAGATAAGTACACAAATTCGCTCAAGAGCAGTGCTGAACCTAAGCTAGAACGTTGAGCTACCTAGATTCAAGACTTGGACCTGTCCCTAGGGAGACGATTAAATCGGGATGTGTGCGTCCACGATACACAACCATGGAGTTCAACAAGTCAGGAGAACAGAATGTTAAGAGTCAAAAGTGCGATAAATATTACTGGCATGCTTAGATAAAGCAGTCTTGAGAATATCAGGTCCAAATGATGCTTAGATAACAGTCTTGAGAATATCAGGTCCAAATGATGCTTAGGTAAAATACAAATATAGGAGCTGGCGACATTGCTTAGATAGTCCAATAAATAAGGTAATGGGAGCTTCTTCCTCTTGCGTTGAGTGAAGGTGCAGATGGCATTTGTGAGCCCAGAAGTGATAGGATTCGAGCTGACTTCAAACGAAAACTGTGCTGATTCCGCAACTCAGAAGTCAGGAACCTGATTCACATAAATAGCAGATATAAGTCACAAATTTGCAGTGTATCAAACCATTATCACACCACGAACATATTCGAAGGCCATCAGACAAAAGCTAAACTGAGATGATAAGCAAAAGGAAATTTAAGTTTATGTAGATGGCGTTACAAAAACTGAAACAGTTGAGAAATGCTGAGTATTATGAGAAGAGTGTTCTATCAATTGGGCTGTTTGTTAAACTGAACAAACTATATACCAGTAGATTGCTATTCACAACATTAAGCCATGCCTATGTACAAGCAAACTGCGATTACAAACATTAAGCCCGTGTACAAGTGAAGCAAGCATTTAATGATTTCAAGCAATAAAATTTTCGAAATATAAGGTACTTCCAAGGAAAAAATATATGTAAGTGCTAATGAGACGATGAACAACATTAAGGTTTCTTTGCTCTTCTAAGTGAACAAATTTCAGCCATTCAATAAAAAAAAGGCCAAACTTTAGGAAACGCACCGTTATGGTTATTTCCAGCTCTCCACTTTTTCAGTCAGAGTTTAGCTAATTGTTAGTGGCTGCGATCACTTGGCAGAACAAGTAGAACTTTAGGAAACGCACCGTTATGGTTATTTTAAGGGCTGTAACAAATAGCAATATTTGATTCATTCAACAAATCAAAGTGCATGCATGACATATGTTTTACAAATTACATCTATCTTGCCCAAACTACCATGAGAAATTAACAAATGCAAGCACAAGTACTGTTCAAAAATACTAGTTAACAATCACGTTGCAACCATAAAACATGCTGACTTGTATAACTCTCAACGATTGACAGATATCATGCACATAAATCCCACTCCCACATACTAATTCGCTATGTACGTTACTGTGCTAGGGCCATTAATAAAGTACTTATTTGTTGGTACAATATCCATAACGCACAAGACCTATTCTTTTGGTACAAGGAAAACACAAATAAAAGGCCTGATTCCAAACAATCAACAAAGCATATAAAATTCATAAAATTCCCCTTATATAAACACATTTACCTTCGATTCACTGAACAATTAACCACCCCTCTTTAAAAAAAATCACCCCTCTTTTCAAAATAATAAAGCAACCAGCTTGCATTTTGGAATTCTAGAGGTTGCATATAAGCTAACATCTAACAATGACAAGCGGCCTGCCCCAGCCACTGTAATAAGTAACTAAAGGATTAAATATCATAAAACTACCGTAATTCAGGTTAGGGTTCCGAAAAACTACCAATTTTTGAAAATTTCCTAAAACCTACCAAAAAATTAGTTTTTTATTTCAAACTCCATCGAATTGCGAAAGCTTTGGCGTGCCAAATATGACAGACCAGGATAGCAATGAACATGTGTACAGTGTAGCTAGAGACTATTATCCACGCAAAGGAAGAAACTATACGTACGCATTAGACCTTCTACCACCGGCATATATCCAAAACTAGAGGAATCGAGAAAGAGATCGTGACTAGAAATTCTAAAACAGACATGTATTTGGAATGATTGCTTCACAATCGTTATCACCAGCATATATCGAAACCTCAAGGCAGCCACATAGGAAATGAACTGAGGAATTAAGCTCATGATCAAGCAACATCGATGAGTGGCATCTTGAAGAGGGAAGGAGGTTTTACCAATCACCAGAAAGTCGTCAGTATTCTGGAGCGAGGAAGGCAGGCGGCCACGCGAGGAAGTAGGCGTAGATCGGGTGGCCGTACTCCTTGCCATGTTTGGTGTGCAGGGCTCAATCTTGGCGGTGTCCAGATGTAAGGAGTAGCGCCCATATCCTATGGTTCTGATGAACACCTTCCCGGTACGCCCCGCGTCCATGTCGCTGGGCCAAACACTGAAGATCCTGTGGGCGAGGTCATTGGGCAGGCCCGGCACTGCGTCCCACACCACACGCATGTTGAGCATCTCCCTCTCCAGAAACCACCCATTGTCGCTCCCTCTGGCCTGCCCGCGGACCCAGAGCTGCAGCTGCCTCGAACGACTCCCCACGGCCAGGAGGCAGAGCCGGCCGTCCTCCGGCGTCTCCCCGACGCGGTACGTGCAGAAATGGTCCGACAGCACGGCTGGCGCCAGCAGGTAGGACAAGTGCAGTGTCGCAGGGTCCAGCACGAGCATGCGATAGGAGTTGCAGATGTGCCAGTAGATCTTCCCGGCGGCGTGCACGCAGCGCCCTTCGAACAACCAGGGGTCGAAATCGACCTCTAGCTCCATGGTCCGTGGGTGGGCGCGCCAGCTGCATCGGCCGTCGTCCACGGACGCGACCCAGACGCGCGGGTGCCCGCCGTCGATGGCGAAGCAGACGACCTCGAAGCAGAGCTTGCTCGGGTGCGCGCGGGAGAGCAGTGCGGAGCCGACGTAGTACCTGGAGCGGCGCCAGCGGTGGTCGTCGGGCACCGTGTCGCGCGGCGGCGGCGGGAGGAGCACGCGGCGGCGGGTGGCCGGGTCGAGGACGAGGAAGCGCGGGATGGTCCCCTTGGGGAGCGACGCGAGCGGTTCGAGAAGCAGGAGGCCCTGGTGGCAGTCGTGGAGCACGTAGCGGGAGGCCCCCGGAGCGAAGTCGAGGGAGAGGTTCGGGGAGGAGGCGTCCAAGGGAGCGAAGACGGCGGGGGTATCGATCTCCTTGGATCGCGAGTGCAGGGGCGCTGGCAAACCGGTGGCGGTGGGGTGGAAGAAGTAGCCGAGGAGAGGGGCGGTGCGGGGGATGCAGCGTGCGGCGACGCGGCGCCAGCGGTGGCAGGCGAGGGCGGCACGGAGAAGGTCGGCGAGGGAGAGGCGACGGAGAATGTTGCGGAGGCTGTCCACGGGGAGGGCATCGACCGTCGTCCCCGACTTCGCAGCCACCGTCTGTGGCTCCTCCACCGGCGGTGGCGTAGGGAGAGATGGTCCGGCCATGGTTTGGCTTTGCAAGGAAGGAGCAGTAGCAGGGAGGGACAGAGGGAGGTAGCAGGGGCGGAGTACGTCTGGGTCAGGCTTTGGGAAGGAAAAGCACCAGCCTACAGTAGTATTGTTGACCACATCACTCACCTTTATATTTTGAACTTGACACACCACTCACCTTGGTTGAGCTCTTTTTGAAATATGAAATTTGAAATGCTCTGCTTAATTGTTGTGATGCCACATAAAGAATTATTCTGATTCTACCTAAAAAAGAACTCTTCTCATTCACATCCGTATAGCTATGCTTTTTCGTGCTAATTCAATACAACGCATGACCAAAATTACTTACTAACACAATGGTCTGTTTATCTATTTTGCCATTAGTTGTGTCACACTCCTTCATTTTGCCACTACAAGTCTCAACAACTCAAAAATGTCATCATTTCGTTAAATGTGCGCTAAAAAATGCAACTCGCCATCGTATGGTAACGGTCAAAAAGCCACTGACCAGAGTGAAATGACCAAATTACCCCGGTCAATGGTCTTTGACCGATGATAAAGGTGCCGACTGTCATTTCTAAGCACATGCTTAATAGAAGGATGGCAATTCTAGATAGTTGAAACTTTTAGTGCTAAAATTGAAAATTGAGTAGTAAGTCGGAATCGGGGCTCCGGGGACCCAAGAAGTTCGAACTCTGGGGTGCGCTGGTTCTTTCACGCCTTCTCCTTCCTGCAACTAACCACGGCGAGACTACGCCGAGAGCGAGCGTGCGGGGACGGCCGGAGACACAACAGTTACCCAGGTTCGGGCCACCTTGCGGTGTAAAACCCTACTCCTGCTTAGTGGTTGGATTGCTCTCGCGAGGGAGAATGAGGGTACATGAGTTGTGGGGAGTCCAGAATTGGTCAACCCTTGCTACGGCGGCACCCTGCCCTCTTTTATACTTGTCTTGGTCCTATTCCCTCGAAAACATTGGCAGGAATGGTTGCCACACAACGGCAATTTTGAAGGGGATGCCTATCCTTACAAAATGTGGTCTTCACCGCAAAGCCTTCTTCCATGACGCGCTGGTGGGCTCGGTGACGACCTCCTCCCTGCGCGCCCGTCGTCTTGGTCCTCTTGCACCGATCAGGCAACCTTTGGGGATTGCTTTGGGAACCGGAGGTTGGCCTTGCTCCCTTAGCACGAAAGAGGAAAACCTCCACATCCGCTTTCTTGCACGACCTCTGTGTCGTTAAATGCTCGTCAGCCAAGGCCACCTACGTGAGGACGTCTGTTGCGTGATTGGGCTGCAGCTTCTTGACTCATTCGCCTCCATGAGCCTCGGAGACCGCCCATGAGAGGACCTCATGAGGCTCCTTGTGGCGCCTCAATCCTACAGGGCGCTGGCGACGTGGGCCTCGAGAAGCGGCTTGCTCGTGAAGGTCGGGTGGTGGGCCATCCGCTAGGCCCAAGATATGCGCCACAATCTTGGGCCACCGCGAGACGGGTTTGGATACCCCCCAGTCCCACGGGCCCGACATAGTATAACACAACTAGTGGCAGAACTAATAAAAAACGGACATAACTATTGTTATTGTGCATCACAGAAACCTGAAATTTACCAAGTAAATTTCGCTCGAAACTAATTTCATCATTAACACGAATATTACTACTCCCTTCGTGTAGGGAACCGTTGCATGGAAAACAAAAAAAATCTTACGAGATCACGAATTCACCCAGGATCTAATCTAATACCCCCTCCATTTCTAAATATAAGTCTATCTAAAGATTTCAATACAAACTACATACGGATGTATATAGACTTATTTTAGAGTGTAGTTTCACTAATTTTGCTCCATATGTAGTCTATATTGAATTCCCTAAAGGGCACTTGTATTTAGGAACGAAGGGAGTAGATGCTAGCAATGAGCGGAAACGTTCTAATGAACGTGGTTGGAGTAGTCATACTTTCTTCGCGATCCAATCCGATCCAGCACCCTACGAACAGCACCTCCAAGAAATGCACACGTGCGGCTTGGTGACGTCTCCTCCTTCTTGATCTAGCAAGCAAGAGGGAGAAGTAGATGGGATCTAGGCCAGCACGACGCGCGTGGTGGTGGAGTTTATGGTGGAGCTCCAGCAGGGCTTCGCCAAGCGGCTGCGGAGGAGGAGGGGGGAGTGGCGGGGGGAGGCACCTTAGGGTTTTGGATGGGGATGCCTCTTGCGTCCCCCCCCCTTTATATAGGCGTGGGGGCTGCAGGGCTTGCCCTCCAAGCCTAGGGTCAAGGGCCAAAGGAGGGGACTTGCCCCCAAGTCTCCCCCTCTTCCATATTATGGGGCTAGCACTACTTAAAAGGCCTTATATGTGAACTCAAATGAGTGGAGGGCGCAAAGTATTACGCGCCACAACTATTTTTGAAAACAAGCAGTGACAGGTAACAAAAGCCGCCCATCGCAGCTAAGAGCTTAAAAGTGACGGGCCTTTCTTGTAGCCCGCCACAGGTATAATCTCCTTGGTAGGACTTGTTTGCGTAACTTAGAAGTGACAGGCTCTAACTAACGCCCGCCAGAGGTACATGAACCAGCAGTGGCGGGCGTGACTTAGAACAGCCACTAGTTATCCTTGCCGGATGTCTAGTTTTGGCAGATCATAGATGTGGCGGGTACTACTTACCGCCCGCTGGTGGTGGGTTAAACAGCAGTGGCGGGCAGTAAGTTAGGCCCGCCACAAAACATTTTCCCGCGCGGGGGTGCTGTCCACGGCACTTAGCTGTGGCGGGCCATAGTTAGCGCCCACCATTAATTATATCGTGTGTAATGTTTGTTGGCTGGTTTAGTAGCTTCCCCTCCCCAATTTCTTCTACCTCTCCAACAAGGCCTCTTCTTCTTCCTCCTACTCCTCTCACCATTGGTCATACTAGCCGCTCTCTCTCCTCTTTAGCCTTATGGGACCCACTTTTCCATGGCATACTTAGTCCATGGGCCCACCTCCACCCGAATTAGTTAGCACTTGTTGACCCCACCACCCTCTCTAACCCTCAAACCACCACATCTCTATCTTATTGACTTCATCTGAACGATTGGGCACAACATCGAAGAGAGACGAGCGAGTCGTGTTTTAGGTGAGAAATATTCTTTAAGTGGTAGCTCTATATGCTTAAATTTGAGTAGTATGTATCATTGTATGAGCATGCATGTGTAGTTGATTGTTGGTGTGGCGCAGTGGACGTGTTGGGCGATTCAACATTCAGTTAACTGCATGCTTTGTTGCATTTTTTCAAGGAATACAAATGAGTGCCAAATCTCATCGAAATGTTGATTAATTTATGTTTCGTCGAGTTGATGACACTCAATATGTTCCTTTTTTTAGCAAAGGTCATGCCGAATTTTTGAATTTTTTTCATATTCTTAGATCGAATAGTAATCGATTACATTACGTATGTATGTTGCAGGTTTTGGCGTCAAATGATGGATCGTAGTTGGATGTACTCCATACCATGGGTGTCCAATAATTTGGTAATGGTTTGATGGAGTTCTTACAGTTTGCGGAGGAATATGTTAGGAAAAGGGATTCGAAGAAAATATGTTATCCATGTGTTGTTTGCGAGAATGATGTTATGTACGCAGTTGAATCAGGAGAGTTGCATAAGCACTTGTTGGCTAGTGGTTTCATGCCTGGTTATACGACATGGAAAAGTCATGGTGAGGATGGGATGTCATGTGAAGGAGCAAAACATGACAAGGAACAAGAATGGATGATGGATGGACATACTGGACAGTTTGATGGTGATGAAGATGATGAGCCGGGTGAAGAGTTCAATGAAATTGAGGAGGCCAAAGCGGAGGAGCAATCATCTGGGGCAAATTGGCGGGAATGGTGCATGACGAACACATGCAAGAGTTGATCGTGAAAGAAACTAGCACCAAGACAACTTCCCATAGAGAGGCTACCAAACTGGCGACTCTCGTGAAGGACTCAACAACTCCTTTGTACGTTGGTTGCAAGGCAAAACACACCCGACTAAGTGTCATGATGAATCTTATGGACATTAAGGCAAAAGGTAATAGCACAGACACTTCCATCAATATGAACTTGAAGTATTTGCATGATGTTCTACCTGAAGGCAACGTGTTGCCAAAAAGTATCAATGAGGCAAGGAAGGTATTGCGTCCTCTTGATATGGAGCCGATTGATGTCTACTACACAACCTTCTTCTTGTAGACGTTGTTGGGCCTCCAAGTGCGAGATGTTTGTAGGACAAGAGCAAATTTCCCTCAAGTGGATGACCTAAGGTTTATCAATCCGTGGGAGGCGAGGGATGAAGATGGTCTCTCTCAAGCACCCCGCAACCAACTAACAAAGAGTCTCTTGTGTCCCCAACACACCCAATACAATGGTAAATTGTATAGGTGCACTAGTTCGCGAAGAGATGGTGATACAAGTGCAATATGGATGGTAGATATAGGTTTTTGTAATCTGAAAATATAAAAACAGCAAGGTAACAAGCGATAAAAGTGAGCGTAAACGGTATTGCAATGCGTTGAAACAAGGCCTAGGGTTCATACTTTCACTAGTGCAAGTTCTCTCAACAATAATAACATAATTGGATCATATAACTATCCCTCAGCATGCAACAAAGAGTCACTCCAAAGTCACTAATAGTGGAGAACAAACGAAGAGATTATGGTAGGGTACGAAACCACCTCAAAGTTATTCTTTCCAATCAATCTGTTGGGCTATTCCTATAAGTTCCACAAACAGCCCTAGAGTTCGTACTAGAAATACACCTTAAGACACAAATCAACCAAAACCCTAATGTCACCTAGATACTCCAATGTCACCTCAAGTATCCGTGGGTATGATTATACGATATGCATCACACAATCTCAGATTCATCTTTTCAACCAACACATAGAACCTCAAAGAGTGCCCCAAAGTTTCTACCGGAGAATCAAGACGAAAACGTGTGCCAACCCCTATGCATAAGTTCATGGGCGGAACCCGCAAGTTGATCACCAAAACATACATCAAGTGAATCACGTGATATCCCATTGTCACCACAGATACGCACATCAAGACATACATCAAGTGTTCTCAAGTCATTAAAGACTCAATCCGATAAGATTACTTCAAAGGGAAAACTCAATCCATTACAAGAGAGTAGAGGGGGAGAAGAAACATAAGATCCAACTATAATAGCAAAGCTCGCGTTACATCAAGATCGTGCCAAATCAAGAACACGAGAGAGAGAGAGATCAAACACATAGCTACTGGTACATACCCTCAGCCCCGAGGGTGAACTATTCCCTCCTCGTCATGGAGATCGCCGGGATGATGAAGATGGCCACCGGTGAGGGTTCCTCCCGGCAGGTCTTGGAGCAGGTCCCGATTGGGTTTTGGTGGCTACAGAGGCTTGCGGCAGCGGAACTCCCAATCTATTCTGTTCCCCGAAGTTTTTAGTGTATATGGGAATATATAGGTGAAAGAAGTACGTCAGGGGGGCCACGAGGGGCCCACGAGGGTGGAGGGCGCGCCCTAGGGGGGTGGGCGTGCCCCCCTACCTCGTGGCTCCCTCATTTCTTTCCTGACGTGCACTCCAAGTTTATCCGGTAGCTTTCCTTCCAAAAATAACTTCTCCAGTTGGTTTCATTCCGTTTCGACTCCGTTTGATATTCCTTTTCTTCAAAACACCGAAACAAGGGAAAAAACAGGAACTGGCACTGGGCTCTGGGTCAATAGGTTAGTACCAAAAGTAATAAAAGTGTTTAATAAAGCCCATAAACATCCAAAACACATAATATAATAGCATGGAACAATAAAAAATTATAGATACGTTGGAGACGACAAGATCCCCAAGCTTAATTCCTGCTCGTCCTCGAGTAGGTAAATGATAAAAAGATAATTTTGATGTGGAGTGCTACTTAGCATAATTTCAATGTAATTCTTCTTAATTGTGGTATGAATATTCAGATCCGAAGATTCAAGACAAAAGTTTAATATTGACATGAAAATAATAATACTTCAAGCATACTAACAAAGCAATCATGTCTTCTCAACATAACATGGCCAAAGAAAGTTATCCCTACAAAATCATATAGTCTGGCTATGCTCTATCTTCACCACACAAAATATTTAAATCATGCACAATCCCGATGACAAGCCAAGCAATCGTTTCATACTTTTGACGTTCTCAAAACTTTTTCAATCTTCACGCAATACATGAGCGTGAGCCATGGATATAGCACAATATGTGGAATAGAATGGTGGTTGTGGAGAAGACAAAAAGGGAGAAGATAGTCTCACATCAACTAGGCGTATCAACGGGCTATGGAGATGCCCATCAATAGATATCAATGTGAGTGAGTAGGGATTTCCTTGCAACTGATGCACTAGAGCTATAAGTATATGAAAGCTCAACAAAAGAAACTAAGTGGGTGTGCATCCAACTCGCTTGCTCACGATGACCTAGGGCATTTTGAGGAAGCCCATCATTGGAATATACAAGCCAAGTTCTATAACGTAAAATTCCCACTAGTATATGAAAGTGACAACATAGGAGACTCTCTATCATGAAGATCATGGTGCTACTTTGAAGCACAAGTGTGGTAAAATGATAGTAGCATTGTCCCTTCTCTCTTTTTCTCTCATTTTTTATATTTTTTTATTTGGGCCTTTTTTCTCTTCTTTTTATGGCCTCTTTTTTTTCGTCCGGAGTCTCATCCCGACTTGTGGGGGAATCATAGTCTCCATCATCCTTTTCTCACTTGGGACAATCCTCTAAAAATGATGATCATCACACTTTTATTTTCTTACAACTCAAGAATTACAACTCAATACTTAGAACAAGATATGACTCTATATGAATGCCCCGTGATGTGCGGGATGTGCAATGACTCATGAGTGACATGTATGAAAGAATTATGAACGGTGGCTTTGCCACAAATACAATGTCAACCACATGATCATGCAAAGCAATATGACAATGATGGAGCGTGTCATAATAAATGGAACGGTGGTAATTTGCATGCAATATATCTCGGAATGGCTACGGAAATGCCATGATAGGTAGGTATGGTGGCTGTTTTGAGGAAGGTATATGGCGGGTGTATGATACCGGCGAAAAGTGCGCAGTATTAGAGATGCTAGAAATGGTGGAAGGAGGAGAAGTGCGTATAATCCATGGACTCAACATTAGTCATAAAGAACTCATATAATTATTGCAAAAATCTACAAGTTATCAAAGAAAATTATTACGTGCATGCTCCTAGGGGGATAAATTGGTAGGAAAAGACCATCGCTCGTCCCCGACCGCCACTCATAAGGAAGACAGTCAATAAATAAATCATGCTCCGACTTCATCACATAACGGTTCACCATACGTGCATGCTACGGCAATCACAAACTTTAACACAAGTATTTCTCGAATTCACAACTACTCAACTATCATGACTCTAATATCACCATCTTCATATCTCAAAAAAGCATCAAACTTTTCTTAGTATTCAACACACTCATAAGAATTCTTGCAAATCTTGTATGTTTAGCATATTAGGATTATTTAAGCAAATTACCATGCTATTTAAGACTCTCAAAATAATCTAAGTGAATCATGAGAGATCAATAGTTTCTATAAAACAAATACACCACCGTGCTCTAAAAGATATAAGTGAAGCACTAGAGCAAATGACAAACTACTCCGAAAGATATAAGTGAAGATCAATGAGTAGTTGTATAATTATGCAACTGTAGCGACCTGACCCAAAATCGGTCAAATCTCTGTGTCTGTACCATCCCAAGATCATGCTGGTACTCACAGTACATCGATAAAGTAATCAAAGTTCAATCACACCTGAATTTTATTACACGATTCTCATATAGAGTCTTTATTACAAGGGAATAAATTCGCTCAAGGCCAACTCATGAGAAATAAACTACTAATGCTTTGGAAGCGTCGAAGGTAAAGCGAGTCCATCCGACTCCAAAGGGCAATCGCCAAGCGCGAGCGTAGCCTCACTCTGATCGGAATATACCTCGCAACATAAGACGTTGCAGCCATGTAGGTCAGCTTTTGGAATAAGTCGGCAAGTCATGAAGAATAACAATAATAAAGTTACTACACTATATGCATTTTGGCTGTGGAGCTCTAAGTTTCATCATTTTATGTAAAGCCAATTTTATCCTACTACAAAGGACTTGTTTGCAATTTACTACAATTGTTGGTAGTTATTGAGATGGTTCCGCCAACCAATATCTCGTTCCCAAATTATTAAGTCATAAACCCCTCAGATTAATTCATTAGTCTCGGTGTTGAGATATCCGAATACTTCCAAGTTCCAGAGGCTCAAATGTCCGTGAATCGGGACACGGCTAATCGATTAGATCTTTAAACTCTGCAGAGGTTTGCGCACTTTCCCATAAGAATCATTCCTCCTTTTAAAGTCTTCGCACTTCATGGTGTTTGAAGACGGAGGAATGAAACAGGGTCTTCCAAAGAGTTCTTCTCAAGCTCTGCCGTACCCATCCAATCCTACCGTTCTTCTACATCTCGTAGTACCGTCCAGCCAGCGTCACTACTAGGGTTGACCCAGCGAGCCCATAATGGCTTGCGGTACGCACAGTAAGCTTCCGGTCATGGGGCATCCATCCTTCTCTTCGTGGCTGGGTGAAGCTTTCCATGAGGATGTCATGGCGCTTCTCCATGCATCCCGGCCACCCGGGTGCTCAGGGGTGCCCGTCGGCAACCGTCCTCCACCCAAAGTAGTGATTTTCAAGTCCTTCTTGATCATTGTAGTTCATGGGGTTGTCATCATCATTGACTCTCACATCTTGCTTATGAATTTCACTCAACCCAAAACCCGTCTCTGAGCATAGCAAAATAAACTACTTCGTCCCGGGTCATGGTAACAAGGGGATTGGTTCATCCTACCACATGATACTACTCAAGTTTAATGACTTCAAGATTTCACTCTTGCATGCGTGGTGGGGTGGTGACAATTCTAATGCACAAAAACATAGGTATAGAAATAACATGATCAAGACTTGCCTTCTTGATGATCCTCGTAAGCTAAAGAGTCGTAGTAGCAAGCTTCAAGATCTCGGAAACTCTACCGAGACAAACAATAACACAATAAGCACAAAGTAATAGGATCACACAACATAACAAAAGTAACATAACACAACAAAACAATCAAAACCAAATCCAAAAGAAAATCTCAAAGAAAATCCACTCAAAGTTTTTCCTACTCCAAACAATAACTAAAATAGTTTTTATATAACAAAAATTTCTTAAAATAACCTAATCATGGTTTTAGGTTAACTTAACAGAAAAGGATTCACTAAGCAACTAGGAGCAAAAAGAATTAATTAAAAAGCTATTATAAAACTCATTTTAGGTCTAATCCAATTTCTATTAAGAAAATAATTTAAAAACTTTTATTAATTATAAATAAAAGTTCAACTATTAGGATGACAGAAACTAACCTAGAATAACTAATCACAAGTTAAAAATAAATTAATTTACTAATTAATTTAATAGGAAAACAGGAACTAGTTAATTAATTAGGATTAATAGGATTCTGCTTAAAACTAATTATTTATTAATCCTAAAATACCAAAGTTAATTTCTAGGGTTTGGCAATGACAAAATAAAGTTGGGGCAAAAGGAATCATGCAAAAATAATTTTTCTAACTAAAGTTATAGCAGATTTACTATTCTGACTAAAACTAAAATAAAGCCATTTTAATTATTTTTAACATAGCTAAATATATATTCTACAGAAACTATAGAAAATTTTCAATCCAACAAAAAAAATCATCTAAAAATATTAAACAGAATAAAAGATATACATTTTTGAAAACAGAAACTATTCGCTAAAACAGAAAATTCAAACTAAAAAGAAAAAGGCCTAATGGGCCTATATCATGCACTAGGCGTAACTTAGTCTAAACGGGCCTAGGTTTAAACTAAACGAACCGGCCTAAAATAGAAACCTAAACTAAAACTAAACCGATCGAACCGCCGGTTTTATGAATAAAACCTAACCCTTGGGGTTTCTAATCCTAGCCCTAGATCTAGGATCGGACGGGAGGGCGATGCAGTGACTTAGGACTCCAAGACGGGCGGCGGCGCGAGAGTGCGTCAGGCGTCAAGGCGTCAGCGAGCTCGGCGACTCGTCGAGGAGATGCGGAGGAGCACGGGGTGGTTCGGTGGTGTTGGGAGGGTCGGGGTGGACTAGGCGTCGTCGTGGCGACTTTGGCGTGATGGCGAGCTCGGGACTCCATGAGCTCGGGAGGGAGAGGGAGAGGGGTCCCGTGAGGCTAGGGGGGAATGGGGTGCGGAGGGGCTCGGCTTTATAGCACAGGGGGTCCGTGAGCTTGGAAGGATCGGGCGATCGGGGATCCGGATCCTTGGGATCCCAGCGATCTCCCATGAGGTCAGCTAACGTGGGCGAGGTTGGGGAAGATGGGGCGGGTCCCACGGTCACGAGAGGAGAGAGGCGAGGGGTCGGGTGGCCGAGGCCTAGCGACTTGGGGCGAGGCGAGGCGAGCTGGGCTGGCTCGGCCGGGCGCTGGCTGCCTGGGCCGGCTACTGGCTGAGCTCAAGGCTGGGCCAAGTGGAGGGGGCGGCGTTATCGGCCTGGGGTGGTTGGCTGGGCGCCTGGGGTTTTTCTTTATTTTTAAATAAAACAAAAACAAAAATAAAACATTATCTATAAATATCTTATATAGGGTATATATATACCAAAATGATCAGAATATTCCTTTCATTTGAACATTTTTCCAAAGGCAAAATCAAACTTTATAAAAATCCATTTTTTCAAATTCAAATAAAATTCAGATTTGAATCCAAATCTTTTGGCAATGTTTTCCTCTGATATTTTTTTGGAGTGTCATGTTTGCTCCTCTCATACTTTTGATCAAGTATTTATCAGGCTTAGTTTTTTTTTTTGAAATGTTCCCCACATGCCAAAGTTTGAAATTCAAATTCAAAACTCAAAATTCTCTGAAACTTCAAATGGCATTCAAATTCAAACAAGATGCATAGGATGCTTAGCTATAATTGTAAAACATTCCAAATAGGAAATTTGGGATGTTACAAACCTACTCCACCTTAAGATGAATCTCGCCCCTCGAGATTCGGGTTAACTAACAAATAGGTGCGGATGGTCTCGAAGAAGATCTTCTTGGCGTTCCCAGTGGCTTCTTCCTCGGTGTGGTGACTCCACGGCACCTTGCAAAACTTGATGACCTTCTTTGCGGGTGACTCACCTTGCAGTCTCGAGAATACGGACGGGTTTCTCCTTGTAAGTCGATCACTATCAAGTCAGTATGGCCTCTAGGGGCACCTTGTGTCTCTCAACGGAACATCGGCCATGTCGGCAGGACACTTCTTGGTGAGAAACATGGAAGACATCATGAACTCCGGACAATCCTTCCGGCAATTCCAACTTGTACATAACCTCTCCACGACGCTCGAGGATTTTGTAGGGGCCAATGAATCGGGTGCTAACTTTCCTTTGACTCCAAACCTCTTGATTCCACGAAGTGAGACACACGAATATGCTCGGTCTCCGACTTCGTAAGTTACCTCCTTGCGCTTCTTGTCGGCATAACTCTTACATCTTGTTGTGCTATCTTGAGCCTGTCTCGAATCAGCTTGACTTTCTCTTCGAATCCTTGATAAGATCGGAACCGAAAAGTGATCGATCTCCAACACTATCCCACAAAGAATGGTGTTCTCGCACCTCCTTCCGTATAGAGCTTGAAAGGCCATCTTCAAAAGGATCGATAATCTGTTGTTGTCACGAGAACTCTGCGTATGGCAAATTATCATCCCAGCTAGACCCATAGTCTAGCACACAAGCTCTCAACATGTCCTCCGAATCTGATTGACTCTCTCGGTGCATCCATCTGCATGGATGAAAAGTATCTTTGAATTCCAGCCTCGTACCCAAAGTTTCATGCAACTGATTCCAAAACTTTGAGGTAACCGTGTTCCTCTATCGACCACGATACTCCTCGGAACTCCATGCGTACATACGATCCTGGTCATGTATATCTTGGCCAACTTAGCACTGGTATAGGTAGTCTTCACGGGAATGAAGTGAGCTACCTTGGTCAAACGATCAACCACTACCCGGATGGAATCATAACACGAGCAGGTCCTGGGTAATCCCGTGATGAAATCCATACCAAGTTTCTCCCATTTCCAATCGGGAATCGGCAAAGGTTGAAGTAACCTATGGCTTACGATGTTCTGCCTTCACTCGTTGACAAACATCGACATCTGACTACATACTCGGCAATTTCCTTCTTCATACTGTCCACCGAAACTTTGCTTCAAATCCAGGTACATCTTGGTGTTGCCGGGTGAATCGAGTACGGTGAATCATGAGCCTCCTGAAGAATTAGCTTCACGAGTTCGGGATCATTGGGCACATAAATACGATCCTCAAACCATATAGTTCCGTGTTCATCCTTACGGAATCCTTTAGCTTTTCCTTCCTCCATCTTTTGCTTTATCTCATCAATTCCCTTGTCCGACTTCCGGCTTCACGAATCCTTTCGGCCAAAGTGGACTGTACTTCCAGAGTTGCCACAAATCCTCTCGGAACTATCTCCGATTCGGAGATCTACGAGGTCATCGACTAACTCCACAGGGTAATCCTCCTGCTTTGTAAGAGTATTCACATAACTCTTACGGCTCAAAGCATCTGCTACAACATTAGCCTTACCGGTGGTAATGCAATCTCATGTCATAGTCCTTTATCAATTCTAGCCATCTCCTCTTTGAGGTTCAATTCCTTCTGCGTGAAAATATATTTCAAGCTCTTGTGATCTGTGTAAACATCACAACGGTTTCCGATGAGGAAATGTCTCTGTGTCTTGAGTGCATGCACTACATTTGCTAACTCCAAATCATGCGTGGCATAGTTCATCTCATGAGGCCGTAGCTATGCGGAGGTATAAGCTACAACTTTTCCTTCCTGCATGAGTACTCCTCCGAGTCCTTGACGAGAAGCGTCCACAATATACCGTAATCCTTGTGTATGTCCGCAAAATCAGATCTTGGGGCTGTAACCAAACGTTTCTTCAATTCCTGAAAACGGCTTCACAAGCCTCGGTCCAAACATACTTGGCTTCCTTCTTCAACAAATCGGTCATGGGTTTGGCAATCTTTGAGAAATTCTCAATAAACCTCCGATAATATCCTGCGAGTCCGAGAAAACTGCGGATCTCCTTGGTCGAGGTGGGTGACTGCCAATCGGTGGTGATACAACCTTGGTGGGGTCAATCGCTATTCCTTCTCCTGAAATAACATGTCCGAGGAATCCGACTTCCTTCACCGTAATTCACATTCTTGAACTTGGCATACAATCGATGTTCTCGAAGTTTCTCGTAACTAGACATAAATGTTCCTTATGCTCTTCCTCGCTCTTGGAGAAAATCAGTATATCATCGATGAACACAACGACAAACTTGTCCGGATATTCCATAAATACCTTGTTCATCAAATTCATGAAGTATGCACGAGCATTAGTCAATCCAAGCGACATGACGGTATACTCATATAAACCATACACGGTAGTGAATGCTGTTTTGGGTATATCCTTTTCATGGATCTTCAATCGATGATACCCACGATCAAGATCGATCTTGGAGAATACCTTGGCTCCAACTAGCTGATCAAATAAATCATTAATCATCGGTAGAGGGTACTTGTTCTTGATGGTCACGTCGTTCAACGAGCGATAATCAACAACCATTCTCAAGGTTCCATCCTTCTTCTCTACCAAAAGAATCGGGCTCCCCAAGGTGATGAGCTTGGCGAATATATCCCTTCTCCAATAGCTCATTAATTTGGTTCTTGATCTCCTTCAAATCGTTCGGTGGCATCCGATAAGGTCTCTTGGATATTGGGGCTGTCGGGCAACAACTCAATCAGAAATTCAATGTCCTGTCCGGTGGCATTCTGGTAATTCCTCCGGAAAAACATCGGGAAAGTCTTGCACTCGGGCACTTCCTCTGAACAACTCCGTGAGGGAATGCACTGATTCTTCATCTGGCTATGCTCGGCTACATACTTGATCCTCTTACGCCCGGTGGTGAGCGAGAATCGACTTCTTGAGCACGATCTATGTTCCCTTCAAACTTCGTCACCAATCCATGCCTAGGATTACATCCAAGGTCCGGGTTTCCAACACTATGAGGTATGCGGAAATTTATGGTTCCCGATGTTGAGGGTTGCATGACAGCCTAAGCCTGCCATCATTTCTCCTCCTGCAGAACTGACGCGAAGGGGGCTTCTAAGGGTTTTAGTGGGCAACCCGTACTTTTCCACAACTACCCTTGATATGAATGAATGCGTTGCACCAGAATCAAAGAGTACCAATCTTGAGCGTGAATTCAATAAAACTTACCAACCACGGTGTCCGGCTGATCATAGGCGTCCTCCACGTCGATGTGGTTCACTGAGCACGAGGAACGGATTGGGCTTCTTCACGAGCCTCCATTGCCATTTCCATTCCTCTGCTTGGCCTCCGGGCAGTCGGTGGCGTAGTGCCCTGTCTTACGGCACTTGAAGCAGGTGATGTGGCTCAGATCCTTGAGCCGGGCAGAGCAGTGCTGATTGCCATTGCACGACTTGTTGTCTGGTGACGGTTGTTCCCATTTCCTCCATGGTTATGATGGGTGTGCCCTCCGAGTATGGTGCATAACGGGCTTCGCTGAGCTCGGAGTTGTGTTTCCGGCTGTACTTCCGCTTGCGGCTTTCTATCTGCTGCTGCTTGCCTTCAAGTATGGTGGCCTTGTCTACCAGCTCCTGGTAGTTGTTGAAGGTAGCCACAATGAGTTGCATGCTCAGTTCATCATTGAGTCCCTCAAGGAACTTCTCACCTTGGCGGCATCTGTGGCCACATCGTCAGGGCATAGCGAGCAAGCTTCTTTGAACTCATCCACGTCTTTGTGCCACAAGACGGTTCCCCTGGCGTAAGTTGCGGAACTCACGCTTCTTCGCACTCATGGCTCCAAATGAGACATGAGCGGTGCGGAAGGCTCTTGGAATTGATCCCATGTGATGGCACCAATGGGAAAAGTGGCGGTGTAGTTCTCCCACCAAGAAGCTGCAGGTCCATCAAGTTGATCTTGTGACAGCACACCTTCTCAGCATCAGTGCATCCAACGGTGACTAGCTCTCTTCCGATTTTGCGGAGCCAATCATCAGCCACAATTGGCTCAGTGCTACTAGAGAACACTGGCGGATTCAACCTCAGAAATCGAGTCAAGTTGTCCACAGTGGGTGGTGGCGGTGGATTGTTGGTGTTGTTGTTCTGATTCTGAATAAGTAGCTGCATCAGTGCATTCTGCTGCTGGAGCAGCTGGGTGAGCTCCGGCGGGAAACCAGTGTCACGTCTCGGAGGCATCTGGTGTTTTGGAGTGGATGAGAAATTAGAATAGAACAATGGTCTATGAGGAATAACACTACCCATATGAATGCACAATCATATAACACACCAATCATTTATTCTTTCCACTCAAACATGGTTCAAACTCGATTACAAAAGCTCATGACTAATCGAAGGAAAAACATCGGCCCTAACTGATCGTCGAAAAAGTAAAAGATAACATGGTGGTCGACTAAAAAGTCTTCATCAGTGGCGCCTCCTCTTGGGGTTTCCTTCAGTGGTACTCCCTTCAAAATCCTGATCATTGCTCACGAGGGGTCCTTCATCTCCACTCGGATAAAGGTCCTCTCCCAAGTCCATCTTTTCCTCTATCGCGGCAAGCTTCATCTTGGTCGTCGACTATCTCCATGAAGTCCGTGATTTCTTCCTCATGGCCAAGGAAGTCTGCGCGTGCCTTCTCCTCCGATTCGATTCATGGAACAAAAGCTTCAGTGTGTCTTGAAGTTACGGGCGAGTCCGAATCTCCCGCTTCTCGAGAAGACACTCCAAGTCCTGGACATAAGAGAGAATGGAATCGTCCTCGACGATGCGGATGATATCTCCATTCCTTGCCTGCGAGAAACCATGGCGAGGTCTCGAGTGATCGAGCTCGGCCCTGTACTCCTCTCGGAGATGTCCAAGTGCTCGATAGATCGCCACGTCCCTTCCGATGATCCAGTTGAACTCGGTGAACTCAAAGTTGATAGGCTCCATGTGTCCTCCAAAGGTTCTCCACAGGATATGCACTTCAATCACATGTAGCGGGTGTCCGCCGGAAGTGCATTGGTTGGCTTCCCGGTGATCGAGGGCAGAGCTATCTTCAGCTTCTTTACCATCTGGACCAGCTTCCTGCCAAGGGCATCGTCTCATCGGGTGGCAAAACTCCGTAGCAAAACCGGGGTGAACTCGTGACCATCTAGAATGTTGAAAATAGGAGAAGAGTCGAGAATTGGACAGGGGAGAATTACGGAATGAAAAGGAGTTAAAGTAAATGGTCTCTGCTAATGGCTTTCCGATCCTAGGGGTTACGATCCTCACGGTCAGTGTGCTCGATACCATCTCTGTAGCGACCTGACCCAAAATCGGTCAAATCTACGTATCCATACCATCCCAAGATCATGCTTTGGTACTCACGATTACATCGATAAAGTAATCAAAGTTCAATCACACCTGAATTTTATTACACGATTCTCATATAGAGTCTTTATTACAAGGGAATAAATTCGCTCAAGGCCAACTCATGAGAAATAAACTACTAATGCTTTGAGCGTTGAAGGTAAAGCGAGTCCATCCGACTCCAAAGGGCAATCGCTAAGCGGAGCGTGGCCTCACTCTGATCGGAATATACCTCTCGCAACATAAGACGTTGCAGCCATGTAGGAAATCGACTTTTGGAATAAGTCGGCAAGTCATGAAGAATAACAATAATAAAGTTACTACACTATATGCATTTTGGCTGTGGAGCTCTAAGTTTCATCATTTTGCGTAAAGCCAATTTTATCCTACTACGGTGGACTTGTTTGCAATTTACTACAATTGTTGGTAGTTATTGAGATGGTTCCGCCAACCAATATCTCGTTCCCAAATTATTAAGTCATAAACCCCTCAGTTAATTCATTAGTTTCAGTGTTGAGATATCCGAATACTTCCAAGTTCCAGAGGCTCAAATGTCCGTGAATCGGGGACACGGCTAATCGATTAGATCTTTAAACTCTGCAGAGGTTTGCGCACGTTCCCATCAAGAATCATTCCCTCCTTTAAAGTCTTCGCACTTCATGGTGTTTGAAGACGGGACGAATGAAACAGGGTCTTCCAAAGAGTTCTTCTGGCTACTGCCGGTACCCATCCAATCCTACCGTTCTTCTACATCTCATAGTACCGTCCAGCCAGCGTCACTACTAGGGTTAACCCAGCCAGAGCCCATAATGGCTTGCGGCTGCAAGCTTCCGGTCATGGGGCATCCATCCTTCTCTTCGTGGCTGGGTGAAGCTTTCCGCAGGATGTCATGGCGCTTCTCCATGCATCCGGCCACCACCAGGTGCTCCAGGTGCCCGTCACAAATCCTCCACCCAGTAGTGATTTTCGAAGTCCTTCTTGATCATTGTAGTTCATGGGGTTGTCATCATCATTGACTCTCACATCTTGCTTATGAATTTCACTCAACCCAAAACCCGTCTCTGAGCATAGCAAAATAAACTACTTCGTCCCCGGGTCATGGTAACAAGGGGATTGGTTCATCCTACCACATGATACTACTCAAGTTTAATGACTTCAAGATTTCACTACTGCATGCGTGGTGGGGTGGTGACAATTCTAATGCACAAAAACATAGGTATAGAAATAACATGATCAAGACTTGCCTTGCTGATGATCCTCGTAAGCTAAAGAGTCGTAGTAGCAAGCTTCGCACTCCGGAAACTCTACCGAGACAAACAATAACACAATAAGCACAAAGTAATAGGATCACACAACATAACAAAAGTAACATAACACAACAAAACAATCAAAACCAAATCCAAAAGAAAATCTCAAAGAAAATCCACTCAAAGTTTTTCCTACTCCAAACAATAACTAAAATAGTTTTTATATAACAAAAATTTCTTAAAATAACCTAATCATGGTTTTAGGTTAACTTAACAGAAAAGGATTCACTAAGCAACTAGGAGCAAAAAGAATTAATTAAAAAGCTATTATAAAACTCATTTTAGGTCTAATCCAATTTCTATTAAGAAAATAATTTAAAAACTTTTATTAATTATAAATAAAAGTTCAACTATTAGGATGACAGAAACTAACCTAGAATAACTAATCACAAGTTAAATATAAATTAATTTACTATTTAATTTAATAGGAAAACATGAACTAGTTAATTAATTAGGATTAATAGGATTCTGCTTAAAACTAATTATTTATTAATCCTAAAATACCAAAGTTAATTTCTAGGGTTTGGCAATGACAAAATAAAGTTGGGGCAAAAGGAATCATGCAAAATAATTTTCTAACTAAAGTTATAGCAGATTTACTATTCTGACTAAAACTAAAATAAAGCCATTTTAATTATTTTTAACATAGCTAAATATATATTCTACAGAAACTATAGAAAATTTGCAATCCAACAAAAAAAGAATCATCTAAAAATATTAAACAGAATAAAAGATATACATTTTTGAAAACAGAAACTATTCGGCTAAAACAGAAAATTCAAACTAAAAGAAAAAGGCCTAATGGGCCTATCATGCACTAAGGCGTAACTTAGTCTAAACGGGCCTAGGTTTAAACTAAACGAACCGGCCTAAAATAGAAACCTAAACTAAAACTAAACCGATCGGAACCGGCCGGTTTTATGAATAAAACCTAACCCTTCGGGTTTCTAATCCTAGCCCTAGATCTAGGATCGGACGGGAGGGCGATGCAGTGACTTACCGGACTCGGCGACGGCGGCAAGTGGGCGAGAGTGCGTCAGGCGTCCAAGGCGTCGGCGAGCTCCGGCGACTCGTCGGGAGATGCGGAGGAGCACGGGGGGTGGTTCGGTGGTGTTGGGAGGGGTCGGGGTGGACTAGAGCGTCGTCGGCGACTTTGGCGGCGGTGGCGAGCTCGGGACTCCGGTGAGCTCGGGAGGGAGAGGGAGAGGGGTCCCACAGGCTAGGGGAATGGGGTGCGGAGGGCTCGGCTTTATAGCCTGGGGTCCGTGAGCTTGGAAGGGATCGGGCGATCGGGATCCCGGATCCTTGGGATCCAGCGATCTCCCATGAGGTCGCTGCTAACGTGGGCGAGGTTGGGAAGATGGGGCGGGTCCCACGGTCACGAGAGGAGAGAGGCGAGGGGTCGGGTGGCCGAGGCCTAGCGACTTCAAGTGTGGGCGAGGGGCGAGGCGAGCTGGCTGGCTCGGCCGGCGCTGGTCACTTGGGCTGGGCCGGCCTGGCTGGCGCTGGGTCATGGAGGGGGGGCGGGCTGGCTGGGTGGGTGGTTCGGCGCCGGGGTTTTTTCTTTATTTTTTAAATAAAACAAAAACAAAAATAAAACATTATCTATAAATATCTTATATAGGGTATATATATACCAAAATGATCAGGGGAATATTCCCTTTCATTTGAACATTTTTCCAAAGGCAAAATCCAAACTTTATAAAAATCCATTTTTTTCAAATTCAAATAAAATTCAGATTTGAATCCAAATCTTTTGGCAATGTTTTCCTCTGATATTTTTTTGGAGTGTCATGTTTGCTCCTCTCATACTTTTGATCAAGTATTTATCAGGCTTAGTTTTTTTTTTGAAATGTTTCCCACATGCCAAAGTTTGAAATTCAAATTCAAAACTCAAAATTCTCTGAAACTTCAAATGGCATTCAAATTCAAACAAGATGCATAGGATGCTTAGCTATAATTGTAAAACATTCCAAATAGGAAATTTGGGATGTTACAGCAACTATGTGAAGAGTCTCCCATTTAATAATTTCAGATCTTGGTACTTTATTCAAACAGCAAGCACAACTAAACGAAATAAAATGACGCTCCAAGCAAAACACATATCATGTGGTGAATAAAAATATAGCTCCAAGTAAAGTTACTGATGAAAGAAGACGAAAGAGGGGATACCTTCCGGGGCATCCCCAAGCTTAGGCTTTTGGTTTTCCTTGAATATTACCTTGGGGTGGGCATCCCCAAGCTTAGGCTCTTGCCACTCCTTATTCCATAGTCCATCGAATCTTTACCCAAAACTTGAAGACTTCACAACACAAAACTCAACAGAAAACTCGTAAGCTCCGTTAGCGAAAGAAAACAAAACACCACTTCAAGGTACCGTAATGAACTCATTCTTTATTTATATTGGTGTTAGACCTACTGTATTCCAACTTCTCTATGGTTTATAAACTATTTAGTAGCCATAGATTCATCAAAATAAGCAAGCAACACAATGAAAAAAGAATCTGTCAAAAACAGAACAGTCTGTAGTAATATGTATCAAACATGTACTTCTGGAACTCCAAAAATTCTAAAATAAATTGGTGGACCTGAATAATTTGTCTAGTAATCATCTGCAAAAAGAATCAACTAAATATCACTCTCCAGTAAAAAGTTGAAGCTAATCTCGTGAGCGCTAAAGTTTCTGTTTTTTACAGCATGATTATAAAAGACTTCACCCAAGTCTTCCCAAAGGTTCTACTTGGCACAAAAACTAATTAAAACATAAAACCACATCTAAACAGAAGCTAGATGGATTATTTATTCCTAAACAGAACCAAAAAGCAAGAAACTAAAATAAAATTGGGTTGCCTCCCAACAAGCGCTATCGCTTAACGCCCCTAGCTAGGCATGATGATTTCAATGATGCTCAGATAAAAGATAAGAATTGAAACATAAAGAGAGCATCATGAAGAATATGACTATCACATTTAAGTCTAACCCACTTCCTATGCATAGGTATTTATGAGCAAACAACTTATGGGAACAATAATCAACTAGCATAGGAAGGCAAAACAAGCATAACTTCAAAACTTTAAGCACATAGAGAGGAAACTTGTTATTATGGCAATTCCTACAAGCATATATTCCTCCCTCATAATAATTTTCAGTAGCATCATGAATGAATTCAACAATATAACCAGCACCTAAAGCATTCTTTTCATGATCTACAAGCATAGAATTTTTATTACTCTCCACAAAAGCAAAATTCTTCTCATTCGGAATAGTGGGAGTATCATAAGAGACTTCAATACTATAAATTGTTTGCACATTAAAAGAGTAATGTTCAGAGAAAGGGTACTCATAATAATGACAAGTTTTATAAATATAATCATCACTACTCTTTATAGCATAAGTTTCATCACAATAATCATCATAAGTAGCAACTTTGTTCTCATCATAATCAATTGAAACCTCTTCCGAAATAGTGGATACATCACTAAATAAAGTCATGACCTCTCCAAATCCACTTTCATAAACATTATAAGATTCAACATCCTCCAAAATAGTGGGATCATTACTTCCTAAAGTTGACACTCTTCCAAACCCACTTTTATCAATATAACCATCATAGGTAGAAGGCATGCTATCATCATTATAAATTTGCATATCAAAACTTGGGAGACTAAAAATATCATCTTCATTAAATGTAGCATCCCCAAGCTTGGGACAAACATTAATTGCAGAAAATATATTCTCAAAAACATCATCTTCATCAAACATAGCATCCCCAAGCTTGGGCCTTTTCATATCATAAGCATAATCACTCTCATCATTAATAGTATGGATAGCGCCAATAGTATAGCAAATATCATATTCTTCCAAACAAGTGCTAATTTTTTTTTCAAGATCATAAGAAATATCATTATCTTCCCAATCATAATCATCACAACAAGCAATAGGCATAACGAGATCATCATCAAGTGCATCATCTTCCACAATTATTTTTGATTCATTTTCATGAGGCACAACAATAATAGGAGCAACATTATTTGGGAGAGATACATTTTTACCTCTCTTCCTTTTTCTTTTCTTCTTCTTCACCACATCATGTGTGGGTTCAATCCTCTTTTTTGAGCTCCTTATTAATGAGATTGGTTGAATAGAAAGCTCCTCCTCGTTACCTGATTCATCATAAGAAATAATAGGAGGATATTGGGAAGTCTCTTCCCTTTCGTTAGTATTCTCTTCATATTCTATTTGTTTTCTTCTCTTTATGTAATTGGCAATATAAGGATTTTCAATGCAATTCACCGCAAAATACATATAAATCTCTTCTAGATCAATATCGAGGAATTTCTCAAGGTTATATTCTGGAATATGCTTAGTTTGACGTTTCATTTCTTCATAACCCAAAAGCAAACTAAGTTCATTATGAAGTGCAAGGGGAATCAAGTCATCACAATTTTTGGACACGAATCGATCATGAAACAATTTGCAATTGATATTTAAATGACCATGTTCATTGCAAAGTTCACAAGTACGGTAAATATATTTTAAATTTTCAGCACTCACATTTAGCCTTTCTCGTAACCATTTAGTTGCTAAATGCTTGTGCCTCTTGCAATATCTATCTTCCCTATTTGGTGTGTACTTGCAAACCCAATGCACTCCACAAAAATTGACATGTTTATAGGAGGCATTTTCATCATAACTAGTGGAATCATCATTAGTACTATGGATATTCAAGGATTTCATACTAACAACATTGCAATCATGCTCATCATTCAAAGATTTAGTGCCAAACATTTTAATGCATTCTTCTTCTAACACTTTGGCACAATTTTCCTTCCCATCATACTCACGAAAGATATTAAAAAGATGAAGCGTATGAGACAAACTCAATTCCATTTTTTGTAGTTTTCTTTTATGAACTAAACTAGTGATAAAACAAGAAACTAAAAGATTCGATTGCAAGATCTAAAGATATACCTTCAAGCACTCACCTCCCGACAACGGCGCTTAGAAAAGAGCTTGATGTCTACTACACAACCTTCTTCTTGTAGACGTTGTTGGGCCTCCAAGTGCAGAGGTTTGTAGGACAAGTAGCAAATTTCCCTCAAGTGGATGACCTAAGGTTTATCCATCCGTGGGAGGCGTGGGATGAAGATGGTCTCTCTCAAGCAACCCCGCAACCAAATAATGTAGAGTCTCTTGTGTCCCCAACACACCCAATACAATGGTAAATTGTATAGGTGCACTAGTTCGGGCGAAGAGATGGTGATACAAGTGCAATATGGATGGTAGATATAGGTTTTTGTAATCTGAAAATATAAAAACAGCAAGGTAACAAGTGATAAAAGTGGCGTAAACGGTATTGCAATGCGTTGAAACAAGGCCTAGGGTTCATACTTTCACTAGTGCAAGTTCTCTCAACAATAATAACATAATTGGATCATATAACTATCCCTCAACATGCAACAAAGAGTCACTCCAAAGTCACTAATAGTGGAGAACAAACGAAGAGATTATGGTAGGGTACAAAACCACCTCAAAGTTATTCTTTCCAATCAATCCGTTGGGCTATTCCTATAAGTGCCACAAACAGCCCTAGAGTTCGTACTAGAATAACACCTTAAGACACAAATCAACCAAAACCCTAATGTCACCTAGATACTCCAATGTCACCTCAAGTATCCGTGGGTAGGATTATACCATATGCATCACACAATCTCAGATTCATCTATTCAACCAACACATAGATCCTCAAAGAGTGCCCCAAAGTTTCTCACAGAATCAAGACGAAAATGTGTGCCAACCCCTATGCATAAGTTCATGGGCGGAACCCGCAAGTTGATCACCAAAACATACATCAAGTGAATCACGTGATATCCCATTGTCACCACAAATACATGATAACCCACAAGTATAGGGGATCAATTGTAGCCTCTTTCGATAAGTAAGAGTGTCGAACCCAACGAGGAGCTAAAGGTAGAACAAATATTCCCTCAAGTTCTATCGACCACCGATACAACTCTACGCACACTTGACGTTCGCTTTACCGGAAACAAGTATGAAACTAGAAGTACTTTGTAGGAGCGATAGGATAGGTTTGCAAGATAATAAAGAACACGTAAATAAAAGCTAGGGCTGCTTAGATAAAAACACAACTAAAGTAAATATGGCGAGTGTGGAAAAGTGGTGGTAGGAGTTATGAATTGTCCCTAGGCAACCGACTACGTTACTAGACCGGTAATCACTATTGCAATTCTATTTGAGGGAGAGGCATAAGCTAACATACTTTCTCTACTTGGATCATATGCACTTATGATTGGAACTCTAGCAAGCATCCGCAACTACTAAAGATTCATTAAGGTAAAACCCAACCATAGCATTAAAGTATCAAGTCCCCTTTATCCCATACGCAAACAACCTACTTACTCGGGTATGTGCTTCTGTCAGTCACGCCACCCACCATAAGCAAATCATAAACATATTGCAAACCCTACACTGGGAATCCCTCATGCTTGCGTGACACGGAGGGCACAATAGGACAACACCAATAATAAAACATGCAACTCAAACCAATCATAGCAATTCATCAATCATCGATAGGACAATGGAAATCTACTCAGACATCATAGGATGGCAACACATCATTGGATAATAATATGACGCATAAAGCACCATGTTCAAGTAGAGGGTACAAGCGGGTTGCGGGAGAGTGGACTGCTGAATATAGAAGGGGAAGGTGATGGAGATGTTGGTGAAGATGAGGTGGTGTTGGTGAAGATCATGGTGATGATGATGGCCCTGGCAGCCTCCCAAGACCATCGGAAGCAAGGGGGAGAGAGCCCCCCTTCTTCTTCTTCTTCCTTGACCTCCTCCCTAGATGGGAGAAGGGTTTCCCCTTTGTTCCTTGGCTCCCATGGCTTGGGAGGGGCGAGAGCCCCTCCGAGATTGGATCTATCTCTCTGTTTCTGCGTCCTCTTCTGGCTCTATTTCACCGTTTCGCGTATATATGGAGATCCGTAACTCCGATTGGCTTGAAACCTTCGTCGTGATTTTTTTCCGAATATTAGCTTTCTTGCGGTAAAAGAAGAGCATCAACCGCCTTACGGTGGGCTCACGATGGTAGGGGGCACGCCCAGGGGGGCAGGCGCGCCCCCCTGCCTCGTGACCACCTCGGGCACTGGTTCGCGTTGATTTTCCTTCCAGATTTTCCATATTTTCCAAAAAGTAAGCTTCGTCCATTTTTATCCCGTTTGGACTCCGTTTGATATGGATATTCTGCGAAACCAAAAACATGCAACAGATAGGGATCGCACCGGGCCTTTGGATCAATATGTTAGTCCCAAAATAATATAAAAGTTGCCAAAAGTATATGAAAGTTGCATAATATTGGCATGGAACAATCAAAATTATAGATATCTGACGGACGTATCAGCACCCCAAGCTTAATTCCTGCTCGTCCTCGAGTAGGTAAATGATAAAAGATAATTTTTGATGTGGAATGCTACCTAGCATAATCTTGATCATATGTCTAATCATGGCATGAATATTAAGACACGAGTGATTCAAAGCAATAGTCTATCGTTTGGCATAAAAACAATAATACTTCAAGCATACCAACCAAGCAATTATGTCTTATTGAAATAACATAGCCAAAGAAAGCTCATCCCTACAAAATCGTATAGTCTGGCTATGCTCCATCTTCACCACACAAAATATTCACATCATGCACAACCCCGATGACAAGCCAAGCAATTTTTTCATACTTTTGACGTTTCTCAAACCTTTTCAACTTTCACGCAATACATGAGCGTGAGCCATGGATATAGCACTATGGGTGGAATAGAATATAATGATGGAGGTTATGTGGAGAAGACAAAAAAGGAGAAAATCTCACATCGACGCGGCTAATCAACGGGCTATGGAGATGCCCATCAATTGATGTCAATGCGAGGAGTAGGGATTGCCATGCAACGGATGCACTAGAGCTATAAGTATATGAAAGCTCAAACTGAAACTAAGTGGGTGTGCATCCAACTTGCTTGCTCATGAAGACCTAGGGCATTTGAGGAAGCCCATCGTTGGAATATACAAGCCAAGTTCTATAATGAAAATTCCCACTAGTATATGAAAGTGACAACATAGGAGACAATCTATATGAAGAACATTGTGCTACTTTGAAGCACAAGATATGAGACTCACTACATGAAGAACATGGTGCTACTTTGAAGCACAAGTGTGGAAAAAGAGATAGTAATATTGCCCCTTCTCTCTTTTTCTCTCATTTTTTTTGGTGGGCTTCTTTGGCCTCTTTTTTTTATTTGGGCTTCTTTGGCCTCTTTTATTTTTCATAAAGTCTGGAGTCTCATCCCAACTTGTAGGGGAATCATAGTCTCCATCATCCTTTCCTCACTGGGGCAATGCTCTAATAATGATGATCATCACACTTTTATTACTTACAACTCAATATCTAGAACAAAGATATGACTCTATATGAATGCCTCCGGCGGTGTACCGGGATGTGCAATGATCTAGCGTAGCAATGACATAAAAAAAATGGACAAGCCATGAAAACATCATGCTAACTATCTTACGATCATGCAAAGCAATATGACAATGAATGCTCAAGTCATGTATATGATGATGATGGAAGTTGCATGGCAATATATCTCGGAATGGCTATGGAAATGCCATGATAGGTAGGTATGGTGGCTGTTTTGAGGAAGATATAAGGAGGTTTATGTGTGAAAGAGCGTATCATATCACGGGGTTTGGATGCACCGCTGAAGTTTGCACCAACTCTCGAGGGTGAGAAAGGGCAATGCACGGTGCATCAAGAGGCTAGTAATGATGGAAGGATGAGAGTGCGTATAATCCATGGACTCAAAATTAGTCATAAAGAACTCACATACTTATTGCAAAAATCTATTAGTCATCGAAACAAAGTACTACGCGCATGCTCCTAGGGGGATAGATTGGTAGGAAAAGACCATCGCTCATCCCCGACCGCCACTCATAAGGAAGGCAATCAATAAACACCTCATGCTCCGACTTCGTTACATAACGGTTCACCATACGTGCATGCTACGGGAATCACAAACTCCAACACAAGTATTTCTACAATCCACAACTACCTACTAGCATGACTCTAATATCACCATCTTTATCTACATAAAACTATTGCAAGGAATCAAACATATCATATTCAGCGATCTACAAGTTTATGTAGGATTTTATGACTAACCATGTGATTGACCAATTCCTGTCATCTCTTTAAATAGATATAAGTGAAGCAAGAGAGTTTAATTCTTTCTACAAAAGATATGCCCACGCTCTAACAAATATAAGTGAGGCAAAAGAGCATTCTACAAATGACGGTTTTCTATGTGAAGAGAAACAGGCAATCCAAACTTCAAATGATATAAGTGAAGCACATGAATCATTCTATAAAGCCATACTCAAAAGATTTAAGTGAAGTGCAATGAGCATTCTATAAATCAACCAAGGACTATCTCATACCAGCATGGTGCATAAAAGAAAAGTGAAAACTAAATGCAAAAGACGCTCCAAGACTTGCACATAATGCATGAACGAAACGAATTCGAAAACATACCAATACTTGTTGAAGAAAGAGGGATGCCTCCCACATCCCCAAGCTTAGACGCAACAGGTCTCCTTGAATATGTACTTGGGGTGCCTCGGGCATCCCCAAGCTTGAGCTCTTGCCTCTCTTCCTTTTCCTCATATCGAGACATCCTCGATTAGACACTACATCCACACAAAACTTCAACAGAAAACTAGGTAAGATCCGTTAGTATAATAAAGCAAATCACCACTCTAAGTACTGTTGCAAACCAATTCATATTCTGTTTTTGCATTGTGTCTACTGTAATATAACTTTTTCATGGCTTAATCCACTGATATAAATTGATAGTTTCATCAAAACAAGCAAACTATGCACCAAAAACAGAATCTGTCTAAAACAGAACAGTCTGTAGCAATCTGAACATTCACCATATTTCTGATACTTTAAAAATTCTACCAAAATTAGGAAAAATAAAAACTTTGTACAGCAAGACATTTCAAAAAGAATCAGAACCATTTGATGTTCCAGTAAAAAAATTAAAATTCGCGCACTACAGCCAAAGTTTCTGTCCTGCACCATACAAACCAACAAGTATTGTAAACATCCTAAAGGCAAACCTTGGCACATTATTTTTATAATACAATGGAATTGTACAAGGGGATAATTATTTTTGTTGAGAAGTTTCTATAATCAAGATTCACAAAGTTTCCGTGAGCATGAACAAAGTTCAAGGAGCTCCCCCACTTCAACAATGCTTGTCTCTCTCACTTTCACTTTCCTTTATGAAAAGTTTTTGTGTTCCCCTCTTTATTTTTTTGTTTTTTAAACTATATGAAAGAACTCAACAGAAATAAATGACTCTCTAAAACTTCCGGGTTGTCTCCCTGGCAGCGCTTTCTTTAAAGCCATTAAGCTAGGCATATAGTGCTCAAGTAATGAATCCACCCGGATCCCAAGGTATATCAAAGCCAATTTTAATTAACAATGATTTGTAATTTAGTAGTGAGCACAAAGTAACATATATCAAGCAACAACGAAGTCTAACTCTCTTCCTATGCATCGGCATGTCATAAGAGAGCAATTCATGCACACATAGTAAAGGCCAACGCATAGTATAAGCAGTTTCTTGCAATTTCATAGTATGGGAAACATAGAGAGGTGGAGACAAAGTTCCTCTCTCATAATAATTGCAAGTAGGAGCAGCAAGCACATGCATATTATATCTATCAAAATCATCATGTGCAAAGGTAAAAGGCAACCCATCAATATAATCCTTAATAAGCACAAACTTCTCCGATAAAGTGTAGTAGGGAGAATTCAAAAAGATAATAGGACTATCATGTGTGGGTGCAATAGCAACAATTTCATGTTTAACATAAGGAACTATAGCAAGTTCATCTCCATAAGAATAATTAATATTGGCATCTTGGCCACAAGCATAGCAAGCGTCATCAAAAAGGGATATTTCAAACAAATTCAAGGGATCATAGCAATCATCATAGCAATCATCCTTCGGTAAGCACGAAGGGAATTAAATAATGTATGAGTTGGAGGGTTACTCTCATTAGAAGGTGGGCACGGGTAGCTAATCCGCTCTTCCTCCTTTTGTTGTTCGCTCTCCTCATCATCTTTTTCATCTAATGAGCTCACAGTTTCATCAATTTCTTCTTCCATAGCTTCCTGCAAAATATTAGTCTCTTCTTGGACAGCGTTGACTTTCTTCATAAAAGCATTAATATAGTAATTGTATTCATAATTTTCATAGCAATATCCAAGTATAGCAAGATTTTCTGGCCTATAACCATCATCATCAAAAGCTTCATACTTTTCAAACAAAGCTTCAATATCATAGGCAGCCTTAAAAGCAACAAATTCTTCTATTTGTTCCACATCATAGTAATCATATATACCATTAGCATAGGAAGCTAAGGTTTCATTATCGTTAAATTTGCATGAAAAGGGGAGGTGTGGAGCCTCCATCCTAGAGCAACAAGTAATATCATATCTCAAGCATAGATTCCAGGCATACCAAAGCAACATAATAAATTGATCCCATAATAGTTTCCCTTTTTGTGTCAAGCGATAATCCCTAAAGTATTCACGTTGATCCAACGTGTCTCCCATTATAAAGTTGAATGGGTCTTTCTCAGGATTATCAAAGTAGTACATAATATCTCTCACATAATGAGAGTCGGGGGTTTTAGGAGTTACCCCATCTTCATGAGTAGCAAGTACAGCTAATTTTTTTGGTATTTTATGCTCCATATCCATAATCGAAGGTAGAAAACAACTTAGAACAGCAAATAAAAATTACTTAGTGATAAAGCAAACAAGCACACACGAGAATATTCACCCCACGCTATTGCTCCCCGGCCACGGCGCCAGAAAAAGGTCTTGATAACCCACAAGTATAGGGGATCAATTGTAGCCTCTTTCGATAAGTAAGAGTGTCGAACCCAACGAGGAGCTAAAGGTAGAACAAATATTCCCTCAAGTTCTATCGACCACCGATACAACTCTCGCACACTTGACGCTCGCTTAAACTTTTAAACAAGTATGAAACTAGAAGTACTTTGTAGGAGCGATAGGATAGGTTTGCAAGATAATAAAGAACACGTAAATAAAAGCTAGGGCTGCTTAGATAAAAACACAACTAAAGTAAATATGGCGAGTGTGGAAAAGTGGTGGTAGGAGTTGCGGAATTGTCCCTAGGCAACTGACTACGTTACTAGACCGGTAATCACTATTGCAATTCTATTTGAGGGAGAGGCATAAGCTAACATACTTTCTCTACTTGGATCATATGCACTTATGATTGGAACTCTAGCAAGCATCCGCAACTACTAAAGATTCATTAAGGTAAAACCCAACCATAGCATTAAAGTATCAAGTCCCTTTATCCCATACGCAAACAACCTACTTACTCGGTCTCTGTGCTTCTCTCACTCACGCCACCCACCATAAGCAAATCATAAACATATTGCAAACCCTACACTGAATCCCTCACGCTTACTTGCCGACACGGAGGGCACAATAGGACAGCACCAATAATAAAACATGCAACTCAAACCAATCATAGCAATTCATCAATCACCGATAGGACAATGAAAATCTACTCGAGACATCATAGGATGGCAACACATCATTGGATAATAATATGAAGCATAAAGCACCATGTTCAAGTAGAGGGTACAGCGGGATGCGGGAGAGTGGACCGCTGAATATAGAAGGGGGAAGGTGATGGAGATGTTGGTGAAGATGAGGGTGGTGTTGGTGAAGATCGCGGTGATGATGATGGCCCCGACAGCGCCTCCGCGCCACCGGAAGCAAGGGGGAGAGAGCCCCCCTTCTTCTTCTTCTTCCTTGACCTCCTCCCTAGATGGGAGAAGGGTTTCCCCTCTGTTCCTTGGCTCCCATGGCTTGGGAGGGGTGAGAGCCCCTCCGAGATTGGATCTATCTCTCTGTTTCTGCGTCCTCTTCTGGCTCTATTTCACCGTTTTGCGTATATATGGAGATCCGTAACTCCGATTGGCCTGAAACCTTCGCCGTGATTTTTTTTCCAAATATTAGCTTTCTTACGGCAAAAGAAGAGCATCAACCGCCTTACGATGGGCTCACGAGGGTAGGGGCGCGCCCTGAAGCGGCGCCCCCTGCCTCGTGACCACCTCGAACCGGTTCGCGTTGATTTTCTTTCCAAATTTTCCATATTTTCCAAAAATAAGCTCCGTCCGCTTTTATCCCGTTTGGACTCCGTTTGATATGGATATTCTGAAACCAAAAACATGCAACAGCGGGGGACTGGCACTGCACTTTGGATCAATATGTTAGTCCTAAAAATAATATAAAAGTTGCCAAAAAGTATATGAAAGTTGCATAATATTGGCATGGGACAATCAAAAATTATAGATACGACGGAGACGTATCAATACGCATGACAAGACATACATCAAGTGTTCTCAAGTCATTAAAGACTCAATCCGATAAGATTACTTCAAAGGGAAAACTCAATCCATTACAAGAGAGTAGAGGGGGAGAAGAAACATAAGATCCAACTATAATAGCAAAGCTCGCGTTACATCAAGATCGTGCCAAATCAAGAACACGAGAGAGAGATCAAGCACATAGCTCTTTGGTACATACCCTCAGCCCCGAGGGTGAACTACTCCCTCCTTGTCATGGAGATCGCCGGGATGATGAAGATGGCCACCGGTGAGGGTTCCCCCCTCCGGCAGGGTGCCGGAACAGGGTCCCGATTGGTTTTTGGTGGCTACAGAGGCTTGCGGCGGCGGAACTCCCGATCTATTCTGTTCCCCGAAGTTTTTAGGGTATATGGGAATATATAGGTGAAAGAAGTACGTCAGGGGAGCCACGAGGGGCCCACGAGGGTGGAGGGCGCGCCCCCTACCTCGTGGCTCCCTCGTTTCTTTCCTGACGTGCACTCCAAGTCTATCGGGTAGCTTTCCTTCCAAAAATAACTTCTCCGGTTGCTTTCATTCCTTTTCGACTCCGTTTGATATTCCTTTTCTTCGAAACACTGAAACAAGGGAAAAACAGGAACTGGCACTGGGCTCTGGGTCAATAGGTTAGTCCCAAAAGTAATATAAAAGTGTTTAATAAAGCCCATAAACATCCAAAACAGATAATATAATAGCATGGAACAATCAAAAATTATAGATACGTTGGAGACGTATCACCGATAAAATACCATGGGTGCAAAAATGACTGCATCATTTACCGAAACGAGCACTCCAACCTAACAAGGTGTCCAACATGCAATATTCCCTAATTCAAGTGGGAAAATAACAGTCGGGAAGATAATGATGATGATAGAGCACGCGCTAGCGGTACTCATTATAAGGTTATATGGCACTTTCTAATCATTCCATGCCTGAAGTGTTTTTGCGCAAACAAGAAGCGGGAAAGCTTACGCTTTGGCATTCTAAGAGGAAGAAGGATGACAGAGTGATTAGAAACGTTGCAGATGGTCGACAGTGGAAAGCAACCGATGATGAGTTCCTTCATTTCAGTGGAGATGATAGGAATGTCAGGTTGGGCTATAGTGTGGATGGTTTGAATCCCTTTAGCAACCAAAATAGCATGGACAACACCTCTCTTGTGCTTGTATGCATCTACAACCTCCCCCCGTGGGTGTGCATGAAGCCAAAGTATCTACACATGGTCATGCTAATTCAAGGAACCAAGCCAACCGGGTAGTGATCTGAACTTGTATCTGCGGCTATTCAAGGAGGAGCTAGCAATTTTATGGTCAGATAAAGGGGTATGAACATATGATGCTAAAACAGGTACGCATTTCCCTATGAAAGCTGTGTTGCTCATGGCGGTGCAGGACTATTCGACATACAATTATAATTCGGGTCAGGTTTTCCACGGGAACTGTGCATGTGTTAGGTGTATGGATGAAACTCATTCTATATATATGAAGGCCTCTCATAAAATAGTATACATGGGGCATAGAAGATGGCCGAGTAAAAATGATGAATGGAGAAACAGAGAAGATTTGTTTGATAACACAAAAGAAAAGCGACGGAAGCCACACAAGAGGAGTGGAATAGAAATCCTAGAAATGTTGAACAAATGGGAAGAGTGTCCAGAGCCTGGAAATAAATTAAAGAGAGTGGAGCCACTCTTAAAAGTATGGAAAAAGTGAAGTCCATTTTGGGACTCGGAATATTGGAAGTATCTCTCTGATACGTCCATTTTGCATCATGTTTTGCTACTATTATTTATAATATTTTTGGTCATTATTCAACTTTATAATTCAATTCTAATGTCGCTTCTCTCTTAATTTGCAAGAATTACACGAAGAGGAAAATTACCGCCAACTGGAAGTCTGGACCTAAAAAGATACAACAGAAGCTATTCTACGGAGCTCCAAATGACCTGAACTTCACGGAGACTTTTTATTTAATATACAAAAATACTGGAACAAAGAAATACCATAGGGGGGCACCTGCTACCCACAAGGCAACAGGGCGCGCCCTAATGCCTTGTGGGGTCCGCAGTTGGCCTCTGGCCCCCTCCTTCTGCTATATGAGGTCATTCGCCCTAAAAAATTAAGAGGAATACTTTCGGGACGAAGTGTCGCTATCTCGATGCGGAACCTAGGTAGGAGCACTTTTACTCTGCGGCAGAGCAATTCCACCAGGGATACTTCCCTCAAAGTGGGGGAAAATCGAAGCCATCGACATCACCAACGATCCTCTCATCATGGGAGGACCAAACTTCATCAACATCTTCACTAGCACCATGTCATCTCAAACCCTAGTTCATCTCTTGTATTCATTCTTTGTCCCAAAACCTCATATTGGTACCTGCGGGTTGCTAGTAGTGTTGATTACATCTTTTAGTTGATGGTAGTTGGTTTATTTGGTGGAAAATTATATGTTTAGATCCTTAAGCATATTCAATACACCTCTGATCTTGAACATGAATATTATTTTTGAGTAGTTACTTTTGTTTTTGAGGACATGGGAGAAGTCTTGTTATAAGTAATCATGTGAAGTTGGTATTCGTTCGATATTGTGATGATATGTATGTTGTTCTTCCTTTAGTGGTGTCATGTGTGTTGGAAATATGCCCTAGAGGCAATAATAAAAGTATTATTATTATATTTCCTTGTTCATGATAATTGTCTTTTATTCATGCTATAATTGTATTATCCGGAAATCGTAATACACGTGTGAATACATAGACCACAATATGTCCCTAGTGAGCCTCTAGTTGACTAGCTCGTTGATCAAATGATAGTCATGGTTTCGACTATGGACATTGGATGTCATTGATAACGGGATCACATCATTGGGAGAATGAAGTGATGGACAAGACCCAATCCTAAGCATAGCACAAGATCGTGTAGTTCGTTTTGCTAGAGCTTTTCCAATGTCAAGTATCTTTTCCTTAGAGCATGAGATCGTGTAACTCCCGGATATCGTAGGAGTGCTTTGGGTGTACCAAACGTCACAACGTAGCTGGGTGACTATAAAGGTGCACTACAGGTATCTCCGAAAGTGTCTGCATTGGGTTGACACGGATCGAGATCGGATTTGTCACTCCGCATGACGGAGAGGTATCTCTGGGCCCACTTTCGGTAATGCATCATCATAATGAGCTCAAAGTGACCAAGTGTCTGGTCACGGGATCATGCATTACGGTACGAGTAAAGTGACTTGCCGGTAACGAGACTGAACGAGGTATTGGGATACCGATGATCGAGTCTCGGGCAAGTAACGTACCGTTCGACAAAGGGAATTGTATACGGGGTTGATTGAATCCTCGACATCGTGGTTCATCCGATGAGATCATCGAGGAGCATGTGGGAGCCAACATGGGTATCCAGATCCCGCTGTTGGTTATTGACCGAGAGTCGTCCCGGTCATGTCTACATGTCTCCCGAACCCGTAGGGTCTACACACTTAAGGTTCAGTGACGCTTAGGGTTGTATGAATATGAGTATGCAGAAAACCGAAAGTTGTTCGAGTCCGGATGAGATCCCTGACGTCACGAGGAGTTCCGGAATGGTCCGGTGGTAAAGAATTATATATAGGAAGTGCTGTTTCGCCATCGGGAGAGTTTCGGGGCTCACCGGTATTGTATCTGGGACCACCTAAGGGTCCCGGGGTCCACCTGTGGGGCCACCTATCCGGAGGGCCCTGTGGGCTGAAGTGGGAGGGAACCAGCCCCTGGTGGGCTGGTGCGCTTCATGGGCCCCTCATGCGCCTAGGGTTGGGAACCCTAGGGAGGCGCCCACTTGCCTTGGGGCAAGTCTCCCCTTGGCCGCCCCCTCCATCTAGATGAGATCTAGAGGGCGGCGCCCCAGGGGCCTATATAAAGGGGTGGAGGGAGGGCAGCCGCACTGCATCTTGGCGCCTCCTCTCCCCTGCTACACCTCTCCTCTCACATAAGCTCGGCGAAGCCCGCCGCGGTGATCGCTGCATCCACCACCACGCCGTCGTGTCATTGGATCTTCATCAACCTCTCCTTCCCCTTTCTCGATCAAGAAGGAGGAGACGCCACGCTAACCGTCGTGTGTTGAACGCGAGGTGCCATCCATTCGGGCGCTAGGATCTCCGGTGATTTGGATCACGACAGTACGACTCCCTCAACCCCGTTCTCTTGAACGCTTCCGCTCGCGATCTACAAAGGTATGTAGATGCACTCCGATCACTTGTTGCTAGATGAACTCATAAATGGATCTTGGTGAAACCGTAGGAAATTTTTTATTTTCTGCAACGTTCCCCAACAGTGGCATCATGAGCTAGGTCTATGCGTAGTTCTCTTTTGCACGAGTAGAACACAATTTGTTGTGGGCGTAGATGTTGTCAACTTTCTTGCCGCTACTAGTCTTATCTTGGTTCAGCGGTATTGTGAGATGAAGCGGCCCTGCACCGACCTTACACGACGCTTACGTGAGACAGGTTCCACCGATCGACATGCACTAGTTGCATAAGGTGGCTAGCGGGTGTCTGCTTTCTCCCACTTTAGTTGGAGCGGATTCGATGAAAAGGGTCCTTATGAAGGGTAAATAGAAGTTGACAAATCATGTTGTGGCTTTCACGTAGGTAAGAAAACGTTCTTGCTAGAACCCTATTGCAGCCACGTAAAACTTGCAACAACAATTAGAGGACGCCTAACTTGTTTTTGCAGCAAGTGTTTTGTGATTGATATGGCCAAAGTTGTGATGAATGATGAATGATATATATATATGTGATGTATGAGATCATGTTCTTGTAATAGGAATCACGACTTGCATGTCGATGAGTATGACAACTGGCATGAGCCGTAGGATTTGTCCTTATTTTTGTATGACCTGCGTGTCATTGAGAAACGCCATGTAAATTACTTTACTTTATTGCTAAACGTGTTAGCCATAGTAGTAGAAGTAATAGTTGGCGAGCAACTTCATGGAGACACGATGATGGAGATCATGGTGTCATGCCGGTGACAAGATGATCATGGAGCCCCGAAGATGTAGATCAAAGGAGCTATATGATATTGGCCATATCATGTCACTACTATATAATTGCATGTGATGTTTATTATGTTTATGCATCTTGTTTACTTAGAACGACGGTAGTAAATAAGATGATCCCTTAAAATAATTTCAAGAAAGTGTTCTCCTAAGCGTGCACCGTTGCTAAAGTTCGTCGCTTCAAGCACCACGTGATGATCGGGTGTGATAGATCCTTACGTTCACATACAACGGGTGTAAGACAGTTTTACACATGCAAAACACTTAGGTTAACTTGACGAGCCTAGCATGTACGCAGACATGGCCTCGGAACACAAGAGACCAAAAGGTCGAACATGAGTCGTATGGAAGATACGATCAACATGGAGATGTTCACCGACGATGACTAGTCCGTCTCACGTGATGATCGGACACGGCCTAGTCAACTCGGATCATGTAACACTTAGATGACTAGAGGGATGTCAAATCTGGTGGGAGTTCATTAAATAATTTGATTAGATGAACTTTATTATCATGAACAATAGTCTAAAATCTTTGCAAAATGTCTTGTAGATCAAATGGCCAACGCTCATGTCACCATGAACTTCAACGCTTCTGGAGAAAACCAAGTCGAAAGATGATGGCAGCAACTATTCGGATTTGGGTCCGGAACACGAGGATCATCCTCATAGCTGCCAAGAAACAATATGTCCTAGAAGCACCGCTAGGTGATGCACCCATCCGAGAAAACCAAGACGTTATGAACGCTTGGCGATCTCGTCTTGATGATTACTCCCTCGTTCGAGGCGGCATGCTTTACAGACTTAGAACCGGGGCTCCAAAAGCGCTTTTGAGCAACACGGAGCATATGAGATGTTCAAGAGCTGAAACTAGTTTTCCAAGCTCATGCCCGGTCGAGAGATATGAAGTCTCCGACAAGTTCTACAGTTGTAAGATGGAGGAAAATAGTTCACATCGGTGAGCACATACTCAAAATGTCCGGTTGCACAACCGCTTTGTCCGGCCGGACATTAACCTCCAGACGAGGCGGTCATTGACAGAATCCTTCAACGCTCCCACCGAGCTACAAGAGCTTTGTGATGAACTATAATATGCGTGGGATGGTGAAAACTATTCCTGAAGTATTTTCAATCTTTGAAGTCAGCAGAGGTAGAAATCAAGAAGGAACATCAAGTGTTGATGGTCAATAAAACCACTAAGTTCAAGAAGGGAAAGGGTAAGAAGAACTTCAAGAAGGACGGCAAGGATGTTGCCGCTAACGAAGCCGATTCTTGCCGGGAAGAAGTCAAAGAATGGACCCAAGCCCGAGACTGAGTGCTTTTATTGCAAAGGGAAGGTCCTTTGGAAGCGGAACTGCCCCAAATACTTAAAGCGCATAAGAAGGCCGGCAATACTAAAGGTATATTTGATATACATGTAATTGATGTGTACCTTACCAGCACTCGTAGTAACTCCCGGGTATTTGATACCGTGCCGTTGCTCATATATGTAACTCACGGCAGGAGCTGCGGAATAAGCGGAGATCGGGCGAAGGACGAGGTGACGATGCGCTTGGCGTCGGGAATGGTTCCAAGGTCGATGTGATCGCCCGTCGCACGCTACCTCTACATTTACCTACGGGATTAGTTTTAAACCTCAATAATTGTTATTTAGTGCCAAGTTTGAGCATGAATATTGTATCAGGGTCTCGTTTAATACGAGATGGCTACTCATTTAAATCCGAGAATAATGGTTGTTCTATTTATATGAGAGATATGTTTTATGGTCATGCTCCGATGGTCAATGGTTTATTCTTAATGAATCTCGAACGTGATGTTACACATATTCATAGTGTGAATACCAAAAGATGTAAAAGTTGATAACGACAGTCCCACATACTTGTGGCATTGCCGCCTTTGGTCACATTGGTGTCAAGCGCATGAAGAAGCTCTATGCTGATGGACTTTTAGAGTCTCTCGATTATGAATCATTTGACACATGCTAACCATGCCTCATGGGCAAAATGACCAAGACTCTGTTCTCCGGAACAATGGAGCGAGCAACCAACTTATTGGAAATCATACATACCGATGTGTGCGGTCCAATGAGCGTTGAGGCTCATGGAGGATATCGTTATGTTCTCACTCTCACAGATTTACTTAAGTAGATATGGGTATGTCTACTTGATGAAACATAAGTCCGAGACCTTTGAAAAGTTCAAGGAATTTCAGAATGAGGTAGAGAATCAACGGACGAAAAATAAAGTTCTTACGATCAAATCGTGGAGGAGAATATTTAAGTCACGAATTTGGCACACACTTAAGGAAATGTGGAATCGTTTCACAACTCACGCTGGAACACCTCAGCGTAACGGTGTGTCCGAACGTCAGAATCGCACTCTATTGGATATGGTGCGATCTATGATGTCTCTTACTAATTTACCGCTATCATTTTGGGGATACGCTCTAGAGACAGCTACATTCACTTTAAATAGGGCACCGTCTAAATCCGTTAAGACGACACCGTATGAATTATGGTTTGGGAAGAAACCTAAGTTGTCGCTTTCTAAAGTTTGGGGATGCGATGCTTATGTCAAGAAACTTCAACCTGAAAAGCTCGAACCCAAGTCGGAAAAATGCGTCTTCATAGGATACCCTAAGGAAACCATTGGGTATACCTTCTACCTTAGATCCGAAGGCAAGATCTTTGTTGCCAAGAATGGATCCTTCTCGGAAAAGAGTTTCTCTCGAAAGGAGTAAGTGGGAGGAAAGTAGAACTCGATGAAGCACGCCTCTTGAACCGGAAAGTAGTGCAGCTCGGGAAAATGTTCCTATGGTACCTACACCGATTGGAGAGGAAATTAATGATGATGATAAAGGTACTTCGGATCAAGTTGCTCTTGAACTCAGAGGTCCACAAGGACACGCTCCACACCGTGAGTGGTATGGCAACCCTGTCTCGGAAATCATGTTGTTAGACAATGGTGAACCTTCGAACTATGAAGAAGCGATGGCGGGCCCAGATTCCAACAAATGGCTTGAAGCCATGCAATCCGAGATAGGATCCATGTATGAAAACAAAGTATGGACTTTGACAAACTTGCTAGATGATCGGCGAGCGATAGAAAACAAATGGATCTTTAAGAAGAAGACGGACGCGGATGGTAATGTTACCATCTATAAAGCCCGACTTGTCGCTAAGGGTTATCGGCAAGTTCAAGGGGTTGACTACGATGAGACTTTCTCTCCCGTAGCGAAGCTTAAGTCCGTCCGAATCATGTTAGCAATTGCCGCATACTATGTTTATGAGATATGGGTAATGGACGTCAAAACGGCATTCCTTAACGGGCTATCTTAAGGAAGAACTGTATATGATGCAGCCGAAGGTTTTGTCGACCCTAAGAATGCTAACAAGGTATGCAAGCTCCAGCGATCCATTTATGGGCTGGTGCAAGCATCTCGGAGTTAGAACATTCGCTTTGATGAGATGATCAAAGCGTTTGGGTTTATCTTGAGACTTATGGAGAAGCCTGCGTTTACAAGAAAGTGAGTGGGAGCTCAGTAGCATTTCTCATATTATATGTAGATGACATACTTTTGATGGGAAATGATATAGAACTTTTGGACAGCATTAAGGCCTACTTGAATAAGAGTTTTTCAATGAAGGACCTTGGAGAAGCTGCTTATATATTAGGCATCAAGATCTATAGAGATAGATCGAGACGCCTCATAGGTCTTTCACAAAGCACATACCTTGATAAGATATTGAAGAAGTTCAAAATGGATCAGTCCAAGAAAGGGTTCTTGCTCAGACATACAGGTGTGAAATTGAGCTCGGCTCAATGTCGACCACCTGGCGAGAAGATATAGAAGAGATGAGTGTCATCCCTATGCCTCAAATTTCTTAGGGTCTATTATGTATGCCATGTCCGTACCGCACTGATGTAAACCTTGCCGTAAGTTTGGTAGGAAGGTACCAAAGTAATCCCGACAAGGAACACAGGACAGCGATCAAGAATATCCTGAAGTACCGAAAGGACTAAGGACATGTTTCTGCTTATGGAGGTGACGAAGAGCTCGTTGTAAAGGGTTACGTCGACGCTTAGCTTCGACCACAGATCTGGATGACTCTAAGTCACAAACCCGGATACGTGTATATGTTGAATGGTGGAAGCAAGAAGCTAGTGCAGCTGCAAGCAGAGCGCCGTGGCGGGATCTACATGTCAAGCGAGTACATGGCAGCCTCGGAGGCAGACATGAAGAATTTTGGGTGAAGGAGTTCATCACCGACCTAGGAGTCATACCCAATGCGTCAGGCCGATCAAACTCTTCTGTGACAACACTGGAGCTATTGCACTTGCCAAGGAGCCCAGGGTTCACAAGAAGACCAGGCATATCAAGCGTCGCTTCAACTCCATTCGTGAAAATGTTCAAGATGGAGACATAGAAATTTGCAAAGTGCATACAGATCTGAATGTCGCAGATCCGTTGACTAAACCTCTTCCTTGCAGCAAAACATGATCAACAAAGCAGAACTCTATGGGTGTTCGATTCATCACAATGTAACTAGATTATTGACTCTAGTGCAAGTGGGAGACTGTTGGAAATATGCCCTAGAGGCAATAATAAAAGTATTATTATTATATTTCCTTGTTCATGATAATTGTCTTTTATTCATACTATAATTGTATTATCCGGAAATGGTAATACACGTGTGAATACATAGACCACAATATGTCCCTAGTGAGCCTCTAGTTGACTAGCTCGTTGATCAACAGATAGTCATGGTTTCCTGACTATGGACATTGGATGTCATTGATAACGGGATCACATCATTGGGAGAATGATGTCATGGACAAGACCCAATCCTAAGCATATCACAATATCGTGTAGTTCGTTTTGCTAGAGCTTTTCCAATGTCAGGTATATTTTCCTTAGAGCATGAGATCGTGTAACTCCCGGATACCGTAGGAGTGCTTTGGGTGTACCAAACGTCACAACGTAATCGGGTGACTATAAAGGTGCACTACAGGTATCTCCGAAAGTGTCTGTTGGGTTGACACGGATCGAGACTGGGATTTGTCACTCCGTATGACGGAGAGGTATCTCTGGGCCCACTCGGTAATGCATCATCATAATGAGATCAAAGTGACCAAGTGTCTGGTCACGGGATCATGCATTACGGTACGAGTAAAGTGACTTGCCGGTAACGAGACTGAACGGGATATTGGGATACCGACGATCGAGTCTCGGGCAAGTAACGTGCCGTTTGACAAAGGGAATTGTATACGGGGTTGATTGAATCCTCGACATCGTGGTTCATCCGATGAGATCATCCAGGAGCATGTGGTAGCCAACATGGGTATCCAGATCCCGCTGTTGGTTATTGACCGAGAGTCGTCCTGGTCATTTCTACATGTCTCCCGAACACGTAGGGTCTAAACACATAAGGTTCGGTGACGCTATGGTTGTATGAATATGAGTATGCAGCAAACCGAAGTTGTTCAAGTCCCGGATGAGATCCCGGACGTCACGAGGAGTTCCGGAATGGTCCGAGGTAAAGAATTATATATAGGAAGTGCTGTTTCGCCATGCGGCAGAGTTTCGGGCTCACTGCATTGTACGGGACCACGGAAGGGGCCTGGTCGACCGGGTGGGGACACCTATCCGGAGGGCCCCGTGGGCTGAAGTGCGGAGGAACCATCCCCTGGTGGGCTGGTGCGCCCCATGGGCTCCCCCCCTCATGCGCCTAGGGTTGGGAACCCTAGGGAGGGGCGCCCACTTGCCTTGGGGGCAAGTCTCCCCTTGGCCGCCGCTTCCCCAATCTAGATGAGATCTAGAGGCGCCCCCTGGGGGCCTATATAAAGGGGGAGGGAGGGCAGCCGCACTGCATCTTGGCGCCTCCTCTCCCCTACTACACCTCTCCCTCTCACATAAGCTCGTGAAGCCTGCTGCAGTGATCACGCATCCACCACCACGCCGTCGTACTCTTGGATCTTCATCAACCTCTCCTTCCCCTTGCTGGATCAAGAAGGAGGAGGCGTCCACCGATCAGACGTGTGTTGAGCAGCGGAGGTGCCGTCCGATTCGGTGCTAGGATCTCCGGTGATTTGGATCACGACGAGTACGACTCCCTCAACCCCGTTCTCTTGAACGCTTCCGCTCGCGATCTACAAAGGTATGTAGATGCACTCCGATCACTCGTTGCTAGATGAACTCATAAATGGATCTTGGTGAAACCGTAGGAATTTTTTTATTTTCTGCAACGTTCCCCAACAATGTGAACGTTGACTACATGACACTTCACCATACTTGGGCCTAAGGGAAGGCACCGGGGAGTAATAAGTAGATGATGGGTTGCAAGAGTGACAGGAGCTTAAACCCTAGTTTATGTGTCATTCCGTAGGGGCTGATTTCTATCCATATGTTTCATGTTATGGTTAGATTTATCTTAATTCTTATTTCGTGGTTGCAGATGCTTGTGAGATGGGGTAATCATAAGAGGGTTGCTTGTTCAAGTAAGAACAACACCCTAGCACCGGTCCACCCACATATCAAATTATCAAAGTAACGAACGCGAATGAACTAAACATGATGAATGTGACTAGATGAGAATTCCCATGTGTCCTCGAGAACACTTTGCTTACTATAAGAGAACTTTCTGGCTTGTCCTTTGCTATAAAAATGATTGGGCCACCTTGCTGCACCTTGTTACTATTGATACATGTTACTTGTTACGAATTACCTTGCTAAAAAACTATCTGTTACCGCTACTTTGAGTACTTGCAGAGAATACCTTGTTGAAAACCGCTTATCATTTCCTTCTGCTCCTCGTTGGGTTCGACACTCTTACTTATCAAAAGGACTATGATTGCTCCCCTATACTTGCTAAAAATGGTGTCAAAATTCAAACCCGCTTGCTACAGTCTATCTCCAGAGGAACTGGATAAGATATTCAACTGCCATGCTAATGTTCGAGTCAGTTCCGAGCACTCGTCAAACATACACAGATATTTTCCATGTGAGAAGAAAACTTTATGTGGGATGAAGTTACATGACTGTCATGTGATGATTACATAGTACTACCGGTTGCAATTAGAGGGGTAATGGAACTGCATGTCAAAAAGACACTCCAAGACCTGTGTAACTTTCTTGACGTCATCACTTATAAATCGATCAGCCTGGAGCATTGCCAGAAACCGCAGTAAGAGATTGTTGTCATACTATGTGAGCTTGAGGTTTACTTCCCACCCTCATTTCTTGACATCATGGTGCATCCGCTTGTCCACGTTATCGGGGACATCATAGACCTAGTCCCAGTATTCCTCTACTATATGTTACCCTTTGAAAGGTTAAATGCGATACTCAAACGATACGTTCATAACAGGTCACATCTAGATGTAAGCATCGTCCACAGGTTTCTAACTGCAGAGGTTTCCTCGTTTTGCACAGGCTACCTTGAAGTCGACAAACCTTTGGGCATGCCCAAGAATAAGCACATTGGCAGGGTCAAGGGGTAGGTCACAAGAAAAGGAGAAAGGATTTGCATTAAGCTTCGACATTCCCAACCGAGAGCCCGACTTCATAAGAGCTCACACTATGGTGTTACAACACATTAAGTGTGTCAACCGATATGTTGGAAGCACATGTTGGAGTTGAGAACTGAATATAGGACACGTCGGATAAAACGCTTTGATGGGGAACTAACAAATGAGCATAACAGAAAATTTGTGGGTTGGTTCAAGACATACATGTGAGAACATCCTTTGCTAGAAAATAATGACAGAGCTATGAAGCTATTCTCGTTGGCATCAGGACCCACGTTGAACGTGACCACATACCAAGCCTATGACATCAATGGATACACTTTCTATACGGAGGACAAAGACAAGCTAAAAGGTGTGTACCAGAATTCAGGGGTGACACCACATGCATACACCGGTAATGAAAAGAACAAATACAACGACAGAATCAAAGAGATCTAGGAACTAAGGTACGTGGATTTAGGGATATTCCCCATGTTCCGTGTTAGATGGGTGAAACAAGTACTTCAAGAAGACGATTATTTCACTACTATAGTTATACCACCACGAAATGAGTCCATGAACGTGCTTGCAATAAGTGCCTTAAATGAGCCATGGGTACTGGCCAAGACTGTGTCCCAATGTTCTACATAAAAGACCCAATTAAGCCTAGCCGTGTGGTCTACCAGAGAGGAAAGAGCAGTATCGTCGGAATGGGTGAAGTCAATGCCGAGGAGGACTATGACCAATTCAATGACTACTCCGCAGAAGAAGAACAAGGTGTCAAACATGTACCGAGAAGAAGAAGATCAACATTTCCCAATAAAAACATTGCACCATGGTTAAGATGGAGTCACAACAAGACAATAGTTCATACCAGGAAGAAGATCACGAAAATCCATGTAAAGACAGTGAGTAGAATCCATTAACAACTCATTTGTAATGTTATATGAAGATTATTTTGTAATATAAATACATATGCATTATGCAAGTGTGGATCGGGTCGAAAATTGACGTGTGGTGTGACGTACTCAAGAAGCTTATTTTTGAAATTATTAAGACATGTGGATTGGACCGATAATCGGTGTGTGGTTTAATGTATTCATGAAGCTTATTTCGTAACATGTGAATTGGATAAGCTGAATTGCTGATGTCAGACCTATTACATGTGGCGGACGACCGAAAGGACCCGCCACTGGTAAGTCCACAACATGTGGTGGGGGATGGGGAGCACCCGCCACTAAAACTTGATTTTTTCAAATTTTCACCGTAGGACTAGACGAAAATTACGTCTGAGCGGCCTGCTATGAAAGTTACTCCCCGCTTACCAATTCACACCACTGAGCTCCCCACCCAATCCCCAGATGCCACCACGCTCCATGACCGCACACCTCTGCTCCCCCCCCCGCATGCTCCACCACTCCCCGAATCCCTCTTCACCCTCCACCAAATGGTGGCCCGCGCCCTCGGTTGTCCCCTACTCCTCGACCCTCTCCACCGACCCCTCCGTCGGTGCCCACCGCCTGCATCAATGGACGACCTTTGGCCATCTCCACGTACCCATCCATCGGCATGCCTCCTCCCGCACCAAAGGCTCCTTGGACATCTACACACCAATGCCCTCAGTTGCTTGAATTCATTACTTGTGCTGTATATGTTCATTGACTTGAAATGATTTCAATTCATTGCTTGTGTTATGTTCATGCTCGCAGGTTGTTGTTAGATGGATGAATATGATACTATTGCTTGTGCTATATGTCGATGCTCATGGTTTAATTTACAGGGAATAGAAAAGAGTGCCAAAATTTTGATGAAATGTTGATTCACTTCCATTTTGTCAAATTTTTGGCATTAAATAATTCCAATTTTTAGCAAAAGTTATGTCGATTGTTTTTTTGTTGATAAATGGCGATGGCCGGTTGTCGATGTCAAAACTGGTAGATCTCGGGTAGAGGGGGCCGAGCTGTTAGATCGGATCGATGGGTAATGGGAGAAGAACACACAAGGAGTTTACCCAGGTCTAGGCCCTCTCTATGGAGGTAAAACCCTACGTCTTGCTCTTGTTTATATTATGAAGGTATCGAAGTACAAAGTTGATCTACCTCGAGATTGTAAGTTGTAGTCTAAACCCTAGGGGTATGATGAATGGGTGTATGGATAGATCCCCTCTACGGAGTAAACCTCCTGGTTTATATAGGCACCAGGGGTATCTAGGGTTACACATGGTCAGTTTCCATCTAAGAATTTACACGCCAAGTCTTCGGTCGCCACACTTTCAGGGCCGCCGGAGTCCTTCCTCCTTAACGGGCTAGCGGTCGGGCCCACACATTACTCCGGCTACGCTAGGACCCCTAGTTCAGGACACTGTTAGTAGCCCCCGAACTTGTCTTCAAAGCCGAGGTTGACAATCTTCCTCGAGTAATGTCTTCAGTTGGGCGGTCTTCGCCTTAGCAGGCAAGTTCCACATCTTTGGACTGGTATCGTACGACGCTTCCTGAGCCCTCTTAATATCTCCCTTTGACAGAGGCCCAAGTGAGTCCAGCCATGTGCAACCCAAGGTGCACCACTGTTCGTCCAAAGCAAAAAGTTTGCTTAGCCCCGAAGACTAGTAGCGTGGGTGAACTCGGGAGTCAGTTATTGACAGCCTTTACTGAAGCGTCCCCAATCTTAACACTGCATACCTCAGCCATTACTTATTCGAATCATCGTTCGAGGCAAATCTCTTACTGGCACCTTGTATCAAAACAGAGATCATGCCACGCATTTTGGGGAATACCAGCAATCAATTGTTTCTCCCCAAGCGGCCATAACGGCATGATAAGCCAGAAGGTGGCAATTTTTGCGGCGCTATAGAGGGACGCTTTGCCTTCACGCTCTCCTCCTGCTCCAGCGCCAGAATCCTCCAAGCCTTCTCATTCCTAATCTTGAGCCCAAAAAGCTCATCGCAAGCTTCTGCATCCGCACCAATGGCCGATGTGGATGTGAAGGGGAGGTGGGTGGCCTCCAAGGTCACTGACACCACCATAGCTAAGCTCCGCGTGGCAGGGTACATCCCCGCCAACGCCGCTTGTCGGGCCCCAGAACCAGGCCAGCGCGTCTGTCGGTGTGAAAATCGGCAGACGTCGGGATAGGGTGTTCCGAGCTGTGGATCTTGGACAGATGGTAACAGGAACAGAGGGATGATGTTTTACCCAGGTTCGGTCCCTCTTGATGGAGGTAAAACCCTACGTCCTGCTCTTGTTTATATTGATGTGGATGCAGCAAGTACAGGGTTGATCTACCTCTAGATCGTGAGATGTGGTCTAACTCTAGGACCAGGTGAATGATATTGCGTTGATGTCCCCTCTACGTGCTAAACCCTTTGGCTTATATACACGTGAGGTAGGGTATATAGGGTTGCAAGGTCGGTATCTTTGTGATGAAGCAATAGAAGAAGTTTTGAAGTGTACGACAAGTCTTGGGCAGATAAGGTCTTGATCGTTCCCCCATCGTGCAGCCTCTGGAGTCCACCTTGATAAGAACAAGGGCCCGCCAACCCAATTCGAGGATCATGGGCCGACTAGGTTAGTACCCCCTAGTCCAGGACACTGTCAGTAACCCAATCCAAGGATCACGGGTAACTTAGCCTCGAAGGACGGCCACCTAGGTGTGAACAGTTCCACCTAGTCTGGCAACTTCATCGAAGCGGGGCACCCCGCGACGGGTCGGGTAGTTACTGATCCCCCTAAATTGTGGCTCGAGGTGGCCTTTTTACTGGCATGTCCCATCGAGGTGGAGATCGTGCCCGTTTTCTAAGGGTTGTCATCAAGATTTTGTTTCCCCCCATATGTATAATGACATATTTTACGGGAGTGGCGTTTTTACCGGCGCGGCAAGGGGGGCTCTTGGCCTTTCAACAACCTATAAGAGCAAAAGGAGGACAACAAAAGCAACCATGCTCTCATTTCCCCCGCCTGTTGCTTCGTCTAGCTTCAGCGCCCGGATCCAATCTCACACTCCGCTTCTCTAGCGAATCCAAACTCCCCCACCAGCCATGGTCGATACCCTCAAAGGGCATTGGTGTGGTTCCATCGTGACGGACGACGCCAGCTAGGAGTTGTGTGACGCGGGGTATCTCTCCGCCAACATCGCCGCCCGCACTCCAGGCGCCGAGTAGCACCCAACGTAGGGGAGCGGGTAGTCTTCGTCCCCCACCTCATCCGAAGCCCGGGGTTCCCGCTGCACCCATTCGTGCGTAGGATGATGTTCTACTATGGGCTCAACTTCCATCACATGGCGCCAAACTGCATCCTCCACCTCGCCTCCTTCATCACAGTCTGTGAGGCCCTCCTCTACTGTGAGCGGCACTTCGGCCTGTGGCTGAGGATCTTCGGGGTCAAGCCGAAGTCCAGTGGCTGAGGATCTTCGGGGTCAAGCCGAAGTCCAGTGGCTCCGTCCTGGCAGAGTGCGGAGGGGCCATGCATGGTCAGCAAAAAACAAAAAGTTGACTGGTTCAAGGGCACCTTCATTGAGAAGGTCGAGGAGTGGCAGCGCAAGTAGTTTCATATCAGTGAGTCGCTCGCCCCTGGCGAGATCGAAGTCCCGGCCTTTTCGGTCGAACCCCCCAAAAAGCTCAAGACCTGGAGGGAGAAGGGTGTCGCCTTGGGGAACCCAGATGAGGTGGAGTTGTTGATCAAGAAGATCAAGTGGTGGTCCACCGATAAGGACCTCCAGCTCCCCGACATGGTCAACTCATGCTCAATCACCGCCTTCTCCCGCTCCAACTTCGGGCCAAGCCAATGTGGGAGCACACATCCAGGGACGCGGGGCCCGTCCTCCGTTTCTTCAATACCACCTTGGCAGGCATGCGGACGAGGCTCCTCAAGCCGGCCAGGGACAAGATCCCCAAGGAGGGTGAAGACCTGGGCTTCGAGGTTGGCTATGAAGCCCCACCGGTAAGTGTTCTAACACACATGTTTTCATTATTTTCCTTCCACACGATGGGAGAGATTTTGATGAATCATGCTGTTCTATGTTTGCAGAAATGGTCGGCGGGATCAGATGCGTAAAATGCAGTGCACTGGCTCCATTGCCGGAAGGAGCCGAGGACCCCTCTGCTCATGGCACTTCTAGTAGAGGAGCTGCACGTGGTGGTCCCTAAGGGGACGAAGACCCAGAAGGGCAAGGCAAGTGTTCGGACCCAGGAGACATCGGCCACCCTGTCCGAGGAGACCCACACATCCTACATCCGTGAAGACAACACGGAGGAGGATGAGGAGAAGGAGAACCTTCCCCTCAAAGGGAAGAGGGCGGTGTCGGGAGACGCCGAAGCCGGAACGTGGCCCGAGGGCCAGAAGAGGCCAATGAGGACCTCGACCGGGGCCATCGGCAAGACATCGGAAAAGGTCAAGCTCTCCGATGAGTCAGAGGATGACCCCCTTGCCATGGGGAGGAAGAAGCCGGCACCCCGCGGGTACATCATTGTTTTCTATACTTCATCTTTTTTAGCAAGTCCCTTCTAGAAGTAACGAACTGACATGGGCATCCTTTTACACAATCCGCCGAAGGCATGCCCCAGCGATTCCTCAAGTGGTTGCCATCTACCAGTGGAACTCCGGATACTGCTACTCCTCCCCCAGCTCATAATGGGCTGGGGGAGGCAACATCCACTCCGGCCCCCCAGGTCAACGTGGCGGGGGCGGGAGAGTCGACCGTCATGGCCGAGGCTGAGGCCTCGGTCGCGCAGGACCAAGGGGACAAGATCCCCAAGGTCCTCATAGAGGGCTGGGCCACTGCCCAGCCAACTTCTGCTCCAGCTCCATCACCGCAGCCGGAGACCCCTTCGGCCAGCATCCAACTGCTTGGGTTTGAGGTCGTCATGCCACCCCCAGCTCCTTCCCAAGGGCGGGATAGCGCGGGGTGGACCGAGGAGATGGAGGAGACCTTGAAGGGCTCCTCCCTCAAAGAAGAGCATTGTGCCTTTATAGGCGCGGTGCTGTAGGGCTTCCAGTCCGCGGGGACCAGACTGTACGAGGTCTTCAAGGGCCTTGTCACGAGCTTCAAGGTACTCCTTTGTCCTTGTGCAGGGATAGTTGCTATGTTTAAGTTTTATTTGCAAATCCATGTACCTGACCGAGGACATGTCCTTATGGCCTTCTAAACAGCCTGGTCAATGAGTAGCCCCGAGCCTAAGGCTGTTTTTTTAAACCGGTGTTGGGATTGTATAGAAGTAAGATCTTTTAATGAGTAGCCCCTAGGACACTGCCCAAAGTCACTCCGCGATTGTCCGAAGTTTCAAGGAATCGACAGTGTGGTTTATGTGGAAGAAAACATATTTGCAGGCTTCGACCTCGGCTCCGATCTCCGTCTTCGAGGAGATTGTGGAGGTAAACCAGAAGCTCGAAAGGTCTGAAAAAGACCTCAACCTAATGAACCAAAGGTTCAAGTACTCTCCAGGTAAATGACTTGTATTTCGTACCAATGAGTGTTACTCTGAACATGAAGAGTTTCCTGTTTTTTTAATTGGGAGCTAATGTCGAACTGTTTGAATGACAGCGGCTGTGGCCGAACTTGAGGGGCTCAAGGCCAAGCTCAAGAAGGCTCGGAAGGAGGTAGAGCAGCAAAAGGCTGCAGCCGCGAAGGAGGAGAAAGCCCGAGCTGCCGAGAAGGTGGCTAAGGAGAAGGACTGATAACCCACAAGTATAGGGGATGGCAACAGTTTTCGAGGGTAGAGTATTCAACCCAAATTTATTGATTCGACACAAGGGGAGCCAAAGAATATTCTCAAGTATTAGCAGTTGAGTTGTCAATTCAACCACACCTGGATAACTTAGTAGCAAAGTAGTATGGAAGTAACTTGATATGATGTAAAAGTAATATTTTTGGGTTTTGTAGTAATTGTAACGATAGCAATGGAAAAGTAAATAAGCGGAAAACCATATGTGAAAAGCTCGTAGGCATTGGATCGGTGATGGAGAATTATGCCGGATGTGGTTCATCATGTAACAATCATAACATAGGGTGACACAGTACTAGCTCCAATTCATCAATGTAATGTAGGCATGCATTCCGAATATGGTCATATGTGCTTATGGAAAAGAACTTGCATGACATCTTTTTGAAGGAAATATGCCCTAGAGGCAATAATAAAGTTATTATTTATTTCCTTATTTCATGATAAATGTTTATTATTCATGCTAGAATTGTATTAACCGGAAACATAATACATGTGTGAATACATATACAAACTTAATGTCACTAGTATGCCTCTACTTGACTAGCTCATTAATCAAAGATGGTTATGTTTCCTAACCATATACATGAGTTGTCATTTGATTAACGGGATCACATCATTAGTAGAATGATGTGATTGACTTGACCCATTCCGTTAGCTTAGCACTTGATCGTTTAGTATGTTGTTATTGCTTTCTTCATGACTTATACATGTTCCTATGACTATGAGATTATGCAACTCCCGTTTACCGGAGGAACACTTTGTGTGCTACCAAAGCGTCCACAACATAAGCTGGGTGATTATAAAGGGAGCTCTCTGGTGTCTCCGAAGGTACATGTTGAGTTGGCGTATTTCGAGATTAGGATTTGTCATTCCAATTGTTGGAGAGGTATCTCCGGGCCCACTCGGTAATGCACATCACTATAAGCCTTGCAAGCAATGTCACTAATGAGTTAGTTGCGGGATGATGCATTACGTAATGAGTAAAGAGACTTGCCGGTAACGATATTGAACTAGGTATTGAGATACCGACGATCGAATCTCGGGCAAGTAACATACCGATGACAAAGGGAACAACGTATGTTGTTATGCGGTTTAATAGATAAAGATCTTCGTAGAATATGTGGGAGCCAATTTGAGCATCCAGGTTCCGCGATTGGTTATAGACCGGAAACGTGTTTAGGTCATGTCTACATTGTTCTCGAACCCGTAGGGTCCGCACGCTTAAGGTTTCGATGACAGTTATATTATGAGTTTATATGTTTTGATGTACCGAAGGAGTTCAGAGTCCCGGATGAGATCGGGGACATGACGATGAGTCTTGAAATGGTCGAGATGTAAATATCGATATATTGGACGACTATATTCGACTTCGGAAAGGTTCCGAGTGATTCGGTATTTTTGGTACCGGAGAGTTCTGAGGAATTCGCGGGGAGTATATGGGCCTTATTGGGCCATACAGGGAATAGAGGAGAGAGGCCAAAGGAAGGAGGCCTGCGCCCCCCTCTGGTCCGAGGTGGACAAGGGCACAGCCCCTTTTCCTTCTTCCTCTCCCTCTTTCCCTTCTCCTACTCCAACAAGGAAGGAGGGAGTCCTACTCCTGGTGGGAGTAGGACTCCCCTGGGCGCCCCTCCTAGGCCGGCCGCCCCTCCCCCCTTGCTCCTTTATATACGGGGCAGGGGGAACCTCTAGACACAACAACAATTGATCCCTTGGATCTCTTAGCCGTGTGCGGTGCCCCCCTCCATCATAGTCCACCTCGATAATACTGTAGCGGTGCTTAGGCGAAGCCCTGCGACGGTAGAACATCAAGATCATCACCACGCCGTCGTGCTGACAGAACTCTTCCCCGACACTTTGCTAGATCGGAGTCCGGGGATCGTCATCGAGCTGAACGTGTGCTAGAACTCGGAGGTGCCGTAGTTTCCGTGCTTGATCGGTCGGGCCGTGAAGACGTACAACTACATCAACAGCGTTGTTATAACTCTTCCACTATCAGTCTACGAGGGTACGTGGACAACACTCTCCCCTCTTGTTGCTATGCATCACCATGATCTTGCGTGTGCGTAGGATTTTTTTTTGAAATTACTACGTTCCCCAACAGTGGCATCCGAGCCAGGTTTTTATCGTAGATGTCATATGCACGAGTAGAACACAAGTGAGTTGTGGGCGATATAAGTCATCTTGCTTACCGGCATGTCATGCTTTGGTTGGCGGTATTGTTGGATGAAGCGGCCCGGACCGACATTACCAGACGCTTACGCGAGACTGGTTCTACCGATGTGCTTTGCACACGGTGGCTGGCGGTGTCGATTTCTCCAACTTTAGTTGAACTGAGTGTAGCTACGCCGGTCCTTGAGAAGGTTAAAACAGCACTAACTTGGCGAACTATCGTTGTGGTTTTGATGCGTAGGTAAGAACGGTTCTTGCTCAGCCCATAGCAGCCACGTAAAATTTGCAACAACAAAGTAGAGGACATCTAACTTGTTTTTGCAGGGCATGTTGTGATGTGATATGGTCAAGACGTGATGAGATATAAGTTGTTATATGAGATGATCATGTTTTGTTGAAGTTATCGGCAACTGGCAGAAGCCCTATGGTTGTCTCTGTTGGGGAACGTAGCAGAAATTGAAAATTTTCCTACGTGTCACCAAGATCTATCTATGGAGAAACCAGCAATGAGGGGAAGGAGAGTGCATCTACATACCCTTGTAGATCGCTAAGCGGAAGCGTTCAAGTGAGCAGGCGTTGATGGAGTCGTACTCGTCGTGATTCAAATCACCGATGATCCTAGTGCCGAACGGATGGCACCTCCGCGTTCAACACACGTACAGCCCGGTGACGTCTCCCATGCCTTGATCCAGCAAGGAGAGAGGGAGAGGTTGAGGAAGACTCCATCCGCAACAAAGACAACGGGCGTGGTGGTGGTGGAGGAGCGTGGCAATCCTGCGGGGCTTCGCCAAGCACTGCGGGAGGCCCGGAGGTGTCACCGGGAGGGAGGGAGGTGCGGGGACTCAGGTGTGGCTTCCCTCCTCCCTCCCTTTATAGGTGCAAGAGAGGGGAGGGCGCAGCCTTTCACCCCTTCCTCCAAGGAAGGGGTGCGGCCAAGAGGGGGGGAGGAGTCCATCCTCCCCAAGGCACCTCGGAGGTGCCTTCCCCCCTTTGGACTCTTCCCTCCCCAAGTCTCCTTGGCGCATGGGCCTCTTGGGGCTGGTTCCTGAGGGAGTCCTGGATTAGGGGGTGTCCGGATAGCCGGACTACCATCATCAGCCGAACTATCACCTGCCGGACTATCATCATCGATCGGACTCCAAGACTATGAAGATACAAGATTGAAGACTTCTCCCCGTGTCCGGATGGGACTTTCCTTGGCGTGGAAGGCAACCTTGGCGATACGGATATGTAGATCTCCTACCATTGTAACCGACTCTATGTAACCCTAGCCCTCTCCGGTGTCTATATAAACCGGATGGCTTTAGTCCGTGAGACTAGAATCACAACAACCCTTACAATCATACCATAGGCTAGCTTCTAGGGTTTAGCCTCCTTGATCTCGCGGTAGATCCACTCTTGTAAACATCCACAATATCAATATCAATCAAGCGGGGCGTAGGGTTTTACCTCCATCAAGAGGGCCCGAACACAGGTAAACATCGTGTCCCTTGTCTCATGTTACCATCCGCCTAGGCCTTGCGATTCGGGACCCCCTACCGAGATCCGCCGGTTTTGACACCGACATTGGTGCTTTCATTGAGAGTTCCTCCGTAGTCGTCACCGATGAGGCTTGATGGCCTCTTCAATCAACAACGACGCAGTCCTGGGTGAGACTTTTCTCCCGGACAGATCTTCAGATTCGGGCGGCTTCGCATCGCGGGCCAACTCACTTGGCCATCTGGAGCAGATCGAAGCTACGCCCCAGCCGTCGGTCAGGTTTGGAAAGCCTAAACTTCACGGCCGATATCCGCGGGGACTTGATCTTCGATGGATCTCGAGCCCACGGCCCGAGCGTGCTGCCACTGTCACGATGGGCATGACCTAACTCTGCCGCCGGACAGCACCTTGAAGGCCGCACACGAATCCGCTCCGACTCATAGTCCGGAGCCGATCGCTCGAATCGAGGACGGATGGCTGGACACCGCCTCGAGAGCCGCAACTCCTACGGCGATGGAGCCGAACACTTACCTTGTCCCACATAAAGCTCATGACTCCGAGGTGCCGGACTCCGAACCTCCTGCGCCCCTGCCAGTCGAATCCGATTGGGCGCCGATCATGGAATTCACCGCTGCAGACATCTTTCAAAGCACTTCGCCCTTGGCGATATCATAAATTCACTAAAGCATCTCTCGCTATCCGGAGAGCCTGGCCGAAGCTACGGCCGGGGCGGTTGGGACGCGGACAACGAAGAAATCCAGAGCCCACCCACCACCCACTTCGTAGCCACCGTCGATGATTTAACCGACGTACTTGACTAAGACTCCGAAGACATCGACGGTATGGACGACGATGCCGGATACTACCAAGAACCAAAGGTACTACGACACCTTTGGAAGACTACCTCGTCATCACGACATATACATGGTGGACAACCCCAAAGGGAAGCGATAAGAAGGAACAACGGGGCGGCGAGAGGATAATCCCGCCGATAAACAACCAAAAGCGGCGGCGTAAACGCCGCCCTAAGTCCCGCCTCGATCAAAGCAGCCTTCCTAACGACCCAGCGATAGAAGCGGGGCAAACCAGCGGACAACGAGCGTGGCGAGCCGGATAATCAACCCCTTCACGCGAAAGGCAATCAACGGTCCGGACACAACACCGAGCATAAGAGCATACACAAAAGACTCGTCGCCATCGCAAGAAGTTTGAAGAAGGAGAAAGCGGAAGCTCAAAACAGCGAGAAGACACGCCGTAATGAAGTGGAGCAAAGTATTCAAGACTGCAGAACAAATATGGCAATGGCCATCAAGCGAAGAAACTACAAGCGCAAGTTGCTGCTGAATTGTGACGAGGAAGCCATAGAGCCTTCACGGTCAAAAAATAAAGAGGCCGACTGGCCGGATAGACGGCCAGATGACAGGCCCAAAGCGACAAGCGGGGCTGCACACAAGCCGTATTATAATCCTGGGAAAACGGACGGCCCAACTAGGTCCATCTACGGGCCAAAAAATAAGGCCCCAGGAAGTAACACAACACAACAAGTGTTCGAAGATAGCGGCACACCCAAATACTGGGGCGCCAGCACACCCGCTTATGTTTTACTGGCGAGGTCTTTGGACCATGAATTTCCGGGGTTCAAACCCATGAACATAGAGGCATCTTACGACGACACAAATGCACTCTCGAGTCTGGATAGAAGATTACATACTACACATACACATGGCTAGAGGAGATGATCTCCACGCCATAAAATACCTACCCTCAAGCTCAAAGGGCCAGCTCGGCATTGGCTCAAAAGCCTCCCGCAAAATCTTGTTGGAAGTTGGGAAGAGCTTGAGGACGCCGTTTAGAGCAAATTTTCAAGGGACTTATGTCCGCCCTCCGGATGCAGACGATCTGAGTCATATAACCCAACAGCCCGAGAGTCAGCGCCAAGAATTCTGGAACAGGTTCCTTACCAAAAAAGAACCAAATAGTCGACTGTCCGGGACGCGGAAGCCTTAGCATCTTTTAAACACAACGTCCGAGACGAATGGCTCGCTGAGACACCTCGGCCAAGAGAAGCCAAGAACAATGGCCGCGCTAACAAGCCTCATGACGCGCTTTTATGCGCGAGGAGAAGACAGCTGGCTAGCAAGATGCAGCACAATGACCCGAGTACATCCGAGATCGAGATGGAAAGCGGGCGATCCACGGCAGGAAAGACCAGCCCCGAATAAAGAATAAAAAAAAGCCCAAAGGGCACGGCGGTCAACGCCGGATTCAAAAGCTCGCGGCCAAACAATACAACACGGCCTCTTAAGGAGAACAGAGACGAGCTATCAAATTTAAATAAAATTTTAGATCGGATATGTCAAATCCACAGTACTTTCGGAAGGCCTGCACACCATACCAACCAAATTGTTGGGTTTTCAAACAGTCCGGCCGGACTCAACGCGGACACAAAGAACTCGATGTGCCAAGCAAGGGCGATGTGAACCCCACCAGTGAGCATCGGAAGTCAAAAGACTTTCCCACAAGAAGTCAAAACAGTAAACTCGCTTCACGTGATAGTACGGAAAGCCAACACGGCACTCGCTTAGACAAGTGTCGCACGATCCACCCTAGTGGACCGAGATTGGACGTCAAAGCCAATCACTTTCGACCATCCGGATTAGTCCAGAAGTATCCGAACCGCAGGATAGACTGCCCACGATATTGGATCCCATAATAGACGGACTGCAATTAACGCAGTTTTGATGGACGGCGGCAAAGTGACTTGAACCTGCTATTTCCGGACACAATCCACAAGTTGGGATAGACCCTACTACAATTGACATACCGCACTTCCTTCAAAGGAGTGTCGCCGAGCCCTTACGCCCGGTGCACAGCTTTATTATTACTAGAAGTTGTGTCAGGTCACTGACAACTTCCGACGAGAAAAGCTAACCTTTCATGTCGCCTCCATTTAAAAGTAGCTATCAAGCATCCTTTGGGACGGGAAGCTTTCGTCCGCTTCAATGCAATACCACATTACGCGTCTCTTACGCCTAAAATGCCCCAGTCAACGCGGCATCATTTCATTAGAAGGTCGCTTGAGACCCGGACACGGCTGGACGGAGTCCGGAATAAATAAGCTAGGGGCTACCTAGCCGCACATCCCTTCACAAGGGTTTGCACATATAAGCCATAATGAGCTAGCATAGGCTCAGCTTTCTTAATCTATATTTCAATTTTTTATGCACTTGCTTGCACGATTTCCTTTCCAACCAAGTTCTTCTTTTTTTTTTACAGATGAACAACGTGCACACCTGTCCAGGATACGGCACAACGGAGACACAAGCGCAGACGTGCAGTAGGGACCCGTTGCAAGGAATCTTTTCAGACTAAGACCCTACGTAAACCTTTCTTACTGTCTCTTGTTGCTATAATCCCCTGGTTTATCATTATAACCAGAGTGGAGGCTGGCGTTTTGGCATCGGCCGCGCCAGAAGAACCTGCCCGTACCTGGACACAAGGGGCTTAGGGCTTTGTTTTGCCCGCTATTATAAAGACCGAACACCTTCGGGAGTGTTCGGCGTCTCGAGTTAGGCCTTATATGCATCAGCTCCGAATCATGTCTTTGGTCAAATGTTGGGTTTGCCCGGCTCACGTGTTTTGCTGCCTTACGTTCAGTATCATCGCTAACGGCTCGTGGAGAACTACTGCGATTGTGCCCAAGTTCGGCTGGGCGAGCACCTCGAGAAAAGCGGCGATCGCCATGATACAGCGGTAGACCGTCAACCACTCGATCGACTATGGGAATGTTTAGGATTCCTCCGCTTTGACGAAGGGCCGTTTCCGCCAGTACATCCAGCGCCCCAAATTCGGAGAGCGCGGTGCCCCGAGGGCTATGTCGTAGCCCCACCCTCGAACTCCATGGCTAAGTGAAAGTGATAAAGCATTATAGTCCGGTTGCCTCGTTTGCTACGCTACCACCTCCTTTACTGGGACCGAGACGTCGGATTAACCGTGAAAACGCGCTATTTTTATGCGAACACCCCGCACCTTGTGCGTGGGGGCTAAGCGACACTGCCATCTTTCAGGTTATACACACGTATACATGAACGGCCGCATAGGAGATATTCTATTACTTGAACGCACAAGTATAAAAGGCGCTTACATCATAAATATCGTTTTACATCATATAAACGTTCATTCGAACGCAACATTTTTTGAGCACTGCGACTCTATTACACGAGCACCACGCAGCACTTCGCCAAAATAGTGCTCGGCGGGTAACCGGTTATCATCCGAACCCGGGGTCGCAATAGCGGTGGCATCCATCTCTGTCCAATGTGTCTTTACACGGGCAAGCGCCATCCGCGCACCCTCTATGCAAGCCGACCGCTTCATCGCTTTAATATGCGGCACCGCCCCAAAGAAATTGCTGCAATAAGCCAAAGTAACTCTTCGTCAGGCCTATCCGGCCGGATATGGGTCACTATATCCGTCATAGCAAGCCCGGACAACCTATTTAGCTCAGCCCACTCAGCCAAACGGTCGGCCAACGGAAGTGAACACCCCGGACTATGGAATTGAGACCAAAATAGCTCTTCCGTCTTGTGATCCTTCTGGCCTCGAAAATGCACAACGGCATCCGCCGCACTCGCTGCTAAGTCCATATAAGGGTCCTCTGAACCCCACAGTTGGCCCAACTGAGCATATTTTGGATCCAGAACCTTCGCGTAGCGTAAAAGGCTTGCCAACTACAATATCTCCGACTGGCGCGCAGCTCTTCCTTTATAGCCCACGTGACAGAGCGCGGGCATCCTTGGCTTCGGGCGGTGGCCTTCCGCAGGTCTTCTTGCCCGCTTAGGCGCTCCTTCTCAAGAGCCTCATTGCGGTCAGTAGCATCTTTAACTCGTAGGCCATTGCGGCCATCTCTTCCTCGCTCCAAGAAGGTGCGATTCTTTCGCCGCTAACTCATAGGTCACCCTCGAGGCCGCCGCATTACTCCTTCCGCCTGCTCCTTGGCTTGAGCAAGTTATTTCGAAGACTCTCCACAAGAGCGGCACTATCTCGCATTTCACACATATATATTAAGGAGTGGGCTTCGCTCCCTTACCAAGTGACCGCCAAGCAAGAATATTTCTACCTTGCGACTCATCAAGTCGCATGTTGATCAGCGTGATGTCCGCATCCGCCAACATCGAGTTACCGCTTTAGTTCAACAACTCCATCGGTCCGGTGGCCCCGGACGACCCGCCACCTGCATCGGCATGACGGAATTTAAACCGCGATTTTGATCCTCTACGCAGTCGATTTCGACAACCTACCGAGTCTCAAGGGCTACTATCTATCTGAGCGCATTCTATATGCAAAACTGTTAAAAGGTGTGTCATTTTTACGTACCTCAAACCCCCGCCAAACTCACGGGACGGCATCGTAAACCCGCCTTTTGGCGGACGAAATCCTTTCAATCACCATGCTCATCAATGCGTGGTGATCTTCCCGAGATAGACGCCTTCTCAAGCAGCATCCTTCACCAGTACACCATTGGCGCCGAACTATCCGCTTTGCCAAACCCGGGGGCTCCCTCCTCCGACGACACTTCAGGCTCGTCGCCCTGCTCTGACGGCGCCTCGACGGAGGCGTCTCGCTCTCTATCATCTCCGGACGAAGGTCCCCGAAGACGAGCTCATCTGCGAAGGACGGAGATCCGAACTACAAGGTAAAAACTTTAGTTATCCTCGAAGCACAAATAGGGATGTCCCTTATTATAAAACTCCTTTCTTTCTACTTACGGCTCGTTGGAGGCTGACTCTTTAAGGGAGATTGTGCGGCCGGGCCTCCCAGACGCAGACCCTCTGGCTAAGATTTCTTCCCCGCTTAGGGGCTTTTGCCCCGGGTCCTCGGTGGCAGTCCTCTTCTCCCCTTGGAGGGAGGGATTCTCGATCCCCCTCTTTCAAGAGCCTCCTTAGGGCGAGGCAGTAGCTTTCCGCTTTCCCCTTCGCCTTCCTCTCAAGGCGCAACCTCAAGCATCCGGACCAGCACGGGATCCGCGCGGTCTCGAGGAGGGCCGGACACCGTATCAATTTTGCTTCCGCTATCCACTCCTGTGTAGAAGGAAGTTGGTCATAAAGCGAATCATCGAAAGGCAAACAAACGGTATGTCCGGACTCGGAACTACTTACTTGAGTATCCGGGCGATTGCAGCTTAGGCCAGCATCCTCGGTCAATTCGGGCAGCACCTCTTGCGATCCAAGAATAATTTGTACATCTCCGTGGGTGTCATAACCATGAAGTGTTGAAGAATCCGTGGGCCCTCAGTTAAACTCCCATAGCCGGAGAGAGGCGGCGCTTGCGAGGCGGAGACGCCTAATCAGCATAACCTGCATCACCACCACCATATCAACCTCCCTCGTTTGGAGATCTCGAATCCGGCCCTGCAGTAGGGGCACGTCCTTTGACGGCCCCCAGTTGAGCCCTTGGTTGACCCACGACATCAGCCATCGTGGAGGTCCCGGGCGGCATAAGGGCGGCGGCTTTTGCCCGCGGCCCCTCGGAACGGTAATATAGAACCACTCTTGCTGCCACGGACCGAGCTCCTCTTGGAAGGAGCCCGCGGGCCCACGGGCGCCGGCTCTCCTACTTATGGCCGCCCGCCCGCACTCCGCTCGACGCCCCAGTCATCTTGGCGCCACATTGAAGGTCTTTAGCCACAGGCCGAAGTGAGGGGTGGCGGAGGAAGGCCTCATGACGATAATAAATGCGGAAATATGGAGGATAGACTCGGAGCCAAATCGTGGAATTCCAACCCATAGTAAAACATGAGCCCTCTCACAAAAGGATCCATCGGAAGCCTAAACCCGACGGAGGTGGGATATAAAAAGCGACATACTACCGGGCTCGGGGTGGGGATGGCCTGCCCTTCGCGAGCAACCTGTCAGCGAAATCATAAGCGGTGCACTTGGCCTCCCGCAGCTTTAGCACGTCCACCGGCCCTGGAGGTCGGAACCGGACATCGTTGAAAGTCCGAAGTGCTCGAATCTGGAGCTCTAGGTGCTGGAACTTGGACCAGGGAGAGGATTCGATGGAGGATTGAAGAAAAGGAACGAGCCTTGGTCCCGTTATAACGAGGAAGAATACCAAGAGCCGCCTCCGTGACCGTTTAGGACTACTCGCCGATAGAGGGGGCGTGGCTAATCGGGCGCGTTGGGTTACCCACGTGGTATTGATGAGAATCCCGGATTAAGGGAAACACGATCTACTGCTTCGACAAGACGTGCAAAGAAACCGCTTCGCTTAAATGCGCTGAGGTGGTAAAGTAAAAACAATTGAGTAATGGCTTGGTAGTGGTGTGACGTCATGCCACAAAAAGCGTCGGCCAGATTGAACTTGTGTATATATTATTATTCTCTCTACGGTGGAATGTGGAATTTATTTTGCGAGCGGACACTATCCTGGTGTTCACAATCTTCTATCATTTGGAGGAGGAACCCGCCTTGCAATGCCAAGCAATATCTGCGCCGGACTTATCGTCATTGAAGCCTGGTTCAGGGCTACCGAGGAGTCTGGATTAGGGGGTGTCCGGATAGCGGACTACCATCATCGGCCGAACTATCACCGCCGGACTATCATCATCGGACTCGGACTCCAAGACTATGAAGATACAAGATTGAAGACTTCTCCCGTGTCCGGATGGGACTTTTCCTTGGCGTGGAAGGCAAGCTTGGCGTCTGGATATGTAGATCGCCTACCATTGTAACCGACTCTATGTAACCCTAGCCCTCTCCGGTGTCTATATAAACCGGATGGCTTTAGTCCGTAGGACTAGAATCACAACAACCCTTACAATCATACCATAGGCTAGCTTCTAGGAGTTTAGCCTACTTGATCTCATGGTAGATCCACTCTTGTAAACATCCACAATATCAATATCAATAAAGTAGGACGTGGGTTTTACCTCCATCAAGAGGGCCCGAACACAGGTAAACATCGTGTCCCTTGTCTCCTGTTACCATCCGCCTAGACGCACAGTTCGGGACCCCCTACCCGAGATCCGCCGGTTTGACACCCGACAGTTCCTTGGCCCATATGGGCCAAGGCGCACTTACAGCCCATGTGGCCCCCAGTGCAGGTGGACCCCGGTGGACCCCGGATCCCTTTCGGCACTCCGGTACAATACCGATAATGTCTGTGAAACTTTTCCTCGACCAAATAAGACTTCCTATATATAAATCTTTACCTCCGGACCATTCCGAAACTCCTCATGACGTCCGGGATCTCATCAGGACTCCAAACAACATTCGGTAACCACATACAAACTTCCTTTATAACCCTAAGCGTCATCGAACCTTAAGTGTGTAGACCCTACGGGTTCGGGAACCATGCTTGAGACATGACCGAGGCGTTCTCCGGTCAATAACCAACAGCGGGATCTGGATACCCATGTTGACTCCCACATGTTCCACGATGATCTCATCGGATGAACCACGCGATGTCAAGGACTTAATCGATCCGTGATCAGACAATTCCCTTTGTCTAGCGACATTGTACTTGCCCGAGATTCGATCGTCGGTATCCCGATACCTTGTTCAATCTCGTTACCGGCAAGTCTCTTTACTCGTCCCGTAACACATCATCCCGTGATCAACCCCTTGGTCACATTGTGCACATTATGCTGATGATATCCTACCGAGTGGGCCCGGAGATACCTCTCCGTCACACGGAGTGACAAATCCGATCTCGATTTGTGCCAACCCAATGCATACACTTTCGGAGATACCCGTAATGCACCTTTATAGCCACCTAGTTACGTTGTGATGTTTGGTACACCCAAAGCATTCCTACGGTATCCTGGAGTTGCACAATCTCATGGTCTAAGGAAACGATACTTGACATTTAGAAAAGCTTTAGCATACCGAACTACACGATCCAAGCTAGGCTTAGGATTGGGTCTTGTCCATCACATCATTCTCCTAATGATGTGATCCCGTTATCAATGACATCCAATGTCCATGGTCAGGAAACCGTAACCATCTACTGATTAACGAGCTAGTAAACTAGAGGCTTACTAGGGACATGGTGTTGTCTATGTACCCACACATGTATCTGAGTTTCCTATCAATATAATTATAGCATGGATAATAAACGATTATCATGAACAAGGAAATATAATAATAACTAATTTATTATTGCCTCTAGGGCATATTTCCAACAGTCTCCCACTTGCGATGAGAGTCAATAATCTAGTTCACATCGCCATGTGATTAACACTCATAGGTCACATCGCCATGTGACCAACATCCAAAGAGTTTACTAGTTCACATCATCATGTGATTAAGACTCAATGAGTTCTGGGGTTTGATCATGTTTTGCTTGTGAGAGAGGTTTAGTCAACGGATCTGAACCTTTCGGATCCGTGTGTGCTTTGCAAAATTTCTAGGTCATATTATAAATGTTGCTTCCACGCCTCCATTTGAAACTATTCCAAATGGTTGCTCCACTATACGATCCGGTTTGCTATTCGTAGTCATTCGGATAGGTGTCAAAGCTTGCATCGACGTAACCCTTTACGCCGAACTCTTTATCACCTCCATAATCGAGAAACATGTCCTTATTTACTCCAAGGACAATTTTGACTGGCTGTCCAATGATCCCCATTCCTGGATCATTCTTGTACCCCTTGATCGACTCATGGCAAGGCACACTTCCAAAGGCGGTACACAAGATAGCATACTATAGAGCCTACGCTCTAAAGCATAGGGGACGACCTTCGTCCTTTCTCTCTTTTCTACTGTGGTCGAGCTTTTAAGTCTTAACTTCATACCTTACATCTCGTGCAAGAACTCCTTCTTTGATCGATCCATCTTGAACACCTTCAAGATCATGTCAAGGTATGTGCTCATTTGAAAGTATCATTTAGCGTTTTCGATCATTGTCATAGATCTTGATGCTCAATGTTTAAGCAGCTTAATCCAGGTTTTCACTTGAAAAACACTTTTCAAATAACCCTATATGCTTTACGTAGAATTCTTCATTATTTCGATCATCAATATGTCAACGACATATACTCATCAGAAATTCTATAGTGCTCCCACTCACTTCTTTTGGAAATACAAGTTTCTCACAAACTTTGTATAAAACCCAAAATCTTTGATCATTTTATCAAAGCGTATATTCCAACTCCCAGATGCTTACTCCAGTCCTTAGAAGGATCATTGAGCCAAGATACCTTTTAGCATCCTTAGGATCGACAAAAACTTTCTGATTGTATCACATACAACCTTTCCTTACAAAACTGGTAAGGAAACTCGTTTTGACATCCATCTGCCAGATTTCATAAATGCAGCTAATGCTAACATGATTCCGACGGACTTAAGCATCGCTACGGGTGAGAAAATCTCACCGTAGTCAACTCCTTGAACTTGTGAAAAACTCTTCACCACAAGTCGAGCTTCATAGACGGTAACATTACCGTCCACGTCCGTCTTTTCTTAAAGATCCATTTATCTCAATGGCTTGCCTATCATCGGGCAAGTCCACCAAAGTCCATGCTTTGTTCTGATACATGGATCCTATCTCGGATTTCATGGCTTCTAACCATTTGTCGGAATCCGGGCCCACCATCGCTTCTCCATAGCTCGTAGGTTCATTGTTGTCTAGCAACATGACCTTCAAGACATGATTACCGCACCACTCAAGTAGCACGCATCCTTGTCACCCCACGAGGTACGGTAGTGACTTGATCCGAAACTTCATGATCACTATCATAAGCTTCTACTTCAATTGGTGTAGGCGCCCACAGAACAACTTCCTCGCTCTCACAAGACACACTAGTTGAAGTGATGGTTCAGTAACCTCATCAAGTCTCCACCATCCTCCCACTCAATTCTTTCGAGAGAAACTTTTCCTCGAGAAAGGACTCGTTTCTAGAAACAATCCCTATTGCTGTCGGATCTGAATTAGGAGGTATACCCAACCGCTTTTGGGTGTCCTATGAAGATGCATTTTATCCGCTTTGGGTTCGAGCTTATCAACCTGAAACTTTTTCACATAAGCATCGCAGCCCCAAACCTTTAAGAAAGCGACAACTTAGGTTTCTCCAAACCATAGTTCAAACGGTGTCGCCTCAACGGAATTACGTGGTGCCCTATTAAAGTGAGTGCGGTTGTCTCTAATGCCTAACCCATGAACGATAGTGGTAATTCGATAAGAGACATCATGGTACGCACCATATCCAATAGGGTGCAACTATGATGTTCGGACACACCATCACACTATGGTGTTCCGTGCGGTATTAATTGTGAAACAATTTCCACGGTGTCTTAATTGCGTGCCAAAGCTCGTAACTCAGATACTCATCTCTATGATCATATCATAGACATTTTATCCTCTTGTCACAATGATCTTTAACTTCACTCTGAAATTGCTTGAACCATTCAATAATTCAGACTTTGTGTTTCATCAAGTAAATATGCTCAACATCTACTCGAATCATCTGTGAAGTCAGAACATAACGATATGCACTGCATGCCTCGGCACTCATTGGACCGCACACATCAAAATGTGTTACTTCCAACAGGTTGCTACCTTGTTCCATCTTCTTTCTGAAACCGAGGCTTTTCAGTCATCTTGCCCATGTGGTATGATTTGCATATCTCAAGTGATTCAAAATCAAGTGAGTCCAAACGATCCATCTGCATGGAGTTTCTTCATGCGTATACACTAATAGACATGGTTTGCATGTCTCAAACTTTTCAAAAACGAGTGAGTCCAAAGATCCATCAACATGGAGCTTCTTCATGCTTTTATACCAATATGACTTACATGGTCGTGCCACAAGTACGTGGTACTATCATTACTATCTTATATCTTTTGGCATGAAAATGTGTATCACTACGATCGAGATTCAATAAACCATTCCTTTTAGGTGCTAGACCATTGAAGGTATTATTCAAATTAACAGAGTAACCATTATTCTCCTTAAATGAATAACCGTATTGTGACAGTATATAATCCAATCATGTCTATGCTCAACGCAAAACACCAAATAACAATTATTTAGGTTTAACACCAATCTCGATGGTAGAGGGAGCGTCGATGCTTGATCATATCAACCTTGGAAACACTTCCAACACGTATCGTCACCTCACCTTTAGTTAGTCTCCGTTTATTCCGTAGCTTTTGTTTGAGTTACTAACACTTAGCAACCGAACCGGTATCTAATACCACAGTGCTACTAGGAGTACTAGTAAAGTACACATTAACATAATGTATATCCAATATACTTCTATCGACCTTGCCAGCCTTCTTATCTAACAAGTATCTAGGGTAATTCTGCTCCAATGGCTGTTCCCCTTATTACAGAAGCACTTAGTCTCGGGTTTGGGTTCAACCTTGGGTTTCTTCACTAGAGCAGCAACTGATTTGCCGTTTCATGAAGTGTCCCTTCTTGCCCTTGCCCTTCTTGAAACTAGTGGTTTCACCAACCATCAACAATTGATGCTCCTTCTTGATTTCTACTTTCATGTGTCAAACATCGTGAATACCTCAAGGATCATCATATCTATCCTCGACATGTTATAGTTCATCCACGAAGCTCTAGCAGCTTGGTGGCAATGACTTTGGAGAAACATCACTATCTCATCCGGAAGATCAACTCCCACTGATTCAAGTGATTGTTGCACTCAGACAATCTGAGCACAAGCTCAATGATTGAGCTTTTTCCCTTAGTTTGTAGGCTAAGAAAATCATCGGAGGTCTTATACCTCTTTGACGTGGGCACGAGCCTGAAATCCCAATTTCAACCCTCGAAACATCTCATATGTTCCGCGACGTTTCGAAAAACGTCTTTGGTGCCTCAACTCTAAACCGTTTAACTGAACTATCACATAGTTATCAAAACGTGTATGTCCGATGTTCGTAACATCCACAAACAACGTTTGGGGTTCAGCACACTGAGCGGTGCATTAATGACCTAAGCTTTCTCTTGTCGCATAATCGCTCATGTCAACTTTCAACTATATTTTCTAGGAACATATCTAAACAAAGTGGAACTAAAAGCGCGAGCTTCTACGACATAATTTGCAAAGATCTTTTGACTATGTTCGAGGATAATTAAGTTCATCTCATGAACTCCCACTCGAATAGACATCCCTCTAGTCATCTAAGTGATTACATGATCCGAGTCAACTAGGCCGTGTCCGATCATCACGTGAGACGGACTAGTCATCATCGGTGAACATCTTCATGTTGATCGTATCTACTATCACGACTCATGCTCGACCTTTCGGTCTCTTGTGTTCCGAGGCCATGTCTGCATACATGCTAGGCCTGGCCAAGCTAACCTAAGTGTTCTGCGTGTGTAAATCTGGCTTACAGCCGTTGTATGTGAACGTAGAATCTATCACACCCGATCATCACGTGGTGCTTGAAACGATTTAACTTTTGCAGCGGTGCACAGTTAGGGGGAACACCTTCTTGAAATTTTAATGAGGGATCATCTTATTTACTACCGTCGTTCTAAGCAAATAAGATGCATAAACATGATAAACATCACATGCAATCAAATAGTGACATGATATGGCCAATATCATTTTGCTCCTTTTATCTCCATCTTCGGGCTCCATGATCATCATCGTCACCCGCATGACACCATGATCTCCATCATCATGATCTCCATCATCGTGTCTTCATGAAGTTGTCTACGCCAACTATTACTTCTACTACTATGGCTACGGTTAGCAATAAAGTAAAAGTAATTACATGGCGTTAATATAATGACACGTGAGGTCATACAATAAATAAAGACAACTACTATATTCTCGCCGTTGTCATACTCATCGACATGCAAGTCGTGATTCCCATTACAAGAACATGATCAATCTCATACATCACATATCATTCATCACATTCTTCTTGGCCATATCACATCACATAGCATACCTGCAAAAACAAGTTAGACGCCCCTCTAATTGTTGTTTGCATGTTTTACGTGGCTGCTACGGGTTTCTAGCAAGAACGTTTCTTACCTACATAAAACCACAACGTGATATGTCAATTGCTATTTACCCTTCATAAGGACCCTTTTCATCGCATCCGATCCAACTAAAGTGGGAGAGATCGGCACCCGCTTAGCCACCTTATGCACCAAGTGCATGTCGATTAGTGGAACACATCTCCTCACGGAAGAGTACGTAAGGTCGGTCCGGGCCGCTTCATCCCACAATACCGTTGAAACAAGATTGGACTAGTAACGTCAAGCATATTGAACAAAATCAACGCCCACAACTACTTTTGTGTTCTACTCGTGCAAAGAATCTACGCAATAGACCTAGCTCATGATGCCCTTTGTTGGGGAACGTAGCGTAAATTCAAAATTTTCCTACGTGTCACCAAGATCTATCTATGGAGGAAACCAGCAACGAGGGAAGGAGAGTGCATCTACATACCCTTGTAGATCGCTAAGCGGAAGCGTTCAAGTGAGCAGGGGTTGATGGAGTCGTGCTCGTCATGATTCAAATCACCCGATGATCCTAGTGCAGAACGGACGGCACCTCCGCTGCTCAACACACGTACAGCCTGGTGACGTCTCCCATGCCTTGATCCAGCAAGGAGAGAGGGAGAGGTTGAGGAAGACTCCATCCAGCAAAAGACAACAAGGCGTGGTGGTGGTGGAGGAGCGTGGCAATCTGCAGGGCTTCGCCAAGCACCTGCGGAGAGGCGGGAGGTGTCACGGAGGGAGGGAGGTGCCAGGACTCAGGTGTGGCTTCCCTCCCTCCCTCCCTTTATATAGGTGCAAGAGAGGGGAGGGTGCAGCCTTGCCCTTCCTCCAAGGAAGGGTGCGGCCAGAGAGGGGAGGAGTCCATCCTCCCCAAGGCACCTCGGAGGTGCCTTCCCCCCTTTGGACTCTTTCCTCCCGAAGTCTCCTTAGCGCATGGGCCTCTTAGGGCTGGTTCCCTTGGCCCATATGGGCCAAGCCGCGCCCCCTACAGCCCATGTGGCCCCAGGGGCAGTGGACCCCGACCCCAGATTCCTTTCGGCACTCCGGTACAATACCGATAATGCGCCAAACTTTTCCGCGACCAAAATAAGACTTCCTATATATAAATCTTTACCTCGGACCATTCCGAACTCCTCGTGACGTCCGGGATCTCATCCGGGACTCCAACAACATTCGGTAACCACATACAAACTTCCTTTATAACCCTAGCGTCATCGAACCTTAAGTGTGTAGACCCTCACAGGTTCGGGAACCATCTTAGACATGACCGAGACGTTCTCCGGTCAATAACCAACAGCGGGATCTGGATACCCAAGTTGACTCCCACATGTTCCACGATGATCTCATCGGATGAACCACGATGTCAAGGACTCAATTGATCCCGTATACAATTCCCTTTGTCTAGCGGCATTGTACTTGCCCGAGATTCGATCGTCGGTATCCCGATACCTTGTTCAATCTCGTTACCGGCAAGTCTCTTTACTCGTCCCGTAACACATCATCCCGTGATCAACCCCTTGGTCACATTGTGCACATTATGATGATGTCCTACCGAGTGGGCCCAGAGATACCTCTTCGTCACACGGAGTGACAAATCCCAGTCTCGATTCGTGCCAACCCAATGTACACTTTCGGAGATACCATAATGCACCTTTATAGCCACCCGATTACGTTGTGGCGTTTGGTACACCCAAAGCATTCCCTACGGTATCCGGGAGTTGCACAATCTCATGGTCTAAGGAAATGATACTTGACATTTAGAAAAGCTTTAGCATACGAACTACACGATCCGTGCTAGGCTTAGGATTGGGTCTTGTCCATCACATCATTCTCCTAATGATGTGATCCCGTTATCAATGACATCCAATGTCCATGGTCAGAAACCGTAACCATCTATTGATTAACGAGCTAGTCAACTAGAGGCTTACTAGGGACATGGTGTTGTCTATGTACCCACACATGTATCTGAGTTTCCTATCAATACAATTATAGCATGGATAATAAACGATTATCATGAACAAGGAAATATAATAATAACTAATTTATTATTGCCTCTAGGGCATATTTCCAATAGTCTCTTTGTTGCATAAGATGCAAGTGCCAAATAATTGCTTTACTTTATCGCTATGCGATAGCAATAGTTGCAAGAGCAATAGTTGGCGAGACGACCATGTGACGACACATTGATATAGATCAAGATGATGAAGATCGTGGTGTCGTGCCAGTGACGATAGAGATCATGTGACAAGACTTTGGAGATGGAGATCAAAGCGCAAGATGATCATGGCCATATCATGTCACATATTTTGATTGCATATGATGTTTATCTGTTATACATCTTATTATGTTTTGTTTGACGGTAGCATTTTAAGATGATCTCTCACTAATTATCAAGAAGTGTTCTCCACTGGTATGCACCGCTATGCGAAAGTTCTTCGTCTTTGAGACACCACGTGATGATCGAGTGTGATAGGCTCTCTACGTTCAAATACAACGGTGCAAAACAGGTTGCACACGCGGAATACTCAAAGTTAAACTTGACGAGCCTAGCATATACCGATATGGCCTCGAACACGGAGACCAAAAAGGTCGAGCGTGAATCATATAGTAGATATGATCAACATAGTGATGTTCACCATTGAAAACTACTCCATCTCACGTGATGATCGGACATGGTTTAGTTGATTTGGATCACGTGATCACTTAGATGACTAGAGATGTCCGTCTAAGTGGGAGTTCTTAAGTAATATGATTAATTGAACTTAAATTTATCATGAACTTAGTCCTGGTAGTATTTTGCAAATTATGTTGTAGATCAATAGCTTACATTGTTGCTTTCGTATGTTTATTTTGATATGTTCCTAGAGAAAATTGTGTTCAAAGATGTTAGTAGCAATGATGCGGATTGGATCCGTGATCTGAGGTTTATCCTCATTGCTGCAAGAATTATGTCCTTAATGCACCGCTAGGTAGATGACCTATTGCGAGGAAGCAGATGCGGGCGTTATGAGCGTTTGGCTAGCTCAATATGATGACTACTTGATAGTTTAGTGCACCATGCTTAACAACTTAGAATCGGGACTTCAAAGACGTTTTGAACGTCATGGACTGTCGTGGTTTTGTCACGGCAGATGTCCTCACGAAAGGACTTAGTCGTGGAGCCATCGCTACGGGTTAGCTTGAAGGGGTTTGAGGGAGTCCCGGACTAGGGGGTGTCCGGATAGCCGGACTATCATCACGGCCGGACTCCAAGACTATGAAGATACAAGATTGAAGACTTCGTCCCGTGTCCGGATGGGACCTTCCTTGGCGTGGAAGGCAAGCTTGGCGTCACGGATATGTAGATCTCCTACCATTGTAACCCGACTACTGTAGAACCCTAACCTATCCGGTGTCTATATAAACCGGAGGGTTTTAGTCCATAGAACGAACAATAATCATACCATAGGCTAGCTTCTAGGGTTTAGCCTCCTTGATCTCGTGGTAGATCTACTCTTGTACTACCCATATCATCAATATTAATCAAGCAGGAGTAGGGTATTACCTCCATCGAGAGGGCCCTAACCTGGGTAAAAACATCGTGTCCCTTGTCTCCTCTGTTACCATCCGCCTAGACGCATAGTTCGACCCCTACCGAGATCCGTCGGTTTTGACACCGACATTGGTGCTTTCATTGAGAGTTCCTCTGCGTCGCCGCCGTCCGTAGGATGCCTCGTCTCGCCTTTTAAAGACGATACCATTGCCAAAGAAGCCTTGGCCAACTGGTCGACTCTTCGCTTGGTGGTTTTCTCATGACCGCTAGTTCGGCATTGCTACGACGATGACCTCTCGAGTCATCGAAACTAATCTCCATGTTAGTTTGGAACTTGCCGAGCAGTTAGATCCGGATCGAGCTCTCCTCCATAAACGAGCTCTTGGATCGCATCGCCGCCTCAGGAGTCGCCACAGATTACGACCGGATCGGGCCTAAAACCGATCTTAGAGATCAACTCTCCCGGGCTACCCATCACGCTGCTGTGATAGAGGAGCAATGCGGCGATTCTTCTTCTACCTTAAGGACTAGTTACGTCCATTCCCGATCCCTTCATGCCGGATTCTGCGGAGGGACGGATGTCGATCAAGCCTCGAACCTAAAGTCAGCGGCGGGCGGACTCATCGGATAGCACTCAAAATCCAAATTCCGAGTTCGAAACTTCTCGCCCTTGAGTCCTAAATTGGACGGGTTCCGGATTTAGTGCCACCCGCCCACCCAAACATTGGCGATCTCTCTCGAATTCGGCAAGGGCCTCTTGAAACAATTACATCATTATCGGGCTAGATTCCTCCCGGTTATGAACAGGATAAAGGATCACGAGAGGAGGACACAATCCCAATTTTTGCAATAATTGCACGGACAAGGGAATCCTAAGCGCCATAAGTCATCGCGAAATTACACGCTTTGTTGACTTGGTGACCATAGTACAAAAGTCTTGTCACGATGGAGAGCGCTCGAAAACCGAAGTAAATTTTGGGATAATCCGCCCCGAATACATCCCTAGTCCGGAACAAAAGGGTGCATCATTATCAAGCACCTGGGTTGAATACCAAAAAACCAAAACCCCCTAAAGGGTACGGAACCGTACTGGAGGGTTGGCTAAACAAACCGTGCAAAATTCATAGCACCGAGGGCGCCACTGTGACGCCTTCGATTCAATCGTACACTAATCATGCACGCAAATGTGTACGATCAAGATCAAGGACTCACGGGAAGATATCACAACACAACTCTACAAATAAAATAAGTCATACAAGCATCATAATACAAGCCGGGGCCTCGAGGGCTCGAATACAAATGCTCGATCACGCATTTAGTCAGGCGGAAGCAACAATATCTGAGTACGTACATAAGTTAAACAAGTTGCCATAAGATGGCTAGCACAAACCGGGATACAGATCGAAGAGGAGCAGGCCTCCGCTCGATCCTCCTAGCTACTCCCCGGTCGTCGTCGCCGGGCTGCAGGTAGTAGTAGGCACCTCGAGTAGTAGTCGCCATCGACGGTGGCGTCGCTCCCAGGCTCCATCGTCTGTCTGCAAAGCAATCGAGTAGAGGTAGGGGAAAAGGGGGAACAAGGCAACCGTGAGTACTCATCCAAAGTACTGCATAAAGCAAGGAACTACACTACATATACATGGATATATGTGTAATGGGCCATATCAGTGGGTGAAGCTGCGAATGCGAGAATAAGAGGGGATAGCTAGTCTTAACGAAGACTACGCTTACGGACACTGTCTTTTGCAACAGTAGAAGAGGGCCATCTGAAGTTCTCCAAGTAACATCACATAGCAATAATCCTGCCAGCGATCCCTCCTCGTATCCCCGAGAGAGAGCGACCACCGGTTGTATCCGCACTTGGAAGGGTGTGTTTTATTAAGTATCCGGTTCTAGTTGTCATAAGCTCAAGGTACAACTCCAAGTCGTCACATTATCAAGATCACGGCTATTCGAATAGATTAACTTCCTGCAGGGGTGCACTAACTTACCAAAGCGCTTGATCCCATTTGGCCGGACACACTTTCCTGGGTCATGCCCGGCCATGAAGATCAACACGTCGCAGCCCTACCTAGGCAAAACAGAGAGGCCAACACGGCGGTCTAAACCTAAGCGCCTGCGAGGATGCGGGCCCATCGCCCTAGCACACACGCTGCGTTCTAGGCGGCCGAAAGCGTAACTAGCCCCTTAATACAAGAGCGAACTTCACGTTCCAATCCGGCCGCTGGCGTCGCTCGTCACGATGTCCAAGTGCTTGGTGATACCACGCAGCCGGGATACCCATAACTACTCCGCGTAGATGGTTAGTGCGTGTAAGCTCGTAGCCAACTCGGATCAAATACCAAGACCTCGTTAAGCGTGTTAAGTATCATGAAACGCCGAACAAGGCCAGGCCCACCTCTCTCCTAAGCGGTCTCAACCTGCCCCTGACGCTTCCGCCTCAAAAGATCCACTCGCGGGTGCTCCATCACCGGTACCACTTTAGTCTCCACATGTATCATGTATAAGTATATAGTATATACACATGATCACCTCCCAGTGATCCACGGCCCGATAGCATATATACAGCAAGTGCGAACAAGAATGTAGGGCCACAGATGAAAATACTAGCATCCTATACTAAGCATATAGGATTGCGGTAAAGGTAACAACATTAGTAACAAGGACGGGGCTATGCATCGGGATAGGTACAACAAGAAAGCAGATGCTGCACTACTCTAATGCAAGCGGTATAGAGTAGAATAGGCGATATCTCGGTGATCAAGGGGGGCTTGCCTGGTTGCTCTGGCAAGAGAGAGGGGTCGCAACACCGTGGTCGAATCACTGCCAGCAGCTGGCTTGGTCTCGTAGTCTACCGAGAGAAGAGGGGAAGAAACAATGAATACCAAGTAAACAGATGCATATCGATGCATGACATGTCAAGAAGCGATGCTAAGCGTGCCCTAACATGGTATGGGGCGGCATCTTTGGTTAGGGAAACATCCTGAAAGTATTCCCGGTGTTTCGCTTTTTGGGCAAGGAGCCGGAGGGGAAAGTTGCAGGTTCGATAGGTTAGGGGTGTGTGGCGGACGAGCGGACTACGTGCGGATTCGTCTCGCCGCTCGAGCAACTTTCATGTTGAAAATATTTTAATCCGAGTTACTATTAAAAGATATGATTTTCTAAAAGATTCTATTAATTTCGGAATTTAATTAATTAATTAATTAATTCAAAAAATGTATTTATGACATCGACGCCATGGCGTCATCTTGGCGTCGGCCGTTAATGTGGTTGACTAGGTCAACCTCGACATGTGGGTCCGTTCGTCATTACACTGCATTAACTAATTAACCTAGCTTAGTTTAATTAACAGTAGTTAATTAGGTTAATTAGTCATTAGGTTAATTAATCAGGATTAATTAGATTAATTATTCACTTAATTAATTAATTAATTAATTAGTTTTATTCATTTTTATTTATATTTATATAATTTCATTTCCCTTTTCTTTTATTTTAAAAGCGTCACAGGGGTGGGGCCCGCATGTCAATGGCGGTGGGTGCCGATCACCCCGGTGACCGAAGTCAATCGTGGCGGCGGGGGCCCCAGGTCCACCCACCAAGGGCTGACGGTGGCCCCGGCGGCCACGTCGCGGCGGCGTCGAGCCCGGTGGGCGTCCGCGGCGGAGGGCAGCGGGCTTCGCCGATCTTCGCCTTTCCGGTGGCAAGCAGGCGCGGACGGCGCGTTCGAGAGCGGGAGGACGCTGCGTCCATTGGTGGCAAAAGGCCACGGCCGGACTCGGCTTTCAGCAACGGCGCCGGGCGAAGCGGGGGTCCTTGAGTCGAAACGCTCGCACGGGGCCGGAGGGGAACTGCGCGGCGCGCCATACCGCGAGCTCGGCCCGTGACCGTTTGGTCACTGAAGGCGCGACGGATCCACGGCGAAGTGTTGGTGCGGCGGCTCGCGGGCGGCTGTCGGCGAGGAGGGAGAGGAGGCCGGGAGCATGTTCCGTGCTCCGTGGGCGGGGGAAGGGAGAGGAGGCTGCGGCTGGCTGGAGCCGGGCGACGGGGAGGCGGCGACGCTGGAGGAGGACGAGGAGAGAGGGATCCACGGGGAAGCTCACGGGGCGCAGGTCTATGTAGCTTTGGGCGGTCAGGCGACATTGAGGAGGAGGAGGGGGAGGCGGTCAGTCCGCGACGGATCCGGCGAGGTGGGGTGGAGGTCGTCGGGCGGCTCCGAGGCGATTTAGGGCCCCGCGCCTAACGCGCTTGACTGGGCCGGGGAGGAGGAGGGAGGAGGTGAGGTCGGGCGTGGTCGCCAAGGCCGAGGGGGCGACGGGATCGGGCGGTGGCGCTCCGGATCGGCGCGGGGGGGGAGAGAAGGGGGTAGGGGGGAGAGTGAGGTGGAGTGGGGGCGGCTAGGGTTTCCCTGCCGACGAGAGGATAAGGGGCGACGGTTGGGTAGGGCCGAGGCTGGCCGGCCAGGTGGGGGCTTGGCCCAGTTAGGCCAGTGGGGTTTTCTCCCCCACTCCCTTTTTTTGTTTTCTTTACCTTTTTTTATTTTCTTTCTGTTCTGTTTTAATTTATTTAAAATATTCAGACACTTTATAAAAATGTGTGCACCCCACCATAATTAACTTTGTAATATTTGACAACCCCTGAACATTTTAGTTTTAATTTTTGAAAACTTTTTATTGTTTTGCTATGTTTTCAATTCGAATTTGAACCGGGTTCGTATCAACGTGAGTTTAATCACAGTAACCGAGGTGACGTGGCATCATTAGCAGAGATTACTGTAGCTTAATTATCCGGGTGTTACAGCCACTCCAACTCATAGCCTTCGAGCATGTTGAATCTCTTTTACTGACGGCAAAAAAGTGGCCAAAAGTGGCAAGGAGCTTCTAGCAGAATCCCAGCCAGCAACACCGAAGACGGTGTTAGCAGGTCTTCGAGACTTTCGCATCAAATAACATGCAAAAGCGACAACTCCGCAACCTTTCGAAGTCTACCAAGTAGCAACAATAAATCCATGGAGGACACGGCTATTACCTTCAATACCCGATTGGCGAACCTAAATTCCGAACTGCCCGGCACCGCCGCATTGGTCCTCGGCGATAGTAGACGGCTTTACGCCTCACTAAGGTACTCATGGATGGCGGCACGGACTAAACCTCATCTATGAGGAAACCCTCCGAAAAATGGAAATAGATCGAACCGCATTGAGCGAAGCAAAGCACAACCTTTAGAGGAATAATCCCAGGCCGAAGCATGCTACACAGGAAAAAATCACGCTGGGCGTAGTGTTATTTCGCCTCACGGACAATTACAGGTCCGAGGAGGTCACATTTCAAGTGGCCCCGTTCAACAGCGGATATCATGCTTTACTAGGGACGAGAAGCATTCACAATTTTTCAAGCTATACCCCATTATGGGTACATGAAGCTTAAAATGCCGGTCCCAACGGAATCATCACTCTCGCTAGTGATCCGAACATAGCACTCCGCCACCAAAATAAGACAGCCGCACTAGCCCTCGAGGCACTATCCGAAGCCCTAGCGGCCGAGGAACTCATCGCGATCGGCTCCCACGGTGAACAGGGGCGACATGATACTTGATAAAGATCCAAGTCCACCTCTTTCAAACCGGCGGATGAAATAGTCAAATTCCAAGTCCACCCAGCGGACCTGCAAAGACGGCCTCCATCGGGCACAACTAAACCCTGATGTAGACGCCAGACCACGAGAATTTCTACAAGAAAAACCGGGACATCTTTGCAGCACCCTTCGAGATATGCCGGGAATCCCACGTCGGTGGCCGAGCACATATCCTAAAAGGATTCAAGCCGCCAAACAGGCTCCTCGGCGCTTTTCCAGACCTAAGAGACAAAGGCCATGGGAGAGGAGCTAGCCAAACTTTGGAGGCCGGATTCATCGGAGATATAAAACATCCGGATCAAGCTAGCGAACTGGTGATGGTACCGAAGAAGGATAACTCCTAAGCGCCTATGTGTTGATTTCAAAGACCTTAATAAAGGCTTTTCCAAAGGATCCCTTCCCTCCCTCGAATTGATCAAATAATTGGCGCTTCTGGCAGGACCACGACTCATTGTGCTTCCTCGACGCGTGCTACGGCTACCACCAAATCAAGATGGCGGAGCAGCACCAAGCTGCAACAACATTCATCACTCCATATGGCCTGTTCTCGCTTCAACACAATGCCCTTTGGGCTCAAAACGCCGGCGCAACATATCGGCGCGCCATGATTCGGACATGTCCTGCCAACCAGATCGGCAAAACGGTGGAAGCATATGTAGATGACGTGGTCGTCAAAACCAAGCACGTCAAAACTCTAGTAGACGACTTGAGGCTCACATTCGACAATCTGCGAAAATATGACATCAAGCTCAATCCGGAAAAATCGTCTTGGCGTTCGGTAGGAAAAGCTCTGGGCTTCATTGTGTCCTAGAGGGATTGAAGCAAACCCAGCAAAGATTCGAGCTCTGTCACAATTGGATATTCCAAAAGACCTCAAACAAATAAAAAAATTGACGGGATGTGTAGCGGCTCTAAACCGCTTTATCTCCCGTTTAGGAGAAAAGGCATTACCTCTTTACCGCCTCCTCGCCGCACCGAACACTTCGAGTGGATTCGGATGCACGCCCACGGCCGGACTTCGAAGAAATAAAGGCCACTTTGGCAACAAATCCGGTCCTAGCCATGCGCGCCAACGGGCGAACCAATGCTATTATATATCGCCGCAACACATCAAGTTGTCGGTAGCGATTGCTTTCGTTGTCGAGCGAGAAATGGATCGACACCGTTCCCTGTTCAAAAACCGCTTATTATGTGTCCACCGTCTCTAACTCCATACAAGTCCCGTACCCACACTATCAAAAGATAGCATATCACGGTGCTCATGGCATCCCGGAAGCTCGCCACTACTTTCAAGAGTGTTTGATAACGGTAGCCTCCGAAGTACCTCTTAACGACATTATAAACAACCGCGACGCGACGGGGCCGATTGCTAAATGGGCCATAGAGCTCCTTCCATTCGACATAACTTATAAGCCACGACGAGCTATCAAGTCGCAGGTTTTGGCCGACTTCGCGGTCGAATGGACCTGAAGCGAACTCCCTAAAGAGTACGGGCGCATACTCCAATTGGATCATGCACTTTGACGGCTCCAAAATGTTGGCTGGTCTGGGGTCAATTTGGCGTCTCAACGTCCCCAACCGGGGACATAGTCCAATCGTCCTTCCGATAATGTATATGGACTCCAACAACGCAGCCGAATCACGAGGCCCTTCTCGCACGGCCTCCGGATGGCGATCTCCATGGGCATTCAATGCCTAGAGGTGCGTGAGGATTCAAACCTCGCAATATCTCAAATAAACGGAGACTTTGACGCCAAAGATCCGAAAATGGCAACATACCGCAATGCGGTTCTAAAAATGTCGCACGGTTCAAGGGCTCGAATTTCATCATATAGCCCGGATAACAACCAGGCGCGGATATATTGTACGCATCGGTGCAAAACGCCGATGCCGCCCCACCCAATATATTTTTGAACGGCTGTTCAAGCCATCCGCATTACTGGGAAGGAGTCCGCAATAATAATCCGGACTCCAACCGCATCGCCTCGACGCCGAACACTCTCGACACAACGGAGGCTCCGCCCGAGATAACACCTCACCGCTCACTTAAATAATGGCGGTTATCGCCCCGTGGGACGGAACCATTCCTAGCCTACCTAACTAGGCAGGAACTCCCCGAAGACCAAAATGAGGCTCATTGCATAGTACGGGCGCTCTAAAGCCTATAAAGTCCATGAGGGAGAGCTTTATAAGAAAAGCACTACCGAGTCCTTCAAAGGTGTATCTCCGAAGAGGAAGGGCGAAACCTCCTGGCTGAAATTCATACCGGACTGGGTGGGCACCACGCCGCAGCAGGGCCCTTGTAGGCAAGGCCTTCCGTGACAGGATTTTATTGGCGGCGGCCCGAGCGGAATCTTGAGGACTTAGTCCAACGATCGTCAGGTTGCCAGCTTTTGCTAACCAAAGCCACATGCCACCCACCGCCCTCAAAACTATACCCATCACACAGCCGTTCATGCAGTGCAGGGGGCTTGACATGGTTGGACCCCTCAAGGGAGGAACCCACAAGCAAAAATACCTATTGGTCATGGTGGACAAATTCACCAAATGGATAGAGGCCAAACCGGTTAAAATGGCGAATCCGGACCGGTGATAGACTTCATATCGTGGGTAGTGCACCGTTACGGTGTCCCCCACAAAGATCATCAACGACAATGGCACCAATTTCACGGCCGATGAGGTCAAATCATGGTGCAAAAACATGGGCATCAAGCTCGACACGCCTCGCCTATCACCCTCAAACCAACGGCCAAGTCGAATGGGCAAACGGTCTAATCATGAGCGGCATTAAACCCGGACTAGTGCGGTCCCTCAAGGAATCTAACACGCCTTTGGGTCGAGGAGCTCGACTCCGTACTCTGGGGCCCGCGGACCACGCCCGAATCATACTACGGATTTACACCCATTCTTCATGGTGTATGCGGCGCTTGAAAGGCGATCTTGCCTGCGACATAATACATGACTCACCTCGGCGTGCATGTATGAAGAAAGAGAAGCCGAGCTCGGTCGGCGGAGACAGTTGGACGCATTGGAGGAGGAGCGCGGCGTGGCAAAAGCTTCGTTCCGCATTCTATCAACAGCAGGCTCGAAGATATCAAAGCGAGGAAATGCGGGCCAAAGCTTATAACGTTGGCGAACTAGTTCTACGCTGCCGGACAAGAAAAGGACAAACTCAAGCCCAAATGGGAAGGTCCCTTCATCATCGACCAGGTCCCGACCGCGGAGCATACCGTCTGCAAACGCATCGAATAACCGACTCGAGCCGAACCCATGGAACGCAGCCCGTCTCACGAAGATTCTCGCCTAAGTACCGGACTCCAAGTTCGTCTCCTTCCTCCGTCCGCATTCTTTATTTTTGCTTTTTGCTGTCTTTTATTTCTCTCCTTCCTCCTTCTTCTTCTTGTAGCCTTTAAAGGCTCGCTTTGCTTTTTCCAAGACACACTTGACGCGCTATCCGCGCTCATTATACCTGAGGGCTTCTTTAATGAGCTTATTTATACGGGCTTCATGCCCAAAGACATGTGTTAAACTTCCGCATGTACCTTTTATTCACCATTATATGCATCGATATGACTTAAGTTTTGGCCAATTTGGGTTGCTCGGCTCGTGCTTACCCCTCGTTCCCGATTGTTGACTAGGTGGTAAAGGAGCACCTCTGCGATTATTACTGCTGGTCAGCCGGATGTGTACCTCGACCGGGTGAAGCCGAAAGCTAAGCGTTCTTAAGGGAATATTCGGTCGGTGAATTGAAAGATGATTTTTAACTTTTACCCATCTACCCCGGATGATTTTCTGCTTTCATAGCAGCTTTGACATGCACTTTAGGGCATGCATCCCAGCTTAAAGGAACCCTTAACGGAACTATTCTCCTGGAAGATGTTTCTTACTACCCATGTAATATAACATAACTAGTTGGGCACTTGTCCGATAAAGCAACAATGACCCCTACGCCTTGTCTCCATGCATACCACGGTTCTTATATAACCACGAAGGTATTCGGACACACTTCTGGACTATTGGGTCCGGAGGTTGAAGCTAAAAGGTCCGCTTACGACAAAACGATCTACAATCCGGCTAGAAGACATTTCTTTCATGTCATATTTTTACATAGTCAACTCGACTCATTGTATTCCTCCTCAATGCCATCTAATAGGCTATCTAATTTACAATCTTGCGGGAATACTTGGCGGCCAATTCTACTTGGCCGTACACTAACTTTCATGGGATCTCCATCCCATCCGCCCCACAGTCCGACCTCGGCCATGTGGTTTTGGGTCAGCAACCGTGTACCGCGTCTTCACCATGGCCCAGCCTCCTCGGCGCCTTTGACGGCAGGCCGATATCTTCCATAGCGGAAGCGCCGCCGTGCCCCTTGAAGCCGCTCCGCCAGCTCCCAATGCCTTCGGCAGGGAGATAGATGGCCACAAGGCTTGGCCGATGCCTTTCATCACCTGCGGTCTCGTTCGTGCAGTAGTGACGAATTCGGGAAGGAGATCACCCGAAGAATTGGGCATCTCCTCCTCAGGACGACCTGTGAGCAAACCTACATACATATTTATGTTAGTCGCCTTCCTCGCCGAACTCTTTCAAAGTTCGCTCAAGCACTTACTGAAAATGCCGCGACGAAGCCGCCGATTCTCCTTTACGGAGTCAGATAACTGGGCACGAACGTCCTTCAGTTCCTCACCCAGCTTGGTGTTGGCGTCTTGGAGGTTATTCTTCTCCTGCCGCACCCTCGTAAGCACGCTCTCGCCGGCCTTTAACTGGCGTAAGATCTGTTGCTTGTCCGGATCTAGTCGGCGCCATCTGCAATGTTTTGTCGACTTTACACACCCGCCGCACTTCCTAAATTATTTATCTTTTGAAGCGTATATTACCAGAGGGGGCCTCTGTAGCTCCCCCTGTAGTGGCTAGTGTGGCCTCAAGTTGGGCTTTGCACTCTTCAAGCTCCTGGGACAGTCGGGTATTCTTTTCTGTAAGATCCTGCATAACAAATGATCCTTAAATCAGTTATTCTAACTATTTTAAGTCTCGGGGCTACTTGGCATATATAACATCAAATTTACTTACCCGTATGTCCTTCACATCTTTGCTCCAAGTGGCTCACGGCTAGTCCATCTTGAGCGGCACGGAGGTGCGCATCTCCGAATCAAAGGCATTCAAGGCCTCTTGGGAGAAACACGCACACGAAGAACTGTCGGCGGCGCCTTTGTGGTTCAAGGCGCTCTCCACCTCGGAGTTGGTGGCGGACAACCTGTCGGCATCCTCCGTCGGAGGAGCATCCGGCCTTGCGTCTCGTGCTCGCCTCAGCCTCCGGACCCGGCTTTGAAGCCTGTCCGGTGAAGGTTTGATCGGCAACCTCTCCGGACTCAGTCCGGCGAGCGCTCTTTTTCCTGAAAAGGGTATCAGCGTTAGTACGCCTTCCAGGAATCAATCCTGGGAGCATGGTGACATGCCATACCGTTGCGGCGGAGTTTCGATCCGGACCACACTTCTTTTTAGCTTTGTGGGGCGCCGCGCCTTTGTTGGCCAGCCTTGGCAGCTCGACTCGCCTCGAAGGTACCCTGTGAAGCACCATTGGTATATGGTGATCAAAAATAAGCATGGATGGGTCGTTATCGGGGTTTTGGGATCTCGGTCTCATTTACGTGAGGTCGGAAGTATTCGAGTAATCAGTCAGTAATGGCGACCAACGCATTGTCGATGCTAAGTTGGTGGAATACCCGTCAATCAACTCCACCTTTATATCCGGATCCTCTTTGGAGGTCGGATCGAGGGACCGCTCCGGATCCTCGGGTTGTGGGGGCGGGCTGTGTATCTTCTCCACAGTCCGGCGCAGTTCCTGCGCAAAAACCATGAAATGAGATATTTAACTACGGGGACATGGATCGGACAGGTCACAAAGATGTTTGCTTACCCAGCTTCGAGGGTTATTCTAAGAAAACTCCTTCAGTGGGTTGAGACGGAGGAAGTCCTCCTCCTCTCCTTTGTACATGGCGAACAAGATCTTCACCAGTTGGTGATCGATCCCGCCCTTTGCGGCCATGGCGGGTGGCATCGTCCTCCCCGTTGAAGTCCCACATAGGGTGGCCTGTATTGCAGCGGCTGCACTCCCTCATAATGCACGGATTGCCATGACTCTGTCATGGTCAATCCGGCATGAGCCGATAACCTTATTCGGCTCATCAAATAACGGACATCGGTCATCTTCTCTCCTGGGCTCAGGGCGCCCGGCTTAGGCGCTTCTTCAGAGGAGCATTGCTGAACTCCGGAAGGCCGATCCGAATAGGATCCGGCAGCGGACATCCTCCATGTAAAACCATTCGAAGGCCAGTCTTGGACGCCTTCTTTGGGGTTCCAGATAGGTATCCGGTCCGGCGATGCGCCATAGCTCGGCTCCGCCCCACTTGATATATTGACCCCTCATGAGAACGGGGTACTAGGCGTAATGTTCTCTTCCACAGTCCGAAATGAGCCTCGGCGCCAAGAATAGTTCGCCAAAGGGCCACGAAGCCCGCGATGTGCGTGATGGAGGCAGGAGTAAGGTGGTGCAATTGGAGGCCATAGAACTCCAAGAGCCCCGGAGAAAGCGGATGGATGGGAAATCCGAGGCCTCTTACTAGATAAGAGATGAAGCATACCCGCTCTCCTTTAGAGGGATCGAGGACGCTCTCCGCTTGCTTTCCGCCTTGTAGGTGGCAAGTCCGGCTCGAACCCGGAACCAAGAAGGCCGGGGAGAAATCCCTTGGTTTGGAGTATAACTAGCTCGCTATCTGCGGGTGAGCATCTCTCCCAATTTCCTAGCCGAGGGCTGGGAGCGCGAGAAGAGGAGCCGTCGATCGTCCATGATGGAATGGGCTTCGGTCGGAGGCACTGATGAAAGCTTGCAAAGGGGGATGGTGTGACTCAGATCTAGATCCTTGCCCTTTTATAGGCGGCTCATTTATGCTGACTAGGGGGAAATAGTAAAAATACCCTGGTTGTTCGCGTTCATTCAAACACGTGGAAGATGGCCATTATTGGGCGTAGAAGCCGAGGAGCGCAACATTTATCAGAAGCCGGACACTATTCGACAAGTATATGGAATTTCGAGAAGAACCCGCCTCGCAATGCCGAAGACAATCAACGCGCCGAACTCATCGTCATTGAAGCCTGGTTCGGGGGCTACTGAGGGAGTCCCGGACTAGGGGGTGTCCGGATAGCCGGACTATCGTCACGGCCGGACTCCAAGACTATGAAGATACAAGATTGAAGACTTCGTCCCGTGTCCGGATGGGACCTTCCTTGGCGTTGAAGGCAAGCTTGGCGATACGGATATGTAGATCTCCTACCATAGTAACCGACTCTGTGTAACCCTAACCTATCCGGTGTCTATAAACCGGAGGGTTTTAGTCCATAGGACGAACAACAATCATATCATAGGCTAGCTTCTAGGGTTTAGCCTCCTTGATCTCGTGGTAGATCTACTCTTGTACTACCCATATCATCAATATTAATCAAGCAGAAGTAGGGTATTACCTCCATCGAGAGGGCCCGAACCTGGGTAAAAACATCGTGTCCCTTGTCTCCTGTTACCATCCGCCTAGACGCACAGTTCGGGACCCCCTACCCGAGATCCGCCGGTTTTGACACCGACAGGGTTAAAGCGGACACAAGGACGCAAGAGAGTTTATACTAGTTCGGCCCCGTCGATGAAGGTAAAAGCCTACGTCTAGTTGTGATGGAATTGATGGGGGTTTCGATGACTAGGGAGCAAACAAGCTTCGCCTAAGTCTCGAGTTGTTGTCTGTCCTCCTGAACCGCCGCCGGGTCGTCCCCTTATATACACGGGTGACGCCCGTCGGTATGCAGAGTCCCGAGACCGGCTCATAGATGTGTCCGGTTCGGTCTCTAGTATTTCTAACTTACAATACAAGTTACATACTAATGCCGGTTCACGGCTACAAGCCTTAAACCAGTTCTGTGCCTTGGGCCCTTATAGAATATCCTCACGGGCTTCAAGCATACTTGACTACTGGTGAAGTTAACCCGGCCTCTCGTGGCCGGTTTACGCCCAGTAGTAATATCTCCAACATTAGGCCCCAGATTGATTTGAACAGGTTCATGTCAATCCTTAATAAAAAACTTCGTCTTCAACATCTTCTTGGTTGAACCGCGCCGTGGCGTCATCTTCTCGATTGTGGTGAACCGGCATGACATCATCTGTCATAAAGAACTGTATATAACATCTTTTTATTAATGAGTCTGCAACAATCGAGGCGACAGCTCCGCTTCCAAACTTGTGGCCCCTTGATTTTCGCGCCTGACACACATATCCCTTTGCCTTTATAAATAGCCCGAAGGGTCATTTCTTTTTTCCCCTTCGTGCCCCTCTGCTTCGTCTTCCTTGCGCCGCCCAGCTTCGGAACTCCGCCACCGCCGCCAACCAATGTCTCTGCATCGACCTTGGCCGCTGCATCGACCTGAAACGTGCGGAGCATCACGGTGACCTTCCGCTTCTTCCTCAGCTCCGGTAAGTCTTCTACTCTCTCCGCCCCAGATCTGTTCTAGGGTTTCTAGGTTTTTTAGTGTTCATCCTTTGTTCTTCGTTCATATAATGGTTCTCACAAGAACTCCTGAATCTCTGTTCTGTGTAATGGTAGCTTTTAATCTCCGTTGTCACTTACGCATCCCAAGATCATAGATCTCCCTGCGTCCTTGCTCATTGAGTCAGTACCGCTCCATTTTGGACCTTAAATATTTATTTCTTTTCTGAATATGCTCCAGATCCAAAACTATGACAAGCCTTTGTGAAACCTGTTTTCGCACATCCAGTCTTGATTCATCAATGTTCCGCATCAAAGCGGTTTAACTTTGTAGAGAAATTGACAACTCGGCATATACCATTAGTCCCCTTGTTGAACCGCCCAGGTTTTCCGCTTATGTATTGCCACCTTGCAGAACTCTGGTTTATAAGCAACTTCTTCCAGTTTAACAATGAATGCATCATTATATAGCTTTCCAACATACTCTTGAACCGGTATTACTGCTTTGCAGATTGCATCATGGCCAAGCAAGTGTACGAGTGTAACTGGGTCCCTTCTCGAGTGACTGAAACTCAACTGGATAACTTAGTCCGCACCGGCGCTTTAGGCAAAAAAGACGTCATTCACTGGAGGGTCCCTGGTCCGGAGAGTCCTCCAGAACCCAAGGATGGAGAGGTTGTTGTTTTTGCTGACCACTTAGCCCGGGGTTTCAGTCCGCCCGGTTCAAAGTTTTATCGTGATGTCTTGGCCAACTTCCAACTGCGTCCACAAGATATTGGCCCCAACTCCATAAACAATATCTGTCACTTTCAAGTGCTCTGTGAGGTGTTCTTTCAAGAGGAGCCCACAGTTGAATTGTTCAGAGACTGCTTCCATCTAAACCACCGCACTGAATTTTCTGACGGTCCCAATACCGAGTTGGGTGGTGTGGCGATTCAGAAGCGGAAAGAGGTCACTTACCCTCATGCCAAATTGCATAACCATCCCAAAGAGTGGAATGCAACATGGTTTTACTGCAAAGATACCTCTCCTGATGGAGAAAATCCCTTACCGGGCTACCGTCCGGTCTTGACTAAGCAACACACATCCCTCCCTCACAGATTGACTGCTAAGGAAAGAAGCAAATATGCCCCTCAACTATCCAAGCTCCGGGCCTTCATGGCCAATGGGTTGACAGGAGTTGATCTTGATCGCTGTTGGATATCTTGGAGTATACTGCCCTTAAGCCTGTGCTCCGGTTTGATGTGCAAATACACAGAAGATGTGAAAGACCCTCTTCGGCATATTGAGATCCAAATTGATGACGATGAAGTTCTTGAGGCTGTTAAGAAGATGTTAAATGAACCGGAAGCTTCTTGCGCCCAAACCGGCTGGCTCCTTTTACGCCATTAATAAACCGCCACCAGTAAGACTCATATCTTATGCCTTTATAAAACTGACTATGCTAAAGTACTCATAGTTGAAATTAACATAATTCAAACAGGGTGATGATCCATTTTGGAGCAGGAAGACTCCACAAGAGAAACCGGTGGCAATAACCCGGCCCAAAACCAAAGTTGTGAAGAAAACAACAAATAGAAGGAAAACCACTGCCTCCTCCGATCCACCAGCTGACGATGATGTGGGTAATCCGGATCTTGTGGTAGAACTTGACTCACTTGGTCTATTTTTACACTTTATTGATAATGATTATTGCTGTGATGATGCTGCAGCTAGTCATGCTGATGTTGTAGAGGTAATCGCTCTTTCTTCCGATTTACACGCTTTACCTTCAGTAAAAACTCGTCGGGCAAATCGGAAAGTTAAAATTTCTCATCCTCTTGCTTACTTGGATCGAAACTTTCTTATGAAGACACAACAGCATGAAGCTTGTCGCGCAACCCGGCACAGCGGCCAGGTAGTTACTTCCACCGGTTTACCGAATAGTCCGGTTCGGAAATGCCGTTCAGAGGTCTCTAACTGTTTCGTCAATGCTTATCCTAAAGCGGGATGCATTCGTCAACCTCTTAATTCATCTGACTTCGATTATCAGGTGACTTCTCATTCTTCCTCTGGCGAGTCAACAGGCACCCAACTCCCTCCACTCAAGACAGTACTTGGGTGAGCCATATTCGTGATGATGTTGTTTGATATACCACTTTATATGTTCATTGGACTGATCCGTCTTTTTCTTTCTAGGGCCAAGCCTAGGCCAAGCAAGAAAGCTCGCCTAGACAAAGCGGCAGAAGACGATGCTCCTGAACCGACCAATACACCCAATCCTGAAGAACACATCCAGGATGATATGTCGAAACGACCCACCACCGCAAGATCTTGATATTACTGTTGAAGAGGCATATGTTGATGCCACCGGTCCTTCAAATCAACCTACGAGTCCTGCTCAAACTGACAAAACAGTGAGTCCATCAAAGCATACGGATAAACCGGCGACCCCAGTGCAAACCGGTGAAGCCAAGGATGACGACATCGTTATTACTGGCTTTGGCCATTCCGAGCCAGGCAACCCTGTCGCCTTGTCCAAGCACACTGCAAAGGATGAATTTACTGCCTTTGGTAAAGGCAAGTGGAATACCGATTTTGCAACCTATGCCGCTTTGAATCCCCAAGATCTTCATTCCGGCTATCTGAACCGGTTATATACTAGCCGTGATTATGAAGCCGGTCTAGTAAATATGATGAAAGACAAATATGAGGTAAATTACATATGACTCTCTCTTGTATAATTCAATCATCAACTCTAATAGCCCCCAAGTGACGGTTTTAAGATGTGAACTCAGACCATGACTTCTCAATATAATCCTGAACTGTACTTTTGTGGAAGTAGCCCCCAAGGGCCGGCTCAACTTAATGTAGTTAAACCGGGACTTTTATACCATAAGAAATCCAGTATCCCTTAAGGACAAAGCAAATAGGCATTAGCCCCCAAGTGCCAAACTGAATACTTGTATTGAGCTTGGAACTTTATATTGAACTTGTAGGATGAAGAGTAAATATGCATTAGCCCCCAAGTACCAAGGGCATAACTTGTTATGGGGTTGGTACTTCAATTCTGCTCCTTAATCTTTATCAAATACTTATCTGTATGTAGGCTGATCTAAGCAAGAAAGAAAACCAAATCATTGATCTTCAAGAAATCCTGAAAACCCAACAAGGTGAAACCTCCAAAGCAAAGGATGAATTAACCAGCGCTTTAAACGTCATGGAAAAGCTTAAAGAGGGTTTCAACAAGGAGCGGGCGGATTGGGCCACTAAAAAGGCCGCTTTAACTCAATGGGCAGAAAATGCTGAAGCTGCCCTCAAACCGGTGGTGGATGAATCGACCGGTAAAGCGGCAAGTGCATGCCATGACCGCCATTGTCTTTGGTAAGCCTCTTTTGATTTCGACATAATGAGCTTTCTCATGCAATTTCGGTTTATTAACCCTTTTAACGATATAGGGACATGTATTGGCCACTTGGGATCAGATGTGAGGAAAAAACTGAAAGCCTCTTATACATTGATAGAGCAACTCAATACTGGTGCGCAGCGGATCATCAGCACTGCTTCTCATAACAACCCGGCACTGACCTTGATCCAGGACACCCTGAAAAGATTGTCAATGCTTCTTGCCCGGTTTGAAGAATTAAAGAAATCTGCTGCTAGAACCGGTGCCATAAACGCCTTTATCCGGGCCAAAGCATGGGTGCCGAATTTTGACCCTGTTGAAGCGGCCCAAGGCTTCCCGAGCTTGAAGGAAGACGGGACATAATTCAGCGAAGAGGGTCTTCGAGCTATAAACCTGGAAGTGCGCCCTTGACTTGTCACTGGTTAAAGAGGCAAATCTGTCTCACTATCAAGCCCGAGATGATGGAGAAAATAAGCGAGTGTCCGCCCGATTCACAAGCGGAAAACCTTATACCTCCAATTCGTAAGCATACTTACGCTCCTGATATTGAACCGTCGTTGCTGATCAATGATGAAGTTGTATTCAAAGCATTAATGCGAATCGACTGGACAACTGTTGATTTCCAGCCGCTGGGTAGGGAATCAGAAGCTGAAGCGGCGCAGGGTGACCCGCAACCATGAGGCCAAGCTGGTGACCAAGCATGAACCGGAGGCCGGTTTACCTTACTACTTCCTTATGTTATGCAGAAAAAAAAATTATCTTATCTGGGCACCGTGTTGCCCTGTAATAGACTAGCTGCCGCACTTTGCGTTGATATGCCTTCGTGCATATTTATTGCAACTTATGCTTCCGTTGAATCGCCAATGCTAAACTGTTATCTGTAGCAAAAAGCTTAAAACACCATTGTGGTTGTATAACCAAAGTGGTCATTATATCTATGTATGTGAAATCAAAGATAATACCTTAGATTAAACACATGATAAAATATGTGAATGTATGATACCTGCCATCGTTGGGCATAAAGTTGGCTGTGCCAATCTTGAAGCGGAGTTGTAAGAAACCCGCTCTGCTGGAGGAGAGAACAGCTCCTGTGTATATAGGGTCGGTTTATCAGGTAAACCGCTCCGGGTTATGATGAACACCGGTGTTACTCCATAATAGGATGTTTATCAAAAAATCAAACCGGGCAAAGGTGTCTCCGGATGAGAAGCAAACCGTGTCCCGTCAACTGACAGTCAAATCGGTTTAATAACTGTCGGTTTAAGAACACAACAAGAGAAATATGCAAACAGACAAGCAAAGCAAAGGCAAAGACAAAATCTTTTGCGAAAAGAGGCAGTTCGAGCCGATCAAGTGGCCTTACCATGGTCGGACACGACCAAGCCCCCAAAAGGCGTAGCTATGGTTCAAGTCAGCTAGGTTCCCAAATGATGTAGTGGCATTACGCCGATCAAGAGGCGTAGTGATGGTTCGGGTTCGACCAAATCCCCCAAGTGATTCTGTGGCCTTAGGCCGATCAAGAAGCATGACTGGTTCAGACGTGACCAAGTCCCCAAATGATCCAGTGGCATTACGCCGATCAAGAGGCTTAGCGATGGTTCGGGTTCGACCAAAGTCCCCAAGTGATTCTGTGGCCTTAGGCCGATCAAGAAGCGTGACTGGTTCAGACGTGACCAAGTCCCCAAGTGATCTCGTGGCTTTCGCCTATCAAAAGGTGTTGCATTGGTTCGACACCTACCAAGCCCCCAAGTGACATGATATAAAGCTTTGTGAAAAAGCTAACTCAAGGTAAAACCGGAGACCGCTTTAAGATAAAACTCCGTGTAACCACTCATGATGTAAAAATAACAGAGACCCCGCTTTAGCTAAGGCTCCAGCTTTATTGTATTGATCATAATATATACATTGTCATAATATGTACATAAGTAGAGCCTATGGCTCAAGTATAGTAGGGCCGAAGATGAGCTATGTTCCACGGCCTGTTGGTCTCCTCCTCTGATGTACGTGAGTCTTTATGTTCTCGAATATCAATTAGATAGTACGACCCATTGTGCAGATTCTTGCTGACCACGAAAGGTCCATCCCAAGGTGGGGATAACTTGTGCATATCAGTCTGGTCTTGGATGAGCCGGAGCACCAAATCTCCTTCTTGAAAGGTTCTAGTTCTAACCCGGCGACTGTGATAGCGACGAAGATCCTGCTGGTAAATCGCCGAACGGGCAGCTGCAATGTCACGCTCCTCATCCAACAGGTCCAAAGCGTCTTGCCGAGCTACCTCGTGGTCCGCTTCAACATAAGCTGCTACACGAGGCGAATCATGACGGATATCACTGGGGAGAACCTCCTCCGCTCCGTAGACCATGAAGAACGGTGTGTATCCCGTCGATCTGTTGGGTGTAGTGTTGATGCTCCATAACACAGATGGTAACTCCTCAACCCAACAACCCGGGTCATGTAAAGGAACCATAAGCCGGGTTTGATACCTCGTAAGATCTCCTGGTTAGCTCTCTCTACTTGACCATTGGACTGTGGGTGAGCCACTGATGAAACGTCAAGCCGGATGTGCTCACGTTCACAAAACTCCTTCATAGCACCCTTGGATAGATTGGTACCATTATCAGTAATGATACTGTGTGGAAAGCCAAACCGGAAAATCACCTTTTTAATGAATTGAACCGCCGTGGCTGCGTCACACTTGCTGACGGGCTCCGCTTCCACCCACTTTGTAAACTTGTCAACCGCCACCAAAAGGTGGGTCTTCTTATCCTTGGACCGTTTGAAAGGCCCAACCATATCCAGCCCCCAAGTCGCAACCGGACAAGTAATTGGAATCATCCTCAATTCTTGAGCCGGCACATGAGCGTGTCTTGAGAACTTTTGACAGCCGTCACATCGCCTAACCAGTCCTCCGTGACGCGGCATGAGCAACAACCAATAAAAGCCGTGGACGAAATGCCTTAGAAACCGGAGATTTTGAACCGGCGTGGTGACCACAATCTCCTTCGTGGATTTCACGCAAGATCTCACAACCTTCCTCCGGCGTCACACAACGTTGAAATGCTCCTGACACGCTGCAATGATGCAACTCGCCATTGACAATAGTCGTGGACTTGGATCGCCGGATTATCTGCCTGGCTAGCATCTCATCCTCTGGTAACTCGCCCCGGTTCATGTACGCAAGATAAGGAACCGTCCAATTCGGAATAACATGCAAAGCCGCCACCAACTGAGCCTCCAGATCAGGAATAGCCAAATCCTCTTCGCCAGGGAGCTTGACCGACGGGTTATGTAGGACATCCAAGAAAACATTAGGCGGGACCGGTTTACGCTGAGAGCCCAGCCGGCTTAAAGCGTCCACCGCTTCGTTCTTCCGTCTTTCCACATGATCCACCTGATATCCCTTAAAGTGGCCTGCAATAATATCCACCTCACGACAGTATGCTGCCATGAGCGAATCCTTAGAGTCCCAAGTACCAGATACTTGTTGGGCCACCAGGTCCGAGTCACCAAAGCACTTAACCCGGCTAAGATTCATCTCCTTAGCCATCCGGAGACCGTGGAGTAAGGCTTCATACTCAGCTGCATTGTTAGTACAAGGGAACATTAAACGGAGAACGTATGTAACTTATCACCTCGTGGGGAAGTTAATACGACTCCAGCCCCCGAGCCCTCCAATTGCCTGGACCCATCAAAATGAATAGTCCAATAGGTGTGATCCGGCTTTTCTTCAGGTGCTTGCAACTCCGTCCAATCATTGATGAAATCCACAAGTGCTTGAGATTTGATCGCCGTCCGAGGCATGTATTTCAAACCGTGCGGCCCAAGCTCTATAGCCCACTTGGCAATCCGCCGATTGCCTCCTCGTTTCAATTATGTCTCCCAAGGGAGCAGAGCTGACCACTGTGATGGGATGCCCCTGAAAATATTGCTTAAGCTTCTGGCTTGCCATGAAAACTCCGTACACCAGCTTCTGCCAATGCGGGTATCTTTGCTTGGACTCAATAAGCACCTCGCTGATATAGTAAACCGGACGCTGAACCAGATATTCCTTGCCTGCCTCTTTGCGCTCCACCATGATAGCTACGCTGACTGTACGAGCATTAGCTGCCACATATAGTAGCAATGGTTCCTTGTCAACCGGAGCAGAAGAATAAAGCGGATTGGCTAGTCTGCCGCTTTAAATCCTCCAACGCTTTATCGCGATCGGACTCGCATAAGGGATCTGCTTTCTTACGCATCGATACAAAGGGATCGCCTTCTCACCGAGGCGGCCGATAAACCGCTCAACGCAGCAATCCGGCCTGCCAAGCGGCGGACATCATTGATACATTTCAGTTTGGCCAGGAGGTGATAGCTGTAATCTTCTCCGGATTAGCCTCAATTCCTGTTGGACACCGAAAACCCAATAACTTGCTCACGGTACACCAAAAACACACTTGGCGGGTTGAGCATCATCTTGTATGCCCGTAGGTTATCAAAGGTCTCCTTCAAATCATCAACCAGAGTCTCCTTCTCCCTTGACTTAACCACAATATCATCCACATAGGCATGCACATTACGGCCAATCTGTTTATGAAGGCAATTCTGTACACAACGTTGATAAGTTGCCTGGGCACTCTTGAGCCCAAAGGGCATAGATACATAGCAGAAGGCTCCAAAGGGAGTTATGAACGCTGTCTTCTCCTGATCCTTAGCTGCCATCTTGATCTGATGATAACCAGAATATGCATCCAAAAAACTCAAACGCTCACAACCCGCCGTAGCATCAATAATCTGATCAATGCGGGGGAGGGCAAAAGGATCTGCTAGACAAGCTTTGTTAAGATCGGTGTAATCCACACACATGCGCCAGGTGCCATTTTTCTTAAGGACCAGCACCGGATTAGCCAGCCACTCATGATGGAACACATCAACAATAAAGCCCGGCCGCTAAGAGCCCGCCACTTCCTCTCCAATAGCTTTGCGCCTTTCTTCATTGAACCGGCGGAGAAATTGCTTCACCGGTTTGTACTTAGGATCAACATTAAGAGTGTGCTCAGTGAGTTCCCTCGGTACACCTGGCATGTCAGAAGGCTTCCATGCAAAAATGTCCCAGTTCTCACGGATGAACTCGATGAGCACGCTTTCCTATTTTGGATCCAAGTTGGTGCTGATACTAAACTGCTTGGACGAATCGCCAGGTACAAAGTAAACAAGCTTAGTCTCAGCTGCCGATTTGAATTTTAATGCCGGATCATGCTCTGTGGTTGGCTTTTTCAATGGAGTCATGTCTGCCGGATCAACATTATCCTTGTAGTACTTCAACTCTTCCGTGGCACAAACCGACTCTGCATAGGCCACATCACCTTCTTCACACTCCAAGGCAATCTTGCGACTTCCATGAACGGTTATGGTCCCCTTGTGACCCAGCATCTTGAGCTGCAGATAGATATAACAGGGCCGTGCCATAAATTTGGCATAAGCCGTCCGCCCAAATAAAGCATGGTACGGGCTCCGGATCTTAACCTCCTCAAAAACCAATGTTTCTGACCTGGAATCATGATCATCCCCAAAAGCCACCTCCAGAGCTATCTTGCCAGCTGGATATGCTGACTTACTAGGCACCACACCATGGAATACCGTATTGGATGGTCTAAGATTCTTGTCTGTTAGGCCCATACGATGGAAGGTCTCATAGTACAAGATATTAATGCTGCTTCCACCATCCATGAGCACCTTGGTGAACTTATAACCTTCCACCTGAGGTGCCACCACCAACGCTAGCTAACCGGGATTGTAAACCCGGGGAGGGTGATCCTCTCTGCTCCATACGATTGGCTGTTCGGACCAGCGTAAATAACGAGGCACGGCCGGTTCAACAGAATTTACTGCTCGCTTGTGAAGCTTCTGATCTCGCTTTTCTAAGCTAGTGGTGAATACATGATACTGCGCGCTATTCAACTGCTTTGGATGGATCTGATAACCCGACTGCTGCTGCTGGTCGTAACCACCCTGGCTATTCTGATTGTTTTGATTGTTATGTCCACCCTGATCTCCATTGAAGCCTGAACCGGCATTTCCTCCACCGTGACCCGGCCCATGGAATCCGGATCCTGAGCCACCACCTGATCCGTGATAATACCGGAAAGCATTAGAATTTTTTAACTCTTGCATAATATAGCAATCCTTCCAAAGGTGGGTGGCTGGTGCCTCCTTCGTCCCATGTTTTGGACAGGGCTGGTTTAATAGATATGTCACGCGGTCCGGGTTGGGGTTTGGAGCTCCACCGCAATTCAGTGGTTTACCCTTCCGTCGCTGGCCCCTGTCCTGCGCACTAGTATTAGCAACAAAATCCATGCCGCTATCCGCTTTACGCTTGCCTCCGTTACCATGACCTGTCGAGTTATGTTGCTGCCCCTTGGAGTTGTTGTTCTTCTTTCCCTTCCCTGTCTTGTCATCATCAGACTCGGGATCCTTGGTACCATCAGAATCAGCATACTTCACTAACGCAGTCATGAGGGTCCCCATATCGTTACAATGGCGCTTCATCCGTCCTAATTTCAACTTGTGGGTTTAAACCGGCGGTTGCTTTCCAAACTTATAACCGTGAGTCGGCATTGATCTGATCCGAAGCGAATGCAAAATTTTCTCAAACTTCGGCGTACCCAGCGGGTTGTTGACTCTCCCTCCTCCTGGCCACAGGCTGCTAAGTCCACTATCGACATGGGCTGCTTACACGTATCCTTGAAATTCTGGATAAACCGGGCTCGTAACTGGGCCCATGAACTGATAGAATTGGCTGGCAAGCTCTTTAACCAAATACGGGCTGTCCCTTCAAGCATCATTGTGAAATACTTTGCACATGTCGCTTCATCTACGTCAAGCATCTCCATAGCCATCTCATAGCTCTCTACCCATGTTTCCGGAGACAAATCGCCGTGTAACTTGGCACCTTGCGCGGGCCCTTAAAATCCTTGGGCAGGCACACATTGCGTAAAGCGGGGACAAGACAAGGCACTCCCAAAGAACTAGAAGTAACTCCTGGCTCAATCGAGGTGGTTGGACGAACCGGCATAAGCTGACGAGCTTCGTGTTGCGCTGCTAACTCAGCATCCCTTCATGCTCGGGCCCGGTCCACCACCTCCTGAGCATCACCTGCCGGATTATTGCCACGGGGCGCTTCACGGTTCCGTGCATTACTGGATACGGCCGGTTCATCCATCCGCCTGCTGTAACTCCGGCTTGGGCGGGGGTGGAATGAATTCGGTCACGGCTGTATGAATACGCTTCCTGTTGAATCAAGGCCGTTCGAAGTAGCTCCTTAACCCGGCGCGTCTCCACTGCCTGCGGAGAATCACCTTCAATTGGGATCGCATCTAGTCGTGAAGCGGTGGCGACAAGATTATCCATTGGATTGGAATAATGACCTGGAGGTGTCTGGACAGGCTGAGGCACAACATTGTTCTGTCGAGGCAGCTCCATCAGGCGAGGCTGAACCGGCGCATCCGGCCCAGGTGCCTCCGCCCGGTTTAGCCACAGCGGGTTACTAGTCCCTGCTCCTGGGGTGTTAAAGAGGTTTCTAGCATCGAAAACCATCGGCAGGCGAGATCGATGCTTCCTTTTCAGGACTTCATGTGATGCGTTCTGGTCCAGCATAAGCCTATAGGCCTGCGCATCCAAAGCGGCCCGCTCTGCGGCCATCCTGTTGTTCTCGGCTGCCAGGTCGGCCTTGGCCTAAGTGATCTGTTCCCTCACCTTTGCAATTTCCGCGTTGTGGGCGTCCTGATCCACCGGGTTAGCTTCCGCCATAAGCATAGCCAACGCATCAAACAGATCAGATAAAACTTGAGCCGGCGGGTGCATAGAGCCTCCTGCCCCGGCCGCTGCCGCCGCTGTTGATCCGGAGAACATTGTTGCTGTAGTCGAAGAGTGGATCGCCGCTTGTGTACCGGCCATGAATATTCCAACCCGGTTGGGCAGATCAAAGGGGTCTGGATTACTGTCACCATCGGAACAGCCCCCAATCCGGCCGTCCTGTAGCTGATACAATGATTCGGTTTCTCCGGTCGAGGACTCATCGCGGAATAAACAGCGGTCTCGCTACCGGATGCCGATCCATCCTCATACTCTCCTCCGTGGATGATTGCCATGAAAGGCACGCTTCACGGCGGTTTAACTCTGGGCAGATCTACTTGCCGAGCCGTTTCGACGAGGTCGGTGCAGATGTCCCGCTCGAGGCCGGTTCACCGATCTTGCCAATGAAGACGCGTGTATGCCAAAGGAACCCGGTACCCAGACTCAATTGAGCCGGCCTCGGGGCCCCAAATCAATCGTCGATGTAGAGCTTGCCGCGGCGACTCTTGGTCATCCGGCCCTGGCGTAACCCTTGAGTCCTTTGAAGTTGCCCTCCAAGAACTTGAAACCATCATGCATAGCCCCACGGTGGGCGCCAACTGTCGATGGTTTTGTCACGGCGGATGTCCTCATGAAAGGACTTAGTCGTGGAGCCATCGCTACGGGTTAGCTTGAAGGGGTTAGCGGACACAAGGATGCAAGAGAGTTTATACTAGTTCGGCCCTTCGATGAAGGTAAAAGCCTACGTCTAGTTGTGATGGAATTGATGGGGGTTTCGATGACTAGGAGCAAACAAGCTTACGCCTAAGTCTCGAGTTGTTGTCTGTCCTCTGAACCGCCGGAGTGCGTCCCCTTATATACACGGGTGATGCCCGTCGGTATGCAGAAGTCCCGAGACCGCTCATAGGCGTGTCCGGTTCGGTCTCTAGTATTTCTAACTTACAATACAAGTTACATACTAGTGCCGGTTCACGGCTACAAGCCTTAAACCGGTTCTAGGCGTTGGGCCCTTATAGAATATCCTCACGGGCTTCAAGCATACTTGACTACTAGTGAAGTTAACCCGGCCTCTCCTGGCCGGTTTACGCCCAGTAGTAATATCCCCAACATGGACCATATGAGATGTTCCAGGAGTTGAAGTTAATATTTCAAGCAAATACCCGAGTTGAGAGATATGAAGTCTCCAACGAAGTTCTTTGCCTAAAAGATGGAGGAGAATTGCTCAACTAGTGAGCAAGTACTTAGATTGTCCGAGTACTACAATCGCTTGAATCAAGTGGGAGTTAATCTTCCAGATAAGATAGTGATTGGCAGAGTTCTCTAGTCACCATCACCAAGTTACTGGAACTTCATGATGAACTATAATGCAGGGGATGACGAAATCGATTCCCGAGCTCTTCGTGATGCTGAAATCGACGAAGGTAGAAATCAAGAAAAGAGCATCAAGTGTTGATAATTGACAAGACCACTAGTTTTAAGAAAAGGGCAAAGGGAAAGAAAGGGAACTTCAAGCAGAATGGCAAGCAAGTTGTCACTCCCGCGAAGAAGCCCAAAGCTGGACCAAAGCCTGAAACTGAGTGATTATATTGCAAAGGAAATGGTCACTAGAAGCGGAAATGCCCTGAATATTTGGTGGATAAGAAGGATGGCAAAGTGAACAAGGGTATATTTGATATCAAAGGTTATTGATGTGTACCTTACTAGTGTTTATAGTAGCCCCCGAGTATTTGATACTTGTTAGGTTGCTAAAAATTAGTAACTCAAAGCAGAGTTACAGAATAAACAGAGACTAGTTGAGGGTGAAGTGACGATGTGTGTTGGAAGTGGTTCCAAGATTGATATGATCATCATCGCACACTCCCTATACTTTTGGGATTAGTGTTAAACCTAAATAAATGTTATTTGGCGTTTGCGTTGAGCATGAATATGATTTGATCATGTTTATTGCAATACGGTTATTCATTTAAAGTCAGAGAACAATTGTTGTTCTGTTTATATGAATAAAACCTTCAATGGTCATATACCCAATGAAAATAGTTTGTTGGATCTCGATCGTAGTGATACACATATTCATAATATTGATGCCAAAAGATGCAAAGTTGATAATGATAGTGCAACTTATTTGTGGCACTGCCGTTTGGGTCATATCGGGTTAAAGCGCATGAAGAAACTCCATGCTGATGGGTTTTTGGAATCACTTGATTATGAATCATTTGATGCTTGCGAACCGTGCCTTTTGGGCAAGATGACTAAAACTCCGTTCTTGGAACAATGGAACGAGCTCTTGATATATTGGAAATAATACATACCGATGTATGCGATCCAATGAGTGTTGATGCTCATGGCGAAGTATCGTTATTTTCTCGACCTTCACAGATGATTTGAGCAGATATGGGTATATCTACTTAATGAAACACAAGTCTGAAACATTTGAAAAGTTCAAAGAATTTCAGAGTGAAGTGGAGAATCATCGTAACAAGAAAATAAAGTTTCTACGATCTGATCGTGGAGGAGAATATTTGAGTTATGAGTTTGGCCTTCATATAAAACAATGTGGAATAGTTTCACAGCTCACGCCACATGGAACACCACAGCGTAATGGTGTGTCCGAACGTCATAACCGCACTTTATTTGATATGGTGCGATCAATGATGTCTCTTACCGATTTACCAATATTGTTTTGGGGTTATGCATTAGAGATAGCTGCATTCACATTAAAATAGGGCACCATCTAAATCCGTTGAGACGACACCGTATGAACTATGTTTTAGCAATAAACCTAAGCTGTCGTTTCTTAAAGTTTGGGGTTGCGATGCTTATGTGAAAGAGTTTCAGCATGATGAGCTCAAACCCAAATCGGAGAAGTGCGTCTTCATAGAATACCCAAAAGAGACTACTGGTACACCTTCTATCACAGATCCGAAGGCAAGATCTTTGTTGCTTAATATGGATCCTTTCTAGAGAAGGAGTTTCTCTCGAAAGAAGTGAGTGGGAGGAAAGTAGAACTTGATGAGGTAATTGTACCTACTCCCTTATTGGAAAGTAGTTCATCACAGAAATCTGTTCCTGTGATTCCTACACCAATTAGTGAGGTAGCTAATGATGATGATCATGAAACTTCAGATCAAGTTACTACAAAACCTCGTAGGTCTTCCAAAGTACGGTCCGCACTGTAGTGGTACGGTAATCCTGTTCCGGAAGTCATGTTACTAGACCATGATGAACCTACGAACTATGAGGAAGCGATGATGAGCCCAGATTCAGCGAAATGGCTTGAGGCCATGAAATGCGAGATGGGACCCATATATGAGAACAAAGTGTGGACTTTGATTGACTTGCCCGATGATCGGCAAACCATAGAAAATAAATGGATCTTCAAGAGGAAGACGGACGTTGATAGTAGTGTTACTATCTACAAAGCTAGATTTGTCGAAAAAAAAGTTTTTGACAAAGTTCAAGATGTTGACTATGATGAGTTTTTTCTCACTCGTATCGATGCTTAAAGTCTGTCCGAATCATGTTAGCAATTGCCACATTTTATGAAATCTGGCAAAAGGATGTCAAAAACTGCATTCTTTAATGGATTTATTAAAGAAGAGTTGTATATGATGCAAACCGTAAGGTTTTGTCAATCCTAAAGGTGCTAACAAATTGTGCAAGCTCCAAGAATCCATCTATGGACCGTGCAAGCATCTCGGAGTTGGAGTATCACGCTTTGATGAGTTGATCAAAGCATATAGTTTTATACAGACTTGCGGTGAAGCCTGTATTTACAATAAAGTGAGTGGGAGCACTACCGCCTTTACGATAAATATATGTGAGTAACATATTGTTGATCGAAATGATGTAGAATTTTTTACGAAAAGCATAAAGGAGTATTTGAAAGGAGTTCTTTAAAAGAAAGACCTCGAAGAAACTACTTACATATTGAGCATCAAGATCTATAGAGATAGATCAAGACGCTTGATAAGTTTTTCAATAAGTACATACCTTGTCAAGTTTTTGAAGTAATTCAAAATGGAACAGTCAAAGAAAGAGTTCTTGCCTGTGTTGTAAAGGTGTGAAATTGAGTAAGACTCAAATCCCGACCATGGCAGAAAATAGAAAAGAGAATGAAAGTCATTCCCTATGCCTCAATGGTAGGTTCTATGAAGTATGCTATGCTATGTACCAGACCTATTGTATACCTTGCTCTATATTTGGCAAGGGAGTACAATAGTGATCTAGGAGTAGATCCTTTGGACATTGGTCAAGAATATCCTTAGTAAGGACTAAGGAAATATTTCTCGATTATGGAGGTGATAAAAGAGCCCGTCAGAAGAGTTACATCGGTGCAAGCTTTTACACCGATCCAGATGACTCTAAGTCTCAATCTGGATACATATTGAAAGTGAGAGCAATTAGCTAGACTAGCTCCGTGCGAGCATTGTAGACATAGAATATTTGCAAAATACATACGGCTCACGAATGTGACAGAACCGTTGACTAAGCTTCTCTCACGAGCAAAAACATGATCACACCTCGGTACTCTTTGGGTATTAATCACATAGCTATGTGAACTATATTATTTACTCTAGTAAACCCTTTGGGTGTTGGTCTAATGACTATGTGATCTTTGAGTTTTAATCATATACAGATATGAGATTGGTGTTAAATCACATGGCGATGTGAACTAGATTTTTGACTCTAGTGCAAGTGGGAGACTGAAGGAAATATGCCCTAGAGGCAATAATAAAGTTATTATTTATTTCCTTATTTCATGATAAATGTTTATTATTCATGCTAGAATTGTATTAACCGGAAACATAATACATGTGTGAATACATAGACAAACTTAATGTCACTAGTATGCCTCTACTTGACTAGCTCATTAATCAAAGATGGTTATGTTTCCTAACCATAGACATGAGTTGTCATTTGATTAACGGGATCACATCATTAGTAGAATGATGTGATTGACTTGACCCATTCCGTTAGCTTAGCACTTGATCGCTTAGTATGTTGCTATTGCTTTCTTCATGACTTATACATGTTCCTATGACTATGAGATTATGCAACTCCGTTTCTGGGAGGAACACTTTGTGTGCTACCAAAGCGTCCTGGCAACGTAATCGGGTGATTATAAAGGAGCTCTACAGGTGTCTCCAAGGTACATGTTGAGTTGGCGTATTTCGAGATTAGGATTTGTCACTCCGATTGTCGGAGAGGTATCTCTGGGCCCACTTCGGTAATGCACATCACTATAAGCCTTGCAAGCAATGTCACTAATGAGTTAGTTGCGGGATGATGCATTACATAACGAGTAAAGAGACTTGCGCAACGAGATTGAACTAGGTATTGAGATACCGACGATCGAATCTCGGGCAAGTAACATACCGATGACAAAGGGAACAACGTATGTTGTTATGCGGTTTGACCGATAAAGATCTTCATAGAATATGTAGGAGCCAATATGAGCATCCAGGTTCCGCTATTGGTTATTGACCGGAAACGTGTTTCGGTCATGTCTACATTGTTCTCGAACCCGTAGGGTCCGCACGCTTAAGGTTTCGATGGCGGTTATATTATGAGTTTATATGTTTTGATGTACCGAAGGAGTTCGGAGTCCCGGATGAGATCGGGGACATGACGAGGAGTCTCGAAATGGTCGAGTCGTAAAGATCGATATATTTGACGACTATATTCGGACTTCGGAAAGGTTCCGAGTGATTCGGGTATTTTTCGGAGTACCAGAGAGTTACGGGAATTTGCCGGGGAGTATATGGGCCTTATTGGGCCATACGAGAATAGAGGAGAGAGGCCAAATGGAAGGAGGCCTGCGCCCCCCTCTGGTCCGAATTGGACAAGGCGCAGCCCCCTTTTCCTTCGTCCTCTCCCCCTCTGTCCCCTTCTCCTACTCCAACAAGGAACGTGGGAGTCCTACTCCCGGTGGGAGTAGGACTCCCCTTGGCGCGCCCCCTCCTAGGCCGGCCGCCCCTCCCCCCTTGCTCCTTTATATACGAGGCGGGGGCACCTCGAGCACACAACAATTGATCCCTTGGATCTCTTAGCCGTGTCTGGTGCCCCCTCCACCATAGTCCACCTCGATAATCAGAAGCGGTGCTTAGGCGAAGCCTGCGATGATAGAACATCAAGATCGTCACCACGCCGTCGTGCTGACAGAACTCTTCCCCGACACTTTGCTGGATCGGAGTCCGGGGATCGTCATCGAGCTGAACGTGTGCTAGAACTCGGAGGTGCCGTAGTTTCGGTGCTTGATCGGTTGGGCCGTGAAGACGTATGACTACATCAACCACGTTGTTATTACGCTTCCGCTATCGGTCTACGAGGGTACGTGGACAACACTCTCCCCTCACGTTGCTATGCATCACCATGATCTTGCGTGTGCGTAGGAAATTTTTTGAAATTACTACGTTCCCCAACACTTTTGTCTTACCCTCCCGTGGTAGCGGGGTCCTATCGGAAACTAAGGGATATTAAGGCCTCCTTTTAATAGAGTACCGGACCAAAGCATTAACACATAGTGAATACATGAACTCCTCAAACTATGGTCATCACCGAGAGTGGTCCCGATTATTGTCACTTCGGGATTGCCGGATCATAACACATAATAGATGACTATAGACTTTCAAGATAGGATCAAGAACTCACATATATTCATGAAACCATAATAGGTTCAGATCTGAAATCATGGCACTCGGGCCCTAGTGACAAGCATTAAGCATAGCAAAGTCATAGCAACATCAATGTCAGAACATAGTAGATACTAGGGATCAAACCTAACAAAACTAACTCGATTACATGATAGATCTCATCCAACCCATCACCGTCCAGCAAGCCTACGATGGAATTACTCACACACGGCGGTGAGCATCATGGAATTGGTGATGGAGGATGGTTGATGATGACGGCGGCGACGGATTCCCCTCTCCGGAGCCCCAAACGGACTCCAGATCAGCCCTCCCGAGAGAGTTTAGGGCTTGGCGGCGGCTCCGTATCGTAAAACGCGATGAATCCTTCTCTCTGATTTTTTCTCCCGAACACGAATATATGGAGTTGGAGGTGAGGTCGATTGGCAACAGGGGCCCACGAGGCGGTAGCGCCCCACCCTCGTGGAGAGGTAGTGGGCCCCCTGGCCTTGATTCTTTCGCCAATATTTTTAATATTTTCCAAAAATAAGTTCCGTGGAGTTTCAGGTCATTCCGAGAACTTTTGTTTTTGCACATAAATAACACCATGGCAATTCTGCTGAAAACAACGTCGGTCAGGTTAGTTCCATTGAAATCATGCAAGTTAGAGTCCAAAACAAGGGCAAAAGTGTTTGGAAAAGTAGATCTGACGGAGACGTATCAACTCCCCAAGCTTAAACCTTTGCTTGTCCTCAAGCAATTCAGTTGATAAACTGAAAGTGATAAAGAAAAACTTTTACAAACTCTGTTTGCTCTTGTTGTTTTAAATATGTAAAGCCAGCATTCAAGTTTTCAACAAAGATTATGACTAACCACATTCACAATAACTCTTAGGTCTCATGTTTACTCATGTCAATGGCATAATCAACTAGTGAGCAATAATAATAAATCTCGGATGACAACACTTTCTCAAAACAATCATAATATGATATAGCAAGATGGTATCTCGCTAGCCTTTCTGAGACCGTAAAACATAATGCAGAGCACCTTTAAAGATCAAGGACTGACTAAACATTGTAATTCATGGTAAAAGAGATCCTGTCATAGTCATACCCAATATAAATTAATAGTAATGGATGCAAATGAGAGCGGTGCTCTCCAGCTGGTGCTTTTTAATAAGAGGGTGATGACTCAACATAAAAGTAAATAGATAGGCCCTTCATAGAGGGAAGCAGGGATTTGTAGAGGTGTCAGAGCTCGATTTTAAAGTAGAGATAAATAATATTTTGAGCAGTATACTTTCATTGTCAACATAACAACCAAGAGATGGCGATATCTTCCATGCTACACACATTATAGGCGGTTCCCAAATAGAATGGTAAAGTTTATACTCCCCATCCACCAACAAGCATCAATCCATGGCTTGCTCGAAAGAACGAGTGCCTCCAACTAACAACAGTCCCAGGGGGAGTTTTGTTTGCAATTATTTTGATTTGATTTGCACAAAGCATGGGAATTTGGGCATCCCGGTGACGAGCATTTTCTCATGAGTGAGGAGCGGAGTCCACTCCTCTTGAGAATAACCCGCCTAACATGGAAGGTACGGACAACCCTAGTTGATACATGAGCTATTCGAGCATACAAAACAGAATTTCATTAGAAGGTTTGGAGTTTGGCACATACAAATTTACTTGGAACGGGAGGTAGATACCGCATATAGGAAGGTATGGTGGACTCATATGGAATAACTTTTGGGGTTTAAGTGATTGGATGCTCAAGCAGTATTCCCGCTTAGTACAAGTGAAGGCTAGCAAAAGACTGGGAAGCGACCAACTAGAGAGCGACAACCGTCATGAACATGCATTAAAATTAATAAACATTGAGTGCAAGCATGAGTAGGATATAATCCACCATGAACATAAATATCATGAAGGCTATGTTGATTTGTTTCAACTACATGTGTGAACATGTGCCAAGTCAAGTCACTTGAATCATTCAAAGGAGGATACCACCCCATCATACCACATCACAACCATTTTAATAGCATGTTGGCGCATAAGGTAAACCATTATAAGTTCCTAGCTAATTAAGCATGGCATAAGCAACTATAATCTCTAATTGTCATTGCAAACATGTTTATTCATAATAGGCTGAATCAGAACGATGAACTAATCATATTTACAAAAACAAGAGAGATCGAAGTTCATACCAGCTTCTCTCATCTCAATCAGTCCATCATATATCGTCATAATTGCCTTTCACTTGCAGTGAACGATGTGAATAATAATAATAGTGCACGTGTATTGGACTAAGCTGGAATCTGCGAGCATTCAATAAACAGGAGAAGACAAGGCAATATGGGCTCTTGGTTAAATCAACAATAATGCATATAAGAGCCACTTCAACAATTTAATCATGGTCTTCTCCTATCGACCCCAAAGAAAAGAAAAGAAATAAAACTATTTACACGGGAAAGCTCCCAACAAGCAAAAGAAGAACGGGAAATCTTTTTGGGTTTTATTTTTAATTATTACTACTACAGCAAGAAAATAAACTAGCTAAAAGCTACAACTATTTTTTTTGTTTTTCTTAAGGTTTATCAAACACACAAGAAGAAAGCAAGAAAAAGAAAATAAACTAGCATGGATAGTACAGTGAAAAAGTATGAGCACCGACAACTAGCAATGAGTGTGTGAACATAAATGTAATGTTGGTGGGAAATACGTACTCCCCCAAGCTTAGGCTTTTGGCCTAAGTTGGTCTATTGCCACGGATGGCCTGGCGGATATCCAAAGTTTTAGTTGGGGTCGTACTGAGATGCAACGGCTATCGCATCGTGGGCTGCAGCTTGGAGGCGAGCTGCCCTCGTCCTCCTTTCGTACTCATTTGCCTCCTCCCTGGTTATAAAATGTCTCCCCTTTGCCTGAAAGTCAAAGAGAGTAGGGGTAGGGAGAACAATATTGACGGTGTGACGCCTATAAAAGATTAATCGGTACTGGAGAGGTGGTTCATTCCTCTCGACAACCTGATGGTTGATACATCTCCAACGTATCTATAATTTATGAAGCATTCATGCTATTTTATTATCTGTTTTGAATGATTACGGTCTTTATTATACACTTTTATATTACTTTTGGGACTAACCTATTAACCGAAGGCCCAGCCCATATTGCTGTTTTATTGCCTGTTTGATATTTCGAGGAAAAGGAATATCAAACGGAGTCCAAACGGAATGAAACCTTCGGCAGCGTTATTTTTGGGAAGAATATGATCCTGGAGACATGGAGTTCACGTCAGAAGATCCCCGAGGACTCCACAAGATAGGAGGGCGCCCCCCCCACAGGGCGCGGCCCCCTGTCTCGTGGACCCCTCGAGTACCCCCCCCCCCCCGACCGACTTCTTTCGCCCATATATGCCTACGTACCCTAAAAACATCGAATATCAAGATAGATCGGGAGTTCCACCGCCGCAAGCCTCTGTAGCCACAAAAAACCTCTCGGAAGCCCGTTTTGGCACCCTGCAGGAGGGGGAATCCATCACCGGTGGCCATCTTCATCATCCCGGCGCTATCCATGACGAGGAGGGAGTAGTTCACCCTCGGGGCTAAGGGTATGTACTAGTAGCTATGTGTTTGATCTCTCTCTCTCTCTCTCTCTCTCTCTCGTGTTCTCTCTATGGCACGATCTTGATGTATCGTGAGCTTTGTTATTATAGTTGGATATTATGATGTTTCTCCCCCTCTACTCTCTTGTGATGAATTGAGTTTCCCCTTTGAAGGTATCTTATCGGATTGAGTCTTTGATTTGAGAAAACTTGATGTATGTCTTGCCGTGTTTATCTGTGGTGACAATGGGATATCACGTGCCACTTGATGTATTTTTTGGTGACCAACTTGCGGGTTCCGCCCATGAACCTATGCATAGGGGTTGGCACACGTTTTCTTGACTCTCTGGTAGAAACTTTGGGGCACTCTTTGAAGTACTTTGTGTTCGTTGGATGAATCTGAGATTGTGTGATGCATATCGTATAATCATGCCCACGGATACTTGAGGTGACAATGGAGTATCTAGGTGACATTAGGGTTTTGGTTGATTTGTATCTTAAGGTGTTATTCTAGTACGAACTCTTTTATAGATTGATCCGAAAGAATAGCTTTGAGGTGGTTTCATACCCTACCATAATCTCTCGTTTGTTCTCCGCTATTAGTGGCTTGGAGTGACTCTTTGTTGTATGTTGAGGGCTTGTTATATGATCTATCTATGTTATTATTGTTGAGAGAACTTGCACTAGTGAAAGTATGAACCCTAGGCCTTGTTTCCTATCATTTGCAATACCGTTTACACTCACTTTTTACCACTTGCTACCTTGCTGTTTTTATATTTTCAGATTACAATTACCTATATCTACCATCCATATTGCACTTGTACCACCATCTCTTCGCCGAACTAGTGCACCTATACAATTTACCATTGTATTGGGTGTGTTGGGGACACAAGAGACTCTTTGTTATTTGGTTGCAGGGTTGTTTGAGAGAGACCATCTTTATCCCTCGCCTCCCTACGGATTGATAGACCTTAGGTCATCCACTTGAGGGAAATTTGCTACTGTCCTACAAACCTGTGCACTTGCAGGCCCAACAACGTCTACAAGAAGAAGGTTGTGTAGTAGACATCAAGCTCTTTTACAGGCGCCGTTGCGGGAGGTGAGTGCTTGAAGGTATATCTTTAGATCTTGCAATCGAATCTTTTCGTTTCTTGTTTTAGCACTAGTTTAGTTTATAAAAGAAAACTAAAAAAATGGAATTGAGTTTACCTCATACGCTTCATCTTTTTAATATCTTTCGTGAGTATGATGGGAAGAAAAATTGTGCCAAAGTGTTAGAAGAAGAATGCTTTAAAATGCTTGGTACTAAATCTTTGAATGATGAGCCTGATTGCAATGTTGTTAGTATAAACTCCTTGAATATCCATAGTACTAATGATGATTGCTCTAGTCATGACGAAAATATCTCTCATAAGCATGCCAACTTTTGTGGAGTGCACGTTTGCATTAACACACCAAATAAAGAAGATATATATTGCAAGAGGCATAAGTATTTAGAAACTAAGAAGTTGCAAGAAAGGCTAGATAAGAGTGCGGAGAATTTAAGATATCTTCCCGTTGTGAATTTTGCAATAAACAAGATCATTTACATCTCCAATGCAAATTGTTTCATGATCAGATCGTGTCCAAAAATGTGATGATTTGATCTCCCTTTCTCATTACAATGAACTTAGATTGCTTTTGGGTTGTGAAGAGTTGAAACATTTAACTAAGCCTATTCCAGAATTTAATCTTAAGCATTTTCTTGATATTGATCTACAAAAGATTTATATGTTTTGTGCGAAGAGTTGCATTGAAAATCCTTATATTGCCAATTACCTAAAGAAAAGAAAGCAAATGGAAGATGATGAGAATACTAATGAAAGGGAAGAGACTTCCCAATCTCCTCCTATTATTTCTTATGATGAATCAGGTAACGAGGAGGAGCTTTCTATTCAACCAATCTCATCAATAAGGAGCTCAAAGAGGAAGGTTGAACCTACACATAATGTGAAGAATAAAAAGAAAAGAAGGAGCAACAAAGGTAGAAAGGTATCCCTCCCAAATGATGTTGCTCCTACTACTCATTGTGATGATGATAATTGCTTTACTATTGGTGCTATCCATATTTTTAATGATGAGAGTGATTATGCTTATGATATGAAAGAGCCCAAGCTTGGGGAAGCTATGTTTGATGAGGATGAAATATTTGAGAATATATTTGCTGAAATTAATGTTTGTCCCAAGCTTGGGGATGCTATGTTTAATGAAGATGATATTTTTAGCACCCCTAGTTTTGATATGCAAAGTTGTTATGATGATAGCATGCCTCCTACCTATGATGATTATATTGCTGAAAGTGGGTTCGGAAGAGTGTCCACTTTATTTAGTGATTCCACTATTTTGGGAGAGGTTTCAATCGATTATGATGAGAACGAAGTTGCTACTTATGATGATTATTGTGATGAAACTTATGCTATAAAAAGTAGTGATGATTATATTTACAAATCTTGTCATGATTATGATTACCCTTTTTCTGAACATTACTTTTTTAATGTGGAAACAATTTTTAGTGTTCAAGTCTCTTATGATACTCCCACTATTCCGAATGAGAAGAATTTTGCTTATGTGGAGAGTAGTAAATTTTCTATGCTAGTAGATCATTAAAAGAATGCTTTAGGTGCTGGTTATATTGTTTAATTAATTCATGATGCTACTTAAAATTATTATGAGGGAGGAACATATGCTTGTAGGAATTGCAATAATATCAAGTTTCCTCTCTATGTGCTTAAAGTTTTAAAGTTATGCTTGTTTTGCCTTCCTATGCTAGTTGATTATTGTTCCCATAAGTTGTTTGCTCACAAAATCCCTATGCATAGGAAGTGGGTTAGACTTAAATGTGCTAGTCATATTCTTCATGATGCTCTCTTTATGTTTCAATTCTTATCTCTTATGTGAGCATCATTGAAATCATCATGCCTAGCTAGGGGCATTAAACGTTAGCGCTTGTTGGGAGGCAACCCAATTTTATTTTGGTTTCTTGCTTTTTGGTTATGTTTAGGAATAAATAATCCATCTAGCTTCTATTTGGATGTGTTTTCATGTTTTAATTAGTGTTTGTGCCAAGTAGAACCTTTGGGAAGACTTGGGTGAAGTCTTTATGGTCATGCTGTAAAAAAACAGAAACTTTAGCGCTCACGAGATTAGCTTCAAATTTTTCCTGGAGAATGATATTTAGTTGATTCTTTTTGCAGATGATTACTAGACAAATTCGTCAGGTCCACCAATTTATTTTAGAATTTTTGGAGTTCCAGAAGTTTGAGTTAGTTACAGATTACTACAGACTGTTCTGTTTTTGACAGATTCTCTTTTTCGTGTGTTGTTTGCTTATTTTGATGACTCTATGGCTAGTAAAATAGTTTATAAACCATAGAGAAGTTGGAATACAGTAGGTTTAACACCAATATAAATAAAGAATGAGTTCATTACAGTACCTTGAAGTGGTGTTCTGTTTTCTTTAAGCTAACGGAGACTTGAGTTTTCTGTTGAGTTTTGTGTTGTGAAGTTTTCAAGTTTTGGGTAAAGATTCGATGGACTATGGAATAAGGAGTGGCAAGAGCCTAAGCTTGGGGATTCCCAAGGCACCCGAAGGTAATATTTAAGGACAACTAAGAGCCTAAGCTTGGGGATGCCCCGGATGGCATCCCCTCTTTCGTCTTCGTTCATCGGTAACTTTACTTGGAGCTATATTTTTATTCGCCACATGATATGTGTTTTGCTTGGAGCGTCATTTTATTTTGTTTGTATTTTCTTGCTGTTATTTAGAGTTATGTTTTACATCTTTAGTTTCAATAAAAAAGTCAAGGATAGCCTTTACCATGCTTATTTTGCTAGTATACATGTTGCTGTTTGAAAACAGAAAGTTTACCGCTGTTGCAAAAATTCCCTAGAAAAGTCAGAGCATGATATAATGTTGAAACTTTTTGCATGATGAGCCCTGATAAATTTACTACAGTGGGAATTTTATTTCATAATTTTTGGAGTTAGGGAAGTATGATGAATCTTGCATTCTTTACAGACTGTACTGTTTTGGCAGATTGCTGTTATGTTTGCATTGTTTGCATATGTTTGCTTGTTTAATGATTCTATTTGAGGATAGGAGTATTAAATATGCAGAGGCATTTAGTATGCAATGTTGAATAATAATTTTAGTGATTTTTTACAGTAGAAAATGATAAGGTTTTGCATTGGTTTATACTAACCTATCTCACGAGTTCTTGTTGAGTTTGGTGTGGATGAAGCTTTTGATAAAAAAGATAAACCATTATATGAGAGGAATTAAGGAGACACAAAAGTTCAAGCTTGGGGATTCCCAAGGCACCCCAAGATAATATTTCAAGAAGTCTCAAGCATCTAAGCTTGGGGATGCCCCGGTAGGCATCCCACCTTTCTTCTTCAACAACTATCGGTTAGTATTGGTTGAGCCTAAGTTTTTGCTTCTTCACATGAGTTGTGCCATCCTTGCAATGTCATTTTATTTTGTTTTGCTTGCTGTTTGAATACAATACCAAGATCTGAAATTCTTAAATGAGAGAGAGTCTTCGCATAGTTACATAATTATTTAGCTACTCATTGATCTTCACTTATATCTTTTTGGAGTAGTTTATCATTTACTCGTGTGCTTCACATATATCCTATGAGTAAATTGTTGAATGAGTTGATTGTCATAAATCTGAAATTATATATGTCTCATTTGCTTATCCCATGGGGAGTAATGACTTCACATCTAAGAAGTAGAGGTTGTAAATTTATTGAAGGTTAGCAAGCATTGTATTGGTCATTTGAACAATTCATGAAAGAATATGGAAGGAAGAGAGATTTCACATATAAATATACTATCCTAGACATCTTTTATAGTTGGGAGCACTCATTAAGTATGACATGCTAAAGAGTTGATGTTGGACAAGGAAGACGACGTAATGGGTTATGTTTTCCGACATCTCGATTAAAGTATATTGTCATGGATCATTCAAACATGTTGAGCTTGCCTTTCCCTCTTGCTAGCCAAAATTCCTTGCACCAAGTAGAGATACTACTTGTGCTTCCAAATATCCTTAAACCCAGTTTTGCCATGAGAGTCCACCATACCTACCTATGGACTGAGTAAGATCCTTCAAGTAAGTTGTCATCGGTGCAAGCAATAAAAATTGCTCTCTAATTATGCATGACTTATTAGTGCGGAGAAAATAAGCTTTGTACGATCTTGTTATGGAAGCAATAAAAGCGACGAACTGCATAATAAAGGTCCATATACAAGGGGCAATATAAAATGACGTTCTTTCGCATTAAGATTTTGTGTATCCAACCCTAAAAGCGCATGACAACCTCTGCTTCCCTCTGCGAAGGGCCTATATTTTACCTTATGTCTTTTACTTTATGCAAGAGTCAAGGTGATCTTCACCTTTCCTTTTTTCATTTTATCCTTTGGCAAGCACTTTGTGTTGGGGTGATCTTGATATATATATCCAATTGGATGTAAGTTAGCATGAACTATTATTGTTGACATCACCCAAAGGTGAATACATTGGGAGGCAACACTATAAGCCCCTATCTTTCTCAGTGTTTGATTGAAACTCCATAACCATTAGTATTGCGTGAGTGTTAGCAATTGTAGAAGACTATATGATAGTTGAGTATGTGGAGTTTGTTATTCCTGAAAATAAGATGAATTGCAATTGTTTGATGACTGAGAATGAAGTTTGCTAGTTTTCAAGAAAGTTTATGATCTATGCTTTGACACGTGAATTGCTTGTTACTTTATCGTGAGAAGTTTTATGAGATGAACTACTGATATGACATATTATCATGCTAGAAAAGGTGATTGAAACTATCATTGATCAAACTTGTGCACCTTCTAGAATTCACACTTCATAAATTCTTTCTTTTATCATTTACCTACTCGAGGACGAGTAGGAATTAAGCTTGGGGATGCTGATACGTCTCCAACTTATCTCTAATTTATGAAGCATTCATGCTAATTTACTATCTATTTTGAATGATTATGGGCTTTATTATACACTTTTAAATTACTTTTGGGACTAACCTATTAACCGGAGGCCCAGCCCATATTGTTGTTTTATTGCTGTTTGATTTTGAGGAAAAGGAATATCAAACGAGTCCAAACGGAATGAAACCTTGACAGCGTTATTTTTGGGAAGAATATGATCCTGGAGACTTGGAGTTCACGTCAGAAGATCCCCGAGGACTCCACGAGATAGGAGGCGCGCACCCCCTACAGGGCGCGGCCCCCTGTCTCGTGGACCCCTCAAGCACCCGCTGTCGGTGTCAAAACCGGCGGATCACGGGTAGGGGGTCCCGATCTGTGCGTCAAGGCTGATGGTAACAGGAAGCAAGGGACACCGATGTTTACCCAGGTTCGGGCCCTCTCGATGGAGGTAAAACCCTACTTCACCTTGATTAATATTGATGATATGGGTAGTACAAGAGTAGATCTACCATGAGATCGTAGAGGCTAAACACTAAGAGCTAGCCTATGATGGTATGATTGTGATTGTGATCGGCCTTCTAGGACCAACCTCTCCTGTTTATATAGACACCGGAGAGGGCTAGGGTTTACATGGAGTCGGTTACAAGGAAGGAAATATAATATCCGGATCGCCAAGCTTGCCCTCCACGCCAAGGAAAGTCCCATCCGGACACGGGCCGAAGTCTTGAGTCTTGTATCTTCACGCTGCAATAGTCCGGACGTTGTACACAGTCCAGCTGTCCGGATACCCCCTAATCCAGGACTCCCTCAGTAGCCCCTGAACCAGGCTTCAATGTCGATGAGTCCGGCACGCGGTCTTGTCTTCGGCATTGCAGGGCGGGTTCCTCCTCCGAATACTCCAAAGTAATTTTCGAACACTTAAAACCGTGTCCGGATCCACAAGATGATCTTCGCATGCCACCGTAGAGAGAATGATGTTTCACAAAGGCAATCTGCTGACAACTTTTTTTTAAGCAACGCGACGTTTCATTACGGTCAGGTCATTATTCGAACCTTTCTTTCCACAACCCGCCACAGCGCATATTGCGAGGCGGTTTCCTTGACACGTCTTGTCAAAGCAGAGATCGTGCCCCCTTATTACGGGATTCTCAATAATACGGGTATGGGTAATCCAACCGCACCGCTAATCGCGGCGAGCGGGAGGCAAACGGGCTCAACCAGGCCAGTGGGGAGGCGCAAAAAATACTTATCGCCCTTATAAAGAGACAAGGCCTCTTTCTCTTTACCCACGCCCTTCTCCTTCCGCTTGCCCATTCCCCTCTTTTCGAGCCCTAACGCCCAAGCACGCTTCCTCTCCACCAAAGAGAGGCTTTCCAAAGATGCCCGGATCCGGAGCAGGAGGCAGATGGATGGCCTCTACTGTTCGGGAGAAGGATATTAAGAAGCTCCGGGACGCCGGGTATCTGGCTCAGAAGATCGGCCACCGTCTCCCTCCGGCGGGACAGGTCGTCCCCACTCCGGAACCTCACGAGAGAGTCGTGTTCCTTCCCCATTTTGTCCGCGGGCTCGGGTTTCCACTGCACCCATTTGTTCGCGGAATCATGTATTACTATGGGATCGATTTTCATGATCTTTCCTCAACTCCTTCCTCAATATCTCGACGTTCATCGTCGTGTGCGAGGCTTTTCTTCGGATCTCACCTCACTTCGGCTTGTGGCTGAAGATTTTTAATGTAAAGCCCAAGGTGGTGAGCCGCGAACACGCCGAATGCGACGGTGCCATGGTGAGCAAGATGCCCAAGGCCGTTTCGCCGAAGGGCACTTTCGACGACTCCGTTAAGGAGTGGCAGCAGCAGTGGTTCTACATCACCGAACCACGCGGCAAAAAGTGGGTGGAGGCTCCAGAGTATAGATCCGGAGCTCCTCTGCGGCTCACATCCTAGCCCGAGAAGGGTCCGAACTGGTGTTCGTCCGATGAGCTATTCTTTGCTCAGACGCGCCCTCTGTGGTGTGTGGTCGATAGGGACGTCAAACTTCGTTGATGTAGTCCAGTGATGCTAGCTCGCTCGGTCCTCCCCTGTCGTCCGATCTTGCACTCTGTGGGAGTTTGATCCAGCCGAGCACCAAACCCTTCGGGAGCTTTATGATTCCTCCCACGAGGATATCTGGAAGGTGCTCTTCAAGTCCGGCAAATCATGGTTGGGGCCCGCCGAGGACCGTGGGTATCAATCATCCCATTCTCCAAGCTCGGTAAGTTGTAGCCACACCCTGTCTGTTCATGCTTTAGCAGGTATGTCATGAGGGAGACGTTTTAATCGTGTTTCATCGTGACCTCAGGGATGGATAAAGAAGGTGGAGCGGATTCACTGTCCGGCCTCGTCGCCGGAGGAACCGGCCGGACCTCTTCTGACGAAGATGCTGGTCCCCGCGCCATACAAGGCGCCAAAGAAGGAGGCCTCCAAGAAGGTCAAGAAGACCCGGAGTGGCCTCCGTCACCATGAGGCTTCGGACGCAAAATCCGAAGACTCAAGCGACGCTCCTTCTTCGGAAGACGAAGAGGAAGAAGCAGAGGGGGACGAGCCTTACTCTGAAGGTGGGAAGAAGCGCGAAGCTTCCCCGTCCCGGGAGGCCGAATCGCCCAAGAGGAGAAAAGGTTCCCTCCCGAGGGCATCCACCACGGCTGCCGATAGCAGCCTGGAGTGGGATCCCAGAGCCCAGCCCCTGCAGAAGTCGTAAGTACACGAAATCCGAACACGCATATGCGTCTGGGATTATTTTCGGTTATAGTAGTCGTAACTGTTGCTATGTTTTGCACAGTCCGGCAAGGTCTCGCGCCAGACAGCCCTCATCCGAGGACTCGCTGAGTTCGGACGCCCTGGCGAGCGAGACGCCTCTAGAGGCCCCTTCTCCAAAGTCCCGGCACGACACTAAGGTGTCGTCTCAACGGGTCTCGGACTAGGGGGGACATATCACTAGAGCCGGACACACGGAAGCGATGGCCCGTGAGTGTGCCGTCAGCGGGGGCGATCTTGGGTTCGGCCCTCAGCCGGACAAAGTCCAGGAGACCTCTAAGGCTCCTAGATCGGGTGAGCAACCACCTTCAACTGTGGGAGGCCTGCCTACTCCGCCGGCAACCTCTGTTCAAGCGGAGTTGCCAAGCGGTCTATCGACAACGTTAAAGAACACGTTAATCGTCGATGAACATTGGTCCCTTATGGGTGCGGTGGTTGAAAAGATTCAGTCCGCCGAGAGCGGGCTGAATGAGTCCTGCCTTGGCCATATAAAGGCCTTTGAGGTATGTTTCCTGAGAAACCTTTCAGGAATCGTCATAATATGAGTAACAGCCCCTGATGCACTGTTCGGCGAAGGAGGGGGAGCCGGGCAGGGGATCAAATCCTCTTTTTGTTGTGGAAGCTTACGTCAAAGACATGTACCTCTTTGTTTGAATACAGGCGTCTGCGGAAAAGACGGCAGCTCATAATGAGGAAGTGTCCGAACTGAAGCGGAACCTGGAACAGGCCGAGGAAGAACTTGGCCGCGTGAGGAAGCAATTAGAAGATAAACAAGGTATGTTGAAACATTATCTTGTATTAGGCACGAATAAGTAATTGTGCGTATTGAAAGTATTTGTGTTGTATGCCCTAGGAGCGAGTGCCGAATATGAGGCACTGAAAAAGGCTGTGGATGATGCCAACAAGAAGGCTGCCGCCGAACAGGCACTTCGTGAAAAACACGAGGCCAGGGTTGTCGCGGCTGAGCGGGAGCTCCATGAGGCTGTGAAGAAAAGCGAGGGCTTGGAGCAGAGTCTAATAGGGAAAGACTCCGAACTCGCCCAAGAGCTCCAAGCCGCGAAAGATGCTCAGGAAGAAGCCCGAGGTGTTGTACGGGACATTCAAGATGCCCGGAAAGTTGCGGCTGGTAAGGCCTTCTGTGTTCTTAGCCATTTGTTCATGATAATGGGAAGAATTCTAAGCGGCAAGCTGAACTCTTATTCTTCCAGGGGTGTTTGCGGATCAGACGCCGCCCAATTCTACCGATCCGAGAAAAAGAAGTCCGCGGAGAAGGATTTCTGGTCGCAGTATTTGGCACCGAACTATCCGGTGTCCTTTAGTGATCAGCTGAAACAGCTGGTCGAACTGCACCAGGCGGCTGAACTAGCCATGAAGGACTTGATTGTCCGGCTATGGCCGGCGGAGCCAATTCCGAGCAGTTACTTCGGGCTTGTTAAGCGGATTGTGGGCACTTGTCCTCGCCTTGATGTTATTAAGTGATCGGTCTGCATAGAGGGTGCACGTATGGCATTCGCCCGTGCAAAAGTGCATTGGGGGAAGCTTGACGCGAGAAGTGATGTTGAGGGGCCGCCAGAGGGTAAGGAGCATCGCAAGCCCGAACTGTACTATGAAGGTGTACTGAAGGGAGCCCGCCTTGCGGCGGATAAATGTACCAAAGACGTTATATTTCCCTAAGGGCATTCGTGCCACTTTTTGTAATATGGGATTATGGCATTTATATATATTGCCTGTTTTGTTTGAACATATGTTCTTCCTGTGCGGCTGTTTATTGTATGTAAATCCTGAGAGTTGCCAGTCGTCGGCTTCTGCCCCCACGTAAAAAGAATACGGGGGTGTTCGGGGTATGTCTGAACACTCTTGAACCCATAGTTGGGTCCTTTTACGGAGGCGTTTCTCACCACGAAACAGGCAATCGGACTATAGTGCTTTATTACTCTCACTTAGCCATAGGAATTCGAGTATGCTCGGCGCAGCCCCTAGTGTTCAGAAGGCCGAACTAGGGGCTCTATTGGCACCTGATCGAAAGACCGATCCGTCGCACTCTGCATTGATAATGGCGTTATGCGGAATAAATCTTTAAGGATTTCTCAACCTCTCGAATAGCCGACCAGCTCTGTTGTATCATGACAATCGGTTTTGGCTTTCTCTCTTGAGGTACTCGTCCAAGCAGATCCGGGACACAATCGCAGTAGTTCTCCCTGCGCTACCTTAGCCGATATGACGGAACGTAAGGTACCAAAACAAGGGAGCCAGGCAAACCCAACCAATGACCCAAGACATGATTCGGAGCTGATGCATATAGTGCTATAAGTTCGGGGTGCCGGACGACCGAGAAGGTGGTCGGACTTTATTGCCGTATTTATGAAGCCCCTGGCGTAATCGGGCGTAACACGACGTGTCGATAAAAACGACGGTCGGTGAGTGTTATCTCAGTCTACGCATTGTAGTAAAATGATATGTCTATGCATATTAGTACGATGGATGATTATGAGAAGAGGTGTTATTTGGCGGAACCTGTGATGGCCGGACTGGAGGGGTTGTCGGTGGATCAATAGTTAATCCGGGCTGCCTTCTTTTAGGGGGGGGGTTCTCCTTGTGTGTCCTGGCCGATTCCACGTCACTAATCATGTTTGTTGGGTAGCGCGGGCTCCTCAATTGGTGTCCGAATAGTTGACTGTCATATTTTGACAAGCATGCGCGACTCGCTACTCCGGTAGTTGTATGACTTCCGCCCTGAGGGCGGGGTTCGGCCATGTGATTGTATCACATGGTGTTGGCCTGAGTGATTGAGCACGTGGAATCTAGTCAACATGGTTAGTCCCGTTAACATATGGTAAATTACCGCATGGTGGGAAGGTGCCGGAGATTTATTCTTTGGTGAAGTATTGTTTGGTGATCCGAAGACAACCGTTTAGAGTGATGGGCCAGAAGAATTCGGCCTTTGCTCCTAGCATCTTTGTAGGAGATGTTTGTCTGTGGTTTCACACCTACGGGGATTTTATGTGTTATGGGGCCCCCGGTGTGCTATGTCCGGAGGTACTGCAATTGAGTTGCTTTGGTTAATGCGGTCGGGGGCTATCGGCCATACTCTTATGCTATGGGGGGGGGGGGCTCTTGAACAGATGCCTCCCGTCATTTTTCCCGGCAGGCGACCAACCGCTTTGTCTTGAGGATCCGACATTCTCTTTTGGTATGCTTTACCGTCCTTCTAGGAGTACCATGGATTTCACATGGCTGATCGAGTGTGTGGCTCGGGCGGGATAGGTCTGAGCTGTTCTTTGTCCGCTGACCGGATTGGGAGTTGCTGGAATTAACACCAGCCTTCCTGTTTTGACGCTTATGACAATTGCGCCGAGGCTTGAGGATGCTTTTTCTTTTGTCCTTCGTATTGTTTTGGACAGTAGCGGTGTGTTGACGCCGCGGCGTGTGCCTTGAATTCTCCTGCTTAGGGTGGGGCGGCCGGTTGTGCCCTGTGTGCCCTTTGTCCGGGCGGTCGGGTCCGTATCTTTCAGTGGCCAGGACCTTGGTCCATCTGTCCACCAGCGAGTCTTGGTCAGCTTTAAGCTGCTGTTGCCTCCTTTGCAGGCTCTTTGCCGTGGCCATGAGCCGTCGCTCGAAGCGAGCTTGTTCCACTGGATCATCAGGCACGCCAAATTCATCATTGCCGAGGCTTTCCTTGTCCTTGGAGGGGGGCGTATAGTTATCCCTCTCCAAGTATCCCACAGTGGCTAGTTCGGCCTTCTGAAAGGTGAGCCGACTGGGGTTATATTCATCTTCGGCGCCATCCGGTTTGTTTTCGACTTCTGGGTCGGTATTGGTGTGGCGGGGCTTGGAGTGGCACCAGAGACGCACATTCTTTGCTTTTTTCCCTGGGGTTTTATCCTCCGTTGCCTCATCGCCATTTGTTTCCTTCGGAGTGTCCACCATATATATATATATATATCATAAGAAGAGATAGCTGTCCACCACCCAGTGAGCGGTGGTTCATGTTCTTCTCCTGCATCGCCGTCCATACCGTCGATGTCTTCGGAGTCGAAGTTCACTACCTCGGTTAAGTCATCGACCGTGGCAATGAAATGGGTGGTGGGTGGGCAACAAATTCCTTCATCGCCTGCTTCCCACTCAATCCGGACATAGTTCGGCGAAGAGCCTCCTGACAAAGAGAGAGACTTTAATGAGTCCAGCATGTCGCCAAAGGGCGAGTCTTGGAAGATATCCGCAGCGTGAACTCCATTACCGGAGCCCATCCCGCCCGACGGGCTCGGGAGCGTCTTGATCGGAACCAACGTCCGGATACGAATCCGAGGGTTCGGAGTCATAGGCCACCGCAGAGGTGAGGCCCATGTTCGGCTCCACCGCCGATGAGTGTGCGACCTGCGGGGCGTGGTCCATCCCCCCGTCCTTAGGCAGCGCAGCCTGCTCCGGATCTAGGTCCGGGGACAGTACGGGGATGATGCCCTAAGCTTCGACCGACGGCAAGTCTAAGCCATGCTCGTCGTGACTGTTCGGTGCTCCTGGCATGGGCCCAAATCCGTCGAAGATCAAGTCTCCGCGGATGTCCGGCTGTAGTTCAGGTTTACGAACCTGACACAGTAGCCACGGCGTAGCTACCGATCTGCTCCAGATGGCCAAGCGAGTTGGCCGGCGAAGCCGCCCGAGCAGAAGGTCTGTCCGGGAGGAAAGTCTCGCCTGGGACAAAGGTCGTTGATGATGATTGAAGGAGCCATCGAGCCCGACAGCGACCACGGAGGAACTCTCAATGAAAGCACCAATGTCGATTGTCAAAACCGCGGATCTCGGGTAGGGGGTCCCGATCAAGGCGTCAAGGCTGATGGTAACGAGGAAGCAAGGGACACAGATGTTTACCTGTGTTCGGCCCTCTTGATGGAGGTAAAACCCTACTTCATGCTTGATTAATATTGATGATATGGGTAGTACAAGAGTAGATCTACCACGAGATCATAGAGGCTAAACCCTAAGAGCTAGCCTATGATGGTATGATTGTGATTGTGATCGGCCTTCTAAGGACCAACCTCTCCGGTTTATATAGACACCGGAGAGGGCTAGGGTTTACATGGAGTCGGTTACAAGGAAGGAAATATAATATCCGGATCGCCAAGCTTGCCTTCCACGCCAAGGAAAGTCCCATCCGGACACGGACCGAAGTCTTGACTCTTGTATCTTCACGCTTCAATAGTCCGGACGTTGTACAGCCGCTGTCCTGGATACCCCTAATCCAGGACTCCCTCACCCCGACCGACTTCTTTCGCCTATATATGCCTCGCACTTAAAACATCGAATATCAAGATAGATCGGGAGTTCCGCCACCACAAGCCTCTCAGAGCCACCAAAACCTCTCGGGAGCCCGTTCCAAGCACTCACGGAGGGGGAATCCATCAACTGGTGGCCATCTTCATCATCCCGGCGCTATCCATGACGAGGAGGGAGTAGTTCACCCTGGGGCTGAGGGTATGTACTAGTAGCTATGTGTTTGATCTCTCTCTCTCTCGTGTTCTCTCTATGGCATGATCTTGATGTATCGCGAGCTTTGTTATTATAGTTGGATCTTATGATGTTTCTCCCCTCTACTCTCTTGTGATGAATTTAGTTTCCCTTTCAAGTTATCTTATCGATTGAGTCTTTGATTTGAGAACACTTGATGTATGTCTTGCCGTGTTTATCTATGGTGACAATGGGATATCACGTGCCACTTGATGTATTTTTTGGTGACCAACTTGCGGGTTCCGCCCATGAACCTATGCATAAGGGTTGGCACACGTTTTCTTGACTCTCCGGTAGAAACTTTGGGGCACTCTTTGAAGTACTTTGTGTTCGTTGGATGAATCTGAGATTGTGTGATGCATATCGTATAATCATGCCCACGGATACTTGAGGTGACAATGGAGTATCTAGGTGACATTAGGGTTTTGGTTGATTTGTGTCTTAAGGTGTTATTCTAGTACGAACTCTTTAATAGATCGATCCGAAAGAATAACTTTGAGGTGGTTTCGCACCTACCATAATCTCTTCGCTTGTTCTCCGCTATTAGTGGCTTTGGAGTGACTCTTTGTTGCATGTTGAGGATTGTTATATGATCTATCTATGTTATTATTGTTGAGAGAACTTGCACTAGTGAAAGTATGAACCCTAGGCCTTGTTTCCTATCATTCCAATACCGCTTACGCTCACTTTTATCAAGAGTTACCTTGTTGTTTTTATATTTTCAGATTACAAAAACCTATATCTACCATCCATATTGCACTTGTATCACCATCTCTTCGCCGAACTAGTGCACCTATACAATTTACCATTGTATTGGGTGTGTTGGGGACACAAGAGACTCTTTGTTATTTAGTTGCAGGTTGTTTGAGAGAGACCATCTTCATCCTACGCCTCCTACGGATTGATAAACCTTAGGTCATCCACTTGAGGGAAATTTGCTACTGTCCTACAAACCTGTGCACTTGCAGGCCCAACAACGTCTACAAGAAGAAGGTTGTGTAGTAGACATCAATGGTGAACCATAGCATTAAAGTCTAGATAAGTAGGAGGCAATTCAATATCATCATCGCATATGGTTACACCAAGAAAATCAGCTAAGCGGGTTGCATAAATTCCACCAAAGAAATCTCCATTAAATCTATTATTATGCGACCTACGTGTAACAATGGCTCCCAATTATAACGTTTATCTCCTAACACAGCGCTCCTGAGAACACTGAGGTCAGGGACACACATATGACATGCTTCATCTTTACCATTTATGCACCTACCTATAAAGAGAGCAAAATAATGTATAGCAGGAAAATGAATGCTCCCTATGGTAGCTTGTGCTATATCTCTAGATTCCCCCACAGTTATACTGGCAAGAAATTCTCTAAATTCAGATTTGCAAGGTTCACTAGGACTACCCCATTGTGGAAGTTTGCAAGCAGTGGTAAAATCCTCTAAGTCCATGGTATATGAATTTTCGTAAAGATCAAACAGGACAGTTTGAGAATTGCGTGAAGATGAAAATTCAAACCTCCTCACAAAGGAACTAGTGAGATAGTGGTACTGACGGCACTTTTCTGCCTCGAAACTCACAAGATCAGCGTTACGCAAATATGCGTTAAATTCTTCCATGATTCCCGCTCGATCCATAAAGTCTTCTAAAGGCCATTCACAAGGCCGTACTGGACCGTTCCTTGGTGGCTCATCATTGGCATCGCGCATTGCGAGCCTGGGTCCTTGTTTCCTTGAAGAACCACCTTGGTACATTTTCCTAAACATATTTCTTCCTCTAAAAAATTTCTGAAAATTTTAGTAACTTCAAATAAAAGTAAACCAAACTCAACAAAATTGATAGGAACTACTCCTACAACTGCCTAGAGCCTATATCATGCATTAGAACTACTTGGAACCATATAACTTTGACATGCAAGCTCAAGAACATGGTCACCTAGGCAGGAAAAATTTGCAATGAATAAATCACTAGAACAAAAAACTAATTGGACCAATGGAGGAGTCACATACCAAGGAATAATCCCCCAAAGTAGTTTTGAGAGAGGTGCTTTGAGCAAGGAGATCAAAAATCGCAGCAAAATGAGCTAGAACTCGTGCTTGAGCTGGATGGTGATTTTTTTGGGAGGAAGAAGAAGTGTGTGGGTGCAGGAATAAGTGGAGGGAGCCACCAGGCCCACGAGGCAGGCGTGCCTTGTAGGGGTGGGCGCACCACGGACCTCGTGGCCAGGTGCTTGCTCCCCTGCTGTGTTCTCAGTGCCAGATATTCTCAAATATTCCAGAAAAAATCATATTTCAATTTCGGGGCATTTGGAGAACTTTTATTTTCGGGGCATTTTTATATTGCACGGATAATTCAGAAAACTGACAGAAAATACTATTACTTTATTTCAACTAAATAATAGAAAGTAAAAGAAGGGTACAGAAGGTTGTGCTTTCTAACTTCATCCATCTTATGCTCATCAAAAGGAATCCACTAACAAGGTTGATCAAGTCTTGTTAACAAACTCATTTCGAGTAACATGAAACCGGAGAAATTTCGAATAACACTATGTTACCTCAACGGGGATATGCACAGCCCCAATAATAAGAATATCATATTTCTTCTTGGCAGTAGGAAGAGGAAATTCAAAACCTCCAAAAATAATCGATGGAATTTTTCCAATAGAATTGATACTATGGACTTGAGGTTGTTTCCTCGGAAAGTGTACCGTATGCTCATTACCATTAACATGAAAAGTGACATTGCCTTTGTTGCAATCAATAACAGCCCCTGCAGTATTCAAAAGGGTCTTCCAAGAATAATAGACATACTATCGTCCTCGGAATATCAAGAATAACAAAGTCCGTTAAAATAGTAATGTCTGCGACCACAACAGCACATCCTCACAAATACCGACGGTATAGCAGCTTGATTTATCGACCATTTGCAAAGATATTTCAGTTGGTGTCAACTTATTCAAATCAAGTCTACGATATAAAGAGAGAGGCATAACACTAACACCGGCTCCAAGATCACATAAAGCAGTTCTAACATAATTTCTTTTAATGGAGCTAGCATGGTATAGTGGGTACTCCTGGATCTCCAAGTTTCTTTGGTATTCCACCCTTAAAAGTATAATTAGCAAGCATGGTGTAAATTTCAGCTTTCGGTATCTTTCTTTTATTAGTAACAATTTCTTTCATAGACTTAGCATAAGGATTCATTTTGAGCATATCGCTTAATCGCATACATAAAAGATAGGTCTAATCATTTCAAAGAAAGCGCTCAAAATCCTCATCATCCTTTTCTTGGATGGTTTGGGAGGAAAAGGCATGGGTTTCTGAACCCATGGTTCTCTTTCTTTACCGTGCTTCCTAGCAACAAAGTCTCTTTTATCATAACGTTGATTCCTTGATTGTGGGTTATCAAGATCAATAGCAGGTTCAATTTCTACATCATTATCATTGCTAGGTTGAGCATCATCATGAACATCATTATTAACATTATCAGTAGGTTCATGTTCATTACCAGATTTTGTTTCAGCATCAGAAATAGAAATATCATTAGGATTCTTAGGTGTTTCAGCAATAGGCTCACTAGAAGCATGCAAAGTCCTATCATTTTTCTTTTTCTTCTTTTTAGAAGAACTAGGTGCATCAATATTATTTCTCTGAGAATCCTGCTCAATTCTCTTAGGATGGCCTTCAGGATACAAAGGTTCATGAGTCATTTTACCAGTTCTAGTAGCAACTCTAACAGCATAATCATTATTCTTACTATTCAATTCATTGAGCAAATCATTTTGAGCTTTATGTACTTGTTATACTTGAGTGGTAACCATAGAAGCATGTTTACTAATGAGTTTAAGTTCACCTTTAACTCTAGACATATAATCACCCAAGTGTTCAATCATATAAGCATTTTGTTTTAATTGTCTACCAAAATAAGCATTAAAGTTTTCTTGTTTAACAATAAAATTGTCAAACTCATCTAAGCACTGTCTAGTAGACTTATAGTGAGGAATATCATCTTCATCAAATCTATAGAAAGAATTTACCTTTACTACCTGTGTCAGGTTATAAAGACCATGTGTTTCTTTAATAGGTAATGGATTAAGATCATATATTTGTTCAGCAGGCGGTAAATTAAGACCATGTGTTTCTTCAATAGGAGGTAAATTCTTAACATCTTCAGCTTTAATACCTTTTTCTTTCATAGATTTCTTTGCATCTTGCATATCTTCAGGACTGAGAAATAGAACACCTCTTTTCTTTGGAGTTGGTTTAGGAATAGGCTCAGGAGCTAGCTCAGGAAGTGTACAATTATTTTCATTTGTCAACATACTATTCAATAGAATCTCAGCTTCATCTAGTGTTCTTTCCCTGAAAACAGAACCAGCACAACTATCTAGGTGGTCTCTGGAAGCATCGGTTAGTCCATTATAAAAGATATCAACTATTTCATTTTTCTTAAGAGGATGATCAGCAAAGCATTAAGTAATTGGAGAAGCCTCCCCAAGCTTGTGGGAGACTCTCTTCTTTTATTTGCACAAAATTATATATATCCCTTAAAAGCAGCTTGTTTCTTATGAGCAGGGAAATATTTAGCAGAGAAGTAATAAATCATATCACTGGGACTACGTGACACAAATCCAGGATCAAGAGAATTAAACCATATCTTAGCATCACCCTTTAATGAGAACGGAAATATTTTAAGGATATAAAATTAGCGAGTTCTCTCATCATTAGTGAACAGGTGGCTATATCATTTAATTTAGTAAGATGTGCCACAACAGTTTCAGATTCATAGCCATAGAAAGGATCGAGACTCAACAAAAGTAATTATATCAGATCAACAGAGAATTCATAATCCTTATCAAGAATGTGAAGATAGGTGAAGTAGCATAAGCAGGATCATATTTCATTCTAGCATTCATAGTTTTTTATTTAAGCTTTGCTAATAATTTCTTAAGATCGCTTCTATCATTGCAAGCAAGAAAGTATCTTTTAGTTTCTTCATCCATAACATAGCCCTCAGGCACAACAGGCAATTCATATTTATTTGGAGAGCCTTCATCATCACTTTCATCAATATTATCAGTTTCAATAATTTCATTCTCTCTAGCCCTAGCAAGTTGTTCATCAAGAAATTCACCAAGTGGCACAGTAGTATCAAGCATAGAAGTAGTTCCATCATAAGTATCATGCATAGCAGAAGTGGCATCATCAATAACATGCGACATATCAGAATTAATAGCAGAAGCAAGTTTAGGTGTCGCAAGCTTACTCAAAACAGAAGGCGAATCAAGTGCAGAGCTAGATGGCAGTTCCTTACCTCCCCTCGTAGTTGAGGGATAAAATTTTGTTTTCTTGTCTTTCAAATTCTTCATAGTGACCAGCGGATATAAATCTCAAGTGACTCAAAGAATAGAGCTATGCTCCCCAGCAACGGCGCCAGAAAATAGTCTTGATAACCCACAAGTATAGGGGATCGCAACAGTTTTCGAGGGTAGAGTATTCAACCCAAATTTATTGATTCGACACAAGGGGAGCCAAAGAATATTCTCAAGTATTAGCAGTTGAGTTGTCAATTCAACCACACCTGGATAACTTAGTATCTGCAGCAAAGTATTTAGTAGAAAAGTAGTATGGAAGTAACGGTAACAGTAGCAAAAGTAATATATTTGGGTTTTGTAGTGATTGTAATAGTAGCAACGGAAAAGTAAATAAGCGGAAAAAAATATGTGAAAAGCTCGTAGGCATTGGATCGGTGATGGAGAATTATGCCGGATGTGGTTCATCATGTAACAATCATAACATAGGGTGACACAGAACTAGCTCCAATTCATCAATGTAATGTAGGCATGTATTCCGAATATAGTCATACGTGCTTATGGAAAAGAACTTGCATGACATCTTTTGTCCTACACTCCCGTGGCAGCGGGGTCCTAGCGGAAACTAAGGGGTATTAAGGCCTCCTTTTAATAGAGTACCGGACCAAAGCGTTAACACATAGTGAATACATGAACTCCTCAGACTATGGTCATCACCGGGAGTGGTCCCGATTATTGTCACTTGAGTTGCCGGATCATAACACATAGTAGGCGACTATAGACTTGCAAGATAGGATCAAGAACTCAAATATATTCATGAAAACATAATAGGTTCAGATCTGAAATCATGGCACTCGGGCCCTAGTGACAAGCATTAAGCATAGCAAAGTCATAGCAACATCAATCTCGTAACATAGTGGATACTAGGGTCAAACCCTAACAAAACTAACTCGATTACATGATAGATCTCATCCAACCCATCACCGTCCAGCAAGCCTACGATGGAATTACTCACACACGGCGGTGAGCATCATGAAATTGGTGATGAAGGATGGTTGATGATGACGACGACGACAGATTCCCTCTCCGGAGCCCCGAACGGACTCGCATCAGCCCTCCCGAGAGAGTTTAGGGCTTGGCGGCGGCTTCGTATCGTAAAACGCGATGAATCCTTCTCTCTGATTTTTTTCTCCCTGAACACGAATATATGGAGTTGGAGTTGAGGTCGATAGAGCAACAAGGGGCCCACGAGGCAGGGGGCGCGCCCAGGGGGGCAGGCGCGCCCCCACCCTCGTGGACAGGTGGTGGGCTCCCTGGCCTTGATTCTTCCGCCAATATTTTTAATATTTTCCAAAAATAAGTTCCGTGGAGTTTCAGGTCATTCCGAGAACTTCTGTTCTGCACATAAATAACACCATGGCAATTCTGCTGAAAACAACGTCAGTCCGGCTTAGTTCCATTCAAATCATGCAAGTTAGAGTCCAAAACAAGGGCAAAAGTGTTTGGAAAAGTAGATACGACGGAGACGTATCAAGCACCAGGCGCGGGTCCTGGAGATCGAGGAGACCATGAAGGGCATGTTCAGAGCACGCGACAAACTTCAGGCGGAGGAGAAGCAAGTGCAAGAATAGCACAAGAAGCTTCAACTTGCGCACTCCGAGCTCTAGACCACGGCCCGGGCCGACCGCGAGGTGCTCCAACAAGTGGAGCAGATAGCCACGGGTAAGATATATTTATTGCAGTGTGTGTTTGGTAGCAAAGGGTGCGTCGAGTTCACCCAGCTATGGTGTTCCACAGAGGCCTTTGCGGATCTCCCGAAGAGTTTCCCAGATGCTATTGAGCACTTTGGCCAACTCGAGGGCCATGAGGCGGAGAAGGCATTCTAGCGGCAGTTCCCGGATTTTCCGTCGTCACAGCTGCTGAATCATCGAATGAAGTAGCTGGTGAAGCTATTCTGCATGGAGAGGCCGGTGCTGGAAGACATGTGTGTCAAGTTGAGGCCTGTTGAAGCCTTGCCGACCAACTTCTTCGGCCTCCTGGTTCGCCTGCAGGTTGTTGTCCCGCAGGTGGAGTGCTGGCAGCGATCCGCGTGCCTAGAGGGAGCATGGCGGGCATATGCCTGCGTGAAGACGCACTTCCGGAAGGTGGATGCGGCGGTCGTTGCTGTAGGGGTCCCCGAAGGGAAGCCAGGCATCGCGGAGCAGTTCTTTGCCAAAGTGGAGGAAGGTGCCCGGGCGACCGAGGTCATGTGTCCGAAGGACACCTTGTATCAGTTTTAGTACTTCGGGATACCAAAGTACATTAGATGTATAAAAACTATCTTTTTGTCTTAATGAGTGTGGTGTTAAGTCCCCTCATATAGTTGTGTTGTTTTGAATATTTATCCTCTTGTTCGACCATGTTGAACTGAAAGTGGCCACTCATCGGCTTCTGCCCCAATGTAGAATATACAGAGGGTGTTCCTTGAGGCAACTCTGGACCTTAGCCGACATCTCGGTGCCCAAAGGTGGTTTGTGCTTGTAGGAACCAGGTGTCAGTGTCAAAACCAGCAGATCTCGGGTAGGGGGTCCTGAACTGTGCATCTGAGGATCGAAGGTAATAGGAGACAGGGACACGATGTTTTACCCAGGTTCGGGCCCTCTTGTTGGAGGTAATACCCTACTTCATGCTTGGTTATCTTAGATGAATAAGGGGTTTACAAGAGTTGATCTACCTCGAGATCGTAATGGCTAAACCCTAGAAGTCTAGACTGTATGATTATGATTGCCCCTACGGACTAAACCCTCCGGTTTATATAGACACCGGAGGGACCTAGGGTTACACAGAGTAGGTCCACAGAGGAAGGAATCTTCATATCCGGACGCCAAGCTTGCCTTCCACGCAAAGGGGAGTCCCATTTGGACACGGGATGAAGTCTTCTGTCTTGTATCTTCACGGCCCATTAGTCCGGCCCACGTCACATAGCCCGGACGCCTCGAGACCCCTTTAATTCAGACACCCTCAAGAGCTCCCCAGACCAGGATTCAATGACGATGTGTCCCGCGCGCAGATTGTCTTCGGCATTGCAAGGCAGGTTCCTTCTCCGAATACTTCAAAGCATCTGTCTCGAAGAGTTATGCTCAGCATTTCATTTAATGTTACACCCCTTGGCTTCTGCGCCTCCGTTGCTTCTGCTTCCATGTGTCGAGTGAATACGAAAGGTCAGAGTATTTCTTGCACATAACACCCTAGCCATATAACAAAGGCATATATTTAAAGAGATTGGATCTTACATGCCATTCCACACCAGGCGGAAAATCTTTAGAGCTTGCTAGGAGAAACCATTCAAACATGGCTAGCGCTCCCAGTTCTTCCTCCCGCCCCCATGGCTCCGAAAAAGGCGATTGGGAGAGATGTTCAGTATCCCATGACCAGCTGAGTAAGCTTCAACGCAGGGATTCCTTCCCCTTGCGGATCTAGTACCTGTCCGGGCAAGATTAACCTCTTTTACCGGCGAAGCCCTGGCAGAAAATTTCCCCAATCCAACCAGGGGGGAGCGAGTGTGCTTCGTACCCTTCTTATTAAGAGGCGTCTGATTTCCAATCCACCCCTTCCTCAGAGGTCTCCTGGAGTACTACGGCCTCCAACTGCACAATCTTACTCCGGCATCCATCCTGCACATCGCGGGTTTCGTCGCTCTTTGCGAGCTATTCCTGGGCTGCGAGGCCCATTTTGAGTTATGGAGGAAGCTTTTATGCCTCGTCCCTCGCACCCAAAAGGGATCTGTATTCAAGGTGGGCGGCGCCGAGATATGGCGCATAGCCGGGACCGGATACCTGTCCGGCACACCGAAGAAGGTGTCCGAAGAGTGGCCCTCCGAGTGGTTTTATATTGAAGATGTCGCTCTCCCCGACCCAGTCCGAATGGGTCTTACCGAATTTTCCAGCGCCCCATTGAGGAAACGCCACAGCTGGCATCCTCGGAGCCTCGAGTAGGAAGATAGCGCGGAAGTCCAACAATTAATGGGCAAGATAAGGACGCTTGCCCAGTCCGGATTTTCAATAATCGAGGTAATGGCAATTTCCATAGCATGAGGTTTTCAGCCACTCCAATTCAGAGGGCTCCCTATGTGGCACTACAATGGGCAAGATGACGCCTCACGCTGCGGACGAAAGGGTCCGGACACCCCTACCGCCCTGGCCACAATATTGGCCGATCTGTACAAAGGGGAGAAAGATGAGTTTACTCGTCTTAAGTGCCGAGAGGGAGTTTCCATGTACAATCCTCCTAACTGGGTGAGTTTTGATCCCACCACCTTACTCAATCCTCTCCCGGAGTCATGTTTAATTGACATTAACCCGTCCATTTTTAATAGGAATGGCGGAAGGTTATTGCGGGATCCATAGCCCCGCTCCATAGCCAGAGGACCATAACCGGGACCTCGATCCCGGATACGAAGTGGATCCGGACATATTTGTAGAGCTCAAGGAGGGAGTCTTCTACCAGGCGAGCTATGATGGCACATAAGTGGCCATGATGGCCGATTACCCTGGCCTCCTTCCTGCTTCATATGTAAGTAGTCAGGAGACATCTCCTCCAAAAGAACTTCTTCATTATGCCTCACCCACCGCACCGTCTCATGCTCCAAAGGGGAAGCACTCGGCGTGCCATGCTACACCAGAGGCGTCTCATAAGAGAGCGGTGCCTGCGCCGGGCGGGTCTTCAAAGAGGAAGGCGAATGACAACACGGCCGAGCCTTCATCAAAGAGGTATGACATTAAATATGCCCTCTGGCAGTCACATTGAACTGTGACATTGTCTGCTGTGTTTTATCAGGAAGAGTGTTTGCCGGACTATGTCCGGGGATCCTGCCGGTCGCGCCTCCACCAATTAGGTTCCAGACCCTGCGTCTAGGGCGGGGGCTGACACGGGAGTGACGCCAGATTGTCCTCCTTCAGAGAATTCGGATGATGTATCCATCACAAACTCTGAAGTAGAGAGCGCCATGAATCATCGGCACCGGAGGGCCGCTCTTCGTGACCCCAGCTTGACTAAAGAGGCGTTCAATGCCTTCAGCTCAGCTGATGCGTACATCCGAGCTGCTCGAGATGGGCTTGCGAGAGCCACTGACCAGCATTTGAAAGATATGCTGGTAAGTACGCATTGTACATGAATCTCGTAATCATATACCAAAGAGTCTACGAGACTTGAAGCAGTTGAAACAACTGATTTAAGGATCATTGTATAATCAGGCACTCACGGAGAAGAACAACATGCTATCTCATGAGCTGGAAAAGTGTCGGACCCAGCTAGCTGTTGTTACCGCCGAACTGGAGAAATCCAAGGAGGCACCGCCTGGTAATGTTCCCCTCCATCCAGAAAAATATAATCATATACCAGTAATGTTAATACTGTTGAATTTCCCATGGCAGGATCATTAGATCAACTGAAAGAGGAACATAAGGTCACGCAGGCGGGTAAACAACAGTCTGAAAGGCAACTGGCCGCTCGCGAACGTGTGTTGATGACCAAGGATGATAAGAACAAGCTGCGGGATTCCAACACCCGGCTGGGCGAAGAGCTAAAAGACGTGCGAGCCAACTAGCGGACGCCGTAAAAGAGAACAGGAGGCTACGGGGCGGCATATTCAGTATGCTTTTGAACTTACCTTCGTGTAGTGCGGTAAAGAAATGAGTTAACAGATTTATGTCTGCAGGTATGCTGACTGGCCGGCCCGAAGAGGAAATGTCTGGATTTCAAGGCGATCTGCTGCAAGAGCTATCCCAAGTGCTCGATCGAGCTCGAAAAGCGATGCGGAGTATTTCCAAGGCTTTATGGCCATCCGCATCTCCTCTAGGAAGTATGGAGGAGCTGGTGAAGCTATTCAAGGGAGCTCGACGCTGCTTTAAATTATGGAAGATATCAGCTTGCCGAGAAGGCGCGCGAGAGGCCTGGGCCATGGTGAAAACGCGGTACACCGGACTTGATCCGAATCATATGGCCCGGGTCGAACCTCGAGGGTCAGATGGACAAGAGATTCCAGTGAGCTTGGTATATGACAAAGTAAAAATAGCCGCCAAGTTTTCACAACAGGATTGTAAACTAGAAAGCCTGTTAGATGGTATAGAGGAAGAAGTTTTTGAGTCCAAGTGACTATGTACTTCAATTGACAAATTTGTCCCAAGCCGAATTGTAAAACGATTGTCATGGCGGCATCTTTTCGCTCGACCTCCGCATTCAAGGTGCGGAGTGTTTCGAATACCGAACCGGTGATAAATACTTTGGGCATGCGTGGAAACCAGCGTAGGGGTCATAGTTCCTTGAATGCATGTTGTATCCGCTAGCTATGTTATGGAGTATTACTTATTGATTGTAAGAAACATCTTCCAGAGAGAATAGTTCCGTTAAGGGTTCCTTTCCCTGGGTGAACATGCATTAGTATGCATGCCCAAACTGTGATTCAAAAAATCGCAGCATACATAATATCTGGGGTTCATAGTGCAACGAGGGTAAAGCGTCTTTAGTCCGTCGACCGATTATTCCCTTAAGAACGCTAGCTTTTGGCTTCACCCAGTCTGCGGTACAAGTCCGGATGACCCGGCTGTAACAATCACATAGGTGCTCCCTTTACGCCCTAGCCGAACAAACGGGAACGTAGGGCATAAGCACAGGAGCCAGGCAACCCAGCTTGGCAAAAACTTAAGTCATAAAGGTGCATATAATGGTGAAGAAAAGGTACCTATGAGAAAAGGACACATATGTTGTGAGCTTAATGCTCGGAAAATGATAATAAGCTTATGTAAAAGAAGCCCCCAGGTATTATGGGCGTATACATTTAAGGATGTCTGCCTCATAAGTGTGCGGTCTAGCCGCACAAGAGCTATAAAGCTAAAAAATTTGAAGAGAGGAAAAATGTAAAAAGAAGAAAAAGAAAACGAACAATGAGTCCGGTTGTAGGCGTAGAATCTTCGGAGTCTGGCGGCATTGCATGGTTTCGGCTCAAGCAATTATCTGATGCACCATGCAGGCGGTATGCACCTCTAGTGAGAACTTCATCTATAATGAAGGGACCCTCCCATTTGGGCTTGAGTCTGTCCTTTTCTTTTCTGGCAAGCATAGAACGAGTTCACTAACATTATAAGTCTTGGCCCGCACTTCTCTGCTTTGGTATCTGCGAGCTTGTTGTTGATAGAATGCGGAACGGGCTTTTGTAATGTCGCGCTCCTCCTCCAGGGCATCTAGACTGTCCTGTTGATCAAGCTCGGCTTCTCTCTCTTCGTACATGTGCACTCGAGGTGAGTCATGAATGATGTCGCAGGGCAAAACAACATCTGCGTCATACACCATGAAGAATGGTGTGTAATCTCGGTAGTCGCGATTATGGGCGTCCGGAGCCCCAGAGTCTGAGTCGAGCTCCTCGACCCAGTGTTTGTATGATTCTTTCAAAGACCGCACTAGTCTGGGCTTAATGCTGCTCATGATAAGACCATTAGCTCATTCGACTTGACCGTTTGTTTGTGGGTGATAGACGGAGGCATAATCGAGCTTGATGCCCAGGTTAGCACACCAGGTTTTCACTTCATCGGCTGTAAAATTGGAGCCGTTATCGGTGATGATGTTGTGTGGGACACCATAACGGTGTACGACACCAGATATAAAGTCTATCACTAGTCCGGCTTCAAAATTGCTTTAACTCGGGTTTGGCCTCTATCCACTTAGTGAATTTATCTACCATGACCAAAGCATGTATTTTTTATTATGGCTTCCCCTTTAAGGGGTCCGACTCATATCAAGTCCCTGCACTACTTAAAGGCCAAGTAATGGGGATTGTTTGTAGAGCGGTAGGCAGCATACGGCTTTGATTGGTGAAAAGCTGGCATCCTACACAATGTTGGACAAGGTCCTGTGCATCTGCTCGGGCCGTCGGCTAGAAGAAACTGGTACGGACGGCTTTACTTACAAGAGCTTGGGCCATGGCGTGGTGACCGCCGAGACCAGCATGGATTTCGGCCAGGAGCTGCCGTCCTTCTTCTTCGGAGATACATCTTTGAAGGACTCCGGTAGCGCTCTTCTTGTAAAGCTCTCCTTCATGAAGCTTGTAGGCTTTCGAACGCCGAACGATGCATCGAGCCTCATTCTGATCCTCAGGGAGCTCTCGCCTATGGAGGTAGGCCAAGAAGGGTTCGGTCCATGGGGCAATTACTGCCATTATTTGATGGGCTGATGGTGTTATTTCGGTGGCTGAGCCCCCGGTGATATCGGTATTGTGTTCGGAATCTGGCGGTATAATCGGATCCGGACAGGTTTTGCCGCTCTCATCCTGCCACGCCACGGATGGCTTGAAGAGCCTTTCCAAAAAGATGTTAGGCGGGACGGGGTCACGCTTGGCGCCCATGCGAGCAAGGACATCCGCCGCTTGATTACTTTCTCGAGCCACGTGATGAAACTCGAGTCCCTCGAACCGAGCTGATATTTTGCATACGGCATTACGATAGGCCGCCATCTTTGGATATTTTGCGTCAAAGTCTCCATTTATTTGGGATATTGCGAGATTTGAATCCCCGCGCACCTCCAGGCGTTGTATGCCCATGGAGACAGCTATCTGAAGACCGTGCGATAAGGCCTCGTATTCAACTTCGTTATTGGAGTCTGTGTACAATATTTGGAGTATGTACTGCACTGTGTCTCCTGTGGGGGACGTAAGACAACGCCCGCTCCTAGACCGGCCAGCATTTTAGAGCCATCGAAGTGCGTAACCCAGTTGGAATATGTACCGTACTCTTTAGGGAGTTCGGCCTATGTCCATTCCGCGACGAAGTCAGCCAATACTTGGGATTTAATGGCTCGGCGTGGTTTGTATGTTATATCAAATGGCAAGAGCTTGATGTCCCACTTGGCAATCCGGCCTGTAGCGTCGCGGTTGTTTATGATGTAATTTAGTGGTACTTTGGAAGCCACCGTGATCGAGCACTCTTGGAAGTAGTGCCGTAGCTTCCGGGATGCCATGAAGACCACATATGCTATCATTTGGTAATGAGGGTACCGGGATTTGCATCGTGTGAGGACAGTGGATACATAGTATACTGGTTTCTAAAGTGGGAATTTAGGGCCATCCTCCGCTCGTTCAACGACGAGCACCGCACTGTGGCACCCCGGCCCAGAGAAACCGGAACGCCCCGTATTCCATCCCAGAGATCGAGGAGAAGTCTTTTGGAAGACGTCAGTGCTTAGCATAGAACAAATCAGCTCTTTATTACAAGCTATATCGATACAAGGGGATTACATCGGCATGGCAAAACTACGCCTGCAATGGTTGCTCCATGCAAGCAGCAGAACAACACGAAGCAGCGAATAACTACGGCAACGGCAGCGGCGACAAAGGATGAACTCCACTCCTTGAGGACTCGGGCCGAACGCTTATCCTAGCTCGCCAAACAAGGAATCCATGGCAAACAAGCAATCAAATCCGGCATGACTCGCAAAGCGGCATGACACGCTGTGTCAAGACATTGAATGTACTTGCAAGCTCACAGCAGCCAAGAGCAATCAAGACAGACAACGGCATGGCATTAAAGGTTAACAAGGATTAACATGATACTATCAGATCAATCATAGCATGCGCAAGATGATATAGCTAGAACAATACGAGCATGGCATGAACATATGAACATGGTAATACTACCATGCAACAAGATGAATCTATCATGCACCAACTTACTCTCCTTGGGTTACCTCGTAACCATCACATGCATCACTTACATCACGGACATCACACAATTATCTCAGGATCCAATTAAGCTTGGTATTACAATACCGTAGTAATCATTACATGACCACAAGGAGCATAACTTTTACCCTTGACTCTCGCATAATACCACAAATATCCAACAACTCGGTATCCTCGATACCACGGTGATCCTCACTCGATCACAATCAATCTCTTTCTCGTCACCGAACCAGGGTTGTTATTAAGCAGATTATTATTATTACTGTTGACCCACAGTGTGACCAACTACGAACCGGGCCCTTATCCACGGGCGCGGCTATCGATAGATTTAACACACACTCTGCAGAGGTTAGCACACTATACCCACACCACGGAACCCATGGCCTCGCACTCCCATTCGGGTGGACCAACGGTGTTCCGACAAAACCGTCCTACTGCCATGACACTCTCCCGGCCACTCCGACCAACTCCCCTATGGGCTAAGTCATGGGTGGCCTCGTGCCTACCAAAGGCATCAACGGCCACTGTCATGGCAAAAAAAAAAACGGACCCAAACGGGGACAATGGTATACCAACCACAACAACGGGCACACAAGGCTTATGCCATCCTAACCGGCCGAGGTAGCGCCCGCGCATAACCTTCCCTCGTTGGAGGCACCGGCGAGAGGCATGACAATAGACCCAGTTAGGACCTCCCCATAAAAGGCAAATGTGGTTGCACTGGTCAGATCGATATGGTGGCACCATGAGTCAGCCAACAGTTGTTCAAGTTCAATTTAATCCAGTTAAACTTGAATGCAATATGCTAAGCCATGATAAAATAACATGATGCAACTATGATGCATGAGCATGATATCAACATAAACATGGGGGTGCAACCTAACTATCAACCATATCAACAATGAATCATATCAAACTGATCATGGCATAATGACAAGCATGAGTATCACAGGTATAATACTACTCAAAGCATAACATGACCACTACCATCAGCGATAGATATCATGCAAGAACATATCAATAGTGCTACCATGCAAGCATTTAACCAACTGGATGCAAATGACATGCATAACAACGGTACTCGGAACAAATGATAGTCATGCACCGAAGACCATCACCAACATCAACATGTACTACTATCAAGCATGGCATATGAAAGTAATACTAGAAGATTGAACATGATAAAAGAGTGCAAGAAAACATAGCATGATGGTAACCACCGATCCATAAGAATAACCGAAATAACGGCAATGAAAGCAAAAAACAAACAGACAGTTATTAAAGATTCAAGTTGAAAACCAATGCTACTGCATGGCTATCATGCAAATGGTGGTTGTGGCTCGCCTGGGGAGGAAGGGTACTTCAGGAAGGGGTGCGGTGAAGCCGTGGAAAGATTCGCCGGAAACAGTTCTCTCCCGGAGGGGGCAGTTTACGGGCAAGGTAAAAATGGTCATTCCAGTATGTCAAACCATAGTAAAAATGACGGGAACAGAACGGGATCGACGAGACAAAGACGTGGGCATTGGATTCACCTCAATCGGAGTCTGGAGCAAAAAGTTATAGCCCGACGAAGTCCAGGGACCAATATGTAAAAAGATTTCTACAAACAGGCCCCTGAGCTGAAAAACAGAAAGTGTATTGAGAGGATTACGCCTTCAGATCAGAGGAAACGCAATTCGAGCCGTAGTACAAAGGAATACGCTTACGTGAGAGGAAAACGTATTCTGACCCGAAGAAGAGAAGGAAGGCGTTTCCGAGAAGGGAAAGCATACTCCGGCGAGTACGTCTCCACTAATCTGACGTGGCGGAGCGGGGCCGGCCTTGAGTGGCTGCCAGGTGGGGTCTGCAGGGAGGGGGCATGCTGGCAGGTCACCTTCTTCCTCCTCCCGCTCACCCGCGATGCAAAGAAAAGGCCGGCGGCCCAACGCGGATTCCCGGTGACTACGGCAACCTCTCGCGACGCTCGACCTATCGGTGTGCTCAGGGGAAGGAGCCGCACCCGTCTGTGGGTAGAACGGTCGCTGGGGAGCATGGGGAAGGGCGGAGCCACGACCGCGGTGGACGGTGGCTGCGCGTGAGGATGGGCATGGCGCTCCGGCGGCGCGAGACAAAGTTGAGGGGCTGGGGAGGCTCGGCAGGCTTTAGTGGATCTACTGGTGGAGGAAGGGAAGGGGGAGGGGCGCTGCCATGCTCGAATTTGAGCGGAGCATCACGGCAGCCATAGCGGGCAACCGAGGCGAGGAGAGCTTCCCGAGCTCGTTTGAGAGGCTAGGCGAGGCACTGGGAGTGAGCTGAGGCGAGTGGTGAGCTCGGACAAGGCTGGGGTGGGCTTAAATAGGCGGGTAAGGTGGTTCGAGCTGGATGCCGCCGCTCGGGTCCGGCCGAAGCTCTGGCGACGAGCAGCAGTCACGCGAGGGCACGGGAAGACGACGAGGCACCGGCGCAGTGACCATGGAGCAGAGCAAGCCATGGGGCACGGGGAGGAAGCAGCCGAGGCGCGGACAGAGCCGGTTGGCTACAGTTCGCCCGTGGATGCTCACTGTTCGATGACGGGGACGGCTCACCGGGGAAGAAGACGGAGGGAGAAATGGCTCCACGGGAACGGCGACAACGCGGGGAACACGCTAGACAGGCCCGTGCTCGCTGGAGCGACAAGCAGAGAGAGGGAGAAGAAGACAGAGGCACTTGAGCGCGAGAAATGCCATGCAAAAATGGTGGTCACCGTGCAGTCTGGCTTGAAGAGGACAAGAGGGGTTGTCGTGATGTGTCTGGTGATTAGTCCATGCATCACTGAGGCTGGGGAAGGTGATAGATCAAGCAAAGCTGCTTTGGAGTGAAGTGTCGCTTCGATGCAAGTTTGATGTAGAAAACTTGTCCACATTTCTATGATCAGCTGAGAAGAGCTAGCGGCCAAATGATATGTCTGGGGTGATAATATAAGGACGGACTATAATCCTGGGGGTTTTGGAGGGAAACGGACCAAGAATAAATATAGTTGCTTTGCAACTGACCAGAATGGTCCAGAAATTGAGCATGATGATGCACTCACATGGAGTATCAACTTGAGCTCAAATTTGGCAAGGCAGGGTTATATGGCCATATGAAGGTTCTGTAAAAGTTTCATACCAAATGGACATGCCAAAATAGTACTTGCTTCACAAACATCCCCACTAACCAAAAACTTGCAATAATTTTGGAGAGAAAATGACTTGAGTAAATGATCCCAAATTTGGTGGAGAGATGTTATATGGGTAGGATAATGTTCTGGTAATTTATCAAAATTAATTAAGCATTAAAAATTATACTTGCTTCATAACCTGAAAATATTGCCAGAAACAAAGATTTGGTCCTGTGCTCACATAGATGATTGTATGAAGCTAAAAGTTGGAGGAGGGTGATTACATGAGCACATGAAGGAGTGTGCAAAATTTTAACTCATTTAGATAACCCTAGCTAGCACTTCCTTCACAAAGGCTTCCCTCAGACAGGAACTTTGAAAAATCACTAAGGAAGCTTGGCTAGGCAAAGAAAGTTGAATTTTGGCACAGGTCAATTATTTGGACAGGAAAAGGTGTCCAAAAAGTTTGGGGTCAATTGGGCAAAGAAAAATAGCACTTGCTTCACAATGTGCCATTTAGGACAGAACATGAAAGGAATTATTTGGGCATGATGGAAAACATGGCCAATGAAATATTTTGCCATATTTGATGAAGATATGACCCAAACAATTTATGAGAATTATTTGGGTATTTTAGGAGTGATGGAAGTATAGGTTGCTTCACAACCTAGGGCAAAAAGGATTATTCCTTTAACAGAAAAAGGAATATTACCAAGAGAAAGAATATTGGGGTTGGTTCAAGATGGAAATGGCAAAGTCTTGTGATGGATATGGGGATGACAAGCCACTCTGGAAAGAAAGAAGAGGTCATCTTCTTTAGTTTCCAGACCACATAGCCACGAAAAAAGAAAACTCAAGCAAAATCTTAGAAAAACAAAAGAAAAAGAAAGGGCCAAAATTCAGGCTTTGAGAACTGTTCCCCTCTTAAAGAAATCTCGTCCTCGAGATTTGGTTGCTCAGGGAACAAGTATGCATATACTGACTTAAAGAGACCGTTTCCAACTCGGGTATCCTTTTTCCTTTATTAAATGTTCCCATTAAATTCTTCATCTGGCTTACCTAACTGTTTCTGGGGTGGTTTGCTTTACTATATCCATATCCTGACAGATCTTACCTCACATTTTCCTGCTCATACTGGCTCCAATTCTTTTCATATCTGCTGACTTAGCTGAGTGTGATTTGTTATCATGACTGAAATATATGTCTGTCTCACAAATCCGAGGGTGATTTCCGATTGCTGTGTCCCTACTGATAACTTTCCATGAATTGGTGATTATATTTTTCCTGATGAACACCCAAGCTCTGACTCCTTGCATTGGGTTCCTCCACTAAATGTAGGTCCTTCGGGTTCCAAGCAGTGGGTTGAGGCATACCCATTTTCCTGAAAGATTCTGACTTGTCGCATGAATTTCTGAATCATCCTGACTAGCTCCACTGTCTTGAGTCTCAGATTCATACCAAATATTTGATTGTCGCCTGTTGTGGCCAGCATACAAGGTGTGACCTTATATGGCAATATCCTCATCCTTGACAGACAGTGGCTCTGGCGGAATTTTTTTGTTCCAGACAGACATTCCTTTGGTGGTTCACATAAGTGAGGGCACATGCTTCAAGACTGTTATTCCTTGTACTGATCATTCATTCTATCGGTATATCCATGGGGATAGTAGGCTGTGTGATGCTTTACCATAGTCGCTGGAATCAAACAAAATTGAGTAGACCTTTTAGGTGAATATCCATGGCGGTCGATACTGGCTTAGACTGTCTAGGGTTCCTGCACCATATGGTTCATGCAACCATTTTCATACCGGCACTATTGGTCTTGCTCCTTCATTATTGTTTTCTTGGTCTGGATCCTCGGTTGAAAGAGCTTGGTCATATTACTTCTTCATATTACCATAGGTACTGTCGGGCGCGATATTTTGGCAATCGTTACTTATCCTCATTCATGCATCGTGTGATAGGAATCTGTACTAGGTTCACACGCACATGTATGCATCTCATTGCTGTCGTCTGGCATACCAGGTGGTGGCAAAGGTAAATGATATCGCCTTGTCAGGTATGAGGCAACTGGCCTTTCTGACAAAATTTGCTGTCCCATGTTGTGTTTCTCCAAAACTTGTCGGCTCTTGCATCACCAACTGAGGTGTATCACTGACTTTCCTATTCTGGCATGACTCGTGAGATTTCCGGATTCTCACCTTGTCTTCACCATCATACCACTGACTTGCAAGAGCTTGGCAGCATACTCACAATATATGAGAATTTAATTCCTGAGGCCGACTTGTTTTCTGACTGATTCTTGCTTCTGACCAAACTGTTGCGGATCTGATTCTTGGAGTGCACTACCAAATGCTGCCAACTAATAGTTTAATATCCCATGCCATACTGAGGGAGATTGGATGACTTATGCTGGAACCCATCAGACTATCTCGCTGAGGAAGACTGAGTATCGTGCTTCAGAAGCTTCCTCCCTTAAAGACTTGCTAGGGAAGACTCGGTGCCTTATGCCGATTTTTTTGTGGTTGCTTCCTGAAGAAGACAGGGTACCTTGCACGGGAAGTCGTCCATATAGCGCACTGGGTAATCTTGCCTTGGAAGCTTCTCTGGTAGCTTGCAAGGGAAGACTGGGTTGCTTACACCAGAAGCTTCTCATTGTGAGGTGCGGACTGATTACCACATATGTATACCATCTTAATATTTCTGCAATTGATTTCTTGCATGCAACGGGGCTTTGCTGGACTATCCTCCTTTCTGAGTATATGGCACATCCTTGCTTTCATGCAGGCATATCATGTTTCAAAATCATCCTCATAGAAGAATCAAACCTTGCATCTGAACCATCCCTTTGACTAAGACTGCATTGTTGGTCTGGCACACAGCTTATCTTCTTGCTATTTTGATCATTTCTGCCATGAAGAGTGCACACTGAGGCAAACTTGATTATCCATACTGTTGTGAGGAGTGCACGCTAATGCAAACATGATACTGACTGTCCATCCAGGATTCCTTTTGCATTCAGACGGGATATTCCAAATTTTAATGCAGTCTGCTGATAACTTCATTCCGTTTATCTGAGCTTCCAAGTATTTGAATTCCTTACCGATTCTTCAGGTCCGGTGTCGATGGACGAGCAACTGTAATAAGGGGAAAATATGCAACACCAAAGGCCCAAAGAAATAAGCAAAAAAAACGACGAAAACAAAAACACACAAGCTTACTAATAATAAAAATAATCAAGCAACATCACATATTACTGCTACTCACACAATAATATGCATGCATACCTAAGCACACAAATCTCGCGGAAACTCCGGTATTGCGGTCTAATATGCTGTGGTGGTGTGCACGAAAGTGAAATCCATGTGTGGAAGGAATTGGTGTAACCAAAGCTACACCAAGCGCTGGCTGAACACCGGTTGGATCTCGATAGATACGGAGGCGAGGGCGGACTTGGTGATCAAGTAGCGAGACACAAGTTCATGGCCACATCATCATCAAGTGTACGAAAGGGAATCGTACACGTCCAAAGAATGGAATGATAGGGCAATAGCGGTGGAAACTGGGCTTGCTGGCCTTGCCCTTTTTTGATAACAAATATCACTAAGGGTTGCCGAAAGGACGAGATGGATGGCACGATTCGGGATAGAGACAAGTCTATCACCAAAATAATATAGGTGGGTGGCGGAAAGATATTGATGCGATACCTGAGCATAACACACCTGCAAATGGTGTCTAGAACACTTGGCACCAGGGCATCACTCTGCTGGAACAGAGATGACGCCAAACACCGAAGAGCAGGCATGCAAAGAAGGAGGGTGCAGGTAGTGGATCGAAACCGATGCCACCTACACTTACAAGATTAACCGTTAGCAACAAGATAATAATCTATATGCATGCTATGCAACAAACAAATGCAGCAATCAAGTGCAACAAGCCGACCAGACTCTATACTACCACATTCTAATGTTTGCGTGGGCTAGGGTGTTCTACAGTCAGACCTGCTCTGGTACCAAGCAAGTGGCACCCCGGCTTAGAGAAACCGGAACGCCCCATATTCCAGCCCAGAGATCGAGGAGAAGTCTTTTGGAATACGCCACTGCTTAGCATAGAACAAATTAGCTTTTATTACAAGCTATATGGATACGAGGGGATTACATCGGCATGGCGAAACTACGCCTGCCATGGTTGCTCCATGCAAGCAGCAGAACAACACGAAGCAGCGGAATAACTACTTGCAACGGAACGGCGACGACGGTGATGAACTCCACTCCACAGGGACTCTGGCTGGAACGCTTATCCTAGCTCGCAAACAAGGAATCCACGGCAAACAAGCAAGCAAATCCGGCATGGCCTGCAAACTGGCATGACACACCAGGTCAGTACATTGAATGTACTTGCAAGCTCACAGCAACCAAGAGCAATCAAGACAGACAACAACATGGCATTTACAGGTTAACAAGGATTAACATGATACTATCAGATCAATCATAGCATGCGCAAGATGATACAGCTAGAACAATACGAGCATGGCATGAACATATGAACATGATAATACTAGCATGCAACAGGATGAATCTAGCATGCACCAACTTACTCTTCTCGGATTACCTGGCAACCATGACATGCATCACTTACCATCACGGACATCACACGATCATCTCAGGATCCAATTAAGCTTGGTATTACAATACCGTAGTAATCATTACATGACCACTAGGAGCTTGACCTTTACCCTTGACTCTCACATAATACCACAAATATCCAACAACTCGGTATCCTCGATACCACTGTGATCCTCACTCGATCACAATCAATCTCTTTCTCGTCACCGAAGCAGGGTTGTTATTAAGAACATTATTATTATTATCAATTGACCCATAGTGTGACCAACTATGAACTGGGCCCTTATCCGCGGGCGCGGCTATCGATAGATTTAACACACACTCTGCAGAGGTTAGCACACTGTACCCACACCACGGAACCAATGGCCTCGCACTCCCATTCGGGTGGACCAACGGCGTTCCGACAAAACCGTCCTACTGCCATGACACTCTCCCAGCCACTCCGACCAACTCCCCTTTGGGCTAAGTCATGGGTGGCCCGATGCCTACCAAAGGCATCAACGGCCACCATCGTGGCAAAACAAAAACGGTCCCAAACGGGGAAAATGGTATACCATCCGCAACAACAAGCACACAAGGCTTATGCCATCCTAACCGGCCAAGGTAAGCGCTCACAAGACAACCTTCCCTCGTTGGAGGCACCGGAGAAGGCATGACAATAGACCCGATTAGGACCTCCCCATAAAGGCAAATGTGGTTGCCTTTGGTTAGATCGATATGGTGGCACCATGAGTCAGCCAACAGTTGTTCAAGTTCAATTTAATCCGGTTAAACTTTTATGCAGTATGCTAAGCCATGATAAAATAACATGATGCAACTACAATGCATGAGCATGATATCAACATAAACATGGGGGTGCAACATAACTATTAACCATATCAACAATGAATCATATCCAACTGAGCATGGCATAGTGACGAGCATGAGTATCACAGGTATAATACTACTCAAAGCATAACATGAGCACTACCATCAGCGATAGATATCATGCAAGAACATATCAATAGTGCTACCATGCAAGCGTTTAACCAACTGGATGCAAATGACATGCATAACAATGGTACTCGGAACAAACGATAGTCCTGCACCGAAGACCATGACCAACTTGAACATGTACTACTATCAAGCATGGCATATGAAAGTAATACTAGCAGATAGAACATGATAGCAGAGTGCAAGAAAACATAGCATGATGGTAACCACCGATCCATAAGCATAACCGAAATAACGACAACAAAGAGCAAAACAAAATGCAAATATTAAAGATTCAAGTTGAAAACCAATGCTACTACATGGCTATCATGCAAATGGTGGTTCTGGGTTGCCTCGGGATGAAGGGTAGTTCGGGAAGGGGTGCGGTGAAGCCGCGGAAAGATTCGCCGGAAACAGTTCTCTCCCAGAGGGGGCTGTTTACGGGCAAGGGGAAAATGGTCATTCCAGTATGTCAAACCATAGTGAAAATGATGGGAACAGAACGGGCTCGACGAGAAAAAGACGTGGGCATTGGATTCACCTCAATCGGAGTCTCGAGCAAAAAGTTATAGCCCGACGAAGTCCAGAGACCAATTTGTAAAAAGATTTCTACAAACAGGCCCCTAAGCTGAAAAACAGAAAGCATATTTAGAGGAATACGCCTTCAGATCAGAGAAAACGCAATTCGAGCCATAGTACAAAGGAAATACGCTTACCTGAGAGGAAAACGTATTCTTAACTGAAGAAGAGAAGGAAGGCGTTTCCGAGAAGGGAAAGCGTACTCCGGCGAGTACGTCTCCACTAATCTAACGTGGCGGAGCGGGGCCGGCCTTGAGTGGCTGCCAGGTGGGGTCCGCTGGGAGGGGCCTGCTGGCAGGTCTCCTTCTTCCTCCTCCCACTCACCCGCGATGCAGAGACGAGGCCGGCGGCCCGACGCGGATTCCCGGTGACTCCGGCAACCTCTCGCGATGCTAGACCTATCGGCGTGCTCAGGGGAAGGAGCCGCACCCGTCTGTGGGCATAATGGTCGCTGGGGAGCACGGGGAAGGGCGGAGCCACGGCCGCGGTGGACGGTGGCTGCGGGTGAGTATGGGCATGGTGCTCCGTCAGCGGCGAGACGAAGTTGAGGGGCTGGGGAGGCTCGGCAGGCTTTAGTGGATCTACTGGTGGAGGAAGGGAAGGGGGAGGGGCGCTGTCGTGCTCGTATTTGAGCGAAGCATCGCGGCGGCCATGGCGGGAAACCGAGGCGAGGAGAGCTTCCCGAGCTCGTTTGAGAGGCTAGGCGAGGCACTGGGAGTGAGGTGAGGCGAGTGGTGAGCTCGGACGAGGCTGGGGTGGGCTTAAATAGGCGGGGTAAGGCGGTTCGAGCTGGATGCTGCCGCTCAGGTCCGGCCGAAGCTCTGGCGACGAGCAGCAGTCACGGGAGGGTGCGGGAAGACGACGAGGCAGCGGCGCAGCAATCACGGAGCAGAGCAAGCCAAGGGGCACGGGGAGGAAGCGGCCGAGGCGCGGACAGAGCCGGTCGGGTACAGTTCGCCCGTGGACGCTCACTGTTCGATGATGGGGACGGCTCACGGGGAAGAAGACAGAGGGGGAAATGGCTCCACGGGAATGGCGACAACGCGGGGAACACGCTAGACAGGCCCGTGCTCGCTGGAACGACAAGCAGAGAGAGGAAGAAGAAGACGGAGGCACTAGAGCACGAGAAACGCCATGCCAAAACGGTGGTCACCATGCAGTCTGGCCTGAAGAGGACAAGAGGGGCTGCCGTGATATGTCTAGTGATTAGTCCATGAGTCACTGAGGCTAGGGAAGGTGATAGATCAAGCAAAGCTGCTCTTGAGTGAAGTGTGGCTTCGATGGAAGTTTGCTGTAGCAAACTTCTCCACATTTTTGTGATCAGCTGAGAAGAGCTAGGGGCCAAATGATATGTCTGGGGTGATAAGATAAGGACGGACTATAATCCTAGGGGTTTTGGAGGGAAACGGACCAAGGCTTAATATAGTTGCTTTGCAACTGACCAAAATGGTCCAGAAACTTGAGCATGATGATGAACTCACATGGAGTATCAACTTGAGCTCAAATTCGCACGCAGGGTTATATGGCCATATGAAGGTCTTGTAAAAGTTTCATACCAAATGGACATGCCAAAATAGTACTTGCTTCACAAACATCCCCACTGACCAAAAACTTGCAATAATTTTGGAGAGAAAATGACTTGAGGAAATGATCCCAAATTTGGTGGAGAGATGTTATATGTGTAGGAGAATGTTCTGGTAATTTATCAAAATTAATGAAGCATTAAAAATTATAATTGCTTCATAACCTGAAAATATTGCGTAAACAAAGATTTGGTCCCGATGCTCACATAGATGATTGGATGAAGCTGAAAGTTGGAGGAGGGTGATTACATGAGCACATGAAGGAGTGTGCAAATTTCAACTCATTTGGATAACCCTAGCTAGCACTTCCTTCACAAAGGCTTCCCTCAGACAGGAACTTTGAAAAATCACTGAGGAAGCTTGGCTAGGCAAATAAAGTTGAATTTTGGCACAGGTCAATTATTTGGACAGGAAAAGGTGTCCAAAAAGTTTGAGGTCAGATGGGCAAAAAAAAATAGCACTTGCTTCACAATGTGCCATTTAAGACAGAACAGGAAAGGAATTATTTAAGCATGATGGAAAACATGGCCAATGAAATATTTTGCCATATTTGATGAAGATATGACCCAAACAATTTATGAGAATTATTTGGGAATTTTTTGAGTGATGGAAGTATAGGTTGCTTCACAACCTAGGGCAAAAAGGATTATTCCTTTAACAGAAAAAGGAATATTACCAGGAAACAAATATTGGGGTTGGTTCAAGATGGAAATGGCAAAGTCTTGGGATGGATATGGGGATGACAAGCCACTCTAGAAAGAAAGAAGAGGTCATATTCTTCAGTTTCCTGACCACATAGCCACAGAAAAAGAAACTCAAGCAAAATCTCAGAAAAACAAAAGAAAAAGAAAGGGCCAAAAATCAGGCTGTGACACGCACTCAACACCTGGTGTGTTGCAGAGATGTATAGTAACATGGGTTCGCCGACGTTCGGTGCGTGCTGGATTGGGTTGCTTGCTAAAAGAGCTTTTATTTCTTCCAGTCCGGTACATTGTTGCAGCGTCATCCACTCGAAGTGGTTTGCATTGCCTTTGAGTGGCGATATAGTGGCAATGCCTTTTCTCCTAACCTGGAGACAAAGCGGCTTAAAGCTGCCACACATCCGGCTAGTTTTTGGACTTGTTTGAGGTCTGTTGGTGTAGCCAATTTTGACAAAGCTCGAATTTTGGCTGGGTTTGCCTCATATCCTCTATTGGAAATGATGAAGCCCAGCAGTTTTCCGGCGGGGACGCCGAAAACGCACCTTTCCGGATTGAGCTTGATGTCATATGTACGGAGGTTACCGAATGTGAGATGCAGGTCGTCTACTAGTGACTCAACGTGCTTAGTTTTGATGACGATGTCATCCACGTATGCTTCGACTGTCTTGCCGATTTGTTTCTCCAGGCATGTTTGAATCATGCGTTGGTAGGTGGCGCCGTCGTTTTTCAGCCCGAAGGGCATAGTGTTGAAGCAGAAAGGCCCGTATGGGGTAATGAATGTCGTTGCGGCTTGATCAGACTCCTTCATTTTGATTTGATGGTATTCGGAGTATGCGTCAAGGAAACACAGTGAGTCGTGTCCTGCAGTAGCATCAATGATCTGATCGATGCGGGGGAGGGGGAAGGGATCCTTAGGGCAGGCCTTGTTGAGGTCTTTGACATCGACGCACAGGCGCCAGGATTTATCCTTCTTTGGTACCATCACCAGGTTCGCTAGCCTGTCCGGGTGTTTGATTTCTCTGATGAACCCGGCTTCAATTAGCTTGGCTAGCTCCTCCCCCATAACTTGTCGTTTGGGTTCGGAAAAGCGGCGCAGTGTTTCCTTGACCGGCTTGTATCCCTTTAATATATTGAGGCTATGTTCGGCGAACCTGCGTGGGATTCCTGGCATATTAGAAGGGTGCCAGGCGAATATGTCCCAGTTCTCACACAGGAACGCGCATAGTGCGGCATTGACCGTCGGGTCCAGCTGAGCCCCGATGGAAGCTGTGGGTCCGTTGGGTGAACCTGAAATTTGACTATTTTGTCTGCTGGTTCGAAGGAGGTGGATTTGGGCCGCTTATTGAGGATTACGTCGTCCCTATCCACCATGGAGTGTAGTGCGGTTAACTCTTCGGCTGCGAGGGCCACGGATGCGGTTTTGTTTTTGGCGCGGAGTGCTATGTCCGGATCACTGGCGAGAGTGATAATATCGTTGGGCCCGGGCACCTTGAGCTTCATATACCCATAATGAGGTATGGCTTGAAAGCGCGTGAATGCGTCTCGCCCCAACATGGCGTGATATCCACTGTTAAAAGAGGCCACTTGGAAGGTTATCTCTTCGGACCGATAGTTCTCCGGCGTTGTCGGGGATATACCCCGCGGTATGACCCGGCCGGAAGTATGACCCGGCCGGACTTGGCGGCTCACAGAGACCCGGCGAGTCTTTGGTGACTTACTGATGACCCCAACGGCAGGGTCAGATGGATGACAAGACCCAAGGCCCAGAAGGCCGGTTCATGTGATGGTGGGCCGGCTTAAGATAAAAGGGATGACGAATATTTCCTTTACGAGGAAGCAAGACCCGGACTTGTATTCAACTTGTAAGAAAAGATAGACTAGTCCTAGTCCTACTAGGACTCCACATGTAACCCGCCCCTCTAACTTATATAAAGAGGGGCAGGGTTCCCCAAAGAGGGACAGGCAAGAGGAAACAATATCTAGGGCTAGACCCAAAGAGCCGGCTTACCGGCGACTCCCTCATGATCATAATGAGACCTAGCCAGAAACAGCATGTAGGGTTATTACCGGATGATGTTTCCCGGGCCAGTCTGTCTAAACCCTTGTCTTGTGTTTGCGTCTTTCGATTCCGCTCAACCCCTCTCAAGCTACCACATAGATGCGTTGGCCTCGCGACTAAGTCCTGACACTAAGGACATCTGCCGTGACAATTCCACGACAGTTGGCGCCCACCGTGGGGCTCGCGCACGGTGGTGTTGAGTTCTCGGAGGGATCTCTTTAGAGATCGAGAAACTCGCGACTGATCGATGAAGAAGAGCGGGCATGGAACAATCGCATGAGCCACCAGATTACCTTGGGAGAGCCGGCAAATTTGTCGTTCGGAAATCAAAATTATGGCTAAACTTTGGAGATGACAGATGCGAGATTCATCGGAACACGAGAGATTTTAGGGTTTCTTGTCGCCACCCAGCTTTGTTCGGTGACCCATTGAATCGAAGGGCAGATCGTTTTTCCGGAGTCGAGACCGGACAGAATCTGCTACAAGTCATCACACCGCAAATCATTTTAATTGCAGAGCCGATTTATGCGAGGCGATCGTTGTCGCTGCTACAGCTCGTATCAAGTCCCGACGAGAATTAAGATGGAAGAGATTAGTGTTTCGTTCGAGGACCCGCCGGGATCAAAACTCGTTTCCCAAGACAAAGCTTGTAGGGTGTACTACGGACTCCCAAGAAACTTCCCTTTTTTATTTCACACATGTGTGCACAAGAAGACAAGCGACCATACCTTTTTTACATATGACGTGGAGGAGGGAAGACAACCACAGCCAATTCACGCCTTTACTACTAGTCTGATTCCAATTAGACATAGTTTACCAAGGCCGTCAAGAAATTCTACTGCAGATTCAATCTGTGTGGCGGACGTGTGTGATTGCTCCTATGTCCTCCCATCCATATGCGGCTGTCCGGGTCCTGAGGAGGCTGAGATCTGTACTTCTCACGGGGGTTGAGTGCTAGTTCAGTTGTTTGAATTTTCTATATAGCTAATACCTATAGGTACACACAAGGAAGCAGGCTGTATGAGGAAAAACAGGGAAGCCACGACCCGGTTTCGCTGTCGCCGAGCTGCAACAGGTTTGACCATGACCTGTCTAAACCAGCAGACCTGCTGCTCCGATCCGTATCGCTGTCTCTAAAGATGCCTCGCTCTTTGGAAAAAGAAAAAAAACATTAAACCGGCCATGTCCTCGTACCGGTCCTGCCTTTGGCGAGGCGCTCACAAGCGTGATGGTGGCGTGTCAAAGACAGTGCTTGGCTCCAAGTTGCACTTGCTCTACTTTGCCGGAGCGATCTCGCTGCAGCCCAAGTCGCCGCTGGCCGGTCAAAGTTGCCGCAAGGAAAAAACAACCAGGTGATATCCGTCCGGTTTATTTGAGCACATATTAATTTTTGTGTGAGCAATTACTGTCTTGCGATACTTTTTGATGCAGGATATTTGTTCATAACTAACGAGGTGTTATATTACGATCCCTATGGCCCGGCTTACATCAACTCATGGGACCATGCCCGAGATTGCTGCGACCCGCCGAAGCGCACGCCCGTTTCTTGAGTCGCTACTCTACCTCTGCGGTAGGGTGAGCCGCCCTTGCTCCGTTGGCTCGTCATGACTCACCACAGTTAAATCGCCGTTACCTGAGCCACGCCTGCCGCGCGATGAGCCGCGGGGTTATATTGAGTCGCTAGTCTGACTGAACCGCTTCTGTTGCGTTGAATGGATCATCCGTCATCCGAACAAATCAGATGATATCCATCTAAGTTTATTTTTCTTAACATATTGTTTTTATTAAAGAACAATTACTTGGTCTATGCTATTCTTTTTTGCAGGACCATTATTCCTCACAAAAAGGTGTTTGCAAAAGGGGCGTGAGCAGATATTATTTTTTGCACTAGCGCTCATCCTGCGCAGGTTGCTACCCCCGCTACATTAACACACGCGATTGACTTATTGTTCGCCCCTGCGGCCGATTCTCCCGCCCGCACCGGTTTATAACGCCGCGGTCGACTCGCTGTCCGCGCCGGCTTACAAACGTCGCGGCCGACTCACCCGTCTGCACCGGTTTACCACGCCGCGGCCGATTCATCCGTGAGCGACTTCAATTTCACCGAGCGATCATCAATTTCATGGCGGATCATTTCTGGCCTGGCACATTAGGTGATATCCATCTAAGATATATTTTATTGGCATATATTATTGTTGTCAAAGAGCAGTTTATCTTTTCCTTGGTCTGCACTATTGTTGATGCATGACAACGTGGTTGACTCGCCCGCGCCGGTTTACAGCACTGCGGCCGACTCATATGTTTTGAGCCAACTCTGATGCGGCGGTCGTTTTTACCGTCCGTCTCTCGCGGCCTGGTCTACATCAACGCACCGGGCCGCACTTGTCTGGATGAGCTGTTTATTGAGTATGAACAAGTCACTACATGGGAAGCCCGGTTTTTCTTCCAACAAATTGGAGGCAAATTATCATATATTATCAGCCGTCGTCTGCACTGGATGTTTCAATGGGCAGGCGCAGAAGTCACCGCTACTACAGTTTGGTTAACTTCAAACAGCCAATTGGAAGGAACCATTGGCCGAGTTGCTGACATGGCTCATACGGGATCATTTATAACCCGCCGCAGTCACCTCAACCTTCTGTGGATTTACATCGCGCTATCAACGCCAATAATATACACTTTCTCCTATGGTCAAATATGGAGAATCTCAAGCCAATTCCTCGAGTCGTCTTGAGACTCGGGAGCTACAATGGTATGACTCGGCGAAATTAGCCGGTTTAAATAAATTCAAGAACTCCGGGTCATTGAAGGGAAAAATAACCCGGTCCCGGAGATTACTGCTAGATCGATGAAAATTTAAAAGCCGTCAGAAGATTTCCGGCTCAAAATAAGGACTCTGGTTTAAAATCCGGTTCAAGAGACATCTTTCTCCCACAAAGCACTGAAGCTCTCAAATCCGGTTCAAAATCCGGCCCAAGGTAAATTTGTCCCTCACAAATTTTTGAAGCTTTCAAATCCGGTTTAAAATGCCGGTTCAAAAAGAATTAATCTCTCGCAAGTTCGAGTTCTAAGAAAAATTAAAGGTTGCCAAAAAGAACTTGATGCCATGATGCGCGGTTCAAACATAGGTGTCTACCTTACGGCTTATCTTATTATGGTCACTTGGGGGCTTCCTGCTCATCGAGCATAGCTGTCGGTACCTTCTTGATCGGTGCAATGCAAAAACTCATAAGGTCACTTGGGGGCTTCTTGTTCAAACATAGGTCGTATTCGAACCAAAGAGAACATAGCTGTCGATACCCTTTTGATTGGCATACTGCCAAACCCACTTGGGGGCTTCTTGATCGTATCCAAATCATAGCTCAACCCCTTTGGAGTGCAGCGTGGATCGTATTTGAATCAGCGTCATTAAACAACTCTAAAGGTCATTTGGGGGCTTCCTGTTCAAACATAGGTCGTATTCGAACCAAAGAGAACATAGCTGTCGATACCCTCTTGATCGGCATCGCCAAAGCCACTGGGGGCTATATGATCGTATTCGAATCTTAGCTTAACCCCTTTGGAACGGTTTACTGATCGTATCCGAATCAGAAGCCTCACAAAGTTTTTATTCTGTCTTTGGTAAGGTTTATCGCAGCCACAATTACTTGACTTGAGACATTTTTTGGATCATACCTCAAATATATATGAGTGGTTTATGCTTAACCCGGCTTGACTTTTCAATTATAAGTCGCCAGCTATGACAATCATTATCTATGTGGAAGCATTGGCTTCTAAAGATTGGGTTATCACCCTTACTACGCAGGTCATGTAAACCGGCAGAGCAAATTCAGTATCACAGTGGTTATATGTGAGATATTATGACCCGCCCTGCGGTAAACCGCCGAGGGATCTTGTGATCTACTTATGTGCAGGATAAGACTACATTTGGATGATTACCCGCCCTGGCTTTTGACGTTAAGTCGCCAGGGTATATGTTGTTTAAACTCTATGCAGGATTTGCAGAACTATGACTTATATAAATGCTTCAGTCCATGCTCATCACTGAAATTGGTGTCTCAAAAGGGTTATCAATTATTGATTTTCTCACGGGCTATAGGCCATCGGGTTACAAAAATTCCGGCTTACAATGAATGCGCATTAAGTCGTCATCGGCCAAGAGCCGCTAGGTATTTAAACTCCGGATTTACTTGTCAACCGATGAGGTATTCAAATCTTTAATAGCCAAAACTGGCTGGATTTTCATGATGATATTGAATGATTGAGGTTTTTATACCGGATTATATTATTCAAATCTTGAATAGCCAACATGGCTGGATTTCTATTGTGATTATCAATATCCAGTGTTATGATTGAGGTTTTCAAAGTCGCTTTAGCGCAACGGTTATTATTTTTATCAATGGGCATGATTTATTTTACAATAGAGGAAATAGTCCCGAGTCGCTGCAGGCTTACGACCCGACACTTAGGGGCTAGATTGTTCAAATTTGAGATTACATTGAATATACAAGTGCCATGTCACTACCAGCATGCACCATGGCACTTGGGGACTAATGCAAAGTCATTTTTTGCTCAACTTATTGAAGACCCGACTATCACATCTTAAATGAGCCGGCCCTTGGGGGCTACCAATTGCTCCTGTTAAAATTCAGGGTACACAAGCCTTATTCCATTATATTGAAGAATCCTTTGCTTTCGATTGGTAAAGCACAAAGCTCTTAACCTTGTGGGCGTGGGTTCAAGCCCGAGATGGGGGTTACATCATATGATATTATTTTCAATGAAAAGTCCTGACTCGGTATTATCTTACTAAGTCGGCCCTTAGGGGCTACTGCATTCTTGCTCAAATTTACATCATCATATTTACAAAGTCCTGCTCATTATTACATAATGACCCGACACTTGAGGCTAATGCATATTGCTCTTTCTTTGAAGACAATTCTATGATGACCGGCTTCACTACTATGACTATAGCCGACTCATGGGGGCTACACAACTGGATTTTATTTAAAGCCAAAGTGATAAGTCCCGGCTTATTCATGCTGATTAAACCGGCCCTTGGGGGCTACAGGTAATATGGATATAAGGGAGAAAAATCTTCAAATTATCTGTTTTGAGCAAATCAGGAAGATCAATTACATAACCCGGTGTCAACAACAATTATGACCCGGCATCGTCTGTTTTATAATCCGGCAGTTTTGGTAATGTTAAATCGGCGAGTTTTACATCTTCAAACCGGCTGAATATCAAATGAGTATTTCAAGACCAATATTTCTTAAGCCGGCACTTTGGCAGCCGACTCAAGTGGATTATTCTTCACAATATTTCTCTGCAAGAGACCAATGTCAGCAAATTGACTCTGAAGCTGGCCTACTGACCCGGACTTTTCAAAAGAAGTATCCAGATTTTTTGCATTGACAAAGTTGAAACATATCTGCTAAAGAAGATTTACTATGAGATCATGGACATGTACATATCAACAAGGAAATGACAAGGACTTAAAGATGATCAGTCTTGGGTTAGGAAAATATTTAACCGGAGCACAACCTATCAAGTTTGTTCTTGTGTTTATTTCTGAGGATCGGTTTAACATGGATAAATCCAAATTAAGCTAGGGGCTAATGTCGAGGATATACCCATGGTATGACCCGGGAAGTATGACCCGGCCGGACTTGGCGGCTCCACGAGACCCGTGAGTCTTTGGTGACTTCTTGATGACTAGCAGCGAGGTCGAGATGGATGACAAGACCCAAGGCCCAGAAGGCCGGTTCATGTGATGGTGGGCCGGCTTAAGAGAAAAGGGATGACGAATATTTCCTTTATGAGGAAGCAAGACCCGGACTTGTATTCAACTTGTAAGAAAAGATAGACTAGTCCTAGTCCTACTAGGACTCCACATGTAACCCGCCCTCTAACTTATATAAAGAGGGGCAGGGTTCTAAGAGAGACGAGCAAGAGGAAACAATATCTAGGGCTAGACCCAAAGAGAAACTTACCGGCGACTCCCTCATGATCATAATGAGACCTAGCGAGAAGCTTGACATGTAGGGTTATTACGGATGATGTTTCCGGGGCCCAGCTGTCTAAACCCTTGTCTTGTGTTGCGTCTTTCGATTCCGCTCAACCCCTCTCAAGCTACCACATAGATGCGTTGGCCTCGCGACTAAGTCCTGACACTAAGGACATCTGCCGTGACAATTCCACGACAGGCGTGCATCTTGCTTCCTGACTGGGGATGATTCCTCTAAAGGTCGCATTACTTTGCTCGATGAGCATGTCCTCATAGATGAGGTTCAGTCCGCTGCCGCCGTCCATGAGCACTTTCGTAAGCCGAAAGCCATCCACAATTGGATTGAGGACCAAGGCGGCTGGAGCCCAAACTGACCGGAATTTTGGTTCGTCATCGACATTAAAAGTTATGGCCGTGTCGTTCCAGGGGTTTATTGCTGCGACTTGGCAGACTTCGGCGAGGTCGCGGAGTGCCCTCTTGCGCCGATTGTTTGAAGCGAAAGTCTCGAAGACCGTGAATATGCTGTGGTGTCGTCTTCCAGAGAGTACTGCTCTGAGGTGTTTTTCGTGAGCATATCCTCGTCGCTCTTGGCCACTTGCCGGAGTATCCAACATGCTCTGAGGCTGTGGGTTGGTTCAGTATCCGGTGTTGTGTGTATTTTGCATGGCTTTTTGAGCCATCCCTCAAGAACAGTTCCACGTCCCATAATGGGGTTAATTTTCTTGCCTGCGGGGTTGGGTGCCCCGCGAGGGTGCATCCTTTTTGCCCGCCAGAGAGGTGGCGTAAAGGCCAGTGGTTCCCAGCGAGTTGTCTGAGTCTTTTTTTTTGACTGTACACAGTAGGGCAAAACCCCACTGCAATTTTTATATTATTAAATAAAAACAAAGGTCCAACAGTACGAAGGCTTGAGGTAAGCCAGGAAGATAAAAAAGCTATCTACAGAAGAAAAAAATTACAGAACAAGGTTGTCAAGCCAAGTACAGAAGGCCCTAGCATAGCTTTTTTTTATTCTAAATCTGAGCAAGTTAAGCTCTTCAAGGAAAATGACTTTCCACCTCTGAATGGTAGGTTGAATTGCTTGACTAAGCTCTTCAAAGCTGTCCCAGTCTTCTAGGCGCTTTCCATTGCGTAGTACTTCTGTACTATGGTTGCCAAGTCGGTGAAGTGTAATACACGACGGCGGTTGAGGGCGTCGAGAATCCCTTCGTTCGTGCAATTATTGCAGAATACTAAAATTGCGTCTTTGTCGTGACAATCTTTAATCTTGTCCTTGACAAGGAGGAATCTGGCCAAAAAGTGATGGACTGTTTCCCGAGACTGTTGCCGTACGTACATAAGGTCGCATATATCCGGGGGACCGGAATTGCTTGGCGAATATTGCTTGTGGTGGGTGGGTGGCGCTAAATCCGAACCCTGACCTGATGTGGAGTCCGGAGTTTGAAAGACTTCCGAGTTTATTAGTTCGGGCTCCGGGATGTCCAACGATTCTTTAGGCTCAACGCCCGATTCTAAGTTCGGAGGACCGGGAGTATCACCCCGCGGACGCATATCCGGCTCTCTGAGCTCGGAAATCCAAACATAGCTTGCTTTCAACATAGGGGAAGAGTTGTTGTTGTTTTGCTCCTCTACGACCGCTATCTGATGGGTGATCGGCGGAGATTTGATTTCTCTCTGATCGGGTTTAAGCCCGATCTGATCATAGTCTGTAGCAACCCCCAGGGCGGCGATGCGATCCGGGGAGTTACGTTTAAAGGCGACAAATCCGCGGATCCATCCGTTTAGAGTATTTGGGGCCAACACGAGGCGATTTTCGATGACTTGGGAAGTCATCATCGGCTTAATGGCGAGCAGGCAGCCATGGTAAAAGCTGCCTGCGGAGGAGGTTTGGCACGAGGCCATGTCTCCTCCGGGGTAATCATCGCCTTGATAACAAAGGCGAGCCATCAATCCACATCGTCAGCGCCCACGAGTAACTCTCAATGAAAGCACCAATGTCGGTGTCAAAACCGGCAGATCTCGGGTAGGGGGTTCCGAACTGTGCATCTGAGGATCGAAGGTAACAGGAGACATGGACACGATGTTTTACCCAGGTTCGGGCCCTCTTGATGGAGGTAATACCCTACTTCCTGCTTGGTTATCTTAGATGAATAAGGGGTTTAGAAGAGTTGATCTACCTCGAGATCGTAATGGCTAAACCCTAGAAGTCAAGCCTGTATGATTATGATTTCCCCTACGGACTAAAACCTCCGGTTTATGTAGACACCGGAGGGACCTAGGGTTACACAGAGTCGGTCCACAGAGGAAGGAATCTTCATATCCGGCAAGCTTGCCTTCCACGCAAAGGGGGGTCCCGTCCGGACATGGGAGGAAGTCTTCTGTCTTGTATCTTCACGGCCCATTAGTCCGGCCCACGTCACATAGCCCGGACGCCAGAGGACCCCTTAATCCATGACTCGCTCACCAGGCAATCAGACTATAACAGCTTTATAACTGCACTTAGTCATAGGAGTTTAACTGTGGTGGCTGGTGACGAGCCCCCGGTGTATGAAGTGGACAACTTAGTCAGCCAAGGTCTACGCCATTACGCACTTCGACTAATGTAAAAGAGAAGCCCTTCGTTTAACATGGGTGATCTCTAGCGTCACATCTTAACGCGGTCTTCAGATGGCCGACCAGTTTTCGTTTACCCAGATAGTCAGTTATTGGCTTTCTCCGCTAAGGGTGCTCTACCAATTAAACTGGAGGTAGCGGTTCTCCCGTTACGCCCTTACACGAATTTGTTGGGAACATAAGGGGTACACATAGGAGCCGGGCAACCCAACTATTTACCAATATCTAGGTTCAAACTGATGCATATAATGCAACATCCCATACATCGAATACTTCGGGCTTGTGTTTCAAGACAGGGAAACAGAACCTGTTAATAGTTGTTTTTTAAAGACAGTCTTGTAGCTCAAGGGCAGTGCTTGTACAGAAATATAGAAAAGACCTTCAAGGGCATGATTTCTTTATTTTATAACATCAAGCATTACCGAGTTGTAACGAGAGGAAGTAAAAAAATACAATGTACAAAATAAAGAAAGGGGGGAGAAAAAAATAGGGTGGATATTGCCATCGGGTTTTATGAGCCAGGGCCGCTTCTTACCGCGTGTCTACGTCTCCGAGCTGTTTGACCAGCTTGTCATCATTGATGGCGAGGACTGTTGTGGACTGAATGTGACCTCGGCCCTGCATGTGCTTTAAAGCGTTTGATGGCCGAGTCCTTTGAAATAAGATATGAGCATGTCCATTGTGTGGTTGAGGCCACATTGACATGGTTTTGGTGGCTAGCTCTTTGACAGAACCTTGCTAATGTGGAGGCTTGAGGCTCTGTCTCTCCTCGGTCGAGCCGATCCAATGGTTTTGTTAAGTTTGCCCCCAGCGATCCAAGGAATTTTGAGTGCGAAATTGTGCACCTTGGGGACATAATGCCCCATCCAAGGAGAGCACGTAAGGAGCCCGCATCCCTATTTAGGGTGTGGGGGCATGTGGCCGAGGTCGACTAGCGCGACTCGCGTGCGCTTCGAAGAGTTGGAGGTGCGTTTACCACCGTAGGCTGCCTCTTCGGACACCTGCACCTAGGCTGCGAAGGCCGTGGTCTGCTCCTCCGTCCGGAGTGAGCGTTCAGTGTTACCATTGACTACGATAACGCCGTTAGGTCCTGATACGTCTCCAACGTTGATACGTCTCCAACGTATCTATAATTTTTTATTGTTCCATGCTATTTTATTATCAATCTTGGATGTTTTATAATCATTTTATAGTCATTTATAGCATTTTTTGGTACTAACCTATTGACATAGTGCCAAGTGCCAGTTGCTATTTTTTCCATGTTTTTTACATCGCAGGAAATCAATATCAGACGGAGTCCAAATGCAAGGAAACTTCACGATAATTTGTTCTGGACCAAAAGAAAGAAGTTGGGCCCCAGTTTGCACACAGGGGGTGTCGGCGCACCACGGTGGGTTGTGCCCACCGGGTGCCCCGGATCGCCTTTTGCTCTATAAATACCCCAAAAATCCCAGAACCCGAGCGTCGACGAAATATTCATCCAGCCGCCACGAGTCCAGAACCACCGGATCCAATCTAGACACCATCTCGGATGGGGTTCACCACCTCCATTGGTGCCTCTCGATGATGCGTGAGTAGTTCTTTGTAGACCTTGAATCCGTAGTTAGTAGCTAGATGGCTTTCTCTGTCTCGTTGAATTCTCAATACAATGGTCTCTTGGAGATCCATATGATGTAACTCTTTTACGGGGTGTTTGTTGGGATCTGCCGAACGTTGAGGTTATGACCAGTCATATCTTTTTATATCCATGAAAGTTATTTGAGTTTCTTTTATCTCTTATATGCATGATCTCTTATAGCCTCATATTTTTTCTCCGATATTTGGGTTTTGTTTGGCCAACTTGATCTATTTATCTTGCAATGGGAAGAGGTACCCGGTAGTGGGTTCGATCTTACGGTGCTTGATCCCTGTGAAAGAAAGGGAACTGACACGTATGTATTGTTGCTACTAAGGATAAAAATATGGGATCTATATCTAACACAATAGATAAACAGATCTTGTCTACATCATGTCATCGTTCTTATTGCATTACTCCATTTTTCCATGAACTTAATACACTAGATGCATGCTGGATAGCGGTCGATGTGTGAAGCAATAGTAGTAGATGCAGGCAGGAGTCGGTCTACTAATCTTGGACGTGACGCCTATGTAATGATCATTGCCTGGATATCATCATAATTATTTGAGGTTCTATCACTTGCCCAACAGTAATTTGTTTACCCACCGTTTGGTATCTTTCTCGAGAGAAGCCACTAGTGAAACCTACGGCCCCCGGGTCTTCATTCTCATATATTTGCTTGCGATCTACTTTTCCTTTGCATTTTTATTCAGATCTATTAAACCAAAAATACAAAAATACTTTCCTGCACTTTATTTTATTTGTGATCTATTATTTCAATCTACTACAATTTTCTGGCATCGTTACCGAAAGGATTGACAACCCTTTAACACGTCGGGTTGCGGTGTTGTTATTTGTGTCTGAGGTGCTGTTTACGTTGTATTGCTTTGTTCTCCCTCTTGGTTCGATAACCTTGGTTTCTTCAACGAGGGAAATACCTACCTTCACTGTGCTACATCATCCCTTCCTCTTTGGGGAAATACCGGCGTAGTCCCTAGCGCAACAGAGCTTTTCTAGCGCTATAGTCAGAGAGCGATCAAAAGGAATTTCTGGCGCCGTTGCCGGGAACATCTTCAACATAGCCAGGTTCCTAATCACAAATCTCATCTCCTCGCAATTTACATTATTTGCCATTTGCCTCTCGTTTTCCTCTCCCCCACTTCACAAAAATTTGCCGTTTTATTCGCCTCTCTTTTTCCATTCGCCGTTTTCTTGCCATATCTATTTTTGAGTGCAATCTTGTTGTATAGTCATCATGAATCAAGAGAACACCAAGTTATATGATTTCTCAAATACCAACAACAATGATTTTATTGGCACTCCGCTTGCTCCTCCCGCCACTAGTGCGGAGACTTGTGATATTAATACTGCTTTGCTGAATCTTGTTATGAAAGACCAATTTTCGGGTACTCCTAATGAGGATGTCGCGTCCCATCTTAATAGCTTCAAGGAATTATGCGATATGCAAAAGAAAAAAGATGTGGACAATGATGTGGTCAAGATGAAATTATTTCCGTTTTATTTGCGCGATTCTGCAAAAATTTGGTTCTCTTCTTTGCCTCGTAATAGTATCGATTCTTGGAATAAGTGCAAAGATGCTTTTATCACTAAGTATTTTCCTCCCGCAAAAATTATTTCCCTTAGAACCCAGATCATGAATTTCAAGCAACTTGAACATGAGCACGTTGCACAATCTTGGGAAAGGATGAAAATGATGCTGAGGAATTGCCCAAGTCATGGGTTAAATCTTTGGATGATCATACAAAAATTTTATGTGGGGTTGAATTTTGTTTCTCGTAATCTTTTAGATTCCGCCGCAGGTGGTACTTTTATGGAAATTACTTTGGGTGAAGCCACCAAATTGCTTGATAATATCATGGGAAATTATTCACAATGGCATACCGAAAGAGCTCCTACTAGTAAAAAAGTTAATTCGGTTGAAGAAATTTCTTCTTTGAGTGAAAAAGTTGATGCTCTTATGAAATTGGTTGCTAGTAAAAGTGCTCCTATTGGTTTTAATTATATGCCTTTGTCTACTTTGATTGAGCAAAATAGTGATGCCATTGATGTGAATTTTATCTCTAGGAATAATTTCAACAACCATGCTTATAGAGGTAATTTTAATCCTAGGCCTTTTCCTAGTAATTCCTCTAATAATTATGGTAATTCCTATGGAAATCAATCTTATAATAATAATAGGAACACCTATGATCTTGAGACTAATATTAAAGACTTTATCAACACACAAAAAGTTTTCAACACTTCCATGGAAGAAAAGTTGAATAAGATTGATGATTTGTCTAGAAGTGTTGATAGAATTGCTCTTGATGTGGAAAATCTCAAGATGATTTTTTTTGCCTAAAGTAGATGAATCAATTAAATCTCTTTATGTTTATATGGATGAAAGTAAGAAAAGAGCTGTTATGCTTAGAGCTAAAAGAGAATTTTTAGAAAAAGCTTTTTCTAGTGATTATTCTTGCGAAGATGATGAAGATCTTAAAATGATTGGTGTTACTTCTATTGATTCCTTGTCTAGTAAAGATAAGAATGATGAAAAAAGGACTGGAGAAGAGTCAACTTTAGGTAGAAGGCGTCCCAATATTTCGGAGGGTGAAAATCTTGTTGAGAAAATTGATGAAAGTGGGTTTGGAGAGGTCAAAACTTTAGCTAGTGATGCACCCACTCTTTTGGATTACAAAGACTTTAATTATGATAGTTTCTCTTTGATTGATTGTAATTCTTTATTGCAATCCATGCTAAATTCACCCCATGCCTATGAACAAAATAAAGCTTTTACTAAACATATTGTTGATGCTATAATGAAAGCTTTGGAAGAAAAGTTGGAATTAGAAGTTTCAATTCCTAGAAAATTGCATGATGAGTGGGAACCTAATATCAAAGTCAAGATTAAAAATTATGAGTGTTTTCCTTTGTGTAACTTGGGTGCTAGTGTTTCTACAATTCCGAAATCTTTATGTGATGTGCTTGGTCTTACCAATCTTGAAGAATGCTCTTTGAATTTGCACTTGGCGGATTCTACTATTAAAAAGCCTATGGGAAGAATTAATGATGTTCTTATTCTTGCAAATAGGAATTATGTGCCCATTGATTTTATTGTTCTTGATATTGATTGCAATCCGTCTTGTCCAATTATTCTTGGTAGACCGTTTTTACGCACTATCGGTGCCATGATTGATATGAAAGAAGGCAATATTAAGTTCCAATTTACTTTAAGGAAAGGTATGGAACACTTTCCTAGAACAAAAATTAGGCCACCTTATGAATCAATTGTGAGGGCATCTTATGGATCTCGAACCAAAGATGACAAAACTTAGACCCTTGCTTTATGCCTAGCTAAGGGCGTAAAACTATAGCGCTTGTTGGGAGGCAACCCAATGAATAAATTTTATTTTTGCTTTTTGCTTTATGTTCTTGTGTGTTAGCACAATTATGCTTCTATTATGATTGTGTTTTTATGTTTAAATTAGTGTTTGTGCCAAGTATAGCCTTTAGGATCTTCTTGGGTGATAGTTGTTTGATCTTGCTGAAAAAGACAGAAACTTTGCACTCACGAAAATAATTTTCATAAATCACAGAAAAGAGCTTTTGCTCTGATTTGTTTTGAATAATATTAATATACAAATTACCCCGGTCGTCCTAATTTGGTAGAAATTTTGGAGTTCCAGAAGTATTTGCAAAAGTCAGATTACTACAGACTGTTCTGTCTTGACAGATTCTGTTTTCTTTGTGTTGTGTGCTTATTTTGATGGCTCTATGGTTTTCTTTGATGATTTTTTGCCATAGAAAAGTAGGAATACAGTAGATATAATACAAAAACAAAATATGAATTGATTTGATACAACACTTATAGTAGTGATTTACTTTTCTTACACTAACGGATCTCACAAAAGTTTTGTTGAGTTTTGTGTGATTGAAGTTTTCAAGTTTTGAGTTATCTTATGATGGATGACGGAAGGATGCAAGAGCCTAAGCTTGGGGATGCCCCGGCATCCCAAGCTATTAACCAATAATGAGCAACTAACTAATCTTGGGGATGCCCCGAGTGGCATCCCCGCTTTCTTCCAACAACTATCGGTATTTTACTTGAGGCTATATTTTTATTCGTCACATGATATGTGTTTGGCTTGGAGCGTCTTGTATGATATGAGTCTTTTCTTGTTTTATTTTGTGTTTTAAGTCACCAATCCTTGCTGAACACACCTATTTGAGAGAGCCAAAATTATATCATAACTTGTTAGAATTGCTGTCTGTGCTTCACTTAAATATTTTATGAGCTAGGACTTGCTCTAGTGCTTCACTTATATCATTTTGAGCACGATGTGCTTTGTTATTTTTGAAGAAATGCTCTCTTGCATTAGTTAGATTTATTTGAGAGTTAGTAAAATTTTGAATAAATTCTCTCTTGCTTCACTTAAATTATTTTGAGAGAAAGAAAATCTGTTATGCTCATGATTTTCACTTATATTTGTTTGAGCTTATGAAAAGCAACACATGAAAATTAGTCCCAAAGTGATAGATATCCAAGAAGGATAAAGTAAAAAATGTCACGAAGATCATTGGACAAAATAAACTTGATTCTTAGTAATAGCTTTGAGATATGATGATGTGATATGTGAGTTATGTTGATGAGTAATTATGCTTTAGTAAGAATATTGGTGTTAAGGTTTGTGATTCCCTATGCATGCACGAAAGTCAATAATCATGCAATGAAAATTATATCCTACTTGTGGTGCATTATTCGATTATTAATTATGCTTAGTGCTTGCTTATGAGATTATTTGTTTCTTGGTTGATAAGCTTCTCAATATTTTGCTAGCCTTCATTTTGCACTAAGTATGATCTCTACTTGTGCATCCAAAATCCTTTAAACCAATTTTGCCACATGAGTCCACTATATCTACCTACATGCGGTATTCTTTTGCCGTTCTAAGCAAATTTGCATGTGCCATCTCTAATTTTCAAAATAAACTTCTCTTTTGTATGGTTGTTTAAGCTCATGAACGATGTGAGTAGCTAATATTTGCCATGCTGGATGTGTTAATCTCATGATGAGTGTTTTTTCACTTGTCATTGCATGAGGGTAAGGCAAAGGTTTTAGGATGCCCAGTCCCGAAATGCAAAAATGAATTTACTTTATGTTGTCAAATAATAAATTTCTCGGAAAGTGTTGGTATGGAGGGCACCTGTGGATACGGTTAGCCATGGAAAGTGAAAGTATGGTGGAAAAGTGAATAAACTTTATTTTCTGTTTGGGAACTGCCTATGGCATATCTAGCATGGAAAGTGTTTGGAACTCTGAGTCGTTTTCGTTGGTGGGATGGATACACCTCCCAAAATGTTTTTATCTCTAATTTTTTCGCTTGGAGCTCTGACACCTCTACAAATCCCTACTTCTCTCTGCGAAGGGCCTTTCTTTTACTTTATGCAATTTTTATTTTGAGTCTCCATCTTCTATCATAAAAAGCACCAACTAGGAGCCAATATGATCGTACTTAAGTATTGGGTGTAGCTAATATTCGAGTGTGTTTCATGAATAGATCAATGTTTGAGCATGATGGGCTAGGGATAACTTATTTTAGCATTGATATTTTGAAAGACATGGTTGCTTGTTGATATGCTTGAGTATCTAAATTATTATGTCAAAACTAGACTATTGCTTTGAATCACATAAAGGTCCAAATGACCATCTATAAAGAAAATAATATGATATGACATGATGAACAACACTCCACATCAAAAATTATGTTTTTATCACTTACCTACTCTAGGACGAGGAGGAGTTAAGCTTGGGGATGTTGATACGTCTCCAACGTATCTATAATTTTTGATTGTTCCATGTTGTTTTATTATCTCTTGGATGTTTTATAATCATTTTATATCATTTTTTGGTACTAACCTATTGACATAGTGCCAAGTGCGAGTTGTTGTTTTCCATGTTTTTACATCGCAGGAAATCAATATCAGACGGAGTCCAAATGCAACGAAACTTCACGATGATTTTTTATGGACCAAAAGAAAAAAGTTGGGCCTTGGTTGCACCTGGGGGGAGTCCCGAGGAGGGGACAACCCACCAAGGCGCGCCAGGAGGCCCATGCGCACCCTGGTGGGTTGTGCCCACCTCGGGTTCCCCGGACCACCTCTTTGCTCTATAAATACCCCAAAAATCCCAGAACCCTAGAAGCATTGACTAAATATTCATCCAGCCACCGTAGAGTCCAGAACCACCATATCCAATTTATACACCATCTCGGATGGGGTTCACCACCTCCATTGGTGCCTCTTCGATGACGCATGAGTAGTTCGTTGTAGACCTTCGGGTCCGTAGTTAGTAGCTAGATGGCTTTCTCTCTCTCGCTGAATTCTCAATACAATGGTCTCTTGGAGATCCATATGATGTATCTGTTTTGTGGTGTGTTTGTTGGGATCTGATGAACTTTGAGTTTATGATCAGTCATATCTTTTTATATCCATGAAAGTTATTTGAGTTTCTTTGATCTCTTATATGCATGATCTCTTATAGCCTCGTATTTCTTCTCCGATATTTGGGTTTTGATTGGCCAACTCGATCTATTTATCTTGCAATGGGAAGAGGTGCCCTGTAGTGGGTTCGATCTTACGGTGCTTGATCTCAGTGACAGAAAGGAACCTACATGTATGTATCATTGATACTATGGATAAAAAGATGGGATCTATATCTAACGCAATAGATAAACGGATCTTGTCTACATCATGTCATCGTTCTTATTGCATTACTTTTTTTTCCATGAACTTAATACACTAGATGCATGCTTGATAGAGGTCGATGTGTGGAGTAATCGTAGTAGATGCAGGCAGGAGTCGGTCTACTAATCTTGGACGTGATGCCTATGTAATGATCATTGCACAGATATCATCATAATTATTTGAGGTTCTATCAATTGCCCAAAAGTAATTTGTTTACCCACGTTTGCTATCTTTCTCGAGAGAAGCCACTAGTGAAACCTACAGCCCCGGGTCTTCTTTCTCATATATTTGCTTGCGATATACTTTTCATTTGCATTTTTATTCAGATCTAGTAAACCAAAAATACATAAATACTTTGCTGCACTTTATTTTATTTGCGATCTATTATTTCAATCTACTACAATTTTCTGGCATCATTACCCGAAAGGGATTGACAAACCCTTTAACATGTCGGGTTGCGAGGTGTTGTTATTTGTGTGCAGGTGTTGTTTACGTTGTGTTGCTTGGTTCTTCTCTTGGTTCGATAACCTTGGTTTCTTCAACGAGGAAATACCTACCTTGTTTGTGCTACATCATCCCTTCCTCTTTGGGAAAATACCGACGTAGTCCTAGCAGACAGGAGCTTTTCTGGCGCTATAGTCAGAGAGCAATCAAACGTATCTATATTTTATGAAGTATTCATGCCATGTTTACAACAATTTTATATGATTTTATTAGAACTAACCCGGACTGACACTGTTTTCAGCAGAACTACCCTGGTGTCATTTTGTGTGCAGAAATTGAAGTTCTCGGAATGGGCTGAAAATTTACGGTGATTTTTTGTGGACCAAAAGAGGCCTCCAAAGCACCAGAGTTGGGCCAGAAGAGTCCCGAGGTGACGGCAAGGGTGGGGGCGCGCCCAATCCCCTAGGGCGTGCCCCCCTGTCTTGCCGCTGCCTCGTGGACCCCCCTGACGTGAAACCGACGCCAAAAATTCCTATAAATCCCGAAACCTCCAGAAATAAACCTAGATCGGGAGTTCCGCCGCCGCAAACCTCTATAGCCACGAAAATCCAATCGGGAGCCCGTTTGACACACTAGGAGGAAACCATCGTGGTGGCCATCTTCATCATCCCGGCGGTCTCCATGACGAGGAGGGAGTAGTTCACCGTCGGGGCTAAGGGTATGTACCAGTAGCTATGTGTTTGGTCTCTCTCTCGTGTTCTTGATTTTGCATGATCTTGATGTACCGCGAGCTTTGCTACTATAGTTGGATCATACGGTGTTTCTCCCCCTCTACCTTCTTGTGGTGAATTGAGTTACCTATGAGGTTTCACTATTATCGGATTTAATACTATTATGGATTTGAGAACACTTGATGTATGTCTTGTGTGGGATACCCGTGGTGACAATGGGGTGTTCTATTGATTCACTTGACGTATGTTTTAGCACTCAACTCGCAGATGCCCGATGTGACATTGGGGTAATCTATGCATAAGGGTTGATGCATGTTTTCGTCCATGTTTATTTGGTAGGAATCTTAGGGCACTCTTTGAGGTTCTTTATGTTGGATGGAATATTATCAATCTGAAGTTGTTTGATGCATATCACATAATTGACCCACGGATACTTGTGGTGACATTGGAGTATCTAGGTGACATTAGGGTTGATTGATGTGTGTCATACAGTGTTATTTTACTACGAACTCTAGGGTTGTCTATGACACTTATAGGAATAGCCCAATGGATTGATCGGAAAAAATAACTTTGAGGTGGTTTCATACCCTACAAACAATTTCATCTTATGTTCTCGTGATAGGAACTTTGGAGTGACTTTTGTCGCAAGTTGAGGGATTGCCATATGATTTAATTATGTTATCATTGTTGAGAGAACTTGCACTAGTGAAAGTATGAACCCTAGGCTTTGTTTCCTAGCATTGCAATACCGTTTACGCTCACTTTTATCGCTTGTTACCTTTCTTTTTTATATTTTTAGATTAGAGAAACCTATATCTACCATCCATATTACACTTGTATCACCATCTCTTCGTCGAACTAGTGCGCCTATACATTTTACCATTGTATTGGGTGTGTTGGGGACACAAGAGACTCTTTGTTATTTGGTTGCAGGGTTGTTTGAGAGAGAACATCTTCATCCTATGCCTCCCACGGATTGATAGACCTTAGGTCATCCACTTGAGGGAAGTTTGTTACTGTCCTACAAAACTCTGCACTTGGAGGCCCAACAACGTCTACAAGGATAAAGTTGCGTAGTAGACATGAAGCTCTTTTCTGGCGCCGTTGCCGGGGAGGTTAGTGCTTGAAGGTATATCTTTGGACCTTGGAATTGAATATTTTAGTTTCTTGTTTTATCACTAGTTTAGTCTATGAAAGAAAACTATAAAAAAATGGAATTGAGGTTGCCTCATATGCTTCATCTTTTTAATGTCTTTCGTGAAAATGATGGAAAGGAAAATTGTGCTCAAGTGTTAGAAGAAGAAGTTACTAAAATGTTTGGCACAAAATCTTTAAATGATGAGCATGATTGCAATGTTGTTAGTATGAATTCTTTGAATATCCATGATGCTAATGATATGCAAAACTATAAGCTTGGGGATGCTATGTTTGATGAAGATGATAATTTTTGTCGCCCAAGTTTTGATGAGCAAATTTATTATGATGATAGCATGCCTCCTATTTATGATGATTATATTGATGAAAGTGGGTTTGGAAGAGTGTCAACTCTAGGTAATGATCCCACTATTTTGAAGGGTGTTGAATCTTATAATATTTATGAAAGTGGATTTGGAGAGGTCATGACTTTATTTAGTGATGACTCCACTATCTTGGAAGAGGTTTCAATTGATTATGAGAACAAAGTTGCTATCAATGATGATTATTATGAAGACATGTATGCTATAAAGAATAATGACAACCATGAAACTTGTCATCATGATTTTAATTTTCAATTGGATTATGACTCACGTGATAGTTATTTTGTTGAGTTTGCTCCCACTACTATTCATGAGAAGAAATTTGCTTATGTGGAGAGTAATAAATTTTCTATGCTTATGGATCATGAAAATAATACTTTATGTGATAGTTATATTGTTGAATTAATTCATGATGATAGTGAAAATTATTATGAGAGAGGAACATATGCTTTTACATATTGCAATAATTCACCTGATTCTGTGCAAAAACGAAAACTTTTGCTCTCAGTCTAGGAATTTTGAAAATTCACCAGAACGTGATAAAATTCTGAATTTTTGAAACATGATTTATATTAAAAATTCCTAGATTGTCCTAATTTTTCAGAATTTTTGGAGTAACAGAAGTATGGAATGTTTCGATTCTGCTGAGGTATTACTGCTTTTGTGATTCTGTTTTTCATGTGTTGTTTGCTTATTTTGATGAATCTATGAGTAGTATCGGAGGGTATGAACCATGGAGAAGTTGGATTACAGTAGATATTACACCAATATAAATTTAGAATGAGTTCACAACAGTACCTAAGTGGTGATTTGCTTTATTATACTAACAGAGCTTACGAGTTTTCTGTTGAGTTTTGTGTTGTGAAGTTTTCAAGTTTTGGGTAAAGATTCGATGGACTACGAAATAAGTAATGGCAAGCCTAAGCTTGGGGATGCCCAAGGCACCCCAAGGTCATATTCAAGTACAACCAAGAGCCTGAGCTTGGGGATGCCCCAGATGGCATCCCCTTCTTTCGTCTTCGTTCATCGGTAAATACACTTGAGGCTATATTTTTATTCATCACATGATATGAGTTTTGCTTGGAGCGTCATTTTATTTTATTAGTATTTGCTTGCTGTTATTTATAGTAATGTTCTACATCTTTTATTTCAATAAAAAGGTCAAGTATAGCATTTACCACGCTTATTTTGCAAGTCTATATGTTGCTGTTTGAAACAGAAAGTTTGTTGTTATGTTTTGAATGTTGGTGAATAGTCAGAACATATAAAATCTTGAAATTTTTACACAATGAGTAACAACAAATTATATACAGTGTGGTAATTTTTCAAAAAATTTGGAGTTAAAGAAGTATGATTCCTCTTGCATTCTTTGCACACTATCCTGTTTAGACAGATTGCTGTTATGATTGCATTGGTTGCGTATGTTTGCCTGTTTAATGATTCTATTTGAGGATAGGAGTGTTAAATATGCAGAGGCAATTAGTATGCAATTTCAAATTATAATTTTAGTGATTTGCTACAGTAGAGAATTATAAGGTTTTGCATTGATTTGTACTAACTTATCTCACGAGTTCTTGTTGAGTTTTGTGTGGATGAAGTTTTAAGAATTAGGGAAACTATGATATGAGAGGAATTAAGGAGACACAAAAGCTCAAGCTTAGGGATGCCCAAGGCATCCCTAATTAATATTTCAATAAGTCTCAAGCATCTAAGCTTGGGGATGCCCCAGTTGGCATCCCACCTTTCTTCATCAACAATCATCGATTAGCCTCGGTTGAGCCTAAGTTTTTGCTTCTTCACATGATCTGTGCTATCCTTGGAATGTCATTTTATTTTGTTTTGCTTGATGTTTGAATAAAGTACTCAAGATCTAAATTTTCTTTCTGAGAGAGAGTCTTCACATAGCTACTTAATTATTTGACTACTCATTTATCTTCACTTATATCTTTTTGGAGTAGTTTGTCATTTACTCACGTGCTTCACTTATATCCTACGAGTAAATGGTTGAATGAATTGAATATCATAAATCTGAAATTATATATGCTTCATATGCTTATACCATGGGGAGTAATGACTTCACATATAAGCAGTAGAGGTGGTAACTTTATTGAAACTTAGCAAACATAGTATTGCTCACTTGAACAATTCATGAAATAATATTGAAGGAAGAGATATTTCACATATAAATATACTATCTTGGACATCTTCTATGATTGTGAGCCCCATTAATTATTTTCAAACTTGATCAAATTAGTTGAAGTTGGACAAGGAAGACAACATAATGAGTTATGTTTGGGTATATTTGCATAAATTTATATTGTTATGGATCTTCCAACATGCGGTGCTTGCTTTTTAGAATCTTTTGCTAGCCAAAATTTCTATACTAAGCGGGGACACTACTTGTGCATCCAAAATCCTTGAACCAAGTCTCTTCCATGAGTGTCCACCATATCTACCTATATGCGGTATTTACCCGCCGTTCCAAGTAAATTTGCATGTGCCAAACTCTAAACCTTCAAATAATAATCTGTTTTGTATGCCCGAATCGCTCATGTAGTGACTAGGGGCTGTTAGTATCTTCCATGCTAGGTGGGTTATTCTCATTGAGGGAGTCCTGGATTAGGGGGTGTCCGGATAGCCGAACTATCACCGTTGGCCGGACTCCTGGACTATGAAGATACAAGATTGAAGACTTTGTCCCGTGTCCGGATGGGACTTTCCTTGGCGTGGAAGGCAAGCTTGGCGATACGGGTATGTAGATCTCCTACCATTGTAACTGAATCTGTGTAACCCTAGCCCTCTCAGGTGTCTATATAAACCGGAGGGTTTTAGTCCGTAGGACGAACAACAATCATACCATAGGCTAGCTTCCAGGGTTTAGCCTCTTTGATCTCGTGGTAGATCTACTCTTGTACTACCCATATCATCAATATTAATCAAGCGGGAGTAGGGTTTTACCTCCATCGAGAGGGCCCGAACCTGGGTAAAAACATCGTGTCCCTTGTCTACTAATACCATCCGCCTAGACGCACAGTTCGGGACCCCCTACCCGAGATCCGCCGGTTTTGACACCGACACTCATGATGAGTGTTCATTCACTTATCTTTCACGAGAGAGTGGCTAGTAATCGGGATGCCTAGTTCCATGTTCGAAATCAGATCAAAATATAATCATCAAACAAAACTCCCCCAGGACTGTTGTTGGTATGGACGGTACCCGTTGTTTTGGATCAGCCATGGAGTGTGATTGTTGGTGGAGGGGGAGTAAAAAGTCTACCATTCTGTTTTGGAACCGCCTATAATGTGTCTAGCATGGAAGATATTGGGAACTCTCGGTCGTTACGTTGACAATGAAAGCATACCTCTCAAAATTATATTCATCTATGTTTTAAAAGCTTCGAGCTCTGGCACCTATGAAAATCCCTGCTTCCCTCTGCGAAGGGCCTATCTTTTACTTTTATGCAAGAGTTAGTATTCCTTCTCATTCCAACCTACTCTTTAGTTGGCAAGCATCATGTGATGGGGAACGATCTAAGCATATATGGCCATTAAAATATATTTGATCATGAGTTATTATTGTTGACAATTATCTATATGATAAATTAGTTGGGAGGCGAAACACTAAGCCCCTATCTTTCTAAAAATATGATTTGAGAGGTAGCAATCATGGAAGACTATATGATAGTTGAGTATGTGGAATTTGCTAAATCAAAGCTCTAACATAGACCCTTCGTGAAAATAAGATGAATTACAATTGTTTGATGACTGAGAACATAGTTTGGTAGTTTTCAAGAAAGGTTATGGTCTATGCTTTAACATGTTAATACCTTGTTACTTGATCATGAGAAGTTTTATGAGACGAGCTATTGTTTATGATATATAATAATGCTAGAAAAAGTGATTGAAATTATCACTGATCGAACTTGTGCACTTGCTAGCATTCACACTTCATAAATTATTTCTTTTATCATTTACCTACTCGAGGACGAGCATGAATTAAGCTTGGAGATGCTGATACGTCTCCAACGTATCTATAATTTATGAAGTATTCATGCCATGCTTACGGCAATTTTATATGATTTTGGTATGATTTGATTAGAAATAACCAGGATTGACGCTGTTTTCAGCAGAACTACCGTGGTGTCGTGTTCTGTGCAGAAATAAAAGTTCTCGGAATGGGCTGAAAATTTACGGTGATTTTTATGGACCAAAAGAGACCCTCAAAAACCGGAGTTGGGCGGAAGAGTCCAGGAGGTGACGGCAAAGTGGAAGCGCGCCCACCCCTAGAACCGCGCCTGTCTTGCCGCTGCCTTGTGGACCCCCCTGACGTGAAACCGACGCCAAAAATTCCAATAAATTCCTAAACCTCCAGAAATAAACCTAGATCGGGAGTTCCACCACCGCAAGCCTCTGTAGCCACAAAAAACCAACCGGGAGCCCGTTCCGGCACCCTGCCGGAGGGGGAAACCATCACCGGTGGCCATCTTCATCATCCTGGCGGTCTCCATGATGAGGAGGGAGTAGTTCGCCCTCGGGGCTGAGGGTATGTACCAGTAGCTATGTGTTGGATGTCTCTATCTCTCTCGTGTTCTTGATTTGGCACGATCTTGATGTACTGATGAGCTTTGCTACTATAGTTGGATCATATGGTATTTCTCCCGCTCTACCTTCTTGTGATGAATTGAGTTTTACCTTTGAGGTTTCACTATTATCGGATTGAATACTATTATGGATTTGAGAACACTTGATGTATGTCTTGTGTGGGATACCCGTGATGACAATGGCGTGTTCTATTGATTCACTTGATGTATGTTTTGGCACTCAACTCATGGATTCGTGGGGTGACATTGGGTAATCTATGCATAGGGGTTGATGCACGTTTTCGTCCTAGTTTCTCCGGTAGGAATCTCGTGGCACTCTCTGAGGTTCTTTATGTTGGATTGAATATTATGAATCTGGAGTTGTTTGATGCATATCGTATAATTGACCCACAGATACTTGACATTAGGGTTGATTGATGTGTGTCATATGGTGTTATTTTACTACGAACTCTAGGGCTGTTTGTGACACTTATAGGAATAGCCCAATGGATTGATCGGAAAGAATAACTTTGAGGTGGTTTCGTACCCTACAAACAATTTCATCTTATGTTCTCCGTCATAGGAACTTTAGAGTGACTTTTGTCGCATGTTGAGGGATTGCCATATGATTTAGTTATGTTATCATTGTCGAGAGAACTTTACTAGTGAAAGTATGAACACTAGGCCTTATTTCCAAGCATTGCAATACCGTTTTGACTCACTTTTGTTACTTGCTACCTTGCTGTTTTTGTATTTCAGATTACAAATACCTATATCTACCATCCATATTACACTTGTATCACCATCTCTTCACCGAAGTAGTGCACCTATACAATTTACCATTGTATTGGGTGTGTTGGGGACACAAGAGACACTTTGTTATTTGGTTGTAGGGTTGTTTGAGTGAGAACATCATCATCCTACGCCTCCCACGGATTGATAAACCTTAGGTCATCCACTTGAGGGAAATTTGCTACTATGCTACAACACTCTACACTTGGAGGCCCAACAACGTCTACAAGGATAAAGTTGCATAGTAGATGTCAGGTCCTAGCATTTTAAGCTTGAGGTAAGCATAATGCGGGACTGCATTGAAGCGAGTGAGTGTGCGCCCTAGGAGCGTGTGGTATCCACTTCGGAAGCGGACAGTGTCGAAGATTAACTCCTCGCTCCTAAAGTTCTCGGGTGACCCGAAGACTACCTCCAGAGTGACCATTTTGGTACAAGGGGCTTTAACATCTGGGATGACACCTTTAAAGGTGGTGCTGCTCAGCTTGATTCGAGATGATTCGATGCCCATCTTCCTAACCGTGTCCTGGTAGATTAGGTTGAGTCTGCTTGACCCGAAACGTCCGCTCATATCCGTATGCGTTTGCACGGACAAAAATGAACGCGCAACGTGCAAACCCATTCCTATTTTTTGTCCGCCTTGTGTCCGTGCGGACCCATTTCAGTCTCAAATTTGGGTTCGATTTGGGTCCAAAGTAGACACAGAATAGACGTTCTCTGCGCCCTCTCGGTCCGGCCGCGTCCACTGCATGTGAGTTATGGCCCACCTGTCATAGACCCTCTCCTCTCCTACTTTTTCTCTCCACTGGCCCACACCCACCTACCGCACCTCGCCTCCGTCTCTCTCCTAGGTCATGGCGATGTGCGCAGCGACGACATTCCCTCCTGGCTGGCAGCGTGGAGATCTCTCGAGAGTCTTCTCATGGGCGCGGCAGCGCGCGGAGACCATGGCTGTGGCGTGGTGGCACGTGAAGACCATGGATGCGACGAGCGGTGAGGCCGACATCGCAGGCAACTACATCTACTGCTTCTCCTGCAAGTCTCCAGCGGTGCTCCCTCTGGCGGGCTCCCACGGGTGTGGCAGGCGTGTAAGACGTACTCAAAGGCGGCCACGTCCTTGCGCGCATGCTAGCTAGCTGCCCGTTGCATGCCGCGTGCGGCATACTGTCGCGTGCTTCGCCCGTGGTAGCTTCATGGTCGCGTGCATGCGTGCTAGCTAGCTAGCGCCAGAGCAAATCCGTGGCGGGCGCGCCCTTGCGTGCATGCGAACTAGCTAGCTAGCCGCGTACTAGCTAGTTAGCAGCTGGTCGCGCATGCATGCACAGATGCGGCCGAGCTCGCCGTTGTAGCTCCCGAGCCCGGTAGGGAGGCGCCACAGGCTCATCTGTGCGCCCAGCCAGCGCTGCTTTGTCACTGCTCACCGCGCCCTTTGCCGCTCACCACCCTGCTTCTCGCTGGCGTGGAGTTCGAGCTCGACCGGCGGCCTCGCCTCGCGCATGCGCCCGCGTCTTGCCGGTGCTCATGCAGACGTCGGCCTCGCCTCTCTATGCCTAGCTATTGTGAGCTCCCCTGCCTACTATGTGTTTGACAAAATGCTAGGGCGGACATTCAAAAATGGGTTTGACTACCGTTGGCACAGCGGCAGACCCAAATGAAAAAGTGGAGTAACACGTCCGCCTGGCCGACCCAAACGGACGAAAAGCAGACAAAGCGCACATCTGTTTGGGTCGCCCCGTTGGAGTTGCTCTAAGAACGTGTGTCAGGTGGAAACTGTCGATAATTGGGTCCAGCACAAGTGCAGCTGATCTGCCATGCCTTATGCTGGTCAGATGGTCATGCTTGTCAAAGGTGATCAGGTAAGCCGGCCATGGGTTGAACTTCGGGGCGACTGGCTCTAGCGCATAGATGTCCCAAAGTATGCTCTTCCTCTCCATTTTAGGGATGTGGGTAACATAGATCATGTTTTCTTCTGTTACCTCATTAGGAAACTTGTTTTGGCCTCCATTGATGGGCTACTGAGGTTCATCCTCGTCTTCGCTGCGATTTAGGACTTTACTTTGTCCCTCCGTCGCTACCTTGCGAGCCTGCTTGAAGACCCAGCAGTTCCTATTAGTGTGGGTTGCTGGTTTGTCCTGAGTGCCGTGGATTTGGTATGGTCGATCCCGGATCCTTTCTAGCTGGCTAGGTCCATCCTTATTCCCTTTAAAGGGTTTCCTTTTCTGTCTGGATCGAGGTCGGTGAACCCATCATTGACTGTGGCATCCTCTATGTCGTTCCCGCCATTTTTATGCACGCGCTTGTTTTGATTATGCTTAGGCTTTCCATTGGCGTCGTGTGTTACCGAGGTGCCTGCCTCGCCATTATGGGTACTTCAAGCGAGCCAGCTTGTTGGAAATATGCCCTAGAGGCAATAATAAAAGCATTATTATTATATTTCCTTGTTCATGATGATTGTCTTTTATTCATGCTATAAGCTGTATTATCCGGAAATCGTAATACACGTGTGAATACATAGACTACAATACGTCCTAGTAAGCCTCTAGTTGACTAGCTCGTTGGTCAACAGATAGTCATGGTTTCCTCGACTATGGACATCGGATGTCATTGACAAGCGGGATCACGTCATTAGGAGAATGACGTGATGGACAAGACCCAATCCTAAGCATAGCACAAGATCGTGTAGTTCGTTTTGCTAGAGCTTTTCCAATGTCAAGTATCTCTTCCTTAGACCATGAGATCGTGCAATTCCGGATACCGTAGGAGTGCTTTGGGTGTATCAAGCGTCCTGGCGTAACTGGGTGACTATAAAGGTGCACTACGGTATCTCCGAAAGTGACCATTGGGTTGACACGGATCGAGACTGGGATTTGTCACTCCGTGTGCGGAGAGGTATCCTTGGGCCCTTTCGGTAATGCATCATCATAATGAGCTCAAAGTGATCAAGTGTCTGGTCATGGGATCATGCATTGCGATCTGAGTAAAGTGACTTGCCGGTAGCGAGACTAAACGAGGTATTGGGATACCGACGATCGAGTCTCGGGCAAGTAACATACCGTTGGACAAAGGGAATAGAATCTGGGGGTTGCTTAAACCCTTGACATCGTGGTTCATCCGATGACAACATCGAGGAGCATGTGGGAGCCAACATGGGTATCCAGATCCGCTGTTGGTTATTGACTTGAGGTAGTCTCGGTCGTATGCGCATGTCTCCCGAACCCGTAGGGTCTACACACTTAAGGTTCGGCGCTAGGGTTATTAGGAAGACAAGTATGTGATTACCGAATGTTGTTCGAGTCCCGATGAGATCCCGGACGTCACGAGGAGTTCCTAATGGTCCGGAGGTAAAGATTTATATATGGAAAGTGGTTAAGCGGACTCAGGAAAGTTTGGGTATACTGGTAATGTATCGGGGCCACAGGAGAGTTCGGAGGTCCACCGGGAGGCCACCCCTCGGGGGCCACATGGGCTAAGTGGGAGAGGAGCCAGCCCCTGGTGGGCTGGCGCACCTTCCCCTTAGGCCCATGCTTGACTAGGGCAAGGGAGGAAACCCTAACGAAAAAAAGGCGCCCCTAGCTTTGAGGCAAGCCACCCTCCCCTCCTCCCTTTGGCAGCCCGCCCCATCTAGGGTTTCCCTAGATGGCCGGGCCCCTGGCCCCTCTCCTCCTATAAATAGAGGGGTGGGGGAGGGCTAGACACACCATTGAAGGCGCAGCCTCCCTCCCCAACTCCTCTCTTTCTCCGCGTGTGCTTGGCGAAGCCACAGCCGGAGAACCTTCTGCACCAATTGCACCACGCCGTCGTGCTGCCATTGGAGTTGTCTTCCTCAACCTCTCCTTCTCTCTTGCTGGATCAAGGCGGAGGAGGCGCCATCGTCCCGTCGTGTGTTGAACACGAGGTGCTGTCCTTTCAGCGCTTTGGTCATCGGTGATCGGAATCACGTTGGGGCGTCATCATCATCACCACTCCCTCGAACGCTTCCGTACTCGATCTACAAGTGGTATGTAGATGCAAACTCTCTCTCTTGACTCGTAGCTTAGATGAACTCATAGATAGATCTTGGTGAAACCGTAAGAAAATTTTAATTTTCTGCAACGTTCCCCAACAGTGGCATCATGAGCTAGGTCTATGTCGTAGTTCTCTTTGCCTGCAGTAGAACACAATTTTGTTGTGGGCGTGGATCTTGTCAACTTAATTGCCGTTACTAGTCGTATCTTGCTTCCGCGGTATTGTGGGATGAAGCGGCCGGACCAACCTTACACGTGCTCTTCGTGAGACCGGTTCCACCGACTAACATGCACTAGTTGCATAAGGTGGTCATGGCGGTGTCTGTCTCTCCCACTTTAGTTGGGCCGGATTCGATGAACAGGGTCCTTATGAAGGGTAAATAGAAGTTGACAAGATCACGTTGTGGTTATTCGTAGGTAAGAAAACGTTCTTGCTAGAACCCAATTGCAGCCACGTAAAAGATGCAACAACAATTAGAGGACGTCTAACTTGTTTTTGCAGCAATTGTCATGTCATGTGATATGGCCAAGTTGTGATGAATGATGATATATTGTGATGTATGAGATCATGTTCTTGTAATAGGAATCACGACTTGCATGTCGATGAGTATGACAACCGGCAGGAGCCATAGGAGTTGTCTTTCTTTTTGTATGACCTGCGTGTCATTGAAGAAACGCCATGTAACTTACTTTACTTTATTGCTAAACGCGTTAGCCATAGAAGTAGAAGTAGTCGTTGGCGTGACAACTTCATGAAGACACGATGATGGAGATCATGATGATGGAGATCATGGTGTCATCTTCCGTTACGAGGATGATCATGGAGCCCGAAGATGAAGATCAAGGAGCTATATGATATTGGCCATATCATGTCACTACTTTATAATTGCATGTGATGTTTATTATGATTATGCATCTTGTTTACTTAGAACGACGGTAGTAAATAAGATGATCCTTAGAACAATTTCAAGAAGTGTTCTCCCCTAAGCGTGCACCGTTGCTACAGTTAAATAAGCTTCTAAGCACCACGTGTTGATCGGGTGTGATGGATTCTTACGTTCACATACAACGGGTGTAAGACAGATTTACACACGCAGTAAACACTTAGGGTTAACTTGACGAGCCTAGCATGTACGGACATGGCCTCGGAACACGGAGACCGAAAGGTCGAACACGAGTCGTATGGAAGATACGATCAACATGAGAATGTTCACCGACGATGACTAGTCCGTCTCACGTGTTGATCGGACACGGCCTAGTCGACTCGGATCGTGTAACACTTAGATGACTAGAGGGATGTCTAATCTAAGTGGGAGTTCATTAATAATTTGATTAGATGAACTTTATTATCATGAACAATAGTCTAAAATCTTTATAATATGTCTTGTAGATCAAATGGCCAACGCTCATGTCACCATGAACTTCAACGCTGTTCCTAGAGAAAACCAAGTTGAAAGATGATGGCAAGAACTATACGGAATTTGGGTCCGGAACACGAGGATCATCCTCATAGCTGCCAAGAAACAATATGTCCTAGAAGGACCGGCTAGGTGAAGCACCCATCCCGTAGAACCAAGGCGTTATGAGCGCTTGGCGGTCTCGTCTTGATGATTACTCCCTCGTTCGTCACGGCATGCTTTACAGCCTAGAACCGGGGCTCCAAAAGCGTTTTGAGCAACACGGAGCATATGAGATGTTAGAGGAGCTGAAAGTGGTTTTTCAAGCTCATGCCCGGTCGAGAGATATGAAGTCTCCGACAAGTTCTATAGTTGTAAGATGGAGGAAAACAGTTACGTCGGTGAGCACATACTCAAAATATGCAGGTTGCATCACCGCTTTGTCCCAAGTGGACATAAACCTCCAGACGAGGCGGTCATTGACAGAATCCTTGATCGCTCCCACCAAGCTACAAGAGCTTTGTGATGAACTACAATATGCGAGGGGATGGAGAAGACCATTCCTGAAGTATTCTCAATGCTTGAAGTCGTGAGAGGTTGAAATCAAGAAAGAACATCAAGTGTTGATGGTCAATAAGACCACTAAGTTCAAGAAGGGCAAGGGCGGAAGAACTTCAAGAAGGACGGCAAAGAGGTTGCGGCGCCCGATAAGCAAGTTGCCGGGAAGAAGAAGAAGTCAAAGAATGGACCCAAGCACGAGGTCGAGTGCTTTTATTGCAAGGGGAAGGGTCATCGAAGCGGAACTGCCCCAAATACTTAAGCGGATAAGAAGGCCGGCAACACTAAAGGTATATTTGATATACATGTAATTGATGTGTACCTTACCATTACTGTAGTAACTCCACAGGTATTTGATACGGTGCCGTTGCTCATATTTGTAACTCACAACAGAGCTGCGGAATAAGAGGAGGCTGGCGAAGGGCGAGGTGACGATGCAGCGTCGGGAATGGTTCCAGAGTCGATGTGATCGCCGTCGGCACGCTACCTCTACATTTACCTCTGAGGATTAGTTATAAACCTTAATAATTGCTATTTGGTGCCAAGTTTGAGCATGAACATTGTATCTGGATCTCGCTTTGTCTGAGATGGCTACTCATTTAAATCCGAGAATAATGGTTGTTCTATTTATATGAGAGAAATGTTTTATGGTCATGCTCCGATAGTCAATGGTTTATTCTTAGTGAATCTCGAACGTAATATTACACATGTTCATAGTGTGAATACCGAAAGATGTAAAGTTGATAACGATAGTCCCACATACTTGTGCTTTGCCGCCTTTGGTCACATTGGTGTCAAGCGCATGAAGAAGCTCCATCTTGATGGACTTACGAGTCTCTAGATTATGAATCATTTGACACATGCGAACCATGCCTCATGGGCAAGATGACCAAGACTCCGCTTCTCCGGAACAATGGAGCGAGCAACCAACTTATTGGAAATCAGACATACCGATGTGTGTGGTCCAATGAGTGTTGAGGCTCATGGAGGATATCGTTATGTTCTCACTCTCACAGATGACTTGAGTAGATATGGGTATGTCTACTTGATGAAACACAAGTCCGAGACCTTTGAAAAGTTCAAGGAATTTCAGAATGAGGTAGAGAATCAACGTGACCGAAGATAAAATTCTTACGATCGGATCGTGGAGGAGAATATTTGAGTCACGAATTTGGCACACACTTAAAAAATGTGGAATCGTTTCACAACTCACGCCGCTGGAACACCTCGGTAACAGAACGGTGTGTCCGAACGTCGTAATCGCACTCTATTGGATATGGTGCGATCTATGATGTCTCTTACCGATTTACCGCTATCTTTTTGGGGATACGCTCTAGAGACAGCTACATTCACTTTAAATAGGGCACCGTCTAAATCCGTTGAGACGACACCGTATGAATTATGGTTTGGGAAGAAACCTAAGCAGTCGTTTCTAAAAGTTTGGGGATGCGATGCTTATGTCAAGAAACTTCAACCCTGAAAAGCTCGAACCCAAGTCGGAAAAATGCGTCTTCATAGGATACCCTAACTTGAAACCCTTGGGTATACCTTCTACCTTAGATCCGAAGGCAAGATCTTTGTTGCCGAGCGGAACCTTTACGGAAAAGAGTTTCTCTCGAAAGGAGTAAGTGGGAGGAAAGTAGAACTCGATGAAGTACTACCTCTTGAGCGGGATAGTGGTGCAGCTCGGAAAATGTTCCTGTAATGCCCACACCAACCGGGAAGAGGAAATCAATGATGATGATCAAGGTACTTCGGATCAAGTTGCTACTGAACTTCGTGGGTCCACTAGGACACGTTCCGCACTGCAGTGAATGCAACGGGCAACCCTGTCACGGAAATCATGTTGTTAGACAACGGTGAACCTTGAACTATGAAGAAGCGATGGCGGGCCGGATTCCAATAAATGGCTCAAGCCATGAAATCCGAGATAGGATCCATGTATGAAAACAAAGTATGGACTTTGGACAGACTTGCCCGATGATCGGCGGCGATAGAAAATAAATGGATCTTTAAGAGGAAGGCGGGGCCAGCGGATGGTAATGTCACCATCTATAAAGCTCGACTTGTCGCTAAGGGTTATCGGCAAGTTCAAGGAATTGACTACGATGAGACTTTCTCACCCGTAGCGAAGCTTAAGTCCGTCGAATCATGTTAGCAATTGCCGCATACTATGATTATGAGATATGGCGAGATGGACGTCAAAACAGCGTTCCTTAACGGATATCTTAAGGAAGAGCTGTATATGATGCAGCCGGAAGGTTTTGTCGATCCTAAGAATGTTGACAAAGTATGCAAGCTCCGTTCCATTTCTTGGCTGGTGCAAGCATCTCAGAGTTTGAACATTCGCTTTGATGAGATGATCAAAGCGTTTGGGTTTATGCAGACTTTTGGAGAAGCCTGCGTTTACAAGAAAGTGAGTGGGAGCTCTGTAGCATTTCTCATATTATATGTAGATGACATACTTTTGATGGGAAATGATATAGAACTCTTGGACATCATTAAGGCCTACTTGAATAAAAGTTTTTCAATGAAGGATCTTGGAGAAGCTGCTTATATATTAGGCATCAAGATCTATAGAGATAGATCGAGGCGCCTCATAGGTCTTTCACAAAGCACATACCTTGATAAGATTTTGAAGAAATTCAAAATGGATCAGTCCAAGAAAGGGTTCTTGCTCAGATTGCAAGGTGTGAGATTGAGCTCAGCTCAATGCCGACCACGGACAAAAGATAAAGAAGAGATGAGTGTCATCCCCTATGCTTCAGCCATAGGATCTATTATGTATGCCATCTTGTGTACTGGACCTGATGTAAACCTTGCCGTAAGTTTGGTAGGAAGGTACCAAAGTAATCCCGGCAAGGAACACTTTGGACAGCGGTCAAGAATATCCTAAAGTACACAGAAAAGGACAAAGGACATGTTTCTCGTTTATGGAGGTGACGAAGAGCTCGTCAGTAAAGGGTTACGTCGGCGCTTAGCTTCGATCTGATCTGGATGACTCAAAGTCATAAACCGGATACGTGTATATGTTGAATGGTGGAGCGATGGTAGTGCGGTGCAAAGCGAGCGTCGTGGCGGGATCTACATGTGAAGCGGAGTACATGGCAGCCTCGGAGGCAGCGCATGAAGCAATTTGGGTGAAGGAGTTCATCACCGACCTAGGAGTCATACCCAATGCGTCGGGGCCGATCAAACTCTTCTGTGACAACACTGGAGCTATTGCCCTTGCCAAGGAGCCCAGGTTTCACAAGAAGACCAGGCACATCAAGCGTCGCTTCAACTCCATCCGTGAAAATGTTCAAGATGGAGACATAGAAATTTGTAAAGTGCATACAGATTTGAATGTCGCAGATCCGTTGACTAAACCTCTCCCATGGGCAAAACATGATCAACACCGTAACTCTATGGGTGTTCGATTCATCACAATGTAACTAGATTATTGACTCTAGTGCAAGTGGGAGACTGTTGAAATATGCCCTAGAGGCAATAATAAAAAGCATTATTATTATATTTCCTTGTTCATGATGATTGTCTTTTATTCATGCTATAAGCGTATTATCCGGAAATCGTAATACACGTGTGAATACATAGACTACAATACGTCCTAGTAAGCCTCTAGTTGACTAGCTCGTTGGTCAACAGATAGTCATGGTTTCTCGACTATGGACATCGGATGTCATTGATAACGGGATCACGTCATTAGGAGAATGACGTGATGGACAAGACCCAATCCTAAGCATAGCACAAGATCGTGTAGTTCGTTTTGCTAGAGCTTTTCCAATGTCAAGTATCTCTTCCTTAGACCATGAGATCGTGCAATTCCGGATACCGTAGGAGTGCTTTGGGTGTATCAAAGCGTCACAACGAATCGGGTGACTATAAAGGTGCACTACAGGTATCTCCGAAAAGTGACCATTGGGTTGACACGGATCGAGGCGGGATTTGTCACTCCGTATTGCGGAGAGGTATCACTTGGGCCCACTCGGTAATGCATCATCATAATGAGCTCAAAGTGATCAAAGTGTCAGTCACGGGATCATGCATTGCGGTACGAGTAAAGTGACTTGCGATAACGAGACTAAACGAGGTATTGGGATACCGACGATCGAGTCTCGGGCAAGTAACATACCGTTGGACAAAGGGAATAGAATACGGGGTTGCTTAAACCCTTGACATCGTGGTTCATCCGATGACAACATCGAGGAGCATGTGGGAGCCAACATGGGTATCCAGATCCCGCTGTTGGTTATTGACTTGAGGTAGTCTCGGTCATGTCTGCATGTCTCCCGAACCCGTAGGGTCTACACACTTAAGGTTCGGCGAGGCTAGGGTTATTAGGAAGACAAGTATGTGATTACCAAATGTTGTTCGGAGTCCCGGATGAGATCCCGGACGTCACGAGGAGTTCCGGAATGGTCCAGAGGTAAAGATTTATATATGGAAAGTGGTTAAGCGGACTCAGGAAAGTTTCGGGTATACTGGGTAATGTATCGGGGCCACCGGGAGAGTTCGGAGGTCCACCCGAGGGGCCACCCCTCAGGGGCCACATGGGCTAAGTGGGAGGGAGCCAGCCACTGGTGGGCTGGGCGCACCTTCCCCTTAGGCCCATGCGGCTAGGGCAAGGGAGGAAACCCTAAGGAAAAAAAAGGGGCGCCCTAGCTTTGGGGGGCAAGCCACCCTCCCTCCTCCCTTTGGCCGCCGCCCATCTAGGGTTTCCCTAGATGGCCGGCCCCCAGCCCTCTCCTCCCTATAAATAGAGGGGTGGGGGAGGCTAGACACACCATTGAAGGCGCAGCCCTCCCTCCCCAACTCCTCTCTTTCTCCGCGTGTGCTTGGCGAAGCCCTGTCGGAGAACCTCTGCACCAATTGCACCACGCCGTCGTGCTGCCATTGGAGTTGTCTTCCTCAACCTCTCCTTCTCTCTTGCTGGATCAAGACGGAGGAGACGCCATCGTCCCGTACGTGTGTTGAACACGGAGGTGCTGTCCTTTCAGCGCTTTGGTCATCGGTGATCGGAATCACGTTGGGAACGTCATCATCATCACCACTCCCTCGAACGCTTCCGTACTCGATCTACAAGTGGTATGTAGATGCAAACTCTCTCTCTTGACTCGTAGCTTAGATGAACTCATAGATAGATCTTGGTGAAATCGTAAGAAAATTTTAATTTTCTGCAACGTTCCCCAACACAGCTATCTTCTCCCGCGCAAAAGCGGGCATGAGTAAAGTAAGGGCTGCCATGGTCCTCGGCTTGTCTTGGCCGAGCTGGCGGGCAAGCCATTCGTCTCGGATGTTGTTCTTGAATGCCGCGATAGCTTCGGCGTCGGAGCAGTCTATGATCTGGTTCTTTTGCTAAGGAACCTATTCCAGAACTTCCGAGCTGATTCACCTGGCTGCTGGGTGACACGACTAAGGTCGTCGGTGTCCGGAGGTCGGACGTAAGTGCTTTGGAAATTTGCCTGAAAAGCATATTCAAGGGCCTCCTAGCTACCGATGTAACGAGGAGGCAGGCTATTAAGCCAATGTCTGGCCGACCCCTTTAGCTTGTGCGGTAAGTACTTGATGATATGGAGGTCATCTCCGTTGGCCATGTGTGTGTGGAGGAGGAAATCTTCAATCCATACTGTTGGGCCTGTACACTACAAAAAAATACACTTCCGTGATGATACGTGTTTGTCACAGTAGGTCACCTTTTCTATCATGTATGTACATCCATGATGATTTTATGACAGAATCAAGATAGTCATACATGTGCTGTCGTAGAAGTGTTCCATGACAATACCAAAATTATCATCACGGAAGTGTTCACTTCCATGACGATAAATGACGTGTCATGGAAGTGCTTTCATCAAGGGTAACCGACGTGTGGCATCCACCGTAACTGGTCGCCGTTAAGCTATTTGGTCCGGTTTTGGATTCGATAACCCGTTAACAGCCCAGACCAATGGCGATTTTCCATGTGTAAAATTCACATTGGCCGAAGGAAACACGTGTCAGCTCGCCATTAGGTCAGATAGGCGCCTATGATATGTCGACACGTGCGTCGGCCCACCACTGGCCCATTTAGCTTACAAAGGCCGACCCATTTGACTTGGTCAAAAGTTGGTGGGTCGGCCCATGAGAAGCCTGTTAACAGCCTGTTCGCAAATAGCCCATTTTACGGCCCGATAACTGACGGCCCGTTAGGGCCTTCCCGAAATCGGTCCAACAACGTCATGTGGGCCATCGACTATAACACCAGCCCGTTTCACTTCGGCCCATGTATGGCCATTTGACGTCTTTCGCCCATATGAGGCCTTTTCGTATCTTTAGGCCATTTAGTGGCCCAACGAGGAGTCCTGGATTAGGGGTCTCCTGATGGTCGGACTATAGCCTTGGCGGACTCTGGACTATGAAGATACAAGATTGAAGACTTCGTCCGTGTCGGATGGGACTTTCCTTGGCGTGGAAGGCAAGCTTGGTGATACGGATATGTAGATCTCCTACCATTGTAACCGACTCTGTGTAACCCTAACCCTCTTCGGTGTCTATATAAACCGGAGGGTTTTAGTCTGTAGGGACAACAATCATACCATAGGCTAGCTTCTAGGGTTTAGCCTCTCTGATCTCGTGGTAGATCTACTCTTGTACTACCCATATCATCAATATCAATCAAGCAAGAGTAGGGTTTTACCTCCATCGAGAGGGCCCGAACCTGGGTAAAAACATCGTGTCCCTTGTCTCCCTGTTACCATCCGCCTAGACGCATGCGATTGGGACCCCCTACCCGAGATCCGCCGGTTTTGACACCGACATTGGTGCTTTCATTGAGAGTTCCTCTGTGTCGTCATCTTTCGGCCCGATGGCTCCACCGATCATCAACAACGATGTGCTCCAGGGTGAGACTTTTCTCCTTGGACAGATCTTCGTATTCGGTGGCTTTGCACTGCGGGCCAATTTGCTTGGCCATCTGGAGCAGATTGAAAGCTACGCCCCTGGCCATCAGGTCAGATTTGGAAGTTTGAACTACACGGCCGATGTCCACGGAGACTCGATCTTCGACGGGTTCGAGCCATAGCCAAGCGCGCCACATTGTTACGATGGGCATGATCTAGCTCTGCCGCCGAATAGTGTCCTGGAGGCCACGCCAGTGTCCGCTCCGACCCTTAGCTCGGAGCCGACTGCGCTTATCGAGGACGGGTGGCTGGACACCGCCTCGGGGGCTGCAATCTATACGGCGATCGAGCCGAACACCATACCTGTCCTTTCTGAAGCTCGTGGACTCAAGGTGCCGGAGTCCCCTCCGACTCCGAGCCTTCAGCGCCCCGCCAATCGAATCCGATTGGGCGCCGATCATGGAATTCAGCATCGTCGGACATCTTTCAAAGACTCGCCCTTTGGCGACATCCTGAATTCACTAAAGTCTCTCTCTTTATCAGAGAGCCCTGGCGGATTATGGTCAGGAAGGTTGGGATGCGGACAACGAAGAAATTCAAAGCCCACCCACCACCCACTTCGTAGCCACTGTTGATGATTTAACCGACATGCTCGACTTCGACTCCGATGATATCGACGTTATGGACGACGATGCAGGAGATGACCAGAACCAGCGCTGTGGCAATCGGAAGGCCAACTCGTCATCATCGACATATACATGGTGGACATCCCAAAAGATGGGAACGGCGATGGAACAGCGGAGGATGACCCCTCCAAGAAACAGCCTAAGCGCCATCGTCAGCGGCGCCACTCTAAATCCGGCCACAGCAAAAACGGTGATTCCGGAACGGGAGACAATAACACCCCGGAAAGTGCCGAAGACAACCCCCTCTAGCAGGATTCAGCACAGGAGGATGGAGAAGCCAGCCCTCAGGAGAGAGCGACAGAAAGAGAGGTAGAGGACGATAATGACATGCCTCCCTCCGAAGATGAGGCAAGCCTCGACGACGACGAATTCGTCAGCCCGAGGATCCTGGCCGAACAAGAGCTGCTTTCAAACGCAGGCTTATAGCCACGGCAAGCAGCCTCAAGAAAAAGCAGCAACAACTTAGAGCCGACCAAGACTTGCTAGTCGATGATGGACTGAAGTCCTTGCGGTCAAGAGTATGAACTCGAGCGCCTCCAAGAGCTACCCAAAACGCAGGCTGCTACCCGATTAGAGGAGGAAGCACCCAAACCTACATCACCAGCCGCATGATACGGCCGACCGGCCACCTCTTGGCATGACAGAGGCCTCTCGGCCCTCAACTCAAGCCGCACTCCCCAGGCGCCACTCAAAAATACCAAGGCATGGGGAAAGGCGCCGGACCTGCGAGATATATTGGAGGACAAGGCAAGGCAAACAAGATCGATCTACGGATCGCGTGGGCGCCCATGACACGTGATTTATAACCGCCACGCCAGATATGGCAACTCCGGCGGGGCGAACACGATGAGACAAAGCTCATTTGAGCTGCGCCGTGATATAGCCCAATACAGAGGCGCCAAGACACCCACTATGCTTCATGATGATGTGATGGATCATCAAATCCCTCGAGGGTTTCAAACCCGTAAACATTGAATCATATACGATGGCACAACAGATCTTGCGGTCCTGGATCGAGGACTATCTCCTTCACATCCACATGGCCCGCGGTGACGATCTACACGCCATCAAATACCTCCCACTCAAGCTTAAAGGACCAGCCCGACATTGGCTTAACAGCTTGCCAAGCCAGAGTCAATTGGTTGTTGGGAAGACCGGAAGCCGCATTCCTCGACAATTTCCAGGGCACATATGTGCGACCACCGAACGCCGATGACCTAAGCCACATAATTCACCAGCCGGAGGAATCGGCCGCACAATTCTGACACGGTTCCTAACCAAGAAAATCAAATCGTCGACTATCCGGATGCGAGAGGCCCTCGCAGCCTTCAAACACAACATCCGCGACGAGTGGCTTGCCCGCACCTAGGACAGGAAAAGCCGAAATCCATGGCAGCCCTCACAACACTCATGACCCGCTTTTTACTGGAGAGGACAGCTGGCTAGCTTGTAGTAACAACATGACCAAGAGCCACCGTAATTCGGATACCAAGGACAACAATGGCAGGTCACGTCAAGAATAAGCACAAGCGCCGCGTTAACGGCGATATTGCCGAGGATACGGCAGTCAATGCCGGATTCAGAGGTTCCAAAACCCGGTCGATGGAAAAAGCCATTTAAAAGAAATACTCGGGCCCGTCAATTTGGACCGAATACTGATCGCTGCGTGCGGATACACGGCACTTAAAAACCAGCCAACCACACCAACAGAGATTGTTGGGTGTTCAAGCAGTGCAAGTGAAATGCCGAAAACAGTGACAAGGGCTGCATAGCGATGACGCAGGATGAGCCCGCCCCGAACAATAGAGGACAGAAGGGCTTCCCCCCACAAGTGCGGACGGTGAACATGATATACGCAACCCACATACCCAAAAGGGAGCGGAAGCGTGCACTAAGGGACGTATATGCGATGGAGCCACTCGCCCCAAAGTTCAACCCGTGGTCTTCCTGCCCAATCACTTTTGATCGAAGGGACCACCCCACTAGCATCTGCCATGGCGGATTTGCCGCATTGGTTCTAGACCCAATCATTGACGGATTTCACCTCACTAGAGTCCTAATGGACGGCCGCAGCAGCCTGAACCTGCTTTATCAGGATACAAAGGCGCAAAATGGGCATAGACCCATCAAGGATTAAACCCACGAAGACGACCTTTAAAGGCGTCATAACAGGTGTAGAGGCCAACTGTACAGGCTCAGTTACACTTGAAGTGGTCTTCGGATCCCCGGATAACTTCCGAAGTGAGGAGTTAATCTTCGACATAGTCCAGTTCCGCAGTGGCTATCACGCCCTGCTCGGACGAACCGCATTCGCAAAGTTCAATGCGGTGCCGCACTATGGATACCTCAAGCTCAAGATGCCGGGCCCTCGAGGAGTCATTACGGTCAATGGAAATACCGAACGCTCTCTCCGGACGGAGGAGCATACGGCGGCCCTCGCGGCGGAAGTACAAAGCAGCCTGTCAAGGCAATTCTCGATCCAGCCATTAAACGTCCGACACCGTCAAACGCTACCAAGTAACCCACCACTTGACCGCTTCGCACGTTTCGAGCCACGTAGCAATGCGGCCCTAACCCCAGCCCTCGCGAAATTGTGAAACCAAGATCGCACGCATACATAACCACGCCTGGAAATACCATGGGCATAGGGGAGGGCACGACAACGGCATGCCCGCACGCGGCTCAACCGCACTGTGAGCCCCCGATTGTGTCATTCTTTTCTTTTCTTCTTATTTTTTACTTTCAGGACTCCGTTCCTTGAAGCCCTGTCCGTGAAGAGAATCGCCGAACACATGATGCAACAGCCGTGGAAGCGTAGTTACGCCGAGTGTCCAGGTGGGCTCTATTACGAGCAGTATACCTGTTTTACATACCATCCCGCAGCTTACCCCTGGAGGAGGACATGCTAAAGTCCCGTCCCTTGCCTATCGCACTATTTGTATCATTCTGCTCTTACTGCAGCCCTTTTGAATAAACAATACATATCTTCTGACTATTATAGAATTCCTTTTTTATATATATGTTCAGTTATGACATGGTGCAACCGTACATCTTGGTACGGGCAATACACCCGAGGGCTTAAGTACCCCACAATATGGTGTGATAAGTCCGAACACTTTCACAAGTGCGGCACCCGAACTTATAGCATTATATGCATCGGCTCGAATCATGTCTTGGGTCAATAGTTGGGTTTGCCCGGCTCCCATGTTTTGGTACCTTATGTTCCGCCATATAGGCTAAGGTAGCTGGGAGAACCACCGCGATTGTGCCCGGTTGAGCTGGGTTAAGCACCTCAGTGGAGAAAGCTAAAACTGACCGTCATGATAGGGCGAGAGTCGGTCGCTGTTCGAGAGGTTTCCGAGTCCCTAAAGACTTATGCCGCTTAGAGCGAGGAGTCGGCATTGTCCGGCCCAGGCGTGGATAGTGCCCCGAAATCGGTCTTCCGAATACCAGGGGCTTCGCCGAAATTTAAAATTATAGAATTCTATGGCTAAGTGAGAGTGTTCAAGCATTATAGTCCGGTTGCCTTGTTCGCTATGCGTTGAGCGCCTCCCTCGAAGGACCCAAGAATGGGAACAAGAGCGCTCAATTTTATCCCGAACACCCCAAAGACTTTCGTGGCATGGGGGCTGAATTTGACGACTCGCCATCTCTCAAATTTAATAAACGGCCGCCTGTAAGGTAATATTTTAAATTCAAAAGTGTTGCTTAGTGCATATGAACAAGTCTTCGACAGTCTGTGATAACAAATGCGAGTCTACTCAAAAATTACATCTTTGGAGCATTCACCCGCTATAAGGCGGGCACCCTTCAGGACGCCCTCATAATACATTTTCGGGCTTGCGATGCTCCTTGCCCGGTGGTGGTCCGTCCGTCAGAAGATTCTCAGTGTCCATCTTGCCCCAGTGCACCTTAGCACGGGCAAGGGCCCTACGGGCACCTTCGATGCATCTGGAGCGCTTGATGACTTCAAGCCTTGGACATTCATCCACCGGCCGCCATACCAGCCAGTAGCTTCGGGCATGGCCTCCCGACCACAGCCGGATCATGAGACCCTTCATGGCCTGTTCGGCCACCTTATGGAGCTCGACCAGCTGCTTCAGGTGGTCTCTCAAGGGCACTGGTGTCCGGTCCCTCGACATCTTTGAGACCGGAACACCTTCTCCGTCGAGCTTCCCTCTTCAGCTCGGTAGAATGCGGCTACGTCGGACACACTCCGGGGAAGATCTACGAACGCTCCTGGAGAGCTCCGGACTCGGGTAAGTAACAAATAATTCACTCTCGCGTGCTTGCTTTTCATAAAAAATGCCTTACCCGCCGCTATCTTCTTCATCGCCTCAATTTCCTGGAGGGCTTTTTGGGCTTCGGCCTATGCAGATTTGGCGCTATCAAGCGCCGAGGCGATCTCGGACTCTCGAGTCTTTGAGTCAAGCTCCAAACTCTCGTGTTTTTCCACGAGAGCCTGGAGCTCTTGCTGCACCGCCGCCACCCGCGCCTCTGCTTCTCTCTCGCTCGATGCGGCTCCACGGCCGCACTATTTTTCGGCCTTGGACAGCGCTTTCCTTCGTGGTCGCCACCTCTTCGTGGGCCCATGCATACCCACGTTGATCCTGTCATCTTTTTTGCAACCACATTTTTTCTTTATATATGCTTACATAAGGTATTACTTACCTTCCTTGTCCTCGAGCTGCTTCTTGGCAAGGCCGAGCTCGTCCTCGGACCGCTCGAGGTTCTGCTTCAATACATTGACCTCCGCAGCTGATATCTGGCCGGTCAGCAGCACAGCCTGCATTCCCATATTGACACACTTATGTTAGACTCCTGCGTATATCTTTTTGATCCTCAGTTCGGCTTTTCTTTCCGAACACCAAACTGAGCATCAGGGGCTACGGTCTATGCGGTAATATTTTTACATATTTTAAATGCGTACCTCAAAGCCTGTTAGGAGGCTGGCACAGGCTTCGGTCAGCCTGCTCTTAGCGGACTGAACCTTCTGATCACCGCACTCATAATGGTACGGTGCTCCTCGTCGATGGAGGCGCCGTTAAGCACCTCTAGCAGATTATCCGGTGCCTCCGATTGGGCGGAGGTCACCGGCGTCGTAGACTTGCCCTTCTTAGTAGGGGCATTGCGGATACCGTAACCGTTGGCGGTTCGGTGCGGTGTCCAGCCTAGGGCGGACCTAAAGCCCTTCGGGTTTTATCCCTTTTCGCTCGAGTCCGGAGGTCGCCTTGCGGCGCCTCGAGACCATCTCCTCCGGCTTGGCCCCTTCGGGACGCCACCTCGGCGTCATCCGCGGGCGCCGAGGAGAGGAGGCGGCCGAAGTGAAGTGCTGTTCACATCCGGACGGATCCAAATAACCGCTCGGCGAAGTGTCGAGCCCGGCCTTGGGCGGACTGCATGATTATATCCGGCGTCGGAAAGGTACTTTGTGCAACAAAGGAACGCTATGAGTTATTACGGTATCCGGAAACTTACGATTTCGCCAGGCTTTGGCCCTGAGCGGCCACTCTTCTTCGCCCGTCGTCGTTGTGGTGGAGTAGTCCGGAGGAGGGTCCTTCCTTCTTGGACCCTCCGCCTCCCAGTTGGGTCGGCCTTCCTCTTCTTCTCTCCCCTGGCCGGGGAAAGACCTCTTTTCCTCCTCCTCGTCTTCACGGGAGGAGTCCGCCTCGAGTCCTCGGACGGTGAGTCCAACACCCGCTGGCGTCACGGAACTCTTTCGAGTTCCCGTGGCTTGCTTCTTCTTAGCCTTCTTCTTCTCGGCACCGAGTAAGGCGCGGAGCCAGCCAGTCCGTTAAGTGGGCGTCGCCGGATCTTTCCGGCAAGGGAGCCGGACAAGCTAATCTGACCGCCATCTTCTGCCAATCTGTCAAAGGTAAGGGAGTTTAGATCCCGCATAGAGTCAAACTATGAAAAAAGAGTCCCGTAAAGGGTAAAATAGCTTACCTCGGCGGCTTGATGTCATGAGCTGAATCCACGATCTTCGGAAGAGGATGCGGGAGCCTCGGCGCCCTTGAACAGCACGTTCCAGCCATCTTCATACGTAGTGTCGAAGAGCCGGCTCAAGGTTCGGTGTTGTGCCGGATCAAACTCCCACAAGTTTAAGGCACGTTGCTGGCATGGGAGGATCCGGCGGATGAGCATAACCTGGACTACGTTGACAAGCTTGAGCTTCTTGTCCACTGGTGGAGTCCGGTCCGCTCTTCCGAATTACTCCCACGCGTCGGGCCGTCTCTTTCCATGAGGTGAGCCATGTAGGGAAGCCGGATCTGAATTGGGGCCGCTGCCCATTTAGAGTCAAGCGCGGCTCGGTGACGTTGAACCACCCCGATTGTTACCCTTTATTGTCTCCATGAAGGAGCCCTCGAGCCATGTAACGTTGGGCATCCTGCCCGCCATGGCGCCTCCGCACTCCGCTTGTTGGCCGCCCACTATCTTCGGCTTGATACTAAAGGTCTTCAGCCATAAACCGAAGTGGGGCTGGATGCAGAGGGAAGCCTCGCACACGATGATAAACGTCAAGATATTGAGGATAAAGTTTGGGTCCAGATCATGGAAATCCAGGCCGTAGTAGAACATGAGTCCCCGGACAAATGGGTGAAGTGGGAAACCTAGTCCGCGAAGGAAGTGGGTGAGAAACACCACCCTCTCATGGGGCATGGGGGTGGGGATGAGCTGCCCTTGTCGGGAGCCGGTACTCGATGTCGTTAGACAAGTATCCGGCCTTCCTCAGCTTCTTGATGTGTCCCTCCGTGACGGAGGAGATCATCCACTTGCCTCCCACTCCGGACATGGCTGGAGAAGGTTGAGGTGAGATGTGCAGACTTGGGCGCTGGAGCTCGAGTGCGCAGAAATGGATAAGCAAAGGAGGAAGAAGGCGTAGATGGAAAAAGGTGGATCGTTATCCCCTTATATGGACGGACAAAGCTATGCGTCCCCACCGGCCTGATAAGACTCGCCTATCTCCCAAGTGCCGTAATCAATGGCGCGGTTGGGTTACCCACGCCCGTATTGATGAGAATCCCGGAATAAGGGGACACGATCTCTGCTTCGACAAGACGTGCCAAGGAAACCGCCTCGCTAAACGCGGTGAGGTGGGACAGTAAAAATGATTCGAATAAAGGCTTGGTCGTGGTGTGATGACACGCTACGGAATACGTCAGCAGATTGGATTTGTGTAAATATTATTCTCTCTAGGTGTTATGTGGAAATTATTTTGCAGAGCCGGACACTATCCTTGTGTTCAAAATCTTCTATGAAGAATTCGGAGGAGGAACCCGCCTTGCAATGCCGAAGACAATATGCGCACCGGACTCGTCGTCATTGAAGCCTGGTTCAGGGCTCTTGAGGAGTCCTAGATTAGGGGTGTCCGGATGGCGGACTATAGCCTTCGGCGGACTCTGGACTATGAAGATACAAGATTGAAGACTTAGGTCCCGTGTCCGGATGGGACTTTCCTTGGCGTGGAAGGCAAGCTTGGCGTCTGGATATGTAGATCTCCTACCATTGTAACCGACTACGTGTAACCCTAACCCTCTTCAAAGGTCTATATAAACCGGAGGGTTTTAGTCCGTAGGGACAACAATCATACCATAGGCTAGCTTCTAGGGTTTAGCCTCCTTGATCTCGTGGTAGATCTACTCTTGTACTACCCATATCATCAATATCAATCAAGCAGGAGTAGGGTTTTACCTCCATCGAGAGGGCCCGAACCTGGGTAAAAACATCGTGTCCCTTGTCTCCTGTTACCATCCGCCTAGACTCACAGTTCGGGACCCGCTACCCGAGATCCGTCGGTTTTGACACTGACACCCACGGTGACTCTAGCCCATAATGAACAGTAAATTTCTTTATACCCATTAATGATCCATGATTCACATGGGCCGTTTCCAGCCCGTGTTAGCTTTCGGCCTACTAACGGCCCATATGTTCTTGGGCTCCTTTCTGGCCCTCGATTACTTCCGGACCGTTACTGGCCTGTTCCCCTAATGGGCGAAATTCAGCCCATAGCTAGAATCGGCCCGTTTGTGGCTTGTTAACCCGTCGTGCCGTTTCTAGCCCGTCCTATATTCTGGCCCTTTAGCGACCCGTTATTCCTGTGACAGAATTAAGCCTTTGCTATCTTCCAGCCTGTTAACGCCCGTTACCGTGGATACCAATTACGCCCGTTTACGACCCATGTGGACCCATTTATCCGACGGCCCAAGGCCCACCGATTCTACAGCCCGTTGGAGGCCCACTTATCCGACGGCCCGTAGGAGGCCCATGGATCCTACGGCCTGTAGTAGGGTCAAGGTTACCACGGTCCGCATATGGCCCATGGTTGTTGCGGCCACTAGCAAACCAGGGAAAAAGAAGACTAGGAAATAAATAAGTTCAAATTAACGCTTAGGCTATTAAGGTGATTGCACAGATTACATCCACTGGGCATCAAAGTTCGCCACCAGTGCAAATATAGGGAACACCCTACACTATACAAAAATGGCTTGTTGTTTTCTTCAGCCGGTGGCTGCACGTTAAGAAGAAATTTGTATCGCAACAAAACAAACTACGACCATAAAACAAAAGGATGGTTGGCATGAAAGTTAACAGTCTGGTAGATAAATGCACCACCAGAAGTTCAGAAACTCGGTTCATTTGACCTGACTATTATGTTTTCATGCTGTATTGTCCGATGGAGCACCATAACCTTCGCCTTCAATTCTCCTAGGCTCTTGAACAACATGGCAAATGTCTGATAGTCTGGTTTCAAAACCATGCATATCTTGATGACATCGAATAATGGTTGTCCTTGTTTCACAAAGGGTCTCTGTTAGGGAATGGACTTGTGTCTGGAGCGCAGATATAACATTGTTTTGAGCTTGCATATCTTGATCATGAGGCAGTTTGGACGATTGCCTTAACAACCAACCTAGTATTACGCAGAACATGCTTTTGGCAATCGTTAGTGGACAGGTCTTGACCCATCGCAGCGAAGAGGTGACATTGCGGTTATAGTTGCCTTTGTCACCTTCGTAAGGTGGAGGTTCCACCATTTTTTTCCATAGCTTGCTGAAAAGTTGAGTTTTTACATTAGTAGTACCGTAACGTAAGATATTATGGAGGCAACAAAACCAAACAAAATAGCTTTGGTCTATATACAGAACTTATTCTGGTGAACCCGTTTAAAATATTAGTTGTATTTTACTGCAAAGTACATAATGAAACCAGGTTCCAAACATATGACCATGTACCATGGCTAATGTATTGTCTATTTCTTCACATTGTATTGACAGCTAAGGATAAAGAGACAAAATTTATAATATGGTAAGCATAGTATGACATCATTCATATCACAAAACAACTGAGAACAGACAAACATGCAATTGTAACATTGTGTGGGCAAGTCCAAAGATGTAACTAGATTACAGATTAAGATCAAAGGAACATCACTCCTCTCTTTTAAACCTTGTAAGGTGCAATGATACACTAAGACAATTATGTATAAAATTGAAAAGAGTAATAGATATTGGATGCAAACCACGCAGTTCAATGCACGAGTCAGAGTAAGTAGTAGTTAAAAGGCATGAGGATTAAGGACTTACAACAGCGGCTTTGACTGGTGTAGTCATTCCCTTCGTCTTACTGGTGTGACAGTCCTTGAAGATTTCCACAACATTTGGTTCTAGTACTTTTTGGTCCTTGTGCTCTTTCCTCTACATTTGGACCAAGTCAATATAGATCTGATAATATGGCCAGCGAAAAGAGTGAAACAACAGCTAATTACAAGAGCCTCACAGTGTGCAATATAGTTACGAGATCCTATCGTCTGTTGGAATTTCACTTTCATACGGTTGGCCTTGTTCTTTGAACAGTTCACCTACAAGAAGATAGATTTGCGAGGTACATGCGTAAATTGGAGTTCAACATGTGATCTGATCACATGCATATAACATACCTGATACTTTGTTTCAGACCAGTGTTTAACAGGCCTCTCCAGTCTTCATCCGATATATTTTCCACTCGAGATGTTTGGGCAAGTTCACTGTTAGCCTTGCCTTCAAAGTGAGTTTTCCTCAAGCTATACCGATACTGTCGCAGAGCAGACTTGAAAACATGGGTGCAAGCTTGTGTGGTTGCATCATCTTAGCTATCCAACTTGAACCTCATATGTTCAAAATTATGGGAGTCTCATTATCACCAACCTAGAAAGTATGGGACAGAGCAAGGCGATATTATTAGTTTCCATACATAACCATACTTACAGATAAATGGTCAAGGAAGGTGTTGAACTGGGTTTTGTATTTGTCATTCCTGTACTGAATCCATGTTGGGAGGATACGTGCATGACACCTAACGGCAACCGCTACCTCTGATACTAACTTGGCTGACTCTGTAGCATCACGTGGCCTTTTTAAACCTGCCTCAAAACGGATCTCCATTCTTCCTCCTCTAGATTTAGTTAACCTATCGAGCATTATCCCTGATGTTTATTTCCTCTTGCGCCTAGGTGCTAGTCCAACAACGAACATAGGAAGTGCTAGTGTACATCAAACTGTGAGACTACATATAAAGAAGCATGCAATCAGAATTTGACTCAAAGCAACTACCTTCTTGCTGTTGAAGCTCACAAAGTTCATCTGATCTTGCGAACTCGTCTTGTGTCAAGAGTGCTTCGGAAGTAGTGACAGGTGGCAAGGGAGCCTGGGAACATGCTGCTAGCTGAGTTGACAAACAAGTAATTTGTGCAACTGGTGGTACTGTGGAAGGTGTTGCAACAACTAGGTCTATCTCTGCTTGTTTGGTGGCAGCAATTGGCTTCTCTTTGGCTTGTTTTACATCTCGTGTAGCACGGGATACCCCGTTTGTATAATTTTCCGCTGGACTTTGACCTTCTATTGCACCATCGCATTTTATTCTGCTGCAGGATTCTTCCGGTTCCCTTTCCGTGTGTCCTTAGTACTAACACCATCCCCTGTCATTCTGTGTTCCTTCCTCTTTCTCTGTGCCATGTTAAGTCAAGCCAAAAAGAAAAAGGAATAACAATTTACTTCTTTAGAAAAAATTGATGCGTGATACAGATGAACTAAACTTTGATGTTGGACAACCACATGATAGGAGGATGTAATATGTACAAAAAACAAGACGACATGAGATAATCAGAACTATGATGTGTAAACTAAGCATAAGACATTTCACTAAATTAGAAGCAATGCAATGGAAGGTAGACACCATATGAAAGATGCTACAAATATCGCTCTGCCAAGTTAACAGTGTCCCGTCATAACTAGCATTTAAACAAATGTGAAGGAGTACAAGAAATAAATCATATGCAAGATGCAAACAACATCACACTACCAAGTTAAAGGTCTCTCGTCATTAGTGCCATTGCATATTCACAGCTTTGCATATTCACAGCTTATGATGTGTAAACTAAGCAGAAGGCATTTCAACAAATTAAAAGCAATGAAAGCTAGACACCATATGAAAGATGCAACAAATATCACTCTACCAAGTTAAAACTGTCTCGTCATAAGTGCCATTTCAACAAATTAGAAGTAGTACAAGCTAGAAAAGAATGCGAGATGTAAGGAAAACACATGATACCGTGGATGGAATATGTATACGAAAATAGGACAACATGGCATAATCACAACTGTTTATGTGAACTAAGCAGAAGCCATTTCAACAAATAAGAAGCAATGCAAGCTAGACATAGTATGCAACATGCAAGACAATATCACACTGCCAAGCTAGACGTCATAAGTGCCATTTCAACGAATTAGAAGTAGTACAAGCTAGAAAGAATGCGAGATGTAAGGCAAACACATGATACCAGGATGGAATATGTACGAAAAACAGGACAACATGGCATATTCACAACTGTTTGTGTGAACTAAGGAGAAGCCATTTCAACAAATAAGAAGCAATGCAAGCTAGACATAGTATGCAACATGCAAGACAATATCACACTGCCAAGCTAGAGAAAGCACCTGGGATGCCGATTTCGCCAGAAGACCGCCATCAGTCCCTGCCTTATTTTTTTCCTTCCTCTTTCTTAATTGTATTGCCTTGTCAAGTCAAACCCACAAGAAAGATGAAAAAAATTGCTTTTCAGAACTCATTGATGCAGGATGCTGACGAGCACTACTTTAATGTAAGGCGACCGCATGATAGGATGATTGAATGTTTAAGAAAAAGGACAGCATTGCATATTCATAGCTATGATGTGTAAACTAAGTAGAAGGCATTTCAACAAATTAGCAGCAATGAAAACTAGACACCATATGAAAGATGCAACGAATATCACTCTACCAAGTTAAAACTGTGTCGTCATAAGTGCCATTTCAACAAATTAGAAGTAGTACAAGCTAGAAAAGAATGCGAGATGCAACATATATCACACTCCCAAGTTAAACGTGTCTTATGATAAGTGATTGTTGCAGGTTACACAACAGTAGTACTTTGATGTAAGAACATGGTGTGATAGTCAGATATTGTATGTTCTAGAAACAGGAACACGTGTCTTATTCACAAGTATAATGTGTAAAGTATGCAGATGGAATTCAACAAAATTAGAAGCAATACAAGCTAGACATCATACATAACATGCAACCACATATATGATTGCCATGTTAGAGGGAGCACCTGATGGTGGACAAGGGGACGTGCTCATCATCAACACAACTACGTTGAGTGTCTATGCATGTGTTGTCTTCCAAATGTTGTTGGGGGGATAGCGGAGTAGAATGTGTAGAGGCCCTCCGTTTGGAAGAAGCACCTTTATCTGCCTTGCTAATTTTCTGCTGCTTTATTGATTTTGCATTGTCAAGTAAAACCAACAAGAAAAAGCAATAAAATTCACTCTTCATAACTCATTCATGCATGATACTAACAATCACTACCTTGATGTAAGGCAAACACATGATACGAGGATGGAATATGTACGAAAAACAGGACGACATGGCATATTCACAACTATTTGTGTAAACTAAGCAGAAGTAATTTAATCGAATTACAAGCAATACAAGCTAGACACCATATGCAACATGCAAGACAATATCATACTGCCAAGCTAGAGAAAGCACCTGGGATGCCGGTTTCGCCGAAAGACCGCCGTCAGTCCCTGCCTTATTTTTTTCCTTCCTCTTTCTTAATTGTATTGCCTTGTCAAGTCGAACCCACAAGAAAAATGAATAAAAATTCACTTTTTAGAACTCATTAATGCAGGATGCTGACGAGCACTACTTTAATGTAAGGCGACCGTATGATAGGACGATTGAATGTGTAAGAAAAAAGGACAACATTGTATATTCACAGCTATGATGTGTAAACTAAGCAGAAGGCATTTCAACAAATTAGAAGCAATGGAAGCTAGATACCATATGAAAGATGAAACGAATATCACTCTACCAAGTTAAAATTGTCTCATCATAAGTGCCATTTCAACAAATTTGAAGTAGGACAAGCTAGAAAAGAATGTGAGATGTAACCTATATCATACTCCCAAGTTAAACGTGTCCTGATAAGTGATTGTTGCAGGTTACACAACAGTAGTACTTTGATGTAAGAACATGGTGTGATTTTCATATATTGTATGTTCTAGAAACAGGAACACATGTCTTATTCACAAGTATAATGTGTAAAGTAAGCAGATGGAATTCAACAAAATTAGAAGCAATACAAGCTAGACATCATACAGAACATGCAACCACATATAACAGTCCCAAGTTAGAGGGAGCACCTGTGATGGTCCACTAGGGGAGACGTGCTCATCATCAACACAGCTACGTTGAGTGTCTATGCATGTGTTGTCTTGCAAATATTATTGGGGGGTGGGGGGGAGAAGAATCTATAGAGGCCCTCCATTTGGAAGGAGCACCTTTATCCGCTGCCTTGCTAATTTCCTCCTGCTTAATTGATTTTGAATTGTCAAGTAAAACCAACAAGAAAAAGCAATAAAATTAACTCTTCAGAACTTATTAGTGCATGATACTGACAATCACTACTTTGATGTAAGGCAAACACATGATACCAGGATGGAATATGTACAAAAACAGGACGGCATGGCATATTCACAACTGTTTTTGTAAACTAAGCAGAAGCCATTTCAACAAATAAGAAGCAATGCAAGCTAGACACCACATGAAAGATGCAACCAATGTGACTCTGCCAAGTTAAAAGCGTCCCAGCATAAATGGCGTTTCAAAAAATTAGAAGCATGCATGCTATAAATCATATGAAAGATGCAACTAATATCACACTGCATATACTAAAGGTGTCTCATCATATTGATTGATGCGGGATACAAATAAACAATAGTTTTATGTAAGGATATGCTTAATAGACAGATGTACTATGTACTAAAAATAGGAAGGCATGTCACATTAAGAGGTAAATGTATAAACTAAGCAGAATAGCACATGCAATTTAACCAGATTGGAAGAATTACAATATAGACACCATGTGCAACATGCGACCACATATCATGCTGCCAAGTTAGAGCAAGCACCTGCGATGCTGGTGTAGGGGAAATGCGGTCATCAACTACAGAGCTAAGTTCACTATCTTCATGTAGTCTTGCTGTTTCTTGAGAATCATGTGGGGAGGCTGACACTACATTCTTGAAAGGAGGATCTTTTCTCACAGTAACTCACCGGGGTGACTGTCTCATCATAAGTGATTGATGAGGGGTACACAAGAACATTAGTTTGATGTAAGAACATGGTTAATAGACAGATGTACTAGTATGTACCAAAAAATGTGAAGGCATGTCATATTCAAAGGTATAATGTGTAAGCTAAGCGGATGCAATTTAACCAAATTGGAAGCAATACAAGTTAGACATCCGGTGAGTGGTGAGCATGATCATCGAGGACACGAGAGCCTGGTAGGAGGCGGGCTGCTTCGCCACCATCGTGGCTTTTTAGTTGGCTTCGTGTGATGCCTATCTGTGCTTTGGGCTTGTCATCGCTCGGCCAGGTCTCTGACTAGCTATTTGTCTTCTGGTGCTCCCGGGATGGTGGTTCATGTAAAAAATATCTTTGAGTTTGGCCTTTCGAATACAAGCTAGACACCATATGCAACATGCAACCACATATGACACCGTGAAGTTAAAGCAAGCACCTGGGATGGTGGTTCATGGCGAGCGAGATCATCAACTCCACAGCTATGTTTACCGTCTCCATCTGTTGAACACCCAACCTTTAAAGCGTGGAAACGTGTCTTGCCTGCCCGCGAAGCAAGTAGGAGCGACTTCTCTCTTTTCTTTTATGCTTCACAAGGCGTAGTCTGCAAATACCCTTGCATAAAAAACACAATAGTGAGAGTATGGGTGAAGTGTGTGCGTAACTAGTGCAATCGTAAAAAGTAGCGTATAGCAAGTGGCTGAAAAATAAATGACAGGAGACATATGATAGCTCTACAACATTGCATCGCAAACAAAATTAGATTCTACTCCGTAAGATTTTGTAATATATGAGCACAGGGATGGCTGGGAAATGCAGGTACTCCTCCAGCACACCACCACATGTGATCCTATCAAAATAACAGTCGACTGGAAATAAATAGGTCAGTTGATTTTTTTATGAACAATCCGATCTATAAAGAACGGGTAGATGGCCTTCGTTTACCTCCTGCGAGTCACTGTTGACGATCTTTCTTGAACTGCCCTTGACCACCTACCTGGACCCACCTCGCCGCCCGCCTCCCTTTGAACTCACACCACCGCCGTGCTTGGCAGCACTTCTACCATCCCTTTAATCCCGACCGACCTCCAGATCGGGCGCCAGTAGCTCCTAGGCCCCACACACCCCTAAGATAAACACCGAGGCGCTGCTTCCCCGGTGTAATAGGCAGACTAGCGCCAGCTATGCTAGGGAATGCTTCCTTTAATTGGGAATCAACTGGCCAGGAATTGAAATCCAGGGGGCGACGGACCTCTAGCTAAGGTGAAATAGTATATGAGGAGAAACCTTGTGCATTGCAAGTTACTAGGAACATCTAGTATCAGGAAGAAGCGGTCAACTAGTGTCTTCTGTGGGATGAATACCGTGCAAGCACACACGTAAGATTTGCACGAATAAGGGAAGAGGAGTACCATTTTCGGTTGCCAGTTCTGTGTCCTCTGGATGTCGCGACAAGTTTCTTGTTTTTACCAGGGGAACCGATGTTTTGGAGGAGAGTGAAGCCTTGGACAAACCCATGGACAAATTGTTGACTGTGTTGCGGTGGCCGTCACATGGCGGAGGGGAAGCAGATCCAAGGCAGCAAAGGACAGTTGTATGGAATAGCTCCGGTGCGGTGGACGGTGGCGAAATTGGAGCGGCAACGGTGAGGCGCAGGACAGCGTGGTTAAACTGGCTCGGGTATGGACAGCTCAGCCTCGGCTTCAACTACTAGCCGTGGAGGGCGTTGCGGTTAAGTGGGCGACAATGTCGGGATATCGGCTCCGGCATGATGGAGGAGGGCGGCGGTTGATGGGTGGGATGGGGTGGCGGACGGAGGACGCCTTGGGTTTCGCGGCTGGTGGAGAGGTAGTTTTGGCAGCCACAGAGTACGAATGGGGAATCGGAAGGGGGCGAGGGCGGGGGGGAGCTAAGGGAGAACCATGTTTCGGTCTAGGACGCGCTTGTTTTTTTGTTTTTTTTAACAGATGGGACGCACTTGTTTGAAATTTGGGGAAAGTACAAACTTTGCCCCGACTTAAGTTTCGGACCTACTGCGGGTCGGAGGTAGGATGGTAATCCCAGATGTCCCAAATAGTGGGCGGGAGCGATTTCGGCCACACGCATGTGTGCTTAGGCAGCCATTGTGTATGAATGTTTTTCGGAGGCGGTTGCATGGTGTTAGATGAAGATACAAACCTACCCCGGTTTAGACCTTTGGACGTCGGGCCGGTAGGTTTCATGGGTCGGAGTTAGAAAAGTCATTTCCTTCTACCAAACATTGGTCTCACGCGGTTTCGGGCGAGTAGAGGCTCTTTTGGCGCTTCGTTCGAAGTTTTGAAACAGAAGCATTCACGTTTAGTGTACTCTTGAACTTTGAGGATTGACCTAAATAGACAACGTTAAATTTGACCTTGTATGTTTGAAAACCTTATTAAATTATGCGCTTCTTTTTGAAATTTTGACACTTGAAAATCCTATAACTACGATTATTGTGGAATGGAGGAGGTAAATTTGAATCTATTTTGTACACGACTATATATGCTATTATGTACAAAAGCAGAGGAAAGATTGGTGACCCCATAATTTAGGTATGATTTACAAATGCCATGATATCGAATTCAAATAATTGAATGGACTTCATGTTGAATTCAAATTTTTTAAACCACCTTAAGTTGAATTCAAATGTATGCTAGTTCATAGCTAGCTATTTATAACGTTCATTGTGTAAATTTTGTATGTATAATGTGCTTTACACACACAACATGAACTATACTCATATTTATATTCGATTGCTAAAGCAATGCATTGTCTGGAGTTCAAAATACTAACTATGTGGATCAATTATGTCGAATAATAACATAGACATGCTCAAATTTGATAGAATATAGATGTCTGATGGATCAATGACCGTTCCTTATGCGAATTGCAAATATCATGATCCCATCCTAATATTTGGATACAATTTATATTTTAATCAACGTGTACATCATTATTTTACGTGTAGTTTCACTCTAAATCGGTGGTATCCCACACATGCTCACACACTCTCTCCCGAGGTGTCTTTCTCGCAGACACGCTCTTGATATAACCCTTCCTCCCTCTCATAACCATTTATGACTGTTTTCACTAACCCTTAACACAAGCACTCTTCCTCTCACAAGCATACACGCACATAATCCCCATCGACCCTTTCTATATACATTGACCTGCCTAATTATCTTTGGGCCTGCCTCTCACGCATTGTCTCCACCTCTCTTCCTAATTACCGAGTATGATTCTAGCAAAGCATTCTGTAGGATGCCCCTTAAAGTTAGGTTGGATGAATAGTAATATCAGAGATAAGGGTTTCCTTAGTCCGAGGACCTAGGGTTACAAATCCTAGCCAACTTTCTCAGTGGACACAAAGTCCTTCACGACTCTGCTATCTTTGTCTTGTACGACTAGTCCTCCATGGGTCTCCCTAAATGCGTCACGGGCCGACCAATGTGGCACAGATCGGAACCAAACCAAAGGGCCTCACCTGCCCACCGGACCTCACCCAGCGGTGACACACGCTCTGCCCCCTGTGTCTCGTTATCTTCTCACACCCACACATACCAACACAGACACCACACAAAAAAATTCTCCTCGTGCCTCTATCCCCCCCCCCCCTTGCATATACACACTCAAGGGCATCTCTTGACATCCTATTCATCTCTCTCTAGACCTATCTCATTTCTCATGCTATCTCTCTCATGCCCCCCCACCGGCCCCTCTATCCATGCCTCTCTCGAATACGTAGTACACACACATACCTCTCTAGGCCCTGCCAATTACATCAACTACACATTCTCACATGTTACATCACGTGCAGATTGATCTAAAAAGCCCTCTCTTCACATTTATTTCGCATACAATGTTCCTTTTGAATAAAACCACACAAAGTGTGGCCAAAAAATTATTTTAGAACTTCTACATATATACAAGATTACAAAGTTATATGGAGGAGTATGAACGTTAATTTGCATTGCATGGTGCCCATGATGAAACATACCGCACTGTGAATTTTTATATTTTTATACTATATATAAAGTTAGTCCTAATAAAGAGAAACGAAGAGCATCTCTCTCTCCATCGTGATACGACCCTCTACACCCCTTTCACGTGACGCACAAACTATCTCCGGGTCCTCTAAAATCGCCTCCAAAGATGATTCACGCATGTTTCATCTTTCTCTCACGATATATACAGTGACGCTCATTGTATTTGAAGCGAAAGCACGATACATACATTGGACTTCAGAATCCACTCATTACGGTCACCATTTACGTTTTGTGGTTATTATACAGATGGCGGGCTCACAAGATACTCTGTGTTTGCTCAAGACACGACTAGTTGACCAGTTAAACGCTCCACGTGGCACCTCTAGTGTTGCATCACATTATCTCACTAACATTGGGCCCACCTGTCAGCAATATATCTATTCTACTCTAGTCTACTCTTATAAAAAATAGAGTTGGTGATGATGGTGTGCCTGTCATCCTGCAATATAGGCCGTCCGATTTATATCTGATGGATAGGAAGGAAACTATGGTAATTTTGCAAAAAGGTACCCACACCCCTCTCTACATTTGCAAATAAGGCCTTCCCTTGTTCATCCTTTTCTCTCACAAGAGAAACTACTCATACAAATGCATCTTAATGTTACGTGCAACGCACGAGCATCTTGCTAGTAAGAATGAAAACAAACGGTAAAAAAATATTGGTCGGTGGTTCGAAGTCATGACCGCGGGCACAACAGAGAAGGTGGCCTTGTATTTGTATGCTAAGCCGTCTGTTATAACACACATGAGTTGGTGTGATATTATACACACACGCACACATGCACACTAACTTCATGCACGCAACACTCACACGAACACACGCAGGCACGCACGCACGCAACACTCACACGTACACACTGCCACGCATGCACGCAACACTCACACGCACACATGCACGCATGCATGCACACACCACATGACCAACACACACTCTCACGCTCAAGTGCTCAACCTACATGTGCATACTCACACATCAGGTCCTGATAGACGCATACACAACAAGCTGGTTCCCGCGCACGGGTTGGAGTCTTGTTGCACCTGCGTAAATTTGTGTTTATTTGACCTTTTTCCTATGCGAACTGACAGGTGGTACACACAAGGAACATGGTCAATTTAACTAGTTAACATAGTGCCACGCAGACTATTTGGCCGGTCAACAGACTGCAATCTGATGCTGAACTGTGAGCAAGTGACCGTATAATCACCGCAAAACGTATATAGTGACCGTAATGAGCGTATTCTGAAGTCCGGTGACCGTATTACGCTTTCTCTCTGTAGGCCCTCCAAAACTACATCTCTACATGTTCTTGCATCTTACATCTAACAACTATGCAATACAGCACTACTACTACACTCTAATACAATTAATCATATGTGTTTTTAGTTTTACTAGATCTCATATTGTTACTTAATTATTCATTTTGCATACATTAAAATTGCCTTTGAAATGTATGGTCAGTATCATCTACCACGCGGGAAAAATCCCGCCCTTTCCTATTTAATCGGGTTTGTATCGTTCGATCGTGCGAAACAACAAAACTATAGTAGTACTACAGTACAAGTAACAGTTCACTGGGCCGCCGTGTCGTGTACTCCTCCATCGTAAGAGTGGAGCGCTCGCTTTCATAAATTTTCTAGTCCCTTTCGTCGACATGTGGGACATCAAGTAACCGGTTCCATGTGCCATACCGAAATACAATGCAGAGTAGCAGGGGTGAAGCAGCCCAGTCATGGCGCAGGCGTAGTAATGAGCAATGAGGCATCAAATCACAAAGCTGCACTTTTCCCGCAGTTAAGTTGGAGGATGAAGTAATAATGCTAAAAAAGAAGTTGGAGGGACGAAGCAATCATCATTTCACTGGTTTCTGAATCCGCTTCTCCCTCATCTTCTTCAAGTTAACCACGTGTTGCTTCTGTCGTTGTTCTACCTCATGTGGGACACGGATCGGCTTGCTAAAGCACTGACACGTGGTACCGCATGTTAGCAAACCGCCAGGCCGACGTCCTCTAAAAATAAGAAACCTCCCCCGCCATCCGTGCGGCAAAATCACCTCCTTTTTACTAATCACCTCCTTGTGGATCAATATAATTGAGATTTTCTAGATAGCACACAAGAGCAAAACCAAGTGGTATGGTTAAGGGCATCCACAATGTGTAGCCAAATGTGAAAATAGATTTTGGCATCGATGGGAACCATTGTGGATGGTGCTACCAAAGCCAAAAAGATGGAACCGAAGCTCCCTAATTGATTGACTGAAGGAATAGAAAAATGCAATGTCTCTCCTCTTTCCCCCGTACTTGGACTCATGTACAGTATAGAGCATAGAGTCTGCTCCCCTGTCCCTTCTATAAAAAATCACAAAGCAGTAAGGCATCAAATCACAAAGCACGGACGAAGAAACCATCATTTCACTCTTCGCTGACTCCGCTTCTCCATCATCTTCTTCAAGAAACCACCTCACCGCACTAAGCTGGATGGACGACACTATTGTGTAGTACTAGTACATTTATGTGTCCTTTGGTTCAACGGACTTCCTGGATGCAAATAAGGCGGTTTTCTCAACTTGCAGGCAGCACTTGCAAACGACTTACCATGGTCTCCCTCAATGGTGTTCTCCGTCGAACGCACTTCGCCAAACCACAACGTTCGAGATATCGTCAACGTCACTGCAATGGGGAAGGAAGTCAAATAGTTACTACCTCCATTTTTTTGTACACAAGGCCAGTATATCAAAATTACAATTTGCAGAAGGCCCCTAACACTAATCGAGGCAAGTTTGATGGGGTTTGCCTCATACTAGCAACCAAGGACATTAATATACCCTTGCATGCATGTGGAAGTGAGAGGGTTGGTTTGCATGGTGCTGCATTAATCAAGCGATGAGGAGTGAGATGGTTAGCTCTTTGGGCGTTGGAGAAAAAAATACACATTAATTGACACGTCAAACGAGGATTTGTATCGATCAATCCCGCGAAAGAAAACCCCGCCTTTCTTTTTTAACACAAGTGGCACTCCTACTTATGTACTTGTATCCTGTTTGGGTCTAAGCCTTGCATTGCCATACTTCGCCACACATTTTTGCCAAGCTTGCCTAAAGTTTTCAAAATGAAAAGGAGGTACACTTATGCGACGGTATTGCAAGCGGTCGCTCGCACCCTCACACAATCACTCCTGCACGCCCCGGTCGCACCTCACCCTCACACTGTCGCTCTTGGACGCCGCAAACCCAACCAAGGGAACGCACCCTCACTGACACGTGCTACCGCATGTGATCAAACCAAACTCGGCCATCCTACCGCTGACACATAATTTTCGTTCATACAGTATGCTTATCCAAGCGCATGTTGGGGAAGATCCGTACGGCCTGTGCGGTGGTCTATTGGGGAAGAAGAAGAGGTGAGGAAGAAGGGTTAGGAGACGTAGGATATTCATCCATCCGCCTGAAATGGTCGACTGGCCCAAATGATGAAAGTTAGGCGACTTGCATAAATATATGTTTTTACACAGCGGAAGATCCCTAAAAACAACAACATAAAGAAAAACTATCACTGCTCACGGAACGAGACGACCTCGTTGTCCTCGGCCTCCAGCTACTCGTTCACGCGGAGCGTGCGGGCGCTCTGCACGGACGAGAGCGCCGCCCGGTTCAAGTCCAGGACGTCCGGTTCCACCTACAGGAGGGCCTCGATGGAGCGGCATCCGCGCGCTCCACGTCGAGTGGAGCCTCCGCTGCCTGGTTCAAGTCCAGGACGTCCGGTTTCGCCTGCATGAGGGCCTCGATGGCAGCGGCATCCGCGCGCTCCGCGTCAAGTTGAGCCTCCACCGCCCGGTTCACATCCACGACATCCGGTTCCGCCTGTAGGAGAGCCTCGATGGCAGCGGCATGCGCGTGCTCCGCATCGAGTTGAGCCTCCGCCTCCCGGTCCTCCTTTAGTATCGCCAGGTTGAACCACGGGTCCGCCTGCACCACGGGGGACCCGGACGCCGGCACAAAGTCGACGTCCATCGTCTCATACGCATCGGGGGCCTTATGCGCCGTGACCTCCGCCATGAACATTGGATCAGCTTCCTCCTCTTTGGAGCTTGGCTCTAGAGAACTCGAGGATTGGCCCGCCGCAAAGCGAGCTTGGGAATGGAGGTCTGTGGCGCCGACCGCGCCGTGATTTCTGCGTGGCCCTCTGGCGTCAGCATCTTGTAGTACGTGATCTTGCGGCGCACCATGGCTTTCCGGCACACTAAGGGATGCTTGATGCGGGCTAGGGGATCAAAAGGTGCGGGAATGAGCTGGAGCAGGAGGTGTGGTTTTGGGGCAGTGGCTGGCGTAGGCTGAGCAACGAAGGTTCTGGTGTGAATAGTTATTTCGGTGACGACTGGTCAATCGGTTTTGACTGTACATCGTTCTTGTCGCGTTCGTGTTGCTCCCCGGCACGCTGGACCCTCCACGTTGCTCACCGAACGGAACACACTTCGTCTTGCATTTTTGTTTGCTCGTGGGACCGCAGTTGAGTGCAAACCGACATCCCTCCCCCTCCCCCACCCGCGTCATTTATACTACTACTCCCTCTGTTTTACGCGGAGTAAATAAAAACAAAGGGAGTATACTACGGATGAGGATCCCCTGACGTGGCAGAACCCATTGAGTAACTGACATGTGAGGCCTAGCAAGCATGGGGCCCGCCAGTGAGTGGCCGAAAGGCAGGGTATGGCAGGGATACCTACATCAGAGGATCCACTTCCACTACTACTACTAGTACTATGAGCACTGCATACTCTACTACAGATGTTGTCAGTACTGCACTAGTACTATTGGACAGGGAGCTTGTGACGCCCGGATAATTAAGCCACAGTAATCCTCTGTTAATGATGCCATGTCACCACTGTTACTCTTGCTAAACCCACTTATTTCAAACACAGGTCAAATTCAAATTCCGAAAACAAGCCAAATTCTTATTTCTTCAAACTGTCAAGTAAAAAATGTTCGGTGGGTTGAAAATATTCGCTAACTAACTGTCATGAATGGTTCAACATCATTTGAGATATTTCATTTCCCTTGGAAATTAAAACAGTTCCAAATCAGCCTTTTCTTATACTTTTCCATTTGTGAAAAATCCAAATCAATTCAAACTCCTCCCAAACTTTTTGTGGTAGTGCCAAATATTGTAATGTATTTATGTGGCCAAGTTCCACATTTTTAGAAAGACCAATTGATAGCTCAAAATATTGCAAATAGATTCTGCAATCCGTGTAAAAATAAAATAAAAGGAAAAGGCCTATCTACCACTGTGCACTTGTAGCCCATTGCTACAGTGCACAACCCAGCCCACTCCGGAGTTGTCCCCTTCCTCCCCTGCTCACCACTGTCGAGCCCGACCACGCCTGCTGCCGCCGAGCCACCTCGCTGCTCAGCTGGTCACATACCATCGGGAGGGATAAGAAGGCCACCGCGGCTCCTCGGGGACAACCCCGGTCCCTATCCCTCGCTTCGCCTCTCCTCCTCGCCCTCCTTGATCTGGACCTTGCACCCGAGCATAGCCGCCCGCCGCTTTCATCGCCGTCTTCGTGCTCTGGAGCTTCCCCGAGCCATCGTTGCTGTCCAGGGGCCTTGTCTCGACATCCTCGACCTCCACGACAACGGAAGAAAGAAGGGGCCTCCTCAGGCCGTCGACCAATTCGTCGCCGTCGGCTCCCTCTGGCTCCCTCGTCTGCTTCCCTGCACCCGCAGTGAGCTCCTGCTCCTTCCCCATGTTCCCCCCGGTCTATTTCGTCCCGTAGCACTAGTCGCGTTGGACCGATATAACCGTCGCTGCCGGACGACGATGTTGCCGTTGAATCGGACACCCCCTCTGGCCTCCCACGGGCAGCCTGGATGCGCGCGAGCGACGGCGGCCCCATAGTGCCCTCAGCTCGGTCTACCGCCGCTTGTAGCGCCGTCGCTCGCGCATGGCCACGCCGCCGCATCACTGCTCGCCTTCCGCAGCACGCTGCGGTTCACTCCCGCCCTCGTCCTGCTCGTGCCCGACGCTCCGTGGCCGAGGCCATCTCACCCCGCGCGTGAGTGGTCGTGCCCGCTCCCGCCTTCCTCTGCGCCGTCGCCGCCTCGCTCACCTCTTTGCTGCGGCTGCGGTAGCCGCCTCGTAGTCCACCCGGCGCCCTGCCTCCCCACTATTAGGCGCGCCAGCCGCAATGCCGCTGCCCAGCCGGACTCCGCCAGCGTCCACTCTGCCCGGAATCGACCGCCGGAGCTCCTCCAAGCTGCTGGATTAGCGCCGACGTTGGTCGACGACTAGGCGCTGACATGGCCCGTAATTAGGCACTAACCCCCCCTCTAATAGTCTATGACAGTGGGCCCGAGGCCACTAACTAATTAGTTAAGTTTTGTTTAAGAAAAATGTTAACTAGCGTTGAGTCAATGACATGCGGGTCCCACGGGACCCGTTGACTAGTCAACCATTGACGATCAATAACCGCTATGTCGCGATTGATCGCCCCATTGTCGACCCCTCTGGTGCACTTCCGTGCAAGTGCACTGGTGCACCCAACGTTTTCGAGATTTTCGAGATTAAAGTAATTCCAGGAATTTCTGAAGATTGCTAAAACTTTGGAAATTCATAGAAATTCAACCGTAACTCGGATGAAAAAGTTTTATACATGAAAGTTGCTCAAAACAACGAGATGAATCTGAATACGCGGTCCGTTTACCTGTCAGATACCTCTAACTATCTGAACATGGAACATTCCCCCTCCGATCATTTGTCTGACACAGGTCCGGAACCGGGAATATATTCCCGGTTGAATTCCCCCTTCACCTATATCGTGTAGCCATACATTAGCTCACACCCAGCACATCATATTGCCATGTTACGCTTTGTGATGCTATGTTTGCTTTATATTTACTGTTTCTTCTCCCTCTTCTCCCCGGTAGACCCCGAGACCGATGTTGCCCCTGTGATCGACTACGTCGACGACGACCCCTCCTTGCCAGAGCAACCAGGCAAGCCCCCCCTTGATCATCCTGATATCGCCCATTCCATTCTCGCATGCTTGCATTAGATTTTGCTACTGTTATTGATTGCCAGAGCATCCAGGATCGCAAAATCCAGAGCTGATGATTATTTCAAATCCATCAATGTTAAGGCGGCGTACCAGACCAACGAGCCTTTTATTTTGGCAAATCAAGCAACACAGATATTTTTCTTGGAAGACACATTTGCACGTAGCGATGACTAGAGAGTATTGCAAAGGTTTGAGCGGAAGGAATTCGTTTAATGAAGTTGCATAACAAGATGATGCTTACTGCTCTGATGTACAAAATTCCACAGATGTTCCTAATATCTTTGAGAACCATCACGTCAATGACGCTGGCGAAATGATTGCCTGTCGAGCTGTGGACATACAAGAGTTGATCAAGAACAAGCCAATGTTCGAGGACATTGAGGATGAAGAAGAAGATGATACTGTGGGGAATTACGATTCTGACTGATACACATGGCGAAGATGTTGACGCTGCTATTGCGGATGATGTTTAGATTTCTTTTGTCGTATTTGCCTGTCAGCAGACGTTTCTTTACCTACGATGTGAAATTGTGTTTGCTATGACAACTGAAACCCGATGAACTTATTGTTTACTATTTTGCTGTGAGAACATCACTTCTTATGTATGTTGATTTGTGTTTGGTGATTGTATGACGACTAAAACATGATGACATTGTTGTTTAGTTGTACTCATATTTGGCTGTGAAACTTGAATTTGATGACATAGTTTGCTGTTGGAATGCAATTTGCTCGACGTCTTTGAATGGGAAAAAGCTGACCCGATAGGGCCTCTGCTAAATTATTTATTTATTAGCAAAAGGGCCTCTGCTATTTATTTATTTATGAGCAAAAGGGGATACCCCCTGATTTCCGTTAATAGAAAGCATTAGATGTTCACAACACTATGCCCAGCCTGCTAAACATGTTTCATTCATTACTAGTTTCAGCAAAGTGCTCATGTCATAGTCACTGAATACATCACGAGTGCTACATACACTACAAATAAAGAGGCAATCATCCTACAAAGCACATCGATTTTTCCCATTATCTTCACAAGCTCTTTCATCTCCTCATTGTCATCAAGGCTGTTCAAAGAATGTTGTTTGGCCATGATCGGAGGAACTGCATCTTTAACCTTCGCTCTGCATCTTCCTCTTCTTCGCTCCTTCGCCATTTGTCCAACACCCCAACCTGCTGGTATTGGGATTCCTCGACTAACCAAATAATCAGCGTTGTTGCATTCCCCCACATCAGCAACTTCACAGAAAAACAAATCACACGAACTTCCCTTTTCCACATCAATCAAATTGGAAGATCATCAACCAAACTATTAAAAAACAGCAACTAAAAGCAGCAGAACAACACTTAGACATATTATTACCCCATGATTCGGGCATGTGTAGAAGACTCGGCCAGTGTTGAGGATTGTGGTTGAGACGCGACAGATGACTCTACGTGATTTGCAGCAGTGGCACCACACGAACGGTAGCGGGTTGCGATGAGCAACCCGTTGCGGTGCGTGCACCGGCGGGGGTGTGATGAGACCCACAGGCGATGGTACGGGTGGTGACTTGGTGCATATCTGGTTGTTTCCTGCTGAAGAGAAGGTGGACGAGCAGCCAACAGACATGGTTGCTGCGGCCAAAGCTTCTGATGCTAGGTAGAGTAAGTAGAGAAGAGGAGAAACGAACGTTGGATATGTCAGTTTCATTACTGGCATAGTAGCATAGCACCATATATATTCACAGTCTAGGTTTGAATTCGAACCAGCTACATTAGCACGTCTCTCTTTTTTCTAAAACTCAGCAACGTCTCTTTACTGGTACACTAGCTTGTTCTATACGCCTTCTCAAGTCTTTGATTTTCTTTCTCTTTTTTTGCGAGGAAGGAAGGAGGACAAAATTGAGAGTTCCTGGGACTCGAACCCAGGACCTCTCGGTTTCAAAACCAAGGGTGCTAGTCACTTATGTGGCGAACGTTCCCTGGGAGGAGGACGGCAGACAAACGCATTTTCCTCGCAATTTTAGTTGCCACGCAAGATCAAACGGTCGCAGTTTCGGGAATGTTATCAGGCGAACGAGCCTAGTTTTTATTTTCTTCCTATATATAAAAAAGTATGCTACTTGGTGTCGGCTTAGTCAACAAACTATTGTGCCAACCTTGACCATTGGATTGACATTCAACGTCTGTCATGTTTCTTGATCTCTTCTTCCTCCGGCCGCCAAAGCCAAACCCGGCCAGCCGGGACCGCCTCCGCCTCCCGGGCTGGTCGTGTCTTTCAAGACGCATCATGGCCACATCGCACCCTAAAACTCTGCGCATCTTCCCCGGCTCCTGTTCGTTCCCGTCTGAGGCCTCACCATCGTCCTCCGCCTTGGTTCGCTCACTGTGGCACCGCCCTCCGGTGTTGTCAACATGGTCAATAACCGAGAGGAATAAGGAGATAACTGTACATGCTGAGGATGACAGTAGGGACCCAGCAGCACGCACAATTTTTTTTCGGGACGGAGAAGGGTATCAACTTGGTTGTGCGGGAGCTGTGGCCCATCTAGCCCAGGCTTTTATTTCATATGTTTACCACATGACCAGCCTAGTTTGTTTTTCCTTTCTGAAAATGGCTAGCCCAGCTTTTTTTTGCAGAATAACCAACGTAGGCTTACTTGCTTTTCTACGCCCTGCTGGGCCAGAAATCTTTCAACACAAGGAGGGATGCATTCGGGCTTGCCCAGAAAATGGGCTATAAGTAATAATAAATGGGATGTAAAATGAAAAAATATAGCAAACAGGCAATTAGTTCCAAAATACTTCTTTCTTTCAGATTTTGATATTTTAGATTTCATTGTTTTTGTGCGAGTAAAATTTCATTGGATTTAAATAAGGTATGTTTAGTTTATAAATTAATTTGAATCTAGCTAGAAATTTCGGGTTGTATGCTGTTTGGGACAGATTTGGAGGCTAACTTGTGGGTCTACTAGGTTGACGTGTATGAAAGGCTTTGTCAACTTAGTCCACAAATGATTCTAGCAGCAGTGACCGTTGGATGTTAATCCAACGGCTGTGCTGCTTCTTCAATATCTGATCTTCTTGCTCCAACCGCCCAAACCAGCACCGGTGGGACTATCTGCTCCCGCCTCCCGAGGCCAGCTGTGCTGCCGCACAGGCCGCACCGCCCCACCCTACTCCGTCACTGACCAGACCATTCCTCTACTCACCCACACCTCCTATTATTTTCCGGCGACGGCAGCCAAACCAGTAAAGCGTCATACTCCCCACCGTGTGGGCAACCACTTCCGAGTCTTCCCCGGCTCCGTGTCATTCCCTTCCTAGGCCTCGCCGTCATCCACTGCCCTGGTGCTCTCGATACGGCATGGTCAACGTGGTCAACGAACGACATCCATCAGAAGTGGACTGTACGTGGAGAGGCTGATAGCTGGGTCCACGGCCGCACACAAGGAAATGCCTCCTTATTACGCACAAAATAATGATTCCTCTACCTGACAGCTGGGACCCACTGGAAGGACCTCTGTATTTCATGGAAAAAAACGTTCCCCCCGCTGTCTGTTCGGACCCACCAGCTATATCTTCGCATGCAAGGAAGTGCCTCCTTATTACGCACAAAAAAAAATGAATACTCCCCCTACTAGTTGGGACCCACCATAGTGGGAGGCTGACTTGTGGGCCTACTAAGTTGACGCGGACGGAGGGCTTTGTCAACTTAGTCAATATGAACGATTCTAGCTCCAGTGACCATACGATGTCCATCCAATGGTCATAGTGCTTCTTCAACGTCTGGTCTTCTTGCTCCAGCAGCCCAAACCAGCGCCGGCCGTGCCGTCACGCTGCCTCCGTGGCGGGTCAGCCATGGAGGCCTCACCACCCCCTACTACTCCCACCGCTTGCCAGGCGATCCCTCTACTCACCCCCACAACCCCTGTTATTCTGCAGCGACGACAGCCTCACACCACAGCCAAACCGGTGAACCCTCGTACTCCTCTCCGTGGGCATCCATCGCCGCTGTCTTCCCCGGCTCCGTGTCGTCCCCTTCCTAGGCCTCGCCGTCGTCCACCGCCTTGGTGCTCTTGGCCTGGCGTGGTCAATGTGATCAAGGAACGACTTCCATCGGAGGAGTACTGTACGTGGAGAGGCTGACAGCTGGGTCCACGGCTGCAGCAAGGAAGCGCTTCCTGATTATGCACAAAATAATGATTCATCCACCTGACAGAAGGGACCCACTGGACGGGCCACCATATTTCACGAAAAAACATTTCCCCTTGACTGCTGGGACCCACCAGCTACAACTTTGCACGCAAGGAAGTGCCTCCTTATCCTCCCTGGCAGTCGGGACCCAACTGGTTGAAGCGTACGTAACATTGTCATTCTGGTCGTGAATGTGTACGTACATACGATCGGTCTGTCTGCAGGCTGCAGCGATGAACTGTGGCCGAGTAAGGAAGGGCACGTGTCATAGTCGAGGAGCGCATGTAGCATGTCACGTAGTCCCGTTAATATCGTGTACACATACGTAAAACCAGGGTGCAAGAAAGTAAATACGACCACGTACGTACATACGGGCAGGGTCTCGAACGCCTACTCGCGCATACGTACAGCCAGGGCTCGTGTACATGGTTGGGTCGGAACGGAGAAACTGCGCCATTGTGTTCATCGGGAGGCAATGGAATGCGCCGTGTCCATCGGGAGCCAACCAGCTTGGAAGAAATAGCCGAAACAAGGCCTGGTGTACCGCAGAATGGAGGAAACGGCCTTGTGTTCGACCGCCTACAGTCGAAACGGTATACTGTTCACCGGGAGGGGTGTGGCGTACCGCAAAACGAAGGAAACGGACTTCTCTTCGACCTCCTACAGTCGCAACGGGGTCCTGTTGATCGGGAGGGGTGTGGCGTACCGCAAAACGGAGGAAATGGACTTGTGTTGGAGCGCTAAGGTCGAAACGGGGGTCCTGTTCATCGGGAGGGGTGTGGCGTACCGCAAAACTGGACTCCACGGGCTACTATTCATCTCCACCGTCAACCTCCTCCAGCCTCCACCTGCGATTGTTCATCCACGACGTCTCCCTCCTGCCTCCACCAGCTACTGTTCATCCACGGGCTCCTGTTCATCAAGCCTCCACCGCTCCTCCATCGGCTACCGTTGAACCAGCCCTCTCCATGGAGTCCTGTTCAACCACCCCTCCATGGGCTACTGTTCAACCAGCTCTCCACGGGGTCCTGTTCATCCACCCCCAACCGGCTCGATCGATCGGGGTCCTGTTCATCCAGCGGCAATGACCTCTACTACCACGGGGTCCTGTTCATCCAACCTCCCCCCCCCATCGGGAACTGTTCATCCAACCCCCCCCCCCCAACAACGCTCACTGTTCATCAAGAGGCATCAGGTTCGATCGGCTTCAGTTCGCAGTAGTAGCGAAGCTATCGCTCGATTGGGTTCAGTTAACAGCCAGGGATCGATCAATCGCTCGGGTTCAGTAACGCGTAGCCTGCTGTGCAATCACTCGGGTTCAGCAGGCGAACGCCTCGCTCGGGTTCAGTTAGAGCCCAACGCCTTGCACCTATGCGCGTACGTGTACGAGAGAAACGCGCATCGCTCGGCCCCGACCACCCACCGTAACCGGGAACTCCCCAATGTTTTCCTCGCCCTCGCTTCTACCACGGTTTTTTCCATCATGGATTGCCCAAAGAATGTCATGCAGCTGCGTCTCCGGCCCGCCCAGGACGAAAAGCACATTTTCTGTTATGATTTTTTGTCATAGAAGTAGGAGCCCACCACATTTATGATGATACCTAGTTTTGTCACAATTATCGTCATAGAAGTGTCATAAGCATGATAGAAAAAATCCGTTCGGCCCAAAATGTCACGGATGTGTCTTTTGTTTGTAGTGGTAGTGCCATCGTATTATACTATATTGATGGGCTTAAAGACTTCTGGAAACAGATGTTCCATTACCCTATCTGTAAAACAGATGGGGTGGGCTGGACCTCGAAATCGGGTGGTATCCCGTCAGAGGTCAGGGGAGAGCTGTGTGTAAGCTTGATCTCAGGCGCGGCCGTTCTTGTCCAACCAGGCGTCATAGTCTTCCGACCTGGCGGGCACGCTGCTGTTCGTGTCCAACCAGGCGTCGTAGCCGTCTAACCCAGCGGGCGCACGTCCCCTTGATCCGTAGATGGACTGAAGAGGTGCCATGTTTGCCTCAATGTGATGTCAAACATCGTGAGGGTCTAGGTAGTCCATGGGGTCCTTGCCATAACAGCGTGGAGCTAGCTGAGTGTTGATATTTTCTCGCATTGGCCTGTCCCAACCTCTAGGGAGCCGGTCAGGCTCATCGGCAGCTAGTTCTTCATCGAACTTTGGCAGCAAATGCCTATGTGGGTATGATTTCGACGGACTGTGGTGTCGGTCTTCTAGATCTTGTTCGGTCGAGAGTACTTCGACCCAATTTTCGTTCAGCGCGTCTGTGTTGGCTTGCAGCTGCCGCTGCTTGCATTTCATGCTTCGAGCGGTGGCGACGAGGCGCCGTCGGAAGCGTTCTTGTTCGAAGGGTCCTCGGGGACGATGTAGTCCTCGATACTGAGGCTCTCGTCTTCCTCGGACTCCGGCATGTAATTGTCGTCGACCCCTTCAAAGAGGTCGTCGGGATCTAAGCCTTGAGGTTTCCTTCGGGATTGTCGTTTTATACTGGGGAGGCTTGAAAGTCCTCTCCGATGTTGTCGACGTCGCCGGCCGTTGCCTCGCCATTATCGGCAGTTGCGTTGTTGTTGTTAGGTTCCCCGTTGTTATCCCTTCTTCGTCTATGCCAATGCCATGGAGGGGATCTGGGAGTGCCAACCATGTAGCTTCATAGGTGGATGTCGTAGTCCACCTACCTGTGTTACCAAAGGCAAAGTATTTTCTGTGGGGCCATCAGCATCTTCATCCATGTCTCTGGCCTCACCATAGTCCAACACTCGGTTAAGTCATCGATAGTGGCGACTAGGTGGGTGGTGGGCGGGATGTAAATTTCCAGGTCGTCGGCTTTAATGTCGTTCAAGCAATCATTTTATATGACAAGGAGTACAACAAAGAAGAGCTAAGTTGAAGAAATCTTCAACCAAAAATTCTTTGTTACATTTTTGTAATTTCCCTTGAACGATTCTGTGTTTGTATGAGAAACCTGCATGCGGAGGAACCTTGTCATAATCATTCCTGCTCTGATCTTGCCTCGAGTCCACTCGGCAAGGCTTTGCAGCTGCGATGAGACCGGCAAATTATCTTGCCGATGGTGGCACTTCCAAAGAGGCTGCTAAGGACCTGCTCCTCAAAGCGGTCATGCAAGTGTGCACACCGGCAAGTTTCCAAACCAGGTAGGGTGTGGGATCGAAATCATACGTAGACAAAACCAAATTGGGGAAATAACACACATTCATTTGAGCATGAAAAATATTAGATATTTATTAAGGAACACTTGATAACATGTTCTTAGCCCTTTTCCCTAGGGTTTACATCAAGTGTAACACAAATGCAAAAGGAGCGCCTAGGCGAGGCCCGGCTCACTCCCGGCAGGCCAGATGATTGTGCTGCCGGTGTTCATCTGGAATCGGAGCCGTGATACATCTCCAACATATCTATAATTTTTGATTGCTCCGTGCTATATTATCTATTGTTTTGGAATATATTGGGCTTTATTTTCCACTTTTATATTACTTTTGGGACTAACCTATTAACCGGAGGCCCAGCCCGAAATTGCTGTTTTTTGCTTATTTGAGTGTTTCAAGAAAGCGGAATATCAAACGGAGTCCAAACGGAATGAAATCTTCAGAACGTGATTTTCTCATCGAGATAAGACCGTGAGACTTGGACCCTTCGTCAAGAAAGCCACGAGGCGGCCACGAGGGTGGAGGGCGCCTCCCGAGGCGCGCCCGCCTCGTGGGCCCTCAAGCTCCACCGACGCATTCTTCCACCTATATATACCTACGCACCCCAACAGATCGGAATCACGGAGCCAAAACCTAATTCCACCGCCGCAACTTTCGTATCCACGAGATCCCATCTTGGGGCCTGTTAGGAGTTCACGGAAGGGGAGTCCACCACGGAGGGCTTCTACATCATCATCTTAGCCTCTCGATGAAGTGTGAGTAGTTTACCTCGGACCTTCGGGTCCATAGTTAGTAGCTAGATGGCTTCTTCTCTCTTTTGGATCTTAATACAATGTTCTCCCCTCTCTCGTGGAGATCTATTCGATGTAATCTTCTTTTTGCAGTGTGTTTGTTGAGACCGATGAATTGTGGGTTTACGATCAAGATTATCTATGAGCAATATTTGAATCTTCTCTGAATTATTTTATGTATGATTGAGTTATCTTTGCAAGTCTCTTCGAATTATCCGTTTGGTTTGGCCAACTAGATTGGTAGTTCTTGCAATGGGAGAAGTACTTAGCTTTGGGTTCAATCTTGCGGTGTCCTTACCCAGTGACAGAAAGGGTTGCAAGGCACGTATTGTATTGTTGTCATCGAGGATAATAAGATGGGGTATTTATCATATTGCATGAATTTATTCCTCTACATCATGTCATCTTGCTTAAGGAGTTACTCCTGCTTTCATTAACTAAATACTCTAGATGCATGCTGGATAGCGGTCGATGAGTGGAGTAATAGTAGTAGATGCAGGCAGGAGTCGGTCTACTTGTCTCGGACGTGATGCCTATATACATGATCATACCTAGATATTCTCATCACTATGCTCAATTCATCAATTGCTCAACAGTAATTCGCTCACCCACCGTAAAATACCTATGCTCTTGAGAGAAGCCACTAGTGAAATCTATGGCCCCCGGGTCTATTTTCATCATATTAATCTTCCTATGCTTTATTATTGCTTTGCTTTTTACTTTGCCTTTTATTTTACTTTGCATCTTTATACAAAAAATACCAAAAAATATTATCTATCATCTCTATCAGATCTCACTCTCGTAAGTGACCGTGAAGGGATTGACAACCCCTATTCGCGTTGGTTGCGAGGAGCTATTTGTTTTGTGTAGGTACGAGGGACTTGGCGCGTGGCCTTCTCACCGGATTGATACCTTGGTTCACAAAAACCGAGGGAAATACTTACGCTATTCTCGCTGCATCATCCTCTCCTCTTGGGGAAAACCAACGCAAGCTCAAGATGTAGCAAGAAGGATTTACAGCGCCCGTTCTTTGGGAGTCTACGCAAAAGTCAACATACCAAGTACCCATCACAATCCCTTTATCTCGCATTACATTATTTGCCATTTGCCTCTCATTTTCCTCTCCCCCACTTAACCCTTGCCGTTTTATTCGCCCTCTCTTTTTCGTTCACCTTCTTCCCGTATGTATCTTTGTTTGTGTTTCCTTGTGCCTTCTGTATGCTTGCATGTGCTGAAAATCTATTGATATGGATCCACTTAAAGTGTTCTACTTGGATCATCTTCGATCCTTATGCTTTCGTCTTTGAAACCCCAACTAGCCTAGTTGATGGGAAATCTTTAGATGAGCATGCTCATTTTGTGCGTCATCGCTTGTCTAAAAAGGAAGCTCTTATGGTATCATATAAGTAGTTTGCTATGCTATGCTTGGAATCTTTGTGAAATGTGTGATTTTACTTGTTGCTCTAAGAACCCTAAAAACACCTTCCCTACCTATGTGAGTTCAATGATAATGAAATCTTATCTTCTTATGCAAAGGGTGTTTATAGTTACTATGATATCAAACAAATTGAAGAACTTGTCGTTTTTAAGGGTGCTCATGAAGTTGCTTCTTTGATCGAAAAGTATGATTTTACTCTCAACAAATCTGAAAATTCTGTCATACTTAAATATTGCAATGAAAACCTTGCTCATAATGTCTATGTCCAAGAATTAATTGAAAGAACGACCGTTGCTTTGGAACAAAATAATGATATGCATGAATCTATAGATAATGATGATTTCGATGATTTGGTTGAAATATCCCTTGATGAACATGATGCTTGCTACTCTTGTGGCCATGATGCCAATATTTATAAAGATGAATTTGCTATAGTTCCTTATGTTAAACATGAGATCGTTGCTATTACACCCATACTTGATAGTTCCTTCCGATGAAAAGCATGATCGCAATGATTTTACTATAAATTCTCTTGATGTCAATTGTGCTAATAATATGCAAAACCCTAAGCTTGGGGATGCTAGTTTTGCTATGTCTACTACTTGTTGCAATGATCATGATTGGGGTGATTCTTCTTATGATCCTGAAAATTTATTTAATCCCCATGAGGAATATGAGATTGATAATATTGTTTGCAATAATATTGAAAGTGGGCTTGGAAGAGTGTAGCCGTCATCCTCGATCTTGACGCTTGGAGCAACACTGTCATCGTCATCATTGTCATCCTCCTCGTCGCTTTCGTTGGAGGAAGCGGTGTCGCTATTGCTTGAGCTCTTGCACAACACTCGAGGCGATCTCGTGAAGCCTCGAAGAACTTCACGGCGAGCGTGTCGGATCTGACCAGCCTAAAGTGAAGAAGGTGTCCTTGCCCGAAACAGCGAGCACGGACGAAGGATTTCCAGCCACACGTAAAGTACATGACACCATTGATGGAGAATTCGATGGTCACCCAGATAAGGACGTTGCAGCAGGCGTCCACGTGCAGCCACAAGCCGTGTGGACGACTGTCTTCCATCACCCTAGCAAAAGGACGAGGGGGCCACAGCCAGCTTCACGGCCAGTCCCGCAGTTCTTCCACGAACTCGTGTGTCGTGTCCTCCGTATGGCCTTCTGCCGGGGGTGGAACGGCTGGAGTGAAACAACAAATGCTACTCCATGGCCACCCCGCCCACGGCACCGCGTCTCCCACGGCCACGAGTTGCGGCCCCTCCTCGAGCTCTAGTGCTGGCTCTGGAGCTGTGAACGAGGCCCGGGCATGGTGACGAGGAGAAGCTCTCGCAGCAACAAGAGAAGCGCGGGCTCGACCTTTCCCCCTCGCCATGATGGTGGCGGATGCGGGGGTTAGAGATAGAAGGAGATGACAGTTATCGGGGATTGGAACGAGGAGAGGTGGATGAGCATCGCCCTCCACAGCCCCCTCTTTATAGGAGGAGGGCGCGGGGGCTGACTCCTCACCATTTTTGGGCAACCGCTCTATCCCGCCAATCCCATGCCCTGCACCTCTGGCCAGTGCATTACTCCGACGACCGCCCAATTTCACCAATCCAACTCTCTGCATCCCTTGCCCGGCGCACTACTCCTACGACTGCCCCTCTTCATCAACCTATGTTTCGCGTGCAACGTGCGTCATGGGGGTTACAGTAAAAGGAGAAGTAATATCAGATGTGGCAGTTATTCTCTACCATGCGTGAACATGCGTATACCCGGGCTGGACCCAACAATACTTCCACATGCGTGCTCACGCTTGGTTTGTCCATGGGCTGTGGCTGCCCATCCAATGGCAAAATTTGCTGGGAGATGGGTAGAGACGGACATAGGTTCAGACTAACGAAGAAGCAAAGAAGATCCCAAAAGACTGAAGTCACCATTACAGCGTCGGTTTCCACCGCATGTATGTGCATTGTTTGGGCCTGGCCCAATGACGCTTCGACGGCATGTATGGCCCAGGCCCGGGGGCTCCTGTCAGTTGATACGTCTCCAACGTATCTATAATTTATGAAGTATTCATGCCAGTTTACAATAGTTTTATATGATTTTGGTATGATTTCGTTAGAACTAACCCGAGCTGAAGCTGTTTTCAGCAGAACTATCGTGGTGTTGTTTTTGTACAGAAATAAAAGTTCTCGGAATACGATGAAAATCAACGGAGAATTTTTCTGGAAAATATAAAAAATACTGGAACGAAGAGTTACCGGAGGGGAGGCCCATGTTGGAAATATGCCCTAGAGGCAATAGTAAAAGTATTATTATTATATTTCCTTGTTCATGATAATTGTCTTTTATTCATGCTATAATTGTATTATCCGGAAATCGTAATACACGTGTGAATAAATAGACCATAATATGTCCCTAGTAAGCCTCTAGTTGACTGGCTCGTTGATCAACAGATAGTCATGGTTTCCTAACTATGGACATTGGATGTCGTTGATAACGGGATCACATCATTAGGAGAATGATGTGATGGACAAGACCCAATCCTAAGCATAGCACAAGATCGTGTAGTTCGTTTTGCTAGAGCTTTTCCAATGTCAAGTATCTCTTCCTTAGACCATGAGATCGTGTAAATCCCGGATACCGTAGGAGTGCTTTGGGTGTACCAAACGTCACAACGTACTTGGGTGACTATAAAGGTGCACTACATGTATCTCCAAAAGTGTACATTGGGTTGACACGGATCGAGACTGGGATTTGTCACCCGTATGATGGAGAGGTATCACTGGGCCCACTCGGTAGTGCATCATCATAATAAGCTCAAAGTGACCAAGTGTTTGGTCACGGGATCATGCATTACGGTACAAGGAAAGTGACTTGCCGGCAATGAGATTGAACGAGGTATTGGGATATCGACGATCGAATCTCGGGCAAGTAACATACCGTCTGACAAAGGGAATAGTAAAAGGGGTTGATTAAATCCTCGACATCGTGGTTCATCCGATGATATCATCGAGGAGCACGTGGGAGCCAACAAGGGTATCCAGATCCCGCTCCTGGTTATTGACCGGAGAGCCGTCTCGGTCATGTCTCAAGATGTCTCCCGAACCCGTAGGGTCTACACACTTAAGGTTCGGTGACGCTAGGGTTATTAGGAAGACTTGTATGTGATTACCGAATGTTGTTCGGAGTCCCGAATGAGATCTCGGACGTCATGGTCCGGAGGTGAAGATTTATATATGGGAAGTTGTCATACGGACACCGGAAAGTTTCGGGGGCATATCGGTATTGTACCGGGGCCACCGGAGGGATTCCGGGGGTCCACCGGGAGGGGCCACCCCTCTTGGAGGGCCTCATGGGCCGCAAGGGGAGGAACCAGCCCCTGGAGGGCTAGGGCGCCCCCTTGGGCCCATGCGCCTAGGGTTGGGGAACCCTAGTGGGGCGCCCCTTGCTTGGGGGCAAGCCCCCTCCTGGCCGCCGCCCCCTCTAGATCTCATCTAGAGGGGCCGGCCCTTACCCTTCCCCTATAAATAGAGGGGTGAGGGAGGCTGAACACCTGATCCAAGGCAGCCCCTCCCTCCCTAAGACCTCTCCTCCTCCGCTGAGTGCTTGGCAAAGCCACAGCCGAGTATCGCCTCTCCACCAACACCACGCCCGTCGTCTTTCTGCTGGAGCCTTCTTCCTCAACCTCTCCTTCCCCTTGCTGGATCAAGAAGGAGGAGACGTCATCCGCTCCGTACGTGTGTTGAACGCGGAGGTGCTGTCCGTTCAGCACTTGGTCATCGGTGATTTGGATCACGGCGAGTACGACTCCATCATCCCCGTTCCATTGAACGCTTCCGCACGCGATCTACAAGTGGTATGTAGATGCAATCACTCTCCCATGACTTGTTGCTTAGATGAACTCATAGATGGATCTTGGTGAAACCGTAGGAAAAATTTTAATTTTCTGCAACGTTCCCTAACAGTGGTATCAGAGCTCGGTCTATGCGTAGTTCTCTATTGCACGAGTAGAACACAATTTGTTGTGGGCGTAGATGTTGTCAACTCTCTTGCCGCTACTAGTCTTATCTTGCTTCAGCGGTATTGTGGGATGAAGCGGCCTGGACCGACCTTACACGTACGCTTACGTGAGACAGGTTCCACCGACTGACATGCACTAGTTGCATAAGGTGGCTAGCGGGTGTCTGTCTCTCCCACTTTAGTTGGAGCGGATTCGATGAAAAAGGGTCCTTATGAAGGGTAAATAGAAGTTGACAAATCACGTTGTGGCTTTTAACGTAGGTAAGAAAAGCGTTCTTGCTAGAACCCTATTGCAGCCACGTAAAACTTGCAACAACAATTAGAGGACGTCTAACTTGTTTTTGCAGCAAGTGTTTTGTGATGTGATATGGCCAAAGTTGTGATGAATGATGAATGATATATGTGATGTATGAGATCATGTTCTTGTAATAGGAATCACGACTTGCATGTCGATGAGTATGACAACTGGCAGAAGCCATAGGAGTTGTCTTTATTTTTTGTATGACCTGCGTGTCATTGAAGAACGCCATGTAAATTACTTTACTTTATTGCTAAACGTTAGCCATAGAAGTAGAAGTAGTCGTTGGCGTGACAACTTCATGAAGACACGATGATGGAGATCATGATGATGGAGATCATGGTGTCATGCCGGGTGACAAGATGATCATGGAGCCCGAAGATGGATAACAAAGGAGCTATATGATATTGGCCATATCATGTCACTACTATATAATTGCATGTGATGTTTTTTATGTTTATGCATCTTGTTTACTTAGAACGACGGTAGTAAATAAGATGATCCCTCATAATAATTTCAAGAATGTTCTCCCTAAGTGCACCGTTGCTAAAGTTAAATGCGTTTCAAGCACCACGTGATGATCGGGTGTGATAGATCCTTACGTTCACATACAACGGGTGTAAGACAGTTTTACACATGCAAAACACTTAGGTCAACTTGACGAGCCTAGCATGTACGCATATGGCCTCGGAACACAAGAGACCGAAAGGTCGAACATGAGTCGTATGGAAGATACGATCAACATGGAGATGTTCACCGACGATGACTAGTCCGTCTCACGTGATGATCGGACACGGCCTAGTCAACTTGGATCATGTAACACTCAGATGACTAGAGGGATGTCAAATCTGAGTGGGAGTTCATGAAATAATTTGATTAGATGAACTTTATCATCATGAACAATAGTCTAAAATCTTTGCAAAATGTCTTGTAGATCAAATGGCCAACGCTCATGTCACCATGAACTTCAACACGCTCCTAGAAAACCAAGCTGAAAGATGATGGCAGCAACTATTCGATCGGGTCCGAACACGAGATCATCCTCATAGCTGCCAAGAAACAATATGTCCTAGAAGCACCGCTAGGTGAAGCACCCATCCTGAAGAACCAAGGCGTTATGAACGCTTGGCAGTCTCGTCTTGATGATTACTCCCTCGTTCAATGCGGCATGCTTTACAGCTTAGAACCGGGGCTCCAAAAGCGCTTTTGAGCAACATGCAGCATATGAGATGTTCGAGGAGCTGGAACTAGTTTTCCAAGCTCATGCCGGGTCGAGAGATATGAAGTCTCCGACAAGTTCTACAGCTTGTAAGATGGAGGAGAATAGTTCATCGGTGAGCACACACTCAAAATGTGCAGATTGCACAACCGCTTTGTCCCAGTGGACATCAACCTCCGGACGAGGCGGTCATTGTGAGAATCCTTGATCGCTCCCACCGAGCTACAAGAGCTTTGTGATGAACTACAATATGCGGGGATGGTGAAAACTATTCCTGAAGTATTTTCAATCTTTGAAGTCGGCAGAGGTAGAAATCAAGAAGGAGCATCAAGTGTTGATGGTCAATAAAACCACTAAGTTCAAGAAGGGCAAGGGTAAGAAGAACTTCAAGAAGGACGGCAAGGATGTTGCCGCTACCGTAAGCCGCTTACCGAGGAAGAAGTCGAGCAGTGGACCCAAGCACGAGGTAGTGTTTTTATTGCAAAGGAAGGGTCACCGGAAGCGGAACTGCCCCAAATACTTAGCGAGACAAGAAGGCGGCAACACTAAAGGTATATTTGATATACATGTAATTGATGTGTACCTTACCGATTACTCGTAGTAACTCCCAGGTATTTGATACGGTGCCGTTGCTCATATATGTAACTCACGGCAGGAGCTGCGGAATAAGCGGAGACCGGCAAGGGCGATGTGACGATGCGCGCGTCGGGGAATGGTTCCAAGGTCGATGTGATCGCCGTCGACACGCTACCTCTACATTTACCTACGGGATTAGTCTTAAACCTCAATAATTGTTATTTAGTGCCAAGTTTGAGCATGAACATTGTATCGGGATCTCGTTTAATACGAGATGGCTACTCATTTAAATCCGAGAATAATGGTTGTTCTATTTATATGAGAGAAATGTTTTATGGTCATGCTCCGATGGTCAATGGTTTATTCTTAATGAATCTCGAACACAATGTTACACATATTCATAGTGTGAATACCAAAAGATGTAAAGTTGATAACGATAGTCCGACATACTTGTGGCACTGCCGCCTTGGTCACATTGGTGTCAAGCGCATGAAGAAGCTCCATGCTGATGGACTTTTAGAGTCTCTCGATTATGAATCATTTGACACATGCGAACCATGTCTCATGGGCAAAATGACCAAGACCCCGTTCTCCGGAACAATGGAGCGAGCAACCAACTTATTGGAAATCATACATACCGATGTATGCAGTCCAATGAGCGTTGAGGCTCGCGGAGGATATCATTATGTTCTCCCTCTCACAGACGACTTAAGTAGATGTGGGTATGTCTACTTGATGATACACAAGTCTGAGACCTTTGAAAAGTTCAAGGAATTTCAGAATGAGGTAGAGAATCAACGTGACCAGAAAAATAAAGTTCTTACGATCGGATCATGGAGGAGAATATTTAAGTCATGAATTTGGTACACACTTAAGGAAATGTGGAATCGTTTCACAACTCACGCCGCTGGAACACCTCAAGCGTAATGTGTGTCCGAACGTCGTGTCGCACTCTATTGGATATGGTGCGATCTATGATGTCTCTCAGCGATTTACCGCTATCTTTTTGGGGATACGCTCTAGAGACAGCTACATTCACTTTAAATAGGGCAATCGCCTAAATCCGTTGAGACGACCTTTGTATGAATTATGGTTTGGGAAGAAACCTAAGCTGTCGTTTCTAAAAGTTTGGGGATGCGATGCTTATGTCAAGAAACTTCAACCTGAAAGCTCGAACCCAAGTCGGAAAAATGCGTCTTCATAGGATACCTTAAGGAAACCATTGGGTATACCTTCTACCTTAGATCCAAGGCAAGATCTTTGTTGCCAAGAACAGATCCTTTACGGAAAAGAGTTTCTCTCGAAAGGAGTAAGTGGAAGGAAAGTAGAACTCGATGAAGTACTACCTCTTGAACCGGAAAGTAGTGCAGCTCAGAAAATGTTCTGTGGTGCCTACACCGGCCGGAGAGGAAATAAATGATGATGATCAAGGTACTTCGGATCAAGTTACTCTTGAACTTCAGTAGGTCCACAAGGACACGTTCCGCACCAGTGGTACGGCAACCCTGTCTTGGAAATCATGTTGTTAGACAACGGTGAACCTTGAACTATGAAGAAGCGATGGCGGGCCCAGATTCCAACAAATGGCTTGAAGCCATGCAATCCGAGATAGGATCCATGTATGAAAACAAAGTATGGACTTTGACAGACTTGCCGAATGATCGGCGAGCGATAGAAAACAAATGGATCTTTAAGAAGAAGGCGGACGCGGATGGTAATGTTACCATCTATAAAGCTCGACTTGTCGCTAAGGGTTATCGGCAAGTTCAAGGGGTTGACTACGGTGAGACTTTCTCTCCGTGGCGAAGCTTGAAGTCCGTCCGAATCATGTTAGCAATTGCCGCATACTATGATTATGAGATATGGCAAATGGACGTCAAAAGCGGCATTCCTTAACGGCTACCTTAAGGAAGAAGCTGTATATGATGCAGCGGAAGGTTTTGTCGACCCTAAGAATGCTAACAAGGTATGCAAGCTCCAAGCGATACATTTATGGCTGGTGCAAGCATCTCGGAGTTGGAACATTACGCTTTGATGAGATGATCAAAGCGTTTGGGTTTATCTTGAGACTTATGGAGAAGCCTGCGTTTACCGGAAAGTGAGTGGGAGCTCTGTGGCATTTCTCATATTATATGTAGATGACATACTTTTGATGGGAAATGATATAGGACTTTTGGACAGCATTAAGGCCTACTTGAATAAGAGTTTTTCAATGAAGGACCTTGGAGAAGCTGCTTACATATTAGGCATCAAAATCTATAGGGATAGATCGAGCCGCCTCATAGGTCTTTCACAAAGCACATACCTTGATAAGATTTTGAAGAAGTTCAAAATGGATCAGTCCAAGAAAGGGTTCTTGCCTGTTTTGCAAGGTGTGAAATTGAGCTCGGCTCAATGCCCGACCACGGCAAAAGATAAAGAAGAGATGAGTGTCATCCCCTATGCATCAGCCATAGTATCTATTATGTATGCCATGCTGTGTACCAGACTGATGTAAACCTTGCCGTAAGTTTGGTAGGAAGGTACCAAAGTAATCCCGACAAGGAACCTTTGACAGCGGTCAAGAATATCCCGAGGTACCTGAAAAGGACAAAGGACATGTTTCTCGTTTATGGAGGTGACGAAGAGCTGCAGTAAAGGGTTACGTCGATGCTAGCTTCGACAGATCACAGATGAAGCAAAGATGGCTGGTGCAGCTACAAGCGGAGCGTCGTGGCGGGATCTACATGTGAAGCGGAGTACATGGCAGCCTCAGAGGCAGCGCATGAAGCCATTTGGATGAAGGAGTTCATCACCGACCTAGGAGTCATACCCAATGTGTCGGAGCCGATCAAACTCTTCTGTGACAACACTGGAGCTATTGCACTTGCCAAGGAGCCCAGGTTTCACAAGAAGACCAGGCACATCAAGCGTCACTTCAACTCCATTCATGAAAATGTTCAAGATGGAGACATAGAAATTTGCAAAGTGCATACGGATCTGAATGTCGCAGATCCGTTGACTAAACCTCTTCCGCGAGCAAAACATGATCAGCACTAGAACTCTATGGGTGTTCGATTCATCACAATGTAACTAGATTATTGACTCTAGTGCAAGTGGGAGACTGTTGGAAATATGCCCTAGAGGCAATAATAAAAGTATTATTATTATATTTCCTTGTTCATGATAATTGTCTTTTATTCATGCTATAATTGTATTATCCGAAATCATAATACACGTGTGAATACATAGACCATAATATGTCCCTAGTAAGCCTCTAGTTGATCGCTCGTTGATCAACAGATAGTCATGGTTTTCGACTATGGACATTGGATGTCGTTGATAACGGGATCACATCATTAGGAGAATGATGTGATGGACAAGACAATCCTAAGCATAGCACAAGATCGTGTAGTTCGTTTTGCTAGAGCTTTTCCAATGTCAAGTATCTCTTCCTTAGACCATGAGATCGTGTAACTCCCGGATACCGTAGGGAATGCTTTGGGTGTACCAAACGTCACAACGTAATCGGGTGACTATAAAGGTGCACTGAGGTATCTCCAAAAGTGTCTGTTGGGTTGACACGGATCGAGATCGGATTTGTCACTCCGTATGACGGAGAGGTATCACCGGCGCGACTCGGTAGTGCATCATCATAATGAGCTCAAAGTGACCAAGTGTTTGGTCACGGGATCATGCATTACGCATGCAGTAAAGTGACTTGCCGACAACGAGATTGAACGAGGTATTGGGATACCGGCAATCGAATCTCGGAAAGTAACATACCGTCGACAAAGGGAATAGTATCACGGGTTGATTGAATCCTCGACATCGTGGTTCATCCGATGATATCATCGAGGAGCATGTGGGAGCCAACATGGGTATCAGATCCCATCGCTGGTTATTGACCGGAGAGCCGTCTCGGTCATGTCTGCATGTCTCCCGAACCCGTAGGGTTCTACACATAAGGTTTGGTGGCGCTAGGGTTATTAGGAAGACTTGTATGTGATTACCGAATGTTGTTCGTAGTCCGGATGAGATCCCGGACGTCCACGAGGAGTTCCGGAATGGTCCGGAGGTGAAGATTTATATATGGGAAGTTGTCATACGGACACGAGAATGTTTGAGGGCATACTGTATTGTACCAGGGGCCACCGGAGGATTCCGGGTCCACAGGAGGCCACCCTCTTGGAGGGCCTCATGGGGCGCAAGGGGCAGGGAACCAGCCCCTGGAGGGCTGGGCGCCCCCCTTGGGCCCATGCACCTAGGGTTGGGGGGGAACCCTAGTGGGGGCGCCCCCTTGCTTGGGGGGCAAGCCCCCTCCCTGCCCCCCCCTCTAGATCTCAACTAGAGGGGCCGCCCCTTCCCCTTCCCTATAAATAGAGGGGTGAGGGGAGGGCTGAACACCTGATCCAAGGCGCAGCCCCTCCCCTCCTCAAGACCTCTCCTCCTCCGTTGAGTGCTTGGCAAAGCCACAGCCGAGTATCGCCTCTCCACCAACACCACCGTCGTCTTTGCTGCTGGAGCCTTCTTCCTGAACCTCTCCTTCCCCTTGCTTTGGATCAAGAAGGAGGAGACGTCATCCGCTCCATACGTGTGTTGAACGCGGAGGTGCTGTCCGTTCAAAGACTTGGTCATCGGTGATTTGGATCACGGCGAGTACGACTCCATCATCCCCGTTCCATTGAACGCTTCCGCAGGCGATCTACAAGTGGTATGTAGATGCAATCACTCTCCCATGACTCGTTGCTTAGATGAACTCATATATGGATCTTGGTGAAACCGTAGGAAAATTTTTAATTTTCTGCAACGTTCCCTAACAGCCCATGGGCCCCATGAGGGTGGAGGGCGCGCCCTTGTGCTTCGTGGACTTCCCGTCGGCCCCCCTGACTTGTTCTCGACGCCAACCTCTCCTATAAATACCCAAACCTCCAGAAAATAACCTAGATCGGAAGTTCCGCCACCGCAAGCCTCCGTGGCCACGAGAAATCAATCTAGGCCCTCTTTGGCACCCTGCCGGAGGGGGCCATCATCACTGGAGGCCATGGATGAGGATCCCGGAGGGGCCATCATCGCCATGAAGGCCAAGATCCAGAGGGAGAACCTCTCCCCATCCAGGGGAGGCCATGAAGGAGGAAGCACAAGGGGGGGGGACCTCTCCTCCTCTCTCTCGGTGGCGCCGAAGTGCCATCGGGAGGGGAATCATCGCCATGGTGATCGTCTTCATCAACATCACCATCATCATCACCATCCTCATCTCTTTTACGCGGTCCACTCTCCCGCACCCCGCTATAATCCCTACTTGAACATGGTGCTTTATGCCACATATTATGATCCAATGATGTGTTGCCATCCTATGATGTTTTGAGTAGATATCCTTTGTCTTTTGGTTGATTGATGATCTAGATTGGTATGAGTTGTATGTTTTATTTTGGTGCTGTCCTATTGTGCCCTCTGTGTTGTGCAAGCGTGAGGGATTCCCGCTGTAGGGTGTTGCAATCGTTCATGATTAAACTTATAGTGGGTTGCTTGAGTGGTGAAGCATAAACCCGAGTAAGGGGTTGTTGCGTATGGGATAATGGGGACTTGATATGTTAATGCTATGGTTGGGTTTTACCTTAATGATCTTTAGTAGTTGCGGATGCTTGCTAAAGTTCCAATCATAAGTGCATATGATCCAAGAAGAGGAAGTATGTTAGCTTATGCCTCTCCCTCATATGAAATTGCAATAGTGATTAGCGGTCTTGTTAACAACTGCCTAGGATAATTCCGCACACCGACCCATCGTTATTCCACACTCGTTATTTATAATATTTAGTAATATATTCTAACTTTATGATAACAGCACTTAACTTTATATTTTAGCTCTCCGATACCATGCAAAGTTATCCTCTTCATACCCACAACGTAGTTTTATTTCTCGCTTCTAGTTGGAACCAAGCGTTAGTGTAACGTAGAGTCATATCAGTGGCAGATAGGACTTGAGAGAATATTGATATTACCTTTAGCTCCTTGTGGGTTCGACACTCCATACTTATCACTTCCACCTTTGGGAATTGCTATGATGATTCCCAGCACTTGGGGATTATCATCGGTGTATAAAACATGGGTATTTTATACTCTCACTTATGCACATACAGTAGTAGCTCCCTCTGCTGGTCAAGGCTTCTCGAAGATTGCCAAGGCCAAGATTCAAGACCTAGTTGTTGAACCTAATCGAGAAGATCAAGACAAAATATCAAGATTAGCATCAAAGGCAACCCTTGCCAGCAAGGCTGAGCCGGCAATGCAAAGGCCTGGCAAGCTCCATGGCCAGCAAGCTCTCGCTAGCCGTCAGTGCTCCACCTCATCGAGCAGCTAGTCACTAATCAAAGAGGTGTCGAGCCCGCAGGTAGTTAGCTGGGATTTGTCGGGCACATGGCATCATGCTGGAGGGAGATTTACCTTTAATGACACCCGTCCAAAAGGCGTGTCAAGATAATAGGAGGTAGATGGGCGAGCGGTGCAACAACCTTGTCGGGGCTCCTCCTCCACACGACACCTAACAGAGCATTTATTGATTTTGTCCTAGTCCAGCAGAGTTAGGTATGGTAGCATTTAGCTATAAAAAATTATTTGGACTATGGACATGAATCTTGTCCAAATTTCATTCAAATGAAATTTGAATTATTTGGACTATGGACCTGAATATTTTTGAAGAAATTGGGTGTAGGTACTAAGGTCTCGCTGTGGAAATTTTGGGAGGTCAGAAGGGTTTTAGAGAAAATGGAGTTCCTTTGCAATTTCTAATAAGTTCAAGTATTGTTGGAATATTTTCTCTAAAACAATTTGGATGAAAAGAAAATAATGTGTGTGTGTGTGTGAGAGAGAGAGAGAGAGAGAGGAATAGCTAGAACAGAATTTGGGTTCTGTCCTAGGCAGAGAAGTGTTTAGTGAGGTCATTTTGCAAAGGTTTTGGATTTTTGAAAAGACCACTATTTTTCAAGGAAAATAATTTAGGAATGTTTTATTTAAAGATGATCCCTTCCTAGACATTTAGCTTTAGCCAAAAAACGAAACTATTTAGCTATAAATAAAAAACAGTAGCTATGGCATTTAGCTATAAACAGAAAACAGAATTGTTTTTCTTTTCAAAAACTTGGTTAAAGTAATTGTTGCTATGTAAACGAAAAACAAGATTGATGTTATATGATATATGTCATTGATGTTCATTTGCATATTCCATTATTGTTGATTATATCTTTTCACTGAAGTGGTCATGTTATATGCAAATTCCTCAATAGTGTTTGCTCATGTTATATGCAACATTGAAGTGGTTCGACTGTGCCCAAGTGGCCTTTTGTTGTTTGCAGAGAATGATTCCGAGAGGCCTATGTTTTGTTGGAATGTTGATTCATTTCCATTCCGGCATTTCAGCGCCTATTTGTCCGATTTGTAGCAAAGGTCATGCCGAAATTTTTCCGCGAATTTCGGCATGACTTGTGCTGCAAACTAGGACATATCGAGTGCCCGGGATTTGCCGCAACGGGAATGAATCAATATTCCTGCAAAACATTGGCCTTTTTTATGTCATTATTCATTTTATTAGGTCTAGAATTAATTGACTAGATTTAATCATAGGAAACATGGCTAGCGACGATGAAGGACACGGTTCTGGTGATTGCAACGTCTACGCGGCGGCATACGCCTATTTGAACATTCTCGATGAGCAATAGTTGTTGCAGGGCCCACCTGTCAGGTGAGAGACTGAGACCGACATCGAGACCGGCGCTGAGACTGATACCGGCACCGAGACCGGCACTAAGACAGGTGAAGCCTGTATAGAACCGAAACCAAAGAGGCAATGGCGCCCAAACCAGCTCATCGCTACTAGAGTGGTGGTCACGGAGGTGGACGATGGCAATTTTGAGCCAAAAGAGCCCGCGGAAGCGCGCGCGTGCTATGGCAATCAAATAGGCTGCATCCTACGAGCTAGCGCCACCATCAACGATGTGAAACTAAGGAAGATACCAGATATGAAGCAGTCCCTCCTAACGAACCCGCACCAGGTGTTCTTGTTCCTGGGCCGGAATGAAAGCAAATAGAAAAATCCAGATAAAGACCCGACAATGAAGAAGATAAATAGACGCGCCATGGGCAAGTTTACCGACGCGTTGTCTGCGTGGAAAGTAAGGGTGAAACATCTGATCATCGATAAAAAGGAACCCTACTCCGAGATTGTAAAGGATAATCCGACAATTACAGAAGAGCAGTTTGAAATATTCAAGGCAGCTTGCATTGCCGAAGCTGCCAAAGAAAAGTCGGAGTACATGAAGGGGCTTCAAGAGAGGAACATGGGGTGCCACCACCTCAGAAGCCATGGTTACGCGGGGAAGAGGTCCATATGAGCGAAGGAGGACGCGGAACGCGAAAGTCTGGCATCCTAGACCCCTCGGCGGAGTTCACCGTCTTGCGGGAGCGTGACGTCCTCATGGGTCCGGTACCATTGGGACCCAGTCAAGAAGGTTTTTGAGACGGACGCGGTCATGATGGAGTTCATGAGACTGCTAGTAATTTTAATATACCCCCTAATTTTAGCTTCTCATCAATTCGACTGCATGTTTTGTCATATTTGTAAACGATCCTTGTTCCTTCTGTAGAGAGAGCAGCACAGGATCGCGACCGAAAGCGACTCGTCGTCTGAGGCGTTGGCGAGGCCCAAGTGGGACACCCCATTCAACCGGGCCTTGAACATATTGAAAGGACTCCCAGTGGACACTCGGCCATCGTATGGACGCGTGCACGGCGTCGGAGATGGCGCCACGTGGAAGAAGTACTACCGTGAGACCACAGAGGAGAGAAAGGAAAGACGGAGGTTTACTGAAGAAAACATCGACAAGAAGGTCGATTGCGGTTGATAAGAAATCAACGAGACAGTCAAAGCAGCGGTAGCTGCCGCAAAAGAGGAAATGGCAGCTTCGTATGGTGTGTTGCTTCCGGCTATCCTCAATTGGAGCAGGCAAAATCCAAATAAAGATGCAGGGGACTTTCCCCTTGCCAACTTCTTCGGGAGCAGCTCGACTAGCATTGCACCAGCACCTGCTCCCGCACCTGCTCGTGCACCGGCTCCCGCACCTGCTCATAGCAGCCCGTCCTCCATCTCGTACGTGCTCGGCGGTGCTTCATCTTTGGTTGAGCTCGACGCCCTCACGGTACCTGTCACACCGTCCCTCTTCAATAAATGTATAATCTCCCGATTTCGTTGCCTTTCGGATGTCTCACGTCATAGACATGTCTTTGCAGGCCGACGTAACCCGTGCACCATATTGTACACCATCAGCAGCCAGAAGGTGGACGCGGGGAAGGCGACGATAGTGAAGCGAAGGAACAATTGTTCCACAACCGGCCGACCCCCCTGACGTTTTCAAGGTTTCCATGGCCAGTGTCAAACCGGGCCACGAGAATTTGGCTCCTCCGATACTAGGGGGAGATGACGACGAGACCCCGCAGCGGCTTGGCGATTGCAAGAGGTGGGTCCTATTGTGGCCAAAGAGTCTGCTTCGTCTGGAGGAGGCCGAGAGCACACCCACGACCACGCAGCCTCAGCAAGTTATGAACATCAACACCCCAGCTACCCAATTAGCGTCGCCTGTCGTGCCGGGTGATAGCGGACGGGGTGAGGAAGAGGCTCCATTAGTCGTTGATAATGTCGCCGTCGTCGAAGAAGCAATGCATGATATCGATGCCATCGATGAGGATGACAATGGCACTCTACAGTATCTCAATACTGGCGCCTATGACGAGGAAGGATTGATGGCTCAGCAGTATGAGTACTCAGGGTTTGAGCGTCATGAGTCGGTGCCTGATGAATTGCCAGAGGCTGAACATATTATAGACGACCTTCCAGTAGCAAAGAAGCATAGGAAGAGAGCGAGGAAAGGCAACAAAGCTGCTTCTATGATCCAGCCGCCTCCCCAGCCTCGGGTTCAAGACCGTATACCTGTCATGGGTGCGGCGAAATACCATATCCCCGGTGATCCGATCCTACCTAAGGCAACGATAGAGGCCATATACGGCGATCTAAGGAGACTTCATCATGATGTGCTGCGGAGAGAGAAAAGCCTGATCGCCTCGCAAAATCCAGGATACCCGCTCTACGTGGTAAACGTGCCGCAGCAAAGGTTGTACGTCGACACATTCCCCGCGGAGAAGTTCTTCCTTCGATTCGATTACATCTTCGACATGTTTCACTTGAAGAAGCTGGAGTTTACGTTTGTCCGCCTTTTTGCCTTGTACATGAACTACATCATCAGGATTGAGCAGATACCTTATATATGTGTCACTGACCCATACTTCATGCACGAGAGCTTCTTGTCAGTCTACGAAACGCACCGTGAATACGCGAGTGACTACATCGCTGATTTCATGGTTGGCAATAAGGACAAGGAGACGATTCTCATGCCTTATCATCCCATGTAAGTCATCTGCGCAAATATCCTTCCTTCGATTTCAATCCTTTCATTTGCACATGTGGAGGCTAATTTGAGGTGTACTTATTTTGCGCAGCGACGGGCGCACCGTCCTCATCATCCTTTACCCCTGATTCTCCCATGCTCTTTACTTGGACTCGTCGAAGAACATGGTGAAAAAGGATTACACCCACATCAAGTTTGTTCTCGACAGTTCTATCTTTACGTACGGCGTACGGGGTGGAGAGATCACGACCAGGAAGACAACGAACCGCAAGCCCTGCTTGACCATAAGACCAACTTCTGCCGTGCATCCAAAGAACCGAGTGGTACTCTCAGTGATGGATTCTATGTGCTCCACCACATGCTGGAGTACAGATGAGATCAGCAGAACCTTCGCATGTCACTTAGATCCGGTGATGCCCATATTCTGCAATGGGCAAAGAACCTAGGAGATATACCAGATGATCGACTCCTAGCTGAGTTGTATCGCATCCAGTGTGAACTTGCCCAAATCATCATGAAGGAGGTCCTAAAAAAAACAGGGATGTTCTACGAAGAAGGGCAAATGTCGCGGGAAGACGTCCGAACACGCGTAGCCGCTCAGCGTCTCGACCTGAAGCCTTTCACTTTGCTCGGGGACTATCTCCCTGACTTGGATGGATGGCACGACATGTTGGAGTGGTTAACGATATATGACAATGTGTCCGTTTAGTCCATACTTTCTCTATGACGAAACTTTGAGTTATGCATGACGAAACTTTGAGTTATGCACGACGAAACTTTGAGTTATGTACGACGAAACTTTGAGTTATGCACGACGAAACTTATTTGTGATGTAATTCTACCGTCCTCCTCAACTAGCGAAGATCACTCTAGTTAGGGAATTTTGGGTACGATGAACTTTGCTATTTATGCTTATGATATGTTGCTTCTATGTTTGCCAAGTCTGTCTCTTTCTGTTGCTCAACTATATATGTTGCATATCATCGACTCATGTGACGATGCAGGTGCACAGATCATCGATGGCGAAGAAGTGCTATGCCAAGAGTATAGGACGAGTGGTCGGAGTGTCAGGCCCAGGTGTACCAGTTTCCGGTTTCCGAGCGACAGCGAGTAGTTAGTTTAGGTTCACGCTTGTGCGAGAGAGGGATACGAACCGACGCCTCATTAAGTACTACATTATGTATGATGAGACATGTCATGTAACTTGTATAGCTATATCACGTGATTATGATGTGATGACATGATTTGTGTTGGATGATATGATGAGACTATTATGTGTATCATATGATGAGCATATTGCATGTTTATGATATGATTAGAATATTGTATGAAACATGTGCGACAGCCCTAGAATTCTGCTTTGTAATTAGTTGCAACAGTAAGTGGAATCCATGCATCATGTTTAAATTCCATTTAAATTTGAATTGGGGAAAGTGGAAAGCCTCAGAAATCATTTCTAAAAATGATCAACATTAAAAATTGCTTCAAATAAACCCCAAAAAATGTTCCTGTTAAGCTATAAAAATATTGGCAAGGGTACAATTCAAACCAATATTTTTGGAGTCTCAGAGATATTTATTTTGGGTCTTTGAATTAAATCAATAACATATTTGAGTTGGATTTATTTCTGTTATATAAGAAATAAATTTCAAATGTTTTTGTAAGTTTGCATGTACCCTTGGACAAGTTTTCTGAGCTCACATAAAAATTTACAGAAAGTTTTAAAATGATTTGATGCTTTAAACCAAATCAAAACAAAATACAGAGAAATAGAAAAGAGAAATAAAAGACAGAAATGACACAGAGGAGATAAACCTCACCTGGGCCTTACCTGGCAGAAGAGGCCCGGCCCACCTGGCGACTTGCCAGTCGTCTTCAACCCAGCGCTAGTCGGACGTCGAGTGCGTGCCCGACGCGCGCGCACGCATAGTGCAGCACGCGAGTTGCCTGCATGCGTCCCCGGGACAGCGCGACACCGCGGATCTTCTCCTCGGTGCCGTCGCGATCGAGCCGGCCCTCTCATTCCCTAACCTTCTCTCTCCTTCTCCCCTGACGCCATGGATGACGCGTGCTCGAGCTCGCCGTCGCCATAGTCGCGCCCACCGTGCTCCCCTCGCGTCCCCACCGGGTCAGAAAGCTCCGCCGACGTCCGCTACATCGATCCAGACGAGTGCCAAGTGCTCGGACGTGCTGAAGCGACTGCCACGACCTCGCCCTCCATCCTCGGTCGCCGAGATCGCCATCGCCGTTTCGTCGCTGTCCTTGCCTACCCGAGCTCGCCGTCTACCTCCTCCGACCCGCTGTGAGCTCCTACGCCATCCCCCCTTACTTCCGTGCTTGTTTGCCTCGCCTAGGCCGTAGTTCCGCCGGAGCCGTGAGCTCCTCGCTGACAGTGATGACGCAGACGCGGCCACGGTCACTGCAATTCATGTCCGAGCACACCGGCGTGCTCAGAACCTCTCCGCGCACCAGTAGCCACCACCAGCTCCTCCTCCCGAACACCCTAGCGATGAACTCGAGCACGGCCGAACCACGGCCGCCGCAAACCTCGTCGCCGGCGTTGATTCCGGCGACCCCCGCGTCCAACTTCGTTGCCCCTTGATGTGGACGAGTAAGGGCTATTCCCTGATGGCCTCAGCGCATCAAATCACCACCCGTAGTGCATTCCCGAGCGTCGCCGCCGCGTTTGTGTGCTCGCTGGCGTTCAACTCCGGCGTGCTGATGTGGCAACGTCATTAGCCGCTAATATCCCCGCTAGTTAACCCCTGGTGACACTGATAGTCACGCGGCTGACTAACTAAACACAGTTTAGTGCCCATTTAGTTTTAACTAACCAGAGTGGCCCCATGCGTCAGCTTTGACCTTGCTGACGTGGCCCTCGACCAACCCCACCTGTCAGTGACCCAAGCTAGCAATGTGACACTGACCAATGGGTCCCACAGGTCAGGTTTGAGCTAGCCGACCCAGTTGACCTACTGACATCAGCCTTGCGCGATGCTGATGTAGTGATTATTTTCTAGAATTTTAATAAATCTTAAATGAATTATTTACTTCAGAAAATACCCGAAACTTCAAAGAATCATAGAAATTCAACCATAACTCCAAATGAAATGATTTATGTATGAAAAATGATCAGAAAATACAAAGAATCTGGTTATGGCATTTTCATGCATGTTGGAGCAACTTATAGTTGTAGAATTGGACAAATAAAATGAGTGGCATTTGAATAATCACATATGGAGTTTGAATTTGAACCTTGTGTTCAAACCAACTCCATTTAAATCATTGCTAGCTGCATTAGCTCAAATCACAACATATTGACATGTCATGATCATGCATCATATTGTTGCATTGCATTGATTGTGCTCCTTCTCCGTTGTCGGTGTTGTTCCTCTCAAGGACGTAGTTCCGACGATGAATTCAATGAAACCGATGAAGAGTTCTCTATCTTCAAAAGTGCCAGCAAGCAAACCCCTTGATCACTCCGATACAATCCCACTCATCGCTTCCTGCTCTCCTTTTACCGTGACATTAGGACAACAACAATTCAACTGTTACATGTTGCAGTAGTTGAACCCCTTTCCTCTACATGACCTGTCTTTGCCACAGTAAATAGTTGAAACCCACTAGCATGATTAGGAGTTGTCTGAGCCATGATGTGCCTACTCATTTATGCTTGCTAGTCATGTCTGCTAATGCTTAGAGTTGTGTCAGGTCTGATTCATCGGGGATGAATTGGAATGTGGTCATCATGTCCTACTGTTGAGAGCTAAGTGTGTGAACACGATTTGGTAAAGGTAGCGGTGAGAGGCCATGTAGGAGTACATGGTGGGTTATCTCATTGAAACCATCCTCAGGAACTGAGTTCTATGTTTGTGATCCAAGAACAGCTACCACCACACGTTGGGTCCTGAAATATGACCCCGCTTGACTTATTAACCCACATGTCCTCTGTCCAGGAGTTGCAAATAGTTTCTGGTGTTTGTAGTGTGCTGGAAGCCGTGTATAGCGCTAACTGGAGGGGTGGGCTATGATGCGGTAGGCAAGAGACCCGGCGTACCGAGTCGCCCGTTTGGTGCCTCGGGAACCCTGCACACATCATTCAGGGCCGTAGTGGAAACCTCAGCAAACTCCCTGCGGATGGAACCTGAACAGGCGATAAACCTGGACTAGAGACTTGTGTGGTTAGTCGTGTCGTGGTCTACACCCACGTCGACTTTCGCTTGAAGTCTGCCGAGCACATGTCGTGTGCAGACGCTAAGTGGTGGAAACATATGTGAAGAAGAACACCCCTGCAGGGTTATAAATGATCTATTCGAATAGCCGCGTTTGCGTAATGGACTACTGGGTTGCTTATGCAGTTCATAGAAAAGTGAAAGTGGATACTCTAAAATGCGCAAGATAAGCATGAGTGCTATGGATGGCCTTCTCGTAGGGAGACGGGAGCGGATCCATAGTGGTGTATTGATATGGTGAATATGTGGACTCGTGTGCGCCACCTCAAAAGAGTTACCAGCAATGTAGTACGTGATAGCCACCGAGTCAAAGCTGGCTTACTGCAGTTAAACTCCACCACCCCTTTGTTGATACTGATGCATATGTAGATAGTTCTGATGTAAGTCTTGCTAGGTACATTTGTACTCACTTTTGCTTAATTTATGTTTTTGCAGAGAGACTTCAGTCTCAATAGTAGTTCCGCATGGACTTCGACGTTTAGCTTGTTACCTCAGCTACGATCTTGTACCCTTGGGAAGGTCTTGTAGATAGTCAGGCTTCTCAGCCCTTTTCATTTGTAGTTGTCTGTACTCTGACATGTTATGCTTCCGTTGCCTGTATGCTCTGTATATTGGGTCATGTGACCCATGTTTGTAATATCTGGCTCCTCGGAGCCTATTGAATAAATACATTGAGTCATAGATTTTTGTTGTGATGCCATGTTGTATTTGCACATATCGAGCATATTGTGTGTATGCTTTTGAAATGCTTGGTATGTGTCGTGGAATTGTCACGGCAGATGTCCTAGTGAAAGGACTTAGTTGTGGAACCATGGCGACGAGGTTAATGACTACTGTAGCTCCGGCTTGGACGAGGGGTCGAATGAATCCGGTCATGACTATAGGAATAAGCCTGCTGCTATACTAAAGCTGTTTGAAGAAGCTCCCTGGCCCTTCGGGTTTCAACCGGCGTCGGAGTCTCGCCCTCGACTGGCAGAGCCGCCAATCGCGTAGCTGCCGCAATCATATTGTCCAAAGCGGTGGAATAATGACCCGGCGGTGTCACCACATGCTGAGGCGGGGTGTTATTCATATGCGGAGAACTCATCATCTTGCTTGGTGACCGGCGCTTTCCCCTCGTGCTTCAGCCGTGTAGTTATTCACCGGCGAAGTTCTCGCCCTCGCCTGTGTGTTGAAGAGGTTCCTCGACTCATAAACCAAGGGCATATGACTCCGGTATTTTCTCCTCAAGACTTCATTAGACGCGTTTTGATCCATCGTGAGCTGGTATGAATCTGCTTGAACCCGTTGTGCTTGGGCGTTTAAACCGGCCCGCTCCGCGGCCATCCTAGCGTTTTCCACTGCCAGCTCTATCTTGGCCTGCACTATCTCATCACGCAGCTTAGCCACTTCCGCCTTATGCTGCTCCTGGTTGTCTGGGGTTACATCCACCTCCATCAGAGTTGCCAGAGCTTCCAACAGGTCTTTTAAAACTTGAGCCGGCGGGCGCGCTGAACCGCCAGCACCCGCTGCCATTACCGCCGCTGCACTGGAAGTCATGGCCACGGCGGCTGTCGAACCGAGAACTGGCTAGGTGCCAGCCATGAAGATCGCCACCCTGTTTGGCAGCTGACGGGGGTCCGGAATATCACGCCATCGGAACAGCCCCAAGCCGTCCGTCTTGTAGTTGGTACATTGAGTTGGTCTCACCCGTGGACGATTCATCGTAAGTGTAGACGCCGTCTCACCGCTGCATACGTAGCCTTCCAATTCAACCCCATGGATGAATCCAACAAAGGCACGTTTCACGGCCGGTTGAACCCGGGCAGGTCGTGCACGTTGAGCCGTCTCGACGATGTCGGTGTAGATGTCCGACTCAGGGCCCGGTTCACCGATCTTGCCGATGAAGACGTGGATTCTGCTGAAGGGGACCCGGTACCCGTACTCAATTGAGCCGGCCTCGGGGCCCCAGCCTACATTGTTGATGTAGAGCTTGCCGCGATGACTCTTGGTCATCCGGCCCACAGCGTATCCCCTGATCCCTCCGAAGCTGCCCTTCAAGAACTCAAAACCACCGTGCGCAGGCTCCACGGTGGGCGCCAACTGTCGTGGAATTGTGACGGCAGATGTCCTAGTGAAAGGACATAGTTGTGGAACCATGGCGACGAGGTTAGCTTAAAGGGGTTAAACGGGACAAAGGACACGAGGAGTTTGTACTGGTTCGGCCCCTTGCGGTGAAGGTAAAGGCTTAATCCAGTTTGAGGTGGTATTGCTAAGGTTTAGATTACCAGGGAGCGAATATGCTTGCCTGGCTTTCGATTTGTTCTCTCTTGCCCTAAGCCGCTGCCGGGTCTTCCCCTTATATATATGGGTTGACGCCCTACGACCTACAGAGTCCCGGCCGGCTCATACAAACGTGTCCGGCCCGGTTACTTATCTTACATGCCTTACAATACAAGTTACATATATATGGCGGTTTATACTTACGAGCCTTAAGCCGTCTTCGGGTTTGGGCCCTTTAACAAGCCTATGTCATGAACCACCATCTTCAACATACTCATGGGCTTTATGCAAATGAATCGCCATTGGGATAACCCGGCCCCTCCTGGGCGGGTCATATCCAATAGTCATATCCCCAACATTAGGCCCCAGATTGATTTGAACTTGTTCATGTCAATCTTCAACACTTAGAAAAAATCCTTCTTCATCTTCCTGTGTTATTTGTAACCCGCCATGACGTCATCTCCTGAAATTGCGGTAACCCGCCGTGATGTCACCTGTTATTAATATTTCATACAGCCCAAATCTTAATAAATCTTTTCCTTTACTGAACCTCCGAAAATCGAGGCGCGCTCGCCATCACATATCCATTTTCTTGTCTCCTCGATTCCCGCGCATGCCACTTATCCTTCCAGCCTTATAAATAGGGCCACGGGTCCATATTTCATTCTCCCCCTTTTGCCTTCTCACCTTCTTCTTCCATCTCACAACGCTCCAGCGCGCCTGAGCTCCGCCGCCGTCAACCTTCGTCTACTGCTTCAACCCCGGCCGCTGCATCACCCTAAACGGACCAGAACATCGGGGCTCTCCTCCGCTGTTCATCAACGTCGGTAATCCTTCACCTTTCCTTTTTAACAGATCTCTCTTAGGGTTTCCTTGTTCGTTGGTGTTCATCACCGTTCCTCCTTTTCTTGCTTAGATGACATAGTTTTGATCTGAAAAACGACACCAATCTTGTGCGGCAGCAGTTTTAGCACTAGGTTTTTAATATCATAATATATCCTCATTGCAAATAGATCTCATCTGGACATCCCCACTTTTCGGCCACCGCCACTGAGGGAGTCCCGGACTAGGGGGTGTCCGGATAGCCGGACTATCGTCACGGCCGAACTCCAAGACTATGAAGATACAAGATTGAAGACTTCATTCCGTGTCCTGGATGGGACTTTCCTTGGCGTGGAAGGTAAGCTTGGCAATACGGATATGTAGATCTCCTACCATTGTAACCGACTCTATGTAACCCTAACCTATCCCGGTGTCTATATAAACCGAAGGTTTTAGTCCATAGGATGTAACAACAATCATACCATAGGATAGCTTCTAGGGTTTAGCCTCCTTGATCTCGTGGTAGATCTACTCTTGTACTACCCATATCATCAATATTAATCAAGCAGAGTAGGGTATTACCTCCATCGAGAGGGCCCGAACTCAGGTAAAAACATTGTGTCCCTTGTCTCCTGTTACCATCCGCCTAGACGCACAGTTCGGGACCCCCTACACGAGATCCGCCATTTTGACAATCGACATTGGTGCTTTCATTGAGAGTTCCTCTGCGGTCGTCGCCCGATAGGCCCGATGGCTCCTTCGATCATCAACAACGACGCGGTCCAGGGTGAGACTTTTCTCCCGGACAGATCTTCGTGTTCGGGCGGCTTTGCATCAAGGGCCAATTCGGTTGGCCATATGGAGCTGATCGAAAGCTACGCCCCTGTCGATCAGGTCAGATTTGGAAGTTTGAACTATACGGCCGATATCCGCGGAGACTTGATCTTCGACGGATTCGAGCCGCAGCCAAGCGTGCCGCACTGTTTCGATGGGCATGATCTAGCTCTGCAGCCGAACAGTGCCCTGGAAGCCGCACCAGCATCCGCTCCGACCCTTAATCCGGAGCCGGATTCCCCGATCGAGGACGAGTGGTTGGACACCGCCTCGGGGGCTACAATCTCTACGGCGATTGAGCCGAACTCCATCCCTGTCCTTTGCGAAGACCTCGACTCTAGGGTGCCGGACTCCTCTCCGTACTCCGAACCCTCCGGCGCCCGCCAATCGAATCCGATTGGCGCGGTCATGGAGTTCACGGTCATGACACCTTTTCAAGACTCGCTCTTTAGCGACATCCTGAATTCAATAAAGTCTCTCTTTATCCGGAGGGCCCTGGCCGAACTACGGTCAGGAAGGTTGGGATGCGGATGACGAAGAAATTCAACGCCCACCCACCACCCACTTCGTAGCCACTGTCGAAAGTTTACACGACGTGCTCGACTTCGACTCCGAAGACATCGACGGTATGGACGACGATGTAGGAGACAACAATAAGCCAGCACCTCTAGGATGCTGGGCTACCACCTCATCTCATGATGTATACATGGTGGATACACCTAAAGGAAATGAAGACGAGGAACAACGGGACGCTATGAAGGATAAATCCTCTCGAAAAGCAGTCAAAACGGCAGCGTAAACGCCGAACAAAGTCCCGCCTCAACAAAGACCCAGCCATAAAGCAGGGCGAACCGGTGGACAACGAACAAGCTATTGAGCAATCGTCCGAACAAGACAACCTGGACAAACAATCTGTCCCCGGCAAAGACAACAGTCCAGACGATCTGACGCCGGACAAACTATTGGAGCAAAACGACCTCCAGAAAAGGCTCGTCAAGCTACTGCGGCGTAGCCTGAAAAAGCAAGCGGAAGCTCAAAACAGCGGAAGATGCACTCAGGATCGAGATGGAGCAAAGTATTCAAGATCAAGAGACAAGTACGGGCGACGATCGCCGAACAAAGAGCTACCCGAAAAGAAAGCTACTGCCCGAATTTGACGAGGAGGCCTTAGAGCCCCCACAATTAAAAAGCAAGAAGACCACCCGGTCGGATGGACGACCTCACAGCAAAAAGAGAGCGGCGAAGGGTGCCGCACACAAGCCAATATGCGATCCGCATAAGGATTCACATCAAAAGGATGGCCCAGTTAGGTCCATCTATGGGCCAAGAAAGCATGCCCATCAAAGCAATGCAACACGCCAAAATTCTGAAGATCACGGCACACCCAAATATAGGGCGCCACACCCCTATGTTTCACCGATGAGGTGCCGGATCATGAATTTCAGCCGGGATTCAAACCTCGTAAACATAGAGGCATACGACGGAACAATGCACTGGAGTGCGGATTGAGGATTACATCCTCCACATACACATGGCTAGAGGAGATGATCTCCACGCCATAAAATACTTACCCCTTAAACTCAAAGGGCCAGCTCGGCATTGGCCTAAGAGCCTCCCCGAAAATACCATTGGAAGCTTGGAAGAGCTCGAGGATGCATTTCGGGCAAATTTTCAGGGGACCTATGTCCACCCTCCCGGATGCAGACGATCTAAGTCACATAACTCAACAGCCCGAGAGTCAGCCCGAAATTGCAGAACAGGTTCCTTACTAAAAAGAACCAAATAGTCGACTGTCCGGACACCGAAGCCTTAGCAGCTTTCAAACACAACGTCTGAGACGAATGGCTCGCCAGACACCTCGGCCAAGAAAAGCCAAGAACAATGGCCGCACTAACAAGCCTCATGACCCGCTTTTGCACGGGAGAGGATAGCTGGCTAGCAAGATGCAGCACCAATGACCCAAGTACATCCGAAACCAGGATGGAAATGAAACCACGAGCGCAACAAGGACCAGCGCCCGGATTAAAAGGAACAGTCCAAAGAGCACGACAAATAACGCCAGATTCAAAATCTCACGGCGAGAACAACAAAAACTGCCCCTCAAGGACAATAGCGATGAGCTATCCAACTTCAACAAAATCTGGACAAGATATATCAAATACACAAGTACTCTGGGAGGCTCGCTAACCATACCCACCGAAATTGTTGGGTCTTCAAACAGTCCGGCAGATCGAACGCCCGAACAAAAGGGGCTAGACACACCAAGTGAAGATGACGACGAGCACCACAAGCAGAGCCCCGGAAAACAAAAGACTTTCCCACAAGAGGTTAAAATAGTAAACTCACTTCGCGTGATCAAAGGGAAAAACAGAGCGGCGCCCACTAAAAAGCGCGTCGCACGCTGGTTGTCAAAACCAATCACCTTCGACCATCAAGACTATTCCGAAAATATCCGGAACGCAGGATGGACTGCCCTGATATTGGATCCTATAATCAACGGATTCCAATTTACACGAGTCCTCATGGATGGCGGCAGTGACATAAACCTGATATATCGTGACACAATCCGTAGGATGGGGATAAACCCAACCAAAATTCGCCAGTAGCAACACCTCCTTTAAAGGAGTAATGCCAGCCCATATGCCCATTGTACGGGCTCCATACTTTGCTAGAAGTTGTTTTCGGTTCATCCGCAACTTCCGTCGCGAAAAGGTTACTCTTCCATATCGCCCCGTTTAAAAGTAGCCATCAAGCACTATTGGGACGCGAAGCTTTCGCCCGCTTTAACGCAATACCGTATTATGCATCTTTAACACTTAAAATGCCCGGTCCACGCGTCATTATCTCGTTAAAAGGAAGTATTAAGTGTTACTCGAGCACGGACGAACGGGAGACTGCCTTGACAGCCCCACGGCTATCCGGCTATACTAGGCAAAGAATCGGCATTGGTCATTCAAACCCTGGACACGGCTAGACGAGTCCGGCGCCTACTAACGGCACACCCCCATACAAGGGGCTGCATGCATGTATAACAAGAGACAATAAAGCTCAACTTTTTCTTCTAACCATACTTTGCTTATTTAATTTTAAGTACATCTTTTTGCATGATCTTTTTTCTTTTAAACCAAGTTCCTCTCTTTTACAGATGAACAACGTGCTACACCCGTCCAGGATACGGCACAACGGAGACACAGGCGCAGACGTGCAGTAGGGACCCGTTGCAAGGATTCTTTTCAGATTAAGACCCTGCATAAACCTTTTTTTTTTTTACATCTCTTGTTGATATACATCCCCGGTTCCTTACTATAACCGAGGAGGAGGTCATGCGTTTTGGCATTGACCGCACTGAATTTTTGCGGCGTGCACTGGACATCAGGGCTTAGGGCATTATTCTGCCCATTTTCATAAAGACCGAATACCTTAGGGAGTATTCGGCGTCTCGAGTTAGGACTTAAATGCATCAGCTCGAATCATGTCTTTGGTCAAATGTTGGGTTGCCCGGCCTCGTGTTTTGCTGCCTTACGCCCGGTTTCACGGCTTAACGCGGCACCGTGGAGAACCATCGCGATTGTGCCCCGATTCGCCGGGCGAGCACCTCGATGGAGAAAGCCGAAACTGACTGTCATGATATAGCGAGACTGGTCAACCACTCGATGACTTACAGAATGTTTAGGATTCCTCCGCATTAACGAAGGACCGGTTTTCGGTCAGGCACATACGCACCGAATTCGGGAGAGTGCGGTGCCCCAGGGGAGCTATATCGTAGCCCCACCCTCGAACTCCTATGGCTAAGTGAAAGTGATAAAGCATTATAGTCCGGTTGCCTGGTTTGCTACGCTATCGCCTCCTTCCACAGGACCAAGACGTTGGATTAAGTGTGAAAAAGCGCTTTCTTTGCAAACACCCCGCACTATGTGCGTGGGGGCTGGCCAAGGACTGCCATCTTTCAGGTTATATACACATATACATAAACGGGCCGCCAGGAGTAGTTTACTACTTGAACGCACAAGTATAAAAAGCTCTTATATTATATTGAAACATTGTTTTCACAAATCATACATGTCATCTAAAACATAATGTCCTTCGAGCACTGCGTCTCTATTAAACGAGAGCGCGTTAGGACTTCTTCAAAGTAGTGCTCGGCAGGTACTCGGCTTCCGTCCGAATCTGGGATGCAACATCGGTGGCCTTCATCTACGCCCAAGATGTCTTGACACGGGCAAGAGCCATCCGCTCCCTCAATACACGCCGACCGCCTCATTTCATCGATACGCGGTACCGCACCAAGGAACTACTGCACTAAACCAAAATAGCTCTTCGGCTGGGGTCCGCCCGGCCACAAGTGAGTCAGGACATGCTTCATGGCCAAACCGGACAACCGATTCAGCTCGGCCCATTCGGCCAACCGATCGGTCAGCGACAGAGGACGCTCCGGACTATGGAATTGAGACCAATATAGCTCTTCCCTTCTGTGCCCCTGCTGGCCCCGGAAATGCTCCACCGCGTCCGCAGCGCTCGCCACCAAGTCTAGATAAGCATCCTCCGAACTCCACAACTTATCCAATTGAGCATACTTTGGATCTGTGTATTTTCTCCGCAGCAGAAACGGTTTTCCAGCCGCAATCGCCCCGGCCTGACTCAGCTCTTGGCAGCTCTCAAAGCCGCTTGGGCATTCTTGGATTCCGCAGCGGCCTTTTTCAGGGCCTCTTGTTCCGCTTGTCGTTCTTTTTGAAGAACCTCGCAGCGATCGGCAGTATTTCTTAACTTTTTGGCCATATCGGCCATTTCCTCTTTTCTTCGGCAATGAGCAGCCCGTTCGGCTTCTAGCTCTTCGGCTGCCTTTAAAGCAGCCGACATCGACCCTGGCTTGCTCTTTTGCTCGGCGAGTTCCGCCTGCAGCTCCTCCGCAACAGCGGCACCATCTGCATTAAGCATACGAATAGTAAGACATGGGCGTCGGGCCCCTTACTGTGTGTCCGCATAGAAGTCGATACCTTGTGACTCGTCGAACTGCTTATTGACCAGCGTGATGTCCGCATCCGCCTCGTCAAGTCGCCGCATTAGTTCGGCATATTCATCAGTCCCGCTGGCCTCCGGATGCCCGCCACCTATTTAGGACCGGCGATATGTTATAATCGAGATTTGATCCTCGCACGTTGTCAATTTTGACAACATACCGAGTCTCGAGGGCTACTATCTATACAGGCGCATTTTATATGCATAACCGTCGAAGGTACATCATTTTTACGCATTACCTCAAACCCCGTCGGTAAGCTTCGATGGCTTCATGCAATCCGCTCTCATGGATGCAATCCTTTCAATCACCGTACCCATTAGAGCACGGTGATCCTCTGAAATAGCCGCCGCCCGAGTAGATCCTTCAGCTCCTCCGACCAAGCACACCACTTGGCGCGGACCTTCCGGACCGGCGGACTTAGGGGAACCTCCGCGACGACACCTCCGGTCAGTCCGCTTCACACGAGGGTACGACAGGTGGAGGCGTTTCGCTCTCCATCATCTACGGAAGAAGATCCCCAAGACGAGCTCATGCTAAGAAGGGCTGAGGTCCCGAACTACAAGGTACAATTTCGGTTATCTTCATGAATAAATATAGGGATGTTCCTTATTTACAAGACCCCTTCTTTTTAACTTACTACTGGTTTGGAGGGCTGACCCCTTGGGGAAATAATGCAGTTGGGTTACTTCCCGGCCGGACTCTTTGTCAAGATCCCTTTCCCTCTTTGAGGCCTTGACCTCCGGATCTTCGGCGGTCCTCTTCTCTCCTCGGAAGGTGGGACTCTTAATCCCTCCTTCCTCGATGGCCTCCTTCAAGAGGCAGCTTGCTTCCCCGCTCCCCCTTTGCCTTCTTCAAAAGGCGCGACCTTCAACATCTTGGTCAAGATGGGATCCGGCGTGGTCTCCGGGAGGGGAGCCGGACACCTTATTAACTTTGCCTTGGCTATCCATTCCTGTTAAAAAAACAGCTCCTTTAAAGGGCACATATATAAAATAAATGAATGAACAGCTTGTCCGGTTACAGGACTACTTACTTGAGTATCCGGGCGATTGCAGCTTAGTCCTGCGTCCTCGGTCAAGTCCGGACACTTCTCTTGTGATCCGAAGAACAGTCTATACATCTCCATGGGCGTCGTGCCCATAAAATTTTGAGAGCCCGTGGTCCTCCGGATTGAATTCCCACAAAGCGGAGGGGCGGCGTTTGCGAGCTGAAAGGCGCCGGATCACCATAATCTGCGCCGCATCGACCAGGTTGATTCCTCTTTCCGGAGGTCTCGAATACGGCCCCGCAGCAAGGGAACGCCCTTGGACGGCCCCTAGTCGAGCCCTTGTTGACCCATGATGCCACTGTGGTGGACCTGAGTGGAAGGCGGGGAGCGCCGCCCATTTGGTGCCCACAGAGCGGTGATATAAAACCACTCCCGTTGCCACAGACCAAGCTCCTCTTGAAAAGAGCCCTCGGGCCATGGAGCATCAACACATTTGCTTATGACCGCCCCTCCGCACTCTACTTATTGCCCCCCGATCATCTTTGGCTCCACCTTGAAGGTCTTGAGCCACAATCCAAAGTGGGGGGTAATATGGAGGAAGGCCTCACATACGACAATGAATGACGAGATATGGACGATGGACTCCGGATTCAAGTCATGGAAATCAAGCCCATAATAAAACATGAGCCCTCGCACAAAGGGATCCGTCGGGAAGCCTAAACCCCAAAGGAAGTGGGACACGAACTCCACGTTCTCGCCGGGGTCAGGAGTGGGAATGACCTGCCCTGGAGCAGGTAGCCTGTGCGAGATCTCGCCGGTTAGGTACCTGGCGTTGCGCAGATTCAACACATCTTCTTCTGTGACGGAGGAAGACATCCATCGGCCGTGCTGGTCGGATCCGGACATCGTCAAAAGTCCGAAGCGCCTGAATCTGAAGCTTTGGGTGTTCGAACTCGAAGCGCGAGGCGGACTCGATGGAGGGTGTAAAAAAGAAGAGGGCCTTGGTCTCATTATAAAGAGGTTGAATACCAAGAGCCCACCCCGTGGTCGATTAGGACTCGCCTTCGACAGGGAAGGCAGGCCAACGGGCCCGGTTGGGTTACCCACGTCCGTATTGATGAGAGTCCCGGAATAAGGGGGGCACGATCTATGCTTTGATGGGACGTGCCAAGGAAACTGCCTCGCTAAACACGCTGAGGTGGAATAGTAAAAACGATTCATATAAAGGCCTGGCCGTGGTGTGATGTCACGCCGCGGAATATGTCAGCAGATCTGTGCAAAAATTATTCTCTCTACGGTGTTATGTGGAACTTGTTTTGCAGAGCGGACACTATCCTTGTGTTCAAAACCTTCCGTGGAAGTATTCGAGGAGGAACCCGCCTTGCAATGCCGAAGACAATATATGCGCCCGGACTCGTCGTCATTGAAGCCTGGTTCGAGGGCTACCGAGGGAGTCCCGGACTAGGGGGTGTCCGGATAGCCGGACTATCGTCACGGCCGGACTGCAAGACTATGAACATACAAGATTGAAGACTTCGTCCCGTGTCCGGATGGGACTTTCCTTGGCGTGGAAGGCAAGCTTGACAATACGGATATGTAGATCTCCTACCATTGTAACCGACTGTGTAACCCTAACCTATCCGGTGTCTATATAAACCGGAGGGTTTTAGTCCGTGAGACGTAACAACAATCATACCATAGGCTAGCTTCTAGGGTTTAGCCTCCTTGATGTCGTGGTAGATCTACTCTTGTACTACCCATATCATCAATATTAATCAAGCAGGAGTAGGGTATTACCTCCATCGAGAGGGTCCGAACCTGGATAAAAACATTGTGTCCCTTGTCTCCTGTTACCATCCGCCTAGACGCACAGTTCGGGACCCCCTACCCGAGATCCGCCGGTTTTGACACCGACAGCCACCTTTAGATTTTATTTCATTTTTCTGAACAACTGCAGATCCAATCTTAGAGCTTCAACCTGTGAAACCTGTTTGTCCCAACACATAGTAAAATTTGCTCTTGCCAGATCTTGAATACCCGTGCTGGTCATGGCGGCTTACATCATCGTTTCATAATTACCCATATATCATTAGGCCCCGTTTTAAGCCGCTAGTCTGAATAGATACTTATAGCATTTATCTCCGGCTTAAATGAATTAACTTAAACCGACAAATCTTTCTTCCTTTTAGGCTTCTCTTTTCACAATGCCGCCAAAGACAGTTACTTCATGTAACTGGGTTCCCTCCATCGTCACTGAGGGCTCACTCAAAGACTTTGTCAAAATCGGGTACTTGCCAGCAAAGAATGTCATGCATTATCGCGCTCCTGATTCAGGCAAAGAAAGACCTCAGCCAAAGGATGACGAAGTCCTTGTTTTTACTGATCACATGAACCGGGGCTTCTCACCACCCGGTTCTAAATTTTTCCGAGACGTTCTGCACTTCTTTCAACTCCATCCTCAAGACATCGGACCCAATTCCGTGTCAAACATCCGCAATTTTCAAGTCTTCTGCGAAGTATTGATACGTCTCCAACGTATCTATAATTTTTGATTGTTCCATGCTATTATATTATTTGTTTTGGATGTTTAATGCCCGGTGCAAATTGCTGTATTTTTTTGCCTATTTCAGTGTTACGCGGAAAAGGAATATCAAACGGAGTCCAAACGGAATGAAACCTTCGGGATAGTTTTTTTGGAACAAACGTGATCCAGGGGACTTGGAGTGGACGTCAAGAAAGAAGCAAGGAGGCCACAAGGCAGGGAGCCGTGCCAGCCCCCCTGGGCGAGCCCCCCACCCTCGTGGGCCCCTCGCAGCTCCACCGACCTACTTCTTCCTCATATATATATCCATATAACACGAAAACATCCAGGAGCACCACGAAACCCTATTTCCACAACCGCAACCTTCTGTACCCGTGAGATCCCATCTTGGGGCCTTTTCCGGCGCTCCGCTGGAGGGGCATCGATCATGGAGGGCTTCTACATCAACACCATAGCCTCTCCGATGATGTGTGAGTAGTTTACCACAGACCTTCGGGTCCATAGTTATTATCTAGATGGCTTCTTCTCTCTTTGGATCTCAATACAAAGTTCTCCTCGATCTTCTTGGAGATCTATTCGATGTAACTCTTTTTATGTGTGTTTGTCGAGATCACGATGAATTGTGGGTTTATGATAAAGATTATCTATGAACAATATTTGGATCTTCTCTGAATTCTTTTTATGTATGATTGGTTATCTTTGCAAGTCTCTTCGAATTATCAGTTTGGTTTGGCCTACTAGATTGATCTTTCTTGCAATGGGAGAAGTGCTTAGCTTTGGGTTCAATCATGCGGTGCTCGATCCGAATGACAGAAGGGGAAACGACACGTATTGTATTGTTTCCATCGAGGATAAAAAGATGGGGTTTATATCATATTGCTTGAGTTTATCCCTCTACATCATGTCATCTTGCCTAATGCGTTACTTTGTTCTTAGGAACTTAATACTCTAGATGCATGCTGGATAGCGGTCGATGTGTGGAGTAATAGTAGTAGATGCAGAATCGTTTCGGTCTACTTGTCATGGACGTGATGCCTATATACATGATCATGCCTAGATATTCTCATAACTATGCACTATTCTATCAATTGCTCGACAGTAATTTGTTCACCCACCGTAATACTTATGCTATCTTGAGAGAAGCCACTAGTGAAACCTATGGCCCCCGGGTATATTCTCCATCATATAAGTTTCCAATCTATTTTTACTTTGCAATCTTTACTTTCAATCTTTATCATAAAAATACCAAAAATATTGTCTTATCATCTCTATCAGATCTCACTTTTGCAAGTCGCCGTGAAGGGATTGACAACCCCTTTATCGCGTTGGTTGCAAGGTTCTTATTTGTTTGTGTAGGTACGAGGAGACTTGTGTGTAGTCTCCTACTGGATTGATACCTTGGTTCTCAAAAACTGAGGGAAATACTTATGCTACTTTGCTGCATCACCCTTTCCTCTTCAAGGAAAAAACCAACGCAAGCTCAAGAGGAGCAAGAAGGATTTCTGGCGCCGTTGCCGGGGAGATCTATGCCAAGTCAAGTCAAGTCAAGACATACCAAGTACCCATCACAAACTCTTATCCCTCGCATTACATTAATTGCCATTTGCCTCTCGTTTTCCTCTCCCCACTTCACCCTTCCGTTTTATTCACCCTCTTTTTCCGTTCGCCTCATTTTTGCTTGCTCCTTGTGTGCTTATGTGTTGGATTGTTTGTCACGATGGCTCAAGACAATACTAAATTGTGTGATTTTTCCAATACCAACAACAATGATTTTCTTAGCACTCCGATTGCTCCTATTACCGATGCTGAATCTTGTGAAATTAATGTTGCCTTGTTGAATCTTGTCATGAAAGATCAATTCGCGGGCCTTCCTAGTGAAGACGCTGCTACCCATCTGAACATCTTTGTTGATTTGTGTGATATGCAAAAGAAGAAAGATGTGGATAATGATATTGTTAAATTGAAGCTATTTCCTTTTTCACTTAGAGATCGTGCTAAAACTTGGTTTTCGTCTTTGCCCAAAAATAGTATTGATTCATGGAATAAGTGCAAAGATGCTTTATCTCTAAGTATTTTCCTCCCGCTAAGATCATCTCTCTTAGAAATGATATTATGAATTTTAAGCAACTTGATCATGAACATGTTGCACAAGCTTGGGAGAGAATGAAACTAATGATACGTAATTGCCCTACACATGGTTTGAAATTATGGATGATTATACAAAAAAAATATGCTGGATTAAATTTTGCTTCTAGAAACCTTTTAGATTCGTCCGCGGGAGGCACTTTTATGGAAATCACCTTAGGAGAAGCTACTAAACTCTTAGATAATATTATGGTTAACTATTCTCAATGGCACACCGAAAGATCTACTAGTAAAAAGGTTCATGCGATTGAAGAGATTAATGTTTTGAGTGGAAAGATGGATGAACTTATGAAATTGTTTGCTAATAAGAGTGTTTCTTCTGATCCTAATGATATGCCTTTGTCCACTTTGATTGAGAATAATAACGAATCTATGGATGTGAATTTTTTTTGGTAGGAACAAGTTTGGTAACAACGCATATAGAGGAAACTTTAATCCTAGGCCGTTTCCTAGTAATTCCTCCAATAATTATGGTAATTCCTACAACAACTCTTATGGAAGTTTTAATAAGATGCCCTCTGATTTTGAGACTAGTGTTAAAAAAAATTATGATTTCTCAAAAGAATTTCAATGCTTTGCTTGAAGAAAAATTGCTTAAGGTTTATGAGTTGGTTAGGAATGTGTATAGAATTTCTCTTGATGTTGATTCTTTGAAACTTAGATCTATTCCACCTAAGCATGATATCAATGAGTCTCTGAAAGCCATGAGAATTTCCATTGATGAGTGCAAAGAAAGAAATGCTAGGATGTGTGCTAAAAAAAATTCTTTGTGAAAGCGTGTTCTTCTAGTATTCATGGTAATAAGGATGAAGATCTAAAAGTGATTGATGTGTCTCCTATTAAATCTTTGTTTTGCAATATGAATCTTGATAATGATGGGACTGGAGATGAGTCAACTTTAGTTAAAAGGCGTCCTAATGATTCGGAGTTTTTAGATCTTGATGCAAAAATTGGTAAAAGTGGGATTGAAGAGGTCAAAACTTTACATAGCAATGAACCCACTATTTTCGATTTCAAGGAATTTAATTATGATAATTGTTCTTTACTAGATTGTATTTCCTTGTTGCAATCCGTGTTAAATTCTCCTCATGCTTATAGTCAAAATAAAGCTTTTACCAAACATATCGTTGATGCTTTAATGCAATCCTATGAATAAAAGCTTGAATTAGAAGTTTCTATCCCTAGATAACTTTATGATGAGTGGGAACCTACTATTAAAATTAAAATTAAAGATCATGAATGCTATGCTTTGTGTGATTTTGGTGCTAGTGTTTCCACGATTCCGAAAACTTTGTGTGATGTGTTAGGTTTCCATGAATTTCATGATTGTTCTTTAAACTTGCACCTTGCGGATTCCACCATTAAGAAACCTATGGGAAGAATTAATGATGTTCTTATTATTGCAAAAAAGAATTATGTGCCCACAGATTTCATTGTTCTTGATATAGATTGCAATCCTTCATGTCCTATAATTCTTGGTAGACCTTTCCTTAGAACGATTGGTGCAATTATTGATATGAAAGAAGGGAATATTAGATTCCAATTTCCATTAAGGAAAGGCATGGAACACTTTCCTAGAAAGAAAATTAAATTACCTTATGAATGTATAATGAGAGCCACTTATGGATTGCATGCCAAAGATGATAATACCTAGATCTATTCTTGCCTTTTATGCCTAGCTAGGGGCGTTAAACGATAGCGCTTGTTGGGAGGCAATCCAACTTTATTTTTGTTCCTTGCTTTTTGTTCCTGTCTAGTAATAAATTTTTGATCTAGCCTCTGGTTAGATGTGGTTTTATGTTTTAATTAGTGTTTGTGCCAAGTAAAACCTATAGAATATTCTTGGATGATAGCTATTTGATCTTGCTGAAAAAATCAGAAACTTTCTGCTCACGAAAACAATTGTTAAAAATCACCAGAACGTGATAAAATACTGATTCTAATTGAAGTAGATCAATAAACAAATTATATAGGTCGTCCTATTTTGGTAGATGTTTCTGAGTTACAGAAGTTTGGGTTAGATACAGATTACTACAGACTGTTCTGTTTTTGATAGATTCTGTTTTTTTGTGTTGTTTGCTTATTTTGATGAATCTATGGCTAGTATCGGAGGGTATGAACCATGGAGAAGTTGGAATACAGTAGGTTTAACACCAATATAAATAAAGAATGAGTTCATTACAGTACCTTTAAGTGGTGCTTTGTTTTCTTTCGCTAACGGAGCTCGTGAGATTTTCTGTTGAGTTTTGTGTTGTGAAGTTTTCAAGTTTTGGGTAAAGATTTGATGGATTATGGAATAACGTGTGGCAAAAGCCTAAGCTTGGGTATGACCAAGGCACCCCAAGGTAAAATCCAAGGACAAAAAGCCTAAGCTTGGGGATGCCCCAGAAGGCATCCCCTCTTTTGTCTTCGTCCATCGGTAACTTTACTTGATGCTATATTTTTATTCACCACATGATATGTGTTTTGCTTGGAGCGTCTTGTATGATTTGATTCTTTGCTTTTTAGTTTACCACAATCATCCTTGCTGTACACACCTTTTGGGAGAGACACACATGAATCGGAATTTATATGAATACTCTATGTGCTTCACCTATATCTTTTGAGCTAGAAAATTTTGCTCTAGTGCTTCACTTATATCTTTTAGAGCACGGCGGTGGTTTTATTTTATAGAAATAATTGATCTCTCATGCTTAACTTATATTATTTTGAGAGTCTTCTAGAATAGCATGGTAATTTGCTTTTCTTAAAATTTTAGTCCTAAAAGTGATGAGCATCCAAGATAGGTATAATAAATACTATCATATAAAAAGTGCATTGAATATTATGAGAAGTTTGATACTTGATAGTTGTTTTGAGATATGAAGATGGTGATATTAGAGTCATGCTAGTTGAGTAGTTGTGGATTTGAGAAATACTTGTTCTAAAGTTTGTGATTCCCGTAGCATGCACGTATGGTGAACCGTTATGTGATGAAGTCGAGCATGATTTATTTATTGATTGTCTTCCTTATGAGTGGCGGTCGGGGACGACGATGGTCTTTTCCTACCAATATATCCCCCTAGGAGCATGTGCGTAGTACTTTGTTTCGATAACTAATAGATTTTTGCAATAAGTATGTGAGTTCTTTATGACTAATGTTGAGTCCATGGATTATACGCACTCTCACCCTTCCACCATTGCTAGCCTCTCTAATACCGCGCACCTTTCGCCGGTATCATACAACCACCATATACCTTCCTCAAAACAGCCACCATACCTACCTATTATGGCATTCCCATAGCCATTCCGAGATCTATTGCCATGCAACTTACCACCGTTTCGTTTATTATGACACGCTTCATCATTGTCATATTGCTTTGCATGATCATGTAGTTGACATTGTATTCGTGGCAAAGCCACCATTCGTAACTCTTTCATACATGTCACTCTTGATTCATTGCATATCCCAGTACCCCGCCGGAGGCATTCACATAGAGTCATATTTTGTTCTAAGTATTGAGTTGTAATTTTTTGAGTTGTAAGTAAATAAAAGTGTGATGATCATCATTATTAGAGCATTGTCCCATGTGAGGAAAGGATGATGGAGACTATGATTCCCCCACAAGTCGGGATGAGACTCCGGACTAAAAATAAAAAAAAGGAGAAAGAAAAGAGGCCAAAAAAAAGAGAAGAAGGCCCAAAAAATGAGAGAGAGAAAAATGACAGAAAAAGGGAGAAGGGACAATGTTACTATCCTTTTACCACACTTGTGATTCAAAGTAGCACCGTGATCTTCATGATAGAGAGTCTCTTATGTTTTCACTTTCATACACTAGTGGGAATTTTACATTATAGAACTTGGCTTGTATATTCCAATGATGGGCTTCCTCAAAATGCCCTAGGTCTTCGTGAGCAAGCGAGTTGGATGCACACCCACTTAGTTTATTTTGTTGAGCTTTCATACACTTATAGCTCTAGTGCATCCGTTGCATGGCAATCCCTACTCACTCACATTGATATCTATTAATGGGCATCTCCATATCCCATTGATACGCCTAGTTGATTTGAGACTATCTTCTCCTTTTTGTCTTCTCCACAACCACCATTCTATTCCACCTATAGTGCTATGTCCATGGCTCACGCTCATGTATTATGTGAAGATTGAAAAAGTTTGAGAACATCAAAAGTACGAAACAATTGCTTGGCTTGTCATCGGGGTTGTGCATGATTTGAATATTTTGTGTGATGAAGATAGAGCATAGCAAAACTATATGATTTTGTAGGGATAACTTTCTTTGGCCACGTTATTTTGAGAAGACATGATTGCTTTGTTAGTATGCTTGAAGTATTATTATTTTCATGTCAATATTAAACTTTTATCTTGAATCTTTCGGATCTGAACATTCATGCCACATTAATGAAAATTACACTGAGAATTATGCTAGGTAGCATTCCACATCAAAAATTCCGTTTTTATCATTTACGTACTCGAGGACGAGAATGAATTAAGCTTGGGGATGCTTGATACGTCTCCAACGTATCTATAATTTTTGGTTGTTCCATGCTATTATATTATCTGTTTTGGATGTTTAATGGGCTTTACTAAGCACTTTTATATTATTTTTGGGACTAACCTATTAAACGAAGGCCCAGTGCAAATTGCTGTTTTTTTGCCTATTTCAGTGTTTCGCACAAAAGGAATATCAAACGGAGTCCAAACGGAATGAAACCTTCGGGAGAGTTATTTATGGAACAAACGTGATCCAGGGGACTTGGAGTGGACGTCAAGAAAGAAGCGAGGAGGCCACGAGGCAGGGAGGCGCACCCCCTACCCTCGTGGGCCCCTCACAGCTCCACCGACCTACTTCTTCCTCCTATATATATATATATATATATATATATATATATATATATATATATATATATATATATTAGCATAGACCTTCGGGTCCATAGTTATTAGCTAGATGGCTTCTTCTCTCTCTTTGGATCTCAATACTAATTTCTCCTCGATCTTCTTGGAGATCTATTCGATGTAACTCTTTTTGTGGTGTGTTTGTCGAGATCCGATGAATTATGGGTTTATGATCAAGATTATCTATGAACAATATTTGAATCCCCTCTGAATTCTTTTATGTATGATCGGTTATCTTTGCAAGTCTCTTCGAATTATCAGTTTGGTTTGGCCTACTAGATTGATCTTTCTTGCAATGGGAGAAGTGCTTAGCTTTGGGTTCAATCATGTGGTGCTCGATCCCAGTGATAGAAGGGGAAACGAAACGTATTGTATTGTTGCCATCGAGGATAAAAAGATGTGGTTTATATCATATTGCTTGAGTTTATCCCTCTACATCATGTCATCTTGCCTAATGCGTTACTCTGTTCTTATGAACTTAATACTCTAGATGCATGCTGGATAGCGGTCGATGTGTGGAGTAACAGTAGTAGATGCAGAATCATTTCGGTCTACTTGTCACAGACGTGATGCCTATATACATGATCATGCCTAGATATTCTCATAACTATGCACTATTCTATCAATTGCTCGACAATAATTTGTTCACCCACCATAATACTTATGCTATCTTGAGAGAAGCCACTAGTGAAACCTATGGCCCCCTGGTCTATTCTCCATCATATAAGTTTCCGATCTAGTTTTATTTTGCAATCTTTACTTTCAATCTTTATCATAAAAATACCAAAAATATTATCTTATCATCTCTATCAGATCTCACTTTTGCAAGTGGCCGTGAAGGGATTGACAATCCCTTTATCGTGTTGGTTGCAAGGTTCTTATTTGTTTGTGTAGATGCAGGCGACTTGTGTGTAGTCTCCTCTTGGATTGATACCTTGGTTCTCAAAAACTGAGGGAAATACTTACGCAACTTTGCTGCATCACCCTTTCCTCTTCAAGGGAAAATCCAATGCAAGCTCAAGAGGTAGCAAGTATACCTTCAAGAGGAGCCCAGTGTAGAACTCTTCAGGGATTTTTTTTTACTTGAACCGCCAAAATGAGTTCGCGAACGGGCCCAACTTGGAACTTGGCGGAATCTCAATTCAACAAAGAAGAGATGCCACCTTTCCCTATGCTTGACTGCCGAGTCACCCCAAGGATTGGAACCAGACGTGGTTTTATTGCAAGGATACCTCTCCGGCTGACGAGAATCCATTTTCGGGTTATCGTGCTGAACGTCTTGACCCGAAACATCCTCTTCCTGAAAAGCTTACCGCTGCTGAACGTAAAAAAAACATGCCCCCACTATTGCGAAGGTCAAGGCCCTGCTGTGGAATGGGTTGACCGGCATTGATTTGGTCCGGTGCTGGGTCTCGTGGTGAATCATACCCTTGAGCCGCCGGCCCGGCTTAATGTGTACTTATACAGGCCGTACATAGGATCCATTATGCCACAGCCCCTTGCATTTGACTGATGATGCAATTACCGATATGACCAAAACCCTTCTGAATGAAGATTTTGAAGACTGCAGCAAAGTGGGTCTGAACCCTTTCTGCAAACTTAACCCGCCGCCAGATGTGAGTCTCTAACTTATCTTACTTTTATCTCATTATTCAAATATTATATTAACTCAACTTTGCTGACTTCCACAGGCTAAATCTGATTTCTAGAAGGCAGAATATGACCATGAAGCCGCGAAAAAGGCCAGGGCTGCCAAGAAAGCCGCCAAGAAAACCACCAAGAAGCATAAGAAGAAACCAACTGCCTCTGAAATGTTTGATCTAGATGACACCTCTGAGTTGGAGGTAGCCCTTGACTCTCTTGGCTCCTTTTTCAATTATCTTATTGACATTGATTACTCTCAGGATGATACGGGGCCAGCCAAGCAGTTGAAGAAGAGGTAACTATTATTCCCTCCGGCTCAGCACATTTGCCAAGATAAAAAATTCGACGAGTAACCCGGAAAGTAAGATTTTCACACCCCTTAGCTCATTTGGATCCTCACTTTCTTTTGAAGCAACAACAGCACGAGAGCCGGTGCCAGACTCGGAACAGCGGAGGTGAAGAATTGTCCTCCGGCCATCAATACTCAGCCCACGGAAACGCCAAAACGAGGTCCTTCCAAACTTAACTTCTTTTTACCCGCTGGCGGGTTTCTTTCTCCAGCCACTCAATTCCTCTGATTCAAACTTCCAGGAGGTTTCTCGCTCTTCCTCTGGCGACTCGTCACAAACCCAGCTGCCGGCTTTCAAGACTTCTTGGGTAATGACAATTACTTTTTTCTGTACTTCTTTACATTCATACAATTATACTGATTTGTCACAACTCATGTAGTGGACAAGCAAAGCCTAGTAAGAAAGCAAAGGTGACCAAGCCAACTGAGGCTCCTCAAGTTGTTGAACCGGAACATCAAGTCTCTGCATCCGATGCTTCTGAAAAACAGCCAGAAGAACCTGCCCCTAACATTCCACATGAAATTCTGATCTCTCCATTGATCACAGCAATACCGGTTCTTTGAACACTAAACCATCAAGTTCGCTTAAGCCGTCGGAGATTCATACTGATGACGTTCTGATCACTGGCACCGGTTTTACAGAACCAGGAAATCCAACTGTCTTAGCCAAGCACTCCGCCAAACAAGAGGTTATTGAAAGGCGGAAAGTGAGATTTGATGACTCCCACTACGCGCAATTGAGCAGCAGTGAAGTATTGTCTGGCTACCTCAACCAAGTACACTCCAGCCGCGACCTTGAAATCGATATGGTGAAGCAGATGCACCAGAAATGAGGTATGAATTCCTGTTTAAATAAGTTATGTACATCTTGCCAGCCCCCAAGTCTACTCGGTATGATAAGATTGAATAGGCTGTAGACTTAGATTAACCGTAAACATATGTATTGGTATCCTTCCAAAGCTGACTTGCATCATTACTGTTAAACCAGATTTTGAACAATGAACATTGCATCCGTAGTCCCCAAGGGTCAGTTGAATCAGCATGAATGAGCCGGTCCTGTTTACCATTGTTTTGTTTTAAAAAGAAGAGCTTATCTGTGTAGCCCCTATGAGCCGGTTGTGTCTGTTTACAGCACGACCGGGTCATCATAAAGTAGTAAGAAGATACAAGCGATATGCATTAGCCCCCAAGTGTCAAGTACTCTTGCTCGCAAAGTGCTAGGGACTTTACTGACATGAACCGCTGTATGAATAATTGTTTCGGCAGGCATTATCCCCCAAGTGCCAAGTGTTGTTGCTTGCAAAAGGCTTGGGCCTAATTTTCCTGTAACCCGGATATGAATGTTTTTTGCAATTATTGTGCTTGTACGGGCTGCCACTGCTGATCTTCAATCGCAATTGTCTGATGCAAAGACCCGGCTGAAGAATCAAGAATCCGAGACCCGGAAGGCTGAGTCAAAATTCCAATTTAGCGTGGCTGAAATGGAAAAACTGAAGACCAGTTTTGAGGCGGCGAGAAACACTTGGGTTGAAGAAAAGACTGCTTTGACGCAGCAAACTGAAAAAGCAGAGGCGGCTCTTCAAGAGGTGACCACTGAGCTCACTGGTTTAAACACCGTGTATCCCGGATGGTTTCTGCTATCTTTGGTGAGTCGCATTCTTAATCATCAAAAGTGAATCTTTTCCTTTGATAGTATAAACCGCCTCTAACCAATCTGTGATTTACTCAGGTCCTAGGAGCAGCAACCTTAACCAAGACATACGTGTGAAGCTGAAGGCGGTTTACACCCTTGTCGAACAACTGTACACTGCTGCTCAGCGTGCACTGGCTACAATTTCTCCGACTAATCAAGCACCTACTCTTTTGACAGATGTCTTGAAAAGACTTTATGTGCTACCTGCCAGGATTGATGAGATGAAGCGGTCATCTGCAAGAGCCGGTGCCGTGACGGCTTTGATCCGGGCCAAGGCATGGCTACCAGAGCTAGACCCGTCTGAGGTAGCTATTGGATATTCAAGTTTACAAGAAGACGGCACTTCATTTGATCAAAAAGACTTTGCTGCCTGTGTGAAAGAAATACGCCCTCTGGCCAGTCTGATTGCGAATGAAACGGATCTGTCGAAATATCACCCGGCTTACAGCATGGAGAATCAGAAGATGCCCACGCCAGCTTATAAAGTGATGGGTTTAATCCCTCCAATCCGTAAGCATACTCTCGCCCCTGAAGTTGACCCGTCTGGACTTATAGATGATGAAGCTGAATTTCAAGCTTTATGTGGCATTGATTGGTCATCACCGAATCTCCAGACGGCGGAAGAGGATGAAGATCCGGAAAAGGATGATCCAGAGGCCTCAAGCCAGCAAGGACAAGAAGAGTGAACCACTGGGCGGTTTATATTTGATCTTTATGAAACACTTTTATCTGTTTGACTCACGATGTCATGTAATAGGGTAATGAAACTTTAATATGCCGTGCCGTCGTGCACGTTTCTGTTTTGCGCAATACTGCTGATCTGCCAGTTTATGAAACCATCACTTTATGCTTATGCCAGCGTTGATTTATGCAGATCTGATTCATCATTACCCTGCACACAAAGAGATCACAAGTGCCCTGGCGGCATACCGCCGAGCGGGTCACGATACCCAATTGAAGCCACTGGGGATGAATAGTCCATAACCAGGGCCGGTCTAACCATCATATTGACATAGTAAAATATCATACGTGTGGTGTATGCTTAGACTGCCGGCTTATCAGCTGAATGCAGCTAGAGTTTTTTAGAGCTATAACTCTGAACATAAGATCATTATGCTCTGGCGACTTAGAGTCTGCTATCCTGGAGGGTTGTAGAGACCCAAAAGATGCTTCAAATATGAGACATAAATAGGGCAGCTTGGCCCGATTTGTAAAACCAAATGGCGAAAAAGAGATTATATAAAGAAAAAAAGGAGAAAATCAAAAATTTCAAGGCTTTTGCAGGCCGCCAAGCCAAAGTTTCTCCTTCAATGAAACTAGCCTGATGGCCACTGGAAGGTACATGCTTACCGTGAGCCGGCACTCACAGTACCCAATCGACATTTGAATCCAGATAAGTTCAGGTCTTATTTAAAGATAGACTTATCAAGAGTACGCGGGGTCAGAGTAGCAGCATGCATCACATGCCAATTTATCCAAGTTTCAAGGAAGGCGGCTTATGAAGCCTGGATCTATCCTGACTATCTGTAGTCGTGCTCTCACATGACAAACCGGCGTTTTAACCCTAACAAGCTCAGGATCTTTGGTGAATACACCATAAAAGACTGATTGTTAAGAGTTTGGCGGGTCAATCAGGACTACGTGATGGAGTTGAAGCAGCTGGTATACAGGTAGGATGACCCGGAAAGGTTATGTCCTCTTTGGTGAATACACCTATGTTTGAACAAGATAACCTGGTCAAGAGGTAGTAATGCTATGTTCTCTTTGGTGAATACACCTATGTTTGAACAGGAAGCCCCCAAGTGACATACTGACAAGTTGTGCTCGTCAGGGACCTATGTTTGAGCTGTGCCGTGCATCCAACTATCTTTTATCCCTGTAATTTGGGCGTCAAGCCTCATAAATGAACATGTAAGACGATGATAAAGACTCAGCTTCGAAGAAGTTGAACGATAGAGGCCCTGAATTATCAGGGATGCCGGCTTTATTATACTGTTTATAATATATACATCATCAGACTATGTACATCATGAGAGCCGGTGGCTCAAGTATAGTAGGGCCAAACATGAGCAATATTCCACGGCCGACGGGTCTCCTCCTCCGACTTGCATGAGTCCTTGCGGTCCCGAGCATCGATAAGATAGTATGACCCATTATGCAGATTCTTGCTGACCACAAAAGGTCCTTCCCAAGGCGGTGATAGCTTATGCATATCCGTTTGATCCTGGATAAGCCGGAGTACTAAGTCGCCTTCTTGAAAGGTTCTGGTTTTGACCCGGCGGCTGTGATAACGATGTAGGTCTTGCTGATAAATCGCCGAATGAGCCGCCGCGAGATCATGCTCCTCATCCAACAGGTCAAGTGCATCTTGACGTGCCATTTCATTGTCAGCTTCAATGTAAGCCGCCACCCGGGGTGAATCGTGACGGATGTCACTAGGGAGAACCACCTCTGCCCCAAAAACCATGAAAAAAGGTGTGTAACCCGTAGACCTGTCGGGGTTGTATTGATACTCCATAACACCTAAGGCAACTCCTCCACCCAACAACCCGGCGTTCTTTGCAAAGGAACCATAAGCCGGGGCTTGATACCTCGCAGAATCTCTTGATTAGCTCGTTCCGCTTGACCATTGGACTGAGGGTGAGACACAGAAGAGACGTCAATTCGAATATGCTCCCGTTGACAAAATTCTTTCATAGTACCATTATCTGTTATAATGCTGTGGGGAAAGCCAAAACGGAAGATCACCTTCTTGATGAATTGAACCGTCGTTGCTGCATCACACTTACTGACAGGCTCTGCTTCAACCCACTTAGTAAACTTATCAACCGCCACCAAAAGGTGGGTCTTCTTATCCTTGGACCTCTTGAAAGGCCCAACCATATCAAGCCCCCAAGTCGCAAATGGCCAAGTAATTGGAATCATCCTCAACTCTTGAGCCAGAACATGAGCTCGTCGTGAAAACTTCTGACAACCGTCACATTTGCTAACCAAATCCTTAGCGTCAGCATGAGCTGTCAACCAATAAAAACTGTGACGAAAAGCCTTGGCTATGAGAGATTTAGAGCTGACATGTTGAACACAATCTCCTTCATGAATCTCTCGCAGCCTTCTTCAGGAGAGACACAATGTTGAAACGCCCCTGTGACACTGCGAATGTGCAACTCTCCATTAACAATCATCATTGACTTAGACCGCCGGGTTATCTGCCTGGCTAAGATCTCATCCTCAGGTAACTCGCCCAGGGTCATGTAAGCCAAATACTGTACTGTCCAATCAGGAATAGCATGAAGAGCCGCCACCAATTGCGCTTCCGGGTCAGGAACAGCAAGATCCTCCTCAGTAGGTAATTTGACAGAAGGGTTGAGCAGAACATCCAGGAACGTGTTGGGTGGCACCGGCTTATGCTGAGAGCCCAACAGGCTTAAAGTTTCGGCCGCCTCATCCTTCCTACGATCAATATGCTCAACTTGGTAACCATTAAAATGACCCGCAATGGCATCGACCTCTCGACGATAAGCTGCCATGAGCGGATCCTTAGAATCCCAAGTACCAGAAACTTGCTGAGCTACCAGATCTGAGTCGCCGAAGCATCTCACCTGGCTTAAGTTCATCTCCGTAGCCATCCGAAGACCGTGGAGCAAGGCCTCATACTCAGTTGCATTGTTAGTACAAGGGAACATTAATCGGAGAACATAAGAAAACTTATCACCTCGTGGGGAAGTCAAGACAACTCCAGCCCCCGAGCCTTCCAACTGCCTGGATCCATCAAAGTGAATAGTCCAATATGTGTTATCCGGCTTTTCCTCAGGCGTCTGCAACTCTGTCCAATCATTGATAAAATCCACGAGTGCTTGGGACTTGATGGCCGTACGAGGTACATACTTCAAACCATGGGGTCCAAGCTCAATGGCCCACTTGGCAACCCGACCTGTGGCTTCTCTATTTTGGATGATATCCCCTAAAGGAGGAGAGCTACCACAGTAATGGGATGACCCAGAAAAATATTGCTTGAGTTTCCGGCTTGCCATGAAGACCCCATACACAAGCTTCTGCCAGTGCGGATACCTCTACTTGGACTCAATAAGTACCTCACTGATTTACTAAACCGGCCGTTGAACCCGATACTCCTTGCCTGCCTCTTTCCTTTCTACCACAATAGCTACACTGACAGCCCGCCCATTGGCAGCCACATATAACAACAGAGGCTCCTTATCAATAGGAGCAGCAAGGACTGGTGGCTCAGCCAGTTGCTTCTTAAGCGCCTCAAACGCCTCATTAGTCGCATCACCTGCATTTAAATTATCTGTCTTCTTCATCATCCGTCTGAGGGAATAGCTTTTTTCTCCCAAGCGGCTTATGAACCTACCGAAGTCGCTTATCCGACTCCGCCAAGCTACCGACGTCATTAACACACTTTGGCTTAGCCAGGGAAGTAATGGCCTTGATTTTTTCCGGGTTAGCTTTGATACCTCGTTTTGAAACCAAGAAACCCAAAAACAGACTTGGTCGGGTTAATCATCATTTTATAAACCCGGAGTTGTCAAACGTCTCCTTCAAATAATCAATCAGGGTCTCCTTCCTTCTGGATTTCACCACAATATCATCTACATAAGCATGAACATTACGCCCGATCTGATTGTGAAGGCAATTACGCACACACCTTCTTTGGTAAGTCGCCTGGGCACTCTTGAGCCCAAAAGGCATAGATACATAGCAGAAGGCTCCAAATGGAGTAATGAAAGCTATCTTCTCCTGGTCCTTGACCGCCATCTTGATCTGATGATAACCAGAATAAGCATCCAAAAAACTCAAACGCTCACAACCTGCTGTAGCATCAATGATTTGATCAATACGAGGGAGAGCAAACAGATCAGCCGGACAAGCCTTGTTTAAGTCTGTGTAGTCCACACACATTCGCCAAGTGCCATTCTTCTTAAGCACCAACACCGGGTTAGCCAACCACTCAGGATGAAAAACTTCAACGATAAACCCGGCCGCTAAGAGTCGGGCCACTTCTTCACCAATGGCCTACCGCCTCTCCACGTTAAAACGACGGAGGAATTGCTTGACCAGCTTAAATTTCAGATCAATATTAAGAGTGTGCTCAGTGAGTTCCCTCGGTACACCCGGCATGTCTGAAGGCTTCCATGCAAAGATGTCCCGGTTTTCACGGATGAACTCGATGAGCGCACTTTCCTATTTCTGATCCAAATTGGCACTGATGCTGAACTGCTTAGATGAGTCGCTAGGAACAAAATCAACCAACTTAGTGACATCTGCCGATTTAAACTTTAACGAAGGATCATGCTCTGTGGTTGGCTTTTTCAAGGACGTCATGTCCGCTGGGTCAACATTATCTTTGTAAAATTTCAGTTCCTCTGTTGCACAAACTGATTCAGCATAAGCAGCATCACCTTCTTCACACTCCAGGGCCACCTTGCGACTCCCATGCACTATGATGGTGCCCTTGTAACCCGGCATCTTAAGCTGCAAGAAACATAACAAGGCCTCGCCATGAACTTAGCATAAGCCGGCCGCCCAAACAGAGCATGATAAGGGCTCTTGATCTTGACCACTTCGAAGGTTAGAGTCTCAGACCTGGAATCATGCTCATCTCCAAAGGCAACTTCCAAAGATATCTTACCCGCTGGATATGCTGACTTACCCGGCACCACACCATGGAACACCGTGTTTGACGGTTGTCAGTCAGTCCCATGCGACGGAAGGTTTCATAATAAAGTATATTAATGCTGCTGCCTCCATCCATGAGTACCTTAGTAAATTTATAGCCCCCAACCTGAGGCGCACCACCAGAGCCAGGTGACCCGGATTATCAACCCGGGGCGGATGATCCTCATGACTCTATACAATAGGCTGATCTGACCACCGTAGGTAACGTGGCACCGCCGGCTCAACAACATTCACTGCCCTCTTATGAAGCTTCTAATACCGCTTACAGGCTGGTGGTGAAGACGTGGTATCGCCCACTATTCAATTGCTTCGGGTTGCTCACGATAGCATTGTTTCTGCTGCTGATTTTGCTGATTATTCTGCTGGTGGTAGCCACCCTGGTTGCCTTGGCCTTGAAACCCAGCATTTGAACCGCTGCCTCCATGACCTGGACCATGAGAGCCAGACCCTGAACCGCGGTTTGGGCCATGGTTGTGCTGGAAGGACTCTCTAAGTGTCTCATTATACTACAATCCTTCCACAGATTGGTAGCTAGCTTCTGATCCGTTTCGTGTTTTGGACATGGCTGGTTCAGTATTGCCTCAAGGTCAAATTTTTTCCCTTGAGCCGGCCTCCCCTTACGACGCTGGTTATAATTCAGTGCACCGGTGTTAGCCACAAAATCATCAGCTTAGCGCTTACCGTTGCCGCACTGATTGGCCGGGTTGTACTGATGTCCCCTCACACCGCTACTCTTCTTTCCCTTTCCTGATCTTTCATCCTCAGAGTCGGGGTCCTTGGTACTATCAGAGTCGGCATACTTGACGAGAGCTGCCTTGAGCTCCCCCATGTCGCTGCAATGACGTTTAAGCCGCCCGAGTTTCTGCTTGAGTGGAAGGAAACGACAATTTTTCTCGAACATTAAAACTGCTGAGCCGACGTTGATATTATCTGAAGAATGTATGATAGTCGAGACCCAGCGCACCCAACTGGTCGTTGACTCGCCCTCGGCTTGAACACAAGAAACCAAATCCACGATCGACATGGGCTGCTTGCACGTGTCTTTGAAATTCTGGATAAAACGTGCCTTCAGCTATGCCCATGACCCAATGGAGTTGGCCGGCAGCCCCTTCAACCACGTACGAGCCGTCCCTTCCAGCATCATGGTGAAATACTTAGTGTATGCAGCCTCTCTTAGATCCAACATCTCCATAGCCATCTCATAACTCTCCACCCAAACCTCAGGGGGCTGATTTGCTGTGTAATTAGGCACCTTACGAGGGCCTTTGAAGTCTTTGGGCAGACATTCGTTTCGCAGAGCCGCAGTTAAGCACGGCACACCCAAAGCCCTAGAAGTTACACCTGCCTCAATTGAAGCCGTCGGGTAAACCGGCGCGTGGTGATGAGCTGCCAGCTCGGCCTCCCGGCGGGCTCTGCCCTGGTCCACCAAATCCTGTGAATTGGCACCATTGCGTGCCGGGTCATGCCCATGAGGTTGATTACGGTGCTGCTCAGTACTCGAGACTGCTAGCGAGTCAATGTGCCTACTGTAGCTCCGGCTTGGACGAGGGGTCGAATGAATCCGGTCATGACTATAGGAATAAGCCTGCTGCTATACTAAAGCCGTTTGAAGAAGCTCCCTGGCCCTTCGGGTTTCAACTGCCGTCGGAGTTTCGCCCTCGACTGGCAGAGCTGCCAATCGCGTAGCTGCCGCAATCATATTGTCCAAAGGGGTGGAATAATGACCCGGCGGTGTCACCACATGCTGAGGCGGGGTGTTATTCATATGCGGAGAACCTGTCATGCGCGGCTGACCCGGCGCTTTCCCCTCGTGCTTCAGCCGTGTAGTTATTCACCGGCGAGTTACTGGCCCCTGCTCCAGGTGTGTTGAAGAGGTTCCTCGACTCATAAACCAAGGGCATATGACTCCGGTATTTTCTCCTCAAGACTTCATTAGACGCGTTCTGATCCACCGTGAGCTAGTATGAATCTGCTTGAATCTGTTGTGCTTGGGCGTTTAAACCGGCCCGCTCCGTGGCTATCCTAGCATTTTCCGCTACCAGCTCTATCTTGGCCTGCGCTATCTCATCACGCAGCTTAGCCACTTCCACCTTATGCTGCTCCTGGTTGTCTGGGGTTACATCCACCTCCATCAGAGTTGCCAGAGCTTCCAACAGATCTGTTAAAACTTGAGCCGGCCACCCGCTGCCATTACCGCCGCTGCACTAGAAGTCATGGCCGCCGCGGCTGTCGAACCGAGAACCGGCTAGGTGCAAGCCATGAAGATCGCCACCCTGTTCGGCAGCTCACGGGGGTCCGGAATACTGTCGCCATCGGAACAGCCCCCAAGTTGTCCGTCTTGTAGTTGGTACATTGAGTTGGTCTAACCCGTGGACGATTCATCGCCGAGTAGACGGCCGTCTCACCGCCGAAGCAGCCTTCCAATTCAACCCCATGGATGAATCCAACAAAGGCACGCTTTCATGGCGGGTTGAACCCGGGCAGGTCGTGCCTGGCTGAGCCGTCTCGACGATGTCGGTGTAGATGTCCGGCTCAGGGCCCGGTTCACCAATCTTGCCGATGAAGACATGGATTCTGCTGAAGGGGACCGGGTACCCGTACGCAATTGAGCCGGCCTCGGGGCCCCAGCCTGCATCGTTGATGTAGAGCTTGCCACGACGACACTTGGTCATCCGACCCACATCATATCCCCTGATCCATCCGAAGCTGCCCTTCAGGAACTCAAAACCACCGTGCGCAGGCCGCACGGTGGGCGCCAACTGTCATGGAATTGTCACGCAAGATGTCCTAGTGAAAGGACATAGTTGTGGAACCATGGCAACGAGGTTAGCTTAGAGGGGTTAAACGGGACAAAGGACACGAGGAGTTTATACTGGTTCGGCCCCTTGCGGTGAAGGTAAAGGCTTAATCCAGTTTGAGGTGGTATTGCTAAGGTTTCGATTACCAGGGAGCGAATATGCTTGCCTGGCTTTCGATTTGTTCTCTCTTGCCCTAAGCCACTGTCGGGTCGTCCCCTTATATACATGGGTTGACGCCCTATGACCTACAGAGTCCCGGCCGGCTCATACAAACGTGTCCGGCCTGGTGACTTATCTTACATGCCTTACAATACAAGTTACATATATATGGCGGCTTATACTTACGGGCCTTAAGCCGTCTTCGGGTTTGGGCCCTTTAACAAGCCTATGTCATGAACCACCATCTTCAACATACTCATGGGCTTTATGCAGATGAACCGCCATTGGGATAACCCATCCCCTCCTGGGTGGGTCATATCCAATAGTCATATCCCCAACAGTATGTGTGGGATCCGACAATATAGTTGTTTATTCTTGGTAGCCTCTCTTATGGGGAAATGTCTCCTAGTGCTTCCACTGAGCCATGGTAGCTTGCTACTGCTCCGGAACACTTAGGCTGGCCGGCATCTGTCCTTCTTCGTTCCTGTGTCTGTCCCTTCGGGGAAATGTCACGCGTTGCTCCTTTAAGTCCTTTTAGCTTGCTATAGCTTGGGTTCATACGTTGATGATCGACACGTTTGTTGCTAGGTGATGTATGCATGTCCCTGTAAGTTAGTGCCGCTTTGGGTTTACGACTAGTCATGTCAGCCCAGATTCTCTATCATATGGATGCTAGCGACACTATCATATACGTGACCCAAAAGACGCAAACAGTCCCGGGCTAGGTAAGGTGGCACCCGTGGGAATACCGTGCGTTAGGCCGCAAAGTGATATGATGTGTTACATGCTAGATTGGTGTGACTTAGGATCAGGGTCCTGACAGCTTTGGTATCAGAGCCTGACTGCCTGTAGGATTACCAAGCCAAACTGGTCGAAGTTGAGTCTAGAAATGCTTTAGTTATATAAGGGAATTGATTGTGGAAGGGAATGTAAGGCTCTTTTTACTCCTTTACCTTATGCCCTTCTGATCCGAGTCATACTATCTTTCCTACTAGGTTAAGGAACTAGGCTTCCTCTTCTTTCTATCAAGATCACGTGTTACTAATTCGTAGACTTATAAGATTGATGGATTCAAGTCTCAGTTCAGTTTCTACTACCTTCGTGTGATAATAGTTGGTCTCGGAACCTTGATATTGTGATGTTGAGTGGTTATGCCACCATTTTGCAGGATGTCTCAAATATTTTGAGCATTCACAGCAGTTATGCTGTCCGAGTCATCCCAGGTTTCTAAATAGTCTGATGCATTTGCAACTCCCTTCTTTCCGGTTCCATGTCCCTTTGGGCCAGATTAACCACACTAACTAGTGTGTTGAGGTACTCCATTGCCTTGACATATATGTTGAAGATATTATTATGATACTAGGGTATCCTAGAGAACCACCTAGTAATCTAGCCATGTTTTGTGTTCCCAGTGTGATGATTCTGGCCATCATTCTTGAAAGCATCACGTGATGTTATTAGTTAGTAGGCATTCTATTCCTGGGTTCTTGAACCGAAATTCACCCTACTCATTCATGTTCATAGTGTTTGCTTGTTCCTTTAGGATATTAGTAACCTTTGCAATAGTCCTCAAGGTCCGTGGTATATCATTCTTCCAAATACCACGAATCCTCATGGTAGAAATTCTCCTGAACCAAAAGATCACAATAAGAGTGCTCTTGATGAGTTATCCGTTATATTTGTGAATCTGCCAATCCTACCTTTCAACTTGGGTTATCCGGAAGAAATATTTTGAACTTGTTCGACATACTAATCTATGCATCCACAACTTAGAAAGTTATATGGTCATTGAGTTGCCCCACTTCAGCTGTATCCCGACCATCTCTATCAGTTGATAATCAATGGTAGTTGTGCATTCGTGTTATCGATGCCTATTATTTTTGTGGTCTGTCAAGCCATTCTATTCTGGAATGGCTAGGAGAAACAAACTCCGGTACATCATCCATATCTAGGATTGGGTCAAAGCAGTTGCATTCCGCGGATTAATAATGCCAATCCATCTTCTAGTTTGTTCTACCCTAGAGTATTACCCCCTTTATGTCGAGAATATCATAGGAATTGCACCATCTCTTATGAATTCTTGTTACAGTGATACTTCTCGCTGTCATCATTTGTTCCTTGGTCTCCGTGTTGATGTAACCGGAATACCGACAAGTGAACCATGATGTGTGACTTCAATACTCCTAGCAACTTTGTTGCTTTGTAGTTAATGGACAACAATCTCATTCTTAGCATGTTGGTTATTGAATTATCATTCTAAGGCTGATCGTGCTACCTAGTCCTTATTTTTGGAGCACCCTTCGATCAATGAGTTAGGATCGTGCCAATCCCTCACTCTTCTCATCATATCGTGTTGCCCTGAAAAGCAAGATTGTTCCCGAGCTTAGTAAAATATCGGTGGTTCATGATTTTTCCGAATATCTTCTCGGAAGTATCAACAGGTTGTTTCCTCACCGTTATGTTGAGCTCGTGATCAAGTTGGTTTTCCTCTAAACCACCCCTTCTCCAAGGATCTGTGTTGGATGCCCCTGAGCTAGTTGGTTAAGCTAAATAACAACTTGGAGAGTTGGAAGATGAAAGCTTTATCTGACTCAGTTCATTCAAAGGATATCTTTTGTTTGTGTTTGCGCATTGAAGAAAGATGATATCTTCATTGATTGATCCTCGTGATCAATTGTTGGAGCTATTTTCTTATCCAATCTTTGATTTTGGTATGGGCTATTGTCAAATCAAATCAGAACCAACGATATTCGTAATGTTGTCTTACTCGCGGTTGTTCCTCGAGGATACACCATTATATCTTTTGGTCTGACAAATGCTATGTTCTTGTTCACATAATTATGGAACTCCATTTATATGGTCATCCCGATGACTTGTTGTTGAGCCCATCAACAACATTATATCTCCTCCATGATTCATGTTGAACATCAAGCTAGTGTTGGAAACTTTTGTAAGCATCTCCTTCGTGCCAGCTCATGAAGTATATGCTTGGTGTAAGAAGTCGTTTTCTCCAAGTTCACATGCATTAGGTGCAAGTTGCCGCCATGAATTAGAGAAAGCTTGTTCTGTTTTGCTTCCTCTTGAATCATCCCAAGTTAGTCATGCATATGTGCGAAGTATTCTGTGGTCTGGAGACTTGCAACCTTCATTCTATAAGTATCCCTAGCACACCAAGCCACTGATTGAATTGTTCAAGGAGAAGAAGTTCCTTCTTAAGAGCATGCCTTATGCAAGGACTTTGATATCCTCGATGATGGTTCCCCACCTGAACTCGATAGTGTTTGTTGTAAGACTACTATGTGGTCATGTTTGTCTAGGACAGCGTGTTCACATGTGTGTAGCAGAATCAGCTCATGTTTTGGAGCTTGCTATCATAGTTCATTTCCCGATAATCTAGCAACGTCATCTCGTTGGTATGTGTTGCAAACTTTCTTTTCCAGACATGTTGTCGGAAGTATCCTGTTACCAACAAGATCTGAATCTCGGGCAGATATGATGGTTGGAACATTCCCAACATTTGCATTTTGTCCCCAGCTTGCACCACCATTGTGCCAATTTCCCATGGGATACCCCTCCCAGTAATTGATGTTCAGGATCAGCTTCAGAAGTGGTCCTACCATGGGTCCCATCCATTTCCGGTGATAAGCAAAAATCATCCATTGCGTTGTCTTCAACAAGGTAGTCCACATCATCCATTCTAGTCCGAATATGCCATCCTTTCAGACTTCTTCAAATAATGGATTGCGAATTGCCCTAGCCTGGTATAGAGAGTTTCTATGATCTCTATATCAAAAGTAATTCTTTTTTCCACTTCAGGGAATAATTCTATGAGTCACCTTCCCTTAGGTGCCCCGTTATGGAATCATGGCAGTTAACTCCTCGCTACGTCGTGACCAAGCATGGAATTGTTGCCTACTAAATTGAGCAATCGCCATCTGTTTCCTTTCACCCCTGATGTTTGTCTTGTGTCTCAGCTCAAGAGACGTTCTTTTGTCTCACTCCATGAGTTGATCTTGAGTACTCAAACTTCGAGGAGATCGATTCATGTAGAGTTTATCTCTATCGTCATCATGTTGGATGAAGATCTCGAAAGCAAAGACGTCAAGATCAATTGGAGCAATGAATCAACATCTTCGACAAGGGCAATTGGATCATGAAGATCGTGTTAGCTTTGTATCCCCTCTGTCTTCTTACCTCACGTCTTGAAACTCGGAACGAGATTCTTATTTAGTGGGGGTGAGTTGTCACGGCCCTAGAATTCTGCTTTGTAATTAGTTGCATCAGTGAGTGGCATCCATGCATCAGGTTTAAATTCCATTTAAATTTGAATTGGGGAAAGTGGAAAGCCTCGTAAATCATTTGTAAAAATGATCAACATTAAAAATTGCTTCAAATGAACCCAAAAAAATGTTCCTGTTAAGCTATAAAAATATTGGCAAGAAGTACAATTCAAACCAATATTTTTGGAGCCTCAGAGATATTTATTTTGGGTCTTTGAATTAAATCAATAACATATTTGAGTTGGATTTATTTCTGTTATATAAGAAAGAAAGTTCAAATATTTTTTCTAAGTTTGCATGTGCCCTTGGACTAGTTTGCTGAGCTCACATAAAAATTTACAGAAAGTTTTAAAATGATTTGATGCTTTAAATCAAATCAAAACAAAATACAAAGAAATAGAAATGAGAAATAAAAGTACAAAAGACAGAGGGGAGAGAAACCTCACCTGGGCCTTACCTGGCAGAAGGGGCCCGGCCCACCTGGCGACTTGCCAGTCGTCTTCAACCCAGCGCCAGTCGGACGCCGAGCGCGTGCCCGACGCGAGCGCATGCACATCGCGCCACACGAGCTGCCTACTTGGGTCCCCGGGACAGCGCGATGCCGCGGATCTTCTCCTCGGTGCCGTCCCGATTGAGCCGGCCCTCTCATTCCCTCCCCTGCTCTCTCCTTCCCTCCCGACGCCATGGCCGACACGTGCTCGAGCTCGTTGTCGCCATAGCAGCGCCCACCGTGCTCCCCTCGCCTCCCCACCAGGTCTGAAACCTACGTCGACGTCCGCTACATCGATCCAGACGAGTGACGAGCGCTCGGACGTGCTGAGGCGACCGCCACGACCTCGCCTTCCATCCTCGGCCGCCGAGATCGCCATCGTCGTTTCGTCGCCATCTCCGCCTCCCCGAGCTCGCCGTCTACCTCGTCCGACCCGATGTGAGCTCCTACGCCGTACCCCTTACTTCCGCGCTCATTTGACTCACCAAGGCCGTAATTCCGCCGGAGCCATGAGCTCCTCGCTGCCGGTGATGACGCAGTCGCGGCCACGGTCACTTCAGCCCGTGTCCAAGCACACCAACATGCTCAGAACGTCTCCGCGCACCCGTAGACACTACCAGCTCGTCCTCCCGAACACCCTAGCAATGAACTCCATCACGGACGAACCACGACCGCCGCAAACCTCATCGCCGGCATTGATTTCGGCGACCCCCACGTCCAACTCCGTTGCCCCTTGATGTGGACGAGTAAGGGTTGTTCCCTAATGGCCCCTGTGCATCAAATCACCGCCCATAGCGCGTTCCCGAGCGTCGCCGCCGCGTTTGTGTGCTCGCCGGCATTCAACTCCGGCGTGCTGACATGGCAACGTCATTAGCTGCTAACATCCTTGCTAATTAACCCTTGGTAACACTGACAACCGGGCCCTGCTACCTAACTAAACACGGTTTAGTGCCTGTTTAGTTTTAACTAATCACACTGTCCCCATGTGTGAGCTTTGACCTTGCCGACGTGGCCCTCGACCGACCCCACCCGTCAGTGACCCAAGCTAGCAATGTGACACTGACCAATGGGTCCCACAGGTTAGGTTTGACACTGGCCGACCAGTTGACTAGCGACATTAGCCTTCTATGCTGATCACGATATTATTTTCTAGAATTTAAATAAATCTTAAATGATTTATTTATTTCAAAAAATACCCCAAACTTCAAAAAATCATAGAAATTCAACAATAACTCCAAATGAAATAATTTATATATATAAATGATAAGAAAATACAAAGAAACTGGTTATGGCATTTTCATGCATGTTGGAACAACTTATAGTTGCTTAATTGGACAAATAAAATGAATGGCATTTGAATAATCACATATGGAGTTTGAATTTGAACCTTGTGTTCAAACCAACTCCATTTAAATCGTTGCTAGCTGCATTAGCTCAAATCACAGCATATTACCATGTAATGATCATGCATCATATTGTTGCATTGCATTGATTGTGTTCCTTCTCTGTTGTCGGTGTTGTTCCCTCTCAGTGGACATAATTCCGACGATGAATTCGATGACACCGATGAAGAGTTCTCTATCTTCAGAAGTGCCAGGCAAGAAAACCCCTTTGATCACTCCGATACAATCCCACTCTCTCGCTCATGTTCTCTTTTACTGCATTAGGACAACAACGATTCAACTGTTACATGATGCGGTAGTTGAACCCCTTTCCTCTGCATGACCTGTCTTTGCCACAGTAAATAGTTGAAACCCACAAGCATGAGTAGGAGTTGTTTGAGCCATGCTGTGCCTACACATTTATGCTTGTTTGTCATGCCTGCTATTGCTTAGAGTTGTGTCGGGTCTGACTCATCGGGGATGAATTGGAATGTGGTCATCATGTCCTACTATTGAGAGCTAAGTGTGTGAACAGGATTTGGTAAAGGTAGCGGTGAGAGGCCATGTAGGAGTACATGGTGGGTTGTCTCATTAAAACCGTCCTCAGGAACTGAGTTCTATGTTTGTGATCCAAGAACAGCTACTACCACACGTTGGGCCCTGAAATATGACCCGCTCGACTTATTAACCCCACATCCTCTGTCCAGAGTTGCAAGTTTTTTCGTGTTTGTAGTGTCTTTGGAGGACTTCCATAAGCGGCCGGCCAGGAGGGTGGGCTATGATCTTGATAAACAAGTGGCCGGTGTACCGAGTCGTCCCTTTGGTGCCTCGGGAACCCTGCACACATCATTCGGGGCCGTAGTGGAAACCTCAGCCGGACTCCCTGCGGATGGAACCTGAATAGGCGATAAACCTGGACTAAGACTTGTGTGGTTAGTCAGGTCGTAGTCTACACCCACGTCGGCTTTCACTTGAAGTCTGCCGAGCACATGTCGCGTGCAGATGCTAAGTGCTGGAAACATGTGTGAAGAAGTACACCCCCCGCAGGGTTATAAATGATCTATTCGAATAGCCGCGTCCGTGGTAATGGACTACTGGTTTGCTTATGCAGTTCATAGAAAAGTGAAAGTGGATACTCTAAAATGCGCAAGATAAGCGTGAGTGCTATGGATGGCCTTCTCGTAGGGAGGCCAAGCGGATCCATAGTGGTGTATTGATATGGTGAATATGTGGACTCGTGTGCATACCTCAAAAGAATTACGAGCAAATGTAGTACAGGATAGCCACCGAGTCAAAGCTGGCTTCTTTGTAGTTAAACTCCACCACCCCTTTGTTTATCTTGATGCTTATGTAGATAGTTCTCGATGTAAGTCTTCTTTGGGTACATTTGTACTCATGTTTGCTTAATTTATGTTTTTGCAGAGAGACTTCAGTCTCACTAGTAGTTCCGCGTGGACTTCGACGTTTAGCTTGTTACCTCAGCTACGATCTTGTACCCTTGGGAGGGTCTTGTAGATAGTCAGGCTTCTCAGCCTTTTCATTTGTAGTTGTCTGTACTCAGACATGTTATGCTTCCGTTGCCTGTATGCTCTATATGTTGGGTCATGTGACCCATGTTTGTAATATCTGACTCCTCGGAGCCTATTGAATAAATACTTTGAGTCGTAGAGTTTTGTTGTGATGCCATGTTGTATTTTCACATATCGAGCATATTGTGTGTATGCTTTTGAAATGCTTGGTATGTGTGGGATCCGACAATCTAGTTATTTATTCTTGGTAGCCTCTCTTATGGGGAAATGTGTCCTAGTGCTTCCACTGAGCCATGGTAGCTTGCTACTACTCTGAAACACTTAGGCTGGCCGGTGATGACCCACAAGTATAGGGGATCTATCGTAGTCCTTTCGATAAGTAAGAGTTTCGAACCCAACGAGGAGCAGAAGGAAATGATAAGTGGTTTTCAGCAACGTATTCTCTGCAAGTACTGAAATAAGTAGTAACAGATAGTTTTGTGATAGGATAATTTGTAACGAGCAACAAGTAATAAAAGTAAATAAAGTGCAGCAAGGTGGCCCAATTGGTGAGAAACTCTTCATAGGAGGAGACCTCAATGGCCACGTGGGTACATCTAACACAGGTTTCGAAGGGGCGCATGGGGGCTTTGGCTATGGCATCCGGAATCAAGAAGGAGAAGATGTCTTAAGCTTTGCTCTAGCCTACAACATGATTGTAGCTAACACCCTCTTTAGAAAGAGAGAATCACATCTGATGACTTTTAGTAGTGGCCAACACTCTAGCCAGATTGATCTCATCCTCTCGAGAAGAGAAGATAGGCGTGCGTGCCTAGACTGTAAGGTGATACACTGGAGAGTGTTGTACCCCAGCATAAGCTGGTGGTTGCTGACTTCCGCTTCCGGATTCGTGTCCAACGGGATAAGCGTGCCAAAGTCGCTAGAACAAAGTGGTGGAAGCTCAAGGGGGAGGTAGCTCAAGGAGAGGGTCATTAAGGGGGTGTCCGGATAGCCGAACTATCATCGGTGGCCGGACTCCTGGACTATGAAGATACAAGATTGAAGACTTCGTCCCGTGTCCGGATGGGACTTTCCTTGGCGTGGAAGGAATGCTTGGCAATACGGATATGTTGATCTCATACCATTGTAACCGACTACAGTGTAACCTTAACCCTATCCGGTGTCTATATAAACCCGGAGGGTTTTTAGTCCGTAGGACGAACAACAATCATACCATAGGCTAGCTTCTAGGGTTTAGCCTCTCCGATCTCGTGGTAGATCTACTCTTGTACTACCCATATCATCAATATTAATCAAGCGGAGTAGGGTTTTACCTCCATCGAGAGGGCCCGAACACAGGTAAAATATCGTGTCCCTTGTCTCCTGTTACCATCCGCCTAGACGCGCGATTGGGACCCCCTACCGAGATCCGCCGGTTTTGACACCGACGTTGGTGCTTTCATTGAGAGTTCCTCGTGTCGTCGCCTTTAGGCCCGATGGCTCCTCGATCGTCAACAACGAAGTGGTCCAGGTGAGATTTTTTCTCCGGACAGATCTTCGTATTCGGTGGCTTTGCACTGCCGGGCCAATTAAGCAGCCATCTGGAGCAGATCGAAGGCTACGCCCCTGGCCATCAGGTCAGATTTGGAAGTTTGAACTACACGGCCGACATCCGCGGAGACTTGATCTTCGACGGGTTCGAGCCACAGCCATGCGCGCCAGCGTCCGCTCCGACCCTTAGTTCGGAGCCGATTTCGCCGATCGAGGACGAGTGGTTGGACACCGCCTCGGGGGCTACGATATCTACGGCGATTGAGCCGAACACCACCCCTGTCCTTTGCGGAGCCCGTGACTCCGAGGCGCCGGACTCATCTCCGGACTCCGAACCTCCCACGCCCCTACCGGTCGAATCCGATCAAGGCCGGGTTATGGAGTTCACGGTCATGAACATCTTCGGCACTCGCCCTTTGGCGATATCCTGAACTCATTAAAGTCTCTCTCTTTGTCGAGAGCCCTGGCGGACTATCGTCGAGGAAGGTTGGGATGCGGAAGACGAAGAAATTCGACGCCCACCCACCACCCACTTTGTGGCCACCGTCGAAAGTTTAAACGACGTGCTCAATTTCAACTCCAAAGACATCGACGGTATGGACGACGATGTAGGGGATAACCACGAACCAGCACCTATAGGATATCGGACGGCCACCTCATCTCACGATGTATTCATGGTGGATACTCCTAAAGGAAGTGGCAACGAGGAACAACGGGACGTTATGAAGGATAAATCCCTCGAAAAGCAGTCAAACCGGCAACGTAAACGCCGCACCAAGTCCCGCCGACAAAAACGGCAGCCACACGGACCCAGCCATCAAGGTGTCGAACCGGTGGATGACGAACACGCCACCGAACAACAGTCCGAACGAGACAACTTCGGATAAACAACCCAGCCCGGCAAAGATAACGGTCGGACGATCTCACACCGGACAAGTCGTTGGAGGAGAAGAACCTCCACAAAAGGCTCGTTGCCCGCTGCGGCGTAGCCTGAAAAAGCGAAGCGAAGCTCAAAACAGCGGAAGATGCGCTCAGAATCAGATGGAGCAAGGTATTCAACACATGATCCAAATACTGGCGGACGATGCCAAACAAAGAGCTACCCAAAGCGCAAACTACTGCCGAATTCGATGAGGAGGCCTTAGAAACCCCGCAATCGAAAAGCAAAAACCGCCCGTCGGATAGACGACCACATAACAAGAATCGAAGCGGCAAAAGGCGCCACATAATCCCAAGACGCGATCCGCAGCAAAAGGATGGCCCGATTAGGTCCATCTACGGGACAAGAGAGCAAGCTCCGGCAAATAGTACAACACGTCAAGTGTCCGAACATCACGGCATACCCAAATACGGTAGGCGCGCACCCTCTATGTTTCACCGATGAGGTCTTTGGATCATGAATTCCTAGCAGGATTCAAACCTGTAAACATAGAGGCATACGATGGAACTACAGACCCTGGAGTCTGGATTGAGGATTACATCCTCCACATACACATGGCAAGAGGAGATGATCTCCACGCCATAAAATACCTACCCCTCAAGCTCAAAGGGCCAGCCCGGCATTGGCTTAAGAGCCTCCCCGAAAACACCATTGGTAGTTGGGAAGAGCTTGAGGATGCCTTTCGGGCCAATTTCCAGGGCACCTATGTCCGACCTCCGAACGCAGACGATTTAAGTCACATAACCCAACAGCCCGTGAGTCAGCCGAAAATTCTGGAACAGGTTCCTCACCAAAAAGAACCAAGTAGTCGATGTCCGGACGCCAAGCCTTAGCAGCTTTTAAACACAACGTCCGAGACGAATGGCTCGCCAGACACCTTGGCCAGGAAAAACCAAGGACAATGGCCGCACTAACAAGCCTCATGACCCACTTTTGCACGGGAGAGGATAGCTGGCTAGAAAGATGCAGTACCAGCGACCCAAGTACATCCGAAGTTAGAGATGGAAACGGGAAGCCACGATGCAGCAAGGACCAGCGCCAGATTAAGGGGAACAGTCCAAAGGGTGCGGCAGTCAACGCCGGATTCCAAAACTCACGACAGAACAACAAAAAACTGCCCCTTAAGGATAACAGCGATGAGATATCCAACTTAAACAAAATCCTGGACAGGATATGCCAAATCCACAGTGCTCGGGAAGCACGCAAACCATACCCACGTAGATTGTTGGGTCTTCAAGCAGTCCGGCAGACTCAACGCCGAACACAAGGCTCGGCGCACCAAGCAAAGGCGATGACGAACCCCACAAGCGAGCACCGGAAAACAAAAGAATTTCCCATAAGAGATAAAAACAGTAAACTTACTTCAAGTGACAAAAGGGGAAAATAGAACGGCGCCCATTGAATTATGTGCCGCACAGTCTACCCCAGCGGAGTCCCAACACTGGTTGTCAAAATCAATCACCTTCGACCATCAAGACTACTCCGGAAGTATCCGGAACACAGGATGGACTGCCTTGATACTAGAACCTATCATCAACGGTCTTCAATTCACTCAAGTCCTAATGGACAGCGGCAGTGATTTAAACCTGCTATATCAGGACACAATCCGCAATATGGGGATAGACCCAAAAAGGATTAGCCATAGCAACACTTCCTTCCAAGGAATCATGCGAGCACTTACGCCCATTATGCGGGCTCCCTACTCTTTTGGAAGTTATGTTTGGCTCACCCGAGCAACTTCCGGTCGCATAAAAGTTGAATACGCCACATCGCCCCATTCGAGTAGCCATCAAGCACTCTCTTGGGACGCCAAGCTTCGCCCGCTTCTTAACGCAATACCGCACTATGCATCTCTTACACTTAAAATGCCGGTCCACGAGGCATCATTTCATTAAGGGAAGCTGTGCGCATCCCTTAAGGAAAGAATGTGAGACCGCCCTAACAGCCTCATTAACAATATCTGACCTTGGCCAAAAGCGTCTAAAGCAGGTCGTTCAGACCCCGGACACGGTTAGGCGAGTCCGGCATAAATAAACATAATGCTCACTAATGGCGTACCCCCCTTACGAGGGGCTCCATGCATGTACAACAAGAGACAATAAAGCTCCATTTTATTCACTTTTGAATCGTACTACGATTATTTCCAATTACATTTCCGCACGACCCTTTTTTTCATACTAAGTTCTTCTTTTCACAGATGAACACCGTGCTACACCCGGCCCGTGATACGGCACAATGGGGACACAGCGCAGACGCGTGCAATAGGGACCCGTTATAAGGATTCTTTTCAGATTAAGACCCTGCGTAAACCTTTTTTTATCGTCTCTTGTTGATACATCCCCGGTTTCTTGCTATAACCAAGGAGGAGGCTGGCGTTTTGGCATCGGCAGCGTCGGAATTTTTTGCGGCGTACACGGACACCAGGGCTTAGGCATTGTTCTGCCCGCTTCCATAAAAGACCGAATACCTTAGGGAGTGTTCGGCGTCTCGAGTTAGGCCTTATATGCATCAGCTCGAATCATGTCTTTGGTCAAATGTTGGGTTTGCGGCTCTGTGTTTTGCTGCCTTTACGTTCCGTTTCATCGGCTAACAGCGGCACCGTGGAGAACTCTGCGATTGTGCCCGGTTGCCTGGTGAGCACCTCGAGAGAAAGCCAAAACCGATCACATGATGTAGCGTGAGACTGGTCAACCACTCGATGACCTACAGGAATGTTTAGAATTCCTCCATGTAGACGAAGGATCGCTTTCTGTCAGGCACATATGCACCCGCATTCGGGAGAGTGCGGTGCCCCAGGGGCTACATCGTAGCCCCACCTTGAACCCCTATGGCTAAGTGAAAGTGATAAAGCATTATAGTCCGGTTGCCTAGTTTGCTACGCTATCACCTCGTTTACAGGACCAAGACGTTGGATTAAGTGTGAAAATGCGCCTTTTTGCAAACACCCCCACACTATGTGCGTGGGGGCTGAAGCCAAGGACTGCCATCTTTCACGTTATATACATATATACATTAACGGCCGCACATGAGGTAGTTTTCTACTTGAAGGCACAAGTATAAAAAGTTCTTATATTAAATTGAAATGATGTTTCATAAAATTACACATGTCATTCAAACATAACATCCTTCGAGCACTGCGTCTCTATTAAACAAGCGCCCTGTAGGACTTCCTCAAAATAGTGCTCGGCGGTACTCGGCTTCGTCCGAATCCCGAGGATGCAACGTCGGTGGCCTTCATCTCCGCCCAGTATGTCTTGACACGGGCAAGAGCCATCCAACACCCTCAATACACGCCGACGCTTCATTGCGTCGTCTGGCGATACCGCGCAAGGAACTGCTGCACTAAGCCAAAATAACTCTTCGGCCGGTGGGGTTCACAGCCACAAATGAGTCACGACATGCTTCATGGCAAGTCCGGACAATCGATTCAGATTCGGCCCATTCGCCAACCGATCGGCGATGGAAGACGGCGCCGGACTATGGAATTGCGACCAAAATAGCCCTTCCCTTCTCGTGCCTTCTGGCCTTGGAAGTGCTCAATCGCGTCGCGGCGCTTCGCCGCTAAGTCCGAATAAGCATCCTCCGAACTCCACAGCTTATCCAGCGAGCATACTTTGGATCTCAGATATCTCCTCCACAGCGAAAAAGGCTTTCGGCGCAATATCTTCGGCCCCTGACGCAGCTCCTCTTTCATAGCTCTCATCGCGAGCGAACATCCTTAACCGGCGGTGGCTTTGTTTAGGCCCTCTTGTTCCGCTTGTCGCTCTTTTTCAAGAACCCCGCAACGTTCGGTAGCATTCTTCAACTTCACGGCCATTTCGGCCATCTCCTCTTTATAGCGATGAGCGGCCCGTTCGGCCTTGACTCTTGACCGCCTTTTAAAGCAGCCGCATTACTATTTCGGGCTTGCTCTTTAGCTCGGGCGAGTTTCGCCCGCAGCCTCTCCACGGCAGCAGCGCCATCTGCATCAAAGCACACCAATAGTAAGGCATGGGCGTCAAGCTCCCTTACCAGGTGCCCGCGAAGGAGTCGCATACCTTGTGACTCGTCAAACCATTTATTGACCAGCACGATGTCCGCATCCGCCTCGTCAAGACGCCGCTTTAGTTCGGCAAATTCGTCAGTCCGGCTCGCCATCGGACACCCCGCCACCTATATAGGAAGGGCAATACGTTAATCTTGAGACTATGATCCTCGACGCTGTCGGTTTTGACACCATACCGAGTCTCGGGGCTACTATCTATACTGAGGCGCATTCTATATGCGTAACTATCCGAAGGTACATCATCTTTTTCTCGTACCTCAAACCCCGTAAGAACTTCGGCGGCTTAGCAATCCGCTCTCAGCAGATGCAATTCTTTCAACCACCGTAGCCATTAGTGCGCGGTGATCTTCTGAGATAGACACTCGCCCGAGCAGGTCCTTCAGCTCCTCCGACCATGCGCCAGTTGGCGCCGGACCTTCCGGCTCCGCCGGACTCGGGGAAACCCTCCGTGACGACACCTCAGGGTCCCCCGCTTCACATGAAGGCGCGATAGGTGGAGGCGTTTCGCTCTCCATCATTTCCGGACGAAGATCCCCCGAAGATGAGCTCTGCTGAGATCCGAACTGCAAGGTACAATTTCGGTTATCTTCAGAAATAAACACAGGGATATCCTTTATTCACAAGTCCCCTTCTTTTTACTTACGGCTCACTGGAGGGCTGGGGTATTTCCCGGCGCCGGACTGTCCGCCGAAGATTTCTTTCCCCGCTTTGAGGCCTTGGCTTCCGGGTCTTCGGAGGCGGTCCTCTTCTCTCCTCGGAAGGTAGGATCCTCGATTCCTCCTTCCTTGAATACCTCCTTTGTGGAGGCAGTTGCTTCCCGGCTCCCCCCTTCGCCTTCTTCAAAAGGCGCGACCTTCAACATCTTGGTCAGCATAGGGTCCAGTGCGGTCTCCGGAGGGAGCCGGACACCTTATCAACTTTGCCTTGGCTATCCACTCTGTTCAAGAAACGGCTCCCTTTAAAGGGCTTATATATGATAAATAAATGAACAGCACTGTCCGGTTACAGGACTACTTACTTGAGTATCTCAGGCGATTGCAGCTTAGTCATGCGTCCTCAGTCAAGTCCGGACACTTCTCTTGTGATCCAAGAACAGTTTATACATCTCCAGGCGTTGCGCCCATAAAATGTTGGAGAGCTCGTGGTCCCTCCGGATTGAACTCCCAGACGGAGGGTGGCGTTCTTGCAGGCGAAGGCGCCCGAATTAGCATAACTCTTGGCGCCACGACCAGATTGATCTCTCTTTCCCGGAGATCTCGAATACGGCCCCGCAATGAGGGACATCCTTGGGCGACCCTAGTCAAGCCCCCTGGCTAACCCATGATGCCACCATTTGTGGTGGACTGGCGGAAGGCGGGTAGCGCCACCCATTTGGTGCCCCCAGGAGCGGTGATATAGAACCACTCCGTTGCCACAAACCAAGCTCCTCTTGAAAAGAGCCCTCGGGCCACGCAGACATCAACACACTTGCTTATGACTGCCCCTCCAGACTCTCTGCGTGTTGCCCCTCGATCATCCTCGGCTCCACCTTGAAGGTCTTGAGCCACAATCCAAAGTGAGGGGTAACATGGAGGAAGGCTTCACATCTGACGATGAATGACGAGATGTGGAGGATGGACTCCGGATTCAAGTCATGGAATTCCAGCCCAAAATAAAACATGAGCCCCTGCACAAAGGGGTCCATCGGGAAACCTAAACCCCGAAGAAAGTGAGATACGAACACCACACTCTCGCCGGGCTCGGGAGTAGGAATAACCTGCCCTGGAGCAGGCAGCCTATGCCAAATTTCGCCGGTTAGATACCTTTCATCTCTCAGCCTTAGCACGTCTTCTTCCGTGACGGAGGAAGGCATCCACCGGCCTTGCAGGTTGGAGCCGGACATCCTCGGAGGTCCGAAGCGCCTAAATCTGGAGCTTTGGGTGTTGAAACTCGAAGCGAGGGGCGGATTCGATTGAGATCGAAAAGAAGGAGCGGGCCTTGGTCTCATTATAAAGAGGTTGAATACCAAGAGCCCTCCCCGTGGCTGATTGGGACTCGCCTTCTATAGAGGAGGCGTGCCAACGGGCACGGTTGGGTTACCCACGTCCGTATTGATGAGAATCCCGGAATAAGGGGACACGATCTCTGCCTTGACAAGACGTGCCAAGGAAACTGCCTCGCTAAACGCCTTGAGGCGATGCGGTAAAACAATTGAGCGAAGGCTTGGCCGTGGCGTGATGACACGCCCATGAAATACGTCGTGATTGATCTTGTGTAGATATTATTCTCTCTACGATTGTTGTGTGGAAATTATTTTGCGAGCGGACGGTGTCCTTGTGTTCACAATCTGCTATGAAGTATTCGGAGGAACCCGCCTTGCAATGCCGAAGACAATATGCGCGCGGACTAAATGCGTCATTGAAGCCTGGTTCGAGGGGCTCTTGAGGAGTCCTGGACTAGGGGTGTCCGGATAGCCGAACTATCATCGGTGGCCGGACTCTTGGACTATGAAGATACAAGATTGAAGACTTCGTCCCGTGTCCGGGTGGGACTTTCCTTGGCGTGGAAGGCAAGCTTGACGATACAGATATGTAGATCTCCTATCGATGTAACCGAATCTGTGTAACCCTAACCCTATCCAGTGCCTATATAAACCGGAGGGTTTTAGTCCGTAGGACGAACAACAATCATACCATAGGCTAGCTTCTAGGGTTTAGCCTCTCTGATCTCGTGGTAGATCTACTCTTGTACTACCCATATCATCAATATTAATCAAGCGGGAGTAGGGTTTTACCTCCATCGAGAGGGCCCGAACCTGGGTAAAACATCGTGTCCCTTGTCTCCTGTTACCATCCGCCCTAGGCCTTGCGATTCGGGACCCCCCTACCCGAGATCTGCCGGTTTGACACCGACATTGGTGCTTTCATTGAGAGTTCCTGCGTAATGCATTAGCCTTTAGGCCCGATGGCTCCCTCGATCGTCAACAACGACGCGTGGTCCAAGGTGAGACTTTTCTCCCGGACAGATCTTCGTATTCGGGCGGCTTTGCATCAGGCCAATTAAGCTTGGCCATCTGGAGCAGATCGAAGGCTACGCCCCTGGCCATCAGGTCAGATTTGGAAGTTTGAACTACACGGCTGACATCCGCGGAGACTTGATCTTTGACGGGTTCGAGCCACAGCCATGCGCGCCAGCGTCCGCTCCGACCCTTAGTTCGGAGCCGATTTTGCCGATCGAGGATGAGTTACGACGATTGAGCCGAACACCATCCCTGTCCTTTGCGGAGCCCGTGACTCCGAGGCGCCGGACTCCTCTCCGGACTCCGAACCTCCCGCGCCCCTACCAGTCGAATCCGACTGGGTGCCGTTATGGAGTTCACCGCCGAGACATCTTTCAGCACTCGCCCTTTGGCGATATCCTGAACTCATTAAAGTCTCTCTCTTTGTCAGGAGAGCCCTGGCCGGACTATCGTCAGGAAGGTTGGGATGCGGAAGACGAAGAAATTCGACGCCCACCCACCACCCACTTTGTGGCCACCGTCGAAAGTTTAAACGACGTGCTCAATTTCAACTCCGAAGACATCGACGGTATGGACGACGATGTAGGAGATAACCACGAACCAGCACCTATAGGATATCGGACGGCCACCTCATCTCATGATGTATTCATGGTGGATACTCCTAAAGGAAGTGGCAACGAGGAACAACGGGACGTTATGAAGGATAAATCCCTCGAAAAGCAGTCAAACCGGCAACGTAAATGCCGCACCAAGTCCCACCTCGACAAAAACGGCAGCCACACAGACCCAGCCATCAAGCAGGTCGAACCGGTGGATGACGGACACGCCACCGAACAACAGTCCGAACAGGACAACTCGGATAAACAACCCAGCCCCGGCAAAGATAACAGTCCGGACAATCTCACACCGGACAAGTCGTTGGAGCAGAAGAACCTCCACAAAAGGCTTGGTTGTTGTTTTTGTTGTTGTTGTAAGGTGGCCCAATCCATTTTGTAGCAAAGGACAAGCCTGGACAAACTCTTATATGGAGAAAAGCACTTCCAAGGACACATGCGAATATCGTCAAGCTAGTTTTCATCACGTTCATAAGATTCGCGTTCGGTACTTTGATAATTTGATATGTGGGTGGACCGGTGCTTGGGTGCTGTTATTACTTGAACAAGCATCCCACTTATGATTAACCTCTATTGCAAGCATCGGCAACTACAACAAAAGTATTAAGGTAAACCTAACCATAGCATGAAACATATGGATCCAAATCAGCCCTTTACGAAGCAACGCATAAACTAGGGTTTAAGCTTACATCACTCTAGCAACCCATCATCTACTTATTACTTCCCAATGCCTTCCTCTAGGCCCAAATAATGGTGAAGTGTTATGTAGTCGACGTGCACATAACACCACTAGAGGCTAGACAACATACATCTCATAAAAAATATCGAACAAATCTCAAATTCACATGACTACTAATAGCAAGACTTCTCCCATGTCCCCAGGAACAAACGTAACTACTCACAAAGCATATTCATGTTCATAATCATAGGGGTATTAATATGCATAAAGGATCTGCACATATGATCTTTCACCAAGTAAACCAACTAGCATCAACTACAAGGAGTAATCAGCACTACTAGCAACCTACTAGTACCAATCCCTGACTTGGAGACAAGAATTGGATACAAGAGATGAACTAGGGTTTTGAGAGGAGATGGTCTGGTGAAAATGTTGATGGAGATTGCCCTCTCACGATGAGAGTTGCGTTGGTGATGACGATAGCGATGATTTCCCCCTCCAGGAGAAGTGTCCCCGGTAACAGCTCTGCCGGAGTCCTAGATTGGTTACGCCAAGGTTCCGCCTCGTGGCGGAGTCTCGTCGAAAGGTTGCTTATGATTTTTCCCTTGACGAAAGACTTCATATAGCAGAAGATGGCCACCGGAGAGCCAACAGGGGGCCCACGAGGCAGGGGGCGCGCCCTGGGGGGTAGGGCGCGCCCCCACCCTCGTGGCCAGGTGGGTCCCCCTCTGGCGTACTTCTTCCGCTCAATATTTTTTATTATTTCCAAAAATGACTTTCGTGGAGTTTCAGGACTTTTGGAGTTGTGCAGAATAGGTCTCTAATATTTGCTCCATTTCCACCCGAATTCCAATTTATGGCATTCTCCCTCCTTATGTAAACCTTGTAAAATAAGTGAGAATAGGCATAAGTATTGTGACCTAACGTGTAATAACAGCCCATAATGCAATAAATATCGATATAAAAGCATGATGCAAAATGGACGTACCAGCCGGCATGTGTGCTTCTTCGTTCCTGTGTCTGTCCCTTCGGGGAAATGTCACGCGTTGTTTGATACGTCTCCAACGTATCTATAATTTTTGATTGTTCCACGCTGTTTTATTATCAATCTTGGATGTTTTGTAATCATTTTATAGCCATTTTATATCATTTTTTGGTACTAACCTATTGACATAGTGCCAAGTGCCAGTTGTTGTTTTTCCATGTTTTTTACATCGCAGGAAATCAATATCAGACGGAGTCCACATGCAACGAAACTTCACGATGATTTTTTATGGACCAAAAGAAAGAAGTTGAGCCCTAGTTGCACCTGGTGGGAGTCCCGAGGAGGGGACAACCCACCACGGTGCGCCAGGAGGCCCAGGCGCGCCCTGGTGGGTTGTGCCCACCTCGGGTGCCCCCCTCGGACCGCCTCCTTGCTCTATAAATACCACAAAATTCCCAGAACCCTAGAAGCGTTGACGAAATATTCATCCAACCACTGCAGAGTCCAGAACCACCAGATCCAATCTAGACACCATATCGGATGGGGTTCACCACCTCCATTGGTGCCTCTCCGATGATGCGTGAGTAGTTCTTTCTAGACCTTTGGGTCCGTAGTTAGTAGCTAGATGGCTTTCTCCCTCTCTCTCTCGCTGAATTCTCAATACAATTTTCTCTTGGAGATCCATATGATGTAACTCTTTTGGGGTGTGTTTGTTGGGATCTGATGAACTTTCAGTTTATGATCAGTCATATCTTTTTATATCCATGAAAGTTATTTGAGTTTCTTTGATCTCTTATATGCATGATCTCTTATAGCCTCGTATTTCTTCTCCGATATTTGGGTTTTGTGTAGCCAACTTGATCTATTTATCTTGCAATGGGAAGAGGTGCCCGGTAGTGGGTTCGATCTTACGTTGCTCGATCCCAGTGATAGAAAGGGAAATGACACGTATGTATCGTAGCTACTAAGGATAAAAAATGGGATCTATATCTAAGGCAACAGATAAATGGGTCTTGTCTACATCATGTCATCGTTCTTACTGCATTACTCCGTTTTTCCATGAACTTAATACACGAGATGCATCTTTGGATAGCGGTCGATGTGTGGAGTAATAGTAGTAGATGCAGGCAGGAGTCGGTCTACTAATCTTGGACGTGATGCCTATGTAATGATCATTGCCTGGATATCATCATAATTATTTGAGGTTCTATCAATTGCCCAACAGTAATTTCTTTACCCACCATTTGCTATCTTTCTGAAGAGAAGCCACTAGTGAAACCTACGACTCCCGGGTCTTCTTCCTCATATATTTGCTTGCGATCTACTTTTCCTTTGCATTTTTATTCAGATCTATTAAACCAAAAATACAAAAAATACTTTGTTGCACTTTATTTTATTTGCGATCTATTATTTCATTCTACTACAGTTTTCTGGCACCGTTACCCGAAAGGGATTGACAACCCCTTTAACACGTCGGGTTGCGAGGTTTTGTTATTTGTGTGCAGGTGTTGTTTACGTTGTGTTGCTTGGTTCTCCTACTAGTTCAATAACCTTGGTTTCTTCACTGAATGAAATACCTACCTTCGCTGTGCTACATCATCCCTTCCTCTTTGGGGAAATACCAACGTAGTCCTAGCACACGGGAGCTTTTCTGGTGCTATAGTCAGAGAGCGATCAAAAGGAATTTTTGGCGCCGTTGCGAGGGAGGATCTTCAACATATACCAGGTTCCTTATCAAAAATCTCATCTCCTTGCAATTTACATTATTTTCCATTTGCCTTTCATTTTCTTCTCCCCCACTTCACAAAAATTTGCCGTTTTATTCGCCTCTCTTTTTTCGTTCGCCGTTTTCTCCCCAGATCTGTTTTTGAGTGCAATCTTGTTGTGTAGTCATCATGACTCAAGAGAACACCAAGTTATGTGATTTCTCAAATACCAACAACAATAATTTTATTGGCACTCCGCTTGCTCCTCCCGCCACAAGTGCGGAGACTTGTGATATTAATACCGCTTTGCTGAATCTTGTTATGAAACACCAATTTTCCGGTACTCCTAATGAGGATGTCGCGTCCCATCCTAATACCTTCGTGGAATTATGCGATATGCAAAATAAAAAAGGTGTGGACAATGATGTGGTCAAGATGAAATTATTTCCGTTTTCTTTGCGTGATTCTGCAAAAATTTGGTTCTCCTCTTTGCCTCGTAATAGTATCGATTCTTGGGATAAGTGCAAAGATGCTTTTATCACTACGTATTTTCCTCCCGCAAAAATTATTTCCCTTAGAACCTAGATCATGAATTTCAAGCAACTTGAACATGAGCATGTTGCACAATCTTGGGAAAGGATGAAAATGATGTTGAGGAATTGCCCAACTCATGGGTTAAATCTTTGGATGATCATACAAAAAATTTATGCGGGGTGGAATTTTGTTTCTTGTAATCTTTTAGATTCCGCCGCGGGTGGTACTTTTATGGAAATTACTTTGTGTGTAGCTACCAAATTGCTTGATAATATCATGGCAAATTATTCACAATGGCATACCGAAAGAGCTCCTACTAGTAAAAAAGTTAATTTGGTTGAAGAAATTTCTTCTTTGAGTGAAAAAGTTGATGCTCTTATGAAATTGGTTGCTAGTAAAAGTGCCACAATTGATTTTAATGATATGCCTTTGTCTACTTTGATTGAGCAAAATAGTGATGCCATTGATGTGAATTTTATCTCTAGAAATAATTTCAACAACAATGCTTATAGAGGTAATTTTAATCCTAGGCCTTTTCCTAGTAATTCCTCTAATAATTATGGTAATTCCTATGGAAATCAATCTTGTAATAATAATATGAATACCTCTGATCTTGAGAATAATATTAAATAATTTATCAACACACAAAAGGTTTTCAACATTTCCATAGAAGAAAAGTTGAATAAGATTGATGATTTGTATCGAAGTGTTGATAGAATTGCTCTTGATGTAGAAAATCTCAAGATGAAATTTTTGTGCCTAAAGTAGATGAATCAATTAAAGCTCTTTATGTTTCTATGGATGAAAGTAAGAAAAGAGCTGCTATGCTTAGAGCTAAAAGAGAATTTTTAGAAAAATGTTTTCTAGTAATTATTCTTGCAAAGATGATGAAGATCTTAAAATGATTGGTGTTTCTTATATTGATTCCTTGTTTAGTAAAGATAATAATGATGAAAAAGGGACTAGAGAAGAGTCAACTTTAGGTAGAAGGCATCCCAATATTTCGAAGGGTGAAAATCTTGTTGAGAAATTTTATGAAAGTGGGTTTGGAGAGGTCAAAACTTTAGCTAGTGATGCACCCACTCTTTTGGATTACAAAGACTTTAATTATGATAGTTTATCTTTGATTGATTGTATTTCTTTGTTGCAATCCATGCTAAATTCACCCCATGCCTATGAACAAAATAAAGCTTTTACTAAACATATTGTTGATGCTATGATGAAAGCTTTGGAAGAAAAGTTGGAATTAGAAGTTTAAATTCCTAGAAAATTGCATGATGAGTGGGAACCTACTATAAAAGTCAAGATTAATAATTATGAGTGTTTTGCTTTGTGTGCTTGGGTGCTAGTGTCTCTACAATTCCGAAATCTTTATGTGATGTGCTTGGTCTTACCAATCTTGAAGAATGCTCTTTGAATTTGCACTTGGCGGATTCTACTATTAAAAAGCCTATGGGAAGAATTAATGATGTTCTTATTCTTGCAAATAGGAATTATGTGCCCATAGATTTTATTGTTCTTGATATTGATTGCAATCCGTCTTGTCCAATTATTCTTGGTAGACCGTTTTTACGCACTATCGGTGCCGTGATTGATATCAAAGAAGGCAATATTAAGTTCCAATTTCCTTTGAGGAAAGGTAGGAACACTTTCCTAGAACAAAAATCAGGCCACCTTATGAATCAATCCTGAGGGCATCTTATGGATCTCGAACCAAAGATGACAAAACTTAGATCCTTGCTTTCTACCTAGCTAAGGGTGTAAAACTATAGAGCTTGTTGGGAGGCAACCCAATGAAGAAAAAATATTTTTGCTTTTTGCTTTCTGTTCTTGTGTGTTAGCACAATTATGCTTCTGTTATGATTGTGTTTTTTATGTTTTAATTAGTGTTTGTGCCAAGTAAAGCCTTTAGGATCGTCTTGGGTGATAGTTGTTTGATCTTGCTGAAAAAGACAGAAACTTTGCGCTCAAGAAAATAATTTTCATAAATCACAGGAAAGATCTTTTGCCCTGATTCTTTTTGCGGAAGATTAATATACAAATTACCCTTGACTTCCTAATTTGTTAGAAGTTTTGGAGTTCCATAAGTATTCGCAAAAGTCAGATTAATACAGACTATTCTGTTTTGACAGATTCTGTTTTCTTTGTGTTGTGTGCTTATTTCGATGGCTCTATGGTTTTCTTTGATGAGTTTTTGCCATAGGAAATTGTTATACAGTAGATATAATACAAAAAAAATAAGAATTGGTTTGATACAACACTTATAGTAGTGATTTATTTTTCTTACACTAACGGATCTCACGAAAGTTTTGTCGAGTTTTGTGTGATTGAAGTTTTGAGTTGTCTTATGATGGATGAAAGAAGGATGCAAGAGCCTAAGCTTGGGGATGCCCCAGCATCCCAAGCTATTATCCAAGAATGAGCAACCAACTAAGCTTGGGGATGCCCCCGAGTGGCATCCCCGCTTTCTCCCAACAACTATCGGTAGTTTACTCGAGGCTATATTTTTATTCGTCACATAATATGTGTTTTGCATGGAGCGTCTTGTATGATATGTGTATTTGCTTGTTTTATTTTGTGTTTTAATTCATAAATCCTTGCCGGACACACCTATTTGAGAGAGCCAAAATTATATCATGACTTGTTTGAATTGCTCTATGTGCTTCACTTAAATCTTTTATGAGCTAGGACTTGCTCTAGTGCTTCACTTATATCTTTTTGAGCACGGTGTGCTTTGTTATTTTTGAAGAAATGCTATCTTGCTTCACTTAGATTTATTTGAGAGTTAGTAAAATTTTGAAGAAATTCTCTCTTGCTTCACTTAAATTATTTTGAGAGAAAGAAAATTTGTTATGCTCATGGTCTTCACTTATATTTGTTTGAGCTTATGAAAAGCAACACATGAAAATTAGTCCCAAAGAGATAGATATCCAAGAAGGATAAAGTAAAAAATGTCATGAAGATCATTTGACAAAATAAAATTAATTCTTAGTAATAGTTTTGAGATATGATGATGTGATATGTGAGTTATGTTGATGAGTAATTGTGCTCTAGTAAGAATATTGGTGTTAAGGTTTGTGATTCCCTATGCATGCATGAAAGTCAATAATCATGCAATGAAAATTATATCCTACTTGTGGTGCAATATTCGGTGTTAATTATGCTTAATGCTTTCTTATTAGATTATTGGTTTCTTGGTTGGTCGCTTCTCAATCTTTTTGCTAGCCTTCATTTTGCACTAAGTATGATCTCTACTTGTGCATCCAAAATCCTTTAAACCATTTTTTCCACATGAGTCCACTATATCTACCTATATGAGGTATTCTTTTGCCGTTCTAAGCAAATTTGCATGTGCCATCTCTAATTTTCAAAATAAACTTCTCTTTTGTGTGTTTGGTTAAGCTCATGAGCAGTAGCAATTAGCTAATATTTTGCATGCTGGATGTGTTATTCTCACGATGAGTGTTTATTCACTTGTCATAGCACGAGAGTAAGGCAAAGGTTTTAGGGATGCCTAGTCCCGAAATGAATGAATTTACTTTATGTTTTCAAATAATAAATTCCTTGGAAAGTGTTGGTATGGAGGGCACCCGTGGATAAGGTTAGCCATGGAAAGTGACAGTATGGTGGAAAAAGGAATAAACTTTATTTTCTGTTTGGGAACCGCCTATGGCATATCTAGCATGGATTGTGTTCGGAACTCTGAGTCGTTTTCGTTGGTGGGATGGATACACCTCCCAAAATGTTTTTATCTCTAATTTTTTCGCTTTGAGCTCCGGCACCTCTACAAATCCCTACTTCCCCCAGCGAAGGGCCTTTCTTTTACTTTATAAATTTTTTATTTTGAGTCTCCATCTTCTCTCATAAAAAGCACCAACTAGGAGGCAATATGATCGTACTTAAGTATTGGGTGTAGCTAATATTCGAGTGTGTTTCATGAATGGATCAATGTTTGAGCATGATGGGCTAGGGATAACTTATTTTAGCATTGATATTTTGAAAGACATGGTTGCTTGTTGATATGCTTGAGTATCTAAATTATTATGTCAAAACTAGACTATTGCTTTGAATCACATAAAAGTCCAAATGTCCATGCTATAAAGAAAAGAATATGATATGACATGATGAACAGCACCCCACATCCAAAATTCTGTTTTTATCACTTACCTACTCGAGGACGAGTAGGAGTTAAGCTTGGGGATGCTGATACGTCTCCAACGTATCTATAATTTTTGATTATTCCATGCTGTTTTATTATCAATCTTGGACGTTTTATAATCATTTTATAGCCATTTTATATCATTTTTTGGTACTAACCTATTGACATAGTACCAAGTGCGAGTTGTTGTTTTTTCCATGGCTTTTACATCGCATGAATCAATATCAGACGGAGTCCAAATGCAAAGGACCTTCACGATGATTTTTTATGGACCAAAAGAAAGAAGTTGGGCCCTGGTTGCACCTCGGGGGAGTCCCGAGGAGGGGTCAACCCACCATGGCGCGCCAGGAGGCCCAGGCGCGCCCTGGTGGGTTGTGCCCACCTCAGGTGCCCCCCGGACCGCCTCTTTGCTATATAAATACCCCAAAAATCTTAGAACCCTAAAAGCGTCGACAAAATATTCATCCAGCTGCCGCAGAGTCCAGAACCACCAGATCCAATCTAGACACCATCTCGGATGGGGTTCACCACCTCCATTGGTGCCTCTCCGATGATGCGTGAGTAGTTCTTTGTAGGCCTTCGGGTCCGTAGTTAGTAACTAGATGGCTTTCTCTCTCTCGTTGAGTTCCCAATACAATGGTCTCTTGGAGATCCATATGATGTAACTCTTTTGCGGTGTGTTTGTTGGGATCTGATGAACTTTGAGTTTATGATCAGTCATATCTTTTTATATCCATGAAAGTTATTTGAGTTTCTTTGATCTCTTATATGCATGATCTCTTATAGCCTCGTATTTCTTCTCCAATATTTGGGTTTTGTTTGGCCAACTTGATCTATTTATCTTGCAATGGGAAGAGGTGCCCGGTAGTGGGTTCGATCTTACGGTGCTCGATCCCAGTGACAGAAAGGGAAACGACACGTATGTATCGTTGCTACTAAGGATAAAAAGATGGGATCTATATCTAACGCAATAGATAAACAGATCTTGTCTACATCATTTCATCATTCTTATTGCATTACTCCGTTTTTCCATGAACTTAATACACTGGATGCATGCTGGATAGCGGTTGATGTGTGGAGTAATAGTAGTAGATGTAGGAAGGAGTCGGTCTACTAATCTTGGACATGATGCCTATATACATGATCATTGCCTTGGATATCGTCATAATTATTTGCTTTTGTGTCAATTGCCCAATAGTAATTTGTTTACCCACCGTATGCTATTTTATCAAGAGAAGCCTCTAGTGAAAACTATGGCTTCCGGGCCTATTTTCTATCATATATTAAAACCAAATAGACCTTGCTACAATTTTCTTTTATTTATTTTATTTTGTATTTTTGTTAGATCTATTTATCAAAACCTATACAATTTAACCTTTCTCAATACCGTTAAGGGATTGATAACCCCTCTACGCGTGGGTTTGCAAGTAATAATAGTAGATGCAGGCAGGAGTCGGTCTACTAATCTTATACGTGATGCCTATGTAATGATCATTGCCTGGATATCGTCATAATTATTTTAGGTTCTATCAATTGCCCAGCAGTAATTTGTTTACGCACCGTATGCTATCTTTCTCGAGAGAAGCCACTAGTGAAACCTAAGGCCACCGGGTCTTCTTCCTCATATATTTACTTGAGATCTACTTTTCCTTTGCATTTTTATTCAGATATATTAAACCAAAAATACAAAAATATTTTGCTGCACTTTATTTTATTTGCGATCTATTATTTCAATCTACTACAATTTTTTGGCATCGTTACCCGAAAGGGATTGACAACCCCTTTAACACGTCGGGTTGCGAGGTGTTGTTATTTGTGTGTAGGTGATGTTTACGTTGTGTTGCTTGGTTCTCCTACTGGTTCGATAACCTTGGTTTCTTCACTGAGGGAAATACCTACCTTCGTTGTGCTACATCATCCCTTCCTCTTCGGGGAAATACCGACGTAGTCCTAGCAGACAGCAGCTTTTCTGGCGCTATAGTTAGAGAGCGATCATTGTTCCTTTAAGTCCTTGTAGCTTGCTACGACTTGGGTTCTTACATTGATGATCGACACGTTCGTTGTTGGGTCATGTATGCTTGTCCCTGTAAGTTCGTGCCACTTTGGGTTTACGACTAGTCATGTCGGCCCGGGTTCTTTATCATATGGATGCTAGCAACACTATCATATACGTTAGCCAAAAGCCGCAAACAGTCCCGGGCCAGGTAAGGTGGACACCCGTGGGAATACCGTGCGTCAGGGCGCAAAGTGATATGATGTGTTAAATGCTAGATCGGTGTGACTTATGATCGGGGTCCTGACAACATGTACAGAAACATCGCAAATACGTAGCAAAAAAAAGATATGAGGAAATATAGTAGTAGCGCTCTTTAGAGCTGGACAGGAAAACGCCACTGCTAAAACACTTAGTTGTAGCACTGGTATGGAAAGAGCTACTGCTAAGTAGGTATAGCAGTAGCGCATGTCAAAACGCGCTACTGCTAAACGTTAGCTGTAGCACCTTATCGATAAGCGCGGTACTGCGCCATCGACATAAACTCAAATACCAGCGTTCTGTTGCTAGGCTTTTCCCTAGTAGTGTATGAAGGTAAAGGGAAGGGTTTGGAAAAGGCAAACGCAATGTAGACACGAAGATTTTTGGCGTGGTTCCAATAGGTGGTGCTATCGTATGTCCACGTTGATGGAGACTTCAACCCACGAAGGGTAACGGTTGCGCGAGTCCACGGAGGGCCCCACCCACGAAGGGTCCACGAAGAAGCAACCTTGTCTATCCCACCATGGCCATCACCCACAAAGGACTTGCCTCACTTGGGTAGATCTTCACGAAGTAGGCGATCTCCTTGCCCTTAAAAACTCCTTGGTTCAACTCCACAATCTTGTCGGAGGCTCCCAAGTGACACCTAACCAATCTAGGAGACACCACTCTCCAAAAGGTAATAGAAGGTGTGATGATGATGAACTCCTTGCTCTTGTGCTTCAAATGATAGTCTCCCCAACACTCAACTCTCTCTCACAGATTTGGCTATGGTGGAAAGATGATTTGAGTGGAAAGCAACTTGGGGAAGGCTAGAGATCAAGATTCTTGTGGTTGGATTGGAATGTCTTGGTATCAACACATGAGTAGGTGGTTCTCTCTCAGAAAATGAGTAGTGGAAGTGTAGGCATGTTCTGATGGCTCTCTCTTGAATAGAGAAGGGGGTGGAGGGGTATATATAGCCTCCACACAAAATCTGACCGTTACACACATTTGACCCAACTCGGTCAGACCGAATAGGTGAACTCGGTGAGACTGATTCAGATCAAAATGTGAATGTTAGGATTCTCGGTGGGACCAACATGATCAACTCGGTGAGACCGATGTGCTAGGGTTAGGGCAAAACCTCATCTTGGTGTGACCGATTGCATGAACTCGGTGAGACCGATTTCAGCAATGAGCAAACCAGAGAGTTGGTCAGGAAAACTCGGTGGGACCGATCGCTCTTTTCGGTAAGACCGAAACGTTGCAAAAGGGAAACAGAGAGTTTCCACTCGGTGGGACTGATCGCTCATTTCGGTGAGACCGAAACGTTACGAAGGGAAACAGAGAGTTTTCAATCCCATCCCGGTGAGACCAAAATCCCTATCTTTGAGACCAAACTGATTAGGGTTTCTGGCTATGGCTATGTCAAAGGAACTCGGTGGCACCGAATAGATCAAATTGGGCCCGAGTTTGACTTTAGGTTTAGGACATATTTGGATTTGAGAAAGTGGTTGAGGGCTTTGGAGCATATCACTAAGCATTTTGAGCAAGTAGATCATTAAGCAACACCTCATCCCCTTTTAATAGTATTGGCTTTTCCTATGGACTCAATGTGATCTTGGATCACTAAAATAGAAGTGAAGAGTCTTGAGCTTTTGCCAATATTTGTCCTTAGCATTTTGAGGGGTCCACATCTCTAGTCCATGCCATTGCCAATCATTGAACTTTCTGAAATATTAAACTTGAATGGATATTAGTTCAATGAGCTATATGTTGTTATGAATAACCGAAACCACCCGGGGATTAGTTGCACTTTCACTATATTTATATTTTCAAATTACAAAAACCTATATCTACTATCCATACTACACTTGTATCACCATATCTTCACCGAACTAGTGCACCTATATAATTTACCATTGTATTTGGTGTGTTGGGGACACAAGGGATTTCTTGTATTTGATTATAGGGTTGTTTGAGAGAGACAATCTTCATCCTACGCCTCCCATTGATAGATAAACCTTAGGTCATCCACTTGAGGAAAAATTGCTACTATCCTACAAAACTCTGCGCTTGGAGGCCCAACACGAGTCTACAAGAAAAATTTGTGTAGTAGACATCAATGAGCCATCGATCCTTCTGTTGATATCACACCATAACTCTCAATTAAAGCATCAGTGTCGGTGTGGAAACCGACAGACCTCGGGTAGGGGGTCCCGAATTGTTGATCTTGGACAGATGGTAACAGGAACAGAGAGACGATGTTTTACCCAGGTTCGGGCCCTCTTGATGGAGGTAATACCTTACGTCCTGCTCTTGTTTATATTGATGTGGATGTAACAAGTACAGAGTTGATCTACCTCAAGATCATGAGATGTGGTCTAACTCTAGGGCTAGGTGAATGATACTGCATTGATGTCCCCTCTATAGGCTAAACCCTTTGGCTTATATACATGCCAGGTAGGGTATCTAGGGTAACAAGGTCGGTATCTTGGCGATGAGGCGGTAGGAGAAGTCTTGGAGTGTATGACAAGTCTTTGGCGGACACGGTCTTGATCCTTCCCCCATCGTGCAGCCTCCGAGTCCACCTTGATAAGAACAAGGGCGCATCAACCCAATCAGAGGAACATGGGCCGGCTAGGTCGGTACCCCCTAGTCCAGGACACCATCAGCGTCCCTACTCCCAACCCAGGGGAGCAGGTCATCTTCGTCCCCCACCTTGTCCGAGGTCTGGGCTTCCCCCTACACTTCGTGCGAGGGATTTTGTTCTTCTACGGGCTAGATTTCCACAATCTAGCCCCTAATTCCATCCTCCACCTCACCACTTTTATTATAGTGTGTGAGGCCTTCCTCCACGTGGATCTGCACTTCAGCCTATGGTTGAAGACCTTTTGCATCATGTCGAAGAGCGGAGGCGCCGAATACGCCAGTGTGGCGGTGCCATGATCAGTAAGCTCCAAAAGCCGATCTGGCAGCGCGAGTGGTTCTATATCACCAAGCCACTCATCCCGGGTCAGGCTGTGAGTCCTTTCTTCACTGGCACTCCTCCGAGGAAGCTGGTATTTTGGCAGAAACAGGGCCTAGAATGGGGCAACCCAGACGAGGTCGAAGCACTCCAAGAGCTGCTCCGGGCCCTTAAGAAGAAGTTCAAGCTGGTGGATGTGGTGGATGTGATGCTTCATCGGTACATCCTTCCCCTCCAGCTTTGAGCCCATAATATGTGGATTTACATGCCCGAGGACACGCCAACTCTGTGGAACTTCTTCCGCACCAACATCGACGGGATGTGGACGGCTCCTTCAAGCTGTCCCAAAATGAATTCCCGCTGATTGGCTAGATAGTGGCTATACCGCCGAGTGTGGGCCTTCCGAGGTAAACATTGCTTTATACATACTCATCATCAGCTTCATATTTCACATTTATCTGAATCTTCCCTCCCTATCTTCAGAAATGGGTGTCCAAGGCGGCGCTAATCGCATGCCCGGCGCCACTATCCGAGGACCCACGAACCCCTGAGCTGGAGGCCCTCCTGGTCATGGTGCCTCCAAAGGCCCCGGCCAAGGAAAAAGAGCCAGAGAAGAAGAGGGAGGGTCTCCGGATCCGAGATTCGGCGGACGCCGGGTTTGAGAACATCCGGCTATCTCCTCGGATGATGAGGAGAGGAAGGATGAGGAAGGGGAGGAAGCTTCCTCCTTGGAGAAGAAAAGGCTGACATCTCGAGGACATTGCGAGGAACACACTGTTTGAACGTGTCGGTGCCTTGTGAAGGCTACCGACGTCGTCTCCCGCAAGGCCCCTGCCGCAACCAAGGTCGACTCCTTCGAAACAGAGGATGACCTCGTCGAGACACGGTGGCAAAGGCCACCACCGAGGAGGTACACCTTTTTCCCGTATGAGCAGCAAATACTCAAGCCCAACTCCTTGCACTCTTTGAATGACCGTTTATATTCTTGTAGCCTGCAACGCTCCAATCTCAGTGACGAGACATCGTCGAGCAGGCTCCCTCCTCTGAGCACCTCGGAGGAGCGCCATCCCTCCCCCGTAGCCAAAGATGGGCTAGGGGAGGTAACTTCATAGCAGGCCCCGCCCAAAACCACCACGGGGGGCGGGACCGATGCCTCCATGGCTGAGGCTGAGGCCTTGGCCTCCAAGGACCCCATGGAGAAAAACCCGTCCTCTACGAAGGGGGAAACTGGCACAGCTAACTACCTCGGTGGTCATGGACCCAGAGCCACTTCGGGAGCCTTCAACGGCAGCCATTCTCTCCCATGACGGGGAGGGCAAAGGTGACCCATCCATCCCCGCCCACGACAAGGCAGGTGGTGTGGGCCAAAGAAATGGAGGCATCAATGATGTTCTCCTTCATTGTTAACGAGCACCACATCTTATTAGGCGCGGTGCTGCAAACTTACGGGTCTTGTTGGGGATATTACTACTGGGCGTGAACCGGCCTATCTGGGCCGGGTTAACTTCATCAATAGTTCAATGGTGTAAAAGCCCAAGAGGCATGAAAATAAGGGCCCAAGGCCAGTAGTCGGTTTAGAACCTGTAGCCATAAACCGACCTGGTATGTAAACTTGTATTGTAAGCTAGGAATAGAGAGAGACCAACCCGAATACGAGTATGAACCGGAGATTGGGATTCTCTGAACCGACGGGCGTCACCCGTGTATATAAGGGGACGACCCGGGGCGGTTCAAGGGACAACAAACTCGAGGCCTAGGCGAAGCTTATTTGCTCCCTAGTCATTGAGATCGCATCAATCCCATCACAACTAGACGTAGGCCTTTACCTTCATCGAAGGGGCCGAACTAGTATAACTCTTGTGTCTTTGCATCCGCTTTAACCCCTTCAAGTTAAACCGTAGCGATGGCTCCACGACTAAGTCCTTTCATGAGGACATCTGCCGTGACAAAACCACGGCGATTAAGCGCCCACCGTGGGGCTATCGCACGATGGTTCGATGATCTTGGAGGGCAAGTTCAAGGACTCGAAGGCTATGCTATGGGCGGATGACCAAGAGTCGTCGCGGCAAGCTCTACATCAACAACGAGGATGGGGCCCCTTAGACCGGCTCAATTGAGTCACGGATCTGGGTCCCCTTTGGTGGCATACACGTTTTCATCTGCAAGATCGGTGAGCCAGGGCCTGAGCCGGACATCTGCACCGACCTCGTCGAGACGGCTCAGCGTACAAGATCTACCCAGGCTAAACCGGCCGTGAAGCGTGCCTTTGTGGGAGTCATCCACGGAGGAAGTTATGAGGGCGGATCAGAATCTGGTGTCGAAACCGTCGTCTGCTCTGACGGCGAGTCGTCAACCGGAGAAACTGAATCTCTGTCAGACGGCTACAAGATGGCCGGATTGGAGGCTGTTCCGATGGCGGCGATATTCCGGACCCTCCGATCTGCCCAACCGGGTTGGAATATTCATGGCGGTACACAAGCGGTGCTTCACTCTTATTTGTTGCGGCAATGATTGTCGGTTCAATGGCGGCATTTGACGGCCGCTGGGCAGGAGGCCCCGTCGCCACCGCTCAAGTTTTACCGGATCTGTTTGATGTGTTGGCGCGCTCATGGCGAGAGGTTAACCCGGCGGATCAGGGCGCTCATAATGCGGAGATTGCAAAGGTGAAGGAACAAATCACTCAGCAAAGCGGATCTAGCAACCGCGAGACGCCAGATGATGGCAGAGCAGGCCGCTTTAGATGCGCAGGCTTATAGGCTCATGTTGGATCAGAACGCATCACATGAAGTCATGAAGAGGAAATACAGATCCCGTTTGCCTTCAGGTTTCGAAGGAAGAGACCTCTTCAACACCCCCGGAGCGGGAACCAGTGATCCGCCGGCGGTAAACCGGGCGGGAATACCTGGGACTGGTGCGCCGGTTCAGCCCCGCTTAATAGATCTACCTCGTCATAACGCCGGTGCGCCTCAGGCTGTGCAAACACCTCCGGGTCATTACTCCAATCCGATGGATAACCTTGTTGCAGCGGCGGCACGGCTGGAAGCTATTCCAATTGAAGGTGATTCACCACAGGCACTGGAGACGCGTCGGGTCAAGGATCTCCTTAGGACAGCTTTAGTTCAACAGGAAGCGTATTCATACAGCCGCGACCGGATCCACTCTACCCCCCGCCCAAGCCGGAGCTATAGCAGGCACGTGGATGAACCGGTCGTATCAAGTAATGCACAGCGTGGTGCGCCCGTGGCAACAACCCGGCAATGTGGTGTCGATAACGCCCGAGGAGGTGGTGGACCGGGCCGAGCGCGTAGGGAGGCCGAGTTAGCAGCACAGCATCAGGCTTATCAGCCTACGCCGATTCGTCCGACCATCTCGGTCGAGCCTGGAGTTGCCTCTAGTTCTTTCGGGGTACCTTGCCTCGTCCCCGCTTTATGTAATGTACGCTTGCCCAAAGACTTCAAGGGTCCGCGCAAGGTGCCAAATTACACTGCCGATTTAGCTCCAGAAGCATGGATAGAAAGTTATGAGATGGCCATGGAGATGCTGGACGTAGACGAGGCTGCGTGTGCAAAGTATTTCACCATGATGCTCGAAGGCACGGCCCGTACTTGGTTGAAGAGCTTGCCACCCAATTCTATCAATTCATGGGCCCAGTTGCGGACCCAGTTTATCCAGAATTTCAAAGATACCTGTAAGCAGCCCATGTCCGTAGTGGACTTTGCGGCTTGTGTCCAAGGGGAAGGAGAGTCAACAACCCATTGGGTACGCCGCGTTTCGGAAATCTTGCATTCATCACACCGGATCAACGCTTCTTTCTGCGATCATAACCACGGAGGTAATTGCGGTTTAAGCCTTTAAAGTTGAAGTTGGGGCGCATGAAGCATTTTTGTAATGACATGGGCACTCTCATGGGCGCTTTAGTGAAGTATGCTAATTACGATAGTACCAAGGATCCCGAGTCGGCGATGGCAGAGGCAGGGGAAGGAAAGAAGAACAGCAGCTCCAAGGGCCAACAACATCACTCGGCCGGTAATGGTGGAGGCAAGCGTAAAGCGAATGGCAATGTGGACTTCGTAGCCAACACCAACGCACAGGACAAGGGCCAACGGCGTAAGGGTAAACGGCCGAATCAAAGCGGAGCGCCTAATCCCAATCCGGACCGCTTGAACTATCTATTGAATCAACCCTGTCCGAAGCACGGGACGACTGAGACGCCAGCAAACCACCTTTGGAAAGATTGCTACATTATGCAAGAGTTCAAGAATTCCAATGCTTTCCGGTATGATCAAGGTTACGCGCGGTTCAGGATCTGGGCCAGGTTTCGGTGGAGGAAATTCCGGTTGAGGATTCAATGGTACTCCGGGCGGACATAGCAATCAGAACAATCAAAATAACCAAGGTGGTTACAACCAGCAGCAGCAACAGTCGAGTTATCAGAGCCACCCAAAGCAGTTGAATAGTGGGTAGTACCATGTTTTCACCACCAGTTTGGACAAGCGAGACCGGAAGCTTGAGCGGGCGATCAACAACTGTTGAACCGGCCGTGCCTCATTACCTACGCTGGTCGAGCAGCCCATTGTATGGAGTAGAGAGGATCATCCTCCCGGGTTGACAATCCGGGTCAGCTAACTGGTGGTGGCACCTCGGTGGGAGGTTATAAGTTCACCAAGGTACTCATGGGCGGAGGAGCAGCATTAACATCCTGTACTATGAGACTTTCCGTCGTATGGGGTTAACAGATAAACATCTCAAACCGTCCAATCTGAGTGTTCCATGGTGTGGTACCAGCAAGTCAGCATATCCGGTTGGTAAGATAGCCACAGAAGTGGCTTCGGAGATGAATATGATTCCAGATCGGAAATATTGGCGTTTGAAGTGGTAAAAATCCAAAGTCCATATCACGCCCTATTTGGGCGGCAACTATGCTAAGTTCATGGCACGGCCTTGTTATATCTATTTGCAACTCAAGATGCCGGGTCACAAGGGGCGATAACGGTTCATGGGAGCCGCAAGATTGCTTTGGAATGTGAGGAAGGTGATGCGGCTTACGCAGTAGTCGGTTTGTGCCACCGAGGAGCTAAAGTATTATAAGGACAATGTTGATCCGACGGACATGACTCCATTGAAGAAGCCAACTACGTAGCATGATCCGCCCTGAAATTTAAATCGGCAAATGAGACTATACTTGTTGACTTAGGTGCCCGGTGATTCGTCCAAGCGATTCAGCATCGGTGCTAACCTGGATCCGAAATAGGAAAGCGCGCTCATCGAGTTCATCCGTGAGAATCGGACATTTTGCATGGAAGCCTTCGACATGCCGAGGTGTACCGAGGGAACTCGTTGAGCACACTCTTAATGTTGATCCCAAGTACAAACCGGTGAAGCGGTTTCTCCGCGGTTTAACGAAGAAAAGCGCAAGGCCATTGGAGAGGAGGTGGCGAGGCTCCTAGCAGCTGGTTTTATCGTTGAAGTCTTCCATCCGTAGTGGCTTGCTAATCCGGTGCTGGTTCTTAAGAAAAGCGGCACTTGGCGCATGTGTGGATAACACGATCTTAACAAGGCTTGTCTAGCGTATCCTTTTGCCCTCCCGCATTGACCAGATTATTGATGCCACGACGGGTTGTGAGCGTTTGAGCTTTTGGATGCATATTCTGGGTATCATCGGATCAAGATGGCGATTAAAGACCAGGAGAAGACGGTGTTTATCACTCCCTTTGGAGCCTTACGCTATGTGTCTATGCCTTTTGGGCTCAAGAGCGCCCAAACAACTTATCAACGCAGCGTATGCAATTGCTCAGCATAACAGATCGGCCGTAATGTGCACGCCTATGTGGATGATATTGTGGTCAAGTCAAGGGAAAAGGAGACACCGATTGATTTATTTGAAGGAAACCTTTGACAACCTGCGGGTTTACAAGATGATGCTCAACCCGGCAAAATGTGTCTTTGGTGTTCCTGCAGGCAAGTTATTGGGTTTTCTCGTGTCCAACAGGGGAATTGAAGCTAATCCGCAGAAGATTACGGCTATTACTTCCCTGGCTAAACCGAAGTGCATTAACGATGTCCAGCGTTTGGCGGGCGGATTGCCGACCGAGCGGTTTATCGGCCGCCTCGGAGAGAAGGCCATCCCTTGTACCGAATCTTTGAAAAAAACGGTCGATTTGTCTCGAGTCCGGGCCGATGAAGCGTTGGAGGATTTAAAGCGGCAGTTAGCCAACTCCGCTGTGCTCGCCGCTCCCATTGACAAGGAGCCGCTTCGCTATATGTTGCTGCTAATGCCCGGCGGTTAGCGTGGCCATTGTGGTGGAGCGGAAGGAGGCGAGAAGGAGCATCCGTTCAACATCCGGTTTACTATATTCGCGAGGTACTTATTGAATCTAAGCAAAGGTATCCGCATTGGCGTAAGCCGGTATATGGAGTTTTTATGGCAAGCCGGTGAAGTAGTATTTCCAAGGGCACCCCATCACGGTGGTCGATTCTGCTCCCTTAGGCGATATCATACGTAACCGGGAAGCGACTGGGCGGATTGCTAAGTGGGCTATAGAGCTTGGGCCGCACGGTTCAAGTATGCGATGCCTCGGACGGCGGTAAAGTCTCAAGCACTTGTGGCTTTCATTAATGATTGGACAGAATTGCAAGCACCTAAAGAAAAGCCGGATCACACATATTGGACCATCCATTTTGACGGATCCAGGCAATTGGAGGGCTCGGGGGCTGGAGTCGTACTAACTTCCCCACGAGGTGACAAGTTTTGTTACGTTCTTCGCTTAATGTTCCCTTGTACTAACAATGCAGCTGAGTATGAAGCCTTGCTCCGTGGTCTCCGGATGGCTAAGGAGATGAATCTAAGCCGGGTTAAGTGCTTCGGTGACTCGGACCTAGTGGCTCAACAGTGTCCTGCACTTGGGATTCCAAGGACCCACTCATGGCTGCATATCGTCGTGAGGTGGATATAAATCGTGAGGTCATTTCAAGGGCTATCGGGTGGACCACGTGGACCGTCGGAAGAATGAAGCGACGACGCATTAAGCAGTTGGGCTCTCAACACAAACCGGTCCCGCCTAATGTTTTTCCTCGACGTGCTTTGCACAACCCGTCGGTCAAGCTCCCTGGTGAAGCGGATTTGTCTATTCCTGATCCGGAGGCTCAATTGGTGGAAGCTCTTCACGTCACTCCGGATTGGACGCTCCCTTATCTTGCGTACATGAACCGGGGCGGTTACCGTAAGATGAGGCGTTGGCTCGGCAGATAGTCCCGCGATCTAAGTCTATGACCATTATTAATGGTGAATTGCATCATTGCGGCGTGTCGATGCGTTCCAACACTGTGTGTCCCCTGAGGAAGGCTATGAAATATTGCGTGAGATCCACGAAGGAGATTGTGGCCACCACGCCGGTTCAAAATCCTTGGTGGCTAAAGCGTTCCGCCACGGTTTCTATTGGTTGACTGCCCATGCTGATGCGGAAGATCTGGTCAGACGATGTGATGGTTGCCAAAAGTTTTCCAGATGTGCTCATGTACCGGCCCAAGAATTGAGGATGATTCCAATTACTTGGCCGTTTGCGACTTGGGGGCTGGATATGGTTGGACCTTTTAAAAGGTCCAAGGACAAAAAGACCCACCTCCTGGTGGCGGTTGACAAATTTACAAAGTGGGTGGAGGCGTAACACATTGTTAGCAAGTGTGACGCAGCTACGGCGGTTCAGTTCATCAAAAAGGTGATTTTCAGTTTGGCTTTCCACACAAGTATTATCACAGATAATGGTACCAATTTGTCCAAAGGTGCCATGAAAGAGTTCTCGCGAACGTGAGCACATCCGCTTGACGCTTTCTTGATAACCCACCCACAGTCCAATGGTCAGCTGAACGGGCTAATCAAGAGATCCCGAGAGGCATCAAGCCCGGCTTATGGTCCCTTTGCAGAGGACGCCGGGTTGTTGGGTAGAAGAGCTACCGTCGGTGTTATGGAGTATCAACACTACGCCTAACAGATCCACAGGATACACACTATTCTTTATGGTCTATGGGGCGGAGGCGGTTCTCCCCAGTGACATACGTCATGATTCACCTCGTGTGGTAGCTTATGTTGAAGCGGACAACGAGACGGCACGGTAGGACGCTTTGGATCGGTTGGATGAAGAGCGTGACATAGCAGCTGCCCGCTCGGCGATTTACCAACAAGATCTTCGTCGTTACCATAGCCGCCGGGTCGTAACGTAACTTTTCAAGAAGGAGATTTGGTGCTTCGCTCATCCAAGACCAGCATCGATATGCACAAGTTATCCCCACCTTGGGAAGGACCTTTCGTGGTCGCTAAGAATCTGCACAACGGGTCGTACTATCTCGATCGATATTCGAGAGCATAAAGACTCACGCACGCGTCGGAGGAGGAGACCAACGGGCCGTGGAACATAGCTCATCTTCGCCTTATTATACCTGAGCCATCGGCTCTACTTATGTACATATTATGACAGTGTTTATATTATGAATAAAGTAATAAACCGGAGCCTCTGCTAAAGCGGGGTATCTGTTCTATTACATCATGTGTGGTTACATGGAGTTGTTCTATTTTAAAGCGGCCACCGGTTTACCCCCTGAGTTTGCTTTTCAAAAGCTTTGTGATATCCCTTGGGGGCTTGGTCATGTCCGAACCAATGCAACACCTTTTGATAGGCGAAAGCCACCAGATCACTTGGGGACATGGTCAAATCTGAACCAGTCACGCCTTTTGATCGGCCTAAGGCCATAGAGTCACTTGGGGGCTTGGTCGAACCCGAACCATTGCCACGCCACTTGATCGGCATAATGCCACGGTTTGATTGGGGACTGGATGACTTGAATCATGGCTACACCTTATAGGGAGCTTGATCGTGTCCGACCATGGTAACACCATCTGATCGGCTCAGTAAAGCCTTCCTTTTTGCAAACGGTTTATCATTACCTTTCCTTCTATGTTTTTAATAACTATTATTTGTTCTTTGTTGTGTTTCTTAAACCAATAACATTTTTAAACCGGTTCAAGTTGTCAATTGACGAAATTCGATCCATTTTTAACTGGAGATACTTTCACGGTTTGACTTTTTCGTTAAACATCCCATTATGGAGTAACATGGGGGCTCGTCATGACCGGCACGATTTACATCAGTAAACCGCATTATAAATATAGGAGCTGTTTTTTCCTTTGGCCGGTAAGGGTTTATATAACCTCCGCTTCAAGATTGGCTAAACCAACCTTATGCCCAGCAATGGCAGGTATTTTGTATCACAAATTTTGATTGGATACCTCAATATTTCATTTCATACATATATGGACATCACAAGCCGGCTGGCGGCACAAACCGCCGTGGCGGTTTAAGAATTTGTGAATGCAGGCAATATAGATTGAAAATTTCGATCATTCAAGCAAAGGTATCGGCACTTATGCAGGAAGGCATATTCAAAGCAAGAGTATTGACTATCCTATTACAAGGCAACATGGTGCCCAAATAAGATCATTGTTTTTTGGCGGAATATAATGAAGCAGCTACTTAAACCGGCTTCCGGTTCATGCTTGCTTTCGCCGCCCGGTTTGATGGTTGTGGGTCGCCTTGCGCCGCTTCAGCTTCTTCATCTCTACCCGGTAATTTGAAGTCAACAAAGTGGTCCAAATCGATTCCCATTAAAGCTTGAAAGATAGCCTCCTCATGGATCAGGGAAGATGGTTCAATATCGGGAGCGTAAGTGTGCTTACAGATTGGGGGATCGTGTTCTCCGCTTGAGGAACAGTGCGATTACTACGCTTGTTCGACCATCATATTGAGCTTGGTAATGTGACAAGTTTGCCTCTTCGACCAATTGGCAAGCTCGAGGGTGCACCGCCTGTTTATCGCTTCTCGCATCATCCTCGTTGAATTCTGAACCGTCTTCCTTCAAACTGGATAGCCCCGAGCTGCTTCAACAGATCGAATCGCACCCACGCTTTGGCCCGGATTACAGGCATTAATGGCGCCCGGTTGAAAGCAGCAGATTTCTTCAGCTCTTCAATCCGGGCGGGAAGCATTGACAACCTTCTCGAGTATCTTGAATTAAGGAGGTCTTTGGATTGTTATGTGATGCGGTGGAGATGATCCGCTGGCGCTCCAAAGGTACACCTGTTGCTCTATTAAAGTGTAGGCAGCTTTCAATTTCATCCGAACGTCTGACCCCAAGTGACCAATGCGTCTGCCTACGACATTACAGGAGAAATCACAAACCGGACTTATCATAAGAAAGGCCAAGTTATCACAGAAGTCAAAGGAAGCTTACCAAAGATAGCAGCAGTCATGGCATGCACTTGCCGCTTCACGCTGGTCAGCTCATCCACCACCGGTTTAAGGGCAGCTTCAGCGTTTTCAGCCTTTTTGGTTAAAGCGGCCTTTTCGGTATCCCAGCCGGCCCGCTCAGACTTGAACCACTCCTTGAGCTGCTCCATAGTAGTCAAGGCGGTTTTCAGCTCATCTTTGGCCTTGGAGGTTTCTGCTTGTTGAGTTTTCAGATTTTCTTGAAGATCACTGATTTGTGCGGCTTGTTGGCGTATGTCACTCTGCAACAAAAGGGAGCATGTTAAATATCTTCATTACAAGTCCCAAGTGCATAACCAGTCATACACTTGGTACTTGGGGGCTAATGCATATTTGATCTTCATCTACCAACGGAATCACAAAGTCCCAAGCTCAATACAGGTATTCAACTTGGCACTTGGGGGCTAATGGCTATTTGCTCGAACATGTTCTGATGCGGCGATATGAATTACAGTCCCTGTTTAACTACGCTAAAGTTGAACCGACCCTTGAGGGCTACATCAGTGGTTTCTGAAGCATTGAGTTTATGTTAAGTCCCGGTTTAACTATACTAAAGTTGAACCGGCCCTTGGGGGCTAGGAGAGTTAATCAACATTGAAAAATCCTAGCGGAAAAGAATATGGAGGTTACCTCGAATTTTTCTTTCATCATCTTCACCAGGCCAGCTTCATAATCACGGCTGGTATACAGCCGTTTCAAGTAACTGTAATGAAGGTCTTGGGGTTCGTGAGCGGCGTAAGTTGCCGTGATCAACATCCCACTTGCCCTTGCTCATGGTGGCGCTTTCTTCCTTGGCGTAATGTTTGGCTAAAGCAACGGATTACCTGGTTCATCGTGGCCAAAGCCAGTAATCACAATGTCATCGTCCTTGCTATCACCGGTTTGACCAGGAACAGTCGTTTTGTCATCAGGCCGGATTGGGCTGGTGGATTTTTCAATCCGGGTCGGGCTTCTGGGCTGGTCAGCAAGAAGGAGGTGTCAATAGGCCCGTCTTCAAGAACAAAATTGTCATCTTGCGATTGGCGGATCATTGGGCGTATCTTCACGAGATAGCCGCTTGATTTGAAGTATTTGCCGCCTTCAGTAAGCGATCTTCGTCGGCCGTTTTATCGGGAACGAGCCTTTTTGCTTGGCCTAGGCTTGGCCTGAAAAAGCACAATAATACCAATCTGGCATATACTACGAATGATGCAGTGGAAACAATATGAAATGTATAACTTACCCAAGCACCGTTTTCGGTGATTGGCGGTAAAGAATGGCGATGACTCGCCAGATGAGGAGTGGGATGTGACCTGATAATCGAAACCAGCCCGCTTTAGGGTAAGCACTGACAAGCAATTAGAGACCTCTGAACGACGTTTCCGAACCGGACTGTTCGGTAGACCGGCGGAGGTAACTACCTGGCCGTGTGCCGAAGTTGTGCGCGAACTTCATGTTGTTGAGTCTTCATAAGAAATTTGGGATCCAAGTAAGCAAGGGATGAGAAAACTTAATTTTCCGGTTTGCCCGACGGGTTTTTAATGAAGGCAAAGGACTTGAGTCGAGAGGAGAATAATTACCTCCACATCATCAAGATTATCGCTTCAAAGATCATCCCGACAAATATCATCATTAATTAGGCGGTGAAAAGTAAGCCAAGTGAATCAAGTTCTACCTCAAGGTCCGGATTACCCACATCATCATCCACACGGATCGAGAAGATGCGATGGTTTTTCTCTTATGGGCAGTCTTCTTGACATCCTTGGTCTTTTGCCGGATTGGTTTTTCCGGTTTGTCTGGTTTCTCCGGTTTCTCTTGTGGACGTTTCTTGCTCCAGAATGGATCATCACCCTGATTAAGCAGCGATTGATGTTAAAAATGATGTCGAAATAACAGTAATATCTTGATGAAAAAAGCGATTGAAGTCTTACAGATGGTGGTTTGTTGATAAGCATGTAAGGGGAAGCGGACCGGTTCGGGCAGTACGAGGTGTTCCGGTTCATTCAACATTTTCTTCACCGCTTGATGACCTCGTCATCGGTGAGCTGGATATTAATGTGTGTCGGAGGGGTCGTCGACACTACCAAGATATTCACACATTAAACCGGAGCTACCGAAAGGGGCAGTATGCTCCATGATATCCAACGGCGTGCGAGATCAATTCGGTTAAACCATTGGCCATGAAGGCTCTGAGCTTGGAGAGTTGAGGAGCATATTTACTTCTCTCATTGGCGGTTAATCTTTGCGGGAAGGATGTGTATTATTGAGTCGCTCGGACGAAAACCGGCAAAGGATTCTCATTGGCGAGCGAGGTGTTTCGCAATAAAACCATGTTTGATTCCATTCCTTGGGGTGGTATGCGATTTGACATGAGGATAAGTGACCTCCTTTCTTTTTGAATCGCCACACCACCCAATTACATGTTGGGCCCGTCGGTGAATTACATGCGGCGGTTTAGATGGAAGCAGTCTCTAAACAGTTCAACTGTGGGTTCTTCTTGAAAGTATGCCTCACAGAGCACTTGGAAGTGACAAATGTAGGTATGAATTGGGGCCCGTATCTTGCAGACGGAGTTGAAAATTGGCTAACACATCCGGTAAAATTTTGAACCGGGCGGGTTAAAACCAGGCTAAGTGATCTGCAAAAACTACAATCTCTCCTTCTTGAGGTGTGGGTGGACATTCGTTGCTAGGAACCCTCCAATGGATAGTATTTTTCTTTGCTTAAAAGCGCCCGGTCGAGGACAAGATTGTTTAATTGAGTTTGGTGACACGGGAAGGCGCTTGATTGCACTCATATACTTGTTTGGCCATCTACAAAAAATATAAGTCCGGTTCAAGAAATGTGTTGAGACAAAGAGAGAACCGGTGTACAATGCTAACTCGGAGACAAATACATCTAAACCGGAGTTACGTGAAGCGGCGATTAATGCAGTTAAGGAGTTACAGCGGTTCAACAAAGGGGACTAATGGTGTATACGGTTTATTTAATTTTTCTATATTAAGTTAAACCGCCTAGTTTAGATATCGAAAACAATTGAGGTTATGAGCGGCTAAGTGTGAAACAGGTTTTCAAGATTTCTCTACAACGAAAGATCGAAGCCGGATCGTGAAAGAAGGAAAAATCAAGGGATAAAGCAGAACAGTTTTTGATGCCATGAACAGGAGATAATGTGTGAGATCTATAAACGTGGGCACGAGACTACAGGCGGATGCTAAAAGCTACTATTAATCAGAGCAAGGTGTCACAGAACTATCCAGGAGTTTGGTATAAGCATGAACAGTTCATGGAGCACGGCAAGAACAAGAAACCCTAGAACAGATCTAGGTCGAAGGGAACCGAAGACTTACCTGAGTCACGGAGATGCGGAAGAGTGTGCGTTTCTGCAGTGCGTTCGAGGTTGATGCAGCGGCTCAAGACGGTGCGAGAGGTCGACGGCCTTGGCCGGAGCTCCGAGGCTAGCGACGCGAGGAAGACGAAGAGAAAGAGGGCGGAGGGAGAAAAGGAATGACCCTTGGTCCTATTTATAAAGGCGAGATACCTGTGTCGGGCGTGAATCAAGGAACCACAAGTCTAGGAAGCGGTACATCGCCTCGATTATTGCGGATCTGTTAAATAAGGAAGATATCATGAATGCTATCTTTATGGGAACGTCATGCCGGTTTACAGTAACTGGAGAAGGTGACGTCACGGCGGTTCAACGGTTTCAAGAAGGTATTGAAGATGGAGGTTTTTCATCAAGGATTGACATGAACCTGCTCCAATCAATCTGGGGCCTAATGTTTGGGATATTACTACTGGGCGTGAACCGGCCTATCTGGGCCGGGTTAACTTCATCAGTAGTTCAATGGTGTAAAAGCCCACGAGGCATGAAAATAAGGGCCCAAGGCCAGTAGTCGGTTTAGAACACATGGTACGTAAACCGACCTCGGTATGTAAACTTGTATTGTAAGCTAGGAATAGAGAGAGACCAACCCGGATACGAGTATGAACCGGAGATTGGGATTCTCTGAACCGACGGGCGTCACCCATGTATATAAGGGGACGACCCGGGGCGGTTCAAGGGACAACAAACTCGAGGCCTAGGCGAAGCTTATTTGCTCCCTAGTCATTGAGATCGCATCAATCCCATCACAACTAGGCGTAGGCCTTTACCTTCATCGAAGGGCCCGAACTTGTATAACTCTTGTGTCTTTGCGTCCGCTTTAACCCCTTCAAGTTAAACCGTAGCGATGGCTCCACGACTAAGTCCTTTCATGAGGACATCTGCCGTGACAAAACCACGACAGGTCTGCCGAGGCTGGTATAAGGGAGGCCTTCAAGAGCCTCTACCACGACTTTGAGGTAACCTTTCCTGGCCATCTCTCAGATTTCATATCGTTGTGTAAGAAAACATTATTTCCGCTAGACACATATGATGGCCTTTTGAGCTGATAGGCCAAAAGTAAAATTGTTCGTAGACTTTTGACACCGCAAATGTGTACAATAGCCGCGTAACTACAGTAACCCCGGAGCCCTGAGTGAGATACCAAGATCTACTCAAGGGTCTTATTAAAAACTAAATTTTTAATAGAAGCGAACATATTGTAGCCCCTTAGACAATGGTCGAGAAGGAAAGTAGATCGGGGATCGATGTCGTCCAAGGAAGCTAACTATTATCGCTATGTGTTTTGGCCTTGGTTTCGACATCCAACGCGAGAGAGTTGGCAGAGCTGAACCACAAGCTCGACCGGTCCGAGAAGGATGCGGATATGTTCAAGAAGTAGATGGAGGTTATTGAAGGTAAATATCAAAATTTATGTCGCTTTGCAAAATTGCAATGGCTGCTTGAAGTTCTAATTCGTATGCTGATGTGTTCGTAGCTACCTCCGCAGAGCTAGAAAAGCTCTGGTTCGAGCTAAAAATAGCTCGGCAAGAAGCCAAATAGAAGAGAGTTGTGGCCTGCGGCGGAGAAGGCCAGCACGGAGCTGGCAAAGAAAAAGAGGTCAGCCAGCAACACGTGGCCTGGGTCGCCGATGTCGAAGATGACCTAAAGGGCCTTTGCGAGAAGCGTGACGCCCTTCAGAAGAACAAGGACAAGCTAACTTCTGAGCTGGCCACAGCCAACTTGGCTTATAAGGAGGCTACGACCCAGGCCCGGGTAGATCGTGAGGTGCTTCAACAAGTGAAGCAAATCATTGTCGGTAAGCCCTATCTGCTTCGTTGCATTTTTCTGACAATCAGTTGCTCATCTTACGCAAGTCTAGCATTCTTTAGATGTCTTTAGGGACCTGCCTTGGATGCCGGTGCTTATCTTGCTATGCAGCCTAACGGGTCTGAGGAGAAAACCTTCTAGGCCTAGTTCCAGCGTCGAGCACCCGCCATTCTTGAACAATCAAATTAAGCAGCTGGCTGGTGATGTAGGACATCTGCGTTAACCTCTGGCCAGGCCAGCCGATGCCGACAACCTTCTTCGGCCTGGTGAGCAGCCTTTGGGAGACCAGCCCCCAAGTGGAGAAGAGGAAGCGGTCGGCCTGTTTAGAGGGGGCGGAAAGGGTGTATGCATCTACAATGGCGTGTTTTCCGAAGATAAAGCCGCTGGACATCACCTCCGAACCCCCAGCAGAAAAAGATCGGACCCTGGAACAGTTCCTTGCCCAGGTGCACGAAGGTGCCGGTGTGACCGAGGCACACTACTTGTGAGCTGCGTTGGGATTTCCCCGAAGAGGAGAGGGTGATGCAGTACAGCAGAGATAAGTATTTCCCTCAGTTATGAAACCAAGGTTATCAATCCAGTAGGAGAATCAAGCAACACTATGTAAACAGCACCTACACACAAACAACAAATACTTGCAAACCAACGCGTAGAGGGGTTATCAATCCCTCAACGGTGTTGAGAAAGGTTAAATTGTATAGGTTTTGATAAATAGATCTAACAAAAATACAAAATAAAATAAATAAAAGAAAATTGTAACAAGGTATATTTGGTTTTAATATACGATAGAAAATAGACCCGGGGGCCATAGTTTTCACTAGAGGCTTCTCTCGATAAAATAGCATACGGTGGGTAAACAAATTACTGTTGGGCAATTGACACAAAAGCAAATAATTATGACGATATCCAAGGCAATGATCATGTATATAGGCATCATGTCCAAGATTAGTAGACCGACTCCTTCCTGCATCTACTACTATTACTCCACACATCAACCGCTATCCAGCATATATCTAGTGTATTAAGTTCATGCAAAAACGGAGTAATGCTTTAAGCAAGATGACATGATGTAGACAAGATAAACTCATGTATGAATAAACCCCATTTTGTTACCCTTAATAGCAACGATACATGTGTGTCATGTCTCTTTCTGATGGTGATATTGAGCATCGCAAGATCGAAGCCATCACAAACCACCTCTTCCCATCGCAAGATAAATCAATCTAGTTGGCCAAACCAAACCAATAAATCGGAGAAGAAATATGATGCTATAACAATCATGCATGAAAGAGCTCAGAGAAAACTCAAATAGTATTCATGGATAGATCTGATCATAAACTCACAATTCATCGGATCCCAACAAACACACTGCAAAAAGTCATAATATCAAATAGATCTTCAAGAACATCGAGGAGAACATTGTATTGAAGATCAAAAAGAGAGAAGAAGACATCTAGCTACTAACTATGGACCCGTAGGTCTGTGGTAAACTACTCACGCATCATCGGAGGGGCAGCAACGAAGATGAAGAACCCCTCTATGATTGTTTCCCCCTCTAGCAAAGTGCTGGAAAAGGCCTCTAGATTTGATCTCGTGGTTCTGGAACTTGCAGAAGTGGAAAAAGTATTTCGTGGACTCCCCTGAAGGTTTGGGGATTTTAAAGTATTTATAGAGGCAGAGGAAGGTCAAAACGATGCTCGTGGGCCCCACTACCCACCAGGGCACGCTAGAGGCACCTGTCGCACCCTGGTGCCTAGTGGGCCCTACTTTCATCTTCTCGTGGCCTCCAGAAGCTTAGGGTCTCTTATAACCAGAAAAAAAACTCCAAAAAGTTTCATGGCATTTGGACTTCGTTTGGTACTGATATTTTGCAACTTCGAAAACAAGCAAAAAACAGCAACTGGCACTGGGCACTAACTTAACAGGTTAGTTCCAAAAAATGATATAAAGTTGCTTGTAAATGTATATAAAACATCCAAGATTGATAATATAATAGCATGGAACAATCAAAAATTATAGATACGTTGGAGACGTATAAAGCATCCCCAAGCTTAATTCCTACTCGTCCTCGAGTAGGTAAATGATAAAAACAGAATTTTTGATGTGGAATCCTACCTAACATATTCATCATATATTCTTTTCTTTGTAACATGGACATTTGGACTTGAATGATTCAAAGCAATAGTCTATAATTTGACATGGAAACATCAATACTCAAGCATATCAACAAGCAACTATGTCTTTCAAAATATCAAGGCTAAATAAAGTTATCCCTAGTCCATTATGCTCAATCATTGATCCATTCATGAAACACATTCAAATATTAACTACACCCAATGCACAAGTATGACAATAGTGTTCCCTAGTTGGTGCTTTATAAGAGAAGATGGGGACTCAACAAAAAAATTGCATAAAAGTAAATAGATAGGCCCTTCGCACAGGGAACTAGAGATTTGTAGAGGTGCCAGAGCTCATAGCTTAAATTGAGAGAAAAAATTGTTTTGAGAGGTATGCTTTTCCTGTCAACGAAAATGGCCAAGAATTCCCAATATCTTCCATGCTAGATAAATCATAGGCGGTTCCCAAACAAAAAGTAAAGTTTATTTCCTTTCCCAATGATCTTCATGAAAGTTTTTATATCCCCCTTGGATATATGTCACTTTGGGACCAAATTCATATCTCCTGCGAATTACCATTACTATTCTTAACTCTCAAAAAGATCTAAGTGAAGCACGAGAGCATAAATATTTCTTCAAAATAATTCATCTCTCAAAATAATATAAGTGAAGCATGAGAGCATATTTCTTTAAAATTTCCAACTCTCAAAATAATAGAAATGAATCATGAGAGTTTATTTCTTCAAAATATAACCGCCGCCATGCTCAAAAAGATATAAGTGGAGTACTAGAGCAACTGCCTAGCTCAAAAGATTTAAGTGAAGAACATATATAGAGTATTCTAGCAAAACATGATATGCGTGTGGCACTCTCAAACAAGTGTGTTCAGCAAGAATGAGTGTGACCAACTAAATAATAAACAAAGCAAAGACTCATATAATACAAGACGCTCCAAGCAAAACTCATGGTATGTGACGAATAAAAATATAGTTCCAAGTAAAATTACCGATGGTCGTTGGAAGAAAGAGGGGATGCCTTTCGGGGCATCCCCAAGCTTAGTTGCTTGGGAGTCCTTGAATATTACCTTGGGGTGCCTTGGGCATCCCCAAGGTTAGGCTCTTGCCACTCATTATTCCTTCATCCATCATGATCTCACCCAAAACTTGAAAACTTCTATCACACAAAACTTAATAAAATCTTCGTGAGATCCGTTAGTATAATAAAGCAAATTGATATGTCTCCAATGTATCTATAATTTTTTATTGTCACATGCTAGTATATTATCTGTTTTGGATGTTTTATATGCATTAATATGCTATTTTATATTATTTTTGGGACTAACTTATTAACCTAGAGCCCAGTGCCAGTTTCTGTTTTTTCCTTGTTTTTGAGTTTTACAGAAAAGGAATATCAAACGGAGTCCAAACGGAATAAAACTTCCGGGATGATTTTTCTTGGACCAGAAGACACACGTGGGAGTTGGAAAGGAAGGCAGAAGGATCCCGAGGGCTCCACAAGCCCTCAGGGCGCGCCCTAGGGGGGTGCCCCTGGCTTATGGGCCCCACGGGACTCCTCCAACCCTAATTCTTGGCCTATAAATTCAGAAATACTCCCAAACGACCAGAAGCGTCCACCAGAATACTTTTCCGCCGCCGCAACCTTCTGTACCCATGAGATAGCGTCTAGGGACCTTTTTCGGCATCCTGCCGGAGGGGGATTCAATCACGGAGGGCTTCTACATCAACCCTATTGCCCTTCCGATGAAGCGTGAGTAGTTTACCACAGACCTACGGGTCCATAGCTATTAGCTATATGGCTTCTTCTCTCTCTTTGATCATCGATACCATGTTCTCCTCAAGGTTCTTGGAGATCTATCCGATGTAATATTCTTTTGCGGTGTGTTTGTCGAGATCCAATGAATTGTGGTTTTATGATCATTTTATCTATGAATATTATTTGAATCTTCTCTGAATTCTTATATGCATGATTTGATATCTTTGTATTTCTCTTCGAATTATCGGTTTGGTTTGGCCAAATAGATTGGTTTTTCTTGCAATGGGAGAGGTGCTTAGTTTTGGGTTCAATCTTGTGGTGTCCTCACCGAGTGAAAAAGTAGGGGTAGCGAGGCACGTATTTGTATTGTTGCCATCAAGGGTAAAAAGATGGGGTTTTCATCATATTGCTTGAGTTCATCCCTCTACATCATGTCATCTTGCTTAAGGCGTTACTCCGTTCTTATGAACTTAATATTCTAGATGCATGCTGGATAGCGGGCGATGTGTGGAGTAATAGTAGTAGATGCAGGTAGGAGTCAGTCTACTTGACACAGACGTGATGCCTATATTCATAATCATTGCCTCAAATATCTTCATAACTTTGCGCTTTTCTATCAATTGCTCGACAGTAATTTGTTCACCCACTGTATTATTTGCCTTCAAGAGAGAAGCCTCTAGTGAAACCTATGCCCCCCGTGTCTATTTTCCATCATATATTTTCAGATCTATAAACCAAAAAACCCAAAAATATCTCGCTGCAATTTATTTACTTTTTACTTTTTTACGTTTTAGTAATCTTTTATATCTATCTCTAACAGATCTTACCTTTGCAGGTGACCGTGAAGGGATTGACAACCCATTTATCGCGTTGGGTGCAAGTGTTTGATTGTTTGTGCAGGTGCATAGATTGGAGACTTGCTTGTATCTCCTACTGGATTGATACCTTGGTTCTCAACTGAGGGAAATACTTATATCTACTTTGCTGCATCACCCTTTCCTCTTCAAGGGAAAAACCAACGCAATCTCAAAATGTAGCACAATTCACCACTTTAAGTACTATTGCAAACCCATTCATATTTTGTTATTGCATTCTACCTACCGTATTCTAACTTTACCATGGCTTATACCCCCCCGATACAATCCATATATTCATCAAAATAAGCACACAATGCAACAAAAATAGAATCTGTCAAAAACAAAACAGTCTGTAGTAATCTGAACTTTGACCATACTTTTGTAACTCCGAAAATTCAAAAAAATTAGGACAACATGGGAAGTTTGTATATAAATCATGTGTAAAAAATTCAGAATTTATCACGATCCAGCGAATTTTAACAATTCTTCTAATGGACGCTAAAGTTTTTGTTAATGCACAGAATCAAATCAACTATCACCCAAATCATCCCAAAGGCTTTACTTGGAACAAACACTATTATAACACTAAGACACAATCATAACAGTAGCATAATTGTATAAACACATAAAAATAGAAAATAAAAATATTGGGTTGTCTCCCAACGAGCGCTTTTCTTTAAGCCTTTTAGCTAGGCATTGATAATTTTAATGATGCTCGCATGAAAGACAAGAATTGACGCACAAAGAGAGCATCATATAGCATGTGAAAATCACATTTGAGTCTAACATACTTCCTATACATAGGCATTTTATAAGCAAAAAAATTATCAAAAAAAACAAAAACTAGCATATGCAAGGAGGAAGAATAAAACATTAACAATCTCAACATGACGAGAGGTAACTTAGTAACATGAAAATTTCTACAACCATATTTTCCTCACGTCACTCATAATAATTACATGTAGGATCATAATCAAATTCAACAATATAGCTATCATATAAAAAAATCCTTTCATGATCATGCATAAAAGTTTTATAATCTTCCAAGATAGTTGGATTAACATCAACTAAAGTCTTGGCCTGTCCAAACCCACTTTCATCAAAACGTTCATGAGATTGAACACTCCCCAAATATGTGGGATTATTTTTACCTAAAGTTTACACTCTTCCATACCCACTTTCAATATTATTGCAAATATTATTATCAATATCATATTCATCATGAGGCTTAAATAAATTTTCAAGATCATAAGAAGAATTATCACCCCAACCATGATCATTGCAATAAGTAGTGGACATGGCAAAATTAGCATCCCCAAGCTTGGGGTTGTATATATTATTAGCACAATTGGCATTAATAGAATTTATAATAACATCATTGCAATCATGCTTTTCATCCAAGGAGCTATCATGAATCACTTTATAAATTTCTTCTTTTAACACTTCATCACAATTTTCAGATTCCCGAATCTTAAGCAAAACTTCATATAGATAATCTAGTGAACTCAATTCACTAGAGATTGGTTCATCATAATTGGATCTCTTAAAAATATTAGCAAGTGGATGAGGATGCATAAGCTGTTTGTTTCTGATTTCCAATAAACATACAATTATGCCAAACAAACAAGCAAAGCAACAAAGTAAAACATTATTGTGTTTTTCGGTAAAACATTTTAGAAGTGGGGGAGATGAAAACAAGAGGCAAATGGAAAATAAAGTAAATGCAAGGAGATGGAACTTTATACGTAGCTACTTGATAGATGTTGATGATGCCTCCCCGGCAACGGCGCTAGAAATTCTTCCTGCTTCTTGTGAGATGCGTTGGGATTTCCCTGAAGAGGAGAGGATCATGCAGTACAGTAGAGATATGTACTTCCCTCAGTTATGAAACCAAGGTTATCAATCCAGTAGGAGAACCAAACAACACTATGTAAACAACACCTGCACACAAACAACAAATACTTGCAACCCAACGCATAGAGGGGTTTCAATCCCTAAACGGTTTTGAGAAAGATTAAATTGTGTAGGTTTTGATAAATAGATCTAAAAAAAATACAAAAGAAAATAAATAATAGAAAATTTCAGCAAGGTATTTTTGGTTTTGTATGATAGAAAATAGACCTGGGGGCCATAGTTTTCACTAGAGGCTTCTCTTGAGAAAATAGCATACGGTGGGTAAACAAATTACTGTTGGGCAATTGATAGAAAAGCAAATAATTATGATGATATCCTAGGCATTGATCATGTATGTAGGCATCACGTCCAATATTAGTAGACCGACTCTTGCCTGCATCTACTACTATTACTCCACACATCGACCTCTATCCAGCATGCATCTAGTGTATTAAGTTCATGGAAAATGGAGTAATGCTTTAAGCAAGATGACATGATGTAGACAAGATAAACTCACATGTGAATAAACTCCATCTTGTTACCCTTACTAGCAACAATACATGTGTGTCATATCTCTTTCTGTCACTGAGATTGAGCACCGCAAGATCGAACCCATCACAAAGCACCTCTTCCCATGGCAAGATAAATCAATCTAGTTGGCCAAACCAAACCAGTAAATCGGAGAAGAACTACAAGGCTATAACAATCATGCATAAAAGAGTTTGGAGAAAACTCAAATAATATTCATGGATAGATCTAATCATAAACTCAGAATTCATTGGATCACGACAAACACACCGTAATAAGTCATTACATCAAATAGATCTCCAAGAACATCGAGGAGAACATTGTATTGAAGGTCAAAAAGAGAGAAGAAGCCATCTAGCTACTAACTACAGACTTGTAGGTCTATGGTAAACTACTCACGCATCATCGGAGGGGCAGCAAGGATGATGAAGAACCCCTCCGTGATCATTTCCCCCTCCCGGAGAGTGCCGGAAAAGGCCTCTAGATTGGATCTCGTGGTTCTGGAACTTGCAGCGGCGGAAAAAGTATTTTGTGGACTCCCCTCAGGGTTTTGGGATTTTAGAGTATTTATAGAGGCGGAGGTAGGTCAAAATGATGCCCGTGGGCACCACTTCCCACCAGGGCACACTAGAGGCTCCTCGCGCATCCTGGTGCCCAGTGGGGCCCACTTTCATCTTCTCATGGCCTCTAGAAGCTTCCAGGGTCTCTTATCACTAATGCAGGTTGCTGCTAACGCGACACTACGATCAGAGACCCTTCGACAAAACTGTGTGTGATGCCATAATCGCAAACGGTGGTGTAAAATAACTGTCAAAAAAGGTGCAAAACATTTGCGATGGAGGATGCATCAAACACGGTTCAGATTTTAGTTGCGTGTGCGACGCAGGGCATACGGTTCAACTCAATTAATTGTTTGCGATGAGGAGGAACAAAAGAAACAGGCAGCCAAATGAAGGTGTGTGTGATATACAGCATACGGTTCACTCGGATGAACTGTTTGTGATTAGGCAACACAAAAGAAACGGGTAGCCGATGAAGGTGTATGCGATACTCTGGCATGCGGTTCACTTTCGGGTGAACTATTTATGCGTTGAGACAAGAGAACATAAATGGTTCAATATAACAAGATGTGTGTGATACGCGGCAAACAGTGCAGAATCAGAAATGTGTGCGAAGACCGATAATAACACAGACGATTGCTTCTAATAATACGTATGTGATATGCTCTGTCTACACAACATCTATTGGCCATTGGGGGACGGGCAGTCATCCGGATACGCCTTAAGGATGCGAAGACGCATCCTATCAGCAAGGACTAGTTGTTCCACCAGTAGCTCATGTAAGAGAACTCTCAAGTTAAGTGTGCTCAGGCTGGAGCAGCCATCAGATGGGTGACTGGATGGGAAGTTGTGTTGATGTTAAATTAACTGATAGGATGGGTCATATCTGTCAAATTAAATGACTGATACGACCCATCCCATGAGTTAATTTAACCTCGAGGTCCTTGTTTTTTTAACACATGTTAAAGAAGGTCTACCACATTACATTTTGACAATGTGCGTTACATGGCATACAGTTGATCCATCCGACCTGTTTGTGATGGAATAGGTCGTGTCTGTTGTGGGCAAACGCTTGCTAGTATTCAACCATTTGCGATTGATGAATTCATCACCGACGGGTTCCCAAGTGTGATCCGTGTTCATCTGATCGTCATCTACTTCTTATGCTAGCTCGATGTTCCTTCTATGCTAAGTTTCCATTAATTGAGAATATAAAAAAATCCATTAATTGATGGCGTTTTATGAACACGCCACCATTTCGCGCCATTTCCTCACCTATTTCCCGCCACCCAGCGATGTTGCGCTTGGGCGGCGCGCGATGCACGGAGGCGACAAGCGCAGCCTGTAGCACATCCACCTTTTCCAAGCATGCCAACCCACCAAAGCGCCACCTCTGCCATCAACCTCGTCGACAAGGAAAACGAGCAGGCGCCACGGCCCGTCGAGGCCGAGTCGCTCCCCGGCAACGCGGTGGACGACGTCGTGATGCGCGTCATCGCAAGGGTTGAGCAGACCTTTGGCGCATGGCACTTGAGCGCCGTGGATCAAGATAGGCATGTCAGTGCTGACAGGCTGCAGCTCGCTGCACAACATGATCGATGGCGCGCCGTAGAGCAAGCTAGGCGGGTCCGCGCCGATAGGCTACGGCTCGCCTCACGGCGAGACCGTTGGAGCACCGCCGAGCGAGAGGCACGGTGCACCGCACAGAAAGAGCGGATCCATCGGCGCTTGCCTGCTGTCGACACGGCGTCGCAGCTGGGTACATGTCCCGTCAGTACCCCCATTCCACGCCAGGAGTGGGCAGAGGCCCTCAGCACTGTACTTGCACCAGAGGTCGGCCATGCCGTACTTACACCGGACGCCCGCCGCACCGTTCGCATGGGTGCCGCCGTTCGCCTTGTCCGAGGCCCGCTGGATGCCAACGCGCTAGTCCGTAGGCTCGACCGCCTCCTTGACCCAGGTGTCCACCTGGGCACGATAGAGGAACATGGTCGTCGCATCCTCGAGCTGGTGATCTCCGATGAAATAGCCAACTTGGAGCTCGAGATCGCGCTCCAGATGTACCGCGAGCGTGTCGACCGCTTGGACGAACGCCTGCACGAGTTCAGGCAGAGCCAAGAGCTACCGTAGGCAAGGGCTGCTGGTCATGGTCTCACGGACGCGTTTATTTTGTTGAGTCGTTTAACGTGGATAGCTATGTATTCACAGCAATCATAGTATTGCTCTGTTTCAATGTGTGTACTCTGTTTTCCATTCTTATATGTTCTGTTTCAATGTGTGTATATACGCTTTCCATTCTGTATATGTGGATGATAACAGCTAGATTCAAATTAGTATACAAAAATAGATAGAAAATGGAATTCATAATATATATATATATTAATTGTTCATTAGTTCATCACAGAATATATATATATATATAATATATCATCACATATACGTGATGATACTTAACTACTAGGTACAATGCATAAAATTGAAAACGAACAATACTAAAACTAATAATCCCTCCACTGGGGCCAATATTCAAAGAGCCCCTCGCGAAAGCTTTCACAGTGCGCGGTGTCTTCCCAGTCACGGAGGTACTCCGCCTCCTCCGCCTCGCGGCAGCAGCGTACCGATCGCCTCTTCTTTGGCGGACGGCCAGCGACGATCTTGACATTTCATTGGGCGCCCACCGGAGCTCCTCATCGGTGGCACGCTGAAGCTTATCGGCCCACCTCCATGCAGCGATGAGGCGCACAGCGCCTATGACCTTTCTCGTCAAGTACCCGTCTTCGTACACCTCCTCGGCACGACGACGCGCCTGCCCCCAAAGCTCCGCCGCCTCCTTTTTCTAGGCGGTATCACGGGCTTCACAGGCCGCCTGGTACCTGGCTTCCTCCTCCGCCATCTCCATCTTGAACGCCACTTGCAGCTTTCTCGGCGGTAGCGACTTCCCACAGACAAAGATTGTATGGCCCCAAAACCAATCCAAAGTTGGGAGGTCCGCAACCTCGTCGACGCAGGCGCGTGGGGTCCCTCGTCGGCTGCTAATCGAGTGAGCGTCCTCGAGGCGGCGACTCCTCTCATCGGCGTTGCGATGGGCGACCGGCGCCATGGCAGAGATTTGAGAGAGAGAGGGAGAGAGGGAGAGGGCGAGAGAGGGGAGGATGTAGATGAGAATGCAGGCAGGACGACGTGAGCATGGTAGTATTTATTGGCGGCCGGAATCTAGATCGACGGGGACAGTACACACGCCGGTCGCCAGAATTTATAAGTACTGTAGTTTGAATTACACAGAATTCCCACAGCAAAATCCGTGTGTGAACATAATAGCTAACGGTTTCCAATACAGAACCGTGTTTGATTAATGATCCCCGCCACTCACCTACCAAACCTCGAGCCGCGAGATAGAGTGCCAATTGTGTAGGGGCGGTTGTCTTGCCGGATCTTTACATTTTCTTCTTTGAACACCATATATTTACATCGTATGATGATTTTTTAACTTCACTTTTAAGTACACAAAAATATGATTTTTCAAACCGTTTTAGTTAGGCGTTGCATTTAGATGTAGTTCAAATTTGAATTACGGTCATTAAATTGTTAGAAAATCACTGAGATGTCTTTAAAAGGTCAAATGACCCCTGAAATTTTCTAAATTTTCACATGACAGTTGTATTAGTGCACGTTGAACATAGAAAAAAATTTGAAGGCCGTAAGAGGAAGCTATCTCCCGTTCGTCATCAAACATGCATTGTTCCCTCTTAGAACCACGAACCTTCTAGTGAGTTTCTCCGGTTTGTGAGGGGTGTCTGTCCAAACTTTCGTCAAGCAGGCCAATTTTTTACCACATCATCTTGGTGGCATGACATTTAATCAACCAAGGTTTCATGTTTTTCTGATCATTTTTTATTTTCTTCGAATTAAAATGCCATGGCACTCCATGCATGTGCCCATGCCTTGAGACCAATATGTTTGAAAATTCCTTCTAATTTACTCCACATGGAATTAACTCGCACACAAGTACATAGATATGACTTTTCAAACCGTTCTGGTTAGGCGTTGCATGTAGATGTAGTTCAAATTTGAATTACGGTCATTAAATGGCTAGAAAATCACTTAAAAGTCTTTAAAAGGTCAAATGATCCCTAGAATTTTCCAAAATTTCACATGACAGTTGTAGTAGTGCACGTTAGACGTAGAAAAAATTGAAGGCCGTAAGAGGAAGCTATCTCCCGTTCGTCATCAAACATGCAATGTACCCTCTCGGAACCACATGAGCGTTCTAGTGAGTTGCTCCGGTTTGTGAGGGGTGTGTGCAAACTTTCGTCAAACATGCCAATTTCTTTACCACATCATCTTGGTGGCATGACATTACATCAACCAAGGGTTAATGTGTTTCTGATTTTTTTTATTTTTCTGAATTAAAATGCCACGGCACTCCATGCATGTGCCCATGTCGTGAGACAAATATGTCTGAAAATTCCTTCTAATTTACTGCACATGGAATTAACTCGCACACAAGTACACAAATATGATTTTTCAAACCGTTATGGTTAGGCGTTGCATGTAGATGTGGTTCAAATTTGAATTACGGTCATTAAATGGCTAGAAAATCACTTAAATGTCTTTAAAATGTCAAATGACCCTAGAATTTTCCAAAATTTCACATTACAGTTGTAGTAGTGCACGTTAGACGTGAGAAAAAATTGAAGGCCGTAAGAGGAAGCTATCTTCCGTTCGTCATCAAACATGCATTGTTCCTCTCTCAACCACGAGCCTTCTAGTGAGTTGCTCTGGTTTGTGAGGGGAGTGTGTCCAAACTTTCGTCAAACATGTCAATTTCTTTACCACATCATCTTGGTGGCATGACATTACATCAACCAAGGTTTCATGTGTTTCTGATATTTTTTTATTTTTTGGAATTAAAATGCCATGTCACTCCATGCATACGTATGCATGTGTCCATGTCGTGAGACAAATATGTTTGAAAGTTCCTTCTAATTTACTGCACATGGAATTAACTCGCACACAAGTAAGCAAATATGATTTTTCAAACCGTTTTGGTTAGGCATGCACGTAGATGTCGTTCAAATTTGAATTACGGTCATTAAATGGCTAGAAAATCACTTAGCTGTCTTTAGAAGGTCAAATGACCCCTAGAATTTTCCAAAAATTCACATGACAATTGTAGTAGTGCATGTTAGACGTAGAAAAAAATTGAAGGCCGTAAGAGGAAGTTATCTCCCATTCGTCATCAAACATGCATTGTTCCCTCTCGGAACCACACGAGCCTTCTAGTGAGTTTCTCCGGTTTGTGAGGGGTGTGTGTCCAAACTTTCGTCAAACATGCCAATTTCTTTACCACATCATCTTGGTGGCGTGACATTACATCAACCAAGGTTTCATGTGTTTCTGATATTATTTTATTTTTTGGAATTAAAATGCCATGTCACTCCATGCATACGTATGCATGTGTCCAAGTCGTGAGACAAATATGTTTGAAAATTCCTTCTAATTTAGTGCACATGGAATTAACTCACACATAAGTACACAAATATGATTTTTCAAACCGTTTTGGTTAGGCATTGCATGTAGATGTCGTTCAAATTTGAATTATGGTCATTAAATGGCTAGAAAATCACTTAAAAGTCTTTAAAAGGTCAAATGACCCCTAGAATTTTCCAAAATTTGGCATGATAGTTGTAGTAGTGCACGTTAGACGTAGAAAAAAAATTGAAGGTCGTAAGAGGAAGCTATCTCCCATTAGTCATCAAACATGCATTGTTCCCTCTCGGAACCACACGAGCCTTCTAGTGAGTTGCTCCGGTTTGTGAGGGGTGTGTCCAAACTTGCGTCAAACATGCCAATATCTTTACCACATCATCTTGGTGGCATGACATTACATCAACCAAGGTTTCATGTGTTTTTGATATTTTTTATTTTTTGGAGTTAAAATGCCATGTCACTCCATGCATACGTATGCATGTGTCCATGTCGTGAGACAAATATGTTTGAAAATTCCTTCTAATTTACTGCACATGGAATTAACTCGCACACAAGTACACAAATATGATTTTTCAAACCGTTTTGGTTAGGCGTTTCATGTAGATGTAGTTCAAATTTGAATTACGGTCGTTAAATGGCTAGAAAATCACTTAAATGTCTTTAAAAGGTCAAATGACCCTATAATTTTCCAAAATTTGACATGACAGTTGTAGTAGTGCACGTTAGACATAGAAAAAAATTGAAGGCCGTAAGAGGAAGCTATCTCCCGTTCGTCATCAAACATGCATTATTCCCTCTCGGAACCACGAGCCTTCTAGTGAGTTGCTCCGGTTTGTGAGGGGTGTGTGTCCAAACTTTCGTCAAACATGCCAATTTCTTTACCACATCATCTTCGTGGCATGACATAAAATCAACCAAGGTTTCATGTGTTTCTGATATTTTTTTTAATTTTTTGGAATTAAAATGCCATGTCACTCCATGCATACATATGCATGTGTCCATGTCGCGAGACAAATATGTCTGAAAATTCTTCTAATTTGCTGCACATGGAATTAACTCGCACACAAGTACACAAATATGATTTTTCAAACCGTTTTGGTTAGCCGTTGCATGTAGATGTAGTTCAAATTTGAATTACGGTCATTAAATGGCTAGAAAATCACTTAAATGTCTTAAAATGTCAAATGACCCCTGAAATTTTCCAAAATTTGACATGACAGTTGTATTAGTACTACAAAACTTCTCGTACATTTAAAACACCATTCGTTGCCACTTTACTCCAAATTCATCTTTCACAGCTAATAAAAAATATCTACAACATCACACACAGTTGTTCTCTAGGAACCATTTGCGATGAAATTTTGACATGCTCGTCTACTCCAGTGTTGGCAACCCCCGAATCCACGAATCCCGATCCCAATCCGCACCCCTTCTTCAAAAGATGATGACATGGAAATGCTTTGTGAAGGCCCGTACGATGGCCGCGTCCCCCCCCCTCTTCCGAGCGCCGCCGCCTGCGCCGAGAGCGCGGCCGCCTATGCCGAGAGTGTCGTCGCATCCGCATTGAGCGCGGCCACTTCCGCTGAGAGGGCGTCTGCGGCAGCCGACAGGGCAGCTAGCTGCAACACCCGAGATGGCTGCAGCTGCTGCTGCGACGGCGGCTGCAAACACCGAGAGCGCTTGAGCTGTCGTTTGTGCTGCCGATGTCGCCCTGACCCGTGTCGAGGCCATCCATGGCAAGATCGAGGATGCACACGCCAAGATATTCCAGGTCACCTCGGACTCCAGCATGCAACCCACGTCTGAAAAGGCGACGGTCACTACAAAAAAAAAAGAAACATCCATGACATTTTGGGCCGAACAAAAAAAATTCTGTCATACATATGACACTTCTATGACGATAATTGTGACAAAACCCGGTATCATCATAGATGTGGTGGGCTCCTACTTCTATGACAAAAAATCATGACAGAAAATGGGCTTTTCGTCCTGGGCGGGTCGGAGACGCAGCTGCATGACATTCTTTGGGCCGTCCATGACGGAAAAAACCGTGGTAGAAGCGAGGGCGAGGAAAATTTCGGGGAGTTCCCGGTTACGGTGGGAGGTCGGGGCCGAGTGATGCGCGTTTCTCTCGTACACGTACGCGCGTGTGTGCGAGGCGTTGGCTCTAACTGAACCCGAGCGAGGCGTTGGGCTCTCGCGAACCGGCGATTACCTTTGCTGCGAGCTCTGGCGTTACTAAACCCGGCGATCGATCGATGGGCGTGTTAACCAAACCCGATCGAAGCGATTCGCCGCTATCTGCCGCTAATCAAGCCGATCGATTGGATGAAGCGAGCGCGTTGCGGGGCGGGGGAGTTGGATGAACAAGGAGCGGTGGCGTTGCCTCTGGATGAAACCAGGACCCCGTGGTGTGGAGGGCTGGATGAACAATAGGCGGTGGAGGGGTGCCCGTGGAGGGGTGGTTGAACAGACCCCGTGGTGTGGAGTGCTAGATGAGCAGTAGATGGTGGAGGGGTGCTGTGGAGGGTGGTTGAACAGTAGCCGATGGAGTAAGCGCCGCGGTGGAGGCTGGATGAGCGAGGAGCTCGTGGAGGTGGAGGAGGTCGACGGTAGCCTGTGGAGGCTGGAGGAGGTTGACGGTGGAGATGAGCGGTATCCCGTGGAGTCCAGTTTTGCGATGCCACACCCCTCCGATGAACAGGACCCGTTTGGCCGTAGGGAGGTCCGTTTGGTCCATTTTGCGGCACGCCACACCCTCCCGGATGAACAGGACCCCGTTCGACCGTAGGAGGTCCGTTTCGTCCGTTTTCCGGTACGCCACACCCCTCCCGATCAACAGGACCCCCGTTTCGACCGTAGGAGGTCCGTTTTGTCCGTTTTGCGGTACGCCACACCCCTCCCGATCAACAGGACCCCCGTTTCGACCGTAGGAGGTCCGTTTCCTCCGTTTTGCGGTACGCCACACCCCTCCCGATCAACAGGACCCCGCTCCGAATGTAGGAGGTCCGTTTCCTCCGTTTTGTGATACACCAGGCCTCGTTTCCATCGCCTGTTCCTTCCAAGCCCTCCCGATGAACACGACCACGCATTCCATTCTGACCCAGCCGGTTGGCTCCCACGCGTTCCGTTGCCTCCCGATGAACACGACGCATTCCGTTGCCTCCCCATGAACACGACGCACTCCGTTGCCTCCACATGAACACGACGCATTCCGTTGCCTCCCAATGAACACGACGACGACGCTGTTTTTCCGTTCCGGCCCAGCCATGTACACGAGCCCTGGCCATACGTATGCACGAGTAGGCGTTTGAGACCCCGCCCGTAGGTACACATACATGGCCGTATTTTCTTTCTTGCACCCTGGCCTCTATACGTACGTGCACATGCTACGTGCGTGCCTCTACTACAACACGTGCGCGCCTCTACATCGACCAGTATGTACGTACACGTTCGCGACCGGAATAACAACGCTACGTGCGCTTCGACCAGAGTGGGTCCCGACCGCCGTGCACTTCCTTACTGCGAAGATGTAGCTGGTGGGTCCCAGCAATGTCGGGGTGAATCGTTTTTTTTTTGCTCGGACGCACTTCCTTGCATGCGAATGTAGCTGGTGGGTCCCAGCAGTCAGGGAGGCGAATCATTTTTTTGCCCGGACGCACTTCCTTGCGTGCGAAGGTGTAGTTGGTGGGTCCCAGCAGTCAGGGGGGCGAATCGTTTTTTTTTCCTGGACGCACTTCCTTGCGTGCGAAGATGAAGCTGGTGCGTCCCGGTCGATGGGGAAGCGTTTTTTCCGCGAACAATCTGATCGCCCGTCCGGTGGGTCCCAGCTGTCAGGTGGAGGAATCATTATTTTCCGCGTAATAAGGAGGCACTTCCTTGCTACGGCCGTGGACCCAGCTGTCAGCCTCTCCACGTATAGTTCACGTCCGATGGAAGTCGTTCCTTGACCACGTTGACCAGGCCCCGCCGAGAGAACCACGGCGGTGGGACGCAGCGAGGCCTAGGAAGGGACGACGCGGAGCGGGGAAGACGCGGCAAGGAAGCCCGGCGGAGAGGAGTAAGAGGGTTCACTAGTTCGGCTGCGGTGTGAGGTCATTGCCGTCAAGGCCCGCCAACGGTGGGAATAGTAGGGGCGGTGAGGCCTCGGCGGCAGCACTGACCTCCACGGGAGGCGGGAGCATGCGCAACGACCGGGCGCTGCTTTGGGCGGCTGGAGCAAGAAGACCAGAGGTTGAAGAAGCACTACATTTGTTGGATGGACATCAGATACGGTCATTGAACTGGAATCGTTCATATTGACTAAGTTGACAAAGCCCTCCGTCCCGTCAACTTAGTTGGCCCATAAGTCATCCTCCCACTATGGTGGGTCCCGGCTAACAGGTGGGGTATTCATTTTTTGTGCGTAATAAGGAGGCACTTCCTTGCGTGCGAAGATATAGCTGGTGGGTCCGACATGTCGGGAGAACGTTTTTCGCGAAATCTGAGAGGCCCTTCCGGTGGGTCCCAAGCTATCGGTGGAGGAATCATTAGTTTGCTCGTGATCCACGGCCGATGGATGTCGCTTCGTTGACCACGTTGACCGGCTAGGCCGAGAGCACCATGGCGGTGGACGACGGTGAGGCCTAGGAAAGGAACGACACGGGCCGGGAAGACTTCGGCAATGGTTGCCTGCGGTGGGGAAGTACGAGGTTCTTGGTCCGGTACCGTCGCCGGAAAATAACAGGAGGTGTGGGTGAATAGAGGAATGGCCCGCCAGCAATGAAGTAAGGTGGGGCGGTATCGCGTGCGGGCAAAGACCCAAGCCACGGAGGCGGGAGCGAGCAGTCCCACCGGAGCTGGTTTGGTATTTGGAGCAAGAAGATCAGATATTGAAGAAGCAAAGACGGCCATTGGATTAACATCCAACGGTCACTCTTTGCTAGAATCGTTTGTGGACTAAGTTGACAAAGCCAAAGTACCACGTTAACCTAGTAGACCCACTAAGTCAGCCTCCAAATCTGTCCCAAACGACATACAACCCTAAAATTTCTAGCCAGATTCAAATTAATTATAAATCTAAATATACCTTAATTTAAATTCAATGAAATTTTACCACTTTAAAAAACAATGAAATTTAAAATATCAAAATCGAAGAAAACAGTATTTTGGAACTAATTGCCTGTTTGTTGTATTTATTTCATTTTACAGCCCATTTATTATTACTTATAGCCCATTTCTTATTACTTATAGCCCATTTTCTGGGCAAAATGCATCCCTCCTCGTCTTGAAAGATTTCCGGCCAGTAGGCGTAGAAAAGCAAGTAGGCCTACATTGGTTATTCTCATAAAAAACAAAATAGCTGGCTAGCCATTTTCAGAAAGGAAAAAAACAAACTGGGCTGGTCATGTGCTAAACATATGAAATAAAAGCCTGGGCTAGACAGGCCACAGTCCCGCACAACCCACTTGATACCCTTCACCGTCCCGAAAAAACAAAATTATCATGTGTTCTTTGAGTCCCTACTGATCATCTCCTTATTCCTCTCGGTTGTTGACCATGTTGACAACACCGGAGGGCGAGCCTTGTGCCAGCCAGCGAACCAAGGCGGAGGACGATGGTGAGGCCTCGGACGGAACGAACGAGGAGCCGGGAAGATCACAGCCACCGTGGGAGGCGGAGCAGCGGTCACCGGGCGCTGGTTTGGCTTTTGGCTCGAGGAAGAAGAGATCAAGAAAGCAGCGACAGACGTTGAATGTCAATCCAATGGTCAAGGTTGGCACAATCGTTTGTTGACTAAGCGGACACCAAGTAGCATACTTTTTATATATAGGAAGAAAACTGCGAGGAAAATGCGTTGTCGCCGTCTCCGCTCCACGAGGAACGCGTTCGCCACATAAGTGACTAGCACCCTTGGTTTCAACCGAGAGGTCTTGGGTTCGAGTCCCAGGAACTCTCAATTTTGTCCTCCTTCCTTCCTCTCAAAAAAAAGGGAAAGATAATCAAAGACTTGGGAAGGCGTACAGAACAAGCTAGTGTACCCGATGAAGAGACGTTGCGAGTTTTAGAAAAAAGAAAGATGTGCTCTCGTAGCTGGTTCGAATCCAAACCTAGACTATGACTATATATGGTGCTATGCTACTCGCAAGTAATGAAACTAACATATCCAACGTTAAGCTTCTCCTCTTCTCTACTTACTACGCTTAGCATCGAAGCTCGCAGCAAACAACCATGTCCGCCGGCTGCTCATCCACCTCCTCTTCAGACAACAACCAGATATGCGCCAAGTCGCCACCGTACCATCGCTGTGGGTCTCATCACACCTCACGTAAGATCGCACTGCAGCCGATTGCTCATCGCAACCCGCTGCCGTTGGTGTGCTGCCACTGCCGCAAATCACGCAGAGTCATCCGTCGCGTCTCAACCACAATCCGCAACCCTGGCCGAGTCTTCTACAAATGCCCGAATCATGGGGTAATAATATGTTTAAGTGTTGTTCTGCTACTTTCAGTTGCTGATTTTTTAATAGTTTGGTTGATGATCTTCCAATTTGATTCGTGCAGAAAAGGGAAGATTTGTGTGATTTAATTTAAGGAAGTTGCTGATGTGGGGCATGCAACTACGCTGATTATTTGGTTAGCCGAGGAATCCCAATACCAGCAGGTTGGGGTGTTGGACAAATAATCAAGGAACGGCAGAAGAGGAAGATCTGAAGCGAAGGTTAAAGATGCAGTTCCTCCGATCATGGCCAACCAACAGCTGCTAAACGGCCTTGAGAGCAATGAGGAGATGAAAGAGCTTGTGAAGATAATGGGCAAAATTGATGTGCTCTGTAGGATGATTGTCTCTTTATTTGCAGTGTATGTAGCACTCATGATGTATTCGATTAGCTACGACATGAGCACTTTGCTGAAACTAGTAATGAATGAAACCTGTAGCAGGCTGGGCGTAGTGTTGTGAACATCTAATGATTTCTATTAACGGAAATCGGGGGTATCCCTTTGCTCATATAAATAAATAGCGAGAGGCCACATCGGGTCAGCTTTGTTCTCATTCGAAGACGTCAAGCAAATTGCAGTCCAACGGCAAACTATGTCATCAAATTCAAGTTTCACAGCCAAATATGAGTACAACTAAACAACAATGTCATCATGTTTTAGTTGTCATACAATCACCAAACACAAATCAACATACATAACAAGTGATGTTCTCACAGCAAAATACTAAACAACAACTTCATCAAGTCTCAGTTGTCATAGCAAACACAATTTCACATAGTAGATAAAAAAACGTCTTCTGACAAGCAAATACGACAAAAGCAATGTAATCATCATCCGCAGTAGCAGCGTCAACATCTTCGCTATGTGTATCAGTCTGAATCGTAATTCCCCACGGTGTCGTCTTCTTCTTCGCCCTCAACGTCCTCAAACGTTGGCTTCTTCTTGATCAACTCTTGTATGTCCACAGCACGACAGGCAATCTTTTCGCCGGCGTCATTGACGTGATGGTTCTCAAAGATATTAGGAACATCTGTGTTATCTTGTACATCGTGAGCAGTAAGCATCATCTTGTTGTGCAACTTCATTAAACAAATTCCTCTGCTCGAACCTTTGCAATACTCTCCAGTCATTGCTACGTGCAAATGTGTCTTCCAAGAAAAATATCTATGTTGCTTGATTTGCCAAAATAAAAGGCTCGTTGATCTGGTATGCCGCCTTGACATTGATGGATTTGAAATAATCATCAGCTCGGTTTTGCGATCTGGAAAAGCAGGTTATACCAACGACAAAGACAATGTAACCACACACCGATGATCCTTGAAACTGGAGATATACCGTGAATCAACAATGTTCGTTATGTTAGCATACATTTCATTGTCTCTTTGTCATACGTATCCGTGCTCATGATGGCACTGTTTTTGTGTCTTCCGCCTTCATCTCGTGCAAAAGGGTGTTGTAGCGCACATCTCCAACAACGCAAGATTCATAATGTCTTACCCGAGTATCGGGACCCATTGCTAGTGAGTAAAGGCATCATCAACTGCCTTGCCCATCCTCCGCATCTTCTTAACCTATGGTTAGAAAATAGACAAGCTGATCATCTTATGTACTCAATATATTAAAAAAAAAAGGTGCACTTCAAAAGCTTACATGGTTCTTGAACCATTTCACAAATCCTGCCATAACCAGTTTGTCAATGATTCTTGGATTTTATGCGGCAGAACTCCTCTTTGTAGATCTTTGCACAACATAGTGATCGCGTCAAACATCTAAATATATAAGAATGTGCTGCAAGTTTAGTAGATTACGATGTATAAGCTGCAGTACTGCACTTACTTGATATAAGGTAGTATCTCAGGACAGTTATTAAACACATACCAAACCATTTTCTCCAAGTCTTTAGATTTGTCCTCTTGTCGACTCTTCCTCAGAACTCCTAATGTAATAATCGAAAACATTGAGCCCGGATTGTCTTCACCCACCTCTTTGCTAAGTTGATCAAATTTGTTTCAATGTATTTTGAGCAGAATGTCAACGCTCTCAGCAGCAATGTAGGCCTCTCGCAATGGGACCCTCAGTCTAGCTATGTTCCTAACATAGCCCTTGAAAGTGCCTAGCCGCCTTTCAATAGGGTACATCCAGCCATCTTGTCTTTGGACCTCTAAGTAGTGCCTCATCGTGTAGATGAACAGCCAAATGCACCATCACATCAAAGAAGGTCGGAGGATATATCTTCTCAAGGTCGCATAGGATAGTTGGTATCTTGTCTCTAAGACGCTCCAAAGCATCTATCCTGATATTCCTACCGCAGAGTGCCTCAAGATTTGTCCCAACTCTGCCAAGCGCTTCTCGCATAAGTCAGGCAGCCCAATCCTCTAAGGATAACAGTAAAACCCTTTGAAGTAGGACATGGCAGTCATGAGTATTCAACCATTGTACCTTGTTTCCATCTCTGACCGACTCTCCTTTCGTGGTTGGAAGCAAATCCATGTGGGAATCTCACACGTAATGTGACCTCGCAGAATTCTTTTCTTTTTACCTTGTCCAAGACGCATTACCGGTGCCATATCCCGTGGTTTACCTTCATCTTGCACCGCAAATCCTTTCTCGATACCCAGTGTCATCAAATCAATCCTAGATTTTAAGGTATCTTTCGTCTTGCCTTCAATATTAAGAAGTGTGCCGATAATGCTGTCACATATATTTTTCTCGATGTGCATCACATCAAGATTATGCCGCATATCCAAATCTTTCCAATACTCCAAGTCCCACAAAGTGGACCTGCGGGTAAACAATAATCTCTCTTCTACCCTGCCACGCTTCCTTTTCCCGCTACCATTACCAGGATGGTTTCCTGGTGTAATATGCCTGACCTTCTCTAATTCCACTTGCAACTCATCGGCGGTGAGCCTCTTTGGCGCATCACGGTTTTCATGCTTTGCATTGAACACATGTCTTCGGTATTTTCTAGGATGCGGCTTGTCCTTGGCAAGGAAACGGCGGTGTCCAATATAACAGATCTTGCTAAGTATTGCGTATGACAGCGGATTCTCACACAAATGTAACACATGCATTATAACCATGTGTCGTTAATACGACATAGTGCCCAAAGCCGGATAATCATGGATGCACCAAATTATAACAAGACGCAGTAAAAGAAATCAGCTAGTGGGCTGCTATATAGGTCTCGAAAGTGAGAACACCCTTCCATAGCTGTTGAAGTTCCTCCACAAGAGGCTCCATGAACAAATCAAAATCCTTTTCGTGAATTTTTGGACCTGGGATGAGCAAGGCCATCATGTAGTTTCATTCTTTGGTGCGTACATTTGGAGGCATGTTGTAAGGATAACAAGCACTAGTCACATGATATATGTGGCACTCTGGTGGCCAAATGGGTTAAATCCATCCAAGCTAAGCCAAGTCTAATGTTTCTCGGTCGTGACAAACTCCTTGTGTTTATCATTGAAGCTTTTCCACTCACTACCGTGAGATGGATGGCTCATTACATTCTCGATCTCTCAGATTCTGGTTCCTAGAATGCCACAAGACATCCTCTCTTGTTTCAAAGATCAAGAAACAACCTCTGCAATCTTGGTGTAATTGGAAAATGTCTCGTAACATTATGAGGAATCCTCTTCACAAAGATCGCCATCTTTCCATCTTGATGATTTGCATAGGGCATTCACTTAAGTTGGCATAATCCTTACGAAATGTAACAAAATTATTCTTACAAACATGGATCATATCATATCCAATTCCAACTGCACGAAGGAAATTCTTCATTTTACTGTAGGTGTGTGGCAGCTCAGACGCATCTAGGAAAGATTTGCGGAAAGCAGCCAACATCGCATCGAATGATTTGTTGGTCATCCGCTCAGATGTCTTCACCTGAAGAAAGGTGACCATAGCGGAGAATACTCACAGCTTACTTCCTGGGGTGACAGCAATGTTGCATTGTTCCAACATGCGGGCCCACCGTTTTTCTTCTGCAGGTGAAAGTTCACGGAATGCACGAGCATTTCGTAGCATTGTTTCAATGTTGGTCAAACTCATCGGCTCCGCCACCATCACCTCCTCCTCCTCTTCCACACGAGCATCAGTGCGAGATCAAGATGGTGATCTGCTGCTTCCACGTAGTCAATAACATTGACGCTCACAGCTTCACCATGATGAACCCACCTAGTATATGTGACCGACATCCCATACAAGTGTAGATGATTTTGCACAGTTGATTGGGGTCTTGTAACTGAATTCATACAATCGCTACTTGGCAGAGCACATCTGATTTCAGACCACTGTACTCAGCTATGATAAAGTTCATGAAGTTTTCAACCCCCTCGACATATGCAGCAGAGAATCTTCGAGCAGAAGTTATCCAAGTCCAGTCCATCTGTTAGACATAAAAATTAGTTCTTCTACTAGATATTACAGGAAAAACATATATGATTTTTTATGAAGTCCAGAAAAAAATACCTAGGTCGATGTCTGTGGCAAGATATTTGGATGAGCAGATCTAAATACCTAGGTCGATGTCTGTGGCAAGATATTTGGATGAGCAGATCTAAGTAACGAAATATATGTAAAGCTAATTCAGCAAACAGATTTGAGTGCCAAATTATGGCAGGCTGTTTCAGCAGATTTGAGCCGTTCAAGTATAATCATGTGGCGTTTGCTTATTTCTCATTCCTCTCCAACCCTCTTCTCCATCGATCATGTCGCCCTCCAGTCGAGTCCATCCTACCGCATGCCTCATTTGAACATTCCGCCAAGTATCATTTGCATGTACCCACCCTAGTCCTCTTTCAATAGATCTCTGGACCCCAAGATGAAATCGAGGGAACGAGTCTTGAGCACGTGATACCTAAGGCGGAATCAAAATTTTGAACCAAAGGATCATAGCATCCGCAAATCATATATAAAGGGTATTCAATGTTTGTTTCGCTTTTGAACGCATAATATACTCCCTCCTATCCTTTCTAGTTTACATATAAGTTTTATGTGTAGTCAAAGTATCTCTACTTTGATCAAAAGGTATCAACATTCAACAACGCCCAATCAATATTGTTAGATTCAGACGCGTGCTCCTAGATTTGTACTCGAGATGGTTTCAATTTGACTATTGACAAGATTACTAGTACATGAGATGTACAATGTGAAAATTATATCATTGAAACTCCTTCACATACGAATTTGACCGTATGCTTTGTGTAAGTTGCATGTCATATATTATTACTCTAACATTTGGTCAAAGTTAGCCTCGAAAACGATTAGACCCCTGTATGCTTTGTGTAAGTTGCATGTCATATATTATTACTCTAACATTTGTGTAAGTTGCATGTCATATATTATTACTCTAACATTTGGTCAAAGTAGTATAGTGGAAGTGGATCCTCCGACGTAGGTATCCCTGCCTTACCCTCCTTTCGGTCACTTATCATGGCGGACCCCATGCTTGCTAGGCCCCGCATGTCGCTTACTCAATGGGTTCGCCACGTCGAGGATCCTCATCCGTAGTATACCCCTCTGTTTTATTTACTCCGCATAAAACGGAGGGAGTGGTGGTATAATAAATGACGCGGGGAGGGGGAGGGAGGGCGTTGGTTTGCTCTCAACCGCGGTCCCACAAGCGGCGAAAATGCAAGACGGCGCGTTCCATTCGGTGAGCGACGTGGAGGGTCCAGCGTGCGGGCTGCAACGCCAACGCGATAAGAGCGATGTCTGATCAAAACCGATTGACCGGTCGCCACCGAACCACTATTCACACCGTAACTGCTACCGCCGCTCGGCTTCACGCCACCACTGCCCTAAAACCACACCAAATCTCCAGCCCATCCCCCCACCTTTCGATCCCCTATCCCGCATCAAGCGTCCCCTAGTTCGCCGGAAAGCCATGGTGCACCGCAAGATCACTTACTACAAGATGCTGACGCCAGAGCGCCACGCAGAATCGCGGCGGCGGTTGGCGCCTGATTGCACTCCGTTCCCAAGCTCACTTTGCGGCGGCCAATCCCCGAGTTCTCTGGAGCCAAGCTACGAGGAGGACGAATCTGATCCAATGTTCATGGCGGAGGTCGCGGCGCAGAAGGCCCCCGATGGGTATGAGACGATGGACGTCGACTTAAATGCGGCGTCAAAGTCCACCATGGTGCAGGCGGACCAGCGGTTCAACATGGCGATACTAAAGGAGGACCGGGAGGCAGAGGCTCAACTCGACGCGGAGCACGCGCATGCCGCTGCCATCGAGGCTCTCCTGCAGGCGGAACCGGATGTCGTGGATGTGAACCGGGCGGCGGAGGCTCAACTTGAGGCGGAGCGCGCGGATGCCGCTGCCATCGAGGCCCTCCTGCGCAGCGGAATCGACGTCCCGGACTTGAACCGGGCGGCAGAGGATCGACTCGACACAGAGCACGCGGATGCCGCTCTCATCGATGCCCTTCTGCAGGTGGAACCGGACGTGCTGGACTTGAACCGGGTGGCGTAGGCTCGACTCGACGCGGAGCGCGCGGATGCCGCTGCCATCGAGGCCCTCCTGCAGGCGGAACCGGACGTCCTCTACTTGAACTGGGTTGTTCTCTCGTCCGCAGAAGCGCCCGCTTCCGCTTGAACGAGTAGTTGGAGGCCGAGGACAACCACGGTGCGGAGACACACGCCGGGCGGCGACGGCTGGTTCAAGGCCGGCAACCAAAGACGACGAGGCTGTCTCTTTCCGCGCGGCAAAGGATAGTTTTTCTTTATGTTGTTGTTTTATGGATCTTTTGCTGTGTAAAAACATATATTTGTTATGCAAGTCGCTCGACTTGGGTCGATCTACCATTTCAGCGGTTGGATGAATATCCACGTCTCCTAACCCTTCTTTCCTTCTTCCTCACCTCTTCTTCTTCCCAAAGAGACCCACGCACGGCCAGTCAGACGGATACTCCCCAACATGCGGTTGGATAAACATACACTATGAACGAAAATTATGTGTCAGCCGATAGGATGGCTGAGTTTGGTTTGTTCACATGCGACAAAGACGTGTCGATGAGGGTGCGTTCCCTTGGTTCGGTTTGCGGCATGCAGGAGCGATCGTGAGGGTGCGGTGCGACCATGGCGTCGGGAAGCGACCCGTGTGAGGGTGCGGTGCGACGCGATGATAGCCGTATGCAAGTGTAGCTCCTTCTCATTTTGAAAACTTTAGGCAAGCTTGGCAAAATGTGTTGAGAAGTTTGGCAATGCAAGGCCTAGACCCAAAGCAGATAAGTACGTGCATTACTAGGAGTACTAGTGTTAAAAAAAGAAAGGCGGGTTTTCCTTCGGGATTTAATCGATACAAATCCTCATTTCACGTGTCAATTAATGCGTATTTTTTCTCCAAAGACCAAAGAGCTAACCATCTCAATCCTCATCGCTTGATTAATACGGTAGCCATGTAAACCAACCGTCTCACTTCCTCTTGCATGCATTTGATATTAATGTACTTGGTTGCTAACACCATCAATTTTGCCTCGATTAGTGTTAGTTGACCTTTGCAAATTGTAATTTTGATATACTGGTCTTGTGCAAAAAATGGAGGTAGTAACTATATTTGACTTCCTTCCCATTGCGGTGGCGTCGACGATATCTTTTTTTGGTGGTTTGGCGAAGTGCGTTCGACGGAGAACACCATTGAGGAGACCACATGAGTCGCTCGTAAGTGCCACCGCAAGCCGAGACAACCGCCTTATTCGTGATCCAGGAAGTCCTTTACTAGTACTACTAGGAGTACTAGTGCGGTGAGATGGTTTCTCAAGAAGAGCGATGGAGAAGCGGAGTCGTGAAAGAGTGAAATGATGGTTGCTTCGTCCAGTGCTTTTGTGATTTGATGCCTCACTACTTTGTGATTTGTGATAGAAGGGACAGGGAGTAGACTCAGGCTCTATCTTTTGTACTAAATGCGTCCAACCATGGGAGAAAGAGGAGAGACGTTGCATTTTTCTATTCCTTCAATCAATCAATCAAGGAGCTTCGGTTCCATCTTTTTGGCTTTGGCAACACCGTCCACAATGGTTCCCACGATGCCAAAAGCTATTTTCACATTTGGCTACACATTGTGGATGCCCTTAACCGTACCACTTGGTTTTGCTCTTGTGTGCTATCTATACAAATCTCGATTATATTGATCTAAAAAATTATAGAATCAAGATTAGTAAAATGGAGGTGATTTTGCCACGCGGATGGCGGGGGAGGTTTCTTATTTGAGCAATGCTACATCCACGTAATGGTTTACGTAAAGTTACGAACTGATGTGATGTGGGACTATTTGATTTGATTAAAGGAGAGGATTAGGCCCACCCCACCTGAAAATCAGGGTGGGCATATATAGATGAGATGGAAAGTATACTTAGCAGCTACGTAGCCCTTTGTAAGTCTAGGATTAGGATTCTTATTTTCGGAGGACGTTGTCCTGGCGGTTTGCTAACATGCAGTCCCACGTGTCAGTGCTTTACCAAGTCGATCCGCGTCCCACATGAGGCAGAACAACAGCAGAAGCAACACGTGGTTAAGTTGAAGAAGATGAGGGAGAAGCGGATTCAAAGAACGAAAGTGAAATGATGGTTGCTTCGTCCCTCCAACTTAATCATGAAAGGTGCAGCTTTGTGATTTGACGCCTCATTGCTCATTACTACGCCGGGCGCCATGGTAGGTGCTTCACCCGGCTACTCAAGACCAGATTCGTATGGCATGTGGACCCGGTAGCTTGATGTCCCACATGTCGGCGAAAGGGACTAGAAGATTTATGAAAGTGAGCGCCCACTCTTAGGACAGAGAGAGTAGGCGACACGACGGCCCAAAAGAACTGTCACTTGTATCAGATAGTACTATAGTTTTGCTGTTTCATACGAACCATCGATACAAACCCGATTAAATAGGAAAGGGCGGAATTTTTCCCGCGCGGTAGATGATACTGGCCATACATTTCAAAGGCAATTTTAAAGTATGCAAACTGAATAATTATAAGTAACAATATGATATCTAGTAAAACTAAAAACACATATGATTTATTGTGTTAGAGTGTAGTAGTAGTGCTGCATCGCATAGATGTTAGATGTAACATGCGAGAACGATGTAGAGATGTAGTTTTGGAGGGCCTACAGAGAGAGAAAAGCGTATCCCCAGTCACCTGAACTTCGTAATAAGCTGATTACGGTCACTATATACGCTGTGATTATACGGTCACTTGCTCACAGTTCAAAGATCGGATTGCACTGTTGACCGCCAAATAGTCTGCGTGGCGCCATGTTGACTAGTTAAATTGACCATGTTCCTTGTGGGTCCCACCTGTCATTTCACATAGGCAAAAGGTCGATAAACACAAATTTATTTAAGGCGCCGACAAGGCTCCAACCTGCAAGCGCTGGAATCACCTGATTTGTGTATGTGTCTGTTAGGGCTCTGATGTGTGCGCATGCACGTGTAGGTTGAGCACTTGAGCGTGAGAGTGTGTGTTGGTCGTGTGGTGTATGCTTGGTGTGTGCATGCATGCGTGCGGTGTGCGTGTGAGTGTTGCATGAGTGCTTGTGGAGTGTTGCGAGTGTGCGTGGCTGCGTGTGTATGCTGCGTGAGTGTTGCGTCGTGCGTGGGTGCATGTGTTTGTGTGAGTGTTGCGTGGATGCAGTTAGGTGCATGCGTATGCGTGTGTATAATCACCACACCAGCTCTGTGTGTTAAAAATGCAGACGACTCAACATACCAATACAAAGGCCACCTTGTCCGCTGTGCCCGCTCATGACTTCGAACCACCGTCCAAATATTTTTTGTCGCTTTTGTTTTCATTTTTACTAGCAAGATGCCTGCAGCGCTGTAACGTAATATCCAGATGCATTTGTATGACTTGTTTATCTTGTGAGAGAAAAGGATGAACGAGGGAAGGCCTTATTTGCAAATGTGAAGAGGTGTGGGTACCTTTTTGCAAAATTGCCATAGTTTCTTTCCTATCCATCAGATATAAATCGGACGGCCTATATTGCGTGATGGCGATGCACACCATCATCACCAACTCGCTTTTTATAAGAGTGTATTTTATGTATTTTATAAGAGTATAGATGTAGAGTAGATACAAGTCGGCTGTGGGCACGATGGTAGTGAGATAATGTGATGCAACACTAGAGGTGCCACGTGGAGCGTTTAACTGGTCAACTAGTCATGTCATGAGCAAATACAGAGTTGTACGGTGAGCCCGTGTGTGACGCCCCCGATTCAATTGTACACAAATCATGCACGCAAACGTGTACGATCAAGATCAGGGACTCACGGGAAGATATCACAACACAACTCTAAAACATAAGTAAGTCATACAAGCATCATAATACAAGCCAGGGGCCTCGAGGGCTCAATACAAGTGCTTGATCATAGACGAGTCGTGAAGCAACAATATCTCGAAATGTACATAAGTTAAACAAGTTTGCCTTAAGAAGGCTAACACAAACCAGGATACAGATCGAAGAGGCGCGGGCCTCCTGCTCAGGATCCTCCTAACTACTCCGTCGCCGCCGTGGGCTGCACGTAGTAGTAGGCACCACCGGGTAGTAGCCGCCATCGACGGGTGGCGTCTGCCCCTGGGCTCCATCGTCAAGTTGCAGCAATCCGGGTAGAGAAAGGGGGAAAAGGGGAAACAAGGCAACCGTGAGTACTCATCCAAAGTACTGCAAGCAAGGAACTACACTACATATGCATGGATATATGTGTAAAGGGCCATATCGGTGGGACCTGAACTGCGTAATGCCGTAATAAGAGGGGATAGCTAACTCCTGTCAAGACTACGCTCGGCAGCCTCCGGCCTTGCAGCATGTAGAAGAGAGTAGATCAAGTCCTCCAAGTAGCATCAGATAGCATAATCCTACTGGGCGATCCTCCTCATTAAGCCTCTGTTAGAGAGCGATAACGGGTTGTATCCGCACTTGGAAGGGTGTGTTTTATTAAGTATCCGGTTCTAGTTGTCATAAGGTCAAGGTACAACTCCAAGTCGTCCCTGCTATCAAGATCACGGCTATTCAATAGATTAACTTCACCTGCAGGGTGTGCACCACATAACCCAACACGCTTGATCCCATTTGGCCGTACACACTTTTCTGGGTCATGCCCGGCGCGAAGATCAACACGTCAAGCCCCACCTAGGCCAATAGAGAGGTCAAGACGCTCGGTTCAAACCTAAGCGCATAGGGGTTCTGGGCCCATCGCTTAGCACACCAACATGTTGCGAACGCACGGGCAGAACTAGCCCCTTAATACAAGAGCGTGCTTACGTTTCAATCCGCGCTAGCGCCGCTCGATTCTTGACGTCCACGGCGTTTCTACCGATACCACGACGCCGAAAGTGCCCATAATCGCTCTCAGCGTAAATTTGGTTAGTGCGATATAGACCAAATGGCTGCACTCGAGATCAAATACCAAGATCTCGTTAAGCGTGTTAAGTATCCGCGATCACGACCAGGCTGTGCCCACCTCTCTCCTAGGTGGTCTCAACCTGCCCCGTCGCTTCCACCACCGAGATCCACTCGCGGGTGCTCCCACGACCGACCTTTAATTCGCCTTAGTCACCAGGTATCATGTAATAGTATGTAGTATATACCCGTGATCACCTCCCGGTGATCACGGCCCAATAGTATAAAGCAAAGCATTTTGACAAGAATGTAGGGCCACAGATGGAAATACTAGCATCCTATACTAGGCAAGTAGGATTGCGGTAAAGGTATCAATGTAAGTAGCAAGGCGGGCTATGCATCGTGATAGGAATAACGGAAAGCGAGAACCTTGCTACACTACTCTAATGCAAGCAGTATAGAGGAGAGTAGGCGATATCTGGTGATCAAGGGGGGGGGGGCTTGCCTGATTGCTCTGGCAAGAAGGAGGGGTCGTCAACTCCGTAGTCGAACGGGGCGGCAGCAGCGTCGGTCTCGTAGTCTACCGGAGAGAAGAGGGGGAAGAAACAATGAATACAATGCAAACAGATGCATAACGATGCATGACAAAGCAATATGTGATGCTAGGCGTGCCCCTAACGCAGTATGAGGTGATACCGGTGAAGGGGGAAACATCCGGAAAAGTATCCCTGTTTCGTGATTTCTGGTGTGATGAACCGGAGGTGAAATGTTGCAGGTTCTCTCTATGCTAGGGATGTGTGTGGCGGACGGCGGGTTGCGTGTCAGATTCGTCTCGGCTGCTCGAAAGCAACTTTCATGTACAAAGTTTTTCCATCGAGCTACGGTTTATTTTATATTAATTTTAAAAGATTTAAATCATTTATAGGATTTATTTAATTAATTTAATCAACATTATCCAGAACAGTGCACGCTGATGTCATCATGACGTCAGCATGACATCAACAGTCAACAGAGGTGTTGATCGTCAAATCGGACGCCTGGGTCCGGCTCCCCGCCATAGACCGATAACTAATTAACAATTACTTAGTTTAATTAGCAGGTTAAGTAAATTTAACTAGTTCACTAATCAGGATTTCATTAAGTTAATTAATTAATATTTGTATTTACTTATTTATCTATTTATTTTTAATTCTTTTTTTTAAAACATTCAGGGGGCGTGGGGCCTATGTCATTCTCTGATCTACTAATTCTTCACAGGATTAGGTTAATTAATTAAGATTAACTAATTTAATCCAGGCAATTAAATTAATTGATTATTTATTTATTTATTTTATTTTTTAACTATATTTTTTCTTCTTCTTTTTTAACAGGGGATGGGTTAGTGGGACTAATTGCGGGGTAATTAGCTTAGCGCTAATTAGGCCGCGACAGTGGCTATCGTTGGCGCTATGGCTCCGGCCGGCCGATTCCGACGCAATGACGAAATGAGCGCGCTGTTGGGAGCGGACGGCGCAAGTGAATGGGATGGTAGCTGGCAGGTGGTGTCCACCTGGACCCGGTGACAACGGCGACAGGAGCGGGGGCGGGGTCGAGGGCACAGCCACGCACGGCGGCAACGGCAGAGGTGCGAGCGGCGGCGAGTGGTAGGGCGCGGCTGGCGAGGCACACAAGTTCTGAAGGCCGAAAGTGCGGCTAGGAGGCCAGGAGCTGCCAGAGTGCGAGCTCGGGCGTGGGACGGCGCGTGAGTGCGTGCACGTACGTGCGCACGGAGGAGGAGAGGGGGGAGCTCACGAGGCGTTCGTAGGGACGGGGCAGTGGGCTCGACGGAGGTCGGGGAGGTCCGACGAGGGAGGGGACGGCGTCGAATGAGTCAGGCGAGGGAGGTTCGGCGTCGGGCGGCGTTCAAAGCAGCAGGCAGGGGAAGGACTGGGCGATCCGGCGACAGCGTCGGCGGCGAGCGACGCCGTGGAGGAGGATGGAGGCGCGACAGTATGGGGTCGGGGCGCTCGGTTGCTCGATCCAGATCCATTCGGGGCTGGGTGGGGAGACGAGGTGGATCGGGGGAGGAGTGGGGGAGATCGGGGGGAGAGTGGGGAACGTGGGGAGTGGACACGTTAGGGTTCCGGCCGGTGGGAGCTAAGTGAGGCCCACTGGGCGGCTCTGGCGGCCTGATAGGCTAGGCTGGGCCGAGGGCCCGGCCGGGGGGCTTTTCCTTTCTTTCTTATTGTTCGTCCTCTTTTCTTCTTTTTTATTTTTATTTTTTCCGTTTCTATTTTATTTTACTTATATAATAGTTTATAGTTTTACAAAAAGTGAAACCCATAGCTAAAATAGAGTTACAATTATAACTCAAGCTACGAAAGGTTTTATCCCTGAACAAAATAGTTTAGTATTTTATAAAATCCAAAATGCATTTATTTAATTGTTTTACCTACTGTTTTAATCATTTTAGGGTATTAAAACATTTTATAAAAGTGGGGTTTCTTCACCACGATTAACTTCGCGTTATTTGGCACAACTCGAACATTTTAGTTTTAAAGTTTGAAAACTTTTACTATTTGATTTGATTTTGAATTTGAATTTGAATCAGTTTCGAACTAACGCGAGATTAGCAACAAGAATCTGGTGATGTGGCATCATTAATGTGAGGTTTACTCGTAGCTTAATTATCCCAAGGCCACACCGTGGATCAGTATAATAACCACTAAACGAAATGGTGACCGTAATGAGTGGATTCAAGTCCAATGTACGATATCGTGCTTTCGCTTCAAATACAATGATCGTCATTGCATATATCGCGAGAGAAATATGAAACATGCGTGAATTTTCTGGGGCTTACTTTTAGAGGACACGGAGATAGTTTTGTGTGCATACGTGAAAGGGCGTCTGAGGGGTATGCGATGGAGAGAGAGATGCTCTTCGCTTCTCTTTATTATGACTAACTTTGTATATAGTATAAAATATACAAATTCACAAAGTCTGGAATAAATATCATTGTGGGCACCATGCAATGCAAATTAGCGTTCAGACTCCTCCATATAAGTTTGTAATGTTGTATATATGTAGAAACTCTAAAATAATTTTTGGCCACACTTTATTCAAAAGGAATGTTGTATGTGAAATAAACGTGAAGAGAGGGCTTTTAGATCAATGGGGTACGTGATGTAACATGTGTGAATGTGTAGTTGATGCATTTGGCGGGGCCTAGAGAGGTATGTGTGTGTATTACGTATTCGAGAGAGGCATGGATAGAGGGGCCGATGGGGGGGCGTGGGAGAGATAGCACGAGAAATGAGAGTGTTCTAGAGAGAGAGAGAGACGAATATGACGTCACGACAAGAGATTCCATTACCTTGAGTGTGTATATGCAAGGGGGGAGGGAATAGAGGCACCAGGAGAAATTTTCTGTGTGTGTGGTGTTTGTGTTGGTATGTGTGGGTGTGAGAAGATAATGAGATGTGGGAGCAGAGGGTGTGTCACCGCGTGAGGTCCGGTGGGTCGAGGTGAGGCCCTTCTGTTCGGAAACCTGGCCCTACGCCACGCTTGGTGCCCGTGGCGACATTTAGGAAGACCCATGGATGACTAGTCGTACAAGACAAAGATAGCAGAATTGTGAAGGACTCTGTGTCCTTTGACAAAGCCGGCTAGGATTTGTAACCCTAGGTTCTCGGACTAAGGTAACCCCTTTATCTCCGATATTACTATTCATCCAACCTAACTTTAAGGGGCATCCTACCGAATGCTCGCTAGAATCATACTAAATCGATTAGGAAGAGAGGTGTGAGACAATGCGTGAGAGACAGTGTAAAGATAATGTGCGTACATGAGACACGAGGCAGGTCCATGTATATAGAAAGGGTCGATGAGGATTGTGCGTGTGTATGTTTAAGTAGAGGAAGAGTGCTTGTGATAAAGGTTAGTGAAAACAGTTGTAAATGGTTACGAGAGGGAGGGAGGGTTATATCTAGAGCATGTGTGCGAGAAAGACACCTCGGGAGAGAGTGTGTGTGAGCATGTGTGAGAGACCACCGATGGAGAGTGAAACTACACGTAAAAGACTGCTGTACACATTGATTACAGATATAAATTATATCCAAATATTAGGATGGGATCATGATATTTGCAATTAGCTGTAAGGAGCGGTCATTGATCCATCGGACATCTAGATTCTATCAAATTTGAGCATGTCTATATTATTCGACACAATTGATCCACATAGTTAGTATTTTGAACTCCATAATGCATCGCTTTAGCAATCGAATATAAACATGAGTATAGTTCATGTTGTGTGTGTAAAGCACATTATACATACGAAAGTTACACAATAGACATTATAAATAGCTACCCTGAACTAGCATACATTTGAATTCAACTTAAGGTGGTTTAAAAAAATCGAATTCAACATGAAGTCCATTCAATTATTTGAATTTGATATCATGGCATTTGTAAACCATACCTAAATTATGGGGGCGCCAATCTTTGCTCTGATTTTGTACATAATAGCATATGTAGTCGTGTACAAAATAGATTCAAATTTAGCTCCTCCATTCCAAAATAATCGTAGTTATAGAATTTTCAAGTGCCAAAATTTCAAAAAGAAGTGGATAATTTAACGAGGTTTTCAAACATACAAGGTCAAATATAACGTTGTCTATTTAGGTCAATCCTCATAGTTCAAGAGTACTCTAAACGCGAATGCTTGTGTTTCAAAATTTCGAACGGTTACCAAAGAGCCTCTACTCGCTCAAAACCGCTGTGGAGACCAATGTTTGGTAGTACAAGGAAATTACTTTTCTAATAACTCCGACCGTGAAACCTACCGCCCGACGTCCAAAGGTCTAAACAGGTAGGTTTGTAGCTTCATCTAGACTCCACGCAACCACATCCGAAAAACATTCATACGCAATGGCCGCTTAAGCACACATGCGCTACGGCCGTCAAATCGCCCCCGCCCACTATTTGGGACACCGGGATTACCATCCTACCCCGACCCATAGTAGTTCGAAATTTAAGAGGGGGGCAAAGTTTGTACTTTCCCCAAATTTCAAACAAGCGCCCCCATCTTCCTGCTCAAAAAGCCAAAAACAAGCGCCGTCCTGCATCAAACATGGTTCCCCCCACCCGTCCGATTCCCCATTCAGATTCGTGGGCGCCAAAACTACCTCTCCACCACCAAGAAAACCCCGGCGTCCTCCGTCCGCCACTCCATCCCACCCATCAACCGCCGCCTCCTCCATCACGCCGAGCCGATACTGACGCCGTTGCCCACCGCAACCTCAACCGCAACGCCCTCCACGGCTAGTAGTTGAAGCCGAGGCCGAGCCGTCCGTGCAGGCCAGTTCAACCATGTCGTCTGCGCCACCGCTGCGCTCCAATCTTCACCACCCTCCACCGCACCGGAGTGATTCCCTCGCCACGCCGCCTTCGCCGGATCTGCTTCCCCTCCGCCGACATACGGCCACTGCAACATAGTCAATAATTTGGCCATGGGTTCGCCCAAGCTCGCACCCTCCAACATCGGTTTCCCCCAAGAAAAGAAGAAGATCGGCGCGACATGTGGATGTGACCACACCGCAACCGAAAAAAGGTACTCCTCTTCCCTTATTCGTGCAAATCTTACGCCTCGCTTGCACGGTATTCATCCCACTGTAAGACACTAGTTGACCTCTTCTTCTTGATACTAGATGTTCCTAGTAACTCGCGATGCACAAGGTTTCTCCTCATATACTATTTCAACTTAGCTAGAGGTCCGTCGCCCCACTGAATTTCAATTTCGCCGCTAATTCCCAATTAACTGAAGCATTCCCGGCGTAACAGGCCAGTACGCCTATTACATACACCGGGAAGCAAAGTTTTGGTGTTTATCTTAGGGGCGTGTGCGGCCTAGAGTTACCGGGCGCCCGATCTGGAGGTCGGCCGGGATTAAAGGGATGGCCTAGTGGCGCTGCCAAGCACCACGATGGTGTGAGGTCGATGGGAGGCGGGCGGCGGAGGCGAAGTGCAGGCTGGGTGGTGTTGGCCAAGTGGTTCGAGAAAGATCATCAATAGTGATCATGCGAGGAGGTAGATTTAAGGCCATCTGCCCGTTCCTTATAGATCGGACGGTTCATTAAAAAATCGATCGACCTATTTATTTTCTTTCACTGATCGTTATCTTAGATATGACGACATGTGGTGGTGTGCTCGAGGAGTACCCCGCATTTCTGTGCTCATATATTACAAAATCATACGGAGTAGAATCTAATTTTGTTTGCCATGCAATGTTGTAGAGCTATCATATGTCTCCTGTCATTTATTTTCCAGCCACCTGCTATCTCTGCTACTTTTTACAAAGGCACTAGTTCTCAATACACTTCACCCTTACTCTCACTATTGTGTTTTTATGCAAGGGTATTTCAGACTCTGCTGCCATGAGAGAAGCCAAAAGAAAAGAGAGAAGTCACTCCAGCTTTCTTCGCGGCTTAGGCAAGACACGCTTCGGCACTTTAAAGCGTGCAAGGTCGTAGATGGAGAAGGTAAATGGCAATAGCTCGAGTTGATGACCTCGCCGCAATGAACCACCATCCTGTGTGCTTGCTTTAACTTCAAGGTGTCATATGTGGTTGCATGTTCCATATGGTGTCTAGCTTGTATTCGAAAGGTCAAGTCGGTAAGATAAGGAAAGATATTTTTTACATGAACCACCATCCCGTGAGCACCCGTGAAGACAAATAGCTAGTCGTAAGACCTTGGCCGAGCCAAAGGACAAGCCCAAAGAAAGATAGGCATCACCGAAGCCAACTAAAATCTGCGATGGTGGCGGCAGCCCGCCTCCCACCAGGCTCTCTCGGTGTCCTAGATGATCATGCTCACCACTCCAAATTGGATGTCTAGCTTTGTATTGCTTCCAATTTGGTTAAATTGCATCTGCTTAGCTTACACATTATACCTTTGAATATGACATGCCTTTCTGCTTTTTGGTACATACTAGTACATCTGTGTATTAACCATGTTCTTACATCAAACTAATGTTCTTGTGTATCCCTCATCAATCACTTATGGCCGAGGCGGGCGAGGCAAGGGGACTACTCCTCATTTAAAGAATGCAGCTTCAAATTCTCCCGACATGATTCTCAAGAAATGTAAATGCTAGATGAAGATAGTGAACGTAGCTCAGAGTTGATTACAGCATTTCCCTACACTACCATCGCAGTGCTTGCTCTAACTTGGCAGCAGCGTGATATGTGGTTGCATGTTGCATATGGTGTCTAGATTGTAATTCTTTCCAATCTGGTTAAACTACATGTGCTAGTATGCTTAGCTTATACATTATACTGTTAATGTGACATGCCTTCCTGTATTTAGTACATAGTACATCCGCCTATTAAGCATGTCCTTACATAAAACTATTATTTTTTGTATCCCGCATCAATCAACATGACGAGACACCTTTAGTATATGCAAGTGCGATATTAGTTGCATCTTTCATATGATTTATAGCATGCGCTGCTTCTAATTTGTTGAAATTCCATTTATGATGGGACGCTTTTAACTTGGCGTAGTCATATTAGTTGCATCTTTCATGTGGTGTCTAGCTTGCATTGCTTCTTATTTGCCGGAATGGTTTCGCCTTAGTTTACACAAACAGTTGTAGACATGCCATGTCGTCCTGTTTTTCGTACATATTCCATCCTGGTATCATGTGTTTGCCTTACATCAAAGTAGTGATGTCGTGATCATGCATGAATGAGTTCAAGAGAGAATTTTATTGCTTTTTCTTGTTGGTTTTACTTGACAATTCAAAATCAATAAAGCGAAGGAAGTTAGCAAGGCAGCGGATAAAGGTGCTCCTTCCGAACTGGAGGGCCTCTACAGTTTCTACTCCTCCACACCCCCAAGATGATTTCCATGACAACACATGCATAGACACTCAACAAAGCTGTGTTTATGATGAGCACGTCTCCCCTAGTGCAGCATCACCGGTGCTCCCTCTAACTTAGCACTGTTATATGTGGTTGCATGTTATGTGTGATGTCTAGCTTGTATTGCTTCTAATTTTGTTGAATTCCATCTGCTTACTTTACACATTATACTTGAATAAGACACGTGTTCTCGCTTTCTAGAACATACAATATCCGCCTATCACACCATGTTCTTACATCAAATTACTAATGTTGTGTAACCTGCAACAATCACTTATCATAAGACACGCTTGACTTCTGAGTGTGATATAGGTTACATCTCACATTCTTTTCTAGCTTGTACTACTAATTTGTTGAAATGGCACTTATGACGAGACAGTATTAACTTGGTAGAGTGATATTCGTTGCATCTTTCATATGGTGTCTAGCTTTCATTGCTTCTAATTTGTTGAAATGCATTCTCCTTAGTTTACACATCATAAGTCGTGAATATGCAATGGCACTAATGACGAGAGACCTCTAACATGGTAGTGTGATGTTGTTTGCATCTTGCATATGATTTATTTCTTGTATCGCTTCACATTTGTTTAAACGCCATTTATGATGAGACACCGTTAACTTGGCGAAAGCGATATTTGTAGCATCTTTCATATGGTGTCTACCTTCCATTGCATTGCTTCTAATTTGGTGAAATGTCTTCTTGTTAGTTTACACATCATAGTTCGTTATCTCTTCCGGCCCTATTTTTCATACATATTACATCCTCCTATCATGTGGTTGTCTAACATCAAGTTCAGTTCATCGCATCACGCATAAATTTGTTCCAAGAACTAAATTGTTATTCGCTTTTCTTGTCGGCTTGACTTAACATGGCACGTAGAAATAGGAAGAAACATGTAATGGCGTGGAATGAGAAGCGGATGAATCCTGCAGATTCTCATTGGCACCGATGGTGCAATAGAAGGTCAAAGTCCAGCGGAAAATTCTACAAACACGGCATCCCATGCTACACGAAAGTTGCAAAAAAGCCAAACAGAAACAAATAGCTGCCACCAAACAAGCAGTGAGATGCCCTAGTTCTTGCAACACCTACCACAGAGATTACAAATTTTACGACTTACTCGTCGCGCCAATCGAAGCTTAGCAGATGTTCCCAAGCTCCCTTGCCACTGACACTACTTCCCAAGCACTCTTGACACAAGACGAAGTTGGCAATATCAGATGAACCTTGTGAGCTTCAACAGCAAGAAGGTAGTTGCTGGAGTCAAGTTACAGCTTGCATGCTTCTTTATATGTAGTCTCACAGTTTGATGTACACTAACACTTCCTATGTTCGTTGTCTGGACTAGCATCTAGGCGCAAGAGGAAACAAACATCGTGGATAATGCTCGATAGGTTAACTAAATCTAGAGGAGGAAGAATGGAGATCCGTTTGAGCAGGTTTAAAAGGACACGTGATGCTGCTGAGTCAGCCCAAGTTAGTATCAGAGGCGGCCGGTTGCCGTTAGGCGTCATATGTACGTATCCTCCTAACATGGATTCAATGCAGGAATGACAAAAGACGAAACCTATTCAACACCTTCCTCGACCATTTATCTGTAAGTATGGATATGTATGGAAACTAGTAATATCGTCTTGCTCATTCCCATACTTTCTAGGTTGTCGATAATGAGACTCCCATAATTTTCTTCAACAGATGAGGTTCAAGTTGGATAGCCAAGATGATGCAAACTTGACAAGCTTGCACCCATGTTTTCGAAGTGCCTGCGGCGACAAGATTTCCGGTATAACTTGAGGAAAACTCACTTTGAAGGCAAGGCTAATGTTGAACTTTCCCAAACATCTCCAAGGGAAAATATATCTGATGAAGACTAGAGGGCCTTGTTAAACACCGGTCCGATCCGGTATCGTATACATTATATATATGTGATCGTATCACATATTGAAGTCCTATTTACGCATGTGCCACACAAATCTATCTTATTGTAGGTGAACTGCTCAAAGAACAAGGCCAACCGTCTGAAAGTGAAATTCCAACAGACGCATGTGATCTCGTAGCTATATTGCACAATCGCGAGGCTCTTGTAATTAGCTGTTGTTTCACTCTTTTCTTTGTACCATATTATCGATCTATATTGACTTGTTTCAAATGCAGAGGAAAGCCCGCAAGAATCAAAAAGTACACTGAACCAAATGCTGTGGAAATCTTCAAGGACCGCTACACCAAAGAAGAAGAAGGGCATGACTACACCGACCAAAGCCGTTGTTGTAAGTCCTTAATCCTCATGCCTTTTAACTACTACTTACTCGACTTGTGCCTTTGAATCGCATGGTTTGCAGCCAATGTCTATTGCTCTTTTCAATTTTATACACAATTGTCTTAGCGTATCATTGCACCTTACAAGGTTTAAAAGAGAGGAGTGATGTTCCTTTGATCTTGACTCGTAATCTAGTTCCGTCAGTCGACTTTCCCACAGAACGTTAAAATTGCCTGTTTGTCTGTTCTCAGTTGTTTTTGTGATATGAATGATGTCATACTATGCTTACCGTATTATAAACTTCGTCTCTTTATCCTTAGCCCTCAATACAATGTGAGGAAATAGACAATACATTAGCGATGGTACATGGTCATATGTTTGGAACCTGGTTTTATTATGTACTTTGCAATAAAATACAACTAATATTTTATATGGGTTCACCAGAATAAGTTGTGTATATAGACCAAAGCTATTTTGTTTGGTTTTGTCTTTGCCTCGTTAATATCTTCGTTCTGGTACTACTAATGTAAAACCTCAACTTTTCATGTAGCTATGGAAAAATGGTGGACCTCCACCTTCGAAGGTGGCGAGGCAACTATAACCGCAATGTCGGCTCTTGCTGCAGTGGGTCAAGACATCACTAATGAAGTGCCAAAAAGCACGCCTCGCGTATCTTGAGTTGGTTGTTAAGGCAATATCGTCCAAACCGCCTCATGATCAAGATATGCAAGCTCAAAGCAATGTTGTATCTCAAGGCCTGCATACAAGTCCATTCCCTAACAGAGACCCTTTGTGAAACAAGGAGAAACATTGCTCAATGTCGTCAAGATATGCATGGTTTTGAAACCGCACTATCGACATTTGCTATGTTGTTCAGAGCCTAGGGAAATGAAGGCGAGGGTTATGGTGCTCCATCGGACAATACAAAGATGAAAACGTAATACCAAAGTCAAATGAACTGAGCTTGAACTTCCGTGGTGCATTTATCTCGCTAGACTGCTAAGTTTTATGCCAACCTTCCTTTTGTTATATAGTTGTAATTTGTTTTGGTGCGATACAAAATTTATTCTTAACGTGCAGCCACCGGGCTCAAGAAAACAAAGAAGCCATTTTTGTATAGTGTAGGGTGTTCCCTATATTTGCAACCTTGGTGGCGATCTTTGATGCCGAGTGGATGTAATATGTGCAATCACCTTAATAGCCTAGCGTTAGTTTCGCCTTATTTATTTCCTAGTCTTCTTTTTCCCTGGTTTGCTAGTGGTCGAATTACCATGGGCCATATACGGGCCGTAGGATCCATGGGTCTCCTACGGGCCATCGATAAATGGGCTCAGAATCGGTGGGCCTCGGGCCGCTTGATAAATGGGTCTACATGGGCCGTGTCGGCGTAATTGGTATCGGCCCAAGACGGTAACAGTCAAGTTAACGCCGTAGGACAGACAAAGGCTTAATTACACGCATAACGGGTCGTTAATGGGCCGTAATATAGGACGGCCGAAACGGGCGAACGGGTTAATGTGCCGTAAACGGGTCGACTTCGTTATGGGCCGAATTTGGCCCATTAGGGTAACAGCCAAGAACGGGTCGACTCTTCGCCATGGGCCGAATTTGGCCCATTAGGGAACAGGCCAAGAACGGGCCGACTCTTTCCATGGGGTTAATTTGGCCCATTTGGGGAACAGTCAAGAACGGGCCTAAGTAATCGAGGGCGAAAAGGAGCCCAAGAACGTATGGGCCGTCAATAATAGGCCGAAGCTAACACGGCCGGAAACGGCCCATGTAAATCACGGGCCGTTAACGGTATAAAGAAAATTACTGTTCATTATGGGCTAGAGTCACCGTGGGCCTATAAAGGGTCGAAGATACGTAAGGCCTCATATGGGCCGAAGACGCCAGGGCCATACATGGGCCGAAAGTGAAATGGGCCGGTGTTATATTCGATGGCCCACATGACGTTGTTGGGCGATTTCGCCTTTAGGGCCTAACGGGCCGTAAATGGGCTATTTCTTGAAGAGACCATTAATGTAAGCTTTCATGGGCCAGCCGTTAACTTTGACCAAGTCAAACGGGCCGCTTTGTAAGCTAAATGGGCGATGGTGGGCCGTGGCACTTGTCGACATATCATAGGCGCCTATCCTCGACCCACTAACTTGGTGACACGTGTTTAAAGCCTACCAATAAGAATTTTACACGTGGAAATTTCCCATTGGCTCGGGGTCATTAACGAAGTTATCGGATCCAAAACCCGACCCGATAGCTTAACGGCGTTCACTACGGTGGATACCACGTGTTCGGTCACCCTTGACGAAAGCACTTACGTGACGCCGATTTATCGTCATGGAAGTGGACACTTCCGTGATGATAATTTTGGTAATGTCATGGAACACTTCTCTGACGACAAAGACGGTATGACTATCTTGATTACGGCTATAAATTTGTCATGGATGTACATGCATGACAAAAAACGCGACCTACTGTGACAAACACGTATCATCACGGAAGTGTATTTTTTTGTAGTGGGTGGCCATGGAGCACCTGCTTCCTCATGAGGTCGCCGAGCGGGAGCTGGAGATGCAGGAGGCGGCGGAGCTCGAGGAGCGCCGGGAGGAGGAGTTGCGCATGGCCGATGTCGAGGTAGAGAAGAGTCTGTCCATCGAGGAATCGGCGGTGGAGTACCAACGCGAGCTCTAGTGTAGCCACTACTATAAGTACTACAACCTTGAGGGTGGCGCCGAGGACGAGGGCGAGGACGCTACGACTTCAGCGGGGGGACGCGGAGTCCACCAACGGCAGATGTCGCCAGGACAAATCATCGACGTCTCATCTCACACCGGGCGATGCATATACGGCCTTGGCGGCGGATTTGTTAAAATTATGCGATTTTAGGCTTTGTTTTTAATGCTGGTCTTTGTTAGAGCAATGTTTAGGTCAAATGGCTCATGTTTAATTACTAAAATTGCTCGATTCAAGAAGTGTGGTCTCATTCAACATGCGCTCTTTGTGTGCCCAAATTAGCAAGCGATGTTAAATTATGCAATGACGTGCACTGGGAAATTTCCACCAAAATTTTAATTATCAAACTCATCCATGCGCCGTAAAAGCGGAAGAATCGCTTTGTGATGCACACAATCGTTCAAAGTGAATGGTCCGGCACCGCGTGCAAAGTTTCCTCCACATTCCCAAAATTTTGGCTCTACCGCCAAAATATCTACCCTCGCCCTTCCCACCCCTTTTCTCCCCGACCACAAGTCACATTTCCCATGTTTCCTCCTTCCTTCCTTCCTTCCTAAGCTATAGCCTCTTCCTCGCTCTCATTGCCCTCTAGCATCCTACCACTGGGTCGCCATGGTCTTCTTCAAAGACCTCTCCAATGGCTCCTTCCGGCGGCGACTCCTTCACCACCCGGTATGCCTCTCTTCTCTCTCTCGGGCTATGACTTGAATGAAGGATTTTTACCCGACGGTTGATTTGAGTCATTTCTTCCTCTTATAGCTCCCTAGGACCATCAAAGGGCAACGAATGGAGCTGGGTGGGTATTGAAAGATCTATCTCGCTTGTTGTCACCATCAATCTCCATGCGTGAAGCTAGTTGCGTTTGAATACGTGGGCGGTGGGAGGAAGTTTCGGCATGTGCGAGAGAAGGTTAGACCCTCTTTCGTTGTTACAAATCATTTGTTAGATGTGATTCAGACATTGTCACGGTCCCAACCCATTCATACCACACCTTCAACCTAACGCATCCTAACACACTGTCATAGTTTGTACCTAGTATCTTAAATTGTTGCCATCTCATGAGCGGTGCCATTAGAAAATTATTTGGCACCGCTTTAGCAGTTTGTGCAGCCAACTTTGGTCCACACATCCGAGCAGCGAAGCGGTAAAATACTAAATCCTTATGGCACGAAGGAACTGGGCATCGGAGCAACTAAGCTGCATTGGCTCGCCAGGGCAGGGCACTAGTGCGAGATCTAGCAACAGTTGTCTTTACCCCAGTTTTGGCATACATAGTGGACAGCCTTAGTGCTATTAGTTCTATGTTACTAAATTTGTGCATGTACACACCTGTTAGTATCAATTTGCTGTCATCCAAACACTATGGCTATCTTTGTCATGCTATATTTACCTTCCTCATAAAATGTTCAATTTGTTATTTATTGTACATGAGTAAGAACTTGTAGCGTCGTTGTAGTTAAGTATAGCTTCGATGTTCCGTAATTTGGTTGTTGTCTCGGTAGCAATTAATTCATTTGCACATTGATCTTTTTGAGAAGATATGTCATAATTAACATGTTTCTTCAGTTTTTCAAAATAAGCAGTGGTGATTTTCTATGTTGCTATAAACCCATTGTTACTGATCTAGTTTTAAATATTATAGGATGAATGGAAGTGTTCTTACTTGGAGTGGGTTGATCAAGAGTGGCCACATCCTTTGAAGATGTGCCTAGCGAAGCTCTGGAGCATGTATGAGGAAGAGAATAGACGTAGGCTTAGAGAAACTGTTGTCAACGCTGAAGAATATTTGAAGATGCAGGATAAAAAGTTGAAGGTGGAGAATGAGCTTAGATTTCTTAAATCGTGCTTTGCTAAGATGGTGTTGGCGAAGGAGGAGGCACTTTCCCAAATTGGCCCGTGCAAAACAAAAGGTTCTGCTGAACTCAAAGCGAGGTGGATAAGACGAGCCTGGATGATCTCGATTAGGGAAATGAATATATTGTTCTTATGAAGTTGAACTAGCTATATGTTGTACCGTGTTGTTTTTCTGTAGCTACCGTCTGTGGTGTTATAATATATTTATGTGCTCGTATGAAATTGGCAAACAGATGTTCGATATGAAATGTGAATTTGCATAATATCGAATTATTAATTGTAAACTAATAAACCTCCGCTAAATGTGTCATGGACCTTTGCAAACGGTTCTAGCAAAGAAAAGCGCCGCAATGGATAGCCCAATGCCACATAGTTTTCTTCCTCAAATCGTGTGTGATATAGTTGATAAAAGCAAGCAGATTAACCAAAAGGCAGACCGTGTGTGATAGTTACAACTTTCACACACGAGCCTACATAAAAGCGTGTGGGATGTACGTACGAACGGAAACGTCCCTGCATTGACTGTGTGGGATGTACATTAGTACTGAAACTTTTTCCTTGGATTGACTGTGTGTGATATACATACAAATGGATATGTTTTTCTGGGATTCACCGTGTGGGATGTACATACCTACGAAAATGATTTTCTTGGATTACCGTGTGGGATGTACATACCTATGGAAATGATTGGGTTTCGATGCCTCGCCCGATCACACAAGGCCCCACATGTCCCTGTGGAGGGCCTATCCCGGCGCATTTTTTAGGTCGTGGGAAGGACCCTCCTATCGCCCACACTCACTTGGCGATGGTTCCAAATGCCATCATGGAAAGGGGTTAAAAACCGTTTGTATAACACCGACGCGCACCAGTGTATCACCAGCAAGAAATCTCCAAAAAGTTTCGTGGCATTTGGACTCGTTTGGTTTTTTCTGCAAAGTCAAAAACAAGTAAAAAACAGCAACTGGCACTGGGCACTAAGTTAATAGGTTAGTCCCAAGAAATGATATAAAGTTGCTTGTAAATGTACATAAAACATCCAAGATTGGTAATATAATAGCATGGAAAAATCAAAAATTATAGATATGTTGGAGACGTATCAAGGCCCAATGTAGCAAGGAAGAACTTATGTTCTGATTTTCCCTTGGTATGACGACGAGGAGGATGTGTATAAAACAAGTTATCCTCTTAAATGATCATTTTATCCAATGTGTATTACTTTTCCTATGCAATCGTTCTTGATCCCGAAGCGGTGCACATCGGGTCATTTACTTTCGTGGTAGATGCCACACATGGTGTTTCTTTAAAACAGACACCCACGCCAACGCCTCGGGGCCCGGAGGCGACGGCGTGTTTAGAGAACCTGGCAATCAGACTATAAAGGCTTAATAACTTTCACTTAGTCATAGGAACTCGATTCATGACGTAGTTTATCTAGCCCCAAGTGAAGTAGTTATCGGCTCAGTCAAAATGTACCTAGATTAACACCTCGGTCCTTGTAACAAGGACCCTTCCTTTATCATGGCATAACCCCTAGAGGCTTTTAGTTTGACACTATCTTTGGATTGCCGACCAGTTTGTGCTTATTGTGACAGTTGATTTTTGGCTTTCTCCACTGAGGCACTTGAGCATTCGAGTTGGAATTACAATCGCAGTGGTTCTCCCTTTATGCTCCTAGCTAGACATAGGGAACGTAGGAGGTAAACACAGGAGTCGGGCAACCCACTCATTGACCAAAATCACAATTCGAAACTAATGCATATAATGCTATATCCGAGATGTCGTACAATTTATTGGACTTGAGCATAGGCTTGATTCTAAATCCGAGCCACCGGTTAAAGTCGGGGTCATCTGCAAGTACAGCTAAAGGGCCAAATAAAAAAAGGAAGAGTGATGTGTGCTAGGACCGAGAAAAGGTTTGTTTTATTATTCATGAGGCTCAATAATAAATGCCAAGCTGTTTACATGGGAGAACCATAACCAATATAGAGAGTATGCGAGAAAGAAAAATAATGGAGTGTGATACAGGGCTTTAATGGACCGGCCGTTTGAACTATATCCTTCCATGCCGCACGTCTGCACCTCCGTGTTGTTGACCAGCTCTGCCTTGTTGATGCCAAGGGTATAAGAAGACGTCCGGTTACTCTGCATGGGTTGTGCTGGATGCATCTGAAATGCGGGGCCATTAATGGGGCTAGGGCCGTAGTGACAGCTTGACGCTGCCGAAACGTACTTCCTGTCGGGCCTTTATTGTGCCAAAGAGATTGCTAGCGGTGGGTGTGTTCAATTGATCCTAAATAGCATGCCCTATTTTTATGCTCCCCGGGCTCCCAAGGTATATTAAGTGCAAAGTTGTGCACTCTAGATATGTAAGTCGCTACCATGAAGCGGGGAGCCGGGAGCACGTGTCCCTATTTAGGATGTACATGCAAGTGTGTCCTAGAGTCGAAGGAGAATGCGTGACATGTTTGGAGGAACCTGCAGATCCAAATTGAGCGGATCGTCGGGCCTCTTCCTCAATTTGCATAGGCAGTGGCTTGCTCCTACTGTTCGAGAGAGAGCGCCCGTGTTACCATTGATGGTGATAACACCGTTGGGCCCTGCATTTTGAGCTTTAGATAGGAATAGTGCAGTACCACATTAAAGCGGCGAATGAAATGCACTGGCCGAGCAACACATGATTGCCACTACGTATGGGAACTATGTCAAAGATCAAGTCCTCACTTCCGGTTGTCAGGGGAGCCAAAACGATTTCCAATGTTAAGGTGCCCGTGCATCGAGCCTCGATGCTAAGGATGACACCCTTAAAAGAGGTGTTACTGGGTTCGATTCTTGACGAATCAATGCCCATCTTCTTGATCGTGTCTGTGTAGATTAGGTTCAGGCTACTTGTAAGTGCATCTAGTGCCCCTTAGTGATTTTGGTGTATTGAAGACTTATAGGTTAAGGGTCTAATGCGTTTATGAGTGTACACAGGTCTATAAGTCTAGGAGTTTGATATTTACAGAGAAAGTCGACCCCTAAAAATGAAGTTCTTCGACTGAAGACTTTGGAATTCTGAAGACTTTCTCAAGACTCTGAAAGTGAAGAAATTGGTGTGACCTTGAAGACTTGGTATTCATTTGAGGAACATGAAGCGTGAAGACTTTTGTTTTCGTAGTTTTGCTTTCTCTTTCTTGAGTCATAGGAAACACTGCATCGTTAAAGGGGTCGAGGAAATACTAAGGAAAAAAATTTAAATTTGATGATCAAATCAAAATAATACACCTACTAATCCCTTAGAGTTAAGCCATTGGAAATCTCATATAGTTCAGTCAATTTCTTCAAAGGATGTAGATGAAGTTCTTCCGGTCATTTGAGGAATTTGTTCTGACCGAGGAGTTAGGAATTCGCCAAGGCGGATTGCCTACACAAAGGAGGAACATGATAGCCCCGAGGAATTTGAACCTCAAATTTCCGACCGCTGTCTTTGTCTATAGGCCACCTGTCCCAAAATATATTATCCACCTAACGGGTCATATCATTGAAGGGCATTTATGTCTTATCATGTCGGGCTTCTCCCTAGGGCTATAAATAGTCATTTCTACCACCACTAGCTGGTTGGCTGCTCGGAGAGAAACTGACACTTGTCAACTGAGAGCATCCTATCCTCCGTGGACTTTGAGTGAAAATCATCAAGTGAGGAAAACCCAAACCCTAACACATACAAACCCAAAGTGATTGAGCATCCTTTCAAGAGATTGATCCTGCGTGGATCCGACGCTTGTTACCTTTGAAGATTGTGCTTCTTCCAGAGGGTTAGGCGTCATGGTCTAGAGCATCCAAGAGGAATTGTGGATCGCCGAGTGGCCAAGTTTGTGAAGGTTTGGAAGTCGCCTGAAGACTTACCACGAGTGATTGGACGAGGTCTGTGTGACCTTAGTTCAAGGAGAATACGGTGAGGACTTGGTGTCACAGGCTGCGTGCTTTCGTGGAATTTGGAATGTCTCGGGGCTGTGTGTCCTCGAGTTTAAATACTCACCACTCCAACCAGACGTATAACCGAGAGCGGCAGTTGGAACTGGTCTACCAAATCATTGTCTTCACCAAGCTCTTGGTTCTATTTCCTCAACTCTTTCATTTCCTCATTCTTGTGTTAAGTGCTTCATCATATCTGTGTTTGAAGACTTTGTTGAAGACTTTCTCAATTTCCTCGATTCAATTTCTCCGGTCTGTTTGTCTTCATCTTGTGCTATCCTGTGATTACGCTTTTCCGTACTGTGCTTGTCTTCATTTCATCATGATGACCATGCTCAGATTCCTGCTATGCTTACTTCTAAGTACTTATTCCATTTTGCAAGTAGTTCTTCGCTAAGAAATTTCCTCACAGGCAAATTCCTCAAAGAAGAATTCATAAAATCACCTATTCACCCCCTCTAGTCGATATAACGACTTTCAATTGGTATCAGAGCAAGGTACTCCCTTGTTCTCGTGTGATTTTGCTTAACCTACCTGGAGTTTTAGTTATGTCGACCATGAGGTATGATCAAGGTCTCTGCTTTGGCTGTCCTACCTTGATGGGGCCAGGACTACACGTGTGGAATAATAAGATGCGAATGCATCTTGAGGCAATTGATAACGATCTACGGTATGTTGTGGAAAATGGTGTTCCCAATTGTCTCACCCTCACCGAACGCCACCGATATGAAGATATTCAAGCAACCTCGATTCTCAAGCGAAGAATATCATATGTGGCCATCTCGAGCAAAGCAAAGGATGATGGAAGAGTGAGTGCTTTGAAAGCTGCTAAGCTTATCTCGGGATAGGTCAGTCAAAAGTGAATGAAGGAGTCTCAACTCAGCGTGACTCTCGAGTTGATGTTCTTCGCAATCTCTTCAACCGCTTCAAAGGACTCGACAATAAAAATGTTCAACAAACCTTCGATCGCCTCACTGACATCACAAATGAGCTTCAAGCGCTTGGTGCCACTAACATCACCGACCATGAGGTGGTGAAGAAACTATTGAGATCGCTTGATTCCTCATTTGATACTCTGGCATTGATGATACAAGAGCGTGCTGATTACAAGTCACTTGATCCCGCTGGTATCCTCGAGAGGCTAAACACTCATGAGTTCGACTTCTTGTCAAAAGAGAGATCTCTATGGTTCGGGCTATGTTAGATCACGTGCCACGAAGGCCAAAGTCGTGGTTCCAATCTAAAAATGAAGATTCGGGCAGCAGCCTTGGTGATCCTGAAGAATTGAGCTGAGAGCTAGCATCGCTCGTGAAGAAATTCCAAGTTCTCAAGACGTGGCTGCTTTGGAAAATCCTCAAGGAGCAAATGATTCCTCATCCAAAGGACTACAAGAGGAGGCTATGCCACAAATGCAAGAAACCTGGTCACTTTATTCAAGATTGTCCTCAGCTGGGAAAAGGAATTAAAGAAGAAGAAATACAAGGATTACAGTTTGATGACGCTAAAAGAAGAAGAAATTGTCAAAATCTTCATCATCAAAATCCTCAAAGTCTTCATCTCACAAGAAGAGCAGCTCCAAGAAGGCTCGGGCATTCATTGGCAAGGAAATGGACTCGAGGCTGAATCTGAGGAACATGAGGAAGAGGAGGCATCCGAGGAGTCTCGAGTCCGGTGTAGCGAAGTCCGCTCTCGCTACCGCGATTCGCTGCCACAAGTCTATCTTCAACTCTCAAGAAAATGACCTCACCAACAAGGCCGATGAAGGGAATGATGACTACGCCCCACCTCTTTGCTTCATGGCTAAAGGGTGCCAAGGTACTCAATTATACCTCCTCTGAATCTAGTGAGAATGAATCTGATGAAAACCTCAAGCCCAGCTACTCTAAACTTGCTAAGATTGCTGTGAAACAGCAAAGGGCTTTTGAAAAGGTTCAAAACATGCTAGACAAAAGTGACAATATGTTGGGTGAAGAAATGGATCGGACCAAAGCCTTGATTGGAAATCTTCAGAGACTTCAGTCTAGGTTTGACAGCCTTCAAGGTCATCATAACACTCTCTTATCTGATCATGAGAAGCTTTCTTATGAATTTCTTCAAAAGAAGCAAGATCTTGAGAAGTTAAGAGTGAGTTATGAAGATCTTCGTAAGGAGCGCGATTCATTACTTGCTCAACAAATCAGCGCTTCTCGTGAAGAATTTGTTCCTCCATGCTTAAAGTGCATTGAACGTGAATCGCTAATTCTTCACCTAAATGTTCAAATGCTTCTATTGTTAAAAATTCTTCACATGCCTCTCGCTATCACTAATTCCTCATCCGAGGACATTGCTAGTATCACTTGACGATGCAGTGGTTGAAGGAATTGTACATGACAGGCATGTACAAAAGCCTCAAAGGGCATCGACTCTTTGTGATGTGCTTAAAAAGCAGATTCTCAACAGAACCCTAGGAAAGAGGGTATTGCCTTTGAGAGGAAAATCAATGCCGATGGTACATATTGGAAGCCCGGCGGTATCCCAAAACCTCATGGAGTTGTCGCAAAGGGACCACCAGTTGATCCATCTAACTTATCCGGGCTTTACATGTGAATCTCCTCGTTCTTCCGATGAGTCATTTGACTCCAACTATAAACTGTTCAAAAATCAGAATGGTGAAGTATTTGCTAGATATGTTGGCACTAACTGCAGGAACGGTTCCCCTATGAAGAAAATCTGGTTCCCAAAAGGTGCCTTGAAAGTCTTCAGGTGAATGTCCTCATGACACCACCTGTGAAGAATAGGAACCCCAGAGCAAACTCTTCATATGGATCCAAGTCCTCATACGGACCAAATTCCTCAAAAGGATCAAAGTCCCCACATGATTATCATCATGCTAACAACTCTGTTTCGCAGGGTAGAGCTAAGGGCTATGAATATGTGCATTATTCCTCAAACCATTATGTTCATAAGTCCTCGAAGAATTTCTCTACTTATTCATATGCTTACCTAACCCCTCTTATGTGAAACGAAATGGTCCGGCTTTTTGCCACCATTCTCATATGGAGCTCGCAGAGTGATGAACTCTTTGCCACCCCTTCAGATGTGGGTGGTGAAGAAAAAGAACTAATCTCTTCAAGATGGTCAGGTCTCCAGCGTGCTTTAACGTCTCAAGAATTTCTTTGAGGGCTCGGACAAAATGCACGAAAGGACGCCTTGAGCTAATCATGAAGAAATGAACTTTCATTTCACACGTCCTCATAATCGCTATATCTGCTTTTATCGCTTGATGAAATTCATCTGATGAATCGATATCATATTCTTCATCGATGAAGTATATGAGTTCGTAAGTCGCACAAATTCATCTGCAGGATGATCAACCCAAAGCCACCGAGTGGGTCTCGATAGTGGATGTACAAATCACATGACCGGTGACAAGAATCTATTGATGGATGCTCCCTTATCACCATCGCATCTCGGCGCATATCATCTTCACCGACAAAGGCAAAAGTCGTATTGGGTCTAGGTAAGGTTGCGATCACAAAGGATCGACACATGGACAAAGTCATGCTTGTTGAGTCCTTAGGATACAACCTTATATACATCTCAATGCTTTGTGATCTTAATATGGTTGTTGTCTTTGGCAAGTATCATTGTGTTGTGGTTATGGAAGTCGACAATTCCAAAGTCTTCAAGGCTTTAGGAGAGGAGACTTGTATATTGTTGATTTCTCTACAGACCTCAACCAGCCGTGTGCCTACTTGCAAAAGCTTCGTATATTGGCTATGGCATCGATTTACTTGGTCACGCAGGCATGAGGAATTTGCACACGCCATGCAAAGAAGAAGCATGTCATTGGCATTGAGAATGTCAAATTCCTCAAGGATCACTTGTGTGGAGCCTGTGAAGCCGGAAAAATGACCAAGGCCAAGCATCCAGCGAAGACTATCATGAACACTACTCGTCCATTCGAATTGCTTCACATGGACCTCTTTGGTCCTAATCATTAATCAGCCAAATACTAATGATGCATCTCTATATGGCTTTGTTATTGTTGATGATTACTCTCGTTACACATGGGTACACATTGTTACCGACAAACATGAAGTGCGTGAAGTCTTCAAAAGATTTTTCCTCGAGGGCTTCACCAACTTTTGGTGTGAAGATCAAGCACATCGAGTGACAATAGAACTGAGTTCAAGAATTCTGGTCTTGATGACTATCTTGATGAACTTGGTATTACTCATGAGTTATCTGCTCCTTATACTCCTCAAAGAAATGGCGCCGTGGAGCGCAAGAATGTAACTCTTGTTGAGATGGCTCGCACTATGCTTTATGAGTACAAGACGCCTCGTCACTTACGGATTGAGGCAATTTACACCATGCGTACACATCACCAACAGGGTATATCTTCACAAATTCTTCAAGAAGATCAGCCTATGAACTCCTCAACGACAAGAAACCCAATGTGAGTTATTTCAAAGTCTTCGGTGCTAAATGTTGGATTAGAGATCCTCATCACAATGCTAAATTTGCACCGAAAAGCACATGAAGGTTTTATGCTTGGTTACGGAAGGACTCGCACACCTACAGAAGTCTTCAACAATGTTCTTCACAAGATTGTTCAAACTATAGATGTGCGGGTTCGATGAAACTAATGGCTCGCAAAGAGAGCACCTACCTTCCGTGATAGATGAACCAGGTAGCGTGAGGATTCTATCAAGTTCAAGGCTCGAGAATGTCATTCCCATCAAGAATCATCAAGAATTCATTCCGAACGTGAAGAACGTCGAAATGATGCACCTGAAGAAAATCTTTGAAGAAAATGGTCTTTGAAGAAAATGCTTGATCAAATTCTCGGCGACAACCAGCTCATCCTCGCGTTGCAAAAAGAAGTGCAAGTTGAAAAGATCATCGATGACATTGAAGAACCAGTACCTCTCACACGCTCAAAAGCTTCACATTTATCTAACTTTAGTGGGCACTATGCTATTGTCTCTACCGCAGAGCCAACTAAGGTAGATGAAGCATTTACGAGCCCCGAGTGGATTCAGGCCATGCAAGAAGAATTACATCAGATTCGAGGCTCAACAACGTGCAGGAACCGGGTCAAACGCCCGGATCCTCGCAAGCATAATATCATTGGCACAAAGTGGATCTACCGCAACAAGCAAGATGAAAATGGCCTTGTGGTGAGGAATAAGGCACGACTTGTAGCTCAAGGCTACACATGTGTTGAAGGAATTGATTTCGATGAAATTTTTTTGCACCTGTTGCTAGACTTGAGGCTATTCAAGATATTATTTGCTTATGCTAACCATCATGATATCACTTTATATCAAATGGATGTGAAAGTGCATTCCTCAATGGCAAGCTTGAGGAAGAAGTATATGTTGCTCAACCCCAGGTTTTGAAGATCCAAAGAATCTCGACAAAGTCTTCAGACTCAACAAGGCCCTCTATGGCCTCAAGCAGCTCCTCGGGCATGGTATGACACTTTGAAGGAATTCCTCATGAAGAATGGCTTCACACCCGGTTCACTCGACCCTACTCTTTTTACTAAATCTTATGATGGTGAACTATTTGTGTGCCAAATATATGTTGATGATATTATCTTTGTCAGATCTTGACCAACGTTATAGTGATGAATTTGCCTATATGATGAGTGAAGAATATCAAATGTCTATGATGGGAGAGTTGAAATTCTTCCGAGGTCTTCAAATTCACCAACAAATGAAATGGCATATTCATATCTCAGGAGAAATATCTCAAGGATGTTCTGAGGAAATTCGGCATGCAAGACTGCAAAGGCGTCAGAATTCCTATGCCCACTAATGGCCATCTATGCACTGATGAAAATGGTATTGACTTCGATCACAAGGTATACCGCTCCATGATTGGTTCTTTATTGTACTTATGTGCATCTAGGCCAGATATAATGCTTAGTGTTTGCATGTGTGCCCGATTTCAAGCTACACCGAAGGAATCACACCATAAGGTGTGAAGCATATTCTTCGATATCTAGCTCACACACCAACACTAGGATTATGGTATCCCAAGGGCTCTGCTTTTGATCTCATTGGATATTCTCACTCGACTATCTTTGGTGATCATATGGACCGCAAGTCAACATCCTGGTACTTGTCATTTCCTCGGACGATCTTTGGTCCGCTGGTCCTCGAAAAACAGTAAGCGTGTATCACCGTTGTCACTACGGAAGTCGAGTACATTGCTGCTGGTTCTTCTTTGTGGTCAATTCTTTGTGGATGAAGCAAACTCTCAAGGACTACGGCATCAACGTGAAGAATGTGCCTCTCATCGTGACAATGAGAGTGCCATCAAGATTGCTCACAACCCGCCAAGACTTTCGAAGACAAAGCACATTCAGATTCGCCATCATTTTCTTCGTGATCATGTGTTGAAGGGCGACATCTCCATCGAAAGCACGTGAAGACCGAAGAACAGCTAGCCGATATCTTCACAAAGCCCTTGGATGAGAAGAGATTTAGCAAGTTGCGGTGTGAGCTAAATATCTTAGAATCATGCGAATGTTCTTTGAATAGGACACTCATCCTAACACTTATGCAAAATTGATGACTTAGATGTGCAACACATGAAGAAACGCTTTTCTTCAATCAAGGAAGAACAACACTCTAAGTGTGAAGAAATTAATGAAGAATTTGATTCTCGTAACCCTACGACAATTATGCGTGGTGTCCAAATCATCATTCTTATACGGTGGGTCACGCCACCACCAAAGTTGAAAATCTTCAATTTGAGTTTTTCCTCGCTTTGAAATTCCTCGCTTTTGAAATTCTTGATTTTTCAAATTCTTCAACTTTGCAAAATCTTCAATTGGTTCCGTCATTTTTTCTTCATTGGCTATATATATATATATATATATATATATATATATATATATATATATATATAGGCTTGCTAAACTATGCGTCGCGTATTCTGCCCTATTCTACACTCCGACCACTTCGTGCGGCCAGACCGATGCAGCGCTAATTAGGCCTACGTGCTAACCAGGTCCAAGGGTGCGGGCGACGTGGGAAAAAAATGATCGTAATGCTTACGACCAAAACTGCTCGTGGCGCTTTGCCGACCTCCTCCTAGATAAAAATATAGTAACAGGTTACCATCGCCATGCTTTAGTTAACAGAGTCATACCTGCGCATGCCTACAATCTTATAACATTGTAAAAGTGACCAACCTAAGTATTAATTCCCGGCTTGAATCGGGCACTGTTGGACGTAATGCTTGCTATTACGCATGCAACTTTGTAAGATCAAGAGCAATCTACTATTACTTCATGCACCCTCTACGATCAAGAGCAATCCATTTTCAACGAAAAGCACATGTATTCTTGCATTACTACACATCATCGACCTAGATCGAAACATCTTTAACTTTTTCGCTCATTATTTTTTCATTACCATCCACACTCCATTTTTTACTATCGCCAATTTGTGAGCACGTAGTAATACATTACTACATGTCCCGGAAAGGTTTTCTACATTTAGGGATGAAACCATTGATGTCTCGGTGCTAAAAAATGTACGTCCATTACTATATATACTTAATCTATTCTTGCAAAGTTTTGGATGAAACCATCGATGTCTTAGTCTTTGGTAAAAACCTATGTCCATTACTATCTAAATTTAATCTATTCTTGGCAATGATTAGGGATGAAACCTTCATATCTACGCCTGCCGTAAAAAAACCTAGGTCCATTACTATACATGCTTAATCTATCACTTTGGCAATGTTTAGGGATGAATCCATCGATGTCTTGGTGCCGGTAAAAAACCTAGGTCCATTACCATCCATACTTACTATATTCTCGGCGAATAGTGGACGCAAGATCATGGCGTAGCGGAGCAACACATGCTAATAGAAATAAATGTGTTACTTTATTTTCCACATGCCGTTACCCTCAGATTACAGCTTCTCTGTGACTATGTGACACTCGCACACCGCGACGTGATTAGGGCAGCGTGTGCGTAGATTAACTAAAAATGCGCTGCACGCTCACTATAAGCATGACCGTACATATATATATATATATATATATATATATATATATATATATATATATATATATATATATATATATATAGGATGGGTCTATTCTAATAACACCCCTTAAGACCTTAATCTGCACCTCAAAACCTTGATACTGCTAACACCACCCCACCACCCCACTTCCTCCCCCACGCCTGTGCCCAACCTCCTCACCTCCGCCGCCCCCACCCTCCCCACCTTCTTCGTGGCCTAACACACCCGAGCCCCCGCCCACCCACTCCACCTTCTCCCACGTGGCGCCCACCGAGCTGCCGCCCACCCTTCCCACCTTCTCCAACAGTAGTGCACCCACCCAGGCCGCTCCACCTTCCCCACCTTCCCACGCTCGCCACCCGGCTCCTTGCTGCCCCACCTACTTCCCCACCGCACAACCACCTCCCGTCCCAGATCCATGGCCGCTGCGCCACCCCGGCCAACTACCAACCGCGCCGCCGCGCCCCTCCCACTCTCCACCATGGCTGGATCCCCTCCAAATCCTCCCCTTCCAAAGAAAACCACAGCCACCCCCAGATCCCCGCCGCGACTCCCCTTCTGTTGCTTCCACCTTCTTCTTCCGGCCACTCCCCAGCCCACATCTGCCTCGGTCGCCTCCTAGCATGAGCCGGTGCCGGATCCAGCCCCCCTCACCCCGTGTCAACTAGCTGCTGGAAACGCCAGGTTGCAGTCCTCCCGCACCTACCCGGCGAGCTACCGCCGTGGGGAGGGCCCTTCCCAGCACACCTCCCGCCGTCCGATCCAGTGCGGCCCAGGCTTGACCGTGACGAGTCCTTCCTCTAATACAAGCCCCGACGACGGATCTGCCGTGGTACGCCTCCTCTGCTCTACTTGCCCGAATCAGTCGCCCCACCGCCACTGCGGTCGGAGCTAAGAGCAAAAAGGGGCAGACAAGCGATGGTGCGATGGCCGGGCGAAGATGCAGTCAACACCCGTGCGATGGCGGGCGTGGAGGCCACATGAGGTTGATGTGGTGCCCGATGGCGAGCAGGATGTCGCCCTACTCCGTCCACTAGAGGGGAGCAGTGCAGTTCGGTACACCTCCTCCCCCATCACATGCTCTGTGCATCTTCTCCACACCTCCTAGTTTCGATTGGAGAGTGACCAGCAGCGCTGGCAGGATGACGACGACAAAGGCAACCTTCTGGGGTAGCGAGCGGCCAATTCAGGCGGCCCGACATCTTGGGTGAGGCACTTTCGGCGGCAGGCGATGTGGCGGCGACGCCGTGCAGTTTGCCATGCGCCCACGGCATGCAGTGCGGGTGGCGACGTTGTGCGGTTCTTTCGTGCGCATCCCCCGACCCGCCGCTAGATTGGATCCTTTTGTTCGTTGTGGCTTCCGTGGGACGCCGGCACGACATGCCTCCGATTAGAGAGAGCTGTTTGCTTGGGATCTTCATGTGGTTCGGTTGCCGGGTAGGTGCGGTCACGAAAACCATGGCATCAGATTTTTTTGGACTGCTGCCTTCCAGCAAGGCCACCGTCCCCTAAGCTCCTGCGTCCTCGCCATGAGATCAAGGACGAGCATCAGCTAGCTGGGCGTGGAGCTCACAATTTTTGTGTGTGTATTTTTTGGTCTTTTTGCTGTTGACTTTTGCCGTGCAGTCCACTGCGTGAGTGTAAGCAGCACACCCGTCGGCGCCGTGCAGTCCCTGGGCTAGGAGCTCACAATTTCTTTTGTGTATTTTTTAGTTTTTTTTGCTGTTGATTTTAGTCGTGCAGTCCACTGCGCGAGTGTAAGCAGCACACCCGTCGGCATCGTGCAGTCTAGTGTGTGGGTGGAAGCAGCCATGTGCATGTCGTGCGGTGCGGGCGTGCAATATGCCGGTGAGGACGCCCTGGTGAACAGTAGCCGCGTTGCAGCCCACTTCGGCGACTATGCAGTTTGTGGTGTGCACGGGTTCAGATGATCCACGGATTGAGTTTTATTTTTCTCAAAAAAATGTATGACAATGGAGTTGTCATTGTGCAAAATACACAGAAAAACGTTTCATTGTTTTTGTCTAGAGGTTCGTTTCATTGTTCTCAAGCGGTTCATTTGAATGAAAAGAATTAAAATAGTTAGAAAAAAGAAACTAATGCAGTACAGTTGCCTCTACTCTGGAGTTCGGACGCGTTAACACAAAAAAAGGACAAAAAAGAAAATGCAGTGCACTTGGCTCGTCACTACAGTCCCAAACATGTTAATGGAAAACGTTGTCCAAAAAAATGTGTTACATGAAAACGTCAACAGTAACTCATGCGATTCACTTTTGAAAGTGTTCCGGTTCATTTTTTGTATTGCTGCGGTTCACTTGCTCGTTTTGGAAAATTTACGTACGACAAAAAAAACCACGAAGTTCACATGCCCGCTTTAACTGCGGTCTGCGGTTAGCGATCTTGATTTTCATTTGATGAAGTTCACTCATCAATTTGGGTGTCGCGAAAAACAGAGTACCCGCATTTTCGATAATTTCAAAACTGCTTTTAAACCGTGAAGAATTAGTGAGAGTGTGCTACATGAAAAAGTTGCGCCTCATCGATATCTTTCCATCGGAGTATAATTTGAATCATTCCGACCAGCGGTTTGCAAAAATTTTGCCAAAAACGACCGCTGTCACTCGTCATCCGCCGCACAATTTTCACAATTAACTTAAAACCGTAAGGAATCTCAAAAACATTTCAACATATGAAAGTTGCGCCTCGTTCGTAGCTTTCCAACGGCGTATCACACGCCTCGTTTCAATAAACGGTTCAAAAACTGGAGGGAAAACAGTACCGAAAATTTAAAAAAACTTAAAAAACAGAATTCCACGATTTAGTAAATTTAAAACTGCTCTTAAACCGTAATGAATTAGAGAAAGATTTATATATTAAAAAGATGCGCCTCGATGATATCTATCCAGCGGCATATTATTTGCTTCATTCGACAAGCAGTATAGAAAAAAGCAGCGAAAAAGCATTTCGTGACACTCGTCATCCGGCCGCACCATTTTCAAAACTGCTCTTAAACCGTGTGGAATCTCGAAAACTGTTCAACATGTCGAGTTACGCCTAATCCATAGCTTTTCAACGGTATATTACATGCCTCATTCCGATAAATAGTTAAAAATTAGAGCGAAAACAGTACCGAAAAAATAACAGCGTGCAGTTTTTTTTCGACGAGAAGTTCACTAGTCTCTATTGCAAATGCTTTCGTCGTCAAAAGGATGCAGGCGCTTACATTGAGCGTCTTGATGCCGAAGTGGTGTCTGCGAATAGTTATTCTGCTAATATTAGCAGAATAGACCGTCTGTATATATATATATATATATATATATATATATATATATATATATATATATATATATATATATATATATATATATATATATATATAGGTTTATGTCCTCTCTGACATTCACTTATGGCTATTTCTTCAAGTTGTTCTTACGCTTTAAGTGAATGTGATCGGACCCTTCCCCTCTATGCTATACTCAACCCAATCTATTCACAAATTCTTCATATGCGTTCTATTTGAAACTGCGTTCAAAATCTTCACTTTGTGTCCTTGTCATTTGAAGAATTTGCGAACGGAACTTTTAGCTTATCTTATCCAAATTTTCGGCTTTGCCACTCAAACCGTTCCGCTTCCCAGGATAGACTTATGTATTCACCCATGATCTAACACGATCTCCACTTTTCAGTATGTGGGTGACACATGTCATGCGAATGAGAAGGGTCAGGGGCACGTTCGTCCAAAATCTTCGGGCGAACAGTTTTTCACCATGGCTATAAATACCCCCTCTCCCCTTCCTCACTTCCTTTACTCCGCTCGACCTCTCTCTCACCTTTCGAGCTTCTCAAACCCTAAGCGCCGCCCTTACTCCATCGCCGCCCGGTGAGGAAGAGCTTCACTTGCCTCGACCTAAATGTCGCCCGTGCTACTTTCGCGCCCGACATGAAATCTTCACTCCGCCCGCCGTAGCCGTCTTCCTCCACTTGAGAGTTAGAGGCGTGAAAAGATCTGCAGCAGCGAACTTCACCTCTCCATCTCATAGTTAAGTCGTGTTCTTCTTTCAGGTAATTAAAAGTTACTTTCTTGCCCTCTTTGATTCAAATGATTTCTACAAAATCCTCAAAGGTGTTTTATTCTTAAAATCCTCACACACTAAACACCTCACATTTCATCTGTTCTTAATTCGTTTCTCTAAGCATCATTTTTCTTCAAGATTCCTCAATTGTGTGGATCTTCGATCTATACAACTCTGGAACCTAAGACAAAGAACGCTTAGTGAAATTATTCAAGACTCATCTGGTCAAAATTCCTCAAACTTGTTCTTTTTGAAAAACCTTCTAAGAACGCATATGACCTCTCCAAATTCCTCGCAACTATACTACATTACGCGGTACTCATGTCATTCTTTGAATCACTAGGTTCTCATCAACTTAACTCATTTGCGGCGTTCCTTGAAGAAAAGTTGCATACTTCTTGAGAGAATTCGATTGTTCAAATTTCTCAATGAAGAAAATGGCGGGGCGTTAAGAAGCCGCAGAAAAGGAGGAAAAGAAGGCGAGGTCATGACGCCTTTGAGATCCACGATGACATATACAAAGACTATTGCACTCTGATGAGGCCAAGTTTGATAAGGAGAACAAAAATCAGCACAAGGTGTGCATCCGGAGGATAGAAAGGAGATGGGCAAGATAATGGAGGGAGCATGTATGTAACTCCAAAGTACATGAAGAAATTAGCACTCAATCCTCCATGCCCAAGACCACCATTGGCACTGGCCAAAGTAGCAGATCCCACCAGCCTCAAAGCGCGGTGAGGATTATCCCGATGAATGGGCAAGCGCCAAGCCAAGCTGGCCGAAGGCAAGCCAAAGAAGCGGTGAGGAAATTCAATGAGGACTCTGCTGCTGCTGCTGCCTCTGCTGAGGCCTCTGCTGTCAAGCCAAAGAAATCTATTGCAAAGAAGCCCACGCGCAAGCCAAGTGCTTCACCTACAGTGCCCTCAAAGCCTAGTTCCTCAGCAATGCCCTGAGGCCAGAATCCTCAAAGCCCTCACGGCCAATTCCTCATGCTGCTCCTGCTCCTCCAAAACCTTGACTCCTCGCCAAAGTCTTGACCCGCTCGACAAAGTCCTCTTGACTTTTGTGCATCTTGCCATGTGCCAAAGGACGGCGAGCATCTCCATTGCCTCGGTGTCTCGGCTAGTTCCTCACCGCACCCAATTCTTCAACGGGTCCGGTCTCTCTTGAAGAAAAAGGCCCTTTGCGGGGCGAGGTCCTCGCCTAGTCCTCGGAAGAAGCAAGTTGCCTTCCAAGTCTGCGTCAAGAAGACGAAGGCGATGATGAAGAACTTGCCGAGATCATCCGAGAGGCGAGGGCAAGTCGGGGCCGCTAGAGCCAAAGGCACCAATGTGCCCTTTGCTATTGGATCCTAAGTTGATCCTCGATTATATTGATCTCCGGCACAAGGATCCGAGACACTCCTATGCCTGATTTCCATTTGACTTACGGACAAAGTCACATCTTGACCCATTTCATCTCTCGAAGAAAAATGGAAATTTGAGAAGGCCGAGGCAGATCAAGAAGGCACAAGATAGGAAAGAAAAGTTTTTGAAGACCAATGTTGTCTCTATGACAAGCGATGAGCTTATAAAAATCCAGATGCGAAATCAAAGCCCTCAAAGAATAACTTCAATGCCTACTATCTTTGATTGGCAAGGTGCCAAAGTCAGATTTGTTAAAGCGGCGAGAAATTCACCTCAATGTTGCGACTCCATCGCATGGTGAAATTCCTCATTTGAAGCTTACGCTTTCAAATGGCCCGAAGAACATGCCGGCACCGCCCGATGACTTTCAATTCTTTGAAGAAAATGTTAGTTCGAGTGATGACTACATTCCAATGCATCGAAGACATAGCCAGGCATCCACTAGTGGTGCGCTGAAGAAAATGAAGAAGTCAGAACAGCTGCATCGATTGCGCTGAAGAAAATCAACAGATTCCTCTGCTCCTCCTGCGCCTACACCAACTCCAATCCTTCCATCTGCATTAGATGTGAAGAAGACCAAGGCTGAGGCGTGCATTTGTGAAGAAAAGGAAAGCATCAGCTGCTTGATTCCTCAGCTCAAAGAAAATGAAGCCTATGACAAGTTCATTTGCCAATCCAATTGATGATGTTCCGATCTCAACCATGCCATCAAAGGACCTTGTTCCTTTTGGTGAAGAATATGTGATCCCTAGCGGATCTGATGAAGAAAATCATTCTGCTGCTTCATCACATGTTGTTTCCTCGCCCATGCCTCAGTTCACAGCTGAAGAGGCTGGCGTTGAAGAAATGGAAGATGAAGACGTGGATATTAGGTGCACTACGCCAGTGATGAATGATGACTTTTGGGAAAGTCAGCACCCCAATTCTCCACTCTTCACCCCGTTACAGCAAATACCTAAGTCCCCTGCACCAACCATTCAAATGGGCTCTGAAGAAACTCACCCCACTTCATCTGTACGTGAAGAAATTCCAACCACTAGTGCTGAAGAAACTGTTGCTGCTGATCACTTGAACATGCAGACTGCCACTGAAGAGGAACCAGAAATTCCTCAGCCTGAAGAACCTGAGATTGCGATTCCTGAAGTCATGATGCAACTCACTGACACTCCACTGCCAAAGCCAAAGGATCCATTCTCAAGGAAGCAAAAGTTCAAGGCTGAAGATTTTTTCGGCGAGCATGTGTTCTTCACAGATTACAACCCCTATGATTACCTTGCATAAGGAAGAGGCGTTTACGGGCGGCCGGCCAGGCCAATTTCTATTCCTCGGTCTTTGTTCAACAAAGACAAAGTCTTCGATCATGCACACATTCCTCATGTGGACATGGAATCTCTGCCGGAGCTTGAGCAGGTCCTCGGTGTTCTTCACGGTATTTGGGTACATTAAATTTCTGCCTTGACATATGTGATTGGAATGAAGAACTCATTCTTCAATTCTTTATGACGCCGCACATCACAGGGGATTACGAAGATGTGAACTCATGGGTGCTGGACTGGATGTCGAAAACACTCACTACTAGGCACCATCTATCTTGAATTGCTTCGTGCCTACCACTCGGTCCTCCCCTTGAAGGTGCTCGTTAAATGCCTACGGGAACCTGAGCTTACAAATCACTACATGCAAGTTCGGATGAAGCCTTTGAAGCCGTGGCAGGCCCCACAGACCAAATTCCTCGTCGAAGAATTCTTGTATGTGCCTCAATTTGTCTATCGCATTTTGACGAAGACATTGTGTCCTATCAAAGGCCACTACTCGAATGAAGAAGAAGTTGTTGGTATCATGAAGAATCTGCTTTTCAATATCATTCATGGCGTTCCCGTCAACTTCCATGATTTCTTCATGAGGACTCTGGCCAATGTCGCTATGTCACTTTTGACGAAGCCTTATGCACCTTGGATTATGAGATTCATCAGAACAAGGTCTTCACTCAATTACAAAGCTGATACTCTGAATCACTGCAGCTACTTGCCTCCGATTGAAGTCCTCAAAGGGACATTTTCCTCAGCTGATGACAAAGGCAAGGCCGCTGCTGTGAAAGATGAAGGCATTCGTCCATTGGATGGTCAATTTCGCAAAAATTTGCATCCTACTCAACCAATGATGACTCTGCCACCCATGACTCTGCCGCCAACACAACCAAGCCAAATCCTCAAGGCACAGCACCCAGGGTGATGACTGATCGTGAGCTTCTCCTCAGTCTTCATCAGAAGGTTGATCGCAATCATAAATGGGTCAAGCGTCAGTTTGGTTCAATTCTTCACAACATGACCTCAACCCATAATGCACGTTGAATAAAAACCAATACTACCTCCATGAAACCTTCAAAGCGTGCACCTAGGCTGTTTTTGTCTCATGTCTACAAATGAAGAAGATCTGAAGAAAATGGGTCTCAAGGAAGAATTTGACCTGTCTCGCACCTCCACCAGAAGAAATACAAGAAGGTCAAGGTTCCTTCCTTGGTGGCTAGCTCCTATTCTTCATCGCGCGACAGCGATGAACATGAACACTTGGGCGACAACTACTGGCGAGGCCCTACTACGACAAGCGACCCAGACAATGTTGGCGCTCCTCCATCAACTTGATATTCTTCGAGGCGTTAGTCCTCGGTTTCGATCCTTTTGGTCATTCGATGACAAAGGGGAGAAAGTTGAGTTAGTCTTCAAGCGGGTCTATTATATGGGCGTTTTTTTTGCTAAGTTACAACTCTCGCTCTTCTGAAACTTCATTCGATCGAGTTGTAATCTTAAACCCGATGGTGCTCTGATACTTCTGATGTGTTCTTCAGCATGCTTATTCCTCGTTATTTGTTAATACACGCATGCTGAATTACATCAGTCACCATATTTCATCATGCATTTCAAATTCTTCACATTATATGTCAAATGCGTGTATTAATTACAAGATATAGGGGAGATCTCCATGATTGAACTCTTCAAGTGTGCATTGCCTCAAAGCAAATTCCTCACTATGCACATCTTCGTGGGGAGTTCTTCTATATCTTGCAATCAAATTCCTCAATATCAGTATTTACACTTCATATGTTTATCCCGTTGAAAACTTAACCTATATTGTCATCAATCACCAAAAGGGGAGATTGTAAGTGCATCTATTGCCCTTAGTGATTTTGGTGTATTGAAGACTTATAGGTTAAGGGTCTAATGCGTTTATGAGTGTACACAGGTCTATAAGTCTATGAGGAGTTTGATATTCTGAGGAGAAAGTCGACCCCTAAAATTGTAGTTCTTCGACTTAAGACTTTGGAATTCTGAAGACTTTCTCAAGACTCTTAAAGTGAAGAATTTTGTGTGACCTTGAAGACTTGGTATTCATTTGAGGAACATGAAGCGTGAAGACTTTTGTTTTCGTAGTTTTGTTTTATCTTTCTTGAGTCATAGGAAACACCGTACTGTTAAAGGGGGTTGAGGAAATACTAAGGAAAAATTTCAGCAGTGATGCTCAACTCAAAATCCTACACCTACCAATCCCTTGAGTGAAGCCATTGGAAATCTCATACGATTCAGTCAATTTCTTCATGATGTGAGACGAAGTTCTTCCGGTCGTTGAGGAATTTGTTACGGCCCGAGGAGTTAGGAATTCGCCAGATGCGGATTGCCTACACAATGAGGAACATGATAGCCACGAGGAATTTGAACCTCAAATTTCCGACCAGATTCTTGTCATCTTCTTGGCTTGACTGTCCCAAAATATCTTATCCACCTAACGGTCATATCATTGAAGGGCATTTATGTCCTATCATGTCGGGCTGCTCCCTAGGCTATAAATAGCTGCCCCCTAAAACCACTAGTTGGTTGGCTGCTCCGAGAGAAACTGACACTTGTCAATTGAGAGCATCCCATCCTCCGAGGACTTTGAGTGAAAATCATCAAGTGAGGACAACCCAAACCCAAACACCTACAAACCCAAAGTGATTGAGCATCACTTTGAAGAGATTGATCTCCGTGGATCCGGCGCTTGTTACCTTTGAAGACTGTGCTTCTTCCAGACGGTTAGGCGTCATGGTCTAGAGCATCCAAGAGGAATTGTGGATCGCCGAGTGACCAAATTTGTGAAAGGTTTGGAAGTCGCTGAAGACTTACCACGAGTGATTGGGCGAGGTCTGCATGTGACCTTAGTTCAAGGAGAATCTGATGAGGACTTGGTGTCCCGAAGCTGCGTGCTTTCGGGATTGGGTGTCCGGACCTGTGTGTCCTCGAGTTTAACTACTCGGCCGCTCCAACCCGAGGGCGTACAACCGAGACAAAGTTGGAATCTGGTCTACCAAATCATTATCTTCACCAAGCTTACTTGGTTCCTATTTCCTCAACTCATTCATTTCCTCATTCTTTGTGTTAAGTGCTTCATCATATCTGTGTTTGAAGACTTTGGTGAAGACTTTCTCGATTTCCTCGGTTCAATTTCTTCATCTGTTTGTCTTCATCTTGTGTTATCCCTGTGATTACGCTTTTCGTACTCAGTGCTTGTCTTCATTTCATCATGATGGCCATGCACAGATTCTGCTATGCTTACTTACGAGTACTTATTCCTCATGCAAGTAGTTCTTCGCAAAGGAATTTCCTCACCGGCAAATTCCTCAGTGAAGAATTCATAAAGATCGCCTATTCACCCCCCCCCCCCTCTAGTCGATATAACGCACTTTCACTACTTTCATCGTCCAAGAACACGGGTTAGGTGGAACCCATCGACAATGGGATCTGGGACCAGAGTAGCCAACCCGCCATGACGGATACTGGTTGGGTGGTCCTTTTTGTCAAAAGTGATCGGGCAAGCCGACCATTGGTTATATTTTGGGGCTACAGGCTCTAAGGCGTAGACGTCCCGAAGTGCATGCTTCCGCTCCCTTTTGGGAATGTGTGTGACATAGATCATGTTGACATCCTTGACGTTAGAGGGGAACTGCTTTTGGCCGCCGTTATTGGGCCTGCGAGGTTCATCCTCATCGTCGCTGCAAGAGCGGTCGTTGATGGTTTCCTCATATTTGTTTATCGGCATGTTTGAACACCCAACAATTTCGATTGGTGTGGTGAGCGGATTTGTCTGGGGTGTCGTGAATCTGGCAAGACCGATCGAGTATTCTATCCAAAGCGCTACGGCCATCCTTGTCCCCTTTGAAGGGCCTCTTCTTAGGTCCGCCTCGTGAGCCGCTGAACCCTGTGTTGACTGTTGGGTCCTCGGTCGCATGACCGATGTTTTTGTTTTGATGCTTATTCTGTTGCACCTAGATTTCCCATTGCCCTCACGCGTGCTTTTGAGGTGCTCGGAGTCGCCTCTGTGGGAGCTACGAGCCAGCTTGACTGTCCTCGCCTGCACAAAAAGCGGGTCATCAAGGAGGTGAGAGATGCCATGGTCCTCGACTTGTCCCCTTCGAAATGACGGGCGACCCATTCATCATCCGGATATTTTTCTTGAATGTTGTGAGAGCCTCGGCATCAGGATAGTCAATGATCTGGTTCTTTTTGGTCAGGATCTAATTCCAGAATTTCGGAGCTGATTCGCCATCCTTCTGGACTATATGGCTAAGGTCGTCGGCATTCGGGGGTTGAACATAAGTGCCCTGGAAGTTTGCCCTAAAAGCCTCCTCGAGCTCCTCCCAGCTTCTGATGGAATTTGGAGGGAGACTGTGGAGCCATTGCCTTGTAGACCCTTTGAGCTTGAGGGGCGAATATTTTATGGCGTGGAGGTCATCTCTTTAGGCCATGTGGGTGTGGAGAAGGAATTCCTCTGTCCAGACCACTAGGTCAGTTGTCACATCGTATTGATCAATATTGATGGGTTTGAATCCTTCTAGGAATTGGTGCTCCATCACCTCATATGTAAAACATACAGGGTGCATGGGCCCTTGAAAATGAGCCGCGTCTGGTTGGGAATGAGTCATTGCCCTAGCTCGGATCTGCTCCAGAGCTCTTTCGCGTCTGTCTAACCAGGCATCGTAGCCCTTGAAGCCGGCTGGTGCGCGGCTATGTGATCCGTAAATGGATCGGGAAGGAACTTTATTGGCCTGTAGCTTATCATGTAGGTCGAAGATTCCTGGGTGCTCGATCGCACTCTTGCCGTGAGGGTGGGTTTTGGCAAGGGGCTCATTGAGTGCCCCTATTAGTCGATCTCACACTCTAGGGGGTCGGTTAGGTTGGCCTGCGTGGCCATGTGCGAGTGGAACCTTATTTGTTGCCTCGTAGTTGAATTCAGGCAACAACCGCCTTTTCGGGAACGATTTGGGGGCTGCGCCTCGAGTCTCGAGGTTGCTTCAAGCGCCAGGATTTCATCCATTTGCCGTTAAGCTCATTCCCGTGAGTATACAGCTCATGTCGCTTTTTTTTCATGCTTTGTGCGGTTGCGATTAACTATCGCTGAAACCGTGCTTGTTCGGATGGGTCCATTGGTACGACGAAGTCTTCGGGTCTGAGACTTATGTCGTCTTCGGACTCCGGCATATAATACTAGTCCGACGAGTCATCAAAAGTACACATGTCATCAAGAATTTCCTCGACGAGTGTGCCAGCGGGCCCGTTATGCTAGGTGGGTGAGGCTTGAATGTCCTCGCCCAGGTTCTCACTGGCTTCGGGGGCGGCACAATTGTCGGCGGTGCCCGAGGTGTTGGTTGTGCTCCTACTTCCATTGTGGTCCTTGGGTCGCCTTTTAGGGTGAAGACGCTTAGGGTTTTCACTGGGCTTATCCTTGGACTTGTCCTTTGGAGTGTCGACCATGTAGACATCATAAATAGATGCGGCAGCCCAATTTCCAGTATGGGGCATGGTCGTGGGTGGTTCTGCTTCGGAATCAACAACAACATCTTTGTCCATGTCGACGGCTTCATCGGATGCGTGGTAATTGAGCGCCTTGTCGGTCGAGTCCTCGACTGTGGCAATTAGGTGGGTGTTGGGTGGGATAAGAAATTCCCAATCGTCGGATTTACATCCGATTTGGTCATAGACGGCGGGTGAGATCGCCAGGTTTTGGATCGGGTCCAGTACCTCGTTTAAGTGCGAGAGCTCCTTTGCGTCCAGGGCCTGGCTAGATGTTGAGCTGATCTTAAATAAGTTGTTCGGGCCACTTGAAGTGGTGACGTCCTCTTGCTTGCCCGGGGTTGATCCCTGGGCAGCGGGAGTAGTTACTGCATCGGACATGGGGGATACGAACGGAGTTCCTGGGTCCGAAGACAGGCTCGGCTCGAGGGAGGCGTCTATGGGCCTAGTGTCGGTGTCAAAACCGGCGGATCTCGGGTAGGGGGTCCCAAACTGTGCGTCTAGGCGGATGGTAACAGGAGACAAGGGACACAATGTTTTACCTGTGTTCGCCCTCTCGATGGAGGTAATAACCTTCTTCTGCTTGATTAATATGGTTGATATGTGTATTACAAGAGTAGATATACCACGAGTTCTAGGAGTCTAAATCCTATAAGCTAGCGTTTTGTATGATTGTTGTTGTGTCCTACGGACTAAAACCCTCCGGTTTATATAGATACCGGATAGGTTAGGGTTACACAGAGTCGGTTACAATGGTAGGAGATCTACATATCCGTATCGCCAAGCTTGCCTTCCACGCCAAGGAAAGTCCCATCCGTACATGGGTCGAAGTCTTCAATCTTGTATCTTCATAGTCTTGGAGTCCGGTCGTGACGATAGTCCGGCTATCCGGACGCCCCCTAGTCCGGGACTCCCTCAGTAGCCCCCGAACCAGGATTCAATGACGATGAATCCGGCGCGTTGATTGTCTTCGGCATTGCGAGGCGGGTTCTTCTCCAAATTCCATATACTTGTCAAATAGTGTCCCGCTTCTGATAAATGCTGCGCTCTTTGGCTTCTACGCCCAATAATGGCCATCTTCCACGTGTTTGAATGAATGCGAACAGCCAGGATATTTCTACAATTACCCCCCTGGCCGTCCAAATGAGCCGCCCATAAAAGGGCAAGGATCTAGATCTGAGTCACACCACTCCCCTTTTGCAAGCTTTCATCAGAGCGCCCCTGACCAAAGCCCATTCCATCATGGACAGTCGACGCGACTCCTCTTCTCGCGCTCCCAGCCCTAAGCCCGAAAATTGGGAGAGATGCTCAGTCCCGCATAACGAGCTAGTTACACTCCAAACCAAGGGATTTCTCCCCCCGGCCTTCTTGGTTCCAGTTCGAGCCGGACTTGCCACCTACAAGGGCGGAAAGCAAGCGGAGAGCGTCCCCGATCCCTCTAAAGGAGAGCGGGTATGCTTCATCTCTTATCTAGTAAGAGGCCTCGGATTTCCCATCCATCCATTTCTCCGGGGGCTCTTGGAGTTCTACGGCCTCCAATTGCACCATCTTACTCCTGCCTCCATCCTGCACATCGCGGGCTTCATGGCCCTTTGCGAACTATTCTTGGGCGTTGAGGCTCATTTCGGACTGTGGAAGAGAATATTCTGCCTAGTACCCCGTTCTCCCAGAAATTGATATATCAAGTGGGCGGAGCCGAGCTATGGCGCATCGCCGGGACCGGATACCTGTCCGGAACCCCAAAGAAGGCGTCCGAAGACTGGCCTTCGGAATGGTTTTACATGGAGGACGTCCCGCTGCCGGATCCTGTTCGGATCGGCCTTCCGGAGTTCAGCAATGCTCCTCTGAAGAAGCGCCTAAGCCGGGCGCCCTCGGAGCCCCGGAGAGAAGATGACCAGACGTCCGTTATTTGATGAGCCGAATAAGGTTCTTGGCTCATGCCGGATTGACCATGCCAGGAGTCATGGCAATGCATTATGAGGAGTGCAGCCGCTTCAATACAGTAGGCCACCCCATGTGGGGACTTCAACGGGAGGACGAGCGCCACCCGCCATGGCCGCCAAAGGGCGGAATCGGTCCGCCGAATCGTGAAGACCTTATGCGCCATGTACAAAGGAGAGGAGGAGGATTTCCTCCGTCTCAACCCATCGAAGGAGTTTTCTTCGAGTAATCCTCGAAGCTGGGTAAGGCATACACCTTTGTGACCTGTCCGATTCATGTTCCCGTAGTTTAAATATCTCATTTCATGGCTTTTTTGAGAGGAACTGCGCCGGATCGTGGAGAAGATACACAGCCCGCCCCACAACCCGAGGATCCGGAACGATCCCTCGATCGACCTCGAAGAGGATCCGGATATAAAGGTGGAGTTGATCGATGGGGTATTCTACCAACTTAGCATCGACAATGCGTTGGTCGCCATTACGGCTGATTACCCGAATATTTCCAGCCTCACGGTAAATGAGACCGAAATCCCAAAATCCTCGATAACGACCCACCCATGCTTTATTTTTTATCACCAGATAGCAATGGTGCTTCGCGGTACCTTCGAGGCAGAAGCCGAGCTTCTTGGCGATCGCCAACAAAGGCGGCGGCCGCCTTAAAAAAGAAGTGCGGTCCAGATCGAAACTCCGCCAAGAACGGTATGGCATGTCACCATACTCCCAAGATTGATTCTGGAAGGCGTACTTAACGCCGATACTCTTTCGGGAAAAAGAGCGCCGCCGGATCGAGTCCCGAGAGGTTGCCTATCGACCTTCACCGCCGGGCCTCAAAGCCGGGTCCGGAGGCGGAGGCGCAGCACGAGACGTCGCGCCGGATGCTCCTCCGGCTGCAGGATGCCGACATGTTGTCTCGCCACCAACTCTGAGGTGGAGAGCGCCTTGAACCCACAGGCGCCACGGACAGTTTTCGTGGACGCGTGTTTCTCCCGGGAGGCCTTGAATGCCTTTGATTCGGGAGATGCGCACCTCCATGCCGCTCAAGATGGACTAGCTGCAGAGCCACGGAGGCAGAAGATGTGAAGGACATACGGGTAAGTAAATTTGATAGTTATATATGCAGTAGCCCCGAGACTTAAAATAGTTAGAATAACTGATTTAAGGATCATTTTGTTATCTGAGGATCTTACAAAAAAGAATACCCGATCGTCCCAGAGCTCAAAGAGTGCAAAGCCCAACTTGAGGCCGCACTAGCCGCCATAGGGGAGCTACAGAGACCCCGCCGGTAATATACGCTTCACAAGATAAATAATTTAGGAAGTGTGTGTGTAAAGTCGACAAAAACATTGCAGATGGCGCGGATGGATCCGGACAAGCAACAGCTCTTCGCCGATTAAAGGCTGGCGAGAGCGTGCTTACGAGGGCGGCGGCAGAGAAGAATAACGTCCAAGACGCCAACACCAAGCTGGGTGAGGAATCAAGGACGTTCGTGCCCAGTTATCGACTCCGTAAGGAGAATCGGCGGCTTCGTCAGCGGCATTTTCAAGAGTGCTTGGCGAACTTTGAAAGAGTTCGGCGAGGAAGGCGACTAACATAAACATGTATGTAGGTTTGCTCACAGGTGTCGTCTGAGGAGGAGATGCCCAATTCTTCGGGTGATCTCCTTCCCAATTCGCGTTAGCTGCAGAACGAAGTCCGCAGGTGATGAAAGGCATCGGCCAAGCCTTGTAGCCATCTATCTCCCCGCCCAAGGCATTGGGGAGCCGGGCGGAGCGGCTTCAAGGGGCACGCGGCGCTTCCGGCTATGGAAGATATCGACTGCCGTCAAGGCGCCAGGAGGCTGGGCCATGGTGAAGACACGGTACCACGGTTGACCCAAACCACATGGCCGAGGTCGGACTCAGCTGGGGCGGATGGGATGGAGATCCTCAGAAGCTTAGTGTACGGCCAAGTTGAATTGGCCGCCAAGTATTCCCAGCAAGATTGTAAATTAGATAGCCTATTAGATGGTATTGAGGAGGAATACAATGAGTCGAATTGACTATGTAAAAATATGACATGAAAGAAATGTCGTCTAGCCGGATTGTAGATCGCTTGTCGAAGCGGACCTTTTTCGCTTCAACCTCCGGACCCAATAGTCCTGAGTGTGTCCAATACCTTCGTGGTTATATAAGAACCGTGGTATGCATGGAGACAAAGGCGTGGGGTCATTGTTGCTGTATCGCATAAGTGCCCAACTAGTTATGCTATATTACATGGGTAGTAAGAAGCATATTCCAGGAGAATAGTTCCGTTAAGGGTTCCTTTCGCTGGGGTGCATGCCCTAAAGTGCATGTCAAAGCTGCTATAAAAGCAGAAAATCATCTGAGGCAGATGGGTAAAAGTTAAAATCATCTTTCAATTCACCGACCGAATATTCCCTTAAGAATGCTAGCTTTGGCTTCACCCGGTCGAGGTACACATCCGGCCTGACCGGCAGTAACAATCGCAGAGGTTCTCCCTTTACCACCTAATAGAACAATCGAGGAACGTGAGGGTAAGCACGTGAGCCCAGCAACCCAGCTTGGCCAAAACTTAAGTCATATCGATGCATATAATGGTGAATAAAAGGTACATGCGGAAGTTTAACACATGTCTTTGGGCATGAAGCCCGGATAAATAAGCTTCTGTTAAAGAAGCCCCCAGGTATAATGAGTGCGGATAGCGCGTCAAGTGTGTGCGGAAAAAAGTGCAAACGAGCCTCTAAAGGCTACAAGAAGTAGCAGAAGGAAGGAGAGAAATAAAAGACAGCAAAAAGCAAAAATAAAGAATGCGGAAGGAGGAAGGAGACGAACTTGGAGTCCGGCACTTAGGCGTAGAATCTTCAGAGACGGGCTGCGTTCCATGGGTTCGGCTCGAGTCGGTTATCCGATGCGTTTTCGCAGACGGTATACTCCGCCGATGGGGACCTGGTCGATGATGAAGGGACCTTCAGATTTGGGCTTGAGTTTGTCTTTTTCTTGTCCCAAGGCGTAGAACTAGTTCGCCAACGTTATAAGCTTTGGCCCGCATTTCCTCGCTTTGATATCTTCGAGCTCGCTGTTGATAGAATGCGGAACGAGCTTTTGCCACGTCGCTCCTCCTCCAATGCGCCCAAACTATCCTGCCGATCGAAGTTCGCTTCTCTTTCTTCATACATGCGCTTTTCGAGGTGAGTCATGAATTATGTCGCAGGCAAGACTGCTCGCCGCATACACCATAAAAAATGGTGTGAATCCGGTAGTACGATTCGGGCGCGTCCGCGCAGCCCCAGTACTGGTCGAGCTCCTCGACCCAGTTCGTGTTAGATTCCTTGAGGGACCGCACTAGTCTGGGTTTAATGCCGCTCATGATTAGACCGTTTGCCCGTTCGACTTGGCCGTTGGTTTGAGGGTGATAGACTGAGGCGTAATCGAGCTTGATGCCCATGTTTTTGCACCATGATTGGACCTCATCGGCCGTGAAATTGGTGCCATTGTCAGTGATGATACTGTGGGGGACACCGTAACGGTGCACTACCCCTGATATGAAGTCTATCACCGGTCCAGATTCGGCCATTTTAACAGGCTTGGCCTCTATCCATTTGGTGAATTTATCCACCATGACCAATAGGTATTTCTGCTTGTGGGTTCCTCCTTTAAGGGGTCCAACCATGTCAAGCCCCAGGACCATGAACGGCCGGTGATGGGTATAGTTTTGAGGCGGTGGGTGGCATGTGGCTTTGGTTAGCAAAAGTCGGCAACCGACGCATCGTTGGACTAAATCCTGCAGATCCGCTCGGCCGTCGGCCAATAAAATCCTGTGCGGAAGGCCTTGCCTACAAGGGCCGGCTGCAGCGTGGTGCCCACCCAGTCCGGCATGAATTTCAGCCAGGATCTTTCTCCCTTCCTATAATGAGATACAAATTTGAATGACTCAGTTAGTGATTTTATTATAAAGCTCTCACTCATGGACTTTATAGGCTTTAGGCGCCGTACTATGCAAATGAGCCTCATTTTTGGTCTTTGGGGAGTTCTGCCTAGTTAGGTAGGCTAGGAATGGTTCAAATCACGGGCGATAACCGCCATTATTTCGTGAGCGAGGGTGTTATCTCGGGGCAGAGCCTCCGGTTGTGTCGAGTGTTGGCGTCGAGGCGGTGCGGTTGGGTCCGGATTGTTATTGCCGGACTCCCTTCCCATAGTACGGATGGCTTGAACAGCCGTTCCAAAAAAGATATTGGGTGGGACGGCATCGCTTTTGCACCGATGCGTGCCAATATATCCGCCACCGGGTTGTTATCCGGGCTATATGATGAAATTCAAGCCCTTGAACCGTCTTGACATTTTTAGGACCGCATTGCGGTATGTTGCCATTTTCGGATCTTTGGTGTCAAAGTCTCCGTTTATTTGAGATATTGCGAGGTTTGAATCCTCGCGCACCTCTAGGCGTTGAATGCCCATGGAGATCGCCATCCAGAGGCCGTGCGTAAGGGCCTCGTATTCGCTGCGTTGTTGGAGTCCGTGATACATTATCTCGAAGGATGTATTGGACTGTGTCCCCGGTTGGGGACGTCAGACGACGCCAGCCCCTGTGCCAACCAACATTTTGGAGCCGTCAAAGTGCATGATCCAATTGGAGTATCGCCGCATACTCTTTAGGGAGTTCGGCTTCAGTCCATTCGCCATGAAGTCGGCCAAAACCTGCGACTTAATAGCTCGTCGTGGCTTATAAGTTATGTCGAATGGAAGGAGCTCTATGGCCCATTTAGCAATCCGGCCCGTCGCGTCGCGGTTGTTTATAATGTCGTTAAGAGGTACTTCAGAGGCTACCGTTATCGAACACTCTTGAAAGTAGTGTCGCAGCTTCCGGGATGCCATGAACACCGCATATGCTATCTTTTGATAGTGTGGGTACCGGGACTTGCATGGAGTTAGGACAGTGGACCCTTTTGTTCGTACCCTTTAGGGGGTTTTGGTTTTTTGGTATTCAACCCAGGTGCTTGATAATGATGCACCCTTTTGTTCCGGACTAGGGATGTATTCAATGGATTATCCCAAAATTTACTTTCGGTTTTCCAGCGCTCTCCATCGCATACAGATTTTTTGTACTATGGTCACCAAGTTAGCAAAGCGTGTAATTTATAGCGACTTATGGCGTTTAGGATTCCCTTGTCCGTGCAATTATTGCAAAAATTGGGATTATGTACTCCTCTCGGCAAGTCCTTTATCCTGTTCATAACGGAGGAATCGCCCGAGAATGATGTCTTGTTTCATCCGGCTCTTGCCGAATTCGAGAGAGATCGCCAATGTTTGGGTGGGCGGGTGGCACTAAATCCGGGACCCCGTCAATTCAGGACTCAAGGGCCGAGAAGTTTCCGAACTTCGAATTTTGGATTTTGAGTGCAATCCAATGAGTCCGCCCGCCACTTTGACTTTAGGTTCGTGGCTTGATCAACATCCGTCCCTCCGCAGGAATCCGGCATGGAGGGATCGAATCCGGACGTAATTAGTCCTTAAGGTAGGAGAAGAATCGCCGCGTTGCTCCTCTATCACGGCAACATGACGGGTAGCCAGGGAGAGTTGATCTCTCGGATCGGTTTTAGGCCCGATCCGATGCATGTAATCATGGCGACTCCGATGCGGCGTCGCGATCCAAGAGCTCGTTTATGGAGGAGAGCTCGATCGGATCTAACTGTTTGACGAGTTCGAACTAACATGAAGATTGGTTTCGATGACTCGAGGTCATCGTCGGCTATGGCCGGCGAACTAGCGGTCATGAGAAAACCGCCAAGTCAAGAGTCTGACCAGTGGCCAAGGCTTCTTTGGCGAAGGTGTCGTCTTTAAAGATGAGGCGAGGCATCCTACCTGACGGCGACGGCACAGAGGAACTCTCAATGAAAGCACCAATGTCGGTGTCAAAACCGGCGGATCTCGGGTAGGGGGTCCCGAACTGTGTGTCTAGGCGGATGGTAACAGGAGACAAGGGACACAATGTTTTTACCTGTGTTCGGCCCTCTCGATGGAGGTAATACCCTACTCCTGCTTGATTAATATTGATGATATGGGTAGTACAAGAGTAGATCTACCACGAGATCAAGGAGGCTAAACCCTAGAAGCTAGCCTATGGTATGATTGTTGTTGTTACATCCTCTGGACTAAAACCCTCCGGTTTATATAGACACCGGATAGGTTAGGGTTACACAAAGTCGGTTACAATGGTAGGAGATCTACATATCCAGACGCCAAGCTTGCCTTCCACGCCAAGGAAAGTCCCATCCGGACACGGGACGAAGTCTTCAATCTTGTATCTTCATAGTCTTGGAGTCCGGCCGTGACGATAGTCCGGCTATCCGGACACCCCCTAGTCCGGGACTCCCTCACCTAGCATTTAGGCCAGATGTAGTGATCACTGTATCTATCTCTGGGGTCGTCTCTGGAAAGAGGGGGGATCCAAGGATCCCATCGTAAGCCGGCTCTGGGATCATGACGCTAGAGGGATCATGCTGGTCCGAGGTCCATCCCAAAAGACCGGGTCTCCTCAAGCATCCGCGGTGTATTCCAGGCTTCCGAACATGATGACTTGGTTTGGAGCAAAATTCTCCACACGGCCTAGGTGGCCGGTCGGATCGGCATGGAAAACAATGTTGTCGAAGGTGAAAAGTTGGTCGAGGATGAAGATGTCACCACAGCCAATGTTGATGTCGATCTGCAGACGATCCATCGACCCGAGGTGATCAAACGGCGAACTCTCAATGGAAGCACCAATGTCGGTGTCAAAACCGGCAGATCTCAGGTAGGGGGCCGAGTTGTTAGATCGGATTGGTGGGTAATAGGAGAAGAACACACAAGGAGTTTACCCAGGTTTGGGCCCTCTCTATGGAGGTAAAAGCCTACGTCATGCTCTTGTTTATATTATGAAGGTATCAGAGTACATAGTTGATCTACCTCGAGATCGTAAGTTGTGGTCTAAACCCTAGGGGTATGATGAATGGGTGTATGGATGGATCCCTCTATGGACTAAACCTCCTGGTTTATATAGGCACTAGGGGTATCTAGGGTTACACATGGTCGGGCCAGCATCTAAGAATTTAAATGCCAAAGATAATCACAAATGCTTGAAGTACCACGACAAGTCTTGATCGCCACTTGGAGGGCCTCCGGTGTCCTTTCTCCTTAACGGGTTGGGGGTCCGACGCACACATTACTCCTACTGGGCTAGGACCCCCTAGTCCAGGACACCGTCACCGGTGGTGAATTTCATTGCGGGTTGTTGTCATCTTCTACAGGGAATAGAAATGAGTGCCAAAGTTTTGACGAAATATTGATTCACTTCCATTTCATGGAAGTTCTGGCACTTAATATGTCTCTTATTTAGCACTCATCTTGCCAATTTGTTTTATGAATTTCTAATTCTTTTTTACTCATTACCGATGTAGTCTTCATTTTATGTATAAAATATGGCAAGACATACACGGTCCTCAGAGTGAGGCTTTGACTTCCAATGAGGATGAGCCAAATCGGGCATGCAATGAAGACACCTCCCATATTGATTATGAGTTGCACAAGGAGACCGATCGTCTTTGCAAATGCAGGGATAGAAGGGGAAGAAGATTCAGATGGTGCTTTGAAAAGGCGCAAGATGGGAAGAATATTAGGATGGTCTTTGAAGACGAAGGCCAACAATTGGGAGCAGAGTTGGATGGTGCTGAAGAGGAAGGAGACCTCAATGGTGCATAACCTGATTTGGAAATTCAACCGCGGAAGGGTAGGTTGCGGAATAAGGTGCCTACAGCTAATTACATAATAAAATGGATTAACAAAGAAGGGAGACTCGTTAGTTCAATCAAGAATGTAACAAAATGGGGTAAGGTCCTAGGTGCCATCACCCATGAAAACTATGGCATAAACCTTAGATCCTTAAGGGGCTCTAGATAAAAACAATGGTCCAACCTCCTATTAGGAAATATGAGAGATATTTTTTTAAGTTCAACGACCAAGACAATGCACTTGTAGAAATCCATGCCTCTGCGTGTTCACTAAGGCCTTGAGTACTAATAGATATAGTGCAAACAGGCTTCTGGACGACGGGAATGATTTAGAGGATATCAAAAAGCTATATCCTAGCACTACCGATGAGGAATGGAAAGAGTTCCTTGATTACCGAGACTTAGATGCATACAAACAGGACAAAGAGAAGCTTGCGAAGCTCCGAAGCCAGATGATAGGGAACCACAATTTAGGCACATGTGGTTATGAAGGGAAGAAGCCAATCTAGGATAAGCATGATGCTATGATTTCTTCACAAGGTCAATCGATGCCCTTCAGTAATATCCTGGACCCGTGTGCCAAGAAATATTTCGATCCTTAGCGGTGCTTAATAAAGAAACCAGACTCAACTACTTCGAGGACCCTGAGGTGGCGAAGGCGGCTGAAAGAGCAGTACGTAATTAGCCTATACAACCACTTTCCATCATATATGTATAGGAGCAGTTTCTAAATGATATTGGTTTGCTCATGCTGGCAAATTTTACCCAAAACACACCAAGCTTTGAAGAGTCACCGGATGCCCCAAGGTGGTCATCCGACCCAATTCTTTACGCCCTACAAAAGAAGAGGGAGCCCACAAGAGGTCATAAGCTCGATGCGGGCAGTCCTTTATGCGATGCCTATTATCCCTCCAAGAAAAGGATGACTAAGTCGAAAAGAGAAAGAAGGAACAAAGACAAAATAGATCAGTTAGTCAACAAAGGTTAAAGGAAGCCTTACCTGATTTTCTGGCAGAGGTTCAAAAGCATATTCAGTCCAAAGGGTTAACAAATATGCCACAAATGGTGGATACCAATACGCCGCCACCCTTTGCTCCCACAAAGATCAGAAGCCCCTCGGTCAGTAATGTCATGGATGGTCATGGTGGATCGCCACATTCATTGGAGGAAAAAATCCTTACCCTCTCCTAGCTAGAGTGAGTGGCGACTTGTTGGAGGTTACAAAAGCTAGAGTCTTTACAGGGAATGTCATGCACAACAACAAAGTAGATGAGTACGTCTTGGAAGGTTTGTTTGCTTAGGGTGTTCCCACAATACCACGCTTGATTACGCCACAAAACATTATGGAAGAGGGCGATGAGCCGCAGCCCCTTTTGGAATTCTTTGCTGGTTACCTCAAGTGGCCTGCAATGCATATCATAATGGACAAGCCATCCCCAAACAGAACACCATCTCTGACCATCCCCAGCATTGCAGCACCATAACCATCTTCAAACATCCACGATGTTGGACCACCACCTAGACGATCTCCTCTAGGTCTTCGCAACCCCGTATGAGCTATGGATGTGCGGGAAGAGCACATGCTTGAAGAATCACAAAATTCTAATTATGCTAAAGATGAGGAGACGCCGCCAACCCATCCTGAGACACAACCTTGCAAAAAACCAAAGTTTAACCTAACAACACTAAAGAATGTGGTGTCCAAAGAAGCGATGTCCTATCCGCTCTTCTTTGTCCAACTAATGAAAAAAAAGAAACATGCATCTAAAGGATGCGAAAATGAATACTAAGGCAAACATTTCTGCCACCACATGTGGAAATGGTAGACCACCAGTAAAGTAGAAGGCACCAAAGAAGTCATTGGCATATGAACAATGTGCTTACAACCCAAAAGCACATGTCTATATTCCGGGTCAGAGAATGCTACCAGACAAAGTGTGTGTGCACCTTAAGCTTGAGATGAATATTCTACATGAGAAAATTGTGGATTCAGAGCTAGCCAATAACAAGCAAGCATCCATCGTTAACCCAACACTTTACACTGCGAAGGTGCCAAAGGGATATACTTTCTTTGAAAAAATCAGCAGGGACAAAATATATGTAGATTTCAAAGAGATCTTCTATATGTTCAGATTCTATAATCTTGAAACTTGCCTAATGAGGATATGGGCGCTTTTCAAGCCATAGAGGTAAGAAGCAAGAATATTTCCGATGTCGCCATAGTCGACCCTTATCTCATGAACGATCGAAACCTAAAAAACGAGGAAGGGAGGCGGTGCATGATGAATTACCTTCTGGATTTCATAAAACTAAAAAAGGTTTAAAACTTCCTCCTCATGTCGTATCGACCCATGTACATCCTTCTCTGGCTTTACGCTTTCGCTTTTATACCTTTTCCTTCATATATGTTTTCATGTCTCAAAATTTATAACTTTCTCACGATCGCGGCATGTTTATTCTGTTTTGCGCTGCAACCATTAGGTTCTCCTAGTGCTAAGAACACAAAGGTGCAAATGTTAATTTCTGGATTCCACGAAGAGCTCGGGAAAATACTGATCGCTCCTGAAGGACCTTCTCGATGATTGTCTTTTTGGTTGAAATAATACAGGAGGCTTCACGATTGAAAAAAACTACAAAGTAAGTGGAAATAAAATGATTACCTTCAGATGGAACAATCTATCTTGTATGTAACATTCGCTAACTAGTCTCGACTTGTGGCTTCTACATCTCATTCACATGGAAGAATTCATACGGTGCGAAAACATTAAAGCGACATGATGAAATCCTCAAATGGGGTCAAGAAGTACAAAACAATTCACTTGAAGGCGGCATAGTGCTAGAAGAACTAAAACTCAAGTTCACGACTATCATAAACAAGGAGGTCCGCTCATAGTCCAGCCTATTCTATAATAACACCGAAGAAGATGAGCCAACCAACAAAAGAGCCTAAACTAGCTTATTGCAGCGGGCACAACTGAAATCGTGACTAAACATATTTGGCATACTAACTTTGTTGTTTAACTTTATCAGCAAACTATATTTGATGGCGGTGTATTTTGTGTTACCCATTTTTTCTTAATGTACTTCTCGTTCTTTATTCTGAGTTATTGCCACTAGTTTTATTCCTGATTTGCTCCCATTTATTGAGAATTGTTCCCTATTTGCATCAGCTAACGTTGTTGTGGCGGAATAATATATGCTGCCATGGCAGCATTTTATTCTAGCCTGGTGCAACTATCAGTTGCAGGCACTAATAAGCCCCGCCGCACATACTATATACAGCAGTGGCGAGCACTGCCACTTGCCCGCCATTGGTGAAGTCGCCCACTGCTATGAGATTGATTCCACTGGCGCGCAATGTACACCGCCCGCCACTGTTATGGAGCTACCACTGGCGGGTGGGCGCCTGCCACTAATACCACTTTAGCAGTGGTGGGAGGTCAGTGGCGAGCGGCCCAAAGAGGATCGCCCTCCACTACTAGGCTTTAGGTGCCCACCACTACTAGGCATTCAAGCAATAGTGTAGGGTTCTCCCCCTCCCCTACATGTCTTTCACTGATTTTATATCTCTCTGTCTTTCTTGTGAATTTGCATAGGAGAGGGCATATGTTAGCAGTTGGAATCTCACTGAACCTGCTACAGTTGTACAAGCACCCTTCGACCAGTCGGCTAATGAGAGTATTTCGAACAAAAACCACTCACATGCCTTATGTTCTATACACTACGTCATCTGCCACCTGTGAATCCTTCCCGCGTTACCTGTTGCAGGTAAAAAGGACCATTCATGTCCCTCTCCAGCACCATTCCTGTCCCTGCCCCTCTCCAACACCATTCCTGCCCCTGCCTCTCTCGAGCACCACCCAATGCCTCACCGGAGCACCACTCCACCACCACCCACTCATGTCCTAGAACCACCCACTCCTCTCTAGCACCTCCCTGAAGGAAATATGCCCTAGAGGCAATAATAAAGTTTTTATTTATATTTCCTTATATCATGATAAATGTTTATTATTCATGCTAGAATTGTATTAACTGGAAACTAGATACATGTGTGGATACATAGACAAAACACACTGTCCCTAGTAGGCCTCTACTAAACTAGCTCGTTAATCAGAGATGGTTAAGTTTCCTAGCCATAGACATGTGTTGTCATTTGATGAACGGGATCACATCATTAGAAGAATTATGTGATGGACAAGACCCATCCGTTAGCTTAGCATGTTGATCGTTAAGTTTTATTGCTATTGCTTTCTTCATGTCAAATACATATTCCTTCGACTATGAGATTATGCAACTCCAGAATACCAGAGGAATACCTTGTGTGCTATCAAACATCACAACGTAACTAGGTGATTATAAAGATGCTTTACAGGTATCTCCGAAGGTGTTTGTTGGGTTGTCATAGATCGAGATTAGGATTTGTCACTCCGAGTATCGGAGAGGTATCTCTAGGCCCTCTCGGTAATGCACATCATGATAAGCCTTGCAAGCAATGGGACTAATGAGTTAGTTGCGGGATGATGCATTACGGAACGAGTAAAGAGACTTGTTGGTAACGAGATTGAACTAGGTATGAAGATACCGACGATTGAATCTCGGGCAAGTAACATACCGATGACAAAGGGAATAATGTATGTTGTCATTACGGTATGACCGATAAAGATCTTCGTAGAATATGTAGGAACCAATATGAGCATCCAGGTTCCGCTGTTGGTTATTGACCGGAGAGGTGTCTCGGTCATGTCTACATAGTTCTCGAACCCATAGGGACCGCACGCTTAATGTTCGATGACGATTTTGTATTATATGAGTTATGTGATTTGGTGATCGAATGTTGTTTGGATTCCCGGATGAGATCACGGACATGATGAAGAGTCTCAAAATGGTCGAGAGATAAAGATTCATATATAGGACGATAGTATTTGGACACCGGAAGTGTTCCGGGGCAGGCACGTCGGGTCATAGGAAGGGTCCCTGCAACCCCCGTCAAGCTATATGGGCTTAATGGGCCTAGGGAGGGACAGACCAGCCCATAGGGGGCTGGTGCGCCCCTCCACCAGGCCGGCCAGCCCTAGGGAAGGCAAGGGAGGAGGGCTAGCCCCTCTCTCCTTCCCCTTCTCAAGGGAGAAAGGAAAGGGGGCGCCACCTCCTCCTTCCTTCTCCTAGTGCCAAAACAAGGAAGGGGCGAGGTGGGGTGGGAGCCCAAGTGGGACTCGGCCTGCTTGGCGCCCCCGCCTCTTCCCCATCCAACCTATATATATGTGGGGAGGGGGGGTACCTAGAGGACACACAAACATCTGTTAGTCGTATGCGGCGCCCCCCTCCATAGTTTATGCCTCCGGTCATATTGTCATAGTGCTTAGGCGAAGCCCTGCACGGATCACTTCACCATCACCGTCACCATGCCGTCGTGCTGACGAAACTCTCCCTCGACACTTTGATTGATCAAGAGTTCGAGGGATGTCATCGAGCTAAACGTGTGCAGAACTCGGAGGTGTCTGCTACCTCTTGAGCACTGCGTTGGTTTTCCCTTGACGAGGAAAGGGTGATGCAGCAAAGTAGCGTAAGTATTTCCCTTAGTTTTTGAGAACCAAGGTATCAATCCAGTAGGAGGCTACGCGCGAGTCCCTCTCACCTACACAAACAAATAAATCCTCGCAACCAACGCGATAAGGGGTTGTCAATCCCTACACGGTCACTTACGAGAGTGAGATCTGATAGATATGATAGGATAATATTTTTGGTATTTTTATGATAAAGATGCAAAGTAAAATAAAACAACGGAAATAACTAAGTGTTGGAAGATTAATGTGATGGAAAATAGACCCAGGGGGCATAGGTTTCACTAGTGGCTTCTCTCAAGAGCATAAGTACTTTACGGTGGGTGAACAAATTACTGTTGAGCAATTGACAGAATTGAGCATAGTTATGAGAATATCTAGGTATGACCATGTATATAGGCATCACATCCGAGACAAGTTGACCGACTCCTGCCTGCATCTACTACTATTACTCCACACATCGACCGCTATCCAGCATGCATCTAGAATATTAAGTTCATAAGAACATAGTAACGCTTTAAGCAAGATGACAAGATGTAGAGGGATAAATTCATGCAATATGATAAACACCCCATCTTGTTATCCTCGATGGCAACAATACAATACGTGCCTTGCTGCCCCTACTGTCACTGGAAAAGGACACCGCAAGATTGAACCCAAAGCTAAGCACTTCTCCCATTGCAAGAAAGATCAATCTAGTAGGCCAAACCAAAGTGATAATTCAAGAGACTTGCAAAGATAACCAATCATACATAAAAGAATTCAGAGAAGATTCAAATGTTGTTCATAGATAAACTTGATCATAAACCCACAATTCATCGGGTCTCAACAAACACACCGCAAAGAAGAGTACATCGAATAGATCTCCATGCCGAGAGGGGAGAACATTGTATTGAGATCCAAAAAGAGAGAAGAAGCCATCTAGCTAATAACTATGGACCGAAGGTCCGAGGTAAACTACTCACACTTCATCGGAGAGGCTATGGTGTTGATGTAGAATCCCTCCGTGATCGATGCCCCTCCGTGAATCAAAGACGAACCCCAAGATGGGATCACGTGGAGTGCAGAAGGTTGCGGCGGTGGAATTAGGTTTTTGGCTCCGTGATCGATCGTTTGGGGGTAAGTGCGTGAGGTATATATAGGAGGAAGGAGTACGTCGGTGGAGCAACGTGGGGCCCACGAGGGTGGAGGCGCGCCCAGGTGGCGTGCCCCCTACCTCGTGGCTTCTGGTAGCTTTCTTGACGAGGGTCCAAGTTCTTCAGGTCATGTTAGATTCCGAAAATCATGTTCGAAGGTTTCATTCCGTTAGGACTCCGTTTGATATTCTTTCTCTGCGAAACTACGAAATAGGCAAAAAACAACAATTAAATTTGGGCCTCCGGTTAATAGGTTAGTCCCAAAAATAATATAAAAGTGAATAATAAAGCCCAATAATGTCCAAAAGCAGAAGATAATATAGCATGGAGCAATCAAAATTATAGATACGTTGGAGACGTATCAAGCATCCCCAAGCTTAATTCCTGCTCGTCCTCGAGTAGGTAAATGATAAAAACAGAATTTTTGATGTGGAATGCTACTTGGCATAATTTCAACGTAATTCTTCTTATTGTGGCATGAATGTTCAGATTTGATATGATTCAAGATAAAAGTTTAATGTTGACATAAAAACAACAATATTTCAAGCATACTAACTAAGCAATTATGTCTTATCAAAATAACATAGCCAAAGCAAGTTATCCCTACAAAATCATATAGTCTGGCTATGCTCCATCTTCCCCACACAAAATATCCATATCATGTATGACCCCGGTTTTAGCCAAGCAATTGGTTCATACTTTTAAAGCGCTTCAGCCTTTTCAACTCTTACGCAATACATGAGCGCAAACCATGGATATAACACTATGGTGGAATAACGTATAATGGTAGGGGTTATGTGGGAAGACAAAAAAGGAGAAAGTCTCACATCAACGAGGCTAATCAACGGGCTATGGAGATGCTCATCAATTGATGTTAATGCGAGGAGTAGGGATTGCCATGCAACGGATGCACTAGTGCTATAAGTGTATGAAAGCTCAAAAAGAAACTAAGTTGGTGTGCATCCAACTTGCTTGCTCACGAAGACCTCGGGCATTTGAGGAAGCCCATCATTGGAATATACAAGCCAAGTTCTATAATGAAATTTCCCACTAGTATATGAAAGTGACAAAACGAGAGACTTTCTATTATGAAGATCACGATGCTACTTTGAAGCACAAGTGTGGTAAAAGGATAGTAACATTGTCCCTTCTCTCTTTTTCTCTCATCATTTTTTTCTCTTTTTTTTATTTGGGCCTTTTCTCTCTTTTTTATGGCCTCCCCTTTTTTTTAGTCCGGAGTCTCATCCCGACTTGTGGGGAATCATAGTCTCCATCATCCTTTCCTCACTTGGGACAATGCTCTAATAATGATGATCATCACACTTTTATTTACTTACAACTCATGAATTACAACTCAATACTTAGAACAAAATATGACTCTATATGAATGCCTCCGGCGGTGTACTGGGATATGCAATGAATCAAGAGCGACATGTATGAAAGAATTATGAACGGTGGCTTTGCCACAAATACAATGTCAACTACATGATCATGCAAAGCAATATGACAATGATGGAGTATGTCATGATAAATGAAACGGTGGAAAGTTGCATGGCAATATATCTCGGAATGGCTATGGAAATGCCATGATAGGTAGGTATGGTGGTTGTTTTGAGGAAGATATAAGGAGGTTTATGTGTGATAGGCGCATCATATCACGGGTTTGGATGCACCGCGAAGTTTGCACCAACTCTCAATGTGAGAAAGGGCAATGCGTTGCACGAAGAGGCTAGAAAATTGCAGAAAGGTAATCGTGTGTATAATCCATGGACTCACATTAGTCATAAAGAACTCATATACTTATAGCAAAATTTATTAGCCCTCGAAGCAAAGTACTACTACACATGCTCCTAGGGAAGGGTTGGTAGGAGTTAACCATCGCTGATCCCGACCGCCACACAAAGGAAGACAATCAACAAATACTTCATTCTCAGACTTCATTACATAACAGTTCACCATGCGTGCATGCTACGGCAATCACAAACTCCAACACATGCATTTTTCAATTCCACAATTACTCAACTAGCACAACTATGATATTACCACCTTTATATCTCAAAACAATTATCAAGCATCAAATTTCTCATGATATTAATTAAAGCAAATTGCCATGCTATTTTAATACTCTCAAAATAATATAAGTGAAGCATGAGAGATCAATAGTTTCTATAAAACAAATCCACCACCGTGCTCTAAAAGATATAAGTGAAGCACTAGAGCAAAACTATATAGCTCAAAAGATATAAGTGAAGCACATAGAGTATTCTAATAAATCCCGAATCATGTGTGTCTCTCTCAAAAGGTGTGTACATCAAGGATGATTGTGGTAAACTAACAAACAAAGACTCAAATCATACAAGACGCTCCAAGCAAAACACATATCATGTGGTGAATAAAAATATAGCTCCAAGTAAAGTTACCGATGGAAGTAGACGAAAGAGGGGATGCCTTCCGGGGCATCCCCAAGCTTTGGCTTTTTGGTGTCCTTAGATTATCTTGTGGGTGCCATGGCCATCCCCAAGCTTAGGCTCTTGCCAATCCTTGTTCCATAATCCATCAAATCTTTTACCCAAAACTTGAAAACTTCACAACACAAAACTTAGCAGAAAATCTCGTGAGCTCCGTTAGCGAAAGAAAACAAAAGACCACTTCAAGGTACTGTAATGAAGTCATTCTTTATTTATATTGCTGTTAAATCTACTTTATTCCAACTTCTCGATGGTTTATAAACTCTTTTACTAGCCATAGATTCATCAAAATAAGCAAACAACACACGAAAAACAGAATCTGTCAAAAACAGAACATTCTGTAGTAATCTGTAATTAACGCAAACTTATGGAACTCCAAAAAATCAGCCAAAATAGGACGACCTAGGCAATTTGTTTACTGATCATCAGCAATTGGAATCAATATTTTATCACGTTCTGGTGATTTTTAACAATTATTTTCGTGAACAAAAAGTTTCTGGAATTTTCTGCAAGATCAAATAACTATCATCCAAGAAGATCCTATAGGTTTAACTTGGCACAAACACTAATTAAAACATAAAAATACCTCTAACCAGAGGCTAGATCAAAAATTTATTCCTAAACATAAGCAAAAAGAAAAACTAAAAATAAAATTGGGTTGCCTCCCAACAAGCGCTATCGTTTAACGCCCCTAGCTAGGCATAAAAGCAAGGATAGATCTAGGTATTGCCATCTTTGGTGGGCAATCCATAAGTGGCTCTCATAATAGATTCATATGGTAGTTTTATTTTCTTCCTAGGGAAGTGTTCCATGCCTTTCTTTAATGGAAATTGGAATCTAATATTCCCTTCCTTCATATCAATAATTGCACCAATCGTTCTAAGGAAAGGTCTACCAAGAATAATAGGACACGAAGGAATGCAATCTATATCAAGAACAATAAAATCTATGGGCACATAGTTCCTATTTGCAACAATAAGAACATCATTAATTATTCCCATAGGTTTCTTAATTGTGGAATCCGCAAGGTGCAAATTTAAAGAGCAATCATCAAAACCACGGAAACCTAACAAATCGCACAAAGTTTTGGGAATAGTGGAAACACTAGCACCCAAATCACACAAAGCATAGCATTCATGATCTTTAATCTTAATTTTAATAGTAGGTTCCCACTCATCATAAAGTTTTCTAGGGATAGAGACTTCCAACTCAAGCTTTTCTTCATAAGATTGCATCAGAACATCAACGATATGTTTGGTAAAAGCTTTATTTTGACTATAAGCATGAGGAGAATTTAGCACGGATTGCAACAAGGAAATACAATCTATCAAAGAGAAATTATCATAATTAAATTCCTTGTAATCCAAAATAGTGGGTCCATTAACATCTAATGTTTTGATTTCTTCAATCCCACCTTTATTAATTTTAGCATCAAGATCTAAAAACTCCAAATTTTTGGAACGCCTTCTACGTAAAGGTGGATCATATTCAGCCCCCTCATTATCAAGATTCATATTGCAAAACAAAGATTTAATAGGGGACACATCAATAACTTTTAGATCTTCATCTTTATTTTCATAAGAACTAGAAGAACACGCTTTCATAAAGCAATCTTTCTTAGCACGCATCCTAAGCGGTTCTTTCTTTGCACTCATCAATGGAAATTCTCATGGCTTTGAGAGACTCATTGATATCATGCTTAGGAGGGATAGATCTAAGTTTTAAATAATCAACATCAAGAGAAATTCTATCAACGTTCCTAGCCAATTCATCAACTTTAAGCAATTTCTCTTCAAGCAAAGCATTAAAATTCTTTTGTGAATTCATAAACTCTTTAACACTAGTCTCAAATTTAGAGGGAATCTTATTAAAATTTCCATAAGAATTGTTGTAGGAATTACCATAATTATTGGAGGAATTGCTAGGATAAGGCCTAGGATTAAAGTTTCCTCTATACGCGTTGTTACCAAAATTATTCCTACCAACAAAATTTACATCCATAGATTCATTATTATTCTCAATCAAAGTAGACAAAGGCATATCATTAGGATCGGAAGAAACACTCTTACTAGCAAATAATTTCATAAGTTCATCCATCTTTCCACTCAAAACATTAATTTCTTCTATCACATGCACTTTTCTATTAGTAGATCTTTTAGTGTGCCATTGAGAATAATTAACCATAATATTATCTAGGAGTTTAGTAGCTTATCCTAAAGTGATTTCCATAAAAGTGACTCCCGCGGCCGAATCTAAAAGGTTTCTAGAAGCAAAATTCAATCCGGCATAAAAATTTGTATAATCATCCACAAATTCAAACCATGCGTGAGCAATTCATTATCATTAATTTCATCCTCTCCCAGGCTTGTGCAACATGTTCATGATCAAGTTGCTTAAAATTCATAATATCGTTTCTAAGAGAGATAATCTTAACGGGAGGAAAATACTTAGAGATAAAAGCATCTTTGCACTTATTCCAAGAATCAATACTATTTTTAGGCAAAGACGAAAACCAAGCTTTAGCACGATCTCTAAGCGAAAAAGGAAGTAGCTTCAGTTTAACAATATCATTGTCAACATCTTTCTTCTTTTTCATATCACACAAATCAACGAAGCTATTTAGATGAGTGGCGGCATCTTCACTAGGAAGGCCGGCGAATTGATCTTTCACTACAAGATTCAACAAAGCAGTATTGATTTCACAAGATTCAGTACCGGTAAGAGGAGCAATCGGAGTGCTAAGGAAATCATTATTGTTGGTACTGGTAAAGTCACATAATTTGGTATTATTTTGAGCCATCGTGACAAACAAGCAATCCAACACAAAAAGCAAGCGAGAAAGAGGCGAACAAAAACAGAGGGCGAATAAAACGGCAAGGGTGAAGTGGGGGAGAGGAAAACGAGAGGCAAATGGCAAATAATGTAATGCGGGAGATAAGGGTTTGCGATGGGTACTTGGTATGTTGACTTTTGCGTAGACCTCCCGGGCAACGGCGCCAAAAATCCTTCTTGCTACCTCTTGAGCACAGCGTTGGTTTTTCCTTGAAGAGGAAAGGGTGATGCAACAAAGTAGCATAAGTATTTCCCTTAGTTTTCGAGAACCAAGGTATCAATCCGAAGAGGGCTACGCCATGACTCCCTCGCACCTACACAAACAAATAAATCCTCGCAACCAACGCGATAAGGGTTGTCAATCCCTACACGGTCACTTACGAGAGTGAGATCTGATAGATATGATAGGATAATATTTTTGGTATTTTTATGATAAAGATGCAAAGTAAAATAAAACAACGGAAATAACTAAGTGTTGGAAGATTAATGTGATGGAAAATAGACCAGGGGCATAGGTTTCACTAGTGGCTTCTCTCAAGAGCATAAGTACTTTCACGGTGGGTGAACAAATTACGTTGAGCAATTGATGTAATTGAGCATAGTTATGAGAATATCTAGGTATGATCATGTATATAGGCATCACGTCCGAGACAAGTAGACCGACTCCTGCCTGCATCTACTACTATTACTCCACACATCGATCGTTATCCAGCATGCATCTAGAGTATTAAGTTCATAAGAACATAGTAACGCTTTAAGCAAGATGACATGATGTAGAGGGATAAATTCATGCAATATGATAAAAAAACCATCTTGTTATCCTCGATGGCAACAATACAATACGTGCCTTGCTGCCCCTCATCACACCGGGAAAGGACACCGCAAGATTGAACCCAAAGCTAAGCACTTCTCCCATTGCAAGAAAGATTAATCTAGTAAGCCAAACCAAACTGATAATTGAAGAGACTTGCAAAGATAACCAATCATACATAAAAGAATTCAGAGAAGATTCAAATATTGTTCATAGATAAACTTGATCATAAACCCACAATTCATCGGTCCCAACAAACACACCGCAAAAGAAGATTACATCGAATAGATCTCCACGAGAGAGGGGGAGAACATTGTATTGAGATCCAAAAAGAGAGAAGAAGCCATCTAGCTAATAACTATGGACCCAAGGTCCAAGTAAACTACTCACACTTCATCGGAGAGGCTATGGTGTTGATGTAGAAGCCCTCCGTGATCGATGCCCCCTCCCATGGAGCTCCTAATGTGCCCCAAGATGGGATCTCGTGGGTGCGAGAAGGTTGCAGTGGTGGAATTAGGTTTTGGCTCAGATTCGATCATTTGGGGGTACGTAGGTATATATAGGAGGAAGGAGTATGTTGGTGGAGCAACATGGGCCCCACAAGGGTGGAGGCGCGCCCAGGGGGGTAGGCGTGCCCCCCTACCTCAGGGCTTCCTGGTAGCTTTCTTGACGTAGGGTCCAAGTCCTCTGGATCATGTTCGTTCCGAAAACCATGTTCCCGAAGGTTTCATTCGTTTGGACTCCGTTTGATATTCTTTTTCTGCGAAACTCGAAATAGGCAAAAAAACAGCAATTACGAAATTTGGGCCTCCGGTTAATAGGTTAGTCCCAAAATAATATAAAAGTGAATAATAAAGCCCAATAACGTCCAAAACAGAAGATAATATAGCATGGAGCAATCAAAAATTATAGATACGTTGGAGACGTATCAGTGTCGTACATTCGGTGCTTGGTCGGTCGGAACAAGAAGAAGTTCGACTACATCAACCGCGTTGTCAAACGCTTCCGCTTTAGGTCTATGAGGGTACGTGGACACACTCTCCCCCTCTTGTTGCTATGCACCTCCTTGATAGATCTTGCATGAGCATAGGAATTTTTTTTATATTGCATGCTATGTTCCCCAACAGTGGCATCCGAGCCAGGTCTATGCGTAGATGATATGCATGAGTAGAGCACAAAGAGTTGTGGGCAGTGATCATCATACTGCTTACCACCAATGTCTTATTTTGATTCGGCGGTATTGTTGGATGAAGCGGCCCGAACCAACCTTACATGACCATGTTCATGAGACCGGTTCCACCGACAGACATGCAACTAGTTTTGCATAAAGGTGGCTGGCGGGTGTCCATTTCTCCAACTCTAGTTGAATCGAATTTGACTGCGGCCAGTCCTTATTAAAGGTTAAAACAGCTAACTTGATAAATCACCGTTGTGGTTTTGATGCGTAGGTAAGAACGGTTCTTGCTAGAAGCCCATAGCAGCCACGTAAAACTTGCAACAACAAAGTAGAGGACATCTAACTTGTTTTTTGCAGGCATGTTGCGATGTGATATGGTCAAGACATGATGTGATATATGTTATTGTATGAGATGATCATGTTTTGTAAAAGTTATCGGCAACTGGCAGGAGCCTAATGGTTGTCGCTTTATTGTATGAAATGCAAAGACCATGTAATTGCTTTACTTTATCACTATGAGTTAGCGATAGTTGTAGAAGCAATAGTTGGCGAGACGACCACGACGCTACGATGGAGATCAAGGTGTCAAGCCGGTGACGACGGAGATCATGACGGTGCTTTGGAGATGGAGATCAAAGGCACAAGATGATGATGGCCATATCATGTCACCTATTTTGATTGCATGTGATGTTTATCTTTTATGCATCTTATTTTGCTTAGTACAGTGGTAGCATTATAAGATGATGCCTCGCTAAAATTTCAAGGTATAAGTGTTCTCCCTGAGTATGCACCGTTGCGACAGTTCGTCGTGCTGAGAAACCATGTGATGATCAGGTGTGATAAGCTCTACGTTCACATACAACGGGTGCAAGACAGTTTTGCACATTCGGAATACTTGGGTTAAACTTGACGAGCCTAGCATGTATAGACATGGCCTCGGAACACTGGAGACCGAAAGGTCGAACGTGAAACATATAGTAGATATGATCAACATAGAGATGTTCACCATTGAAAACTACTCCATCTCACGTGATGATCGGACATGGTTTAGTTGATATGGATCACGTGATCATTTAGATGACTCAAGGGACTGGTCACTGGAAGCAGAACTGCCCCTAGTATTTGGCAGATAAGAAGGATGGCAAAGTGCACAAAGGTATATTTGATATACATGTTATTGATGTATACCTTACTAATGCTCGTAGTAGCGCCTGGGTATTTGACACTAGTTCTATTGCTCATATTTGCAACTCGAAACAGGGGTTACGGATTAAACGAAGATTGGCTAAGGACGAGGTGACGATGCGCGTCGGGAATGGTTCCAAGGTCGATGTGATCGCCACAAGATGCTACCTCTACATCTACCTTCGGGATTAGTTTTTAGACCTGAATAATTGTTATTTGGTGCCGTTAAGCATGAACATTATATTTGGATCTAGTTTGATGCGAGACGGTTATTCATTTAAATCAGAGAATAATGGTTGTTCTATTTATGTGAGTAATATCTTTTATGGTCATGCACCCTTGAAGAGTGGTCTATTTTTGTTGAATCTCGATCGAGGTGATACACATATTCATAATATTGATGCCAAAAGATGCAAAGTTGATAATGATAGTGCAACATATTTGTGGCCTTCCGTTTAGGTCATAATGGTGTAAAGAGCATGAAGAAACTCCATGTGGATGGACTTTTGGAATCACTTGATTATGAATCATTTGATGCTTGCAAACCATGCCTCATGGGCAAGATAACTAAGACTCCGTTCTCCGGAACAATGGAGCGAGCCACTGACTTGTTGGAAATAATACATACCGATTTATGCGGTCCGATGAGTGTTGAGGCTCGCGGCGGGTATCGTTATTTTTTAACCTTCACATATGACTTGAGCAGATATGGGTATATCTACTTAATGAACACAAGTCTGAAACATTTGAAAAGTTCAAAGAATTTAAGAGTGAAGTGGAGAATCATCGTAACAAGAAAATAAAGTTTCTACGATCTGATCATGAGGCGAATATTTGAGTTACGAAGTTTGGCCTTCATTTAAAACAATGTGGAATAGTTTCACAACTCACGCCACCGGAACACCACAACAGTAATGGTGTGTCCGAACGTCAGAATCAGCATTTTTATTAGATATGGTGCGATCTATAATGTCTCTTACCGATTTACCACTATTGTTTTGGGGTTATGCATTAGAGACAGCTGCATTCACGTTAAATAGGGCACCATCTAAATCCGTTGAGATGACACCGTGTGAACTGTGGTTTGGCAATGAATCTAAGCTGTCGTTTCTTAAAGTTTGGGGTTGCGATGCTTATGTGAAAAAGCTTCAGCCTGATAAGCTCGAACCCAAATCGGAGAAGTGTGTCTTCACAGGATACCCAAAAGAAACTATTGGGTACACCTTCTATCACAGATCCGAAGGCAAGATCTTTGTTGCTAAGAATGGATCCTTTCTAGAGAACGAGTTTCTCTCGAAAGAAGTGAGTGGGAGGAAAGTAGAACTTGATGAGGTAATTGTACCTTCTCTCAAATTGGAAAGTATCTCATCACAAAAATCAGTTCTAGTGATGCCTACACTAACTAGAGATCAAGAAACTTCAGATCAAGTTACTACCGAACCTTGTAGGTCAACCAGAGCACGTTCCGCACCAGAGTGGTATGGTAATCCTGTTCTGGAAGTCATGTTACTAGACCATGACGAACCTACGAACTATGAGGAAGCGATGATGAGCCCAGATTCCACAAAATTACTTGAGGCCATGAAATCTGAGATAGGATCATGTATGAGAACAAAGTATGGACTGTGGTTGACTTGCCCGATGATCGGCAAGCCATAGAGAATAAATGGATCTTCAAGAAGAAGACCGACACCGATGGTAATGTTATCGCTTACAAAGCTCGACTTGTTGCAAAAGGTTTTCGACAAGTTCAAGGAGTTGACTACGATGAGACTTTCTCACCCGTAACGATGCTTAAGTCTATGCGAATCATGTTTGCAATTGCCGCATTTTATGATTATGAAATCTGGCAAATGGACATCAAAACTGCCTTCCTTAATGGATTTCTCAAAGAAGGGTTGTATATGATGCAACCAGAAGATTTTGTCGATCCTAAAGGTGCTAACAAAGTGTGCAAGCTCCAGCGATCCATTTATGGACTGGTGCAAGCATCTCGGAGTTGGAATATACGCTTTGATAGTGTGATCAAAGCATATGATTTTATCTGCACTTTCTCGGAGAAGCTTACATTTACAAGAAAGTGAGTGGGAGCTCTGTAGCATTTCTAATATTATATGTGGATGACATATTGTTGATTGGAAATGATATAGAATTTCTGGATAGCAGAAAAGGATACTTGAATAAGTGTTTTTCAATGAAAGACCTCTGTGAAGCTGCTCATATATTAGGCATCAAGATCTATAGATATAGATCAAGACGCTTAATTGGACTTCCACAAAGCACACACCTTGATAAAGTTTTGAAGAAGTTCAAAATGGATCAATCAAAGAAAGGGTTCTTGCCTATGTTACAAGGTATGAAGTTGAGTCACACTCAATGCCCGACCACTGCAGAAGATAGAGAGAAAATGAAAGTCATTCCCTATGCCTCAGCCATAGGTTCTATCATGTATGCTATGTTGTGTACCAGACCTGATGTGTGCCTTGCTATAAGTCTAGCAGGGAGGTACCAAAGTAATCCAGGAGTGGATCACTGGACAGCGGTCAAGAACATCCTGAAGTACCTGAAAAAGGACTAAGGATATGTTTCTCGTTTATGGAGGTGACAAAGACCTCGTCGTAAATGGTTACGTCAATGCTAGCATTGACACTTATCCGTATGACTCTAAGTCACAAACCGGATACGTATTTATATTGAATGGTGGAGCTATCAGTTGGTGCAGCTCCAAGCAAAGCGTCGTGGCGGGATCTACGTGTGAAGTGAGTACATAGCTGCTTCGGAAGCAGCAAATGAAGGAGTCTGGAAGAAGGAGTTCATATCCGATCTAGGTGTAATACCTAGTGCATCGGGTCCAATGAAAATCTTTTGTGACAATACTGGAGCAATTGCCTTGGCGAAGGAATCCAGATTTCACAAGAGAACCAAACACATCAAAAGACGCTTCAACTCCATCCGTCATCAAGTCAATGAGGGAGACATAGAGATTTGCAAAATACATACGGATCTGAATGTGGCAGACCCGTTGACTAAGCCTCTTCCATGAGCAAAACATGATCAGCACCAAGACTCTATGGGTGTTAGAATCATTACAATGTAATCTAGATTACTGACTCTAGTGCAAGTGGGAGAATGAAGGAAATATGCCCTAGAGGAAATAGTAAAGTTGTTCTTTATATTTCCTTATATCATGATAAATGTTTATTATTCATGCTAGAATTGTATTAACCGGAAACTTGATACATGTTTGGATACATAGACAAAACACAGTGTCCCTAGTAGGCCTCTACTAGACTAGCTCGTTAATCAAAGCTAGTTAATCAAAGATGGTTAAGTTTCCTAGCCATAGGCATGTGTTGTCATTTGATGAACAGGATCACATCATTAGGAGAATGATGTGATGGACAAGACCCATCCGTTAGCTTAGCATGTTGATCGTTAAGTTTTATTGCTATTGCTTTCTTCATGTCAAATACATATTCCTTCGACTATGAGATTATGCAACTCCCAAATACCGGAGGAATACCTTGTGTGCTATCAAACATCACAACGTAATTGGGTGATTATAAAGATGCTCTACAGGTATCTCCGAAGGTGTTTGTTGGGTTGGCATAGATCGAGATTAGAATTTGTCACTCCGAGTATCGGAGAGGTATCTCTGGGCCCTCTCGGTAATGCACATCATGATAAGCCTTGCAAGCAATGTGACTAATGAGTTAGTTGCGGGATGATGCATTACGGAATGAGTAAAGAGACTTGCCGGTAACGAGATTGAACTAGGTATGAAGATACCGATGATCGAATCTCGGGCAAGTAACATACCGATGACAAAGGGAATAACGTATGTTGTCATTACGGTACGACCGATAAATATTTCGTAGAATATGTAGGAACCAATATGAGCATCCAGGTTCCGCTGTTGGTTATTGACCGGAGAGGTGTCTCGGTCATGTCTACATAGTTCTCGAACCCATAGGGTCCGTACGCTTAATGTTTGATGACGATTTTGTATTATATGACTTATGTGATTTGGTGACCGAATATTGTTTGGATCCCCGGATGAGATCACGGACATGACGAGGAGTCTCGAAATGGTAGGGAGTTAAAGATTCATATATAGGACGATAGTATTTGGACACCGGAAGTGTTAGGAGGTACTGCAAAGATGCGTGTCGGGTCACGGAAGGGTTAAGGAAACCCCGGCAAGCTATATGGGCTTAATGGGCCTAGGGAGGGACAGACCAGCCCACGAGGCTGGTGCGCCCTCCACCGTTGGCTAGCCCTAGGGAAGGCAAGGGAGGAGGGCTAGCCCCTCTTTCCTTCCCCTTCTCAAGGGAGAAAGGAAAGGGGGGGCGCCACCTCCTCCTTCCTTCTCCTAGTGCCAAAACAAGGAAAGGGGGGCCGAATTGGGGTGGGGGCCCAAGTAGGACTCGGCCTACTTGGGCGCCCCCCTGGCTGCCTCTTCCCCCATCCAACCTATATATATGTGGGGAGGGGGGGTACCTAGAGGACACACAAACATCTGTTAGTCGTATGCGGCGCCCCCCTCCACAGTTTACGCCTCCGGTCATATTGTCGTAGTGCATAGGCAAAGCCTGCGCGGATCACTTCACCATCACCGTCACCATGTTGTCGTCGCGTGAAACTCTCCCTCGACACTTTCTTTGGATCAAGAGTTCGAGGGTCGTCATCGAGCTGAAGCGATGTCTGAGAACTCTGAGGTGTCGTACGTTCAGTGCTTGATCGGTCAGAACGAGAAGAAGTTCGACTACATCAACCGTGTTGTCAAACGCTTCCGCTTTCGGTCTACAAGGGTACGGGGACACACTCTCCCCCTCTCATTGCTATGCATCTCTTAGATAGATCTTGCGTGAGCGTAGGAATTTTTTTGAAATTGCATGCTACGTTCCCCAACACTCCCACGGCCATGCCGCTCCCGTACGTGTACGAGGCCATCCCCGAGCTGCTGCAGGCGGTGGGATTTGTCTCACCAGAGGTCCTAGAGGCTACGAGGGCACTTCGAAGACAGCAGAGGGAAGAGCGGATCCACGACGATGCTCAGGCGTGGTCGTAGAGCGTGAGGGACTGGAAGAAGGTCCAGGCGGAGATGGAGGCAAATGCAACTATCTCGCGTGTCCGACGGGAAGGATTCACTGAAGTGGCCAAGAAGCACGTCGATTGGGAACTACGCAATTTAGGTCGGAGAATCTACTTCGAGAGCTCAGCGGAGGAGCGAGCCAAGATGCCGTCTGAGGGAGTCCTGGATTAGGGGGTCTCCGGATAGCCGGACTACCATCATCAGCCGAACTATCACCTGCCGGACTATCATCATCGACCGGACTCCAAGACTATGAAGATACAAGATTGAAGACTTCTCCCCGTGTCCGGATGGGACTTTCCTTGGCGTGGAAGGCAAGCTTGGCGTCTGGATATGTAGATCTCCTACCATTGTAACCGACTCTATGTAACCCTAGCCCTCTCCGGTGTCTATATAAACCGGATGGCTTTAGTCCGTAGGACTAGAATCAACATCAACAACCCTTACAATCATACCATAGGCTAGCTTCTAGGGTTTAGCCTCCTTGATCTCATGGTAGATCCACTCTTGTAAACATCCACAATATCAATATCAATCAAGCGGGGCGTAGGGTTTTACCTCCATCAAGAGGGCCGAACACAGGTAAACATCGTGTCCCTTGTCTCCTGTTACCATCCGCCTAGACGCATGATTCAGGACCCCCTACCGAGATCCGCCGGTTTTGACACCGACATTGGTGCTTTCATTGAGAGTTCCTGCAATCGTCACCGATAGGCTTGATGGCCTCTTCGATCAACAACGACCACGATCTGGGTGAGACTTTTCTCCCGGACAGATCTTCAGATTCGGCGGCTTCAAGACCGCGGGCCAACTCACTTGGCCATCCGGAGCAGATCGAAGCTACGCCTGGCCGTCAGTCAGGTTTGGAAGCCTAAACTTCACGGCCGATATCCGCGGGGACTTGATCTTCGACGGATCTGAGCCACAGCCGAGCGTGCCGCGCTGTCGCGATGGGCATGACCTAACTCTGCCGCCGGACAGCACCTTGAAGGCCGCACACGAATCCGCTCCGACTCATAGTCCGGAGCCGATCGCTCAAATCGAGGACGGATGGCTGGACACCGCCTCGGGAGTCAGCAACTTCTCTGGCGATAGAGCGAACACTTACCTTGTCCCGCATAAAGCTCCGACTCGGTGCGGACTCTCTGCCGGACTCCGAACCTCCTGCGCCGCCACCCGGTCGAATCCGATTAGGCGCCGATCATGGAATTCACCGCGGCGGACATCTTTCGGCAAGACGCCCTTCGCGATATCATAAATTCACTAAAGCATCTCTCGCTATCCAGGAGAACCCTGGCGAAGCTACGGCCGGGGCGGTTAAGGGCGCACGACGAAGAAATTCAGAGCCCACCCACCACCCACTTCAGAAGCTACCGTCGACGATTTGACCGGCGTACTCGACTACGACTCCGAAGACATCGACGGTATGGGCGACGATGCGGAGACTACAAGAACCGGTGCCTACAGGACACCGAATACCACCTCGTCATACGACATATACATGGTGGACACCCCAAAAGATGGGGACAGCGAAGAAGCAGCGGAGGCCGATTCCTTAAAGAAACAGCCCAAGCGCCGACGTCAGCGGCGCCGCTCTAAACCACGCCACGGCAAGAATGGAGATTCCGGCACGGAGATAATAACACCCGTAAAGTGCGAAGACAACTCCCTCCAAAGACGATCCAGTATGAGAAGGAGGCAGAAGCAAGCCCTCACGAGAGGGCGGCATTTAAGAGGTCGAGGATGACAATTACTTACATCCCTCCGGAGACGAGGCAAGCCTCGACGACGATTTACTTAATTGCTGTGCCCGAGGATCCCGTCGAACAAGAGCGTTTCAGACGCAGCTAATGGCCACGGCAAACAGCCTAAAGAAAAGCGACAGCGACTTCAAGCTGATCAAGATCTGGCGGGCGACAGATGGACCGAGGTCCTCGCGGCGAAGAGTATGAACTCGAACGCCCTCCAAAAGTTACCCAAAAGCGCAAGTTGCTCCCCGATTAGAGGAGGAAGCATCACCGGCGCATGTCTGGCAGACCGACCACCTCGTGGCCGCGATAGAGAGGCGTGCAAGCCCTCCACCAAAACCGTACCCCGGCATCGCTCAAAAAGCAGGAAGCCACGGGGGAACGCACCGGACTTGCGAGATATATTGGAGGATAAGGCAAGACAATCCAGATCTATCTATGGATCACGTGGGCGCCCCACGACCCACGACGAATACCGTCGCGCCGGATACAACTACTCCGGCTGGGCCGAACACAGCAGACAACGCTCTCTCGAGCTACGTCGCGATATTGCTCAATACAGAGGCGCCGCACACCCGCTATGCTTCACTGATGAAGTAATGGATCATCAAATCCCTGAAGGGTTTAAACCCGTTAATATCGAATCCTACGATGGCACAACAGACCCCACGGTTTGGATTGAGGATTATCTTCTCCATATACACATGGCCCGCGGCGGCAATCTTTCACGCCATCAAATATCTCCCGCTCAAGCTTAAAGGACCAGCTCGGCATTGGCTTAACAGCCTGCCCGCAGAGTCAATTGATGCTAGGAGGACTGGAAGCCGCATTCCTCGATAACTTCCGAGGCACGTATGCGACCACCGGACGCATATGACCTAAGCCACATAATCCGGCAGCCAGAATTCGGCGACATTTAATAGTACCTGACGGTTCTTAACAAAGAAAAATCAAATCGTCGATCGTCTGGATGCGAGGCACTCGCTGCCTTCAAACATAACATCCGTGACGAGTGGCTAGCCCGGCACCTAGGGCGGAGAGAAGCCGAAATCCATGGCAGCCCTCACATCACTCATGACCCGCTTACATGCGGGAGAGGATAGCTAGCTAGCTCGCGGCAACAACCTCAGCAAAAACGCTGGCGGTCCGGATACCAAGGACGCAACGGCAGGTTGTCGAAACAAAACAAACGCCCGCGTTAACGGCGGCATAAAGAATGAGGATACGGCAGTCAACGCCGGATTCCGAGGCTCCAAACCGGTCAACGGAAGAAGCCATTCAAAAGAACCACTCGGGCCCGTCAATTTGGACCGAATACTCGACCGCTCCTGTCGGATACATGGAACCCCGAAAAGCCAGCTAACCACACCAACAGAGATTGTTGGGTATTCAAGCAGCGAGCAAATTAATCGCCGGCGATGACAAGGGCTACACAATGATGACGAGGAAGAGACCCGGCCGCCCGAACAACAGAGGAGGACAAAGGATTCCCCTCAAGTTCGGACGGTAAACATGATATACGCATACGATATTCCCAAGAGGGAGCGGCGTGCACTAAAGGGACGATATCTGCCGATGGAGCCTGTCGCCCCAAAATTCAACCCATGGTCCTCTTGCCCGATCACTTTCGATCGAAGAGACCATCCGACCAAGATTACCGCCATGGCGGATTCGCCGCATTGGTTTTAGACCCAATCGTTGATGGATTTCACCTCATGAGAGTCCCGATGGGCGGCGGCGTAGCTGAACCTGCTTTATCGGGATACAAAGGCGCAAGATGGGCATAGACCCTTCAAGGATTAAACCTACAAAGACAACCTTCAAAGGCGTCATACCGGTGTCGAGGCCAATTATGCGAGGCTCGCCATTACACTGAAGTGGTCTTCGGATCCCGGATAATTTACGAAGCGAGGAGTTAATCTTCGACATAGTCCCGTTCAGCGGCTATCACGCTCTGGTCGGACGAACGCGTTACATAAAATTCAACGCGGTGCCGCGTACGCATACCTTAAGCTCAAGATGCGAGGCCCTCGTGGAGTCATCACGGTCAATGGAAACACGGGCGCTCCCTCCGAGCGGAGGAACATACAGCTGACTCTCACGGCGGTAAATCTGAGCAGCCTTTTAAGGAAATTCTCGAGTCCGGCCATTAAGCGACCGGACACGGCCAAAGCAACGCCGGAGCAACATCAACCAAGACCACAGCACGTTAAAGAGCAGCCAGAGTAATGCGGCCTCAACCCCAGCCCTCGCAAAATTATAAGAGAAACTCTCTGCGTACATAATCACGCCTTGGAGATACCATGGGCATAGGGGGAAAGGCACAACCACAACAGACCAGTGCGGTTCGACCACACGGGGGCTCCCAAGTGTCGCTCTTTTTTCTTTTATTTTTTCTTTTTTTATACAGTAACTATGTCCCTGGCGACCTGCCGAACTCATGATGCAACAGCCGAGGAAGGACAAAGGCCGCGACGAACACTCTCGTGGTCTCCATCACGAGCATTAAATTTGTTACATACAACATTCCGCTGCCTACCCACAGAGAGACGCCTTTAATTCGTCCAATCCCTTGCTTTCCGCACTATTTGTATCATTCCGCACTCATAGCATATCTTCTCGAATAAAATGCAGCACCTTTTTGCCTATAATTGCATTACCTTATATATACATATATGTTCATTTACGACATGTTGCATCCGTACACTTTGGTACGGCCAAATACACTGTGGGCTTATGTTCTCCGCATTATGGTGTGATAAAGTCCGCACACTTTCACAAGTGCGGCACCCGAACTTATAGCATTATATGAATCGGCTCAATCATGTCTTGGGTCAATAGTTGGGTTTGCCGGCTCCCATGTTTGGCACCTTATGTTCCGTTTATCGGCTAAGGTAAGCATCGGGAGAACCACTGCGATTGCGCCCGGTTGAGCCAGTTAACGCCTCGATGGAAAGCTAAAACTGACCGTCATGATAAAGGCGAGAGATCGTCATTGTTCGAGAGGTCCTTTCGGGTCCTTAAAGACCTCGCCCGCTTCGAGCGAAGTTTCGGACAATGTCCGATGAAGGCGTGGATAGCGCCCCAATTCGGTCCTCCGAATACTAGGGGCTTCGCCGAAATTTAAAATTATAGAATTCTATGGCTAAGTGAGAGTGTTCAAGCACTATAAGTCCGGTTGCCTCGTTCGTTGTGTTGAGCGCCTCCCTCGATGGACCCAAAAATGGGAACTAGAGCGCTCAAGTTTATCCCGAACACCCAGCACTTTCGTGGCATGAAATTTGAAGCCGACGACTTGCCATCTCTCGGATTTAATAAAAGCGGCCGCCTGAAGGTAATATTTTAAATTAACAAGCGTTGCTTAAGCGCATATGAACACAATTTTCAGCGCACAGGATAACACATTGCGAATTTACTCAAAATTACATCCACAGGGCACTCATCCGCAATCTTGCGGGCACCCTTCAGGACAGCCTTATAGTATATTTGGGCGTCGATGTTCCTTGTTCACCGGTGGCGCGTCGATGATTAGCTTCTCCGCATCCAGCTTGCCCCAATGCACCTTTTGCGCGGGCAAGGGCCCGACGAGCACCTTCAATACAGGCGGAGCGCTTTGATAACCTCCACCTGGGGGCACGCATTCACCGGCCGTCAGACGAGGCCAAAGTAGCTCCCAGTGCATGGCCTCTCCGTGCCACGGACTATGAGGCCCTTCATGGCCTGCTCGGCCACCTTGTGAAGCTTCGACCAGCTGCTTGACTGGTCGCTAGGGGCCGGATGGCCGGCCTCAGATATCTTGAGACTAGAAGACCTTCTCCGCTGAGCTCCCCTCCTCGGCTCGGTAGAATGCGGCGGCATCGATACACTTCGAGGCAGATCTGCAAATGCCTGGAGAGCTCCGACCGGGTAAGTAACACATAATTTACATTCACATGCTTGCTTTGCATGAAAAATGCCTTACCCGCTATCTTCCTCATCAACTCAATCTCCTGAAGGGACTTATGGGCCTCGGCCTTGGCGGTTTTGGCACTTTTCGAGGCCGAGGCAAGCTCGGACTCTCGAAGTCTTTGAGTCACGCCCAACCTCTCATGCTTCTCCATGAGAGCCCGGAGCTCTTGCTTTGAACCACCGCCACCCGCGCCTCCTGCTTCTCTCGCTCTGCCCGTTCTGCGGCGCATTGCGTTCGGTAGTGGACACGGCCTCCTTCGTGGTCGCCACCTCGTTCGTGGGCCCCTGCAGCATCCATGTTATCCTTGTTATTTTTTATTGCAACCTAAATCCTTTTCAGAAGGTACAAGTTCAAAGTGGTGTAACTCACCTTCTTTGTCCTGAGCTGCTTCTGGCGCGGCCGAGCTCTTGCTCGGACCGCTCGAGCTCTCTGCTTCAAAGCACCGACCTCCGCCAAGGCGGCAGAGGTCAAAGCCGCAGCCTGCAACCCATATTGACATAATTTTTTAGCAACCTCACGTATATCTTTTTTTTCAGATCCTCATCCGCTTTTCTTTCCAACACCGAACCGAGCATCAGGCTACCGTCTATGCGGTATTACATTGCATATTTTAACTTCTTACCTCAAAGCGATAGAAGGCTCTTGTAGAGCTGGCCAGCCCGCCCTTGGCGAGTCAAGACTTTTCAATCACCGCACTCATAATAGTGCGGTGTTCTTCCTCGATGGAAGCGCCTGCAGCGCCTCAACAAATTGCTCGGCGCCTCGGTTGGGCGGAAGCCACGCGTCCTGATCTTGCCCGCCGTTCGGAAGGGCATGCCGGACTCCGGAACCACCGCGGGTTACGATGTGGAGTCCAAGACGAAGTCCGGAGGACGCCTTGTGGCGCCTCCGAGCCTCCCACGATGGGTCCTTCTTGGGATCCCACCTCGGCGTCCTCGGTGTCGCGAGGGGTGGAGGCGGTCGGGATGGAGTCTACGTCCGACGGAGCCAACGACCCACTCGAAGAAGCGGGGAGATCATCACGGGTCGGACTACAGGCAGCGTGCGGCATTAGAGTGACACTATGTGACGCAGAAACAGAAATTATAAATCATTCTAGGAATCCGGATACGTACGATCTCGCCGGGGCCCGCCCTTGAAGGCCATTCTTTCTCGCCAACGTTGATGTTGGCGGAGCTGTCCGGGAATAGTCCTTCCCTCTTGGACCCTTCGCCTCCCCGTTAGGGAGGCCTTCCTCTTCCTCTCTCCCTCCTCCGGGAGCGAGTCCTCTTTCTCCTCCTCGTTTTGGGGAGGAGTCCGCCCGAGTCGTCGGACACCTGAAATCGGGCACTCTTCGAGCGCCGTGGCCTCCTTCTTGGCCTTCTTCTCCGGCACCACGTGCGGTGCCGGAACCAACAACCGCTGCTAGGCAGGCGTCACTTGGATTTTTTTCGGCATAGGAGCCGGACAGATAACCTGCTCCGCCTTCCTCATCCAATCTGTCAAAGGAAAAGGGGAAATTAAAACCCGCATAGAATCAAACTATGAAAAGCAAGTGTCCCGTAAAGGGTAGAATCACTTACCTCGTCGGCCTGGTGTCATGAGCGAAATCCGCGATCTTCGGGCCGCGGATGCGGGGCTTCGCGCCCTTGAACAGCACCCTCCAGCGCCCTCAGACGTCGTGGTCGAAGAGCTTGCTTAGCGCTGGTGCTGTTCCGGATCGAACTCCTCCACAGATTGAATGCCCGCTCTTGGCATGGGAGGATCCCGCAGACGAGCATGACTTGGACCACGTTAACCAGCCCGAGCTTCTTCACCAAATTTCTTGATACAGGCTTGGAGTCCCGATAGCTCCTCCGAACTACCCCACAAAGCAAGCCCTTCTCTTTCCGAGGTGAGCTGCGTGGGGATACCAGATCTGAACTCGGGGCCGCCCGCCATGTAGGGTCACGCGGCTCGGTGATATAGAACCACCCCGATTGCCACCCCTTGACGGATTCCGCGAAGGCCCTTCAACCAAAGGACGTTGGGCATCTTGCCCAACATGGCGCCCAAGACTCTGCTTGAGTGCCCTTCACAACCTTCGGCTTGACATTGAAGGTCTTGAGCCACAAGCCGAAGTGGGGCCGGATGCAGAGGAAGGCCTCACACACGACGATAAACGCCGAGATGTTGAGAATGAAGTTCGGCGCCAGATCATGGAAATCCAGGCCGTAGTAGAACATGAGCCCCCGGACAAAGGGGTGAAGTGGAAAGCCCAGTCCGCGGAGGAAGTGGGGAAGAAAGACGACCCTCTCATGGGGCATGGGGGTGGGGATGAGCTGCCCTCGTCCAGGCGGCGGTCTTGTGATGTCGCCGAAAGGTATCCGGCCGCGCGCAATTTGGCGATGTGCTCCTCCTTAACGGTGGAGGCCAACCATTTACCTCCGCTCCGGACATGGTCGGAGAAGGTTGAGACGAGATGCGCGAACTTGGGCGCTGGAGCTCGAAAAGTGCGGAGATGGATAAGCAAAGGAGGAAGAAGGCGAGGTGAGAAGGTGAATCCTTATCCCTTATATGGGCGGGCGAAGTCTTACGCGTCCCCACCGCCCGGTAAAACTCGCTTATCTCCCAAAGCGCCACCATCAATGGCGCGGTTGGGTTACCCACGCCCGTATTGATGAGAATCCCGGATTAAGGGAAACACGATCTACTGCCGACAAGACGTGCCAATTAAACCGCTTCGCTAAATGCTCTGAGGTGGTAAAGTAAAAATCAATTCGAGTATTGTCTTGGTAGTGGTGTTTCGTCTTGCCACAAAAAACGTCAGATGATTGAACTTGTGTATATATTATTATTCTCTCTACGGTGGAATGTGGAATTTATTTTGCGAGCTGCACACTATCCTGTGTTCACAATCTTCTATCATTTGGAGGAGGAACCCGCCTTGCAATGCCAAGCAATATACGCTACGGACTTATCGTCATTGAAGCCCGGTTCAGGGCTACCGAGGGAGTCCTGGATTAGGGGTGTCCGATAGCGGACTACCATCATCACCGAACTATCACCGCCGGACTATCATCATCGACCGGACTCCAAGACTATGAAGATACAAGATTGAAGACTTCTCCCGTGTCCGGATGGGACTTTCCTTGGCGTGGAAGGCAAGCTTGGCGATACGGATATGTAGATCTCCTACCATTGTAACCGACTCTATGTAACCCTAGCCCTCTCCGGTGTCTATATAAACCGGATGGCTTTAGTCCGTGGGACTAGAATCGTAACATCAACAACCCTTACAATCATACCATAGGCTAGCTTCTAGGGTTTAGCCTCCTTGATCTCGTGGTAGATCCACTCTTGTAAACATCCACAATATCAATATCAATCAAGCAGACGTAGGGTTTTACCTCCATCAAGAGGGCCTGAACCTGGGTAAACATCGTGTCCCTTGTCTCTTGTTACCATCCGCCTAGACGCACAGTTCGGGACCCCCTACCCGAGATCCGCCGGTTTTGACACCGACACCGTCCCCAAGTGTGCATGTGCTGGATGTCATCAACTGGGAAAGGGAGGATGCAAGAAGGCCACTGGGCAAGGCGAGGTGGGAGTGCTTGGCAGGTCGGATGCCGACCAGCGTTCCACCGCAGCCTGAACCGGTGGATCCACTGTTGTTTCTGTCTCCACGGCCAAGCCTAGACTAGGACGAGCTCTGAAGTTGTCTGCTAAGATAAAAGTTATGTGAAGTTGTCTGCCCATTTTCCAATCTCTGTGATGTTGGCTTCAAATTATGTTTTGCTTGTGCCTGTGTGCTCTTGTAATAAGTTTGTCTGTTAAAGCACGTTACAGTGTTGTTACGCTTGTGCATGTGTGCTCTTGTAATGTCACTGTGCCTTTCAAATTAGGTTATCAATGACAATGAATTTGCATGCTGTCAAATTCAGTTTTTCAAAAATTTCTCTGTCAAATCCATTTTACTTCATGCCAATTATGCCTCTCAAATGAGTGTACTTTCATGTCAAATAAGAGAATCATTACAAGTACAATCCAAACTTTTTCAAGAATAATAGGTAGGCAATGATTTCAGCAGACAATATGGAATGTTTACAACACTCAACATTATAACTAATAGGTAGCCACTGATTAAATATAGTTTGACCCCTAACATAATGCTAAATTTTACATTACCTAACTTGCACAAAACCTCTTATCATCAAAGCTACAACACCATACAAGACCTGCAGAGCAGCAGACCAAAGAAGCTAACCAAACTTCCCTACTATCCCTACTCTTCATCTCCTTCTTATGCTTCATGTTCATGGCCTTCCTATCTACCTTCAGCCTCATAATTTCAGCATCCTTGGCAAACACAGTTTTTGTAGAGCCAAATTCTCTTCAAGAAGTTTGCCAATCACCTGCCTAGGCCTCCCCTGCCACTCTTTGTCCACCCACTTGAGATAAGCACATGTATCATAACCACGAAAACATAGCATTTTGGAACACACATTCAAGACAAACACAACTGAATTCTTAACTGAATAAAACATTTTGCAATGTCACTTTAAGGAAGAGTTCAGCACTTGACTAACCTTAATAGGACAAACAAGGAATCTACGACCATAATTGTATCCTTCACAACAAACTCTTCATGTTTGGTTCATAAAATGACAACATTGGTCACTATTGTCAGTGCCATTGAACACAGCATCAGTCAAATTCAGGCAATGTTTCTGTCCCCTACAATCATACAACAACTTCAAGATTTGAATGCATGAAATGTTTTGGTCCTGGCAGCCTAAAGATCACCCTACAATCAAACAATCCTACAACAGGATCAGCAGAGGGACGGCACACACCTTGAAAGAATCAACATCCATGTACCACACCTCAACGGTGATCTTCGCCCAGGCCTTGCCGTCCTTCGTCTTGTCGGCGTCGGCGAGGTCACATCCATGGAGCGGACGAGGATGGCTCGACGACGAAGCTGCCCCTGCCCCACGGCGGCCAACCTGCTACTTCCCGCCTCAAGATGTCCACCCCTTCATGTCGCACGAGGCCGACGGAGAAAGCGACGGTGAGAGTTGGTGGCAGTGACGGCAGCAGAGATGGGCGGAGCTGGCGGCCGCCGGGCTAGGGATTTGGAGGTGGGGAATGGATGCGTGCAGCGGATGTAGACAGAGGAAGCGACCGCAACATAAAAACAAAAAAGTGCAGGGGCTTTCTGCAGAATCACCACAAGCTGAAAAAAATCCAATGTGGCAGCCAAATGTCGCGTCCAGACCGTTTTGGACCCAACCTGAATCGGTGTAGAGGGGCACTTTTCTAGGGGTTTTTAGTTCATTCATGAATCTGTACCCACCCCTACAAGTTTATGTACCAATTGTGGTATTAACTTGCTAAATAATTTAAGTGAAGGGAGCTTAGCTACAACAAGTCCAATAATGCTTAGCACCTCATCTAACTGCAATCCTCGCTTTTTCCTTAGCTTTGGCTACGTAAATTAGACTTTCACCGAACTGGAAACTGCACTGCTGACCAACACAGAAAGCGTCTGTAGTCTGTACAATGTAAAGCAACGCTATGGGTAGAGAGCTTCAACTGCTCTGTCCGGCACCATCCTTTATCTTCGGTCAGCCCACAGTCCGGTCCTGCAGTATGTAGACAACACACCCTTGCTTTTTCTTTTTCTTTTACTCAGCTTTGGCTTGCACAGTGAAAACTGAAAGGCCATAACTTACACCAGATAGGAAACTGTCTCCCTTTGATTCCCAAGCAAGTATAAAAGGCTCGCGGCGAACAGCAAACGGACGCATCGCTCGTCCGCTTCGGGGCAGCGTGGCAGGCGGCCACCTACTTCCCACCGCCCGACATTAATGCGCGGTCGGCCTCACCTGTCATCCCCCTAGGCGAACGGTCGCCGTCCTTTTTAAATGGGGAAGCCGTGAACCGGTCGTCGTCCACACTCCCCACTCCAGCCCGTGCTGCCTCCTCGAAACCTGACACGCCCCAAGCCCTAGCTTTCCTCTCTCCGTCCTTGATCTCGCCGGCCGGCCGCCTCGCAGCCATGGGGTTCTGGAACCACGGCCGCAAGGGGAAGCACGACCGCAAGGCTGGCTCATCCTCAGGTCGCCGCCGTGGTTCCGTGAAAGAGGAGCCCGCATCACCACCGCGTCGGGCCCCCGCGCCTGCCCCATTCACCATCGGCCCTACGGACGGCGGCGAGCGCGACCGGCAGTACATCAGCGCGACCCGGCGCATGTTTGCGCTTGAAATGGATCGGCCCGGACACAAAACGGACCATATAGGTCCAGGCCATCGCCCGCTGGGCCGTCTGGTTTGTCCCTTTTGCCCCAAACAAACGGGGCTGGACGAGATAAGGTCGCGCGCTGGAGTTGGCCTAAAGGGCTGTTCGGCAGTCCACCAGCTCCCTGGATTTTAGGAATCTGGGGAGTACGGATTCACTCACTCCGCAGTTTTGAACTAAAACTCCGTCAGCTCCGGGAACGGCAGCGTGGAGCAGAGGGACTCCAAACAGTCCCTAAGCTACAACAATTTTTATTTTATTTTTGAAACTAAGCTAGAACGTCGAACTACCTAGGTTGAAGACTTGAACCAGTCCCTACGGAGACAATTAAATCTGGTTGTGTGTCCACGGTACACAACCATGCAGTTCAACAAATCAGGAGAATAGAATGTTAAGAATCAAAAGTGCGATGAGTATTACTGGCATGCTTAGATAACAGTTTTGAGAATATCAAGTCTAAATGATGCTTAGATAAAATACAAATATAGGAGCTGAGAGCTGACATTGCTTAGATAGTCTAATTAAACAAGATAATAGGAGCGCTTCTTCCTCTCGCTTCTTCCTCTCGCGTTGAGTGAAGGTGCACATGGCATTAGTGAGCCGAGGTGACAGGATTCCAACTGACTTCAAACAAAAACTGTGCTGATTCCGCATCTCAGAAGTCAGGAACCTGATTCACATAAATTGCAGATATAAGCCATAAAAGCTAAACTGATAAGCAAAAGAAAATTTTAAGCTTATATATAGATGGTGTTACAAAAACTGAAACAGGCCTGAGTACTCACTTTTCCAATAAAAAATTTTCTGAAAGAGTATTCTGAGAGTTTGCACAATTTCAGCTGAACTGAAAGGTGCTGAGTATTCTGAGAAGAATATTGTATCAATTGGGCTGTTTGCTAAACTGAAAAACTATTGACCAGTAGATTGCTATTCAGAACATTAAACCATGTCTATGTACAAGCAAACTGCGATCACAAACATTAGGCCAGCGTACAAGTAAAGCAAAAGAATGCTGACAGCATTTAATGATTTTAAGCAATGAAAAATTCAAAATATAAGGTACTTCCACGGGAAAAAAACTATTTAAGTGCTAATGAGATGATGAACAACATTAAGCCCATGTACAGGTAAAGCAAAAGAGCGCTGACAGCATTTAATGATTTCAAGCAATCAAAAATTCAAAATATAAGGTACTTCCACGGAAAACAAAAACTATTTAAGTGCTAATGAGACGATGAACATAATTAAGCTTTCTTTGCTCTTCTAAGTGACCAAATACTACCCATTCAATAAAAAAATGACCAAATTTTAGGAAATACACCGTTATGGTTATTTCTGGATCTCTCCTTTTAAGGCAGAGTTTAGCTAATGGTTAATTAATGGCTGCGACCAGCAGAACAAGTAGGAATGTTTACTCTATTCGTTCTATACTTGTTAACGGCTGTAACAAATAGCAATATTTGATTCGTTCAACAAACTCCATCAAATTGCGAAAGCTTTGGTATGCGAAATATGACAGACCAGGATAGAAATGAACATGCGTGCAGTGTAGCTAGAGACTATGATCCATGTAGAGGAATAATGTATATGTATTGATATGTATGCATTAGACCTTCTACCACCAGCATATATCGAAACCGGAATCGAGAAAGAAATCATGACTAGAAATTCTAAAACAGACAAGTATTTTGAATGATTGCTTCACATTTGTTACCACTTTGAGCACAGTGGCTTCAGAGGCCTGTCTTGCAATAAGAAATCCTGGCAACTTTGCAAAATCCGACAACAAATGGATATATTTTTTTTTTGAGAGAAACAAATGGATATATATGTGGTACCAACGCCAGCAGTGTAAACTAAATGGAATGCACCTATCATCACATGCACATGCAAGGAACAACTCAAGGCAGCATTAAGCACATGATCAAGCAACGTCGATGAGTGGTATCTTAAGAGGGAAGGAGGTTTTACCAATCACCGGGAAGTCAGTATTCTGGAGCGAGGAACGCAGGCGGCCACGCGAGGAAGTAGGCGTAGATCGGGTGGCCGTACTCCTTCCCATGTTTGGTGTGCAGGCGCTCGATCTTGGCGTTGTCCAGATGTAAGGAGTAGCGCCCATATCCCATGGTTTTGATGAACACCTTGCCGGTACGCCCCGCGTCCATGTCGCTGGGCCACACACTGTAGACCCTGTGGGCAAGGTCATCGGGCAGGCCTGGCACTGCGTCCCACACCACACGCATGTTGAGCATCTCCCTCTCCAGAAGCCACCCATTGTCGCTCCCTCTGGCCTGCCCGCGGACCCAGAGCTGCAGCTGCCTCGAACGACTCTCCACGGCCAGGAGGCAAAGCCGTCCGTCCTCCGGCGTCTCCCCGACGCGGTACGTGCAGAAATCGTCCGACAGTGCAGCTGGCGCCAGCAGGTAGGACAAGTGCAGCGTCGCAGGGTCCAGCACGAGCATGCGGTAGGAGTTGCAGATGTGCCAGTAGAGCTTCCCGGCTGCGTGCACGCAGCGTCGCTCGAACCACCAGGGGTCAAAACCGACCTCTACCTCCATGGTCCGCGGGAGCGCGCGCCAGCTGCATCGGCCGTCGTCCACGGACGCGACCCAGGCGCGCGGGTGCCCGCCGTCGATGGCGAAGCAGACGACCTCGAAGCAGAGCTTGCTCGGGTGCGCGCGGGAGAGCAGTGCAGAGCCGACGTAGTACCTGGAGCGGCGCCAGCGGTGGTCGTCGGGCACCGTGTCGCGCGGTGGCGGCGGGAGGAGCACGCGGCGGCGGGTGGCCGGGTCAAGGACGAGGAAGCGCGGGATGGTCCCCTTGGGGAGCGACGCGAACGGTTCGAGAAGCAGGAGGCCTTGGTGGCAGTCGTGGAGCACGAAGCGGGAGGCCCCCGGAGCGAAGTCGAGGGAGAGGTTCGGGGCGGAGGCGTCCAAGGGAGCGAAGACGGCGGGGGTGTCAATTTCCTTGGATGACTTGGGCATGGGCGGCGGCAGACCCGTGGCGGTGGGGTGGAAGAAGTAGCCAAGGAGAGGAGCGGTGCGGGGGATGCAGCGTGCGGCGACGCGGCGCCAGCGGTGGCAGGCGAGGGCGGCACGGAGAAGGTCGGCGACGGAGAATGTCGCGGAGCGTGTCCACGGTGAGGGCATCGACCGTCGTCCCCGACTTTGCAGCCCCCGTCTGTGGCTCCTCCACCGGCAGTGGCGTGGGGAGAGATGGTCCGGCCATGGTTTGGCTTTGCAAGGAAAAGGAGCAGTAGCAGGGACGGAGGGAGGTGTTTTTCTGTACCGACGAAAAGAGCGGAGTACATTCGGATCAGGCTTTGGGAAGGAAAAGCAGCCTACAGCTATAGTACTGTTGACCAGACCAGTTACTCTATTTTTGAACTTGACACATCACTCACCTTGGGTGAACTGTCTTCGAAATATGAAATTTGAAATGCTCTGCTTAATTCTTGTGATAGCGAATAAAAAATTATTCTGATTCTACCTAAAACAAGAATTGTTTCTAGTTCACATAAATATCGCTAAGCTTTTTCGTTACAATTCAATACAGCCTGTGACCAAAATTATTTACTGACACGAGGGTTTTTATTTATTTTACCGTTAGTTGGGTCACACTACTTCAGTTTGCCACTATAAGTTCCAACAACTCAAAAATATCATCCTTTCGATTAAATAGGTGCTCAAAAATGCAACTCGCCATCGGCCCATTGACTGGAGTGAAATGACCCAAATACCACGGTCAACGGTTTTTATAATCAGTTCTGCCACTATTTCTAAGCACAGACTTAACAGAGGGATGGCATTTTTCAAGTACTTGAAACTTCTAGTGCCAAAATTTGGCATTGACCAAGTACATTTTGCTCAAAACTAATTTCATCATCATTTCAACGGAGCATGTGGTTAATGATCCTGATTTCATGTTAACGCGAATTTCACTACCTCAATTTATGTTAACGCGAATTTCACTACCTCAATTTGACAATCTTCCTGTCCTATTAGCAGTAGAGTAGTAATCACTTCTGCTTTTATTATAGGACCATGCAGCACATCAACCGTCAAAACCTCGTTGGTACGTACGTCAGAATGTTATTACTAAACCGAATATCAGAAAACGCAAAAGAAATAAAGCTTTGCTGTAACTTCGGGATTGGTTTATACTACTGTTCATATTACACCCAAGTACAAACAGTACAGACATGTCCTCGTAGCACCAAAATTTACTACTTTACATGTAAAGCAGCGGAAAGAATGAAAATCCCCCTAGCTCACTTCCATACCATGACTCCGAAGTCCAGAGCATCTATTACCTCGAAAGAGTCGAAGCTCGGAACTTTTCTTGCAGCAAAACTTAAAATGATGTGGGGGTGCGAGGCAAAAGAACGGGTACCTGCGTAGACCCTCGTTGTCTAACATAATGGTCAGTTCCTGCTACAAATCAAACCAGTGACGAACGAACACTTAGACCATCTGGGAATCTGCAACCCTTCCCTGCAAATCACCCATGCTTGATGATATATACACTCTTGATCAGGCACCCCCTATGCTGAAAACTCTGGAAAACTTCCTTTACCAACACTTTGAGGTATCCAACAAATGACTGCTCTCTTTGTTCATCCTATGGTGGCTACTCGCAAGAATATACTGCCTGTGGTCAATAGTTAGCCCAGTTCATCTGAGCATGTTGCGGCTGCTGATAACCATTGGCAGGCGGCCCAACCATTTCAACAGCTCCAGCAATTGTCTGCGATGGCTGGAGAAGAGGATGAACAGCAGCTCCAGCAAGAGTCTGTGCTGGGTGGTACATCCTCCGTAGGCACCATGACCAGCTTGGGCAGGGGCAAATGCCAGGTGCTGCCCTGTGGAGGCAGGCCATAGAAGGAGCTAGATTGGAGAGCAGATAGGTCCCGTCCAGGTGCAGGAATCCAGACAGTGGAGCCTTCACTCTGTCAAGATGTACCAAGCAGTGAGAAACAAGTGTATTTGCTAAGTAACACTAAGAAGACAAAATGCCTACTGCATATGTTTATGAACTTTATCCTGGTTTTACAGTAGTACTAGCAAGTTTTTCAGAGAGCTTAGTTATTGTGCATTTGCATCACAGTTCAAGCTAATAAGCCATAAATTTAGGACGTGAAGCCATTAAAAGAGCAAACATCAACAGCAGAATGGCTCTTAGCAGCCCAATATGCGAATAACCACACATGAAGTTTCCATATACTACATCTCCAAGCAAGTACTTCAACTAAAATAATCCCAAAACAGATCTTATAGCTTCTACTCGTCAATGGCAAGGAAATTCCAAGAATTGAGATATTATAAAGAAAGTTAAGTGCGATTTCACAGACATGCATAAACGTTTACCTGCTGTCCGGCAATATAGATGTTATTTTCTTTGAACTGTGATCCACTGACATCACCGTTCTCTGCCGAAGTGCCGCTTGGCACCACATTGTTATTTGTATAGACTGATGGATTAGAACCATATGTTCCATAGGCACCAGGCGTTACAGCATATGTCTGACTTCCAGTGTTGGCACCAGGTTTGTATGCTGTGGCTGAGTATTTGACTGGGGGTGCAACAGCTGAACTTACAGGTGGATACATGCTTCCAGGTGAAGGAGCTTGAGGAAACGCAGCATTGCCCATGAAATGGTGAAGGGCATGTGGTGGAACATAGAAAGGAGAGATATACTGATTGTATGGGATAAAGCTAGGTTGATAATGGGGTACATGTACACCCACAGGCTGACGGAACATAGGAAGAGGTTGTTGCGGAATAGAAATAGAACTTGGAACAGCTCCAGGAGTTGGAGTGGCAAGTGGAGTGGGTCCAGACGAAGACAGCATCACTGAGTTGAGTTCCTGTGGTAGTTAAAAGAGAACAGTCAAAAGGATATACTGAAAAAGGAAACTATAGATGTTTGGAGGAAACATAAAAAGCTGACAAGGAAATACTGGAAATTATTTACTGGGTTCAGCTGTTAAAAACAAACTGAAATCTGCAGGTTGAGATTCGTATTTGAAATTTTGACGCCATAGAGAAACAACATCAATATTTGACCTATCTAATTATTGAGGATGAAAAAGCAATCAAGGAAATGGATGAAAAACATGGTGATGCACTGAACACAAAATATATTTAAATCAAATACGTAGATTAATTACCATTGATTGGCAAAAGGTTTCAACAGGCTCAGCAACTGAGATGCAACAGAACAATTGAATATGTAGAAAGGTCTAGATGCAAACCTCTGGAGTCTGGCCAGTTTGAGAAGGCAGAACTGGCATGTTCCCAGACTTGATCGCAGCTCCAGGAGCAGTAAATGGTGAGATATGGCCGTCGGCATCAGCCATTGGCCGGTAAATTTGTGTATAATAATTCGCTGAAAAATCGTTTGGTTGTTGCACCTGTATGCGCGATTTGGCAGTATTATATCAAAACAGCGTTATACTTCAAAATTAGAGGAATTAGACAGGAGACAGGATAGTATGTAGCGGCAGGTTAGAAAGGGTAGTCTACTCTGAAGCACCTCATGTTGGGAAGCACACCACGAAAATAGAAGGTTGGCCAAGGCCAACAACAATCGTATCAGCCCTTTGGGACAGAACAATTGGCTTGTAAACAAGTGCACTAAGGTTAAGAATGTAGGCCAGCTAGAAAGCCTACTGTTTGCTAGGGAATAATATTTCCAGTAAAGAAGAGCAATGTAAAGTGATGCAACATGCAACTTCAAACAGAGAAAATTAAAATTAATCTAGTGGGATGAAAGTGACTTTGCAGTCATGCATCACACCACTCTCATATGAATGGAAAATATATGAACACAAGCATAGGTCAAATAAGTGCAGCACGTGCCTGATATTCAGATGTCTCTAGTAATGGAATCTGGTTCCCTTGTGATTGTGGTGGAACTGCAAATGTTGAGTACGCATTTTGGACAGAATCTTGGGGCATGTGTGAAGCTGCTGTGTCCTTCGATTCATCGAACTCTGCAACTTTAGGAGTACTGGACAAATTATCCGCCTCTTGAGGTGAGATATTATCAGTCATTTCAGCAGTCAGCTGCTGCTGACCAGATTCAGCTGCCGCTTCAACAGTGGAGGATGCACTCTTATGACTGCAATTCAGTTACCAAACAACTATTAAGGACTGAATTAAGTTACCAAACAATTATTAAGTACATGGAAACTGAAAGGTACTAAACTTCCTGACAGCACATGGAAACTCATGACAAAAATGACAGTTCAGACACAGAAAATAACTTCAATCACAAGAAACACAAATGGTGAAAAACTAATATTGGTTTAGGACCACGATAGCTATTGTTATATGCTAAGATATATGTACTGCAAGAAAGCTACAAGAAAATATTGGGGAAAATGGCAAGCCCAACATGCAGAGAATTTGTACTGCAAGAAAGCTCCATGACCTGTCAGAAGCAAATTTGTACTGAAAGACCCCATTTTGTTCAGATGACTTTTGGGGGTCACTACTCACAGTAATTTCCCCCAGGCATCTGGATGGACAAATTGGGATTCACACACAACAATATGAAGACATGGGTTGGCAAGAATGAAGCGCAGAACTAACTAAAATGTGGATAAAATATGCTACAAAATCCTAACACTACTGAAATGAAGTTAACAATTTAGATATAGAACCATAACAAACATCAATTGACTGAATCTAATGGAAACTCCTCGAAGCAGAAGCAAGCAATTTTCTGCCACTGAGTCCATATCTTTACCATCAGGAAGGATTCTATGTACCAAAAATGAGGAGATTGCTGCTAAGAGCAAACATTTACTATCCACACACACACTAAAAAATCCATCATTAAATATGGAAAACATGGCATCTGGTTTACTAAGCATAAGCGTCTGGTTTACTAAACCTGACATTGCATCAAATGAAAGACTGGAACTAAAATACAAACCTAGAGGCAGGTTCTTCCGCAACTTCCTCCAGATCTTGTGATGATTCATATTCAGGCAGTATAGAGCTCTTCTCGCTCCCATGGTCATTTGGAAAGCTCGGAGCTTGTTCAAAACTGGTGCCAAAACTGCCAAAACTGAGTCCGTATTTTTCCGACTCTGTGACCTGAAGATGATCCGGAATAATGACATGCTGCTTGTCGAATAACTGCATATCACCGAGTCTTTTGTCCAATCCCGAAGAGATGTCTTCCTTATTAATGGGAGTTGGTGCAGGAACTGATTGTGGAACAACCTCCACAGTAACAGCTACATCATCACGGGTAACATTTTCAGCTTGGGCGGGTTTGTTCGTTGGTTTTGGCTTCCACTCTTTATTTGGAACAGCTAGATAACAAAGTTTGTATTATTATTAGTAACACAAAGGAAAGATTTTCAATAACAGATGACAGTTCCATTCAAATATAGAACAATGACCTACAAACATTGTAAGAACTACAAAAAACTAATAAGCTTTGTTATTTGTCTGAAAGGTAGCTGTCAGCTATAAAGAATCTGTAAGTGCATGGTATAAAGCAAACATAGAAAAAATGAGTGTTGGGATGAAACGAAGAATTACGTTAAGTGATCAGGATTAAACGAAGAAATATAGTGTACCATTACAAACAACAGTGTCTATTGAAGGAAAGGATTTAGGAGATAACTATGATAGTTCAGATGGCTTCGTATTATTTTCACTGATCCTCATACTGGGTCTTCTTAAGAGAACATGCAAAAGACATTTTTCACATCTTTTCATCAACGGAGAAGCACAATAGTTACAGGAGTTTTGAGTCAAGACAACAAGTACTCAAGCCATATACCAACACAGATCCCAGAACGATAGTGAAAGCCTAATTACTTGTCCAATAAATAATCTACAGTAAATTATATGCAGCAACTGCTATTTCCACCATAACAGTGATTCAATAACTGCATGTGCTCTATGGTGTGGCATCTGAAGTTAAAACAGTAATAGTGATACTAACCCACGACTTATAGAACTGGTTGCAAAACTTGCAATGGATGCATGCTGTTCTGCAATAAGAAATGCAGAGGAATGCTCATATATTAGAGTTCGAAAGTACCTTTCTGCGAGCCACTTGGCTGCGGTGAGCGACTACTGTAGCTAGAAGATGGCCTGCTACCAGATGGTAGCACAGTAGAAGATGAACCAGAAGACTGAGGCGTGTCTAGACACATGAAAATGTGTTAATAACATAACAAAAGATAACCAAACTATGGGTTACTGGTTCCAACTGGAGAAAGTGTCTGCATATATACATGTACCTTTCGGAAGTGCTGATGCATCATCAGAAACCACCTTATATTCACCTGCTGACCGCTGATTTCTGACAGCATGTTTGTTGGCAACGATCTCACCACCATGACTGTGGGGTTGAAGGGGCGGCGTAAGCAGTGGGTCTGAAACAGAAGTACCCACTCCTAGCGCCTGAATTGATGAGTTGTTTACATGTGAACCTAAATCCAAGACAGCCTCTTCTGGGGTACCTTTAACACCCGCCAGTCCTTTTGAATCTGAAGGTGGCAAATGACAAGTAGGCTGAGAATATTTCGCCACAGGAGCAAGAGGTTGCGATGGACCATTGGATAAGCCACCTGACGAACTGTTAAAAAGTCAGTTGCGTTTCTGAACAGCTGCAGCAGGACTCAGGTGCACATGCTCCGTTTGTAAAGCCTACTTGTAAAATTTCAAAATGTGGAAAATGCACAAATGTGCATTGTATGATTGATATTAGTCATTCTTATCCTGTTTCTTGTGTATAAACTCGTAAATGATCATGCTTTTTGGCAAAATTTGCTATTACAATATAAATGTCCTACACTTCTCTACATACAAGGTGATCCAAGAAACCTTAGAAAAATGATCAAGATACTAAGTTGCAACATCTAACCACACAGCCTGTTCTAAAATGCAGTGGCACTACAATTGAAAGGGTATTATAGTAAGACTACAATTGAAAGGGTATTATAGTAAGACTAATGAATCCTCCGAGAACCAACATGTCATTTCAAAGAAGAAAACGAAAAGAAGCACAGTTCTGCCAAACGTACATGTATTTAATTATCATCAATTTCAGAATATTAACGGACCACACTAAGAAAAGCACAGAGCACCAATACGATATAGCTAAACAATAATACAATATACAGGGCAAACAAAAAAACAGAACTTGATGAACAGTAAATGTTCAACGGTGTTCCTTTCCAACATAAATACCTTAAAATGGAAGTTGATAGCTTCGTTTCTGTGCTTGGATTGACAGGTGAAGGGCTAGTACATTTATCCATGCTCGGATTCAGGTCATTTTCCTTTCCAGCAGGAGCATTTCTCCCAGTGCCATCTACAATAACAGGAAATTTGACTATATGTAAAGGATTGCTTATTATAAATTAGTTTTCACTTCTGGGATACTTTGAAATGGATACAGGAAGATAGATGGGTTAATCGTGTATGAATATGCTAAAAAGCACGGACACGGGGACGGAAAGACGGGGTTACACATACGGGGACACGGGATACGCCATTTTTCAAAAACAGCCATTCGGGGATATGGCAGGGTATATAAATATATAGAAAAGATAGCATGTAATAAAGATTTAATGATAATTTTTGGATCAGAGATTTTGTACTGGATATATGTTTTTTGTAAAGGAATTACTGGATATATGTTGCCTCATTTCTATTGATAAAAGACTTTGGGGCAGCCCATAGTCCCATACGAACCCTCCACTCAGGCCCATGTAGCTCTCCACTGAGAGCCCATATAAGGTCCAGTTCCTGAAACCCTAGACTAGTCAGCTCCTCTAGCTGTTCTCTTCTCGCTTCCTCCAGCCGCCACCTTCTCCTCTACCCGTTCTCTTCTCGTTCCTGATACACGTATCCCGCAGCTCCTCTTGAAGTGCTCTTCTTCCTCGCTGCTGGCTGCAGTCCCCATCTTTCTCCCCGCCCGGTCCTTCTTCCTTGTCCTCGAACGCCTTGCCATCTTCCTCTCTCCTGGATGGACGTTCTTCGTCGGGCGAAGAGCTGGACTTGAGGGAAACGGCGGCGGCGAGCCGGCGACCAGAGAAGTGAGTCCAGGCAGCTGCAGCCTCGAGCTTAGGCTGCGGCGGCGAGGCTGGCTCCCGAGTCCCCACTGTGTCCACACCGTATCTGCCGTATCCCGATTTCTTTCCCTCTTTTTTTAATTCGGAAAAGATGGGATAGTGCGGGATATGTGTATCCCGGCGTATCCACGCGTGCCCCCGTATCCCCCCGTACTAGGACGGCAATTCGGCAGTTTCTGCCGTATCCATGCTTTGTAGTGAATATGTAACCCTACTAACTGTAAAATGCATATTCACATTGCACTGACAAAATGGAAGGGCAATAGCAATCATGTAACATCGATTACATGTCATCATTCCCACCAATTGTAACTTCATCTAACTACCCATAAGTTTCAAGATGAAGTATAAAGGCAGACTTCTAAGAAAAACAGCCATCAGACTGGACATAAAGCAAAAACTGAATGCCACATCTCTATACTTGCTACAGCACTTAATTCTCCAGAGTAATGCAAGCTTACCACTAGAGTTGCTTAATTGGCGTGAAGAATAGTTCCCACGGCCACCTTTTCCACCTCGCCCCTGTGTCCCAGGTCTCCATCGGGGGTCAACAGATTCTTTGTTGCTCTGTAAGATAAAGAAAAGGATATGTTAACCTTCGCATAAAAGAAAAGGGTACTCATATAGTAACTATGTCAATACGTTATATGACATCTTATGCTCATCTTAGTAGCTGTTATAAACCAATACAGTTGACTTGGTCAAAGTTAAACAAGTTTCACTTAGGACAAAGCTAGAACTTTGATTAATTTGGAAAGGAGGGAGTATCACCGATGAAATGAGCCAAACGCCCAATGTTAGCTTATGCCACAATAATACTTATCCAAAACTATTTTTTATCATCATTATCTTGCAATGACATACCAACTAATAATGAAAGCTTGATTGTGCAAACAGATTAAAGACCAGATAAAAGATGTGGGAAAGTATTGCACACTAACAATATGAGCGTCAAAATAGGGGGGGGTCCTCTTACCTCCTTTTTCTTGTCACGCTTTCTTTTCACCTCATGAAAGGTATCTGAAATAATGAGAGATCTTGTTAAGCTACAATTATACCAAAAGATCTAGCATCAAATGTGCGACAATAAATACACACTGGTGATATGACATGCAGCGAAGCAAGAAAGGGATACCTCAAACAAGCCATTACTTCCGTTTACCTCAACATATCTCCAGAGAATAAGACATAAGAGTGGTCCGTTCTCTACATACAAGAACATAAGCTTTTTTCACAGCGAAAAAAGGCTTTTGAGTTTAATCTCTGGCAGTTCTAAATATAGAGTGAGGTTGAAACTCCACTAAGTAGGATTGGGAGAAAGTGATGTTACGAGACATTCTCACATTCATCCTATCGATCAATCACGAACTGAATGACCAAAATAATATGCTACTTTAACTCAAAATGATATCCACTCTCCAGCGAGTAAGATATTAGAATGATCTACTTTGCACATATAAAAACACATGCTTTTTCTAGAAGCAAAAATACTAGACTTAAGCTTTTGCAGTTTACATACTAGTTAAGTTGAAGCTAACTCCATTCAACAAGGTCTCAAACGAAGTTAATGTTACCACAAGTCCAACATATCCGTCTTGAACATGAATCAACAATTGATATCGGGAATCTTCAAAACCATCTCCCTTGGTTAAACTCCAGCATTTAGAGAGTTTCCCAATTAGCTGGAGTGCACACAATACTAGTTGTAATCCTAAAGACCTAAGCCAACATAATCAAGAAGCACAAACACACACACACCCCTTTCATACAATAACAAAGGAACTGAAACAGAAGATTTATCCCTATTTGGTTAGCCTTTGCTCAGATTTTCACAAAAAAAAAGCACAGACAAAGGGCTAGCTTTTATTGGCTGGCTGTGTGCAACCGGATCCTAAAACTTATACAAAGGTGACAATTAATGTAGAAAGGCAATTTCAAATGGCACTAATATACAAAAGCGATCATAAAAGAACAGTAAGCAGCAGACATGCGTAGTTGTGCAACCAGAGGCAGCCTCGTTAACTCGCAGAAACATCTAGGATTCAACTCAAAGGCCTCAGACATACAGTAACCTTTGTGGCAACCGGAGGTTAATTAATCCAACTTTCAGGTCAAAAGATATTGTCCCATGTCCCAAGCCTTGCCACTCTATGCTTTTACCTCGTATGACACAAGTTTCTAACGAGGTTCCCGGCCTTGCCCCTTGAGGCATTTTGCCTAGTAAGACCCCATAATTATTGCTTAGCAGTTTCTTTTCACCTTTGTCTAGATCCATTTTCAGCACGAAAATTCAAATGATATTTGTAACTTGTAGGTGAAACTGAACATAGAGAACGATGTTTTGTGTGTTTCATACATATCTTATTTAGCACAAATGCTTATGTATCCAAGTTTAATTTGCTTTGCTTGGATCAAATATTTACTTTGAGTTCCTTCTACGCTTTGCTTCCCGACGAATTAAGGCAAGCCACAAACTACTCTTAAGGAGCAGCAACCAAACAGCACCCCCCCACCACCACCACCACCAGCACACACACACGATTGGAAGATCCAGGAAGCACCCACATACATACTAGTACTGCTATCCTTCAAAACAGGATACCATGTTTCCACTAATAAAATCAATACATGACGTAGTATCAACTACTCAGCTTTTCCCCCAAAGATATTGCAACCCTGCAGAACTAGCTAGCCGAATCCAACAGGAGAGAAAAACTAAAACATGATTTCACCAAGCTCTACTACTCTTAATCGGTTGTTGTACACTAAAACAGGATCTCGGGCGCAGCAATCACGAAGCCTCAAACAACGAGAGGAAACGGCACAAACCCTAGAACACAGAACCAACCAGGCTCGCGTCAAATCGGGCGCCGTCAGAGGCGTACTAGGCATCGCGCGTCCTGCGTTCACCTACGAGAGAGAAACCCTCATTTCTCGCTGCCGAGACCTAGCGCGCCAACGCCGCGCGAGATGAGAGAGGCCGCCTGCTCCACGCGGAATCGAATCGAAGGGGGCCGAGATGGGGGGAGTGGGGATACCTTGGTGGAGGAGCTTCTGCGCGGTCTCGTTGGGATCCATGTCGCATTCGCGGAGCGCGGCGTAGACCTCCTCGTCGGTGTGGTTCCCCGCGATCTCCTTGATGTTCTGGATCGTCCGCCGCACCGCCGCCGGGATCGAAACCCTAGCCGCCGCCATCGCCTCCCTCTTCCTCCTGCCGCTGCCGCCGCCGCCGCCGCTCCTCGCCGCCGCCCTTTCCCTGCCCACCCTGGTTTCCTGCCCCCGCACGAACGAACGCGAGAAAGGGACGGACGCGAATCCCAAGGCGGGGAGAGGTGAGCAGAGCGGAGGGAGAGAGGAGGGGGAAAGGAGGAGAGAGAAGCGGAGGTGGGAGGGGAGGGAGGGAGAGAGATTTGTGGGAGGGTTTTGTGGGGGAGCAAAGGAAAGGAATGTGCGTGTGATTCCGTTTGTGTTTGTGTTTGTGTTTGTGTGTGAGGCGGCGGCAGCTCGCGAACAGGAACAGTGCGAGAACTGCTTTCTTTTCCCTCGGTGGAACAGTGGTACGAAATTTACTTTCCGTCTCCGGACCTCTGTTTCCGATGGCATGCAATGTAATTCCAGCGTAATACGCGTAGGAGGTGCAAATGCAATGCAGGTGAACTGCGGCGTAGGTGCCAATGCAATGCATGTAAATTGCAGGTTACTATAGAATAATACCCCACGCGTTGTTGCGAGGATTGATTGATGAAAATTTAGCTTGATAACATGAGAATCAAAATTAGATGCGAAGAGGCCGCGCATGAGAATCACAATATTCACTTGGATGCTATCTATCCACTCGGACGCACTGTAGTCACTCGGCCACGCTCACCCGCACCCGAATAAGGAGGCGAAGGGGCCGCGCATGACCTGTAGCGTCCGAGGAGCACGACGCCATGCATTAAATGTAGTTAAAACATCAGTTACCACTTGTAATAAACTCTACCTTTCACCCTCCTTTCTACGTAGCCATGATGACGGGCGCGAACTCTATAAGTTGTCCCGTAGCGCTGAGACAAGGGTTCGCATCCACTGTAATCACCAGACACTAGAGAAACATAGCATCAGGGCTCGAGACGTAGGGTTGTTACCACTCCACGAGGGGCTCGAACTCGTAATCCGAGTGGCACACCTGTGTTGTAGCTAGGATCAGTCCTCATTTACCTTTATTACTCATTGTCAGATTTGTTGCTTCGACACTTTAAAAATTCTCTCGCCAAGCTAGGCCTAAGGGTCTCTTTGATTCATAGGATTTGTAAAACGCATGGACAGAAAAGACATAGGAATAGAGTGGCATGACATCTTCAATACTATGGGATTAGTCCGGTTGTTTGATTGTGCGCAAAAAAAATGTATGATTCTTCCCATGAGCTTGTAGTAGATGGTAATTTTCATATGAAACATTACAATCCTACAAACCATACAATATTCAAAATCCTATAGGATTCGGACAGGAAACCTTTGAATCAAATAGGCCCTAAAAATACATGTGACTTGCTATATTTGATTATGTATAATTGTAACAATATTTATCGAATATATGTAGAATAATTGAATGAAAAACATTTTCCTATGCATGGTTGAATGTCGTGGTGGTTTTTTCCCATGCATGACAGGTGGGGTCATATTCGTAATTGAAAGTGCTAGTTATCGATTAGAGGGGGTGAATAGGCAATTTTTATGAAAGTCTTCAAAACACGGGGGCTTTGAAGACAAACAGTAGAAATGAACCTATTGATATGTAGCGGAAGGTAGACTACACTAGAAAAGTCATAGTCAAGTAAGCAATAAAGTGAAAGAACGAAGACTATCAGCAGCTAAGTAGTATGGATCAGGATGAAAGATAGTATGAAGCCAAACAACAGCAGTCTTCACACAGTGAAGGCGATCAGATCATCTTGAGGTGCAATGACTTCACGAAGACAAAGCGTAAAGTAAAGAGATGGGAAGGATAGAACCGGTTGCTTGGTGAGGACAAGGATTTGGTAGACCAGTTCGATTGTTGTGACAAGCATGCGTGCAGATTAGGAGGCTAAGATTCAACTCGAAGACCGCGTCTTCACCTTATTCCCCTTGAGCTAAGGACACGATCCTCGCCCAATCACTAGTAAGTCTTCAAGGTAGACTTCCAAACCTTCATGCACTTCGTTCACGGGCAATCCACAATGGCTCTTGGATGCTCGAACGTGGCGCCTAACCGGGCCGGAGGATTCCACAGTCCTCAAGTGTAACAAGTCTTGAGATCACGCAGCAGACGAAAAGATTTGAGTGATGCCTAACACTCTTTGGCTCACGAGTGTTTTGGGCTTTGTCCTCGCAAGGATCTCTCTCTCAAATGCTTCAGAGGTGGGTTGCTCTCAAACAACAAAAGCCGTGCACTAACTCTGAGCAGCCACCAATTTATGGTGTAGGAGGGCTATTTATAGCCAGGAGGCAACCCGACCTGATTTGTCCGGAATGACCCAGGGTCACTAAGGAACTGACACGTGTCCAACGGTCGGATTTCAAACACACGCGGCAGCTTGACTTGGGCTACAAGCAAGGCTGACTCGTCCAGCTCTGGATAAGATCTTCTCTCATTGTCTTCGCTCAAAGACATAGGATTTGGTTGAGCATCACATCAGTCACTCTGACTTTGTTCACTTGGACCCCACTTAACAGTACGGTGGTTCCTATGACTCAACAAAGAAGAAACGGAAACTACGAAACAACTATGTCTTCGCACTCCATAGTCTTCATGTGAATGTCTTCTCATGTCATAATCTTCACTGGGAATGACTTCACAGGTCACCATTGTCTTCAATGTCTTCACACATTTTTAGGGTCATCTCTGGTAGGTAAACCGAATCAATATGGGACTACTACTTGTGTTATCCTACAATTCTCACAAACACATTAGTCCCTCAACCAAGTTTGTCGTCAATACTCCAAACCCAACTAGGGGTGGCACTAGATGCACTTACAGTAATGGTAGGTGGGGTAACTTGCTTGCATGCTGAGATAAAATAACATATCTTGGATGACTCTCTTAGGTATATCCAAACTATTTGAAATAGATATACATGATGTGCATCATATATATCCAAAGCTACCACACTAATTTACCGTGGATCATCTCAGGCCCTAGCAAAAGATGGCACTCGCAATAATGAAAATATGAGAGTGTTTTTGTTAGATATGATGTGATATATCATTGTTAAAGTCGGACTAAGCAAGAAGGACTAGTTTCGACGTGAGAATACTATAACCGCCTCACTATACTCCTCGAGATAATCTAGACATTGATCTATCCGTTAATGAATAGCCATATTATGTCGTGCCTTCGGAGGTTCGGGCCCCTCGATCAAGAGGAAATGGGAGGGCCCATTCAAACCCTAGCTTTTCGATCTATGAACTTTTATCTCGGATACTTTGGTCAATATAGTTTATGTTGTTGATCACCCCCTGTAATTGATGATTAGAAGTTTTATTGGTGAAAAATCCATAAGTTCATATTGTTATTCATATATTCATCTTCACTAATTATGATCCACGTAATGCGTTGTGAGTAGTTCTTTGCGTTGCCGAGGACATGTGATGTTAATATTGTGAAGTTGAATCTAATTCAACGCTTTGATATTATGTTGTGATGATGTTATTTTCTAGTGGTGATGTGCGAGCGTTGAGTGCATATCACTTCACCTTCATGAGCCTAGAGAAGATCATTGTGTGATTAGTTTGTTCATGGCAGGTGGTTGGAGTGACAAAAATTACCAACACCTAAATTTATGGACAATTGCATGAGGGCTTGGTGGAACTCCAAAGTTTATGGCTATAGTTAGATGGTATCTTAATCGTTCTCTTTATTTACAAATGCTTACATAGATGGCATTATTGTAAGTATGTTGTTGTTTCAAAAAAGTGAACAATAACTCAATGAAACTTGATGTGAGCAACTTGGTGAAACTCCCGTGTGTCCTCGAGAGCGATTTGATCCCTATATGTAAAATCACTGGTTTGTCCTTATCACAATTAAGGATTGGACCACTTGATGCATCGTTCCACTTTTGTTACTATTTACTTTCTTGCAATTACTTTTGTGATCAACAAACCATCAAACATCATTTGCAGCTTTTACAGTGAATACTTACTAGTTTTCATCAACCATTTCATTTTGCTCCTCGTTGAGTTTGACGCTCTTGTTTATCAAAAAAAGTTACGATAGATCCCCTACACTTATGGGTTGTCAGTCACTGCGGGCGTGCACGCGCCTTTCTTGGTTATTGGATGCGTTGGGTCGGGTTATTTCGGGTGGTGGACGGTCGGTGGTTTTCCAGGTACGCTTGTCGGGCACCTCTGATGTGTTGTCGGTGGGCAATGAGGAGATCACTGTGGAGGCTGGTTGTCGGTCTGTGCAACCCACTGTGCTGGTATTCATTAGAAATGGGGTAAACTGGGAAAATTAAGCTATCTACATGACATGCACAATTAGCATCAAAATAGGGGAAACCACTAATGTGGTAAAATGTTGAAACAAGCTTGTTTAAATGGGGTGTAAATTGAGATTTTTCGCCTAGTGAGATAATATCTGTCGCAAATGTGAAACTTGGGGTAAAAAGTGTAATTATCTTAATACTACAAAATTCGGCTCGGGGAACTTTTAGAAAATGCATTTAGGACCTGGTTATGTTTGTTTTTTGTGCAGAGTTCCTCGGATGCCTTTTTACCACAATTTCTCGTACCCTCCTTACAAGCATGAGAATGAAAAAAAAATCAGCATTTTAAAATCTTGTTATTATATCTTTTTGAATTTGCTACTTATACCCGGTAGATGACCCTTTTTTGCGGGCAAGGGTAGATGAGTCTAGCCTTGATTAGAGCATCTTCAACACGTGATGTAAAATGCGGAACTCGCACTCAGAAAACAAAAATAGGCCCCAAAAAGGTTGGTTTTAGGGCACCATTTTGTTCTGTTGTAGTAGATGATGTAAGACAGGACATGAGATTTTCCCCGTCGTAGCTGATGATGCAAAATAGGGCACTTATGTTTTCTTCCCCACAATTGCATACATACTGAAACAAAACTTTACAAGATCATGACACACATAGTCAACAACATATCAAATTGTACTTCAAATTCACGTAGCAAATTCGAAACATAGCATCATTGGCACTATTGGAACCCAAGGTTCCTCCCATGCCATCCATGTCGCCACATCATGTCATCTCGCATGCCTCCTCCCATGGAACCACCAACGCCACCCGCGCCTCCTCCCATACAACCCATGAAGCCTCCCATGCCACCTCACACGGCACTAATGAAGCCTCCCATGGCACCCACAAAGCCTTCCATGCCACCTCACATGCCTCCTCACATGCTGCCACCCGTGGCACCCATGTTGATACCAATGGCACCATGCCTACTCCCATCTATCCTCCTGTTGACCTCTCATCACTGATACGTCCATTTTGCATCATGCTTTTATATCGATATTTAATGCATTATGGGTTGTTATTTGATATGTCTCCAACGTATCTATAATTTTTGATTGTTCCATGCTATTATATTATCTGTTATGGATGTTTAATGGGCTTTAATATACCTTTTATATTATTTTTGGGACTAACCTATTAACAAAAGGCCCAGTGCAAATTGTTGTTTTTTGCCTATTTCAGTGTTTCGCAGAAAAGGAATATCAAACGGAATCCAAATGGAATGAAACCTTCGCGAGGATCGCTATTCTAACAAACGCAATCCAGTAGACTTGGAGTGGACGTCAAGGAAGCAGCGAGGAGGCCACGAGGCAAGAGGGCGCGCCCCCCACCCTCGTGGGCCCCTCGCAGCTCCACCGACCTACTTCTTTCGCCTATATACTCTTATACCCTGAAACCTTCGGGGAGAGCCATGAAAAACACCTTTTCCTGCATACCGCAACCTTACATGCCGTGAGATCCCATCTTGGGGCCTTTTACGCTCATGGGAAGGGGAATCGATCACGGAGGCTGCTACATCAACACCATGGCCTCTCCAGATGATGTATGAAGTAGTTCACCAGACCTTCGGTCCATAGTTATTAGTTAGATGGCTTTCTCTCTTTGGATCTCAATACAAAGTTCTCCTCGATCTTCTTGGAGATCTATTCGATGTAACTCTTTTTTGCGGTGTGTTTGCGAGATCCGATGAATTGCGAGGTTTATGAACTTGATTATCTATGAATATTATTTGATTCTTCTCTCTGAATTCTTATATGCATGATTTGATATCTTTACCAAGTCTCTTGAATTATCGGTTTAGTTTGGCCTACTAGATTGATCTTTCTTGCAATGGGAGAAGTGCTTAGCTTTGGGTTTAATCTTGCGGTGTCCTTTCCCGGTGTGGCAGCCGAAGCAGCAAAAGGCACGTGTTATATTGTTGCCATCGAGGATAAAAGATGGGGTTTATATCATATTGCTTGAGTTTATCCTCTACATCATGTCATCTTGCCTAATGTGTTACTCTGTTCTTATGAACTTAATACTCTAGATGCATCTTTGGATAGCGGTCGATGTGTGGAGTAATAGTAGTAGTCTAGTAGATGCAATCATTTTGATTCTACTTGTCACGGACGTGATGCCTATATTCATGATCATTGCCTTAGATATCATCATAACTATGCACTTTTCTATCAATTGCTCGGCGATGAATTTGTTCACCACGTAATACATGCTATCTTGAGAGAAGCCACTAGTGAAACCTATGGCCCCGGGTCTATTTTCCATCATATTAATCTTCAATCAACTAGCTATTTACAGCCGCGTTTATTTTGCAATCTTTACTTTTCAATCTATACAACAAAAATACCAAAAATATTTATCTTATTATCTTTATCAGATCTCACTTTTGCAAGTGGTTGTGAAGGGATTGACAACCCCTTTATCGCGTTGGTTGCAAGGTTCTTATTTATTTGTGCGGGTATTAGGGATTTGCGTGTAGTCTCCTACTTGATTGATACCTTGGTTCTTAAAAACTGAGGGAAATACTGCTACCTCTTGAGCATGCGTTGGTTTTCCCTTGAAGAGGAAAGGGTGATGCAGCAAAGTAGCGTAAGTATTTTCCTCAGTTTTTAAGAACCAAGGTATCAATCCAGTAGGAGACTACACGCAAGTCCGTTGTACCTACACAAACAATCAAGAACCTTGCAACCGACGCGATAAAGGGGTTGTCAATCCCTTCACGGCCACTTGCAAAAGTGAGATCTGATAAAGATAATAAGATAAATATTTTTGTTGTATAGATTGGAAAGTAAAAATTGCAAAATAAACGGCGACAGAAATAGCAAATAGATAGGAAAATAATATGATGAAAGATAGACCTGGGGGCCATAGGTTTCACTAGTGGCTTCTCTCAAGATAACATATTCTACGGTGGCTGAACAAATTACTGTCAAGCAATTGATAGAAAAGCGCATGGTTATGAGAATATCTAGGCATGATCATGTATATAGGCATCACGTCCGTGACAAGTAGACTGAAACGATTCTGCATCTACTACTATCTCCACACATCGCCCGCTATCTAGCATGCATCTAGAGTATTAAGTTCATAAGAACAGAGTAACGCATTAGGCAAGATGACATGATGTAGATGGATAAACTCAACCAATATGATATAAAACCCATCTTTTTATCCTCGATGGCAACAATACAATACGTGCCTTGCTACCCTAACATCCTGAGGAAATGACACCACAAGATTGAATCCAAAGCTAAGCACTTCTCCCATTGCAAGAAAGATCAATGTAGTAGGCCAAACCAAATTGATAATTCGAAGAGACTTGCAAAGATATTAAATCATGCATATAAGAATTCAGGGAAGAAACAAATATTGGTCATAGATAATCTTGATCATAAACCCACAATTCATCGGATCTCGACAAACACACCGCAAAAAGAATTACATTGAATAGATCTCCAAGAGAATCGAGGAGAACTTTGTATTGAGATCCAAAGAGAGAGAAGAAGCCATCTAGCTAATAACTATGGACCCGAAGGTCTGTGGTAAACTACTTCACACATCATCGGAGAGGCTATGGTGTTGATGTAGAAGCCCTTCGTGATCGATTCCCCCTCCTGGAGCGTCGTAAAGGCCCCAAGATGGGATCTCACGTATGCAAGGTTTGACGGTGGAAATAGGGTTTCGCGGGTGCTCTGGATGTTTTCGTGGTATATGTATATATAGGCGAAAAGAAGTAGGTCGGTGGAGCCACGAGGTCCACGAGGTGGGGGCGCCACCCCTGGCGCGCCTCCCTACCTCGTGGGTCGCATCGCTGTTTCCTTGACGCCCACTCCAAGTCTCGTGGATTGCGTTTGTTCCAAAAATGATCCTCATGAAGGTTTCATTTCGCTTTGGATTCCATTTGATATTCCTTTTCTGCTAAACACCTAAATAGGCCAAAAAACAGCAATTTGCACCGAGCCTTCGTTAATAGGTTAGTCCAAAAATAATATAAAAGTGCATAATAAATCCCATTAAACATCCAAAAACAGATAATATAATAGCATGGAACAATCAAAAATTATAGATACGTTGGAGACGATCAAGCATCCCCAAGCTTAATTCTGCTCGTCCTCGAGTAGGTAAATGATAAAAACAGAATTTTTGATGTGGAATGCTACCTAACATAATTTTCAAAGTAATTCTCTTTATTGTGGCATGAATGTTCAGATCCGAAAGATTCAAGATAAAAGTTTAATATTGACATAAAAATAATAATACTTCAAGCATACTAACTAAGCAATTATGTCTTTTCAAAATAACATGGCCAAAGAAAGCTTAACCCTACAAAATCATATAGTTTGGCTATGCTTCATTTTCGTCACACAAAAACGCGCTCATCATGCACAACCCCGATGACAAGCCAAGCAATTGTTTCATACTTTAGTAATCTCAAACTTTTTCAACTTTCACGCAACACGTGAGTGTGAGCCATGGACATAGCACTATAGGTGGAATAGAATATGACGATGGGGGTTATGTGGAGAAGACAAAAAAGGAGAAAGTCTCACATCGACACGGCTAATCAACGGACTATGGAGATGCTAATCAATTGATGTCAATGTGAGTAGGGATTGCCATGCAACGGATGCACTAGAGCTATAAGTGTATGAAAGCTCAAACTGAAACTAAGTGGGTGTGCATCCAACTTGCTTGCTCATGAAGACCTAGGGCATTTGAGGAAGCCCATCGTTGGAATATACAAGCCAAGTTCTATAATGAAAATTCATCATTATTATTATCATGAAAACTTTTAGATCTTCATCATTATTATCATGAAAACTAGAAGAACACGTTTTCACAAAGCAATCTTTTTTAGCACGCATCCTAGCGGTTCTTTCTTTGCATTCATCAATGGAAATTCTCATGGCTTTGAGAGACTCATTGATATCATGCTTAGGAGGAATAGATCTAAGTTTTAAAGAATCAACATCAAGAGAAATTCTATCCACGTTCCTAGCCAACTCATCAATCTTAGGCAATTTTTCTTCAAGCAAAGCATTAAAATTATTTTGTGCAATCATAAACTCTTTAACACTAGTCTCAAAATCAGAGGGCATCTTATTAAAATTTCCATAAGAGTTGTTGTAGGAATTACCATAATTATTAGAGGAATTACTAGGGAACGGCCTGGAATTAAAGTTTCCTCTATACGCGTTGTTACCAAAATTGTTCCTACTAACAAAATTCACATCCATAGATTCATTATTATTCTCAATCAAAGTAGGCAAAGGCATATCATTAGGATCAGAAGAAACACTCTTATTAGCAAACAATTTCATAAGTTCATCCATCTTTCCACTCAAAACATTAATCTCTTCTATCGCATGAACCTTTTTACTAGTAGATCTTTCGGTGTGCCATTGAGAATAATTAACCATAATATTATCTAGAAGTTTAGTAGCTTCTCCTCAAGTGATTTTCCATAAAAAGTGCCTCATGCGGCGAATCTAAAAGATTTCTAGAAGCAAAATTCAATCCGGCATAATTTTTTTGTATAATCATCCATAAACTCAAACCATGTGTTGGGCAATTACGTATCATTAATTTCATCCTCTTCCAAGATTGTGCAACATGCTCACTGATGACCCACAAGTGTAGGGGATCTATCGTAGTCCTTTCGATAAGTAAGGGTGTCGAACCCAACGAGGAGCAGAAGGAAATGACAAGCGGTTTTCAGTAAGATATTCTCTGCAAGCACTGAAATTATCGGTAATGTATAGTTTTGTGATAAGGTAATTTGTAACGGGCAACAAGTAATGAAAGTAAATAAGGTGCAGCAAGATGGCCCAATCCTTTTTGTAGCAAGACAAGCCTGGGCAAACTCTTATATGAAGGAAAACGCCCCCGAGGACACATGGGAATTATCGTCAAGCTAGTTTTCATCACGCTCATATGATTCGCGTTCGTTACTTTGATAATTTGATATGTGGGTGGACCGGTGCTTGGGTACCGCCCTTCCTTGGACAAGCATCCCACTTATGATTAACCCCCTATTGCAAGCATCCGCAACTACAAAAGAAGTATTAAGGTAAACCTAACCACAACATGAAACATATGGATCCAAATCAGCCCCTTACGAAGCAATGCATAAACTAGGGTTTAAGATTCTGTCACTCTAGCAACCCATCATCTACTTATTACTTCCCAATGCCTTCCTCTAGGCCCAAACAATGGTGAAGTGTCATGTAGTCGACGTTCACATAACACCACTAGAGGAAAGACAACACACATCTCACCAAAATATCAAACGAATACCAAATTCACATGACTACTTATAGCAAGACTTCTCCCATGTCCCCGTGAACAAACGTAACTCACTCACAAATCATATTCATGTTCATAATCGAGGGGTATTAATATGCATAAAGGATCTGAACATATGATCTTCCACCAAATAAACCAACTAGCATCAACTACATGGAGTAATCAACACTACTAGCAACCCACGGTACCAATCGAGGCTTTGGGACAAAGATTGGATACAAGAGATGAACTAGGGTTTTAGAGGAGATGGTGCTTGGTGAAGATGTTGATGGAGATTGACCCTCCCGATGAGAGGATCGATGGTGATGACGATGGCGATGATTTCCCCCTCCAGAAGGATGTTTTCCCCGTGAGAACAGCTCACGCCGAGCCCTAGATTGGTCTCCGCCAAGGTTCCGCCTGGTGGCGGGCAGGCCATTCGTCCGAAAGCTTGCTTATGATTTTTTCCAGGGTGAAAGACTTCATATAGCAGAAGATGGGCACCGGAGGCCTGCCAGGGGGCCCACGAGGCAGGGGGCGCGCCCAGGGGGGTAGGGCGCGCCCCCCACCCTCGTGGATGGTGGGTGGCCCCCCTCTGGTTGATTCTTTCGCCAGTATTTTTTATTAATTCCAAAAACTGCCTCCGTGAAGTTTCAGGACTTTTGGAGCTTTGCAGAATAGGTCTCTAATATTTGTTCCTTTTCCAAAATTTCTGTAATTCCAAATTTGCCTAAGATTCTCCCTCTTCATGTAAACCTTGTAAAATAAGAGAGAATAGGCATAAGTATTGTGACATAATGTGCAATAACAACCCATAATGCAATAAATATCAATATAAAAGCATGATGCAAAATGGACGTATCAACTCCCCCAAGCTTAGACCTCGCTTGTCCTCAAGCGGAAGCCGATAACGAAAAATATGTCCACATGTTTAAAGATAGAGGTGTCGATAAAATAAAATACGGACATGAGGGCATCATGATCATTCTTATAACAGCAACATATATAAATATTGTCATTGAGAAATAACAAACTATAATCTCAGTCACTAAAGCAATTGCAATTTATCATAACATCAGAAAGAGTCAATATAAGAGCTTTTCAGCAAGTCCACATACTCAACTATCATTTAGTCTTTCACAATTGCTAACACTCACGCAATACTTATGGTTATGGAGTTTCAATCTCACACCGAGAAAGATAGGGGCTTATAATGTTGCCTCCCAACCTTTTACCTCAAGGGTAATGTCAACAATAATAGTTCATGCTAACTTACATCCAATTGGATATATATATATATATATATATTAGGATCTTTCCAACACAATGTGCTTGCCAAAGGATAAAATGTAAAAAGGAAAGGTGAAGATCACCATGACTCTTGTATAAGGTATGAGACAAGAATAAAAGATAGGCCCTTCGCAGAGGGAAGCAGAGGTTGTCATGTGCTTTTATGGTTGGATGCACAAAATCTTAATGCGAAAGAACGTCACTTTATATTGCCACTTGTGATATGAACCTTTATTATGCAGTCCGTCGCTTTTATTTCTTCCACATCACAAGATCGTATAAAGCTTATTTTCTCCACACTAATAAGTCATACATATTTAGAGAGCAATTTTTATTACATGCAACGATGACAACTTACTTGAAGGATCTTACTCAATCCATAGGTAGATATGGTGGACTCTCATGGCAAAACTGGGTTTAAGGATATTTGGAAGCACAAGTAGTATCTCTACTTGGTGCAAAGAATTTGGCTAGCATGAGGGAAAAAGGCAAGCTCAACATGTTGGATGATCCATGACAATATACTTTATTTCGGATATAAGAAAACATAACCCATTACGTTGTCTTCCTTGTCCAACATCAACTCTTTAGCATGACATATTTTAATGAGTGCTCACAATCATAAAAGATGTCCAAGATAGTATATTTATATGTGAGAACCTCTCTTTCTTTATTATTTCCTATTAATTGCAAAGATGACCAAAACTATGTTTGTCAACTCTCAACAACTTTTATTCATCGTACTCTTTATATGTGAAGCCATTACTCTCCATAAGATCAATATGATCTCTTTTATTTCTTTTTATTCTTTCTTTTTCTTTAATTCCCTCAAGATCATAGCAAGATAATCTAGCCCTTGATTCAACACTAATCTTTATTATATATATAACTCACGGACTCGATTACATAGAAGGATCATAAGGCAAAACTCAAAACTAAATCATACTAAAACTTTATTCTAGTAGATCGAGATATTACCAAAAGGATCGAACTAAGAAAAAAGGGTAAAGATAGGAGTGTGATGGTGATACGATACCGGGGCACCTCCCCCAAGCTTGGCAGTTGCCAAGGGGAGTGCCCATACCCATGTAATTATATCTCTTTCCTCGGGGGTGGTGATGATGGAGTTGTTGATGACGTAGGCTTGTCGTCCATCTTCCAAGGCATAGGCTCACCATCATAGAAGGATGATCGAGTCTCCTAATCCTCAAATCTACAGCCAAACTCATCCTCTTGAATCTATATTCATACTCACGCTTTTGGTTTTGCAGGTCATAGCTCCGGGCTTGGAGACGCTCAATTTTCTCGTGAAGCTTGAAGATGGCCTCCCAATGTACTTGGCATCCAACTTGTGATTGTTGGTGAACTCCGTGATCATTATATGATTGGCGAGAGTCCACGTTCCACCATCTCCTGGCACTTGAAAACTTATTGCTCCATTGCCTCGAGCCTTGTCTCCACGCTTCCGGTCCTCCTTGGTCCCTCAACCTCGCGGATGTGCAGCAACCCCTCACGCATCTCAATGCTTTGAGGATGTTGCAGCACTTCCGCGAGGTAGGGGTTGATGACCTTCTCGAAGAACTTGTCCTTGGGGGCACTTGGAGACGTCATGGTGATCTAGATCTGTCAAAAAAACAACTCAAAACAAAAATATAGGATATTTGCATGGTACGGTGGTCAAAACCTTCGGGAGATTATATAACGAATTTTTACCGACCAAAAGAAGTATCGTGCAAGAAAACGGAGTCCGGAGAGCACACGAGGTGCCCACGAGGCAGGGGGGCGCGTCCTCCACCCTCGTGGACGCTTCGTGTCCGTCCCGGACTACTTCTTATTTTCCTATTTTCTTAAATATTCCAAAACGGAGAAAAACTGCCATTATTACTCTTTTGGAGTCCGTTTACTTACCGTACCACATACCTATTCCTTTTCAGAGTCTGAAACGTTCTGGAAAGTGTCCCTTATATATTCCTCTAGGGTTACGGTTTCAATAACATTAGTTTCAATATTTATAGGATTACCTGAGATATAATGTTTGATTCTTTGACCGTTTACCACCTTCGGATTCGTGCCTTCGAAGTTGTTGATTTTTATGGCACCGGAATGATAGACCTCCTCGATAACGTAAGGCCCTTCCCATTTAGTGAGAAGTTTTCCTGCAAAAAATCTTAAACGAGAGTTGAATAGCAACACATAATCACCTACATTAAACTCACGCTTTTGTATCCTTTTGTCATGCCATCTTTTAACCTTTTCTTTAAATAGTTTGGCATTCTCATAGGCTTGGGTTCTCCATTCATCAAGTGAGCTAATGTCAAATAGCCTCTTCTCAATTCAAGAAGTTTGAAATCATAATTGAGCTCTTTAATGGCCCAATATGCCTTATGTTCTAGTTAGAGAGGTAAGTGACATGCTTTTCCATAAACCATTTTATACGGAGACATACCCATAGGATTTTTATATGCAGTTCTATAGGCCCATAATGCATCATAAAGTTTCTTCGACCAATTCTTTCTAGATCTATTAACTGTCTTTTGCAAAATTAATTTGAGCTCTCTATTACTAGGTTCTACTTGACCACTAGATTGTGGATGATATGGAGATGCAATTCTATGATTAACATCATACTTAGCAAGCATTTTACGGAAAGCACCATGAATAAAATGTGAACCACCATCAGTCATTAAGTATCTAGGGACTCCAAACCTCGGAAAATAACTTCTTTAAGCATCTTAATAGAGGTGCTATGATCAGCACTACTAGTTGGAATAGCTTCTACCCACTTAGTAATGTAATCAACAAAGAACTTCAAGATATGTGTATACCCATTAGAGGAAGGAAGCGGTCCCATATAATCAAAGCCCCAAACATCAAATGGTTCGATAACAAGTGAATAGTTCATAGGCATTTCTTGACGCCTACTAATATTACCAATTCTTTGACATTCATCACAAGACAAGATGCACTTACGGGCATCTTTGAAGAGAGTAGGCCAATAAAAACTGGATTGCAATACCTTATGTGCAGTTCTATCTCCAGCGTGGTGTCCTCCATAAGCCTCAGAGTGACACTTGCGTAGGATCTGTTCCTATTCATGCTTAGGTATACAACGTCTAATGACACCATCTACTCCTTCCTTATAAAGGTGTGGGTCATGCTAGAAGTAATGTCTTAAATCATAGAAAAACTTTTTCTTTTACTGGTATGTGAAACTACGTGGTATAAATTTAGCAACAATGTAATTAGCATAATCAGCATACCATGGAGTAGTACGAGAAGCATTTATGACAACTAATTGTTCATCAGGGAAGCTATCATCAATAGGTAGTGGGTCATCAAGAACATTCTCTAACCTAGATAACAGGGTTCTTAGCTCCCTTTCTATCAATAATATGCAAATCAAATTCTTGTAGCAAGAGAACCCATCTAATGAGTCTAGGTTTAGCATCTTTCTTTTCCATAAGGTATTTAATAGCAGCATGATCGGTGTGAGCAGTTACTTTAGAATCAACAATATAAGGTCGGAACTTATCACAAGCAAATCATTGCTAAAAATTCTTTTTCAGTAGTAGCATAATTTCTCCGAGCCTTTGTCTAGAGTTTTACTAGCATATTGTATAACATTTAATTTCTTATCAACTCTTTGTCCTAGAACAACACCTACAGCATAATCACTAGCATCACACATAATTTCAAAGGGTAAATTCCAATCAGGTGGCTGAACTATAGGTGCAGAAATCAAGGCTTTCTTAAGTATTTAAAATGCTTCTACACAATCATCATCAAAGATAAAAGGGACATATTTTTGTAAGAGATTAGTCAGAGGCCTAGAAATTTTTGAGAAGTGTTTAACGAACCTCCTATAAAAATCGGCATGACCAAGGAAACTTCTTATACCTTTAATGTCCTTGGGACACGGCATCTTTTCAATAGCATCAACTTTAGCTTTATCAACTTCAATACCTCTTTCATATTTTTTATGCCCCAAGACAATACCTTCATTAACCATAAAGTGGCACTTTTCCCAATTCAAGACAAGATTAGTTTCTTCACATCTCTGCAAAACTCGATCAAGATTGCTTAAGCAATCATCAAAAGAAGTTCCATATATGGAGAAATCATCCATGAAAACCTCAACAATCTTTTCACAAAAATAAGAGAATATAGCCATCATGCATCTTTTAAAGTTAGCAGGTGCGCCTATAAGCAAAGGTACCGAAAGGGCAAGTAAAAGTGGTCTTTTCTTGATCCTCTTTTGACATGTATTTGAGAGAAACCGAATAACCATCTAGAAAGCAAAAATGTGTATGTTTGGATAATCTTTCTAGCATTTGATCAATAAAAGGTAAAGGGTAATGATCCTTTTTAGTAGCTTTATTTAGTTTATGGAAATCAATTACCATTCTATAACCTATAACAAATCTTTGTGGGATCAATTCATCTTTATCATTAGGAACAATAGTAATACCTCCTTCTTAGGGACACAATGGACAGACTTACCCAACGACTACTCGACAACGGGATAAATTATACCGCCTCCGTAAGCTTTAGTATTTCTTTTCTTACCACTTCTTTCATCTTAGGATTTAACCGCCGTTGGTGATTAACAACTGGTTTAGCGTCTTTCTCCAATTTTATTTTGTGTTGACATAGAGTGAGACTAATGCCCTTAAGATCATCAAGAGTATATCCAATAGCAGCACGGTGCTTCTTCAGAGTTTTCAATAATTTTGTTTCTTCATGCTCTGAAAGGTTAGCACTAATAATAACATGATATATCTTTTTCTCATCAAGATAAGCATATTTAAGAGTATCGGGTAATGGTTTAAGCTCAAACACGGGATCACCCTTGGGTGGAGGAGGATCCCCTAGGATTTCGATGGGCAAGTTGTGTTTCAAAATAGGTCCCTATTTAAAGAATACTTCATCTATTTCCCTTCTTTCATTCATAAACATATCATTTTCATGGTCTAGCAAATACTGTTCTAAAGGATCATTAGGAGGCACGACAATAGAAGCAAGACCAATAATTTCATCTTTACTAGGCAATTCTTTATCATTGGGCTGTCTACGAAATTTAGCAAAATTAAAATCATGAGACATATCCCCTAAACCAATAGTAACAACATACTTTTTGCAGTCTATCTTAGCATTAACAGTATTCAAGAAGGGTCTACCAAATATTATGGGACAAAAGTCACTTTGTGGGGAACCAAGAACAGGAAAATCAGTAGGATATTTAACTTTTCCACACAAGACTTCAACATCTCCTAACAATCCCAACTGGTGAAATAGTATCTCTATTGGCAAGCTTAATTGTAACATCAATTTCTTCTATCTCAGCAGGTGCAATATCATGCATAATTTCTTTGTATAAGGAATGAGGTATTGCACTTGCACTAGCACGCATATCGCACAGGCCATGATAACAATGATCTCCTATTTTAACAGAAATAACATGCATGCCTACAACAGATCTATGTTTATTTTTAGTATCAGGTCTAGCAATTCTAGCAGCTTCATCAGAGAAGTAAATAACATGCCCATCAATATTATCAGCCAGGAGATCTTTAACCATAGCAATACTAGGTTCAACTTTAATTTGATCAGGGGGTGTAGGTGTTCTAGTGTTACTCTTCCGAACCACAGTTGAAGCTTTATTCTAACAGGGAAAGGTGGTTTCTCAATATAAGCAGTAGGAACAACAGGATCAACATTATAAGTGATAGTATTTTCTTCAACTTTAATAGGTGCAACTACTTTTACTTCAATGGGAGGATTATATTTAAACCACTTCTCCTTAGGGAGATCAACATGAGTAGCAAAGGATTCACGTAAAGAAGCTACTATCTCAGAGTCAAGTCCATATTTAGTGCTAAATTCACGGAAAACATCGGTATCCATAAAAGATTTAACACAATCAAACTTGGGTGTTATAACCGACTCCTTACCTTCGCCGAGATCCCAATCTTCAGAGTTATGCTTAATTCTTTCCAATAGATCCCATTTGAATTCAATAGTCTTCATCATAAAAGATCCAAAGATAAGAAGTATCGAGCATGGAGCGATTATTGAGAGAAAGCCGAGCATAAAAATTTTGAATAATAATTTCTCTAGAGAGCTCATGATTGGGGCATGAATATAACATTGATTTAAGCCTCCCCCAAGCTTGAGCGATGCTTTCTCCTTCGCGAGGCCAAAAATTATATATATAATTACGATCATGATTGTAGTTCCATGACCCCATATCATCACATAGCCTAAACCAAATCAGTGCCATTCCCTTCAAAGATAAAGGGAAGACCTTCTTCTTGATAACATCCTCAGCATACCTGCAAGCTTAAATAATCCACAAACTTCATCCACATAGATTAGGTGCAAATCGGGTGTAATGTTCCATCACCGTGAAAGGATTAGCTAGCGCTTCTCTATCATACCAAGGAATTTCAAAGTAAACATTTTCAGTAGGTTCAAGAGGTTGAGGAGCAACTCTTTGCTCTCATCGGTCGGGTGAAGATACCTTTAACAATCCCTTCAAAGGATTACTTTCCATAGTAACAAGTGACAAGAATTTCAGCACACTATATAAATTTTTCCTTACCAAATTCCACTTACCAAAGGCGCTTCACTCCAAGAACGGCGCCGGAAAAAGAGTCTTGATGACCCACAAGTGTAGGGATCTATCGTAGTCCTTTCGATAAGTAAGGGTGTCGAACCCAACGAGGAGCGTATGAAATGACAAGCGGTTTTCAGAAGATATTCTCTTGCAAACCTTTGAAATTATCGGTAATGTATAGTTTTGTGATAAGGTAATTTGTAACGCGTAACACGTAATGGAAGTAAATAAGGTGCAGCAAGATGGCCCAATCCTTTTTGTAGCAAAGGATAAGCCTGGACAAACTCTTATATGAAGGAAAACGCTCCCGAGGACACATGGGAATTATCGTCAACCTAGTTTTCATCACGCTCATATGATTCACGTTCCTTACTTTGATAATTTGATATGTGTGTGGACCGGTGCTTGGGTACTGCCCTTCCTTGGACAAGCATCCCACTTATGATTAACCCCTATTGCAAGCATCCACAACTACAAAAGAAGTATTAAGGTAAACCTAACCATAGCATGAAACATATGGATCCAAATCAGCCCCCTCTTTACGGCTAAACGCATAAACTAGGGTTTAAGATTCTATCACTCTAGCAACCCATCATCTACTTATTATTTCCCAATGCCTTCCTCTAGGCCCAAACAATGGTGAAGTGTCATGTAGTCGACGTTCACATAACACCACTAGAGGAAAGATAACATACATATCATCAAAATATCGAACGAATACAAAATTCACATGACTACTTATAGCAAGACTTCTCCCATGTCCTCAGGAACAAACGTAACTACTCACAAATCATATTCATGTTCATAATCAGAGGGGTATTAATATGCATAAAGGATCTGAACATATGATCTTCCACCAAATAAACCAACTAGCATAACCTACAAGGAGTAATCAACACTACTAGCAACCCACAGGTACCAATCTGAGGCTTTGGGACAAACATTAGATACAAGAGATGAACTAGGGTTTTAGAGGAGATGGTGCTGGTGAAGATGTTGATGGAGATTGACCCCCTCTCGATGAGAGGATCGATAGTGATGACGATGTCGATGATTTTCAGCTTAATTCGACCAAACGGTCAAGTCTCTGTGCTTCAAAGGTCATCCTCGATCGGTAATGTCGATACACACACAAGACTCGAAGGATTTATAACGGTAGCAATCACACACTTATTACATCGAATGTCTCAAAAGAGAACTTATTACAATAAATATGGCTTAAGGCCATCTAATACGATAACAATGTAAGGCTTGAAAGATAAAGTGAGTCCATCAACTCCAACGGCATAGCCGAAAGCCGCACGGCAACAACCTAATCTAACCTTACTCCGTTCTAAAAGTCTCTGCAACATAATATGTTGCGTACTGAAAACAGTCAAGACATGGAATATGCCGGGCAATATAACACGAGAGCAAGAAACAGAAATAATGCTATCACTACATGCATATTTGGTCGGTGGAAAGCTCTATGGTTATAGTTTTTGCGAAAAACCAATTTTTCCCTACAACAAAGGAATAGATTTTAATTTAACTATCATGGTAGTTGAAACATCATTGAGAAGGTTCCTCCAACTCAATCCCAATTAAAGTAATTAACAACCCAACAATATTAATTAAGAGTGATGAGATACTTAAGACACTCCAAGTACTAGATACTCAAGATTTGTCCATAACAGGGGACACGGCTAACCATGATTAGATTGTACAATCTGCAGAGGTTTATGACTTTTCCCCTCATTAAGACTCGATCGCCTCCGCTTGATTTCTCGTGACAACATGGTGTTTGAAAACGGATGGCCGAGACACAGCCTTTCGTAAACATTAACTCTCTACTCCGGCAGACCATACCAAACCTACAACCCACTACCTGCCGATCTACCTCTTCGAGAGCTTCACGTAACTTACTCAAGTATGCTAGAGCCCATAATAGCTTGTGGCTGCACACGTAAGTTTCTAGCATGAATCATCTCAGCCCCTTTGAGCCCTGGGTGGCGGTCCATAGGAAGATCACACGGAACCCCGGATTTCCAAAATACAGTAACATCGATTCTCCAGTGCCTCAACCCACCCAGATGTGTATTTAAGTTGCCACCTTAAGTTGAACCATTAATTAACAATCTCACATCTGTCATGGATTTCACTCACCCAAACCACGCCTACGAGCATAGCATAGCAAAATAAGCAACACGAGAAGTAACTCCCAAGGGTTTGAATGTAACAGGGCAATAGGTTCTACCTCATCAACTACTTCCCAACCCACATGTTAATGACATCCTAATCATGCAGTGTTTGAGGGTTGAAAGTAATGCATAAAAACTGGGTATGGAAAGAGTATGATCAATGTGTTACTTGCCTTGCTGACGATCCGCGAAACCTAGGGACTCGTAGTAGCACGCTTCGCACTCCGGGAGTTCTATCACAAACAAAAAATAACATACATAAGCAATCAAGCGAAGATGCACGAGCAAAACTCAAATAAGAAAGATTGACCAGAAAGTTCAACTTAAGAACTCCGGTTTGCAAAAAGAATCAAATCGAACAGAGCAACGAAACTCAAACGGCGAAAGAAACAAGATCCAGTTACTAATCTGAACTAAAGTCAAATTTTACAGTACCAAAATCTTGTTTAAGTTGATTAAACAGAAAGAGGGTCTCGAGATAAAGATCTAGGCGTTTGAATCGCCTGATTCCGATAAACGAGCAAAAAGATAAACTGAAACAAAAACCGGATCAGAAATCACGATCGAGAATAATCGCGGATAAATCCGAGAAAAGAAAATCGACGAATAAAGCTAACGAGCGAAAGTGTTCGTTATCTCAGAATGAGCGAAAACCGTTCGTTGAAACAAACGTACGGACGAACGTCCGCTAAGTAGAAGAACCGGGAAAAACCGGCGAACCGATCTAAAAAAACGAACTAGGGTTAAAAAAAACCGATTCGGTTTTTAAAAAACCAGTGGCGGCGAACGGCGCAGGTACCTCTCCCGAGGCTCGGCGAGGCGGGGCTCGGCCAGGCGCGGGTGGCGGCGCGGCTCGAGAGGCGGCGGCGGTGGTTGGTGGTGGTGGCGGGGGCTTGGGGCGGCATATAAAGGGGGGGACGGGTGGCTTGGAGGAGGGGCAAGGCGGTGGCGGTGGAGGAGTCCGGCTCGGACTCTGTCCTGAAGTCGGCGGGCGGCGGGCACTTCAAGCCAGGGAGACGGCGGCGGATGGGCCGGCCACTGGGTTTACCCGGTCGGGCGCTTGGGAGTTTTTTTAAGACAATTTCGCCGAACAGAAAAATAAATCCTAGAAAATAAAATAAAAATCTAAAAATGCCAAAACAAAATTTCACCGTCTAAATAGAATATTTAGAACGAGAACATTTTCTTGGCCCTAGAAATGCAATTTTGAAAACGTGCAATTTTTCTAATGCAAATAAAATTGCAGTAAAATCCGAATAAAATCAAATATTTGATTTTAATATTTTTCCTCCAATGTTCCAATTATTTCGGAGAAGTCATATTATCTCCTCTCATATATTTTATTTATGAAATATTTTTGGAGAGAAAATAATTAAAACCAAAATCCTCGTTTTAATATTTGATAAAAATCAAATATGAAAACCGAAAATCCCCAACTTCTCTCGAGGGTCCTTGAGTTGCTTAGGATTTCGAGGATCACGAATCTAAATGCAATGAAATATGATATGCAAGAATGAGCTATGTATAACATTCCAAATTTGAAAATTTGGGATGTTACAAACCTACCCCCCTTAAGATGAATCTCGCCCTCGAGATTCGGGTTGGCTAGAAAATAGGTGTGGGTGGTCTTTGTGAAGATCATCCTCTAGATTCAGTGGCTTCATCCTCAGTATGGTGGCTCCACTGAACTTTGCAAAACTTAATAACCTTGTTGCGGGTGACTCGACTGGCAAACTCCAGAATCTTGACTGGTTTCTCCTCATAAGTCAAATCACTGTCCAACTGAATCGCTTCCAAGGGTACTGTATCTCTTAACGGTATATCGACCATCTCAGCATGACACCATTTCAACTGTGAAACGTGAAACACATCGTGAACTCCTGATAGTCCTTCAGGTAACTCCAACTTGTAGGCAACTTCTCCCATACGTTCCAAAACACGATACGGTCCTACAAATCTCGGGGCTAACTTTCCCTTAACTCCAAAACGTTTCACTCCTCGCAAGGGTGATACTCGCAGATATGCTCTATCTCCAATTTCATAAGTTACCTCCTTGCGTTTCGAGTCTGCATAACTCTTCTGCCTGGACTGAGCTATCTTCAGTCTGTCTCGAATCAGCTTGACTTTCTCCTCAGACTCCTTGATCAAGTCTGGTCCAAACAATTGTCGGTCTCCTACTTCATCCCACATCAATGGCGTCCTGCACCTCCGTCCATACAGGCTTGAGCAATCTGCCATCTTCGCATCGCTTGGTAGCTATTGTTGTATGAGAACTCACAGAAGGCAAACTGTCATCCCAACTCAGATCCATAATCCAACGCACGTGCTCTCAACATGTCTTCCGTAATCTGGTTGACTCTCTTGGCATCCATCCGCTCACGAAAGTGAAATGTCAGATCGAACTCCAATCTCGTTCCCAAAGTCCGTGCAGTGATGCCAAAACTTTGAGGTAAACTGTTCCTCTATCCGATACGATGGTCCTCGTAACTCCATGCAGACATACGATCCTGGACATATATATATATATATATATATATATATATATTTGCCAACTTCGCACTCGTATAAGTTGTTTTTATGGGGATAAAGTGTGCCACTTTGGTTAAGCGATCAACGACTACCCATATGGAATCATATCCCATTTGGTCCTGGGCAATCCGGTGATAAAATCCATGCCAAGTTTATCCCACTTCCATTCGGTATCGGCATAGGCTGTAACAATCCTGCGGCTTTTGATGCTCTGCCTTCACTCTCGACATACATCACATACGGCTACATACTCGGCAATATCCTTCTTCATACACGAGGGAGTCCCGATTAGGGGTGTCCGGATAGCGAACTATCACCGTTGGCGAACTCCCGGACTATGAAGATACAAGATTGAAGACTTCGTCCCGTGTCCGGATGGGACTTTCCTTGGCGTGGAAGGCAAGCACATGCGATCTGATATGTAGATCTCCTACCATTGTAACCGACTACTGTGTAACCCTAACCCTATCCGTGTCTATATAAACCGGAGGGTTTTAGTCCGTAGGACAAACAACAATCATACCATAGGCTAGCTTCTAGGGTTTAGCCTCTCGATCTCGTGGTAGATCCACTCTTGTACTACCCATATCATCAATATTAATCAAGCAGAGTAGGGTTTTACCTCCATCGAGAGGGCCCGAACACAGGTAAAAACATCGTGTCCCTTGTCTCCTGTTACCATCCACCTAGGCGCATGCAGTTCGGGACCCCCTACCCGAGATCCGCCCGCTTTGACACCGACATTGGTGCTTTCATTGAGATTTCCTCGTGTCGTCACCTTTAGGCCCGATGGCTCCTTCGATCATCAACAACGACGCGGTCCAGTGGTGAGACTTTTCTCCCGGACAGATCTTCGTGATTCGGCGGCTTTAGCATCAAGGGCCAATTCACTTGGCCATCCGGAGGAGATCGAAGCTACGCCCGCCATCGTGTCAGGTTTGGGAGTTTGAACTACACGGCTGACATCCGCGGAGACTTGATCTTGACGGATTCGAGCCACGCCCAAGCGCTACCGCCGCTCTCGATGGGTATGATCTAGCTCTGCAATGAGCAGGTCCTGGAGGTCGCACCAGTCATCTGGCCCACCCTTAGCTTCCGGAGCTGACCCGCCGATCGAGGACGAGTGGTCGACACCGCCTCGAGTGGGCTACGATCTCTCGACGATCGAGCCGAACACCATCCCTGTCCTTTGCAAAACCCGTGACTCCGAGGTACCGGACTCCTCTCCGGACTACGAACCTCCCGCGCCCCTGCCAGTCGAATCCGATTGGGCGCCGGTTATGGAGTTCACCGCCGCAGACATCTTTCACAACTCACCCTTCGGCGACATCCTGAATTCATTAAAGTCTCTCTCTTTGTCAGGGGAGCCCTGGCCGGACTATGGTCAGGAAGGTTGGGATGCGGACGACGAAGAAATTCAACGCTCACCCACCACCCACTTTGTAGCCACTGTCGATGATTTAACCGAGCATGCTCGACTTTGACTCAAGACATCGACGGTATGGATGACGATGCAGAGAGACAACCAAGAACCAGCCCTACTGAGAGCCTTTGGAAGGCCACCTCGTCATATGACATATACATGGTGGACATCCCAAAAGATGGGAATGGCGATGGAACAGCGGAGGATGACCCCTCCAAGAAACAACCCAAGCGCCGACGTCAGCGGCGCCGCTCTAAATCCCGCCACAGTAAAAATGGTGATTCCGGCACGGGAGATAATAACACCCCGGCAAAGGTTAAGACAACCCCTCCAAAGCAGGATTCGGCACAGAGGAGGGAGAAGCCAGCCCTCATGATAGAGCGGCAAAATGTAGAGGTAGAGGATTTATAATTATATGCCTCCTCCTCAAGATGAGGCAAGCCTCGACGGCATTTAATTTGTCGTGCCTGAGGATCCCGCCGAACAGGAGCGTTTCAAACGCAGGCTTATGGCCACATTGGTTCGCCGCATTGGTTCTTGACCCAATCATTGACGGATTTCACCTCACTAGAGTCCGGATGGACGGCAAGAGCACTGAACCTGCTTTACTGTGGATACGCAGTGCAAAATGGGCATAGACCCTCAAGGATTAAACCCACAAAGACGACCTTTAAAGGCGCCATACCAGTGTAGAGGCCAATTGTACATGCTTTCGGTTACACTCAAAGTGGTCTTCGATCCCGGATAACTTCCGGCGAAGAGTTAATCTTCGACATAGTCCCGTTCAGCGGCTATCACGCCGATCGCTTCTGGACGAACCGCATTTGCAAAGTTCAATGCGGTGCCGCACTCACGCATACCTCAAGCTCAAGATGCGGGCCCTCGAGGAGTAATTACGGTCAATGGAACACCGAACGCTCTCTCCGAGCGGAGGAGCATACTGGCCACCTAAGCGGCGGAAGTACAAAGCAGCCTCTTAAGGCAATTCTCGAGTCCGGCTACTAAGCGACCGGACACCGTCAAAGCGCGCCCGAGTAAACCTACAACAAGACCGCCGGGCACGCCCGAGCATCGCGTAGTAATGCGGCCCCAACCCGAGCCCTCGCGAATTGCGAAGCCAAGATTACTATGCGTACATAACTACGCTCACAAGCACCATGGGCATAGGGGACGGGCCCACGACCACGGCATGCCCGTAATGTGGCTAGACCGCACTAGGGGCCCCGTTTGTGTCATTCCTTTTTTTCTTTTTTTCTTTTTCTTTTACTTTCAGGACTCCGTCTTCCGGAAGCCCCTGTCCGCACTAGAATTGCCGAACTCCACGATGCAACAGCCAGGAAGCGTAAAACTCGTCAAGTGTCCAGTGGTCTCTACTACGAGCATTATACTGCTTTTACATACCATCCCGCATGACTTACCCCTGGAGGGGACATGTCAAAGTCCCGTACCTTGCTTATCGCCGAATTTGTATCGTTCTGCTTTTATTTGCAGTTTCTTTTGAATAAAAAATATATAGCTCTTGCCTAATATTGCATTCTTTCCCATTGTTCGTTTAGTACGGCCACCACACCAGGGGCTTAAGTACCCCAAAATATGGTGTGATAAGTCCGAACACTTCCACAAGTGCGGCACCCGAACTTATAGCATTATATGCATCGGCTCCGAATCATGTCTTGGGTCAATAGTTGGGTTTGCCCGGCTCCCATGTTTTGGTACCTTACGCCCGTTATATCGGCTAAGGTAAGGCCGGGAGAACCATCGCGATTGTGCCCCGGTTGAGCCGGGTTGAGCACCTCGATGAGAAAGCTAAAATCGATCACATGATAAGGCGAGAGCCGATCATTTGTTCGAGAGGTTTTTCGTCCCTAAAGACTTATGCCGCTTAGAGCGAGGAGCCGGCATTGTCCGGCCAAGGCATGGATAAGCGCCTTAACTCGGTCTTTCGAATACTAGGGGCTTCACTAAATTTAAAATTATAGAATTCTATGGCTAAGTGAGAGTGTTCAAGCACTATAAGTCCGGTTGCACTGTTCGTTGCGTTGAGCGCCTCCCTCGAAGGACCCAAGAATGGGAACAAGAGCGCTCAAGTTTATCCCAACACCCCAAAGACTCGTGGCATGGGGCTGAAGCCAACGACTTGCCATCTCTCAAATTTGATAAACGGCCGCATGAAGGAAATATTTTAAATTCACAAGCGTTGCTTAGCGCATATGAACAAGTTTTCAAACAGCATGTGATAACAAATGCGAGTCTATTCAAAAATTACATCTTTGGAGCATTCACACCGCTATAAGGCGGGCACCCTTCTGGGCGCCCTCATAATACATTTCGGGCTTATGATGCTCCTTGCCCGGTGGTGGTCCGTCCTTCACAAGCTTCACCGCTCTAGCTTGCCCCAAGTGCACCTTAGCATCGGGCAAGGCCCTCTGAGCACCTTTGATGCAGACGGAGCGCAGATGACTTCAAGCCTTGGGCGAGGCATCCACTAGCCGCCTTACCAACCCGAAGTAACTCCTGTGCATGGCTTCCGTTGCCACAAATTAACTATGAGGCCTCTTCATGGCCTGCTCGGCGACTCAGGAGCTCGACCACTACTTCACCGGTCGCTCAAAGGGCACTGCCGGATGTCCGCCTCGATACTTCGAGACGAACACCTTCTCAAAATCGCGCTTCCCTCCTCGGCTCGGTCGAAAGTGGCAAGATCGACACATGCATGCAAGCAGATCTGCGAATGCTCCTGGAGAGCTCCGGATTCGGGTAAGTAACAGATAATTCACCTTCACATGCTTGCTTTGCATAAAGAATGCCTTACCCACCGCTATCTTCTTCATCGCCTCGATTTCCTGGAGGGCTTTCTGGGCTTCGGCCTTAGCGGCTCTAGCACTCTCAAGAGCCGAGGCGAGCTCGGACTCTCGAGTCTTCGAGTCACGCCTCCAAACTCTCGTGTTTTTCCATGAGAGCCTCGAGCTCTTGCCGCACCTCCGCCACCGCGCCTCTGCTTCTCTCGCTTTCGGTCCGCTCACTTGGCCGACTGCTTTTCGGCCTTGGACACGCTTCTTTCGTGTACGCCACCTCGCTCGCGTGGCCCTGCAATACTCAATGTTATTCCCTGCCATTTTTGCAACCAAATCCTTTCTATAAGGTATTACTTCAATAAGGTATTACTTACCTTCCTTGTCCTCGAGCTGCTTCTTGGCAAGTCCGAGCTCGTTCTCGCACCGCCGAGGCTCGCTTCAATGCATTGACCTCCATGATCGGTCTTGGGCAGAGGTCAAAGCAGGCGCCTCGCATTCCCATATTGACATATTTATGTTAGACTCCTGCATATATCTTTTTAGATCCTCATCCGCTTTTCTTTCCGAACACCGAACTAAGCATCGTGGGCTACCGCTCTATGCACGATAATATTTTTACATATTCTAAACTTACCTCAAAGCCCATAGAAGGCTGATACATAGTTTGATCAGCCCGCTCTTGGCGGACTGAACTTCCGGACCACCGCACTCATGATAGTGCGGTGCTCCTCGTCGATGGAAGCGCCGTTAAGCGCCCAAAGAAGCTATCCCGTGCCTCCGGTTGGGCCGGAGGTCACCGGTGTCAGCGGTCTTGCCCTTCTTACGAAGGGGTCATTGCGGACTTCTAACCAGAAGGTTGTTCCAAGACGAGTCCCATGGGTCGGACTTAGAGCTCCTCCGGGTTTTGCCCCTTCGCGCCTCGAGTCCGGGAGGTCGCCATGCGGTGCCTCCTGGACCACCTCCTCCTGGTTGGGCCCCTTTTGGGACTCCACCGCGGCGTCGTCTGCGTCACGACGGGAGGAGGCGGCCGGAAGTGAAGTACTATTCATATCCGACGAATCCAGGGAGCCGCTCGACGAAGCGGCGAGCTCGTCCTTGGGTCCGGACACTTACGATCTCGCCAGGGGCTTGGACCTTGATGGCCACTCCTCCTCGTCATTGTCGATGTTGGTGGAGAAGTCCGGAGGAAGGGTCCTTCCTTTCTTGGACCCTCCGGCCTCCCGATCAGGCGGCCTTCGCGTTTTCTTCTCTTCCCTGCTGGGGAGAGGCTTCTTTCCTCCTCCTCGTTCTCGGGGAGAGGATTACGCTTCGACTGACAAAGACTGGCGCCGGAGCTCCTTGAGTTCCCGTGGCCTCCTTCTTAGCCTTCTTCTCCGTCACCACGTGAGGTGCCGGAACCAGCAGCCCCGTCAGCCCAGGCGTCAGCTGGTCTTCCGCAAAGGAGCCGGACAAGTTAATCTCTCCGGGCGTCTTGACCATCTGCCAAAGGTTAGGGAGTTTTAGATCTGCATAGAGTCAAACTATGAAAAAAGAGTCCCATGAAGGGTAAAATAACTTACCTCGGCTGGCTTGACGCATGAGCTGAATCCGCGATCTTGATGGCGGATGGGAGCTGGCGCCCTTTGAACAAAGACACCTTCCGGGCATCTTCGTATGTAGTGTCAAGAGCCGCTCAAGGTCCGGTGGCATGCGGATCAAACTCCCCACAAATTGAAGGCCCGTTGTCGGCAAGGGAGAATCCGGTGGATGAGCATAACTGGACTACGTTGACAAGCTTGAGCTGCTTGTCCACCAGATTTCGGACACAGGTTTGGAGTCCCGGGCCTTCTTCCGAATCACCCCACGTCAGGCCCATCTCTTTCCATGATGTGAGCCGTGTGGGGAGCAGATCTGGAATTGGGGGCCGCCCCGGTTGAGTCAGCGGCTCGGTGATGTAGAACCACCCGATTGCCACCCCTTTATAGTCTCCACGAAGGAGCCTCAAGCCATGTAACGTTGGGCATCCCGCCCGCCATGGCGCCTCCGCACTCACTGTCGGGTCACGCCCACTATCTTCGGCTTGACGCTAAAGGTCTTCAACCATAAACCAAAGTGGGGTTGGATGTAGAGGAAAGCCTACGCACCATTTACGATAAGCGCCGAGATATTGAGGATGAAGTTTGGGGCGGATCGTGGAAATCCAGGCCGTAGTAGAACATGAGCCCCCGGACAAATGGGTGAAGTGGAAAACCTAGTCCGTGGAGGAAGTGGGTGAGGAACACCACCTTCTCATGGGGCCTGGGGGTGGGGATGAGCTGCCCCTTGTTGGGGAGCCGACACGCCATGTCGCCGGACAAGTATCCGGCCTCCCGCAGCTTTGTGATGAGTCCCTCCGTGACGGAGGAGGCCATCCACTTGCCTCCCGCTCCGGACATGATTGGTGAAGGTTGAGGAGGGATGTGCGGACTTGGGCTGGAGCCTCGAAAGTCTTGAGGAATGGATGAGCAAAGGAGGAAGAAGGCGTAGGTGAAAAGGTGGATCCTTATCCCTTATATGGACGGACGCAACTAAGCGCCCCCACCACCGGTAAAACTCGCTTATCTTCCAAGCGCCGTAATCAATGGCGCGGTTGGGTTACCCACATCCGTATTGATGAGAATCCCGGAATAAGGGGGACACGATCTACTCGCTTTGACAAGACGCGTTAAGGAAACCGCCTCGCTAAACGTACGAGGTGGTATAGTAAAAACGATTCGAGCGAGGACTTGGCCGTGGCGTGATGGCACGTCATGAATACGTCGGCAGATTGATTTTGTGTAAATATTATTCTCTCTACGGTGTTATGTGGAAATTATTTTGCGAGCCGGACCTTGCCCTTGTGTTCAAAATCTTCTATGAAGTATTCGGAGGAGGAACCCGCCTTGCAATGCAGAAGACAATATGCGCGGACTCGTAAATGCGTCATTGAAGCCTGGTTCAGTGGCCAATGAGGAGTCCTGGATTAGGGGTGTCCGGATAGTCAGACTATCACCGTTGGCGGACTCTGGACTATGAAGATACAAGATTGAAGACTTCGTCCGTGTCCGGATGGGACTTTCCTTGGCGTGGAAGGCAAGCTTGGCGATACACGGATATGTAGATCTCCTACCATTGTAACCGACTCTGTAACCCTAACCCTATCCGGTGTCTATATAAACCGGAGGGTTTTAGTCCGTGGACAAACAACAATCATACCATAGGCTAGCTTCTTGGGTTTAGCCTCTCCGATCTCGTGGTAGATCCACTCTTGTACTACCCATATCATCAATATTAATCAAGCAGGAGTAGGGTTTTACCTCCATCGAGAGGGCCCGAACCTGGGTAAAAACATCGTGTCCCTTGTCTCCTGTTACCATCCGCCTAGACGCACAGTTCGGGACCCCCTACCCGAGATCCGTCGGTTTTGACAGCGACAATACCCATCCACCAGAAACGTCCATTCAAATCCAAATACATCTTGGTGTTCCTGGGGTGTATCGAGTATGGTGAGTCATGAGCCTCTTGAAGTATTAACTTCATGTGTCGTGGTTTTGTCACGGCAGATGTCCTCATGAAAGGACTTAGTCGTGGAGCCATCGGTACGGGTTAGCTTGAAGGGGTTAAAGCGGACACAAGGACGCAAGAGAGTTTATACTAGTTCGTCCCCTTCGATGAAGGTAAAAGCCTACGTCTAGTTGTGATGGAATTGATGGGGGTTTCGATGACTAGGGAGCAAACAAGCTTCACCTAAGTCTCGAGTTGTTGTCTGTTGTCTAAACACATGGGTCGTCCCTTTATATACATGGGTGACGCCTTGGTCGGTTTGCAGTAGTCCCGGACCGGCTCATAGGCGTGTCCGGTTGATCTCTAGTATTTCTAACTTACAACACAAGTTACATACTAATGCCGGTTCACGGCTACAAGCCTTAAACCGGTTCTGGGCCTTGGGCCCTTATAGAATATCCTCACGGGCTTCAAGTATACTTGACTACTGATGAAGTTAACCCGGCCTCTCCTGGCCGGTTTACGCCCAGTAGTAATATCCCCAACATTAGGCCTGAGATTGATTTGAACAGGTTCATGTCAATCCTTAGTAAAAAACTTCGTTCTTCAACTTCTTCTTGGTTGAACCGCCGTGACGTCATCTTCTCAGATTGTGGTGAACCGGCATGACGTCATCTGTTATAAAGAACTGTATATAACATCTTTTCATTAATGAATCTGCAACAACCGAGGCGAGTAGCTCCGTTCCAAACTTGCGGCCCCTTTGATTTTCGCTACCGACGCTTTATATCCCCTGCCTTTATAAATAGACCGAAGGGTCATTTGTTTTTCCCTTCATGCCCTTCGCTTCGTCTTCCTCAAGGCCCTGAAGCCAAGGCCTGGCCGCCGCCGAAGCTTGGTATCAACTCGCCGCCGTCACAAACTTCTGCACCAACCTTGGCCGCTGCATCACCCTGAACGTACCAGAGCATCGCGGCGACCTTCCGCTTCTTCCTCAGCCCCGGTAAGTCTTCTATCCTTTCACCATAGATCTGTTCTAGGGTTTCCATGTTCTTCGGTGCTCATCGCTTGCTTCTTGCTCATATGATAACTTTTAGCTAAGTCTGCGAATCCTTGTTCTGTGTAGCGGTAGTTTTTTAGCATCCGCTGTCACCTTGGTCATAGATCTCCCTGTGTCCTTGCTCATTGGTTTGGTACCACTCCGTTTTGGACCTTGAATATTTATTTCTTTTCTGAATATGCTCCAGATCCAAAACTGTGACAAGCTTTTGTGAAACCTGCTTTCGCACATCCACTCTTGATTCATCAATGTTTCGCATCAAAGTGTTTAACTTTGTAGAGAAATTGACAACTCGGCATATACCATTAGTCCCCTTGTTGAACCGCCGAGGTTTTTCGGTTATGTATTGCCACCTTGCAGAACTCCGGTTTATAAGCAACTCCTTCCGGTTCAACAATGAATGTATCAATATATAGTTTTCCAACCTATTCTTGAACTGCATATCTTGCTTTGCGGATTGCATCATGGCCAAGCAAGTGTACGAGTGTAACTGGTCCCTTCTCGAGTGACTCAAACTCAATCGATAACTTAGTCTGCACCGGGCGCTTTAGGCAATAAAGACGCTATTCATCGGAGGGTCCTCGCCCGTAGAGTTCTCCGTAACTCCAAGGATGGAGAAGTTGTTGTTTTTGCCGATCATTTAGCCCGGGCTTCACCACCAGTTCAAAGTTTTATCGGGATGTCTTGGCCAACTTTCAATCGCATCCATAAGACATTGGCCCCAACTCCATAACCAATATCTCACTTTCAAGTGCTTTCTTGTGAAGTGTATTTTCAAGAGGAGCCCACGCTTGAACTGTTCAGAGATTGCTTTCATCTAAACCGCCGCACCGAATTTTCTCGATGGTCCCAACACCGAGTTGGGTGGTGTGGTGATTCAAGCGGAAAGAGGTCACTTACCCTCACGCCAAACTGCATGTACCATCCCAAAGAGTGGAATTCAACATGGTTTTGTCAAATATACCTCCCCGAGGGAGAAAATCCTTTACGTGTTACCGTCCCATGAGCTAAGCAACACACATCCTCCTCACAGATCGACTGCTAGGGAGAGAAGCAAATATGCCCCTCAACTATCCAAGCTCCGGCCTTCATGGCCAACGGGTTGACAGGAGTCGATCTTGCTCATTCTTGGATATCTTGGAGTATATCGCCCCTAAGCTCAAGGCTTCCCGGTTTGATGTGCAAATACACGAAGATGTGAAAGACCCTCTACGGCATATTGAGATCCAAATTTGATGTATCGGCGAAGTTAATGAGGCTGTTAAGAGGATGTTAAACGAACCGAAGTCGCTTATGCGCCCAAACCGCCCGGCTCCCTTTTCGCCATTAACAAACCGCCAAAGTAAGACTCATATCTTATGCCTTTATAAAATCTGACTATGTTTAAATACTCTTTGTTGATATTAACATCCTTCAAACAGGGTGATGATCCATTTTGGAGCAGGAAGACTCCACAAGAGAAACCGGTGGCAATGACCCGGCCCAAGACCAAAGTTGTGAAGAAACCAACAAATAGAAAGAAAACCACTGCCTCCTCCGATCCACCAGCTGACGATGATGTGGGTAATCCGTATCTTGTGGTAGAAATTGACTCACTTGGTCTATTTTTTACATGCCTTATTGATAATGATTATTGCCAGGATGATGTCAAGCTAGTCATGCCGATGTTGTAGAGGTAATCGCTTCTTTCTTCCTATTCAAACCCTTTACCTTCAAAGAAAAACCGTCAGCAAACCGGAAAGTTAAATTTTCTCATCCTCTTGCTTACTTGGATCGAAACTTTCTTATGAAGACACAACAGCATGAAGCTTCGTCAAGCAACCCGCAAGACAACGCTGTGTAGTCACTTCCACCACGGTTTACCGAATATCCAGGATTAGGGAACGCCCGTTCAGAGGTCTCTAACTGTTTCGTCAATGCTTATCCTAAAGCGGGTTGCATTCATCAACCTCTTAATCCATCCGACTCCGATTATCAGTGACTTCTCATTCTTCCTCCGGGCGAAATAACAGCACCCAACTCCCACCTCTCGAGACGGTGCTTGGGTGAGCCATATTCTGATAATACCTTGTTTGATATACCACTTGCAATATTCATTGGACTGATCCGCCTCTTTCCTTTCCTTCAAGCCTAGGCCAAGCAAGAAAGCTTGCTCGACAAAGCGGCAAGAGGACGATGCTCTGAACTCGACCAATATACCTAACCCTCAAGAACACATCCAGGATGATATGCTTGAATGACCCACCACTGCAAGATCATGATGTTACCGTTGAAGAGGCACATGTTGATGCCACAGGCCCTTCAAATCAATCCACCAGTCCCGCTCAAACCGACAAGACAGCAAGTCCACCAAAGCATACGGACAAAACCGGTGACCCTAGTGCGAACCGGCGATGCCAAGGATGACGATGTCGTTATTACTGGCTTTGGCCATTCCGAGCCAGGTAATCCTGTCGCCTTGTCCAAGCACACTGCAAAGGATGAATTTCATCATGCGTTTGGCAAAGGCAAGTGGAATACCGATTTGGCAACTTATGCCGCTTTGAATCCCCAAGATCTTCATTCCGGTTAGCTGAACCGGTTATATACCAGCCGTGATTATGAAGCCGGTCTGGTAAATATGATGAAAGACAAATATGAGGTAAACTCCAATGATTCTCTGCTTGTATACTTCAATTTGTCAATGCTAATAGCCCCAAGTGATGGTTTTAAGATGTGAATTTAAACCGGGACTTCCCAATATCCCTGAGTTGTACTTTTGGGAAAGTAGCCCCCAAGGGCCGGTTTAACTTAATGTAGTTAAACCGGGACTTTTATATTATAAGAAATCCAATATCCCTTAAGGACAAAGCGAATAGGCATTAGCCCCCAAGTGCCAAACTGAATACTTGTATTGAGCTTGGGACTTTATATTGAAATTGTAGGATGAAAAGCAAATATGCATTAGCCCCCAAGTACCAAGGGCATAACTTGTTATGGGGTTGGTACTTCAACTCGCTCCTTAATCTTTATCCAATGATTATCTCGTATGTAGGCTGATCTGAGCAAGAAAGAAAATCAAATCACCGATCTTCAAGAAAACTCAAATCCCAACAAGTCAAAACCTCCAAAGCAAAGGATGAATTAACCAGCGCTTTAAGCATCATGGAAAAGCTTAAAGAGGGTTTCAACAAGGAGCTGGCGGATTGGGCCACCGAAAAGGCCGCTTTTAATCGAACGGGCGAAAATCTTTGAAGCTGCCCTCAAACCGGTGGTGGATGAATCGACCAAAGGTAAAGCGGCAAGTGCATGCCATGACCGTCATTGCCTTTTGGTAAGCCTTTTTGATTTCGACATAATGAAACTTTCTCATGTAATTGCGGTTTATTAACCCTTTGAATGATATAGGGACACGTATTGGCCACTTGGGATTAGATGTGCGAAGAAATTGAAAGCCTCTTATACATTGATAGAGCAACTCTATCTTGGTAGCCGGATCATCAAGACCGCTTCTCATAACAACCCGGCACCAACCTTGATCCAGACACCCTTAAAAGGTTGTCAATGCTTCCTCGCCCGGCTTGAAGAATTAAAGAAATCTGCTGCTAGAACCTTGGTGCCATAAACGCGCTTTAATTCGGGCAAAGCGTGGGTGCCGGATTTTGATCTTCTTTGAAGCGGCCCAAGGCTTCCCAAGCTTGAAGGAAGACGGGACAGAATTCAGAGAGGATCTTCGAGCTATAAACCGAAGTCTGGCGCTTTGGCTTGTCACCGTTGAAGAGGCAAATCTGTCTCACTATCAAGCCCAAGATGATGGAGAAAATAAACGAAAGTGTCTCGCACCGATTCTGAAGCGGAAAACCTTATACCTCCAATTCGTAAGCATACTTACGCTCCCGATATTGAACCGCCGTCTTTGATCAATGATGAAATTTATTCCAAGCATTAATGGGAATCGATTGGACAACTATTGATTTCCAAATTACCGGTAGGGAATCGAAGGTCAAGCGGTAGCAAGATGACCAAGAACCATCGTGCCAAGTCGGCGACCAAGCATGAACCGGAGGCGGTTGCTTATCTTTATCGCTTCCTTATGTTATGCGAAAAACAATTATCTTATCGGGCACCGTGTTGCCTTGTAATAAACTAGCTGTCATACTTTGTGTTGATATGCCTTCGCGTGCATATTTATTGCAACTTATGCTTTCGTTGAATCGCCAATGCTAAACCGTTATCTCAGAAAAAAAGCTTAAAATGCCATTGTGGTTGTATAATCAAAGCGGTCATCATATCTATGTATGTGAAATCAAAGATAATACCTTAGATTAAACACATGATAAAATGTGGGAACGATGATACCCGCCATCATTGGGCATGAAGTTGGTTGTGCCAATCTTGAAGCGGAGTTGTAAGAAACCCGCTTCTGTGGAAGGAGAAAACAGCTCCTGTTTAAATATGGTGGGTTTATCGAGTAAACTGCCCGGTTACGATGAACAACCGTCACTCCATAATAGGATGTTTATGAAAAATCAAACCGGGCAAAAGTATCTTCGATTAAAACAAAACCGTGTCCCGCCAACTCGACAAATCGAATCGGTTTAATAATTGTCGGTTTAAGAACACAACAAGAGAAATATGCAAGAAAAACAAACAAATTTCAAGCAAAGGCAAAGACAAAATCTTTTGAAAAGAGGCTGTTTGAGCCGATCAAGTAGCATTACCATGGTCGGACACGACCAAGCCCCCAATAAGGCGTGAAGTTATGGTTCATGTCACCAGGTCCCCAAATGATGCAAAGGCATTACGCCGATCAAGAGGCGTGAAGCGATGGTTCGGGTTCAACCAAAGCCCCAAGCGATTCTGTGGCCTTAGGCCGATCAAGAGGCGTGATCGTTCGTGACGTGACCAAGTCCCCAAATGATCCAAAGGCATTACACCGATCAAGAGGCGTGAAGCGATGGTTCGGGTTCGACCAAAGCCCCAAGTGATTATGTGGCCTTAGGCCGATCAAGAGGCGTGATCGGTTCAGACGTGACCAAGTCCCCTAGTGATCTCGTGGCTTTCGCCTATCAAAAGGTGTTGCATTGGTTCTACACGACCAAGCCCCCGAGTGACATGATATAAAGCTTTGTGAAAAAGCTAACTCAAAGGGGTAAACCGGAGATCGCTTTTAAGATAAAAACTCCGTGTAACCACTCATGATGTAAAATAACAGAGACCCCGCTTTAGCTAAGGCTCCGGTTTATTGTATTGATCATAATATATACATTGTCATAATATGTACATAAGTAGAGCCTATGGCTCCAAGTATAGTAAGGGCGAAGATGAGCTATGTTCCACGGTCTGTTGGTCTCCTCCTCCGATGTACGTGAGTCTTTATGCTCTCGAATATCAATCGAGATAAATGCGACCCACAGTGCATTCTTGGCCGACTACGAAGGTCCCTCCCAAAGGTGGGGATAGCTTGTGCATATCGACCGGTCTTGGATGAGCCGGAGCACCAAATCTCCTTCTTGAAAGGTTCGTTCTAACTCTACGATCGTGATAGCGAAGAAGATCCTGGCTGTAAATCGCCGAACGAGTAAATGCAATGTCACGCTCCTCATCCAACAGGTCCAAAAGCGTCTTGCCGAATACCTCGTTGTCCGCTTCAACATAAGCTGCTACACGAGGCGAATCATGACGGATATCATCGGGAGAACCGCCTCGCTCTGTAGACCATGAAGAACGGTGTGTATCCTGTCGACCATGGGTGTAGTATTGATGCTCCATAACATAGATGGTAACTCCTCAACCCAACAACGGCGTCACGTGCCAAAGGAACCATAAGCCGGGTTTGATACCTCGTAAGATCTCTTGGTTAGCTCTTCAGCTTGACCACCGGACTGTGGGTGAGCCAGCGATGAAACGCTGCGGATGTGCTCGCGTTCACCGAACTCCTTCATAGCACCCTTGGATAGATTGGTACCATTATCGAATGATACCGTGTGGAAAGCCAAACCGAAAATCACCTTTTAATGAATTGAACCGCCGTGGCTGCATCACACTTGGCCGACGGGCTCCACTTCCACCCACTTTGTAAACTTCGTAACCGCCACCAAAAGGTGGGTCTTCTTGTCCTTGGACCGCTTAAAAGGCCCAACCATATCCAAATTTCAAGTCGCAAACGGCCAAGTAATTGGAATCATCCTCAATTCTTGAGCCAAGACATGAGCGTGTCTTGAGAACTTCGACAGCTGGCCAAATTGCCTAACCAGGTCCTCCGTGATCAAGATGAGCAACAACCAATAAAAACCATGATTTAAACGCCTTTAGCCACCAGAGATTTTGAGCGGCGTGGTGACCACAATCTCCTTCGTGGATTTCGCGCAAGATCTCACAACCTTCCTCCGGTGACACACAACGTTGAAACGCTCCTGACACGCTGCAATGGTGCAACTCGCCATTGACAATAGTCATGGACTTGGATCGCCGGATTATCTGCCTGGCCAGCATCTCATCCTCTAGTAACTCACCCCGATTCATGTACACAAGATAAGGAACCGTCCAATCCGGAATGACATGCAGAGCCGCCACCAACTGAGCCTCCGGATCAGGAATAGCCAAATCCTCTTTGCCGTGGAGCTTGGCCAGACGGGTTATGCAGGACGCCCAAGAAAACATTAGGCGGGACCGGTTTATTTACGCCGAGAGCCGGCTTAAAGCTGCCCGGCCGCTGTTATTCCGTCTTCATTCACGTGATCCAATTCGATATCCCTTGAAGTGGCCTCGCAATAATATCCACCTCACACTGACGGTATCTTTTGCCATGAGCGGGTCCTTAGAATCCCAAGTACCAGACACTTGTTGGGCCACCAGGTCCGAGTCACGAAAGCACTTAACCCGGCTAAGATTCATCTCCTTAGCCATCCGGAGACCGTGGAGTAAAGCTTCGTACTCAGCTGCATTGTTAGTACAAGGGAACATTAAGCGGAGAACATAACAGAACTTATCACCTGCGTGGGAAGTTAATCACGACTCACTTGAGCCTCCAATTGCTCGGACCCATTAAAATGAATAGTCCAAAGATGTGTGATCCGGCTTTTCTTCAGCGCTTGTAGTTCCGGCCCAATCATTGATGAAATCCACAAGTGCTTGAGATTTGATCGCCGTCCGAGGCATCGTATTTCAAACCGTGTGGCCCAAGCTCTATAGCCCACTTGGCAATCCGGCGATTGCCTCCTGTTTCCAATTATGTCTCCCAAAGGAGCAGAAATGACCAATCGTGATGGGATGCCCTCAGTATTGCTTAAGCTTCCGACTTGCCATGAAAACTCCATACACCAGCTTACGCCAATGCGGGTACCTTTGCTTGGACTCAATAAGCACCTCGCTGATATAGTAAACCGGACGCTGAACCGGATATTCCTTGCTCGCCTCCTTGCGCTCCACCACGATAGCTATGCTAGCTGCACGAGCATTAGCTGCCAGATATAGTAGCAATGGTTCCTTGTCAATCGGAGCAGCAAGAACAGGCGGATTGGCTAGCTGCCGCTTTAAATCCTCCAACGCTTTATATCGCCGGCGGACTCTGCATAAAGGGATTCGCTTAAGCATCTGACATAACGGATCGCTTTCTCACCGAGGCGGTTGATAAACCGGCTCAACGCAAAGAATCCTCGCCTGCCAAGCGCTGGACATCATTGATACATTTCGGTTTAGCAGGAGGTGATAGCTGTAATCTTCTCGGATTAGCCTCGGTTCCTGTTGGACACCGAAAACCCAATAACTTGCCTGCCGGTACACCAAAAGCACACTTGGCCGGGTTGAGCATCATCTTGTATGTCCGTAGGTTATCAAAGGTTTCCTTCAGATCATCAACCAGAGTCTCCTTCTCTTTTGACTTAACCACAATATCATCCACATAGGCATGCACATTGCGGCTGATCTGCTTATGAAGGCAATTCTGTACACACCGTTGATAAGTAGCCTAGGCACTCTTGAGCCCAAAGGGCATAGATACATAGCAGAAGGCTCCAAAAGGAGTTATGAACGCCGTCTTCTCCTGGTCCTTAACTGCCATCTTATCTGATGATAACCAGAATATGCATCCAGAAAATTCAAACGCTCACAACCCGCCGTAGCATCAATAATCTGATCAATGCGGGGGAGGGCAAAAGGATCTGCTGGACAAGCTTTGTTAAGATATGTGTAATCCACACACATGCCCAGGTGCCATTTTTCTTAAGGACCAAGACCGGATTAGCCGACCATTCGTGATGGAACACTTCAACAATAAAGCCAGCCGCTAAGAGCCCCGCCACTTCCTCTCCAATAGCCTTGGCGCCTTTTCTTCGTTGAACCGGCGGAGAAACCGCTTTACCGATTTGTACTTAGGATCAACATTAAGAGTGTGCTCGGCGAAGTTCCCTTGGTACACCGGCATGTCGGAAGGCTTCCATGCAAAAATGTCCGGTTCTCACGGATGAACTCGATGAGCGCCGCTTTCCTATTTTGGATCCAAGTTGGTGCTGATACTAAAGCTGCTTGGACCAGAATCACTGTGTACAAAGTCAACAAGCTTAGTCTCAGCTGCCGATTTGAACTTTAAAGCCGGATCATGTTCTGTGGTTGGCTTCTTCAATGGAGTCATGTCCGCCGGATCAACATTATCCCTGTAGTACTTCAACTCTTCCGTGGCACAAACCGACTCTGTATAGGCCGCATCACCTTCTTCACACTCCAAGGCACTCTTGCGACTTCCATGAACGGTTATGGTCCCCTTGTGACCCGGCATCTTGAGCTGCAGATAAATATAACAGGGCCGTGCCATAAACTTGGCATAAGCCGCCGCCCAAATAAAGCGTGGTACGGGCTCCTGGATGTTAACCACCTCAAAAACCAATGTTTCCGACACAGAATCATGATCATCTCCAAAGCCACCTCCAGAGCTATCTTGCCACCGGATATGCCGACTTACCGTGCACCACACCATGGAATACTTTATTTACGGTTTAAGATTATTGTCTGTTAGGCCCATACGACGGAAGGTCTCATAGTATAAGATATTGATGATGCTTCCTCCATCCATGAGCACCTTGGTGAACTTATAACCTCCCACCTGAGGTGCCACCACCAAAGATTAGCCAATGACCCGGATTGTCAACCCGGGGAGGGTGATCCTCTCTGCTCCATATGATTGGCTGTTCGACCAACCGTAAATAACGAGGCACGGCCGTTCAACAGAATTTATCGCTCGCTTGTGAAGCTTCGATCTCGCTTGTCTAAGCTAGTGGTGAATACATGATACCGCCCGCTATTCAACGCTTTGGATTGCTCGATAGCCCGATCACTGCTGCTGGTTGTAACCACTGGCTATTCGATTGTTTTGATTATTATGTCCACCACGATCTCCATTGAAGCCTGAACTGCATTTCCTCCACCGTGACCCGGCCCATGGAATCCAGATCCTGAGCCACCACCTGATCTGTGATCATACCGGAAAGCATTAGAATTTTTGAACTCCTGCATAATATAGCAATCCTTCCAAAGGTGGGTGGCCGGTGCCTCCTTCGTCCCGTGTTTTGGACAGGGCTGGTTTAATAGATAGGTCAGGCGGTCCGGGTTGGGGTTTGGAGCTCCACCGCGATTCGGCGGTTTACCCTTCCGTCGCTGGCCCTTGTCCCGCGAACTAGTATTGGCAACAAAATCCATGCTGCCATCCGCTTTACGCTTGCCTCCATTACCATGACCTGTCGAGTTATGTTGCTGCCCCTTAGAGTTGCTGTTCTTCTTTCCCTTCCTGTCTTGTCATCATCGGACTCGGGATCCTTGGTACCATCAATCAGCATACTTCACTAACGTAGTCATGAGGGTCCCCATATCGTTACAATGGCGCTTCATCCGCCCCAATTTCAACTTCAGAGGTTTAAATGGCGGTTGCTTTCCAAGGTTATAACCCGAAGTCGGCGTTAATCTGATCTCGAGGAGTGCAAAATTTCGAAACTTCGGCGTACCAGCGGGTAGTTGACTCTCCTTCCTCCACGGACACAGGCCGCTAAGTCCACTATCGACATGGGTTGCTTACATGTATCCTTGAAATTCGGATAAACCGGGCTCGCAATCGGGCCCATGAACTGATAGAATTGGCGGTAAGCTCTTTAACCAAATACGAAACAGTCCTTCAAGCATCATGGTGAAATACTTCAGCACATGCCGCTTCATCTACGCCAAGCATCTCCATGGCCATCTCATAGCTCTCTACCCATGTTTAGGAGACAAATCGGCCGTGTAACTTGGCACCTTGAGCGGCCCTTAAAATCCTTGGGCAGCCGCTTTGCACATTGCGTAAAGCGGGACAAGACAAGGCACTCCCAAAGAACTAGAAGTAACTCCTGGCTCGACGAGGTGGTTGGGCCGAACCGGCGTAAGTTAGCCGAGCCTCATGTTGCGCTGCTAACTCAGCATCCCTTCGTGCTCGGGCCCGGTCCACCACTTCCTGAGCATCACCTGCCGGGTTAATGCCACGGGGCGCTTCACGGTTCCGTGCATTACTGGATACGGCCGGTTCATCCATCCGCCTGCTGTAACTCCGGCTCGGGCGGGGGGTGGAATGAATTCGGTCACGGCTGTATGAATATGCTTCCTGTTGAATCAAGGCTGTTCGAAGAAGCTCCTTAACCCGGCGCGTCTCCACCGCCTGCGGAGAATCACCTTCAATTGGGATGGCCTCCAGTCGTGAAGCGGCGGCGACAAGATTATCCATTGGATTGGAATAATGACACGGAGTCATGCGGGCGGTGAGGCACGACATTGTTCTGCCGAGGCGGCTCCATCAAAGTAGGTGAACCGGCGCATCCGGCCCAGTGCCTCCGCCGGTTTAGCCAAGGCTGGTTACTAGTCCCCGCCTCACAGGGTGTTAAAGAGGTTTCAAGCGTCGAAAACCGCTTAAGAAGCGAGACCCCTTTTCAGGACTTCATGCGATGCGTTACGGTCTAGCATAAGCCTATGAGGCCTACGCATCCAAAGCGGCCCGCTCATGCGGCCATCCTGTTGTTCTCGGCTGCCAGTCGGCCTTGGCCTCGAGCGATCTGTTCTCACCATTGCAATTTCCGCTTAGGGCGCCCTGATCCGCCGGGTTAGCCTCCGCCATAAGCACCGCTAACGCATCAAACAGATCGAGATAAAACTTGAGCTTACGGGCGACAGCCTCTGCCCGGCGGCTGGCGATCCGGAGAACATTCTTGCCGCAGCTTGAAGAGTGGATCGCCGCGCTGTACCAAATGCCATGAATATCCCAACCCGGTTGGGCAGATCGTAGGGTCCTAATATCTGTCTCCATCCAACAGCCCCCAATCCGACCGCCTTGTAGCTGATATGATGACTCGGTTTCTCCCGGTTGAGGACTCGTCAGCCGAATAAACGACGGTCTCGCTACCAGATGCCGATCCATCTTCATATTCTCCTCCGTGGATGACTCCCACGAAGGCACGCTTCACGGCCGGTTTAACTCGGGCGATCTCGTGACGCCGAGCCATTTCGACGAGGTTGGTGCAGATGTCCGGCTCAGGGCCCGGTTCACCGATCTTGCCAATGAAAACATGTATGCCACCAAAGGGGACCCGGTACCCATACTCAATCGAGCCGGCCTCGGGGCCCCAGCCTGAATCGTCGATGTAGAGCTTGCCGTGACGACTCTTGGTCATCCAGCCCACAACATAACCCTTGAGTCCTTCGAAGTTGCCCTCCAAGAACTTGAAACCATTGTGCGATAGCCCCACGGTGGGCGCCAACTGTCGTGCTTTTGTCACGGCAGATGTCCTCATGAAAGGACTTAGTCGTGGAGCCATCGCTACGAGTTAGCTTGAAGGGGTTAAAGCGGACACAAGGACGCAAGAGAGTTTATACTAGTTCGGCCCCTTCGATGAAGGTAAAAGCCTACGCCTAGTTGTGATGGAATTGATGGGGATTTCGATGACTAGGGAGCAAACAAGCTTCACTTAAGTCTCGAAGTTGTTGTCATTGTCTAAACAGCCACTGGTCGTCCCCTTATATACATGGGTGACGCCTGATGGGTTTGCAGAGTCCCAGACCAGCTCATAGATGTGTCCGTTCGGCCTCTAGTATTTCTAACTTACAACACAAGTTACATACTAATGCCGGTTCACGGCTACAAGCCTTAAACCGGTTCTCGGGCCTTGGGCCCTTATATAGAATATCCTCACGGGCTTCAAGTATACTTGACTCATCGATGAAGTTAACCCGGCCTCTCCTGGCCGGTTTACGCCCAGTAGTAATATCCCCAACATCCTGATCTCTGGGTTATTGGGCACATAAACTCGGTCCTCAAACCATAAGGTATCGTGCTCATCCTCATGAAAACCCTTGGCCTTTCCTTTGCTCATTTTCTCCTTTATCTCGGCAATTTCTTTTTCATCCTTCTGAGCTTCTCGAATCTTGCCCATCAACGTAGACTGAACCTGCATTGTTGCAACAAAACCTCTAGGAACAATCTCTAATCAAAGTTCCATGATATCCTCTGCTAACTCCTTTGGTAATCCCGTACTTGCTAGGATGTTAGCATAACTCTTTCGGCTCAAAGCCTCTGCTACGACATTGGCCTTTCCTGGATGATAGTGCAGCTTCATGTCATAATCCTTTATAAGCTCCAACCATCTCCTCTACCTAAGGTTCAGCTCCTTCTGTGTGAAGATGTGCTTCAAACTCTTATGATTCGTGTACACATCACAACGGTTTCCAATAAGGTAATGTCTCCAAGTCTTCAACGCATGCATTACGGCTGCTAACTCCAAATCATGAGTGGCATAATTCAATTCGTGAGGCTTTAGTTGTCGTGAGGCATATGAAACAACTCTTCCGTCCTGCATAAGCACACTTCCAAGTCCTAAGCGAGAGGCGTCGCAATACACTTGGAAATCCTTACGATATCCGGCAAAGGTCAAGACTGGGTCAGTAGTCAAATGTTTCTTCAACTCCGGAAACTTGCCTCGCAATCTTCCGTCCATTTAAACTTTGTATCCTTCTTCAATAATTCCGTCATCGGCTTCGCAATCTTGGAAAAATTCTCAATGAATCTCCGATAGTATCCTGCGAGTCCAAGAAAACTGCGGATCTCTCTAACTGAAGTGGGTGCCAACCATTCAAGGATCGATCGAACCTTGTGGGCTCTATCGCTATACCTTCTCCCGATATAACATGTCCAAGGAATCCAACTTCCTTCAACCAAAACTCGCATTTGCTGAACTTGGCATACAACTGGTGTTCTATGAGTTTCTCGAGAACTAAGCGCAAATGCTCCTTGTGCTCCTCTTCATTCTTCGAGTATACCATTATATCATCGATAAACACAACAACAAACTTATCCAAATACTCCATGAACACCTTATTCATCATGCTCATGAAATAGGCAGGGGCATTAGTCAGTCCAAACGACATGACCGTATATTCATACAACCGTACCGTGTGGTGAATGCTGTCTTGGGTATATCCTTCTCTCGAATCTTCAACTGGTAATATCCTAATCGCAGGTCGATCTTCGAAAACACCTTAGCTCCTTGCAGCTGGTCAAACAAACCATTGATCATCGGCAGTGGGTACTTGTTCTTGATCGTCACCTCATTCAAGGCCCGATAATCAACCACCATTCTTAGGGACTTATCCTTCTTCTCAACCAAAAGCACTGGGGCTCCCCATGGTGATGAAGTCCGTCGAATGTAACCTTTCTCCAATAACTCCTTGATCTGTTTCTTAATCTCCTCAAGATCATTCGCGGGCATCCGATAGGGTCTCACATGGATATTGGCCCTGTACCTGGCAATAGCTCTATCAAAAACTCGATGTCTCGATCCGGTGGCATGCCTAGTAACTCCTTTGGAAACACATCCGGGTATTCCTTCACTACAGGCACTTCCTCCTAAACAACTCTCGTGAGGGTATACACTTGGCTCCTCCTAGGCACATGCCTAGATACATACTTAATCATTTTTCCCTCCGGGGTGGTGAGATAAATCGACTTACTAGCACAGTCAATGCTTCCTCCATACTTTGACATCCAGTCCATACCTAATATCACATCCAATCCTTGTGACTCCAAGATTATTAGGTCAGACGGAAAAACACGGGTGCCAATGGTTAGGGTATCCGTCGCACCATCGACTAGCCATATATTCTCGCCTCCGGTGAACTCACTAATGAGGGGTCCTAAGGGTTTGGGTTGGTAGTTTAAACTTATCCACGAATCCCTTTATATGTATGAATGCGATGCACCAAAGATCAAAAAGAACAAGAGCGGTAAATGACTTAACCAAAAACTTACCTATAACTGCTGGCGTCGCTGCTCTTCAACCTCCTCCACCTTAACGTGGTTCACTTGTCCTTTGTTGAATGGATTGGGCTTCTTCCCAGCGCTCCATTTCCGTTTCCATTCTTCCCTTCTGTGGCACTCCGTGGCATAGTGTCCAGCCTTCCCGCACTTATAGCAAGTAATGTGACTTAGATCTCTTTTTGGTGTGTGGCTGGATTGGGGCGGTTTCGATTATTGTTAGTTTCGTTCCCATTCCCATTCTTAGAACCATTGTGGTTATGCGAACTTCCTCCGGTGTGGTTATGGCCTCCATGATTATGAACAAGTCCTCCCGAGTTCGGGGTTAGGCGAGGCTTCTGATGAGCTCCTGGATTATACCTCCCTTGTCCATACTTCCTTTTACGGCTCTCAATCTGATGTTGCTTCCCTTCAATCATAAGAGCCTTATCAACCAACTCCTGGTAGTTGTTGAAGGTTGCTACCATCAACTGCATGCTCATCTCATCATTCAAATTTCTTCCATAAACTTCTCCCGTCACGGCATCCGTCACATCATCGTGGGCATAGCGAGATAACTTGCAAAACTCATCCACGTACTGAGCCACAGTACGGTTCCCCTGGCGTAAGTTGCAAAACTCACACTTCTTCATATTCATAGCTCCAGTTGAGACATGGGCGGTGCGGAAAGCTTGCTGAAACTGGTCCCAAGTGACATTGGCTATGGGGAAGGTGGCCGTGTAATTCTCCCATCATGAGGTCAGCCGTCCATCCAATTGATGTGCGGCAAAGTGCACCTTCTCAAAGATCGGTGCAACTGCGGTGGTCAACTCCTTCCAATACGGTGTAGCCAATCATCAAGAACTATAGGCTCGGTGCTCTTGGAGAACACCGGCGGCCGCAACCTCGTAAAAGCGGGCTAGGTTGTCAATCGGAGGCGGGTTGTTGTTGTTGTTGTTGTTGTTGTTGTTGCCTTTGGTTACGAACTAGCAATTGCATCAAGGTGTTCGGTGCTTTGGATCAACTGGGTGAGCTCCATGGAATGCAAATCCGTGTCACGTCTGGAGGCATCTCGATGGGTGCGTATGGGAGAGATCAGAATAGAAAAGGGGTCTAATGAGAAAGCACTACCCATATGCACATGAGACAAACACAATCATTTCACTCAATCAATCAAGCAAGGTCATACAAGCGGTCTAGAACTATCGAAAGGTGCTCAACTACTACTAAATACATCGGGGGAATACTACTAATTATTTGGTGGTCATCTAGAAATTTTGATCGGTGGAAGACTCCATGATATCTGCTCCAGCTTCGTCTTCATAGTCATCATCACTAGGGTCAGAGTCGGTGTCGTCGATGATGATGTAGTTGTCCGGGCAAGTGGAATTGTCATCTTCTCTTCCCGGCGTTGGATCTCCCATGAATACTCCGATCTTCTTAATCAGGTCGTCATTCTTCTCCAATAGTGTCTTAATTTCCTCCTCGTATCCATCGCGTGTAAACTTGAGTTCTTCTTCCAGCTCGATGATCCTAGTCTTCGCCTTCTTCAATTCCATCATGTCTGCGCACATCTGGTTCTCCTGACGTCGAATGTGCTGGTTTAACTCCTGGATGAAAGCTGCAATGGACCTGTCCTTCTTGGTGCTGATCATCTCCCATTGCTCGTCTCGGCGCCCACATATCTGATAGATAGTGTCCTTTAGATCCTTGTTGTAGACTTCTCCAATGCATCACATGGTAATGTGGGCTGCCATGCTCTTGCCTAGACTCCTGTGGGTGCTTCAAAGAAAATTCTATGGGCTTAGTGGTTGGCGAGAACGTCCTTCCCGAACTTGTACTTGAATCATCCAAAGCTCCTCTTCTCGGTAAGGTGGCGTTATGCGTCCCAGAAAGCTTGGTATTCTGATGTTCAAGTACCTAGTGACTTACTTCAAGTGGCGTCCAAAAGGGGTGTCTTCATCCGGTTGCGCAAACTTGTTCTTCATCTCCGCCATCCTAAAGAGTAGAAAATGGAGAGGAGTCAGAAATGAGTAGAGAAGAGTGACCTATGGTTTATCTTAGTGGTCGTGTCCTACACTCAGCGTGTGCTCTGATACCATTTTGTAGCGACCCGACCTCAAACGGTCAAGTCTCTGTGCTTCAGTGTCATCCCTGGATCGGTAATGCTGACACACAGATACTCGAAGGATTTATAACAGAGTAGCAATCACACACTTATTACATCGAATGTCTCCAAAAGAGAACTTATTACAATAAATATGACTTACGGCCATCTAACACGATAACAGCGGAAGACTTGGAAGATAAAGTGAGTCCATCAACTACAACGGCATAGCTGAGTCAATGCATTTACAATCGACCTAATCTAACCTTACTCCTCAGATGAAAATCTGCAACATAATATGTTGCACCGAAACGGGTCAATTGAGACATGGAATATGTCAATATAACACAAGAGAGCAAGAATGTAAATAATGCTATCACTACATGCATATTTGGTGGTGGAAAGCTCTATGGTTATAGTTTTCTTGAAATGCCAATTTTTCCCTACAACAAAGGAATAGATTTTAATTTAACTATCATGGTAGTTGAAACATCATTGAGAAGGTTCCTCCAACTCAATCTCAATTAAAGTAATTAACAACCCAACAATATTAATTAAGAGTGATGAGATACTTAAGATACTCCAAGTACTAGATACTCAAGATTTGACCATAACCGGGGACACGGCTAACCATGATTAGATTCTACACTCTGCAGAGGTTTGCGCACTTTTCCCCACAAGACTCGATCGCCTCCGTTGGATTTCTCGCACTACATGGTGTTTGAGAAACGGATGACCGAGACACGATCTTCGGAAACATTAACTCTCTACTCCGGGCAGACCATACCAAACCTACATCCCACTACATGCTGATCTACCTCTTTGAGAGCTTCACGTAACTTACTCAACTATGCTAGAGCCCGTAATAGCTTGTGGCTGCACACGGAAGTTTCTAGCATGAATCATCTCAGTTCCCTTTGAGCCTGGGTGGCGGTCCATAGGAAGATCATACGGAACCCCGGATTTCCAAAATACAGGCAACATCGATTCTCCAGTGCCTTAATCCACCCAGATGTGTATTTAAGTTGCCACCTTAAGTTGAACCATTAATTAAAAATCTACATCTGTCATGGATTTCACTCACCCAAACCACGTCTACGAGCATAGCATAGCAAAATAAGCAACACGTAGAAGTAACTCCCAAGGGTTTGAATGTAACAGGGCAATAGGTTCTACCTCATCAACTACTTCCCAACCCACATGTTAATGACATCCTAATCATGCAGTGTTTGAGGGTTGAAAGTAATGCATAAAAACTGGGTATGGAAAGAGTATGATCAATGTGTTACTTGCCTTGCCGACGAACGGCCAAACCTAGGGACTCGTAGTAGCACGCTTCGCACTCCGGGAGTTCTATCGCAAACAAACAATAACATACATAAGCAATCAAGCGAAGATGCACGGGCAAAACTCAAATAAGAAAGATTGACCAGAAAGTTCAACTTAAGAACTCCAGTTTGCAAAAAGAATCAAATCGAACGGAGCAACGAAACTCAAACAGCGAAAGAAACAAGATACGTTTATTAATCTGAACTAAAGTCAAATTTTACAGTACCAAAATCTTGTTTAAGTTGATTAAATAGAAAGAGGGTCTTGAGACGAAGATCTAGGCGCTTGAATCGCCTGATTCCGATAAATGAGCAAAAAGATAAACTGAAACGAAAATCGGATCAGAAATCGCGATCGAGAATAATCGCGGATAAATCCGAGAAAAAGAAAACTGACGAACAGGCTAACGAACGAGTGTTCATTATCTGTAACTAACGAGCGAAAACCGTTCGTTGAAATGAACGTACGGACGAACGTCCGCTAAGTAGAAGAACCAGGAAAAACCGGCGAACCGATCTAAAAAAACGAACTAGGGTTTTAAAAAAAAACTGAATCGGTTTTAAAAAAAAACCCGAATCAGTTTTCAAAACCGCGGCGGCGAAACGACGCAGTACCTCTCCGCGAGGCGGGCTCGGGCGGCTGGGCGGCGGGCTTATTGGGAAGCGGCACGGCGGCGGCGGGCGAGGCCGGGTAGCGGCGGCTCGAGGCCAGGCTGCATGCGATGGTTGGTGGTGGTGGCGGGGCTTGGGGCAGCATATAAAGGGGTGGGGTGGGGTGGCTTGGAGGAGGGGCAAGGCGGCGGTGGTGGAGGAGTCCGGCTTGGACTCTATCCGAAAGCCGGCGGCAGCAATGTGACTCAGCATGGAGAGGCAGTGAGGCGAATGGGCCGCCCTTATTGGTTTCGGCCCAATCGGCCTTTGGGAGTTTTTTTGAAACAATTCACGTAACAGAAAAATAAATCCTAGAAAATAAAATAAAAAACTAAAAATGCCAAAACAAATTTTCACCGTCTAAATAGAATATTTAGAACGAGATGAACATTTTCTTGGCCCTAAAATGCAATTTTGAAAACGTGCAATTTTTCTAATGCAAATAAAATCGCAATAAAATCCGAATCAAATCAAATATTTGATTTTAATATTTTTCCTCCAATATTCCAATTATTTCGGAGAAGTTATATTATCTTCTCACATATATTTTATTTATGAAATATTTTTGGAGAGAAAAATAATTAAAACCAAAATCCTCGTTTCAATATTTGATAAAAATCAAATATGAAAACCTAAAAATCCCCAACTCTCCGAGGGTCCTTGAGTTGCTTAGGATTTCGAGGATCGCGAAACGAAAATGCAATGAAATATGATATGCAAGAATGAGCTATGTATAACATTCCAAATTTGAAAATTTGGGATGTTACATTCCCCCTCCCAGAGGGATGTTTCCCCGGCAGAACAGCTCCGCCGGAGCCCTAGATTGGTTCCGCCAAGGTTCCGCCAGGCAGCGGTGTTTAAATCCCGGAAAGCTTGCTTCTGATTTTTTCGAGGTAAAGACTTCATATAGCGTAAGATGGGCACCGAGGCCTGCCAGGGGCCCAAGGCGAGGCGCACCAGGCGGGTAGAGGCGCGCCCCACCCTCGTGGATGGTGGGTGGCCCCTCTCCGTTGATTCTTTCGCCAATATTTTTATTAATTCCAAAACTGCCTCCGTGAAGTTTCGTGACTTTTGGAGCCGTAGAATAGGTCTCTAATATTTGCTCCTTTTCCAAATTTTGTAATTCCACTGTCACAAGATTCTCCCTCTTCATGTAAACCTTGTAAAATAAGAGAGAATAAGCATAAGTATTGTGACATTATGTGTAATAACAGCCCATAATGCAATAAATATCGATATAAAAGCATGATGCAAAATGGACGTATCACTCATGATCAAGTTGCTTAAAAATCATAATATCGTTTCTAAGAGAGATGATCTTAGCGGGAGGAAAATACTTAGAGATAAAAGCATCTTTGCAATTTTTCCATGAATCAATACTATTTTTAGGCAAAGAAGAAAACCAAGTTTTGGCACGATCTCTAAGCGAAAACGGAAATAGCTTCAATTTAACAATATCATTATCCACATCTTTCTTCTTTTGCATATCGCACAAATCAACAAAGTTGTTTAGATGGGTAGCGGTATCTTCACTAGGAAGGCTAGAAAATTGATCTTTCATGACAAGATTCAACAAAGCAGCATTAATTTCACAAGATTCAAAGATTTCGTAATAGGAGCAATCGGAGTGCTAATAAAATCATTGTTGTTGGTATTGGAAAAATCACACAATTTAGTATTGTCTTGAGCCATCGTGACAAACAATCAATCCAACACACAAGCACAGGAGAAGCAAACGAAAAGAGACAAACGGAAAAAGAGGGCGAATAAAACGGCAAAGGTGAAGTGGAGGAGAGGGAAACGAGAGGCAAATGGAAAACAATGTAATGCGAGGGAGAAGAGTTTGTGATGGCTACTTGGTATGTCTTGACTTGTGCGTAGATCTCCCCGGCAATGGCGCCAGAAATCCTTCTTGCTACCTCTTGAGCATGCATTGGTTTTCCCTTGAAGAGAAAAGGGTGATGCAGCAAAGTAGCATAAGTATTTCCCTCAGCTTTTGAGAACCAAGGTATCGGACCAAGAGGGAGGCTACACGCAAGTCCCTAGTACTGCACAAACAATCAAGAACCTTGCAACCAACGCGATAAAGGGGTTGTTAATCCCTTCACGGCTACTTGCAAAAGTGAGATCTGATAAAGATAATAAGATAAATATTTTTGGTATTTTTGTTGTATAGATTGGAAAGTAAAGATTGCAAAATAAACGGCGATAGAAATAGCAAATAGATAGGAAAATAATATGATGAAAGATAGACCCCGGGGCCATAGGTTTCACTAGTGGCTTCTCTCAAGATAGCATATTCTACGGTGGGTGAACATGTTACTGTCGAGCAATTGATAGAAAAGCGCATAGTTATGAGAATATCTAGGCATGATCATGTATATAGGCATCGCGTCCGTGGCGACTAGACCAAAACGATTCTGCATCTACTACTATTACTCCACACATCGACCGCTATCTAGCATGCATCTAGAGTATTAAGTTCATAAGAACAGAGTAACGCATTAGGCAAGATGACATGATGTAGAGGGATAAACTCAAGCAATATGATATAAAACCCATCTTTTTATCCTCAATGGCAACAATAAAATACGCGTCTTGCTGCCCTCAACATCCTTTGGAAAGGACACCGCAAGATTGAACCCAAAGCTAAGCACTTCTCCCATTGCAAGAAAGATCAATCTAGTAGGCCAAACCAAACTGATAATTCGAAGAGACTTGCAAAGATATTAAATCATGCATATAAGAATTGAGAGAAGAATCAAATATTGTTCATAGATAATCTTGATCATAAACCCACAATTGATCGGATCTCGACAAACACACCGCAAAAAGAATTACATTGAATAGATCCCCAAGAGAATCGAGGAGAACTTTGTATTGAGATCCAAAGAGAGAGAAGAAGCCATCTAGCTAATAACTATGGACCCTAAGGTCTGTGGTAAACTACTCACACATCATCGGAGAGGCTATGGTGTTGATGTGGAAGCCCTCCATAATCGATTCCCCCTCCGGCAGAGCGCCGAAAAAGGCCCCAAGATGGGATCTCACATGTACAGAAGGTTGCGGCGGTGGAAATAGGGTTTCGTGGTGCTCCTGTATGGTTTCAGGGTATATGAGTATATATAGGCGAAAGAAGTAGGTCGGTGGAGCCACGAGGGGCCCACGAGGGTGGGGGCGTGCCTCCCTACCTCGTGGCCGCCTCTCTTCCTTGACGTCCACTCAAGTCTCTGGATTGCGTTTGTTCCAAAAAGCGATCCTTGCGAAGAGTTTCATTCCGTTTGGATTCGTTTGATATTCCTTTTACTGCGAAACGAAATAGGCAAAAAAAACAATTTGCACCGGGCCTTCGGTTAATAGGTTAGTCCCAAAAATAATATAAAAGTGCATAATAAAGCCCATTAAACATCCAAAACAGATAATATAATAGCATGGAACAATAGAAAATTATAGATACTTTGGAGACGTATCAAATACTTACGCTACTTCGCTGCATCACCCTTTCCTCTTCAAGGGAAAACCAACGCATGCTCAAGAGGTATGATACGTCTCCAACGTATCTATAATTTTTTATTGTTCCATGATATATTATATTCTTTTTTGGATGTTTAATGGGCTTTATTATACACTTCTATATTATTTTTGGGACTAACCTATTAACAGGAGACCCATTCAATTGCTTTTTTTTGCCTATTTCAGTGTTTCGCAGAAAAAGAATATCAAACAGAGTCCAAACGGAATGTAACCTTCGGGAACGTGATTTTCGGAACAAACGTGATCCAGAGGACTTGGAGTCTAGGTAAAGCAATCCACGAGGAGGGCACGAGGTAGGGGGGCGCGCCCTGATAACCCACAAGTATAGGGGATCGCAACAGTTTTCGATGGTAGAGTATTCAACCCAAATTTATTGATTTGACACAAGGGGAGCCAAAGAATATTCTCAAGTATTAGCAGTTGAGTTGTCAATTCAACCATACCTGGATAACTTAGTATCTCCAGCAAAGTATTTGGTAGCAAACTAATATGGAAGTAACGGTAACGATAGCAAAAGTAATATTTTTGGGTTTTGTAGTGATTGTAACAAGAGCAACGGAAAAGTAAATAAGCGAAGAACAATATGTGAAAAGCTCGTAGGCATTGGATCGGTGATGGAGAATTATGCTGGATGCGGTTCATCATATAACAATCATAACATAGGGTGCCACAAAACTAGCTCCAATTCATCAATGTAATGTAGGCATGTATTCCGAATATAGCCATACGTGCTTATGGAAAAGAACTTGCATGACATCTTTTGTCCTACCCTCCGTGGCAGCGGGTCCTAATGGAAACTAAGGGATATTAAGGTCTCCTTTTAATAGAGTACCGAACAAAGCATTAACACATAGTGAATACATGAACTCCTCAAACTACGGTCATCACCGGAGTGGTACCGATTATTGTCACTTTGGGTTGCGGATCATAACACATAGCGGTGACTATAGACTTGCAAGATAGGATCAAGAACTGACATATATTCATGAAAACATAATAGGTTCAGATCTGAAATCATGGCACTCGGGCCCTAGTGACAAGCATTAAGCATAGCAAAGTCATAGCAACATCAATCTTAGAACATAGTGGATACTAGGGATCAAACCCTAACAAAACTAACTCCATTACATGATAAATCTCATCCAACCCATCACCTTCCAGCAAGCCTACGATGGAATTACTCACGCACGGCGGTGAGCATCATGAAATTGGTGATGGAGGATGGTTGATGATGACGATGGCGACGAATCCCCCTCTCCGGAGCCCCGAATGGACTCCAGATCAGCCTCCCGAGAGGTTTTAGGGTCTGGGCGGCTTCGTGTCGTGAAACGCGATGAATCCTTCTCTGATTTTTTCTCCCGAACACGAATATAAGGAGTTGGAGTTTAGGTCGGTGGAGCGTCGAGGGCCACGAGGCGGGGGCACGCCAGGGCGCGCCTTCACCCTCGTGGGATGTGGTGTGGGCCCCCTGACGTGGATTCTTCTTCCAGTATTTTTAATATTTTCCAAAAATACGTTTCGTGGAATTTCAGGTCATTCCGAGAACTTTTGTTTCTGCACATAAATAACACCATGGAAAGTCTGCTGAAAACAAAGTACAACCGGGTTAGTTCCATTCAAATCATGCAAGTTAGTGTCCAAAACAAGGGCAAAAGTGTTTGGAAAAGTAGATACGACAGAGACGTATCAACTCCCCCAAGCTTAAACCTTTGCTTGTCCTCAAGCAATTTAGTTGATAAACTGAAGGTGATAAAGAAAAACTTTTACAAACTCTGTTTGCTCTTGTTGTTGTAAATATGTAAAGACAACATTCAAGTTTTCAGCAAAGATTATGACTAACCACATTCGCAATAACATTTAGGTCTCATGTTTACTCATATCAATGGCATAATCAACTAGCGAGCAATAATAATAAATCTCGGATGACAACACTTTCTCAAAACAATCGTGATATGAGATAATAGGATGGTATCTCGCTAGCCCTCTCTGAGACTGCAAAACATAAATGCATAGCTGTAGCGACCCGACCTCAGACGGTCAAGCCTCTGTGTATCTGTGCCATCCCTGGATCAGTATGCTGGCACACACAGTACATCAATGTATATATCAAAGTGCAATCACATGTATAATTAACGTAAAACTGATATATACCTCATAAGTCACAATGAAACAATTAGTCGGGTGTGGAGTCCCATCAACGCCATCGGCAGGTTGAGTGTAGACCGTAACCTCAGTATCATAACTCTTACTCGTCGAGGAAATATCTGCAACATGATACGTTGCAGCCGTGTAGGTCAAGACATTGAATGTACCCGGCAAGATCACAACAAGAGAAAGCAGATGATAAAACTATACTATATGCAATATGGCTTTGTGGCTCACGTCTGAAGTTTTGTTTATGTAAAAGCTGATTTTATTGTCCCTACATCAAAGGAATAAATGAAGTCTGCATTTATGGAGTTTTCTATCATGACATGGTTCCGCCAACCGATGTGTCATAGCCCAAAGTCATCATAATTGCCCACAATTAAGTTATCAATCCGGTGTTGAGAGTTCCGAGATAGATCCAAGTCCAGAGGCTCAAATTGTCCGTAACCGGGGACACGGCTAATCGATTAGGTTTTAACCCTCTGCAGAGGTTTGTACACTTTACCCGCAAGATTCGATCCCTCTTTTACGTTCTCGCACCGCAGGTGTTTGAGAACAAGATGACCGAAACATGGTCTTCCGAAGAGTTCCTCGACCACCGTCCGTACTCATCCCATCCTACCGTAGTTCTACATCTGCTAGTACCGTCCCACCAGATTCACCACTAAGGTCAACCAAGCCAGAGCCCATAATGACTTGCGGTTGCACGTAAGCTTAGGGCATGAAGTATTCTTCCGCCTCTTTGTGTGCAGGTGAAGCTTTCCGCAAGATGTCATGGCGCTTCTCCATGCATCCCGGCCAACCACTGGTTTCTCCAGGGTGCCCGTCAACCGCCCTTCACCCAAAGAGTGTGTATTGAATTCTTGTCTTGAGTCTTGAAGTCTTGAGGCCTTGAAGATGCAGTCCTTGCGGATTCCATCATGGAGTTGTCGTCATTGACGTAGATCCTGCATTCTCACACCACTCTCATGCACTCATACCAAACCCCGTCTACTATAGCGTAGCATTAAAATAAATAACGTCCCGGGCTTGGTAACAGGGTGATGGGTTCCTACCTCATGCATACTACTCAACTACAAGGATTCAATAACACTCTTGAGGGGTGGTTGCAAGGATGCCACTAAATGCAATAAAAACATAGGTATGAAAGCAATGATCAAAGTGAACTTGCTCGGTAATACTTGATGAAGATAACAACATTTGTTAGAAAATGACTTGGTAGAACTAATCGTCACTCCGTTGAAAATCTATATAGTCAAACATAGCATTCACATAAGCAAACATCCTAGCAAACAATTTTAGCACTCGAAATAACAATCAAAACAGCAAGGAAAATCGATAATAAAACTCAAACAAAATCAAAAGAAACTTCAAATAAAACTACAAATAAAAACTACTAACGAAGATCTATGACTTTGCTACAAACATCTAATATAGTTTTGCCGTAAGTAAAAACTTAACAAAAATTAAAATACTAAACTAATAAATTAACAGAAAATAGAATGTAAAACAACTAATTTAACAGAAAGTATTTTTTTCCATAAAATTTTATTTGCAAAAAGAAACAAATAAAAAGCTTTTATAAAACTCTAACTATGACCTATAGAAGGTTTCATACAAAACTAAGGAAAATAAATTTTTTAAATAAAAATAAAATTTTCTCCTGTTGTCTAACAGAAACACAACTAATTTTGTCAAAAGTGACAAAAAGAAATACTTTAAAACTAATAAAAACAATAAAGAAAAAGCTAAAACAGAACTAATAATAAAACAGTACTGTTTTGCTAAAAACCTAATTTAAATTAACCTAGAAATAAAATACTAAATACTACTGGATAAACAAAGGTCCTAGAGACCAGGAGCAAAAAGAATTAATTAAAAACCTATTTTTAAACTCCCGGAATAAGCAAAACAAGCTTTAATTCAAATCTGATCTAACTCAATTTTTATAAATCCAAACATAGACAAATTATATATTTTTGGAAACTACAAGAAAATTGTGATCTAACGCAAAAAGAATTAGCATCATTGGACTTCTAGATCAAAAGTTATAAGCTAAACAAGAACAGAACTAAATCTGTTACGGAAATAAATCTGAAAACGAAAACGGAGTTACCTGTACGTGAGGCAGAGATGGTAGGAAGGAGACAGCGATGTGGAGGGCTGCTCGGCGAGGGGGGCAGGCTGCCAAGCGAGGGTGTGGCGGAGGAGGAGGGGTCGGCGCTTGGGGAGGTGGCGCTGGACGATGGGAGGTTCCAGGAGAGCTCCTGGTGAGCGTTCTAGGTGAAAAGGAGGACGGTGGCGAGGAGACTACGGGCAGGAGGGGGCGTGGTGATGGGAAAAATGGAATGAGGAGAGGAGGGGGTTTTATAGGCGGTCTCGGGAGGCGCTGGGATGGAAAGACGAGGAGATCGGGAAGGTGGAGATTCCTGTCTCCATGGATATGGAAAGCTTCTGTAACGTGAGAGGAAACAGAGGAAGGAGATGATCTCTTGTTGGGCTAGAATAGGAAAAGTGCTTAATGGGCCAGCAGGTTTTTCCTAATAAAAACGATTCCATTCCTATTTTTAAAATTAGGAAACTAAAACAATAAAAAGGAAATCAAATCAATTCGAATAAAGAGTTTTTATATACTAAAATTATCGGAAAATAAAATGTAGATGATGAGCATTATTCCACGGCCAAAATAAAAACTTAAAAAATGTTTTCAGAAAATCCCTAAAGGCTTTATTTCTTTTGCAAATAATTTTTAAATAAAAACTTTGGTTTTCTTGGCTCAAATATTTTCAAAAATGCCCTGATTTTGAGGGTCATTTTCCTCCGCTTCTTTCTTGCTTGCAAGAATTTATTTTTCGGGTATTTCTCGGGAAAAAAATAGAGAAGCAGGTGCAAATATTTGAAAGAATTAAATTGCAAAACTCCGCTCAAATTCTTTATAGTTGAAGAAGTCATGTCATCTTCTCTCATTGATTTTAATCGGATGAATTTGAATTTACCGTGAAGGGAAAGTCATTTTATTCCCTCTCATTCAAAAGTTTTTGAAAAGGTTCAAATTTCACTCAAGTTTAATTCACTCAAGCAAACAAACAAACAATTCAAGTAATTATATTAACATTCCAAAATTTGGGATGTTACAAACCTACCACACTTAAAATGAATCTGGCCCTCGAGATTCAAGAGGCTAGCAAGAAAAGGTTAGGGGTTGGGGTCTTCTAGCAAATGTCTTGGTCGAGAAAGGTCGTGGGTGCTACCACACTTAAAAACAAGGTTACGGTTCCAATAAACTCAGATACTTCCTCCTGAGTGCCGACAATATATGTCTCTTCACATATCTTACAATAGCTCCTTCATTAAAGCTCTTTTGTCAGAAGTATAGAGTTTTCCTCAGAATCTTGGGTCGGTTCGTCAAAGTTGTGGTTCGTCCGAGACTGGATCTTCTTAGCTGATAGGTCTGTCGCCAATACTAAACAACTATCGAAAATCTCATGGTGGTCGACAATTCATGGTTTCTCCTGCAAGAAAATGGTCGGGTTGGACCTTCACCGTAACCTCACGATTGTAGCGGTTGCCTGTAAAGGGGTTCCATCGTCCTACCATTCTATGGTTTTATGGCTTATCGCATCGACACTCTTCTAAGGTTTTCAAGGCTCTCTGATTTTCCATCAACATATGATAGTTCATGATAGAAGTCTCCGGTATGGGGGCCAATCCATCCCGTACTTGAATCATTACCACATATGTAATATCGAATCACGTATTTTAACACTTGGGCATACTCACAAGCATTGCAGAATTTCTCTTGTTCTCGAACTGAGTTCGTATAAATCCATGGTTTTTGCATGCCAAACAAAACATCTATCGTTACTTCACCACTCTCGTGTTTTTATGTAACCTCCTCACGGTAAACGTAGGCTGATTGGATCACAGATTCTTCCAAATTTATTCCTTTATCAAGGTTACAACGGTTCCTTCTCAAAATCCTCGGGCCTGTGGGTTATGGCCCACTTCAACACTAGTGCAGCTTTAACTCATCCTTGGAGTAACTCTCTTGTTACACCTCCTTAAATCCAGTAGTACTGCTTCTTCATACCATCATATCAAAACAAAACTCCAACTTATTTTGTCCAAATTTTCCTTCTATGGCCGCCATGAATAACACGTTTCTTTCTTCATTGATCCTGTGGCTTTATAGAGTAATCGCGGACCAAAAGAAGTGCACAAGTTTATCCATAAAATCTCATTAATCTCATATCAATCTTTCATTACATCCTTAACCATTTTCATAAATCCAAATTCCAAAAGTACTTGTTACAAAATGCTGCCACCCACATGATTTGGTATGGTCGAGACATTACTTCCACTTTATTTATTTATCCTCCTCGAGGATTCTTCAGTCCCACTGGAATTGTGCGACATGAGCCTTGAAATCTTCAATCTTCTATTTCATCATGGTGGTCTTGAGCTTCACCTTCATCATCTCTGCATGCACTCCGCTTAGGTATTCCTGAGTATAACGGAGTCTTGCTTCAAGTATTTCTCCGATCCGCGTATGGCTTCCATGGTTTCTTCACGAGCGGCATCGAAGAAAGTTGCTTGTGGCACAATGAGATGAAAAGTAATGCCCCATCCTCTTTGGGCAAACTCCTTTCAAAGCGGTGGAGGTGTACCTCCACATACCAAAGTTCCACTCCCTTTTGCATGAAGGGGTAGCCTTTGTAGACCGTGCATCTCCTTCAAGGTGAATTTGCTTCATCATGTCCTTCAAGATCTTCGTAATCATGATCACTTGTCGTGGTCATGATCGTTTGAGGCCCTTAAGGAAAGACTCATAAAGGGTTGTCATCTGTATGTGTAGGATAAGAGGAGTGCTCGTAACAAGGGATGTATCTCCATGGGAAGTTGCAATTGTCTCCGTAAAGGTTTGGTGTTCAGTTGTCCATGGGTTCAAGATTTCGGGTCTGGTTGAGATAGAAAGAAAGCAAATACCCACTCATCAATGTAAATATCGTTTGTAATGGGCCGTTCTACTATGGTTTCGTTTCTAAGTCCTCATTTCTTCAGGTCTTCAATGCTCGGGAGTTTCCAACGTCTGATGCTTTTCCCATATGAAGGCCTTCTACCATTCTTCCGTAACTTACGTCTCTCAGGGTTGAAATAAATACAAGCTTCGAATGTAATGATCTATCCAACCATTCAATAAACACACAAAAATAATAGCAACCAATCATTCATTTATTCAATCAATTCTACAAGACGCCACCCACATAAACCGGTATGGTCAGATACTTAAATCGAGAAAACGCTCATCTTTATTTCTCTCATGGTGGGATACTACTAAGCTAATTTATTAGGAACTTGGTCATTGTCCCCTCTGGGCTTCTTCCGTGTGGACTTGATCTCCTCCGGCTCTTCCGCTAGATTTTCCCGTCGACACGGAGTTTCTTATATGACGACCACTGTATGTCCCGAAGTTGTTCCTTGAGCTTACTGGATTTCAACGTCCTTTGCATGAGACATGGTCTGCTGTTCTTCGCCTCTGGCGATTCTCGAGATCTCGAGGTTCTCCTCCTCCAGCTTGTTTACCTTGGTCCTCAGTCTTGTCCTCTTCTCGTAGTGCTTCATTGTCAAATGTGGCTTCCAGGAGGTCCATCCAAGATTCTTGACGATTGTTCCGAGATCCCGATTGTACACTAAAAGTGGGGAGAACTTCATCTTTTGCGCTTCCGTCAAGGCAATAGTTGCTCCATCAAACTTCCGCCATCCAATCCTTCCAAAGAAGTGTGGGTTTAGTGCAGCACGATGACGATAGCATAAACGTGCAATAGCATCATGGACGGCAGTGTTGATGCCCATATCACAGTCACCATTTATAGTTCCGAAGCTGATGTCCCGATTATAGTACCGGAACAAAGCATTAACACATAGTGAATACATGAACTCCTCAAACTACGGTCATCACCGGGAGTGGTCCCGATTATTGTCACTTCGGGGTTGCCGGATCATAACACATAGCAGGTGACTATAGACTTGCAAGATAGGATCAAGAACGACATATATTCATGAAAACATAATAGGTTCAGATCTGAAATCATGGCACTCGGGCCCTAGTGACAAGCATTAAGCATAGCAAAGTCATAGCAACATCAATCTTAGAACATAGTGGATACTAGGGATCAAACCCTAACAAAACTAACTCCATTACATGATAAATCTCATCCAACCCATCACCTTCCAAAGAAGCCTACGATGGAATTACTCACGCATCGGGCGGTGAGCATCATGAAATTGGTGATGGAGGATGGTTGATGATGACGATGGCGACGATCTCCCCTCTCCGGGCCCCGAATGGACTCCGAGATCAGCCCTCCCGAGAGGTTTTAGGGCTGGGCGGGCTGACTTCAGATCGTAAACGCGATGAATCCTTCTCTCTGATTTTTTTCTCCCGAACACGAATATAAGGAGTTGGAGTTTAGGGTGGATGGGCGTCGAGGGCCCACGAGGCGGGGCACGCCGTAGGCAGTGCGCGCCCACCCTCGTGGGATGTGTGGGCCCCTGGCGTGGATTCTTCTTCCGATTTTTAATATTTTCCAAAAATACGTTTCGTGGAATTTCAGGTCATTCCGAGAACTTTTGTTTCTGCACATAAATAACACCATGGAAAGTCTGCTGAAAACAGTGCCAGTCCGGGTTAGTTCCATTCAAATCATGCAAGTTAGAGTCCAAAACAAGGGCAAAAGTGTTTGGAAAAGTAGATACGATGTAGACGTAACAACTCCCCCAAGCTTAAACCTTTGCTTGTCCTCAAGCAATTTAGTTGATAAACTGAAGGTGATAAAGAAAAACTTTTACAAACTCGCTTGTTTGCTCTTGTTGTTGTAAATATGTAAAGACAACATTCAAGTTTTCAAGAAAGATTATGACTAACCACATTACGCAATAACATTTAGGTCTCATGTTTACTCATATCAATGGCATAATCAACTAGCGAGCAATAATAATAAATCTCGGATGACAACACTTTCTCAAAACAATCGTGATATGAGATAATAGGATGGTATCTCGCTAGCCCTCTCGAGAGGCGCAAAACATAAATGCATAGGCTGTAGCGACCCGACCTCGGGCAATTCGAGCCTCGTATATGTCATGCCATCACTGGATGGTATCTTTGGCACACACAGTACATCAATGTATATATCAAAGTGCAATCACATGTATAATTAACGTAAAACCGATATATACCTCATAAGTCACAGTGAAACAATTAGTCGGGTGTGGAGTCCCATCAACGCCATCGGCAGGTTGAGTGTAGACCGTAACCACTGTATCGTAACTCTTACTCGTCGAGGAAATATACTCGCAACATGATACGTTGGTACTGCAGGTAAGTCGATTACATTGAATGTACCGGCAAGATCACAACAAGAGAAAACAGGATGATAAAACTATACTATATGCAATATGGCTTTGTGGCTCGTGGTTCCAGTTTTGTTTTGCGTAAAAAGCTGATTATATTGTCCCTACATCAAAGGAATAAATGAAGTCTGTACTATGGAGTTTTCTATCATGACATGGTTCCGCCAACCGATGTGTCATAGCCCAAAGTCATCATAATTGCCCACAATTAAGTTATCAATCCGGTGTTGAGAGTTCCGAGATAGATCCAAGTCCAGAGGCTCAAATTGTCCGTGAATCGGGACACGGCTAATCGATTAGGTTTTAACTCTCTGCAGAGGTTTGTACACTTTACCCGCAAGATTCGATCCCTCTTTTACGTTCTCGCCTTGCAGGTGTTTGAGAACAAGATGACCAAACATGGTCTTCCGAAGAGTTCCTCCGACCACCGTCTTACTCATCCCATCCTACCGTAGTTCTACATCTGCTAGTACCGTCCCACCAGATTCACCACTAAGGTCAACCAAGCGAGCCCATAATGACTTGCGGTTGCCCAGGTAAGCTTCCGGGCATGAAGTATTCTTCCGTCTCTTTGTGTCTGGGTGAAGCTTTCCGCAAGATGTCATGGCGCTTCTCCATGCATCCCGGCCAACCACTGGTTTCTCCAGGGTGCCCGTCAACCGTCCTTCACCCAGTAGTGTGTATTGAATTCTTGTCTTGAGTCTTGAAGTCTTGAGGCCTTGAAGATGCAGTCCTTGCGGATTCCATCATGGAGTTATGCGTCATTGACGTAGATCCTGCATTCTCACACCACTCTCATGCACTCATACCAAACCCCGTCTACTATAGCGTAGCATTAAAATAAATAACGTCCCGGGCTTGGTAACAGGGTGATGGGTTCCTACCTCATGCATACTACTCAACTACAAGGATTCAATAACACTACTGAGGGGTGGTTGCAAGGATGCCACTAAATGCAATAAAAACATAGGTATGAAAGCAATGATCAAAGTGAACTTGCTCGGTAATACTTGATGAAGATAACAACGCTGTTAGAAAATGACTTGGTAGAACTAATCGTCACTCCGTTGAAAATCTATATAGTCAAACATAGCATTCACATAAGCAAACATCCTAGCAAACAATTTTAGCACTCGAAATAACAATCAAAACAGCAAGGAAAATCGATAATAAAACTCAAACAAAATCAAAAGAAACTTCAAATAAAACTACAAAGAAAAACTACTAACGAAGATCTATGACTTTGCTACAAACATCTAATATAGTTTTGCCGTAAGTAAAAACTTAACAACAATTAAAATACTAAACTAATAAATTAACAGAAAATAGAATGTAAAATAACTAATTTAACAGAAAGTATTTTTTCCATAAAATTTTATTTGCAAAAAGAAACAAATAAAAAGCTTTTATAAAACTCTAACTATGACCTATAGAAGGTTTCATACAAAACTAAGGAAAATAAATTTTTTAAATAAAAATAAAATTTTCTCCTGTTGTCTAACAGAAACACAACTAATTTTGTCAAAAGTGACAAAAAGAAATACTTTAAAACTAATAAAAACAATAAAGAAAAAGCTAAAACAGAACTAATAATAAAACAGTACTGTTTTGCTAAAAACCTAATTTAAATTAACCTAGAAATAAAATACTAAATACTACTGGATAAACAAAGGTCCTAGAGACCAGGAGCAAAAAGAATTAATTAAAAACCTATTTTTAAACTCCCGGAATAAGCAAAACAAGCTTTAATTCAAATCTGATCTAACTCAATTTTATAAATCCAAACATAGACAAATTATATATTTTGGAAACTACAAGAAAATTGTGATCTAACGCAAAAAGAATCAGCATCATTGGACTTCTAGATCAAAAGTTATAAGCTAAACAAGAACGGAACTAAATCTGTTACGGAAATAAATCTGAAAACGAAAACGGAGTTACCTGTACGTGAGGCAGAGATGGTAGGAAGGAGACGGCGATGTGGAGGCTGCTCCGAGGCGAGGTCGCCGGGCGAGGGGTGGGGTGGCGGAGGAGGGGTCGGCGCTGGGGAGGTGGCGCTGGACGATGGGAGGTTCCAGGAGAGCTCTGGTGAGCGTTCTAAGGCAGGAAAAGGAGGACGGTGGCGAGGAGACTACGGGCAGCGAGGGGGCGTGGTGATGGGAAAAATGGACCGCGGAGCGGGCGGCGGCTTTATAGGCGGTCTCGGGAGGCGCTGGGATGGAAAGACGAGGGAGATCGGGAAGGTGGAGATTCCTGTCTCCATGGATATGGAAAGCTTCTGTAACGTGAGAGGAAACAGAGGAAGGAGATGATCTCTTGTTGGGCTAGAATAGGAGAAAGTGCTTAATGGGCCAGCAGGTTTTCCTAATAAAAGCGATTCCATTCCTATTTTTAAAATTAGGAAACTAAAACAATAAAAAGGAAATCAAATCAATTCGAATAAAGAGTTTTTATATACTAAAATTATCAGAAAAATAAAATGTAGATGATGAGCATTATTCCACGGCCAAAATAAAACTTAAAAAAATGTTTTTCAGAAAATCCCTAAAGGCTTTATTTCTTTTTGCAAATAATTTTTAAATAAAAACTTTGGTTTTTCTTGGCTCAAATATTTTCAAAAATGCCCCTGATTTTGGAGGGTCATTTTCCTCCGCTCTTTCTTGCTTGCAAGAATTTATTTTTCGGGGAAAAAAAAATAGAGAAGCAGGTGCAAATATTTGAAAGAATTAAATTGCAAAACTCCGTTAAAATTCTTTATAGTTGAAGAAGTCATGTCATCTTCTCTCATTGATTTTAATCGGATGAATTTGAATTTACCGGAGAAGGGGAAAGTCATTTTATTCCCTCTTATTCAAAAGTTTTTGAAAAGGTTCAAATTTCACTCAAGTTTAATTCACTCAAGCAAACAAACAAACAATTCAAGTAATTATATTAACATTCCAAAATTTGGGATGTTACAATAGCACCTTTAAAGATTAAGGACTGACTAGACATTTGTAATTCATGGTAAAAGAGATCTAGTCATAGTCATACCCAATATAAATTAATAGTAATGGATGCAAATGATAGCAAATATCTCCAAATTAGTGCTTTTTAATAAGAGGGTGATGACTCAACATGAAAGTAAATAGATAGGCCCTTCACAGAGGGAAGCAGGGATTTGTAGAGGTCCCAGAGCTCGATTTTGAAATAGAGATAAATAATATTTTGAGCGTCATACTTTCATTGTCAACATAACAACCAAGAGATGGCGATATCTTCCATGCTACACACATTATAGGCGGTTCCCAAACAGAATGGTAAAGTTTATACTCCCCCTCCACCAACAAGCATCAATCCATGGCTTGCTCGAAACAACGAGTGCTTCCAACTAGCAGCAGTCCCAGGGGGAGTTTTGTTTGCAATTATTTTGATTTAGTTTGCATAAAGCATGGGACCGGGCATCCCGGTGACCAGCCATTTTCTCGTGAGTGAGGAGCGGAGTCCACTCCTCTTGAGAATAACCCGCCTAGCATGGAAGATACGGACATCCCTAGTTGATACATGAGCTATTCGAGCATACAAAACATAATTTCATTTGAAGGTTTAGAGTTTGGCACATACAAATTTACTTGGAACGGCAGGTAGATACCGCATATAGGAAGGTATAGTGGACTCATATGGAATAACTTTGGGGTTTAAGGGATTGGATGCACAACCAATTTTCTCGCTTAGTACAAGTGAAGGCTAGCAAAAGACTGGAAAGCGACCAACTAGAGAGCGACAACAGTCATGAACATGCATTAAAATTAATAGACATTGAGTACAAGCATGAGTAGGATATAATCCACCATGAACATAAATATCGTGGAAGGCTATGTTGATTTGTTTCAACTACATGTGTGAACATGTTCCAAGTCAAGTCACTTAAATCATTCAAAGGAGGATACCACCCCACTATACCACATCACAACCATTTTAATAGCATGTTGGCACGCAAGGTAAACCATTATAACTCATAGCTAATCAAGCATGGCACGAGCAACTATGATCTCTAGTTGTCATTGCAAACATGTTTATTCATAATAAGCTGAATGAGGAACGATGAACCAATCATATTTACAAAAACAAGAGAGGTCGAGTTCATACCAGCTTTTCTCATCTCAGTCAGTCCATCATATATCGTCATAATTGCCTTTCACTTGCACGACCGAACGATGTAAAAATAATAAGAGTGCACATGCATTGGACTAAGTTGGAATCTGCGAGCATTCAATAAACAAGAGAAGACAAGGCAATATGGGCTCTTGGTTAAATCAACAACAATGCATATAAGAGCCACTTCAACAATTTCATTATGGTCTTTCTCCTATCGACCCCCAAAGAAAAGAAAATAAATAAAACTATTTACACGGGAAAGCTCCCAACAAGCAAAAGAAGACCGGGAAATATTTTTGGGTTTTCTTTTAATTATTACTACTACAGCAAGAAAAGAAAACTAGCTAAAGCTACAACTATTTTTTTTGGTTTTCTTAAGGTTTATCAAACACACAAGAAGAAAGCAAGAAAAAGGAAAATAAACTAGCATGGATAATACAATGAAAGAGTATGAGCACCGACATCTAGCAATGAGTGTGTGTAAACATAAATGTAATGTCGGTGGGAAATACGTACTCCCCCAAGCTTACGCTTTTGGCCTAAGTTGGTTTATTGCCACGGGTGGCCTGGCGGATATCCATAATTGTAGCGGGGGTCGTACTGAGATGAAGAAGACTCTGATTTCCACTGGTTGGCAATCGTCTCCGGATCCCACTGGTAATTAGACTGTTGTGGAGGTTCAAATTGTGGTTCTGGCTCAGTGGCTGGTGTAAGGTTCCGGTAGGCGTGAATGGCCGCCAGCCGAACGAGATACGGACCTGCAGATAAATTAAACAATGAGGGAGCAGGCAAGGTAATAGTCTCAGGGTGATGTTTATCAAAGAACAATTTGTATTTAAGCGCCCTTTCCCTATTCTTAACAATAAAGTCATGCGCTACCATACTCTGATAATCTAAATAAGCAGTGGGTAGCTATTTTTCTTCTTTTTCATAGTGCCTAATTGTTATGTTATAGTGTGCGTGAAGGCGTGAAGCGTAAATACCTCCAAAGATGGGGCCCTTTGTACGGTTCAAACTTAACCGCTTAGCAATAATACCGCCCATACTAACAAGCAGTTATCGCAGAATAAACCATGGAACAAAATGATAATATCAGGAACACTAAGGTTTCCATAGTTTCCGTGACCAATTAAGCAACGACTAGCAAATATGGCAAAGTAGCGTAAAACAGGAAAATGTATGCTAGTGATTCTTGCATCGGAAACCTTCCTAGTTTCCCCTAGAGTAATAGTGTCAATAAACCCATCCACATCTTTGCGATGTGGTTCCTCTAAACTACCCTCGAAAGGTATTTTGCAAACCTTGCAAACTTCATCTAGTGGCATCTTCTTAACCACATCATATAAATGAAACTCTACTAAAGGTGGTGATTCCTTAGGATAATAGTAGAAGTTTTGCACAAAAGTATTGGTGAGTAAGAGATACTGTTCGCGTTGGTCGCGGAGGAAGTCGGTGAGGCCTCTGCGGTGCGAGGCAAATTATATCTGGGCCTATGTGCTTCTTCACTTTGCTTTTCCTTCGAGCTTCGGCTCGATGAGCCCCTCAAAAATCTCTTAATTATTTTCGGAAAAATTCTGAAATTTTTAGTAACTTCAAATAAAAGTGAACCAAGCTCAACAAAATTGATAGCAACTACTCCTACAAGTGCCTAGAGCCTATATCATGCATTAGAACTACTTGGAGCCATATAAATTTGACATGAAAGCTCAAGAACATGGTCACCTAGGCAACACAAATTTGCAATGAATAAAGCACTGGAACAAAAACTAATTGGACCAATGGAGGAGCCACATACCAATGAACAATCCCCCAAGCAGTTTTGTGAGAGGTGCTTTGAGCAAGGAGATCGAAAATCGCAGCAAAATGAGCTAGAACTCGTGCTTGAGCTGGATGGTGATTTTTTTGGGAGGAAGAAGAAGTGTGTGGGTGCAGGAATAAGTGGAGGGGAGCCACCATGGGCCCACGAGGCAGGGGGCGCGCCCAGGGGGGTGGGCGCGCCCTGGACCCTCGTGGCCAGGTGCTTGCTCCCCCTGCTGTGTTCTCAGTGCCAGATATTCTCAAATATTCCAGAAAAAAATCATATTTCATTTTCGGGGCATTTGGAGAACTTTTATTTTTGGGTATTTTTATATTGCACGGATAATTCAGAAAACAGACAGGAAAAAGCTATTTTTACTTTATTTCAACTAAATAACAGAAAATAAAAGGAGGGTACAGAAGGTTGTGCCTTCTAATTTCATCCATCTCATGCTCATCAAAAGGAATCCACTAACAAGGTTGATCAGGTCTTGTTAATAAACTCATTCCGAATAACATGGAACCGGAGAAATTTCGAATAACACTATGTTACCTTAACGGGGATATGCACATCCCCAATAATAAGAATATCATATTTCATCTTGACAAGAGGGAAGAGGAAATTCAAAAGCGTCCAAAAATAATCGATGGATTTTTTCCAATAGAGTTGATACTATGAACTTGAGGTTGTTTCCTCGGGAAGTGTACCGTATGCTCATTACCATTAATATGAAAAGTGACATTGCCTTTGTTGCAATCAGTAACAGCCCTATGATATTCAAAAAGGGTCTTCCAAGAATAATAGACATACTATCGTCCTCGGGAATATCAAGAATAACAAAGTCCGTTAAAATAGTAACGTTTGCAACCACAACAGGCACATCCTCACAAATACCGGCAGGTATAGCGCTTGATTTATCAGCCATTTGCAAAGATATTTCAAGAGGGTGTCAACTTATTCAAATCAAGTCTACGATATAAAGAGAGAGGCATAACACTAACACCGGCTCCAAGATCACATAAAGCAGTTTTAACATAGTTTGTTTTAATGGAGCATGGTATAGTTGGTACTCCTGGATCTCCAAGTTTCTTTGGATTCCACCTTTAAAAGTATAATTAGCAAGCATGGTGGAAATTTCAGCTTCCGGTATCTTTCTTTTATTTGTAACAATATCTTTCATATATTTAGCATAAGGATTCATTTTGAGCATATCAATTAATCGCATACATAAAAGATAGGTCTAATCATTTCAGCAAAGCGCTCAAAATCCTCATCATCCTTTTTCTTGGATGGTTTGGGAGGAAAAGGCATGGGTTTCTGAACCCAAGGTTCTCTTTCTTTACCATGTTTCCTAGCAACAAAGTCTCTCTTATCATAACGTTTTCTTTGCTTGTGGGTTATCAAGATCAACAGCAGGTTCAATTTCTAAATCATTGTCATTGCTAGGTTGAGCATCATCATGAACATTATCATTAACATTTTCACTTGGTTCATGTTCATTACCAGATTGTGTTTCAACATCAGAAATAGAAATATCATTTGGATTCTCAGGTGGTTCAGCAATAGGTTCACTAGAAGCATGCAAAGTCCTATCATTTTATTTTCTTCCTTTTAGAAGGACTAGGTGCATCTAAATTATTTCTCTGAGAATCCTGCTCAATTCTCTTAGGGTGGCCTTCAGGATAGAAAGGTTCCCGAGTCATTTTACCAGTTCTAGTAGCCACTCTAACAGCATAGTCATTATTCTTATTATTTATTTCATTGAGCAAATCATTCTGAGCTTTAAGTACTTGTTCTACTTGAGTGGTAACCATAGAAGCATGTTTACTAATTAGTTTAAGTTCACCTTTAACTCTAGACATATAATCACTCAAGTGTTCAAGCGTATCAGAATTATATTTCAATTATCTACCTTGTCTACCAATATAAGCATTGAAGTTTTCTTGTTTAACACTAAAATTATCAAACTCTTCTAAGCATTGTCTAGCAGACTTATAGTGAGGAATATCACCTTCATCAAATCTATAGAGAGAATTTACCTTTACTACGTAGCCGGGTTATCAAGGCCATGTGCTTCTTCAATAGGTGAAGGATTAAGATCATATGTTTCTTCAACAAAGTAAATTAAGACCATGTATTTCTTCAATAGGAGGTAAATTCTTAACATCTTCAGCTTTAATACCTTTTTCTTTCATAGATTTCTTTCCCTCTTGCATATCTTTAGGATTGAGAAATAGAACACCCCTCTTCTTCGGAGTTGGCTTAGGAATAGGCTCAGGAGTTGGCTCAGGAAGTGTCCAATTATTTTCATTTGTCAACATATTATTCAATAGAATTTCAGCTTTGTCCTGTTGTTTCCACGAAAAGCAGAACCAACACAACTATCCGTGTAATCTCTGGAAGCATCGGTTAGTCCATTATAAAAGATATCAAGTATTTCATTTTTCTTAAGAGGATGATTAGGCAAAGCATTAAGTAATTGGAGAAGCCTCCCCCAATGATATGGACATAGCTATTATGGATACATCTACAAACGTGTGTGCATGTGCATGTACTTGCACTACCAAGGTGCCACGGTCGTTGTCAAGAAGGTGGGACCATGCGCATGCAAATCCATGAGAACGTCCAAGAAATTCTTGCTACGGTGACCTGGCGTGCAATCCTTTGTCCAAGAAATATCAACCAAGAGGTGGGCCCCAGCGTGGGCCAATTTTGCTCCCGCATGCATGAGCTTCACGGCCTGGTCCACATCGTGCGCCGCCAGGATTCGTTCGCCGCCCGACTGGCCGAGGGCATCAACGCACTTAATAAATAGCGTTTAAATTAGGGTTTAGACTCGGGTTTTGTTTAGAGAAGTTTAGCTATATTGCTACTTTTATTTGTCTTCGCTCGTAGCGGCTAGTGCGACCGTTAAGACATCCTATCGGAACCCCATCTTGTGAGATTATTTCATCTAACATATTCGCAATTTCAGATTGCTTGGCTATTCTTTTTTTGCATGTTCTTCGATTTGCTTGCAGGAAAAATCCTTTGTGGATAGGTCGATCGCGTCGTTGGCTTGGTCGATAACACCGTGGAGTTGGTTCAGCGATTGCCGTGGATATCGATGCCGTAACGGTTCTCCCTGTACGGTTGGTAGCCGGATCGTGAGGGTCAAGTCCCACCCAAACTCGTAGTTATCTCCCTCTCATCAAAAGATCGGGCCCCAGTTCACATCACCCAAGCTTGTGGGAGACTCTCTTCCTCGGTTTGCACAAAGTTGTATATGTCCCTTAAAGTAGCTTGTTTCTTATGAGCAGGGAAATATTTAGCAGAGAAATAGTAAATCATATCCTGGGGACTACGCACACAACCAGGATCAAGAGAATTAAACCATATCTTAGCATCACCCTTTAACGAGAACGAAAATATTTTAAGGATATAAAGGTAGCGAGTTCTCTCATCATTAGTGAACAGGGTGGCTATATCATTTAATTTAGTAAGATGTGCCTAGCAGTTTGATTCATATGGCCATAGAAAGGATCGAATTCAACCAAAGTAATTATATGAGGGTCAACGGAGAATTCATAATCCTTATCAAGAACACGAGATAGGTGAAGTAGCAAAAGCGAGGTCACGCGTTTCATTCTAGCATTAAGAGATTGCTGCTTCCATTTAGCTAATAACTTCTTAAGATCACTTCTATCATTGCAAGCTAAAATAGCTCTAGCAGATTCTTCATCCAGAACATAACCCTCAGGCACAATAGGTAATTCATATTTATTAGGGGGAGAGTCTTCATCATCACTATCTTCAATATTATCAGTTTCAATAATTTCATTCTCTCTAGCCCTAGCAAGTTGTTCATCAAGAAATTCACCAAGTGGCACAGTAGTATCAAGCATAGAAGTAGTTTCATCATAAGTATCATGCATAGCGAGTGGCGTCATCAATAACATGCGACATATCGTAATGAATAAGCGAGAAGCGAGTTTAGGTGTCGCAAGCTTTCTCAAAACAGAAGGTGAATCAAGTGCAGAGCTAGATGGCAGTTCCTTACCTCCCCTCGTAGTTGAGGGATAAATCTTTGTGTTTGTGTCTTTCAAGTTCTTCATAGTGACCAGAAGATATAAATCCCAAGTGACTCAAAGAATAGAGCTATGCTCCCTAGCAACGCCTTAAATAGTCTTGATAACCCACAAGTATAAAGGGATCGCATAGCAGGTTTTCGAGGGTAGAGTATTCAACCCAAATTTATTGATTCGCACAAGGGGAGCCAAAGAATATTCTCAAGTATTAGCGAGTTGAGTTGTCAATTGAACCACACCGATAACTTAGTATCTGCAGCAAAAGTATTTAGTAGCAAAGTAATATGGAAATGTAACGGTAATGTCGGTGTCAAACCGTCGGATCTCGGGTAGGGGGTCCCGAACTGTGCGTCTAGGGGGATGGTAACAGGATACAAGGGACACGATGTTTTTACCTAGGTTCAGGCCCTCTCGATGGAGGTAAAACCCTACTTCTGCTTGATTAATATTGATGATATGGGTAGTACAAGAGTAGATCTACCACGAGATCAGAGAGGCTAAACCCTAGAAGCTAGCCTATGGTATGATTGATGTTCGATCCCCACGGACTAAAACCCTCCGGTTTATATAGACACCGGAGAGGGTTAGGGTTACACAGAGTCGGTTACAACGGAAGGATATCTGCATATCCAAATCGCCAAGCTTGCCTTCCACGCCAAGGAAAGTCCCATCCGGACATGGGACGAAGTCTTCAATCTTGTATCTTCATAGTCCAGGAGTCCGGCCAAAGGTCATAGTCCGCCGTCCAGGACACCCCCTAATCCAGACTCCTCATTGGCCCCACGAACCCGAGGCTTCAATGACGATGAGTCCGGTATGCGATTCGTCTTGACATTGCAAGGCGGGTTCCTCCTCCGAATACTTCATAGAAGATTTTGAACACAAGGATAGTGTCCGGCTCTGCAAAATAATTTCCACATAATACCATAGAGAGAATAATATTTACACGAATCCAATCTGCTGACGTATTCTATAGCGTGTCATCACACCACGGCCAAGCTTTTATTCGAATCGTTTTCTTGTCCCACCTCGGTAGCGTTTAGCGGCGGTTTCCTTGGCACGTCTTGTCGAAGCAGAGATCGTGTCCCCTTATTCCGGGATTCTCATCAATACGGACATGGGTAACCCAACCGTGCCATTAATTTACGGCGCTTGGGAGATAAGCGAGTTTTACCGGCCTGGTGGGGGCGCTTATTTGCGCTCGCCCATATAAGGGGATAAGGATCCGCCTTTTTCCATCTACGCCTTCTTCCTCCTTTGCTTATCCATTTCTGCACACTTGAGCTCCAGCGCCTAAGTCCGCACATTTCACCTCGACCTTCTCCAGCCATGTCCGGAGCGGGAGGCAAGTGGATGGTCTCCTCCGTCACGGAGGGACACATCAAGAAGCTGAGGAAGGCCAGATACTTGTCTAATGACATCGAGTACGGCTCCCGAGAAAGGGCAGCTCATCCCCACCCCACCCCAGGCCCCATGAGAGGGTGGTGTTTCTCACCCACTTCCTCCATGGACTAGGTTTCCCACTTCACCCATTTGTCCAGGGACTCATGTTCTATTACGGCCTAGATTTCCACGATCGGCCCCAAACTTCATCCTCAATATCTCGACGTTTATCGTCATGCGAAACTTTCCTCTGCATCCAGCCCCACTTCGGTTTATGGTTGAAGACCTTGATGTCAAGCCGAAGATAGTGGGCGGCCAACAAGTGGAGTCTTGGAGGCGCCATGGCAGACGTGATGCCCAACGTTACATGGCTTGAGGGCTCCTTCATGGAGACCATAAAGGTGGCAATCGGGGTGGTTCTACATCATCGAGCCACGTGACCCTAAGTGGGCAGCGGCCCCAATTCGACCGGCTTCCCTACACGGCTCACCTCCCGGAAAGAGACGGGCTTGTCGGGGCAATCCGGAGGAGCTGTCCGGACTCCAAATTTGCGTCCAAGACACGGTGAGCAAGAAGCTCAAACTTCGTCAATGTAGTCCAGGTCATGCTCATCCGCCGAGTCCTCCTGTCGACAACAAGCTTTCAGCTTGTGGGAGTTTGATCCGGCGCAACACCAAACCCTGAGCAGGCTCTTCGACACTATGTACGAAGATGCCTGGAAGGTGTTGTTCAAGGGCGCCGAGGCTCCCGCATCCGCTACCAAGGATCGCGGATTCAGCGCGCGGCGTCAAGCCAACGCGGTAAGTTATTTTGCCCTTTACGGGACACTTGTTTTCATAGTTTGACTTTATGCGGGATCTAAACTCCCTTGCCTTTGTGAGATTGGCGAAAGACGGCGGACAGATTAGCTGTCGGCTCCCTTCGGAAGACCAGTGGATGCCCACTTGGCGGGGCTCTTGGCTCCGGCCTTTCGTGGTGCCGGAGAAGAAGGCCAAGAAGCAGGCCACGGGAACTCGAAAGAGTTCCAGACGCCAGGCGGTGTCGGACTCATCGTCCGATGACTCCGGGGTGGACTCCTCCCGTGAAGACGAGGAGGAGGAAAAAGAGGTCTTTCCCCCAGCAGGGGGAGAGAAGAAAAGGAAGGCCGACCCGACTGGGGAGGCCGGAGGGTCCAAGATGGGAAGGACCCTCCCTCCGGACTATCCCACCGACGCCGACGACGGCGAAGAAGAGTGGCCACTCAGGGCCAAGCTCCTGGTGAAATCGTAAGTCTCCGGATACCAAAATAACTCATAGCGTTCCTTTGATGCACGCCCTCCCTCGGCGTCGGATATAATCATCCAGTTCGCCCAAGGCCGGGCTCGACTCTTCGTCGAGCGGTTCCCTAGATTCGTCGGATGTGAACAACACTTCACTTCCGACCGCCTCCTCTCCTCGCGCCGCGGATGACGCCGAGGTGGCGTCCCAAATGGGGCCAAGCTAGGAGGAGATGGTCCTGGAGGCACCGCAAGGCGACCTCCCGGACTCCAGGCGAAAGGGATAAAACCCTAAGGGCTTTAGGTCCGCCCTAGGTCGGACATCGCACCGAACCCCCAACGGTTCCAAAGATCCCAAAGCGGCCCCTACTAAGAAGGGCAAGCCTACGACGCCGGTGACCTCTGTCCAACCGGAGGCACCGGATAATCTGCTGGAGGTGCTTAACGGCGCCTCCATCGACGAGGAGCACCGTACTATTATGAGTGCGGTGATCCAGAAGGTTCAGTCCGCCAAGAGCGGGCTGATCGAAGCCTGTGCCAGCCTTCTAACAGGCTTTGAGGTACGTATTTAAGATATGTAAAAATATTACCGCATAGACATTAGCCCTCGATGCCAGTTTGGTGTTGGAAAGAAAAGCCGAACCGAGGATCAAAAAGATATACTGTGAGGAGTCTAACAGAAATGTGTCAATGTGGGAATGCAGGAAGTGCTGCTGACCTCTGCCACACTGACTACGGAGGTCGATGTATTGAAGCAGAGCCTCGAGCGGTCCGAGGACGAGCTCGACCTTTCCAAGAAGCAGCTCGAGGACAAGCAAGGTAAGTAATACCTTATGTAAGCATATATAATGAAAAAAATGTGGTTGCAAAAAAGATGACAGGATCAACGTGGGTTTGTAGGGGCCACGAACGAGGTGGCGACCCTGAAGGAGGCGCTGCCTCAGGCCGAAAACAGTGCGGCCGTGGAGCGCACCGAGCGAGAGAAGTAGGAGGCGCGGGTGGCGGCGGTGCGACAAGAAGAGCTCCGGGCTCGTGGAGAAACACGATAGTTTGGAGCGTGATTCAAAGACTTCGTGCAGTCTCGAGTCTCGGCGCTTGAGAGCGCCAAAACTGCCAAGGCCAAGCCCAAAAAGCCCTCCAGAAATTGAGGCGATGAAGAAGATAGCGCGGGTAAGGCATTTTTTATGCAAAGCAAGCACGCGAGAGTGAATTACTTGTTACTTACCCGAGTCCGGAGCTCTCCAGGAGCATTCGCAGATCTTCCACGGAGTGTGTCCGACGCAGCCACATTTTACCGAGCTGAGGAGGGAAGCTCGACGGAGAAGGTGTTCTGGTCTCAGTATGCTGAGGCCGGACACCCGGTGCCCTTGAGCGACCAGCTGAAGCAGCTGGTCGAGCTCCATAAGGTGGCCGAACAGGCCATGAAGGGTCTCACAGTCCGGCTGTGGCCCGGGGAGGCCATGCCCGAAAGCTACTTCGGGCTGGTAAGGCGGCTGGTGGATGTCTGTCCAAGGCTTGAAGTCATCAAGCGCCTCAGTATGCATCTGCCGTAGGGGCCCTTGCCCGTGCTAAGGTGCACTGAGGGAAGATGGACGCCGAGAAGCGTGACAGACGGACTTCACCGGCAAGGAGCATCGCAAGCCCGAAATGTATTATGAGGGCATCCTGAAGGGTGCCCGCCGTATTGCGGATGAGTGCTCCAAAGATGTAATTTTTTAGTAAACTCGCATTTGTGATCCTGTACACTGAAAACTTGTTTCGTATGCGCTAAGCAACGATTTTGAATTTAAAATATTACCCTCTGTGCAACCGTTTATCAAAATTGAGAGATGGCGAGTCGTCGGCTTCTGCCCCCATGCCGCGAGGGCTGGGGTGTTCGGGATAAACTTGATCGCTCTTTTTCCCATTATTGGGTCCTTCGAGGGAGGCGCTCAACACAACGAACAAGGCAATCGGACTATAATGCTTGAACACTCTCACTTAGCCATAGAATTCTATAATTTTAAATTTCTCGAAGCCCCTAGTATTCGGAAGACCCGAGTTCGGGGTGCTATCCACGCCTAGGACGGACAAAGCCGACTCCTCGCTCAAGCGGCATAAGTCTTTAGGGACTCGAAAACCTCTCGAGCAATGACCAGCTCTCGCCCTATCATGACGGTCAGTTTTAGCTTTCTCCACTGAGGTGCTCAGCCCGGCTCAACCGGGGCACAATCACAGTGGTTCTCCCAGTGCTACCTTAGCCGATATAACGGAACGTAAGGTACCAAAACATGAGAGCCGGGCAAACCCAACTATTGACCCAAGACATGATTCGAAGCTGATGCATATAATGCTATAAGTTCGGGGTGCCGCACTCATGAGAGTGTTCGGACTTCTCACACCATATTCTGGGGTACGTAAGCCCCTGGTGTATTGGCCGTACCAAAGTGTACGGTTGCATAATGTCATAACTGAACATATTTTTGTATATATATATAAAGTAATGCAATAATAGATAAAAGCTATGCATTGTTTATTCAAGAAGTCTGCGGTAAAAGCAGAACGATACAAATTGTGCGATAAGCAAGAGATGGGACTATTTAACATGTCCCCCCTCCAAGGGCGAGCTGCGGAATTATATGTGAAACAAGTATACTGCTCGTTATAGAGACCACCTGGACACTCGACGTAGCTTTCTGCCTCCCTGGCTGTTGCATCGTGTGTTCGGCGATTATCTTCACGGAGAGGCCTTAGGAGAGGGAGTCACGAAAGTAAGAAAGAAAGAAAAGAAAAAGAAAAAGAATGACAAAATTGGGAGCCCTTGTGCGGTTGAGCCGTATTTTGGCGTGCTGTTGTCGTGCCCCTCCCTATGCCCATGGTATTTCGGGCGTAGTTATGTACGCTGCTGCATCTTGGTTTCGCAATTTCGTGAGGGCTGGGGTTAGGGCCGCATCGCTACGCATGCTCGAAACATGCCAGGCGGTCTGGTTGTGGGTTACTCCAGGCGCACTTGACGGTGTTCAGACGTTTAATGGCTGGACTGGAGAATTGCCTTGACAGGCTGCTTTGTACTTCGGGCCGCGAGGGTCATTGTATGCTCCTCCGTCCGAGAGAGGCGTTCGGTGTTTCCATTGACCGTAATGACTCCTCGAGGGCCCGGCATCTTGAGCTTGAGGTATGCATAGTGCGGCACCGCATTGAACATTGAGAATGCGGTTCGTCCGAAAGCAGGCGTGATAGCCCAATGCTGAGCACGGGACTATATCGAAGATTAACTCCTCGCTTCAAATTATCCGGATCCAAGACCACCTCAAGTGTAATCGAGCCTGCATCTGATTGCCCTCTACACCTGGAATGCCGCCTTTAAAGGTCGTCTTTGTGGGTTTACTCCTTGAGGATCTATGCCCATTTTTCGCGTATCAGATCCCGATAAAAGCGGGTGTTCAGGCTCAGCCGCCGATCCATAAGGACTACGGTGAGGTGAAACCCATCGACGATTGGATCTAAAACCAATGCGGCAAATCCGCCATGGCGGATACTGGTGGGGTGGTCCCTTCGATCAAAAGTGATCAGGCAGGAGGACCATGGGTTGAACTTCGGGGCGACTGGCTCCATCGCATATATCGCCCCACGAGTGCATGCTTCCGCTCCCTTTTGGGTATGTGGGTTGCGTATATCATGTTCACCGTCCGCACTTGTGGGGGGAAACCCTTCTGTCCCCTATTGTTCAGCGGCCGGGGCTCCTCCTCATCATCACTATGCAGCCCCTTGTCATTGTTTTCGGCGCTTAACTTGCTCGCTGCTTGAACACCCAACAATCCCTGTTGGTGTGGTTGGCTAGTTTTTCGAAGTGCGTGTATCCGCACGAGCAATCGAGTATTCGGTCCAAATTGGACGGGCCCGAGTATTTCTTTTGAATGGCTTTTTCTGCTGACCGGGTTTAGAGCCTCACGAATCCGGCATTAATCGTCAGATCCTCGGCCTTGTCATTTGTTAATGCGGCGCTTTTGCTTATTGCGACGCGACCTGCCCACGTTGTCCTTGGTATCCGAATTACCAGGGACCTTGGTCATGTTTTTACTACGAGCTAGCCAGCTGTCTTCTCCCACGCAAAAGCGGGTCATGAGTGTCGTGAGGGCTGCCATAGATTTCGGCTTTTCCTGTCCTAGGTGCCGGGCAAGCCACTCATCACGGATGTTATGCTTGAAGGCTGCGAGGGCCTCTACGTCCCGAGACGATCGACTATTTGATTTTTCTTCGTTAGGAACCGTGTCGAGAATTGTCCGCCGATTCCTCACGCTGCTGGATTATGTGGCTTAGGTCATCGGCGCCCGTGGTGGTACATAGGTGCCACAGGAAGTTGTCGAGGAATGCGGCTTCCGTGTCCTCCCAACAACCAATTGATTCTCTTTGGCAAGATGTTAAGCCAATGCCGAGCTGGTCCTTTAAGCTTGAGTGGGAGGTATTTGATGGCGTGTAGATCGCCCCATGGGCCATGTGGATCTGAAGGAGATAGTCCTCGATCCATACCGCAGGTCTGTTGTGCCATCGTATGATTCGATGTTTACGGGTTTGAAACCCTCGGGGATTTGATGATCCATTACTTCATCTGTGAAGCATAGTCGGTGTCTTGGCGCCTCTGTATTGGGCTATATCACGGCGTAGCTCAAATGAGCTTTGTCTGCTTTGTGTTCGGCCCGGATTTACCATATCCGGCATGACGGTTATCGTCACGTGTCGTGGGGCGCCCACGCGATCCATAGATCGATCTTGTTTGCCTTGCCCTGTCCTCCAATATTTCTCGCAGGTCTGGCGCGTTTCCCCGTGCCTTGGTATTCTTTGAGCGCCGCCGGGGTGCGGCTTGAGTGGAGGGCCGACAGGCCTCTCTATCGCGGCTACGAGGTGGCCGGTCGGCCGTATCATGCGCTGGTGATGTAGGTCTAGGTGCTTCCTCCTCTTATCGAGGTAGCGGCCTGCATTTTGGGTAGCTCTTGGAGGGGCGCTCGAGTTCGTACTCTTCGCCGCAAGGACATCACCATCTGTCGGCTAGCAAATCTTGGTCGCCTTTAAGTGTTGCTGTTTTTTCTTGAGGCTGCTCATGGTGGCCATGAGCCCTGCGTTTGAAACGCTCTTGTTCGACGGGATCCTCGGGCACGACAGATTACGTCGTCGTCGAGGCTTGCCTCGTCTTGAGGGAGGCATGTAATTATCGTCCTCTACCTCTTTATGTTCCGCCGCTCTCCCATGAGGGCTGGCTTCTCCATCCTCCCCTGTCTTTGAATCCTGAGGAGGGGTTGTCTTCGCACTTTCCCGGTGTTATTGTCTCCAGTGCGAAATCGCCGTTTGCCGTGGCGGGATTTAGAGCGGCGCCACCTTGTTGGCGCTTAGGCTGCTTTCTTGGAGGGTCATCCTTCATTGTTAAATCGCCGTTCCCTTCTTTTTGGGGTGTCCAGCATGTATATGTCATATGACGAGGTGGCCTTCCGATTACTGTAAGCGCTGGTTCTTGTTAAATCTCCTGCATCGCCGTCCATACCGCCGATGTCTTGAGTCGAAGTTAAGCATGTCAGTTAAATCATCGGCGGTGGCTACAAAGTGGGTGGTGGGTGGGCATTGAATTTCTTCGTCAGTCCGTATCCCAACCTTCCTGACCGTAGTTCGGCCGGGGCTCTCCTGATAAAGAGAGAGACTTTAGTGAATTCAGAATGTCGCCGAAAGGAGAGCGCTGAAAGATGTCCGCGGCGGTGAACTCCATTATCGGCGCCCAATCAGATTCGATTGGCAGGGGCGCGGAAGGTTCAGAGTCCGGAAAGGAGTCCGGCACCTCGGAGTCACGAGCTTCGCAAAGGACAGGTACGGTGTTCGGCTCGATCGCCGTATAAATTGCAGCCCCCGAGGCGGTATCCGACCACCCGCCCTCGATAAGCGCAATCGGCTCCGAGCTAAGGGTCGGAGCGGACATCGTCGCGGCCTCGAGACACCGCTCGGCGCGAGCCTAGATCATGCCCATCGTAATAGTGCGCGGCGCTTGGCGTGGCTCGAACCCGTCGAAGATCAAGTCTCCGCGGACGTCGGTCGTGTAGTTCAAACTTCCAAATCTGACTGATGGCGGGGGCGAACTTTCAATCTGCTCCGGATGGCTGCTTAATTGGCCCGCAGTGCAAAGCCGCCGAATACGAAGATCTGCCCGGGGAGAAAAGTCTCACCCTGGACCGCGTCGTTGTTGATGATCGAAGGAGCCATCGGGCCTAAAGGTGACGACACAGAGGAACTCTCAATGAAAGCACCAATGTCGGTGTCAAAACCGGCGGATCTCGGGTAGGGGTCCCGAATCGTAAGCGTCTAGGCGGATGGTAACAGGAGACAAGGGACACGATGTTTTTACCCGAGTTCGGGCCCTCTCGATGGAGGTAAAACCCTACTCTTGCTTGATTAATATTGATGATATGGGTAGTACAAGAGTAGATCTACCACGAGATCGGAGAGGCTAAACCCTAGAAGCTAGCCTATGGTATGATTGTTGTTAGTCCCTCGGACTAAAACCCTCCGTTTATATAGACATCGGAGAGGGTTAGGGTTACACAAAAGTCGGTTACAACGGAAGGAGATCTACATATCCAGTATCACCAAGCTTGCCTTCCACGCCAAGGAAAGTCCCATCAGGACACGGGACGAAGTCTTCAATCTTGTATCTTCGATAGTCCAGAGTCCGCCAAAGGACATAGTCCGCCATCCGGACACCCCTAACCCAGGACTCCCTCGGTAACGATAGCAAAAGTAATATTTTTGGGTTTTGTAGTGATTGTACAGTATGTAACGGAAAAGTAAATAAGGGAAGAATAATATGTGAAAAGCTCGTAGGCATTGGATCGGTGATGGAGATTTATGCCGGATGCGGTTCATCATATAACAATCATAACATAGGGTGACACAGAACTAGCTCCAATTCATCAATGTAATGTAGGAATGTATTCCGAATATAGTCGTACGTGCTTGTGGAAAAGAACTTGCATGACATCTTTTGTCCTACCCTCCCGTGGCAGTGGGGTCCTAATGGAAACTAAGGGATATTAAGGCCTCCTTTTAATAGAGTACCGGAACAAAGCATTAACACATAGTGAATACATGAACTCCTCAAACTACGGTCATCACCGGGAGTGGTCCCGATTATTGTCACTTCGGGGTTGCCGGATCATAACACATAGCAGGTGACTATAGACTTGCAAGATAGGATCAAGAACTGACATATATTCATGAAAACATAATAGGTTCAGATCTGAATCATGGAACTCGGGCCCTAGTGACAAGCATTAAGCATAGCAAAGTCATAGCAACATCAATCTCAGAACATAGTGGATACTAGGGATCAAACCCTAACAAAACTAACTCAATTACATGATAAATCCCATCCAACCCATCACCGTCCAGCAAGCCTACGATGGAATTACTCATGCACGGCGGTGAGCATCATGAAATTGGTGATGGAGGATGGTTGATGATGACGACGGCGACGGATTCCCCTCTCCGGAGCCCGAGCGGACTCGGATCAGCCCTCCCGAGAGGTTTTAGGGCTTGGCGGCGGGTCCGGTGTCGTAAAACGCGATGAATCCTTCTCTCTGATTTTTTTCTCCCGAACACGAATATATGGAGTTGGACTTGGTCGGTGGAGCGTCGTGGGGCCCACGAGGCGGGGCGCCCCCACCCTCGTGGATGGGGTGTGGGCCCCTAACGTGGATTCTTCTTCCAAAGATTTTTATATTTTCCAAAATACGTTCCGTGGAGTTTTAGGTCATTCCAGAATTTTTTTCTCGCATATAAATAACACCATGGAAAGTGTGCTGAAAACAGCGTCAGTACGGGTTAGTTCCATTCAAATCATGCAAGTTAGAGTCCAAAACAAGGGCAAAAGTGTTTGGAAAAGTAGATACGACAGAGACGTATCACGCCCACCTCCCCCAGGCGCGCCCTCCACCCTCGTGGGCCCCTCGGTTCTCCACCGACGTACTTCTTCCTCCTATATATACCCATCTACCCACGGAAACATCATATACGGAGCCAAAACCCTATTTCTACCGCCGCAACCTTACATGCACCGTGAGATCCTATCTTGGGGCCTTTTTCCCAGCTCACGGGAGGGGGCATTGATCACGGAGGGCTTCTACATTAACACCATAGCCTCTCCGATGATGTGTGAGTAGTTTACCTCAGACCTTCGGGTCCATAGTTAATAGCTAGATGGCTTCTTCTCTCTCTTTGGATCTCAACACAAAGTTCTCCTCGATCTTCTTTGAGATCTATTTGATGTAATCTTCTTTTGCAGTGTGTTTGTCGAGATCCGATGAATTGTGGGTTTATGATCAAGTTTATCTATGAACAATATTAGAATCTCCTCTAAATTCTTTTATGTATGATTGGTTATCTTTGCAAGTCTCTTCGAATTATCAGTTTGGTTTGGCCTAATAGATTGATCTTTCTTGCAATGGGAGAAGTGCTTAGCTTTGGGTTCAATCTTGCGGTGTCCTTTCCCAAAGGATGACAACGCAGGCAAGAAGGCACATATTGTATTGTTACCATTGAGGATAAAAAGATGGGGTTTATATCATATTGCATGAGTTTATCCCTCTACATCATATCATCTTGCTTAAAGCATTACTCTATTCTTATGAACTTAATACTCTAGATGCATGCTGGATAGTGCTCGATGTGTGGAGTAATAGTAGTAGATGCAGAATCATTTCGGTCTACTTGTCATGGACGTGATGCCTATATACATGATCATACCTAGATATTCTCATAACTATGCTCAATTCTATCAATTGCTCGACAGTAATTCGTTTACCCACCGTAATACTTATGCTATCTTGAGAGAAGCCACTAGTGAAACCTATGGCCCCCGGGTCTATTTTCCATCATATTAATCTCCCGACAACAAGATATTTTGGCGCCGTTTATTTTTGTTTCTTTACTTTTACTCTTTATCATAAAAGTTCCAAAAATATTATCTTATCATATCTATTAGATCTCACTCTCGTAAGTGACCGTGAAGGGATTGACAACCCCTTTATCGCGTAGGTTTTGAGGTTCTTATTTGTTTGTGTTGGTGCATGGGACTCGAGCGTGGTCTCCTACTGGATTGATACCTTGGTTCTCAAAAACTGAGGGAAATACTTACGCTACTTTACTACATCACCCTTTCTTCTTCAAGGGAAAACCAACGCAGTGCTCAAAAGGTAGCAAGAAGGATTTCTGGCGCCGTTGCTGAAGGAAATATGCCCTAGAGGCAATAATAAAGTTATTATTTATTTCCTTATATCATGATGAATGTTTATTATTCATGCTAGAATTGTATTAACCGGAAACATAATACTGCGTGTGAATACATAGACAAACAGAGTGTCACTAGTATGCTTCTACTTGACTAGCTTGTTGATCAAAGATGGTTATGTTTCCTAGCCATAGACATGAGTTGTCATTTGATTAGCGGGATCACATCATTAGGAGAATGATGTGATTGACTTGACCCATTCTGTTAGCTTAGCACACGATCGTTTAGTATTCTGCTATTGCTTTCTTCATGACTTATACATGTTCCTATAACTATGAGATTATGCAACTCCGTTCTTGGAGGAACACTTTGTGTGCTACCAAACGTCTACAACGTGAATCGGGTGATTATAAAGGTGCTCTCTACGGTGTCTCCGAAGGTACTTGTCGGGTTGGCGTATTTTCGAGATTAGGATTTGTCCTCCGATTGTCGGAGAGGTATCTCTGGGCCCACTTTCATTAATGCACATCACTTAAGCCTTGCAAGCATTGCAACTAATGAGTCAGTTGCGGGATGATGTATTACAGAACGAGTAAAGAGACTTGTCGATAACGAGATTGAACTAGGTATTGAGATACCGATGATCGAATCTCGGGCAAGTAACATACCGATAACAAAGGGAACAACGTATGTTGTTATGTGGTCTGACCGATAAAAATCTTCGTAGAATATGTGGGAGCAAATATGAGCATCCAGGTTCCGCTATTGGTTATTGACCGGAGACGTGTCTCGGTCATGTCTACATAGTTCTCGAACCCGTAGGGTCCGCACGCTTAAAGTTTCGATGACAGTTATATTATGAGTTTATATGTTTTGATGTACCTAAGTTTGTTCGGAGTACCGGATGTGATCACGGACATAACGAGGAGTCTCGGAATGGTTGAGCCATGACGATTGATATATTGGACGACTATATTCGGACACCGGAATGGTTTCGGGGGTTATCGGATATATACCGGAGTACCGGGGGTTATCGGAACCCCCGGGAGGTTAGTGGGCCTCATGGGCCCAATTGGTGGAAGAGGAGAGGCGGCCAAGGGGCAGCCGCGCCTTCCCCCAAGTCTGAATTGACAGAGGGGGGGCGCCCCCTTTCCTTCCTCTCTCCTTCCCTCTCCACTCCTAATCCAACAAGGAAAGGAGGGAGTCCTACTCCGGTGGGAGTAGGACTCCTCTGGCCGCCGCCCTCTCCCCTTGCTCCTTTATATATCTGAGGCAGGGGGCACCCTAGAGACACAACAATTGATCATTGATCTTTTAGCCGTGTGCGGTGCCCCCCACCATAGTCCACCTCGATATCTTGTGGCGGTGCTTAGGCAAAGCCACGCATCAGTAGAACATCATCATCGTCACTGCCTTGCGTCGTCTTGTGAAACTCTCCTCAACACTCGGCTGGATCGCAGTTCGAGGGACGTCATCGGGCTGAGCAATGTGCTGAACTCGGAGGTGCCGTGCGTTGAAGTACTTGATCGGTCGGGTCGTGAAGACGTCTGGCTACATCAACAGCGTTGTGCTAACGCTTACGCTTTTCGGTCTACGAGGGTACGTGGACAACACTCTCCCCTCTCGTTGCTATGCATCACCATGATCTTGCGTGTGCGTAGGAATTTTTGTGAAGTTACTACGTTCCCCAACATCAGAGCCAGGTTTTATGCGTAGATGTCATATGCACGAGTAGAACACAAGTGAGTTGTGGGCGATATAAGTCATACTGCTTACCAGCATGTCATACTTTGGTTTGGCGGTATTGTTGGATGAAGCGGCCCGGACCGAAATTACGCGTGACGCTTACGCGAGGCCCAGTTCTACCGACGTGCTTTGCACATAGGTGGTGGCGGTGTCGCTTTCTCCAACTTTAGTTGAACTGAGTGTGGCTACGCCCGGTCCTTGCGAAGGTTAAAAACAGCACCAACTTGACAAACTATCGTTGTGGTTTTGATGCGTGAGGTAAGAAGCGGTTCTTGCTAAGATCAAGACCGTAGCAGCCACGTAAAATTTGCAACAACAACGTAGAGGACGTCTAACTTGTTTTTGCAGGGCCTGTTGTGATGTGATATGGTCAAGGCATGATGCTAAATTTTATTGTATGAGAGGATCATGTTTTGTAACCGAGTTATCGGCAACCTGGCGGGGAGCCATATGGTTGTCGCTTTATTGTATGCAATGCAATCGCTTCTGTAATGCTTTACTTTATCACTAAGCGGTAGCGATAGTCGAGAAGAAGCATAAGATTGGTGAGGCGACAACGATGATACGATGAAGATCAAGGTGTCGGCTACCGGTGGCGATGGTGGTCATGACGGTGCTTGGAGATGGAGATCACAAGCACAAGATGATGATGGCCATATCATATCACTTATATTGATTGCATGTGATGTTTATCTTTTATGCATCTTATCTTGCTTTGATTGATTCGTGAGCATTATAAGATGATCCCTCACTAAATTATCAAAGTATAAGTGTTCTCCCCTGAGTATGCACCGCTATGCGAAAGTTCTTCGTCTTTGAGACACCACGTGATGATCGGGTGTGATAGGCTCTACGTTCAAATACAACGGGTGCAAAACAGCTTGCACACGCGGAATACTCAAAGTTAAACTTGACGAGCCTAGCATATAACAGATATGGCCTCGGAACACGGAGACCGAAAGGTCAAGCGTGAATCATATAGTAGATATGATCAACATAGTGATGTTCACCATTGAAACTACTCCATCTCACGTGATGATGGGACATGGTTTAGTTGATTTTGATCATGTGATCACTTAGAGGATTAGAGGATGTCTATCTAAGTGGGAGTTCTTAAGTAATATGATTAATTGAACTTAAATTTATCATGAACTTAGTACCGATAGTATTTTTCTTGTCTATGTTGATTGTAGATAGATGGCCCGTCTTTGTTGTTCCGTTGAATTTTAATGCGTTCCTTGAGAAAGCAAAGTTGAAAGATGATGGTAGCAATTACACTGATCGGGTCCGTAATCTCGTGGATTATCCTCATTGTTGCACGGAAGAATTACGTCCTGGAAGCACCGCTGGTGCCAAACCTTCTTGCGGGAGCAACACCGGATGTTATGAATGTCCGGCGAGCAAAGTCGATGACTACCGATAGTTCAAGTGCCATGCTACGACTTAGAACCGGTCTTCAACAACGTTTTGAACGTCATGGAGCATATGAGATGTTCCGGAGTTGAAGTTAAATATTTCAAGCAAATGCCCAGATTGAGAGATATGAAGTCTCCAATAAGTTCTCACAGTACCAAGATGGAGGAGAATAGTTCATCAAGGAGCATATACTCAAAATGTCTGGGTATAACAATCACTTGATTCAACTGGGAGTTAATCTTCCGGATGATTGCGTCATTGACAGAATTCTTCAATCACTAACACCAAGCTACAAGAGCTTCGTGATGGATAAGACGATTCCCGAGCTCTTCGCAATGCTAAAGGCTGCGGAGGTAGAAATCAAGAAGGAGCATCAAGTGTTGATGGTCAACAAGACCACCGGTTCAAGAAAAAGGGTGAAGGGAAGAAGAAGGGAACTTCAAGAAGAATGGCAAACAAGTTGTCGTCAGGAGAAGAAACCCAAGTTTGGACCTAAGCACGAGATTGAGTGCTTCTACGCAAGCAGTGCTGGTCCTTTGGAAGCGGAACTGCCCCAAGTATTTGGCGGATAAGAAGGATGGCAAGGTGAACAAAGGTATATGTGATATACATGTTATTGATGTGTACCTTACTAATGCTCATTGTAGCACTGGTATTTGATCTTTTGGTTACATTGCTAATATTTGCAACCCGAAGCAGGACTACGGATTAAGTGAAGATTGGCTAAGGACGAGGTGACGATCTTGGCGTGGAAATGGTTCCAAAGTCGATGTGATCGCGGATTCGGCACACTACCTCTACATCTACCTTCTGGATTAGTTTTAGACCTAAATAATTGTTATTTGGTGCCGGCGTTGAGCATGAACATTATATCTGGATCTTGTTTGATGCAGACGGTTATTCATTTAAATCGAGGAGAATAATGGTTGTTCTATTTATATGAGTAATATCTTTTATGGTCATGCACCCTTGAAGAGTGGTCTATTTTTGTTGAATCTCGATAGTAGTGATACACATATTCATAATATTGAAGCCAAAAGATGCAGAGTTGATAATGATAGTGCAACTTATTTGTGGCACTGCCGTTTAGGTCATATCGGTGTAAAACGCATGATGAAACTCCATACTAATGGACTTTTGGAACCACTTGATTATGAATCACTTGGTACATGCGAACCGTGCCTCATGGGCAAGATGACTAAAACACCGTTCTCCGTGCACTATGGAGCGAGCAATGATTTATTGGAAATCATACATACAGATGTATGTGGTCCGATGAATATTGAGGCTCGTGGCGGATATTGTTATTTTCTCACCTTCACAGATGATTTGAGCAGATATGGGTATATCTACTTAATGAATAATAAGTCTGAAACATTTGAAAAGTTCAAAGAATTTCAGAGTGAAGTTGAAAATCATCGTAACAAGAAAATAAAATTTCAACGATCTGATCGTGGAGGAGAATATTTGAGTTACGAGTTTGGTCTTAATTTAAAACAATGTGGAATAGTTTCACAACTCACGCCACCCTAACACCACAAAGGTGTAATGGTGTGTCCGAATGTCGAATCGTAGCTTTACTTGATATGGTGCGATCTATGATGTCTCTTCTTGATTTACCGCTATCGTTTTGGGGTTATGCTTTAGAGACGCCTGCATTCACGTTAAATAGGACACCATAAAAATCCGTTGAGACGACGCCTTATGAACTATGGTTTGGCAAGAAACCAAAGTTGTCGTTTCTTAAAGTTTGGGGCTGCAATGCTGCTACCTCTTGAGCACTGCGTTGGATTTCCTTGAAGAGGAAAGGGTGATGTAGCAAAGTAGCGTAAGTATTTCCCTCAGTTTTTGAGAACCAAGGTATCAATCTAGTAGGAGGCTACTCGCGAGTCCCTCGCACCTGCACAATACAAATAACTCCTCGCAACCAACGCGATAAGGGGTTGTCAATCCCTTCACGTCAATTACGAGAGTGAGATCTGATAGATATGATAGGATAATATTTTTTGTATTTTTGTGATAAAGATGCAAAGTAAAATAAAAGCAAAGTAAAAAGCAAAGGAAATAACTAAGTATAGGAAGATTAATATGATGAAGATAGACCCGAGGGCCATAGGTTTCACTAGTGGCTTCTCTCAAGAGCATAACTATTTTACGGTGGGTGAGCAATTCTTGTTGAGCAATTGATGAAATTGAGCATAGTTATGAGAATATCTAGGTATGATCATGTATATAGGCATCACGTCCAAGACAAGTAGACCGACTCCGCCTTGCATCTACTACTATTACTCCACTCATCGACCGCTATCCAACATGCATCTAGAGTATAAAGTTCAAGAAAGCAGAGTAACGCATGTAAGCAAGATGACATGATGTAGAGGGATAAATTCATGCAATATGATAAAAACCCATCTTGTTATCCTCGATGGCAACAATACAATACGTGCCTTTGCTTGCCCCTCATCACATCCTTTGGAAAGGACACTACAAGATTGAACCCAAAGCTAAGCACTTCTCCCATTGCAAGAAAAACCAATATAGTAGGCCAAACCAAACTGATAATTCGAAGAGACTTGCAAAGATAACCAATCATACATTAAAGAATTCAGAAGTTCATAGATAATCTTGATCATAAACCCACAATTCATCGCTCTCAACAAACACACCGCAAAAAGAAGATTACATCGAATAGATCTCCATGAGAGAGGGGGAGAACATTGTATTGAGATCCAAAAAGAGAGAAGAAGCCTTCTAGCTACAACTATGGACCCGAAGGTGCCGAGGTAAACTACTCACACTTCATCGGAGAGGCTATGGTGTTGATGTAGAAGCCCTCCGTGATTTGGTTCCTCCTCCGTAGAACTCGGAGCAGGCCCCAAGATGGGATCTCGTGGAGTGCAGGAAGGTTGCGGCGGTGGAATTAGGTTTTTGGCTCCGTATCTGATCGTTTGGGGGTATATAGGTATATATAGGAGGAAAGAGTACGTCGGTGGAGCAACAGGGGGCCCACGAGGGTGGAGGGCGCCCCCCTACCTCGTGGCTTCCTCCTTCATTTCTTGACGTAGGGTCCAAGTCTCCTCGATCATGTTCGGTGAGAAAATCACGTTCCCGAAGGTTTCATTCCGTTTGGACTCCGTTTGATATTCCTTTTCTTCGAAACTCTGAAATAGGCAAAAAACAGCAAGTCTAAAATTTGGGCCTCCGGTTAATAGGTTAGTCCCAAAATAATATAAAAGTGGATAATGAAGCCCAATAATGTCCAAAAGCAGTAGATAATATAGCATCGAGCAATCAAAAATTATAGATACGTTGGAGACGTGCAAGCATCCCCAAGCTTAATTCTGCTCGTCCTCGAGTAGGTAAATGATAAAAAATATAATTTTTGATGTGGAGTGCTACTTGGCATAATTTCAATGTATTTCTTCTTAATTGTGGTATGAATATTCAGATCCGAAAGATTCAAGACAAAAGTTCATATTGACATAAAAATGATAATACTTCAAGCATACTAACTAAGCAATTATGTTTTCTCAAAATAACATGGCCAAAGAAAGTTCATCCCTACAAAATCATATAGTTTAGTCATGCTCCATTTTTGTCACACAAGAATGCTCTCATCATGTGTGATGCCCCCGATTCAATCGTACACTAATCATGCACCCAAACGTGTACGATCAAGATCAGGGACTCACGGGAAGATATCACAACACAACTCTAAAACATAAATAAGTCATACAAGCATCATAATACAAGCCGTGGGCCTCAAGGGCTCGAATACAAGTGCTCGATCATAGACGAAGTCGGGAAGCAACAATATCTGAGTACGGACATAAGTTAAACAAGTTGCCTTAAGAAGGCTAGCACAAAGCGGGATACAGATCGAAAGAGGCGCGGGCCTCACACACAGGATCCTCCTAACTACTCATGGTCGCCGTAAATCGGTGACACTGCGTAGTAGTAGGCACCTCCAGTGTAGTAGCAGTCATCATCAAAGGTGGCGTCTGGCTCCTGGGCTCCATCATCTGGTCGCACCAATCGGGTAAAGAAAGGGGGGGAAAAGGGGAAACAAGGCAACCGTGAGTACTCATCCAAAGTACTCGCAAGCAAGGAGCTACACTACATATGCATGGATATATGTGTAAAGGGCCATATCGGTGGACCGAATCTGCAGAATGCCGAATAAGAGGGGATAGCTAATCACCGTCGAAGACTACGCTTCCAGCGACCTCCGCCTTGCAGCTTGTAGAAGAGAGTAGACAAGTCCTCCAAGTAGCATCGCATAGCATAAACCTACCCGTGATCCTCTCCTCGTAGCCCTGATCAAGTAGAGAGCAACCACCGGGTTTTATCTCGCACTTGGACGGGTGTGTTTTATTAAGTATCCAGTTCTAGTTGTCATAAGGTCAAGGTACAACTCCAAGTCGTCACATTACCGAAGATCACGGCTATTCGAATAGATTAACTTCCCTGCAGGGGTGCACCACATTACCCGACACGCCGATCCCATTTGGCGGACACACTTTTACGGGTCATGCGCCCGCCGCGGAAGATCAACACGTCGCAGCCCCACCCTAGGCATAACAGAGGTCAGACCGCCGGTCTAAACCTATGCGCCGCGAAGTGCAGGCCCATCGCCCTTAGCACACCGCACGTTGCGAGGGCGGCCGAAGCGAACCTAAGCCTAGCGGCGTTCAGTCCAATCGGCGTAGCCGCCCGTCGGCCGTCAGCGACGTCACGAAATGCTTCGGTGATACCACGACGTCGGTTGCCCATATCTTGTCCCACGTGGCGGTTAGTGCGTATAAGGTCAACGACCTTTCGAGATCAAATACCAAGATCTCGTTAGCGTGTTAAGTATCCATGAGCCCGAACAGGGCCGTGCCCACCTCTCACCCAGTAGTCTCAACCTGCCCACGATGCTCCATACAAAGATCCACCACAGGCGTTTGTTGGGACAAAGGTCCTTTCAGCCCCCAATCAATGAATCACTCATGGGTGCTCCTCGAGCCGACCCGACTTTAGTCACCACATGTATCATGTATAAAGTATATAGTATATACCCGTGATCACCTCCCAAGTGATCACGACCGATAGTATAGCACGGCGGGACGGGCAAGAATGTAGGGCCAGCGATGGAAAACTAGCATCCTATACTAGGCATGTAGGATTGCGTAAAGGTAACAACAAAAGTAGCAAGGACGGGCTATGCATCGGGATAGGATTAACGGAAAGCGGTAACATGCTACACTACTCTAATCAAGCAAAGATAGAGAAGAATAGGCGATATCTGGTGATCAAAGGGGGGGCTTGCCTGGTTGCTCTGGCAAGAAGGAGGGGTCGTCAACACCGTAGTCGTACTGGGTAGCAGCGGCGTCGGTCTCGGTTTCTAGCGAGAGAAGAGGGGGAAGAACAATGAATACAATGCAAACAGATGCGTAACGATGCATGACAAAGCAATGCGTGATGCTAGGCGCGCCCTAACGCGGTATGAGGTGATACCGGTGAAGGGGGGAAACATCCGGGAAAGTATCCCCGGTGTGTTGCGTTTCCGGACACATGAACCGGAGGGGGAAAGTTGCGTGTTCGGTATGCTAGGGGTGTGTGGCGGACGAACGGGCTGCGTATCCGGATTCGTCTCATTGTTCTGAGCAACTTTCATGTACAAAGTTTTTCTATCCGAGCTATGGTTTATTTTATGTTAATTTTTAAAGTTTTTAAATCATTTTCTAATTTATTAATTATTTATTAAATTCAAAAATAGTATTATTGCATCAGCATGACGTCATCAAGAGCGTCGGCAGGGTCAACAATCAACTTTGACGGGTTGGCTGGTCGAAAGGCGGTGGAGCCCAAGTGTCATTGTCTAGTTTAATTAAGCAGGTTTAATTAGACTAAATATGTTCATTAGGCTAATTAATTAAAGTTAATTAAGTTAATTAATTATCTAATTAATTAATTAATATTTTTCTAATTAATTTTCTAATTCTTCTTTTTTTTAATGGGGCGTGGGGCCCAGTTGTCAATGGCGAGGGGTTAAACGGGTGGGCTACCGGTGTGGGTGCACGCAGGCGCTGGACCAGTGGGCGCGCTGAATCCCGAGGGACGATGGGCGCCAATGGGTGACACTGGCCGAGGAGGACGCCACATGGCTGGCCGTGCGTGGCCTACAACAGGCAAAAGGGGAGGAGGCGAAGCGTGACTGGAGCGCCGGAGGTGGCCGTGGGCGTGAGGCGTCGCCTTTGTCGTGGGGAAGGAGGCAGCAGCGGCCTTGAGCGACATGTTGAGATGTATGTAAACGCGCCGAGGAGGAGGTCGGGCCTGTAGTAGGGGCCAATGGCGGCGGCAGCTCTCGACAATGGCGAGTGCAATGAAGCGGGCCTCGAACGGGCGGAGTGGGGCGGCCGTTAAGCGGCAGACGAAGAGAAAGGAAAGAAGAGGGGGTCGTTGCTCACCCCGTTCACGAGATATCTGGGCGGCGAGGCTCGCCCGTCGTTGAGGAAAAGACGGGACGAACGGCGACAACCGGAGAGAACGGCGTTGAAAGTCGGCGAGGAAAGTCGAGAGGAGGAGGGCCGAATGGCGGAGACGCTCCCGGGTGGCGCCGAGGGCAACCCGAAGCGGCAGGTGGCGGCGCCAGGCGGTTGGAGTCTTGACAGACGGGTGGGAGAGCAGTGTCGAGCGCGCGGTCGTCGGCGATCCCGATCGAAGCTGGATCGGGGAGAGAAGCGAGTGGGGTCTGGTGGAGTTACGTGGGGAAGTGGGCCGAGTGGGGCTGGGGTTTGAGCGCCCACGGGGGTTAGTAGAGGCGGGGGCCGGCCCGTTCGACTGACGGAGGAGCAGTGGGCCGATTAGCATGTCGAGGGAGGAAGGGGTTCTCCTTTCATTTTTTGTTAGATTGTTTTCTGTTTTTATCTTTTCTATTCCTTTTAATAATTAATTTATTTTAGTTTTTGTAAGATATAATTTCAACACCGAAATTAGTATTTAGAATTACAACACTGCCACATTAATTTGAACAGCTAATTAAAATAGTTTAATATTTTACTAATTTGAAAAAGGTATTAAATTAAAATGTTTTGCTGCTGTTTTAATTTCCTTAGTGCATCTAAACACTTTACAAAAATGTGGTTTCTGGATCAATATTATTTATGATTTATTTTCTACAACTTGAACACTTTAGTTTTAAAGTTTGAAAACTTTTGATGTTTGCTTTTAATCAATTTGAATTTGAATCGGTTTTGAACTAACGCGAGATTATCAACGATGTCGAGGTGACGTGGCATCGTTAACAGGATTCTTGTAGCTTTGATTACAGGCGTCACAATTCTCCTCCTCTACAAGAAATCTCGTCCAGAGATTTAAGAGGTAGTGAAAGGGGAAGGTTTGGTAGCGAATCTAAGCGGGTCTTCTCATTCTGGCTTGCTCTTCTCGAAGAGACGGTTCCAATACATTGATGTCTTCATTTCTGCTTTGAGGTCATCATGATGAAGTCGACATCCTTTCTTCGGGATCTTCATCGTACTTACGAATAGGTAACGGGGCAGATCGGCAACGACAGAATGCTATAAGGGTAATAATCTAGGATTAACCCATGAATGAGCATATGAGTACCTCTCGAGTTGAACAAATAAAACACATCGAGAGTAAAGTTTGAAGGTACAATAAGAAGTTTCAAGTAGCTAGGCAATCGTTCAATGCCTAGCCAGAAGGTGAAAGGGTTTCAAAGCAACGGAATAATTATTTTGTCCGATGCGAATTGATGATCTCATCGGAAGGTGGCTCATTAACTACATACGAGTCCACGCGGAGGAATAACTTTGGGAGCGAGGGGGTGTACAGAGAGTCGAGTTTCGATCCCGTGTAATAGCTGCGGGTTATGGGCCCACCATGTGGTTGAAAGTAGGAAGCGGGCGGCATCTTGCTCGGTCCACGATAGCAAGAAGCGTGTCGAAGGGTAACTTTGTCGATTATCTTGCGGCGACATCATCGATACCAAGGGCGAAGGGGCGAGGAGAACCATTTTCCTGCTTTCGTTGAGCGAGGCGGGCCAATAGGCAAGGTTCTCGTCCATCGGTGGCTACCGAAATGTCATCAACAATAATAATGAGGTCTTCTTGTGAGAATTGTACACCGAGGTATATACATAAGCGGAGAATATTACTGCTTAGATCATATAGATCACAAGAAAGGTTAAACCAAACAATGGAAAGGAAAATGTGTTTAAACACATATATCGTGTATATCCTTCCCAAGGACAAGCGAGCATGATATCCTTGGTAGGATATAATGTAGAAAACTCTTTAGGAAAAGGAGAGAAATTTCATGACATTACCCATACAGCGGTGTTTGGATAATTGAGCAAGTAACATTTAGCATTGGGCTTCAAATGTTCTTATTGAAAATCGAGCACCACAGACATGCTTCGAGATAGCATTGACAAGGTCTTCAGGCAAAGGTCAGACTATGGATACACAAAGGATCCATCAGGAACAACTCATAGAATAGGTCTTTCAATTTCCTCATGGGAGAATGGATAACCTTGCTAAAAAGAAAACTATAACATGATGAGCCCTCTCCAGGCCCGGTGTCTTTGAGCATGACATCACCTTACTTAGGATCATATAACGACCAATGTTATAACTCTTGGAAATATGTTCCAACCATTATATCTGACTGAGATTCAGATCTGATTGGTGTCTGGATAACTCAGACTCAGGATGCCTGAGAAGAAAGGTGCAACACAAATTGTCGAGATGACATTGTAAGATTCTCGGGAATTAAACTATGGAAGCAAGTTTCGAAACAAGAGCTCTTCATTAAACAAATGAAGGAATAAGGAGGTAGCTGATGAACTCAGCGACAATTCATCGAGACTTCCAAAAGATGGGTTTCCACAATTAAGTGAACAAGGAGATAACATTAGTCAGATCAAATGGTATAATGATGTATGCTCGAGGAAAACATACACAATTAAACATTGGTTGAAAGGTGCACCCGAAATAAGGGCTGGGTTGCACAACCAACGTCGGAACGGTGATTCAATAATCAATAGTCTAAGAATGAACGGCCGACCATTAACTTCAAAGCAATAGGGTTGCTAGAAGATTTGGAATTTACACATCACAGACCATTTGTCGGTGGTTAGAAACAACACGGTGACTAGGAAACAAATGGTGAGGGTGATAAGTATCACTTGTATCAAGAATTCTCCAGAGGTGGTGAAATTCCCATGACATCCCTGACATAAAAGATGGTAATACTCCAAGGTAAAGAAGAACAATTGCTGGATAGCAAGGGTCTCAAGGTATATCACAAAGCACGAACAAGTTTGTGTTGGAGGGGAAGGCAATAAGTGGCCGATGATCAGCGAGATCATCGAGGGCAAGGATGGTATTTCTCATCATGAACTCAATTGATATCCTGGAAGAGCTCATACGGTTGATGGTGATCACGACACATTTTTTTTTGAGAGATTTCAAGATGTAATCGATCGGCGATGACATCAAGTCAAATGAATGGTGAACAAAAAGGTTATTGGAACCAAAAGTGCGACACAAACCCGAAACCAAGTTTGTTGTTCCAAAGAGAAATGATATGACGAGGAAGATCGATGTAAGATTAGCTCATCCGAAATTTGTGCTCACAGGATAAGGACCAGGTAGCACAGTTAAAATCGACACGACAAGGATATAGCCAAACAGGCTAGGAATGGCGTGATCGGTTACAAACTTCGATACTTAAAGAAGATTATCGAGTGTCGTTGAACCGTGAGTGCAAACTCGATTCGATTATCGGTGTCTTTGAGTGTTTAATAACTCGAGGCCCATGAAAAATTATGTCGGTGAGAATGTAGTACTTGATGAAGAACTCATAGGAAGTTATGCAGTTCCAAGATAATCTCGAGATACCGAGGTAATATAAAATGACGGATCAAAAGTAGAGGTTGTACCGGGTATTGATCCACGAGAGAAGACAAGTGCTTACACTTGCATCGAAAATGGTATTTAAAGTAGATCATGGTCGGAACCACGATTGTAAAAGGCGGACCCAGATATAAGATGAACTTATACCAAGGGAATAATTAATTTTAAAGAAGCTTCGATGAGAAGATCTACATCGTGTCTATGGGCATGAACACAAAGTTCAAGGTCGACTCCCACTTCTCCAACGCATGACCTTTCATTTACTTCTCGTGTTCGATGAAGTTGTACTGTTGAAATTTTATCTTGGTAAAATACGGAAAGAGTATGACTAGTGAAAACTTCGAGTTCACACATATTAAGGAAGGCATAGGTTCAACCCATCAGGGCATCTTAGGAACATATACCACAAACTTAGGAATTAAATAATACAAGCTCGAAAGTAGAGCATGGTTCACAAGCAGAGGATACAATTTACCAAAGGCATTATATAACCATGGAAAGTCTCACAAGGTTATTGAATAAGCAGGACACTGTCGGATAGTAATCCAACAAGGGGGTCTTGTGGTGGAGCTGATGCGAGTATCGGTACTCTATCAGAGGAAGAAGGAATGAAAGGGCATCAGATTATAGAAACAACTGACTAATTCAAAGCTCAAATGCAAAGGAATTATCATTTCCAAATCAAAGGATCAGAATGTCAATCACAAAGTATTTGAATGAATATTGCTTGACATATGGAAGTAACCATTATGCAAACCGCATTAAAGAAGATCAAGAGCAATAGGCTCACGAGGATTTTTGGAAGATCGAATGGTATTTGAAGTCTTTTGCGAACCACATGAACAATGAGAATGGCGGATACTTTCGATAAATCTGAGGAATTATCCGTAGGGGTATTCATCGGCAAGGATCACGTAAGGCGGTGGCTCAAGAGGTTGTTAAAAGTCGAAGAATAATTTGATGCAACTTGTAATAACAAAGGGCATTTGGGGATGGAAGTAAGAAAAAGCAGGTGTAAGTATTTATCCATAGGGATGTATCGGTGGTATGGAAGCATAAAAGCGGCAGGGCATAGAGTCTCGAGAGAACATCAGAGAGTATCTTCGGAATCTTCTAATGTAGCAGGCGATCCTCTGCAATAAGGGGCTCTCCGGGTGGATGCGATCACGAGATCCTAATGTTAGAGTTAGCAAATTCATTTAACCCGAATAGTAGAGAGATCCGAGTCCCAGAGTATAGACGAGGAATAAAAGATCCTAATACCACCCAACGGCGACGTGGGCCCATGGGTGCACGACCATGTTAGTAAAAAGCTTTTTCAATGACTAGACTCAACTTGGCCAAGGAGTTGGAAGGGGGATTCCTACAGGCGATGGCTCGATACCAACTTGTGATGCCCCGATTCAATCGTACACTAATCATGCACGCCAAATGTAATGCGATCAAGATCGAGACTCACGGAAGATATCACAACACAACTCTAAAACATAAATAAGTCATACAAGCATCATAATACAAGCCGGGGGCCTCGAGGGCTCGAATACAAGTGCTCGATCATAGATGAGTCGTGAAGCAACAATATCTGAAATGAGACATAAGTTAAACAAGTTGCCTTAAGAAGGCTAGCACAAACTAGGATACTGAGATCGAAGAAGAGGCGCATGCCTCTGCACAGGATCCTCCTAACTACTCATGGTAAATGCGTCATTGGCCTGCATGTAATAGTAGGCACCTCGATGTAGTAGGAGTAAATAAATCGAAGGTGGCGTCGCTCACAGGCTCCATCGTCTGGTCGCAGCAATCGGGTAAAGAAAGGGGGAAAAGGGAAACAAAGGCAACCGTGAGTACTCATCCAAAGTACTACTTAAAGCAAGAACTACACTACATATGCATGGATATATGTGTAAAGGGCCATATTGGTGGATTGAGCTGCAGAATGCGAATAAGAGGGGATAGCTAATCACAGTCGAAGACTAAACCCGGCAGCCTCCGCCTTCTTGACATGTAGAAGAGAGTAGGCTGAAGTCCTCCAAGTAGCATCGCATAGCATAATCCTACCCGTGATCCTCTCCTCGTAGCCACATTAGAGAAGCGACCACCGGGTTTATCTCGGCACTTGGAAGGGTGTGTTTTATTAAGTATCCGATTCTAGTTGTCATAAGGTCAAGGTACAACTCCAAGTCGTCCTGTTACCGAAGATCACAGCTATTGAATAGATTAACTTCCCTGCGGTGCACCACATTACGGAGCATGCCGATCCCATTTGGCCGGGACACGGTTTTGGGTCATGCCCGACATGAAGATCAACACGTCGCAGCCCCACCTAGGCATAACAGAGAGGTCGACGCGGTCTAAACCTATGCGCCTGAAGTGCAGGCCCTTCGCCCTATAGCACACACTGCGTTCTGGCGGCGGCAGACCCTAGCCTAGCGAGCGTTCCGATCCAATCCGGCGCGCCGCTCGTCGTGGCGATCACGAAATGCTTGGTGATACCACGGCGCGGTTGCCCATATCTTGTCCCACGTGGCGGTTAGTGCGTATAAGGTCAACGACCCAACTCGAGATCAAATACCAAGATCTCGTTAAGCGTGTTAAGTATCCGCGAACGCCCAGGCAGCCAAGGCCCACCTCTCACCCAGTAGTCTCAACCTGCCCCGATGCTCGCCATACAAAGATCCACACAGAATAATTTGTTGGGACAAAGGTCCTTTCAGCCCCCCAATCAAGTGAATCACTCGCGGGTGCTCCTCAAAACCGACCCGACTTTAGTCACCACATGTATCATGTATAAAGTATAAAGTATATACCGTGATCACCTCCCAAGTGATCACGGCCCGATAATATATACAGCCAGACAGAGACAAGAATGTAGGGCCCTTGATGGAAAACTAGCATCCTATACTAGGCATGTAGGACTGCGGTAAAAGTAACAATGATAGTAGCAAGGACGGGCTATGCATCGAGGATAGGATTAACGGAAAAGCGGTAACATGCTACACTACTCTAATGCAAGCGATATAGAGAAGACTAAGCGATATCTGGTGATCAAAGGGGGGGCTTGCCTAGTTGCTCTGGCAAGAAGGAGGGGTCGTCAACACCGTAGTCGTACTGGGTAGCAGCGGCGTCGGTCTCGGTGTCTAGCGAGAGAAGAGGGGGAAGAACAATGAATACAATGCAAACAGATGCGTAACGATGCATGACAAAGCAATGTGTGATGCTAGGCGTGCCCTAACGCGGTATGAGGTGATACCGGTGAAGGGGGGAAACATCCGGGAAAGTATCCCCGGTGTTTTGCGTTTCCGGACAGATGAATCAGAGGGGGAAAGTTGCGTGTTCGGTATGCTAGGGGTGTGTGGCGGACGAACGTGCTGCGTATCCGGATTCGTCTCGTCGTTCTGAGCAACTTTCATGTACAAAGCTTTTCTATCCGAGCTACGGTTTATTTTATATTAATTTTTAAAGTTTTTAAATCATTTTCTAATTTATTAATTATTAATTTATTTCGAAAATAGTATTATTGCATCGACATAGCGTCATCAAGGCGTCGGCCAGTCAACCAGTCAACTTTGGCCGGGTTGGTAGTCGAAAGGCGGTGGAGCCCAAGTGTCGTGTCTAGTTTAATTAAGCGGGTTTAATTAGACTTAATATGTTCATTAGGCTAATTAATCAAAGTTAATTAAGTTAATTAATTATCTAATTAATTAATATTTTTCTAATTAATTTTCTAGTTCTTCTTTTTTTAATGGGGCGTGGGGCCCGATTTGTCAATCGCAGAGAGGGTTAAAGCGGGTGGGCTCACGGGTGTGGGTGCACAGGCGCTGAATCCCGAGGGCAGGCGCCGGGCTGGCTGTAACCCGATCGGTGACAGCTGTGAGGAGAGCCCGTGGCAGCAGCGTGGCCTAATAGAAGGAGGAGGAAGGCGAGAACCGCAGTAGCGCGGAGGCCGGAGGTGGCCCGATGGGCGTGGGCGTCGCCTGTGCATGGGGAAGGAGGAGCCGCATGTGCCAGGGCGACATCGGGCCCAGCCTTGTGAACGCAGAGGAGGGAGGTCGAACCTGTGCGGTAGGGGCCCGGCGACCTCGCCCGGCAATGACGATGTGAGTCTGCAGATAAGCGGGGCTCGGGCATGGGCGGAGTGGGGACGGCCGTTAGCGGTGACAGACGAGAGGAAAGAAGATGGGGTCGTTGCTCACCCCGTTCACGAGATCTGAGGCGGCGAGGCTCGCCGGAGCCGTTGAGGAGGAAAACGGGGACGACGGCGACAGCGAAGAGGCAGCGTCGAAGGAGTCCCGGTGAGTCGAGGAGGGCCAATGGCGGAGACGCTCGATTGGCGTCGAGGGACGGCCAGAGGGACGGGTGGCGGCGCCGAGCGGTTGAGTCTTGGCTGACAGGTGGGAGCCGGTGTCGGGCGCGGTCGTCGGCCCGATCCGATCGAAGCTGGATCGGGGAGGAAGGCGAGTGGGGTGCAGGTGGAGTTCGTGGGGAAGTGGGCGAGTGGGGCTAGGGATTGGCGCCCACAGGGAGTTAGTAGAAAGCGGCGGGTGGGCGGCCCGTTCGGACGACGGAGGCAGTGGGCAGTTATTGCCCATCGGGAGAGGGGAGGGGGTTCTCCTTTCATTTTTTTTGTTAGATTGTTTTCTGTTTTTATCTTTTCTATTCCTTTTAATAATTAATTTATTTTAGTTTTTGTAATATATAATTTCAACACCTAAATTAGTATTTAGAATTACAACACTGCCACATTAATTTGAACAGCTAATTAAAATAGTTTAATATTTTACTAATTTGAAAAAGGTATTAAATTAAAATGTTTTGCTGCTGTTTTAATTTCCTTAGTGCATCTAAACACTTTACAAAAATGTGGTTTCCGGATCAATATTATTTATGATTTATTTTCTACAACTTGAACAATTTAGTTTTAAAGTTTGAAAACTTTTGATGTTTGCTTTTAATCAATTTGAATTTGAATCGGTTTTGAACTAACGCGAGATTATCAACAGTAATCGAGGTGACGTGGCATCGTTAACACGGGATTATTGTAGCCTGATTACCCGGGCGTCACATCATGCACAACCCCGATGACAAGCCAAGCAATTGTTTCATACTATAGTAATCTCAAACCTATAAACTCTCACGCAATATATGAGCGCGAGCCATGGACATAGCACTATGGGTGGAATAGAATATGATGATGGGGGTTATGTGGAGAAGACAAAAAGGAGAAAGTCTCACATCAACGAGGCTAATCAATGAGCTATGGAGATGCCCATCGATTGATGTTGATGCAAGGAGTAGGGATTGCCATGCAACGGATGCACTAGGGCTATAAATGTATGAAAGCTCAACAAAAGAAACTAAGTGGGTGTGCATACAACTTGCTTGCTCACGAAGACCTAGGGCACTTGAGGAGGCCCATTGTTGGAATATACAAGCCAAGTTCTATAATGAAAAATTCCCACTAGTATATGAAAGTGATAAAACAAGAGACTCTCTATCATGAAGATCATGGTGCTACTTTGAAGCACAAGTGCGGCAAAGGATAGTAGCATTGTCCCTTCTCTCTTTTTTCTCTCATTTTGTTTGGGCCTTCTCTTTTCTTTATGGCCTTTCTCTCTCTTTTTTTATTCCTCACTTGGGACAATGCTCTAGAAAATGATGATCATCACACTTCTATTTATTTACAACTCAATGATTACAAATCGATACTAGAACAAAGTATGACTCTATATGAATGCCTCCGTGATGTCTTTGGGATATGCAATGAACCAAGAGTGACATGTATGAAAGACTTATGAATGGTGGCTTTGCCACAAATACTATGTCAACTACATGATCATGCTAGCAATATGACAATGATGAATATGTCATGATGAACGGAATGGTGGAAAGTTGCATGGCAATATATCTCTTAATGGCTATGGAAATGCCATAATGGGTAGGTATGGTGGCTGTTTTGAGGAAGATATAAGGAGGTTTATGTGTGAAAGAGCGTATCACATCACGGGGTTTGGATGCACCGGCAAAGTTTGCACCAACTCTCAATGTGAGAAAGGGCAATCCACTTGCATCAAGAGGCTAGCAATGATGGAAGGGTGAGAGTGCGTATAATCCATGGACTCAACATTAGTCATAAAGAACTCACATACTTATTGCAAAAATCTACAAGTCATCAAAAGCCAAGCATTATGCGCATGCTCCTAGGGGGATAGATTGGTAGGAAAAGACCATCGCTCATCCCCGACCGCCACTCATAAGGAGGACAATCAAAGAACACCTCATGTTTCAAATTTGTTACATAACGTCTACCATACGTGCATGCTACGGGACTTGCAAACTTCAACACAAGCATTTCTTAAATTCACAACTACTCAACTAGCACGACTTTGATATTATTACCTCCATATCTCAAAACAATCATCAAGCATCAAACTTCTCTTAGTATTCAAAACACTCATAAGAAAGTTTTTACTATTCTTGAATACCTAGCATATTAAGATTATTTAAGCAAATTACCATGCTATTTAAGACTCTAAAAATAATCTAAGTGAAGCATGAGAGATCAATAGTTTCTATAAAACAAATCCACCACCGTGCTCTAAAAGATATAAGTGAAGCACTAGAGCAAAACTATATAACTCAAAAGATATAAGTGAAGCACAAAGAGTATTCTAATAATTTCCAAATCATGTATGGCTCTCTCAAAAGGTGTGTACAGCAAGGATGACTGTGGTAAACTAAAAAGCATAGACTCAAATCATACAAGACTCTCCAAGCAAAACACATATCATGTGGCGAATAAAAATATAGCTCCAAGTAAAGTTACCGATGGAAGTAGACGAAAGAGGGGATGCCTTCCGGGGCATCACCAAGCTTTGGCTTTTTGGTGTCCTTAGATTATCTTGGGGGTGCCATGGGCATCCCCAAGCTTAGGCTCTTGCCACTCTTTGTTCCATAATCCATCAAAATCTTTCACCCAAACTTGAAAACTTCACAACACAAAACTCAACAGAAATCTCGTGAGCTCCGTTAGCGAAAGAAAACAAAAGACCACTTCAAGGTACTGTAATAAACTCATTCTTTATTTATATTGGTGTCAAACCTACTGTATTCCAACTTATCTATGATTTATAAACTATTTTAGTAGCCATAGATTCATCAAAATAAGCAAACAACACACGAAAAACAGAATCTGTCAAAAACAGAACAGTCTGTAGTAATCTGTAACTAACGCAAACTTATGGAACTCCAAAACATCAGTAAAAATAGGAAGACCTAGGAAATTTGTTTATTGATCATAAGCAATTGGAATCACTATTTTATCACGTTCTGGTGATTTTTAACAATTGTTTTCGTGAACTGAAAGTTTCTGGAAATTACAGCAAGATCAAACAACTATCATCCAAGAAGATCCTATAGGTTTAACTTGGCACAAACACTAATTAAAACATAAAAACACATCTAACCAGAGGCTAGAACAAATATTTATTCCTCAACAGAAGCAGAAAGCAAAAAACTAATATAAAATTGGGTTGCCTCCCAACAAGCGCTATCGTTTAACGCCCCTAGCTAGGAATAAAAGCAAGGATAGATCTAGGTATTGCCATCTTTGGTAGGCAATCCATAAGTGGCTCTCATGATAGATTCATATGGTAATTTTATTTTTCTTTCTAGGGAAGTGTTCCATGCCTTTCTTTAATGGAAATTGGAATCTAATATTCCCTTTCTTCATATCAATAATTGCACCAATCGTTCTAAGGAAAGGTCTACCAAGAATAATAGGACATGAAGGATTGCAATCTATATCAAGAACGATAAAATCTACGGGCAAATAATTCCTATTTGCAACAATAAGAACATCATTAATTCTTCCCATAGGTTTCTTAATAGCGGAATCCGCAAGGTGCAAGTTTAGAGAGCAATCATCAAAATCACGGAAATCTAGCAAATCGCACAAAGTTTTGGGAATAGTGGAAACACTAGCACCCAAATCACATAAAACATTAAACTCATGATCCTTAATCTTAATTTTAATAGTTGGTTCCCACTCATCATAAAGTTTTCTAGGGATAGAAACTTCCAACTCAAGCTTTTCTTCATAAGATTGCATCAAGGCATCAACGATATGTTTAGTAAACGCTTTATTTTGACTGTAAGCATGAGGAGAATTTAGCACAGATTGCAACAAGGAAATACAATCAATCAAAGAGCAACTTTCATAATTAAATTCCTTGAAATCCAAAATAGTGGGTTTATTATCATCTAGGGTTTTGATTTCTTCAATCCCACTTTTATCAATTTTAGCATCAAGATCTAAAAATTCCGAATTTTTGGAATGCCTTCTAGGTAAAGGTGGATCATATTCAGTCCCATCATTATCAAGATTCATGTTGCAAAACAAAGATTTAATTGGGGACACATCAATAACTTTTAGATCTTCATCTTTATTTTCATAGAAATCCGGTTTAGCGGCCATCCTATTAACTAAGGTAGCCTGCTTATCCGATATTTCAGTAGTCAACTTCTCAAGACGAGCAATTTGGGATCTTAAACCATCAAATTCTTTAGACATATCATCGAGCTCTTTATTCATATAATTCATAAAACTTTTTGTTCCTTAAGCTCGTTTTCAAGAAATTATTATGCTCAAATTGCAGAACCATAAAACTCCTGACGTTGCTTTCGATCTCTTCTAATCTTTTAAGGTGAAGATCACCAAATCTAGGTAGAGCCATCGTGACAAGCAAACAATCCAACACACGAGCAAACAAAAGGCAAGCGAAAAAGAGGCAAACGGAAAAGAGAGGGCGAATAAAACGGCAAGGGTGAAGTGGGGGAGAGGAAAACGAGAGGCAAATGACAAATAATGTAATACGGGAGATAAGGGATTGTGATAGGAACTTGGTATGTTCACTTTTGCGTAGACTCCCCGGCAACGGCGCCAGAAATCTTCTCTGCTACCTCTTGAGCACTGCGTTGGATTTCCTTGAAGAGGAAAGGGTGATGCAGCAAAGTAGCGTAAGTATTTCCCTCAGTTTTTGAGAACCAAGGTATCAATCCAGTAGGAGGCTACGCGCGAGTCCCTTGTACCTGCACAATACAAATAACTCCTCGCAACCAATGCGATAAGGGTTTGTCAATCCCTTCACGGTCACTTACGAGAGTGAGATCTGATAGATATGATAGGATAATATTTTTGGTATTTTTGTGATAAAGATGCAAAGTAAAATAAAAGCAAAGTAAAAAAGCAAAGGAAATAACTAAGTATAGGAAGATTAATATGATGAAGATAGACCCGGGGGCCATAAGTTTCACTAGTGGCTTCTCTCAAGAGCATAACTATTTTACGGTGGGTGAACGAATTACTGTTGAGCAATTGACAGAATTGAGCATAGTTATGAGAATATCTAGGTATGATCATGTATATAGGCATCACGTCCGAGAAAAGTAGACCGACTCACCGCATCTACTACTATTACTCCACTCATCGATCATTGTCCGACATGCATCTAGAGTATTAAGCTCAAGAAAAGCGAGTAACGCATGTAAGCAAGATGACATGATGTAGAGGGATAAATTCATGCAATATGATAAAAACCCATCTTGTTATCCTCGATGGCAACAATCCAATACGTGCCTTGCTGCCCTCTCATCCTTTGGGAAAGGACAACGCAAGATTGAACCCAAAGCTAAGCACTTCTAGCATTGCAAGAAAAACCAATCTAGTAGGCCAAACCAAACTGATAACTCGAAGAGACTTGCAAAGATAACCAATCATACATAAAAGAATTCAGAAAAGATTCAAATAGTGTTCATAGATAATCTTGATCCTAAACCCACAATTCATCAATCTCAACAAACACACCGTAAAAAGAAGATTACATCGAATAGATCTCCACGAGAGAGGGGGAGAACATTGTATTGAGATCCAAAAAGAGAGAAGAAGCCATCTAGCTACTAACTATGGACCCGAAGGTCTGAGGTGAACTACTCACACTTCATCGGAGGCTATGGTGTTGATGTAGAAGTCCTCCGTGATGGGTTCCTCCTCTGGCGAACTCCGGAGCGAACCCCAAGATGGGATCTCATGGATGCAGAAGGTTGCGGCGGTTGAATTAGGTTTTGGCTCGTATCGATCGTTTGAAATGCGTAGGTATATATAGGAGGAAGGAATGCGTCGGTGGAGCAACAGGGGGCCCACGAGGGTGGAGGCGCATACACAGGGGTGTCGCACCTACCTCGTGGCTTCCTCCTTCGTTTCTTGGCGTAGGGTCGAAGTCTTACGGATCATGTTCGGTGAGAAAATCACGTTCGAAGGTTTCATTCCGTTTGGACTCCGTTTGATATTCCTTTTCTTGAAACTACGAAATAGCGACAATTCTAGGCTGGGCCTCCGGTTAATAGGTTAGTCCCAAAAATAATATAAAAGTGGATAATAAAGCCCAATAATGTCCAAAAGCGATAGATAATATGGCATGGAGCAATCAAAAATTATAGATACGTTGGAGACGTATCAAGCATCCCCAAGCTTAATTCCTGCTCGTCCTCGAGTAGGTAAATGATAAAAAAGATATTTTTTGATGCGGAGTGCTACTTGGCATAATTTCAATGTAATTCTTCTTAATTGTGGTATGAATATTCAGATCCGAAAGATTCAAGACAAAAGTTCATATTGACATAAAAATGATAATACTTCAAGCATACTAACTAAGTAATTATATCTTCTCAAAATAACATGGCCAAAGAAAGTCATCCCTACAAAATCCTATAGTTTAGTCATGCTCCATTTTCGTCACACAAGAATGCTCTCATCATGCACAACCCCGATGACAAGCCAAGCAATTGTTTCATACTTTAGTGATCTCAAACCTATAAACTTTCACGCAATATATGAGCGTGAGCCATGGACATAGCACTATGGGTGGAATAGAATATGATGATGGGGGTTATGTGGAGAAGAAAAAAAGGAGAAAGTCCCACATCAACGAGGCTAATCAATGAGCTATGGAGATGCCCATCGATTGATGTTGATGCAAGGAGTAGGTATTGCCATGCAACGGATGCACTAGAGCTATAAATGTATGAAAGCTCAACAAAAGAAACTAAGTGGGTGTGCATCCAACTTGCTTGCTCACGAAGACCTAGGGCACTTGAGGAGGCCCATTGTTGGAATATACAAGCCAAGTTCTATAATGAAAAATTCCAACTAGTATATGAAAGTGATAAAACAAGAGACTCTCTATCATGAAGATTATGGTGCTACTTTGAAGCACAAGTGTGGCAACGGATAGTAGCATTGTCCCTTCTCTCTTTTTCTCATTTTTTGGGCCTTCTCTTTTTTATGGCCTTTCTCTATTTTTTATTCCTCACTTGGGACAATGCTCTAGAAAATGATGATCATCACACTTCTATTTATTTACAACTCAATGATTACAACTCGATACTAGAACAAACTATGACTCTATATGAATGCCTCCGGCGGTGTACCGGGATATGCAATGAACCAAGAGTGACATGTATGGAAGAATTATGAATGGTGGCTTTGCCACAAATACTATGTCAACTACATGATCATGCTAGCAATATGACAATGATGAATATGTCATGATGAACGGGATGGTGGAAAGTTGCATGGCAATATATCTCGGAATGGCTATGGAAATGCCATAATAGGTAGGTATGGTGGCTGTTTTGATGAAGATATAAGGAGGTTTATGTGTGAAAGAGCGTATCATATCACGGGGTTTGGATGCACCGTGAAGTTTGCACCAACTCTCAATGTGAGAAAGGGCAATGCACGCGATGCAAGAGGCTAGCAATGATGGAAGGGTGAGAGTGCATATAATCCGTTGACTCAATGCTACCTCTTGAGCACTGCGTTGGTTTTCCCTTGAAGAGGAAAGGGTGATGCAGCAAAGTAGCGTAAGTATTTCCCTCAGTTTTTGAGAACAAAGGTATCAATCCAAAGAGAGGCTACGCTTGAGTCCCCGTACCTACACAAAGCAAATAACTCCTCGCAACCAACGTGATTAGGGGTTGTCAATCCCGTCACGGTCACTTACGAGAGTGAGATCTGATAGAGATGATAGATAATAGTTTTGGTATTTTTATGATAAAGATGCAAAGTAAAATAAAAGAAAAGTAAAAAATCAAAGGCAATAAATAAAGTGATGGAAGATTAATATGATGGAGATAGACCCGGGGCCATAGGTTTCACTAGTGGCTTCTCTCAAGAGCATAAGTATTTTACGGTGGGTGAGCGAATTCTTTGTTGAGCAATTGACAAAACTGAGCAAAGTTATGAGAATATCTAGGTATGATCATGTATATAGGCATCACGTCCGAGACAAGTAGACCGACTCGTGCCTGCATCTACTACTATTACTCCACTCATCGACCGCTATCCAGCATGCATCTAGAGTATTAAGTTTAAGAAAAGCGAGTAACGCATGTAAGCAAGATGACATGATGTAGAGGATAAATTCATGCAATATGATAAAAACCCCATCTTGTTATCCTCGATGGCAACAATACAATACGTGCCTTGCTGCCCTAGCATCCTTTGGTAAAGGACACCGCAAGATTGAACCCAAAGCTAAGCACTTCTCCCATTGCAAGAAAAACCAATCTAGTAGGCCAAACCAAAGCGATAATTGAAGAGACTTGCAAAGATAACCAATCATACATTAAAGAATTCAGAGAAGATTCATATATTGTTCATAGATAATCTTGATCATAAACCCACAATTCATCGGTCACAACAAACACACCGCAAAAAGAAGATTACATCGAATAGATCTCGGGGAGAACATTGTATTGAGATCCAAAAAGAGAGAACAAGCCATCTAGCTACTAACTATGGACCAGAGGTCCAGGGTAAACTACTCACACTTCATCGGAGAGGCTATGGTGTTGATGTAGAAGCCCTCCATGGTAGATGCCCTCTCCGTGAAGCTCCGAACAGGCCCCAAGATGGGATCTCGTGGAGTCTGAGAATGTTGCTTGCGGTGGAATTAGGTTTTGGCTCCGTGTCGATCGTTTGAATGCGTGAGGTATATATAGGAGGAAGAAATGCGTCGGTGGAGCAACAGGGGCCCACGAGGGTGGAGGCGCGCCAGGGAGGGCGGCGCCCTACCTCGTGCCTTCCTCGCTGGGTTGCTTGACGTAGGGTCCAAGTCTCCTGGATCATGTTCGGTGAGAAAATGACGTTCCCGAAGGTTTCATTCCGTTTGGACTCCATTTGATATTCCGTTTCTTCGAAACTCTTAAATAGGCAAAAAAAAACAACAATTACAATTTGGGCCTCCGATTAATAGGTTAGTCCCAAAAATAATATAAAAGTGGAAAATAAAGCCCAATATTGTCCAAAACAGTAGATAATATAGCATGGAGCAATAAAAAATTATAGATACGTTGGAGACGTATCAGGCATCCCCAAGCTTAATTCTTGCTCGTCCTCGAGTAGGTAAATGATAAAAAAGAATTTTTGATGCAGAGTGCTACTCGGCATAATTTCAATGTAATTCTTCTTAATTGTGGTATGAATATTCAGATCTGAAAGATTCAAGACAAAAGTTCATATTGACATAAAAATAATAATACTTCAAGCGTACTAACTAAGCAATTATGTCTTCTCAAAATAACATGGCCAAAGAAAGTTATCCTACAAAATCATATAGTCTGGCTATGCTCTATCTTCACCACACAAAGTATTTAAATCGTGCACAACCCCGATGACAAGCCAAGCAATTGTTTCATACTTTTGACATTCTCAAAACCTTTTCAGTCTTCACGCAATACATGAGCATGAGGCATGGATATAGCACTATATGTGGAATAGAATGGTGGTTATGGAGAAGACGAAAAGGGGAAGATAGTCTCACATAAACTAGGCGTATCAACGGGCTATGGAGATGCCCATCAATAGATATCAATGTGAGTGAGTAGGGATTGCCATGCAACGGATGCACTAGAGCTATAAGTATGTGAAAGCTCAACAAAAGAAACTAAGTGGGTGTGCATCCAACTCACTTGCTCACGAAGACCTAGGGCATTTTGACGAAGCCCATGATTGGAATATACAAGCCAAGTTCTATAATGAAAAATTCCCACTAGTATATGAAAATGACAAAATGAGAGACTCTCTATCATGAAGATCATGGTGCTACTTTGAAGCACAAGTGTGGTAAAAGGATAGTAACATCGTGCCTTCTCTCTTTTTCTCTCATTTTTTTGGGGCCTTTTCTCTTTTTTTTATGGACTCTTTTCTTTTTTTTTCGTCCGGAGTCTCATCCCGACTTGTGGGGCAATCATAGTCTCCATCATCCTTTTCCTCACTTGGGACAATGCTCTAAAAATGATGATCATCACACGTTTATTTTCTTACAACTCAACAAATACAACTCGATACTTAGAACAAAATATGACTCTATATGAATGCCTCCGTGAATGTGCGGGATATGCCATGATTCAAGAGTGACATGTATGAAAGAATTTTGAGCGGTTGCTTTGCCACAAATACGATGTCAACTACATGATCATGCTAAGCAATATGACAATGATGGGCGTGTCATAATAAGCGGAGCAATTGGAAAGTTGCATGGCAATATATCTCGGAATGGCTATGGAAATGCCATGATAGGTAGGTATGGTGGCTGTTTTGAGGAAGGTAAATGGTGGGTGTATGATAACGAAAAGTCTTGGCGATATTAGAGAGGCTAGCAATGGTGGAAGGAAGAAGAGTGCGTATAATCCATGGACTCAACATTAGTCATAAAGAACTCATATACTTATTGCAAAAATCTACAAGTTATCAAAGCAAAGTATTACATGCATGCTCCTAGGGGGATAGATTGGTAGGAAAAGACCATCGCTCGTCCCCTACCGCCACTCATAAGGAAGACAATCAATAAATAAATCGTGCTCCGACTTCATCGCATAATGGTTCACCATACGTGCATGCTACGGGAATCACAAACTTTAACACAAGTATTTATAAAATTCACAACTACTCAACTAGCATGACTCTAATATCACCATCTTTATATCTCAAAACAATTATCAAGCATCAAACTTCTTATAGTATTCAACGCACTCAAAAGAAAGTTTTACAAATCTTGAATAGCAAGCATATTAAGATTATTTAAGCAAATTACCATGCTATTTAAGACTCTCAAAATAATCTAAGTGAAGCATGAGAGATCAATAGTTTCTATAAAACAAATCCACCACCATGCTCTAAAAGATATAAGTGAAGCACTAGAGAAAAACTATATAGCTCAAAAGATATAAGCGAAGCACATAGAGTATTCTAACAAATTCCAAATCATGTATGGCTCTCTCAAAAGGTCTGTACAGCAAGGATGATTGTGGTAAACTAACAAGCAAAGACTCAAATCATACAAGACGCTCCAAGCAAAACACATATTATATGGTGAATAAAAATATAGCTCCAAGTAAAGTTACCAATGGAAGTAGACGAAAGAGGGGATGCCTTCCGGGGCATCACCAAGCTTTGACTTTTTGGTTTTCTTAGATTTTCTTGGGGGTGCCATGGGCATCCCCAAGCTTTGGCTCTTGCCACTCCTTGTTCCATAATCCATCAAAAGATTTCACCCAAAACTTGAAAACTTCACAACACAAAACTCAACAGAAATCTCGTGAGCTCCGTTAGCGAAAGAAAACAAAAGACCACTTCAAGGTACTGTAATGAACTCATTCTATATTTATATTGGTGTTAAACCTAATGTATTACAACTTTCTATGGTTTATAAACTATTTTACTAGCCATAGATTCATCAAAATAAGCAAACAACACAAGAAAAATAGAATCTGTCAAAAACAGAACAGTCTGTAGTAATCTGTAACTAACGCAAAATTCTGGAACTCCAAAAAATCAGCCAAAATAGGACGACCTAGGCAATTTTTTTATTGATCAGCAGCAATTGGACTCACTATTTTATCACGTTCTGTTGATTTTTAATAATTGTTTCCGTGAACAGAAAGTTTCTGGAAATTACAGCAAGATCAAATAACTATCATCCAAAAAGATCCTATAGGTTTAACTTGGCACAAACAGTAATTAAAACATAAAAACACATCTAACCAGAGGCTAGATCAAAGATTTATTCCTAAACAGAAGCAAAAGAAAAAAAAACTAAAAATAAAATTGGGTTGCCTCCCAACAAGCGCTATCGTTTAACGCCCCTAGCTAGGCATAAAAGCAAGGATAGATCTAGGTAGTGCCATCTTTGGTAGGCAATCCATAAGTGGATCTCATAATAGATTCATATGGTAATTTTATTTTCTTCCTAGGGAAGTGTTCCATGCCTTTCTTTAATGGAAATTGGAATCTAATATTCCTTTCCTTCATATCAATAATTGCACCAATCGTTCTAAGGAAAGGTCTACCGAGAATAATAGGACATGAAGGATTGCAATTTATATCAAGAACGATAAAATCTACGGGCACATAATTCCTATTTGCAACAATAAGAAAATGATTAATTCTTCCCATAGGTTTCTTGATCGTGGAATCCGCAAGGTGCAAGTTTAGAGAGCAATCATCAAAATCGCGGAAATCTAGCAAATCGCACAAAGTTTTGGGAATAGTGGAAACACTAGCACCCAAATCACATAAAGCATAAAACTCATGATCCTTAATCTTAATTTTAATAGTTGGTTCCCACTCATCATAAAGTTTTCATGGATAGAAACTTCCAACTCAAGCTTTTCTTCATAAGATTGCATCAAGGCATCAACGATATGTTTAGTAAACGCTTTATTTTGACTATAAGCATGAGGAGAATTTAGCACGGAACGCAACAAGGAAATACTATCAATCAAAGAGCAACTTTCATAATTAAATTCCTTGAAATCCAAAATAGTGGGTTTATTAGCATCTAGGGTTTTGATTTCTTCAATCCCACTTTTATCAATTTTAGCATCAAGATCTAAAAATTCCGAATTTTTGGAACGCCTTCTAGGTAAAGGTGGATCATATTCAGTCCCATCATTATCAAGATTCATACTGCAAAACAAAGATTTAATCAGGGACACATCAATAACTTTTAGATCTTCATCTTTATTTTCATAGAAATCCGGTTTAGCGGCCATCCTATTAACTAAGGTAGCCTGCTTACCCGATATTTCAGTAGTCAACTTCTCAAGACGAGCAATTTGGGATCTTAAACCATCAAATTCTTTAGACATATCATCGAGTTTTCTATTCATATAATTCATAAAACTTTTTTGTTCCTTAAGCTCGTTTCTGAAGAAATTATTATGCTCAAATTGCAGAACCATAAAACTCCCGACATTGCTTTCGATCTCTTCTAATCTTTTAAGGTGAAGATCACCAAATCTAGCTAGAGCCATCGCGACAAGCAAATAATCCAACACACGAGCAAACAAAAGGCAAGCGAAAAAGAGGCGAACGGAAAAGAGAGGGCGAATAAAACGACAAGGGTGAAGTGGGGGAGAGGAAAACGAGAGGCAAATGGCAAATAATGTAATCACGGGAGATAAGGGATTGTGATAGGTACTTGGTATGTTGACTTTTACGTAGACTCCTCGAACGGGCGCCGGAAATATTCTCTGCTACCTCTTGAGCATCTGCGTTGGATTTCCTTGAAGAGGAAAGGGTGATGCAACAAAGTAGCGTAAGTATTTCCCTCAGTTTTTGAGAACCAATGTATCAATCCAAGAGGAGGCTACAGCGAGTCCCTCGCACCTTTTGCACAATACAAATAACTCCTCGCAACCAACGCGATATGGGGTTGTCAATCCCTTCACAGTCACTTACGAGAGTGAGATCTGATAGCTATGGTAGGATAATATTTTTGGTATTTTTGTGATAAAGATGCAAAGTAAAATAAAAGCAAAGTAAAAAAGCAAAGGAAATAACTAAGTATAGGAAGATTAATATGATGAAGATAGACCCGGGGGCCATAGGTTTCACTAGTGACTTCTCTCAAGAGCATAAGTATTTTACTGATTGGGTGGGCAATTACCGTTGAGCAATTGACATAATTGAGCATAGTTATGAGAATATCTAGGTATGATCATGTATATAGGCATCACGTCCGAGACAAGTAGACTGACTCCTGCCTGCATCTACTACTATTACTCCACTCATTGAACGCTATCCAACATGCGTCAAGAAAACTGAGTAACGCCTTAAGGAAGATGACATGATGTAGAGGGATAAAATCATGCAATATGATAAAAAACCCATCTTGTTATCCTCGATGCCAACAATACAATATGTGCCTTGCTGCCCCTCATCCTTTGGGAAAGGACACCGCAAGATTGAACCCAAAGCTAAGCACTTCTCCCATTGCAAGAAAAACCAATCTAGTAGGCCAAACCAAACCGATAATTCAAGAGACTTGCAAATATAACCAATCATACATAAAAAGAATTCAGAAAAGATTCAAATATTGTTCATAGATAATCTTGATCATAAACCCACAATTCATCGGTCTCAACAAACACACGCATAAAGAAGATTACATCGAATAGATCTCCCACGAGAGGGGAGAACATTGTATTGAGATCCAAAAAGAGAGAAGAAGCCATCTAGCTACTAACTATGGACCCAGAAGGTCTGGTAAACTACTCACACTTCATCGGAGAGGATATGGTGTTGGTGTAGAAGCCCTCCGTGATGGATTCATCCTCCGTGAACTCGGAACAGGCCCCAAGATGGGATCTAGAAGTGATGCGAGAAAGGTTGCAGCGGTGGAATTAGGTTTTGGCTCCAAATGTCGATCATTTGAAGTGCGTGGGTATATATAGGAGGAAGGAATGCGTCGATGGAGCAACCAGGGGGCCCACGAGGGTGGAGGGCGCATACAGAGGTGGGCGCACCCCCTACATCGTGGCTTCCTCCTTCGCTTTCTTAATTAGGGTCCAAGTCTCCTGGATCATGTTCGTGAGAAAATCACGTTCCCGAAGGTTTCATTCACTTTGGACTCCATTTGATATTCCTTTTCTTCGAAACTCTGAAATAGGCAAAAAACAACAATTCTGGGTTGGGCCTCCGGTTAATAGGTTAGCCCCAAAAATAATATAAAAGTGGATAATTGATACGTCCATTTTGCATCATGCTTTTATGTCAATATTTATTGCATTATGGGCTGTTATTTCACATTATTTCACAATACTTATGGCTATTCTCTCTTATTTTACAAGGTTTAAATGAAGAGGGAGAATGCCGAATAGCCGAATTTCGGGTCGAAAAGGAGCAAATATTGAAGGACTATTCTCGCAACTCCAAAAGTCCTGAAACTCCACGGAATACCTTAGAATAAATAAAGAAAAATAAATGCGCCAAGATGAAGGCCGAGAGGCCCACACCCTGCTCACGAGGGTGGGGGGCGCGCCCCTACCTCGTGGGCCCCCTGGTGGCTCTCCACGTCCATCTTCTCCCATATGAAGTCTTTCGATGAGAAAAAAATAGAAGAGAACCTTTCGGACGAGACTCCCGCCGCCACGAGGCGGAACCTTGGCGGAACCAATCTAGGGCTCCTACGTGAGCTTTTCTGCCGGGGACACTTCCCTCAGGAGGAAATCATCACCATTTTCATCACCAACGCTCCTCTCATGGGAGAGGGCAATCTCCATCAACATCTTCACCAGCACCATCTCATCTCCAAACCCTAGTTCATCTCTTGTATCCAATTCTTGTCTCTAAGTCCTGGATTGGTGCTAGTAGGTTGCTAGTAGTGTTGATTACTCCTTGTAGTTGATGCTAGTTGGTTTTATTTGGTGGAAGATCATATGTTCTGATCCTTTATGCATATTATTACCCCTATGATTATGAACATGAATATGCTTTGTGAGTAGTTACGTTTGTTCCACGAGGACAAGGGAGAAGTCTTGCTATTAGTAGTCATGTGAATTTGGTATTAGATTCGATATTTTGATAAGATGTATGTTGTCTAACCTCTAGTGGTGTTATGTGAGCGTCGACTACATAACACTTCACCATTATTTGGGCCTAGAGGAAGGCATTGGGAAGTAATAAGTAGATTATGGGTTGCTAGAGTGTGAAGCTTAAACCCTAGTTTATGCGTTGCTTAAAAGGGGCTGATTTGGATCCATATGTTTCATGCTATGGTTAGGTTTACCTTAATACTTTTGTTGTAGTTGCGGATGCTTGCAATAGAGGTTAATCATAAATTGGGGACGTTTGTTCAAGTAAGAACAGCACCCAAGCACCGGTCCACCCACATATCAAATTATCAAAGTACCGAAACGCGAATCATATGAGCGTGATGAAAACTAAGCTTGGACGATATTCCCATGTGCCCTCGGGAGGCGCTTTTCCTATTATAAGAGTTTGTCCGTGCTTGTCCTTTGCTACAAAAGGATTGGGCCACCTTGCTGCACTATCGGTGTACTACTGATGAAAGGTACCCTAGTATCCCGAACTTCGTGCACGGCGATTCTGACTCCCATGACAAGGCTTCTTGGGGTGACCGCCAAGGTCCTCCGTTGTTCCTTTGGAGCCATTCAAGAACAAAGTATTTAAGCCCTAGGGAGACAAGGCCCCGGCAGAGAGGAGCTTGCGGGAAGGCCAGCCAAGGCACCTAGGGAAACAAGGCCCGGCAAGAGGAGCTTGCAGGGAAGGCTGATGAAGCGACAAGCTTCGATAGCGACAAAGGCAGCGGCAGCGGCAAAGGCGCTTGCAGCGACAAGCTTCACTCTTTTCCTCCGGCTCCGGACATCCACCAATGTGCATCGCCAGGACCTTTCGGTAGCGCGTGTAAGAGAAGGCTGTTCTTTTTGCGGTAAAGCTAGTGTGGCGGCGATGACAAGATTTCCATCGTGGCGAGCGGTGGCACCCCAACGGTCCCTTTTTGCACTTTGTTTGGGCGACTTAGGCGGGCATTTAATGCTTTTGTCCCTAGCCGTCGTGGTTAGGTATGATACACCTGTACGGTAGCCGTACCAACCGCAAGTCCTTTTCCATTTTACCCTTGCCTATGTTGCCACTGTCGGTGACCCCTTGAGCATATAAAAGGAGGCCCATGCGCATAGCGTGGGGGGTTCAAAGGCTCGAAGCGAGAAAACACTTAGCTCTCTCTCTAGCAAGAACTGAATACACACATACATGCGGTAGTAGGAGTGTTATCTCTCCGGAGGCTCAAAATTTGGAGTAAACTGCTGGTATTACATCGCCTCGATCTGCTCTTCATCGACCTCCGCCCCCGAGCAAGAAAGGGAGCTTTCGGTCCGTGATCCCATAGGTGTTAAATGGGTGGGAATCAGCCTCCCGACATCTTTGGCGCGCCAGGTAAAGGCATCGAGGCTGAGTGAACCCGATCCGGCGTTCACACGAAGCTGCGTCTTCATCATCTTCATCGACATGCCACGAAGAAGAAGGCTTGGCGGCAGCGGATCCGTCCACGTCAGACCCACCACCACCGGAGCAAGCGGGTGGTGGGTAGACGCCGCGAAGAAGCGGGCGATGGACGAGGGCCCACGGTGCTGCCAGGTCAAGGACAAGGCTGCGAACCTCGGCGTCCGGACATTCACGCGCCCATCTCGGGAAGCGCGGGACCGGCAGCGTCATGGTATTCACAATACCATACGCTCGTTGGACCAAAGATCGAGTTAGTGGATCTCGTAGTGCTCAAAACCAGCATGCACGCCAACATGCTTTGGCGCATGAGCGAACGCGATCGCCCGGACGGGACCGCTTCCTTCTAACATAAATAGAAGTCCGAGCATATCCGCTCCTCGCGCCGTTTGCCACTTTGCCGCCCGCCACTCGGCGAAGCTTTAAGCGCGAGCTCAACTACTCTGGATTACCCTCCGAAGCGTTAGACAAGATCGGCGAATGGGGGCCACCATTCGTAGTCTCATCGGCTTCGCTTAATGGCGACCTCCACGCCACCGAAACATCGCCAGCCGGCAGGACTACCGAGCACGAGCCGATGGCGACGAAAACCGTCGGGGTGCGACCACCATGCACTCTCCACCCCGAAGGCCAAGATCGCCGACTCGCCGGATTCACCTCGACAGCGACTCCACCGCATCGTCGGATCCACGAGCTCGTCGCGATCAGCGCCAAGTTCTTCGCGACGGCAGCAAGAAGGCGCTCGAACTTCGCATCGGCGTCGAAGAGAAGCGCGTCAATCGAGACCAGCACCTTGGCCCTCTGTCGACATGCATGCGCCAGAAGAACGAGCGACTTGCCGTCTGTGATAGGTTGCCTGTGTTCACTTTCGTGAGCTGCGGCAAAGTCGATGGCCCGGCCACGAAGAATTTCAAACCAGATGTACCAGAGAAGTACAACGGCAAGTTGCATCCATCGGAGTTCCTCAGCATCTACACCATCGCGGTGCAAGCTGCCGGGGGGCAAGACGACAAGATCCTGGCCAACTACTTCCCACTGGTGCTCAAGCCCAATATCAGATCCTGGCTAATGCACTTGCCGGACGACTCCATATCCTCCTGGGCTGACCTATGCCATCAGTTTGCCGGCGCCTTTACAGGCGGTCACAAACCCGCATGGCCAAGAGAGGCGACCTTCATACGCTTGCCCGGAAGGAAGGAGAGTCCCTGCAAGTACATTCAAAGATGCAACAACGTCTGACACAACATCGAGATATCCATCCTGCCGCGGTAATCAGCGCGTTCCACCGAAACGTCTTGAAACCGTAGGAATCACTTGGGAGGAGATGGCGATGTGCAAGATCAAAGAGCGTCGATGAGCTATATGCCCTGGCCGACAAGTGTGCACGCGTCTTTGAGGAAGGAGGAGACTCCGGGAGAGAATGTAAGCGAGGAGGATCGATAGTGAGGAAGCTGCCCGGCAAAGAAAAGTCGGCGCGGAACAACAGAAAAGAAGAAAGGCAAAGATGTGCTGGTTGTCGAGCAGTCGGACAGCGGAGATGCCGTAAGAAAGCCAAAGTTGGTAACTCCGGCAAGGAGGTTGCCATGAGCACCAACTTGCGGTGTGGCGGTCATGGAAACAAGCGGGCCAGCTCCAACAAACAATCTTGCAAGATCCACTTGCGCACCAAGGGTCATGACCTCCAGAGCTGCAAGAAGGTCGAGCAGCTTGTCGGCTGACAGAAGGCTGAGTCTGGCGGCACGACAAGGAGAAGGCCAGGAAGGTCTTTGGAGGAACTAGCAAGAAGCGCCCGGCCGGAGGGCCTTGCAAGGCCAAGCAGCGTGACAGGAGACAGACCTCCAGCGGCCGCGACAAGGATGAAGATGGCGACAGCGACGAGGACATGGATGATGGCCGAGGCCGATGAGCGGGAGTTCAGAAAGCCCACGAGAGGTCTTGTGCATTGTGGCGGTGCTTCTCTGCATACTTCACACCGCCAACTCAAGCGGTGGATGCGGAAGTCAATGCAGCAGAACCATCCGTCGAGTCCGCAAGCCTCGAAATGGTCCAACACGCCTATCATCTTTGATATTGAGGACCACCACGATCGCATAAGCTGCGGTCGGGTGCTTGCCGATGTTGGTTTCACCAACTATTCGCAACCTCAAGGTCACTAAGATGCTAGTTAATGGCCGGGGCGGCTTGAACCTGATCTCCTCCAGCGGTACTCCGAAACTCCAGATCCACGATAAGCGACCTCGAAGAGGCCGGCACATTCCAAGGAATCAATTCGGGAAGGAGCAAGCGAAGGGAAGATCACGTTGCGGTCACATTTGGCGTGAAGTTGAACTTCGGGACTGAGAGGGTCACTTTTGACGTCGCTGACTTCCCATTGCCTTACAATGGGATACTGGCCGTCCGACACTTCGCCAAATTCATGGCGGCCTCTCACTATGCATACAACTTGCTGAAGATGCCAGGCCCGATAAGCGTCATCTCTGTCCCCGGCGACAAGAAGGATGCTCTTATCTGCACCGACAAGATCTACCGGGAAGCAGCAGCCGCAGTGGATCACAAGATACTTGCCGCTGAAGCTCCCGGGGCGAAGAAGAAGATCAAGTCCGGCAAGAGTTCTGATGCCCACTCCGGCAAGCGCACCTCTTCGGAGTGCTGCGCTACCGTCGAGGGCCTTTCATCGAGCTCCACCGGCAAGTGTAAGAAAGGCGATGGCAGCTCCACCAGAGACCAAGAAGGTGTCCGCCAAGGAGGGCGGCACCGGTGGTACCTTTACCATCGCTGCCACTCTCGACCCTAAATAGGAAGCGGCTCGTTGCTTTCCTGCGGGCGAAACGTCGGCGTGTTTGCATGGCAACCGTCGACATCCCAGTGTTCCCAGGAAAGTAATTGAGCACCACCTAGCTGTCTGTCCTCATCGCGGCGCGGTCAAGCGAGAAAGTCGAAGCGTGAGGTGGGCGCCAAGAATTCATTGCGTAAGAAATCAAGAAATTGGAAGCAAAGCAGGCCTTTGTCGAGGAGTGCTCCATCCTACGTGGTTGGCCAATCCACACGTCGTAAATACATGAGGCAAGCGGAAATGGAGGCTTTGTATCGACTTTACCGATGTTAATAAAGCTTGTCCCAAAGACCCATTTCCCTTGCCGCGCATTGACCAGTTATTGACTCCACGGCGGATGTGACTTGCTTTCATTTCTTGATGCATACTCGAAGTACCATCGGATCTTCATGGCGTAAGAGGATGAGGAGAAAACCGCATTCATCACCCCATGCGGCACATCTTTGTTTTGTCACGGATGCCTTTTGGGTTAAAGAATGCTTTGGATCAACATTTGCAAGAGTAGTCCATGACGCTTTTGAGCCACAAATGCACGAAATGTAGAAGCTTACATGGATGACATAGTGGTCAAGAGCAAGGACAAACTACTACGATTCAAGATTTAGACGAAACCTTTGAAATCTGCGCAAGATCAACCTCAAGCTCAACCCCGAGAAGTGCGTGTTTGGAGTCCCCTCCGGCAAGCTTCTCGGGTTCTTCATGTCTCAGCGGGGAATTGAAGCCAATCCCGACAAGATCAAGGCCATTGAGCAGATTGAAGCACCAAAGCGCGTCAAGGATGTACGAAGACTTGCGGTTCGCGTAGCTGCTCTCGATGAGGTTTATCTCTAGGTCTGCTTTGGCGGCATACGCCATTTTCAAAATATTGAAAAAGGCAGGTCCAATGAAAATGGACTCCCGAAGCGGAGGCTGCGCTGCAGGACTTGAAGAGATACACTGTCCTCCACTCCAACACTTGTCGCACCTAAGCCACAAGAGAAGTTGCTACTATATATAAGCGGCAACCAATCAAGTGGTTAGTGCTACGTTAGTGGCGGAGAGGGAGGCGGATGATGAGCTAGCAACCAAAGCGGATGCATCCAGCGACAAGCAAGGAACTCCACCAAGCAAGCTCTGGTCCCGACAAAGATGGATCTGCAAGCAGGAGTGTGAGAAGGTGCGAGAAGAGAATGGTGCGGCCCAGTTTACTTTGTCGATTCCCTCTTGCAGGGGCTAGGTCAAGGTACTCTGGTGTGCGAGAAATTGCTTTTCGGCCTTCTCATGGCCTCGAGAAAGCTGCGCCATTACTTCCAAGCACACGAGATCACGGTCGTCACTCGCTTTCCCAAGAGGATCTTGCAAAATCCGAAGCAATAGGCGAGGATTGTGGAGTGGGCATCGAAGCTATCAAGCTTTGGCCTCAAGTTTGAAAGCACTTCAACTATCCAAAAGCGAGCATTGGCGGAGTTCATAGCAGAATGGGCGCCAACACAAGATGAAGAAATTCGAGACGAGCATCCCGTCAAGGAAGCAAACAAAAGAGTGGCTGATGTACTTTGATGGTGCCTTCTCATTGCAAAGCGCCCGATCTTGAGCGTGCTACTTGTTGCACCCATCGGAGAGCACCTCAAATCGTAGTCGGATGCACTTTCCCAAGGAGCAAGCAACAAACAATCTTTACCCAGAGTATGAAGGTTTGCTTGCGGTCTCGAGATCATGATGAACCTTGGGATCAAGAAGCTCATTATCGAGGTGACTCACAGCTTGTCATCCGCCAAGTGAACAAGAGTTATCGAGTCCGTTGATGGAAGCTTATGTTGATGAAGTGAGAAAGCTAGAAGAGCACTTTGACGGCTCTGGATGGAACATGTTCCAAGAGCTCGAACGATATTGCGATGGCACGTCGAAATGCGCCGCACTTAAGTTACCTGTGGAACCAGGGACCTTTGTGCTCAAGCTGACTCAACCGACTGTAGCGCCATCAACTGGACAAAACAAGAAGAGGAAGTTGATTTCTGGCGACTATTTTCCGGCCGAGCTCCCCGAGTCCGCTGCCAAGAAGGTCCCCAAGATCAACGCCAAGAGTTCTGAGGAACATTCTGCCCCGACAAGCCCTAGGGTTTGTTTCGGTGAAGCAGGCACTCCCGACAAGTTTTGCTCCGGCAAGCTTGCGAGAGCGATCAAACTCCGGGCCGAATCCGCTGAGGTTCTTACCGTAGAAGGATGTTCCATGACAGCAGCAGTGTGCCTTTAGTCCTTGTTGTCGAGCCCGAGGCTCCGGCCTTAAGCGCATGACAGATTGTCCATTTCCTTGAGACGGAGAACTTCCCGAAGAAGCAAGAAGAAGCGGAAAGAGTAGCCCGGCGGTCAAGTATGTACCGGTTTGTCGACAACACACGCATGAAGAAGACTCAACGGTGTGAAATTGAAGTGTATTTGCGGGAAAGATGGATGAGAAGCTGTTGGCGAGAGATACATGGAGGCATATGTGGTCACCACATTGGGCAAGAGCACTTACTTAAGCAAAGCATTCGGCAAGGTTTTTTTTTTGGTCGACAACCTCCGAGGATGCAAGCGCACAAGTAACCAAGTGTGAAGCGTGCGGTTCCATTCCAAGCGAGATACACCGGCCGACTCAAGCTCTCCATACGATCCCTTTATCACAGCCATTTTTGATGCAGGGCTCGACATCCTCGGCCCCTTTCCCGAAGTCGTTTCGGGGGCTTTGAGTACTTATGCGTTGCAATCGACAAGTTCACAAAGTGGCGGAAGTGGAAGCGATGAGGAAGGTGGCAACCGCGATCGGCCGATCAAGTTCTTGAGTCAATTGTTTGCCGCTTTGGAATCCCTAACAGGATCATCACCGACAACGGCACACAATTCCTGAGCCGCACCTTCATGCGATGCGTCCAAGATCTTGGCGCCAAGGTCTGCTTCGCTTCTTTTGCTCATCCAGAAATGCGATCAAGCCGGAGAGGGCGAATCTTTGAAGTCTTCTTGAGCTCAAGACGAGAACTTTCGGCGGGCTGCACAAGTCGCGGAAGAAAGCTGGATTGAGGAGCTGCGGTGGTTCTTTGGTCGTCGGGGCGGACGCCAAATCGAGCCATCGCCGACGCCTTCGCTCTAGTCTATGGAGCAGAGGCAGTTCTCCCCACGGAACTTCGTGATCACGGGTCACCTCGAGTGCTCGCTTATGATGAGCTCGAGCAAGAGCAGCTGCGACAAGGTGATGCGCTGCTCCTTGAGGAAGACCGATCTTGTGCTGCCGTCTGAGCTGCTCGATACCAAGAAGCTTTGCGCCGCTACCATAGCCGCAGTTAATGCGGAAGTCTCGAGGAAAGGCGACCTTGTTCTTGGCGCGTTCGATCCGCCAAGAATTCCAACAAGTTGGCCTTGAAGTGGGAAGGCCCTTACCGGGTGAAAGCGAGTCACTAGGCCTGGCGCTGTCATGCTTTGAGACCGAAGATGGCATTCCGGTGAGCAACTCCTGGAACATTGAGCATCTTCGTAAGTTTTACTCGTGAGATGCGCAAGGTTCGGAACCTGTTCCGCAACCACCTATACAAGTCTTGCTGATGTTGCATGTAATCCTTTGTACAAAGCGGCGCAGACCCGTGCATAAGTAAAAGCCAATGTGTTCAAGCATCTTGTCGATTTCATGCTTTCTACTCTTTATTTTTGCATGCATTATCGACACTTTGTGCAGCACCTACCCGATGGCGATAACGAGCCATGAGGCCCCATATCTTTATTTTCTCTTCTTTCTCTTTCTCAAAGAAAGGAAGGATCCCTCGCACACAAGTTTGCCGGGGGGGAAGGAGGAGATAACCCTGTGGACCAAGCGTCGCTCGAGGAGGTTTAGCCTTACCGGGAAGCAAACGACAGAAAAGCTAAGTTGCCAAAGTTTGAGCAATCAATTTTAAAAATTTTAAGTTATTCTCCTCGAACGACCGTACTTTGTATGGAAAACACATGTATGAGGAACCAACTTCGTAGCTAGTTGCGCCCATACTTTGTTTGAGTCCGCTCAACAACTTAAGTGAGCTGCGACTAGTTGCGACAAGGTTGCTTGCCGGAGGCGGCACCGCCAGACAGGCTCTTGACGTCCCTTTTCGGCCTTTCATGACAAAAGGTGCCTGCGCCGAAGTTCCCTAATAGCGTGGGGCAAAACATACAAAGGAAGGAATCAAGTAAAGGAATAACATTGCAATCCTTGCCGAGATAGAGTTATATTACAAGATAGCTTGTCGCAGCTCTAATAGATTGTTCTCCTAACATGACCAGCAGCGACAAGGAAAAGATAAAATGGGCGGCCTAATCTACGTGGTCGCCATCAACCCTATTGATCCCGCTCACCCTGTCCACGATGGGTGCAACAAGGGTCTTGAGCGCCTCCACATCAGCATCCGGCGGCAAGGATTTGAGGACGTTGGTGAGGTTGAGTCCTGGATTGCGGAAGTACACCTTCATCATCACCTTTTGGAGAGCTCCAGCGCAGATCTGGCGCGACTCCTCGGCCCGACTGCTTTGGGATCTCTTCCCGAGTCGCTGGAGGCCGTCCTGCGCCTTTGAAGAACAAGCTGAGCTTGGCGCTGGGTTGGAGGTGCTCGTCGGAGGAATATCCAAGATCCACCATCCCGGCTCCGCCCGGCTTCATATCGATGGCGGCGGCAATATCCACGAGACCCTCGGTCCGATGCTCCACGTTATCCACAGAAAGTATTTTGGGTGGCGGCAGCACTTTCGCCGATGGCGCCTCGTCGGCCTTGATACGCTCCTGGCGCCGTCCGGCATCTTGGTCAGGTGGTCGGCTTCAACTCAAGATCTGCGTTGGAGTCCTTGGCGGCCAGGCTCCTTGCTCCTCTCGGCGAGGCGGCCCACGCAGCTTCGCCAAGAGTGTAAGCGTCCTTCTCGCGCTCATGCTTGAGTGCAGCAAGCTCCCTCGCCGCTCTTTTTCAGATTGGCCTCTAGCTTCGTCACCTTCGTCTCCAGCTCCTTCTTGGCGACCTCGGCAGCTACAGCAGCATCCTTCGCTTCCTTGAGAGTCTCGCCAAATGTTTGCTCGCGCGCGACAAGCTCCTCCTCGTGGCTGTCAAGATGGACCTTCCTCTGCACCCGGCTTCGCCTTCCTGCGCGAGCGGCTTCTCGGCAGCAAGCCACTGTTCCTCTTCAACCTCAGCCTTCTCGAGGAAGAAGGCTTTGCGCTCCTCGGCAAGTCGCTCCCGCTCCTCCGCCAAGGACCGGAGAGTTTCCTGATTGATGCCCCGGAGCTCCTCCGCGCGTCTCTCTATGTCTGCTCCCGCCTTCACGACAAGCGCCTCCCGGGATTCCAGTTTGGCTTGCCGGGCGCGGTAGAGCGACAGTAGCTTCCGCGGTACTCCTCCTCGGGCTCGCCACTTCTTTGCTGCTTGGCGCGCCGACCAGCGTCGGCCAATGAAGCGAGCAGCTCTTAAATCAAAGTCTCTCCTTGATTTGCGCCACAGAGCTCGGCGCCAGAGGAAGCTTGATGAAGACGCCATCGCCCGGCCTTCAAGTAGGCGTCGAGCTGGGCTCTTCGAACTGGCCAGCTTTAGCGGCGGCCGGAGGGACCGTGCCGGTCGGTGTGGCGCCTGGCGCTCCTGCGGCCTCGGGGCGTCGGTCGATCGCCGGGCTCCTCGCCCGACCTCTGCGGCAGCGACTTTGGCGGCCTCTTGGCCGGCCGGGCTCGTCGTGCCCGGCTTCCTCTTCGATGGCGGCGGCGTCGTCGTGTGCAGCAGCGTCCTCCTCACCGGCGACCTTGGTCTCCATTGGCTCTGCGACAGATGGATCTGACGACCGAAAAAGAAAGAATAGTCAAGCAAATATTCAAAAAGAAAAATCAGAAGATCGGAAGAAACACAAGGGAAGTTTTCAAACACAAGGATTACATGCTAGGGTCTCTGATCATGGTCTCCATTTGCCCGGAGGATCGCTGGTCTTTGTCCCTTCTTTGGAGAGCTGACCCCTTGCGGAGAAGCCTCCCTTGGGAGAATTCTCCCTTGCCGGGGATCCTCCCTTGGCGGTGTAGTCGGCAGAAGGCATGTCGGGGAGGCGGCTTGAGGGCACTCTGGTGGGGCTGCTCTGCTCCTACACAAAACCAACGATCGAGATATCGGCAAAGGAAGAGCACCCATGCACGCCTAACAGCGAAGTGAACCATATACTTACTCACAGGGGCTGTCTTTGAGGCTGCTGAGGAAGAGTTGCAGCGTCCGGCAAGGTGTTCTCAGACGTACCTCCTGCTGTCAGCGGTAGGATCGTCCTCGATGACAACCACGGGACCTTGGCTCTCTTCGACTCTACGGGCCAAGCGTCTGAAAAAGGAGATGAGTTGAGTGAAGCAAATCGAGATACAAAACAAAGCAACAAATCGAAGAACTACAAGTACAACAAGGAATCTTACTCTTCTTCTTCCTCATCGGAGCCGAGCGCGGAGAGATCAAGTCTGGCTGCGCCTCCGATGATGCGGCGGAAGAGTGGGCTCCCTTGGCGCTTGGCGGGTGCGAAGCGGTGGTGCAGGAGGACCCGCTCTAGTTTCTTTGCAATGGCGTGTGGCGCTCCGTGGCAGTGCTTGCTTGCATGATTGGAAGCCTTGTCCTTGTGCAGTTGCCTTTGTTAACCCGTCTGCTGCCCGCTTCACGTCTCCGACCTTGCGAAGACGCCTTCTTGGTGGAGCTGGGGCTCGCTCGCGGCAAACTGCTTGAAAGGCGGGGAGGCGCCCTCGGTGGGTTCGCTCGACTCGGCTTCGGGCCTCGGCAAGCTCCTCCTCGCCCGGCAGACTCCCTCGATCGACAAGGCTTGCCGCCCTCTGCTGCCTCTGCCTCCTCCACGGTGAATCCGAACTTCGCCGCATGGCCTGTCGCTGCCGCCTCTTCCACAGTGGCGTCTGCTGCATCTCATCATCGGTGGTGTCGCGGGTGAGGCTCTTTTGTTCGTCGGAGCGGATCGGCACTTCTTCCAAGCTGTCAAAGAAGCGTATACGGCGTCTTCTGCAGGCTCTTGCCAAGTTGGGACAATTCCATGCGAGTCGCCTGGCAATATCATTCTTGTGGATGCGGTCAAGCGAGGAATTGTTGCACAATGAGCAACGCCTCTCGGCAACCTGAACTTCTCGGGATGATCGAGGATCGGGCTTGAACAGCTCAAGAGCATCGCGTCAAGTTCCAAGACGGTGAAGTTGAAGTTGAGGCTCAGCGCAGCCTCATGATATCTGCTGCGTTTTGAAACTCCGAGCAGGTCTCCTCCTCTCCTGCAAGAAGCGTCTGGCGGCGAAGAAAGTCTGCATAGCGGTGCCTCACGGTGAGCCAGCAAGCACTGGCGCAAGATCCGGTGACGGCTATCTTCAACCTAAGCGTCTTAGGGGCCACGTTGCTCCAATCGTTGCAGCGTGCTCTGGGGCTTGGCGCAAGGCGGTGAGCGGCTGCGGGTCCTCCTCGACGATCCAAAGACCAATCTGCCCTTCACTCATCCCACTTGCTGCGGAGTTCTCCCTCGGATAAGCTTCTTTCTTGCCGGTCCTCGAGATCCGAGCGACTCCGCCCGGACGAGGGCTCTCCTCTCTCGACTCGGGGCATAAAGAAGTGGCGGAAAAGAGCTACGTTAGGGTGGACTCCGACAAAGTTTTCGCAGAGATGTGCGAAAACTGCCATAGTCGAGACAGCATTGGGGTGAAATCAAGAGGCGGAACCGTAGGTGTTCATGATGTCGCAGAAAAAATTCAGAGAAGGCGGCAGAGCCCGCAGAGAAGAAGAGCGCGAAGAAGGGGTACCCATTTGGAGCCCGATTCGGCGGCAGCTGGGAGTACCTTCGTCGCAGCGGATGCTTTCAGCGTCTTCGTCGACCGAAGAGGTAGTAAGTACTCCCTCGGCTCCCTCGCGCTGGCTGGTAGAGAGCAGATGGCCGCTCCTTCCTTGACGCCCATAAGCGCTCGCCTCGGCCGACTTCACGGCCTGGCCCTTGTCGGCTTTCGGAGCCATGGCGGAGGTGGTGGTGGAGGTCGGCGGCGTTGGTGGAGCTGGTGGCGATGGCGGGGCCGAGCGCTGCTCTCTTTTCAGCTTTGGGAAGAAGGGGGAAGCAGCGGAGGTTTTTCGAGATTGACGTAATCAATGCGAGGTGGGCGGGACGACCCCCTGTTTCCTCTGCTTATAAAGAGGGAGGGTGACGTTTACTTCAAATAAAGAAACCACCCACGATCTCGCCATACGATCTCCCACGACGCCGCATTCGGCGCATGCCGTTAAATGGAGGCGTGGTGGGTCCGAGGTGAGATTCTGGCGTAACCCAGGCCGCGTGTGCCCGTGCCTGTTTTGGGCCCTGGCCCAACATTCGGCTCCGTGTGGCCCAGGCCGAGGGGCTCTGTCGATTGTACTAGAGTAGGGGTACCCTAGTATCCCGAACTTCGTGCAAGCGATTCTTGACTCCAGCTGGCAAGGCTTCTTAGGGTGACCGCCAAGGTCCTCTATGGTTCCTTTGGAGCCATTCAAGAACAAAGTATTTAAGCCTAGGAGACAAGGCCCGGGCAAGAGGAGCTTGCCGGGAAGGCCAGCCAGGGCACCTCGGAGACAAGGCCCCGGCAAGAGGAGCTTCTTGGGAAAGGCCCGGTGAGCGACAAGCTTCCGGACGCGACAAGACGACGGCCGCGGCAAGCTACCACTCTTTTCCTCCGCTCCAGCACATCCACCAACGTGTCGCCCTGGGACCTTTCCAGGCGCGCGTGGCAAGAGACTGTGCGGCCAGCGGTGCGAGGTGGCGAGCGACGCTGACAAGATTTCCATCGTGGCGATCGGTGGCACCCCTGACGGTCCCTTTTTGCCTTTGTTTGGGCGACTTAGCCGGGCATTTAATGCTTTTGTCCCCTGCCGTCAGGGTTAGGTATGATACACTGTACAGGTAGCTGTACCAACCGCAAGTCCTTTTCCATTTTTACCCTTGCCTATGTTGCCACCTGTCGGTGACCCCTTGAGCATATAAAAGGAGGCCCATGCGCAACGTAGGAGAGGGTTCGAAAGGCTCAGCCGAAAACATAGCTCTCTCTCTAGCAAGAACTGAATACACACATGCATGCAGCGGTAGAGTGTTATCTCTCAGGAGAGCTCAAGCTGGGTAAACTGCTCGTGTGCATCGCCTCGATCTGCTCTTCGTGCGACCTCCGCCCCACTTGAACCGAAAGGGCTCGGTCCGCCGGTCCCATAGGTGTTCGTGGGTCAGATCAGCCTCCCCGACATGCACCTTATTTACTTTTGTTACTTGTTGCTCATTACAATTTACCTTATCACAAAGCTATCTGTTACCACTTATTTCAGTACTTGCAGAGATACCTTGCTGAAAACCGCTTATCATTTCCTTCTGCTCCTCGTTGGGTTCGACACTCTTACTTATCGAAAGGACTATGATTGATCCCCTATACTTGTGGGTCATCAAGACTCTTTTTCTCGGGCGCCGTTGCCGGAGTGAAGCGCCTTTGGTAGGTGGAATTTGGTAAGGAAAAATTAATTTAGTGTGCTGAAATTTTACATCACTTGTTACTATGGAAAGTAATTGTTTGAGGGGCTTGTTAGGGTATCGTCACCCCGTCCAAGTTCAGCCAAGGGTTGCTCCTCAACCTCTGAACCCTCTTGAACCTATTGAAAATGAAACTCCTTTTGGAATTCCTTGGGTATGATGGAAAAACTGCTAGCTAACACTTTCGCAGGAGATGGAACAAAGCATCCTGACGAACATCTACGCTTTGTGGATGATATTTGTGGACTATTTAAGCTTCCAGGTATACCCGATGATGTTGTTAAGAAGAAGGCTTTCCCTTTGTCTTTGGAGGGAGATGCATTGACATGGTATAGGCTATGTGATGATACGAGGTCATGGAACTATAAAAGAGTGAAATTGGAATTTCATCAAAAGTATTACCCTATGCATCTTGTTCATCGTGATCGGAATTATATATATAATTTTTGGCCTCGCGAAGGAGAAAGCATCGCTCAAGCTTGGGGGAGGCTTAAATCAATGTTATATTCATGCCCCAATCATGAGCTCTCAAAATTGAGAATTCTCTAGAATTTTTATGCTCGGCTTTCTGATAACAATCGCACCATGCTCGATACTTCTTGTGCTGGCTCTTTTATGATGAAGCCTATTGAATTTGGATGGAATTTATTGGATAGAATTAAAAGCGCAACTCAAGATTGGGACCTCGGCGAAGGTAAGGAGTCAGGTATGACACTTAAGTTTGATTGTGTTAAATCTTTTATGGATACCGATATTTTCCGTAAGTTTAGCACTAAATATGGACTTGACTCTGATATAGTAGCCTCTTTCTGTGAATCTTTTGCTACTTATGTTGATCTCCCCAAGGAGAAGTGGTTTAAATATCACCCTCCCATAGAAGTAACGTAGCTGCACCTATCAAAGTTGAAGAAAAGATTGTCACTTATAATGATCCTATTGTTCCTACTTCTTATGTTGAGAAACCCCCTTTCCCTGTTAGAATGAAGGATCATGCTAAAGCTTCAAGCATTGTTCGTTAAGAAAAGCAATATTAGGATTTATACACCTCTGAACAAGTCAAAGTAGAACCTAATATTGCCATTGATAAAGATCTCTTGTCGATAATATCGATGGGCATGTTATTCAATTCCGAGGGTGAAAGTGCTAGAATTGCTAAACCTTGTGTTAAAGATAAACATAGACACTGTGGTAGGCTTGCACTGTTATTTACGTTAAAATAGGAGATCATTGTTATCATGGCTTATGTGATATGGGTGCTAGTGCTAGTGTTATACCCATTGACTTATATAAATAAATTATGCATGATATCGCACTTTTCTTTGAGTTAGAAGATATTGATGTTACAATTAAACTTGCAAATAGAGATACTATATCTCCAATGGGAATTGTTAGAGATGTTGAAGTCTTGTGTGGGAAAACCAAATATCCTGCTGATTTTCTTGTCCTTGGTTCTCCACAAGATAGCTTTGTCCCATTATATTTGGTAGACCCTTCTTGAATCTTTGTTAATGCCAAGATAGACTGCAAAAGGAATGTTATTACTGTTGGCTTGGATGATATGTTTCATGAGTTTAATTTCTCTAAATTTAGTAAACAACATCGTGAGGAAGAATTGCCTAGTAAGGATGAAATTACTGGTCTTGCTTCTATTCTTTGTACCTCCTAGTGATCCTTTAGAACACTACTTGCTAGACCATGAAAATGATATGTTCATGAATGAAAAAGGGAAATAGATGAAGTATTCTTTAAGCGAGGAACCTATTACGCAACATAATTTGCTGTTGAAATCCTAGGGATCCTCCTCCACCCAAGGGTGATCCGTGTTTGATCTTAAACCGTTGCCTCGATAATCTTAAATATGCTTATCTTGATGAAAAGAAAATATATCCTGTCATTATTAATGCTAACCTTTTAGAGCATGAAGAGGAAAGATTATTGAAAACTCTGAAGAAGCACCGTGCTGCTATTGGATATACTCTGGATGATCTTAAGGGCATTAGTCCCACTCTATGTCAACATAAAATAAATTTGGAAGCTGATGCCAAACCAGTTTGTGATCCTCAACGACGTTTGAATCCTAAAATGAAAGAAGTTGTAAGAAAAGAAATACTCAAGCTTACGGAGGCGGTATAATTTATCCCGTTCTTTGATAGTCGGTGGGTAAGTCATGTCCATTGTGCCCTAAGAAGGGAGGTATTACTGTTGTCCCTAATGATAAAGATGAATTGATTCCGCAAAGAATTAGCACGAGGTTATAGGATGGTAATTGATTTCCGCCAAATTAAATAAGGCTACTAAGAAAGATCATTACCCCTTACCTTTTATTGATCAAATGTTAGAAAGACTATGCAAACATACACATTATTGCTTTCTAGATGGTTATTCGGGTTTCTCTCAAATACCTGTGTGGCTAAAGATCAATCAAAGACTACTTTTACATGCCCTTTTGGTACTTTTGCTTATAGGCGTATGCCTTTTGGTTTATGTAATGCACACCGCTACCTTTCAAAAGATGCATGATGGCTATATTCTCGACTTTTGTGAAAAGATTTGTGAGGTTTTCATGGACGACTTTTCCGTCTATGGATCCTCTTTTGATGATTGCTTAAGCAATCTTGATCGAGTTTTGCAGAGATGTGAAGAAACTAATCTTGTCTTGAATTGGGAAAATTGCCACTTTATGGTTAATGAAGGTATTGTCTTGGGGCACAAAGTTTAGAAAGAGGTATTGAAGTTGATAAAGCCAAGGTTGATGCTATTGAAAAGATGCCATGTCCAAAGGACATCAAAGGTATAAGAAGTTTCCTTGGTCACACCGGATATTATAGGAGGTTCATTAAGGACTTCTCAAAAATCTCTCGGCCTCTGACTAATTTATTACAAAAAGATGTACTGTTTGTCTTTGATGATGATTGTGTATAAGCATTTGAAATACTTAAGAACGCACTAGTCTCTCTTTTTGTTGTTCAGACCACCTGATTGGAATTTACCCTTTGAAATTATGTGTGATGCTAGTGATTATGCCGTAGGTGCTGTTCAGGGGCGAAGAGTTGATAAGAAATTAAATGTTATCCATTATGCTAGTAAGACTCTAGATAGTGCTCAAAGAAATTATGCTACTACCGAAAAGGAATTTTTAGCGGTGGTGTTTGCTTGTGATAAGTTTAGACCTTATATTGTTGATTCCAAAGTTACTATTCACACCGATCATGCTGCTATTAAATATCTTATGGAAAAGAAGGATGCAAAACCTAGACTTATTAGATGGGTTCTCCTGCTTCAAGAATTTGATTTACATATTGTTGATAGAAAGGGAGCTGAGAACCCCGTTCTGGAGACAACTTGTCTAGGCTAGAGAATATTCTTGATGACCCACTACCTATTGATGATAGCTTTCACGATGAGCAATTAAACGTCATAAGTACTTCTCGTAGCACTCCTTGGTATCTTGATTATGCTAATTATATTGTTGCTAAATTTATACCACCTAGCTTCACATACCGATGAAAGAAAAAGTTTTTCTATGACTTGCGACATTACTTTTGGGATGACCCACATCTTTATAAAGAAGGAGTAGATGGTGTCATTAGGCGTTGTGTACTGAGCATGAACTGGAGCAGATCCTCACGCAAGTGTCACTCCGAAGCTTATGGAGGACATCACGCTAGAGATAGAACTACACATAAGGTATTGCAATCCGGTTTTATTGGCCTACTCTCTTCAAGGATGCCCGTAAGTTTGTTTTGTCTTGCGATGAATGTCAAAGAATTGGTAATATCGGTGAGCGTCAAGAAATGCCTATGAATTATTCACTTGTTATTGAGCCATTTGATGTTTGGGGCTTTGATTATATGGGACCTTTTCCTACCTCTAATGGTTACACTCATATTGTAGTTCTTTGTTGATTACGTTACTAAGTGGGTGGAAGCTATTCCAACTAGTAGTGCTGATCATAACACTTCTATTAAAATGCTTAAGGAAGTTATTTTTCCGAGGTTTGCAGTCCCTAGATACTTAATGACTGATGGTGGTTCACACTTTATTCCTGGTGCTTTCCGTAAGATGCTTGCTAAATACAACGATAATCATAGAATTGCATCTCCTTATCACCCGCAGTCTAGTGCTCAAGTAGGATTGAGCAATAGGGAGCTCAAGTTAATTTTACAAAAGACTGTCAATAGGTCTAGAAAGAATTGGTCCAAGAAACTTGATGATGCATTATGGGCCTATAGAACTGCTTATAAAAATCCTATGGGTATGTCTCCTTACAAAATGGTCTATGGAAAAGCTTGTCACTTACCTCTCGAACTAGAACATAAGGCATATTGGGCTATTAAAGAGCTCAACTATGATTTCAAACTTCTTTGGTGAGAAGAGGTTATTTGATATTAGCTCACTTGATGAATGGAGAGCCCAAGCTTATGAAAATGCCAAGTTGTTTAAAGAAAAGTTAAAAGATGGCATGAAAAAAGGATACAAAAACGTGAGTTTAATGTCGGTGATTATGTATTGCTATACAACTCTCGTTTAAGATTTTTGCAGGAAAACTTCTCTCTAAATGGGAAGGTCCCTACGTTATCGAGGAGGTCTATCGTTAGGTGCCATAAAAATTAACAACCCGAGGCACAAATCCGAAGGTGGTAAGCGGTCGAAGGATAAAACACTATATCTCGGGTAATCCTATAAATGTTGAAACTAATATTATTGAAACCGTGACCCGGAGGAGTACATAAAGGACACTTTCGAGCGTTCAGGACTCGAAAAGGAATAGGTATGTGGTACGGTAAGTAAACCGACTCAAAACAATTTTTAAGGCAATATTTCTCCGTTTTGGAATATTTAGAAAAATAGAAAAATAAGTAGCAGTCCCGGAGGACACGAGGGTGGGCGTGCCCTACCCCCAGGCGTGCCCCCTGCCTCGTGAGCACCTCGTGTGCCCTCCAGGACTCCGTTTTCTTGCATGATACATATTTTGTCGGTAAAATTCATTATATATACTCCAGAAGGTTTTGACTCCGTATCACGCCAAATATCCCCTGTTCTTGTTTTGAGCTGTTTTCCGACATGGTCTAGATCATCATGATGACCTCAAGTGCTTCCAAGGACAAGTTCTTGAGAAGGTGATCAACCCTTACCTCGCGGAGGTGCTGCGACACCCTCAAACCATTGAGATGCGTGATGGGTTGCTGCACATCCATGATCTTTGAGGACCAAAGGGAAGGGCGCCTTAGTCGAGGCTCGAAGCAATGGAGCAACAAGTTTTCAAGTGCCAGGGGATGGTGGAGCATGGAATCAACACTACCCACAAGATGCTCACGGAGTTCACCAATAACTACGAGCCGGATGCCAACAGGACCGAGGAGGCCATCTTCAAGCTACATGAGAAGATCGAGCACCTCCAAGCCCAAATCTATGATCTGCAAAACCAAAAGCTGTGAGTATGAATATAGATTCAAAAGGATGAGTTTGGCTACAGATTTGAGGATCCGGAGACTCGATCATCCTTCTCTGATGGTGAGCCTATGCCACGGAAGGTGGACGACAAGCTTGCATCATCATCAACAACACCTCCACCAACAACAACAAAGAAGGAGGCGTAATCACATGGGTATGGGCACTCCCCTTGGCAAGCCCCAAGCTTGGGGAGGTGCCACAGTATCATATCACCATCACAACTCCTATCTTCTGATTTTTCTTAGTTCGATCCTATTAGTAGTATCTTGATTGAGTAGAAGAAAGTCGTGGCATGATCTAGTTTTGAGTTTTGCTTTATGATCTTTCTTTGTAGTCAAGTCCGTGAGCTATATAATAAAGATTAGTGTTGAGTCAAGGGCTTGATTGTTTTGCCATGATTTTGGATAAGTAGAAGAAAATAATAAAAAGAATCAAAGAGTTCATATTGATCTTAGTGAAAGTGATGACTCCACATAGAAAGAGTATGATGATTAAAAATTGTCGGGAGTTGGCAAATGTAGCTTTGGTCATCGTTGCAATTAATAGGAAGTAATAAGGAGAGAGAGGTTTCACATAGAGATATATTATCATTGACATCTTTTATGATTGGGAGCACTCATTAAAATATGACATGCTAAAGAGTTGATGTTGGACAAGGAAGACAACGTAATGAGTTATGTATTCTTGTATCTGAGATAAAGTATGTTGTCATGGATCCTCTAACATGTTGAGCTTGCCTTTCCCCCTCATGCTAGCCAAATTCTCAACACCAAGTAGAGATACTACTTGTGCTTCCAAATACCCTTAAACCAGTTTAGCCATGAGAGTCCACCATATCTACCTATGGATTGAGTAAGATCCTTCAAGTAAGTTGTCATCGGTGCAAGCAATAAAAATTGTTCTCTAAATATGCATGACTTATTAGTGCAGAGAAATAAGCTTTGTACGAACTTGTTGTGGACGCAGTAAAAGCGACGGACTGCATAATAAAGGTTCACATACAAGGGGAATATAAAGTGACGTTCTTTTGCATTAAGATTTTGTGCATCCAACCATAAAAGCGCATGGCAACCTCTGCTTCCCTCTGCGAAGGGCCTATCTTTTATTATTATCCTCTACCTATTGCAAGAGTCACGGTGATCCTCACCATTCCTTTTTCATTTTATCCTTTGGCAAGCTTAGCATGTTGGAAAGAGTATGATATGCATATCTAATTGGATGTGGGGGAGCATGAATTGTTATTGTTGACATTACCCTTGAGGTAAAAGGTTGTGGGGCAAAACTATAAGCCCCTATCTTTCTCTGTGTCCAATTAAAACTCCGTAGCCACAAGTATCGCGTGAGTGCTAGCAATTAACAAGGACTAAATGATAGTTGAGTATGTGGACTTGCTTTTAGGCTCTGACATAGACTCTTTCCGATGTTATGAAAAATTGCAATTGGTTCAACGACTGAGATTATAATTGTTAGTGCCCAATAATGTCTCTGATTCATACTTTGGCTTTGTGAATGGGTCATTACTTGAACATGAGTAATCATATGACAAAATGTATTTATGTTGCTGTTATGAAATAATCATGATGCCTTCATGTCCGTATTTTATTTATCGACGCCTCTACCTCTAAACATGAGGACATATTTATTGTTATCGGCTTTTCGCTTGAGGACAAGCGAGGTCTAAGCTTGGGGGAGTTGATACGTCCATTTTGCATCATGCTTTTATATCAATATTTATTGCATTATGGGCTGTTATTTCACGTTATTTCACAATACTTATGGCTATTCTCTCTTATTTTACAAGGTTTACATGAAGAGGAGAATGCTTGCAATTTGGAATTCTGGGCTGGAAAAGGAGCAAATATTGAAGGACTATTCTCCGCAACTCCAAAAGTCCTGAAACTCCACGGAATACCTTAGAATGAATAAAGAAAAATCATCGCCAAAGATGAAGGCCAGGGGGCCCACACCCTGCTCACGAGGGTGGGGCGCCCCCTGGCGCCCCTACCTCGTGGGCCCCTGGTGGCTCTCCAGCGTCCATCTTCTCCCATATGAAGTCTTTCGATGAGAAAAATAGAAGAGAACCTTTCGGACGAGACTCACTTCGCCACGAGTGAGAACCTTGGCGGAACCAATCTAGGGCTCCGGCAGAGCTTTTCTGCCGGGGAAAACATCACCATTGTCATCACCAACGCTCCTCTCATCGGGAGAGGGCAATCTCCATCAACATCTTCACTAGCACCATCTCATCCCTTGTATCCAATTCTTGTCTCTAAGTCCGGGATTGGTGCTAGTAGGTTGCTACTAGTGTTGATTACTCCTTGTAGTTGATGCTAGTTGGTTTATTTGGTGGAAGATCATATATTCAGATCCTTTATGCATATTATTACCCCTCGATTATGAACATGAATATGCTTTGTGAGTAGTTACGTTTGTTCCTGAGGACAAGGGAGAAGTCTTGCTATTAGTAGTCATGTGAATTTGGTATTCGATTCGATATTTTGATAAGATGTGTGTTGTCTAACCTCTAGTGGTGTTATGTGAGCGTCGACTACATAACACTTCACCATTATTTGGGCCTAGAGGAAGGCATTGGGAAGTAATAAGTAGATGATGGGTTGCTTTCGAGTGATGTAAGCTTAAACCCTAGTTTATGTGTTGCTTCGTAAGGGGCTGATTTGGATCCATATGTTTCATGCTATGATTAGGTTTACCTTAATACTTATGTTGTAGTTGCGGATGCTTGCAATAGAGGTTAATCATAAGTGGGACATTTGTTCAAGTAAGAACAGCACCCAAGCACCGGTCCACCCACATATCAAATTATCAAAGTACCGAACGCGAATCATATGAACGTGATGAAAACTAGCTTGACGATATTCCCATGTGCCCTCGGGAGCGGTTTTCCTAGTATAAGAGTTTGTCCAGGCTTGTCCTTTGCTACAAAAAGGATTGGGCCACCTTGCTGCACCTTATTTACTTTTGTTACTTGTTGCTCATTACAATTTACCTTATCACAAAGCTATCTGTTACCACTTATTTGATTTTTGCAGAGAATACCTTGCTGAAAACCGCTTATCATTTCCTTTTGCTCCTCGTTGGGTTCGACACTCTTACTTATCGAAAGGACTACGATAGATCCCCTATACTTGTGGGTCATCAATAATAAAGCCCAATAATGTCCAAAACAGTAGATAATATAGCATGGAGTAATCAAAAATTATAGATACGTTGGAGACGTATCAGATGCTTATGTGAAAACGCTTCAACCCGATAAGCTCGAACCCAAATCGGAAAAATGTGTCTTCATAGGATACCCAAAAGAAACAGTTGGGTACACCTTCTATCACAGATCCGAAGGCAAGACTTTTGTTGCTAAATTCAGAATCTTTCTAGAGAAAGAGTTTCTCTCGAAAGAAGTGAGTGGGAGGAAAGTAGAACTTGATGAGGTAACTGTACCTGCTCCCTTATTGGAAAGTAGTCCATCACAGAAACTGGTTTCTGCGACACATACACCAATTAGTGAGGAAGTTAATGATGATGATCATGAAACTTCAGATCAAGTTGTTACCGAACCTCGTAGGTCAACCAGAGTAAGATCCGCACCAGAGTGGTACGGTAATCCTTTTCTGGAAGTTATGTTACTAGACCATGACGAACCTACGAACTATGAAGAAGCGATGGTGAGCCCAGATTCCGCAAAATGGCTTGAGGCCATGAAATCTGAGATGGGATCCATGTATGAGAACAAAGTGTGGACTTTGGTTGACTTTCCCGATGATCGACAAGCCATAGAGAATAAATGGATCTTCAACAAGAAGATCGACGACGGTAATGTTACCATCTATAAAGCTCGACTTGTTGCGAAAGGTTTTCGACAAGTTCAAGGGATTGACTACGATGAGACCTTCTCACCCGTAGCGATGCTTAAGTCTGTCCGAATCATGTTAGCAATTGCCGCATTTTATGATTATGAAATTTGGCAAATGGATGTAGAAACTGCATTCCTGAATGGATTTCTGGAAGAAGAGTTGTATATGATGCAACCGGAAGGTTTTGTTGATCCAAAGGGAGCTAACAAAGTGTGCAAGCTCCAGCGATCCATTTATGGACTGGTGCAAGCCTCTCAGAGTTGGAATAAATGCTTTGATAGTGTGATCAAAGCATTTGGTTTTATCTGAGACTTTTGGAGAAGCACATGTATTTACAAGAAAGTGAGTGGGAGCTCTGTAGCATTTCTGATATTATATGTGGATGACATATTGCTGATAGGAAATGATATAAAATTTCTGGATAGCATAAAGGGATACTTGAACAAGAGTTTTTCGATGAAAGACCTCGGTGAAGCTTCTTATATATTGGGCATCAAGATCTATAGAGATAGATCAAGACGCTTAATTGGACTTTCACAAAGCACATACCTTGACAAAGTTTTGAAGAAGTTCAAAATGGATCAAGCGAAGAAAGGGTTCTTGCCTGTGTTACAAGGTGTGAAGTTGAGTAAGACTCAATGCCCGACCACTTCAGAAGATAGAGAGAAGATGAAAGATGTTCCCTATGCTTCAGCCATAGGTTCTATCTTGTATGCAATGTCGTACCGGACCTGATGTGTGCCTTGCTATAAGTTTAGCAGGGAGGTACCAAAGTAATCCAGGAGTGGATCACTGGACAGCGGTCAAGAACATCCTGAAATACCTGAAAAGGACTAAGGATATGTTTCTCGTTTATGGAGGTGACAAAGAGCTCATCGTAAATGGTTACGTTGATGCAAGCTTTGACACTAATCCGGACGATTCTAAATCGCAAACCCGGATCGTGTTTACATTGAGCGGTGGAGCTGTCGGTTGGTGCAGTTCTAAACAAAGCATCGTGGCGGGATCTACGTGTGAAGCGGAGTACATAGCTGCTTGAAGCAGCAAATGTAGGAGTCCGGATGAAGGAGTTCATATCCGATCTAGGTGTCATACCTAGTGCATCGGGTCCAATGAAAATCTTTTGTGACAATACTGGTGCAATTGCCTTGGCAAAGGAATCCAGATTTCACAAGAGAACCAAGCACATCAAAAGACGCTTCAACTCCATCCGGGATTTAGTCCAGGTGGGAGACATAGAAATTTGCAAGATACATACGGATCTGAATGTTGCAGACCCGTTGACTAAGCCCGTTTCCAGGAGCAAAACATGATCAGCACCAAGGCTCCATGGGTGTTAGAATCATTACAGTGTAATCTAGATTATTGATTCTAGTGCAAGTGGGAGACTGAAGTAAATATGCCCTAGAGGCAATAATAAAGTTATTATTTATTTCCTTATATCATGATGAATGTTTATTATTCATGCTAGAATTGTATTAACCGGAAACATAATACTTGTGTGAATACATAGACAAACAGAGTGTCACTAGTATGCCTCTACTTGACTAGCTTGTTGATCAAAGATGGTTATGTCTCCTAGCCATAGACATGAGTTGTCATTTGATTAACGGGATCACATCATTAGGAGAATGATGTGATTGACCTGACCCATTCCGTTATCTTAGCACACACGATCGTTTAGTGATTCTCGCTATTGCTTTCTTCATGACTTATACATGTTCCTATGACTATGAGATTATGCAACTCCGGTTTACTGGAGGAACACTTTGTGTGCTACCAAACGTCCTGGCAATAACTGGGTTATTATAAAGGTGCTCTCTGGTGTCTCGAAGGTACTTGTTGGGTTGGCGTATTTTGAGATTAGGATTTGTCACTCCGATTGTTGGAGAGGTATCTCTGGGCCCTTTCGGTAATGCACATCACTTAAGCCTTGCAAGCATTGCAACTAATGAGTCGATTCTTGGGATGATGTATTATAGAACGAGTAAAAGAGACTTGTCGATAACGAGATTGAACTAGGTCTTTGGGATCTGAGACGATCGAATCTCGGGCAAGTAACATACCGATGACAAAGGGAACAACGTATGTTGTTATGCGGTCTGACCGATAAAAATCTCCGTAGAATATGTGGGAGCCAATATGAGCATCAAGTTTCGCTATTGGTTATTGATCGAAGACGTGTCTCGATCATGTCTACATAGTTCTCGAACCCGTAGGGTCCGCACGCTTAAAGTTTCGATGACAGTTATATTATGAGTTTATATGTTTTGATGTACCGAAGGTTGTTCGGAGTCTCGGATGTGATCCGGACATAACGAGGAGTCTTGAAATGGTCGAGACATGAAGATTGATATATTGGACGACTATATTCGGACACCGGAATGGTTTCGGGGGTTATCGGATATATACCGGAGTACCGGGGGTTACCGGAACCCCCCCGGAGGTTAGTGGGCCTCATGGGCCCAACTGGTGGAAGAGGAGAGGCGGCCAAGGGGCAGCCACGTGCCCTCCCCCCCAAGTCCGAATTGGACAAGGAGGGGGGCACCCCCTTTCCTTTCCCCCTCTCTCTCCTTCCCTCTCCACTCCTAATCCAACAAGGAAAGGGAGGGAGTCCTACTCCTGGTGGGAGTAGGACTCCTCCTGGCGCGCCCCCACCTGGCCGGCCGCCTCTCCCCCCTTGCTCCTTTATATACAGGGGCAGGGGGCACCCTAGAGACACAACAATTGATCATTGATCTTTTAGCCGTGTGCGGTGCCCCCCTCCACCATAGTCCACCTCGATATCTTTGTAGCGGTGGTGCTTAGGCGAAGCCTTGCGTCGATAGAACATCATCATCGCCACCACGCCGTCAGGCCGATTTAAACTCTCCCTCAACACTCGCTGGATCGGAGTTCGAGGGACGTCATCGGGCTGAGCGTGTCTTTGAACTCGGAGGTGCTGTTTGTTCTGTACTTGATCGGTCGGATCGTGAAGACGACTGACTACATCAACTGCGTTGTGCTAACGCTTCTGCTTTCGGTCTACGAGGGTACGTGGACAACACTCTCCCCTCTCGTTGCTATGCATCACCATGATCTTGCGTGTGCGTAGGAATTTTTTTGAAATTACTACGTTCCCCAACAGTTGCCGGGGAGTCTATGCACAAGTAAAGACATACCAAGTACCCATCACAAACTCTTATCCCTCGCACTACATTATTTGCCATTTGCCTCTCGTTTTCCTCTGCCCCCACTTCACCTTTGCCGTTTTATTCGCCCTTCTTCCGTTCAATCTTTTGTTTGCTTGTGTTACCATGTACCTTCTTTTTGCTTGCATCTTCGCTTGCTAAAAGTTTATGGATCCTCATCCACTTGCTAATCTCTTTAAGAGATCCAATTATGATGAACCTATTGCTAGTGAATTGAGTGCAGTAGATTATCTTTATGAGGTTTTGCTTGAAATTCGTAAATCTGAAAATTGTGATGAAGTACTTTATGAAGCGATTTACGATAGCTCCTTGAATAAAAAGCATGATTGCAATGATTTTACTATAAATTCTCTTGATATCAATTGTGCTAATAATATGCAAAACCCTAAGCTTGGGGATGCTAGTTTTGCTATGTCTACTACCTGTTGCAATGATCATGATTGGGGTGATTCTTCTTATGATCTTGAAAATTTATTTAAGCCCCATGATGAATATGAGATTAATAATATGTTTACAATAATATTGAAAGTGGGTTTGGAAGAGTGTCAACTTTAGATCCCACATATTTGGAGAATGTTCAATCTTATGGTATTTTTGATAAAAGTGGGTTTGGAGAGGTCATGACTTTAGTTAATGTTAATCCCACTATTTCGGAAGAGTGTCAACTTCGCAAGCATGTGGATTGTGTTGAAAATATTTTATATGATAGCTATATTGTTGAATTTGATTATGATCCTACATATTATTATTACGAGAGAGGAAAATATGATTGTAGAAATTTTCATGTTACTAAATTACCTCTCGTTATGTTGAGATCACTATTGTTTCTCACTTCTTCCTTGCATATGCTAGTATTTGCTTGTCTTGATAATTTGTTTGTCTATAAGATGCCTATGCATAGGAAGTATGTTAGACTTAGATGTGTTTTTTTTCACATGATTTATGATGCTCTCTTTGTGCTTCAATTCTTGTCTTTCATGTGAGCATCATCGAAATTATAAATGCCTAGCTAGGGCGTTAAACGATAACGCTTGTTGGGAGGCAACCCAATTTTATTTTAGTTTTTTGCTTTTTGCTTCTGTTTAGGAATAAATCTTTGATCTAGCCTCTGTTTATATTTATTTTTGTGTTTTAATTAGTGTTTGTGCCAAGTGAAACCTATAGGATCTTCTTGGATGATAGTTATTTGATCTTGCTGAAAATTCCAGAAACTTTCTGTTCACGAAAACAATTGTTAAAAATCACCATAATGTGATAAAATACTGATTCAAATTGCAGTAGATCAATAAACAAATTATCTAGGTCGTCCTATTTTTGTACATTTTTATTAGTTCTATAAGTTTGCGTTAGTTACAGATTACTACAGACTGTTCTGTTTTTGACAGATTCTGTTTTTCGTGTGTTGTTTGCTTATTTTGATGAATCTATGGCTAGTAAAATAGTTTATAAACCATAGAGAAGTTGGAATACAGTAGGTTTAACACCAATATAAATAAAGAATGAGTTCATTACAGTAACTTGAAGTGGTCTTTTGTTTTCTTTCGCTAACGGAGCTCACGAGACTTTTTGTTAAGTTCTGTGTTGTGAAGTTTTCAAGTTTTGGGTAAAGATTTGATGGATTATGGAACAAGGAGTGACAAGAGCCTAAGCTTGGGGATGCCCAAGGCACCCCAAGGTAAATCTAAGGACACCAAAAAGCTAAATCTTGGGGATGCCCCGGAAGGCATCCCTCTTTCATTCCTCGCCCATCCAGTAACTTTACTTGGAGCTATATTTTATTCACCACATGATATGTGTTTTGCTTGGAGTGTCTTGTATGATTTGAGTCTTTATTTTTAGTTTACCACAATCATCCTTGCTGTATACACCTTTTGAGGGAGACACACATGATTCGGAATTTATTAGAATACTCTATGTGCTTCACTTATATCTTTTGAGCTATATAGTTTTTGCTCTAGTGCTTCACTTATATCTTTTAGAGCACGACGGTGGTTTTGTTTTATAGAAACTATTGTTCTCTCATATTATTTTGAGAGTCCTACAAAATAGCATGGTAATTGTCTTAAACTGAGAAATAAGTCCTAAAGTGATAGGCATCCAAGATTAGTAAAAACTTTCTTATAAGTGCGTTGAATACTATGAGAAGTTTGATGCTTGATAACTTTTTTGAGATATGAAGATGGTGATATTAGAGTCATGCTAGTTGAGTAGTTGTGAATTTGAGAAATACTTGTTAAAGTTTGTGATTCCCATAGCATGCACGTATGGTGAACCGTTATGTGATGAAGTTGGAGCATGATTTATTTATTGATTTTCTTCCTTATGAGTGGCAGTCGGGGACGAGCGATGGTCTTTTCCTACCAATCTATCCCCCTAGGAGCATGCGCCTAATACTTTGTTTCGATAACTAATAGATTTTTGCAACAAGTATATGAGTTCTTTATGACTAATGTTGATTCCATGGATTATACACACTCTCACCTTTCCACCATTGCTAGCCTCTCTAATACCACGCACTTTTCGCTGGTATCATACACCCACCATATACCTTCCTCAAAACAGCCACCATACCTACCTATTATGGCATTTCCATAGCCATTCCGAGATATATTGCCATGCAACTTACCACCGTTCCGTTTGCTATGACACGCTTCATCATTGTCATATTGCTTTGCATGATCATGTAGTTGACATCGTATTTGTGGCAAAGCCGCAGTTCATAACTTTTATAGATGTCACTCTTGATTCATTGCATATCCCGGTACTCCGCTGGAGGCATTCACATAGAGTCATATTTTTGTTCTAAGTATTGAGTTGTAATTCTTGAGTTGTAAGTAAATAAAAGTGTGATGATCATCATTATTAGAGCATTGTCCCAAGTGAGGAAAGGATGGTGGAGACTATGATCCCCCCACAAGTCGGGATGAGACTCCGAACGAAAAAAAGAGGCCATAGAAAGAAAGAGAAAAGGCCCAAACAAAAAAAGAAAAAATGAGAGAAAAAGAGAGAAGGGACAATGTTACTATCCTTTTACCACACTTGTGCTTCAAAAGTAGCACCGTGATATTCATGATAGAGAGCCTCCTATGTTATCACTTTCATATACTAGTGGGAATTTTACATTATAGAACTTGGCTTGTATATTCCAATGATGGGCTTCCTCAAAATGCCCTAGGTCTTCGTGAGCAAGCGAGTTGGATGCACACCCACTTAGTTTCTTTTGTTGAGCTTTCTGATAACCCACAAGTATAGGGGATCGCAACAGTTTTCGAGGGTAGAGTATTCAACCCAAATTTATTGATTCGATACAAGTGGAGCCAAAGAATATTCTCAATTATTAGCAGTTGAGTTGTCAATTCAACCACACCTGGATAACTTAGTATCTGCAGCAAAGCATTTAGTAGCAAAGTAATATGGAAGTAATGGTAACGATAGCAAAAGTAATATTTTTGGGTTTTGTAGTGATTGTAACGTTGGCAATGGAAAAGTAAATAAGCGGAGAACAATATGTGAAAAGCTCGTAGGCATTGGATCGGTGATGGAGAATTATGCCGGATGCGGTACATCATGTAACAGTCATAACATAGGGTGACACAGAACTAGCTCCAATTCATCAATATAATGTAGGCATGTATTCGAATATAGTCATACGCTTATGGAAAAGAACTTGCATGACATCTTTTGTCCTACCCTCCCGTGGCAGCGGGGTCCTAATGGAAACTAAGGGATATTAAGCCTCCTTTTAATAGAGTACCGGACCAAAGCATTAACACATAGTGAATACATGAACTCCTCAAACTATGGTCATCACCGAGAGTGGTCCCGATTATTGTCACTTCGGGGTTGCCGGATCATAACACATAGTAGGTGACTATTGACTTGCAAGATAGGATCTAGAACTCACATATATTCATGAAAACATAATAGGTTCAGATCTGAAATCATGGCACTCGGGCCCTAGTGACAAGCATTAGGCATAGCAAAGTCATAGCAACATCAATCTTAGAACATAGTGGATACTAGGGATCAAACCCTAAAAAACTAACTCGATTACATGATAGATCTCATCCAACCCATCACCGTCAGGCAAGCCTACGATTGAATTACTCACGCACGGCGGTGAGCATCATGAAATTGGTGATAGAGGATGGTTGATGATGACGACGGCGACGAATCCCCCTCTCCGGAGCCCCGAACGGACTCCAAATCAGCCCTCCCGAGAGGTTTTAGGGCTTGGCGGCGGCTCCGTATCGTAAAACGCGATGAATCCTTCTCTCTGATTTTTTTCTCCCCGAAAGTGAATATATGGAGTTGGAGTTGAGGTCGGTGGAGCGTCAGTGGGCCCATGAGGCAGGGGACGCGCCCAGGGGGGCAGGCGTGCCCCCCACCCTCGTGGACAGGGTGTGGGCCCATGGATTTTTCTTCTAGTATTTTTAATATTTTCCAAAAAGACGTTCCATGGAGTTTCAGGTCATTCCGAGAACTTTTGTTTCTGCACATAAATAACACCATGGAAAGTCTGCTTTGAAAACAACGTCGATCGGGTTAGTTCCATTCAAATCATGCAAGTTAGAGTCCAAAACAAGGGCAAAAGTGTTTGGAAAAGTAGATACGACGGAGACGTATCACTTTCATACACTTATAAGCTCTAGTGCATCCGTTGCATGGCAATCCCTACTCACTCACATTGATATCTATTGATGGGGATCTCCATAGCCCGTTGATACGCCTAGTTGATGTGGGACTATCTTCTCCTTTTTGTCTTCTCCACAACCACCATTCTATTCCACATATAGTGCTATGTCCATGGCTCACGCTCATGTATTGCGTGAAGATTGAAAAAGTTTGAGAACATCAAAAGTATGAAACAATTGCTTGGCTTGTCATCGGGGTTGTGCATGATTAAATACTTTGTGTGATGAAGATAGAGCATAGCCAGACTATATGATTTTGTAGGGATAGCTTTCTTTGGCCATGTTATTTTGAGAAGACTTGATTGCTTATTTAGTATGCTTGAAGTATTATTATTTTTATGTCAATATTAGACTTTTATCTTGAATCTTTCGGATCTGAATATTCATACCACAAATAATAGAATTACATTGAAAATTATGCTAAGTAGCATTCCACATCAAAAAATCTATTTTTAGCATTTACCTACTCGAGAACGAGCAGGAATTAAGCTTGGGGATGCTTGATACGTCTCCAATGTATCTATAATTTTTTATTGTTCCATGCTATATTATAATCTGTTTTGGATGTTTAATGGGCTTTATTATACACTTTTATATTATTTTCGGGACTAACCTATTAACCGGAGGCCCAGCCCAAATTGCTGTTTTTTTGCCTATTTTAGTGTTTCGCAGAAAAAGAATATCAAACGGAGTCCAAACGGAATGTAACCTTCGGGAACGTGATTTTCGGAACAAACGTGATCCAGAGGACTTGGAGTCTATGTAAAGCAATCAACAAGGAGGGCACGAGGTAGGGGGCGCGCCCACCTCCCCCAGGCGCGCCCTCCACCCTTGTGGGCCCCTCGTTGCTCCACTGACGTACTTCTTCCTCCTATATATACCCATATACCATGGAAACATCATATACGGAGCCAAAACCCTATTTCCACCGCCGCAACCTTTACATTCGTGAGATCCCATCTTGGGGCCTTTTTTTGGTGCTTTCACGTAGGGGGCATTGATCATGGAGGGCTTCTACATCAACACCATAGCCTCTCCGATGATGTGTGAGTAGTTTAACTCAAACCTTCGGGTCCATAGTTATTAGCTAGATGGCTTCTTCTCTCTCTTTGGATCTCAATACAAAGTTCTCCTCGATCTTCTTGGAGATCTATTTGATGTAATCTTCTTTTGCAGTGTGTTTGTCGAGATTCGATGAATTGTGGGTTTCTGATCAAGTTTATCTATGAACAATATTTGAATCTCCTCTGAATTCTTTTATGTATGATTGGTTATCTTTGCAAGTCTCTTCGAATTATCAGTTTGGTTTGGCCTAATAGATTGATCTTTCTTGCAATGGGAGAAGTGCTTAGCTTTGGGTTCAATCTTGCGGTGTCCTTTCCCAAAGGATGTTAGGGCAGCAAGGCACGTGATTGTATTGTTGCCATCGAGGATAAAAGATGGGGTTTATATCATATTGCATGAGTTTATCCCTCTACATCATGTCATCTTGCTTAAAGCATTACTCGTTCTTATGAACTTAATACTCTAGATGCATCTTTGGATAGCGGTCGATGTGTGGAGTAATAGTAGTAGATGCGTAATCGTTTCGGTCTACTTGTCGCGAACGTGATGCCTATATACATGATCATACCTAGATATTCTCATAACTATGCTCAATTCTATCAATTGCTCGACAGTAATTCGTTTACCCACCGTAATACTTATGCTATCTTGAGAGAAGCCACTAGTGAAACCTATGGCCCCCGGGTCTACTTTCCATCATATTAATCTCACGACAACAAGATATTTCTGGCGCCGTTTATTTTGCTTTCTTTACTTTTACTCTTTATCATAAAAATACCAAAAATATTATCTTATCATATCTATCGAGATCTCACTCTCGTAAGTGACCGTGAAGGGATTGACAACCCCTTTATCGTGTTGGTTGCGAGGTTCTTATTTGTTCGTGTAGGTGCACGGGACTCGGCGTGGTCTCCCTCTTGAATTGATACCTTGGTTCTCAAAAACTGAGGGAAATACTTACGCTACTTTACTGCTTCACCCTTTACTCTTCAAGGGAAAACCAACGCAGTGCTCAAAAGGTAGCAAGGTAGCATTATTACACATTATGTCACAATACTTATGCCTATTCTCTCTTATTTTACAAGGTTTACCCGGAGAGGGAGAATGTCGGCAGCTGGAATTCTGGGCTGGAAAAGGAGCAAATATTAGAGACCTATTCTGTACAACTCCAAAAGTCCTGAAACTTCACGGAAGTCAGTTTTGGAATATATTAAAAATATTGGGCGAAGAAAGCACCAGAGGGGGGCCACACCCTGTCCACAAGGGAGTGGGCGCGCCCTACCCCTGGGCGCGCCCCCTGACTCGTGGGCCCCCTGGCAGGCCTCCGGTGCCCATCTTTTGCTATATGAAGTCTTTTGCTCTGGAAAAAATCAGAAGGAAGCTTTCGGGATGAAGCGCCATCGTCTCGAGGCGGAACCTGGTGAAAAACCAATCTAGGGCTCCGGCGGAGCTGTTCCACCGGGGAAACATCCCTCCGGGAGGGGAAATCATTACCATCGATCCTCTCATCGGGAGGGGGTCAATCTCCATCAACAGCTTCACCAGCACCATCTCATCTCAAACCCTAGTTCATCTCTTGTATCCAATCTTTGTCTCAAAACCTGAGATTGGTACCTGTAGGTTGCTAGTAGTGTTGATTACTCCTTGTAGTTGATGCTAGTTGGTTTATTTGGTGGAAGATCATATGTTCAGATTCTTCATGCATATTAATACCCCTCGATTATGAACATGAATATGATTTGTGAGTAGTTACGTTTGTTCCACGAGGACATGGGAGAAGTCTTGCTATAAGTAGTCATGTGAATTTGGTATTCGTTCGATATTTTGATGAGATGTATGTTGTCTTTCCTCTAGTGGTGTTATGTGAACGTCGACTACATGACACTTCACCATTGTTTGGGCCTAGAGCAAGGCATTGGGAAGTAATAAGTAGATGATGGGTTGCTAGAGTGACAAAAGCTTAAACCCAAGTTTATCAGTTGCTTCGTAAGGGGCTGATTTGGATCCATATGTTTCATGCTATGGTTAGGTTTACCTTAATGTTTCTTTTGTAGTTGCGCATTCTTGCAATAGGGGTTAATCATAAGTGGGATGCTTGTCTAAGGAAGGGTAGTACCCAAGCACCGGTCCACCCACATATCAAATTATCAAAGTAACGAACGCGAATCATATGAGCGTGATGAAAACTAGCTTGACGATAATTCCCATGTGTCCTCGGAAGCGTTTTCCTTGATATAAGAGTTTGTCCAGGCTTGTCCTTTGCTACAAAAAAGGATTGGGCCACCTTGCTGCACCTTGTTTACTTTTATTACTTGTTACCCGCTACAAATTACCTTATCACAAAACTATACATTACCCGATAATTTCAATGCTTGCAGAGAATACCTTCTTGAAAACCGCTTGTCATTTCATACTGCTCCTCATTGGGTTCGACACTCTTACTTATCGAAGGACTATGATAGATCCCCTATACTTGTGGGTCATCAAGACTCTTTTCTAAGCGCCCGTTCTTTGAGGGAGTGAAGCGCCTTTGGTAAGTGGAATTTGGCAAGGAAAAATTTATATAGTGTGCTGAAATTTACTGTCACTTGTTACTATGGAAAGTAATCCTTTGAGGGACTTGTTCGGCGTATCTTCACCCCGACCAGTAGAGCAAAGAGTTGCTCCTCAACCTATTGAACCTACTGAAAATGTTTACTTTGAAATCCCTTCGGGTATGATAGAGAAACTGCTAGCTAATCCTTTTACAGGAGATGGAACATTGCATCCCAATTTGCACCTAATCTATATGGATGAAGTTTGTGGATGATTTAAGCTTACAGGTATGCCCGAGGATGTTATCAAGAAGAAGGTCTTCCCTTTATCTTTGAAGGGGAAGGCATTGACATGGTTTAGGCTATGTGATGATATTGGATCATGGAACTACAGCCGATTGAAATTGTAATTTCATCAAAAGTTTTATCCTATGCATCTCGTTCATCGTGATCATAATTATATATATATATAATTTATGCTCAGCTTTCTCTCAATAATCGCTCCATTCTCGATACTTCTTGTACTGGTTCTTTTATGATGAAAACTATTGAATTCAAATGGGATTTATTGGAAAGAATTAAACGCAACTCGGAAGATTGGGAACTCAGCGAAGGTAAGGAGTCAGGTATAACACCTAAGTTTGATTGTGTTAAATCTTTTATGGGTACCGATGCTTTTCGTGAATTTAGCACTAAATATGGACTTGACTCTGAGATAGTAGCTTCTTTCTGTGAATCGTTTGCTACTCATGTTGATCTTCCTAAGGAGAAATGGTTTAAATATCATCCTCCCATTGAAGTAAAAGTAGTTGAGCCTATTAAAGTTGAAGAAAAGACTATCAATTATAATGTTGATCCTATTGTTCTTACCGCTTATATTGAGAAACCACCTTCCCTGCTAGAATAAAGGATCATGCTAAAGCATCAACTGTGGTTCGTAAGAGTAATATTAGAACACCCAAACCCTCTAAGCAAATTAAAGTTGAAACTAGTATTGCTATGGTTAAAGATCTCTTGGTTGATAATATTGATGGGCATGTTATTTACTTCTGTGATGAAGCTGCTAGAATTGCTAAACCCGACACTACAAATAAACATAGACCTGTTGTAGGCATGCCTGTTATTTCTGTTAAAATAGGAGATCATTGCTATCATGGCTTATGTGATATGGGTGCTAGTCTTGAGTGCAATACCTCTTTCTTTATATGAAGAAATTATGCACGATATTGCACCTTCTTTGAGTTAGAAGGTATTGATGTTACAATTAAGCTTTCCAATAGAGATACTATTTCACCGCTTGGAATTTATTAGAGATGTTGAAGTCTTGTGTGGGAAAGTTAAATATCCTACTGATTTTCCTGTTCTTGGTTCCCCACAAGGTGACTTTTGTCCCATAATTTTTGGTAGGCCCTTCTTGAATACTGTTAATGCTAAGATAGACTGCAAAAAGGATGTTGTTACTATTGGTTTAGGGGATATGTCTCATGATTTTAATTTTGCTAAATTTCATAGACAACCCCATGATAAAGAATTGCCTAGTAAAGATGAAATTATTGGTCTTGCTTCTATTGCCGTGCCTCCTAATGATCCTTTAGAACAATATTTGCTAGACCATGAAAATGATATGTTTATGAATGAAACAAGGGAAATAGATGAAGTATTCTTTAAACAAGGACCTATTTTGAAACACAACTTGCCCATCGAAATTCTAGGGGATCCTCCTCCACCCAAGGGTGATCCCGTGGCTTAAACCATTACCTCACACCCTTAAATATGCTTATCTTGATGAAAAGAAGATATATCCTGTTATTATTAGTGCTAACCTTTCAGAAGCGGGAAGAAGAGAAATTATTGAAAACTACGAAGAAGCACCGTGCTGCTATTGGATATACTCTTGATGATCTTAAGGGCATTAGTCCCACTCTATGCCAGACAAAATAAAATTGGAGAAAGACGCTAAACCGTTGTTGATCACCAACGACGGTTAAATCCTAAGATGAAAGAAGTGGTAAGAAAAGAAATACTAAAGCTTACGGAGGCGGGTATAATTTATCCGCTTTGATAGTCGGTGGGTAAGTCCTGTCCATTGTGTCCCTAAGAAGGGAGGTATTATTGTTGTTCCTAATGATAAAGATGAATTGATTCCACAAAGAATTGTTACAGATTCTGAGAATGGTAATGGATTTCCGCAAACTAAATAAAGCTACTAAAAAGGATCATTACCCTTTACCTTTTATTGATCAAATGCTAGAAAGATTATCCAAACATACACATTTTTGCTTTCTAGATGGTTATTCTAGTTTCTCTCAAATACCTGTGTCCAAAGAGGATCAAGAAAAGACCACTTTTACTTGCCCTTTCGGTACCTTTGCTTATAGATGTATGCCTTTTGGTTTATGCAATGCACCTGCTACCTTTCCAAGATGTATGACTGCTATATTCTCTGATTTTTGTGAAAAGATTGTTGAGGTTTTCATCGATGATTTCTCCGTGTATGGAACTTCTTTTGATGATTGCTTAAGCAACCTTGTTCGAGTTTTGCGGAGATGTGAAGAAACTAATCTTGTCTTGAATTGGGAGAAGTGCCACTTTATGGTTAATGAAGGTATTGTCTTGGGGCATAAAATTTCTGAAAGAGGTATTGAAGTTGATAAAGCTAAAGTTGATGCTATTGAAAAGATGCCGTGTCCTAAGGACATTAAAGGTATAAGAAGTTTCCTTGGTCATGCCGGTTTTATAGGAGGTTCATTAAAGACTTCTCAAAAATTTCTAGGCCTCTGACTAATCTCTTACAAAAAGATGTTCCTTTTGTCTTTGATGATGATTGTGTAGAAGCATTTGAAATACTTAAGAAAGCCTTGATTTACGCACCTATTGTTCAAATGCACACGATTGGAATTTACCCTTTGAAATTATGTGTGATGCTAGTGATTATGCTGTAGGTGCTGTTCTAGGACAAAGAGTTGATAAGAAATTAAATGTTATCCAATATGCTAGTAAAACTCTAGACAGTGCCCAGAGAAATTATGGCACTAGTGAAAAGGAATTGTTAGCGGTTGTATTTGCTTGTGATAAGTTCAAACCTTATATTGTTGATTCTAAAGTAACTTTCCACACTGATCATGCTGCTATTAAATATCTTATGGAAAAGAAAGATGCTAAACCTACACTTATTAGATGGGTTCTCTTGCTACAAGAATTTGATTTGCATATTATTGATAGAAAGGGAGCTGAGAACCCCGTTGCAGACAACTTATCTAGGTTAGAGAATGTTCTTGATGACCCACTACCTATTGATGATAGCTTTCGTCATGAACAATTAGCTGTCATAAATGCTTCTCATCTTTGCTTCCATGGTATGCTGATTATGCTAATTACATTGTTGCTAAATTTATACCACCTAGTTTCACATACTAGCAAAAGAAAAAGTTTTTCTATGATTTAAGACATTACTTATGGGATGACCCACACCTTTATAAAGAAGGAGTAGATGGTGTTATTAGACGTTGTGTACCTGAGCATGAACAGGAACTGTCGGGGATATACCCCGCGGTGTAACCCGGCCGGAAGTATAACCCGGCCGGACTTGGCGACTCACTAATGACCTGCCCTGGCTGGACGACACACTAAGTGACCCGCCCGATCCTGACGACTTATGGGTGACCTGGCAACCGGATCAGAGGAGCGACAAGACCCGGGGGCCGAGGAGGCTCAAGGCCCAGAAGGCCAGCTTACGTTGTGATAGGCCGGCTTAAGAGGAAAGGCGTGAGGAATATCTCCCTTACAAGGAATCAAGACCCGGACTTGTATCTGACTTGTAGTACAAGATAGGCTAGTCCTAGTCCTACTAGGACTCCACATGTAACCCGCCCTCTAACTTATATAAGGAGGGGGGGCTCTAAAGAGGGACAGCAACAAAAACAATCTCTAGGGCTAGACACAAAGGGGGAGCCGACTACGGCGACTCCTCTCATGAGCATAATGAGACCTAGCCACAAACAAGATGTAGGGTTATTACGGATGATGTTTCCCGGGGCCCGAAGCTGTCTAAATCCTTGTCTTGCGTGTTGCATCTCTCGTCCCGATCAACCCCTCTCAAGCTACCACATAGATGCGTTGGCCTCGCAACTAAGTCCTGACACTAAGGACATCTGACGTCATCTTTAGGCCCGATGGCTTCTCCAATCATCAACAACGATGCGGTCCAGGGTGAGACTTTTCTCCCGGACAGATCTTCAGATTCGGGCGGCTTTGCATCATGCGGGCCAACTCGCTTGGCCATGTGGAGCAGATCGAAAGCTACGCCCCTGGCCATCAGGTCAGATTTGGAAGTTTGACCTAAACGGCTGACGTCCGCGGAAACTTGATCTTCGACGGGTTCGAGCCGCAGCCGAGCGCGCCGCACTGTCATGATGGGCATGATCTAGCTCTGCCGCGAGCGGTGCCACAGAGGTCGCACGTGTCCGCTCCGACCCTTAGCTCGGAGCCGACTGCGCCAATTGAGGACGGGTGGCTGGACACCGCCTCAGGGGCTGCAATCTTTACGGCGATCGAGCTGAACACCAGCCTTGTCCTCTACGAAGCTCGTGACTCCAAGGTGCCGGACTCCTCTCCGGACTCCAGACCTTCCGCTCCCCTGCCGATCGAATCCGGTTGGGCGCCGATCATGGAGTTTGCCGCCGCGGACATCTTTCAGCACTCGCCCTTCGGCGACATTCTGAATTCACTAAAGTCTCTCTCTTTATCAGGAGAGCCTGGGCCGGACTATGGTCAGCAAGGTTGGGATGCAGATGACGAAGAAATTCAAAGCCCACCCACCGCCCACTTCAGAGCCACTGTCGATGATTTAACCGACATGCTCGACTTCGACTCAAGACATCGGACGGTATGGACGACGAGTTAGAGACGAACAGAACCAACGCCTATAGGGCATCGGACAACCACCTCATCTCACGATGTATACATGGTGGACACACCTAAAAGAAACGACGGCGACGAACAAAGGGACGCAGCGAGGGATCATTCCCTCGAAAAGCAGCCAAAGCGGAGGCTTAAGCGCCGTTCTAAACCCCACCTCGACAGAGACAAAGCCATCTGAGACCCAGCCACGGAAGCGAGGCGAACCGCGACGACGAACATGCCATCGAGCAACCGTCCGAACAGGGAAACTTGGATAAACAAACTGAACAATCCGTCCCCGGCGAAGATAACAGTCCGGACGACCTCACATCGGACAAGTTGCTGGAGCAGAAGAACCTCCACAAAAGGCTCGTCGCCACTGCGCGTAGCCTGAAAAAGCAGAAGCGGAAGCTCAAAACAGCGGAAGATGCACTCAGAATTAGATGGAGCACAGTACACAACACCATGACAAATCTGGCGGCGATCGCCACACAAAAGAGCTATCCAGAAGAAAATTACTGCGGAATTTGATGAAGAGGCCTTAGAGCCCCCACAATCAAAAAATAAGGAAGCCACCTGGTCGGATACACAACCCCATGGCCAACATAGAGCGGCAAACGGCGCCGCACACAAGCCGGCACGCGATCCGCACAAGGATTCACATCAAAAAGATGGCCCAGCCAGATCTATCTACGGGCCAAGAAAGCAAGCTTTAGTAAGCAATGCAACGCAACAAGTATCCGAACATCGCAGCACACCCAAATATAGGGGTGCCGCACACCCCCCCTATGTTTCACCGATGAGGTGCTGGACCATGAATTTCCAGCGAGTTCAAGCCCAGTAAACATAGAGGCGTCTGACGGAACAATGGACCCTGGAGTCTGGATTGAGGATTATATCCTCCACATACACATGGCTAGAGGAGATGACCTCCACGCCATAAAATACTTACCCCTCAAGCTCAAAGGGCCAGCCCGGCATTGGCTTAAAAGCCTTCCCGAAAACACCATTGGAAGTTGGGAAGAGCTCGAGGATGCTTTTCGCAAATTTTCAAGGGACCTATGTCCGACCTCCGGATCTGAGACGATTTAAGTCATATAACTCAACAACCCGGAGAGTCAGCCCGGACACTTCGAGCAGATTTCTTACTAAAAAGAACCAGAGATAGTCGATTGTCCAGGACGCTTGAAGCCTTAGCAGCTTTCAAACACAAGTGTTCGAGACGAATGGCTCGCCAGACACCTTGGCCAAGAAAAGCCAAGAACAATGGCCGCATTAACAAGCCTCATGACCTGCTTTTTGCCTAGGGAGAGGATAGCTGGTTGGCAAGATGCAGTACCAGCGACCCAAGTACATCCGAAGTTAGGGATGGAAACGGGAAACCGCGACGCAGCAAGGACCAGCGCCGGACCAAGGGAAACAACCCGAAGAGCACGGCAGTCAACGCCGGATTCAAAAGCTCTCGGCAAAATCAGAAAAAGCTGCCCCTCAAGGATAACAGGGACGAGCTATCTAACCTAAACAAAATCTTGGACAAGATATGCCAAATCCACAGTACTCCCGGGAAGCCTACAAACCATACCCACAGAGATTGTTGGGTCTTCAAGCAATCCGGAAAACTCAACGCCCGAACACAAGGGGCTCGACACACCAAGCGAGGACGATGACGAACCCCACAAGCAGAGCACCGGAAAACAAAAGAATTTCCCACAAGAAGTCAAAACAGTAAACTCACTTCATGTGACAAAAGGGAAAAACAGAGTGGCGCCTATAGAGATACGCGCCATACGGCCTATCCCAGAGGAGTCCCGCCACTGGTTGTTAAAACCAATCACCTTCGACCATCAGGATTACTCTAGAAGTATCCGGAACGCTTTGGACTGCCTTGATATTAGATCTGATAATTGACGGACTCCACTTTACACAAGTCCTAATGGACGGCGGCAGTGATCTAAACCTGCTATATCAGGACATAATCCGCAAAATGGGGATAGACCCAACAAAAATTCGCCATAGCAACACTTCCTTTCAAGGGGTAACGCCAGGCCCAGATGCCCATTGTACGGGTTCTCTCCTGCTAGAAGTTATGTTCGGCTCCCCCGACAACTTCCGCCACGAAAAGCTAACCTTCCACATCGCCCCATTTACAAGTAGCTATCAAGCACTCTTTGGGACGTGAAGCTTTACCGCTTTAACGCAATACCGCATTATGCATCACTTACGATTAAAAGACCCGGTCCGTGAGGCATCATCTCATTAAAGGGAAACAGCGAGTGTTCCTCGAGCGCGGAAGACTATGCAGCTGCCTTGACAGCCACACACTAAACCGGCTTCACTAATCAAAGCACCTAAACAGGTCGTTCTCGGACCCGGACATGGCAAGACGAGTCCGGCGTAAACATACAAGGGCTTACTAGCCGCCTACCCCAGTACAAGGGGCTCCACGCATGTACAACGAGAGACAATAAAGCTCAACTTTACCCATTTTTTGAATTATACTTTGTTTATTTAATATAACTTACATTTTCGCACGATCTTTTTCAACTAAGTTCCTCTCTTTTACAGATGAACACCGTGCTACACTCGTCCAGGATACGGTACCACGGAGACACAGTATGCGACGCAAGAGGGACTCGTTCAAGGATTCTTTTAGATTAAGACCTGCGTAAACCTTTTTCACTGTCTCTTGTTGATACTCATCCCCGGTTTTTGGTATAACCGAGGAGGCTGGCGTCTTGGCATGTGGCCACGCTCGAATTTTGCGCGTGCACAGACAATTGTGGGCTTATTACCAAGGGCGTTGTTCAGCCCGTTTTCATAAAGACTTAATACCTTAGGGAGTGTTCGCGTCGCGAAGTTTGGCCTTATATGCATCAGCTCCGAATCATGTCTTTGGTCAAATGTTGGGTTTGCCCGGCTCACATGTTTTGCTGCCTACGTTCCGCTCTATCGGCTAAAGCGGCACCAGAGAACTACTGCGATTGTGCAGTTCGTTCGCCGGTGAGCACCTCGAGAGAAAGCCGAAAACCGATCATGATATAGCGTGAGACTGATCAACCACTTTCGATGACCTGCCGGAATCTTTAGGATTCCTCCGCATTATGAAGGGCCGTTTCTCGGCCAGGCACACACGCGCCACGAATTCGGGTGAGCGCGGTGCCCCTAGGGGCTATATAGTAGCCCCAATGTCAAACTCCTATGGCTAAGTGAAAGTGATAAAGCATTATAGTCCGGTTGCCTAGTTCGCTGCGCAATCACCTCCTTTATAGGACCAAGACGTTGGATCAAGTGTGAAAATGTGCCTTCATGCGAACACCCCGCATTATATGCGTAATGGGTCAAGACTGCCATCTTTCAGTTATATACACATATACATTAACGGCCGCCTGACAGAGGTATTTTAATTCTTGAAGTCACAAGTATAAAAGCTTTTTATTCCTCGAAACATTGTTTTACAATAATACATGTTATTGAACATAATATCCTTCGAGCATCGCGTCTCTATTAAACGAAGCGCCTCGCTGAACTTCACGAAAATAGTGCTCGGCAATACTCGGCTCTGTCCGAATCTTGGGATGCAACAATGACGGCATTCATCTCCGCCAAAGATGTTTTGACACGGGCAAGAGCCATCCGCGCCCTCTATGCACGTTGACCTCTTCATTGCATTGATATGCGGCACCGCACCAAGGAACCGCTGCACCAAGCTAAAATAACTCTTCGGCTCGGGCCTTTCCGCCACAGATGACTCACAACATACTTCATGGCGAGTCCGGATAACCTATTCAGCTCCGCCCATGCCAAGCGATCGGTTAATGGAAGTGGGCGCTCTGGATTGTGGAACTGCGACCAAAAAAGCTTTTCCATTTCGTGATCCTTTTGATCTCGGAAGTGTTCGGCCGCGTCCGCGACACTCGCTGCCAAGTCCAGATAAGTGTCCGCCGCACTCCACAGCCGGTCCAACGGAGCATATTTAGGATCCCCGAACTTCATCCGCAGCATAAAGGGTTTTCGGCGCGATATCTCCGGCTGACGTAGCTCCTCCTTCATAGCTCTCATCCAGAGCGAGTATCCTTAGCCTCGATAGTGGCCTTCTCCGAATCCTTCTGTTCCGCCCGATCTTCTTTTTCAAGAAGCTTGCAGCGGTCGGCAGCATTTTCAACTTCACAGCCATCTCGGCCATTTCCTTCTTGCTTCGGCAAAGGAGCAGCCTGGTCGGCTTTCAGCTCTTCAGCCGCCTTTATGGCAGCTGCATCGCTTTTCCTGGCCTGCTCCTTGGCTCGGGCAAGTTCGGCCCGAAGGTTCTCCATGGCAGCGGCACCATCTGCGTCAAGCACACATGTTGTAAGATACGAGCATCAAGCTCATCTTACCAGGTGTCTTCGGAGAAATTACATACCTTTTGCCTCGTCAAGCCGCTTGTTGACAAGCGCGATGTCGGCATCTGCCACGTCAAGTTGCCGCTTTAGCTCGGCAAATTCATCAGTCCGGCTAGCCACCGAACACTTCGCCACCTACATACGAAGGCGACATATTATACTTGGGATTATGATCCTCGGCGCGCCATCATTTTTGACAACGCACCGAGTCTCAGGGGCTACTATCCACACAGGGCGCATCTTATATATGCGGAACTGTCAAAAGGTACATCACTTCGCGTACCTCAAAACCTATCAGTAAACTCCTGACGGCTTCGTACAACGCGCTCTCGGCGGATGAAATCCTTGCAATCACCGTACCCATCAGCGCCTGCGGTGTTCTTCTCGAGATAGACGCTTCGCCCGGCAGATCCTTGACTCCTCCGACCGTGCACCAGACGGTGCGGACTCGTCCGATGGCCTTTTTCAAGGTCGGACACGGAGGGCTTTGGGGGCCATACGATCGCCCTCGGCCCTGCCAGATTCGGAGAAACCCTCCGTGACGACACCTCGTGGTCGCCCGCCTGCAAGGCGGTATGCAGAGGTGAGGCGTTCGCTCTCCATCATCTCCGGACGAAGATCCCTCAAGATGAGCTCTGCTGAGAAGGGCTGAGATCCGAACTACAAGGTAAAATTTCGGTTATCTTCCTCGAAATAGAACAGGATGTCTCTCATCTTAAAACTCCCCTCTCTACTTACGACTCGGTGGAGGGCTGATCCCTTAGGGACACGGTCTGCCGAGGCATCCTCCGGCGTGGGACCCTCGGCGAAGATTTCTTCCCCGCTTTGAGACCATGGTCTCGGGGTCTTTAGAGGCGGTCCTCTTCTTCCCTGGATAGAGGAATTCTCGATTCCTCCTTTCACGACAGCCTCCTTCGGGAGGCGGTAGCTTCCTTGTTCCCCCTTCACCTTCTTTCAAAGGCGCAACCTCCAAAGATCCTGGTTAACACGGGATCCAGCGTGGTCTCGGGGAGGGGGGCCGGACACCGATTAGCTTTGCTTTTCGCTATCCACTCTGTTTAAGGGACAACTCTTTTAAGGGCAATTTTACGATAAATATCACGGATAAGCGTGTCCGCAGAGGCTACTTACTTGAGTATCTCGAGATTGCAGCTCAGACCTGCGTCCTCGGTGAGTCCGGACACATTGCTTGTGATCCGAAGAACAATTTGTACATCTCCATGGGCGTCGCTACCAGAAATGTTGGAGGGCTTGTGGTCCCTCCGGATTAAACTCCCACAAAGTGAGGAGGCGACGTTTGCAGGCAGGGTGCAGCGAATCAACATGACCTGTGTCACTACGACCAGATTGATGTCTCTTTCTAGGAGATCTCGAATGCGGCCCTGCAACAAGGGCACGTCCTTGGACGGCCCCTAGTCAAACCCTTTATTGACCCATGACACTAGCTGTGGTGGGGGACCCGAAGCGAAGGCAGGTGGCACCACCCACTTGGTGCCCCTGGGAGATGTGATATAAAACCACTCTCGTTGCCATAGGATGAACTACTCTCAAAAAGAGCCCTCGGGCCATGGAGCGTCAGCATTCTTGCTTATAACAGCACCTCTGCACTCCGCGTGCTGCCCCTCAATCATCTTCGGCTCTACTTTGAAGGTCTTAAGCCACAATCCGAAGTGAGGAGTAATACGGAGGAAGGCTTCGCATACCGACAATGAACGATGAGATGTGGAGGATGGACTCGGAGCCAAGTCGTGAAATTCCAACCCATAATAAAACATGAGCCCCTCACGAGCAGGTCCGTCGGAAACCAAGCCCCGAAGGAAGTGAGACGCGAACACCATGCTCTCACCGGGCTTAGGAGTGGGAATAACCTAACCTTGAGTAGGCAGCCTATGCGAGATTTCACGGTCGGATACTGCATCTCTTAGCTTTAGCACGCCTTCTTCCGTAACGGAGGAAGGCATCCACCGACCTTGAAGGTCGGAACCGGACATCATCGAAGGTCCGCGCTGAATCCAGAGCTTTGGGTGTTGGAACTCAAGGTGAGAGGCGGATTCGATTAAGATTGAAAGAAAGGAGTCGAGCCTTGGTCTCTTTATAAAGAGGTTGAATACCAAGAGCCCTCCCCGTGACCGTTCGGGACTCGCCGATGGAGGAGACACACCAACGGCACGATTGGGTTACCACGCCCGTATCGATGAGAATCCGGAATAAGGGGACACGATCTCCGCTTCGACAAAGGCGTGCCAAAGAAACCGCCTCGCTAAGTCATGAGGTGGGACGATAAAAGCGATTCGGATAAAGGCTTGGCCGTGGTGTGATGTCACGCAGCTGCGGAATACGTCGGTGATTGGATTTGTGTAAATATTATTCTCTCTACGGTGGTATGTGGAACTTATTTTGCAGAGCGGACACTATCCTTGTGTTCAAAATCTTCTATGAAGTATTCGGAGGAGGAACCCGCCTTGCAATGCGAAGACAATCTGCCTTGGCGGACTAAATGCGTCATTGAAGCCTGGTTCAGGAGCTACCGAGGGAGTCCTGGATTAGGGGTGTCCGGATAGCGGACTATAACCTTTGGCCGGACTCTGGACTATGAAGATACAAGATTGAAGACTTCGTCCGTGTCCTGGATGGGACTTTCCTTGGCGTGGAAGGCAAGCTTGGCAATACGGATATGTAGATCTCCTCCCATTGTAACCGACTCTGTAACCCTAGCCCTCTCCGGTGTCTATATAAACCGGAGGGTTTTAGTCCGTGGGGACGAACAACAATCATACCATAGGCTAGCTTCTAGGGTTTAGCCTCCCCGATCTCGTGGTAGATCTACTCTTGTACTACCCATATCATCAATATTAATCAAGCCGGAGTAGGGTTTTACCTCCATCGAGAGGGCCCGAACCTGGGTAAAAACATCGTGTCCCTTGTCTCCTGTTACCATCCGCCTAGACGCACAGTTCGGGACCCCCTACCCGAGATCTGCCAGTTTTGACACCGACAGGTATGTCTCCGTATAAAATGGTTTATGGAAAAGCATGTCATTTACCTCTCGAACTAGAACATAAAGCATATTGGGCCATTAAAGAACGCAATTATGATTTCAAACTTGCCGGTGAGAAGAGACTATTTGACATTAGCTCACTTGATGAGTGGAGAACCCAGGCCTACGAGAATGCCAAACTGTTTAAAGAAAAAGTTAAAAGATGACATGACAAAAGGATACAAAAGCGTGAGTTTAATATAAGTGACTATGTTTTTCTATACAACTCTCGTTTAAAATTTTTTTGCAGGAAAACTCCTCCCTAAATGGGAAGGTCCTTACGTTATCGAGGAGGTCTATCATTCCGGTGCCATAAAAGTCAACAACTTCGAAGGCACAAATCCGAAGGTGGTGAACGGTCAAAGAATCAAACATTATATCTCAGGTAATCCCATAAATGTTGAAACCAATGTTATTGAAATGGTAACCCCGGAGGAATACATAAGGGACACTTTCCAGAACGTTTCAGACTCCGAAAAGGAATAGGTATGTGGTACGGTAAGTAAACCGACTCCAAAAAAAGTTCTAACGGCAATTTTTCTCCGTTTTGGAATATTTAAGAAAATAGGAAAAATAAGAAGTAGTCCGAAAGGGACACGAGGCATCCACGAGGGTAGGGTGCGGCGCGCCCCCTGCCTTGTGGGTACGTCGTATGCCCTCCGGACTCCGTTTTCTTGCACAATACTTCTTTTGGTCGGTAAAGATTCATTATATAATTCCCCGAAGGTTTTGACCACCGTACCACGCAAATATCCTCTGTTTTTGTTCCGAGCTATTTTCTGCTAGAGTTGTCAAGGCCAGGCATCATGTCGTCTGATACGTCTCCAACGTATCTATAATTTTTGATTGTTCCATGCTATTATTTGTTTTGGATGTTTAACGGGATTTATTATACACTTTTATATTATTTTTGGGACTAACCTACTAATCGAAGGCCCAGTGCAAATTGCTGTTTTTTACCTATTTCAGGGTATCACAGAAAAGGAATATCAAATGGAATCCAAACGGAATGAAACCTTCGGGAGAGTGATTTTTGGAACAAACGTGATCCACAGGACTTGGAGTGGACGTTAAGAAAGAAGCAAGGAGGCCACGAGGCAGGGAGGCGCGCCTGCCCCCCTTGGGCGCGCCCCCACCCTCGTGGGCCCCTCGCAGCTCCACCGACCTACTTCTTCCTCCTATATATACACATATACCCAAAAACATCCAGGAGCACCACGAAACCCTATTTCCATCGCCGCAACCTTTTGTACCCGTGAGATCACATCTTGGGGCCTTTTCCGGTGATCCGCCGGAGGGGAAATCGATCACGGAGGGCTTCTACATCAACACCATAGCCTCTCCGATGATGTGTGAGTAGTTTACAAGAAACCTTCGGGTCCATAGTTATTAGCTAGATGGCTTCTTCTCTCTCTTCGGATCTCAATACAAAGTTCTCCTCGATCTTCTCGGAGATCTATTCGATGTAACTCTTTTTGCGGTGTGTTTGTCGAGATCTGATGAATTGTGGGTTTATGATCAAGTTTATCTATGAACAATATTTTAATCTCCTCTGAATTCTTTTATGTATGATTTGTTAACTTTGCAAGTCTCTTCGAATTATCAGTTTGGTTTGGCCTACTAGATTGATCTTTCTTGCAATGGGACAAGTGCTTAGCTTTGGGTTCAATCTTGCGGTGTCCTTTCCCGGTGGCAAAGAAGGGCAGCAAGGCACGTATTGTATTGTTGCCATCGAGGAAAAAAAGATGGGGTTTATATCATATTTCTTAAGTTTATCCCTCTACATCATGTCATCTTGCCTAATGCGTTACTCTGTTCTTACGAACTTAATACTCTAGATGCATGCTGGATAGCGATCGATGTGTGGAGTAATAGTAGTAGAAGCAGAATCATTTCGGTCTACTTGTCACGGACGTGATGGCTATATACATGATCATGCCTAGATATTCTCATAATTATGCACTTTTCTATCAATTGCTCGACAGTAATTTGTTCACCCATCGTAATACTTATGCTATCTTGAGAGAAGCCACTAGTGAAACCTATAGCCCCCGGGTCTATTTTCCATCATATAAGTTTCCAATCTATTTTTATTTTGCATTCTTTACTTTCAGTTTATATCATAAAATACCAAAATATTTATCTTATTATCTCTATCAGATTTCACTTTTGCAAGTGGCCGTGAAGGGATTGACAACCCCTTTATCGTGTTGGTTGCAAGGTTCTTATTTGTTTGTGTAGGTACGAGGCGACTTGTGTGTAGTCTCCTACTGGATTGATACCTTGGTTCTCAAAAACTGAGGGAAATACTTACGCTACTTTGCTGCATTGATGTCTACTATGCAACCTTCTTCTTGTAGACGTTGTTGGGCCTCCAAGTGCAGAGGTTTGTAGGACAGTAGCAAATTTCCCTCAAGTGGATGACCTAAGGTTTATCAATCCGTGGGAGGCGTAGGATGAAGATGGTCTCTCTCAAGCAACCCTGCAACGAAATAACAAAGAGTCTCTTGTGTCCCCAACACACCCAATACAATGGTAAATTGTATAGGTGCACTAGTTCAAGAAGAGATGGTGATACAAGTGCAATATGGATGGTAGATATAGGTTTTTGTAATCTGAAAACATAAAAACAGCAAGGTAACAAGCGATAAAAGTGAGCGTAAACGGTATTGCAATGCTAGGAAACAAAGCCTAGGGTTCATACTTTCAACAGTGCAAGTTCTCTCAACAGTAATAACATAATTGGATCATATAACTATCCCTCAACATGCAAAAAAGAGTCACTCCAAATTCACTAATAGCGGAGAACAAACAAAGAGATTATGGTAGGGTATGAAACCACCTCAAAGTTATTCTTTCCAATCAATCCATTGGGCTATTCCTATAACTGTCACAAACAGCCCTAGAGTTCGTACTAGAATAACACCTTAAGATACAAATCAACCAAAACCCTAATGTCACCTTGATACTCCAATGTCACCTCAAGTATCCGTGGGTATGATTATACGATATGCATCACACAATCTCAGATTCATCTATTCAACCAACACATAGAACCTCAAAGAGTCCCCCAAAGTTTCTACCGGAGAATCACGACGAAAACGCAGCCAACCCCTATGCATAGGTTCATGGGCGGAACCCGCAAGTTGATCACCAAAACATACATCAAGTGAATCACGTGATATCCCATTGTCACCACAGAGACGCATACGGCAAGACATACATCAAGTGTTCTCAAATCTTTAAAGACTCAATCCGATAAGATAACCTCAAAGGGAAAACTCAATCCATTACAAAAGAGTAGAGGGGGAGAAGCAACATAAGATCCAACTATAATAGCAAATCTCGCGATACATCAAGATCGTATCACCTCAAGAACACGAGAGAGAGAGAGAGAGAGAGAGAGAGAGAGAGAAAGAGAGAGAGATCAAACACATAGCTACTGGTGCATACCCTCAGCCCCGAGGGTGAACTACTCCCTCCTCGCCATGGAGATCGCCGGGATGATGAAGATGGCCACCGGTGAGGGTTCCCTTCTAATGGTCTTTGGAGCAACAGGTCCCGATTGGTTTTTGGTGGCTATAGAGGCTTGTGGCGGTGGAACTCCCGATCTACTCTGCTCCCCGATCGTTTTAGGGTATATGGGTATATATAGGTGAAAGAAGTACGTCAGGGGAGCCACGAGGGGCCCACGAGGGTGGAGGGCGCGCCCAGGGGGGTTGGCGCGCCCCCCCCTGCCTCGTGCCTCCCTCGTTGCTTTCCTGACGTGCACTCAAAGTCTCCCGGGTTGCTTTCCTTCCAAAAATAACTTCTCCAGAAGGTTTCATTCCGTTTCGACTCCGTTTGATATTCCTTTTCTTGAAACACCGAAACAAGGGAAAAAATAGGAACTGCACTTTGGGCTCGGGTCAATAGGTTAGTCCCGAAAAATAATATAAAAGTGTTTAATAAAGCCCATAAACATCCAAAACAGATAATATAATAGCATGGAACAATCAAAATTATAGATACGTTGGAGACGTATCAAGATCCCAAGCTTAATTCCTGCTCGTCCTCGAGTAGGTAAATGATAAAAACAGAATTTTTGATGTGGAATGCTACCTAACATATTTATCAATGATATCTTCTTTATTGTGGCAAGAATATTCAGGTCCGTAAGATTCAAGATAAAAGTTTAATATTGACATGAGAACAATAATACTTCAAGCATACTAACAAAGCAATCATGTCTTCTCAAAATAACATGGCCAAAGCAAGCTATCCCTACAAAATCATATAGTCTGGCTATGCTCTATCTTCGTCACACAAAATATTTAAATCATGCACAACCCTGATGACAAGCCAAGCAATTGTTTCATACTTTTGATGTTCTCAAACTTTTTCAATCTTCACACAATACATGAGCGTGAGCCGTGGACATAGCACTATATGTGGAATAGAATGGTGGTTGTGGAGAAGACAAAAGGAGGAAGAAGATAGTCTCACATCAACTAGGCGATCAATGGGCTATGGAGATGCCCATTAAAACATATCAATGTGAGTGAGTAGGGATTGCCATGCAGCGGATGCACTAGAGCTATAAGTATATGAAAGCTCAACAAAAGAAACTAAGTGGGTGTGCATCCAACTCGCTTGCTCACGAAGACCTAGGGCATTTTGAGGAAGCCCATCATTGGAATATACAAGACAAGTTCTATAATGTAAAATTCCCACTAGTATATGAAAGTGACAACATATGAGACTCTCTATCATGAAGATCATGGTGCTACTTTGAAGCACAAGTGTGCTAAAAGGATAGTAGCATTGTCCCTTCTCTCTTTTTCTCTCTTTTTTTATTTTTTTTATTTGGGCCTTCTCTTTTTTTATGGCCTCTTTTTTTCTCTTTTTTTTATTTGGGCTTCTTTGGCCTCTTTTATTTATTTATTTTTCGTCCTGAGTCTCATCCCGACTTGTGGGGGAACCATAGTCTCCATCATCCTTTCCTCAGTGGGACAATGCTCTAATAATGATGATCATCACACTTTTATTTACTTACAACTCAACAATTACAACTCAATACTTAGAACAAAATATGACTCTATGTGAATGCCTCCGGCGGTGTACCGGGATATGCAATGAATCAATAGTGACATGTATGAAAGAATTATGAATGGTGGCTTTGCCACAAATACAATGTCAACTACATGATCATGCGGAGCAATATGACAATGATGGAGCGTGTCATAATAAACGAAACGGTGGTAAGTTGCATAGCAATATATCTCGGAATGGCTATGGAAATGCCATAATAGGTAGGTATGGTGGCTATTTTGAGGAAGGTATATGGTGGGTGTATGATACCGGCGAAGAGGTGCGCGGTATTAGAGAGGCTAGAAACACTACAAAAAAAATACACTTCCGTGATGATACGTGTTTGTCATAGTAGGTCGCGTTTTTTGTCATGCATGTACATCCATGACAAATTTATGACAGAATCAAGATAGTCATACATGTCTTTGTCGTAGAAGTGTTCCATGACATTACGAAAATTATCATCACGGAAGTGTCCACTTCCATGACGATAAATCGCGTCACGAAGTGCTTTTCGTCAAGGGTGGCCGACACGTGGCATCCACCGTAGCAGGAACGCCGTTAAGCTATCGGGTTGGGTTTTGGATCCGATAACCCATTATTAATGACCCGACCAATGGGGATTTTCCACGTGTAAAATCATCATTGGTTTGGAGAAAACTGCGATGTCGGCTCACCGGCCGGGACAGATGTCATCCACTCATTGGATGTATACGCCTATGATACATCGACATGTGGCACGGCCCAACAGAGGCCCATTCTTTGTCAAAAGGCCGACCCGTTTGACTTGGTCAAAAGGTGGCGGGCGCCCATGGAAAGCTTGTTAACGGCTGCTCAAGCATATAGCCCATTTACAGCCCGCTAACCCAAGGCCCGTTACGCCCTATTCGAATTAGGCCCAGATGGCGTCATCCGCCATCCAATATGATTCCAGCCCGTTTTCACTTCTGGCCCATGTATGGCCCATGACGTAATTCGGCCCATATGAGGCCCTATGTAACTCTTGGCCTATTAACGGCCCGTGGTGAAACTGGCCCGTAATGAATAGTGTATCACTTTACACCCATTAACCGCACGTGGTGAAACCGCCCGTATAGAATAAAGGTATCACTTTATACCCATTAACGCCCGTTATTCCGTTGGGCGCTTCCATTATGTTATCTTTCGGCCTTCTCGTGAGCCCATTTATTCTTGGGCTCATTTCAAAGATTCGCTTACTTACGGCCACATCGCTATTTTTCGCTTAGGCCAAATTCAGCCCATGGTGACAATCGGCCCGTTTGTGGTCCGTTAATGTCGTTGGGCTGTTTTCATAGCGCCATCAACACGGCCTATTAACGATGGCCCGTTATGGTCGGCCCATCAACGGACGATTCCAACTCTAGCCCGTTTACGGCCAGAATGCGGTCTGTTTGGCCCATGTTTGGCCAATCGATCATACGGCCCGTATAAGGCCGATTGATGATATGACCCGTAGAAGGCCCATTGTTTCTATGGCCCGTAGAAGGCCCATTGTTTCTACGGCCCGTAGAAGGCCCACTGTTTCTACGGCCCGTAGAAGGCCCACTGTTTCTACGGCTCGTAGGCCCAGTGTCACTACTGTGGCGTTTATTGTGGCCTAGTTTTAAAAAATAGGTTATTGCAGCCACTAGCAAACCGCAGAAAAAGAACTGCACTGACTACAAGCAAACAAATAAACAAGACAACAAGGAAATAAATAAGCAAGCAACTTACACTAGGCTATCACGGCTATTACACATATTACATCCATCGGGCATCAAAGTTCGCCACCAATGCAAATATAGGGAACACAAGAAGATATAAACACCGCAAAGAAAACAAGTCCAGAATCAAACCACTTCGTAAGAGCTCAAGAAACAATATCACAGGTACCCATAATGCTTTGGCAAGATGCTTAGCAAGCTTATTAACTTTCTCTTGTTTGGCGCTTAAGTCCTCCAATATTGTCATTGCACTGCAAAGTATGCATCCTGAATTCTGAGGACTTCCTCGGTCCTTGGCTTCACGTCGCATAACATCCGATCGATGTCTTTCAACTTGAAGTTGAGACTCAAGAAGTTTAACCGATTCAGCAACTAGTTCAAGAGTCGGTGCCAGAAGGGTAGCCAAGAATCTAACACTACATCAAGACAGACTTTGGGGTTGTCTCGTTGTCTTCAATATAGTTTTTATCAGCTTTCTTGGAGACCAACAGGATGTCTCACTATCTTGAACCTTATCTCGCATTACTTCCTTTACCATTGCATAACAGGTACTCTTCTCCAATATTTTATCTCAAGGCTCTAAAAGAGAAACAAACAAACACATCTCAGGTTTACAATGTAGTACATGAAACTCATTTTGGTAAACCAGTTCAAGAGTAAGGTGGAGAGGATAACAGCATGAAACAAACATATATCTATGTAGTATGGTCATCATATGGTCTATATCATTCTAGTTTATGTTGCCAAATCAAGATAGATACAGATTGAATCATATCTATTTAAGACAAAGCAGCATAGATGTAATATAATTGTGGGAAACTACACAAAGAATAACAACACTTGCAATGTGCATGGCATGAGAACATAACTGCTTATTCAATTGAAACCGAAATCAACATAGAGCAAGTTACAACAAGAAACAACCAAACACGTTGAAGAAACAGGTTTAAAAACATACCTGTTGCACCATTGGAGTTTCAATTGCATCCTTCAAATTTGAAATTGGTTGGTATCAAGAATACAAGATGCAAGAGCAAAGTAGTATGAACCATAGCTACGGAACTCGACACGAGAACAACTATTCTTACGCTTTTAAGCGTTGACTTGAGTTCGGATTGGTGGTCCTCGTGATTTGGGCACCGCAGTTGCCTTACTAACTGCTTCGTGTTTGGGTGCTCTGTGGTGGAGACGGTCTTTGTGTCAACGGAACCGAGTGTCTATCTGCTTTGGGGTTGTGGTTAGAAGGTGTAGCTGGTTCTTCCGTCTAACCAGGTAGGGGTACAATCTGCATGAGTGTGGGTTATGTGTGGTGGGGCTGGTTCTTGGGCAAGTACAACCGTGGTTCTATCTGCATCGACGGGTAGCACGATCTTTTCTAAAGACCGTGTTTTACTCCCACATGATACTACCATCACTCCCTCCAATTGAAATGGCTGATAAACAAGAAAAGTAATTGAATGTACAGACATTGTAAGATGAAGACAGTGCAATGGATAGTAGGGAAGAAAAGCAGGGCATGAAATAATTCACATTTATGTTGTCTAAGCAAAGCAGAATAGCAGGGACATAATTTCACATATATGATGGCTAATTAAACAGGATAGCATGACACAATTTCACATGTATGATGGTGACTAAACAGGATAGAATGACATACTTCAAAATATGATGACTATGTAAAGCAGGATGACATGATATAACTATACGATGTGTCTATTAAAGTGGTTGGCATGCCATAAATCACAAACATGCCGTCGATGGAAACATGATGGCATGATATAATTCACGGATAGAATGACATAATTTAAAATATGATGACTATGTAAACAGGATGAGATGATATAACTATATTATGTCTTTAGAAAATGGGTTGGCATGCCATAATTCAGATACATGCTGTCTATGTAAACATCATGGCATGGCATAATTCAAATATATGATTTATATACTAAGGAAGTGAGCAGAGGGCAATCACATATATGATGTGTAAACTAAGGAGATGGCATTCAATATTGTGTATATGATGTAAAAACTAAGCATTGCAATACAACATATGCATTATATGAGTAATATAACCCTGCCAAGTTTGAGCATACACCTCAGGGGGATAATAGGACTGGTCATCTGCCTCACGAATCCTCCTCTCAAGAGCTATCTCAGAACTAAAGAAGATATCAGCTTCAACAGGTAGCATTGTCTACTCAAGACCTTGTTTTCACTCCATTTCTCCATCACCAACTCAAATGGCTGATGCACAGAAGAGCAGTTGAATATACAAACATTGTCGACAAAAGCAATAAGAAATACAAAAAAAGGGCGACATGATATAATTCACATATATGACGCTTGTTTAAACAAAGCATGGCATTACATAATTCACATACATAATGCCTTGCAACAAGATAACATTGCATAATTCACATATATAATGTCTTGAAACAAGATGGCATTGCATAATTCACATATATGGTAATTAGACACTAAACAGGTGGCATTCACACAAAGCATTTCTAATCTAAGCAAATGACATAGCAGTGCAAGATACCATACGCACGATATGAGTAACATGACCCTGCCAAGTTAGGGCATGCACCTCAGGGGGGAAATATGACTGGTTATCTGTCTCTGAATCCTCCTCTGAGGAGCTATCGGTAAACAGCAAGACATGCGCTTCGTCAGATAGCATTGTCTGCTCTGAAGACCTTGTTTCCACTCCAGATTTTTTCCATGACCGTGCTTAATGGCTAATGCACGTGAAGAGTAATTGAATTACTAAAATTGTTGACAAATTTAACACGTGATAAAAAAATGATGGCATGATATAATTCACATATAAGATGATTGACTAACCAGGGTGACATTGCAAAATTCACATATATGATGCCTGGCTAGACAAGACGGCATTGCATGATTCACATATATACGATAAAGAAACTAAATGTATGGCATTGACACAAAGCATGTATAAACTAAGCGAGATGACATCTTTAATGTATACAATAAGCAATGCAAGGCACCATATGCATGATATTACCAACATCGACATGCCAAGTTAGAGCGAAGACCTCATGGGGTAAATATGAGTGGTCTTCTCCTTCCGAATCCCCTCGAGCAGTTATCTTCCTCTTGATTACGATCCGAAATGGGTGGAGGGGGGGCTGCCTTTGCGCCCACCATGGAACGACGTCTGCATGAAATTTTATTGCCACGCAAGGCTCGTCTCTTTTGCTCTACATGATCAGTTCCATTGTGTACAATAACTGGCATGCATAGGAATAAAACATAGTGAGCTTATGTAAGGAGTGCATGCACAAATCCAGAGTGAGGGTAGCAAACTGTGGATAGACCCAAAACCAATGATAGCGGTGCGATAATAGCTTTAGTTAAAAAATACAGATAATAGCTCCTTTAGTGTTTGTTTGCACCCAACATGAAACTCATAGTAGACACCGGAGATTAACCAGATAGTAGATGATAGATAATCTTGATTGCTGCCCCAATATGTACCCCACAACCATTTAAAAACTCAAGTTTCAAAGATTAGTTTGGACCTGACTCGGAGTCTAATAGGTGAACACGACGATAATGTAGCATGTCATCATATTAAGCGACGCATAACGTAAGCAGACACGGAAGAGTCGACCTCTCTTGCGGACCCGTGTAGTCCTCAAGGTCATCTGCTCGGATTGATGATGGTAATGCGGTTGTCGTGGCTGCAGCGGCGTGAGGAAGAAGATCTGTGGTGGCAAAAGACACCGAGAGCGGATCCTGCTGTGGTGAACCCTTCCATCGTTGGAGCAGCTGAGCTGGGGTGGAACACAGCCAGCAGAGCGTGACAAACCACACAAGGTTTTCTTTGACACATATCTCAGTAATAAGTAATTGAGTAAGGGCTTGTTTGAATTTGAGGATTCTAACAATGCAGGGACAGGAAATAGACGGAATAGGATAGGAATGCACGTGCAAAACAGAGAATTTAAAAACACAGGATTTCTGCCAATTTGGGTGTTTGATTCACAACAACTGGAAGAACACAGGATGCAAAAAAGCATGGTGAGATTAAGTCAAACCACAAGAAAATGTACGGTTATAATGCTATTATGCTACTATCTCTTAGTCTTGTGCTTGATGAATAGGAATATGAAAAGGAGGAGAAGTGGAAATTGGAACTCCTACGGTTTTTCTTTCAAGGAGACACTAAAGGAACAAATCCTGCAGTTTTCCTTTGCTCAATTCCTTTTCACCAAATTCATGAAAAGTAGTACCATAGGAAACTTTCCAATTCCTATGTTTTTCATTCACTTTTCCTTTCAAGCACTGGCGATTCTAGTAGGCAGGCTTGAGCAAGGAAAATCCTACACTAAAAAAATGTTTTGTGCTACTTCTGTTACTTTGGACCCAGGCCACTGCCATACGAGCTCAACTCCCAGGCCTATCGTCAAATGCACAGCTCAAACGCCCATACATAAATAATGATGGCGTTCAAGAGAGTCCATCACGGATAGCTAAGTTGCCTGGTACCTCACTGCTTGTCATATAGTAGGATAAAATAATCGTATTTCCCGTTACTACGAGTGCTTAGTGGACAATATATATAACATGTAGAGTAAAAAAGAGATGTAACAAGTGTACAACCTCTTTGGCGAAGCCATGTCGATCTCAGCGTGATTGGGTTGGCGGTGAGGATGCTCGCTGACTTTTGCTGTCGGAGGAGGAGAAGAAGATCTTAGGCGTGCGGAGATGGAGCCCGAGGCACCGCCTCCGTTGTGATGGAGGGTTTCGTTGGAGCAGCTCCGGTGAGTTGGACGGCCGCAGAGGCTGAGGTGACAAGAGAGACAACGAACAACGTTAACCTAAGTGGAATTCTAATAGCATCTCCAATACATGACGTAAAATACATAACCACAAAGTGCTAGATGTAAAATACATCAGCCGCTCATCTCTGAACTTAACTGGCCGGAATCGAACTTAATCGTCGAAACTGAATTTTTCTTTGTCAAACTGAATTTTCTTTGTCGAAACTGAACGCACTAGCAAGGTGAGGCTACACGTCGGTCGATCGACTTTTTCATCTCTGGTCACCGATTTTGCAGCCGTTGGATACGAAATCAAGGGCTCGCGGTTCATCTTCAACCTCTACCCCCACGAGCCGCCACCACCACCGGCCAAACAAGCCCCCGCCGCCGCGACGGCGTCTGCCGCCTCGCCTCAAACACTCCCCACCGCCGGTCCGCCGCCGCCCAGCCATCCTCTAGGCCGCCCCAAGCCGAAGCTTTTTATCCGTGATCCCACGCCACCGCCCATAACGCCCGCCACCGACGACCACCGCCCCCATCCTGAACCCTAAGATAGATAGTGGGTACCTCTCCGTGAGCCCCCCTCCCCATCTGCGGCTGGTTCTTCCTTCACCCAAGCAGCCCTCCCCACCCCTCGAAAAATCGATCGACCCAAAGTCGATTCAATGATCAAGTGTAGCTAAATCGGAGCAGCATCGCAAGCAAGAGCAAGAGCGAGAGCAAGCAGCGAGCAAGAGCAATAGCAAGAGCAGACCAGCAGGGACCGAGAGCAAGAGTAGAGTGCAGCAGCGGCGAGAGCTAAAGCAGCAGGAGCTCCTCATCGATGTGGACGTGGCCCCGAGAGCGACGCCGTGGAGGAAGTGGCGGCGACGCCGCCGTGGATGGAGCAGCGCCGTGTCGGCTCGGGACCGAGCACCGCAGCACGGTGAGATCGAATCAAGAAGAAAATGCGGCGATTAGTGTACAACCTCTTTGGTGGCGCCGATTAGGCCGCAGCTTCATCCTAGGAAACGGTGATGATGATGCTCTTCCGGTGGTGCAGGTGAAGACGGCGGTGTGGGAATGGAGGTGGCGCGAAGGATGAGGGGAACGTCGGGGCAGCTCCTTGGAGGTGGAGGACGGGTGGTGGCTGAACCGGCGGACGATGAGATCGACGACGGATCCTCATCCCGATACGATGGATGAGGGACGCCGAGGTGTTCTTGTGGACGACATCGTCGGGGAAGAGGCTCCGGCTGGGTGGCGGACGGAGTAGGGTGTGGGGTTTCGTCGCGGGATTTCGCGGCCTCGGTGTATGAATGGGTGGGCGGATGGGATGGCAGTGGGGAACCATGGATTAGAGACGCGCTTGTCCAAAATGTGGGGTAAGTTACAAAAGTACCCCCCACCGATTTGAGGCGGTTCTTTCGGTTCAGGGGTACCACGGGCATTTCGCGTGTTGGGATTTCACAGAGGTGGGGAGTTTTCACGCGTTGTAATTTCGGAATAGCAAGGCGCGGGTTGAGATGGAGGGATTTAGTCGAGCACAACGAGACAAAGATATATCTTAAATATTTCGGGCTAACAAGGCGGGTTGAAGAGGCGGGAGTTTCGCAGCACGATAGACAGAGACGCTAGCTTGAATTTTCGGCATAACAAGCTTAACGTGTACCCAAAAAAAGACAATTTGCACCTCAACACGCACAACACACACACAAACACCATTTAGACTAGAGTATGGTACACGTGCATTGTACGCATGACATTTGGCAACCAAATTATGAATAAATACCACATTATAGCATGCAAGCTTTGAGTCATATATGCATGATGTAGATGTTCGTTTAATTCTTATAGTTCATTTCATTCAAAATCATCTAGTTTTTATAAGAAAGCTAATCTATTTTAAGATTCATGGAATTGTGCATTGTAAGACATAAAGTAAAAGCAAATAATGGCAAATCATGTAGAAAAACATTTGGGCAATTCTGATACGGAAGATTCTAGAACAAATAAGAAGTGCTTGTGTTTTGATGTTTGTGAATTATGCTTAAGTTCAACCATGGAGTCTTCTAGATTATACATGTGGCGAAATCTGGTGGAATCTAGATGATATCCAACGGCTAGTAGTGCTCAAATTTGCCATCTTTGGACCATCGGATTCGCCTCATCCAACGACCATCTTTCAAAGTTAAAGTTACCCGCACACAATATAAAAATATATAAAAGATAATATATATAGGGGTATAGATATAGATATGTGATGCGAAGCCGCCCATCATCTCCAATTAGAATAGTGTGTCCATGACGGACGCGATGTGGCCAAATGATGTACGCCATCGGTATCTCAAATTCAAATCGATCGACCTTGTTCAATGTGTATACATTACAACATGCTCGCTTCCAAACCACACCGCAGATCTCAAGTTATATTCACGCATGCATGGGTTTCAAACATCGGATCTCTTATTCAAATATTTGAATTCAACTTTACATTGATTATGACCTCACCTATTCTTTTACACCCACACAGTAGTCTTCTCTTTATAATTGTACCACTAACTTTCTCTCGTGCATGCATGCACACACACTACCAGTCGGCATTATCCATCGCACGCATGCAATCTTTTTCTTCAGGTCTGTCTCCCATGAAGGCACACACCCACACACATCCCCCTCTTCATCATATCAGGCATTCTTTATCTCTCACGCGTGCATGCACAACGATCGATGTTCCTCTATGTATCTGTGTATATAGCTAGGTCTTTCATAGTTTTCCACACAAACCGATCAATCGATATATCCAGTGAGGTCTCACCCTCTTTCCCACGTCCACATCGATCAGTCTATACCTCTCTATATAGGATTAACATATATAGCTCATACACCCACATTAATTATATATCCAACATCCCCCTCTCATCATCCATGCCTTCCGCTTCATCTCTCGGGACGCTGCGTGCACAATGGCGAAGACAGGCGATAAGGCCCTGCCCCTAACATCACTATATATCGAGGCTAATATGAATGTGATCATTAGACAATTGCTGCTAAAAAGGTTTAATTTCATGAATTTACCCTCCTCGTAAAGGATTAGCAATGCTTGGCCCCCTAGCTCATTTATTTTTCATGGCTCATCATCATGCGTGCAACAACGCATGCGTGTTCGCCTCTCTCTAAATATCGATCTCGCACTTGTACATTCCTTCATAGTCTCCCTCCACTCGGCTCCTCGCACCATCTTCTAGCCCCCCACCAGATTTTGCCACATGTAGAATCTAGCAGACTCCATGGTTGAACTTAAGCATAATGCACAAACCTCAAAACAACAGTGGTTCTCTTTTATTCTAGAATCTTCCGTATCATAACTGCCCAAACTTTTTTTCTAGTTGAATTGCCATTGTTTGTTTTTACTTCATGCTTTACAACGCACAATTCCATGAATCATAAAATAGATTAAGGGCTTCTTTGTTCAAAGGATTCTCAAAGGAATTTTGGAGGATTCTAATCATTAGGAATTTTTCCTATCTTGGTTGTTTGATTCATAGGATTGTAAACCATAGGAATTTTTCCATATGATTCATTTGCACTAGATTTCATAGGAAACATCCCATCCACTCAAACCTCTTTGAAAGAATTCTGCGTTTTTCCATGCACAATCAAACACTCGTACAATCATGTAGGATTCAAGACGACATTCCACTATAATCCCATGTTTTTCCTATTCCCGCGTTCTTAGCTTTCGTTATAAAAACTAAGAGGGTGCTTGGATCCAAGGGACTTATTTTAGTCTGACTAAAAATAGTCTCTTTAAGAGACTAAAGTTCCAAGCACCCCGACTAAAGAGGGCTAAAACTAGTCTTGAGATTAAAATTTTTTAGTCAGGGTACCCTACTAACATGTGGATTAGTCCTCTCTCTCCTCATTTAACTCCTCTCCTTTAACACAAAAGTAGTTCTGGATTGGAGGGTTTGGAGGATAATAAATGCTCATTAACTTGATTTTAGTCTCCTTAGTATTTGGATCCAAGCATGGATGAGGCTAGCATGTTTTAGTCTCACTACTTTTAGTCATGGGACTAAAACGTATCCAAGCACCCTCTAATTGATTTTGAATGAGATGAACTACAAGAATTAAACGAAGGGCTACATCAGGCATATATGACTCAGAGCTTACATGCTAGAATGTGGTATTTATTCATAATTTGTTTGCAAAATCTGATGCGTGCAATGCACGTGTACCTTACTAGTACTTCGAGTATGTGCAAAACACGTAAATTAGAATACCAATGGCACGCTACACAGTGTCTCTTTTACAGTTCATGAAGCCACGTGGCACATGTGGAGGCGTTGTCGCGACCTCCTTGCGTGGATTGACCATAGTGACATGCTGCTGGTTCCAGAAGAATGTACTCGTCCTCCCTGAGCCATACTAGCGGTACATGCACGAAGCGAAGATGTGCACGCACGCCACGCACGCCACGCACGCACTCATTCCCTCGCACGCACACGCGGGTACACGGGCGGACGCAATTTTGTACCAAGATCCACCCCATGTGATAATTTGACGCGTGTAAAGTCGTTCACTTCATTGATGGTCAATTAATACAAAGCATGCAAATTGAGTGGACGTGAGGGCGGAAGAAAGACATTATTACTCCATCATGCGGCGCATGCGGTAGTTAAATCGTGGGTTGCTAAGTAGTACTTCCATTGGTCTCCTTCTTATTTGTGCCAATTTTTGACAGTAACATAATATTTACGCATTTGAGCAGTGTAGTACATGAAATTTATGTTCCGCTAAACTCATCGGGAGCCGTTTTGGGCCTCGAAACCAAAACATCAATTAATCTTTACCTTGTTCCCATCACATTCGAAAGCCTGCTCACACCTACTAGTACGTACCAAACCTGAATGTGTTCCCACTATGCAGGTATTAGTACTAGTGCTAGTACTTAGGTTATAAAAAGGGGAACTACCTAACCGAAAATTACTCTACCTTTCCTCCTCATAAGTGCTTCTCTATCGTCCGTCGTTGCCATGGCCGGTGAGCAGAGCTCTAGGTCGAGAACTACTCGTAGCAAGGGAGCGGCAACCAAGGCTGCGGAAAAAAAAGAGAGGGCTCGCCGCCATGCAGAGACCTCGAAAGATCTCTCACGGGCAGGCGATGGCTCCCGTGAGGCGCCCTAGCCATGGAGGCGAACATGCCGAGCCGGGCGGAGCCGGGAGTCGTTATCCCTCGACGGCATGCCCGATCAGCTCAATAAGCACCTCAATAAGCAGAAGGAGTTCATCCAAGGCTTGATGGAGTTGCTGAAGGAGAGCCTCGACGACATGCCTGCTGAGCTCAATCAGCAGGGGGAGTTGACCGCCGGCTTGGTGATGTTCTTTGAAGAAGAGCATTGCCTCGAGAAGAAGGTGACCGCGAAATCCTGCGACTTGAGGAGGACAAAGGCGAAGCTGCCACGAGATCGACCTGTTGAAGGAGAATAACGCCTGGCCGAAGAAGCTGCATGAGAATAGTAGTTCCTCGATGAAGATGCGCAGCCCTCGTCATGGAGCAGAAGGAGGAGTTGGCGAAGCTCCGCATCGAGCACCCATTCCGCCAAGGTACGTAATGCGGCCGTGGAATGTATGATGAAGGCTCACGCCAAGAAATCCCGCGTCATGGATGTAATGAAGAAGATGGCGAAGGAGACGTGCAAGGAGATGGAGGTCGTGGAGGCGATGAAGAAGCAGTTACGACTCCGCGGTGAATTAGATCATTTGGGGTGATAATCTTCCTTCTTCTTTTGCTGCTATGTTTCATCTTTTGCTTCGGGTGTTTCGCCGCACGTGTCACGTTCTCTGCGAGGCATGAATAGTATAATGGTGTTTTTTAGGGAATGAATAGAACAATGCTAACAATGAGATGACTAGCAAATTAGATCATTTTTATCGCCATATGGCACTGGGCTGCCGTGTTTCATGCTCCTCCTCGTCAGCATTACTACTCCAAAGTGGAAAACTTGAGTATACCGCACGGTTCTTTGCTCCTCCTCGATCAGGTCATCTACATTTATACGAAAGCAGTCAAATCACAAGGCCCCGCCTTTCCAGCAAAGAATGAGTCACAAATCACAAAGGCCCTCGCCTCGTGAAACCGACCAAGCTAGACTGCCCCGCCTCTAGCCTTTTAAAAATGTATACTTTTGTACAGCAGTAGTATCAATGGATTGCGCCATGGAGCAAAACTTGAATTTAAAAAAAAGGTGGTACATATAGAGAGCGCTGGTCGCCAAATTATGCAAATAGTACTATTAAAAAGGCTAGTCACAATAATGGTGTCCAAAGACAACCCACCCCTCAAATAGAACTAAGCACCACCGAATTCTTTGACAAAACTAAGCACCTCAAATTCTTTGACAACTAAAGCTGCGGCTATATGATGTTGGCCATATATATTGTAACGATATAATGTGAAGAAACGAGTGGTAGTACTATACCAACTAAAAAGATGAAATATAAGAAATACTAGTATGTACGTCATCAAGAGTTAAAGTAACAAGAAGAAACATAACATAGTTCTCACCGGGGCTCAAAGACAACACACCCCTCAAATTAAATTAAGCACACCTGAAATTAAACTTTGCAACTATCCCTAGAGACCTTTGCATTAGAACCACCAGAGCAACGACATCGCCACCTTACTCGTAGTCCTCGTCCACGTCCTCGACTTCGTCCTTGTCCCTCTTCCTCTTGGCCGATACTTCTTTGCTTGAACCGCCAACTTGGCTGTTCCTCTTCATCCAACCCTTGTAGATATTGAAACAAAGGTAGCCATCCATTATAGCATAGTGGATATGGTCTATATCTAGTACATTCCGCTGCCATGCATGACGATGAAACGTGTATGGAGGTTTCTCCAGTTTACCGTACGAAGGATGAACCATGGATCCTGCCAGGGTCAGCATTGAAGGCTGACGAGAGGACACCAGCCGATTCTTTTGGAGGTCGAAGGAGTTGCCTACAACGAGGCCTATCCGACGAAGGACTTCTTTGTCATTACCAAAGTCTGCCATAACGAATTTGACTAGGTTGCTCTCGAGGAAGTCCTTAAAATCCTGGCACTCAACGTCGGCATGGCATATGTGGTAGACCAAGCATAAGTCATGCACGCAAACCTGGATCACGGTGGGCTTCTTCCTCTCTTCGTCCTTTAGATCCTTCTCTCGCCCCAGGACTGTGGTGTACTCAACATCTAGCCCAAATAACCCACTCATCATCCCGAGTCTTGAACATGCGTCTGGCGAGAAAGGCATCCTTTCACCGTCGCGGAAGAACGGGTGTAGATGACGTCGAACTCATCGCCGGTGATGGTTCTGACCTTGTACTCACCGCCGATCGGGGAGATTTGGGACGCCATGGATTTGGGAGGAGGGTTAGGATTAGTGGAACTGCCGTAATGTGAATGGACGGGACGACTAGGGAGTGAACCGCCGTAGTATTAAAGGACGTCACGAGGGACGAGTAGGAGCGAACTGCCAGCGTGCGAGCAGCGGTAGTGGCTTTCCATTCTCCCATGATACGGGCTTCCAAGAGCCCTTGGATCTGAATCGAGCGGTTGCATGGCGTGATTCTAGACCTATGGGTGAATATCCTATCCCGGAGGGTTATCCTGCAAATTTTCAGCAACTTAGCATGCGACCGCTTGATCTCAGATCCAAGGCTGCCAAGAGTCTGTGATCATGGTCGCGCCTACCACCACTGCCGCGTCATTTCACATGTCACGCCTTGGAGATTTAACACGGTGCGTTAGGCTATCTGATGTTGGCATGTCATACATAGTCATCAGTTAGTCACTCATACTACAACAAGGTTGGCTATAAGGTTGGCTATAAGTGTATTTTTTTTACTCCTCTCTATCTTTTTCAGACTCCCTCCATCCCATAATATAAGAACGTTTTTGACACTAGTGTAGTGCCAAAAATGTTCTTATATTATCTTGTGAGAGTACTAGTATTTATTGCATTTGCCAAGGAGTGACCTCTTCCAATGAAATGGTGTTGCTAAGTTTGCTTTATTTAATTAGCTATAGACTCAAAATTGTCTTTTCACCTAGGTACAGCGCTTAGCACCATTTCTTCCTTGGGTCACCAAACTAGTCTCTCTCTTCTTGATTAACTTGCCACATCAGACTTTATGCCTATGTGGCAAGCTTAAGCACCCATAGGAGCAAGTAAGTACAATAGTGCGCTTTACATGGCATTTTTGCATATGTGGAGGAAAGAGAGGCAAGGAAAAAGTGGAGAAGTGGGCTCTCATGCAAGAGCCAGCCTCTACTACATGGTGGAGCATTGGGAGAGGCACCTGTATGGAGGTGGTCAGGAAGCCGGTCGTAGCGCCGCAGTTAAAATGATAATGGCAAGTCAAATCATGGGGCCCCACCTGTCCAGCAGTAACTCGCTATCAAATCACACAGCCCTACGTTTGCAGCAGCCTACTCCCTCGTCTTCTCGCGTCTCTGTCGAACCGACTAGGCGGAACTGCCCCGCCGCCTACCGCGCAGGAAAAGCCCCGCCCTCGACTTTTAAATAGTATATAGTATACTAATTTTGTATCCATGGATTGCGCCCGCGCCATGGAGCAAAGCGTTTAGAAAATGGCGGTACACATGTACGGAGTATACAGCACGCCCTTCGCGTTTGCGTCACACCCCAGACGGTCGGTCGGTCTGGCACGCTGCTCTCCGAATGGAACACGCGTCATATTGCGTTCGCACACACATGTGGGATGGCAATTGAGAACCGACCATAGGCACACTCCCCGGCCCCGCAAGTCGGGTGACTTAATAGAAGAGGGAGATGAGCGATAGTACTTGAGAAGTGTTGTAGTACTGCGTTGGTGCCTGGACGATCCCTGCAAGACATGGAAGATCAGTTCGTCCATGCATGTGACCAGACTCCAGCAGACACGCCTCGATTGGCTATCGTCTACATATCGTGCAGGCTGTGTTGTACATGGCTGTAGTTGTGGTGAGAAATCTAAAAAAATGTTTCTTGTCATCTCGCAAAATTAGGTGTCATGTGCTTCGGATCACTGCGAGGGTTAAACAGCGACAACTGAGTTGGGCTAGTCATTGGGGGCACATGCACGAACAGTGACTACTCGGCTGCCATGTAGGTCAAGCCGGCTATGTTAATTAGGACATCTATCGACGGACCCCTTTTCTACGAGTTTATCTTATTTGAGCTTTGTTCCTCATCTAGTTTGTCCGTCGGGATTCATGTTGTCTCCTTTGGGCAGTGAGGTCATGATTTCTTGTCATGTGGCATTTTTTCGTGTTATATGTTATAATTCGGCGCTTGAGATCAAAATGACGACAAGCTGCGCCTCGGGCCATGTGCATGAAGACTACTCGGCGGTCATTGACGAGGTCAAGCCAGCTTCGGTAGACAAAAGAAACCTAGTACTACTCCACTATATAGGCAGGAGCCTCAGCGCTGGCTTGCTAGTGTTGCTCTCTTCACACTGTCTCGGCCTCTCCAGATCTAAACACGATAGCGGTGGCCACACTCTCTCTCTCTCTCTACTCACTGATGGTCACAGATCCAGCCGGATCCTCTCCGCTGGGGAAGGTGAGAAGGTGCAACATTCATGTGGTCGTCCTCGGTGACGACTCTTACCCACTGCTGGGCGCGTCCCAATCAGCCTGCCTTGCCGTTCTCTCCCAAGCACCGCTGGCGAGGGAGGGCCTCCGACCCCTTCTTCCTCGCTGTCGTAGTGTGTGCAGATCCGGCCTTCCGCCGCCCACCTAGCGACATCCCGGCGACCATTCAAAAACCACCGCCGGCGAGTGAAGGTGTTGTGGAGAAGTAGATCGATGGAGGAGTACAACCGATACGTGAGGATCGCAGACGGTGGCCCTGTGAAGCTAGCTAGGATGTTGGAGATACAGTGTTGGTTTGACAACAAGTACCAACTAGCGGCGACGGTGACATCCATGGCCAAATATCTGCAACAGAGCGAAAAGACGGCGATACTCCGGGAGGAGTCGCCACGAGTACATAGAGCTGCTCCTCTGGGCCATGGAGCAAACAGATTCACCGAATCCGATCGTGAGGGAGCGGTGGTGGGAGTATCGATCTGTTGGAAATATGCCCTAGAGGCAATAATAAATTAGTTATTATTATATTTCCTTGTTCATGATAATCGTTTATTATCCATGTTATAATTGTATTGATAGGAAACTCAGATACATGTGTGGGTCCATAGACAACACCATGTCCCTAGTAAGCCTCTAGTTGACTAGCTCGTTAATCAATAGATGGTTACGGTTTCACGACCATGGACATTGGATGTCATTGATAGCGGGATCACATCATTAGGAGAATGATGTGATGGACAAGACCCAATCCTAAGCCTAGCACGAGATCGTGTAGTTCGTATGCTAAAGCTTTTCTAAAATGTCAAGTATCATTTCCTTAGACCATGAGATTGTGCAACTCCCGGATACCGTAGGAATGCTTTGGGTGTACCAAACGTCCACAACGTGAACAGGTGGCTATAAAGGTGCATTACGGTATCTCCGAAGTGTACATTGGGTTGGTACGAATCGAGACTGGATTTGTCACTCCGTGTGTGTGGAGAGGTATCTCTGGGCCCACTCGGTAGGACATCATCATAATGTGCACAATGTGATCAAGGAGTTGATCACGGGATGATGTGTTACGGAACGAGTAAAGAGACTTGCCGGTAGCGAGATTGAACAAGGTATCGGATACCGACGATCGAATCTCGGGCAAGTACAATACCGCTAGACAAAGGGAATTGTATACGGGATTGATTGAGTCCTTGACATCGTGGTTCATCCGATGAGATCATCGTGGAACATGTGGGAGCCAACATGGGTATCCAGATCCGCTGTTGGTTATTGACCGAGAACGTCTCGGTCGTATGCGCATGGTTCCCGAACCCGTAGGGTCTACACATAAGGTTCGATGGCGCTTAGGGTTATAAAGGAAGTTTGTATGTGGTTACCGAATGTTGTTCGAGTCCGGATGAGATCCCGGACGTCACGAGGAGTTCGGAATGGTCTAGAGGTAAATAATTATATATGGGAAGTCCTGTTTTGGTCACCGAAAAGTTTGGGTTTTATCGGTAATGTCTGGGACCACCGGGAGGGTCCTGGGTCCACCAAGTGGGGCCACCTTCCTCGGAGGGCTGCATGGGCCAAGTGTGGGAGGGACCAGCCCTGTGTGGGCTGGTGCGCCCCAAAGAGGCCCATGTGCCAAGAGATAAGGGAAAGGGAGAGTCCTAAAGGGGAAGGCACCTCCTAGGTGCCTTGGGGAGATGGACTCCTCTCGGCCGCACCTTCCTTGGAGGAAGGGCCAAGGCTGCGCCTCCCCTCTCCCTTGCCCCTATATAGTGGAGGGAGGGAGGGCAGCCACACTGAGTCCCCTGGCACCTCCCTCCCTCCCGTGACACCTCCTCCTCTCCCGGGTGCTTGGCGAAGCCTGCAGGATTGCCACGCTCCTCCACCACCACCACGCCGTTGTCTTTGGGCTGGATGGAGTCTTCCTCAACCTCTCCCTCTCTCCTTGCTGGATCAAGGCATGGGAGGCGTCCACCGAGCTGTCTGCGTGTGTTGAACGCGGAGGTGTCGTCTGCTCGGCACTAGGATCATCGGTGATTTGAATCACGACGAGTGCGACTCCATCAACCCCGTTCACTTGAACGCTTCGCTTAGCAATCTACAAGGGTATGTAGATGAACTCTCCTTCCCTCGTTGCTGGTTTCTCCATAGATAGATCTTGGTGACACGTAGGAAAATTTTGAATTTCTGCTACGTTCCCCAACAGTGGCATCATGAGCTAGGTCTATTGCGTATATTCTTTGCACGAGTAGAACACAAAGTAGTTGTGGGCGTTGATTTTGTTCAATATGCTTACCGTTACTAGTCCAATCTTGTTTCGACGGTATTGTGGGATGAAGCGGCCCGGACCGACCTTACGATACACTTACGTGAGGCAGGTTCCACCGGTGACATGCACTTGGTGCATAAGGTGGCTAGCGGGTGCCGATCTCCCACTTTAGTCGGAACGGATTCGATGAAAAGGGTCCTTATGAAGGGTAAATAGCAATTGGCATATCACGTTGTGGTTTTATGTAGGTAAGAAAGCGTTCTTGCTAGAAACCCATAGCAGCCACGTAAAACATGCAAACAACAATTAGAGGACGTCTAACTTGATTTTGCAGGGTATGCTATGTGATGTGATATGGCCAAGAAGAATGTGATGAATGATATGTGATGTATGAGATTGATCATGTTCTTGTAATAGGAATCACGACTTGCATGTCGATGAGTATGACAACCGGCATGAGCCATAGGAGTTGTCTTAATTTATTGTATGACCTGCGTGTCATTAAACAACGCCATGTAATTACTTTACTTTATTGCTAACCGGTAGCCATAGTAGTAGAAGTAATAGTTGGTGAGACAACTTCATGAAGACACGATGATGGAGATCATGGTGTCATGCCGGTGATGATGATGATCATGGAGCCCCGAAGATGGAGATCAAAAGGAGCAAAATGATATTGGCCATATCATGTCACTATTTGATTGCATGTGATGTTTATCATGTTTATGCATCTTATTTGCTTAGAAAAGCGGTAGTAAATAAGATGATCCTCATTAAAATTTCAAGAAAGTGTTCCCCTAACTGTGCACCGTTTAAAGTTAAATTGTTTGAAGCACCACGTGATGATCGGGTGTGATAGATTCTTACGTTCACATACAACGGGTGTAAGCCAGATTTACACCTTGGAACACTTAGGTTAACTTGACGAGCCTAGCATGTACGTACATGGCCACGGAACACAAGAGACCGAAAGGTCGAGCATGAGTCGTATGGTAGATACGATCAACATGAAGATGTTCACCGATGATGACTAGTCCGTCTCACGTGATGATCGGACACGGCCTAGTTGAATCGGATCATGTAATCACTTAGATGACTAGAGGATGTCTATCTCGTGGGGAGTTCATGAGATGAACTTAATTATCCTAAACATAGTCAAAAGATCTTTGCAAATTATATGTCGTAAGCTCGCGCTTTAGTTCCACCTTTGTTTAGATATGTTCCTAGAAAAATATAGTTGAAAGTTGACAGATGGCGATTATGCGGACGATGAAAGCTTATGTCCTTAATGCACCGCTCGATGTCTTTGAACCCCAAAGCGTCGTTTGTGGATGTTACGAACATCGGACATACACGTTTTGATAACTACGTGATAGTTCGGTTAAGCGGTTTAGAGTTGAGGCACCAAAGACGTTTTTGAAACGTCGCGGAACATATGAGATGTTTCAAGGGCTGAAATTGGGATTTCAGGCTCGTGCCCACGTCAAGAGGTATAAGACCTCCGACGATTTTCTTAGCCTGCAAACTAAGGGAGAAAAGCTCAATCGTTGAGCTTGTGCTCGCATTGTCTCGAGTGCAACAATCACTTGAATCGAGTGGGAGTTGATCTTCCGGATGAGATAGTGATGTTTCTCCAAAGTCATTGCCACCAAGCTGCTAGAGCTTCGTGATGAACTATAACATGTCGTGGATAGATATGACGATCCTTGAGGTATTCACGATGTTTGACACCGCGAAAGTAGAAATCAAGAAGGAGCATCAATTGTTGATGGTTGGTGAAACCACTAAGTTTCAAAGAAGGGCAAGGGAAAGAAGGGACACTTCATGAAACGGCAAATCAGTTGCTGCTCCAGTGAGGAAACCCAAGGTTGAACCCAAACCCGATACTAAGTGCTTCTGTAATAAGGGGAACAGCCACTGGAGCAGAATTACCCTAGATACTTGGTAGATAAGAAGGCTGGCAAGGTCGATAGAAGTATATTGGATATACATTATGTTAATGTTTACTTTACTAGTACTCCTAGTAGCACCGATTATTAGATACCGGTTCGGTTGCTAAGTGTTAGTAACTTTCGAAACAAAAGCTACGGAATAAACGGAGACTAGCTAAAGGTGAGCTGACGATACGTGTTGGAAGTGTTTCCAAGGTTGATGTGATCAAGCATCGCACGCTCCCTCTACCATCGAGATTGGAGTTAAACCTAAAATTATTATTTGGTGTTTGCGTTGAGCATAGACATGATTGGATTATGTCTAACGCAAAATGGTTATTCATTTAAGGAGAATAATGGTTACTCTATTTATTTGAATAAATACCTTCAATGGTCTTGCACCTAAAAGAATGGTTTGTTGAATCTCGATCGTAGTGATACACATTTCCATGCCAAAAGATATAAGATAGTAATGATAGTACCACTTACTTGTGGCACTGCCATGTAAGTCATATTGGTGTAAAACGCATGAAGAAGCTCCATGTTGATGGATCTTTGGACTCACTCGTTTTGAAAAGTTTGAGACATGCGAACCATGTCTATTGGTGTATACGCATGAAGAAACTCCATGCAGATGGATCGTTTGGACTCACTTGATTTTGAATCACTTGAGACATGCAAATCATACCACATGGGCAAGATGACCGAAAAGCCTCGATTTCAAAGAAGATGGAACAAGATAGCAACTTGTTGGAAGTAACACATTTTGATGTGTGCGGTCCAATGAGTCTTTGAGGCATGCTGATGAATATCGTTATGTTCTTACTTCACGGATGATTTAAGTGAATCTTGAGTGTATTTACTTGATGAAACACAAGTCTGAATTATTGAATGGTTCAAGTAATTTTAGAGTGAAGTTAAAGATCATCGTGACAAGAGGATAAAATGTCTATGATATGATCATAGAGATGAGTATCTGAAGTTCTGAGCTTTGGCACGCTATTAAGACATTGTGGAAATTGTTTCACAATTAATACCGCCTGGAACACCATAGTGTGATGGTGTGTCCGAACATCATAGTTGCACCCTATTAGATATGGTGCGTACCATGATGTCTCTTATTGAATTAACACTATCGTTCATGGGTTAGGCATTAGAGACAACCGCACTCACTTTAATAGGGCACCACGTAATTCCGTTGAGGCGGCCTTTGTTTGAACTATGGTTTGGAGAAACCTAAGTTGTGCGTTTCTTAAAAGTTTGGGGGCTGCGGCAGCTTATGTGAAGAAGTTTCATCGTGATAAGCTCGAACCCAAAGCGGATAAATGCATCTTCATAGGACACCCAAAACAGTTGGGTATACCTCCTATCTCAAGATCCGGAAGCAAAAGTAATTGTTTCTAGAAACGGGTCCTTTCTCGAGGAAAAGTTTCTCTCGAAAGAATTGAGTGGGAGGATGGTGGAGACTTGATGAGGTTATTGAACCATCACCTCAACTAGTGTGCAGCAGGGCACGAGGAAGTTGTTCGGTGGCGCCTACACCAATTGAAGAAGAAGCTTATGATAGTGATCATGAAGCTTGAGATCAAGTCACTACCGAACCTCGTGGGGCGACAAGGGCCAGCATCTTGCCTTGAGTGGTACGGTGATCCCTGTCTTGAATGTCATGTTGCTAGACAACAATGAACCTCTGAGCTATGGAGAAGCAATGGTGGGGCCCATATTCCAACAAATGGTTAGAAGCCATGAAATCGAGATAGGATCCATGTATCGAGAACAAAGCATGGACTTTGGTGGACTTGCCCGTTGATCGGCAAGCCATTGAGATAAATGGATCTTTAAGAAGAAGACGACGTGATGAACGGTAATGTCACCGTCTATGAAGCTCGACTTGTGGCAAAGAGTTTTCACAAGTTCAAGGAGTTGACTACGATGAGATTTTCTCATCCGTAGCGATGCTTAAGTCCGTCGGAATCATGTTAGCATTAGTTGCATTTATGAAATCTGGCAGATGGATGTCAAAACGAGTTTCCTTACCGGTCTTACGTAAGGAAAGGTTGTATGTGATACAATCGGAAAGTTTTTGTAAATCATAAGGATGATAAAAGGTATTCTGGATCAAGCGATCCTTCTAAGGACTGGAGTAAGCATCTCGGAGTTGGAATATACGCTTTGATAAAATGATCAAAGATTTTGGGTTTATAAAAAGTTTGTGAGAAACTTGTATTTACAAAGAAGTGAGTGGGAGCACTATAGAATTTCTGATGAGTATATGTCGTTGACATATTGATGATCAGAAATGATGAAGAATTTTCTGTAGAGCATATAGGGTTATTTGAAAAGTGTTTTTCAAGTGAAAACCTGGATTAAGCTGCTTAAACATTGAGCATCAAGATCTATGAGAATAGATCAAAAACGCTAAATGATACTTTCAAATGAGCACATACCTTGACATGATCTTGAAGGTGTTCAAGATGGATTAGTCAAAGAAGGAGTTCTTGCCTGAGATGTAAGGTATGAAGTTAAGACTTAAAGCTCGACCACGGCAGAAAAGAGAGAAAGGACGAAGGTCGTCCCCTATGCTTTAGACGTAGGCTCTATAGTATGCTATGCTGTGTACCGCACAGGAAGTGTGCCTTGCCATGAGTCGATCAAGGGGTACAAGAATGATCCGAGAATGGGGATCATTGGACAGCGGTCAAAATTGTCCTTGGAGTAAATAAGGACATGTTTCTCGATTATGGAGGTGATAAAGAGTTCGGCGTAAAGGGTTACGTCGATGCAAGCTGACACCTACCGAATGACTCGTAATAGCAAACCGGATACGTATAGTGGAGCAACCATTTGGAATAGTTTCAAATGGAGCGTGGAAGCAACATTTATAATATGACCTAGAAATTTGCAAAGCACACACACGGATCTGAAAGGTTCGGATCCGTTGACTAAAACCTCTCTCACAAGCAAAACATGATCAAACCCCAGAACTCATTGAGTCTTAATCACATGATGATGTGAACTAGTTTAATGACACTAGTAAACTCCTTGGATGTTGGTCACATGGCGATGTGACCTGTGAGTGTTAATCACATGGCGATGTGAACTAGATTATTGACTCTAGTGCAAGTGGGAGACTGTTGGAAATAATGCCCTAGAGGCAATAATAAATTAGTTATTATTATATTTCCTTGTTCATGATAATCGTTTATTATCCATGCTATAATTGTATTGATAGGAAACTCAGATACATGTGTGGGTACATAGACAACACCATGTCCCTAGTAAGCCTATAGTTGACTAGCTCGTTAATCAATAGATGGTTACGGTTTCCTGACCATGGACATTGGATGTCATTGATAACGGGATCACATCATTAGGAGAATGATGTGATGGACAAGACCCAATCCTAAGCCTAGCACGGATCGTGTAGTTCGTATGCTAAAGCTTTTCTAAAATGTCAAGTATCATTTCCTTAGACCATGAGATTGTGCAACTCCCGGATACCGTAGGAATGCTTTGGGTGTACCAAAGCGTCCTGGCAACGTAATCGGGTGGCTATAAAGGTGCATCACAGGTATCTCCGAAAGTGTCGGTTGGGTTGGCACGAATCGAGACTGGGAGTTGTCACTCCGTGGGACGGAGAGGTATCTCTGGGCCCACTCGGTAGGACATCATCATACTGTGCACAATGTGATCCCGGAGTTGATCACGAGATGATGTGTTACGGACCGAGTAAAGAGACTTGCCGGTAACGAGATTGAACAAGGTATCGGATACCGACGATCGAATCTCGGGCAAGTACAATACCGCTAGACAAAGGGAATTGTATACGGGATTGATTGAGTCCTTGACATCGTGGTTCATCCGATGAGATCATCGTGGAACATGTAGGAGCCAACATGGGTATCCAGATCCGCTGTTGGTTATTGACCGGAGAACGTCTCGGTCATATGTCGCATGGTTCCCGAACCCGTAGGGTCTACACATAAGGTTTGATGGCGCTAGGGTTATAAAGGAAGTTTGTATGTGGTTACGAATGTTGTTGAGTCCGGATGAGATCCCGGACGTCACGAGGAGTTCCGAATGGTCCGGAGGTAAAGAATTATATATGGGAAGTCCTGTTTTGGTCACGGAAAGTTTGGGTTTTATCGGTAATGTCTGGGACCACCGGGAGGGTCCGGGGTCCACCAAGTGGGGCCACCTTCCTCGGAGGGCTGCATGGGCCAAGTGTGGGAGGGACCAGCCCGGAGTGGGCTGGTGCGCCCCAAGAGGCCCATGTGCCAAGAGATAAGGGAAAGGGAGAGTCCTAAAGGGGAAGGCACCTCCTAGGTGCCTTAGGGAGGATGGACTCCTCCTGCACCCTTCCTTGGAGGAAGGGCCAAGGCTGCGCCTCCCCTCTCCCTTGCCCCTATATACAGTGGAGGGAGGGAGGGCAGCCGTGCACTGAGTCCCCTGGCACCTCCCTCCCTCCGTGACACCTCCTCCTCTCCACTTGAGTGCTTGGCGAAGCCCTGCGGGATTGCCACGCTCCTCCACCACCACCACGCCGTTGTCTTTGCTGCTGGATGGAGTCTTCCTCAACCTCTCCCTCTCACCTTGCTGGATCAAGGCATGGGAGGCGTCCACCGGGCTGTCACGTGTGTTGAGCGGAGGTGCCGTCCGTTCGGCACTAGGATCATCGGTGATTTGAATCACGGCAGTGCGACTCCATCAACCCCGTTCACTTGAGCAGCTTACGCTTAGAGATCTACAAGGGTATGTAGATGCACTCTCCTTCCCTCGTTGCTGGTTTCTCCATAGATAGATCTTGGTGACACGTAGGAAAATTTTGAATTTCTGCTACGTTCCCCAACACGATCCCAGATGGAGCATCCAGCAGAGATTGAAGGATCGAGCATCTACAGGGTGTCGTTTGTGAGGGTGTCCTGCTAGAGCGAGCCAGTGGAGTCTTCGTCGACCGAACCCAACTGCAAGAGGAGAAAAGCAGTTGGCGACGACGCTTTCCGCCATCGTCTCCTCTCCGTTCACATTGTCTCACGGCGGTCTGCCGCGCCGAGGAATAGGAGGGGCTGCCCCCAGCCCAATAGTCGGGCAGGTTGTGAATTGTCAGGAGGAGCTTAGGGTTGTCAGTATTTGCAGGTTGTGAATTGTGTTTTGCGTTGTGTATTTTGAGAGTACTTTCAGATATGAATGTCTTTTGAATTTCAGATTTGCAGTATTGAGCATATGAAGTATTTTATGAATTCTAGAGATCTATTTTTAGCACTTAAAAAATGTAGTTTCATAGGAGTATAAAAGTGCAGACAATGTGAGTTTCAGAGAAGAAACTACAAGTTTCAGTTTCAGATAAGAAATCGCAACTTTGAAGGCGTAGCATTTATATTAACACGGCCTTTTCAAACAGGGTTAACATCATGTTGGAAGTTTTCTTCATGGTCGAAAATGGAACTACCAGCCAGTTAATATCATGCCGATCAACATTCATGCATAGCACATCTTCATATGATGCAGTCAAAATGCCCACACAATGTCGAGTGTGCGAAACACGAGAAAAGCGAGGGACGAAGTTTTGGCAAGTGTTGGACGTGGTTTTGGGCTGCCCTTCTAGGCTTTCATTTTTAACATCGCAGCCCACGACCTCGGATGGGAGGTCCATAGGCTTGTTTGTATTTTCTTAGGGCCGTCATGTATCGACCGCCTATGGACCTCCCATCCGAGGTTTTATTTTTGGCAGCCCAATTTATGTATTTTTTGAAGGAAAGCGCAGGCCTGTTCTATTTTTCTATATAAGAATAGGAACGCCAGTCCAACTTATGTTTCCTTCTAACTATATTATATATATTTAAATTATTTTATATGTTGACGGTTTAGTTCACATAATTGGCAAATAGATGACCGCTCTCGCGATCCCCTTACGCCCGCCACCACCTCCACCTCGCCCGCCGCCCCGCCACTACCTCCACCCTCGCCGCCGCCATAGATCTCGCCGCCACCTCCCGCCTCCTGACTCCGGGCGCGCCTGCCCCCCTCAGCAAGTCCGCTCGCGCGCCCCATGGAGTCGTCGGCCATATCCACGGGGGAATGGTTGGAAGACAAGCAGATGTACAAGATGCATCTCCCACATGTCTACAAAGCCTTCCATGATGCTCCAGCCTTCGACTCCGTCGGCAGCCGTGCTTCTTGAGACTCAAGGGAGGAGATGGAGGGGCGGGCGATCTTGATCCGCCGACGACGCTCTCTTCTGGACCCAGTGCACGCGTGAATGGAGGGAAGCAGAGGAGGAAGCTGCGAGGGAGGAAGTGTTGGAAATATGCCCTAGAGGCAATAATAAAATGGTTATTATTATATTTCCTTGTTCATGATAATTGTCTATTGTTCATGCTATAATTGTGTTATCCGGAAATCATAATACATGTGTGAATACATAGACCACAACATGTCCCTAGTAAGCCTCTAGTTGACTAGCTCGTTGATCAATGGATGGTTGCGGTTTCTTGACCATGGACATTGGATGTCGTTGATAACGGGATCACATCATTGGGAGAATGATGTGATGGGCGAGACAATCCTAAGCATAGCACAAGATTGTGTAGTTCGTTTGCTAGAGCTTTTCTAATGTCAAGTATCATTTCCTTAGACCATGAGATCGTGCAACTCCGGATACCGTAGGAGTGCTTTGGGTGTACCAAAGCGTTACAACGTGAATCGGGTGACTATAAAGGTACACTCTGAGGTATCTCCGAAAGTGTCTGTTGGGTTGGTACGGATCGAGACTGGGATTTGTCACTCCGTATGACGGAGAGGTATCTCTGGGCCCACTCAGTAATGCATCATCATAATGAGCTCAATATGACCAAGTGGTTGGTCACGGGATCATGCATTACTGATGCAGTAAAGTGACTTGCCGGATGCAGATTGAGCGAGGTATTGGGATACCGATGATCGAATCTCGGGCAAAGTAACGTACTGCGATTGACAAAGGGAATTGTATACGGGATTGCTTGAATCCTTGACATCGTGGTTCATCCGATGAGATCATCATGGAACATGTGGGAGCCAACATGGGTATCCAGATCCCGCTGTTGGTTATTGGCCGGAGAGCTGTCTCGATCATGTCTGCATGATTCCCGAACCCATAGGGTCTACACACTTAAGGTTCGGTGACGCTAGGGTTATTAGGAACACTTGTAAGTGATTACCGAATGTTGTTCGGAGTCCCGGACGTCACGAGGAGTTCCGGAATGGTCCGGAGGTGAAGATTTATATATGGGAAGTTGTCATACGGTCACCGGAAAAGTTCGGGGGCATATCGGTATTATCAAGGGGCCACCGGAGGGGTTCCGGGGGTCCACTTGGAGGGTCCACCTGCCCCGGAGGGCCTTATGGGCTGTAGGTGGAAGGGAACCAGCCCCAAGTGGGCTGGGGCGCCAACCCCCCCCCCTAGGGCCCGTGCGCCTAGGGTTGGGGGGAACCCTAGAGGGGGCGCCCCCCTTGCTTGGGGGCAAGCTCCCTCCCCTTGCCCCCCCCCCCTCTAGATCTCATCTAGAGGGGCCGCCCCTTCCCCTTCCCTATAAATAGAGGCGGGGAGGGCTGCACACCACATCCAAGGCGCAGCCCTCCCCTCCCAACACCTCTCCTCCTCCGTTAAGAGCTTGGCGAAGCCCCTGTAGAATCTTGCCTCCACCACCACCACCACCCGCCGTGGTCTTCTTTGTTGAGCCCTCTTCCTCAACCTCTCCTTCCCCCTTCTTTGGATCAAGAAGGAGGAGCGTCACCGCTTCGTGCTTGTGTTGAGCAGCGGAGGTGCCGTCCGTTCGGCACTAGGATCTTGGTGATTTGGATCACGGCAGTACGACTCCCTCAACCCCGTTCTCTTGAGCGCTTCACTCGCGATCTACAAGGGTATGTAGATGCACTCCCCTCTCTTGTTGCTAGATGACTCCATAGATTGATCTTGGTGAAGCGTAGAATTTTTTTTATTTTCTGCAACGTTCCCCAATGGTGGCATCATGAGCTAGGTCTATGCGTAGTTTCTATGCACGAGTAGAACACAAATTGTTGTGGGCGTCGATTTTGTCAATTTACTTGCCGTTACTAGTCTTATCTCGATTCGGCGTCATCGTGGGATGAAGCGGCCCGGACCGACCTTACACGTACGCTTACGTGAGACAGGTTCCACCAACTGACATGCACTAGTTGCATAAGGTGGCTAGCGGGTGTCTGTCTCTCCCACTTTAGTCGGATCGGATTCGATGAAAAGGGTCCTTATGAAGGGTAAATAGAAATTGGCATATCACATTGTGGTTTTGGCGTAGGTAAGAAACGTTCTTGCTAGAACCCTATTGCAGCCACGTAAAAGATGCAACAACAATTAGAGGACGTCTAACTTGTTTTTGCAGCATATGCCTTGTGATGTGATATGGCCAAAAGGATGTGATGAATGCTATATATGTGATGTTTGAGATTGATCATGTTCTTGTAATAGGAATCACGACTTGCATGTCGATGAGTATGACAACGGCGAGAGCCATAGGAGTTGTCTTAATTATTGTATGACCTGCGTGTCATTGAATAACGCCATGTAATTACTTTACTTTATTGCTAAACCGTTAGCCATAGTAGTAGAAGTAATCGTTGGCGTGACAACTTCATGAAGACACGATGATGGAGATCATGGTGTCATGCCGGTGACGATGATGATCATGGCGCCCCGAAGATGGAGATCAAAAGGAGCAAAATGATATTGGCCATATCATGTCACTATTTATCATGTTTTTGCATCTTATTTGCTTAGAACTACGGTAGTAAATAAGATGATCCCTCATAATAATTTCAAGAAAGTGTTCCCCCTAATTGTGCCCCGTTGCGAAAGTTTGTTGTTTCGAAGCACCACATGATGATCGGGTGTGATAGATTCTAACGTTCACATACAACGGGTGTAAGCCAGATTTACACATGCAAAACACTTAGGTTGACTTGGCGAGCCTAGCATGTATAGACATGGCCTCGGAACACAAGAGACCGAAAGGTCAAACATGAGTCGTATAGAAGATACGATCAACATGAAGATGTTCACCGATGATGACTAGTCCGTCTCACGTGATGATCGGACACGGCCTAGTTGACTCGGATCATGTATCACTTAGATGACTAGAGGGATGTCTATCTGAGTGGGAGTTCAATAAATAATTTGATTAGATGAACTTAATTATCATGAACTTAGTCTAAAAACTTTTGCAAAATGTCTTGTAGATCAAATGGCCAACGCTCATGTCAACCTCAACTTCAACGCATTCCTAGAAAACCAAGTTTGAAAGATGATGGCAGCAACTATACGGACTGGAGTCCGGAACACGAGATCATCCTCATAGCTGCCAAGAAAGCATATGTCCTAGAAGCACCGCTAGGTGAAGCACCCATCGAGAGAACCAAGGCGTTATGAGCGGCTTGGCGTCAGCGTCTTGATGATTACTCCCTCGTTCGGTGCGGCATGCTTTACAACTTAGAACCGGGCTCCAAAAGTGTTTTGAGCAACACGGAGCATATGAGATGTTCAAGAGCTGAAAATGGTTTTCCAAGCTCATGCCCGTCGAGAGATATGAAGTCTCGACAAGTTCTACTGATTGTAAGATGAAGGAAAATAGTTACATCGGTGAGCACATACTCAAAATGTGCAGGTTGCACAACCGCTTGTCCCAGCTGGACATTAACCTCCCGGACGAGGCGGTCATTGACAGAATCCTTGATCGCTCCCACCTAGCTACAAGAGCTTTGTGATGAACTACAATATGCACGGGGATGGTGAAAACTATTCACTGAAGTATTTTCAATGCTTTGAAATCGTGAGAGGTGGAAATCAAAAAGGAACATCAAGTGTTGATGGTGAATAAAACCACTAAGTTCAAGAAAGGCAAGGGTAAGAAGAACTTCAAGAAGGACGGAAAGGGAGTTGCCGCGCCCGGTAAGCCAGTTGCCGGGAAGAAGCCAAAGAATGGACCCAAACCTGAGACTAAGCGGACACTAGAAGCGGAACTGCCCCAAATACTTAGCGGACAAAAAGGCCGGCAACACTAAAGGTATATGTGATATACATGTAATTGATGTGTACCTTACCGATTACTGTAGTAGCTCACGGGTATTTGATACGGTGCGGTTGCTCATATTTGTAACTCAAAACAGGAGCTGCGGAATAACCGAATCTTGGCAAAGGGCGAGGTGACGATCTTGGCGTCGGGAATGGTTCCAAGGTCGATGTGATCGCCGTCGGCACGCTACCTCTACATTTACCTACGGGATTAGTTTTAAACCTCAATAATTGTTATTTAGTGCCGGCTTTGAGCATGAACATTGTATCTGGATCTCGTTTAATACGAGATGGCTACTCATTTAAATCCGAGAATAATGGTTGTTCTATTTATATGAGAGATATGTTTTATGGTCATGCCCCACTAGTCAATGGTTTATTCTTAATGAATCTCGAACGTGATGTTACACATATTCATAGTGTGAATACCAAAAGATGTAAGATTTATAATGATAGTCCCACATATCTGTGGCACTGCCGCCTTGGTCACATTGGTGTCAAACGCATGAAGAAGCTCCATACAGATGGACTTTTGGAGTCTCTTGATTTCAAATCATTTGACACGTGTGAACCATGCCTCATGGGTAAAATGACCAAGACTACATTCTCGGAACAATTGAGCGAGCAACCAACTTATTGGAAATTATACATCTTGATGTGTCTTGCGGTCTAATGAGCGTTGAGGCTCGCGGAGGCTATCGTTATGATCTCACTCTCACTGATGACTTAAGTAGATATGGGTATGTCTACTTGACGAAACACAAGTCTGAGACCTTTGAAAAGTTCAAGGAATTTCAGAATGAGGTAGAGAATCAGCGTGACCGAAAAATAAAGTTCTTGATCAGATCGTGGAGGAGAATATTTAAGTCACGCAATTTGGTACGCACTTAAGGAAATGTGGAATTGTTTCACAACTCACGCCGCTGGAACACCTCGGTAATAATTGTGTCCGGCGTCGTAATCGCACTCTATTGGATATGGTGCGATCTATGATGTCACTCACCGATTTACCGCTATCATTTTGGGGATACGCTCTAGAGACAACTACATTCACTTTAAATAGGGCACCGTCTAAATCCGTTGAGGCGACACCGTATGAATTATGGTTTGGGAAGAAACCTAAGTATAGTTTCTAAAAGTTTGGGGATGTGATGCTTATGTCAAGAAACTTCAACTGAAAAGCTTCGAACCCAAGTCGGAAAAATGCGTCTTCATAGGATACCCTAAGGAAACCATTGGGTATACCTTCTACCTCAGATCCGAAGGCAAGATCTTTGTTGCCAAGAACGGGTCCTTTCTGGAGAAAGAGTTTCTCTCGAAAGAAGTAAGTGGGAGGAAAGTGGAACTTGATGAAGTACTACCTCTTGAATCGGTCGGGAAGATGTTCCTGTGGTGCCTGCACCGACTAGAGAGGAAATAAATGATGATGATCAAGGTACTTCGGATCAAGTTACTACTGAACTTCAGAGGTCCACAAGGACATGTTCCACACCAGTGGTATGGCAACCACATCACCGGAAATCATGTTGTTGAACAGCGGTGAACCTTCGAACTATGAAGAAGCAATGGCGGGCCCAGATTCCAACAAATGGCTTGAAGCCATGCAATCCGAGATAGGATCAATGTATGAAAACAAAGTGTGGACTTTGATGAGACTTGCCCGATGATCGGCGACGATAGAAAACAAATGGATCTTTAAGAAGAAGACGGACGCGGATGGTAATGTTACCATCTATAAAGCTCGACTTGTCGCTAAGGGTTATCGACAAGTTCAAGGGATTGACTATGATGAGACTTTCTCTCCGTGGCGAAAGTGAAGTCCGTCCGAATCATGTTAGCAATTGCCGCATACTATGATTATGAGATATGGCAAATGGACGTCAAAAGCGGCATTCCTTAACGGCTATCTTAAGGAAGAACTGTATATGATGCAGCGGAAGGTTTTGTCGATCCCGAGAATGCTAACAAGGTATGCAAACTCCAGCAATCCATTTATGGGCTGGTGCAAGCATCTTGGAGTTGGAACATTCGCTTTGATGAGATGATCAAAGCGTTTGGGTTTATATCTTGAGACTTATGGAGAAACTGCGTTTACAAGAGAAAGTGAGTGGGAGCTCTGTAGCATTTCTCATATTATATGTAGATGACATACTTTTGATGGGAAATGATATAGAACTTTTGGACAACATTAAGGCCTACTTGAATAAGTGTTTTTCAATGAAGGACCTTGGAGAAGCTGCTTACATATTAGGCATCAAGATCTATAGAGATAGATCGAGACGCCTCATAGGTATTTCACAAAGCACATACCTTGATAAGATATTGAAGAAGTTCAATATGGATCAATCCAAGAAGGGGTTCTTGCCTGTGTTGCAAGGTGTGAAATTGAGTTCGGCTCAATGTCCCACCACGGCGTAAGATAGAGAAAAGATGAGTGTCGTCCCTATGCCTCGGCCATAGGGTCTATCATGTATGCCATCTTTGTGTACCGGACTGATGTAAACCTTGCCGTAAGTTTGGTAGGAAGGTACCAAAGTAATCCGGCATGGAACACTTTGGACAGCGGTCAAGAACATCCTGAAGTACACGAAAAGGACTAAGGATATGTTTCTCGTTTATGGAGGTGACGAAGAGCTCGTCAGTAAAGGGTTACGTCGGCGCTAGCTTCGACACGGTCTGAATGACTCTAAGTCACAAACAGGATACGTGTATATTTTGAATGGTGGGGCGATGGTAGTGCGATTGCACATAAAGCATCATGGCGGGATCTACATGTGAAGCGGAGTACATGGCAGCCTCGGAGGCAGCACATGAAGCAATCTGGATGAAGGAGTTCATTACCGACCTAAGAGTTATTCCCAATGCGTCGGGCCGATGACTCTCTTCTGTGACAACACTGGAGCCATTGCCCTTGCCAAGGATCCCAGGTTTCACAAGAAGACCAGGCACATCAAGCGTCGCTTCAACTCCATTCGTGAAAATGTTCAAGATCGAGACACAGATATTTGCAAAGTGCATACGGATCTGAATGTCGTAGATCCGTTGACTAAACCTCTTCCGCGAGCAAAATATGATCAATACCAGAACTCTATGGGTGTTCGATTCATCACAATGTAACTAGATTATTGACTCTAGTGCAAGTGGGAGACTGTTGGAAATATGCCCTAGAGGCAATAATAAAATGGTTATTATTATATTTCCTTGTTCATGATAATTGTCTATTGTTCATGCTATAGTTGTGTTATCCGGAAATCGTAATACATGTGAGAATACATAGACCACAACATGTCCCTAGTAAGCCTCTAGTTGACTAGCTCGTTGATCAATGGATGGTTGCGGTTTCCTGACCATGGACATTGGATGTCATTGATAACGGGATCACATCATTGGGAGAATGATGTGATGGACAAGACCCAATCCTAAGCATAGCACAAGATCGTGTAGTTCGTTTGCTAGAGCTTTTCTAATGTCAAGTATCATTTCCTTAGACCATGAGATCGTGCAACTCCCGGATACCGTAGGAGTGCTTTGGGTGTACCAAAGCGTCCTGGCGTGAATCGGGTGACTATAAAGGTACACTACGGTATCTCCGAAAGTGTCACATTGGGTTGGCGCGGATCGAGGCTGGGATATGTCACTCAAGTATGACGAGAGGTATCTGTGAGCCCACTCGGTAATGCATCATCATAATGAGCTCAATGTGACCAAGTGGTTGGTCACGGGATCATGCATTACAGTGCAGTAAAGTGACTTGCAGTAACGAGATTGAGCGAGGTATTGGGATCCGAAGCGATCGAATCTCGGAAAGTAACGTCTTAGATTAACAAAGGGAATTGTATACGGGATTGCTTGAATCCTTGACATCGTGGTTCATCCGATGAGATCATTGTGGAACATGTGGGAGCCAACATGGGTATCCAGATCCGCTGTTGGTTATTGGCCGGAGAGCTGTCTCGATCATGTCGCATGATTCCCGAACCCGTAGGGTCTACACATAAGGTTCGGTGGCGCTAGGGTTATTAGGAAGACTTGTAAGTGATTACCGAATGTTGTTGAGTCCGGATGAGATCCCGGACGTCACGAGGAGTTCCGGAATGGTCCGGAGGTGAAGATTTATATATGGGAAGTTGTCATACGGTCACGAGAAAAGTTCGGGGCATATCGGTATTGTCTTGGGGCCACCGGGAGGGGTTCGGGGTCCACCGGGAGGGTCCACCTGCCGGAGGGCCCATGTCTTGTGGGTGGAAGGGAACCAGCCCCAAGTGGGCTGGGCGCCAACCCCTAGGGCCCATGCGCCTAGGGTTGGGGGAACCCTAGAGGGGTGCCCCTTGCTTGGGGCAAGCTCCTCCCTTGGCCGCCGCCTCCCCACCCCTCTAGATCTCATCTAGAGGGGGCCACTCTTCCCTTCCCCTATAAATAGAGGCGAGGGAGGGCTGCACACCACATCCAAGGCGCAGCCCTCCCTCCCAACACCTCTCCTCCTCCGTTAAGAGCTTGGTGAAGCCCTGTGAGATCTTGCCTCTCCACCACCACCACGCCGTCTTGCTGCTGTTGGAGCCCTCTTCCTCAAACTCTCCTTCCCCCTTGCTGGATCAAGAAGGAGGAGACGTCACCGCTCCGTACGTGTGTTGAACGCGGAGGTGCCGTCCGTTCGGCACTAGGATCTTCAGTGATTTGGATCACGACGAGTACGACTCCCTCAACCCCGTTCTCTTGAACGCTTCCGCTCGCGATCTACAAGGGTATGTAGATGCACTCCCCCCTCTCATTGCTAGATGACTCCATAGATTGATCTTGGTGAAGCGTAGAATTTTTTTTATTTTCTGCAACGTTCCCCAACAGGAAGCCGAGGAGGGACCGAATCTGTTCTCTCACTCGCGCAGGTATGCTCAGATGTGCAAGGATCATGTGGATTGGGACCTGCTGAATCTAGCCCAGCGGATCTACTTCGAAGGAGATTTCTCGGAGAAGCACAGAATGCCCCACCCCAGTGAGCCGCCGATTGCGTTCGTTCGATGGGTGAAAGGAGAAGTGAATTCAGGAGATCCACGGCGTGCTGCGAGATGGGAATGCTTGATCGACTCCACCTTGCCCACCGTACGCCACCGGGCCGGGCAGGTGGATCCCTATCTTACCTCTCCCCAAACCTCTGTAAGATTGAAATTAGGCTTCAATCTGCTTCAATTGAGCTGTCTGGTGGTTATTTACGCTACGAGAGACAACATCTGGCTGGAGGATGAGAAGGAACCAGGAACTCCGATGAATTTCCCCTATCACAATGGGGGGGAGCGATGGTTGGGCAGTGGTACGGCCCACCTTCGCCCCAAATGGGGGCACAATCTGGGCAGGCTCCTGTAATTGCCCAAGATCAATCTGCTGGTGGTTACGACTCTCGAGATCGGTGGGAAATGTCAAGGCAAGAATCAGCAAAGAAGAGATAGGACATCCGAGAAAACTGCTCCTGCCTCGCTTGGGCCTTATGGCATACTACGATGTGATCCGATACAACTGTGGGGAACCAGGGCATCATTTGGATAAATGTTTAAATCCCAATATTTGTTTTATCTGCAAAATGTTTACCCATAAAGTTGAGAATTGCCCTATCAGAAGGAAAACCCACAGTTCTGCTAGATATGTTGGAAGTGCCGCTCCAGGATTATGTCCACCATTGACATAATTTTCCGTGACACAGAATTAGATAGTTTCTTTCCCCTTTCTAGTTGTAGAGCTCTGCCCAGATGTGGTAGTGACCACACTCCTTTGCTCTGGGACTCTGGTCTTAACCAAACTCCAAAGAGCAATAGTTTTAAATTTGAAAAGTGGTGGTTGCTTAGAGAAGATTTTACTAAGCTAGTCGGGAAAATGCGGAATGAGCCTCTTGGGAGCAGCCCCCTAGAAAATTGGCGAGATCAAAATCAGGAGATTTAGAAGAACTACCAAAGGGTGGAACTCCAATGAGGAAGCTAATCTTAGAAGATACAAAAGGTTTCTCCTCCTTGAGTTTGATTCTCTAGATATTAAGGTAGAAACAACTGACCTCTCTGAGGCTGAGACAAATAGATTAAACTTTGTCCATGGAGAGCTCAAGAAAAATTGGCTTCAAGAAGAAATCAAAGCCAAACAAAGGTCTAGAGATAGGAACATTAAGGAGGGTGATAGAAATACTGCTTACTTCCATGTGGTAGCTAACCAGAGGAGGAGGAAAACCCTCATTCACTCCCTTGATGGCCCTAATGGCCCTGTTCTTGAGGTAGATGAGATCTTTGAAAGTGGCTAGTGACTTCTACAAAGACACTGTTTAAGAAAGAAAACCCTTCTGGGTTTCTCTACAAAACAATTTTTCTCTTACGAAAAAAGTCTCTCCTGCTGAAAATGAGCTGCTAGAAGCCCCTTTTTCAGAGGCAGAGGTGAAGGAAGCCATTTTTAGCTCTTATTACGATGGGGCTCCACGGTCCCGATGGGATTCCTTCTTGTTTTACTAGCATTTTTGGGACTTGGTGAAAAATGATCTCTTAGATCTTTTCCAAGCCTTTCATAGAGGAGATTTGGATCTGACAACTTACTCATGGGGGTCTGTTGGGGTCAAGTTAAATAAGCGTGAAAGTGATTTTTTTTCTTCTTTGGTAAAGGCCTTAGGCAAGGTGACCCCATCTCCCGCTTTTGTTTAATTTAGTAGTGGACGTTCTTACTAAAATGCTGAGCAAAGTCTGCGATCATAGTCTAATTGCGGGGCTCATCCTGGAGTGCCTTACAGTGGCATCATCTGCCTTCAATATGCAGATGATACCATCCTTTCTTAGACAATGACTCCACACATGCTAGCAATCTGAAAACTGATCTAACCTGTTTTGAACAAGTCTCGAGCATGAGAATCAACTACTCTAAAGTGAACTCATCCCTATCAACATGGATGATCGGAGTTAGGTGACTTCCTCTCCATTCTAGTCCTTGTAATAAAGGTAACTTCCCCATTAAGTACCTAGGTATCCCTCTCCACTATGATAAAGCGAGGAGAGAGGATATCCAACCCCTTCTGGATAAAATCATTAAAAGGATTGCTTTGGGTGGAGGGCAAACTTCTCTCTTACAGAGGTAGATTGATCCTCATACAAGCTTGCTTGGCTAGCATTCGATGTATCTCCTCTCCTTCTTCAAGTTCCCTAAATGGGCGTTGAACCTCATCAATTCTCGGATGTCTCATTGCTTGTGGAATGATTTGGAGGAAATAGGAAGCTACACCTTGCTAATTGGGCCCTAGTCTCTCTGAAAAAAAATATTTTGGAGGCCTAGGCATACCTAACCTCCAAGAAATTAACATCTGTCTTCTAGGGTCTTGGATTAAAAGATTCTCTGAGGAAGACCTGAAACCCTCGGAAGCTTCTTATTGCCCATAAATACCTAGGAAATAAACCTAATATTTTGTCCCTTCCTCCAACCCTAAGACCTCTAGATTCTAGAAAGGATTAAAATCTATTATGCATCTTTGTGAAATTTGGCTACTGAGATGGAACATAGGGGATGGGAGCAGAACCGGAGTTCGGGAAGATACTTGGTTTGGCACATCCCCTAGCAGGTCAATTTTGGCCTATTTACTCTGTCTGCAATGAGCTTAACAAAAGTGTCAATGAAGTTTGGGACGGTCAATGCCTAAAACTCTCTTTTAGAAGGAACTTTAGTGATAGTCTCATGGAACAATGGTTCCAGCTTGGAGGAAATTGCCAAAAGCATTACCTTTTCTTGCCGAGCCGGATGCCCTGATTTGGCATTTGGACAATAAGGGAAGTATTCCTCCAGCTCCCTCTATCATGTTATCAACTTTAGAGGGTTCAACCCATGTTTATCCTGCTGTGCGGAAATTGAGAGTTCCCCCTAAAATTCATGTATTTCTCTGGCTTCTCTCCAAAAACAAATTGATGACTAGGGATAACCTTAGGAAGAGACACATCATCAAACCCCTTGATTGTGTTTACTGCTTGGAACAAGAGTCTTGTTCTCACCTATTTTTTGAATGTATAGTTGCTAAACATCTCTGGGCCCACATTGAGGAATATTTCTCTAGTCAGATTGGCTCATCCTTCGAATCATGCAAGATTACGGATTGCTACCAAAAAGTGCTCAGTTTTAAACACCTTGTTAGCTCAGCTATCCTTTGGTGCCTCTGGAAATATAGAAATGCTATGATTTTCAGTAACACCTCCTGGATTTCCATTCCATGAGGTCTTGAGGTTGATCAGAACATGGTGAGGAATCGGGCGATTCTCTCCTCCGGATCGGACAAGGACAAGTTGATGAGCTTCGTGGAAACCCTAACAAGATCCCTCCAAAACCGTTGGCGATCACTTGTGGTGAACAAGGCTCGACCTGCTCCGGGATGGACCCGTGGGCTCGTCTCAAGATCTCGATGAAGATGATGGGCACTGGCGCCGAAAAGAGGGACATCCACCATGCTACGCCTTCCGGCCGGTGTCTCCGCTTGCTTTCTTGGTCGCCAGCAGTCGACACGCCTCGGTGAAGACCATGAAGGCTTCACTGGACCCTCCTTGTGTCATTTGAGTGCTCTATCCGCTCTTGCCTTTGGCACCGCTTTCGGGTGATTTGTGTTATTCAGAGAACTTGTTCATCCACCCCCCTAGTTTGTAGCTTTTCTACCTTTGCTTTAACTGCTCTTTGAGCTTTGTATCGACGTAATATGTTGTGGTTTCGTTCTCAGCAATGGAACCGGGGAGATGCTCCCTGTTTTTCTAAATATATATATATATGTATATGTTATTATATATTATTTTTATTGTCATCATATATTCAACAGATACTTACATATGTAAGAAAACAATATCCCACATCTTATTAACTTATAAAAATAATTTCTTAACAAATAAAATCCTGGATTGTTTTGGCACGAAAAATCCTAGTGATTGTGTACAAAAAGCTTGGTAAGATTTAAGGACGAATGTAATAATATCACTTATTATTTAAATATATTTATAACAAAATGCTCAGCCCTTTTTATTTTTTGATAACATTACTGGCCCAACCCAACAATATAATTAGAATCAGCCCAAGAAAATCGTGTATTTTTAGAAAGTGCAAATGGCCTATAATTTTTAGGAAATGAAATAAACGGGCCGCATGGACGCTACATTATTTGTTCACCCAGCCTAGCTAATGGCTGTAATTCAAAAAAAGATCAAATTGATTTGTAAATTCTACCGCAAAAAAAAAAAGGCGTAAATTCTGAAAAATGGGTTGAATCGTGCCACATTTTGGAGGCTGAAATATGTGGGCCAATAGGTGAAAGCCAACGTAAGTCGTTGTCAATTTAGTCAACAAATGATTACGACATGTTAGCCGTTGGATTTACATCCAACGACAAGCATCCATCTTCAATCTCGTCTTCTTCCTCCGGCGCGCCAGGACCACCTCCCGCCTCTTGCTGCTAGCAGCTCTGCTTAGCACGCTTTGCTATGAAGCGCTACTCCACCGTTGGCCAGGCCATCCCTCCACCCCTCCACACCTCCTGTTCTTCTCCACCGACTGCCGAACCACACCGCACTAGAACCAGTTAACCCTCGTACACCTCTCCGTCTGCGACTCTACTCCTGCGTCTTCCCATCTTCGGCTCGTTGCTATTCGGGGCCTCGCCGTCGTCCACCACCTTGGATGCACTCAGCGCGGCGTGGTCAACATGGTCAACAAACGACACCATCGGAAGTAGACTGTGCGTGGAGAGGCTGACAGCTGTGTCCACGGCCGCCCACAAGGAAATGCCTCCTTATTACGTGCAAAATAATGATTCCTCCACCTAACGTCTGGGACCCACCGGAAGAAGGGCCTACGTACACGCTGTGAAAAAACTTGCCCCCCGCTGACAAGTCGGCCCCACCAGCTATCTTCGCATGCAAGGAAGTGCCTCCTTATTACGCACAAAAAAATGAATACACCCCTGCCGGTGGAACCCAAAGATAGTGGGAGAGGCTGACTTGTGGGCCTACCAAGTTGACGGGGACGGAGGGCTTTGTCAACTTAGTCAATATGAATGATTCTCCTGTTACTGTCTGATGTTCATCCAACGGTAGTAGTGCTTCTTCAACCTCTGGTCTTCTTGCTCCGGCCGCCCAAACCAGGGCGCCGTCGTCACAGCGTGCTCCCCGCCTCCGTGGCCGGGCTGTGATACGCGGATGCCTCACCGCCCCTACTACTCCCACCGCTGGCCGAGCCATCCCTCTACTCACCCACACCCTCGTTATTCTCGACGACAAAGAGCCTCACACCGCAGCCGAACGGTGAACCTCGTACTCCTCTTGGCGTGGGCATCCATCGCTGCGTCTTCCCGGCTCCGAAGTCGTCCCCTTCCTGGGCTCGCCGTGCGTCCACCGCCCGTGGTGCTCTGGGCGCAGGCGTGGTCAACGTGGTCAAGAAACGACTTCCATCGAGCGTGGGTATGCGTGGAGAGGTCGACAGTGGGTCCACGACCGCAGCAAAAAGTGCCTCCTTATTACGCGCAAAATAATGATTCCTCCACTGACGGTGGGGACCCACCGGATGGGCCACCGTGTTCGCAAAAAACATTTCCCCATCGCTCGGACCCACCAGCTACATCTTCGCACGCAAGGAAGTGCGTCCCGCAAAAAAACGATTCGCCCTCATTGCTGGGACCTACCAGCTACATCTTCGCATACGCAAAGGAAGTGCGTCCGTGCAAAAATTACGATTCACCCTCATTGCTGGGACCCACCAGCTACATTTTCGCACGCAAGGAAGTGCACGGCGGTCGGGACCCACACAGTCGAAGCGTCGTGGCATTGTCATTACGGTCGCGAGCGTGTATGCATATACCGTAGATGTAGAGGAGCGCCAAGAAAGAAAATACGACCCACGTCGTACATATGGGCAGGGTCTCTAACGCCTATCGTGCATACGCATATGGCTGGGTCGGAATGGAGAAACAGCGTCGTCGTCGTGTTCATGGGGAGGCAACAGAATGCGTCGTGTTCATGGGGAGGCAACGGAATGCGTCGTGTTCATCGGGAGGCAACGGAACGCGTGGGAGCCAACCGGCTTGGACGGAACAGGCGATGGAAACGAGGCTGGCATACCGCAGAGCGGAGGAAGCGGCCTTGTGTTCGACCGCCACGTTAAAGCGGGGTCCTGTTGATCGGGAGGGTGTGGCGTCTGCCAAGCGGACCTCCTACGGTCGGCGGGGTCCTGTTGATCGGGAGGGTGTGGCGTACCGCCAAAGCGGAGAAACGAACCTCCTACGGTCGAAGCAGGGTCCTGTTGATCGAGAGGGTGTGGCATACCGCAAAGCAGATTTAAACGGACCTCCTACGATCAAGCAGGGTCTGTTGATCGGGAGGGGTGTGGCGTACCGCAAAAGCAGACGAAACAGACCTCCTACGGTCAGCAACGAGGGTCTGTTCATCGGGAGGGTGTGGCGTGCCGCAAAAGCAGGACTCCATGGGATACCGCTTCATCTCCACCATCGACCTCCTCCGGCCTCCACGGGCTCCTGTTCATCCGGCCTCCACCGCGCTACTCCACCAGCTCCTGTTCAACCACCCCTCCACGGGCACCCCTTCACCGTCTAATGTTCATCCAGCCCTCCACACCACGGGGTCCTGTTCAACCACCCCTCCACAGGCACCCCTCCACCGTCTCATCGCTCATCCAATTACCACACCACGGGTCCTGTTCATCCGAGAGGAACGCATACCGCTCATTGTTCATCCAAACCCTCCGCAACACTCACTTTGTTCATCCTGCAGGCAGCATCGATCGGCTTGATTAGCGATAGTAGCAAAGGAATCGCCGATCCGATTCGATTAACGACCATCGATCGGTCGCTCGGGTTCGATGTAGCGTAACTGCCGGTTCGTTCGAGTTCGATTAGAGCCCACGCCTCGCTCGGGTTCGATTAGAGCCCAACGCCTACTTTTACCAGCGTCGTGTACGAGAGAAAGCAGCGCGTCGCTTTCGGCCCCGACCTCCACCGTAACCGGCAACTCCCAAAATTTTCCTCCCCTTGCTTCTACCACGGTTTTTCCGTCATGGACGGCCCAAAGAATGTCATGCAGCCGCGTCTCCGGCCCGCCCAGGACGAAAAGCCCATTTTCTGTCATGATTTTTTGTCATAGAAGTAGGAGCCCACCACATCTATGATATTACCGGGTTCTGTCACAATTATCGTCATAGAAGTGTCATATGTATGACAATTTTTTTCGTTCGGCTCAAAATGTCACGGATGTGTCTTTTTTTGTAGTGCAATGGTGGAAGGATGAGAGTGCGTATAATCCATGGACTCAACATTAGTCATAAAGAACTCATATACTTATTGCAAAAATCTATAAGTTATCAAAGCAAAGTATTATGCGCATGCTCCTAGGGGGATAGATTGGTAGGAAAAGACCATCGTCATTCCCCACCACCACTCATAAGGAATACAATCAATAAATAAATCATGCTCCGACTTCATCACATAACGGCTCACCATGCGTGCATGCTACGGGAATCACAAACTTTAGAACAAGTATTTCTCAAATTCACAACTACTCAACTAGCATGACTCTAATATCACCATCTTCATATCTCAAAACAATTATCAAGTATCAAACTTCTCATAGTATTCAATGCACTTTATATGAAAGTTTTTATTATACCCATCTTGGATGCCCATCATATTAGGACTAAATTCATAGCCCAAGCAAATTACCATGCTATTTAGGAATCTCAAAATAATATAAGTGAAGCATGAGAGTTCATCTATTTGTTCAAAATATAACCACCGCCGTGCTCTAAAAAGAAATAAGTGAAGCACTAGAGCAAATGACAAACTACTCCGAAAGATATAAGTGAAGATCAATGAGTAGTTTAATAATTATGCAACTACGTGAAGACTCTCGAACATTTAAGAATTTCAGATCTTGGTATTTTATTCAAACAGCAAGCAAAGCTAAAGAAAATAAAATGACGCTCCAAGCAAAACACATATCATGTGGTGAATAAAAATATAGCTCCAAGTAAAGGTACCGATGAACGAAGGCGAAAGAGGGATGCCATCCGGGCATCCCCAAGCTTAAACTCTTGGTTGTCCTTGCATATTTCCTTGGGGTGCCTTGGGCATCGCCAAGCTTAGGCTCTTGCCAGTCCTTACTCCAGTGTCAATCTAATGTTTACCCAAAACTTGAAAACTTCACAACACAAAACTTAACAGAAAATCTCGTGAGCTCCGTTAGCGAAAGAAAACAAAACACCACTTTAAGGTAATGTAATGAACTCATTCTTTATTTATATTGGTGTTAAACCTACTTTATTACAACTTCTCTATGATTTATAAACTATTTTACTAGCCATAGATTCATCAAAATAAGCAAACAACACACGAAAAACAGAATCTGTCAAAAAACAGAACAGTCTGTAGTAATATGTAACTAACGCAAACTTCTGGAACTCCAAAAATTCCAAAAATAAATTGGTGGACCTGAGGAATTTGTCTAGTAATCATCTGCAAAAGAATCAACTAAATAGCACTCTCCAGTAAAAAGTTTTAGCTAATTTCGTGAGCGCTAAAGTTTCTGTTTTTACAGCATGATCACAAGACTTCACCCAAGTCTTCCCAAAGGTTCTACTTGGCACAAACACTAATTAAAACACAAAACCACATCTAAACAGAAGCTATATGGATTATTTATTCCTAAACAGAACCAAAAAGCAATAAACTAAAATAAAATTGGGTTGCCTCCCAACAAGCGCTAACGTTTAACACCCCTAGCTAGGCATGATGATTTCAATGATGCTCACATGAAAGATAAGAATTGAAGCATAAAGAGAGCATCATGAAGAATATGAATAGCACATTTAAGTCGGGCCCACTTCCTATGCATAGGGATTTTGTGAGCAAACAACTTATGAGAACAATAATCAACTAGCATAGGAAGGCCAAACAAGCATAACTTCAAAACTTTAAGCACATAGAGAGGAAACTTGATATTATTGCAATTCCTACAAGCGTATATTTCTCCCTCATAATAATTTTCAGTAGCATCATGAATGAATTCAACAATATAACCAGCACCTAAAGCATTATTTTCATGATCTACTTGCATAGAAATTTTATTACTCTCCACATAAGCAAATTTCTTCTCATGAATAATAGTGGGAGCAAACTCAACAAAATAACTATCACGTGATTGAAAATTAAGATCAAGATGACCAGTTTGATGGTTATCATTATTCTTTATAGCATATGTGTCATCACAATAATCATCATAGATAGGGGGCATGCTTTCATCATAGTAAATTTGTTCATCAAAACTTGGGGGACAAAAAATATCATCTTCATCAAACATAGCATACCCAAGCTTGTGGCTTTGCATATCATTAGCATCATGGATATTCATAGAATTTGTACTAACAACATTGCAATCATGCTCAGCATTCAAATATTTAGTGCCAAACATTCTAATGCATTCTTCCTCTAGCAATTGAGCACAATTATCGGAATCCTTATTTTCATGGAAGACATTAAAAAGATGAAGCATATGAGGCACCCTCAATTCAATTTTTTTTTGTAATTTTCTTTTATAGACTAAACTAGTGATAAAACAAGAAACTAAAAGATTCGATTGCAAGATCTAAAGATATACCTTCAAGCACTCACCTCCCAGGCAACGACGCCTGAAACTGCTTGATGTCTACTACGCAACCTTCTTCTTGTAGACGTTGTTGGGCCTCCAAGTGCAGAGGTTTGTAGGACAGTAGCAAATTTCCCTCAAGTGGATGACCTAAGGTTTATCAATCCGTGGGAGGCGTAGGATGAAGATGGTCTCTCTCAAGCAACCTTGCAACCAAATAACAGAGTCTCTTGTGTCCCCAACACACCCAATACAATGGTAAATTGTATAGGTGCACTAGTTCGGCCGAAGAGATGGTGATACAAGTGCAATATGGATGGTAGATATAGGTTTTTGTAATCTGAAAATATAAAAACAGCAAGGTAACAAGCGATAAAAGTGGCGTAAGCGGTATTGCAATGCTAGGAAACAAAGCCTAGGGTTCATACTTTCACTAGTGCAAGTTCTCTCAACAATAATAACATAACTGGATCATATAACTATCCCTCAACATGCAACAAAGAGTCACCCAAAGTCACTAATAGCGGAGAACAAGCGAAGAGATTATGGTAGGGTACGAAACCACCTCAAAGTCATTCTTTCCAATCAATCCATTAGGCTATTCCTATAAGTGTCACAAACAGCCCTAGAGTTCGTACTAGAATAACACCTTAAGATACAAATCAACCAAAACCCTAATGTCACCTTGATACTCCAATGTCACCTCAAGTATCCGTGGGTATGATTATACGATATGCATCACACAATCTCAGGTTCATCTATTCAACCAACACATAGAACCTCTAAGAGTGCCCCAAAGTTTCTCTGGGAGAATCATGGCGATTTAAAACGCAGCCAACCCCTATGCATAGGTTCATGGGCGGAACCCGCAAGTTGATCACCAAAACATACATCAAGTGAATCACGTGATATCCCATTGTCACCACAGATACGCATACGGCAAGACATACATCAAGTGTTCTCAAATCTTTAAAGACTCAATCCGATAAGATAACCTCACAGGGAAAACTCAATCCATTACAAAAGAGTAGAGGGGGAGAAGCAACATAAGATCCAACTATAATAGCAAAGCTCGCGATACATCAAGATCGTATCACCTCAAGAACACGAGAGGGAGAGATCAAACACATAGCCTCTTGGTACATACCCTCAGCCCCGAGGGTGAACTACTCCCTCCTCGTCATGGAGAGCGCCGGGATGATGAAGATGGCCACCGGTGAGGGTTCCCCCCTCCGGCAGGGTGCTGGAACAGGGTCCCGATTGGTTTTTGGTGGCTACAGAGGCTTGCGGCGGTGGAACTCCCGATCTATTCTGTTCCCCGATCGTTTTAGGGTATATGGGTATATATAGGTGAAAGAAGTACGTCAGGGGAGCCACGAGGGGCCCACGAGGGTGGAGGGCGCGCCCCCCTGCCTCGTGCCTTCCTCGTTGCTTTCTGACGTGAACTCCAAGTCTCCGGGTTGCTTTCCTTCCAAAAATAACCTCTCCGAAGGTTTCATTCCATTTCGACTCAGTTTGATATTCCTTTTGTTGAAACATCAAACAAGGGAAAAAAGCGAGGCCTTGCTTTGGGCTGCGGGTCAATAGGTTAGTCCCAAAAATAATATAAAAGTGTTTAATAAAGCCCATAAACATCCAAAACAGATAATATAATAGCATGGAACAATCAAAAATTATAGATACGTTGGAGACGTATCATGCATCACCCTTTCCTCTTCAAGGGAAAAACCAACGCAAGCTCAAGAGGTAGCATCGTCCCCCTCCTCCAACAATAAGGGCAACTATGCTTGGCTAATGAAGATAAAGCTGAGGAGAGAAGAACCCGGGGAGATCAACAAGGATGATAGGATCAAGGAGGCCACAGAGGATCAAGCTCCGGCAGCAAAAGAAGAAGACATCCTTCAACCTCATTACAATCTTCTTACCCCAACTGAGATTGAAGCTTTCAAGATGATTGAGTTAGCTCGCATACAAAACAAGTATCTCACACGTGAAAATATTTTGTTGAAGGAGCATATCACCGCACTCAAGGGCATTATCCGCAAATTGGAGGATCTCCTACGCTCGATGTGCGACACCACATCATCAACAACTCTATCATCACCACCTCCGAGGAAGGAGACATAAACACATGGGTATTGGCACTCCCCTTGGCAACTGCCAAGCTTGGGGGAGGTGCCCTGGTATCGTATCACCATCACACTTCTATCTTTAATGTTTTTCTTAGTTCGATCATTTTGGTAATATCTTGATCTAGTAGAATAAAGTTTTAGTATGATCTAGTTTTGAGTTTTGCTTTATGATCCTTTTATGTAAGCGAGTTTGTGAGCTATATATATAATAAAGATTAGTTTTGATTCAAGGGCTTTGCTATCTTGCTATGATCTTGATGGAATAATAGTAAAAAGAAAAGAATAAAAAGAAATAAAAAGATCATATTGATCTTATGGAGAGTAATGACTTCACATATAAAGAGTATGATGAATAAAAGTTGTTGAGAGTTGGCAAACATAGTTTTGATCATCGTAGCAATTAATAGGAAGTAATAAAGAAAGAGATTTTTTCACATATAAATATACTATCTTGGACATCTTTTATGATTGTGAGCACTCATTAAAATATGACATGCTAAAAAGTTGATGTTGGACAAGGAAGACAACGTAATGGGTTATGTTTTCTTATATCCAAATAAAGTATATTGTCATGGATCATCCAACATGTTGGGCTTGCCTTTCCCCTCATGCTAGCCAAATTCTTTGCACCAAGTAGAGATACTGCTTGTGCTTCCGAATATCCTTAAACCGGTTTGCCATGAGTGTCCACCATACCTACCTATGGATTGAGTAAGATCCTTCAAGTAAGTTGTCATTGCTGCATGCAATAAAAATTGCTCTCTAAATATGTATGATTTATTAGTGTGGATAAAATAAGCTTTATACGATCTTGTGATATGGAAGCAATAAAAGCGACGGACTGCATAATAAAGGTCCCTATCACAAGTGGCAATATAAAGTGACATTCTTTCGCATTAAGATTTTGTGCATCCAACCATAAAAACACATGACAACCTCTACTTCCCTCTGCGAAGGGCCTATCTTTTATTATTGTCTTATACCTTATCCTTTTTACATCCTTTGGCAAGCACATTGTGTTGGAAAGATCCTGATATTGTTGACATTACCCTTGAGGTAAAAGGTTGGGAGTGAAGGAAATATGCCCTAGAGGCAATAATAAAGTTATTGTTTATTTCCACATATCATGATAAATGTTTATTATTCATGCTAGAATTGTATTAACCGGAAACATAATACATGTGTGAATACATAGACAAACACAGTGTCACTAGTATGCCTCTACTTGACTAGCTCGTTGATCAAAGATGGTTGAGTTTCCTAGCCATAGACATGATTTGTCATTTGATTAACGGGATCACATCATTAGGAGAATGATGTGATTGACTTGACCCATCGTTTAGTTTTCTGCTATTGCTTTCTTCATGACTTATACATGTTCCTATGACTATGAGATTATGCAACTCCCAATTACCGGAGGAACACTTTGTGTGCTACCAAACGTCACAACGTAACTCGGTGATTATAAAGGTGCTCTATAGGTGTCTCCGATGGTACTTGTTGAGTTGACATAGATCAAGATTAGGATTTTTCACTCCGATTGTCGGAGAGGTATCTCTGGGCCCTCTCGGTAATGCACATCACTATAAACCTTGCAAGCAATGTGACTAATGAGTTCGTTGCGGGATGATGTATTACGGAACGAGTAAAGAGACTTGCCGGTAACAAGATTGAGCTAGGTATTGAGATACCGACGATCGAATCTCGGGCAAGTAACATATCGATGACAAAGGGAACAACGTATGTTGTTATGCGGTTTGACCGATAAAGAGAATATGTAGGAACCAATATGAGCATCCAGGTTCTGCTATTGGTTATTGACCGGAGACGTGTCTCGTTCATGTCCACAGAGTTCTCGAACCCGTAGGGTCCACGCAACAAAGTTACGTGACGATCGATATTATGAGTTTATATGTTTTGATGTACCGAAGGTAGTTCGGAGTCCCGGATTTGATCACGAACATGACGAGGAGTCTCGAAATGGTCGAGACGTAAAGATCGATATATTGGATGACTATGTTCGGACACCGGAAGTGTTTCGGGAGGTTTCGGACATATCTTAGTAATCTTGGGAGTTACAGAACCCCGGGGAGTATATTGGGCCTAATGGGCTTTAGTGGAGAAGAGGAGGGGCGGCCAGGGCAGCCCGCGCATCCCCTCCCCCTCTAGTCCGAATTGGACAAGGAGGAGGGGGGGCGCCCCCTTTCCTCCCCCCTTCTCCTACTCCCTACTAGGAAAGGAGGAGTCCTACTTCCGGTGGGAGTAGGACTCCCCCCTTGGCACACCCTCCTCCTTGGCCGCCCGCCTCCCCCCTAGCTCCTTTATATACGGGGGCAGGGGGCACCCCAAGGACACAACAATTGATCATTGATCTTTTTGCGTGTCGCGTGCCCCCTCCACCATAATCCACCTCGGTCATATCGTAGTGGTGCTTAGGCGAAGCCTGCGCCAGACCTTCATCAACATCGCTACCACGCCGTCGTGATGTGAAACTCTCCCTCGAGCTCTCTTGGACCGTGAGATGGTAGTGCGTCACCGAGCTGAGCGTGTCTTTGAGCAGCGGGGTGTCGTATGTTCGCATCTTGAGGATCGGTCGATCGTGAAGACGATGACTACATCAACCGCTTTGTCATAACGCTTCCGGCTTAACGGTCTGCAGTGCGTGGACGAAAGTCTCCCTCTCGTTGCTATGCATCACCATGATCTTGCGTGTGCGTAGGAATTTTTTTGAAATTACCACGTTCCCCAAGAGTTGCATCCGAGCCAGGTTTATGCGTAGATGTTATATGCACGGGTAGAACAAGAGTGAGTTGTGGGCGAAGATACGTCTCCAACGTATTTATAATTTATGAAGTATTCATGCTATTATATTATCCATCTTGGGTGTTTAATGGGCTTTACCATGCACTTTTATATTATTTTTGGGACTAACCTATTAACCCAGAGCCCAGTGCCGGTTTACTGTTTTTCCCTTGTTTGATGTTTCACGGTAAAAAGAATATCAAATGGAGTCCAAAGCGGAATGAAACCTTGAGGAGCATGATTTTTGGAGCAAGCGTGATCTAGGAGACTTGGAGTTGAAGTCAGAAGCTTGAGGTGGCCACGAGGCGAGGCGCGCCTGCCTTACAGGCGCGCCCCACCTCGTGGGCCCCTGGTGGCTCCCCTGACAGACTTGTTTCTCCTATATATATATATATATATATATATATATATACCCTAAAACCATCGGGAACAGAATAGATCGGGAGTTCCGCCGCTGCAAGCCTCTCAGAAGCCACCAAAACCAATGGGACCCTGTTCCAAGACCACGGATGGGGGAACCTCACCGGTGGCCATCTTCATCATCCGGCGCTCTCCATAGCGAGGAGGAGTAGTTCACCCTCGGGGCTGAGGGTATGTACCGATAGCTATGGGTCCGATCTCTCTCTCTCTTGTTCTTGATTCAAAGACGATCTTGATGTATCGCGAGCTTTGCTATTATAGTTGGATCTTATGATGTTTCTCCCCTCTACTCTCTTGTAATGGATTGAGTTTCCCTTTGAAGTTATCTTATCGGATTGAGTCTTTAAGGATTTGAGAACACTTGATGTATGTCTTGCATGTGCTTATCTGTGGTGACAATGGGATATTCACGTGATCCACTTGATGTACGTTTTGGTGATCAACTTGCGGGTTTCGTAACCTCGTGAACTTATGCATAGGGGTTGGCACACGTTTTTGTCTTGACTCTCCGGTAGAAACTTTGGGGCACTCTTTGAAGTTCTTTATGTTGGTTGAATAGATGAATCTGAGATTGTGTGATGCATATCGTATAATCATACCCACGGATACTTGAGGTGACATTGGAGTATCTAGGTGACATTAGGGTTTTGGTTGATTTGTGTCTTAAGGTGTTATTCTAGTACGAACTCCATGATAGATCGAGCGGAAAGAATAGCTTCATGTTATTTTACTACGGAATCTTCAATAGATCGATCAGAAAGAATAACTTTGAGGTGGTTTCATACCCTACAATAATCTCTTCGTTTGTTCTCCGCTATTAGTGACTTTGGAGTGACTCTTTGTTGCATGTTGAGGGATTGTTATATGATCTAATTATGTTATTATTGTTGAGAGAACTTGCAATAATGAAAGTATGAACCCTAGGCCTTGTTTCCTAGCATTGCAATACCGTTGTGCTCACTTTTATCATTAGTTACCTTGCTGTTTTTATATTTTCAGATTACAAAAACCTATATCTACCATCCATATTGCACTTGTATCACCATCTCTTCATGAACTAGTGCACCTATACAATTTACCATTGTATTGGGTGTGTTGGGGACACAAGAGAATCTTTGTTATTTGGGTGCGGGGTTGTTTGAGAGAGACCATCTTCATCCTACACCTCCCACGGATTGATAAACCTTAGGTCATCCACTTGAGGGAAATTTGCTACTGTCCTACAAAACTCTGCACTTGGAAGCCCAACAACGTCTACAAGGAGAAGGTTGCGTAGTAGACATCAGGCGATACAAGTCATACAGCTTACCAGCATGTCATACTTTGGTTCGGCGGTATTGTTGGATGAAGCGGCCTGGACCGACATTACGCCACGCTTCTGACGCCGAGACTGATTCTACCGACGTGCTTTTGCACATACGTGTGGGTCAGTGTCGGCCCAACTTTAGTTGAATCAGAGGTAGCTACGCCCGTCCTTGAGAAGGTTAAAATAGCACTAACTTCACGAACTATCGCTGTGGTTTTGATGCGTAGGTAAGAACGGTTCTTGCTCAAATTTCAGCGTAGCAATGACTTAGAACTTGCAACAACAAAGTAGAGGACATCTAACTTGCTTTTGCGAGGGCATGTTGTGATGTGATATGGTCAAGACATGATGCTATATTTATTGTATGAGATGATCATGTTTTGTAACGGAGTTATCGGCAAGGCGGAGAGCCATATGGTTGTCGCTTTATTGTATGCAATGCAATCGCCTCAGAATTGCTTTTACTTTATCACTAAGCGGTAGCGATAGTCGAGAAGCAATAGTTGGCAAGACGACAACGATGCTATGATGGAGATCAAGGTGTCGGCGCCCGGTGGCGATGGTGATCATGGCCGGTGCTTTGGAGATGGAGATCAAAGGCACAAGATGATGATGAACATATCATATCACTTATATTGATTGCATGTGATGTTTATCCTTTATGCATCTTATTTTGCTTTGATTGGCCGGTAGCATTATAAGATGATCTCTCACTAAATTTCAAGGTATAAGTGTTCTCCCCGAGTATGCCGATTCACGAAAGTTAAATCGTGCGGACACACCACGTGATGATCGAGTGTGATAAGCTCTACGTTCAAATACAATGGGTGTAAGACAGTTTTACACACACGAATCTGGGTTAAACTTGGACGAGCCAAGCATATTCGAGATATGGCCTCTAACACCGAGACCGAAAGGTCGAGCATGAATCATATAGTAGATATGATCAACATAGTGATGTTCACCATTGAAAACTACTCCATCTCACGTGATGATCGGACATGGTTTAGTTGATTTTGATCACGTGATCACTTAGATGATTAGAGGGATGTCAATCTAAGTGGGAGTTCTTAAGTAATATGATTAATTGAACTTTAATTTATCATGAACTTAGTACCTGATAGTATTTTGCTTGTCTATGTTGTTGTAGATGGCCCGTGTTGTTGTTCCGTTGAATTTTAATGCGTTCCTTGAGAAAGCAAAGTTGAAAGATGATGGTAGCAATTACACGGATTCGGGTCCGTAATTTCGTGATTATCCTCATTGTTGCACATAAGAATTACGTCATGGAAGCCCGGCTGGTGCCGAACTCTTTGCAGATGCAATCGACAACATTAAGAACGTCTGGCGAGCAAAGGCGATGACTACTCGATAGTTCGATTGTGCCATGCTTTCACGGCTTAGAACCGGGTCTTCAACAACGTTTTGAGCGTCATGGAGCATATGAGATGTTCCGGGAGTTGAAGTTAAATATTTCAAGCAAATGCCAGCATTGAGAGATATGAAGTCTCCAATAAGTTCTCTGACTGCAAGATGGAGGAGAATAGTTCTGTCGTTGAGCATATACTCAAAATGTGCAGGTATAACAATCACTTGATTCAAGCTGGGAGTTAATCTTAGGATGATTGCGTCATTGACGATGAATTCTTCAATCACTAACACCAAGCTACAAGAGCTTCGTGATGGATAAGACGATTCCGAAGCTCTTACGCAATGCTAAAGGTCTGCGGAGGTAGAAATCAAGAAGGAGCATCAAGTGTTGATGGTCAACAAGACCACCGATTTCAAGAAAAGGGTGAAGGGAAGAAGAAGGAACTTCAAGAAGAATGGCAAACAAGTTGCTTTGCTCAGAGAAGAAACCCAAGTTTGGACCTAAGCACGAGATTGAGTGCTTCTCTGCAAACAAAGTCGGTCTTTGGAAGCGGAACTGCCCCAAGTATTTGGCGGATAAGAAGGATGGCAAGGTGAACAAAGGTATATGTGATATACATGTTATTGATGTGTACCTTACTAATGCTCGCAGAGCACTGGGTATTTGATACTGGTTACATTGCTAATATTTGCTACTCGAAGCAGGGGACTACGGATTAAGCGAAGATTGGCTAAGGGCGAGGAGTCACGATCTTGGCGTGGAAATGGTTCCAAAGTCTATGTGATCATGGGTCAAGCATGCTACCTCTACATCTACCTTGGGATTAGTTTAGGCGTAAATAATTGTTATTTGGTGCCCGTTAAGCATGAACATTATATCTGGATCTTGTTTGATGCGATACTGATTTATTCATTTAAATCGAGAGAATAATGGTTGTTCTATTTATATGAGTAATATCTTTTATGGTCATGCACCCTTGAAGAGTGGTCTATTTTATTAAATCTCGATAGTAGTGATACACATAATCATAATATTGAAGCCAAAAGATGCAGAGTTGATAATGATAGTGCAACTTATTTGTGGCCTTTGTCGTTTAGGTCATATTGGTGTAAAGCGCATGAAGAAACTCCATACTGATGGACTTTTGGAATCACTTGATTACGAATCACTTGGTACTTGCGAACCATGCCTCATGGGCAAGATGACTAAAAAGCCGTTCTCCGGAACAATGGAGTGAGCAACAGATTTGTTGGACATCATACATACTGATGTATGTGGACCGATGAATACTGAGGCTCGCGACGGGTATCGTTATTTTCTCACCTTCACAGATGATTTGAGCAGATATGGGTATATCTACTTAATGAAACATAAGTCTGAAACATTTGAAAAGTTATCATTGTAACAAGAAAATAAAATTTCTACGATCTGATCGTGGAGGAGAATATTTGAGTTACGAGTTTGGTCTACATTTGAAACAATGCGGAATAGTTTCGCAACTCACGCCACCGGAACACCACGGTGAAATGGTGTGTCCGAACGTCAGAATCGTGCTTTACTAGACATGGTGCGATCTATGATGTCTCTTCTTGATTTACCGCTATTGTTTTGGGGTTATGCTTTGGAGACGGCTGCATTCACGTTAAATAGGGCACCATCGAAATCCATTGAGACGGCGCCTTATGATGAACTGTGGTTTGGCAAGAAACCAAAGTTGTCATTTCTTAAAGTTTGGGGCTGCGATGCTTATGTGAAAAGCTTCAACCTGATAAGCTCGAACCCAAATCAGAGAAATGTGTCTTCATAGGATACCCAAAGGAAACTGTTGGGTACACCTTCTATCACAGATCCGAAGGCGAGACATTTGTTGCTAAAAATGGATCATTTCTAGAGAAGGAGTTTCTCTCGAAAGAAGTGAGTGGGAGGAAAGTTGAACTTGATGAGGTAACTGTACCTGCTCCCTTATTGGAAAGTAGTTCATCATGGAAACCGGTTTCTGTGACACCTACACCAATCAGTGAAGAAGCTAATGATATTGATCATGACACTTCAGATCAAGTTACTACCGAACCTCATAGGTCAACCAGAGTAAGATCCGTACCAGAGTGGTACGGTAATCCTATTCTGGAGGTCAGGCTACTTGACCAAGGCGAACCTACGAACTATGAAGAAGCGATGGTGAGCCCAGATTCTGCAAAATGGCTTGAGGCCATGAAATCTGAGATGGGATCCATGTATGATAACAAAGTGTGGACTTGGTTGACTTGCCCGATGATTGGCAAGCCATAGAGAATAAATGGATCTTCAAGAAGAAGGCCCGGCCAGCGGTAATGTTACCTGTCTACAAAGGTTGACTTGTTGTGAAAGGTTTTCGACAAGTTCAAGGAGTTGACTACGATGAGACTTTCTCACCGTAGCGATGCTTAAGTCTGTCCAGAATCATGTTAGAAATTGCGCATTTTATGATTATGAAATTTTGCAAATGGATGTCAAAACTGCATTCTGAATGGATTTCTAGAAGAAGAGTTGTATATGTTGCAACCGAAAGGTTTTATCGATCCAAAGGGAGCTAACAAAGTGTGCAAGCTCCAGGTCCATTTATGGACTGGTGCAAGCCTCTCGGAGTTGGAATAAACGTTTTGATAGTGTGATCAAAGCATATGGTTTTATCTGAGACTTTTGGAGAAGCTTTGTATTTACAAGAAAGTGAGTGGGAGCTCTGTAGCATTTCTAATATTATATGTGGATGACATATTGCTGATTGGAAATGATATAGAATTTCTGGATAGCATAAAAGGATACTTGAATAAGAGTTTTTCAATGAAAGACCTCGGTGAAGCTGCTTATATATTGGGCTTCAAGATCTATAGAGATAGATCAAGGCGGCTTAATTGGACTTTCACAAAGCACATAACATGATAAAGTTTTGAAGAAGTTCAAAATGGATCAAGCAAAGAAAGGATTCTTGCACGTGTTACAAGGTGTGAAGTTGAGTCGGACTCAATGCCCGACCAACGCGAGAAGATAGAGAGAAAATGAAAAGTGCTCTCTATGCTTCAACCATAGGCTCTATCATGTATGAAATCACATGTACCGGACCTGATGTGTGCCTTACTATTAGCTTAGCAGGAGGAGGTACCAAAGTAATCGAAATGGATCAACTGGACGGTGATCAAGAACATCCTGAAATACACGAAAAGGAGTAAGGATATGTTTCTCGTTTATGGAGGTGACAAAGATCTCATCGTAAATGGTTACGTCGATGCAAGCTTTGACACTGATCGAGGACGATTCTAAATCGCAACCGGATACGTGTTTACATTGAGCAGTGGAGCTGTCGGTTGGTGCGATTCAAACAAAGCGTCATGGCGGGATCTACGTGTGAAGCGGAGTACATAGCTGCTTGAAAGCAAGAAATGAAGGAGTGCAGATGAAGGAGTTCATATCCGATCTAGGTGTCATACCTAGTGCATCGGGTCCAATGAAAATATTTTGTGACAATACCGGTGCAATTGCTTTGGCAAAGGAATCCAGATTTCACAAGAGAACCAAGCACATCAAGAGACGCTTCAATTCCATCCGGGATCAAGTACAGGTGGGAGACATAGAGATTTTCAAAATACATATGGATCTGAATGTTGCAGACCCGTAGACTAAGCCTCTTCCACGAAAGCAAAACATGATCAAAGACCAAGACTCCATGGGTGTTAGAATCATTCTTTGTATAATCTAGATTATTGACTCTAGTGCAAGTGGGAGACTTAAGGAAATATGCCCTAGAGGCAATAATAAAGTTATTATTTATTTCCTCATGTCATGATAAATGTTTATTATTCATGCTAGAAATTGTATTAGCAGGAAACATAATACATGTGTGAATACATAGACAAACACAGTGTCACTAGTATGTCTCTATTTGACTAGCTCGTTGATCAAAGATGGTTGAGTTTCCTAGCCATAGACATGAGTTGTCATTTGATTAACGGGATCACATCATTTGGAGAATGATGTGATTGACTTGACCCATTCCGTTAGCTTAGCACTTGATCGTTTAGTTTTCTGTTGTTGCTTTCTTCATGACTTATACATGTTCCTTGACTATGAGATTATGCAACTCCGATTCTGGGAGGAACACTTTGTGTGCTACAAAACGTCTAGCGTAACTCAGGTGATTATAAATGTGCTCTACTGGGTGTCTCTGATGGTACTTGTTGAGTTGACAAAGATCGAGATTAGGATTTGTCACTCCAATTGTCGGAGAGGTATCTCCGGGCCCTCTCGGTAATGCACATCACTATAAGTCTTGCAAGCAATGTGACTAATGAGTTCGTTGCGGGATGATGTATTACGGAACGAGTAAAGAGACTTGCCGGTAACGAGATTGAGCTAGGTATTGAGATACCACGATCGAATCTCGCAAGCAAATATATATCGATGACAAAGGGAACAATGTATGTTGTTATGCGGTTTGGCGATAAAGATTTTCAGTAGAATATGTAGGAACCAATATGAGCATCCGTGTTCCGCTATTGGTTATTGACCGAGACGTGTCTCGGTCATGTCTACATAGTTCTCGAACCCGTAGGGTCCGCAACAAAGTTACTGTGACGATCGATATTATGAGTTTATATGTTTTGATGTACCGAAGGTAGTTCGGAGTCCCGGATTTGATCACGAACATGACGAGGAGTCTCGAAATGGTCGAGACGTAAATGATCTCTCTCCTCCTTCCCCCTTCTCCTACTCCTACTAGGAAAGGAGGAGTCCTACTTCCGGTGGGAGTAGGACTCCCCCCTTGGTGCGCCCTCCTCCTTGGCCGCCCGCCTCCCCTTAGCTCCTTTATATACGGGGGCAGGGGGGAACCCCAAGGACACAACAATTGATCATGGATCTTTTAGCCGTGTGTGGTGCCCCCTCCACCATAATCCACCTCGGCCATATCGTAGCGGTGCTTAGGCGAAGCCCTGCGCCGGTAGCTTCATCAACATCGTCGCCACGCCGTCGTGCTGACGAAACTCTCCCTCAAGCTCTACTGGATCGTGAGATCGCGGGACCTCACCGAGCTGAGCGATGTCTTTGAGCGCGGAGGTCTTTGTCACGTTCGATCTTGAGATTGGTCGACCGTGAAGACGTACGACTACATCAACTGCGTTGTCATAACGCTTCCGCTTAACGGTCTACGAGGGTACGTGGATGAAACTCTCCCCTCTCGTTGCTATGCATCACCATGATCTTGTGTGTGCGTAGGAATTTTTTTGAAATTACTACGTTCCTCAACAGGGAGGCAACACTATAAGCCCCTATCTTTCTTTGTGTCCGATTAAATCTCCATACCCATAAGTATTGCGTGAGTGTTAGCAATTGTGAAAGACTAAATGATAGTTGAGTATGTGGACTTGATGAAAAGCTCTTATATTGACTCTTTCGATGTTATGATAGATTGCAATTGCTTCAATGACCGAGATCATAGTTTGTTAGTTTTCAATGAAGTTTCGATTCATACTTGACATTGTGAATAGATTGTTACTTTAGCATAAGAAATCATATATATATATATATATATATATATATATATATATATATATATATATATATATATATATATATATATATATATATATATATATGTTGTTTATAAGAATGATCATGATGCCCTCATGTCCGTATTTTTATTTTATCGGCACCTCTATCTCTAAACATGTGGACATATTTTTCGTTATCGGCTTCCGCTTGAGGACAAGCGAGGTCTAAGCTTGGGGGAGTTGATATGTCCATTTTGCATTATGGGCTATTATTACACATTATGTCACAATACTTATGCCTATTCTCTCTTATTTTACAAGGTTTACCCGAAGAGGGAGAATCTTGGCGCATTTGGAATTCTTAATTTGGAAAAGGAGCAAATATTAGAGACCTATTATGCACAACTCCAAAAGTCCTGAAACTCCACGGAAGTCAGTTTTGGAATATATTAAAAATATCGGGTGAAGAAAGCACCGGAGGGGGGCCACACCCTGTCCACGAGGGTGGGGGGCGTGCCCCTGCCTCGTGGGCCCCCTGGCAGGCCTCCCGTGCCCATCTTTTGCTATATGAAGTCTTTACATACAGAAAAAATCGGAAAAGGAAGCTTTCGGGACGAAGCGCCCCGCCCGTCTCGGCGGAACACAGGTGAAACCAATCTAGGACTCGTGAGCTGTTCTGTAGGAAACATTCCTCCGGAGGGGAAATCATCACCATCATCATCACCATCGATCCTCTCATCGGGAGGGTCAATCTCCATCAACATCTTCACCAACACCATCTCATCTCAAACCCTAGTTCATCTCTTGTATCCAATCTTTGTCTCAAAACCTCAGTTGGTACACAGCCAGGTTGCTAGTAGTGTTGATTACTCCTTGTAGTTGATGCTAGTTGGTTTATTTGGTGGAAGATCATATGTTCAGATCCTTCATGCATATTAATAACCCTCTGATTATGAACATGAATATGATTTGTGAGTAGTTACGCTTTGTTCACGAGGACATGGGAGAAGTCTTGCTATAAGTAGTCATGTGAATTTGGTATTAGATTCGATATTTTGATGAGATGTATGTTGTCTTTCCTCTAGTGGTGTTATGTGAATGTCGACTACATGACACTTCACCATTGTTTGGGCCTAGAGGAAGGCATTGGGAAGTAATAAGTAGATGATGGGTTGCTAGAGTGTGAAGCTAAACCCTAGTTTATGCGTTGCTTCGTAAGGGGCTGATTTGGATCCATATGTTTCATGCTATGGTTAGGTTTACCTTAATACTTATTTTGTAGTTGCGGATGCTTGCAATAGGGGTTAATCATAAGTGGGATGCTTGTCCAATGAAGGGCAGTACCCAAGCACCGGTCCACCCACATATCAAATTATCAAAGTAACGAACGCGAATCATATGAGATGAAAACTAGCTTGACGATAATTCCCATGTATCCTCAGGAGCGTTTTCCTTTACATAAGAGTTTGTCCAGGCTTGTCCTTTGCTACAAAAAGGATTGGGCCACCTTGCTGCACCTTGTTTACTTTTATTACTTGTTACCCGTTACGAATTACCTTATCACAAAATTATCTGTTACCGATAACTTCAGTGCTTGCAGAGAATACCTTACTGAAAACCGCTTGCCATTTCCTTCTGCTCCTCGTTGGGTTCGACACTCTTACTTATCGAAAGGACTACGATAGATCCCCTGTACTTGTGGGTCATCAATCACCAACACGATCTATGCTTTTTTTGCTTTGCATCAAACTACCTGCGTCCATGAACATTAGCTTTTGCACTCAAATGTTTTGGTTTTTTTTCTTCCACTCCCACATTCCTCTCCTCAGTCACATGCTTTAGCTCCCCGTGTGCCGCCAACCTCTCCTCAGATGCAACCCTCCTCTCCTCGGTCATCACATTTCACTCGTCGGCTGGCGACCACTCCTCCATTTCTTTGATCTTCATAGTTTTTTTCCTTTGGCCATCTCTTTTCTTGCATTCATGATGGCATCTAATGATTCCTTCATACCATTGTATTCGGCCTTCATGCCTTTTTTTTCCTTCTTTGCCACTTGATACATCATCATCGTGGCCACCACCAATCATTGTTGCATTATCAACCGAGCTATTAGAGTTCTTATTAGGAACTTGACATGTCTCTCGTTTCTTCCACTTCTCCTCATTTTCAAGCTCCCTCCAACAATGATGCAAGTGAATGACTTGCCTTTCTTCCTCTTTCCTCCTTTTCCTTTTCCTTTGAACCAAGCTTGAGCAATGTTGATCTACGAATCACAATTGACAAAACAAGTTAGCCACCAATACATATGACAAAACAAGCTAGCAACTAATACATGTGACAAGATATTTGACTGAGCAAACAATCACCTCGTGTCCTCCATCTGTACCATTTGGGTTGATGCGCTTAACTCGTGACAAGCACCCCGACCACTTTTGACAATCGATGATATCTTTGTTGGCCGAAGCGATGGCGGAGCAAAGCGGCCGATCCGTCGTTGTCACTAATGTTGCGTGCTGATATGTCTCCAACTATCTATATTGTTTCATGCTATTATATTATAATTATTGTATGCCATTTTATATTATCTTTATGGACTAACCTATTAACTTAGTGCCTAGTGCAAGTTCTTGTCTATTTTCTTGTTTAATAGAAAAACCATACCAAACAAAGTCCAAACACAATGAAACTTTACGATGATCTTTTCTGGACCAGAAGAGACCCTGGAAGCTTCGGGGAGAGACCAGAAACCCCACCAGGGCTCCACAAGCTCAAGAGCGCCCCTTGTAGGGGGCGCGTCACCAGCACTTGTGGGCCCCCCTAAGCACACCCCTTGACCTAATCTCCGGCCTATAAATTCCCATATATTTCAAAACCCCCGAAGCGAGACTTGAAACAATTTTGTCGCCACTGCAAGCCTCTGTTCTTCCATGACCCCATCTGGAGGCCTTTCCCGGTACTTTGCCGGAGGGGGAAACCATTGGGGAGGCAATCTTCATCTACCTTGTTGCCTCCATGATTATGTGTGAGTAGTTCCTTCAGGACCTACGGGTCCATGGCAATAGCTAGATGACTTTTTCTTTCTCTCGTTTGATCTTCAATACTATGCCCTCCTATTGCGGCCTTGCTCTTCTTGAGCGTGGGGCAACCGACGTTGGATCCTATTGCGACCTCTTTGCGTCGGTGGCATCTATAGCTTTGGGTGAGGGCCGTGCTCTTGGGAGCGATGACGCGTGGCAGCGCATCCTACCACCGCAAAAGGGCGACTCGTGGGGTCGACGGACATCGAAAGCCTTCGGTTTGGTGGCGACGGGAAACACCGAATGAGAAGTCGCGGGTGCGGCGACGAGGATGACGGGGTTGGCGGTCGGGTCAGTGGTGCCGTCCATGGCCACATGTGTGAAGTTTCCACTGGCAGTTGGGCGGTCGTGCGCTACGGGATTTGTTTTACGGCAGCGGGGTTGTCGCTGCAAAAAATTGAGGCTGTCAATTTTTTTACAATATTTTGTAAGGGATATGGCAACAATTTTTCTTCTAAACACAAGACTTAAATCTTACTAGGCTGGTTCCACCATAAAGAATCTATCCATGTGAGCTAGGCTCAGTTCGGGACACAAGTGTTGGAGTAACCTTTTTTCTTGGGTACAAATGCCCCCAAAACGGGGTTTTTCGGCAGGTGCGCATCGTACATCACGTGTTGTTGAAGATGCTCTTACCTACTGCCACGTTCGCCGCACGTTTTCTCGACGAGGATGCAGCGAATAATAATTTTCACATAGCCGGAGCGCAAAGCAGCAGAAGCCGCCGCGAAGAAGAAAAGCCATGGCCGAAGGTCCCCTCACCGCCGACGCCGCCCGATCCCTCGTCGGCTCCGTCGACGCCTTCCTCTTCGATTGCGATGGTCTCGTCTTCATCGCCCCCCGTTTCTTTTGCTCCCGCCAATGGATTCCTATCCCTGCTCCTTTGAATTATCTATTTATTTTTGTTTCTTCAGGGGTGATTTGGAAAGGGGACGAGCTCATCCAAGGGGTCCCCGAGACGCTGGAGTTGCTGCGAAAATTGGTATGCCGCACCGGACGTTCTGGTAGCAAGAGTACCGCTCTAATCACGAAGTGGCGAGCGATTTGCGCCCCCGGCCCCCTCTCATCCCCTCCTTAGTTGGTAAAACTGTAGTGAAAGCTGTGCATCTTCTTTGGTATAGTCAGTGTTAGTAGCCACTCGGATCACACCGCATCAATCTTCTCCCGAGAAGATTTTTTCTACTAGTTTTAGCTTATTTTTTAGGGAAAGTTTTAGCTTAAATTGTATTAGATCATAATGTATTGTAGTCTCCGCTGCAATTTGGTTGCATTTAGTTGATCCTAGGGGGTATTTAGAAATTACCAGAGAGATGGTCAATTGCGGTGGGGCGTTTTGTCTGTGTTCCTGCACTTCACAGGAGCTGGCCATGCTTACAGAAATCTTGTTAAAGCATTTACTTAGCTGGATTGAAAGTCTAAAGACGAGGAAGTAAACTTTGCATTTGCTCTCTCTGCAGTATCGCTTATTTATTTTTGAGTAGTACACAAGTCCGATTGAAGATAATTTCTGTGTCATTGCTAGGGAATAAAATGGCTAATATTTGGATTCTTCATAAGATGCAAAAAATCTGTATGTTTGTACTGCACAATCATACTTAATCATTAATCTGACAAGGCTGCAAAATTTGTTATAGTAGCTAATGATTGAGCTTCCCTATTACTCCCTCCGTTCCAAAATAGATGACTCAACTTTGTACTAAAGTTAGTACAAAGTCGAGTCATCTATTTTGGAACGGAGGGAGTACGTCTCAAATATCAGTAACCTCCTAGGTCTGTGACTAGTAGAAATGAATTACTCATGTATGATTATTCAACATGGTGTTGCTTTACCATCGTTCTGGTTTCTCTCTTTGTTCTTCCAACATGATAGACTGCTGGTCGAGGAATATCATAGCATCCATCTTGACCAAACAAGTACCGATGACCTTCTCTTCCACTATTAGGGCATTGATATGCCCTTTTGAATAATTTCGAGTTTTCGAAGTCCATCGCTGTATTTTGGTTGGTTCATAAATGCACCATTATGTGAAGATTCCACAATGATGCTTTTATTTGGTTTCACTTGGTGCAGGGCAAGAAATTAGTTTTTGTAACAAACAATTCTAGGAAGTCGAGAAGGCAGTATTCAAAGAAATTCAAAACACTTGGCCTTGAAGTTCCTGAGGTAGTTTTCGTTTTTCAGTACATCCATATTTCTGTGATCATTGTTTTCTGTATTGTATTGATTCGTTATCTTGTTTGTAGGAAGAGATCTTCACATCATCATTTGCAGCAGCCATGTTCTTGAAGTTAAATAATTTTTCTCCAGAAAAGAAGGTATCATGAAATATTTCTGCATAGGTTGATTTTCTCTTAGTAATTTTTGCATTATATACATGACTTGGAATATGCTCTATGACTGATACCCCTCTGTTTAAGAATGGACGTTTTGGACATAGATGTAGTCTCCAACTTGCGACTTTGGCCCTTAGTTTCTTTTTACATGAATGTAAGAAAGAATGTATTAAGAAAATATTGTGGACTAATTTAATGATATCATTTGACCTTACCAATCTAAATAGTCTTTATAGCAGTCAGCTCAAGAAGTTTGACTGTACGAGCTTCTTAAAATGCTATGTTGCTGTATGATCAGTTACTGTGTCATGATAAAAATATTATTATGAAACACTTCAACAGAACTATAAATTGGATCATTCGAAACAGTGATGTATGCGGGTCTATTAGAAACTTAACAACACAACAACAGTCTGCAGCACTTTACGATAAGATTGAGAAAGTTATACTGAACTAGGGGACAAACCAAAAAGCACTTACTTGAGCTGATTGTTCTTCCTTTATACCGAACAATATGATGCGTATTACCAATGGTTACATGAAAAATTCCAGTTTACGTCTAGCCATTTGCTATCCTACATTTTTAAGAGGTCGAGTTTCCCTTTACTGTTTGCAGAAGGACTGTTTCTAGCTCTTGACTACATCTGGCTTAACTAGTAAAAGTATCTCTTATCTTATATAATAAAGAACTGGTATTCGTTGCTCTGTGCAGTTAAAGATGGGATCCAACCTGTTCTGTTTGCTTGTTTCCTATAATATGTGGTTTATGAGCTTTACAGAAAGATGTCAACAGGAACATCATTTCCCTTGGCACACGATTTAAGAAGCTTGACCAAATTCAGTTGCTAGTTCAACTCTATCCAGTATTCTGGTTGCACTTCTAGTTCCTTGCACTATTTCCATGTGTTATTTTATGTTTCTGTTCTGATACCAATGCTCCCGATATTTGGGCATTTGTCATTTTGCTTAATCTGCTATCTATTGTATTATTTGCCGCAAAATGGCATTTAACGAATTTCATGCCTTAATTTTCCACTATTAAAATACTGATTACTGCTGAAACTTCATCTTGAAGGTTTATGTTGTTGGTGAGGATGGCATTTTGGATGAGCTCAAGTTAGCTGGCTTTGAATGTTTCGGTGGTCCGGTATGTATGCATGCTTGGTCTCCCCCTAATTACATGTTCTCTGGCCATCTGTTATCTATTCTATTCCATTTGCAAGTTTGTGGTTCGGGTCCTCTAGTTTCACCATGATGTCCTGTTTTTCACCATGTGATACATGTGGTGAGCAATCCAAACAATTCAAAAAAAAATGATGTCCTGTTTTTCTGTTTTTTAAAATAAAATAAAATGATGTCCTGTTTTTCTTGATACATCCAAGTTATGCTAGTTATTATTCAAAAAATAAATGAAGCTTCTCACTTGTGTTTTCTTGAACTTCTTTACTAAACTAAAGATGAACAAATATATTATTGGAGTGCTAAGATTGATAGTTCTAATGGTTCATCTATACAATTGGACCATTGGTCATGTGTGAATGTTTCCCACATTGATGCATCATAATTCTCTGTTCCTTTCGGAAATAAATTTATTGTGAAAAAGTCAGTAGGAACAAAGTTCCTCGTTGCATTGGACATTTGCTGTATGATTGGCCACTTCTGGGTGCAGCATGCCATTTACTATGGTTTTCAATATCGAGGGCAACAGTCATTTTGGACGAGTCACCTATATCTGAAATAAAATAGGCACACATAGTCGAAGTTTGCAACAGATACAGTTGGAAAAAACATTCCAAGCAATAGCAAGACGAGTATTCCAAACCAGAGAGCCAATCAAGACAATTCTATTGCAATATTTTGAATTATTTCTATCCATCAATAAGGGAGACTTTCTAAAGGCTTGAAAATATCAGTTCACCTTAAGGAGATATATTATCTTTGTTTTGCCTTCCAAAACTAATGTTGTTTTCTCTAGGAGGATGGCAAGAAAACATAATGTTGGAGGCGAACTTCTACTTTGACCATGACAAAAGTGTAATGCCAAACCTGTTTATCAAATTTAATTTCCAACCACCTTTTGTTGAAATATTAAACTACCGTGGTCTAAGATAAATGAATCTCCCTTCCAGGTTGGAGCTGTCGTTGTTGGACTTGATCAATACTTCAACTATTACAAAATGCAGTAAGGCCTCTTATCTTGTTTAATCTTATTTGTTGCTTGCAACCAGAAGAATCGTATTATTATAGTTGTACATTTTTTATTTTCCGTACTGATTGCAAGGTCTTTTTTGCTGCCGAACTTCACATCTGTCTCCTGCAATTTCTAAGTAGCTGTTTGCAAGTTTATCAAGATCATATTTTAGATATTATTCTCCAGAAGTTATAATCATAGCATACTCAACGTTTTCTGTTTGATAACTTGATGCATGCCATCTCACAGCCCCAGTTTTCCATTATTGTTGGCAAAATGTAACCTTGTGACTACATTTAAAGTTGGAGCGCTGCATTCTTTCTTCCATAATACGACCTCGTCCTTTGAACTTTTTGTGGTTTTCTGCAAGGGTCAAACATAATGGTGTTCTCGCAGGTATGCAAGCTTGTGTATTCGTGAGAATCCAGGCTGCCTTTTCATCGCGACCAACCGTGATCCTACTGGACATATGACATCCGCCCAAGAATGGCCAGGTTTTTCTATCCAGAAATGTCAAAATTTGATTTTAGGAGCTTCTATTGTACTGGTTCATTTTCTGATTGCGTTGAGTTTCAGGAGCTGGAACTATGGTTGCTGCAGTAAGTTGCTCGGTGCAGAAAGAGCCCATTGTTGTTGGAAAACCTTCAAGCTTTTTGATGGACTTCCTATTGAAAAGGTCTGCAAACTGCACACATAAGAAATATATAATTTGCTTGTTACTAAAACATGTACTAAATAGGGATATCATGAAATCATCTATAGGATTATTCTTATGCACAATGGCTGTAAATAAGTAGGTAATACTGATGCATCTAGAGAAATAAATCCATGCAGACTACTAAATGAGGTTTTCTCACAACAAATCGCCCAAACATATGTTCGGAGGGACTGTTATTTGGAGCTCACGCAGTCCTTCGATTGGAAATTTTATATGAATGGGGAGGTTGACATGAACTCATATTCAAACCTTATACAACAACAACAACAACAAAGCCTTTAGTCCCAAACAAGTTGGGGTAGGCTAGAGGTGAAACCCATAAGATCTCGCAACCAACTCATGGCTCTGGCACATGGATAGCAAGCTTCCACGCATCCCTGTCCATAGCTAGCTCTTTGGTGATACTCCAATCCTTCAGGTCTCTCTTAACGGACTCCTCCCATGTCAAATTCGTCTACTCCCGCCCTCTCTTGACATTCTCCATGCGCTTTAGCCGTCCGCTATGCACTGGAGCTTCGAGGCCTGCGCTGAATATGCCCAAACCATCTTAGGCGATGTTGGACAAGCTTCTCTTCAATTGGTGCTACCCCAACTCTATCTCGTATATCATCATTAGGACTCGATCCTTCCTCGTGTGGCCACACATCCATCTCAACATAATCGCATCTCCGCCATACACTTAAGCCCATTGGACATGTAAGCCTTTTAGTCGGCCAACACTCAGCGCCATACAACATTGCGGGTCGAACCGCCGTCCTGTAGAACTTGCCTTTTACCTTTTGTGGCACTCTCTTGTCACAGAGAATGCCAAAAGCTTGGCGCCACTTCATCCATCCGGCTTTGATTCGATGGTTCACATCTTCATCAATACCCCCACCCCCCTGCATCATTGACCCCAAATACCGAAAGGTGTCATTCTGGGGACCCACCTGGCCATCAAGGCTAACCTCCTCCTCCTCACACCTAGTAGTAATCTTTGAAACCGCACATCATGTACTCGGTTTTAGTTCTACTAAGCCTAAACCCTTCGATTCCAAGGTTTGTCTCCATAACTCTAACTTCCTATTTACCCCTGTCCGACTATCGCCAACTAGCACCACATCATCCATAAAGAGCATACACCATGGGATATCTCCTTGTATATCCCTTGTGACCTCATCCATCACCAATGCGAAAAGATAAGGGCTCAAAGCTGACCCCTGATGCAGTCCTATCTTAATCGGGAAGTCGTCAATGTCTGACATCACTTGTTCGAACACTTGTCACAACATTGTCGTACATGTCCTTGATGAGGGCGGGGTAGACAAGTCAAATGCATAAACACATACTAACAAGTATTTGTTGTTTTGAAACAATAGCATTTAATATTGTTTCTCTGGAAGTTTTGTTAAGTCTTAGATACTATACCAACACACTTTGGTTTCCCACAAACACTAAGTCTACATAAGAGTTCATGTTAATCTCTCAGTTACGTAAAATTCCCAACCGACGAATTGCATTAGCTCCAAACATTGCCTAAGATATGTTTGGACGGATTGTTGTGAAAAACCCTCATTTAGCTTACATTTGATTTGTTTCTCCAGAGAGAGGGAGGGAGTGGGTGAGTGGTGTACATAATCACAACTCTTCATTTCTTAGTAGTGCAGGAGCTCCTGAACTCTTCAATTGAACACAGTTTCTTGCATGGTTGCATATATAGCCAGCTTCGTAATGTTCTGAAGTATGCATCTTCTAGATTTCTTGAAAGTATCATCATCATTACATTTGTACTGAACATGAAGTGCACATCTCAAACGAAAAAAAAAAATCTAATTTCCTGTACAAACTTTCCTTCGTGCACATCCTCGTCTTGCTAAACATTTCGGTGGCGGGCAACGCTCATACAGCAGTGTGACGATGGGATAACAGTTACACTGTTTTGTATTTATCTGAATTTTCTGTTTAGAACTTATTATCTGTAAATCCTCGCTGTTTGTATTGTTACAGCTTCAATTTGGAAACGTCGAGAATGTGCATGGTTGGTGACAGACTAGACACAGACATACTATTTGGCCAGAATACTGGTTGCAAGACCCTCCTTGTTCTGTCAGGCGAGGAACTTTTGCCCTTTCTCATATGTGTTGAACAATCTCGTACTCGTGTTTACTGAAAGTTCTCAAATGCCTTGGACCTGCGTTGCATTTGCAGGTGTGACTACCTTACCAGAACTTCAGGATGCCTCAAATACCATCCATCCAGATCTTTACACAAACTCTGTGCACGATGTCGTCAAGTTGCTGCAGCAATAACCTTGGACTTGGTAATTGGCGCTACAAATGCAGCTCGAGTCCTGACTACAGCACCAGCAATAATCTCCGGGACACTTTGTATGTCACCTAACAAAATTTACGTGAACTGCGTATTTCATTCTGTTGGGTTATATAATCTATTCTTTGGGTAGCTTCTTGGTAGCTACCCTGGCCTGTATGTTGTAGACCACTTTAACTCAATCTAAGCACTGCCATTTACAAGTCAATTGCACAGCAGCATATATTTATCATGGCATTGTTAAAACTTCCAAGTGGGACAATGGAATCACATGTCAGTCTTGAAATGTACGGAACTGAACAGTTTTGTTTCATAAGTTTATTCAAGTGTGGCACCAATCGCTTCAATCTCTAAGATTGGCCGATAATGAGACTAATTATATTTGGGCTATGTGACCCAAAGCTAATACCAGGGATTTATATTCATAAGTATTTTCTAGTGCTATCATTTTTGTGTCATGTAACTTACGCTTTATTGATGTAATTGTTGAATAAACCTGAATACTAGAATGTAATCTTCTATATCTAAATAGCTAACCCCCATTAACATATTTCTCTCAACATGCAAGCATGCCACCTCATCATTTAACATGCATAGGAAAAGGCCCACCTCAACATGCAACTATGCATATTAAAAATCCACTTCAACATGCAAACATGCATGCATGTAAAATTTCATTCTACTATGGTATTACATCTAATTCTTATATACTTTAAAAAATAATTATTTCAAATATTCATGTACCATATAACCAAAATCTCATTGAAATATTGCAAAATATTCCCGCAACAACGTGGGGGCCATCATCTAGTTGCATAAATGCCTCAACCCACTTCGTCCCGGTGGCAACAACTTCGTTCAAACTGCCATTACCTTTCTTGAATGTGATCAATGCTGCACGACGTAAGTTCTGCCACCCCAGCGTATCAACATAGCCTACTGCTAAGACCGGGGGGTGGGTGTGTGCTTATTAGAGCATCTCGGTAGCGCCCAGAAAAGGCCTTCTCGGCGATTTTTTCGCCGGCGCCCGAAAAAACAATGCGATCAGCGTCACCGAGGAGCCCGATTTTTCCGGCACTGCGAAATCGGCCGGCGGACCCGGCCGAACCGGCGCTTAGGGGCCATACTGTTGGGGAACGTTGCGAGAAAATTAAAATTTTTCCTCTGGTTTCACCAAGATCCATTTATGAGTTCATCTAAGCAACGAGTCAAGGAAGTGAGTTTGCATCTACATACCACTTGTAGATCGAGTGCGGAAGCGTTCAAGGGATGGTGATGATGGAGTCGTACTCACCGTGATTCGTATCACCGATGACCAAGTCTTTGAGCAGACTGACACCTCGCGTTCAACACACGCGTGCGGAGACGGGACGGCGTCTCCTCCGCCTTGATCCAGCAAGGAGGAAGGAGAGGTTGAGAAAGATTGCTCCAGCGGCGACGACGGCGTGGTGTTGTTGGTGCGGCGATACTCGGCTGTGGCCGCCAAGCTGCGTGCGGAGGAGAGAGAGTGTTGGGGAGGGAGGGCTGCGCCTTGGCTTGTGTTGTTCAGCCTCCCTCACCCCTCTATTTATAGGGGAAAGGGCAAGGGGCCGGCCCCTCTAGATGGCATCTAGAGGGGCGGCGTTGAGGAGGGACTTGCCCACGAGCAAGGCGCCCCCTCTGGGGTTCCCCCAACCCTAGGCGCCAAGGGCCCAAGGGAGGTGCGCCCAGCCCACCAAGGGCTGGCTCCTTCCCACGCAGCCCATGTGGCCCCCCAGGAGGTGGCCCCTCCGGTGGACCCCGGGCCCTTCCGTGACCCGATAACAATCGATATGCCCCGAAACTTTCCGGTGTCCGTTTGACAACTTCCCATATATAAATCTTTACCTCCGGACTATTCCGGAACTCCTCGTGACGTCCGGGATCTCATTCGGGACTCAAGACAACATTCGGTAATCACATACAAGTCTTCTTAATAACCCTAAGCGTCCTGAACCTTAAGTGTGTAGACCCTACGGGTTCGGGAGACATCTTGAGACATGACCAGGGCGGCTCTCGGGTCAATAACCAACAGCGGGATCTGGATACCCATGTTGGCTCCCACATGCTCCTCGATGATGTCATCGGATGAACCACGCGATGTCAAGGATTCAAGCAACCCGTGATACTATTCCCTTTGTCGACGGTATGTTACTTGCGAGACTCGATCGTCGGTATCCCAATACCTCGTTAGGTCTCGTCACCGGCAAGTCACTTTACTCGTACCGTAATGCATGATCCGTGACCGGACACTTGGTCACTTTGAGCTCATTATGATGATGCACTACCGAAAGGTGGGCCCGATGATACCTCTCCGCTCATATGAAGTGACAAATCCTGTCTCGATCCGTGTCAACCCAGCAGACACTTTCGGAGATACACCGTAGTGCACCTTTATAATCACCCGATTACGTTGTGGCGTTTGGTACACCCAAAGCACTCCTCGGTGTCAGGGAGTTACACAATCTCATGGTCTAAGGAAGAGATACTTGACATTGGAAAAGCTCTAGCAAAAGCGAACTACACGATCTTGTGCTATGCTTAGGATTGGGTCTTGTCCATCACGTCATTCTCCTAATGACGTGATCCCGTTGTCAATGACATCTGATGTCCATAGTCAGGAAACCATGACTATCCGTTGACCAACCAGCTAGTCAACTAGAGGCGCACTAGGGACGTATTGTGGTCTATGTATTCACACGTGTATTACGATTTCCGGATAATACAATTATAGCATGAATAAAAGACAATTATCATGAACAAGGAAATATAATAATAATCCTTTTATTATTGCCTCTAGGGCATATTTCCAACACGCCCGGGGGCGCCGGACGAATCGTTTTTAGCCTTGAAAAATGGCGGGCCTGCAGTCGGCGGGCGGGCTAACCGTCGCCCTCATTGCCTCGGTTCAGCAGGAATCAATGCCAAAGGGCTGCCCGCCAGCCGCGGTCAACCTTGCCATTGATTCCTCACGGCGGGCGTCAGAGGCGTGGCCCGACGCCTCCCCTCCAGCGCGCAGCATTACACAGCCCAGCGGCTATATAAGCCGTGACCTCCCTCGCCTCGGCCACCAGCCCTAACCCTTGAGCTCTACCTCTCTCGTGTCTTGCGCCCGAGCCCTCACTCTCCCGTGCTTCTTGCCTTGAGCCCTCCCTCTCCCTCTCCAGGTGGCGAGCGTTTCCCGGCCCGGCGGCGTGCAGCAACCGGCCGCCGCTCTCTCCCACGAATGTGAGTTGTGGCTCTGTTCGAGGCCAACTATCCTGCGCCCGACATGCGCCAGCCGGGCCGACGGGTGGAGGCTCAAGAACGGGAAGTGCCCATTCCTCGTTGCCGCGCGGCGACCCTACTTCGCCGCCGAGGTGGAGATCGCGTGCGCCTTCCTCACCGACGAAAGCAGCTTTACCCCAAGACGTCAGCCGAAAAACCACGCGGCGTGGGCGGCATACTTCGAAAGCGCGTCGCCAAGAAGTTAGGCTTGCGTCCCAACGGGCGCCGGTATGGGCGGGCGAAAAATGCAAGGCGCCACCTGCGGCGGGCGCCCCGCCACAAAGCTCGAGCTTCTTGCCGACGCACCTTGAGGGCGGCAACAATTGCTACCGGGCGCACCCTCCTTGGCGAGGGCGCCGCCTTACTGCCCATCAGCCGACGCAGGCAATGTATGCCCGGAGGTTCGGCTCTCGTCTTCCTCCTCGCTCTTCTTCCCACTCCTCCGGCTCTCCGGCGCTGCTTTCAGCGTCAAAAGGCCGAGCTCACATGGCGAGACGCCGCTGAATTTACACAAGATTGCGGCATACCCGATCGCTTATCAACGAGGCGCGGTTTGCCTCGTCGGCTCCTCCGCGCTTCGTCAAGCCAAAGACGGAGCCAGGGCTCGCGCCGGTGAAAACGAAGCCGAGTCTCCCCGCCGTGAAGACGGAGCACGGCGACGTGGAGCTCGACGACGACGCGATCTTGAAATGGGCGCGCAAAGACTCCCTGAAGATGGCGAGGGAGCGCCAGTCAGGGGTCGCGACGAAGGAGGAGTCGTCGTCATCGAAGACAGCGACGACGACGACGCGCTGCCGCCACCAACCCACGTTGGCGACGCCGGTCAGTGGTCCGCCAGGGACGGCCGCGTCAAGGAGAAGGCCGCCGACGACGACGGCGGCGAGGATGGCGGCGACTACTCGGCATTCAGCGATTTCTTTTTTAGTTATATTTGCTATGTAGCGCGTCGCGAACATGTAATATATGCCAAAGTTTGCAGAAATTTAGCCGTGTTTAACCGAACTTCGCCGAATGTTTTTTTAAAATTAGACGCATCTGGGGGCGGCCACCTGGGCCGCTGGCTGAGACCAACTTCGCCCAGTGCCCTTTTTTTGCTGGCTCATTTCCTAGGTGGCGAGTTTAGGGCGCCTGGGGCAACGGCCGAGATGCTCTTACGTACAATTATAGTGGTCGCCTCATCGGTGTCGAGCTCACCCACCCCCCTCCGCACACCCTTCCCCATGCTCATCTCCCCTCCTTTAATCCGACATCCATTGAGTGTAGGGATCAAAATTTTGATATGTAGATTTTCCGTTGAGAAAAAGTCAAAATGGGTGTATATACATATAAAAATATGTATAAAATTTGAGCTATAAATATTGTCCATCCATTTTGTAATATAAGACGTATTTTGAATTCATTGAGCTAGACTTTTAGCAACAATTTTCTTATCTGTATTGGCTCATCGGTTCATGTGGCACTCTTTTTGAAAAATAAGGAGGGAGGGGGAGGTATTCGCCCAATGAACATATTTTTACTTAAGCTGCTTATAAGGCTGATAGGATCTGCTACAAGGGTGTTTATGAAGGGAGGGGGTTGCAAACAGGGAAAGCACAAACAAAATTGGGGTGACACCGGAAAAGTCTTGATCCATGCCTCTAGGATAGTTCTACAAATGAAGCGCGTGCAGCGCCAACACCACGGAAGGACATCCGCGGCGATGTTTATAGGGACGACATTAGGCATCGGTTGATGCATCGAAAGACCATGACGTTGCAGCTCTTTCAGGCCCCTGAAGGAAATAAGGGCGGTGGAGAGTGAAGCGGATCCTCTAACATCCTGAAGGGATGTCACGTAAGCTACAGTGCTGTGACATCCCTTCTTCGCATCCATATGGTTAATCCTAAAATGATTATAATTAATTTGTAAATTATAAATTTATTGTATACATTACAAAAATTACATACAAACAAAATTATGATGCAATAAAATTATTTTTCTAATTTTTTTGTACATGCCACAGTAAATCCGCACAGTGATTGCTGCAGTATTTTACTGTAGCTCGTGACATCTCTTCTTCATTTTACATACGCATGTCACTGTAGCTTCGTGACATTCCTTGAAGATGATAGAGGATCGACTTCCGGTGGAGAGCAGACGCACAGAGAGGACGACGTTAGTAGCCAAGCGCCCTGGAGAACCACTTTCCAGACATTTAAGGCCCGTGTGCTTGATGTGATACAAAATTGATGTAATTAGGTTCGTATGAGAGAATAAAACAAAAACTTACCCATGGCAGAATCACCTAAATCACACGCAGTAATTATTCGTCAAATGCTTGTCTTCACGTGTAAAAATGCATCCTACATTTCCGTTCTTTCTTATTATAAACGTGTAAAATAAGCTATGTAAATGTCGAAAATACAATTGCATTTGGAAAACAAATTCTAAAATTCAAATAAGCTATGTAAATTGCTCCCTAGCCCCACCACAAGTACACCACTGCCATCGTTTTTTTTTTGCATGGCGTTCTTTCTGTTCTTTTAACACAATACAGATGCAAGCACTTATATACACGCGCATACACCCACCCTATGAACGGCACACGTGCACACCCTACCCTTATGAGCACCTCCAGAAGACTGAGCCGGTATATCATCTTGAAATTTATGAAGTCACCGTAGGCACCTCGTCGTCGACGGGAACGTCTCCTCCCACTGAATACGCGTAAGGGAATTACGAAATAAATTCAAGAATAAATCTGAGCACCCGGTATTTGAAGCTTAATTGGGCGAGGGGATCTGTAATCCCTCTAACCATCCAACCATAGGTTGATTCGCCGGCGATCTTTTTGTTTGAAAAGAAAAGAAAGATAAGCGTGTAAAATAAGCTACGTATGTAAACTTCGAAAATACAATTGCATTTCGAAAGAAAACAAATTCTAAAATTTGAAATCGGTCCACCCCTTTCATCTCCCCATTCCTCCTTCCACCGGAGCAGAGCGTGCCTTTTCCGCTGCTTTCGGGTACTCCGATCTGCTCCCTCTCCAGAACCCTCCTCTGCCAGACCGCTCCACCACAAGTACACCACCGCCACCGGCAATGGCGCCGAAGACTGGGAAGAAGAGGGGCGGACGCAAGCCCAAGCCCAAACCCAAGCCCAAAACCAAAACCCCACCTTCCACTAGCTCGCCGACCTTGGTCCTGCCGCCACCGCCGACGGAGACGAAGGCGGCCGACGTCCTCACCGAGGACGTGCTCCGCAACGTCCTCCGCCGCCTCTCCCTCGTCGACCTCCTCCGCGCCGCCCTCGCCTGCCACTACTGGCGCCGCGCCGCCTCCCGCTGCCTCCCCCGCGCCCCTCCCCTCCTCGGCTACTTCCATCACCCCGTCAAAACCTGCCACCCGCCGCCCGTCAAGCAGAAGCACCAACCTCTCCAAGACGCCGTCTTCGTCCCCTCGGCTCCTCCTCCCGCTCAGCTCCCTCGATTTCGCCCCAGGCGCCTCCGCTACAAGCTCTACGACTCTCTCCAGGGCCTCCTGCTCCTCGAGCCAACCGCGGCGCTCCCGGAGGGATCCTCCCGCGCTTCCTCGTCCTCGACCCGGCCACCGCCGCCGCCGCGCTCCTCCGGCCGCCGCCGCGCCCACGGTGCCCGATGACCGCCTCTGGCGCCCCTCCAGGTTCTACATCGGCTCCGCGCTTCTCCCGCGCGCACCCGAGCAAGCTCTGCTTCGAGGTCGTCTGCTTCGCCATCGACGACGGGCACCCGCGCGCCTGGGTCGCGTCCGTCGACGAGGGCCAGTGCCGCTGGCGCGCTCCCGCGGGCCGTGGACGTCGAGGTCGAATTCGAGCCCTGGTGCTTCGAGCGACGCTGCGTGCACGCCGCCGGGAAGCTCTATTGGCACATCTGCAACTCCGGTCGCGTGCTCGTGCTAGACCCTTCCACACTGTACTTCTCTTACATGCTGGCGCCGGCTGCACTGTCGGACCACTTCAGCAAGTACCGCGTCGGGGAGATGCCGGAGGACGGGCAGCTCTGCATCGCGACCGTGGAGAACCAGATGATGCAGCTCTGGGTGCGTGGGGAGACCAGGTGGAGCGACAATGGGTGGCGTCTTGAGAGGGAGATGAACCTTAGCAAGTTGTACGACGCACTGCCGGGCGTGCCCAGGGACAGGAGGGCCAGGTCGGTGAGCATCATGCTCACCGACATGGACGCCAGGCGCACAGGAAGCTGTTCATCCAGATGCTGGGCTATGGGCGCTACTCGTTCGATCTCAAGACTTGCAAGCTGGAGCGCCTGGCGATGGAGGATGGCAAGGAGTACGGGGACCCCATCTTCGCCTACTCCCTGGCATGGCCGCCTGCCTTCCTGGCTGGAGCGTAATGGCTTGACGAATTTCGGCCATTTGTAAGATCTTCCTTCCCTCTTCATGTCATTTTTTCCCAGTGATATTGCTTGATAGAATGCTTACCTGCACGTATTCATTTTCATATGTGTTTGCGTTTAAGGTTTAACTAGTTTGTTGCATGTGTATAAATGCATCAGCTTTACTAGGCTAATAGCGTTTGGAAGCACAAGCGTATCCATTAGTAATAGGATCTGTAATGTTCTAAGCATTTCTTCCCAGGCGGCAAGGAATGAGAAGTCACTATTCCAAAATGGAAGTTTGTTTAGCAGTTCTTATATATCTTACCACATTGTCTTCCTTACTTCTTGTTGGTTAGAGATAATATATTCTGGTGGTAGAAGAGCTAATAACATGCTTTGTTCATCCTGTTCTGATTGCTTCCCAAAGCTTGACGGTAATTAGCAATTCATCTTTACATTAACTTGAAAGCACTTTACAGATGAAGTTTGATGGCATCATGGCACTATATCCCTTCAATTATGGTACCTTTAAGCGACTTCCATAGCACAGATTATTTATACGCTGGAAGTAAAGTTCGCACCAATGCCAACATAATGTTCATTTGTTTACCTTCATAACTTTTACTTGGATTGTATTGAGTTTCAGCACACATTCCACCTGTTCTTGTTTTAAGCTGTCATAGATAACTTTTAGCTTATCTTCAGAATTCCAAGGGTGATTGCCAAACTGAATTGAAGTTGAAGTTAGATTTGATACAAAAATTTCTAGGAATTCACTGGATCTTAGTTTGTTTAAAGAAAACAAATCTTTCCACTTGTGATTCCTCTTTTTTTTTTTTTGTCATGGTCCTTATCTGATAAAATGAAGGAAACAAATATTGCTAGTATTTGTTATGCAATGTGACCCAGAACAGATTTGAGGTTAAAATAGCTGAAAATAACCATGAACCGCCTCGTTTTAAACTTACTTTAATTTTCTTTTCTTCTCTTTCTTTGATTTCTTTTGGCGGTGGGTTGGGTCATATGTATTCTTAAGTTCTGTAGTGGCACAACCAATTTCCCCCCTTCCATTAGGCGATGTTTATGGTTGACAAGGATACTGCTTGTTCTTTCGAGTTGTTTTTCTCAAATTGACCGTTAGAAGGCCAAAGAAACCTCTAACTCTAAGGGATACTGTTGGTGTTCATGTGATTATTTGTGTGTTCTTCGTCATCCTGCTACTTATTAAGCACTTTGTAGTTCATTGCATGCAGTCAGTAGATGCTTTCAGCTCCCATGCTATGTACCTATTTTGTCTGGGGATTTGGAAGTTTACCGAATAGCCCATTTGACGCAGTTTCGCTGTTCATAGTTGTCACCTTTTTTTTTTCCAATAAAGTTCATAGTTGTCACTATTTCTCAGTTCATCTGAATATACAATCTTTTATCTTTCGGTTACGTATTTTTACCAGCAGCCCAGCCCATTTGCTCACAAAATTGCACAAATGTGAATCCTTAGCTGATGATTCTATCATTTCTATGATTCAGGGCGGTGACTACTTCCGAGATTTTGTTCGAAGTCAGCTCACATGCTCCCATTTCTGGTGACTACTCACCACTGCGCCACTGTGATTTCCGCCTTTCATTCAGCAGGAATCGAAGGGTACCTTATTTTCTCTATGAGACTGTTAAGCAATGTCGCCGCCATGCTATCTGATCATCCTTTGGACTAGATGATGTTCGGAAGACGCATCAATTTGTGCTGATCTTTCAGTCATGGTTTTGCCTGTTGCGAGTGGTACTTATCGCTTTTTGACTACTGCATTTCTTCTCCCATGCTTGTTAGTTTTTGTGTCATGTGATGGTCATACCAATAGCGTGAACTAGCGAATAGTGCACGGCGGCACGCCGCGCCAAAAGAATTGATAAGCTACGTATCATACTCCATGGGAATGTCGTCGTTCACTAAACGAACATCGTCGAAAAGCCTAAAATAAATTGAGGAAAATGCAGCAGGCATATCAAGTCTAAGACTTCAACCCAGCCGGGCTGATCCAGCACAAGTAAACTTACAGGTTTTGCATGTATAAAAAAGTGCCCAGTTTCAACAAGTTTCAGAGATATAATTTTAAGTAATTTTTTCTTTCGATCGTAGACAAAATAATTGATTTTTATCAGTCGCTCGTACTAAGTTTCAAACATTGAAACTTAACATTCTTTTCAAAAGTTGTCAAAATATAATCAAAATGAATCTTATTTGAAAGCGTTGGTCATGAGAAACCCGAATATGGAATAGAATTTAGTTTAATTTTTTGTTTAAAAGGTATAAAATTTTAAAAATTGGATGCCAAAATAAAAAAGGGAGAATATCATACGGAACCAATATTCCATGGAAACTTTGTGGAAACCATATTTTAAAGTTTCAAAACAATCTAAAAAAATACAGGATGTTAAGAAGGTGATGTTTTATTGTCGCGTAAAATTTCAAGTTGAAACACATTACAAGATGTGAGCTATGAAAAAGACAAATTTAGCCCTGAATAGTGACATTGCTTCTCTTCTTAGACCTAAGATATTGACCCTGATGTAGTGATAGTGAGATTTACGTCTGAATCAAACCACTGCTGCTGGTCCTAAAAGACATATCATCAACAGCCAATCTATTCAAGTCGATCCACCCAAAAGCGGTGATGCAGCTGCAACCATCTGACCAATCCATGAACCAACGAACTGGAAGCACACTATTACAGGAGAAAAGTCTATGCAGGTGATGACATCCAAGATCACTAAAATATTGTTTAGCGTCTTTAGGCTTCCAGATGAACACATATTTTAGTCTTTACTATATTCCTATAACTCTGCATGGAGCAAAGGTACTGAAAGCAAATGCAAATATTTTAGTCTTGACTATATTCCTTGAACACATCGTAATTTAGGCCTTGTTGTGAAGGGAGATGACGAAGCAACCCACACGATCCCGAGCTGCAAGTTGAGCATGAGCTCGTAGTGCTTGCGTCGATTACGATGGTCTCCTCCCCTATTGCTTGGCTCTTGCCGCGGGGACACCCACTTGGCGATGTCTTGGTCATAAGTGCATCTAGTGCCCCTTAGGGTGTGTTTGGTTCTTTGGAATGGCGTGGAACGTCACGGGTGCGACCCATTCCGAGCATCGTTCTCGTGTTGATGGGGAGATGGAACGGTCACCGCCTCGTTCCTAGGAACCGAATATTCGGCCCAGATGCGGAACCAGGTGATACCTCCAAAACGAGCGGACGACGCCGAACCGGCTCTCCCGTCTCTCTCTCTCCCTCGATCTGCGCCCACTTCGCCCGCCTTCCCCGATTCTTTCCTTGCGGTGGTGACTCCTCCCCTCTCGATCTGCAGCACATGAGGGAAGCAGGCCGTCCTTTCTCTCGATCTGGAGCTGCGTGGCGGTAGTTTTGCAGAGGGGTTGCAGCGGGGCGGCGGTGTAGGCGTGATTCCGGCGAGCTAACAACTGCGGTAGAGGCACCTCTCCTCAAGGTGCGACATCTCTTCCTTACCCCTTGTATGTGCTCTGTGCTGTTCAAACTAGTGCGACCATTTGTTACACTTTGCGTCATGGAGATTGCCCGTAGGAGAGAGATGCAGAGATGGACTCATGGTTGTCTTTTGATTCATTTTGTTTCTCTATACTGTTCAAACGAAGGGGATCTTTTCCTAATTTCTACTGAAATACATGTTGTATAGTTTATCTTTGCAATATATGTTGATGTGTTAAATCCCTAGTACAAGTCATTGGTAGCCATATTCTTGATAGTGTTTACTCCTCTCTATGTCTTCAGTTTTTGTTGCTGCAACCCCTACAATCTACCTCATACATTGATCAAAGCGTCTTTCTTCTTTTGCTTTGCTCAAGGCGGGATGCCACTGAAGCCAAATGCACAAATTATCCCAAAGAAGGCAGCATACATTTGTTCGAGATCAAATCAGCTCGAGTTAGCCAATACCCGAATCGGTGTTTTTCTTTACCTTTGGCGTCATGTACACAGAAAAGAAAATGCCTCTGAAGATCTGATTGCCGTAGTAGTATTGTGGTGTATGTTTGTATATTCACACGGAAAATGAACTTGCTATATTATGATATTGTTATCAAAAATTGTGTTTTGTGTAATATCATATATGTATCATGCTTGTCAATATATAGTGTTATGTTTTTTTAAGTACAAAAGAAATGCTGCCGAAATTTTGAATTTTTGTTATTCCGTTTTTCATTCCATGCTTCCAAACCAAACACAGGAATGGGACCATTCCATTCTACTTTTTTGCTCATACCAAACACAGGAACGGAACCGACATGTTCCTTTGGAATGGAACCATTCCATTCCATGACATTTGGTTCTTCAACCAAACACACCCTTAGTGATTTTGATGTATTGAAGACTTATAGGTTAAGGGACTAATGTGTTTATGAGTGTACACAGGTCTATAAGTCTATGAGGAGTTTGATATTTACAGAGAAAGTCGACCCCCAAAAATGAAGTTCTTGATGAAGACTTTGATATTCTCAAGACTTGAAGGCTTTGAAAGTGAAGAAATTGGTGTGACCTTGAAGACTTGATATTCATTTGAGGAACATGAAGCGTGAAGACTTTTGTTTCGTAGTTTCGCTTTTCTCTTTCTTGAGTCATAGGAAACACCGTCTTTGTTAAAGGGGTCAAGGAAATACTAAGGAAAAATTTCCATGTGATGCTCAACTCAAAATCCTACACCTACCAATCCCTTGAGTGAAGCCATTGGAAATCTCATACAGATTCGATCAATTTCTTCAGAGACGAGAGACGAAGTTCTTACGGTCATTTGAGAATTTGTTCGGCGAGGAGTTAAATTCGCCAACTTAATCGCCTACAGTGAGGAACATGATAGCCACGAGGAACTTGAGAGTCAAATTTCCGATGTTCTAGTGGCTTTCTTGGCGCTGTCCCAAAATATCTTATCCACCTAACGGTCATATCATTGAAGGGCATTTATGTCTTATCATGTCGGGCTGCTCCCTAGGCTATAAATAGCCGCCCTACAACCACTAGCTGGTTGGCTGCTCAGAAGAACTTGACACTTGTTATTTGAGAGCAACCCATCCTCAGGGACTTTGAGCGAAAATCATCAAGTGAGGAAAACCCAAAACCCAAACACCTACAAACCCAAAGTGATTGAGCATCATGAAGAAATTGATCCTGCGTGGATCCGACGCTTGTTACCTTTGAAGGCATGCTTCTTCCAGACGGTTAGGCGTCATGGTCTAGAGCATCCAAGAGGAATTGTGGATCGCCGAGTGACCGAGTCTGTGAAGGTTTGGAAGTCGCTGAAGACTTACCACGAGTGATTGGGCGAGGTCTGCATGTGACCTTAGTTCAAGGAGAATACGGTGAGGACTTGGTGTCTGAGCTGCGTGCTCAGAGGCGGGTGTCCAGGACTGTGTGTCCTCGAGTTTAAATACTCAGCCGCTCCAACCCAGACGTACAAGCGAGACAACAGTTGGAACTGGTCTACCAAATCATTGTCTTCACCAACCTAACTGGTTCCATTTCCTCAACCCATTCATTTCCTCATTACTGTGTTAACTGTTTGTTCATATCTGTGTTTGAAGACTTTCTCAATTTCCTCAGTTCAATTTATTCAGTCTGTTTGTCTTCATCTTGTGTTATCCTGTGTTTACGCTTTCTGTACTCTGTGTTTGTCTTCATTTCATCATGATGACCATGCATGTATTCTGCTATGCTTACTTCTCAGTACTTATTCCGCTGCAAGTAGTTCTTCGCTAAGGAATTTCCTCACCGGTAAATTCCTCAGTGAAGAATTCATAAAAATCGCCTATTCACCCCCCTCTAGTCGATATAACGCACTTTCAATTGGTATCGAGCCAGGTTCTCCCTTGTTACGTGTGATTTTGGTTTAACCACACGAGTTTTAGTTATGTCGACCGCAGGTATGATCAAGGTCTCATTTGGGTGTCCTACCTTCGATGGAACGGACTACCCCTCTTTGGAAGAACAAGATGCGAATGCATCTTGAGGCAATTGACAACGATCTACGGTATGTTGTGAAAATGGTGTTCCCACCTGTCACACCCTCACTTTGAGCGCTACCCGATGTGAAGAGATTCAAGCAACTTCGATTCTCAAGCGAAGAATATCATATGTGGCCATCTGAGTAAAGGGCGGTATGGAAGAGTGAGTGCTTTGGAAGCTGCTAAGCTTATACGGGATAGGCTGTCCAAAGTAAATGAAGGTGTCTCAACTCGAGCGTGACTCTCGAGTTGATGTTCTTGAATCTCTTCAACCGCTTCAAAAGACTCGACAATGAAAATGTTCAACAAACCTTCGATCGCCTCACCGACATCTCAAATGAGCTTCAAGCCCTTGGTGCTCTTGACATCACCGAACATGAGGTGGTGAAGAAACTATTGAGATAAACGATTCCTCATTTGATACTCTAGCACCGATGATACAAGAACAGTGACTACAAGTCTCTTGATCCCGCCGATATCCTCGAAGGCTAAATACTCACGAGTTCGACTTTTTGAAAGAGATCTCTATGGTTCGAGCTATGGCAAACCACGTGCCACGAAGGCCAAGGTTTTGTGCGAATCTGAATGTGAGGATTACGGTAGTAGTCTTGGTGACCACGAAGAATTGAGCGAGAGCTAGCACTTTGCTCGTGAAGAAATTCGGAAGTTCTCAAGACGTGGTCGCTTTGGAAAATCCTCAAGAAGCAGTGATTCCTCATCCAGTGACTATAAGAGAAGGCTGTGCCATAAATGCAAAAAACCTGGTCACTACATTCAAGATTGTCCTCAGTGGGAAAAGGAATTGAAGAAGAAGAAATACAAGGATTACAGTTCTGATGATGCCAAGAAGAAGAAGAAATCGTCAAAATCTTCATCATCAAAATCCTCGAAGTCTTCATCTCACAAGAAGAGCAGCTCCAAGAAGGCTCGGGCATTCATTGGCAAGGAAATGGACTCTGAAGCTGAATCGAGGAACATGAGGAAGAGGAGGCATCCGAAAGTCTGAATCTGGTGTGGCGAGTCGGCTTTTGCTCTTGCATTCGTCGACAAATCAATCTTCAACCTTGAAGAAACTGACCTCACCAACAAGCCTGGCAGAAGATAATGATGACTACGTTCCACCTATTGCTTGATGGCAAAAGGTGCAAAGGTACTCAAATACACCTCCTCTGAATCTAGTGAAGATGAATCGATGAGGATCTCAAGCCCAGCTACTCTAAACTTGCTAAGATTGTTAACGTAAAACAACAAAGGGCTTTTGAAAAGGTTCAAAACATGCTAGACAAAAGTGATGATATGTTGGGTGAAGAAATGGATCGCACTAAAGCCCTGGTGAAAATCTTGGAGACTTGATCTAGGTTTGACAACCTTCAAGGTCATCATAACACTCTCTTATGCGATCATGAGAAACTTTCTTATGAGTTTCTTCAAAGAAAGCAAGATCTTGAGAAGCTAAGAGTGAGTTATGAAGATCTTCGTAAGGGCCTTGATTCATTGCTAGCTCAACAGATCAGCGCTTTTCAGGAAGAATTTGTTCCTCCGTGCTTAAAGTGCATTGAACGTGAATCTGCTAATTCTTCACCTGAATGTTCAAATGCTTCAACTGTTACAAATTCTTCACCTGCATCTGCTATCACTAATTCCTCATCTGAGGACATTGCTAGTATCCTTGACAATGCAGGTGAAGGAATTGTACATAGCGACATGTACAAAAAGCCTCAAAGGGCATCGAGACTCTTTGTGATGTGCTTAAAAGCAGATCCTCAACGAAACCCTAGAAAAGAGGTATTGCCTTTGAGAGGAAACTCAATGCTTTGATGGAACATATTGGAAGCTTTGGCAGTACCCCAAAACCTCATGGGTTCTTTGCAAAGGGACCTCCAGTTGATCCATCTAACTTATCTGACTTTACATGTGAATCTCCTCATTCTTGAGATGAGTCATTTGACTCAACTATAAACTGTTCAAAAATCAGAATGGTGAAGTATTTGCTAGATATGTTGGCACTAACTGCAGGAACGGTTCCTCTATGAAGAAAATCTGGGTTCCCAAGAAGTGCCTTGAAAGTCTTCAGGTGAATGTCCTCATGACACCATCTGTGAAGAAAAGGAACCCTAGATCAAACTCTCCATATGGACCAAATTCTTCATATGGATCCAAGTCCTCATACGGACCAAATTCCTCACGTGGATCAAATTCCTCAAAAGGATCAAAGTCCTCATATGATTATCAACTTGCTAACAACTACATTTTGAGGTAGAGCTAAGGAGCTATGAATATGTGCATTATTCTTCAAACCATTATGTTCATAAGTCCTCGAAGAATTTCTCCGCTTATTCATATGCTTACCCTAACCCCTCTTATGTGAAACAAAATGGTTTGGCCTCTATGCCACCATTCTCTTATGGTGCTTTCATGAGTGATGAACTCTTTGCCACCCCTTGAGATGTGGGTGGTGAAGAAAAAGAACTAACCTCTTCTGCAGGGTCGAGGTCTCAGGCGTGCTTTAACATCTGAAGAATTTCTTTGGGGACCTAACAAACATGCACGAAAGGGCCTTGAGTTAATCATGATGAAATGAACTTTCATTTCACACGTCCTCATCTTGCTATATCATTTCTTTGCTTGATGAAATTCATCGATGATCCCGATATCATATTCTTCAGCGATGAAGTATATGAGATCGTAAGTTACACTAAATTCATCTGCAGGATGATCAACCCAAAGCCACAGAGTGGGTCCTCGATAGTGGACGTACAAATCACATATTTGGTGACAAGAATCTATTGATGGATGCTCCCTTATCACCGTCACATCTGAAGCATATCATCTTTGCCGACAAAGGCAAAAGTCGGTATTGGGTCTTGGTAAGGTTGCGAGCTCTAAGGACATACACATGGACAAAGTCATGCTTGTTGAGTCCTTAGGATACAACCTCATGTCGATCTCAATGCTTTGTGATCTTGATATGGTTGTTGTCTTTGGCAAATGTCGTTGTGTTGTGATCATGGAAGTGACAATTCCAAAGTCTTGAAGGCTTTAGGAGAGGAGACTTGTATATTGTTGATTTCTCTACGGGACCACAACCAGCCGTGTGTCTACTTGCAAAAGCATCGGAAGGCTGGCTATGGCATCGGCGACTTGAGTCACGCAGGCATGAGGAATTTACTGCAGCTTGCGAAGAAGAAGCATGTTATTGGCATTGAGAATGTCAAATTCCTCAACGATCACTTATGTGGTGCTGTGAAAGTCGGAAAAATGACCAAGGCCAAGCATCCAGTGAAGACTATCATGACCACTACTCGTCCATTCGAATTGCTTCACATGGACCTCTTTGGACCTAATCATTACTCGTGAGTCACTAATGATGCATCACTTTATGGCTTTGTTATTGTTGATGATTACTCTCGTTACACATGGGTACACATTGTTACTTACAAACATGAAGTGCGAGGAAGTCTTCAAGCGATTTTCCTCGAGGGCTTCAACCAACTTTGGTGTGAAGATCAAGCACATCGGGAGTGACAATGGAACTGAGTTCAAGAATTCGGTCTTGATGACTATCTTGATGAACTTGGTATTACTCATGAGTTATCTGCTCCTTATACTCCTCGGCGAGAATGGGCGTCGTGGAGCGCAAAGCAGAACTCTCGTTGAGATGGCTCGCACTATGCTTGATGAATACAAAAGCGCCTCATCGTTTTTGGATTGATGCAATTGATACTGCGTGCCACATCATCAACAGTATATCTTCACAAATTCTTCAAGAAGGCGCCTATGAACTCCTCAACGACAAGAAACCCAATGTGAGTTATTTCAAAGTCTTGATTGCTAAATGTTGGATTAGAAATCCTCATCACAATGCTAAATTTGCACCGAAAGCACATGAAGGTTTTATGCTTGGTTACGTAAAGGACTCGCACACCTCTGAGTCTTCAACATCGCTCTTCACAAGATTGTTGACCTTTGTAGATGTGCGATTCAATGAAACTAATGGCTGCAAAGAGAGCACCTACCTTCCGTGTTAGATGAACCAGCACTGAGGAATCTATTAAGTTCAAGGCAATGGGGATGTCATTCCCTCTTGAAGAATCTGCTTTGAAGAATTCATTCCGATCTGTGAAGAACGCCGTCGGTGATGCACCTGAAGATAATCTGAAGACAATGGTCTTTGAGGAAATGATCAAATACCTCGGCGACAACCAGCTCATCCTCGCGTTGCAAAAGAAGTACAAGTTGACAAGATCATCGTTGACATTGAAGCGCCAGGTCCTCTCGCACGCTCAAAAGCTTCACATTTATCTAACTTTTGTGGGCACTATGCTTTTGTCTCTATCACAGAGCCCACTAAGGTAGATGAAGCATTTCTGGAGCCTGAGTGGATTCAGGCCATGCAAGAAGAATTACATCGATTCGAGCTCAACAATGTCAGGAGGCTGGTCAAAGCGTCCAGATCCTCGCAAGCATAATATCATTGGCACAAAGTGGATCTACCGCAACAAGCAAGATGAAAATGGCCTTGTGGTGAGGAATAAGGCACGACTTGTAGCTCAAGGCTACACACACGAGTTGAAGGAATTGATTTCGATGAAACTTTTGCACCTGTTGCTAGACTTGAGGCTATTCATATATTACTTGCTTATGCTAACCATCATGATATGATCTTATATCAAATGGATGTGAAAAGTGCATTCCTCAATGGTAAGCTTGAGGAAGAAGTATATGTTGCTCAACCCCGGGTTTTGAAGATCCAAAGAATCGACAAAGTCTTGAGACTCAACAAGGCTCTCTATGGCCTCAAGCAAGCCCCTCGCGTGGTATGATACATTGAAGGAATTCTTAAGTGAAGAATGGCTTCACACCGGTTCACTTGACCCTACTCTTTTTACTAAATCTTATGATGGTGAACTGTTTGTGTGCCAAATATCGTTGATGATATTATCTTTGGCTGTCTTGACCAACGTTATAGTGATGAATTTGCCTATATGATGAGTGAAGAATATCAAATGTCTATGTTGGGAGAGTTGAAATTCTTCTTAGGTCTTCAAATTAAATCAACGGTATGCAATGGCATATTCATATCTCGGAGAAATACCTCAAAAGATGTCTTTGAGGAGATTCGGCATGCAAGATTGCAAAGGCGTCAAAATTCCTATGCCCATAAATGGCCATCTATGCCTTGATGAAAATGGTATTGACTTGATCACAAGGTATACCGCTCCATGATTGGTTCTTTATTGTACTTATGTGCATCTAGGCGGATATAATGCTTAGTGTTTGCATGTGTGCCCGATTTCAAGCTGCAGAAGGAATCACACCATAAGGCTGTGAAGCATATTCTTTGATATCTAGCTCACACACCAACACTAGGATTATGGTACCCCAAGGGCTCTGTTTTGATCTCATTGGATATTACGACTCGACTATGCTTTGGTGATCGTGTGGACCATAAGTCAACATCGGCACTTGTCATTTCCTCGGACGATCTTTGGTCTGTTGGTCCTCGAAGAAAGCAGACTGCGTATCATCGCATCTCTGCGGAAGGCTGAATACATTCTTGCAGCTCTTCTTTGTGCTCAACTACTATGGATGAAGCAAACTCTCAAGGACTACGGCGTCAACGTGAAGAATGTGCCTCTCTCGTGACAATGAGAGTGCCATCAAGATTGCTCACAACCCGATTCGGCCTCGAAGACAAAGCACATTCAGATTCGTCATCATTTTCTTCGTGATCATGTGTTGAAGGGCGACATCTCCATCGAGCACGTGAAGGCGAAGAACAGCTAGCTGATATCTTCACTAAGCCCTTGGATGAGAAGAGATTTAGCAAGTTGGGTGTGAGCTAAATATCTTAGAATCTTCAAATGTTCTTTGAAAGGGACACACATCCTGACACATATGCAAAATTGATGACTTAGATGTGCAACACATGAAGAAACGTTTTTTTCAATCAATGAAGAATAACACTCTGAGTGTGAAGAAATTAATGAAGAATTTGATTCTCGAGAACCCTACGACAATTATGCAGCGGTGTCTGAAATCATCATTCTTATCTGATGGAGTCACGCCACCACCAAAGTTGAAAATCTTCGAATTTGAGTTTTTCCTCGATTTTGAAATTCTTGACTTTTCAAATTCTTCAACTTTGCAAAATCTTCACTTTGTTTCCGTCGTTTTCTTCATTGGCTATATATATATATATGAGTTTATGTCCTCTCTGACATTCAATTATGGCTATTTCTTCATGTTGCGTTTTTACGCTAAGTGAATGTGATCGGACCCTTCCCCCTATGCTATACTCAACCCAATCTATTCACAAATTCTTCATAATGCGTTCTATTTGAAACTCGTTCAAAATCTTCACTTTGTGTCCTTGTCAGCTGAAGAAATTGCGAACGGAACTTTAAAACTGATCTTATCCAAACTTTCGGTTTTGCCGCTCAAACCGTTCCGCATCCCACGATGCATTATTCTATTCACCCACGATCGTACACGATCTCAACTACACAGTACATGGGTGACACATGTCATGAGAAGGAGTAAGGCGGCGAGGCACGTTAGTCCCAAATCTTGAGTGACAGTTTTTCACCGTGTCTATAAATACCCATCTTCCCTTCCTCACTTCTTTTACTCCACTCGACCGTTCTCTCTCCGCTCGAGCTCCTCAAACCCTAAGCGCCGCCCGCTTCTCCATAAATCGTCCCGGTGAGGAAGAGCTTCACTACCTCGACCTTGTCGCCCGTCGTACTCAGCGCGGTTGAAATCCTCACTCCGCCCGCCGCCGTAGCTGTCTTCCTCCGCCGAGTTAGGGCAAGGAAGATCTAACTGACGAACTTCCCATCTGTTCTTCTCGGTTATTCGTGTTCTTCACTTCGGGTAATTAAAAGTTACTTTTATTACTCGCTTTGATTCTCAAGCTTTCCTAAAAATCTTCAAAGGTGTTTATTCTTCAAATCTTCACACATATGAACACCTCACACGTCACATCCTGTTGATTCGTTTCTCTAAGCAATGTTTTTTTCTTCAAGATTCCTCAATTGTGTGGATCCTCGATCTATACAACTCTGGAACCTAAGACAAAGAACGCTTAGTGAAATTCTTCAAGACACATCTGGTCAAAATCCTCAAAACTTGTTCTTTTGAAAAACCTTACGAGAAGCATATGACCTCTTCAAATTCCTCGCAACTATACTGCATTCCACGGTACAAATGTCATTGCTGAATCACTAGGTTCTCATCAACTTAACTCATTTGCGGCATTCCTCGAAGAAAAGTTGCACACTTCTTGAAGAATTCGATTGTTCAAATTCCTCATCGAAGACTATGGTGACGGTAAGAAGCCCCGAAAGGAGGAAAAGAAGCTGAGGTTATGACTACGTTTGAGATCCCACGAGGAAATATATGCTGATTATTGCACACTGATGAAGCCAAATTTGGCAAAGAAAACAAAAATCAGCGCAAGGTGCATATTCGGAGGATTGAGCGGAGATGGGCAAGGGAATGGAGGAATCTGAGATATGTTACTCCAAAGTACATGAGGAAATTAGCCCTCAATCCTCCATGCCCAAGAGCTCCATTGGCACTGGCCAAGTAGGCGACCCACCGACATCAAGCGTGGCGAGGACTTTCCTGAAGAATGGGCCAAGCGTAAGCTAAATTGGCAAGACAAGCCAAGGAAGCGGTGAAGAAATTCAATGAGGATTACGCCCGCACTCACTCTCTGAGGCCTCTATCAAACCGAGGAAATCTATGCCAAAGAAGCTGCTTTCGTAAGCCAAGTGCTTCACCAGCGCCCTCACGGCCAAGTTCCTCACAAATGCCCTCACGGCAAATTCCTCATCTTTGCTCCTACTCCACCAAAGTCCTCTGCGGTTCCTTCAAAGTCCTCGGCTCTGTGCATCGGCTACATGTCAAAGAATTGCTGGTTTCTCGATTGCCTCTGGTGTCTCGGCAAGTTCCTCATTGCACCAATTTCCTCATCAGGTCCCTGCTTGTTGAAGACCAAAGCAAGCTATTTGGGGCCGAGGTCCTCGGCCAAGTCCAGAAGAAGAAGCAGGTCGCATTCCATGTGCCATCGATGATGAAGCTTACGATGATGAACTAGCAGAAATCATCAGAGACAGACAGATGAAGGCCGCTAGAGCCAAAGGCACATCTGTGCCACTGCTTTTGGATCCGAAGAAGATCCTCGACTACATTGATCTATGGCACAAGGACCCTAACACCCCTATGCACGATTTTCATCGACTCTGGTCAAAGTCATATCTTTGACCCATTTCATCATTGAAGAGAAATGGAAATTTGAGAAGGCCAGGCAGATTAAGAAAGCTCAATACAGGAAGGAGAAGCTCCTGAAGAAAAACGTTGTTAGAATGACACCTGAGGAACTTCTCAAGGCTCAAACTGAAATTCAAACTCTCGGCAAAGACTTGATGCTTATTATGCTGATTGGCAAGGAGCCAAGGTCGAGATTCATCAACTTTGACGGAGAATTTCACAAATGTTGCAACCCCTAACGCAACAAGAAATTCCTCGGTGCAGCCTCTGCTCAGCCTCATTGAAGAACATGCCGGCACGGTGATGATTTTCAACTGCTTGATGACAATGCTAGTTCGGGGCTGATGACTCAATTCCAGCTGAAGAAATTGCCGGGGCATCCACTAGTGGTGCGCTGAAGAGCTGAAGAGATCAGGGCAACTGCATCAGTTGCGCCTGAGGAAATTCAACCTGATTCCTCAGCTCCTCCTGCGCCAACACCAACTCCAATTCTTCCATCCGCCTCTGATGTGAAGAAGACCAAGGCTGCAGAGCGAGCTGCTGTGAAGAGAGACAGACACCCTTTTCATCGAATCCGCTCCAACTAAAGTGGGAGAGACAGACACCCGCCAGCCACCTTATGCAACTAGTGCATGTTAGTCGGTAGAACCGGTCTCACGTAAGCGTACGTGTAAGGTTGGTCCGGGCCGCTTCATCCCACAATACCGCTGAAGCAAGATAAGACTAGTAACGGCAAGCAAGTTGACAAGATCTCGCCCACAACAAAATTGTGTTCTACTTGTGCAATAGAGAACTACGCATAGACCTAGCTCATGATGCCCTTTGTTGGTGAGCGTTGCGAGAAAATTAAAATTTTTCCTACGGTTTCACCAAGATCCATCTATGAGTTCATCTAAACAACGAGTCAAGGGAGTGAGTTTGCATCTACATACCACTTGTAGATCGAGTGCGGAAGCGTTCAAGGGGATGGTGATGAGGAGTCGTACTTCGCCGTGATTCGGATCACCGATGACCAAGTGCTGAGCAGACAGACACCTCTGCGTTCAACACCGTGCAGTGCAGACGGCGTCTCCTCCATCTTGATCCAGCAAGGAGGAAGGAGAGGTTGAGGAAGACAGCTCAACAGCGGCCCAGGCGTGGTGTTGTTGGTGCAGATTCTCGACGAGGCTTCGCCAAGCACGTATGGAGGAGGAGAGGTGTTGGGGAGGGGAGGGGCTGCGCCTTTGCTTGTGTATGCAGCCCTCCCCTCACCCCTCTATTTATAGGGGGAAGGGTCAAGGGGGCCGGCCCCTCTAGATGGGAATCTAGAGGCGGCTGAGGAGGAGGGTGGCTTGCCCCCAAGCAAGGCGCCCCTTCTAGGGTTCCCCCAACCCTAGGCGCAAGGGCCCAGGGAAGTGCGCCCAGCCCACCAGGGGCTGGCTCCTTCCCCCACGCAGCCCAAGTGGCCCCCCGGGAGGGGTGGCCCCTCCCGGTGGACCTCCGGAACCCTTCCGGTGGCCCCGGTACAATACCGGTATGCCCCCGAAACTTTTTGGTGTCCGTTTGACAACTTCCGTATATAATCTTTACCTCCGGACTATTAGGAACTCCTCGTGACGTCAGGATCTCATCAGGGACTCCGAACAACATTCGGTAATCACATACAAGTCTTCCTAATAACCCTAGCGTCACCGAACCTTAAGTGTGTAGACCCTACGGGTTCGAGAACCTTGAACATGGCCGAGGCGGCTCTCAGGTCAATAACCAACAGCGGGATCTGGATACCCATATTTGGCTCCCACATGCTCCTCGATGATGTCATCGGATGAACCCACGATGTCGAGATTCAAGCAACCCCGTGTACTATTCCCTTTGTCAATCGGTATGTTACTTGCAGAGATTGATCGTCGGTATCCCAATACCTCGTTAAGTCTCGTTACCCGGCAAGTCACTTTACTCGTACCATAATGCATGATCCGTGACCGGACACTTGGTCACTTTGAGCTCATTATGATGATGCACTACCGAGTGGGCCCGGTGATACCTCTCCGTTATCACGGAGTGACAAATCCTGTCTCGATCCGTGTCAACCCAGAGACACTTTCGGAGATACCTGTAGTGCACCTTTATAGTCACCCGATTACGTTGTGACATTTGGTACACCCAAAGCACTCCTACGGTGTCCGGGAGTTACACGATCTCATGGTCTAAGGAAGAGATACTTGACATTGCAAAAGCTCTAGCAAAGCGAACTACACGATCTTGTGCTATGCTTAGGATTGGGTCTTGTCCATCACATCATTCTCCTAATGGCGTGATCCCGTTGTCAATGACATCCGATGTCCATAGTCGAGGAAACCATGACTATCTGTTGACCAACGAGCTAGTCAACTAGAGGCTTACTAGGGGCGTATTGTAGTCTATGTATTCACCGTGTATTACGATTTTAGGATAATACAATTATAGCATGAATAAAGACAATTATCATGAACAAGGAAATATAATAATAATGCTTTTATTATTGCCTCTAGGGCATATTTCCAACAGTCTCCCACTTGCACTAGAGTCAATAATCTAGTTACATTGTGATGAATCGAACACCCATAGAGTTACGGTGTTGATCATGTTTTGCCGTGGAAGAGGTTTAGTCGATGGATCTGCGACATTGAGATCCGTATGCACTTTTGCAAATTTCTATGTCTCCATCTTGAACATTTTCACGGATGGAGTTGAAGTGGCAACGCTTGATGTGCACGGTCTTCTTGTGAAACACAGGCTCCTTAGCAAGTGCAATAGCTCGGTGTTGTCACAGAAGAGTTTGATCGGCCCCGACGCATTGGGTATGACTCCTAGGTCGGTGATGAACTCCTTCACCCAAATTGCTTCATCTTGTTGCCTCCGAGGCTGCCATGTAGTCCGCTTCACATGTAGATCCCGCCACGGCGCTTCTGCTTGCAGCTGCACCAGCTTCTTGCTCCACCATTCAACATATACGTATCCGGTTTGTGACTTAGAGTCATCCGGATCTGTGTGAAGCTAAGCGTCAGCGTAGCCCTTCTGACGAGCTCTTCGTCACCTCCATAAGCGAAACATGTCCTTCGTCCTTTTCGGTACTTTAGGATATTCTTGACCCGTGTCCGGTGTTCCTTGCGGGATTACTTTGGTACCTTCCTCTGAAACTTACGGCAAGGTTTACATCAGTGCGGTACCTGACATGGCATACATAATAGATCCTATGGGTGAGGCATAGGGGATGGCCTCATCTCTTCTTTATCTTTTGCCGTGGTGGGGCATTGAGCTGAGCTCAATCTCACACCTTGCACTCTGAGGCAAGAACCCTTTCTTGGGTGATCCATTTTGAACTTCTTCAAAATCTTATCAAGGTATGTGCTTTGTGAAAGACCTATGAGGCGTCTCGATCTATCTCTATAGATCTTGATGCCTAATATATAAGCAGCTTCTCCAAGGTCCTTCATTGAAAAACACTTATTCAAGTAGGACTTAATGCTGTCCAAAAGTTCTATATCATTTCCCATCAAAAGTATGTCATCTACATATAATATGAGAAATGCTTTCTGAGCCCCACTCACTTTCTTGTAAGCGAGGCTTCTCCATAAGTGCGGATAAACCAAACGCTTTGATCATCTCATCAAAGCGAATGTTCTAACTCGAGATGCTTGCAGCCCATAAATGGATCATTTGGAGCTTGCACACTTTGTTAGCATTCTTAGGATCGACAAAACCTTCCGGCTGCATCATATACAACTCTTCCTTAAGATAACCGTTAAGGAGCAGCTGTTTTTGGCGTCAATCTGCCATATCTCATAATCATAGTATGCGGCAATTGCTAACATGATTAGGACGGACTTAAAGCTTCGCTACGGAGAGAAAGTCTCGCCGTAGTCAATCCCTTGAACTTGCCGATAACCCTTAGCGACAAGTCGAGCTTTATAGATGGTGACATTACCATCGCGTCCGTCTTCTTCTTAAAGATCCATTTATTTTCTATCGCTCGCCGATCATCGGGCAAGTCTGTCAAAGTCCATACTTTGTTTTCATACATGGATCCTATCTCGGATTGCATGGCTTGAGCCATTTGTTGGAATCCGGGCCGCCATCGCTTCTTCATAGTTCGAAGGTTCACCGTTGTCTAACAACATGATTTCCGGGACAGGGTTCTTAGTACCACTGCAGTGCGGAGCGTGTCCTAGTGGACCTACTGAGTTCGATGTAACAACTTGATCCGAAGTACCTTGATCATCATTAATTTCCTCCTCGGTTGGTGTGGGCATCACATGAACATTTTCTGGTGCACCACTATCCCGTTCAAGAGGTAGTACTTCATCGAGTTCTACTTTCCTCCCACTTACTCCTTTCGAGAGAAACTCTTTTTCGAGAAAGGTTCCATTCTTGGCAACAAAGATCTTGCCTTCGGATCTAAGGTAGAAGAGTATACCCAAGGGTTTCCTTAGGGTATCCTATGAAGGCGCATTTTCCGACTTGGGTTCGAGCTTTTTGGGTTGAAGTTTCTTGACATAAGCATCGCATCCCCAAACTTTTAGAAGCAGCGACAGGTTTCTTCCCAAACCATAATTCATACGGTGTCGTCTCAGCAGATTTAGGCGGTGCCCTATTTAAAGTGAATGTAGCTGTCTCTAGGCGTATCCCCAAAATGATAGCGGTAAATCGGTAAGAGACATCATAGATCGCACCATATCCAATAGAGTGCGATTCTGACGTTCGGACACACCGCTTCTGTTGAGGTGTTCGGTAGGCGTGAGTTGTGAAACGATTCCACATTTTCTTAAGTGTGTGCCAAATTCGTGACTTAAATATTCTCCTCCACGATCTGATCGTAAGAATTTTATCTTTCGGTCACGTTGATTCTCTACCTCATTCTGAAATTCTTTGAACTTTTCAAAGGTCTCGGACTTGTGTTTCATTAAGTAGACATACCCATATCTACTTAAGTCATCTGTGAGAGTGAGAACATAACGATATCCTCCATGAGCCTCAACACTCATTGGACCCGCACACATCGGTATGTATGATTTCCAATAAGTTGGTTGCTCGCTCCATTGTTAGGAGAAGCAGTCTTGGTCATCTTGCCCATGAGGCATGGTTACGCATGTGTCAAATGATTCATAATCCGGAGACTCGAGAAGTCCATCGGCATGGAGCTTCTTCGTAAGCTTGACACCAGAAATGTGACCAAGGCGGCGATTACCACAAGTATGTGGGACTATCGTTATCAACTTTACATCTTTTGGTATTCACACTATGAACATGTGTAACATTACGTTGAGATTCATTAAGAATAAACCATTGACTATCAGACATGACCATAAAACATTTCTCTCATATAAATAGAACAACCATTATTCTCGAATTTAAATGAGTAGCCATCTCATATTAAACGAGATCCAGATACAATGTTCATGCTCAAACTTGGCACCAAATAGCAATTATTAAGGATTATAACTAATCCCGTAGGTAAATGTAGAGGTAGCGTGCCGACGGCGATCACATCGACCTTGGAACCATTCGGCCAGCGCGCCGTCACCTCGTCGCCCGCCATCTCCGTTTATTCGCAGCTCCTGGCATGAGTTACAAATATGAACAGCGGCACGCACGGTATCAAATACCGGGAGTTACTACAATCTTGGTAAGGTACACATCAATTACATGTATATCAAATATACCTTTAGTGTTGCGGCCTTCTTGTCCGCTAAGTATTTGGGGCAGTTCCGCTTCGATGGCCCTTCCCCTTGCAATAAAAGCACTCTGTCTCGGGGCTTGGGTCCATTCTTTGACTTCTTCTTCCGGCAACTTGCTTCTAGGCGGCGGCAACCTCTTTGCCGTCCTTCTTGAAGTTCTTCTTGCCCTTGCCCTTCTTGAACTTAGTGGTCTTATTGACCATCAACACTTGATGTTCTTTCTTGATTTCAACCTCTGTGACTTGACATTGAGAATACTTGGAATGGTCTTCACCATCCCTGCATATTGTAGTTCATCACAAAGCTCTTCTAGCTTGGTGGGGCTGTTGAAAGGATTCTGTCAATGACCGCCTCGTCCAGGAGGTTTATGTCCAGTGGGGACGAAGCGGTGATGCAACCCGGACATTTTGAGTATGTGCTCCTTGTGAACTGTTTTCCTCCATCTTACAACTATAGAACTTGTCGGAGACTTCATATCTCTCGACCGGGCATGAGCTTGAAAAACCGGTTTCAGCTCCTCGAACATCTCATATGCTCCGTGTTGCTCAAAAGCGCTTTTGGAGCCTCGGTTCTGGGCTGTAAAGCATGCCGCCTTTGAGCGAGGGAGTAATCATCGACGCGAGGACTGCCAAGCGTTCATAACGTCTTGGTTCTACAGGATGGGTGCTTCACCTAGCGGTGCTTCTAGGACATATTGTTTCTTGGCAGCTATGAGGATAATCCTCAAGTTAGGACCCAGTCCGCATAGTTGCTTTGCCATCATCTTTCAGCTTGGTTTTTCTCTAGGGAGCGTTGAAGTTCATGGTGACATGAGCGTTGGCCATTTGATCTACAAGACATATTATAAAGATTTTAGACTATTGTTCATGATAATAAAGTTCATCTAATCAAATTATTAATGAACTCCCACTTAGATTAGACATCCCTCTAGTCATCTAAGTGTTACGATCCGATCGACTAGGCCGTGTCCGATCATCACGTGAAGACGGACTAGTCATCGTCGATGAACATTCTCATGTTGATCGTATCTTCCATACGACTCGTGTTCGACCTTTCGGTCTCCGTGTTCGAGGCCATGTATGCATTACATGCTAGGCACAAATCCAAGTTAACCCTAAGTGTTTTTGCGTGTGTAAATCATCTTACACCCGTTGTATGTGAGCGTAGAATCCATCACACCCGATCATCACGTGGTGCTTAGAAGCGACGAACTTTAGCAACGGTGCAGTTAGGGAGAACACTTCTTGAAATTGTTGTAAGGATCATCTTATTTACTACCGTCGTTCTAAGTAAACAAGATGCATAAATATAATAAACATCACATGCAATTATATAGTAGTGACATCATATGGCCAATATCATATAGCTCCTTTGATCTTCATCTTCGGGGCTCCATGATCATCTGTCACCGGCATGACACCATGATCTCCATCATCATGATCTCCATCATCGTGTCTTCATGAAGTTGTCACGCCATTGACTACTTCTACTACTACGGATAACGCGTTTAGCAATAAATTAAAGTAATTTACATGGCGTTCTTCAATGACACGCGGGTCATACAAAAATAAAGACAACTCCTATGGCTCACTGCGGTTGTCATACTCATCGACATGCAAGTCGTGATTCCTATTACAAGAACATGATCTCATACATCACATATATCATTCATCATTCATCACAACTTTGGCCATATCACATCACATGACAATTCTTTGCAAAAACAAGTTAGGCGTCCTCTAACTGTTGTTGCATCTTTTACGTGGCTGCAATTGGGTTCTAGCAAGAACGTTTTCTTACCTACGAATAACCACAGCGTGATCTTGTCAACTTCTATTTACCCTTCATAAGGACCCTTTTCATCGAATCCACTTCAACTAAAGTGGGAGAGCGGACACCCATGACCACCTTAGGCAACTAGTGCATGTTAGTCGGTGGAACGGTCTCACGCATAGCGTGCGTGTAAGGTTGGTCGGGCAGCTTCATCCCACAATACCGCTGAAGCAAGATACGACTAGTAACGGCAAGCAAGTTGACAAGATCTACGCCCACAACAAAATTGTGTTCTACTCGTGCAAAGAGAACTACGCATAGACCTAGCTCATGATGCCACTGTTGGGGACCGTTGCAGAAAATTAAAATTTTCCTGCGGTTTCACCAGGATCTATCTATGAGTTCATCTAAGCAACGAGTCAAGGGAGTGAGTTTGCATCTACATACCACTTGTAGATCCCAGTGCAGGCGTTCGAGGGAGTGGTGATGATGGAGTCGTTCCCAGCGTGGTTAGATCACCCGATGACCAAGCGGCTGAAAGGACAGCACCTCCGCGTTCAACACACGTGCGGAGACGATGGCGTCTCCTCCGTCTTGATCCAGCAAGGATGAAGGAGAGGTTGAGAAGACAACTCCAATGGCAGCCTGACGGCGTGGTGCAGTAATTGAGGCAGTAGATTCTCCGGCGGGGCTTCGCCAAACTTCGTGCGGAGAAAGAGAGGTGTTGGGGAGGGAGGCTGCGCCTTCAATTGTGTGTTGCAGCCTCCCTCACCCCTCTATATATATGGGAGGAGAGAGGCAAGGGGCGGCCATCTAGGGAAACCCTAGATGGGGGCGTGACCAAAGGGAGAGGGAAGGGTGGCTTGCCCCCCAAGCTGAGGCGCCCCTTGCCCCTTAGGGTTTCCCTCCCCAAACCCTAGCCGCATGGGCCTAGGTGGGGGCCGCCCAGCCCACTGAGGCTGGCTCCCTCTCCCACAGCCCATGTGGCCCCAGGAAGGTGGCCCCTCCGGTGGACCTCCGGAACCCTCCCGGTGGCCTCGGTACATTACCGGTATACCCCCAAAACTTTCCGGAGTCCGTTTAACCACTTTCCATATATAAATCTTTACCTCCGGACCATTCCGGAACTCCTCGTGACGTCCGGGATCTCATCCGGGACTCCGAACAACATTCGGTAATCACATACTTGTCTTCCTAAAAACCCTAGCGTCATCGAACCTTAAGTGTGTAGACCCTACGGGTTCGGGAGACATCACGAACATGACAAAGGGCGACCTCGGGTCAATAACCAACAGCGGGATCTGGATACCCATGTTGGCTCCCACATGCTCCTCGATGTTGTCATCGGATGAACCCACGATGTCAAGGGTTCAAGCAACCCGTATTCTATTCCCTTTGTCGGGCGGTATGTTACTTGCCGAGACTTCGATCGTCGGTATCCCAATACCTCGTTCAGTCTCGTTACCGGCAAGTCACTTTACTCGTACCGTAATGCATGATCCCGTGACCAGACACTTGGTCACCTTGAGCTCATTATGATGATGCACTACCGAGTGGGCCCAGTGATACCTCTCCGTAACACGGAGTGACAAATCGATCTCGATCCGTGTCAACCCAATGAATACTTTTGGAGATACATGTAGTGCACCTTTATAATCACCCGATTACGTTGTGGCGTTTGGTACACCCAAAGCACTCCTACGGTATCCGGGAGTTACACGATCTCATGGTCTAAGGAAGAGATACTTGACATTGGAAAAGCTCTAGCAAAGCGAACTACGATCTTGTGCTATGCTTAGGATTGGGTCTTGTCCATCACGTCATTCTCCTAATGGCGTGATCCCGTTACCAATGACATCGATGTCCATAGTCGAGAAACCATGATTATCTATTGACCAACGAGCTAGTCAACTAGAGGCTTACTAGGGACGTATTGTAGTCTATGTATTCACCGTGTATTACGATTTCCGGATAATACGGTTATAGCATGAATAAAAGACAATTATCATGAACAAGGAAATATAATAATAACTAATTTATTATTGCCTCTAGGGCATATTTCCAACAGGAGCTTCTTCATGCGCTTGACACCAATGTGACCAAGGCGGCAGTGCCACAAGTATGTGGGACTATCGTTATCAACTTTACATCTTTTGGTATTCACACTATGAATATGTGTAATATTACGTTCGAGATTCATTAAGAATAAACCATTGACCATCGAAGCATGACCATAAAACATATCTCTCATATAAATAGAACAACCATTATTCTCGGATTTAAATGAGTAGCCATCTCGTATCAAGCGAGATCCGGATACAATGTTCATGCTCAAACTTGGCACCAAATAAAAATTATTAAGGTTCAAAACAAATCCCGTAGGTAAATGTAGAGGTAGCGTGCGGCTGGTGATCACATCGACTCTGGAACCATTCCCGGCGCGCCGTCACCTCGTCGCCCTTCGCCAGCCTCCGTTTATTCCGCAGCTCCTGCTGTGAGTTACAAATATGACCAACGGCACCGGTATCAAATACCCGGGGAGTTACTACAGTCTTGGTAAGGTACACATCAATTACATGTATATCAAATATACCTTTAGTGTTGCCGGCCTTCTTGTCCGCTAAGTATTTGGGGCGGTTCCGCTTCCAGTGGCCCTTCCCTTTGCAATAAAAGCACTCTGTCTCAGGTTTGGGTCCATTCTTTGACTTCTTCCCGGCAACTTGCTTACCGGGCGCGGCATCTTGAAGTTCTTCTTGCCCTTGCCCTTCTTGAACTTAGTGGTTTTATTGACCATCAACACTTGATGTTCTTTCTTGATTTCAACCTCTGCTGACTTGACATTGAAAATACTTGAGAATGGTCTTCACCATCCCCTGCATATTGTAGTTCATCACAAAGCTCTTGTAGCTTGGTGGGAGCGGCCCGAAGGATTCTGTCAATGACCGCCTCATCCGGGAGGTTTATGTCCAGTGGGACAGGCGGTGATGCAACCCGGACATCTTGAGTATGTGCTCACTTGTGAACTGTTTTCCTCCATCTTACAACTATAGAACTTGTCGGAGACTTCATATCTCTCGACCGGGCATGAGCTCGGAAAACTAGTTTCAGCTCCTCGAACATCTCCATATGCTCCGTGTTGCTCAAAAGCGCTTTTGGAGCCCGGTTCTAAGCTGTAAAGCATGCCGCCTTTGAGCGAGAGAGTAATCATCGTACGAGACTGCCAAGCGTTCATAACGTCTTGGTTCTGCAGGATGGGTGCTTCACCTAGTGGTGCTTCTAGGACATATTGTTTCTTGGCAGCTATGAGGATAATCCTCGGGTTAGGACCCGATCCGTATAGTTCCTGCCATCATCTTTCAGCTTGGTTTTTCTCTAGGAGCAGCGTTGAAGTTCATGTTGACATGAGCGTTGGCCATTTGATCTACAAGACATATTTGCAAAGGTTTTAGACTAAGTTCATGATAATTAAGTTCATCTAATCAAAATTATTTTAATGAACTCCCACTCAGATTAGACATCCTTCTAGTCATCTAAGTGTTACACGATCCGAGTCGACTAGGCCGTGTCCGATCATCACGTGAGACGGACTAGTCATCGTCGGTGAACATTCTCATGTTGATCGTATCTTCCATACGACTCGTGTTCGACCTTTCGGTCTCCGTGTTCCGAGGCCGTATGCGTACATGCTAGGCTCGTCAAGTTAACCCTAAGTGTTTTGCATGTGTAAAAGCTGTCTTACACCCGTTGTATGTGAGCGTAAGGATCTATCACACCCGATCATCACGTGGTGCTTGAAGCGACGAACTTTTGTAGCGGTGCGAGTTAGGGGAGAACACTTCTTGAAATTGTTGTAAGGGATCATCTTATTTACTACCGTCGTTCTAAGTAAACAAGATGCATAAACATAATAAACATCACATGCAATTATATATAGTAGTGACAAGATATGGCCAATATCATATAGCTCCGTTGATCTCCATCTTCGGGGCTCCATGATCATCTTGTCAACGGCATGACACCATGATCTCCATCATCATGATCTCCATCATCGTGTCTTCATGAAGTTGTCACGCCAACGACTACTTCTACTTCTATGGCTAACGCGTTTTGCAACAAAGTAAAGTAATTTACATGGCGTTCTTCAATGACACGCAGGTCATACAAAAATAAAGACAACTCCTATGGCTCCTGCCGGTTGTCATACTCATCGACATGCAAGTCGTGATTCCTATTACAAGAACATGATCTCATACATCACAATATGTCATTCATCATTCATCACAACTTGGCCATATCACATCACATGACAATTCTTTGCAAAAAACAAGTTAGGCGTCCTCTAATTGTTGTTGCATCTTTTAAATGGCTGCAATTGGGTTCTAGCAAGAACGTTTTCTTACCTACGAATAACCACAGCGTGATTTTGTCAACTTCTATTTACCCTTCATAAGGACCCTTTTCATCGAATCCGCTCCAACTAAAGTGGAGAGAGCAGACACCCTTGACCACCTTATGCAACTAGTGCATGTTAGTCGGTAGAACCCGGTCTCACGTAAGCGTCACGTGTAAGGTTAGTCCGGGCCGCTTCATCCCACAATACCGCTGAAGCAAAGATAAGACTAGTAACGGCAAGCAAGTTGACAAGATCTACGCCCACAACAAAATTGTGTTCTACTTGTGCAATAGAGAACTACGCATAGACCTAGCTCATGATGCCCTTTGTTGGTGAGCGTTGCGAGAAAATTAAAATTTTTCCTACGGTTTCACCAAGATCCATCTATGAGTTCATCTAAGCAGCGAGTCAAGGGGTGAGTTTGCATCTACATACCACTTGTAGATCGAGTGCGGAAGCGTTCAAGGGGATGGTGATGAGGGAGTCGTACTTTCGCCGTGATTCGGATCACCGATGACCAAGTCTTTGAGCGGACAACACCTCTGCGTTCAACACCGCGTGCAGTGCAGACGGCGTCTCCTCCGTCTTGATCCAGCAAGGAGGAAGGAGAGGTTGAGGAAGACAGCTCCAACAGCGACGACGGCAGGCGTGGTGTTGTTGGTGCAGCAGATTCTCAAGCGAGGCTTAGCCAAGCACGTATGGAGGAGGAGAGGTGTTGGGGAGGGAGGGCTGCGCCTTTGCTTGTGTATGCAGCCCTCCCTCACCCCTCTATTTATAGGGGAAGGGGCAGCGGGCGGCCCCTCTAGATGGGAATCTAGAGGCGGCCCGAGAGGGGTGGCTTGCCCCCCAAGCAAGGCGCCCCCTTCTGGGGTTCCCCCAACCCTAGGCGCAAGGGCCCAGGGGTGCGCCCAGCCACCAGGGCTGGCTCCTTCCCCACATGGCCCAAGTGGCCCCCGGGAGGTGGCCCCTCCAGTGGACCTCAGGAACCCTTAGGTGGCCCATTACAATACCTGATGCCCAGAAACTTTCCGGTGTCCGTTTGACAACTTCCCATATATAAATCTTTACCTCCAGGACTATTAGGAACTCCTCGTGACGTCAGGGATCTCATCGGGACTCCGAACAACATTCGGTAATCACATACAAGTCTTCCTAATAACCCTAAGCGTCACCGAACCTTAATTGTAGACCCTACGGGTTCGAGACACCTTGAGACATGACCGAGGCGGCTCTCGGGTCAATAACCAACAGCGGGATCTGGATACCCATGTTGGCTCCCACATGCTCCTCGATGATGTCATCGGATGAACCCACGATGTCGAGGATTCAAGCAACCACATATACTATTCCCTTTGTCAATCGGTATGTTACTTGCGAGATTCGATCGTCGGTATCCCAATACCTCGTTAAGTCTCGTTACCCGGCAAGTCACTTTACTAAATCAGTAATGCATGATCCCGTGACGAGACACTTGGTCACTTTGAGCTCATTATGATCATGCACTACCGAGTGGGCCCGATGATACCTCTCCGTTATACGGAGTGACAAATCCTGTCTCGATCCGTGTCAACCCAACGAGACACTTTCGGAGATACACCATGAGTGCACCTTTATAGTCACCCGATTCACGTTGTGGCGTTTGGTACACCAAAGCACTCCCTACGGTGTCCGGGAGTTACTACGATCTCATGGTCTAAGGAAGAGATACTTGACATTGAAAAAGCTCTAGCAAAAGCGAACTACGATCTTGTGCTATGCTTAGGATTGGGTCTTGTCCATCACGTCATTCTCCTAATGGCGTGATCACATTATCAATGACATCGATGTCCATAGTCAGGAAACCATGACTATCTGTTGACCAACGAGCTAGTCAACTAGAGGCTTACTAGGGATGTATTGTAGTCTATGTATTCACACGTGTATTACGATTTCCGGATAATACAATTATAGCATGAATAAAAGACAATTATCATGAACAAGGAAATATAATAATAATGCTTTTAGTATTGCCTCTAGGGCATATTTCCAACAATTTGATGACAAAGGGGGAGAAATTTGAGTTAGTCTTCAAGCGGGTCTATTATATGGGCATATATCGCATTTTTTTGCTAAGTTACAACTCTCGTTCTTCTGAAACCTTATTGGATCGAGTTGTAATCTTAAACCCGATGGTCTTGTTGATACTTTTGTTGCACTAGCTCGATACTTTGGATGCATTTTTCGCATGCTTATTCCTCATTAATATTATTGCACGCATCTTTGAATTGCATCGGGCACCATATTTCATCATGCATTTCAAATTCTTCATATTATATATCAAATGCGTGTATGAATTACAAGATATAGGGGAGATCTCCATGATTCAAATCTTCAAGTGTGCATTGCCTCAAAAGCAAATTCCTCACTATGCACATCTTGGGAGTTCTTCTATATCTTGCAATCAAATTCCTCAAAATCAGTATTTACACTTCATATGTTTATCCCGTTGAAAACTTAACCTATATTGTCATCAATCACCAAAAGGGGAGATTGTAAGTGCATCTAGTACCCCTTAGTGATTTTGGTGTATTGAAGACTTATAGGTTAAGGGACTAATGTGTTTATGAGTGTACAGGTCTATAAGTCTATGAGGAGTTTGATATTTCTGAGGAGAAAGTCGACCCCCAAAAATGAAGTTCTTATTTGAAGACTCTGGTATTATGAAGACTTTCTGAAGACTTTGAAAGTGAAGAAATTGGTGTGACCTTGAAGACTTGATATTCATTTGAGGAACATGAAGCGAGAAGACTTTTGTTTCCGTAGTTTCGTTTTTCTCTTTATTGAGTCATAGGAAACACCGTCTTTGTTAAAGAAATTAGAGGAAATACTAAGGAAAAATTTCCATGTGATGCTCAACTCAAAATCCTACACCTACCAATCCCTTGAGTGAAGCCATTGGAAATCTCATACGATTCGGTCAATTTCTTGAGAGAGCGAAGTTCTTACAGTCATTTGAGGAATTTGTTACGACTAAGGAGTTAGGAATTCGCCGGTCTTGAATCGCCTACAGTGAGGAACATGATAGCCCCGAGGAATTTGAGAGTCAAATTTCCGGCCATTCTTTGTCTTCTTGGCCTTGGTGTCCCAAAATATCTTATCCACCTAACGGTCATATCATTGAAGGGCATTTATGTCTTATCAGGTCGGGCTGCTCCCTAGGCTATAAATAGCCGCCCCTACAACCACTAGCTGGTTGGCTGCTCGAAGAACTTGACACTTGTCATTTGAGAGCAACCCATCCTCAGGGACTTTGAGCGAAAATCATCAAGTGAGGAAAACCCAAAAAGCAAACACCTACAAACCCAAAGTGATTGAGCATCTTGAAGAAATTGATCCTGCGTGGATCCGGCGCTTGTTACCTTTGAAAGGCGTGCTTCTTCCAGACGGTTAGGCGTCATGGTCTAGAGCATCCAAGAGGAATTGTGGATCGCCGAGTGGCCAAAGTGCATGAAGGTTTGGAAATCGCTGAAGACTTACCACGAGTGATTGGGCCCGAGTGCATGTGACCTTAGTTCAAGGAGAATCTGGTGAGGACTTGGTGTCTGAGCTGCGTGCTTTCGAGGCTGGGTGTCCGGGGACCCATGTGTCCTCGAGTTTAAATACTCGGCCGCTCCAACAGACGTACAAGCCCAGGGCAATGATTGGGCTGGTCTACCAAATCATTGTCTTCACCAACCTAACTGGTTCCATTTCCTCAACCCATTCATTTCCTCATTCTTGTGTTAGCTGTTTGTTCATATCTGTGTTTGAAGACTTTGGTGAAGACTTTCTCAATTTCCTCGGTTCAATTTATTCATCTGTTTGTCTTCATCTTGTGTTATCTGTGTTTCGCTTTACGTACTCTGTGTTTGTCTTCATTTCATCATGATGACCATGCATGTATTACGCTATGCTTACTTCGAGTACTTATTCGTGCAAGTAGTTCTTCGCTAAGGAATTTCCTCACGGCAAATTCCTCGATTGAAGAATTCATAAAAATCGCCTATTCACCCCCCCCTCTAGTCGATATAACGCACTTTCAATTGGTATCGAGCCAGGTTCTCCCTTGTTACGTGTGATTTTGGTTTAACCACGAGTTTTAGTTATGTCGACTGCGGGTATGATCAAGGTCTCAATTTGGGTGTCCTACCTTGATGGAACGGACTACCCCTCTTTGGAAGAACAAGATGCGAATGCATCTTGAGGCAATTGACAACGATCTCTACGGTATGTTGTGAAAATGGTGTTCCCCTTTGTCACACCCTCCTTTGAGCGCTACCGATGTGAAGAGATTCAAGCAACTCGATTCTCAAGCGAAGAATATCATATGTGGCCATCGAGTAAAGGGCGGTATGGAAGAGTGAGTGCTTTGGAAGCTGCTAAGCTTATCTGGGATAGGCTGTCCAAAGTAAATGAAGGTGTCTCAACTCAGCGTGACTCTCGAGTTGATGTTCTTGGAATCTCTTCAACCGCTTCAAAAGACTCGACAATGAAAATGTTCAACAAACCTTGATCGCCTCAACGACATCTCAAATGAGCTTCAAGCCCTTGGTGCTCTTGACATCACCGAACATGAGGTGGTGAGGAAGCTATTGAGATCGCTTGATTCCTCATTTGATACTCAGCCTTGATGATACAAGAGCGAGTGACTACAAGTCTCTTGATCCCGCCGATATCCTCGAAAGGCTAAATACTCACGAGTTCCAGCTTGCTGAAAAGAGAGATCTCTATAGGCCAAGGTTTTGTCTGAAACTGAATGTGAGGATTCTGGTAGTAGTCTTGGTGACCCTGAAGAATTGAGCCAGGAGCTAGCTTTGCCGTGAAGAAATTCGAAGTTCTCAAGGCGTGGTCGCTTTGGAAAATCCTCAAGAAGCGGTGATTCCTCATCCGGTGACTATAAGAGAAGGTTGTGCCATAAATGCAAAAAACCTGGTCACTACATTCAAGATTGTCCTCGATTGGGAAAAGGAATTGAAGAAGAAGAAATACAAGGATTACAGTTACGATGATGCCAAGAAGAAGAAGAAATCGTCAAAATCTTCATCATCAAAATCCTCTAAGTCTTCATCTCACAAGAAGAGCAGCTCCAAGAAGGCTCGGGCATTCATTGGCAAGGAAATGGACTCTGAAGCTGAATCTAAGGAACAAGAGGAAGAGGAGGCATCCGAGGAGTCTGAATCTGGTGTGGCGACTCTGGCTTTTGCTCTTGCATTAAATCGACAAGTCAATCTTCAACATCTGAAGAAAGCGACCTCACCAACAAGCACGATGAAGATAATGATGATTACGTTCCCACCTATTGCTTCATGGCAAAAGGTGCAAAGGTACTCAAATACACCTCCTGCGAATCTAGTGAAGATGAATCGATGAGGATCTCAAGCCCGGCTACTCTAAACTTGCTAAGATTGCTGTAAAACAACAAAGGGCTTTTGAAAAGGTTCAAAACATGCTAGACAAAAGTGATGATATGTTGGGTGAAGAAATGGATCGCACTAAAGCCACGATTGAAAATCTTGAGACTTGATCTAGGTTTGACAGCCTTCAAGGTCATCATAACACTCTCTTATGCGATCATGAGAAACTTTCTTATGAGTTTCTTCAAAGAAAGCAAGATCTTGAGAAGCTAAGAGTGAGTTATGAAGATCTTCAGAAGGAGCGCGATTCATTGCTAGCTCAACAGATCAGCGCTTTTCAGGAAGAATTTGTTCCTCCATGCTTAAAGTGCATTGAACGTGAATCTGCTAATTCTTCACTGAATGTTCAAATGCTTCAAGCTGTTACAAATTCTTCACCACATCTGCTATCACTAATTCCTCATCTGAGGACATTGCTAGTATCACTTGACAATGCAGAGCTGAAGGAATTGTACATGACAGGCATGTACAAAAAGCCTCAAAGGGCATCAGACTCTTTGTGATGTGCTTAAAAGCGGATCCTCAATGAAACCCTAGAAAAGAGGGTATTGCCTTTGAGAGGAAACTCAATCTTGATGGAACATATTGGAAGCCTAAGCGGTACCCCAAAACCTCATGGAGTTGCTGCAAAGGGACCTCCAGTTGATCCATCTAACTTATCTGACTTTACATGTGAATCTCCTCATTCTTGAGATGAGTCATTTGACTCAACTATAAACTGTTCAAAAATCAGAATGGTGAAGTATTTGCTAGATATGTTGGCACTAACTGCAGGAACGGTTCCTCTATGAAGAAAATCTGGGTTCCCAAGAAGTGCCTTGAAATTCTTCAGGTGAATGTCCTCATGACACCATCTGTGAAGAAAAGGAACCCCAGATCAAACTCTCCATATGGACCAAATTCTTCATATGGATCCAAGTCCTCATACGGACCAAATTCCTCACGTGGATCAAATTCCTCAAAAGGATCAAAGTCCTCATATGATTATCATCGTGCTAACAACTCTGTTTAGCGAGGGTAGAGCTAAGGAGCTATGAATATGTGCATTATTCTTCAAACCATTATGTTCATAAGTCCTCGAAGAATTTCTGCTTATTCATATGCTTACCCTAACCCCTCTTATGTGAAACAAAATGGTTTGGCCTCTATGCCACCATTCTCTTATGGTGCTTTCATGAGTGATGAACTCTTTGCCACCCCTTGAGGATGTGGGTGGTGAAGAAAAAGAACTAATCTCTTCTGCGGTCGAGGTCTCCGGGCGTGCTTTAACGTCTGAAGAATTTCTTTGAGGACACGACAAACATGCACGAAAGGGCCTTGAGTTAATCATGATGAAATGAACTTTCATTTCACACGTCCTCATCTTGCTATATCTGCTTTTCTTTGCTTGATGAAATTCATCGATGATCCACGATATCATATTCTTCAGCGATGAAGTATATGAGATCGTAAGTTACACTAAATTCATCTGCGGGATGATCAACCCAAAAGCCAGCAGGTGGGTCCTCGATAGTGGATGTACAAATCACATGGTGGTGACAAGAATCTATTGATGGATGCTCCCTTATCACCGTCACATCTGAAGCATATCATCTTTCTTGACAAAGGCAAAAGTCGGTATTGGGTCTTGGTAAGGTTGCGATCTCTAAGGACATACACATGGACAAAGTCATGCTTGTTGAGTCCTTAGGATACAACCTCATGTCGATCTCAATGCTTTGTGATCTTGATATGGTTGTTGTCTTTGGCAAGTATCGTTGTGTTGTGATCATGGAAGGCGACAATTCCAAAGTCTTGAAGGCTTTAGGAGAGGAGACTTGTATATTGTTGATTTCTCTCTGAGGACCACAACCAGCCGTGTGTCTACTTGCAAAAGCTTGAGAAGGCTGGCTATGGCATCGACTGACTTGGTCACGCAGGCATGAGGAATTTACTGCACACTTGCGAAGAAGAAGCATGTTATTGGCATTGAGAATGTCAAATTCCTCAACGATCACTTATGTGGTGCCTGTGAAGCTGGAAAAATGACCAAGGCCAAGCATCCAGCGAAGACTATCATGACCACTACTCGTCCATTCGAATTGCTTCACATGGACCTCTTTGGACCTAATCATTACTCAGTAGTCACTAATGATGCATCACTTTATGGCTTTGTTATTGTTGATGATTACTCTCGTTACACATGGGTACACATTGTTACTTACAAACATGAAGTGCAGGAAGTCTTCAAGCGATTTTCCTCGAGGGCTTCAACCAACTTTGGTGTGAAGATCAAGCACATCGGGGAGTGACAATGGAACTGAGTTCAAGAATTCGGTCTTGATGACTATCTTGATGAACTTGGTATTACTCATGAGTTATCTGCTCCTTATACTCCTCGGCGAGAATGGCGTCGTGGGCGCAATATGAGAACTCTCGTTGAGATGGCTGGCACTATGCTTGATGAATACAAAGCGCCTCATCGTTTTGGATTGATGCAATTGATCTGCGTGCCACATCATCAACAGAGTATATCTTCACAAATTCTTCAAGAAGGCTGCCTATGAACTCCTCAACGACAAGAAACCCAATGTGAGTTATTTCAAAGTCTTGATTGCTAAATGTTGGATTAGAAATCCTCATCACAATGCTAAATTTGCACCAAAGCACATGAAGGTTTTATGCTTGGTTACGTAAAGGACTCGCACACCTCTGAGTCTTCAACATCGCTCTTCACAAGATTGTTGACACTTTGTAGATGTGCGATTCAATGAAAACTAATGGCTCGCAAAGAGAGCACCTACCTTCCGTGTTAGATGAACCAGCACACGAGGAATCTATTAAGTTCAAGGCAAGCGAGGATGTCATTCCTCTTGAAGAATCTGCTGAAGAATTCATTCCGATGCCGAAGAGCACGTCGAGCTGATGCACTGAAGATAATCTTTGAAGACAATGGTCTTTGAGGAAATGATCAAATACCTCGGCGACAACCAGCTCATCCTCGCGTTGCAAAAGAAGTACAAGTTGACAAGATCATCGATGACATTGAAGCGCCGGAGTCCTCTCACACGCTCAAAAGCTTCACATTTATCTAACTTTTGTGGGCACTATGCTTTTGTCTCTATCACAGAGCCCACTAAGGTAGATGAAGCATTTACTGAGCTGAGTGGATTCAGGCCATGCAAGAAGAATTACATCGATTCGAGCTCAACAATGTGCAGGAGCTGGTCAAAGCGTCCGGATCCTCGCAAGCATAATATCATTGGCACAAAGTGGATCTACCGCAACAAGCAAGATGAAAATGGCCTTGTGGTGAGGAATAAGCACGACTTGTAGCTCAAGGCTACACACGAGTTGAAGGAATTGATTTCGATGAAACTTTTGCACCTGTTGCTAGACTTGAGGCTATTCGCATATTACTTGCTTATGCTAACCATCATGATATCATCTTATATCAAATGGATGTGAAAAGTGCATTCCTCAATGGTAAGCTTGAGGAAGAAGTATGTGTTGCTCAACCCCCAGGTTTTGAAGATCCAAAGAATCCTGACATAGTCTTCAGACTCAACAAGGCTCTCTATGGCCTCAAGCAAGCCCCTCAGGCGTGGTATGATACATTGAAGGAATTCTTCGTGAAGAATGGCTTCACACCCGGTTCACTTGACCCTACTCTTTTTAGTAAATCTTATGATGGTGAACTGTTTGTGTGCCAAATATACGTTGATGATATTATCTTTGGCTGTACTGACCAATGTTATAGTGATGAATTTGCCTATATGATGAGTGAAGAATATCAAATGTCTATGATGGGAGAGTTGAAATTCTTCTTAGGTCTTCAAATTAAATCAACAAGCAATGGCATATTCATATCTCGGGAGAAATACCTCAAAGATGTCTTGAGGAGATTCGGCATGCAAGATTGCAAAGGCGTCAAAATTCCTATGCCCATAAATGGCCATCTATGCCTTGATGAAAATGGTATTGACTTGATCACAAGGTATACCGCTCCATGATTGGTTCTTTATTGTACTTATGTGCATCTAGGCGGATATAATGCTTAGTGTTTGCATGTGTGCCCGATTTCAAGCTGCACCTAGAGGAATCACACCATAAGGCTGTGAAGCATATTCTTTGATATCTAGCTCACACACCAACACTAGGATTATGGTACCCCAAGGGCTCTGCTTTTGATCTCATTGGATATTCTGACTCGACTATCTTTGGTGATCGTGTGGACCGCAAGTCAACATCGGCACTTGTCATTTCCTCGGACGATCTTTGGTCTGTTGGTCCTCGAAGAAAGCGAGCTGCGTATCCTTTGTCTCTCTTGAAAGCTGAATACATTGCTTCTTTGGCTCTTCTTGTGCTCAACTACTATGGATGAAGCAAACTCTCAAGGACTACGGCGTCAACGTGAAGAATGTGCCTATCTCTTTGTGACAATGAGAGTGCCATCAAGATTGCTCACAACCCGATTCGGCACTTTCGAAGACAAAGCACATTCAGATTCGTCATCATTTTCTTCGTGATCATGTGTTGAAGGCGACATCTCCATCGAGCACGTGAAGACTAAGAAAACGACTAGCTGATATCTTCACTAAGCCCTTGGATGAGAAGAGATTTAGCAAGTTGCGGTGTGAGCTAAATATCTTAGAATCTTCAAATGTTCTTTGAAAAGGACACACATCGACACTTATGCAAAATTGATGACTTAGATGTGCAACACATGAAGAAAGCGTTTTTTCAATCAATGAAGAATAACACTCTAAGTGTGAAGAAATTAATGAAGAATTTGATTCTCGAGAACCCTCGACAATTATGCAGCGGTGTCTGCAAATCATCATTCTTATCTGATGGAGTCACGCCACCACCAAAGTTGAAAATCTTGAATTTGAGTTTTTCCTCGAGTTTTCAAATTCTTCAACTTTGCAAAATCTTCCTTTGTTTCCGTCATTTTTCTTCATTGGCTATATATATATATATGAGTTTATGTCCTCTCAGCATTCAATTATGGCTATTTCTTCATGTTGCGTTTTACGCTAAGTGAATGTGATCGGACCCTTCCCCTCTATGCTATACTCAACCCAATCTATTCACAAATTCTTCATGTGCGTTCTATTTGAAACTTCGTTCAAAATCTTCCTTTGTGTCCTTGTCGGTGAAGAAATTGCGAGCGGAACTTTAAAACTGATCTTATCCAAACTTTCGGTTTTGCCGCTCAAACCGTTCCGCATCCCACGATGCATTATTCTATTCACCCACGATCATACGATCTCAACTACACGATGCGTGGGTGACACATGTCATGAGAAGGAGTAAGGGCAAGAACGTTAAGTCCCAAATCTTCGGGCGAACAGTTTTTCACCGTGTCTATAAATACCCATCTTCCCTTCCTCACTTCTTTTACTCCACTCGACCGTTCTCTCTCCCGCTCGAGCTCCTCAAACCCTAGCGCCGCCGCTACTCCATCGTCGCCGGTGAGGAAGAGCTTCACTACCTCGACCTCGTCATGCGTCGTACTTTCGCGCCCGGTTGCGGAAATCCTCACTCCGCCGCCCGTGGTAGCTGTCTTCCTCCGCCGAGAGTTAGGGCAAGGAAGATCTAACTGACGAACTTCCCATCTGTTCTTCTCGGTTAAATGCGTGTTCTTCACTTGAGTAATTAAAAGTTACTTTTATTACTCGCTTTGATTCTCAAGCTTTCACGAAAATCTTCAAAGGTGTTTATTCTTCAAATCTTCACACATATGAACACCTCACACGTCACATGCTCTTGATTCGTTTCTCTAAGAAATGTTTTTTCTTCAAGATTCCTCAATTGTGTGGATCCTCGATCTATACAACTCTGGAACCTAAGACAAAGAACGCTTAGTGAAATTCTTCAAGACACATCTGGTCAAAATCCTCAAAACTTGTTCTTTTTGAAAAACCTTACGAGCATATGACCTCTTCAAATTCCTCTTAACTATACTCTGTTCACGGTACAAATGTCATTCTTTGAATCACTAGGTTCTCATCAACTTAACTCATTTGCGGCATTCCTCGAAGAAAAGTTGCACACTTCTTGGAGAATTCGATTGTTCAAATTCCTCATCTGAAGACTATGGTGACGGTAAGAAGCCCGAAAGGAGGAAAGAAGCACTGAGGTTATGACTGCGTTTGAGATCCCTAAGGAAATATATGCGATTATTGCACACTGATGAAGCCAAATTTGGCAAAGAAAACAAAAATCAGCGCAAGGTGCGCATTCGGAGGATTGAGCGGAGATGGGCAAGGGAATGGAGGAATACTGAGATATGTTACTCCAAAGTACATGAGGAAATTAGCCCTCAATCCTCCATGCCCAAGAGCTCCATTGGCACTGGCCAAGTAGTGACCCACCGACATCAAGCGTGGTGAGGACTTTCTGAAGAATGGGCCAAGCGCCAAGCTAAATTGGCAAGACAAGCCAAGGAAGCGGTGAAGAAATTCAATGAGGATTACGCCCGCTCTTTCACTCACTGAGGCCTCTGTCAAACCGAGAAATCTATGCCAAAGAAGCACTGCTCGTAAGCCAAGTGCTTCACCAACAGCGCCCTCACGGCCAAGTTCCTCACAAATGCCCTCACGGCAAATTCCTCATCTTGCTCCTACTCCACCAAAGTCCTCAGTGATTCCTTCAAAGTCCTCGGCTCCTGTGCATCGGCTACATGTCAAAGGGCTGTTGGTTTCTCGATTGCCTCGGTGTCTCGGCAAGTTCCTCGGCTGCACCAATTTCCTCATCGGGTCCCCAACTGTTGAAGACCAAAGCAACTCTTTGGACAAGGTCCTCGGCCAAGTCCAAGAAGAAAGCAGTCGCATTCCATGTGCCATCGATGATGAAGCTTCGATGATGAACTTGCGAAATCATCGAGAGGCAGACGGATATGAAGGCCGCTAGAGCCAAAGGCACATCTGTACTTTGCTTTTGGATCCGAAGAAGATCCTCGACTACATTGATCTCGGCACAAGGACCCTAACACCCCTATGCACGATTTTCATCGACTCTGGTCAAAGTCATATCTTGACCCATTTCATCGATGAAGAAATGGAAATTTGAGAAGGCAGGCGAGATCAAGAAAGCTCAATACGAGAAGGAGAAGCTCACGAAGAAAAAGCGTTGTCGAGAATGACACACGAGGAACTTCTCAAGGCTCAAACTGAAATTCAAACTCTCGGCAAAGACTTGATGCTTATTATCTTTGATTGGCAAGGAGCCAAGGTCGATTCGTCAACTGACGAAGAATTTCACAAATGTTGCAACCCCAGCGCAACAAGAAATTCCTCGAGCTGCGACCTCTGCTCGACTATTTGAAGAACATGCCGGCCACGGTGATGATTTTCAACTTCTTGATGACAATGCTAGTTCGAGTGATGACTCAATTCCGGCCACTGAAGAAATTGCCGGGCATCCACTAGTGGTGCGCTGAAGAAGCCCTGAAGAGATCGAGAACAAGCTGCATCGATTGCGCTGAGAAATTCAACCTGATTCCTCGGCTCCTCCTGCGCCAACACCAACTCCAATTCTTCCATCCGCCTCGATGTGAAGAAGACCAAGAGGCTATGAAGCGAGCTGCGATGAAGAAAAAGGAAGGCATCAACTGCATCAAATTCTTCGGCTGCAAAGAAAATGAAGCCAATTACCAGCTCATTTGAAAATCCAATTGATGATGTTCCGATTTCCTCCATGCCATCAAAGGACCTTGTTCCTTTTGGTGAAGACTATGTGATCCCAAGCGGATCTGATGAAGAAAATCATTACGCTTGCCCGTCGGAAGCAGATTGATGAAGAAATTGAGGTGGATGCTATCCCTCAACGCCAATCATTCCTCACCTATGCCTCGGTTCACGGTGAAGAGGTGGTGTTGAGAAAGTGAAGATGAAGATGTGGATATAGGATGCACCACGCCAGTGATGAATGATGACTTTTGGGATAGTCAGCATCCAAATTCACCACTCTTCATCCCAACCCAACAAATTCCTCAGTCCCCTGCACCAACAGTTCTATTGGGCTCTGAAGAAACTCATCCCACTCCCTCTGTGCATGAAGAAATTCCAGCCGCTAGTCTTTGAAGAACTTCTTCTTCTTCTTGATCCTCGGGCGCACATGAAGAGGAACCAGAAATTCCTCGGCTGAAGAACACGAGCTCCACGATTCACGAGGTGGTTATGCAACTCACTGACACCCCTCTGCCAAAGCCGAAGAATCCGTTCTCAAGTAAACAGAAGTTCAAGGCTGAAGACTTCTATGGAGAACATGTTTTCTTCACCGATTACAATCCTTATGACTCTGCTCGCGTAAGGAAGAGGCGTTTCTGGACTGCCAGCCAAGCAAATTTCTATTCCTCAGCGCTATTCAACAAGGACAAAATCTTCGATCATGCACATATTCCTCACGTGGACATGGAATCTCTGCGTGCTTGAGCCTGTCCTCGGTGTTCTTCACGATCTGAGGACTACTAAATTTCTGCTGCGACATACGTGATTGGAATGAAGAACTCATTCTTGAGTTCTACATAGCGCTGCACATCACGAGCAACTACGAAGATGTGAACTCATGGGTGTTGGGTGGATGTCAAAACATTCACTACAAGGCACCGACAACTGAATTGCTTCGTGTCCTTCCTCTCATTCCTCCCTTGGCGGTGCACGTTGCATCTCTGATGACCACTGAATCGACAAATCACTATATGCAAGTGCTAATGAAGCCATTGAAGCGGGGCAGGCCCCACAGACCAAATTCCTCGTCAAGGAATTCTTGTATGTGCCTCGGTTTGTCTATCGGATTCTGACAAAGACAATAAGTCCTATCAAAGGCCACGACTCAAATGATGAAGAAGTCGTTGGCATCATGAAGAATATGCTTTTCAACATCATTCATGGCGTTCCCATTAACTTCTATGATTTCTTCATGAGGACTCTGGCGAACATTGCTATGTCACCATTTGAGCTGAAGCCTTATGCGCCTTGGATTATGAGATTCATCAGGACAAGGTCTTCACTCAATTACAAAGGCGATACTACGAACCCACTGCAGCTACTTGCCTCCAATTGAAGTCCTCAAGCAGACGGTTTCCTCGGTGATGACAAAGGCAAGGCCGGCATTTGTGATAGATGAAGGCATTCGTCCATTGGATGGTCAATTCCGTAAGCGACATCTTACTCCACCAATGATGACTACGCCACACATGACTCTTGCCGCAAATACCTCGGCCAAGCAAAATCCTCAAGCTCTGACACCGAGGTGATGGTGATCGTGAGTTACTCCTCGGTCTTCATCGGAAGGTTGATCGCAATCATAAATGGGTCAAGCGTCGGTTTGGTTCAATTCTTCACAACATGACATCAACACACAATGCGGTGAAGAAAAACCGATTACTACCTTCATGAAACATTCAACCGCTTTTGGGCTGTTCTTTCTCATGTCTATATTGAAGAAGCTGGAGGCGATGGGTCTCAAGGAAGATTTTGGTAGTACGCACCTCCGTAGAAGAAATTCAAGAGGGTCAAGGTACCTCCATTGGTGGCCAGCTCTTATTCTTCATCGCGCGACAACGATGAAAATGAAGATTTGGGCGACAACTGCGGCGGGCCCTACTACAACAACCGACCCGACAACGCTGGCGCTCCTTCATCAACTTGATATTCTTGAGCGTTAGTCCTCGGTTTGATCCTTTTGGTCATTTGATGACAAAGGGGAGAAATTTTAGTTAGTCTTCAAGCGGGTCTATTATATGGGCATATATCGCATTTTTTTGCTAAGTTACAACTCTCGTTCTTACGAAACTTTATTGGATCGAGTTGTAATCTTAAACCCGATGGTGTCTTGATACTTTTGTTGCATTAGCTACGATACTTTGGATGCAACTTTTCGCATGCTTATTCCTCATTAATATTATTGCACGCATGCTTTGAATTGCATCGGGCACCATATTTCATCATGCATTTCAAATTCTTCATATTATATATCAAATGCGTGTATGAATTACAAGATATAGGGGAGATCTCCATGGTTCAAATCTTCAAGTGTGCATTGCCTCAAAAGCAAATTCCTCACTATGCACATCTTGGGGAGTTCTTCTATATCTTGCAATCAAATTCCTCAAAATCGGTATTTACACTTCATATGTTTATCCCGTTGAAAACTTAACCTATATTGTCATCAATCACCAAAGGGGAGATTGTAAGTGCATCTAGTGCCCTTAGTGATTTTGGTGTATTGAAGACTTATAGGTTAAGGGACTAATGTGTTTATGAGTGTACACAGGTCTATAAGTCTATGAGGAGTTTGATACTTACAGGAGAAAGTCGACCCCCAAAAATGAAGTTCTTATTTGAAGACTTTGATATTCTGAAGACTTTACGAAGACTTTGAAAGTGAAGAAATTGGTGTGACCTTGAAGACTTGATATTCATTTGAGGAACATGAGCGTGAAGACTTTTGTTTTCGTAGTTTCGTTTTCTCTTTCTTGAGTCATAGGAAACACCGTCTCTTTGTTAAAGGGAATTAGGAAATACTAAGGAAAAATTTCCATGTGATGCTCAACTCAAAATCCTACACCTACCAATCCCTTGAGTGAAGCCATTGGAAATCTCATACAGTTCGGTCAATTTCTTGATGAGATAGAGGCGAAGTTCTTACAGTGTTGAGGAATTTGTTACGACTAAGGAGTTAGGAATTAGCCGGTCGAATCGCCTACACAATGAGGAACATGATAGCCACGAGGAATTTGAGAGTCAAATTTCCGTTCTTTGTGCTTGGCTGTCCCAAAATATCTTATCCACCTAACGGTCATATCATTGAAGGGCATTGATGTCTTATCGTGTCGAGCTGCTCCCTAGGCTATAAATAGCCGCCCCCTACAACCACTCGCTGGTTGGCTGCTCGAGAGAACTTGACACTTGTCATTTGAGAGCAACCCATCCTCCAGGGACTTTGGCGAAAATCATCAAGTGAGGAAAACCCAAAACCCAAACACCTACAAACCCAAAGTGATTGAGCATCATGAAGAAATTGATCTGCGTGGATCCGGCGCTTATTACCTTTGAAGGCGTGCTTCTTCCAGACGGTTAGGCGTCATGGTCTAGAAACATCCAAGAGGAATTGTGGATCGCCGAGTGACCGAGTCTGTGAAGGTTTGGAAGTCGCTGAAGACTTACCACGAGTGATTGGACGAGGTGCAATGTGACCTTAGTTCAAGGAGAATCTGGTGAGGACTTGGTGTCTGAGCTGCGTGCTTTCGAGGCCCAGGTGTCCGGGGCATGTGTCCTCGAGTTTAAATACTCGGCCGCTCCAACCCAGACGTACAAGCGAGGCAAGCAGTTGGAACTGGTCTACCAAATCATTGTCTTCACCAACCTAATGGTTCCATTTCCTCAACCCATTCATTTCCTCATTCTTTGTGTTAGCTGTTTGTTCATATCTGTGTTTGAAGACTTTGGTAGAAGACTTTCTCAATTTCCTCGAGTTCAATTTATTGATCATTTGTCTTCATCTTGTGTTATCCTGTGTTTGCGCTTTACGTACTCTGTGTTTGTCTTCATTTCATCATGATGACCATGCATGTGATACGCTATGCTTACTTACGAGTACTTATTCCGCAGAAGTAGTTCTTCGCTAAGGAATTTCCTCACCGGCAAATTCCTCGATGAAGAATTCATAAAATCGCCTATTCACCCCTCTCTAGTCGATATAACGCACTTTCGGCGCGCCGGGGCGGTGGCGGCGAGCGCCCGCTCTCCCCGTCCTCACGCTCCTACGTGCGTCGTCCACCGAGGCGACCTACGGAATGGTAGTGGCGGTGTTTACAAGCGTTGAGGCGTGGATCACTCTGGCATCGGTTTGGTGCTATGCTAACTCTAATCGATCGATCCGTCTTGTTGTCACTGCTGATGGAGCCCCAACGCCAACAACTGTGACACAGCAGGACCTGCAGCCCCTCTAGGTCGAAGCGGCGGAGATCGTACATCATGTAGTCCATCCTCACTTCAAGTTTCGGTGAATTTGGTTTGAGGTTTTCAATTTTAATTTGTTTGGTATGAATACAAAAACACACGAAATGAATGAACTTCGGCGTGCAGACGGTGCTTGTGAAGGTGGTGATGAATCAGAAGCTGTCGATGGTGAAGGCGTGGGAGGAGAACCAGAAGAACAAGGCCGACAACAGGTGCATGCCTCCACTCAACTGAACTTAACTCAACCAGAAGAACAGGGCTGAGCACAAGATGTCGTGCATCCTATCATGGGAGAACATCAAGAAGGCGACAGTCCAAGCCAAGCTCCGAACACAATGTCGCAGATGATGTTGCCGCCTGACTCCCAGATGCAAATCTTGCCGTACTTCGGAGCAATTGCTCATCCGGCACATGGAGCTTGCCCGCCCATTGGTCGTCCGGTTAGCCGAACTGTCGAGCGGCCTCTGCAGCGGCGTGGACTCGGTGGCGCCGATGCCCATGAACCCAGGCAATTCCCTCGCGAACGCGTCGCGAGTCGTCTTTGCCGCTCGGGGGCCAGCGCCCGCCGAGCAGGTGGTAAACGCCCTTTTGCTGGACAATGCCGCTCGGGCGTCTCGTCCGAGAAGCCGATGTAAACGGCTGTCGTCGGCCGCAAAAGGTGCCACAGCATATGGCGATCATCCTCCCCCGCCGTCGTGGCGGTTGCCGTTGTGACGGCGGCGCGCGCGGTAGCCACTCCCCTATACTCGGTCCCGTTGCGCCAGATGTAGCGGCCGGCGCCGTCTTGCAGCCCGGAGCGCCACTCACCACTCGCCGTCTACTGGTCACCATTGACGTAGCTCTTCCTGCTGTCGCCGTGCTTAAGGTTCATGGACCAGGAGCCCTTAACCTGTCCCCGGTGGCTTCGGTGTAGGTGTCGTCGCCATCCATGAAGCCGTCCTTGAACTCGCCCTCTAAGGTGGCCTTGCGGCAACGGCCAGAGAACTTGCCCGGTAGTGGCCTTGCCGTGCCGCCACTCCCCCTCGTACATCCACCGTCCAGTCCACGGTACATCCCGATTAATGTCGTGCAGCCCACGTAACGCCACCTTTTCGATGTAGAACTCCTCGTTGGGGGAGGCCGCGCTCGAAGTACTCCTGGGTGGGGCGGTCGAGCCAGGGGAGGAGGACGCCGAGGAGGAGGAGTGCTTGAGGAAGGAAAGTACATGACCATCGTCCATACTCAGACTTGGCTTAGTTTGGTCAATTGATAGAACACCTCGCAAACGAGCTCAATACCGGCGTCGCAGGAGGCGGCAAGCGAGGCCGGAGCCGGAGCGGGCGAAGAGAGGATGGGAGGAGGCCGGCATGTCAACCTAGCCACCCGTTCATGTACCTGTGGCAGAACAACCATCTCCTGCCAAGCCTCCTCCGATCTTGGCGGCGTGCTCTTCCTCTGCCAGCGTTGCTTTTTCCAAGAGTCCGGCGACATCGTCACCCCCATCCTTCAACGCCAAGACCGCCAATGATAAGCGGAGGGCTGGCGCTGAGAAGTGGCCGGCGACCAAGGTGGGAGGATGGGGCTGCGCTGCGCTACCATCTCGGCCTCACTTTGGGGAAAGCGGAGGGTCTGGCGCAAGGGCTGCCGGCTGACCGAGGTTGGGGATGATGAGGCTTGCGCCCACTCTGAGAGGCAGAGGAGAGGAGGCAGCTGACACGCATAGTCTTTGGGGTTGGGATAGAGGGTCGGATGATTTCTTGCGGAGACCGTGAACCAACACCAGGCCAGCAGCCAAAAGCAAAGAAAAACAAAGATGAAGCCCACCAGAAAAGGCTAGAAGGCAACGTGTCCATCAGTAAACTGGCAGTCAACACGTGAGGCAAACGTGGCGACATGCATGGCGACATGCATGGTCCATGCAGCAATCACGGGAAATCTAGAAGACCATCAAAAAAGCTCACGTGAACTGGACCAAGACATGCATGCAATGCGCAGTCAAACAAATATTAAAGAGAAAACAAAGGAATGTCAACATGGGATGTCACGCACACACAGAGATAACGTGTCGCTCAAACAGTGTAGGTAAAAAAAATTCCAAAAAACCCAGAAAAATGAAACCCTTACAGATCTAGTATTCTTAGCATTTGGATATGCTGCGTGCGAGATCGCTCGCACTCCCGAATCTAGCTAGTGCTCCTGCCAAAAAAAGGAATCTAGCTAGTGCAACTCAACCACATTTTTCCCGCAAAAAAAAACTCAACCACATTTGCCTTTTCTTGTGTGAACAAGTAGTGAAGCTCATGCTTTATCTAATGACACCATGGAGTAATGCATATCGTCCTTGTACAAAAGCTGCTGGTGTTGCCAGGAGGTAGGTTTCCCATTTCGTCAAAGTGTAAGGCCAACTCCATCGCGATCCTAAATAGACGTCCGACTTTGTCCGGATTCTGTCCGTTTGAGGTAGGAAAACGGACATGCGCGTTCGGTTTGGGTCGTTCGCCAACTTGTGCATGCAGCAGGAAGAGTAAAATGCACTACAAGTACTTGAACTTGCGCCGCGAGCTCGGTTTGGTCATTGTACTTAGAAATACGGTCACTACGGTCACTTTGTACGATGGGACGTGATTGTACGGTCACTGTTCACCGTATTGACCAGTCCACGCTTGCCACGTAGGCGTGGGGGGGGGGATTACTTATGTGAACAACAAATTTAGGAGGGGTTATGTGTAAAAATGCAGTCGGCTCGTTCCCCTTGCAGTTCCCCTGTTATCCAAAATCCCTAGTTTTGTTCCCCTCTCAGCGCTCGTCGCGCTTGCCGCCAGCGCTTCGCCGTCGCCATCGCCCTGCGCTCGCCGCCGCCCACTTCGCCGCCGCCCATTGCCTTTGCCGTCCTCGTCACCCGTCATGTCGAAAGCGATTACGCCCGATCACGGGCGTCGCGGGAAGGGCAGTGGTGGTGCCGCTCATCTCATGCCCTCACTGCGGTACGCCAAGTGAGGTTCTCTGAAGTCCAACACGGAGGAGCATGACGGATGGGTGTTCTACAGATGTGTGATCGTAAGCATCCCTTGACCTGATTGACTTGATTTCATTTGTGCAAAATGTTTGATTTTTCTTGGTTTTGAGTGTGTAGCAAGGATGTGTTTTCTGGCATTGGGAGAGGGAATACGTGGCCTACCTTGTAGATCATCGTTTTCTTGTTGGGCATGAAGCTGTTGATGCAATTGGAACCTTGAAGATAGGAGGAACGACTTGAGAGAGAAAGCAGAAGAAAGAAGAAGGGTTGCGAGAGAGAAATGCATGTCGGAGGATAGGTATGCGGATGCAGGAACAACACTGGAGCTAGCATGAACATCACCAGGGCGAAGCTTCGTGCACTTCTTAATTTAGGTGTCTGAGATGATGTTCTTTGTTGAAAGCTAACTGCTTGGTGGTGTATTGGTGCTTGTTGTGCTATGTGTCATGCTGCTGATGAAGAAATGAAACTGTTGCTGATGAAGAAATGAAGAAGTGTGGTAGCTTCAGTTAGACCTAGTGGTACTAGTAGTTGATGAAGAAGTGTGGTATCTTCAAGTAGACCTAGTGGTAGTAGTAGTTGATTAAGAAGTGAAATGTCCAGGCCAAATGGCTGTAACAGTTGATGTATGAACTGGTCCCTCTGATGTATGAACCTTTTGTATGATGGTTTGTCGCTGAAGTTCAATAAATTGTTGATGGGAAACTTCTGTTGTATGAACTAAAATCACTATCAATTTTAGTAGTATGATCCAACTGCATATCAGCACAAAATGATCATGTAAATTGTTGTTGAACAAAATGATCCAAGTAAATGCAAGCACAAGTACGGTAGAAAACATGATCATTGGTTCCTGACATGTATATATAGCAAACAGCTAACACATAAGTACATGTTCCTGAAGTACATGTTCCAAAAGATGGCCAAATGATCATTGGTTTTTAAGATGGCCAAAAGAGCATAGGTTCCTGAAGATGGCCAAATGACTAGTTCGTGAAGTACATGTTCCAAAAGACATAACTTGAAAGAAAGCAAACTGACTAGTTCCTGAAGATGATATTTTACATAAGATGGCCAAAAGGACTAGTTGCCTAACATTTCTAGCACTAGTCCCTGAAGATGTCAAACATGCTTCCATTCTTCTCAAGCCCTGAGCTATGATGCTCCTCTTGAACTGTTCTGGTTCCCAGTTTTTTCTTTGCGGCCATTGCTTTATCTGCCGACTTCTTTGCATTCTTTGCTTGCACAGCTTGTTCTTTTTGCTTTAGTTGCTTGTCTCTCTGCAAGCTTCTTAGCAGCGGCTTGACAACTGTTTCTGGGCTAACTTCTCGACAACTAGTTTCTCCTTTTGCTTTCTGCAGCAATTTGCCTATGTGTCTCTCGGATAATTTGCCTTGTCTCTGCAGATGCACCTTTAGGATGGCCTGAGCTTCTCTTCTCTGAGCAGCTGCCTCCTTCTTCCTTTCTGCATCTTGTGCTTTCTTTTCTGCTAGCACATGCCTCTTCCTGGCAGCTTCTTCTGCTTTCTTCATTTCTGCTTCCCTTCTAGCTGCTAGAACAACTTGCTTCTTGTCCTCCAGCTCCTTCTCTCTAAATGTCTTCATGGCCAACAGCTTCCTAGCAAGATCACCATGAGTGACTGTGCTGCTGCTTGGCTGGGAGTGGTTGAGCATAGACTGTGCATTGACTAAGAATGCAGACTCTGGTACTGGTGTTTGTTGTATGATTCTTGGCAAAGGCCTCTACACATGTCATGAAAAAGTTTTAGTATTATGATTCTTGGCAAAGGCCTCTGCACATGTCAAGAATACAGTAGTACTTGCTCAAGAATAGAGTCTATCATAAGATCATCCACTGGTGGGGCTCTCTGTGTTGATGCTTCCTCATGGTTCTAATCAGTATGGAAGGGAAGTGATCAGTACATTTGATATTAACCTGAGATAAAACAAGAGATAAAATTCATACTATACCTGGGTTCTCACTGGTCCCTCTTCTTGCACATTAGTATTTGCATGTTGAACATTCTCTTGTGCTGCTTCTGCTTGAACTTGTGCATTTGGAGGTGGTAGGCCAGCCTTAAGATATTTACAACCCTTTCTGTTGTGGTCTGGGTCACCACAGTAGGAGCAATGCATTATGACACCATGTCTGGACATTCTCTTCCCTCCATTACTGCATATGATCTCTTCTGGTGATTTCCTTCTACTCTTGCAAGGTCTTCCCACATGTTTTGTGTACTCTGGTGCCAATATTGTGGGGCCATTCATCTTCTCCCACTCTGTGATATCTTTGCAAGGATAAATTATGTTGTTGTAGGCCTTCTTGAACATTGCCAGTGAGTAGCAATTATCCACCAATGTTATGGGGTCAACTCTCTCATTTCTGCAGCATGCAATGACATGTATACATGTAACTCCATTTTTTTGCCATCTCATGCAATTGCAAGACTTGGTGTGTATGTCCACAATGTAGTTTGTTCCTCTATCACCTACTTGAAATACTCCATCTCCTGACTCATATACATAACAAGTGTTTGCCAGATCTTTGAGCTTCTCAACCATCTTCTTTATCTTAGGGCATGTAACTCCTTGCATCTTCTCACCCTCAAGTTGTTTGGTGTAATGCCTACTAGTCCACTGTTGTTTGATCCTCTCAAACATTTATAGGATTAGCAATTCTCGGCTTCTAGGATATACACATAAGCAGGACACATGGGAAGGAAATCATTAGTATCTCAAACTAGGCAGGGGATCATTAGTATTTCAAGCACAAACTAGGAGGAAATCATTAGTATCTTAGTTTTTGAAGACCTCACATAGGTTATTCAGCAAAATATCACACTTTGGTATGTCACTCTGGAATGCCACGACCCAAGTCTACGGTTCTAATTCTTTCAACCACTTGTATGCATCCTCAATGAGTTCCTTCATCTCATTCATGTACTGCTCATATTTGATTGTTGTTGTGCTTCTTGCAATATTCCACAGCTGGTTCTTCAGTGCATCACCTTTGTACAACTGCTGGAAATTCTTCCACATATGCCTGACACAGAACCTATGTTCTGATTCTGGAAACACATCATTCACAGCATTGATAAGCCCCTTTTGTTTGTCAGACATAATGGTCCATGGTGAGGTGTTGATGATACCAAGATCCATCTTAAGCCTCTCAAGAAACCAAACCCAGTTTGGTATGTCTTCCACTTCCACAACACCAATGGCAATTGGGAAAATACAATTATTAGGATCTATGCCAACTGCAACAAATGGCGACCCCTATATCTAGTTTTTATATGACACCCATCTATGAAAATCACAGGCCTGCATCCTTGAAGGAAACCTCTTTTACAAGCATCCAGACACATGTATGCTTTGTTGAACTACCTGGGTTGCTTCTCCTTATATCATTTCCATAGTCCCATAACAACTTGTATTGTCCTTCTTCATCACCATGAATTATCTTCATGGCCAGCCTCCTTGCCCTTTGTAGCTTAGTCCTAGTTGGTGTCATATGCCATTCTTTCTGTACAACTCTTGAGAAGTTCCTCAAGGTCATGTCTTGATCTGCCCTGAAACTCTCAAGATATTTCTTTGCAAGAAAAGGTGCAGTAAATGCTTTGATCTTCCATTTCTTGCAACATGTATGCTCTTCCACATACTTCTTCACCATGAAGCATTTAGTCCCTCTTGTCATATGATGCCCATAAATACCAAGTGCAATCCTCATCACATCTCTGCCTTCACTCTCTTCTTGTCATTCATGGCAACTTCACATCCACTCTTTGTTTTGCAGCTATACTCCTTTATGGCTTTCCTTAGCAACTGTACATTCTCAAATACTTGACCCACATGGAACTTTGGACACTTTGCGAGGTCCTCCTTTTACGAAAGCTCTAAACTTGGTGCAGGTTTCATCATCTGAATCTGGTGCCCCACAAGTCCTCACCTTGATTCATAATCAGACATGGCTTCATCTTTTGCTTGAGAACCTTGTTTCACCTGTCCTGCATGTCCCCCTTGCACCTTATCCTTTGGTACCTTGGCTCATCTTCATCCACATTATGCGCATAAAGATCATCATCCCCATCAACGATCTCAAAATCACTATCAAACATGTCGGTGGATCAAAATCAACATCATCTGAGTCACTTTACGATGCCGAGCAACACCTCTCTTTCCTCCCCATCTTGGATCTTCTATCTCTGTCTTCCTCCTCTCCACTCCATTATTCTCTTGCATCTGCTCCACTAGCATCCACATGTACTCTGTCTAACTCATCTTTGTTGTGGCTCGATGGTACTCTCTTCTGCACATGATCCAAATTATACATTGAATGTTTGTCCTCCTTGCAAAGATAAATGGATTTCCATCATCAACTTCAACTTCACGGATTGTTTGGATAAATAATTTGAATTGGAATAGGATCTTCTCCTTCTCTATGTGATGGACTACTTTGCTAGATCACGAGATTGGTACTACTCTTTTTCTTTGGAAGAAATTTGAACAACTGGTGGCGAGATGAGCTCTTGGATTATGGACTACATCATCAACATCCTTGTGAGAATGCAAACTGTCATCATGGTCCGGATAAATATCAAAGAAATGATGGCCTATTGACAAGAATACCATCATTTGATCGATGCTCGCATCACTCCTAATCTGTCTCAAAGAATTTACGGTGATGTCAAGGATGGGAATGCGGTAGTATGCTTTTATCCTTCGACCATCTCCCATCCTATCTCCTCTACCATATGCTCCACCATGATTGGAGACCATGTTAACCTATCAACTTGATCATACCATACTTCATGTCCATTGACATAACCACATTGCTTCCTTGACCCATGAAAAAACCATGATGAAATAGCACTGAAAATTTGTCCTTTGCGTGCTCTGTTACAAAAAGCACACAAATTGAGTACAACCACCAACAAGCTGTAACAAACTTGACAAAAAATGAACCTTTTATGTGAACCTTAAACCCTACAACAAACCCCAATTCTTCCTCAAAACCCTAGCACACATTACGAACCCTACTACGGCGAGTACACAATTTAGGACAAAATATGTACATGGCAAACGTAATTACATGTGGAATCAAACCTATATTCCATTTTTCAAACCGTGGCAAAAACCCTACCTGAAACCCCCAAATCGATTAACAAAACCATAGGTTTTCTTCCAATCTTGAGCAAGTTCAAGAGAAAACTTAGGCAAACTGAATCTAATCTCTACATAACTTCGATTTGATGTCAAATAGACGGAATTTTGGACTTCTGTAATCGAGGCGGGGGCTCCATCGAGGCGGCAATTGCAGCCATGGCGGCGCCGCCTGCCTTCACCACGGTCATGAGAATCGCCTCCTCATGATCGATCCTTCAGACCCGACACCGAAAATCGCCGCCGACCTCAACGCCGGCGATCAACTGTTCCTTCCTCGGCCGCGACAGGGGAGGGGAAGCGGAGACAGGGGAGGGGAAGCGGAGAGATAGGGGTAATGGAGAGGTGGGAGGGTGAGCAGAGATGGAAACGAAGACGGGAGGGTTTTCTTGTAAATTGGCCACCGCTTCGCTTCTCCAAACGACACGTGGCGCGGGGTGCAGTCGGCGGTGGTCGGCACGTCTGCGGCTCATCTGATGAGCGATGGCCGTACAATCACGTCCCATCGTACAAAGTGACCGTAGTGACCGTATTTCTAAGTACAGTGACCAAACCGAGCTCGCGGCACAAGTTCAAGTACCTGTAGTGCATTTTACTCCAGCAGGAACAACCCATCGCATACTGTCCGGCCTAGACCCCACCATACCTCGCCCGTGCTCGCGCGCCGGCCACGCTCGCCCTGCAAGCCCCAAGCTAGCATGCACCCCATGGCGGTTGGCTAGCTAGCTAGCAAGCACGCACACGGGCTGGCTAGCTACGAAGCAAGCCGGCGCCATCGGCGATTCTGGCGGTCGCCCGCTCGGCAGCTTACACGCTGCATGCGCCAGCGCGTTCGCGTAAACTGCGCCCGCCCTGCGCACCACGCCTTACAACTGCTGTGCCGCGCCGCCGCGTCCACCGGCCAGCACCGCGCACCATGCTCGCGGCCCGTCTTGCCACGCGTCGCCTGCTTGCACATGCCCTGCGGCCACGCCCGCAGAGAAGGAGGAACCTTGGCGGCCTCACTCGGCTTCTGCGGCGCCCGCCAGCGCCCGTTGTGCCGCCCTTTGGCTGTCTTCGCCCGTCGCCGGCAGCGTTCTCGCTTCTGCCGCTCCGCCCAAGCGGCCGCGCGAGCTCTCGTCGATGGGGAGAGGAAGGCCAGCAGCGCCCGCCCGCCTTGACTGACGACGCTCGGCCGCCCTCCTGCCGCCCGCGCCCTTGCTTCGCCGCCGCCTCGTCGCGCCACGCGCTTCGCCGCCGTCGCTGTGCAGTTGCGCGCCCGTTCCTGCTTCTGCTGCGTCGTGGCCGGGATGTCGGGGACGCGAGAAAGAGAGAAGAGAGAGAGAAAAGCAGGGTAGTGGGAGGGAAGTTGACATATGGGCCTGACCGGATACGAGCGGACGAGGACGAGGCCGCTGCGTCCGTTTTCTGTCCGCTTTGGCCCTAAAACAAGACCAACTTTGGTCCAGGGATGGGTGAAATGGACACGAAACGGACGAAAAAAATAAAATGGGGTCTGCCGTTGGGTTGTTGCATGTGTCTGCTTTTATCTAAACTGCGTCCGGCGGACAAAATGGAGTCGCGCGGTGAAGTTGGCCTAATAGCTGTGGTCGCCACTTGCTAGACCTGACAAAAGGCAAAGGCTTCCTTGTCTCGACCAGGACAGGACTGACACGGCGGGCAAAACCTCTGCGTTGCAGGCTTGCAGCGATATGGACCGGGAACTGATCGTGACCGGCACGTAGAGGACTAGGCCAAAGCCGCGCTACCGCTGCTGTGTGGAAAGAACATGACAGTTTAACAAGTTCCCGAGCATAGTTGCCGTTTTGCATGCATAGCATAGCAATTGGGTCTCGTTAATCGTTAATCGCATACATGCTGTCTTCAAGTGATTAACTGAATATATGCTGTCTTCAAGTAATTGCTGTAAGAGCATCTTTAACGTGGGTCATCTAATGGATATCACCAAATGTCTGCGGTGTGCTCGTGGACAAACTAGTTATTCAACCGCGTTCCTTAAATTCGGATTGGGGCTATGACTGATAGTGGGTCATACGAACCAAGAAAATAAAGAGATGCGTGGAAAACTTGGGTTGTGGGGGGAGTGATCGAACCGACAATGAACCAAGCTAATGTCTGAACTTTCCCAAAGCTTCCATTGTTTGAGGACGGTTTGTAGGATTTCAGATGTCCGGACCATTTTACGAACATTTGATGACTTCGTTGAAGGTCTAAAAGTATGCGGATTGTCCGATCTAAATATTTACAGACGTTTTGATGATTTGTGATGCCCTAAGCTGGCTTTGGATGGAACGACATTTGCTTACAATGACTGGACACATCTACCCGAGCGGAGCGAAGGTCTCCACGATATAAAACTCGGTAGGCCAAAAGAAGACACCCAACACTATAGCTTCTGCTGGTATGCTATGCACAAAAGAAAAACTAATTTGGCACTTCTCAGTTGACGGAGAATTAGCAAAGTCTCGGTCACACTTAAACCGGGGCGCACCTATGTCTTGCCTACAGCGAGGGGAGCTCCTAACTGGCGTTCTCAACGCTGGTTTAGGATTCTAGCGCTCGAAGGGTGGCATTACTGGGTCGGCCCAACTAAACCTAGATCGATCGCAGCGAAGTTGAACGGGTCGCTTGCTCCAGCTGGTTGGCTGGATGACTAGTTGACCGGTCAACCGTTGGCTTTTGAGAAAAAGAAAGAATCACAAAAGGTTTGTGAATTCAAAAATGTTCACGGATTTTGAAAAAGTTCACAAAACTTTGAAAAAGTTCATCGATTCGAAGAAGTTCATCCAATTTGAATTTTTTTATCGATTTTGAAAAATAAAGTCATTGATTTAAAAATAAGTTCATCAATTTTGAAAAAAATTACATCGGAGTAGAAAACATTCATTGAATTTGAAAAAGGAAAAGGTTCATCAAACTTTGAAAGAGTTCATTTGAAAGAAGTTCATCAATTTTGCAAAAAAATAGTTCAGATAAAATTGAAAAAAATCCATCAAATTTGTTAAAAAGTTCATCAAGTTTGAAAAAAGTTCATAAAAAATGAAAAGTTCACAAATTTAAGAAAACATCAAATTTTTTGGGAAAACATAACACAAATTTTAAGAAAAAAAATAAAATGAAAAAAGAAAGAGAAAGGAAAAAAAAACACTAGAAGAAAAACCGACCAAAAAACATATACAAAAAAAGACACAGAGAAACCTGAACATTTGTTAGCTTTATTAAAGAAGTAAATTGATGTAGAAATATCACAACATGTAATGTGTTGTGATGGTTACAACTACATGCGCTGCTTAGAGGTATAGAATTCGGTGCACGGTGGGGGGGGGGGGGGTGCGTCGTATGGTCACTGTGGATCTTTAGGACGTAAATCCATGTCTATTGCGAAAGAAATATGTAACCAGCAACTAACCAAAGATTACTCCTTTGAGAGCCTCCGCAAAGGTCACTTGGGGTGAGCTGGGAAGTGTAGTGCAGCTCTAAGCCACCCATAGCCAGCATTCTGCTACAGTATTTCATAGAATTTTATTTTATTATTTTTCTATACGCACTTTCGGCTTTTAGATGTTTTTTTGGTTTTCTCTCAGTTTTTCTTATGTTTTGGACATAAAAATTAAAAAATAACGCGAGAAACTCATTTTCCCCCTCTTTTTCGTGAGAGGCATAAATTTACTTCTCGTAGGGGCACGGATTTGCTTACACAAGAGGCATGGTTGTGTCTCTCGCAAAAGGAAAAAAAAGACGCGTTTCCTTTTTTTTCTGTTCCACGAGAGGCACAGATTTACTTCTCGTGGAGGCACGGATTTGTTTCCGCGGACCGTGCCTCTCGAAAAAGAAAAAAAAGTATTTTTTTCTCCTTCCACGAGAGGCATAAATTTACTTCTCGTAGAGGCACATATTTTCTTACACGAGAGGCACAACCCTTTCTCTCACAAAAGAAAAAAACATGTGTTTTTCCTACCATGAGATGCACGAATTTGCTTACCGTAGGCGCAGTCGTGCCTCTCGCAGAAAGGAAAAAAAGGCGTTTTTCCTGCCATGAGAGACACAAATTTGCTTTCCCGAGAGGCACGACATGCCTCTCGAAAAAGAAAAAGAATGCATTTTTTCCTTTCGCAATAGACATGGATTTACTTCTCGTGGATACGTGGATTTGCTTTCGCGAGTGGCACGGTCATGCCTCTCGAAAAGAGAAAAAGGTGCTCCATATTTGGTTTTTTTTCCTTCGTTATTTTGTGAAAAACAAAGGTCGTCAAACCTATCAACGTGATTAGTGCTATATTTGGTATGATATTAGTTACACGCTAAATAAGTTGTGCGCTAGTCATTGGAGCAGTTTAGTCGTTGGATTGACCTGGTTTGATGGACGGGATTAGTAGGATCTGTCACTTAAGGTATTTTTATATTGGTACGATATAGATGCATTTTTTGAATAAAGCTCTTTGAATTGCACACGAAAAAAGGTGAAAAGAAGAAGAAGAGGACAATCGATCTCGGGTCTGCTGGGGAGAATATCTGGTGCAACGGTGCTTGTGGTGTTACCGGTGCACAGAACTCAAGTCGCACAATTTTAATGTTTGGAAAATTCTGAAAAAAATGTAGCACATTGGCACAACATTAATGTATGTTGTCACAAAATTTCAAGTCAAAATTCGAAACACAGCTCCTAAAACAAAAATGACAAATTCAACACTGATAGTACATAACATAAGTTGGGCTTTAGATTTGGCCCATTATCAAACCGATGTCAAATTTGTCATTTTTTATATCATTTTTTTTTCAAATTTTGATATGAAATTTTGTGACGACATACATTGATGTTATGTCAATGTGCTCATTTTTTTTAGATTTTTTAAAATGTTGTACGGCATCCGGTGCACGGTAGCTCCACAAGTGTTGGTGCACCGGATACATTCCCGGGTCTGCTGGTCTGGTCTCTGGGCTGGGCACCTGTTAAATGACTCGCTTAATAATTTCAGCCTACTGTTTGTAACTGGGCTTGATACTCGACCCTTTAGACCCCGCGACCACAGGTTGGCCCATTCGGAGCCCGATAGGGTTTTGCTTCTAGGTCTCGATGCTCCTATATAAATGACCGCTTCCCCCAACCTTCCCAACCCCTCGCTCTCGCCGCCGCCGCTGCCTTCTCTACCGCGCCGCCGCAGCCATGGTTCGTTCTCTCTCTCCCTCCCTCCCTCTCACGGCCGTCTCCCCAGCGTCTATGTTCCTTGGCTTTGCTCTGACTCCGTGTGTTTCGTTTCTCGTTCTTGGTTTCCAGGTGAAGTACTCGACGGATCCCGCCAATCCCACCAAGTGTAAGTTCCCTTGCTTGAGGAGACGGAAGGATTTGTTTTGGCCGTGTCGTATGATGATTTCCGCAGATCTGCTGGTTACTCATGTGTGCATTTTCCCTTGATTCTTGCAGCCGCCAAGGCCATGGGCCGGGACCTGCGTGTGCATTTCAAGGTGAGCTCCCGAGTCTAATCCCTATAACGCTTTTCAACGGATCTTGCAGTGAATGGCTTGCTCGTAGATTGTGCTACTGTTTTGTCACTCCCCTTATTGTCAACTTAAGTCTGGAAGCCTATCGTCAGAAGGATTAGCTGTTAACCCATGTGGTGTGCATTTATCTGTTGTAGTGGTACCTTTAGTGCGTTAGTTCTTGTACATATTTTGGGCAATAAGCTTAAGGGTTGTAGTTCAAGTTTAGTTTGAAGAACATCTAATTCCATTGTTTGGTATGTAATGAACTAGAAAGTGATTGATAGTATCAGTTCCTCTAATGTACCACCTGATACAGTTTTTTTAAGTGACAAGTCTCTTAAGCAGGGTGTTTGTTTATGAGCTAAACAGTGTCCTCTAGACTCAGGAAAATGTAATCATCTGAAACTTGAATACAAGTGCAGTTTCTGTGGTAGTTAGCAGTCTGTCAGTTTTTCTGGGTGGAAATCTTCTTCTGGCGTATACAAATTTATAAATCTTATTTATTTGTATTGAGCTTAGTTGCATATTGTGTTGGAGCTTCTTTCATTAAGCAGTGTCCCCGTAATCTCTAGGAATATCATTTTCATTGTTTTTGGGTGAACCAGTGGACACAGTACTTTGTGTTATATGTCTATTGGTTCAGTAAATGATGGCACATTTTATGTCAATTATATGCACTTCACTGTTAAATGTTGGGTCTGTTGTTGAATATAGCACAACAAATGTTCACCTTCACTCTGTTATGGATACAGTTCGGTCCTGATTGTAAGTCAGTCATAGTTCTTGATCTTCTTTTGCTTTCACCCTAAAGTAAAAAAGCAGGATGCTTTGCTCTCTATAAGCAGTGTCCCCGTAAACTTTAGGAAGATCACATTGTCATTGTTATTGGGTGAATCGATGGACACAGTACTTTGTGTTTTATGTCTATTGGTTCAGTAAACGAAGACACATTCATTGTTTTGAGCTAATGAGTGACCTTCTGCTGTGGTTTGGAAGCTGCTTCTTTTGTTGTGACCCTAAAGTAAAAAAAGCAGGATGCTTCTCTCTTTATAAGCAGTGTCCCCGTAAGCTTTAGGAACATTATAATCATTGTTCTTGGGTGAACCATTGGACACAGTACTATGTGTTTTATGTCTATTGGTTCAATAAACGATGACACATTTTGTTATTTAGACTTTTATTGATCTGTCTTCCAATGTCAGATTGCTTCTTTTTTGTGTTCTTGCCCAACGCATGGTGTTCTTGTTAGTTAAGTTGAGCTTGCAGTTATACTTAGCTCATTTTTTGAACCTTAAAAGATAGAAAGCTGCCTGCTCATTAATGTTTGGTGCATTATCTGATCTGCCTAACTCATTGTTGTAAAGCTACCAGTGTTGGTTTTCTAACCTGGATGTTTGAAATTGCAGAACACTAGGGAAACAGCGTTTGCCCTGAGGAAGATGTCGCTCAACAAGGCCAAGAGGTACCTTGAGGATGTGTTGGCACACAAGCAAGCCATCCCCTTCCGGAGGTACTGCCGTGGTGTTGGACGCACAGCCCAGGTGAAGAACCGTCAGCCCAATGGTCAGGGACGCTGGCCTGCCAAGTCTGCTAAGTTCGTTCTGGATCTTTTAAAGAACGCTGAGAGCAATGCTGAGGTCTGTTATCTTACCATGACTGCTGAAGTTTAAGAGTCCATGATAATTTGTCAGCTTTTTATAACTCCAGTATCTGCTCTACAGGTGAAAGGTCTTGATGTTGATGCTCTCTACATTTCACACATCCAAGTGAACCAGGCCCAGAAGCAGCGGCGCCGGACCTACCGTGCCCATGGGCGCATCAACCGTAAGTTTGTTGAAACACCTGCTTCATCTTAGTAACGTTTCAGGCAATCTATGGAAATTGCTCATGGCTCCCACTACCTTGCTGCAGCCTACATGTCCAACCCATGCCACATCGAGCTGATCTTGTCGGAGAAGGAAGAGCCGGTGAAGAAGGAGGTGCTTATTCTTCCATTTATCATTGCTCAGCTGCTGCTCGTTCTGTGTTTGTGATGCTCTATGAGACCTCCTAAAATTGTTTGATCTTTGTTTCTGCAGGCTGAGTCCCAGATTGCCAGGAAGGCCTAGAGAAGGCTCTACATAACTTATCCGCCCTATTTGTTAGAGCAGTTTGTAGCATCTGGATTGGCTGAGTCGAAGTTTTTGGCCTGTTATCTGTCGTCTAAATACTGCTAGCTCATACTTTGTGAAACCCTTGATGATCGTCTCATGTACTGGATTCAATCTGGTTGTGTTTTGGAATATTTTTCATCGTATGACTGTTCTCCTGTTTGATCCCTCAAATGATACCTACGTTATGCTATCCCGCATCATTGTATAACTTATAAAAAATCGGCCAAAACCATGATTTCAAGCGACCTTTACGGTGTCCTCGACGAAAGAAACAGATTCTTACGAACCGTATTTAAACCTTTGGAGAATGCTCCTTGTCCGCTGTTCATGTCGTCTCCATAGATGTCTAGTCGAGAGACTCCCTCGTTCCAACAGCCAGGCTGCTGCAAGGCAACAACGAGGTTCATATGGCCCAGAAGATATGTTGGTCCTAGACCTCGTTGGCGCCCAAGCTACGATCTGATCTTGAAAGGCCGGCTACTTCCTCGGCGGTGCTCTGAGACTGCTCGCCGACAGATCTTGAAAGGGTGGGTAATAGGATGTACGTAGGCGACATGGTGGTGCTGTGTGTCGCGGAGGCACCATCATGCTGCGAACGGGTGTTTGCGGATGGAACTGCGGGTGTTACGGGAGGGAAGTTGTGGATGGGGATCGGGACGAGCAACGGCTGTGATGATGTGCATTATGACGGCTGGGCCTAGGAGCTATCATTCGCCTTCCTTTTTTTTCTGACATGGAACTTACAACATGCATCCTTGGCAAGTACATTGTCGATGAAATTACTACATTGCGGACATGGCAAATGTATCTGACGCCCCCTTGCGCATGATGATAGACCCATAATAGGCATCTACCGTCTAAGCTAACTTGAGATGTCATTGGGTGGATGACTTTGCCATGCTTAACATACATGCTCCACTAGGAGCCAGTCTTAGAATAAAGAGAGATTGCAATGAAAACATGTGAGCAAAATTACATTTATGTCCATAGACCACCTAGGACGACTACAAGTACTGGAGTGAGCCGAAGGCATGCCACCTTCATCGCCCGCCCCTCACCGGAGTCGGGCCAAACTTGTTGCTGTAGAAAATAAAAAAGTCGCCGTGTTAAGGCCCTAGAGGACCATTGCACGAGAAATAGCAACCATCGCCGATGGAGGGAATTATAGATCGAAAGGATTCAACATGCAGACACATGAATGAAGACAAGGAAAGAGTGGATCCAAACAGATCCACTGAAGATCAACACTGAGCAAATCCTGTGAGATCTGCCGGAGACACACCTCCACACGCTTTCCGATGACTCTAGACGCATCATCAGAACGAAGGCTAGGCAGGAAGAATCTTATTCCATTTTCAGGAAGCTGCACCCGCCTCGTCTTCATGAGCAGGACACAAATTCCAAACCCTCCTCAAACGCTCGGGCGGCCCGCCCGGTCACTGACCGGTCATGATTTTTCGACCCAGACGGACGCCTCAAACGGGCCTCAAATGCCCGGGCTGACTGACACACCTCATATTCAGCCTAAAAATGGGGCGGATATGGGAGCGCCCGGGCGCGTCTGCGACGTCGGACCCGCCCACGCAGGCCCACCAACCCCACATATATTCGTCCCATCCACTCGCCGGACAAACCCTAGCCACTTCACAGTTCTCTCCCTCCACTCCCTCCGCTACCCGAGCTCACCTCCGATGATTTCCAACCGTCTCCGGCATGGTGGGCAGCGGATCTGACTCTGACCAGTCCGAATCCGTCAACTGGGGTGTCATCTCGTGCGGGTTGGAGGAGGCAATGGCGGTCCGCATTACACTCTGCCGCTCCCGGGAGGACAACGCCCGGTCGATGGAGGGATTTTTCCGGCGTGACTCCATCGTGTAGGATCAACGAGCGCTCTGGTCCTCTAGGGTTGGATCATCACGGTCCCGGTAGCCGGAAAATCACTCCTTCCCCATCACCGGTTGGGCAGACTATGAGTCCCACTCGGAACGGGCAGCCCGCCATGGGAAGGAGAGGATAAGGGCCGCTGAGGACCATATCGCGACGGAAATGGCTGATGCGGCGGCGCGGGCTGTCGCAGAGGAGGGAGCCATCCGCGCCCGCATTGTGAATAAACGACAGCGGAGGAGCACACGCACCCTCGCCCGAGAGCAGAATCGGGCGGTCCGTGCCATGGTCAAACTACCATCGAAGGAGGAAAAGGAGGACAGTGATGACGAGGACAGCTCCGGTGACGAGTAGATCCGGCTCGATCCCTACTGCGTCTTTGATCGGTACTTCCGCGAGAAGGACGACAAGGGCACCGGGAAGGGCAATGGCAGTCGTGGATGATCCCACCATAGCCAAACATGCCAAATTTTGGTAGTCCAATGGATGTTGGCCGATGCTAGGCGCCGGCGCACCGGCCGAACAGTTTCGGCCGGTCCAGCCCTAGCCGTTCGATGCACGCGATTAAGAGCCGTTCGATTCCCCGCGTCCCCCGCGTTGACTTCCCCACTCCTTCTTCCTCACCTCTCGGCCGGCCGTCACCCGTCACTGGACCTCCTATCTCCGCCGCCCCCCCGCTCGATGCCGCTTTTCGCCACGGTCGCCGCCGCCGGTCTCCGCCGTCTTCTCTCATGTTTCATGGGATCCACATGCGGCAAAAGTTCGCCGATGGTTGCAGCTCCCCTCGGCTGGTGATGGTCGCGGCTCGGCGCGCCGATCGCCCGGCGGTTCTGCAGCCTCGGCAGCTGCCACCCAGCGCCCGCCGCTCACGGTCCGGCGCCCCCTGATTAAAGGTTGTAGCAAAATTCATCAACGGTGGAAGCAAAAACACCGCCGGTTGAAGCTTTTTTTTCCAACTGTTGATTCCGGTTGTAGCAAAACTCGACGCCGATGGTAGCAGGGCAAAATGCAGGTTGTAGCAAAACTGGATGCCGGTTGCAGCTCCTGGTCGTAGGTTGCAGCTATTACGCTATCGCCCGGCCACAAGTTTGCCGTCTTTGGTTGCAACACGTCGGTCCGATAGTTGTAGCTTTTTTTGTTGCGGTCGTACCTTTTCGTGGCGTGAGTTGCAACTTTTCCGATCTCGATTGCGATTGTTTGTCGTCATCGGCCAAACTACACCACCGAAAGATTGTAGCAAATAGAGGCGCCGGATGTAGCAAAAATATGATATACTTGTAGCAAAAACCAGCTGTGTTTCCAACTCGCTTATCGGTTGCAAAAAAAATGGTTGTGGTTCCAGCTCTGGATTTCGCGGTTGAAGCAAAAACAAATGATGGATCCAAAGATCGTTGTCCGCTCGTTGGTGACGCAACCTTCACCGTGGGTCGTCCATGGAGGCTTGTCGTACGCAGCTCGGCATGGTGCACCGCGCGGTCGGCACCTCCATCGCAAGGCGTCCGTCTGATCCGTTACCTCCGTCAGCGGGAGCATCTGTGCACCACGAGCATGCGAAGAAGCCCAAAAAAGCAGTGAGGGATGGGCTGCGGCGCGCAAAGGGAAGCGAGAGGTTGTTGGTCGGCGGGCTGGCGAGGGCGGCCTTGTGTCATGAGCTTCACCGAGGCGGTGGTGGTTCGCCGGGAGTGAGAAGAAAGAAAGAAGGATCTGGGAGAGGGCGCAGGACGCAGATTTGCTTCGATCCAACGCGTCGTGTGCGACCGGCGCAATGGTTCGGCCGGCGCACCGGGTGTAAACATTTCCCATGGATGTTTAGTGTACTGTGGTGGACTAGCCGAACGATGTGTGTGCATCGACGTAGTAGCATGAGTTTGTATGGATTTGAGATATGATAATTGAGGTGTCTGTATGTGGATTGTATTATTTGAGGTGTGACCAGTTAGTGCTCGCGGACGCATCCGCGGGCGTTTGAGGGGCCGGATTTGCAAAGTCTGGCTGTAGATGCTCTTAAGAACAGAGCAAGATCCCTCCCGTCGCCAGGGACCAGGGTTCACTGATGACCCACAAGTATAGGGGATCAATCATAGTCCTTTTGATAAGTAAGAGTGTCGAACCCAACGAGGAGCAGAAGGAAATGACAAGCGGTTTTCAGCAAGGTAATTTCTGCAAGCACTGAAATTGTCATAACACGTAATTTGATAGCAATATAATTTGTAACAAGTGAGAAGTGCAATAGTAACAATAGGTGCAGCAAGGTAGCCCAATCCTTTTTTGTAGCAAACGACAGGCCAAAACAATCTCTTATAGTAAGCAAAGCGTTCTTGAGGACACACGGGAATTTCATCTAGTAACTTTCATCATGTTAGTTTGATTCGCATTCACTACTTTGATAATTTGATATGTGGGTGGACTGATGCTTGGGTGCTGCTCTTACTTGAACAAGCCTCCCACTTATAATTAACCCCTCTCGCAAGCATCCACAACTACGAAAAAAGAATTAAGATATAATCTAACCATGGCATTAAACATATGGATCCAAATCAGCCCCTTACAAAATAGCGCATAAACTAGGTTTAAGTTTTTGTCACTCTAGCAACCCATCATCTAATAACTACTCCACAATGCATTCCCTTAGGCCAGAGATGGTGAAGTGTCATATAGTCGACGTTGACATAACACCACTAAGGGAATCACAACATACACATCATCAAAATATCGAACAAATATCAAATTCACATGATTACTTGCAACATGACTTCTCCTGTGTCCTCAAGAACAAAAGTAACTACTCACACAACATATGCATGTCAAGATCAGAGGAGTAATAAATATCATAATGGATCTGAACATATAATCTTCCACCAAATAAACTGGCTAGCATCAACTACAAGATGTAATCAACACTACTAGTCACTGAGAGGTACCAATCTGAGGTTTTGATACAAAGATTGAACACAAGAGATGAACTAGGGTTTAGGGATGAGATGATGCTGTTGAAGATGTTGATGGAGATTGGCCCTCCCATGATGAGAGGGTTGTTGGTGATGACGATAGCTTCGATTTCCCCCTCCGGGAGGGAAGTATTCTCGCCGGAATTGCTCCGCCAGAGAGCAAAAGTGCTCCTGCTCAAGTTCCGCCTCGAGACGGCGGCGCTCCGTCCCGAAAGTCCTCTCCTTATTTTTTATAGGTCAAAAGACCTTATGTACCAGAAGATGGGCACTGGAGGTGGGCCAGAGAGCCCACTACCCACCAGGGCGCGCTTGGGGGTAGGCGCGCCCTGGTGCCTAGCGGGCACCTGGGTGGCTTCCTCCGGTATTTTTTTCTCCAGTATGTTTAATATATTCCAAAATAATTCTCCGTAAAGTTTCAGCTCATTTGGAGATGTGCAGAATAGGTACCTCCGACGTAGCTTTTTCAGGTCCATAATTCCAGCTGCCGGTATTCTCCCTCTTTGTGTAAACCTTGCATATTATGAGACAAAAGGCACTAGAATTACTCCACAAGGTGTCGTACTGAATAAAAACACTATAAATAACAATAGGAAAACATGATGCAAAATGGACGTATCAACTTCCCCGAGCTTAGACCGCGCTTGTCCTCAAGCGAAAGCCGATATCAAAAATCATGTCCACATGTTTAGAGAGAGAGGTGTCGACAAAAACAAAATACGGAAATAGTAGCATCATGCTTATTATTATAACATCAATAAACTTTATCCTAATACTTCTCATGAGCAAGTAACAATTCATCACAAACAACGAAGTATAAAGCATAAACTTTATTGAAGACCAACAAACTATGTTCTCAGTCAACTTTGCAATTGCAATTCATCATATTTTCAAGAAGGGTCTCTTATCGGAGGCTTTTGGCAAGTCCACATACTCAACCATCATTTAATCTTCTATGATTGCTAACACTCACAACATCTATATGGAGCAAAAAAATTCAGAGACATAGAAAGACAGGGGCTTATAGTTTCGCCTCCCAACTTATTCACCTCAAGGGCGATGTCAAAAATAATAACTCATGATTACTCATATCCAAAGGGATATATGTGCCTAGATCTTTCCCCACCACATGATGCTTGCAAAAGAGAAAAATAAAAAGGAATAGAGGAGAACACTTTGACTCTTGCATAAAAAGTAAATACATAAAAGTAAAAGATAGGCCCTTCGTAGAGGGAAGTAGAGGTTGTCATGCGCTTTTTGTTTTTGGATGCACAAGCTCTTAATGCAAAATAATGTGATGTTATATTGCCCCTTATAATAGCAACCTTTATTATGCAGTCCGTCACTTTCATTACTTTGCCATCACAAGTTCGTACAACGCTTATTTTCCCTTACACTAAAAGATCATACACATTTAGAAGCAATTTTATTGCCTTATGCACCGATGACAACTTACTTGAAGGATCTTATTCAATCCATAGGTAGGTATGGTGGACTCTCTTGAGATTGGGTTTAAGGATTTTGGATGCACAAGTAGTATCTCTATTTAGTGCTGATTTTTGGCTAGCAAAGATATTGAGCAAGCACCACATGTTGGAGCATCTATGACAATATAACTTCTATGTGAATATGAACAAACATAAATCATTACGTTGTCTTCCTTGTCCAACATCAACAATTTGGCATAAAATATTTAATGGGGGCTCACAATCATAAAAGGTGTCCAAGATAGTGTATTTGCATGTGAATCTTCTCTTCGCTTATTAATTCTTTCATGAATTGCATCATCGACCAATGCTATGTTTGTCAACTTTCAATAAATTTTACCACTTATACTTTTCCTTATGTAATGTCATTACTTTCCATAAGATTAACATATTGTAAGTGCATCTAGTGCCACCCCTAGTTGGTTTTGGAGTATTGACGACAAACGTGGTTGATGGACTAATGTGTTTATGAGAATTGCAGGATAACACAGGTAGAACTCCCTCATTTATTCGGTTTACCTACTAGAGATGACCCCTAAAATGTATGAAGACATTGAAGACAATGGTGGTTCGTGAAGACATTCACGTTGAAGATAATGATGTGTGAAGACATTCACTTGAAGATAATGGAGTGCGAAGACATAGTTTCTTTTGTAGTTTCATTTTCTTCTTTCTTGAGCCGTAGGAACCACTGAAATGTTAAGTGGGGTCCAAGTGAACAAAGTTAGATGACTGACGTGATGCTCAACCCAAACCCTATGTCTTCGAGTGAAGACAATGATAGTAAATCTTATCCAGAGTTGGATGAGTCAGCTTTGCTTGTAGTCCAAGTCAAGCTGCCGCGTGTGTTTGAAATCCGACTGTTGGACACGTGTCGTTTCCTTAGTGACCCAGGGTCATTTCGGACATATCATGTCGGGTTGCCTCCTGGCTATAAATAGCCCACCCCCTCCACCATAAATTGGTGGTTGCTCAGAGTTAGTGCATGACTTTTGTCGTTTGAGAGCAACCCACCTCCGAAGCCTTTGAGAGAGAGAATCCTTGTGAGGACAAAGCCCAAAACACCAGGAGCCAAGGAGTGTTAGGCATCACTGAAGTCTTTCTGTCCGCGTGACCTGAAGACTTGTTACGCTTGAGGACTGTGTATCCTCCAGACGGTTAGGCGTCACGTTCTGAGGATCCAAGAGTCATTGTGGATCGCCGGTGAACGGAGTCCATGAAGGTTTGGAAGTCTACCTTGAAGACTTACCAGAGTGATTGGGTGAGGACTAAGTTTTCTTAGCTCAAGGGAAATAAAGTGAAGATGTGGTCTTCTGAGTTCCATCTCAGCCTCCCTAACTGGACATCTGATTGTCACAAAGAATCGAACTGGTCTACCAAATCCTTGTCTTCACCAAGCAACTGGTTCTATCCCCTACCCCCTTTACATTTTAGTTTGTCTTTGTGAAGTCATTGCTTATTTTCCTTATCTGTTTGTCTTCACTGTGTGAAGACTTTTACCTATTTGGCTTCATACTTTCTTCCATTCCGATCTGCTCTACCTAGCTACTATTAGTCATCGTGCTTTCATTGCTCTGTCTACTTGACTATCGCGTGTCTAGTGTAGTTTATCTTCCGCTGCATATCATATAGGTGTTGTTTGATTGTCTGTCTTCAAAGATATTGCATCTTTCGAAGACTTTCATAAAAAACACCTATTCACCCCCCATCTAGTCGATAACTAGCACTTTCACATATGATTTTTTCATTATTTTCTTTATTTTGATCGAAACAAAAAGAATAAGAAGCAAAAACTCAAACTAGTCTTTATTATATAACTCTCACTCGATTACATAGATAGATAAATCACGAAACTAGCACTCGGAAATAGATCATACTAAACTTTTATTCAACTAAATCACGAAATAACTAAGGATCAAAGTAAAATAAGTAAAGATAATAAAAGTGATGGTGATACGATATCGGGGCATCTACCCCAAGCTTGGCACAAGCCAAGGGGAGTGCCCATACCCGTGTGCTTAGGTCTCCTTCTTTGGAGATGGTGGTGGTGAGGGTGTGGTAAGCTTGTCCTCCGGCTTCCATGGCAGGGGTTCACCATCATAAGAGGATGCACGAGTCTCCTAAGTCATGAAACTGGCAGCTAAACTCATACCTTTAAATCTTGCTTCATACTCGAAAACTTGATTTTGAAGATCATAGATTTGGCTTTGCAGAAAATTGATTTGCTCGTTGAAGGTGAAGACGATGTCCTTCATAGACCGTCCATCCACCTTGTGATCATGGGTGAATCCGTAATCATGGAGTGATTGGCACCGAGTCCACGCTCTACCATCCCTTAGCACTTGAAGATCTCTTGCTCCACCGCCTCGAGCCTGGCCTCCACGCTTCCCATCTTCTTGGGCCCTTGAACATCCCGGATGTAGAGCACCCCCTCACGCATCTCAATGGCTTGAGGGTGCTTCAACACCTCTGGTAGGTAGGGGTTGATGACCTTCTCGAAGAAATTATCCTTGGAAGAGCTTGGTGCAACCATGGTGATCTATATTTGTTAGAAAAACAGCACGAATCAAGAACAGAGGATCTCTTCGCAATACGGTGTTCAAATCGTCCGGGGGTATATATAAAGAATTTTTATCTTGGGAAACAAGTATACCACAGGAAAACGGAGTCGAGAAGGTGCCCGAGGGCTCACTACCCACCAGAGCGCGCCAGGTGGGGCAGACGTGCCCTGGTGCCTAGTGGCACTTAGGTTGCTTCCCGGGTGTTTATTTTTTAATATTTTTTTCTAATATTCCAAAAGTGACATAAAATATTTTTGTAGAATTTTTGGAGTCGGTTTACTTGCCTTACCACGTACCTCTTCCTTTTCAGGATTCTGGAGTGTTCTGGAAGGTCTCTTTTATGTATTCCTCCGATGTCATGGTTTGAATAATATTAATTTCAACATTAACAGGCATACCTGAAATATAGTGCTTAATTCTTTTTCCATTGACCACCTTCAGATTAGTGGCTTCGATATTATTGATCTTGATAGCTCCAGAGCAATAAACTTCTTCGATGGTATATGGTCCTTCCCACTTTGAGAGAAGTTTTGTTGCAAAAAAATCTAAAACGAGAATTGTACAATTGAACATATTCACCAACTTTGAATTCCCGCTTTTGGATTCTTTTGTCATGCCATCTTTTGACTTTTTCTTTGAATAGTTTGGCATTTTCATAGGCTTGGGTTCTCCATTCATGTAGTGAGCTAATATCAAATAACCTCTTCTCACCGGAAAGTTTGAAGTCATAATTGAGTTCCTTAATTGCCCAGTATGCATTATGTTCTAACTCAAGAGGCAAGTGACAAGCTTTTCCATAAACCATTTTGTATGGAGACATACACATAGGATTTTTTATAAGCAGTTCTACAGGCCCATAGTGCATCATCAAGTTTCTTAGTCCAATTTTTCCTAGATCTGTTAATAGTCTTTTGTAATATTAACTTTATTTCTCTATTGCTAAGTTCAACTTGACCACTAGATTCAGGGTGATAAGGAGATGTAACTATATGGTTAACATCGTATTTAGCAAGCAATTTACAGAAAGCACCATGGATAAAATGTGAACCACCATCAGTCATTAAATATCCAGGGACTCCAAACCTCGGAAAAATAACTTCTTTCAGCATTTTAATGGAGGTGTTATGATCAACACTGCTATTTGGAATAGCTTCTACCCACTTAGTGACATAATCAACAACAACCAAAATATGTGTATACCCATTAGAGGAACGAAAAGGTCCCATATAATCAAAGGCCCAAACATCAAATGGTTCAATAACAAGTGAATAATTCATAGGCATTTCCTAACGTCTACCAATATTACCAATTCTTTGACATTCATCACAAGATAATACAAACATACAAGCATCCTTAAAAAGAGTAGGCCAATAAAAACCAGATTGTAATACCTTATGTGCAGTTCTATCTCCCGCATAGGCATGCCCTCCGTAGGTTTTGGAGTGACATTTCCGTAGGATTTGTTCCTGTTCATGCTCAGGTATATAACGTCTAATAATACCATCTACTCCTTTATATAGATGTGGGTCATCCCAAAAGTAATGTCTTAAATCATAGAAGATTTTTTGTTGGTATGTGAAGCTAGGTGGTATAAATTTAGCAACAATATAGTTAGCATAGTCTGCATACCAAGGAGTGTTATGAGAAGCATTTATGACAACTAATTGTTCATCAGGGAAGCTATCATCAATAGGTAGTGGATCATCAAGAATGTTTTCTAACCTAGACAAGTTATTAGCTACGGGGTTCTTAGCTCCTTTCTTATGAGTGATGTGTAATTCAAACTCTTGTAACAAAAGAACTCGCCTAATGAGTCTAGGTTTAGCATCTTTCTTTTCCATGAGATATTTAATAGCAGCATGATCCGTGTGAACAATTGCTTTAGAATCAACTATGTAAGATCTGAATTTATCACAAGAAAACACAACTGCCAGAAATTCTTTCTCGGTAGTAGCATAATTTCTTTGGGCACTATCTAGAGTCTTACTAGCATAATGGATAACATTTAATTTTTTATCAACTCTTTGTCCTAGAACAGCGCCAACAGCATAATCACTAGCATCACACATAATTTCAAAATGCAAGTTCCAATCAGGTGGTTGAACAATAGGTGCAGAAGTTAAGGCTTTCTTAAGTGTTTCAAAGGCTTCTACACAATCATCATCAAAAACAAATGGAATATCCTTCTCCAAGAGATTGGTAAGTGGCCTAGAAATTTTAGAGAATTCTTTGATAAACCTCCTATAAAAACCAGCATGACCAAGGAAACTTCGAATACCTTTAATATCTTTAGGACATGGCATCTTCTCAATTGCATCAACTTTAGCTTTATCCACCTCAATACCTTGTTCGGAAATTTTGTGCCCCAAGACAATACCTTCATTCACAACAAAGTGGCACTTCCCCCAATTCAATACAAGATTAGTTTGTTCACATCTCTGCAAAACTCGATCAAGGTTGCTTAAGCAATCATCAAAAGAAGTTCCGTAAGCGGAAAAATCATCCATGAAAACCTCAACAATCTTTTCACAGAAGTCAGAGAATATAGCATTCATACATCTTTGAAAGGTAGCAGGTGCATTGCACAAACCAAAAGGCATACGTCTATAAGCATGAGTTCCAAAAGGGCAAGTAAAAGTGGGTTTCTCTTGATCAGGTTGTGATACATGTATGTGAGAGAAACCAGAATATCCATCCAAAAAGCAAAAGTGTGTGTGCTTAGATAATCTTTCTAACATTTGATCAATAAAAGGTAGAGGGTAATGATCCTTTCTAGTGGCTTTGTTTAATTTTTCTGAAATCAATTACCATTCTATAGCCAGTTGTAAGTGCATCTAGCGCCCTTTAGCAATTTTGGTGTATTGAAGACTTATAGGTTAAGTGACTAATATGTTTGTGAGTATACACAGGTCTATAAGTCTATGAGGAGTTTGATATTTATGATAAAAGGCAACCCCTAAAAATGAATGTCTTCAGCTGAAGACTTCGGTTTTCTTGAAGACTTTGAAAGTGAAGAAATTAGTGTGATCTTGAAGACTTATTCATGCGAGGATTATGAAGCGTGAAGACTTTTGTTTTTGTACTTTCATTTTATCTTTCTTGAGTCATAGGAAACACCGTACTGTTAAAGGGGGTCGAGGTAAAACTAAGGAAAAGTTTCCAAGTGATGCTCATCTCAAAATCCTACACCTGCCCAATCCTTTCGAGTGAAGCCATTGGAAATCTCATATAGTTCAGTCAATTTCTTCAGTGATAGACACGAAGATCTTCTGGTCTCTGAGGAATTTGTTCTAACTGGGGAGTTAGGAATTCGCCAGTGCGGATTGCCTACAAGTGAGGAACATGATAGCCCTGTGGAATTTGACATTCAAATATCCGACCATTGCTGTGCTACGCGCGAGCTGTCCCAAAATATCTACCCACCTAACGGTCATATCATTGAAGGGCATTTATGTCTTATCATGTCGGGCTGCTCCCCAGGCTATAAATAGCCGCCCCCTATAACCACTAGTTGGTTGGCTGCTCCGAGAGAAACTAACACTTGTCATTGAGAGCATCCCATCCTCCGAGGACTTTGAGCGAAAATCATCAGTGAGGAAAACCCAAACCCAAAACACCTACAAACCCAAAGTGATTCAGCATCACTGAAGAGGTTGTTCCTGCGTGGAACCGACGCTTGTTACCTTTGAGGACTGTGCATCCTCTAGATGGTTAGGCGTCATGGTCTAGAGCATCCAAGAGGAAATTGTGGATCGCCGAGTGACCGAGTCTGTGAAGGTTTGGAAGTCACCTGAAGACTTACCACGAGTGATTGGGCGAGGTCTGTGTGATCTTAGCTCAAGGAGAATACGGTGAGGACTGTGTGTCCGCTACTGTGGGTCCTCAGGTTTAAATACCTAGCCGCTCTGATACGTCTCCAATGTATCTACTTTTTCTCACGCTTTTCCTCTTGTTTTGGACTTTAATTTGCATGATTTGGATAACCCCGGACTGACGCTGTTTTCTAGAACTACCATGGTGTTGTTTTTGTGCAGAAATAAAAGTTCTCGGAATGGAATGAAACTTTGCGAGGATTTTTATATCAATAATAAGAATTTCGGAGCCAAGACCCACGGAGAGGGGCCCTGGTTGGGCACAACCACTGTATGCGCCCCTCTCCTGGCGCGCTTAGGTGGGTTGTACCCACCTGGTGGCCCCGCTGATGACCCCCCTGATACTATAAATTCACATTATTCCAGAAAAAAATTAGTGAGAAAGAATTGTCGTGATCCACGAGACGGAGCCGCCGCCAAGCCCTGTTCTTCCTTGGGAGGGCAGATCTGGAGTCCGTTTGGGGCTCCGGAGAGGGGGATCTTCGTTCTTCATCATCACCAACCCTTCTCCATCGCCAATTCCATGATGCTCCCCACCTGGAGTGAGTAATTCCTTCGTAGGCTCGCTGGTCGGTGAGGAGTTGGATGAGATTCATCATGTAATCGAGTTAGTTTTGTTAGGGCTTGATCCCTAGTATCCATTATGTTCTTAGATTGATGTTTCTATGACTTTGCTATGCTTAATGCTTGTCACTTTGGGCCCGGGTGCCATGAACTCAGATCTGAACCATTTATGAATTCATCATTATATCCATGTTTTACATCCGATCTTACAAATTATAGTCACCTACTACGGTTATGATCCAACAACCCCGGAGTGACAACAATAGAGCCCACTCTCGGTAATGACCGTAGTTTGAGGAGTTCATGTATTCACTATGTGTTAACGCTTTGTTCCGGTTCTCTATTAAAAGGAGGCCTTAATATCCCTTAGTTTCCAATATGGACCCTGCTGCCACGGGAGGGTAGGACAAAAGATGTCATGCAAGTTCTTTTAATAAAGCACGTATGACTATTTATGGATACATGCCTACATTATATCGATGAACTGGAGCTAGTGCCGTATCGCCCTAGATTATAACCGTCACATGATGAATATCATCCAACAAGTTACCGATCCAATGCCTACAAATTTATATTATATTGTTTTTGCTGCGTTACTATTGCTATCATCACTGTTACACTTGCTACAAATTCTTGCTATCAATCAAGCATCTTTATTCTTTGCCTGTCACTACTATCAAAACTATCAAACTACTTTGCTACTGATCACTTTGCTGCAGATAATTAATCTCCAGGTGTGGTTGAATTGACAACTCAGCTGCTAATACCTTCAAATATTATTGGGCTCCCCTTGTGTCGAATCTATAAATTTGGGTTAAATACTTACTCTCGAAAATTGTTGCGATCCCCTATACTTGTGGGTTATCAAGACCTTTTTCTGGCACCGTTGCCGGGGAGCATAGCTATATTTGTTGAGTCACTTCGGATTATTATCATATTATCACCATGAAGAATCTGAAGGATCCTAAATCAAGATATTTCCTCAAGTACGAGGGAAGGTAAGAAACCGCCATCCGCTTACGCTTTAGATTCAACTTCTGTTATGAGTAAACTTGCAACACCACCACATGCTATCAGTTCTGATATGTCGCAAGTTATTGATGATTCTACTTCCACTATGAATGATGCTTATGATGATGCTAGTACCTTGCTTGATAATGATGATGTGCCACTTGGTGATTTTCTTGATAAACAAATTGCTAGAGTTATACAACATGATGTTGTTGAATTTGATGATGAGCTTGAAACTGAAACTCCTGAAACACCTGCTAGAACTAGCCTTCCTAGATATGAATTGCCTAAGGTACCGGAAGGTTATGTTATGAGTGAAGAAGCAACTAGAGATATTCTTGCTTGCAATGATAGAGATGATTTAGAGAAATTACTATGCAAGTATAAACAAAAATCTCTGAATGCTAGAATGAAATGTGATCCTAAGTTTGCTACTTCACATATCTGTATTGCTGATAAGGATTATGAATTCACTATCGACCCAGAGTTTATTACTTTGGTTGAATCTGATCCTTTCCATGGTTATGAAACTGAAACTATTGTGGCACATCTTACTAAGTTGAATGATATAGCCACCCTTTTTACTCATAATGAGAAAACTCGCTACTACTTTATTCTCAAATTATTTCCTTTCTCATTAAAGGGTGATGCTAAAGTTTGGTACAATACTCTTGCTCCTGGTTGTGTGCTTAGTCCCCAGGATATGATTTATTACTTCTCTGAAAAATATTTTCCTGCTCATATGAAACAAGTTGCCTTACAGGAAACATCTAACTTTGTGCAAACTAAAGAAGAGAGTCTCCCACAAGCTTGGGAGAGGCTTCTTCGATTACCTAATGATTTGCCTAATCATCCTCTTAAGAAAAAATGAAATACTTGATATCTTCTATAATGGACTAACCGATGCTTCTAGGGACTTCCTAGATAGTTGTGCTGGTTGTGTTTTCACGGAACAAACTGTTGGACAGGCTGAAGAATTATTGAATAATATATTGAAAAATTATGATGATTGGAGTATTCCTGAACCACCGGCTAAACCCTAATTCAAGAAGAGGGGTATATTATATCTCGATCTCAAGATATGCAAGAGGCAAAGAAGTCTATGATGGAAAAAGGTATTAAAGCTGAGGATGTTAAAAATTTACCTCCTATTGAAGAAATACATGGGCTTAATACACCACCACTGCCCAAGGTGGTAGAGGTAAATTCTCTTATGAAGTTCAATGAAAATGATAATCCTCACAGTATGCATCCTAGTCAATGCTTTTATGAGTTTGAAAACTACATTAGAAACAAGATCACTTCAATGCAAATGTTATGAAACAATTGAAATATAATTCTAATATGATTGCTCGCTTGAGTGACTTGTTATTTAGAGGTGTTGGAAAATGCTTCTATGGTTCAAACTCAACTAGAACAAGTTGCTAAATCACAAAGGGAATTACTTGATGAAATGGATCACAATATGCATGACTTTGCTGTTAGAGTTGTAACTAGAGGAGGTAAAATGACTCAGGAACCACTTTATCCTGAGGGACACCCAAAAAGAATAGAACAATATTCACAAAGAGCTAACACTAGTGCATCTAGTCCTTCTAAAAAGAAAAAGAAGAAGAAAAATGATAGGACTTTGCACACTTCTAGTGAACCTGAAATAGAAAAACCTCCTCATAATGAAAATGAAACTTGTATCTCAGATGCTGAAACTCAATCTGGTAATGAACACTCACCTAGTGATAATGAAAAAGATAATGATGAGGTTCGTGAAGACTCTCAACCCAATGAAAAAGAACCAGATAATGATGTTGAGATAGAACCACCTGTTGATCTTGATAACCCACAACCTAAAAATAAAAGATATGACAAAAGAGACTTTGTGGCTAGGAAACACGGTAAAGAAAGAGAACCGTGGGTTAAAAAACCTATGCCTTTTCCACCCAAGTCAACTAAAAAGAATGATGATGAAGAATTTGAACGCTTTCTTTGAAATGCCGAGGCCGATCTTTTTAATGCACTCCAAGTGATCGACATCTTGAAAATGCCTCCTTATGCAAAGTATATGAAAGACATCATCATAAATAAGAGAAAAATACCGAAGCTGAAATCTCCACTATGCTTGCTAATTATACTTTTAAAGATGGAGTACCTAAAAACTTGGAGATCCAGGAATACCAACTATACCTTGCTCTATCAGAAAGAATTATGTGATAACTGCTTTGTGTGATTTAGGAGCTGGTGTTAGTGTTATGCCTTTCTCTTTATATAAAAGGCTTGACTTGAATAAACTCACACCTACTGAAATATCTTTGCAAATGGCTGACAAATCAACTCGCCATACCTATCGGTATCTCGTGAGGATGTGCCCGTTGTTGTTGCTAATGTTACTATTTTGACCGACTTTTGTTATACTTGAGATGCCCGAGGACGACAACATGTCGATTATCCTTGGTAGACCCTTCTTGAATACTGTAGGGGCTGTTATTGATTGCAATAAAAGCAAGGTCACTTTTCATATCAATGGTAATGAGCATACGGTGCACTTTCCGAAGAAACAATTCCAAGTGAATGGTATTAATGTTATTGAAAAATCTCCGACAATCACTACTGGAAGTTTTCAAATACCTCTACCTACTGTCAAAAAGAAATATGAAATACTTATTGTTGGGGAAATGCATATCCCCATTGAGGTAACTTAGTGATTTACGAAAGTTCTTCAGTTTCATGCTAATCGAAAGTGGTTGTTAATAAGACTTGATCAACCTTATTAATGCATCATTTCTGAACGGTATGAAGTTGATGAATTTAGTAAGCACTACCTTCTGTACCTACTTTTTATTCTATGCTTTTATTAGTTAAATACAATAAAATGCCATGTTTTGTCTGTTTTATGAATTTCTCGTGCAATAGAAAATGACCCAAAAATAAAAGTACTCAGATTGCCCTGAAAATTTTATATGAATTTTTCCTGAATATTTAATAATTTCGGGTGGAAAAATTACCAGAGGGAGGTGCACCAGGTGGGCACAACCCACCTGGGCGCGTCAGGGGGGGGGGTTGTGGTCCCCACGTGGCCCCCCTCACTTATCTCTTTGTCCCACATTGTCACCTACCTCCAGAAAAAAATCACTCTTGCTCTCTCTCCCGTGTTCTTGAGCTCAAACCTGCGAATTTCGATCTCTTTGCTCGAAGCTCCATTTCCGAAACTGTTTCGGGGATTGTTGCTTGGTATGTGACTCCATCATTTGTCCAATTAGTTTTTTTCTAGTGGTTTATACTTTGAATAAATAGCTACTCTTGGTGTTGCTGTAGATGTGCTTGCATGTTCAATTCTTTGTGTTCTAAGTGGTTTGAATGCTTGCTATGGCCTCTATGTGTCCCTATGAGTAGTTGCTATTAGTTTTGTGAAGTTTTGTTGGAAAAGTTTTGTGAACTAAAAATTCAGATTTTTGTTCATAGGAAAAATTGTACACGGACATGAATATCTTCAGGAAGTTTGGCTCAAAGAAGAACTCCAAGGGTGTTATTGGGGAGTCTTCTGACAATGATCTCCACCTTTGGAGGTTGGCGGAGGTATGGCCGTGCGAACGGCCGCACATCCCGTTCCTACAAGAAGCTGGAATTCATGAGGAGTTCATGCAATACATTGCCAACGCCGGTCTCACCGACTTCATCGCAGATGAGTGTGACCAGCACCAAATCCTCACAAATGTCTTTGTTCAAAGCTTTACATTCTTGCCTAGAAATAATCCTCCTGAAGTGAGATTTGATTTATATCTTGAAAACCACCGGATACCACTTCTTGAATTTTGTGACATATGCATGATCCCTTCTGATGGGAGCTTGGCTGAGCCTAGGCCGGCCGAGTTTGAGGATTTTTGTCGCACTTTGACAGTAGGTGATGAGAGGAGGGTGTCACCCATCACTGTTGGTGGCTTACATTTTCCTGCTGTTCGTTACTTTGCACTCTTCATTACCAAATGCTTGCTTGCTAGGGAGAAGGTGGGTGCACTTAGTTCACCAGACCTTCCTGTTTTACGTTGTGCAATAGAGGGCGACAATGCCTATAGCTTGGGAGCTATTGTGGCTCGTCGCCTCCGTCTTGATAAATCCCAGGGTAAAATACATGGTGGGATTTTGGCCACTCATTTGGCAGATCACTTCGAGGTTGCGATACGCCCTCATGATGTCCCTCTTACCACAGTTTACCTAGACCGTGCAGCCATGTATGACCATCACTTTCTTGCACATGATAGTCATGATATTGCTATTCCTTATAACTTGGTCTATAGCGTTGACACTCGTGATGTTATCCCCTTGCACCTCCGCCTGCTTGATTCTGTTGCCAGGCGGATCTGGGATTATGCCTGCACACATCCTCGCCCCACCTGAACGCTTTCTTTGCCGAGGCTGCACTGCACCTCCGCAGGTGGGATGAGTGGATGCCCGCTCCTCAGGATCCCTACTACCCTCCAGGCTACTAATCGATTATCAACTTAGGCCAAAAGCCTAAGTTTGGGGGAGTACGTGTTTCTCACTGACATTATATTCATGTTCGCATATCATTCTATCTGTCGGTGCTCACACCTTTTCATTGTATCATCCATGCTTAGATTTATTTTCTTGCTTTCTTCATGTGTGTTTGAAAAACCTTAGAAAAACAAAAAAAATAGTTGTAGTAATTTACTTTCTATGTATGCTTAGTAGTAGCACTAAAAAGAAAATCCAAAAAGATTTCCCTGTTCTTCTTTTGCTTGTTGGGAGCTTTCCCGTGTAAATAGTTTTTCTCGTTTTTGCTTTCTATTCGCTTGTTGAAGAAAACCAAAAACTCCAAAAATATTTCAGTGTGTGTCTCTGTATTCCTTTTCTTTTTATTCGAGTTGTACCGAGGAGAAGACCACGATGAAAATGTTGAGTGGCTCTCATATGAATAACCGTTGAACTAATAAAGAGCACATTTTACCTTGTCTTCTTCTGTTGAATAAAATGTTTGCAGATTCCAGCTTAGTCCATGGCACTCTTGCACTATTATTGTTTTCATATCATTCGGTCGTGCAAGTGAAAGGCAATAATGACGACATTCGATGAGCTGACCATGGCAAAGAGAAACTGGTATGAACTCGACTTGTTCTGTCTGTGTAAATATGTTTAACCTAGTATCCAGGCTTTAGCCCATTATCATTAAACATGTTTGCAATGACCATTAGAGATTATAGTTTCTCATGCCATGCATAAGTAGCTGGGAGTTGGTAATGATTTATCTTGGATATCAACATAGCGCTAAAATGATTGTGATGTAGTATGATGATATGGTATCCTCCTCCGAATGTTCGAGTGGCTTGAGTTGGTACATGTTCATGCATGAAGTTGAATCAAAACCAACATAGCCTCTATAATGTTTATGTTCATGGTGTTCATATACTACTCATGGTAGTGTCCAATGTTACTTATGCATAATGCCTGGTCATGATCATTGTTGCTCTCTAGCTGGCCGCTTCCCAATCTTAATTGCTAGCCTTCGCCTGTACTAAGTGGGAATTCTGCTTGTACATCAAAACCTTGAACCCAAAGTTATTCCAGATGAGTCCATCGTACCTACCTATATGCGGTATTACCCTGCCGTCCTAAGTAAAAATTTGCATGTGCCACCTCTAAAAACTTCAAAAAAATTATCCTTTTTGTGTGCCTGGATCGTTCATGGAATGACAGGAGGTGGTCGGTATCTTCCGTGTTAAGCATGTTATCCTAAGGTTGAGTGTTTAATCACTCGCCATCGCACGAGGAAATGGGCGGTATTAGGGATGCCTAGTCCCAAATTGCAAATATGAAAAAGACTTCATCTCTTGATAAACCTTTACTTTTCGCTTGGGGACCGCCACTAGCGTGCTTAGCATGGAAGATGTTGATAACTGATGGTCGTAAAGTGAATGAGAAGGGGGCATGCCTCAAAATTATCATTTATCTCTGTTTTAAAAAATTGAGCTCTGACACCTCTGCAAATCACTGCTTCTCTCTGCGAAGGGACTTTCTATTTACTTTTATGTTGTGTCACCACCTTCTAAAACCAAGCACCAGAAACTAAGTAGAGCACAGCTGTCATGATTTATGCATTGTGTATAGGTAACGTTGGGTGCATCATGACTGGATCTTCTCTACCATGAATTACAACGTTTAGTCGCTGCTTGAGCTTTGGAGGTGCTCTGCATTTATGTTTTGCGGTCTCAGAAAGGGCTAGCGAGATGCCACTATTGTCATATTATATCATGGTTGTTTTGATAACATGTTGCTGCTTGAGATATCTTATTATTGCTCGCTAGTTGATTATGTCATTGATATGAGTCATTATAATCTTTAAGAGTTATTGTTTACATGGTTAGTTGTAATGTTGGCTGAAAACCTGTGCTATTTAAGATTATTTATGCAAACAAGAGCAAAAGAGTTAAGTAAAAGTTTTTCTTTCTCACTTTCAGTTTATCAACTGAATTGCTTGAGGACAAGCAAAGGTTTAAGCTTGGGGGACTTGATACGTCTCCAACGTATCTACTTTTCTCATGCTTTTCCTCTTGTTTTGGACTCTAATTTGCATGATTTGAATGAAACTAACCCCGGACTGACGCTGTTTTCAGCAGAACTACCATGGTGTTGTTTTTGTGCAGAAATGAAAGTTCTCGGAATGGAACAAAACTTTGCAAGGATTTCTTATACCAATAATAAGAATTTCTGGAGCCAAGACCCACCAGAGAGGGGCCCCTAGTTGAGCACAACCCACTAGGGCGCGCCCCCTCTCCTGGCGCGCCCAGGTGGGTTGTACCCGCCTGGTGGTCCCACTGATGACCCCCCTGATACTATAAATTCACATTATTCCAAAAAAAATCAGGGAGAAAGAATTATCGTGATCCATGAGACAGAGCCGCCGCCAAGCCCTGTTCTTCCTCGGGAGGCAGATCTGGAGTCCGTTTGGGGCTCCGGAGAGGGGGATCTTCGTTCTTCGTCATCACCAACCCTTCTCCATCGCCAATTCCATGATGCTCCCCACCGGGAGTGAGTAATTCCTTCGTAGGCTCGCTGGTCAGTGAGGAGTTGGATGCGATTCATCATGTAATCGAGTTAGTTTTGTTAGGGCTTGATCCCTAGTATCCACTATGTTCTTAGATTGATGTTGCTATGACTTTGCTATGCTTAATGCTTGTCACTTTGGGCCGGGTGCCATGAACTCAGATCTGAACCGTTTATGAATTCATCATTATATCCATGTTTTAGATCCGATCCTGCAAGTTATAGTCACCTACTACGGTTATGAGCCGACAACCCCGGAGTGACAACAACCGGGCCCACTCTCGGTGATGACCGTAGTTTGAGGAGTTCATGTATTCACTATGTGCTAATGCTTTGTTCCGGTTCTCTATTAAAAGGAGGCCTTAATATCCCTTAGTTCCCAATATGGACCCCGCTGCCATGGGAGGGTAGGACAAAAGATGTCATGCAAGTTCTTTTAATAAAGCACGTATGACTATTTACGAAATACATGCCTGCATTATATCGATGAACTGGAGCTAGTGTGGTATCGCCCTAGGTTATAACTTTCACATGATGAATATCATCCAACAAGTCACCGATCCAATGCCTACAAATTTATATTACATTGTTTCTGCTGTGTTACTATTGCTATCATCACTGTTACACTTGCTACAAATTACTGCTATCACTGTTACTGTTGCTGCTGTCACTACTATCAAAACTATCAAACTACTTTGCTACTGATCACTTTGCTGCAGATAATTAATCTCTAGGTGTGGTTGAATTGACAACTCAGCTTCTAATACCTTCAAATATTCTTTGGCTCCCCTTGTGTCGAATCTATAAATTTGGGTTAAATACTTACCTCGAAAACTGTTGCGATCCCCTATACTTGTGGGTTCACGCTCCAACCAGACGTTCGACTATCACAACAGTTGGAACTGGTCTACCAAATCATCGTCTTCACCAAGCTACTGGTTCTATTTCCTCAACCCTTTCATTTCCTCATTCATGTGTTGATGAACTTGATCATTACTGTTTGAAGACTTTGACTGAAGACTTTCTCAGTTTCCTCATTCCTAATTCTTCAGGTACTTTGTCTTCAACCTGCTTATCGTGCTTACATGCTCTTGTACTCTGTGTTTGTTTCATTTCATCATGATGACCGTGCTACTGTTCTGTTATGCATGCATCTGAGTACCTATTCCCCTGCTAAGTAGTTCGTTTCTTAGGAGTTTCCTCACCGTGAAATTCCTCAGTGAAAAATTTGTAAAAATCGCCTATTCACCCCCTCTAGTCGATATAACGCACTTTCAATTGGTATCAGAGCAAGGTACTCCCTTTTTCTATGTGATTTTGGTTTAACCACCTGGAGTTTTAGTTATGTCAACTGCAGGCATGATCAAGGTCTCGGCTGGGTGTCCTACCTTCAATGGGACGGACTACCCCTACTGGAAGAATAAGATGCGTTTGCATCTTGAGGCAATTGACAACGATCTCTGGTACGTCATGGAAAATGGCGTTCCCTCCATCACTCCTTCCATGAACGCTGCTGATGTGAAGAGATTCAAGCAACTCGACTCTCAAGCGAAGAATATCATATGTGGCCATCTGAGTAAAGGGTAGTATGGCAGAGTGAGTGCTTTGGAGACAACAAAGCTCATCTGGGATAGGCTGTCCAAGGTCAACGAAGGAGTCTCAACTCAACGTGACTCTTGAGTTGATATTCTTCGCAATCTCTTCAACCGCTTCAAAATACTCGACAATGAAAATGTTTAGCAAACCTTCGATCGCCTAACTGACATCTCAAATGAGCTTCAATCACTTGGTGCCACTGACATCACCGACCATGATCCTGACGATATCCTCGGGAGGCTAAATAGTCATGAGTTCCAACTTGCTGAGAAGAGAGATCTCTATGGACCAAGCTATGGTAGATCTCACGCACTGAAGGCCAAGGCAGTATCTGAATCCGAAGAAGAAGATTATGGTAGCAGCCTTGGTGACCCCGAAGAACTGAGCCAGGAGCTAGCAATGCTCGTGAAGAAATTCCAGAAGTTCTCAAGACATGGTCGCTTTGGAAAATCTTCAAGGGGCGATGACATGAGATCAGATTCCTCATACCGTGACATGAGATCAGATTCCTCATCCCGTGACTACAAGAAGAGAACTTGCCACAAATGCAAGAAACCTGGTCACTACATTACTGATTGTCCTCAGTGGGAGAAGGAATCAAAGAAGAAATACAAGGATGATAGTTTTGATGACTCGAAGAAGAAGAAATCTTCAAAGTTCTCATCGTCAAAATCTTCAAAGTCTTCATCTCACAAGAAGAGCAGCTCCAAAAAGGCCCGGGCATTCATTAGCAAGGAAATGTACTCTGAAGCCGAATCTGAAGAAAATGATGAAGAGGAGCCATCTGACGAGTCAGACTCTGGTGTGGCGAGCCTAGCCCTCGCCACTGCTTTCGTCAGCAGGTCCATCTTCAACTCTGAGGAAAATGACTTCCGCAACGCTGCTGACGATGGTGATGATGACTACGCTCCCACCTATTGCTTCATGGCAAAAGGTGCCAAGGTACTCAAATATCCCTCCTCTGAATCAAGTGAGGATGAATCTGATGAAAACCTCAAGCCTAGCTATTCTAAACTTGCTAAGATTGCTGTGAAACAACAAAAGGCTTTTGAAAAGGTTCAAAATTTGCTAGACAAAAGCGATGGCCTGTTGGGTGAAGAAATGGATCGAACTCAAACTCTGACTGAAAATCTTCAGAGACTTTAGTCTAAGTTTGATAACCTTCAAAGTCATCATAACACTCTCTTAGCTGATCATGAGAAGCTTTCTTATGAATTTCTTCAAAGAAAGCAAGATCTTGAGAAGCTATGGGTGGGTTATGAAGATCTTCAGAAGGAATGTGATTCATTGCTTTCTCAACAAATCAATTCCGCTCGGGATGAATTCATTCCACCATGTTTGAAATGCATTGAACGTGAATCTGCTAATTCTTCACCTTAAAGTTCAAATGCTTCTATCGCTGCAAATTCTTCAGCTGTCTCTATGGTCACAAATTCCACATCTAAGGATACCACAAGTATCACTGACAATGCATGGTTGAAGGAATTGTATGTGATAGGCATGTACAAAAGCCTCAAAGGGCATCAGGCTCTTTGTGATGTGCTTAAAAAGCAGATCCTCAGCAGAACCCTAGGAAAGAGGGTATTGCCTTTGAGAGGAAACTCAATGCTTGACGGACCTACTAGAAACCCGAAAGCGTTATCCCAAAACCTCATGGATTGCTGTGAAAGGACCTCTCGTAGATCCATCCACTTTATCTGGCTTTACATGTGAATCTTCATATTCTTCTGATGAGTCATTTGACTCCAACTATAAACTGTTCAAAAATTAGAACGGTGAAGTATTTGCTAGATATGTTGGAACTAACTACAGGAACGGTCCCCCTATGAAGAAAATCTGGGTTCCCAAGAGGTGCCTTGGAAGTCTTCAAGTGAATGTCATCATGACACCACCTGTGAAGAATAGGAACTCCAGATCAAATTCTTCATATGGACCAAAGTCTTCATATGGATCCAGGTCCTCATACGGACAAAATTCCTCACGTGGATCAAATGCCTCATATGAACATCATCGTGCTAACACTTCTGTTTCGCAGGGTAAATCTAAGGGCTATGGATATATGCATTATTCTTCAAATCATTATGTTCATAAGTCCTCGAAGAATTTCTCTGCTTATTCATATGCTTACACTAACCCCTCTTCTGTGAAACGAAGTGGTCTGGGTTCTATGCCACCTTTCTCATATGTAGATCGTAGAATGATGAACTCTTTGCCACCCCTCCAGATGTGGGTGGTGAAGAAAAATAACTAATCTCTTATGCTGGCATGAGGAACTTACACACACTCGCGAAGAAGAATCACGTCATTGGCATCGAGGGTGTCAAATTCCTCAAGGACGATCTGTGTGGAGGTTGTGAGGCTGGAAAGATGACCAAGTCCAAGCATCCCTCAAAGACTATCATGACTACCACTCGTCCATTTGAATTGCTTCACATGGATCTCTTCGGCCCTACTCACTACGCCACATTAAAAAATGCAGCATCTCTATATGGCTTTGTTATTGTTGATAACTATTCTCGTTACACATGGGTGCATATAATCACTTACAAAACTGAAGTGCGGGAAGTCTTCAAACGATTTTCCTCAAGGGCCTCGACGAATTTCGGTGTGAAGATCAAGCACATTAGGAGTGACAATGGGACGGAGTTCAAGAATACTGGTCTTGATGACTATCTTGACGAACTTGGTATTACTCACGAGTTATCTGCTCCTTATACTCCTCAGCAGAACGATGTCGTAGAGCGCAAGAACAAGACTCTCATTGAGATGGCTTGCACTATGCTTGATGAATACAAGACACCTTCTCGCTTCTGGCCTGAGGCAATTGATACTGTGTGCCACATCATCAACATGGTATATCTTCACAAATTCTTCAAAAAGGCCTCATATGAACTCCTCACTGACAAGAAACCCAATGTGAGTTATTTCAAAGTCTTTTGGTGCTAAATGTTGGATTAGAGATCCTCATCACAATTCTAAATTTGCACCGAAAGCACATGAAGGTTTTATGCTTGGTTACGAAAAGGACTCGCACACCTACAGAGTCTTCAACGCCTTTCACCACAAGTTTGTTGAAACTGTAGATGTGCGGTTCGATGAAACTAACGGCTCGCAAAGAGAGCACCTACCTCCTGTGCTAGATGAAATGTCACCTGAGGAATCCATTAAGTTCAAGGCTACTGAGGATGTCATTCCTACGGTCCTACCGAAGAATCTGCTGAAGAAGTCATTCCAGAACGTGAAGAACATCATGGTGGGCACCTGAGGAAAATGGCTCTGAAGAAAGTGCTAAGCCGACTCAACGTTGTCAACCTGCTCATCCTCGCATTGCAAATGAAGTGTAGATCGAGAAAATCGTCGACGACATCAACGCACCAGGTCCTCTCACATGCTCAAGGGCTTCACATTTTTCTAACTTTTGTGGGCACTTTGCTTTTGTCTCTATCACAGAGCCCGCCAAAGTTGATGAGGCATTTCTTGAGCCTGAGTGGATTCAAGCGATGCAAGAGGAATTACATCAATTCAAGCTCAACAATGTCTCGTAACTCGTCAAGCAATCATACCCACGCAAGCAAAATATCATCGATACCAAATGGATCTACCATAACAAGCAAGATGAAAATGGCCTTGTGGTGAGGAATAAGGCTCGTCTTGTAGCTCAAGGCTACACACAGGTTGAAGGACTTGATTTCGATGAAACTTTTGCGCCTGTTGCTAGACTTGAGGCTATTTGCATATTGCTTGCTTATGCTAACCATCATAATATCATCTTATATAAAATGGATGTGAAAAGTGCATTCCTCAACGGTAAGCTTGAGGAATAAGTATATGTTGCTCAACCCCCAGGTTTTGAAGATCCTAAGCATCCTGACAAAGTCTTCAAACTTAATAAGGCCCTCTATGGCCTCAAGCAGGCCCCTCGGGCGTGGTATGATACTTTGAAGGAATTCCTCATGAAGAAAGGCTTAAAACCCGGTTCACTTGACCCAACTCTTTTCACTAAAACCTGTGATGATGAATTATTGGTGTGCCAAATATATGTTGATGATATTATCTTTGGCTGTACTAACCAATGTTACAGTGAAGGATTTGCCTATATGATGAGTGAGGAATATCAGATGTCTATGATGGGTGAATTGATATTCTTCTTAGGTCTTCAAATTAATCAACAAGAATTTAGCGACATCTTCATATCTCAAGAGAAATACCTCAAGGATGTGTTGAGGAAATTCACATGCAAGATTGCAAAGGCGTCAAAATCCCTATGCCCACAAATGGCCATCTATGCACTGATGAAAATGGTATAGACTTCGATCAAAAGGTATACCACTCCATGATTGGCTCTTTATTGTATCTATGTGCATCTAGGCAAGATATTATGCTTAGTGTTTGCATGTGTGCCCGTTTTCAAGCTACACCGAAGGAATCACACCATAAGGCTGGGAAGCATATTCTTCGATATCTAGCTCACACTCCAACACTTGGATTATGGTATCCCAAGGGCTCGGCTTTTGATCTCATGATATTCTGACTCTGACTATGCTGGTGATCGTGTGGATCACAAATCAACATCAGGCACATGCCATTTCCTCGGACGATCCTTAGTATGTTGGTCCTCGAAGAAGCAGAACTGCGTATCACTCTCTACATGAAGCTGGGTACATTCTTCTTTGGTTCATCTTTGTACTTTCAGTTTCTATGGATGAAACAAACTCTCAAGGACTATGACATCAATGTGAAGAATGTGCCACTCTTCTGTGACAATGAGAGTGCCATCAAAATTGCTCATAACCCAATTCAGCACTCGAAGACAAAGCACAGCCAGATTCGTCATCATTTTCTTCAAGATCATGTGTTGAAGGGCGACATCTCTATTGAGCACGTGAAGACTAAAGAACAACTAGCGGATATCTTCACAAAGCCCTTGGATGAGAAGAGATTTAGCAAGTTGCGGTGTGAGCTAAATATCTTAGAATCTTGAATATTCTTTGAAAAGGACACATCCTAACACTTATGCAAAATTGATGACTTAGATGTGCAACACACGAAGTAACGTTTTTCTTCAATCAATGAAGACTAACCCTCTAAGTGTGAAGAAATTAACAAAGAAATTGATTCTCAGAGCCCTACGACAATTGTACGCGGCGTCTAAAATCATCATTCTTATACGGTGGGTCACGCCACCAACAAATGTTGAAAATCTTCAATTTGAGTTTTTCCTCGGTTTTGAAATTCCTCAGTTGTTCAAATTCTTCAACTTTGCAAGGTCTTCACTCTTTCCGACTGTGCTCTTCATTGACTATATATATAATTGAGTTTTCAAGTCCTCTGCAGCATTCACTTATTGCTAATTTTTCAAGTTGACTTTTTGCCTAAGTGAATGTGATCGGACCTGTCCCCCTTTATGCTAAACTCAACCCAGTCTGTTCACAAATTCTGCATGTGCGTTCTATTTGAAACCCGTTCAAAACCTTCACTGTGTCCTTGTCAGCTGAAGAATTTGCGAACAAAACATTAAAATATTCTTATATGAATTTTCGGCTTTTGCCGCTTAAACCATTCCGCATCCCACAATAAGATTAAAATACTCACCCACGATCTAACATGATCTCCACTTCTCAATACGTGGGTGACACATGTCGCTAGGATGGGAAGGGTCAGGGGCACGTTCGTCCATTTTCCTCAGACGAGAGGTTTTCACCTCGGCTATAAATACCCCTCACCCTCCTCAGACCTCATTTACTCCGCTCGATCTCACTCCCCTCGCTCGAGCTCTCTGACCTAGCGCCGCCGCTACTCTCCATCGTCGCCGGTGAGGAAGAGCTTCACTGCCTTGACCTCGTCGCCGTCGTACTCGCGCCGACCACGGAAATCTTCACTCCGCCGGGTCCGTAGCTGTCTTCCACCGCCAAGTTAGGGCGTGGAAGATCTGAACGGACGAGCTTCTCCACTACTACTCTCAGTTCATCATGTTCTTCGTCAAGGGTAAATAAATCTGTTTTTACTGCCCTTGTTGATTCTGATGATCTCCACAAAATCTTCAAAAGGTGTTTATTCTTCAACTTCCATACTCTTAAACACCATGTTACTTCTGTTCTTGATTTGTTTCTCTAAGCAATGTTTTTCCTCAAGATTCCTCAGTTTTGTGGATTTTTAAATCTATACAACTCTAGAACCTAAGACAAGAACGCTTAGTGAAATTCCTCAAGACACCATGGTCAAATTCCTCAAACTTGATTCTGTTGAAAAACTTCTGAGAATGCATATGGCATCTTCAAATTCTTCGCACCTATACTCTGTTCACAGGTACACATGTCCGCTGCTAAATCTCTAGGTTCTCATCAACTTAACTGATTTGCAGCATTCCTTCAAGACAAATTGCATACCTCGTCAGAAAATTCAATTGTTCAAAACCCTCAAGTGAAGAAAATGGATGATGGTAAAAGACCTCAGAAGGGAGGAAAGAGACCAAAAGCTAATACTGCTTTTGAAATCCCTGATGACATATATGATGAATATTGCACTCCTGATGAAGCCAAGCATGGCAAGGAGAACAAAAATCAGCGCAAGGTGCGCATTCAGTGGATTGAGAGGAGATGGGCCAGAGAATGGAGGGAGTATATATATATATATGTGACTCCGAAGTACATGAAGAAATTCGTCGCACACCCTCAATGCCCAAGACCTCCATTGGCACCAGGCCAAGTTGCTGATCCGACTAGCATAAAGCGCGGTGAGGATTTTCCCAGGGAGTGGGCCAAGCGGCAAGCTAAGTTGGCCAAAATGGCCAAAGAAGCAGTGAAGAAATTCAATGAAGATTCTGCTGCTGCCTCTGCTGAGGCCTCTACTAGCAAGCCTAAGAAGGCATTTGCCAAAGAAACCAGCTATCAAGCCAAGTTCCTCAGCTGCAATGCCCTCACGGCCAAGCTCTTCAAAGCCTTCACGGCCTGTTCCTCAAGCAACTTCTTCAAAAGTAGCTCCAGCCTCCTCTGTTACAAAATCCACAGCAACTGCTACAAAGTCCTCGGCACCTGTGCATCTTGCCTCTTGCCAAAGGACCACATGAATCTCTATTGCTTCAGGAGCTTCGGTAAGTTCCTCAGCTCCACCTCAGTCTTCAACTGTTCCAACCTTGCTGAAGAAAAAGGCCACTGCTGGATGAGACACAAGTCCAAGTCCTCACAAGAAGCAGGTTGCCTTTCAAGTTCCGTCAAGCGACGATGAAGTTGATGATGAAGAATTGGCTGAAATCATCAGAGACAGGCAAGCAAGGGCCGCTAGAGCCAAAGGCAGTGAAGTGCCCCTTCTACTGGATCCAAAGTTGATCCTTGAGTACACTGATTTATGGCACAAGGATCCCAACACTCCTCTGCCTAACTTCAACCTCACTCCTGGCCAAAGTCATATGTTGACATCCTTTATTGGCGAAGAAAAATGGAAAATTGAGAAGGCCATGCAACTGAAGAAAGCTCAGTACAAGAAGGAGCATTTTCTGAAGAAAATTGTTGTGAAAATGTCTCTTGAAGAACTTGTGACTATGCGGACTGAGATCAAAGCACTCAGTGATGAATTTGACGCATATCGTGCAGATTGGCTAGGCGCCAAAGTCAGATTCGTCAGAATGGCAAAGGGATTCACACCAAATGTTGCAGCTTCATCGCAACAAGAAATTCCTCAGGCCGAGACATCTGCTCAACCTACTGAAGAACATGCAAGCACAACTGATGTAAATCAGACTGTTGAAGAAAACGAAAGCACCAGGGCTGTTGAAGAAATTCCAGCCTCTGAAGAAACTGCGAGGGCAATCTCCAATGTTGCGCCTGAAGAACAAACCAGGCCAATTGAAGCATTTGCTACTGTGCCTGAGGTATCTATACATGCCAGGGCAAGTACATCAGTTGCGCCTGAGGAAATTGAACCAATTTCATCTGCTCCTCCTGCAAAGTCGTCACAGATGAAAGATATCAACCTTCCTTCTGCATCAGAAGTGAAGAAGACCAAAGCTGCGGAGAAGGCCACAATGAAGAAAAGGAAAGCATCTACAACTTCAGAGTCTTTAGCTCCTAAGAAAGTGAAGACTTTGACGATCTCATTCGCTAACCCAATTGATGTTGTTCCAATATCAAGCATGCCATCAAAGGAGATTGTTCCCTTTGGTGAGGAATATGTCATTCCAAGTGACACGGATGAGGAAAATCCTTCTGCTGCTTCTTCAGAGTAGTTGGACGAAGAAATTGAAGTGGATAATATCCCTTCTACCCCGCTGATATCATTACCCATGCCTCAATTCACAGCTAAAGAGGTAGGCGTTGAAGAAATTGACGAAGAAGATGAGGATGTGGACATTGGGCCTACAACTCCTATTCAGAATAATGACTACTGGAAAATTCATCACCCCAATTCACCACTGACAACCCCTCTGCATCAACTATCTCAGTCTCCTGTCCAAACTGAAGAAATTCATACAGGCTCTGAAGGACATCAAGCTTCACTTCATTCTATTCCAGAAGAAGTTCCAGCCGCTAGTGCTGAAGAAATGGAGGCCAAGGCTGCTTTGGTGATGAAAGCGCTCTTTGAAACTCCTCGACTGTGGCTCCGGAGGTTGTGCATCAAGAGGCTGTGAAGACTTCAACAGTTAATCTTCAAATTTAAGCCACGCAATCCTCACACCAAAAAGCAGAAATTCAAGGCTGATGATTTCTTTACTGAGCATCATTTCTTCTCAGATTTATATCCCTATGGCTTTGCTAGACTTCGTCGCAAGCGCTTCTAGATGGCCAGTCAAATGAATTTCTATTCCTCATTGTTGTTTGATAAAGATAAGGTATTTGACCATGAGCAAATTCCTCATGTGGATATGGAGTCTCTACCATGCTTCACCCCAGTCCTCAGTGTTCTTCATGGCGCTGGGCTACTCAACTTCTGCACTAACATCTGCGACTGGGATGAAGAACTCATTCTTCAATTCTATGCCATGCTGCACATCACTGGAAATGTTGAAGATGTGAATTCATGGGTGCTCGACTGGATGATCGAAAACACTCATTACAAAGCTCGAACCTCTGAATTGCTTCACGCCGTACCATTCAGTCATCCCACTGAAGGTGCGGCTCATTTATGCAGAACCAGAACTTTCAAATCATCTGATGCAAGTGCTGATGAAGCCTTTGAAGCCTGGCCAAGCTCCAAGGACCACATCCCTCTTCAAGGAATTACTATATGTGCCAAGGATAGTATATCGCATATTGACCAAAGCCCTCAGTCCGATCAAGGGCCAGAACTCTGATGAAGAAGAAGTTATTGGCATAATGAAGAATCTTGTCGGTGTACAAAAGTAGGGGCTCTCCTTTTGACCTCTTTACTTGTGCACGGGCAGTCAGAGCCACCCGCCACGTCCACGCATAACAGGGCAGGAAAGGGAAGCCAGAGAGAAGGCGAAGGCACAAGACAAACAAAGCAACGACAAGGACCAAGGCCACAAAGATCGGATGGGCCGAAGCAGGTTTCCCGGCAAGGACCCTTGCCGGGCAGCCTCAGCGGCCCCGGCAAGACCCTTGCCGGGGGAGCTCGCCCCCACCAGTCGAGCGAGCCACCTTTGAGCCCACCAACGCTAGACAAACGCGTTGGGACAGGGCTCGGGAGGCACCTCCGTGGTGGCATGCAGATCTTTGTTAAAGAAATAGTCAAGATCAAATGAGGATAGGAAGGCAGCAATCCTCACCCAGATCCTCACCAAAGAAGCTCACAAGACCCCCAGCAAGATCCTTGCCGGGGACGCCAGCGCGCCGCGGCAAGACCCTTGCCGGGCCACCCGGCAAGACCCTTGCCGGGCCAGCCGACAAGACACACGCCAGAGGAAACCACGGAGCCACCGCCAGGCCCACGCCAGCCAAGTCTCCGCCGCCGTTCGCATGCAGCTGCCGACCCAACCAGCTAGGCAGGCACCTGCGTGGCAACATGCGGCCCTTCGTGAAGGCTCCACCACCGCGCCACCTCAGCTGCATGCCTGCCTACATGGCACCGCATGCATCGCTGGCCGGGGCGTGTGTCAAAGCAAGGAGGAGCGGCGTCGAACGGGACGGGCCTCGCTCCCGTCCCCGATAAAGTGAAGGGACACCTAAGCCTCGCATTAAATGCACTTTGCCCTGTAATACCAGCGATAAGCTCACAACACTGTAGCAATTTCCACCTCCTGTGTGCCACTGTGGCAGCCTCTTTCGCCTATAAAAGGAGGCCCATGGTGCACTGGAGAAGGATTTGACTCTTTCGAACCTAGCAGCACCCAGAGCTAGTTCAAGAGCTCCAGAACACTAAATAGATCCACCAAAGCAGGATCGTAGGGTTTTACGCATCTTTGCAGCCCGAACCTGGGTAAATCCCCCTTGTGCTGTCTGCTAGTCCCGCTCTTCTCACGATCTCCGCGCCCCGCAACCGTAGTAGGGATTCCAGTGATCCCATAGGTGTCGTTTCCCACCGACATCTTTGGTGCGCCAGGTAGGGGCGCGTAATCGTGAGAATCGGGTCTAGTGGTAGGCCTAGCAGTTCATCATCGCCATAGCTCCTGCGGAGAAGGCGCCAAGAAGGCGGCGCTGCCTGTTGGCGCGAAGGATGCCGAGGCGGCGACGAGAGAGCTAAGTCATGCTGAATCTTAAGTTTTTCTCCTTAGATATAAGGTTATTATCCTCGACGGTTCGACCTATGTATGGAGAGACTGTACGCAGAGGGGCCCTCCTGCGATCGGCAATGCCCTTGTTCTGTTTCGAGTCCGCTCAACAGTTTGAGCGGCCGCGTCGAGAGCGGCAGGGTAGCCTTTCGCCATCAGCAACACTCTCGGTTCTGACTCGAGTCAAGCTCAACAGATCGAGCGGCCGCGCCAAGGGCGGTAAGGTGCTTCGCCCGGCAACAAGCACACCCGGCAGGCTAATGAGGATCCGTCCTCAAAACGCCGCCCTAGGTTTACGTGCCGGCAAGCCTACCCGGTCGACGTGGGGTGGACATACAAAGGAAAATCGAACAGGAAAATAACATGCATAATTTCAGGAGCACCGCAGAGTTATATTACACAAATTGCCGCCGCGGTTCTAACTAAAGATAGCATTGTCTTGGTCATGAATCCGCAACGGCGACAAAGAACGGGGCGCCCAGTCCCAACGCTGGCCCTCCAACCTCTTGATTTTGTCGATGCGGCTGAGGATGGGCTGGCCCGCTCATTGAGCACTGTGATGTCGGCATCCTCCGGCAAGCTCTTCAGCACAACTTCGAAGTCGAGGTCTGGGTGCCAGTGCGCAATCTTGGTGAGCACCCTGGTCATGGTCCTTTGGCAGAGTACCCGGGATTCTTCGGCCAGGGAGGCCGCTCGATTGGAATGAAGCCGCTTCAGGGCGCCGACGACCTTCTCAAAGTATATGGTCAGGTTGGCGTTGGGGCTCAGGTTCGCCTCTGGGGCGTAACTCATCTCCAGCATCCCCATAATGGCCAACTGATCGGCGGCCGAGTTTGCAACAACAGCAAGGCGTTCGAGCCAACGCTTCTCGCCCGCCGCGTGGTCCTCAAGGTTGGCGGTCTCGTTCATCCGCAGATGCTTCTCTGTCTCCAGCTCCTTGGTCAGGATCCTCCCGGGTTACGGCCTCCGGCAATGATCTTCTCGAGATCTCCCGGCTTGACCTTGAGGTCTCTGATGGAGATGTTGGTTTTGAAGATTTCTCCGGCCTTGCTGACGACCTTGCCCTGCGCCTCCGTCAGGGCGCCGTTGAGCGTGTCCCTTTCCTGGGACAGCTTCAGAGCTTGCCCCTCCAGCTCCTTCACCCTACTGGCATAGGCCTGAGCCTGGGCGTTGAGTGCTTCCTGATGCCTCCGCTCCAGCTCTTGGGTCCGCTGCAGGACGAGCTTGCCCACCTCTTCGTCCTTGCCACGGAGCGTGGCGGCAAGCTTCTCCTCACGCGCGGCAAGGTCCTCTTCCTGGGTTTTCAATGCGGCCTCGTGCTGGATCCGGGCGGCTTCGGCTTCGTTGACCAATTTCTTCGCCATCTCCTGGGCCTTCTCAACGTCGGCCAGCTTCAGGGTGAGCTCCACCTCATGGTTGGCCAGCTCGCCCTGGGCGGCTTCAGCTAAATCTGGGCCCTGGCGGAATCCAGTCTTGCGCCTCGGCGACGCGCCCTCCAAAGTCCACCTCCGTCTTCTCCACCATCGCCGTCCTGGACTTGGCCTTGTCCAGACGGGCGCGGTGGAGCGCCTGAAGCTTCCGGAAGCTGGCACCCATGGCCTGGAGCAGCTGCTCCTCCTGGGAGCCGGCGCTACCGACGCCCGGCTCATCGACGACCTCGAGCCCGGCGGCGGCAAGCGCCTCCTCGTCGAACACCTCTCCCTCGAAGGGAGCCCTGGTGCTCGACGCGCCAAGGAGATGGACGAAGAGGTCGTCGCTCACCCTCAGGTACTTGCCGGAGCCAGAGGCAGCGGAGGAGGAGGGCAGGTCGTCAAACGCCACCTCCTCGGCAGTGGCCTTGCCGGCTTCCCTGGCAGGCCCCTTGCCGGGCTCTTTAGCGGGCCCCTTGGCGGCATCTTCAGTGGCGCCCCCCGGTGCTCTCCTCGGCAGCAATCTTCTCCGCCTCCGCCGCGGCATCCGCGGCGACGTCCTTGATGGCGGTGTCGACGTCCTCTGAGGAGGGGTCTGGATGCCAAGAAGGAGACATGGCGGAGCCAAGATCGAAAGTCAGTAAGGAAAAGAGAAAAAAAGAGTGCAAGCGGAAGTGGAGAGCGAGTGGCTTACCCGTGCCGGGCCGAGAGGCGGAAGTCCCTTCTCCGCCGAGGTCTGGCGTCGAGGCGAGGCCACCGGCGCCCGTGTTCTCCCCCTCCCCCTCCGTGCACATGGCCTCGGTGCTTGGTGCCCTTGCCGGGGACGCCCCTCGGGGCGGCGTGGTTGACGGGGGCGGCACGATGGGAGAAGCCCTCTGCGGCTCCCCTTGGTGTTGCTCCCCTCCTACATCCACGGCAGGATTAGTACCAAAGCGTCGTGCATTACGCACGTTGACAAAGGATGGGTGATGGACTCACGCTGGGGGCTGGGCTGGGGGCTGCTGTCCGGGCTGCTCGACACCACCAGTGGCGTACTGGAGGTGCCTGCCGGGGGCTGGCCACTCGCCGAAATCCTGGCCCTCTTTATCCTCTAGGCCAGCATCTCCACATCCCTGCAAGATGAAGACAAGTGAGCAACGCCATCAGGGGAAGTGTAAGGAATGAGGGAGGAAAGCGGAAGCTTACTCTTCGTTCTCTTCCTCCTCCTCCTCTGTTGCTTTCCTTTTTCTCTCCGGGCTGAGAAGCCCGGGGTCTCTCTGGGCTGAGAGGCCCGAAATCAAACGCAAACCCCGCGCCGATGCTTGCCGGCGAGGGGGGAGGCGATGGCGTCCGGGCGCGCTTGGATGACAAAGAAGTAGATGTCTTCTTCTTCAATGCCACGGCTTTCGTCGTTTTCTTCATCGCCACCGCCCTCGTCTGGCGCACGAGCGCTTCCTGGGCTTGCCACAGCTACGCGGCCCGGTCGAGGCGGACCGGCTCGCCGGAGATGGCCCGCCACAGGACCCGCCCTTTTCTAGCGATTGGAGGGTCGACAGTCGCAGTCTTCGCCCCCTCGCCCTCCTCCTCCGACGACCCGTCGGCGGCGTCTTCAATGAGGGGAGCCCCGGTGTCGGCGCCGCTGGCCTCCCCAGCGGCTGCTGTCCACCGGGCAAGCTCCCCCTCCTCCGCCTCTGCCGTGGCCTTGTCCACCACGCCGCCGGCGCTGCCAGCCTCCTTAACGAGCATTGCCTCCTCCTCGGCAAGCCTTGCCTCCTCCACCCTGGCGGCGATGTAGTCCAGCTCCGCCAGAGAGGTGTCCTGGATAAGCCGTGGCTCGGCGGTGACGTACACCTCATGCAAGGTGTCGAAGAACTCCTGCACCATGCGCCCATCTGGCTCAACCCAGTTCGGGTCAAGGCCATGCGTGCTGAAGAGCGGCCTCATGGCGATGATCTCATTCCGGCGAGAGTTGTTGTTCAGCGGGACCACTCCCGCCGGCATCTTGAAAATGGGCTCCTTGTCGATCTTGCCGGCCTTCGCGGCGGCCCTGGCAAGCTTGCCGGACCGCTCGACCTCGCCCTCATCGTTAACCTCGAAATGGAAGATCCGTTGGCAGAAGATGGGCGTGCCTCAGCACCGTCGAGTTGTTGTCGAGGCCGGGCGGAGCCTCATGATGTCGGGCGGCGTTCACAAAGAGCCAGGCCGGTCTCCCCTTGTCGTGCAGAGGGGCAATTCGGCGGCGGATGAAGTCCGCCCCAATCATTTCGAGGGTGAGCCCGGCCTGGGTGAGCCGAAGGATCCTGGTGGTGGCGACCGTAAGCTTCGCGTCGTCGGTGTCGACGTTGCCCCAATCACCCCCACAGACCGGCGCCTCCTGGCGAACCTCGCAGAATGCTGGCGGGTCCTCCTCCTCAATCCAGCACCATCGGCCCCGCCATTCTTCCCACCTCTCCTTCGTGGCGCCGTCCGGGTACGCCCCCTTGGCCCTCGGGATCCAGGCGACGCAGCCAGCGATGGCGCCCCCTTTTTGGATCCGAGGGGAGAAGTAATGGCGGAAGAGCGCCATGCTGGGGTACACCCCGACGAAGCCCTCGCAGAGATGTGCGAAGAGGGCCATGCACGCCATGAAATTTGGGGTGAAATCCAGGAGACGGAAGCCATAGGTGTGCATGATATCCTTGAAGAAATCAGAAAAGGGGGCACAGAGCCCGCAGGAGAAATAGTCGACGAAGAAGGGGTACCGACTTGGGAGGGCCCGACAGCTGGCAGGACGACGGCGTGTGGCTGGATGCCCGTCTTACATCCCCGTCTTCACTCCCCACGGATCCTTGAACATCTCACGGAGCCTGCACGCCAACCATCGAGGGAAATGGCGAACTATGCCCGTCAGCGCCACCGCTTCTCTCGGCCGCCTCCATCACCCCAGTGTCCTTCGCCGCTCCCTTGCTTTTTGTGGACTTGGGTGCCATGGCGTGCGGGAAGCTTAAAAAGCGAGGGATGGCTAAGCACCTGCCACAATGGACGAAGGCGGAGAGGCTCGAGAAGAAGGAAGAAAGGCGGCGGTTCTAAGATTGGAGAAAGGCGCCAAGGGGGGTAAAGTGAGCAGCCTTGCGCGGTTATTCCTTTTTATGGGGAAGGCGCGGGCTGCCTCCTTTCCCATTAACTGCGATACGACGCATGCGTGCGAACGCTGTCCCACGCATGCCTCCCACGTCACGCGCGCGCACACGACCCCCACATCGCACATTCAACGCGGGTCGTGGAGAAGCGCAGCGGACGGAGCAGTTACCGTGGTAAAATCTGCCCCAACTGCCCGCGCACCGTTCTGGGCCTGGCCCAACAACGTGCTGCGCTTATGTATGGCCCGAGGCAGGGGCTCTGCCGGTGTACAAAGTAGGGGCTCTCCTTTGACCCCTTTACTTGTGCACGGGCAATCGAGCCACCCGCCACAGCCACGCATAATGAGGCAGGAAAGGGAAGCCGGAGAGAAGCCAAGGCACAAGACAAACAAAGCAACGACAAGGACCAAGGCCACAAAGATCGGATGGATGAGCAGGTTTCCCGGCAAGGACCCTTGCCGGGAGCTCGCCTCACCACCGGTAAGCGAGCCACCTTGAGCCCACCAACGCTAGACAAGCAGCGTTGGGACAGGCTCAGGAGGCACCTCTATGGTCGCATGCAGATCTTTGTGAAGACAAAGAAATAGTCAAGATCAAATGAGGATAGGAAGGCAACAATCCTCACCAAGATCCTCACCGAAGAAACCCACAAGACCCCCGGCAAGATCCTTGTCGGGGACGCCAGTGCGCCACGGCAAGACCCTTGCCGGGCCACCCGACAAGACCCACGCCAGAGGTAACCATGGGGCCACCGCCAGGCCCACGCCAGCCAAGTCTCCGCCGCCGTTCGCATGCAGCTGCTGACCCAACCAGCTGGGCAGGCACCTGCGTGGCAACATGCGGCCCTTCGTGAAGGCTCCACCACCGCGCCACCTCAGCTGCCTGCCTGCCTACATGGCACCGCATGCATCGCTGGCCAGGGCGCGTGTCAAAGCAAGGAGGAGCGGCGACGGACGGGACGGGCCTCGCTCCCGTCCCCGATAAAGTGAAGGGACACCTAAGCCTCGCATTAAATGCACTTTGTCCTGTAATACCAGCGATAAGCGCACAACGCTGTAGCACTTTCCACCTCCTGTATGCCACTGTGGCAGCCCCTTTCGCCTATAAAAGGAGGCCCATGGCGCCTTTGGAGAAGGATTCGGCTCTTCGAACCTAGCAGCACCCGAGCTAGTTCAAGAGCTCCAGAACACTAAATACATCCACTAAAGCAAGATCGTAGGGTTTTACGCATCTTTGCAGCCCGAACTTGGGTAAATCCCCCTTGTGCTGTCTGCTAGTCCCGCTCTTCTCACGATCCCCGTGCCCCGCAACCGTAGTAGGGATTCCAGTGATCCCATAGGTGTCGTTTCCCACCGACTAATCTGCTGTTCAATATCATACATGATTTTCCTATCAACTACCATGATTTCTTCAGGAGGACTTTGGCCAATGCTGCTCTGTCACCTTTTGAGTTGAAGCCTTATGCACCATGGATTATGAGATTCATCAGATCAAGGTCTTCAGTTCACTATAAGGCTGGCGTTCAAAATCATCTCAGCTACTTGCCACCAATTGAAGTCCTCAAAAGGACTATTTCCTCAGCTGATGAGAAGGGAAAGGCTGCAGTCATTGATGAAGGCACTCATCCATTGGATGGACAGTTTTGCAAAGCTGCATCCTATTCCACCAATGACGACTCTGCCACACAAGATTCTGCCGCAAAAGCTTCAAAGCAATATCCTCAAGCCACTGCTCCGCGTGTGATGACTGATCATGAAATTCTCCTTAGTCTTCATCAAAAAGTTGATATGAATCACAAGTGGGTCATTGTCGGTGTCAAAACCGCGGATCTCGGGTAGGGGGTCCCGAACTGTGCATCTAAGGCTAATGGTAACAGGAGGCATGGTACACAATGTTTACCCAGGTTCGGGCCCTCTCGATGGAGGTAATACCCTACTTCTTGCTTGACTGATCTTGATGATATGAGTATTACAATAGTTGATCTACCACGAGATCATAGAGGCTAAACCCTAGAAGCTAGCCTATGATTATGATTGTTGTTGTTGGTCCTACGGACTAAACCCTCTAGTTTATATAGACACCGGAGGGGGCTAGGGTTACACAGAGTCGGGTACAGAAAAGGAGATATACATATCCGAATAACCAAACATGCCATCCACGCAAAGGAGAGTCCCATCCGGACCACGGGGCGAAGTCTTCAATCTTGTATCTTCATAGTCCAACAAATCCAGCCAAAGTATACCGTCCGGCTGTCCAGAGACCCTAATCCGGGACTCCCTCAAGAGCCCACGAACCAGCTTCAATGACGATGAGTCCGGTAGCACAGATTGTCTTCGGCATTGCAAGGCGGGTTCCTTCTCCGAATACTCAATAGAAGATTTTGAACACAAGGATCATGTCCAGCTCTGCAAAACAAATTCCACATACCACCGTAGAGTGTAATATTCCACAAATCTAATCTGCTGACAACTTTTCATAGCGTGACACCACGCCGCGGCCCGGTCTTTATACTAACCATTTTTCCCAGCCTGCTACTACACGTATTGCGAGGCGGTTTTATTGGCACGTCTTGTCGAAGCAGAGATCGTGTTCCCCTTATCACGGGATTCTCATCAATACAGGCGTGGGTAACCTAATCGTGTTATTAGTATGACTCCTCGGCTTTAGGCAAGTTCCAGACGGCCACGTGGAGGACGCTTGATATTCAACCTCTTTATAAAGAGGTCCAGACCCGTCCTTTTCTTTCCACGCCCAATCCTTCCCTTCCCCTACCTCGAGTTCCAACACCCAAGTTTCAGGCTAAGCGCTTCGGACTTTCAATCATGTCCGGATCCGACCTTCAAGGCCGGTGGATGACCTCTTCTGTCACAGAGGAGGACATCAAGAAGCTTAGGGAGGCTAGGTATCTGACCGCTGAAATCCTCCACCGGCTACCTGCTCAAGGGCAGGTTATCCCCACTCCCGAACCCAACGAGAGTGTCATATTTGTTTCCCACTTCCTTTGAGGGCTTGGCTTTAGTCTTGATCCCTTCGTAAGAGGGCTCATGTTCTATTACAGGCTAGATTTCCGTGATCTAGCTCCAGATTCGATCCTTCACATCTCGTCACTTATCGTCGTGTGTGACGCCTTCCTCCGCATTACCCCACACTTCGACTTATGGCTCAAGACCTTCAATGTGAAGCCGAAGATGATTGATGGGCGACACACAGAAAGTCTTGGGCGCTATAATAAGCAAGGGTGCCGATGCCCCATGGCCGAAGGGTTCCTTCCCAGAGGTGCCCGAATTATGGCAATAGGAGTGGTTTTACATCACTGCCCCCCGGGGTACAAAGTGGGTGGCCGCCCCAGCCTTTCGGCCAGGCCCTCCGCCTCAACTGGCATCATGGGTCAACAAAAGGCTAGACTGGGGGCCAATTAATGACGTGTTGACGCTGCAAAGCCGCATCCGAGATCTCCTCAAGAGGGATGTTAGTCTCGTCAAAGTAATACAAGTAATGCTGGTTCGCTGGGTCCTGCCATGCCAACGTTGATCTCTCCGTATGTGGGAGTTCAACCCGTTAGGACCGTGAACTATTCAACACTTCTTCAGCATGACGCTTGAAGGGATGTATGGATTGTTCTTCGGATCACGAATAAAGTGTCCGGACACCACCGAGGATGCGGGTCTCAACTGCAATCGTCCGGATACCCAAGTAAGTAATTCCACGACCGAACATGCTGTTCTTTATATTTGTCACAACATCACTCTGATAAACTACCCTCGCCCAGGATTGGATAAGAAAGGCAGAGAGGATCAGGTGTTCGACCCCTCTTCCCGAAGACTCGCCGGATCCTGTTCTAACCAGGATGCTGGAGCGTGCACCCTATCAAGTGCCATCAGGAGAAGATGAAGGGAGGAATAGAGAAGCCGAGAGCGGGTTTCATACATTACACATCCAAACCGGGGGAATTAGTGCCTCCGCAAAGGAGGGTGATCGGGGAGGTGAATCTAAAATCCCCTCTACCCGTGGGAAGAAAAGGGGCACCCCTGAAGATTTGGAAACGGAGGCTCCCAAACGAGGGAAGAAACCTTTGCCAGGGGCCCCCGGCCCGGAGGGCGTCCTTGCCGCATAGTGCCCGCAAGGGGGCTAGCCATCAACCGAGCCGTAAGTGAACAAAGGCACTTTGATAGATATATCTTTTTTTTCTCTGAGAATAATAGCCGGGACATATGTTTTGCAGTCCAGCTCATAGCCCTTCTCAACAAAGTTCATCTTCGGGGGATCTTCTTTCGGAGATGATGGAGAGCGAAATGCCTTCCCCGCTTCCTCAGATTAAGTAGACGGACAACCACGAGGTGTCGTCATGAGGATTTCTCCTGATCCGCAAAGGCCAGAAGGTAACTCTTCGGCCGCCCGAAGTCCGGAGTGTCCGGCTCCTAAGGAGAGCAACATAAAGAGCCCGGGATTGTCCGGTGCCCAACCGGACATGTTGATGGGTCTTTTGGAGCAAGCGGCTATCTCAAAGGCGCATCGTACCTTGATGGGTACGGTGGTTGAGAGGATTTCATCAGCCAAAAGCGGGTTAAATGAAGCTTTTACAAGCCTATTAAGAGGTTTTGAGGTACACAAAATAATATATATATTTTACTGTACCGCACACGGTAGGTGTGCTCTGTATAGATAGTAGCCCCTGAGACTTTGGTTGCCGACCAGAGGCGGCGAACAGAGGATCATAGTCCCAGGTAATGATTGCGCTGCTTTCATGTGCAGGCGGTAGAGGGTCCGGCGGCTGACCGGACTGCTGATTTTGCCGAACTGAGGCGGCAGCTTGACGTGGCAGATGCCGACATCTCGCTTGTGAACAAGCAGCTTGACGAGGCACAGGGTATGTATTTTCGGGTGGTCAAAAAATATTAAGAGGAGCATGATGCTAGTATCTATAATATGCTTTGATTGCAGATGGAGCTCTTTGTCATTGGAGACCTCATGGGCGGAACTTGCCCGAGCCAAGGAGCAAGCCAGAAGAAGTGATGCGGCCGCCCAGAAGGCAGCCGAAGAGTTAAAAGCCGAATAGGCTGCTCATCGCCAAAGCCAAGAAAAAATAGCCAAAATGGCTCTTGAGCTGCAAAATGCTGCCAGCCGCTATGAGCTCCTTGAAAGGGAAAGCCAGGTGAAAGCGGCTGACTTGAAGAAGGCCTTGGAAGAAGCCAAGGAAATGCGCTCTGAAATTAGAGCGGCGCGGGAGGAGCTTCGCCAAGCCGGAGATAGCACGTCCGGGAAGCCCTTCCTATTGCGGATGAAGTTTGGTGATCCGAAGTATGCCCCTCTGGACCAATTATGGAGTGCTGCAGACGCCTACTTGGACTTAGCAAAGAGTGCTGCTGATGCGACGGAGTATTTCAAAGATCAGAAGGATCATGAGGTGGAAAGGTTGTCCTGGTCGCAGCTCGATTGCTCCACGTCATTGCTGCTGTTAAATGAACAAATGGCCGAGTGGTCCGAGCTCCATAGGTTGTCCGGGCTTGCCATGAGGTCTGTTGTGGATCATCTTTGGCCAAAGGAACCAAGTCCAGAAAGTTATTTTGGTTTAGTGCAATGATTTCTTCATGTTGTGCCGCATATCGACGCTGTAAAGAGGTCGACGTGCATAGAGGGTGCGCAGATGGCTCTTGCCCGTGTGAAGACATATTGGGCAGATATGGAGGCCACCGCTATTGCAACCAGGGGTCTGCCCGGAGGCCAGGACTCGCCCGAGCACTATTTTGATGAAGTCCTAGAAGGCGCCCGTTTAATAGAGGCTCAGTGCTCAAAAAGTACCATGTTCCAGTGACATGTATCTTGATTGTAAAAACAATGCTATTTTGATTATAAAGGCTATTTTTATACTTTTGCCCGTAAAGTATTAATTGCCTCACAATGCGGCCGTTTATGTATATATGTATATAACACGAAAGATTGCGATTAAAACCCATTTACGCATATAATGCAGGGGTGTTCGGTAAAGCGCATAATCACACTTGATCCAACGTCTTAGTCCGTTTGAGGAGGTGATAGCGTGGCGAACAAGGCAATCGGACTATATAGCTTTAACACTTTCACTTAGCCATAGGAGTTTGACGGTGGGGCTACTATATAGCCCCTGGTACTTCCGCATTCATTCGAATACGGTGCACGCACATACATGACCGGGAAACGGTCCTTCGTTAATGCGGAGGAATCCCAAAGATTCCGCTGAGTCATCCAGTGGTTGACCACTCTCTCGCTTTATCATGACATTCAGTTTTCGGCTTTCTCTACTGAGGTGCTCGCCCGGATGAACCAGGGCACAATCGCAGTAGTTCTCCCGGTGGCACTTTAGCCGATAGAGCGGAACGTAAGGTATCAAAACACGGGAGCCGAGCAAACCCAACATTTGACCAAAGACATGATTCGGAGCTGATGCATATAAGGCCAAACTCGCGACGCCGAACACTCCCTAAGGTATTCGGACTTTACAACATATACTGGGCTGAGTAACGCCCTCGATAATGAGCCCTAAATTTCCAGGTACGTGCATGAATCTGGCGTGACGAAATGCCAACAATGCCAGTATCCCTCTCGGTTGTGCTAAGTGCCCGGAGGGTTTGAAGCAACAAGAGACATTAAAAAAGGTTTACACATGGTCTTAATCTATAAAGAAACCTTTGAGCAGGGCCCTGCTGCACGTCTGTGCCTTTGTCTCCATTGTGCCGTATCCTGGAAGGGTGTAGCACGATGATCACCTGTAAAAAAAAGAAAAGCCCAGGTGAAATACTTCATGCAAAAAGTTGGTTATTCTTAATGAACCGTTAGAATCCAATCTATTGTGTATGAATAGGGTCGAGCCAAACTATGGACCCTTTAATGTGCGGGCAGCCCCTAGCACCACATGTAGGGCGTGTCCGCCGACCAAGCTCAGGTTTATCTAGGCTGCTGCAACTTGTGGTGCGCCGGACACGTCTAGCCGCGTCCATGGTCTTGACGACCGATCATTTATTCGGGTTGGGGAGTTGGTTCGGCTATTAGAGCTGCCGCATATTCTTCCGCACGCAGAGAACGCTCTGCAGTTCCGCTAATTGAGATGACGCCACGTGGACCGGGCATCTTGAGTTTAAGATAAGCGTAATGCGGAACTGCATTAAAACGAGCGAAGGCCGCTCTTCCGAGTAGTGCATGGTAGCCGCTTCGGAATGGAGCGATGTCGAAGATTAGTTCTTCGCTTTGAAAGTTGTCGGGAGAACCGAATATAACCTCTAATGTTAGAGAGCTCGTACAACGGGCCTCTGCGCCTGGTATTACTCCTTTAAAGGTAGTACTACTTTGGCTAATTCTTGATGGGTCTATCCCCATTTTGCGGATAGTGTCCTGATATATCAGATTAAGACTACTGCCGCCGTCCATAAGGACTCGGGTGAGATGGTATCCATTAATTATTGGGTCGAGGACCAAGGCAGGCGAACCTCCATGCCGGGTACTAGTCGGATGATCCCTGCGATCGAAAGAGATCGGGCAGGCCGACCATGGATTGAATTTGGGGGCGACGGGCTCTACAACGTAAATCATGTTCACTGCTTTAACCTCCGTGGAAATTTCTTACATCCCCGGTGTTAAATTTGGCGAGGCTCATCCTCGTCTTCACTTGGTGTCTCCTTCCCCTTGTGTTCGGCGTTTAGTTTGCCGGCCTGCTTGAAGACCCAGCATTCTCTGTTGGTGTGATTTGCAGGTTTTTCGGAGGTGCCATGAATCTGACATAATTTGTCTAGAATCTTATTTAGGCTGGACAGTCCATCTCTGCTGCCTTTGAATGGCTTTTTCCGTTGACCGGGTCGAGAGCCCCTGAATCTGGCGTTGACCGCCGTGTTGTCTGGGCTGTCCTCATTATTTCGACGCTTATTTTTATTGTGTCGTGGCTTTTCGTTGCCGTCCCTGACTTCGGATGTGCCTGGCTCGTTGGTACCACTGCGGGCCAACCAACTATCCTCTCCCGCGCAAAAGCGGGTCATAAGGCTTGTGAGGGCTGCCATTGTCCTCGGCTTTTACTGGCCGAGGTGTCTGGCGAGCCATTCGTCCTAGACACTATGCTTGAAAGCCGATAAGGCTTCGGCATCCCGGGCAACGATGATTTGATTCTTCTTAGTGAAATCTGTTCCAAAGCTTTCGGGCTGACTCTCGCGTTGTTGAATTATGTGACTTAGATAAATGCGCATCAGGAGGTCGGACCACGGTCCCTTGAAAATTAGCCTTGAAAGCATCCTCAAGTTCTTCCCAACTTCCAATTGAGTTTTCGGGGAGGCTTTTCAACCAGTGTCGAGCTGGACCTTTCAACTTGAGGGGCAGATATTTAATGGCGTGGAGATCATCTCCACGAGCCATGTGGATATGAAGAATAAAGTCCTTAATCCGGACCCCTGGGGTCTATTGTTCCGTCGTATGCTTCTATGTTTACGGGTTTAATTCCCTCCGAAATTCATGATCCAAAGACTTTGATCGGTGAAGCACGAGGTGTCACGGCACCCGTGTATTTGGATGCTTTCGACGGTTGTAGTGTTCGGTTTTGATTCCGAGCTGTTATTCGATCAGTATAATCGTTTGGGCGGCCCTGATCCTGTGTCGGAGCATGCTGCTTAGATCCATAGATGGACCTGCCCATACCGGCTTTTTTGTCCAGGTGCTCACATAAATCGTGCGCTGACTTATGTGCGGCATGATTAGCCGCTTTGTCTCGGCCACGGGGTGGTCGGTCCGGCCGGTCGACCGTATTATTTTTTGGCGGTATGGGCTTTATAACCTCATCTTCGAATTCGGGCAGAAGCTTGCGTTTTGGGTAGCTCTTGGTGCGGTGATCGCTGCCGTATTTTTCATCAGTGTTGAGCACTTTATTCCATCTTCGGTTGAGCGTATCTTGCGCGGCCTTAAGCCTTTGCTTCTGCTTCTTCAAGCTCCTCGCGGTGGCAATAAGCCTTTCGCGGAGATCTTCTTGTTCCAAGTGCTTTTCCGGGATGATGAATGCATCGTCGCCCGAACTGTTCTCCTCTTCGGAGACAAGTTTATTAGTTTTATCTCCGCCGTCACTATGATCGGACAGCGGCCCCGGATTATGTTTGCCGTCTCCTGGCTCGTCCTGCTCCATCGCTGGGTCCATGGGGTCGTCCGGGGTATTATTTCTTCTCGCGCTGTTATTGCCGTTTTTACTGTGGCGGGATTTGGAGCGGCACCGACGCCGTCGCTTTGGTTGCTCTTCAAGGGGATTATCCTCCGTTGCATCCTTCTATTCCTCGCTGTTGTCTTCTTTGGGTGTATCCACCATGTATATATCATATGATGAAGTGGCTGTCGAGCGCCCTGTGGGCGGTGGTTCCTGTTCCTCTCTGGCATCGTCGTCCATACCATCGATGTCTTTGGAGTCTAAATCAAGCGCGTCGGTTAAATCGTCGATAGTGGCTATTAAGTGGGTGGTGGGTGGGTAACGAATTTCTTCGTCGTCCGCTCCCCACTCAAGCCGGACATAGTTCGGCTGCGAGTCTCCTGACAGGGAGAGAGATTTTAATGAATTTAGCACATCGCCCAAGGGAGAGTGCTGAAAGATATCCGCAGAGGTAAACTCCATGATCGGTGCCCAATCAGATTCTATGGGCACGGATGCACGCGGTTCGGAGCCTATGGCCGGAGACGAGTCCGAGGGTCCGATGACATAGATCTCTTTGGAGGTGAAGTCTGTGTTCGGCTCTGGCGCCGATGAGTGTTCGGCCTCCGTGGCGGGATCCATACACCCGTCCTCGGATGGCACGATCTGCTCCAGATTAAGAGCCGGGGCAGCCGCAGGCGTGGTCTCCCGAATACTGTCTGATGGCAGATCAGGCTCATCGTGACTGTTCGGCATACCTGCCATGGGCTCGAATCCGTCGAAGATCAAGTCTTCATGGACGTCGGCCGTATAGTTCAAGCTTCCAAACCTGACCTGATGGTAAGGGGCATAGCTATCGGTCTGCTCCAGATGGTCAAGCGAGTTGGCCCGCAGTGCGAAGCCGCCGAATACGAAGATCTGCCCGGGGAGGAAGACCCCACCCTGGATCGCATCGTTACAGATGATTGAAGGAGCCATCAAGCCCTATCGTGATGACACAGTGGAACTCTCAATGAAAGCACCAATGTCGGTGTCAAAACCGGCGGATCTCGGGTAGGGGGTCCCGAACTGTGCATCTAAGGCTAATGGTAACACGAGGCGGGGACACAATGATTACCTGTGTTGGGCCCTCTCGACGGAGGTAATACCCTACTTCACCTTGGCTGATCTTGATGATATGAGTATTACAAGAGTTGATCTACCACGAGATCATAGAGGCTAAACCCTAGATGCTAGCCTATGATTATGATTGTTGTTGTTGGTCCTACGGACTAAACCCTCCGGTTTATATAGACACTGGAGGGGGCTAGGGTTACACAGAGTCGGTTATAGAGAAGGAGATCTACATATCCGAATCGCCAAGCTTGCCTTCCACGCAAAGGAGAGTCCCATCCGGACACGGGACGAAGTCTTCAATCTTGTATCTTCATAGTCCAACAGTCCGGCTAAAGTATACAGTCCGACTATCCGAGGACCCCCTAATCCGGGACTCCCTCAGTCATGCGTCAGTTTGGTGCAATTCTTCAGAACATGACGGTCACTCAAAACTCTGTGAAGAAGAATCACTATTACTTACATGAAGTCTTTGATCGCACTTGGGCTATTCTGTCTAATCTCTACAATGCTGAAGATCTCAAGGAGATGGACTTCCAACAGGACTTTGACTGGGCACAACCACCCTCGAAGAAATTCAAGAAGGTCAAAGTTCCTCACTTGGTCGTCAGCTCATATTCCTCATCATGCGAGATGGATGAAGCCGAAGACTTGAACGACACCGCGGCAGGCCCTACTCCAACGGACGACTCCAACAATGCTGGCGCTCCTCCATTGACTTCATGATGAGATTCTTCAGGGGCATTAGTCCTCATTTTTCGTCCCTTTTGGTCATTCGATGACAAAGGGGGAGAAATTTGAGTTAGTCTTCAAGCGGGTCTATTATATGGGCGTTTTTTGCTAAGTTACAACTCTTGCTCTTCTGAGGTGTTTGCTCTGATGAGTTGTAAACTTAAGTCCTATGGTGCTCTAACTCTTTTAAACTGCTTTTCTGCATGTTTATTCCTCAACTGCCTTAATGCACGCATGCTGTATTCGTCAGAGTCCATATTTCATCATGCATTTCAAATTCTTCATATCATATGTTAACTGCGTGTATGAATTATAAGATATAGTGGGAGATCTTCATGATTCTACTCTACAATGTGCATTTGCTATTCAAAGCAAATTCCTCACATATGCACATCTTCAGGGGGAGTTCTTCTATATCTTGCAATCAAATTCCTCAATATCAGTATTCACACTTCATATGTTTATCCCCGTTGAAAACTTAACCTATATTGTCATTAATCACCAAAAACGGGGAGATTGTAAGTGCATCTAGCGCCCTTTAGTGATTTTGGTGTATTGAAGACTTATAGGTTAAGGGACTAATATGTTTGTGAGTGTACACAGGTCCTATAAGTCTCTGAGGAGTTTGATATTTTCGAAAAATGTCGACCCCTAAAATGAATGTCTTCAACTGAAGACTTTGGTTTTCTTGAAGACTTTGAAAGTGAAGAGATTGGTGTGACCTTGAAGACTTGATATTCATGCGAGGATTATGCAGCGTGAAGACTTTTGTTTTCGTAGTTTCATTTTCTCTTTCTTGAGTCATAGGAAACACCGTCTCTTTGTTAAAGTGGGTCGAGGTAAAACTAAGGAAAAGTTTCCAAGTGATGCTCATCTCAAAATCCTACACCTACCCAATCCTTTCTTCGAGTGAAGCCATTGGAAATCTCATACAGTTCGATCCAATTTCTTGATGACAAAGACGAAGATCTTCCGGTCTCTCGAGGAATTTGTTCTGACCGAGGAGTTAGGAATTCACCAAAGGTCTTGATTGCCTACAAGTGAGGAACATGATAATACCCGAGAAAATTCAAATATCGACTGAATTCTTTGTGCTACGCCACTTGGTCCCAAAATATCTACCCACCTAACGGACATATCATTGAAGGGCATTTATGTCTTATCATGTCGGGCTGCTCCCTAGGCTATAAATAGCCCCCCCTACAACCACTAGTTGGTTGGCTGCTCCAAGAGAAACTGACACTTGTCATTGAGAGCATCCCATCCTTCAAGGACTTTGAGCGAAAATCATCAGTGAGGAAAACCCAAACCCAAAACACCTACAAACCCAAAGTGATTGAGCATCACCGAGGACTTGTTACCTTTGAGGACTGTGCATCCTCCAGACGGTTAGGCGTCATTGTCTAGAGCATCCAATAGGAAATTGTGGATCACCGAGTGATCGAGTCTGTGAAGGTTTGGAAGTCACCTGATGACTTACCACGAGTGATTGGGCGAGGTCTGTGTGATCTTAGCTCAAGGAGAATACAGTGAGGACTGTATGTCTGGGACTGTGTGTCCTCAGGTTTAAATACCTAGCCGCTCCAACCAACGCACGACCGTCATTTGCTACAAAGAGTTGAACTGGTCTACCAAATCATCGTCTTCACCAAGCTACTGGTTCTATTTCCTCAACCCTTTCATTTCCTCATTCATGTGTTGATGAACTTGATCATTATTGTTTGAAGACTTTGATTGAAGACTTTCTCAATTTCCTCATTCCTAATTCTTCAGTCACTTTGTCTTCAGCCTGCTTATCCTATTTACACGCTCTTGTACTCTGTGTTCGTTTCATTTCATCATGATGACTGTGCTACTGTTCTGTTATGCATGCATCTGAGTACCTATTCCACTGCTAAGTAGTTCATTGCTTAGGAATTTCCTCACCGTGAAATTCCTGAGTGACGAATTTGTAAAAATCGCCTATTCACCCCACTCTAGTCGATATAACGCACTTTCACCAGTAACAATTCTTTGTGGAATAAGTTCATTTTTGTCATTAGGAACAACAGTAATACCTCCTTTCTTATAGGAACACAATGAACATGACTTACCCATCTACTATCAGCTATTGGATAAATTATACCTACTTCCAGAAGCTTTAGTATTTCAGTTCTTACCACTTCTTTCATCTTAGGATTCAATCGTCGTTGATGATCAATGACATGTTTAGCATAAGGTTCCATACTAATCTTGTGCTGATAGAGAATGGGACTAATGCCCTTAAGATCATCAAGAGTATATCCAATAGCAGCATGATCCTTCCTAAGAATTTTTAATAATCTCTTTTCTTCATGCTTTGTAAGGTTTTAGCGCTAATAATAACAGAATATATCTTTTTCTTATCAAGATAAGCATATTTCAAAGTGTTAGGCAATTGTTTCAATTCAAACACAAGATCACCCTTAGGTGGAGAAAGACCTCCTAGAGTTTCAATAGGAAAATTATGTTTGAGAATAGGTTGTTGTTTAAAGAACATCCTATCTATTTCGTTTCTTTCATGAAAGTGCATATCATTTTCATGGTCGAGCAAAAATTGTTCTAGTGGATCAGTAGAAGGTACGACAATAGAAGTAAGACCAATTATTATTTCATCCTTACTAGGCAATTCTTTATCATGGGGTTGCCTACGAAACTTCGAGAAATATCGTGAGACACATCGCCAAAGTTAACACTAGCGGTTTCTTTCTCGCATTTATCTTAGCATTAACAGTGTCCAAGAAAGGTCTACCAAAATATAATGGGACAAAAGTCATCTTGTGGGGAACTAAGAACTAGAAAATTGTTGGAGACATGTCCTAGAGACAATAATTTTGTACTATTATATTTCCATTATTCATAGTTAATAGTTTATATTCCATGCTATAACTGCTATGGTCCTCGAATATGTGATTCAGTGTAAAACTCATATGCACGTGTGGAATGATAAACGGTAAACAATAGGTTCCCGGTCTCGCCTCTAAGATCGGCTCAAGTGTTGTTGGTGATCATGTTTTCCGGATCTTAGAATATTGTTGGGCGTAACGATAGTTCTAAAACAACATTGAGGGTATGATGTTAGAAGAACGATCATATTGAATCGACCCAATACTTGTCTGTTATTCTATGTGATTACATCGTCTAAAATCATCTGTTATAACAAGAAGTGTTAGCATGTGTTTTAGTTCCTCAGACCATGAGAGTGTATCAATCACTCCCTACTAGACGGTGGGCTTTGGGGTTGCTTAAACGTCATCTGTAACAAGGTGATCATAACGACAACTTTCAGGCTCACCGAGAAGTTTGACAAGTGACCGGACAACTCAAGTGTGGGATTTGCTCCTCCGGTGATGGAGAGATATTCTTAGGGCCCCCTCGGTGTGACGGCATCCATCATCATCTGGCCAGACACAGGTGACTACGTCACAGGGATGCCGGAACACGTCAACGAGAAAGAAGAACAAAACTGGTAATGGGAGCAACGGTATAGTGATCATGGTGATGACTCTGGAGGATACCGATGCACATCGGGTTTTGTAAAGTATCGTGAAGCAAAGGGAACATCACATGATAACCAAAGGTTCACTCGAATATAATTCGTGTAATCATAGGGACCGATATGGATGTCCACGGTTCGGCTATCAGCCATTGAACGAAGGGGTTTCGTTGATGTCTATGTTTTACTGAACCTACAGGGTCACAAGCTTAAGGGAATCATGATCTGCTGAGTATTAGTGAAGCAAGAGTTATGAGAAAATATTCTTGAAATAGTTCCCAGAATATAAGAGAGAGAGATAGTTTCTAGAGAATTGTGAAAGAGTTTGGATGTTTCTAGAAATGTTCTGGTGCGAGGATAGTTTGGCTGGGCCAAGGGATAAGGCCCATGAGGTCTAAGGTCAGTGCAAAAGAAGTTTTGCAAAGGGCACGGGCCAAACTCCATGGTCCTTAGCGTCTGGTCTTGGGCCAGATGCGAGGGTCCTTGGCGTTTGGGCCAGACGCCGAGCTCTATGGCGTTTCGTACTGGAATCCGAGAAGGACTCTTCCTTCTGTTCCAAACCGACTTTGGGAGGCTCCCTCCCCAAGTTACGACCTTAGAACTCAACATATAAATAGAGGGGCAGGTCTAGTCCCTAGAACATAAGTTTTGAAGCCTCCTCAAGTTCTCTCTTGATCTAGTTCTAGTTCTCTCTAATCCTCATAATAGAGAAGCCCTGTGCGGTTCTCTTCTTCTCCCTCTAATTCTCCGGCGACGATTAGCTTTGGATGGCGAAGTGCTGCTGGATCGTGAAGCATGTACCCTTGCAATCTGTGGAGAGGCCATGATTTTGGTCTTCCATTCGAGGGCGGTTCACGAGATCATCATCAATGTTTGAGGGACTCCAAGTACGATCTATACCGACTGTTCTACTTCTGCCGCACTCCCGGAGTCAGTAATGATCATTGACCACAATCTGTTATGCATATTCATATTGTTCCTGGGTGATCGTAGGGCAATTTTTTTTGTTTTCTACTACGTTTCCCAATAGTGGCATCATGAGTGGTTCTATGAATGGATGCATGTTGCGATCTAGAACTAGTACGCGTCGGTGCTATACACACGGTTTTTAACCCCTTTCCGCGATGGCATTTGGAACCGTCGCCAAGTGATTGTGGGTGATAGGGAGGTCCTTCCCACACGACCAAGAAACCGTCGGGGATAGGCCCTCATGGCACATGTGTCGGGGCAAAATGAGCTACGTGTGCGATCAGGTAGAACATCGAAACCTAGTCATTTCCGTCAGATGTACATCCCACATGGTGAATCCCAGAAAAACATTTCCGTTTGTATGTATATCACACACAGTCAATCCAAGGAATACGTTTCCGTTCTTTTGTACATCCCACAAAGTCAATCCAGGGAAAACGTTCCCGTTCGTATGTACATCCCACACAGTCAATCCCGGGAAAACGTGTCCGTTTGTATGCACATCCCACAAAGCTTTATGTATAGGCTCGTGTGTGAAAGGTGTAACTACCACACACACTATGCCTTGGTTAACCGTTTGCTTTTATCAACGACATCACACACGATTTGATGAAGAAAAATGTGTGGCATTGGGCTATCCATCACAAGCGCTTTTACTGCTAGAACCGTTTGCAAAGTTCCATGACCCATTTAGCAGGTTTATTAGTTTATAATTAATAATTAAAGTATTACGCAAATTCACATTTCATTCGAACAGCTGTTTGCCAATTTCATATCAGGCACATAAATATATTATAACATCACAGTATGATAGCTACCCGAAAATAGCATAGTACATCATATAGCTAGTTCAACTTCATAAGAACAATATTATAACAATATATACATTTCCCTAATCGAGATCATCCACGCACGTCTTATCCACCTTCGCTTTCGATTCGGAAGAACCTGCTTTGCAATCGCCAATCGAAAGTGCCTCCTCCTTTGCCAACACCATCTTAGCAAAGTCTCAGTTAATAAATCTGAGCTCATTCTCCACCTTCCTCTTTTTATCCCATAGCTTCAAATATTCTTCAACGTTGACAACACTTTCTCTAAGCCTACCTCTATTCTCTTCCTCATACATGCTCCAGAGCTTTGCTAGGCACATCTTCAAAGACTATGGCCACTCTTGATCAACCCACTCCAAGTAAGAACACTTCCGGTCATCCTATAATATTTAAAACTAGATTAGTAAAAATCGTAGGGGATATGGGTTTATAGCAACATAGAAAATCACCAATACTTATTTTGAAAATCTGAAGAAACAGGTTAATTATGACATATCTTCTCAAAAAGATCAATGTGCAAATGAATTAATTGCTACTGAGACAACAACCAAATTCTGAAACATCAGAAGCTATAATTAACTACAACAACACTACAAGTTCTTACTCATGTACTATAAATAACAAATTGAACATTTTATGAGAAAGGTAAATATAACTGCAACAACATAGCGACAGTGTTTGGATGACAGCAAATTGATACTAACACGTGTGTACATGCACAAATTTAGTAACATAGAACAAATAGCACTAAGGCCGTCCACTATGTATGCCAAAACCGTTGTATAGTCAACTGTTGCTACATCTCGCACCGGTGGCCTGCACTGGCAACCCGATGCAGTGGAAAAAAAATCAGGGACCCGGACTCCGGAGCACCTAGTTGCTCCGATGCCCAGTTCCTTCGTGCCATAAAGATTTAGTATTTTACTATTTGGCTGCTCGGATGTGTGGACCAAAGTTGGCTGCACAAACTGCTGAAGCGGTGTCAAATAATTTTCTAATGGCACCGCTGATGAGATGGCAACATTTTTAGATACTAGGTACAAAATGTGACAATGTCTTAGGATGCGTTTGGTTGAAGGTGTGTGATGACCCACAAGTGAAGGGGATCTATCGTAGTTCTTTCGATAAGTAAGAGTGTCAAACCCAACGAGGAGCAGAAGGAAATGATAAGCAGTTTTCAGTAAGGTTTTCTCTTGCCAAGCAATCAAATTGTAGGTAATAGATAGTTTTGTGATAAGATAAATTGTAATGAGTAACAAGCAATGAAAGTAAATAAAGTGCAGCAAGGTGTCCCAATCCTTTATGTAGCAAAGGATAAGCCTGGACAATTTCTAATAATGAAAAAGGAGCTCCCGAGGACACATGGGAATTATCGTCAAGCTAGTTTTCATCACATTCATATGATTCACGTTCGGTACTTTGATAATTTGATATGTGGGTGGACCGGTGCTTGGGTACTTCCCTTACTTGGAAAAGCATCCCACTTATGATTAACCCCTATTGCAAGCGTCCGCAACTACAAAAGAAGTATTAAGGTAAACCTAACCACAACATTAAACGTATGGATCCAAATCAGCCCCTAACGAAGCAACACATAAACTAGGGTTTAAGCTTACATCACTCTAGCAACCCATCATCTACTTATTACTTCCCAATGCCTTTCTCTAGGCCCAAATAATGGTGAAGTGTCATGTAGTCGATGTTCACATAACACCACTAGAGGAAAAGACAACATACATCTCATCAAAATATCGAACGAATACCAAATTCACATGACTACTAATAGCAAGACTTCACCCATGTCCTCAGGAACAAACATAACTACTCACAAAGCATATTCATGTTCATAATCAGAGGAGTAATAATATGCATTAAGGATTTGAACATATGATATTCCACCAAGTAAACCAATTAGCATCAACTACAAGGAGTAATCAACACTACTAGCAACCCACAGGTACCAATTTGTGGTTTGGATACAAGATTGGATACAAGAGATGAACTAGGGTTTTGAGAGGAGATGGTCTTTGGTGAATATGTTGATGGAGATTGACCCTCCCGATGAGAGGATCGTTGGTGATGACGTTGGTGATGATTTCCTCCCGAGGGAAGTGTCCCCGCAGAACAGCTCATGAGCCCTAGATTGGTTCCATGAGTTCCGCCTCGTGGCGGCGGAGTTTAAATCCGTAAGCTTGCCCACGATTTTTTCCAGGGTAAAAGCCCCAATATAGCAGAAGATGGACACCGGGGGGCCACCAGGGGGCCCAGGAGACAGGGGGCGCGCCCAGTAGGGGGGGCGCCCCCACCCTCCTGGACAGGGTGTGGGCCCCCTGGTGTATTTCTTCCGCTCAATAATTCTTATAAATTCCAAAAATAGGTTTCGTGGAGTTTCAGGACTTTTGGAGCAGTGCGTAATAGGTTTCAATATTTGCTCCTTTTCTAGCGAATTCCAGCTAAAGCATTCCCCTCTTCATGGTAAACCTTGTAAAATAAGAGAGAATAGCCATAAGTATTGAGATATAATGTGTAATAACAGCCCATAATGCAATAAATATTGATAAAAAAAGCATGATGCAAAATGGACGTATCAACTCCCCCAAGCTTAGACCTCGCTTGTCCTCAAGCGGAAGCCAATATCGAAAAATATGTCCACATGTTTAGAGATAGAGGAGTCGATAAAAAATAAAATACGGACATGAGGGCATCATGATCATTCTTAGAACAGCAACATATATAGATTTTATCATATGATTTCTTGTACTCAAGTAACAATCAATTCACAATGTCAAGTATGGTTCAGAAACTTCATTGGGAACTAACAAACTATAATCTCAGTCATTCAAGCAATTGCAATTTATCATAACATCAGAAAGAGTCAACAATAGAGCTTTTCAGCAAGTCCACACACTCAACTATCATGTAGTCTTCTATAATTGCTAACACTCACGCAATACTTGTGGTTATGGAGTTTCAAATTTAGGACCTTGAGAAAGATAGGGGCTTATTGTATTGCCTCCCAACATATTCACCTTTAGGTGATGTCAACAATAATAGCCCGTGCTAACTTACATCCAATTGGATATATATATCATGATCTTTCAAACACAAGGAGCTTGCCAAAGGATAAAATGAAAAAGGGAAAGGTGAAGATCACCTTGACTCAAGCATAAAGTAGAAATATAAAGTAAAAGATAGGCCCTTCGCAGAGGGAACTAGAGGTTGTCACGTGCGTTTAGGGTTGGATGCACAAAATCTTAATGCAAAAGAACGTCACTTTAAATTGCCCCTTGTATGTGGACCTTTATTATGCAGTCCGTCGCTTTTATTACTTCCACAATAAGATCGTATAAAGCTTATTTTCTCTGCATTAATAAGTCATACATATTTAGATAGAAATTTTAATTTCCTGCAACATGACAACTTACTTGAAGGATCTTACTCAATCCATAGGTAGGTATGGTGGACTCTCATGGCAAAACTAGGTTTAAGGATAATTGGAAGCACAAGTAGTATCTCTACTTGGTGCAAGGAATTTGGCTAGCATGAGGGGGAAAGGCAAGCTCAACATGTTTGGAAGGTCAATAACAATATAATTTAACTGAGATGTGAGAAAACATAAACCATTACGTTGTCTTCCTTGTCCAACGTCAACTCTTTTAGCATGTCATACTTAATGAGTGCTCCCAATCATAAAAGGTGTCCAAGATAATATATTTATATGTGAACCTCTCTTTCCTTATCACTTCCTATTAATTGCAACGATGACCAAAACTACGTTTATCAACTCTCAACAATTTTTATGCCTCATACTTTCTATGTGTGAAGTCATCACTAACCATAAGATCAATATGAACTCTTTTATTCTTTCTACTTTCTCAAAATCATAGCAACGTAGCAAAGCCCTTGACTCAACACTAATCTTTATTATAGATAGCTCACGGACTCGATTACAAAAAGAGATCACAAAGCAAAACTCAAAACTACTTGATATCAAAACTTCAATCTACTAGATCAAGATACTACTAAAAGGATCGAACTAAATAAAATGGTAAAGATAGGAGTGTGATGGTGATACGATACCGGGGCACCTCCCCCAAGCTTTGCAGTTTGCCAAGGGGAGTGCCCATACCCATGTAATTATGTCCTCGGAAGTGGTGAAGGTGGTGATGAGGATGGTGGATAATCGCACATCGAGCGTAAAAGCTCCTCCAGCTTGCGGATAATGCCCTTGAGTCCGGCGATATGGTCCTTTAGCAAAATATTCTCCTGTGTGAGATACTTATTCTGTATGTGAGCTAACTCAATCATCTTGAAAGCTTCAATCTTTGTTGGAGTAAAGAAGTTAGGTAAAGGTTGAGGGATGTCTTCTTCTTTCACCGCTGGAGCTTGAACCTCCATGGCCTTCTTGATCCCTTCATCCTTGTTGATCTCTTCTGGTTCTTCTCTTTTCAGCTCTATCTTCAATAGCCAAGCATCCTTGTCTTCATTGTTGGAGGAGGGTGACATCATGGTGCTCTAGATCTGCAACAGAAACAGCTCAAAACGAAAACAGAGGATATTTGTGTGTTACGGTGGTCAAAACCTTCGGGAGTATATATAATGAATTTTTACCGACCAAAATACGTAACGTGCAAGAAAACGGGGTCCGGGAGGCACACGAGGTGCCCACGAGACAGGGGGGTGCGCCCAGTAAGGGTGGGCGCGCCCTCCACTCTCGTGGAGGCCTCGTGTCCCTTTCAGACTACTTCTTTCTTCATAAAATTCTTAAATATTCCAAAACGGATAAAAAATTGCCATTGGAGTTGTTTTGGAGTCGGTTTACTTACCGTACCACATACCTATTCCTTTTGAGATGCAGGCGTTACGGAAAGTGTCCCTTATGTATTCTTCTGGGGTTACGGTTTCAATAATATTAGTTTCAACATTGATAGGATTACCTGAAATATAGTGTTTGATTCTTTGACCGTTTACCACCCTCGGACTTGTGCCTTTGAAGTTGTTGATCGATCTTTATGGCACCAGAACGATAGACCTCCTCGATAACGTAAGGACCTTCCCATTTAGAGAGAAGTTTTCCTGCAAAAAATCTTAAACGAGAGTTGAATAATAACACATAATCTCCTACGTTAAACTCACGCTTTTGTATCCTTTTTGTCATGCCGGCGTTTGACTTTTTTTCTTTGAATAGCTTGGCATTCTCATAGGCTTGGGTTCTCCATTCATCAAGTGAGCTAATATCAAACAACCTCTTCTCACTGGCAAGTTTGAAGTCATAATTGAGCTCTTTAATAGCCCAATATGCTTTATGTTCAAGTTCAAGAGGTAAATGACAAGCTTTTCCATAGACCATCTTATATGGAGACATACCCATAGGATTTTTGTATGCAGTTCTATAGGCCCGTAATGCATCATCAAGTTTTTGGACCAATTCTTTCTAGATCTATTGGCAGTCTTTTGCAAAATTAATTTGAGTTCTCTATTGCTCAACTCTACTTGACCACTAGATCTGCGGATGATAAGGAGATGCGATTCTATGATTAACATCATACTTAGCAAGCATCTTATGAAAGCACCATGAATAAAATGTGAACCACCATCAGTCATAAGATATCTAGGGACTCCAAACCTCGGAAAAATAACTTCTTTAAGCATTTTAATAGAAGTGTTATGATCAGCACTACTAGTTGGAATAGCTTCTACCCACTTAGTAACGTAATCAACAGCAACTAAAATATGTGTATAACCATTAGAGGCAGGAAAAGGTCCCATATAATCAAAACCCCAAACATCAAACGGTTCAATAACAAGAGAATAATTCATAGGCATTTCTTGATGTCTACTAATGTTACCTACTCTTTGACATTCATCACAAGATAAGACAAACTTACGAGCATCTTTGAAGAGAGTAGGCCAATAAAAGCCAGATTGCAGTACCTTGTGTGTAGTTCTATCTCCAGCGTGGTGTCCTCCATAGGATTCAGAGTGACACTTATGTAGGATCTGTTCTGTTCATGCTCAGGCACACAACGTCTAATAACACCATCTACTCCTTCTTTATAAAGATGTGGATCATCCCGAAGTAATGTCTTAAATCATAAAGAACTTTTTCTTTTGCTGGTATGTGAAACTAGGCGGTATAAATTTAGCAACAATGTAATTAGCATAATCAGCATACCAAGGAGCGATCTGAGAAGCATTAATGACCGCTAATTGTTCATCGTGAAAGCTATCATCAATAGGCGTTGGGTCATCAAGAACATTCTCTAACCTAGACAAGTTATGCATAGCAGGGTTCTCAGCTCCCTTCCTATCAATAATATGTAAATCAAATTCTTGGAGCAGGAGAACCCATCTAATGAGCCTAGGCTTAGCATCTTTCTTTTCCATAAGATATTTAATAGCAGCATGATCGGTGTGAATAGTAACTTTCGAATCAACAATATAAGGTCTAAACTTATCACATGCAAACACAATCGCTAAAAATTCTTTTCAGTAGTAGCATAATTTCTCCGGGCGTTATCAAGAATCTTACTAGCATCTGGATAACATTCAATTTCTTATCAACTCTTTGCCCTAGAACATCACCTACAGACATAATCACTAGCATCACACATAATTTCAAAAGGTAAATTCCGATCAGGTGGCTGAACAATAGGTGCAGTGATCAAAGCTTTCTTAAGTATTTCAAAAGCTTCTACACAATCATCATCAAAGATAAAAGGAATATCTTTTTGCAATAAATTAGTCAGAGGCCTAGAGATTTTAGAAAAGTCCTTAATGAACCTCCTATAAAAACCGGCATGACCAAGGAAATTTCTTATACCTTTTATGTCCTTGGGATATGGCATCTTTTCAATAGCATCAGCTTTAGCTTTGTCAACTTCAATACCTCTCTCAGAAATCTTGTGCCCCAAGACAATGCCTTCATTAACCACAAAGTGACACTTTTCCCAATTCAGGACGAGACTAGTGTCTTCGCATCTCTGCAAAACTCGATCAAGGTTGCTCAAACAATCATCAAAATAGGATCCATAAACGGATAAGTCATCCATGAATACCTCACAAATCTTTTCACAAAAATTAGAGAATATAGCCATCATGCATCTTTGAAAGGTAGCAGGTGCATTACATAAACCAAAAGGCATACGTCTATAAGCAAAAGTACCGAAAGGGCAAGTAAAAGTAGTTTTTGATTGATCCCCTGCTGACACAGGTATCTGGGAGAAACCAGAATAACCATCTAGAAAACAAAAATGTGTGTGTTTGGATAGTATTTCTAGCATTTGATCAATAAAAGGTAAAGGATAATGATCTTTCTTAGTAGATTTATTTAATTTACGGAAATCAATTACCATCCTATAACCTGTAATAATTCTCTGCGGGATCAATTCATCTTTATCATTAGGAACAACAGTAATGCCTCCCTTTTTAGGAACACAATGGACAGGGCTTACCCAATCACTATCAGCAACGGGATAAATTATACCTGCCTCAAGGAGCTTTAGTATCTCCTTTCTTACCACTTCTTTCATTTTGGGATTCAATTAAATGCGTTGAGGATCTCTAACTGGTTTGGCATCTTTCTCCACTGAAATTTTGTGTTGGCATAACGATGGGACTAATGCCCTTAAGATCATCCAGTGTATATCCAATAGCAGCTACGATTGCTTCTTGAGTTTTCAATAATCTTTCTTCTTCTTGCTCGAAAGGTTATCACTAATAATAACAGGTTATATTTTCTTTTCATCAAGATAAGCATACTTAAGATTATCGTGTAATGGTTTGAGTTCAAACACGGATCACCCTTGGGTGGAGGGATCACCAAGAATTTCAGCGGGAAGGTTATGTTTCAAAGACAGGTTCACTGTTTAGGAACACTTCATCTATTCCCTTCTTTCCTTCATAAACATATCATTTTCATGGTCTAGCAAATATTGTTCTAACGGATCAGTAGGAGGCATAGCAATGGAAGCAAGACCAATAATCTCATCCTTACTAGGTGCTTCCCTATTACGAGGTTGTCTACGAAACTTAACAAAATTAAACTCATGAGACATACCATCTAAGCCAATGGTGACAGTATCTTTTTCACAATCAATCTTAGCACTAGCTGTATTCAGGAAGGGTCTACCAAAAATAATGGGACAAAAATCATCTTGTGGGGAGCCAAGAACAAGAAAATCAGCGAGGTATTTAACCTTCCCACACAAGACTTAGACATCTCTAACAATCCCAACTGGTTTAATGGTATCCCTATTAGCAAGCTTAATAGTAACATCAATGTCTTCTAATTCAACGGGTGCAATGTCATGCATAATTTCTTTATATAAGGTATAAGGTATTTCACTAGCACTAGCACCCATATCGCATAAGCCATGATAACAATGATCTCCTATTTTAACAGAAATAACAGGCATGCCTACGACAGGTCTATGTATCTTAGTATCTGGTCTAGCAATATTAGCAGTTTCATCACAGAAATAAATAACATGCCCATCTAAATCATCATCCAAGAGATCTTTAACCATAGCAATACTAGGTTCAACATTGATTTGCTCAGGAGGTGTATAAGTCCTAGTATTACTCTTACGAACAACAGTCGAAGTTTTAGCATGATCCTTTATCCTAACAGGAAAAGGAGGTTTCTCAACATAAGTAGTAGGCACAATAGGATCACTATAGGTGATAGTCTTTTCTTCAACTGTAATAGGTGCAACTACTTTCACTTCAACATGAGGATTATATTTAAACCACTTCTCTTTAGGGAGATCAACGTGAGTAGCAAAAGATTCACAGAAAGAAGCTACTATCTCAGAGTCAAGTCCATACTTAGCGCTAAATCCACGAAAAGCATCGGTATCCATAAAAGATTTAACACAATCGAACTTAGGTGTCATACCTGACTCCTTACCATCGTCGGAACCCCAATCTTCAGAGTTGCGTTTAATTCTTTCCAATAAGTCCCATTTGAAATCAATAGTCTTCAACATATAAGAACCAGCTCAGGAAGTATCGAGCAGGTTGCGATCATTAAGAGAAAGCTCAGCATAAAAATATTGAATAATCATTTCTCGGGAGAGCTCATGATTGGGGCATGGATATAACATTGATTTAAGCCCCCCCCCCCAAGCTTTAGCGGTGCTTTCTCCTTCGCGATGCCAGAAATTATATATGTAATTACGATCACGATGAACAAGATGCATAGGATAGAACTTCTGGTGAAATTCCAATTTCAATCGCTTATAATTCCAAGATCTCGTATCATCACATAGCCTATACCATGTCAATGCATCTCCCTTCAAAGATAAAGGGAAGACCTTCCTTTTGACAACATCATCGGGAATACACGCAAGCTTAAATAATCCACAAACTTCATCCACAAAGATAAAGGTGTAAATCGGGATGCAATGTTCCATCTCCTGCAAATGGATTAGCTAGCAGTTTCTCTATCATACCCGAAGGAATCTCAAAGTAAATATTTTCAAAAAGTTCAGTAGATTGAGGAGCAACTCTTTGCTCTTCTGGTCGGGGTGAAGACCCCGAACAAGCCCCTCAAAGGATTAGTTTCCATAGTAACAAGTAACAAAAAATTTCAGCACAGTATATAAATGTTTCCTTACCAAGTTCCACTCACCAAAAGCGCTACACTCTCCGGCAACGGCGCCAGAAAAGAGTCTTGATGACCCACCAGTGTAGGGGATCATAGTCCTTTCGATAAGTAAGAGTGTCGAACCCAACGAGGAGCAGAAGGAAATGATAAGCGGTTTTTAGTAAGGTTTTCTCTGCAAGCACTGAAATTGTAGGTAATAGATAGTTTTGTGATAAGATAAATTGTAACGAGTAACAAGCAATGAAAGTAAATAAAGTGCAGCAAGGTGGCCCAATCCTTTATGTAGCAAAGGATAAGCCTGGACAATTTCTAATAATGAAAAGGGAGCTCCCAAGGACACATGGGAATTATCGTCAAGCTAGTTTTCATCACATTCATATGGTTCGCGTTCGGTACTTTGATAATTTGATATGTGGGTGGACCGGTGCTTGGGTACTGCCCTTACTTGGACAAGCATCCCACTTATGATTAACCCCTATTGCAAGCGTCCGCAACTACAAAAGAAGTATTAAGGTAAACCTAACCACAACATTAAGCGTATGGATCCAAATCAGCCCCTAACGAGCAACGCATAAACTAGGGTTTAAGCTTCTGTCACTCTAGCAACCCATCATCTACTTATTACTTCCCAATGCCTTCCTCTAGGCCCAAATAATGGTGAAGTGTCATGTAGTCGATGTTCACATAACACCACTAGAGGAAAAAACAACATACATCTCATCAAAATATCGAACGAATACCAAATTCACATGACTACTAATAGCAAGACTTCACCCATGTCCTCGGGAACAAAGCGTAACTACTCACAAAGCATATTCATGTTCATAATCAGAGGAGTAATAATATGCATTAAGGATCTGAACATATGATCTTCCGCCAAGTAAACCAATTAGCATCAACTACAAGGAGTAATCCACACTACTAGCAACCCACATGTACCAATTTGTGGTTTGGATACAAGATTGGATACAAGAGATGAACTAGGGTTTTGAGAGGAGATGGTGCTGGTGAATATGTTGATGGAGATTGACCCCCTCCCGATGAGAGGATCGTTGGTGATAGCGTTGGTGATGATTTCCCCCTCCGGAGAAAGTGTCCCCGGCAGAACAGCTCCTTGAGCCCTAGATTGGTTCCGCCAAGGTTCCGCCTCGTGGCGGCGGAGTTTCGTCCCGTAAGCTTGCCCACGATTTTTTCCAGGGTGAAAGCCCCAATATAGCAGAAGATGGACACCGGGGGACCACCAGGGGGCCCAGGAGACAGGGGCGCGCCCAGTAGGTGGGGCGCCCACCCTCCTCTGGACAGGTGTGGGCCCCTGGTGTATTTCTTCCGCTCAATAATTCTTATAAATTCCAAATATAGGTTTTGTGGAGTTTCAGGATTTTTGGGCGGTCTGAGAATAAGTTTCAATATTTGCTCCTTTTCATTTCTTGAAGCATTCCCCTCTTCATGGTGAACCTTGTAAAATAAGAGAGAATAGCCATAAGTATTGAGATATAATGTGTAGTAACAGCCCATAATGCAATAAATATTGATATAAAAGCATGGTGCAAAATGGACGTATCAGTGTGCTATGAATGGGTTGGGACCGTGATAGTGTCTGAATCACATCTAATAAATGATTTACAGCAACGAAAGAGGGTCTAACCTTCTCTGCACATGCCAGAAACTTCCTCCCATTGTCCACAGGTTCAAACGCAACTAGCTTCATGCATGGAGATTGATGGTGACAACGAGCAGACAGATCTTCAGCCACCCCGCTCCATTCATTGCAACTGATGGTCCTAGGGAGCTACAAGAGGAAGAAATCACTCAAATCGACAGCCGGGTTAAAATCCTTCATTCCAAGTCATAGCCCGAGAGAGAGAAGAGAGGGATACCCGGGTGGTGAAGGAGCCGTCGTCGTCGGAGGAACCGCCGGAGAGGTCATTGAAGAAGACCATGGCGACCCCAGCGGTAGGATGCAAGACAGCGAGAGCGAGGAAGCAAGCGAGGAAGCGGTTATAGCTTAGGAAGGAAGGAAGGAGCAAATAAGGGAAATGTGACTTGCGGTCGGGGAGAAAAGGGGGTGGGGAAGGGGGGAGGGGGCAGGGGTAGATATTTCGGCGGTAGGCCAAAAAATTTGAAATGTGGAGGGAAACTTTATGCGCGGTGCCGTCAGACACCATTCACTTTTGAACGATTGTGTACACATAAGCGATTCTTCTACTTTTCTGGCGCATGGGATGAGTTTGATAATTGAAATTTTGGTGGAAATTTCCCAGATGCGTCATTGCATAATTTAACATCGCTTGCTAATTTGGGCACAGAAAAGAGCGTACAACACACAGACCACACTTACTGAATCGAGCAATTTTAGTAATTAAACAGAGCCAGTTGACCTAAACATTGCTCTAACAAAATACCAGCATTAAAAACAAAGCCTAAGTACGCATAATTTTAACAAATCCACCACCGCGCCGGCCTATGCATCGCCGGTGTGAGATGAGATGCCGATGACTTGTCCTGGCGAAATGCCGCCGTTGGTGGACTCCGCGCCCCCCTACTGAAGTCGATCGCATCCTCGTCCTCGGCTCCGCCCTCAAGGTTGTAGTACTCGTAGTAGTGGCTGCGCCAGAGCTCGCATTGGTACTCCACCGCCAATTCCTCGACGGACGGACTCTTCTCTACCTCGACCTCGGCTACGCGCAACTCCTCCTCCCGACGCTCCTCGATCTCCGCCGCCTCCTGCATCTCCAGCTCCCGCTCGGCGATCTCATGAGGAAGCAGGTGCTCCATGGCCACCGCCACCTTTTCGGACATGGGTTGCATGCTGGATTCCGAGGTGGCCTGGAATATCTTGGCGTGTGCGTCCTCGATCTTGGCGTGGATGGCCTCGACCCGGGCCAGGGCGACATCGGCGGCACAGACGGCAGCTCGAGCGCTCTTGGCGTTTGCAGCCGCCATCGCAGCAGCAGCTGTAGCAGTCTTGGCTACTGCAGCTGCCCTGTCGGCTGCCGCAGACGCCCTCTCGAAGGATGCGGCCGTGCTCAATGCGGATGCGGAGGCACTCTCGGTGGAGGCGGCCGCGCTCTCGACGCAGGCGGCGGCGCTCGGGGAGGACGCGGCCATCGTACGAGCCTTCACGAAGCGTTTCCAAGGCGCCATCTTTGCAAGAAGGGGGTGCGGGAATGGGGATCGGGATTCATGGATTCGGGGCTTGCCGACACTGGAGCAGAGGAGCCGGGGACGCTCAAGGAGGAAGACTTAAACAGACCCAGAAATTTTCATCGCAAATGGTTCCTACTAAAAAACTGTGTGTGATGTTGTGGCTATTTTTTATTAGCTGTGAAAGACGAATTTGGAGTAAAGTGGCAACGGATGGTGTTTTAAATGTACGAGAAAATTTGTAGTACTAATACAATTGTCATGTCAAATTTTGGAAAATTTCAGGGGTCATTTGAACATTTAAGACATTTAAGTGACTTTCTAGCCATTTAATGACTGTAATTCAAATTTGAACTACATGTACATGCAACAGCTAACCATAATAGTTTGAAAAGTCATATTTTGTGTACTGGTGTGTGATTTAAATCCATGTGGAATTTCCAAACATATTGGTCTAACGGCGATGACACAATTAAGCATGGAGTGCCATGGCATTTAAATTCCAAAAAAATTAAAAAAAGATCAGAAACACATGAAACCTTGCTTGATGTAATGTCATGCCACCAAGATGATGTGGTAAAAAATTTGGTATGTTGGACGAAAGTTTGGACACACACCCCTCACAAACCTAAGCAACTCACTAGAAGGCTCGTGTTTCTGATAGGGAACAATGCATGTTTGATGACGAACGGGAGATAGCTTCCCCTTACGGCCTTCATATTTTTCTACATTTAACATGCACTAATACAACTATCATGTGAAAATTTGGAAAATTTCAGGGGTCATTTGACCTTTTAAAGACATTTAAGTGATTTTCTAGCCATTTAATGACCATAATTCAAATTTGAACTACACGTACATGCAACGGCTAACCATAACGGTTTGAAAAATCATATTTGTGTACTTGTGTGCGAGTTAATTCCATGTGCAGTAAATTAGAAGGAATTTGCAAACATATTGGTCTCACGACATGGACACATGCATGGAGTGCCATGGCATTTAAATTCCAAAAAATAAAAAAATTGATCTGAAAAACATGAAACCTTGCTTGATGTAATTTCATGCCACCAAGATGATGTGGTAAATTTTTTTTGGCCTGTTTGACGAAAGTTTGGACACACACCCTCACAAACTGAAGCAACTCACTAGAAGGCTCGTGGTTCCGAGAGGGACAAATGCATGTTTGATGACGAACGGGAGATAGCTTCCTCTTACTGCCTTCAATTTTTTTCTACATTTAACGTGCACAATTACAATTGTCATGTGAAAATTCGGAAAATTTCAGGGGTCATTTGACCTTTTAAAGACATTTAAGTGATTTTCTAGCCATTTAATGACCGTAATTCAAATTTGAAATACATCTACATGCAACGGCTAACCATAACAGATTGAAAAATCATATTTGTGTACTTGTGTGCGAGTTAATTCCATGTGCAGTAAATTAGAAGGAATTTTCAAACATACTGGTCTCACCTCTCACGGCATGGACACATGCATGGAGCGCCATGGCATTTAAATTGCAAAAAATAAAAAATGATCAGAAAAACATGAAACCTTACTTGAAGTAATGTCATGCCACCAAGATGATGTGGTAAAAAATTGGCCTATTTGATGAAAGTTTGGACACACACCCCTCACAAATCGGAGCAACTCACTAGAAGGCTCGTGGTTCCGAGAGGGAACAATGCATGTTTCATGACGAACGGGAGATAGCTTCCTCTTACGGCCTTCATATTTTTTTTCTACGTTTAACATGCACCAATACAACTGCCATGTGAAAATTTGGAAAATTTCAGGGGCCATTTGACCTTTTAAAGACATTTAATTGATTTTCTAGCCATTTAATGACCGTAATTCAAATTTGAACTACATCTACATGCAACGGCTAACCATAACGGTTTGAAAAATCATATTTGTGTACTTGTGTGCAAGTTAATTCCATGTGCTGTAAATTAGAAGGAATTTTCAAACATGTTGGTCTCATGGCATGGACACATGCATGGAGTGCCATGGCATTTAATTAAATTGCAAAAATAAAAAACATTGATCAGAAAAACATGAAACCTTGCCTTATGTAATGTCATGCCACCAAGATGATGTGGTTAAAAATTGGCTTGTTTGACAAAACTTTGGACACACACCCCTCACAAACCGGAGCAACTCACTAGAAGGCTCGTGGTTCCGAGAGGGAACAATGCATGTTTGATGTCGAACGGGAGATAGCTTCCTCTTGTGGCCTTCAAGTTTTTTCTACGTTTAACGTGCACTAATACAACTGTCATGTGAAAATTTGGAAAATTTCAGGGGTCATTTGACCTTTTAAAGATATTTAAGTGATTTTCTAGCAAATTATTGACCGTAATTCAAATTTGAACTACATCTACATGCAACGACTAACCATAACGGTTTGAAAAATCATATTTGTGTACTTGTGTGCGAGTTAATTTCATGTGTAGTAAATAGAAGGAATTTTCAAACATATTGGTCTCAGGGCATGGACACATGCATGGAGTGCCATGGCATTTAAATTCGAAAAAACAAAAAATGACCAGAAAAACATGAAACCCTGCTTGATGTAATGTCATGCCACCAAGATGATGTGGTAAAAAATTGGCCTGTTTGATGAAAGTTTGGACACATACCTCGCACAATCCGGAGCAACTAACTAGAAGACTCGTGGTTCCGAGAGGGAACAATGCATGTTTGATGACGAACGGGAGATAGCTTCCTCTTACGGCCTTCAATTTTTTTCTATGTTTATCGTGCACTAATACAACTGTCATGTGAAAATTTGGAAAATTTCAGGGGCCATTTTACCCTTAAAAGACATTTAAGTGATTTTCTAGCCATTTAATGACCATAATTCAAATTTGAACTACATCTACATGCAACGGCTAACCATAACGCTTTGAAAATCATATTTGTGTACTTGTGTGCGAATTAATTCCATGTGCAGTAAATTAGAAGGAATTTTCAAGCATATTAGTCTCACAGCATGGACACATGCATGGAGTGCCATGGCATTTTAATTCCAAAAAATGAAAAAATGATCAGAAACACATGAAACCTTGCTTGATGTAATGTCATGCCACTAAGATGATGTGGTAAAAAAATTGGCCTGTTTGACGGAAGTTTGGACAGACACCCCTCACAAACCGGAGAAACTCACTAGAAGGCTCGTGGTTCCGAGAGGGAACAATGCAGGTTTGATTATGAACGGGAGATAGCTTCCTATTACGGCCTTCAAATTTTTTTCTACGTTTAACGTACACTAATACAACTGTCATGTGAAAAATTGGAAAAATTTCAGGGGTCGTTTGACCTTTTAAAGACATTTAAGTGATTTTCTAGCCATTTAATGACCATAATTCAAATTTGAACTACATCTACATGCAACGGCTAACCATAACGGTTTGAAAAATTATATTTGTGTACTTGTGTGCGAGTTAATACCATGTGTAGTTAATTAGAAGGAATTTCCAAACATATTGGTCTCACGGCATGGACACATGCATCGAGTGCCCTGGCATTTTAATTCCAAAATATTAAAAAATGATCAGAAAAACATGAAACCTTGCTTGATGTAATGTCATGCCAGCAAGATGATGTGGTAAAAAAATTGGCCTGTTTGACGAAGTATGGAAACACACCCCTCACAAACCAGAGCAACTCACTAGAAGGCTCGTGGTTCCGAGAGGGAACAATGCATGTATGATAACGAACGGGAGATAGCTTCCTCTTACGACCATGATTTTTTTTCTACGTTTAACGTGCACTAATACAACTGTCATGTGAAAATTTGGAAAATTTCAGGGGTCATTTGACCTTTTAAAGACATTTAATTGATCTTCTAGCCATTTAATGACCGTAATTCAAATTTGAACTACATCTACATGCAACAGCTAACCATAATGTTTGAAAAATCATATTTGTGTACTTGTGTGTGAGTTAATTCCACGTACAGTAAATTAGAAGGAATTTTCAAACATATTGGTGTCACGGCATGGACACATGCATGTAGTGCGATGGCATTTTAATTCCAAAAAGTTAAAAAAATGTTCAGAAAAACATGAAACCTTGCTTGATGTAATGTCATGCCACGAAGATGATGTGGTAAAAAAAATTGGCCTGTTTGACGAAAGTTTGGAAACACACGCCTCACAAACCGGAGCAACTCACTAGAAGGCTCGTGGTTCCGAGAGGGAACAATGCATGTTTGATGATGAATGGGAGATAGCTTCCTCTTACAGCCTTCAATTTTATTGTATGTTTAACGCACACTAATACAACTTTCATGTGAAAATTTGGAAAAATTTCAGGGTCATTTGACCTTTTAATGACATTTATGTGATGTTCTAGCCATTTAATGACCATAATTCAAATTTCAACTACATCTACATGCAACGGCTAACCATAATGGTTTGAAAAATCATATTTGTGTACTTGTGTGCGAGTTAATTCCTTGTGCAGTAAATTAGAAGGATTTTTCAAACATATTGGTCTCACAGCATGGACACATGCATGGAGTGCCATGGCATTTTAATTTTTTTAAAATGATCAGAAAAACATGAAACCTTGTTTGATGTAATGTCATGCCACTAAGATTATGTGGTAAAAAAACTGGCCTGTTTGATGAAAGTTTGGACACACACCCCTCACAAACCGGAGCAACTCACTAGAAGGCTCGTGGTTTCGAGAGGGAACAATGTATGTTTGATGACGAACGGGAGATAGCTTCCTGTTACGGCCCTCAAATTTTTTCTACGTTTAACGTGCACTACTACAATTGTCATGTGAAAATTTGGAAAATTCTAGGGGTCATTTGACCTTTTAAAGACATTTAAGTGATTTTCTAGCCATTTAATGACCGTAATTCAAATTTGAACTACATCTACATGCAATGGCTAACCATAACGGTTTGAAAAATCTATTGTTGTGTACTTGTGTGCGAGTTAAAAAAAGCATCAGACGATGTAAATATCTGGTGTTCAAAAAAGAAAATGTAAAGATCTGGCAAGACAACCGACCCTCACACAATTGACACTCTATTTCGTGGCTCGAGCTTTGGTAGGTGAGTGGCGGAGGTTATTAATCAGACACGGTTCTGTATTGGAATCTGTCAGCTATTAAGTTCACACACGAATTTTGCTGCGAGAATCTTGTGTAATTCAAACTACAGTACTCGTAAATTCCGACGACCAGTGTGTGTACTGTTCCCATTGATCTAGATTCCGGCCACCAATAAATACTATCTTGCTCACGTTGTCCCGCCTGCATTATCGTCTACATCCTCCCCTCGCTCGCCCCTCTTTCTCTTTCTCTCTCTCTCTCTCTCTCAAATCTCTGCAATGGCGCCGCCAGTCTGCCCATGCGCCAACGAGGAGTCACCGCCCCCAAGGACGCTCACTTGAAGGGCAGCGACGAGGACCCCTATGCGCTGCCGGATGAGGTTGCGCTGGAGCCCCCAGCTTTGGATTGGTTTTGGGGCCAGTACAATCTTTGTCTGTGGAAGTCGCTGCCGCCGGCTGAGAAAGCCAGACAAGTGGCATTCAAGAAGGAGATGGCGGAGGAGGAAGCCAGGTACCAGGCGGCCTATGAAGGCCGTGATGCCGCCTGGAAAAAAGAGGTGGTGGAGCTTTGGGGGCGGGCGCGTCGTCATGCGAAGGAGGTGTACGAAGACGGGTACTTCGCGAGGAAGGTCAAAGGCGCGCCTCATCGCTGCATGGAGATGGGCCGATAAGATCCAGCGTGCCACCGACGAGGAGCTCCGATGGGCGCCCAACAAAATGGCAAGATCGTTCGCGCTCGTCCGCCAGCAAGAGGCAGATTGGTACGTCAAGCGCTGCAAGGCGGAGGAGGCGGAGTACTGCCTCCATGCTGGGAAGATGCCGCGCACCAGGGAGCTGCTGGTGAGGGGCTGCCGGAATACTGCCCCTAGGAGGGATTATTAGTTTTAGTATTGTTAGTTTTCAATTTTATGCATTGTGTACCTAGTAGTTAAGTATCATCACGTATATGTGATGATATTATAAATATACTGTGATAAACTAATGAACAATTAATATATATATATATATATATATATTATGAATTCCATTTTCTATCTGTTTTTGTATACTAATTTGAATCTACCTGTTATCATCCACATATACATAATGGAAAGCGTATATACACACATTGAAACGGAACATATAATTAAGAACGAAAAACAGAGTACACGCATTGAAATAGAGCAATACTATGATTGCTGTGAATACATAGCTATATCCACGTCGATACGACTCAACAAAATAAAACACGTCCATGAGACCATGACCAGCAGCCCTTGCCTACGATAGCTCTTGGCTCTGCCTGAACTCGTGCAGGTGTTCGTCCAAGCGGTCGACACGTTTGCGATACATCTAGAGCGCGATCTCGGGCTCCAAGTTGGCTATTTTATCGGAGATCACCAGCTCGAGGATGTGACGACGATGTTCCTCTCTTTCATCGCGCCGGTGGACACAGGCCAAGGAGGCAGTTGAGCCTACCGACCAGCGCGTTGGCATCAAGAGGGCCGCGGACAAGGCGAACGACGCAACCCATGCGAATGGGGCGGTGGGTGTCCGGTGCAAGTACGGTGCGGCCGGCCTCTGGTGCAAGTACGATGTAGAGGGCCTCTACCCACTCCAGCTGCGATGCCCTGTCGACAGCAGGCAAGCGCCGATGGATCCGCTCTTGCTGTGCGGCGCGCCGTGCCTCTCGCTCTGTGGTGCTCCAATGGTCTCGCCGTGCGGCGAGCCATAGCCTATTGGCGTGGACGTGCCTAGCTTGCTCTGCGGCGCGCCATCGATCATGTTGTGTGGCGAGGTTTAGCCTCTCGACGCTGACATGACTATCTTGATCCGCGGCGCTGAAGCGCCATGCGCCAAGGGTCTGCTCAACCCTGGCGATGACGCGCATCACGGCGTCGTCCATCGCGTTGCCGGGGAGCGCCTCGGCCTCGACGGGCCGTGGCGCCTGCTCGTTTTCCTCGTCGACGAGGTTGATGGCAGAGGCGGCCCTTTTGTGGGTTGGAATGCTTGGAAAAGGTGGATGTGCTATAGGTTGCGCTTGTTGCCTCCGTGCGTCGCGCGCTGCCTAGGTTTATGCGCAATAACGCTGGGTGGTGGGAAACTAGTGAGGGAATGGAGGGAAAGGTGGCGTGTTCATAAAGTGCCATCAATTAATGGAAACTTAGTATAGAAGATTCATCGAGCTAGAACAAGAAGTAGATGGTGATCAGAGATGATCGTTTATCCAAGTTAATTATGCATGTAATAGTTTACTTTGGTGTGGAAATGTCATGTGTGTAATAGCCACCTATGTAATTGGATGTTTGCCGCGTATTACACACATCTTGTTTATGTGAAATGTTTGTGTTCTCTTGGCTCAACACATACAGTTTATCGGAATGAACTGTATGCCCTCCATTGCACACACCTTGATCTGGTTGAACCATTTCTGTTGCGTTGCCTAATCGAAAACAGTTCATCTGAGTGAACCATATGCCGTATATCACACACACCTTGATCTGCCTGACCGTTTCTTTTGTGTTGCCTAATCACAAACAGTTCATCCGAGTGAACTGTATGCTGTATATCGCACACGCCTTGATCTGGCTGCCCGTTTCTTTTGTTCTGCCACATCGCAAACAGTTAATTGAACTGAATTGTATGCCCCCCATCGCACACGCAACTAAAATCTAAACCGTGTTTGATGTATCCTTCATCGCAAACGTTTTTCATCTTTTTTGACGATTTTTTACATCATCTTTGTGATTAATGCATCGCACACAGTTTTGTCAAAGGTTCTCTGTCATAGTGTCGCGTTAGCAGCATCCTTCAGTAGTGTAGATCACATGTGGATGTGAGGGTGATGTTCTTGCTATGCTTCCCTCGAGTGTTGCTTCAGTTCAGTTAATTGACGGAATGGTGTCGCTTTTCACAAGGTTCTGACAATCGATCAGCTCTGGCTATCGACGATCTGCTAACAGTTCCTTGGGCTTCACCATAGTCAAGAAAAGTGAAGCGTTGCGTACGCAGGGGGGTGATGGAGATGGATGATCATCTAGGGGTTCACGCTTATTAGACAAAGTTTAGTGTGGGGGAACAAGATTTTTAATGAAGTCTCTTCTTTCACACACCCCGAAAGTTAATCTAGCAACAAGGATTATAACCTTATGGTGTGCACGTAGGTAGCTAGGTTTATCCGGAAAACCTAGAAGCCATGTAATTAAAATTTTCCAAACCGATTAGAGGACGTCTAACTTGGTTTTGCAGGGTTTGCGTATGATGTGGTACAACCTTCGTCATGATAATGAGTTTATGTATGAGATGGTTATATGTTGTGATGTTAAGTGGCCTGCGTGTCACGACATGATGGTCGGAGCCACGAGATTGCCACATTAATGTAAATATCATAGAGATAGGTTACACGTGATGGTGGAAAGATGTACACGGAGGACCCCAAGGAGGAGAAGGTGTACCAAGGCGTCAGATGAGGAGCTATAATTTCGTGCCACGCTAGAATTTCAGATTTTGGTGCCACGGCAACATTTTCTGAAATGGTCATTGATGTCGCTTGAACTACGTCGGTATTTCCCCAAAGAGGAAGGGATGATGCAGCACAGCTACGGTAGGTATTTCCCTCAGTTATGAAACCAAGGTATCAGTCAAGTAGGAGAACCAAGCAACACTATGTAAACAGTACCTGCACACAAAGAACAAATACTTGCAACCCACGCGTATAAGGGGTTGTCAATCCCTATTCGGCTAACAGCGCCAGAAACTGTCAATGTGACGGGGTGAAATTGTGGTAAATTGGATAAATGGATCTCATTAAAATCCGAAATAAAATATGCAAACAAAAAGTGCAGCAAGGTATTTTTGGGTTTTTGGTATAATAGATCTGAAAATAAAAGTGGAAATAATAGATCTCAAAGAAAATATGATAAATAATAGACCCATCGGCCGTAGATTTCGCTAGTGGCTTCTCTCAAGAAATAGCACACGGTGGGAAAACAAATTACTATTGGGCAATTGATAGATTCAAATAATCATGACGATATCTAGGGAATGATCAATATATTGGCATCACGTCCAAGATTAGTAGACCGACTCCTACCTGCATCTACTACTATTACACCACACATCGACCGCTATCCAGCATGCCTCTTCTGTCACCGGGAAAGAACACCTCACGACCGAACCCGTCACAAAGCACCTCTTCCCATGGCAAGAAAACTCGATCTAGTTGGCGTAACTAAACCAAAGATTCGAATAATAAATACGAGGCTATAAATAATTGTGCATATAAGAGATCAAAACTCAAATAACTTTCATGGATAAAATAGATCCGATCATAAACTCAAAGTTCATCGGATCCCAACAGACACACCGCAAAAAAGAGGTACGTCAAATAGATCTCCAAGAGACCATTGTATTGAGAGTCAAAATAGAGAGAGGAAACCATCTAGATACTGCCTACGGACCCGTAGGTCTACAATGAACTACTCACGCATCATCGGGGAGGCACCAATGAGGATGATGAACCCCTCTGTGATGGCGTTTAGATTGGGTCTTGTGGTTCTGGAACTTGCGGCTGCTGGGATTGTGTTTCGTCGACTCCCCTAGGGTTTTGGGATATTTGGGTATTTATAGGGCGAAGAGGCGGTGTGGGAGGCCACCGAGGTGGGCACAACCCACCGAGGCCGCACAGGCCTCGAGCGCCGCCTGTGGGTAATGCCTCCTCGAGGCACCCTCAGTACTTCTTTGGCCCAAGTTGTTCCTTCTGGCCCAGAAAAATTCTTCAAAAAGTTTTGCTGCGTTTGGACTCCGTTTGGTATTGATTTTCTGCGAACTAAAAAACAAGCAAAAAACTGCAACCGGCACTAGGCACTATGTCAACAGGTTAGTCCCAAAAAATGATATAAAGTTGATATAAAGTTATTCTAAAACATCCAAGAATGATAATATAACAGCATGGAGCAATAAAAAATTGTAGATACGTTGGAGAAGTATCAGCATCCCCAAGCTTAATTCCTACTCGTTCTCGAGTAGGTAAATGATAAAAATAGAATTTTGATGTGGAATGCTGCCTAACATGTTCATCACATATTATTTTTCTTTTGTAGCATGGACATTTGGACTTTTATATGATTCAAAGCAATAGTCTAGTTTTGACATGAAGATTTCAATACTCAAGCATATCAACAAGCAACCATGTCTTTCAAAATATCAACACTAAAGCAAGTCATCCCTAGCCCATCATGCTCAATCATTGATCCATTCACGAAACACAGTCAAATATTAGCTATATCCAATGCTCAAGTATGATCATAGTGCCCCTTAGTTGGTGCTTTATAAGATAAGATGGAGACTCAAAAAATAAAAATTGCATAAAGTAAATAGAAAGGCCCTTCATAGAGGGAAGTAGGGATTTGTAGAGGTGCCAGAGCTCAAAGCTTAAATTGAGAGATATTTTTTTTTGAGAGGCATACTTTTCCCGTCAACGAAAACGACCGAGTAATTCCCAACACTTTCCATGCTAGATATATCATAGCCGGTTCCCAGACAGAAAATAATGTTTATTCTTTTTCCACCATTCTTTCACATTCGATGGCTAGCTGTATCCATGGGTACCTTCCATACCAACACTTTCTAAGGAATTTATTATTTGACAACATAAAGTAATTTCCTTTTTCATTTCAGGACTGGGCATCCCTATTACCGCCGTACTCTCATGCAATGACAAGTGAATAAAATATCATCTTGAGAAAAAAACATCTACCACCGAAAATATTAGCCACCCCCTGCCGCTTCATGAGCGGTACGAGCACACAAAAAGGAATTTTATTTGAAAATTAGAGATGGCACATACAAATTTTCTTAGAGCGGCATGGAAATACTGCATATAGGTAGGTATGGTGGGCTCATATGGAAAAACTGGGTTTAAGGAATTTGGATGCACTAGTAGTATCTCTACTTAGTACAAGCGAAGGCTAGCAAATAGATTGAGAAGCATCCAACCAAGAAACAAAAAATCACAGAACCGAGCATTAAGCATAACTGAAACCGAATAATGCACCGCAAGTAGGATGTAATTTCATTGCACAACTATTGACTTTCATGCTTGCGTAGGGAATCACAAACCTTAACACCAATATTCTTACTAAAGCATAATTACTCACCAACATGACTCATATATCACTATCATCATATCACAAAACTATTACAAAGAATTAAGTTTATTTTGGACAATGATCTTCATGAAAGTTTTTGTTATATCCGTCTTGAATATCTATCACTTTGGGATTAGTTTCATATGTTGCTTTTTGAATAGCTCAAACAAATCTAAGTGAAGAACATGAGCATAAAAATTTTCACCTCTCAAAATAATATAAGTGAATCATGGGAAAATTTCTTCATAAAAAATTTCTAACTCTCAAATAAATCTAAGTGAAGCATGAGAGCATTTCTTCAAAAATATTAAAGCACACCATGCTAAAAAATATATAAGCGAAGCACTAGAGCAATTCCATAGCTCAAAAATTTTTAAGCGAAGCATAGAGTGCAACTCTAACAAATCAAAGCATAATTTTGGCTCTCTCAAATAGGTGTATCCAACAAGGATAGATGACACAAACTAAACAGAAAAACAAGAAAATATTCATATAATACAAGTCGCTCCAAGCAAAACTCATGATATGTGACTAATAAAAATATAGCTCCAAGTGAAATACTGATGGTCGTTAGAGGAAAGAGGGGATGCCTTCCGGGCAATCCCCAAGCTTAGTTGCTTGTTTCTCTTTGGATAATAACTTGGGGCGCCATGGGGCATCCCCAAGCTTAGGCTCTTCTAAATCCTATTCCTTCATCCATCATGATGTCACCCAAAACTTGAAAACTTCAATCGCACAAAACTCAACAAAACCTTCGTGAGATCCGTTAGTATAAGAAATTAAATCACTACTTTAAGTACTGTTGCAAACCCATTCATATTTTATTTTTGCATTATATCTACTGTATTCGAACTTTACCATGGCTTACACCCTCCAATAGAAACCATAGATTCATCAAAATAAGCACACAACGCAAAGAAAACAGAATCTGTCAAAAACAGAACAGTTTGTAGCAATCTGAAAACTTCGTATACTTTTGTAACTCCAAACATTTTGAGAAATTAGGAAGATGTAGGCAATTTGTTTATCAATCTTGTGTAAAAAATCAAAAGCTTATGCCACTTCTGTGATTTTTGAAAATTATTTTACCGGACGCAAAAGTTTCTGTTTTCCAACAAGATCAAATCAACTATCACCAAACATAATCCCAAAGGCTTTACTTGGCACAAACACTAATTAAAACATAAAAAAAATCGTAAACATAACGTAATTATGCAAACACTCAACAACAAAACGAAGAAGGCAAAAATAAAATTTACTCATGGGGTCGCTTCCCAACAAACGCTATCATTTGATGCCCCTAGCTAGGCATAATTCATAGATTCAAGTGTTGTCATCTTTATTTCTAGATCCATAGGATGTCTTCATGATTAATTCATATGGTGGCCTAATTCTTGTTCTAGGGAAGTGTTCCATATCCTTCCTTAGTGGAAATTGAAATTTAATATTTCCTTCTTTCATATCAATCATGGCACCTATAGTGCGTAAAAACGTTCTACCAAGTATAATTGGACAAGACGGATTGCAATCAATATCAAGAACAATAAAATCTATGGGCACATAATTCCTATTTGCAAGAATAAGAACGTCATTAATTCTTCCCATAGGCTTTTTAATAGTAGAATCCGCCAAGTGCAAATTAAGAGAACATTCTTCAAGATCGGTAAGACCGAGCACGTCACATAGAGATATCAGAATTGTGGAAACACTAGCACCCAAATCACACAAAGCAAAACACTCATAATTTTTAATATTGACTTTGATAGTAGGTTCCCATTCATCATGTAATTTTCTAGGAATTGAAATCTCTAATTCCAATTTTTCTTCTAAAGCTTTCATCATGGCATCTACGATATGTTTAGTAAACACTTTTTTTTGTTCATAGGCATGAGGTGAATTTATCATGGATTGCAACAAAGAAATACAATCAAAATAAATTTCATAATTAAAGTCTTTGTAATCCAAGAGAGCTGGCACATAACTAGTTAAAGTTTTGACATCTACAAACCCACTTTTATCAATTTTCTCAACAAGATTTTCACCCTCCGAATTATCGAGACGCCTTCTAGCTAAAGTTGACTCTTCTATCATCAATTTTAATTTTATTAAACAAGGAATCAATAGAAGAAACACCAATCACTTTAAGATCTTCATCATTTTTATGAAAGCAATCGGTAGAAAACACTCTTTCTAAAAATTCTCTTTTAGCTCTAGGCATAACGGTTCTTTTTCTTACTTTCATCCATATAAACATATAAATCTTTAATTGATTCTTCAACCTTAGGCACACAAATTTTCAACTTGAGATTTTCTACGTAGTGAGAAATTCTATCAATGCTTCTAGACATATCATCAATCTTATTCACTATTCTTCTATCGTATTGTTGAAAACATTTTGAGCATTGATAAATTATTTAATAGTATTTTCAAGATCAGAGGTGTTCCTATTATTATTGTAAGAAGGATTACCATAGTAATTAACATAATTATTAGAGGAATTTCCCGGAAAAGGCCTAGGATTAAAATTACCTCTATAAGCATTGTATTAATTTTTTTTCGTGAGATAAAATTCACATCTACGGCATCACTATTTTGCTCAATCAAAGTAGACAAAGGCACATCATTAAGATCAATAGGAGCACTTTTATTAGCAACCAATTTCAAAAGAGCATCAACGTTTTAACTCAAAGTAGAAATTTCTTCAATCGAATTAACTTTTTTACTAGTAGGTTCTTTTTCGGTATGCCTTTGTGAATAACCTGCCATAATATTATCTAGAAATTTAGTAGCTTCACTCAAAGTAATTTCCATAAAAGTACCACCCGCGGCGGAATCTAAACGATTTCTAGAAACAAAATTCAATCTCGCATATTTTTTTTGTAGAATCATCCAAAGATTTAAACCATGAGTAGGACAATTTCTTAGCATCAATTTCATTCTTTCCCAAGATTGCACAACATGTTCATGCTCAAGTTTCTTAAAATTCATGATCTGAGTTCTAAGGGAAATAATTTCCGTGGGCAAAAATACTTAGTAATAAAAGCATCGTTGCACTTATCCCATGAATCGATACTATTACGAGGCAAAGAAGAAAACCAAAATTTCGCACGATCCCACAAAGAGAATGGAAATAATTTCAACTTTAAAATATCATTGTCCACATCAATTTTCTTTTGCATATGCATAATTCTATGAATGTGTTAAGATGGCACGCGGCATCCTCATTAGGAGTACCGGAAAATTGATCTTTCATGACAAGATTCAACAAAGGGGCATTAATGTCACATGACTCCGCACTGGTGGCGGGAGGAGCAATCAGAGTGCTAATAAATCATTATTATTGGTATTGGGAAAATTACACAATTTGGTATTTTCTTGAGACATCGCAACTACGCAAACAAGATTGCACACAAAAAACAGATCTGATGAGAAAACGATGAACGAAAAAGAGGGCAAATAAAACGGCAATTTTTTGTGAAGTGGTGGAGATGAAAACGATAAGAAAATGGCTAATAATGTAAAGTGCAAGGAGATGAGATTTGTGATTAGTAACCTAATAGATGTTGACGATGTCTCCCCGGCAACGGCACCAGAAATTTCTTTTGATGTCACTTGAACTACGTCGGTATTTCCCCAAAGAGGAAGGGATGATGCAACACAGCTATGGTAGGTATTTCCCACAGTTATGAAACCAAGGTATCAATCCAGTAGGAGAACGAAGAAACACTATGTAAACGGTACCTGCACACAAAGAACAAATACTTGCAATCCGACGCGTATAAGGGGTTGTCAATCCCTTTTCGGGTAACGGTGCCAGAAATTGTCAAGTTGACGGGATGAAATTGTGGTAGATTGGATAAATGGATCTCGATAAAACATGAAATAAAATATGCAAATAAAAAGTGCAGAAAGGTATTTTGGGGGTTTTTTGGAATAATAGTCTGAAAATAAAAGTGGCAAATAATAGACCTCAAAGCAAATATGATAAAGAATAGACCTGGCGGCCGTAGATTTTACTAGTGGCTTCTCTCAAGAAATAACACACGGTAGGTAAATAAATTACTGTTGGGCAATTGATAGAACTTCAAATAATCATGACGATATCCAGGCAATGATCAATATATATGCATCACGTCCAAGATTAGTAGACCGACTCCTGCCTGCATCTACTACTATTACTCCACACATCGACCGCTATCCAGCATGCATCTAGTGTATTAAGTTAATGGAGAAACGGAGTAATGCAATAAGAACAATGACATGATGTAGACAAGATCTATTCATGTAGGAATAGACCCCATCTTGTTATCCTTAACAGCAACGATCAATACGTGTCTTGCTGCCCCTTGTGTCACTGGGAAAGAACACCGCACGACCGAACCCATCACAAAGCACCACTTCCCATGGAAAGAAAAATCGATCTAGTTGGCCTAACTAAACCAAAGATTCGAAGAAGAAATACGAGGCTATAAATAATCATGCATATAAGAGAACATAACTCAAATAACTTTCATGGATAAAATAGATTTGATCATAAACTCAAAGTTCATCGGATCCCAACAAACACACCGCAAAAAAGAGTTACATCAAATAGATCTCCAAGAGACCATTGTATTGAGAATCAAAAGAGAGAGAGGAAGCCATCTAGCTACTGCCTACGGACCCATAGGTCTACAATGAACTACTCACTCATCATCGGAGAGGCACCAATGAGGATGATGAATCCCTCCATGATGGTGTTTAGATTGGATCTCGTGGTTCTGGAACTTGCGGCGGCTGGAATTGTGTTTCATCGACTCCCCTAGGGTTTTGGGAATATTTGGGTATTTATAGGGTGAAGAGGCGGTGCGGGAGGCCACCGAGGTGGGCACAACCCACCAGGGCGCGCCTGGGCCTCCAGGCGCGCCCAGGTGGGTTGTGCCCCCCTCGGGGCACCCCTCTGGTACTTCTTTGGCCCAAGTTGTTCCTTCTGGTCCAGAAAAATTCTTCAAAAAGTTTCACTATGTTTGGACTCCGTTTGGTATTGATTTTCTGCGAAGTAAAAAACAAGCAAAAAATAGCAACTAGCGCTGGGCAGTATGTCAATAGGTTAGTCCCAAAAAATGATATAAAGTTGCTATAAAATGATTGTAAAACATGCAAGAATGACAATATAACAGCATGGAACAATCAAAAATTATAGATACGTCGGAGACATATCAGTCGCCAATGAAACATTTTCTAAGATTGCTGCGACGGCAACGTTTTTAAGACAGTTGCCACGTCAACGAAATATTGGCCGTCACGTCTCTTCAACTGGAGATTGAAGATGATCATGGAGAACTCCCGGCGCCTAGGGCTATACCATATCATGCTATTAAGAATTGCCTGAGATGTTCATCCCTTTGTAGTTTGCACCCTTTGATTGCGCAGTAGTCAATTATTGGGGTGATCTCTCACAATAAATATCAAGTTAAAAGGTGCTCTTCCCAGTGTTGCAGCGTCTATAACATGTAGCATTCCTGGAGTGGGTCATGTCCACATGAGCACAAATGGTACGTGAAGTGTAAGACGGGGATGGTCAGACCATGCTTGCATATAGCACTCAATTGTCTTGAAGTTCTAGCAAAATCATTCTGAGCTCAGAGCACAAAGTATCGAAAGATGAACAAGAGTCATATGGAGATATGATCGGCAAAAGTTTTCCCACCGGTCAAAATTCTTGTCATCAGTGATGTGCACATAGATTGCTGAGAACTAGGCTTGGATCTTGAATCACTCACTATCAATTATGAGAGATATTGATTTGAGTGGGAGCACAACTATGTATTAATTAAGTTTAATAACTAGGAAAAATTAATTGTGAACAATGTCTATGTGTAGTTTGCATTATAGTTGTAGAATTATGGCTCACGGTTCCACCTATGTTGTTGAAATTGATTGACTCTTATTTATCTGGTTGAAACTTTATGTTTGAGAGGATCGTCCTCTAAAAGTGCCAACAAGGATTTTGTCCTACTGCATGTTTACAATACTCTCTTGCTGATGCTATGGATGACGAGACTCACCTCCTTCGATCCAAAAGATAGAATTGCATTATGGTCTGCTTGCTTCCAAGAAACCCGAACTTCAAAATGTTTGGGATAGTTATGTGACATTCTTGGAACTGAAAATTGTTTTCAGAAACAAACAAAGGCTAAAAGATATGCGATATCTAAAGAAGTGTTTTGTTTGCAAACTCTAGTGAAGTGTTCACCTATGTTTAAGACTGAAATGCGTAAAATCCAAAAGAAAGCGACTCATGTGTTGATGGTTAAAATTTGTAGAGAAAGAACAAAACCAAAGGATGCAATGAGACTTACACGCCTAGGGAAGTTCGAGGCACACACCACTCTTAAAGTCGTTGTTTCTTCTGAGAGTAAGAGAAATATTGAAGTAAAACTATAAGAAGTAAAAGGAAGAAAGAAAAGAAGACTGGAATGTCTAGCTCAAGTATGAATGTCATACAAGTTATGAGATGCAGAGGTGGTTGGTCAAGTAAAGTGTAGTTCTTAGAAAAAATGATCAATTTGTTGATCACCCATTCTTCGGTATTGTGGTTAAAAGGTTAATCACAAGGATATCGACTTGATTGCATATTATTGCAAATCGTTGCAAGAAACTTCGAACGGCCTAAATGACCAATAAATAATGAGTTTAAAATATTTTGATGGATTGTAAAAGGTTATAGTATTTTTATCAGTGTATTTCCTCTATATCTATAATCATAATTCATTTTAGAATTTTTGTACACCCTATCCCATTGCATAGAAGTTGCAAGGAGGTTCTTCGTGACAGAATAATAGTTGTTCGATGTTATGAAGGAGGTTGTCCATGACAGAACAATAGTTTTTCAATGTTATGAACAAAAGGGCATACTCTTATTGTGAATAAGATGTATGTTATGAATATTCATAATAAAATTGAACATCCATAACACTGACGCTAAATGTCACAAGACTAAAGAATACCATAGGTGTGTGGCACTGCATTTGGTAACATTGGAGAAACTAGCATGGAGAAATTTCATAGTGATGAATTTCGAAGTCATCTGAGAATCATCTGACACTTGCAAGTTTCGTCCAATTAGTGAAGTAAACTAAAATACCATTCACGGGCCATAGAGAACGAGCAACAAAATAATTGGAAATATGCATATAGATGTGTATAGTCCAATAAGTGTTGTTGCAAGCAATGGATTTATCTATCTTCAAGGATGACTAAAGTAGATATTTAATAATTGAGACATAAATCTGGATCTTTTCTGATAGATATAAAAATAAAAGTGCAAAATAAAGTAAAGGTAAATAAATTGCATCAAGGTATCTTTGGGTTTTTGTTTTTTTAGATTTGAAAATAATATGATAAAAATAGACCCGGGGCCATAGTTTTAACTAGAGGCTTCTCTCTTGAAAGAATGCGTACGGTGGGTAAATAAATTACTCTTGAGCAATTGATAGAATATCGCAAAGTTATGATGATATCAAGCGCAAAGTTTAGCAATCCGTGACAAGTAGACCGACTCCTGCCTGCATCTACTACTATTACTCCACACATCGACCGCTCTCTAGCATGCATCTAGTGTATTAAGTTAACAAGAACGGAGTAACGCCTTAAGCAAGATGACATGATGTAGAGGGATAGATCCAAACAATATGAAATAAACCCCATCTTTTTATCCTTAATGGCAGCAATACAAATACGTGCCTCGCTACCCCTTCTGTCACTGGGTGAGGACACCGCCAAATTTAACCCAAAACAAAGCACCTCTCCCATTGCAAGAAAAATCGATCTAGTTTGCCAAACCAAATCAATAGATCGGAGAGAAATATGATAACCCACAAGAATAGGGGATCGCAATAGTTTTCAAGAGTAGAGTATTCAACGCAAATTTATTGATTCGACACAAGGGCAGCCAAAGAATATTCACGAGCATTAGCAGTTAAGTTGTCAATTCAACCACACCTGAAAGACTTAATATCTGCAACAAAGTATTTAGTAGCAAAATAGTATGGAAGTAACGGTGGCAAAAGTAACAGTAGCAGTTTTGTAGTGATTGTAACAGTAGTAGCAACGAAAGTAACTTAGCAAAGATCAATATGTGAAAAGCTCGTAGGCATTGGATCGGCGATGATAATTGTGTTGGATGATATTCATCATGTAGTAGTCATAACCTAGGATGACACGGAACTAGCTCCAATTCATCAATATAACGTAGGCATGTATTCCATATATAGTCATACGTGCTTATGGAAAACAACTTGCATGACATGTTTTGTCCTACCATCCCGTGGCAGCGAGGTCCTAATGGAAACTAAGGGATATTAAGGCCTCCTTTTAATAGAGAACCGGAACAACGCGTTAGCACTTAGTGAATACATGAACTCCTCAAACTATGGTAATCACCGGAAAGAATCCCAATTATTGTCACCTTGGGGGATGCGGATCATAACTCATAATAGGTGTCTACAACTTGCAACATAGGATCAAGAACACAAATATATTCATGAAAACATAATAGGTTCAGATCTTAAATCATGGCACTCGGGCCCAATGACAAGCATTAAGCATAGCAAAGTCATAGCAACATCAATCTCAGAACATAGTAGATACTAGGGATCAAACTCTAACAAAACTAACTCAATTACATGATAAATCTCATCCAACCCATCACCATCCAGCAAGCCTACGATGGAATTACTCACGCACGACGGTGAGCATCATGACATTAGTGATGGAGGAAAGTTGGTGATGATGATGATGGCGACAAATCCCCCTATCTGGAGCCCCGAACGGACTCCAGATCAGCCCTCCCGATGAAGAACAGGAGGCGCCGGCGGCTCTGTATCGTAAAACACGATGAATCCTTCTTCCTTATTTTTTTCTCCCTGAATAGGGTTATATAGAGTTGGAGTTAGGGTCGAAGGAGGTCTAGGGGGCCCACAAGCCCTCTAGGCGTGCCCCAAGGGGGGCGCACCCCCTAGGCTTGTGGCCTCTGGGTGGACGCCTCTGGTTAATTCTTGCGCCAATATTTTATATATTCCACAAAAATTCTCCATAAATTTTTAGGTTAATTCGAGAACTTCTATTTCTGCGCAAAAATAACATCATGACAATTCTCTTGAAAACAGCGCCTGTCCGGGTTAGTTCCATTCAAATCATGCAAATTAGAGTCTGAAACAAGGGCAAAAGAGTTTGGAAAAGTAGATACGATGGAGACGTATCAACTCCCCCAAGCTTAACCCATTGATTGTCCTCAAGCAATTCAGTTGACAAACTGAAAGTGACAAAGAAAAACCTTTACAAACTCGGTTTGATCTTGTTGTTGCAAATATGTCTAGCCAATATTCAGGTTTCAAGAAAAGATTATGAACTAACCATATTCACAATAACATTTATGTCTCACATTTACTCATATCAATGGCATAATCAACTAGCAAGCAATAACAATAAATCTCCGATGACAACACTTTTCAAAACAATCATGATATAATATGACAAATTGGTATCTCACTAGCCCTCTCTGAGACCGTAAAACATAAATGCAGAGCACCCCTGAAGATCAAGGACTGACTAGACATTATAATTCATGGCAAAAGAGATCCAGTCACACTCATACTCAACATCAATTAAAAAGAAAGCATGTCAATGACAGTGGTGCTCTCTGATAGGTAGTTGTAAAGTTGACTGAGAAGATGATGAATTGTAGTTGCAAAGTTGACTAAGAACATAATTTGTTGGTTTCTAGTAGAGTTTATGCTTTATACTTTGATAGTGTGATGAATCGTCACTTATTCATGAGAAGTTTATGATAAAAGTTCTATGATAAAAGTCTTATGTTTAAATTTGTTGTTGTTATAATAATCAACATGATGCTTCTACGTCTGTATTTTGTTTTTATCGACACCTCTTTTTCTCTAAGCATGTGGGCATGTTTTTTTATTTCGGTTTTTTCTTGAGGACAAGTGAGGTCTAAGCTTGGGGGAGTTGATACGTCCATTTTGCATCATGTTTTCCTACTTTTATTTATGATGTTTTTATGCATAATAATGCTTTCTGGAGTAATTCTAATGCCTTTTCTCTCATAATATGCAAGGTACACAAAAGAGGGAGAATTCCGGCAGCTGGAAATATGGACCTGGAAAAGCTACGTTAGGCTACCTATTCTGTACAACTTCAAACAAGCTGAAACCTTATGGAGAATTTTTATGGAATATATGAAGAATATTGGAGCAAATAAGTACCAAAGGGGGCCACCCTGGTGGGTTGTGCTCACCCAGGCCCACCTCCGGTGCCCATCTTCTGATATATAAGTCATTTTGACCCAAAAAAAAGGAGAGGACTTTCGGGATGGAGTGTCGCCATCTCGAGGCGGAACTTGGGCAGGAGCACTTTTGCCCTCCAGTGGAGCGATTCTGGCGGGGGAACATCCCTCCCGGAGGGGGAAATCATAGTCATCATCATCACCAACAACCATCACCAACAACTCTCCCATCTTGGGGAGGGCAATCTCCACCAAGATCTTCAACAACACCATCTCATCTCAAACCCTAGTTCATCTCTTGTGTTCAATCTTATTACCGGAACTATAGATTGGTGCTTGTGGGTGACTAGTAAGGTTGATTACATCTTGTAGTTCATTACTATATGGTTTACTTGGTGGAAGATTATATGTTCAGATCCAATATGCTATTTAATACCCCTCTGATCTTGAGCATGATTATCGTTTGTGAGTAGTTACTTTTGTTCTTGAGGTCACGAGAGAAATCATGTTGCAAGTAATCATGTGAACTTGATGTGTGTTCGATATTTTGATAGTATGTATGTTGTGATTCCCTTAGTGGTGTCATGTGAACGTCGACTACATGACACTTCACCATATTTGGGCCTAAGGGAAGAAATTGTGGATTATTTATTAGATGATGTGTTGCGAGAGTGACAGAAGCTTAAACCCTAGTTTATGCGCTATTCTGTAAGCGACCGATTGGATCCAAAAGTTTAATGCTATGGTTAGAATGTATTCTGAATACATTTCTCGTAGTTGCGGATGCTTGCGAGGGGGTTAATCATAAGTAGGAGGTTTGTTCAAGTAAGAAAACCACCTAAGCACCGGTCCATCCACATATCAAATTATCAAAGTAGCAAACACGAATCGAATCAACATGATGAAAGTTACTAGATGAAATTCCCATGTACCCTCAAGAACACTTTGCCTATTATAAGAGACCATTTTGGCCTGTCCTTTCCCTCAAAAGGATTGGGCTACCTTGCTGCACTTTTGCTATTATTATCGTTACTTGCTCGTTGTAAATTATCTTGCTATCAAACTACTCTGTTAGTTACAATTTCAACACTTGCAGAAATTACCTTGTTGAAAACCACTTGTCATTTCCTTCTGCTCCTCGTTGGGTTCAACACTCTTACTTAACGAAAAGAGCTACAGTTGATCCCCTATACTTGTGGGTCATCAAGGCTATTTTTAGGCGCCGTTGCCGGGGAGTGAAGCGCCTTTGGTAAGTGGAATTTGGTAAGGAAACATTTATATAGTGTGCTGAAATTTACTGTCACTTGTTACTATGGAAAACAATCCTTCGAGGGGTTTGTTCGGGGTATCTTCACCTCGACCGGAACCACAATTAGCTACCCCTCAACCTACTGCACCTACTTAAAATATTGAATATGAAATGCCTTCGGGTATGATAGAACAACTGCTAGCTAATCGTTATGCAGGAGATGAAACCGAACATCCTGATATGCACTTGATATATGTGGAACAAATTTGTCGATTGTTTAAGCTTGCAGGTTTACCTGGAGATGAAGTAAAGAAGAAGGTTTTCCCTTTATCTTTGAAGGGAAAAGCATTGGCATGGTATAGGCTATGCGATGATATTGGGTCTTGGAATTGGAATCAATTGAAATTGGAGTTCCACCAAAAAAATTATCCTATGCATCTGGTTCATCATGATCGGAATTACATATATAATTTTTGGCCTCGTGAATGAGAAAGTATCTCTCTAGCTTGGGGGAGGCTGAAGTCAATGTTATATTCATGCCCCAATCATGAGCTCTCAAGAGAAATTATTATCCATAATTTTTATGCTCGGCTTTCTCATAATGATCGATCCATGCTTGATACTTCTTGTGCTGGTTCTTTTGTTAAGAAGACTATTGAATTTCGGTGGGATATTTTGGAAAGAATTAAACGCAACTCTGAAGATTGGGAACTCGGCGAAGGTAAAGAGTCAGGTATTAAGCTTAAGTATGATTGTGTTAAATCTTTTGTGAAAACCGATGCTTTTCAAAAGTTTAGCACTAAATATGGACTTGACTCTGAGATAGTAGCCTCATTTTGTGAATCATTTGCTACTCATGTTGATCTCCCTAAAGAGAAGTGGTTTAAATATCACCCACCTATTAAAGAAGAAATTAAAGAACCGGTACTGGCTAAAGAAGAAACTATACTTTATAATGTTGATCCAGTTGTTCCTATAACTTATATTGAGAAACCACCTTTCCCTATTAGGATAAAGGAACATGCTAAAGTTTCAACTGTGGTCAACAAAAGTTATATTAGAACACCTAAACCTAATGAACAAATTAAAGTAGAACCTAGTGTTGCTGTTGTTAAGGATCTCTTGGAAGAAAATGTAGATGGACATGTTATTTACTTCTGTGAACAAGCTGCTAGAATTGCCAAACCTGATAAATAGGATAAACATAGACCTGTTGTTGGCATGCCCGTTGTCTCAGTTAAAATAGGAGATCACTGTTATCATGGTTTATGTGACATAGGTGCTAGTGTGAGTGCTATTCCCTTTACTTTATATCAAGAAATTATGAATGGCATAGCACCCGCAGAGATAGATGTTACTATTAAACTTGCTAATAGAGACACTATATCACCAATTGGGATTGTTAGAGATGTTGAAGTCTTGTGTGGGAAACTAAAATACCCTACTGATTTTCTTGTTCTTGGTTCCCCACAAGATGACTTTTGTCCCATTATCTTTGGTAGACCTTTCTTGAACACCGTTAATGCTAAGATATATTGTGAGAAACAAACTATCATTGTTAGTTTTGGTGATGAGTCTCATGAGCTTAAATTTTCCAAGTTTAGTAGAAAGCTTCATGAAAAATAATTGCCTAGTAAGGATGAAATAATTGGTCTTGCTTCTATTGCTGTGCCTCCTACTGATCCACTAGAACAATATTTGCTAGACCATGGAAATGATCTACATATGCAGAAAAGAAATGAAATAGATAAGATCTTCTTTGAACAACGTCCTGTGCTTAAACACAATTTTCATATTGAAACTCTAGGAGGTCCTCCTCCACCTAAAGGAGTTCCTGTGTTTGAATTAAAACAATTGCCGGGCACTCTGAAATTTGCTTATCTTGATGAAAAGAAGATATATCCTGTTATTATCAGTGCTAACCTTTCAGAACATGAAGAAGAAAGATTACTGGAAGTTCTAAGGAAGCACTGAGCTGCTATTGGATATACTCTTGAAGATTTAAAGGGCATAAGTCCCACTCTATGTGAGAACAAAATTAATCTGGAACCTGATGCTAAACCAGTTGTTGATCACCAACGTCAGTTAAATCTGAAGATGAAAGAAATGGTAAGAACGGAAATATTAAAACTTCTAGAGGCAGGTATAATCTATCCTATAGCTGATAGTAGATGGGTAAGTCATGTTCATTGTGTCCCTAAGTGTAGCGACCCGACCCAAATGGATCGAAGTCTCTGTGCTTAAGTGTCATCCCTGGATCGGTATGCTGACACACACAGTACTCGAGGAGTTATCACAGAGTTCAATCACACACTTTATTACATTGAGGTCCTCAAAAGAGTAATTATTACAATAATATGACCAAAGGCCATCTAAATAAGAATAAACGCGGAAGCATCGTAGGTAAATGAGTCCATCCAACTCCACGGCAAACTGAGTGTAGAACAACGACCTATCACACCTTTAGTCCTCATCAGAAAAGTCTGCAACATGAGACGTTGCAGCCGTGTAGGTCAGCACATGGAATATGTTGGTAATTTCACACCATAGAAAAATAATGAAAAAGACTATCTCTATATGCAAATTTAGCTGGTGGAGGCTCTAAATTTAATTTTTGCATAAAGCAAATTTTACCCTACAACAAAGGAATAAATTTTTTTACTACTAAATTAAAATGCCATTATTGAGAAGGTTCCTCCAACTCAACCCAAAAATTCCCAAGGGATTATGTCGGTGTACAAAAGTAGGGGTCCTTTTTATACCCCTTTACTTGTAAAGGGTAAGCAACAGCCATTACACGCCTCACAAGGCTTTTGGCGAGGCCGGTAAGAGGAATCAAAGACACAAGACTACGAGCAGCGCCAAGACAGAGGCGAGGCGAGGAGCTTAAGGGACAAGGTGGGCTCTCCCGGTAGGAGCCTTTACTGTGGCAGCTTACATGTAGCCTCGCAAGAGCTCTTGCCGGGCAACTTGCCCAACACCAGCGGGGCCGCCACCCTTGAGCCTAAGAGTTCCGACACCGTCGACAACGTTGGAACCAAGGCTCGGGAGGCGCCTGCATGGTGGCATGCAGACCTTTGTGAAGACCAAGAACATACAATACTATATGAGAACCAGAAGACGGAAACCCCGGCAAGATCTTTGCCGGGGACGCTCACAAAACCCTGGCAAGACCCTTTCCGGGGACACCTGCGAGACCCCGGCAAGGCCCTTGCCGGGGCCCCGGCAAGACCCTTGCCGGAGACATCTGCGGGGCCACAGCTAGGCCCCCACCTGCCAAGGTTCCACCGCCGTTCCAACACAGCTGTCAACCCGCCAACAAGGTAGGCACCTGTGTGGCGACGTGCAGCTTCCAGGCCAACTCAGCAAGCACCTGCGTGGTGGCATGCAGATATTCGTGAAGACTCAGCCACCGCACCAACTCGGCAACCCGGCCCGGCATGGCTGCATGCCCTAATCGGACTGGGCCAGCGGCCGGAGCGAGGCGAAGTGGCGGCGAATGGGACGAGTTTCCTTGCCGTCCCTGATAAAGTGAGAGGGCACGTCAGCAGCGCATTAAATGCGTTTGTCCTATGGTGCCAGGCGATAGACTTGTATACAGTTTAAACTTTCCACCTCCTGTGTGCCACTGTGGCGACCCCCTTTGGCTATATAAGGAGGCCCGAGGCATACTGGAGGGGGATTCGGACTTTTTGGACCCTGCACACTTTGTAGCTAGTCCAAGAACACCAGATAAACACAACCCAGCAGGAGTAGGGCATTACGCATCACTTGCGGCCCGAACCTGGATAAATTCCCCGTGTTGATCTTCTAAACCCGCTCTTTCCACAGCCCCGCGCCCGCCAACCGCAGAAGGGATTCCCCGTGATCCCATAGGTGTCGTTTCCACCGACATCTTTGGCGCGCCAGGTAGGGGGCGCAAGCTGTGAAAATCCGGTTTTGGAGTCAACCTACCGACTCCCTCGTCGCGATGGCCTGAGAAGAAAAGGCGACGTCAATCAGCCGCACTCTGGTGCCGTCCGCGGCTGCAACGACCACCCGCGTGGCCGCAAAAAGCTAACTCACGCACAACTTTGAGCAATTCTTCTTAAATATAAGGTTATGCTCCTCGATAGATCTTGCTCTTTGTACGGAAAACCTGCACGTAATGGGACCCTTCCGCTATTGGCAACGCCCTTGTTCTGTTTCGAGTCCGCTCAACAGTTCAAGCAACCGCACTGAGGACGGTAAGGTGGCCTGCCCGCTATTAGCAACGCCCTTGCTCTGTTTCGAGTCCGCTCAACAGTTTAAGTGGCCTCACTGAGAATGGCAAGGTGGTTTGTTCGGCAGCAAGCGCCCCCGGCAGGCTGCTAAGGATCCGTCCTCAAGGCGCCATAGCATGGGTTTACGCGCTGGTGAACCTATCCTACTGGGTGTAGGGTGTATACGTACAAAGAAAGATCAATACAGGAAGATAGCCTGTTTCATCTTAAAGTACTACATAGTTATATTACATTAATTGTTGCTGCGGTTCTAACTTAAGATAAAATCGTCTTGGTCATGAACTCGCAGCGGCAATGAGAAATGGGGTGCCTAGTCTCGGCGCTGGCCCTCCACCCTCCTGACTCCGTCGACGCGGCTGATGATGGGCTCGATACGCTCTTCCAGCGCCGCGAGGTCCACATCCTCCGGCAAGCTCTCCAGTGCATTGGCAAAGTTGAGGTTGGGGTTCCAGTACGCCACCTTGGTGAGGACCGTGGTCAGGGCACCCCGACAGAGCTTCCGGGCCTCATTGGCCAGAGAGGTCGCTCGGTTGGAACGGAGCTGCTCCAGGGCGTCGAGGACGCCCTCGAAGAAAAGGGTCAGCCTGGCGTTGGGGCTCACGTTCGGCTCCTGGGAGTACCTGACATTCGTCATCCCCATGGCAGCCAGCTTCGCGGTGATCTTACCGGCGATGTCGATGAGGTGGCTGATCCAGAGGTTTACGCCCTTCACGTACTCCTTGCGCTCGGCGGCGTCATTCCTCCGCAACTGCTTCTCTGTTGGAAATATGCCCTAGAGGCAATAATAAAATGGTTATTATTATATTTCTTTGTTCTTGATAATTGTCTATTATTCATGCTATAACTGTGTTATCCGGAAATCGTAATACTGCGTGTGAATACATAGACCACAACATGTCCCTAGTAAGCCTCTAGTTGACTAGCTCATTGATCAACAGATAGTCATGGTTGCCTGACTATGGGCATTGGATGTCATTGATAACGGGATCACATCATTAGGAGAATGATGTGATGGATAAGACCCAATCGTAAGCATAGCTCAAAGATCGTGTAGTTCGTTTAGCTAGAGCTTTTCCAAATGTCAAGTATCATTTCCTTTAGACCATGAGATTGTGCAACTCCGGATACTGTAGGAGTGCTTTGGTGTGCCAAACGTCACAACGTAATCGGGTGACTATAAAGGTACACTACGGGTATCTCCGAAAGTGTCACATTGGGTTGGCACGAATCGAGGCTGGATTTGTCACGACGTATGACGGAGAGGTATCTCTGGGCCCACTCGGTAATGCATCATCATAATGAGCTCAATGTGACCAAGTGTCCGGTCACGGGATCATACATTACGGCACGAGTAAAGTGACTTGCGGATACGAGATTAAAGCGGGGTATTGGGATACCGACGATCGAGTCTCGGGCAAGTAACGTATCGATTGACAAAGGGAATTGTATACGGGGTTGATTGAATCCTCGACATCGTGGTTCATCCGATGAGATCATCGAGGAGCATGTGGGAGCCAACATGGGTATCCAGATCCTGCTGTTGGTTATTGACCGGAGAGGTGTCTCGGTCATGTCTGCATGTCTCCCGAACCCGTAGGGTCTACACATAAGGTTCGGTGACGCTAGGGTTATTAGGAAGACTTGTATGTGATTACCGAATGTTGTTTGGAGTCCCAGATAAGATCCCTGGACGTCACGAGGAGTTCGAATGGTCTGCAGGTGAAGATTTATATATTGGAAGTTGTCTTACGGTCACCGGAAAGTTTCATGGGTCATATCGGTATTGTACCGGGGCCACGGGGTTCCGGGGTCCACCGAGGGGCCACCTCTCTCGGAGGGCCTCATGGGTCAGTAGTGGGCAGGGAACCAGCCCCTAGAGGGCTGGGCGCATCCCCGCTTGGGCCCATGCGCCTAGGGTTGGGAAACCCTGGTGGGGCGCCCCTTGCTTGGGGGCAAGCCCTCCTTGGCCGCCCCTCTAGATCTCATCTAGAGGGGCCGGACCCCTTCCCCTTCCCTTATAAATAGAGGGTGAGGGAGGCTGCACACAACATCCAAGGCGCAGCCCTCCCTCCCCAACACCTCTCCTCCTCCGCGTGAGCTTGGCGGAAGCCTGGGAGAACTGCCACTCCATCACCACCACGCCGTCAGGTCTGCTGTTGGAGCCTTCTTCCTCAACATCTCCCTCCTCCTTGCCGGATCAAAGGCGGGAGACGTCATCCGCTCGTCACGTGTGTTGAACGCGGAGGTGCTGTCCGTTCGCACTTGGTCATCGGTGATTCGGATCACGGCGAGTACGACTCCATCATCCCCGTTCTTTTGAACGCTTCGCGCGATCTACAAGGGTATGTAGATGCACTCCTTTCTCTCGTTGCTAGATGAACTCATAGATAGATCTTGGTGAAACCGTAGGATTTTTTATTTATTTTCTGCAACGTTCCCAACAGTGGCATCATGAGCTAGGTCTATGCGTAGTTCTCTTTGCACGAGTAGAACACAAATTTGTTGTGGGTGTAGATGTTGTCAACTTTCTTGCCGCTACTAGTCTTATCTTGCTGCAGCGGTATTGTGGGATGAAGCGGCCCGGACTGACCTTACATGTACGCTTACGTGAGACAGGTTCCACCGACTGACATGCACTAGTTGCATAAGGTGGCTAGCGGGTGTCTGTCTCTCCCACTTTAGTTGGAGCGATTCGATGAAAAGGGTCCTTATGAAGGGTAAATAGAAGTTGACAAATCACGTTGTGGCTTTCACGTAGGTAAGAAAACGTTCTTGCTAGAACCCTATTGCAGCCACGTAAAACTTGCAACAACAATTAGAGGACGTCTAACTTGTTTTTGCAGCAAGTGTTTTGTGATGTGATAAGGCAAAAGTAGTGATGAATGATGAATGATATATATATGTGATGTATGATATCATGTTCTTGTAATAGGAATCACGACTTGCATGTCGATGAGTATGACAACCGGCAGGAGCCATAGGAGTTGTCTTTATTTTTGTATGACCTGCGTGTCATTGAGAACGCCATGTAAATTACTTTACTTTTATTGCTAAACGTGTTAGCCATAGTAGTAGAAGTAATAGTTGGCGAAGCAACTTCATGGAGACACGATGATGGAGATCATGATGATGGAGATCATGGTGTCATGCGGTGACAAAGATGATCATGGAGCCCCGTAGATGGAGATCAAAGGAGCTGTATGATATTGGCCATATCATGTCACTACTATTTGATTGCATGTGATGTTTATCATGTTTTTGCATCTTGTTTACTTAGAACGACGGTAGTAAATAAGATGATCCCTCATAATAATTTCAAGAAAAGTGTTCCCCCTAACGTACAAGCATTGCGAAGGTTCATTGTTTCAAGCACCACGTGATGATCGGGTGTGATAGATCCTAACGTTCGAATACAACGGGTGTAAGCCAGATTTACACACGCAATACACTTAGGTTGACTTGACGAGCCTAGCATGTAGAGACATGGCCTCGGAACACGGAAGACCGAAAGGTCGAGCATGAGTCGTATAGAAGATACGATCAACATGATGAGGTTCACCGACGTTGACTAGTCCGTCTCACGTGATGATCGGACACGGCCTAGTTAACTCGGATCATGTTTCACTTAGATGACTAGAGGGATGTCTAATCTGAGTGGGAGTTCATTAAATAATTTGATTAGATGAACTTAATTATCATGAACTTAGTCTAAAATCTTTACAATATGTCTTGTAGATCAAATGGCCCACGTTACCCTCAACTTCAACGCGTTCCTAGAGAAAATCAAGCTGAAAGATGATGGCGGCAACTATAATGATCGGGTCCGTAACACGAGGATCATCCTCATAGCTGCCAAGAAAGATTATGTCCTAGAAGCACCGCTAGGTGAAGCACCAATCCCAGAGAACCAAGGCGTTATGAACGCGGCAGCGGTCTCGTCTTGATGATTACTCCCTCGTTTCAAGGTCGGCATGCTTTACAGCTTAGAACCGGGCCTCCAAAAGCGTTTTGAGTAACATGGAGCATATGAGATGTTCGAGGAGCTGAAAATGGTTTTCCAAGCTCATGCCCGGGTCGAGAGATATGAAGTCTCCAACAAGTTCTTCAGCTGTAAGATGGAGGAAAATGGTTCTGTCAGTGAGCACATACTCAAGATGTCTGGGTTACACAACCGCTTGACTCAGCTAGGAGTCAATCTCCCGGATGACGCGGTCACTGACAGAATCCTCCAGTCGCTTCCACCAAGCTACAAGAGCTTTGTGATGAACTTCAATATGCAGGGGATGGAAAAGACCATTCCTGAGGTATATTCAATGCTGAAATCAGCGGAGGTGGAGATCAAAAAGGAACATCAAGTGTTGATGGTGAATAAAACCACTAAGTTCAAGAAGGGCAAGGGTAAGAAGAACTTCAAGAAGGACGGCAAGGAAGTTGCCGCACAGTAAGCCAATTGCCGGGAAGAAGTCGTGCAATGGACCCAAGCCTGAGACTGAGTGCTTTTATTGCAAGGGAAGTGGTCACTGGAAGCGGAACTGCCCCAAGTACTTAGCGGACAAGAAGGCCTGCAAAACCAAAGGTATATGTGATATACATGTAATTGATGTGTACCTTACCGGTACTCGTAGTAGCTCTTGGGTATTTGATCTGGGGCGGTTGCTCATATTTGTAACTCAAAAAGCGGGAGGCTGCAGAATAAGTGGAGATCGAAGGACGCAGGAGGTGACGATGCTTGGCGTCGGGAATGGTTCCAAGGTCGATGTGATCGCCGTCGACGCGCTACCTCTACATTTACCTACGGATTAGTTTTAAACCTCAATAATTGTTATTTAGTACCAGCTTTGAGCATGAACATTGTATCAGGATCTCGTTTAATTCGAGATGGCTACTCATTTAAATCCGAGAATAATGGTTGTTCTATTTATATGAGAGATATATTTTATAGTCATGCCCCGATGGTTAATGGTTTATTCTTAATGAATCTCGAACGTGATGTTACACATATTCATAGTGTGAATACCAAAAGATGTAAAGTTGATAACGATAGTCCCACATACTTGTGGTACTTGCCATATGGTCACATTGGTGTCAAGCGCATGAAGAAGCTCCATGCTGATGGACTTTTAGAGTCTCTCGATTATGAATCATTTGACACATGCGAACCATGCCTCATGGGCAAAATGACCAAGACTCCGTTCTCTGGAACAATGGAGCGAGCAACCAACTTATTGGAAATCATACATACCGATGTGTGCGGTCCAATGAGCGTTAAGGCTTCATGGAGGATATCTTATGTTCTCACTCTCACTGATGATTTGAGTAGATATGGGTATGTCTACTTGATGAAACATAAGTCTGAAACCTTTGAAAAGTTCAAGGAATTTCAGAATGAGGTAGAGAATCAACGTGACCGAAAGATAAAGTTCTTACGATCAGATCGTGGAGGAGAATATTTACGAATTTGGTACGCACTTAAGGAAATGTGGAATCGTTTCACAACTCACGCCTACCGAACACCTCAACAGAATAATTGTGTCCGAGCGTCAGAATCGCACTTTATTAGATATGGTGCGATCTATGATGTCCCTTACCGATTTACGCTATCATTTTGGGGATACGCTCTAGAGACAGCCGCATTCACTTTAAATAGGGCACCATCTAAATCCGTTGAGACGACACCGTATGAATTATGGTTTGGGAAGAAACCTAAGCTGTCGTTTCTAAAAATTTGGGGATGCGATGCTTATGCCAAGAAACTTCAACCAGAAAAGCTCGAACCCAAGTCGGAAAAATGCATCTTCATAGGATACCCTAAGGAAACCATTGGGTATACCTTCTACTTGAGATCCGAAGGCAAGATCTTTGTTGCCAAGAACGGGTCCTTTACGGAGAAAGAGTTTCTCTCGAAAGAATTAAGTGGGAGGAAAGTAGAACTTGATGAAGTACTACCTCTTGACACGATAAGTAAGCGCAACTCAGGAAAATGTTCCTGTGGTGCACCTGCACCGACAAGAGAGGAGGTTAATGATGATGATCAAGATACTTCAAATCAAGCTTCCTCTTGCGAACTTCGAAGGTCCACAAGGACACGTTCCGCACCAGAGTGGTACGGCAACCCTGTCTTAGAAATCATGTTGTTAGACAACGGTGAACCTTCGAACTATGAGGAAGCGATGGCGGGCCTAGATTCAAACAAATGGCTTGAAGCCATGCAATCCGAGATAGGATCCATGTATGAAAACAAAGTATGGACTTTGACAGACTTGCCCGATGATCGGCGAGCAATAGAAAACAAATGGATCTTTAAGAAGAAGACGGACGGGGATGGTAATGTTACCATATATGAAGCTCGACTTGTCGCTAAGGGTTATCGACAAGTTCAAGGGATTGACTACGATGAGACTTTCTCTCCCATAAGCGAAGTCAAGTCCGTCCGAATCATGTTAGCAATTGCCGCATACTATGATTATGAGATATGGCAAATGGACGTCAAAACGGCATTCCTTAACGGCCATCTTAAGGAAGAATCAGATATGATGCATCCGGAAGGTTTTATGTCGACCACGAGAATGTCGACAAGGTATGCAAGCTCCAGCCGATCCATTTATGGGCTGGTGCAAGCATCTCGGAGTTGGAACATTACGCTTTGATGAGATGATCAAAGCGTTTGGGTTTCTACGCAGACTTATGGAGAAGCCTGCGTTTACAAGAAAGTGAGTGGGAGCTCTGTAGCATTTCTCATATTATATGTAGATGACATACTTTTGATGGGGAAATGATATAGAACTTTTGGACAACATTAAGGCCTACTTGAATAAGTGTTTTTCAATGAAGGACCTTGGAGAAGCTGCTTACATATTAGGCATCAAGATCTATAGGGATAGATCGAGACGCCTCATAGGTCTTTCACAAAGCACATACCTTGATAAGATATTGAAGAAGTTCAATATGGATCAGTCCAAGAAAGGGTTCTTGCCTCGTGTTGCAAGGTGTGAGATTGAGCTCGGCTCAATGCCCGACCACGGCGTAAGATAAAGAAGAGATGAGTGTCATCCCTATGCCTCAGCCATAGGGTCTATTATGTATGCCATCTGTGTACCAGACCTGATATAAACCTTGCCATAAGTTTGGTAGGAAGGTACCAAAGTAATCCCGCAAGGAACCTTTGGACAACGGTCAAGAACATCCCGAAGTACACAAAAGGACTAAGGATATGTTTCTCGTTTATGGAGGTGACGAAGAGCTCGTCAGAAGGGTTACGTCGGCCTTAGCTTCGACATCGATCTAGATGACTCTAAGTCACAAACCGGATACGTGTATATTTTGAATGGTGGGGGCAAAGAAGATGCGCTTGCAAGCGAGGCGTGGTGGCGGGATCTACATGTGAAGCGGAGTACATGGCAGCCTCGGAGGCCGCGCGCATGAAGCAATCTGGGTGAAGGAGTTCATCACCGACCTAGGAGTCATACCCTAATGCGTCGGGCCGATCGCACTCTTCTGTGACAACACCGGAGCTATTGCACTTGCCAAGGAGCCCGGGTTTCACAAGAAGACTGGCACGATAAGCGTCGCTTCAAATCCATACGTGAAAGTGTTCAAGATGGAGACATAGATATTTGTAAAGTACATACGGATCTGAATGTGGCAGATCCGTTGACTAAACCTCTCCCTAGAGCAAAACATGATCAACACCAGAACGCTATGGGTGTTCGATTCATCATGATGTAACTAGAATATTGACTCTAGTGCAAGTGGGAGACTGTTGGAAATATGCCCTAGAGGCAATAATAAAATGGTTATATTATATTTCTTTGTTCGTGATAATTGTCTATTATTCATGCTATAACTGTGTTATCCGGAAATCGTAATACACGTGTGAATACATAGACCACAACATGTCCCTAGTAAGCCTCTAGTTGATTAGCTCGTTGATCAATAGATAGTCATGGTTTTCGACTATGGGCATTGGATGTCATTGATAACGGGATCACATCATTAGGAGAATGATGTGATGGACAAGACCCAATCGTAAGCATAGCTCAAAGATCGTGTAGTTCGTTTAGCTAGAGCTTTTCCAAATGTCAAGTATCATTTCCTTAGACCATGAGATTGTGCAACTCCGGATACCGTGGGAGTGCTTTGGTGTGCCAAACTTCACCACGTAATCGGGTGACTATAAAGGTACACTACGGGTATCTCCGAAAGTGTCTGTTGGGTTAGCCTGGAATCGAGGCGGGATTTGTCACTCTGTATGACGGAGAGGTATCTCTGGGCCCACTTTCGGTAATGCATCATCATAATGAGCTCAATGTGACCAAGTGTCCGTCACGGGATCATCATTACAGTGCGAGTAAAGTGACTTGCGATAGCAGATTAAGCGAGGTATTGGGATACCGAGCAATCGAGTCTCGGGCAAATGTAACGCACCGATTGACAAAGGGAATTGTATCACGGGGTTGATTGAATCCTCGACATCGTGGTTCATCCGATGAGATCATCGAGGAGCATGTAGGAATAACATGGGTATCCGGATCCCATTTGTTGGTTATTGACCGGAGAGGTGTCTCGATCATGTGCATGTCTCTCCCGAACCCCTAGGGTCTACACACTTAAGGTTCGGTGGCGCTTAGGGTTATTAGGAAGACTTGTATGTGATTACGAATGTTGTTCGGAGTCCGAGATAAGATCCCTGACGTCACGAGGAGTTCGAAATGGTCGGGAGGTGAAGATTTATATATGGGAAGTTGTCATACCGTCACCGGAAAGTTTGAGGTCATATCGGTATTGTCTGGTGGCTCTGGGAGGGTTCGGGGTCCACCGGAGGGGCCACCTCTCTCGGAGGGCCTCATGGGCCGTGGTGGGCAGGAACCAGCCCCTAGAGGGCTGGGCGCATCCGCCCCTTGGGCCCATCGCCTAGGGTTGGGGGAAACCTGAGTGGGGCGCCCCCCTTGGCTTGAGGGCAAGCCCCTCCCTTGACAGCCGCCGCCCCCTCTAGATCTCATCTAGGGGGGCGGCCTTCCCCTTCCCTTATAAATAGAGGGTGAGGGAGGGCTGCACACAACATCCAGGCGCAGCCCCTCCTCCCAACACCTCTCCTCCTTGGCGTGAGCTTGGCGAAGCCCTGCTGGGAGAACGCCACTCCATCACCACCACGCCGTCATCTTGCTTTGTTGGGCCTTCTTCCTCAACCTCTCCCTCCTCCTTGCCGGATCAAAGGCGCGGGGAGGCGTCAACCGCTCCGTGACGTGTGTTGAACGCGGAGGTGCTGTCCGTTCGGCACTTGGTCATCGGTGATTCGAGATCACGGCGTGATACGACTCCATCATCCTGCTCTTTTGAGCAGCTTCGCTCATGATCTACAAGGGTATGTAGATGCACTCCTTTCTCTCGTTGCTAGATGAACTCATAGATAGATCTTGGTGAAACCATAGGAATTTTTTTATTTTCTGCAACGTTCCCCAACATTCTCGTCCTCCAGGGCCTTGTTCAGGGCCTCCTCACGAGCCCCGGCCTCCGAAAGCTTCCCCTCCAAGCCGTCCAGCTTCAACTTCAGATTGTTGATGGAGTCGTTGGCCTCAGAGAGCAGCTTGGCCTTGTCGGAGATGGCGACCTGCGCATCCGCCAGAGTGCAGTTGGCCGCGTCCCTCTCCTCCGTCAGCGTCGTGACTCTCTTCTTCAACTCCTCCCGCTCCAGCTCCAGCTCCTTCACCTTGCCGGCATGGACTAGGGCCTGAGCATTGAGTGCCTCCTTGTGCCTCTGCTCCAGCTCCTGGGTCTGCTACACGACAAGCTTCTCAACCTCCTCATCCTTGCCATGGAGTGTGGGGGCGAGCGCCTCCTCACGGGCGGCAAGGTCCTCCTCCTCTGAGGAGTTCAAGCGAGAGCCTAGTCTTTGTACCAGCGGCCTCGTCCTTGGCGGCATTCGCCATACCTCCACGAGCCTTCTCGGCGTTAGCACGCTTGAGATGAGCTCCCGTTTGCGCTCAGCCACGTCGCCCTGGGCAGCCTTCAGTTTTTCCTGAGCCTCGCGGAACCAGGCCTGCGTCTGAGCAACACGCTCCTCAAGATCCGCCTTCGCCTTGTCCGCTGCCGCCATCCTGGATTTCGCCTTGTCTAGGCAGGCACGATGGAGCGCCTGGAGTTTCTGGAAGTTGACGCTCATGGCCTGGAGAAGCTGCTCCTCTTGGGAACCGCCACCGCTGGCGCTCAGTTCGTCAACAACCTGAAGCCCGACGGTGGAGAACGCCTCGTTGTCAAACACCTCCCCCTCGGTTGGCGCCCTTGTGCTCGCCGTCGCTGGGAGATGGAAGAACAGGTCATCACCCACCTTCAAGTACTTCCCCGGGCCAGGGGCTGTAGGGGAGGAAGGTTGGTCGTCAGCCACCCCCTCCCCCGCAGCCCCTTGCCGGCCTCCCCGGCAGGCCCCTTGCGGGCCTCTTCGGCAGCGGCCTTGCCGGCCTCCCCGACAGGCCCCTTGGCGGCCTCCTCAGTGGCGGTCTTAGCGGCCTCCTAGGCAGCAATCTTGTCGTCCTCGACCTCGGCGTCCTTGGCGACCTCCTCGATGACGGTATCAATATCCTCCTGGTCCGCCGAGGGAGGGTCTGTATACCAATAAGGAGAATGAGACGGGGCCAAAATCAAGATTCAAGAAGAGGAAGAAGAAAAGACAGGGACAGGAGGCGGGCCACGTACCCGCGCCAAGCAGGGAAGAAGTGGTTCCCTCCCCGCCAATGTTCGTTGCCGGGATGGAGCCAATGCCTCCCAAGTTCACCTCCTCCTCCTCCGTGCGTGTGGGCTCGGTGCTTGGTGCCCTTGTTGGGGACGCCCCTCTGGGCGGCGTGGTTGACGGGGGCGGTATGTTGGGGGTGGCCCTCAGCGGCTCCTCCTGCTGCCGCTCTCCTCCTGTGAACCCGGCAAGTTCAACACCAAAGGATCGTGCCCCAACACACACCGACGGGAAGTGAGTAGTGAACTCACACTGGGGGCTGAAGCGGGGGCTGCATCGGGGGCTGTCGTCCGGGCTGATCACCACCAACTCCGGCGTGCGCGGAGTGCTCCCCGAGGGCTTGTCCCCCGTTGAGGTCCTGGCCCTCTTCGCTGCCCTCTGGGCCAACATCTCTGCGTCCTTGTGAGGATAACATCAAGTTAAAGGAGGATAGCACAGGCGTGGGGTCAGGAGATGATAGAGGGCAAAGTGCTTACTCATCCTCCGCCTCCTCTTCCACTAGCCTCCTCTTCCTCTTTGGGCTGAAGGACCCGAAGTCAAAATTAACCTCCGAGGTGCCATCCGAAGGAGGAGGAGAAGGGGATGGGGTCCGGCGCCTCTTGGATGAGGAGGAAGAGGCCTCCTGTCGGTGTCAAAACCGGCGGATCTCGGGTAGGGGGTCCCGGACTGTGCGTCTAGGCGGATGGTAACATGAGACAAGGGACACGATGTTTTTACCCAGGTTCGGGCCCTCTCAATGGAGGTGAAACCCTACTCCTGCTTGATTAATATTAATGATATGGGTAGTACAAGAGTAGATCTACCACAAGATCAAAGAGGCTAAACCCTAGAAGCTAGCCTATGGTATGATTGTTGTATATGATCTATCGACTAGCACAGCCTCAGTTTATATAATGCACCGAGGCCTAGGATAACAAGAGTCCTAGCCGAATCGCCGGTGGGGAGGAGTCCTTGTCTTGATCGCCAAGTCTTGTGGAATCTTCCTTGTATGCACGGCAACCGTCCGGGTGGCCCTTAATTATCTGACCATGGGGATCCTCGGCCCAATCCAACCGATCGGGAGGCGGCGTGGTGAGTACCCCTAGTCCGGGACACCCGTCGATCGCCCCCTGAACCGGTCTTCAAGTTTAGGGGCGCTCCTCGATTCTTCAGAACTGTTATTCATCTTCGGTCGTCGGTCTTGAAAACTGGTTCAACAAATCTTCTCATCTTCGATCTTGAGGACCGCCGAAATGCATTCGACGAGTTTACACGTCGGGTATCCGAGGAGCCCCTTTAAGTTTCTGGCCTTTATCAATGCCTTGTTATTTTTATGCCACACCTCGGGTTTGAAGTTGTTCCGTAGCGGCAGCGTCATCTTGCGTCCAGAGCTCCAACGCCGGACTGCATTCGAGGTATCTTTGCAGCCGAGCACCAACGCCGGACCGCTTCCAGCTCTAACGCGAATGTATCCGAGCTCCAACGCCGGACTATGTATCCGAGCTCCAACGGCGGACCGTATCCGAGCAACATGGCCTTGAACTATGTGTCCGGAAGCTCCAACGCGGATCGTATCCGAGGTGTCGTAAATCACCTTGGTTCACGAAGTTTGAAGGAGTTTAGCCGAGCTTAATGCGGAAATGCCTCTATGGAGCCAGCCACTAGCGCCCGAGCTTTATGCGGACTACTTCCGGTGGTGCACCACCCGAATGTGGGCGAGTTTTGTTAATATTTTTGATTGGTGCAATTTATTCTCTGTAGAGATACATGGCGATAGCCCTCAAGGTGGGTATCGGTCTAAAACCGAGATGCACATGAAGGATGACATAAGACCCGGCTGATCCCCGTGGCTGAGACTTCAAGGTTGATTTGCAAAATCGGTGCGAGGATCAAGTCCTAACTTCGACAGAATACTTGGGACACAAAAAGCGGCGTGCTCAGTCCTCAAGACTCGGGTTAGGTGCGGCCGACCAACACGAGGATCAAAATCTCCTCGAGCTGTATTACACTTAAAATTTTCTGCATTGACAGTGAGCAATGCAGTAGCCCCAGACAACGGTCGGGTGGCAACACGGATCGGGGATCGATCAAACCTTAATATTTGTAAATAATAAGCCCGAAGCCCAGTAGCCCCCGAGCCTTAATGCGGGCACGGGTGGCCAAATTAAGGATCGATATCCATAGTAAAATCACAAATTATGTGTAATGACTCAATGTATCCAAGTACTTTATGTCATTAATGCTCGGATCCGCATTGTACAAAACTTTGTTGACCGACCATCGGCTTCAACCTCCTCGGCGATGGCCAGGAGTGTTTTATCCTACTTTATAAAGCCTTTATGAGGGCAAGATTTACAACAAACATGGCAATCTGGCCCATTCGGTTTTATAAACAAAGGTACATAGAGAGATATGTTATATTCATTTAATGAAGAAATGTCTTCCAAAGAAAATAGTCCCGCTATTGGTTCCTTTATTTGGGTTGTCATGCTAAGCATGATCATGAAACCTCAGCTCTAATGTAAGAGCAAAATATTGAGGATTTAGTTTGGGAGGCCGATTACTAGCCCCGGTAGTGTTCGGCGATCGAGGTCAAGCCGGAAACACTTGACCAATGTTATGAATGGCCCGTCATTTAATATAGTCATCGGATCGCTGACCAGTTTACACCTATTGTGACGATCGGTTTCGGCTTTCTCCAAGGTGCTTGACCATGCAGCCGGAAGCTTACAATCGTGATGGTTCTCCCTTTGCACACCTAGCCGAACAAAGCCCGGGCGTGGGAGGCAAGCGCAGGCAGGCAACCTAACTATTGACCCGAAGACACAATTGAAACCGATGCATATATAGCAATATCCGAGAATGTTTTTGCGAATCTCTAAATGTGTCCGGCGTTGCATGCGAGACTTGTGCCGAAAACACACAAATAGTTTAAAAAGTGCCAAAAGCTTGGAAAACCAAAAAGCGTCGGTGAAAACATAGCGTCCGAACAAGATCAAGTGTTAGAGTTGCCAATCCGAAAATTGGACTTTAGAAAAAAAAAGTGCTTACATGTGGTACTTTAACATGACACATCCTATCTCAAGACTTCAAGCGGGTCAGCCTCTGACGGTCTCCCCATCCGAAGGCGAATTACTTCTCATTAGGCCGATTTAGAAAACTAAACTCTAAGCGGTTTTGAGAGAGAAATTAGGCTCCGACTAGTGACCGCATACTCAGGTCGAAAAAAAGGAGTGATAAATAATAATAAAAACTTTGCAAGCGACTAAGAAGAAAAACACTTATTATAAATCGGCTCAAATAAACATAAGAGCCCCCAAGTGACTTAGGTAAAAGAATGATTGTATGTACCGAAGTACTTATATCATATCTATGTTCAACCGAACTTTAAGCAGCGTCTTAACCGACGTCGGCTTCTCCCTCTTGATCGAGGATCGAAAAGTGTTATGTACTCCATCATCGAGAATATCGATGGTGTTTCCAATAACCAGCAATCAGGCCATAAGGTATAACAGACAAAGCGGCGCTCGAGGAACTTATGCTATATTATCGCCAAAAGTGTAAGAAGCATCTTGAAGAAAATAGTACCCCCACCGATACCTTTCTTCGCTGCTCCTTTGTTATTATGAGACTTGTGCAATAGATTTTTGTACTCATGAGTTCCGTTGTGTGCCGACCATCATTGAAAACTATAAGAGTGCTAGCTTTTCGGCTTCACCCGGTCGAGGTCGGCTCGGATGACCCGATCGTGACAATGTAGAGGTGCTCCCTTTACTCCCTAAGCCGAACAATCGGGAGCGTGAGGGGTAAACACGGGGAAGCGAGGCAACCCGACATGCAAATCGCTTAAGTCAATATGGTGCATATTGTGGCGTAATACATGAACAAGGAGCGAAGCCGTACAAGTATAATCATATGCAAGAGGAAAAGTTTCATGAAGGAAGCCCCCAAATGAATTGGGTATTTGAATTTATCGTCACAAACAAAGTTTTGGAATTTTTTTTACAAGCAACATTTTTCCAAAAAGTATAATGCTTGGTCGAACCGAACACAAGTTAGAAATTAAAGCTTTGAGCATGAAAGCGACTTAGCTGGTTATTGTGTTCGGTATTGATGGCCCTTGATCCGAGCTTGATACTGGGACAAGGTTCCATCCCCAAGCCGGTCCAGGTGGCGGAGGCGGAAAGCTCGACCTGCAGCCCGAAGTGGTGACATAGCTTGCAGTCAATGCAGGACAGGCGAGTGGCGCGAAGTCCCGGATCATTTTCCTGTGCACAAAAATAGTGCAAACCCGGAGATAATAGTAATAATGATAATTAAAAAAATCGTTGCATAATAAATAATTTATGCAAAGTGAGTAATAAAAGAAATATGGCCTGGCGCCAAGTCAATGTCGATCTGCAGGCGGCGTGATCTTGATAAAGGCGTGGCAAGCCTGAATTCATAGGTCGGTCGAGCTCGGATCCCGGCGTTCAGCGGACTAAATCTGAAGCTGACCCGAACCACCATCGGCCTGTCGTTAATGTCGGCCACCATTTGATAGACCTGGTTTATTTGTTGTAGCAATCCGAAGGGAAGGTGATTCCCAAAATTGGGACTCGATCCACGCACCCATTGCACGATGGGCGATAAAATGATGACATGGCAATGTCTTTGGCGGAAGGTTATTTCGCCGAGGTATAGCTCTCGGTCCAGATAACGTGGCCGGAGCTGGTCGACTAGTGGCGCCGAAGTCACCGAGTAGGTTGATGAAGAGATGGCGAAGCCCCGGTCCAACTTTAGATGTCGAACCTCGATGTTAGGCGATGAGTCGAAATAGGTGGGAAGTGATGGACACCGGCTCGAAGAAGCCAGCAGTGCGGTCCTGCGGTCACGAGTGGTGGCGTGGTCAATGCCGGCTTGATGAAGTGACCGTGCGGCGATGCCGGGTGTGCACCACTCCGTGTAATCCATGAGGCGGCGATGTTGGTGATGATTTATCCTTAGCGATGCTGCGGACTCTTGTTGACTTGCGAAGATGATGATCCGAAGAAGTTGAGCTCGACTCAACAAAGTGACAACGATGTTTAAGCCTTGTCCGGCGACCAGTGGAACAATATTGCGGACTGGTTTGACACCGACATGATGTTGAAGATCATATTCAAAAGATTTTAAAGTTAGTGGGATGTGTTAGGAAACAAAACACAACACCCCACAAACTTCCTTCAAAAGGATGTCGAAATCCCGTTAAGTAAAAAAAGGCGAACTTCGGGTCGGATTCGTTTTCCATGCGCAGAAAGCGGATCCGAAAAGTGATGCACTAATCGGAAGGTTCCGGAGTTTGGGACGGTCGGATCGAGCTGAAATTTTTGAGGGTGGTAGATATAGAATTCCGCAGCCCGATCAACGGTTGGATCTTCCAAAGGAAGTCTGAGCTAGAAGTTGGACACCACGCCCTAAACTCGTCCAGTTCTCGTCCAGATTCAATGCGGCTCCGGTATATTGGAGATTGCAGAGATTCCTCCGCCAGACTCGGCGAAATTTTCCAGGTTGTTATTAGCGGGCTCAATTCCACTTGCGATTCCACGAAGCAATCTTTAAAAGCGACACTTGAGGAGGCGGTGGCGGCGGACACAAGTCCGCTGTAAAAAAAAAAATAATCTGATGCAGTCGCCAGGGGGCAATGTTGACGATTGAGCCCCGGGCTCCACGGATGATTCCTCCATGATCTTGATAGAGATCGGAGTTGATGTTGATGAAGGCCCTCATCCGAACATGACGATCGGAGGTAGGCGTGTAGCCCTGAGTCGAACCAAGGTGACAAGTTGAGCTGGTAGCGAAGGTACCAGAAGTAAAGTCGTAGATTGATCTGCAGAGCGAGCCGCCGAGCCTTTGCCGAACACACTGACCAGCGGAACTCTCAATGAAAGCACCAATGTCGGTGTCAAAACCCGGCAGATCTCGGAGTAAGGGGGTCCGACCATTTGTGCCTCTAGGCGGATGGTAGCAGGGGAGACAAGGGACACGATGTTTTTACCAGGAGTTCGGGCCCTCTCGATGGAGGTGAAACCCTACTCCTGCTTGATTAATATTGATGATATGGGTAGTACAAGAGTAGATCTACCACGAGATCAAAGAGGCTAAACCCTAGAAGCTAGCCTATGGTATGATTGTTATGTATATGATGATCTATCGACCTTTGGCCTCGGTTTATATAATGCACCATAGGCCTAGGATAACAAGAGTCCTAGCCGAATACGCCCGGTGGGGAGGAGTCCTTGTCTTGATCGCCAAGTCTTGTGGAATCTTCCTTGTATGCGGCTGTTGTCCTGGCCCCATGGGGCCCATGAGTATCTCGGCCATGGGGATCCTCGGCCCAATCAAGCGATCGGGAGGCGGCGTGGGTGACTACCCCCTAGTCTGTATTACACCGCTCACTATGGTTGGGTTTTACCTTAATGATCTTTACTAGTTTTACAAGTTTCCTAGAGTTCCAACTATAAGTGCATATGATCCAAGTAATTTAAAAAATATGAAAGTTAGCTCACATGCCTCTCCCTCATATAAAATTTGCAATAATGATTACCCTGTCTAGTTATCGATTACCAGGACAAATCCTTCAGAAAGTTACAAAAAGCTTTCTACTAAAACAATTAATGCTTTTATTATCATACCGCAGATACTCCTAGTTTTTATTCTTTTAAAGTGAAGTTCTAGCATTACACCCACAAAGTACTTCTAGTTTCACACTTGTTCTAGGTAAAGCAAGCGTTAAGATGTTCAGAGAGCGGTATTGTATCCAGTGGTTTATAGAACTTAGAAGACAATATAAATTCTACAACTTTAGCTTCTTGTTGGGCTTGACACTCTTGCTTATCTAAAAATCTACAATTGATCTCCTATACTTGTGGGTTATCAAGACCTTTTGGTCTGCTACCAAGGTCAGAACCAATAAGCATGGGGGTGAATATCCTTGCATGTGCTTGTTTGCTTTATTTCTATGTTTTCTATCTTTACTTATGGGTAGGAAATGTAACATACCAAAAAATGGTTGTACTTGCTAACCCAATGGTGGAAGAACCACCCAAAATCTATCATACCGCTGAAGCTTTCTACTTGGATCATCTTTGATCCCTTTGTCTCGTGCTGAAAACCCAACTTGCTTATTCGAGGGAAAATCATTAGATGAGCATGCTTGTTTTGTGCGACACCGCTTGTCTCAAAAAGGGAAACTTTTATGGCATCAAACTAATAGTTTGCATTGTTATGCTTGGAATTTATGCGAAATACATGTTTTCACTTGTTGTTTTGAAAACCCTAAAAAACACCTTTCCTTCCAATGTGAGTTTAAGGATAATGGAATCTTATCTTCTTATTCCAAGGTCGTTTATAATTACTATGATACTAAGAAAATTAAAGAATTTGTTTCCTTTAAGGGTGCCTATGAAATTTCTTCTTTCATTGAAAAGTATGATGCTACTCTTTACAAATCTGAAAATTTTGCGATACTTAAATATTGCCATGAAAACTATGCTTCTCATGCTTATGTCAAAGAATATATTGAGGGAGCCTGCGCTACCCAAGAGGAGAATAATATTTCGCGGGAATCTATGGAAGAAGAAAGTGATGACACTGTGAGCTCATTAGATGAAAAATACGAGGAGGAGAGCAAAAGAACAAAAGGAGGGAAGAGGCGGATTAAATTTCATCCTCGCCCACCTTTTGAGGAGAGTAACCCTTCAACTCATACATTGTTTAATTTCCCTTTGTGCTTACCGAAGGATGAATGCTATGATGATTGCTATGATCCCTTGGATTCATATGAAATGTCCCTTTTGATGACATTGATGCTAACTATGCTTGTGGCCAAGATGACAATTTGAATTATGCTTATGGAGATGAACTTGCTATAGTTCCTATATAGTTAAACGTAATAGCCTGCCATATTGCACCCACACATGATAGTCCCATTAATCTTTTGAATTCTCCCCAACTACACTATATTCCGGAGAAGTTTATGCTATTATGGATTATATTAATGGCTTGCATTTTATTATTGCGCATGATGATTTTGATGGATATAATATGCATGTGCTTGCTGATCCGAATTGCAACTATTATGAGATAGAAACTACATCTTTGCCTCTCTATGTTTCTAGTCTGATAAAATTGCAAGAAGTTGCTTATGCTATGTATCGGCCTTTATTATGTGTGCATGAATTGATCTTTTATGACATGCCAATGCAGGAAGAGAGTTAGATTCTGTTGTTATGTGATATATGTTACCAATTACAAACTCATAGTTAATTTTAAATTGACTTTTACATACCTTCGGATCCGTGGATCAATTACTTGAGCGAATTTACATGCTCAGATTAATGGCCTTAAATGTTAATCAATCGCTTTGCGGAAGACAACCCTTGAAGAGTTTTAGAGTTCTCACGATTTATGTTGTGTGTGCTTTCAAAAAAGGATTCGAAAAGAAAAAAATATAGATGGTAACCCAAAACTTTTCTCAAAAAAGAGTAGCTTATTGGAAGGTTATGCATTGGAGAAGTGGGAGGGTCGACCTTGAACACTTGCTGTTCATACTCATGGAAACAATGTAGAAATTTTTTCATTTAAACAGTTTCTCCACAAAAAATAAATTATCCCCTTTGTACAAATGCATTGTATTATAAAAATAATGTGCCAAGATTTGCCTTTATGATGTTTAAATTGCTTGTTTGGTGTGTGTTGTGAAAAAACAGAAACTTTTGCTGCAGTGTGTGAATTTCATAATTTACTGGAACGTGCAAAAATTCTGAAATTTTTACACAATACTGCTATGCAAATAGCAATGTTTCAAAGAATTTTGAGATTACAGTAAGTATATACCATTTGCATCTTTACGTATCATCCTGGTTTCACTGCCGCATTGCTGTTATTGTCACATGATTTGGTTTATGTTTGAAAATCTTGTCGAGCCTCTGCTGACTTGGGGAGACCCATAGAATTGTGATTGTGCACACAAATGACGTTTGATTATAACTATACAATAAATGTAGCAATACAGGACATGATGGGATTTGATGTTATATGTACTAACCTACCGCTAATAAAAATTTCAGCTTAACTTTGTAGCTGTGGATGAAGTGTTCCGAAGATCGAGGAGGTATCCAATATGAGGAGAATATGAGGTAAGAGTTAAAGCTTGGAGGATGCCCAAGACATTTCAAGTAAATATTCAATGACGACTCAAGCATTTAAGCTTGGTGATGCTCCCTGAAGGCATCCATCTTTCTTCAACAAATATCGGTATGTTTTTGGTTTTTTGTTTTGTTCACATGGATATGATTCTTAAATTCTTGGAGGCGCCATGATTTTTTATTTTTCTTCTAATAATCCACCATGCACTAAAGGAGATAGTCCTTGTCAGATTTATAGAATACTTCATGCATTTCAATTTATATCTTTTGAGTATGAGCTTTATAGAATGCCTTATGTAGCTTCACCCATATCATTTGAAGTTTGGATGCCCATTCTCTACATATAAGCTTATTTCTTAATATCCTCATCTTCACCTTAAACTAGTCTTGCCCTATAGAAATCTACTTTTTAACCACCCCTTTTAGGATAGGGTAGAATGACATCATAAAGAGAGGTATATTAGTCAAATAGGCCTGTACTAGAATATCCTCCCAGCTATAGAACCTAGCAATTTTCCTTGCCAACATCCACATCTTTTCTCTACCTTCTTAGTCATACAATTCCAGTGCACATTTTCGAGTTTGGAATTAGCTATTGGTAATCCTAGATATTTCATAGGAATTTCCCCCATTTTACATGTCAAAATCTCCTGATATAAACTTTGTTTTTCTTTTGCTTTTCCAAACAGCATCAATTCACTTTTACGAAAGTTAATTTTGAGCCCAGACATTTGTTCAAAAGCTCCCAACACAAATTTCAGATTTTGCACACTTTCCACTTCATCTTTGATCAAGAAAATTGTATCATTTGCATATTGGAGCATATTCACCCTTTATTTTTTCCCATTACCAAGAACCCCTTTAATCAAATCATTTTCTAGGCATTGTTCATTAATATAGCCAATGCATACGCAGCAAGATCAAAGAGTAAAGGAGACATAACATCACCTTGTCTAAGACCTTTGAAGGTTTTAAAGTATGGTCCAATTTCATCATTTACTTTCACCCCAACATGTCCCCTCATAGTTTCCATTACCCAGTCACACCACTTATCAGGGAAACCTTTAGCTTTTAACATTTGGACTACAAAAGGCCACTTGATTTTGTCATATGTTTTTTCAAAATCTACCTTGAAAATCGAGCATCTTGTTTTTGCTATGAAAAGTGTTGAGGGCTTCATGCGGGATCACTGCATACGCCTTGATGATATATCTCCCTTTAATAAATGTTGTTTGGGTTTTGGAAATAACAGGGGAGACACACATTGTTAGCCTATTCATCCATACTTTTGTAATGATTTTGAAGCTAACATTCAGCAAGCAGATTGGTCTAAATTTCTGAATTTGCTTAACATCATTAGTTTTTGGAACTAACGTGATGATGCCATAATTCAACTTGGCAATGTTAATTTTCCCCCTAGCAAATTCTTCTATCAGGGCCTTGAGGTCCCACTTTACGAAGTCCCAGAATTCCTGGTAAAAGTCAGCTGGGAACCCATCTGGCCCAGGGCTTTTATTCTTTTTCATCCCAATTAACACCACCTTCTTGATTTCTTCAAGTGAGAAGGGGCTCAATAGCTTTTCCTTGTCCTGCTCACTAATCTTCTTAGTTTCCATATCTCTCATCGAGATCTGAGCTTCTTCGGGATGCCCAAACAATTTTTTTAAAGTTAGTAATATATGTCATCAATTCTTCCTCTCCTCGATCACTCCTTCTTCTTGTTCAAGATATATTATTCTGTTTTCCTTCTTCTTCCATTAACCTTTTGCATGATAATATCTTGTATTTCTATCCCCTTCTACAATTTCTTTTTTCTTTGTATCTTTGTATTATTTTAATCTCTTCCTACATCATCACCCTTTTCAATTGTTCTCTCAATTCCTTTTGCTCTTTACATCAATCATATTAATCTCCCTAATTTTAGCTTTTTATCTATTTCATCTAATCTTTTGACAATGTCAACTTTTATCTTTCTATACCAGGCATCAACATTCCTATTCCATCCTTTTGCTTTCTTCCTCCATTTCTCATTACGAGCTGCCATCTCTCTAATATGTCCCCATAGTATCTTTCATTCCGGGTTTTCTATTAGTTCATAAACCCCTCTCTCAAGGCCCGAGTAATTTTCATATCTAAATATGTTTGTTTGGTGATCATCTCCTGTATCCAAATAGAGAGGTGTATGATCGACACCTCCACAGCAAAGGCTTGAAGTATAGTTAGATGATATTTCTTCCCATCTTGGGCACATTAAAACCCTATCTAATTTCTCAAAGGTTGGATCGGCTAGATTATTAGCCAGGTAATTGTCTTCCATTTAATGGAAGTTCCCTCAACCCAGCCTGCTCAATGGTTGCATTGAACATAAATTTCCATTGCTCATTATGCACAGGCTTATTTTTTTCCTTTTCATTTCTAATAATATTAAAATCTCCACCCTAGGAACAAGGTAATGGGTTGTCATGATAAACCCTAGCTAGTTCTTGGGAAGCATTCTTTTCCTTCAATCTATGCATCTCCATATACAAGTAATCAAATTCCAGTGCATTTTGATAATTTGTCATATAACATCATCCTCACAAAATAAATCCCTTGCTCATTGTGTTCTACATTAAATCTATCTTGATTAATCCCCATTAGGATCCCACACGACATTCCCCAGGGCACATTCCAACGGCCATTCAAAATTCCTCCCACACACAAATTATGTAATTCATTATTTGAAAACTTTTTGCTTAATAGTTTTAAATCCCTATGAAGTCTAGTCTATGATCTACAATCAGTTTTCTAACATATTTCTTTTTATGATCTTGCCCAAACCTCTCACATTCTAGAAAATTCCTCTCATTTTGTTATATCTTTTCTTCCCTAAGCACCCCAATCCCAATTGATTGCTTCACACAACTTGATACTGAGTGAGCTATTCTTTTTTCCTCCTTTTTTCACGAGAACATATTTCTCGGTTTTCACAAATGCTAACGCTCTTCCAATTACGCATCGAATGTTTTAGAGTGCAAACGGATATCATCTAAGCCAACATCTCCGGTGTCTATATGCACTAGTGTGTTGTTTTCCTCCCCCCACTTCTTTCCTCTTTTTCTTTTCTCCAACAAATTTTGAAAATAAATCTCTCTTCTTGCTATCTCCATTTTTCTAATGATTTCTAAATTTTTATCTATCATGTCAATGTTGCATCCCAAATCAATACCCACCAAAGAAGCGAGATATAATAATGAGGATTTGCACAATTTAAGTCAAGATTCTTACCATAGTTATCTCTTTCTTCAGCCCTCATCTTTGTCATTTCCTCCACTTTACGATCTTCTCTTCCCCGTTCATCGGACTTCTCTTTGGTTCAAATTCTTTGTCCTCATCATTTTGACTCGGAAGGTAATAGTCGAAGATATTCGAATGGGAGCAATCGACTTACGGTAATATTGTTAGAGATTAGCAATAGGCGTTGATGTTCAACTCTATGTTCACTTATGAATGTAGGCAAATTTTGATCCGGATAGGTTAGCCAAGTTTTCGTATTCTCTTGATCGGAGCGACATGTTTGGTTGGTCCATCCCATAATCCTATTTGCAATCCACCCGTGTGGTTTTCGACCAATAAAACTTGGTGATACCACTGAAAAAGATATTGTCCTAACCCATTTTTAGAAAACGCTTGTAACTTTATGCATACTCTATAATGATTTGTACCTAATATGCAAGAAAATACAAAGTAACTACTATGACTAAGAATTACAATTTTAAACACCTTTTTCACGGCACAATCTCTCGAAGAAACTTCAAAGACTTGGTGAAGAGGCTCTAATTGGACTAGAGCAACCATGTTGTCCTCTTTCACCCATACGAACTTTACCAATAATGGTTTTGAAAGTGCCTTGAGTCACCTATCCCAAAAGATGGGAAGCCTTGATGGGTGACATTACTTAAGGGATGATACCTAGAAGTGCAGGCCGTCGAATCACTATATCTTTACCATGGTGTCTATGAAGATTTCACCTCCTCCACAAAGAATCAGACCAACAAAAAAGCAACACAACATTATAAACTCACGGATCAAATAATCGAATCTATGAGGACATAAAACACTCTAACCTCATGGCACTATCAAAGAGCGAGAAAATTTATTCTCACAAAACTATGATGATCACTACACATTGTGAGCGCCATATAGATCTTGAGAGCGAGGTCCCCCCACCTCTCAGCGACAAGATGGTAGTCGGTGCGAGGGGACATAATTTTTTTTCAGATAGCGGCAACGGCGGCTGCATGAGAAACCCTCATCCTAACCCATAACTCTAAATTAAAGGAAGTGACTGATGCCTACTACACAATTCTGTTGCAGGCAATTGATAGAACTTCAAATAATCATGACGATATCGAGGCGATGATCATTATATAGGCATCATGTTCAAGATTTGTGAACCGACTCCTGCACCGCATCTACTATTACTCCACACGACCGCTATCCGGCATGCATCTAGTGTATTAAGTTCATGGAGAAATGGAGTAGCATAATGGAAACGATGACATGATGTGAGCAAAGATCTATTTATCTATTTATTTAGATATAGACCCCATCTTGTTATCCTTAGTAGCAGCGATACCGCGTGTCGGTTCCCCTTCTATCACTTTGGGATCAAGCACCGTAAGATCGAACCGACTAAGCACCTCTTCCCATTGCAAGATAAATAGATCAAGTTGGCCAAACAAAAAGCCAAATATCGGAGAAGAAATATGAGGCTATAAGAAATCATGCATATAAGAGATCAAAGAAGACTCAAATAACTTTCATGGATAAAAATATAGATCTGATCATAAACTCAAAGTTCATCGGATCCCAACAAACACATCGCAAAGGCTTACATCATATGGATCTCCAAGTGACCATTGTATTGATAATCAAAGAGAGAGAGAGGAATCCATCTAGCTACTAAATACGGACCGACAGGTCTACAAAGAACTACTCACACATCATGAGAGGCACCAATGGAAGTGGTGAACCCCCCTAGTGATGGTGTCTAGATTGAATCTGGTGGTTCCGGACTCTGCGGCTGGAATTGATTTTCGTCGACTCCCTAGGGTTTACCGGAATATTGGGGTATTTATAGAGCAAATAGGCGGTTCGGGGGCACCCAGTGAGGCCTGACCCACGGGGCACACTGAGCCTCTGGCGCGCACTGGTGGTGCTGCTCCCTCGAGCCATCCCAAGTGCATTCTTGGCCCTTTGGATGTCTTACGGCCCCAAAAAATTCTCAAGAAGTTTGCTACATTTGGACTCCATTTGATATTGATTTTCTGCGATGTAAAAACATGGAAAACAACAATGACCTTTGGGCACTATGTCAATAGGTTAGTACCAAAATGATATAAAATGACTATAAAATGATTGTAAAACATCCAAGAATGATAATATAACAACATGGAACAATAAAAATTATAGATACGTTGGAGCGTATCAATGTCCCTAACAATAAGCATTTCATATTTCTTTCTAACGGTAGGTAGAGGTAGTTGAAAACTTCCAATAGTGATAGTCGGAGATTTTTTCAATAACATTAATACCATTCACTTGTAATTGTTTCTTGGAAGAAGTGCACCGATCATTACCATTGATATGAAAAGTGACCTTGCTTTTATTGCAATCAATAATAGCCTGCGGTATTCAAGAAGGTCTACCAAGGATAATCGACATGTTGTCGTCCTCGGGCATCTCAAGTATAACAACGTCGTCAAAATAGAAACATTAGCAACAACAAGCAGGCACATCCTCATAAATACCGAGAGGTATGGCGGTTGATTTATCGACCATTGCAAAGATATTTCAGTAGGTGTGAGTTTATTCAAATCAAGTCTTTTATATAAGAGAAAGGCATTGATGTCTACTACACAACCTTCTTCTTGTAGATGTTGTTGGGCCTGCAAATTGCATAGGTTTGTGGGACGTGATGGCAAATTTCCCTCAAGTGGATGACCTAAGGTTTATCAATCCGTGGGAGGCGTGGGATGAAGATGGTCTCTCTCAAGCAACCCTAGAACCAAATAACAAAGAGTCTATTGTGTCCCCAACACACCCAATACAATGGTAAATTGTATAGGTGCACTAGTTGAAGAGATAGTGATACAAGTGCAATATGGATAGAAGATAAAGGTTTTGTAATCTGAAAATATAAAAACAGCAAGGTAACTAGTGGTAAAAGTGGCGTAAGCGGTATTGCAATGCTAGGAAACAAGGCATAGGGTTCATACTTTCACTAGTGCAAGTTCTCTCAACAATAATAATATATATAGATCATATAACAATCCCTCAACATGCAAACAAAAGTCACTCCAAAGCCACTAATAGCGGAGAACAAGCGAAGAGATTATGGTAGAGCGAAACCACCTCAAAGTTATTCTTTCAGATCAATCTATTCAAGAGTTAGTACTAGAATAACACCTTAAGACACAAATCAACCAAAACCCTAATGTCACCTAGATACTCCATTGTCACCTCAAGTATCCGTGGGCATGGTTATACGATATGCATCACACAATCTCAGATTCATCTATTCAACCAACACAAAAGTACTTCAAAGAGTGCCCCAAAGTTTCTGGGAGGTCAAGGCAACGTGTGCCAACCCCTATGCATAGGTTCATGGCGGAACCCGCAAGTTGATCACCAAAACATACATCAAGTGGCACGTGACATCCCATTGTCACCACGGATAAACACGACAAGACATACATCAAGTGTTCTCAAATCCTTAAAGACTCAATCCGATAAGATAACTTCAAGAGGAAAACTCAATTCATCACAAAGAGAATAGAGGGGAGAAACATCATAAGATCCAACTATAATAGCAAAGCTCGCGATACATCAAGATCGTGCCATAGAGAACACGAGAGAGAGAGAGAGAGAGAGAGAGAGAGATCAAACACATAGCTCTTTGGTACATACCCTCAGCCCGGTGAACTACTCTATCCTCGTCATGGATAGCGCCGGGATGATGAAGATGGGCACGGTGATGGGTTCCCCCTCCGGCGGTGCGGAGCAGAGGCTCTGTGAGGTTTTTGGTGGCTCTGAGATGCTTGCGGCGGCGGAACTCCCGATCTATTCTCGTCTTGAAGTTTTAGTGCGTGGGTATATATGGGTGAAAGAAGTCGTCGGTGGACCTCCGGGCTGTCCACGAGGCGCAACCTAGGGGTGGGCGCACCCCCACCCTGTGGGCAGCCCGAGACTCCTTGAGCTTACGGTACTCCGTGGGCTTCTTCCGGTCCAAAAATAAGTTCCGTTGAGTTTCGGTCAATTGGACTCCGTTTGATATTCCTTTTCTTGAAACAAAATAGGCAAAAACAGCATTTACGGGCAGGGCCTCCGGTTAATAGGTTAGTCCCAAAATAATATAAAAGTGGATAATAAAGCCCAATATTGTCCAAAACAGTAGATAATATAGCATGGAGCAATCAAAAATTATAGATACGTTGGAGGCGTATCAAGCATCCCAAGCTTAATTCCTGCTCGTTCTCGGTAGGTAAATGATAAAAGAAAGAACTTTTGATGTGGAGTGCTACTTGGCATAATTTCAATGTAATTCTTCTTAATTGCGGTATGAATATTCAGATCCATGAGATTCAAGACAAAAGTTTAATATTGACATAAAAATAATAATACTTCAAGCATACTAACAAAGTAATCATGTCTTCTAAAAATAACATGGCCAAAGAAAGTTATCCTACAAAATCATATAGTCCTGGCTATGCTCTATCTTCACCACACAAATTATTTAAATCATGCACAACCCGATGACAAGCCAAGCAATTGTTACATACTTTTGATGTTCTCAAACTTTTTCAATCTTCACGCAATACATGGCGTGAGCCATGGACATAGCACTATATGTGGAATAAAATGGTGGTTGTGGAGAAGACAAAAAGGGAGAAGAAAGTCTCACATCAACTAGGCGTATCAACGGGCTATGGAGATGCCCATCAATAGATATCAATGTGAGTGAGTAGGGATTGCCATGCAACGGATGCACTAGAGCTATAAGTATATGAAAGCTCAACAAAAGAAACTAGGTGGGTGTGCATCCAACTAAGCTTGCTCACGAAGACCTAGGGCATTTTGAGGAAGCCCATCATTGGAATATGCAAGCCAAGTTCTATAATGAAAAATTCCCACTAGTATATGAAGGTGACAAAATGAGAGACTCTCTATCATGAAGATCATGGTGCTAATTTGAAGCACAAGTGTGGTAAAAGGATAGTAACATTGTCCCTTCTCTCTTTTTCTCTCACTTCTTTTTTTTTATTTTTTTATTTGGGCCTTTTCTCTTTTTTTATGGCCTCTTTTTTTTTTTTTTGAGTCTCATCCCGACTTGTGGGGGAATCATAGTCTCCATCATCCTTTGTTCAGGACAATGCTCTAATAATGATGATCATCACACTTTTATGTACTTACAAATCAATACTTAGAACAACAATATGACTCTATATGAATGCCTCCGTGATGTACGGGATGTGCAATGAATCAAGAGTGACATGTATGAAAGAATTATGAGCGGTGGCTTTGCCACAAATACAATATCAACTACATGATCATGCTAAGTGATACGTTTCCAATGTATCTATAATTTTTGATTGCTCCATGCTACTTTATCTATTGTTTTTGGACTATAATGGGCTTTATTTTCCACTTTTATATTACTTTTGGGACTAACCTATTAGCAGGAGGCCCTAGCCCGAAATTGCTTTTTTTTGCCTATTTCGGTGTTTCGAAAGCGGAATATCAAGCGGAGTCCAAGCGGAATGAAACCTTGAGGCGTGATCTTCTCACCGAAGGCGTTATCCAGGAGACTGGACCCTACTCCAAGTGCGGAGGCGGTCACGAGGGTGGGGCGCGCCCCACCGGTGGCCCTGACGCTCCACCGGCGTACTTCTTCCTCCTATATATACCTACATTACCCCCCAACAGATGTCGAGGGCGGGCAAAACCTAATTCCACCGCCATAACTTCACCCATCCACGAGATCCCATCTTGGGACACATTAGGAGCTTTCCGGGGAAGAAGGGGCATCCACCACGGAGGGCTTCTACATCATCACCATAGCCCCTCCGAGTGAAGTGTGAGTAGTTTACTTCAGGACCTTCCGGGTCCATAGTTAGTAGCTAGATGGCTTCTTCTCTCTTTTTGGATCTCAATACAATGTTTCTCCCCCTCTCGTGGAGATCTATTCGATGTAATCTTCTTTTTGCGGTGTGTTTGTTGAGACCGATGAATTTTTGGTTTATGATCCAACTTATCTATGGAAAATATTTGATTCTTCTCTGAATTCTTTTATGTATGATTGAGTTATCTTTGCAAGTCTCTTGAATTATACATTTGGTTTGGCCAACTAGATTGGTAGTTCTTGCAATGGGAGAAGATGCTTAACTTTGGGGTTCAATCTTGCGGTGACCTTACAGTGATAGAAAGGGTTGCAAGCCACGTATTTTATTGTTGCCATAGAGGATAACAAGATGGGGTATTTATCATATTGCATGAATTTATTCCTCTACATCATGTCATCTTGCTTAAGAAGCGTTACTACGTTTTTAACTTAATACTCTAGATGCATCTTTGGATAGCGATCGATGAGTGGAGTAATAGTAGTAGATGCGAGAATCGTTTGGTCTACTTGTCACAGACGTGATGCCTATATACATGATCATTGCCTGGATAACCTCATAACTATGCTCAATTACATCCAATTTGCTTTCAGCGGTAATTTGTTCACCACAGTAGAATCTGCGTATGCTCTTTGAGAGAAGCCACTAGTGAAACCTATGGTCCCGGGTCTATTCTCATCATATCAATCTCCATCACTTTATTTACTTGCTTTTGCTTTTACTTTTTACTTTGCATCTTTATACCAAAAAATACCAAAATGTTATCTCTATCAGATCTCACCCTCGTAAGTGACCGTGGAAGGGATTGACAACCCCTAAGCGTTGGTTCACGAGTAGTTATCGTTTTGTGCTTGCAGGTACGAGGGACTTGCGCATGGTCTCCTACTTGGATTGATACCTTGGTTCTCAAAAGCGAGGAAATACTTACGCTTCTTGTGCTGCATCATCCTCTCCTCTTGAAATCCATCGCCATAGCTCGAGGCGTAGCAAGAAGAATTTACTGGCGCGCCGTTCTTGGGGAGGCTTACATGAAAGTCAACATACCAAGTACCCATCACAATCCCTATCTCTTACGCATTACATTGTTGCCATTTGCCTCTCGTTTTCCTCTCCCCACTTCACCTTTACCGTTTTATTAAGCCCTCTCTTTTCCCCAATCTCCTCCTCTTTTTCCCTTTGCCTTTTGTTTGCTAGGTCGTGTTAGGTTTGCTTGTTAAATCGCGATGGCTCAAGATGCCACCAAATTGTGTGACTTCACCAATACCAATAATAATGATTTTCCTTAGCACTTGATTGCTCCTCTTGCCAATACCGAATCTTGTGAAATCAATCACTGCTTTGTTGAATCTTGTTATGAAAGATCAATTCGCTTGACCTTCCTAAGCGAAGATGCCGCTACTCATATGAATGGCTTCGTTGATTTATAGCTGATATGCAAAAGAAAAAAAGATGTCGATAATGATGTCGTTAAATTGAAGCTATTTTCTTTTTGCTTAGAGATCGTGCTAAAGCATGGTTTTCATCTTTGCCTAAAAATAGTATTGATTCTTGGAACAAGTGCAAAGATGCTTTTATCTCTAAGTATTTTCCTCCCGCTAAGATTATCTCTCTTAGGAACGATATTATGAATTTTAAGCAACTTGATCATGAACATGTTGCACATGTTTGGTTGAGAATGAAATTAATGCTATGTAATTGTCCTACTCATGGTTTGAACTTATGGATGATTATTCAAAAAATTTATGCTGGATTGAATTTTGCTTCTAGAAATCTTTTAGATTCGACCAGTGGAGGCACTTTTATGGAAATCACTTTAGGAGATGCTACTAAACTCCTAGATAATATTATGGTTAATTATTCTCAATGGCATACTAAAGATCTACTAATAAAAAGTGCATGCTATAGGAGAAATTAATGTTTTGAGTGGAAAGATGGATGAACTTATGAATTTATTTGCTAAGAGTGTTTCTTCTGATCCCAATAATATGCCTTTATCTACCTTGATTGAGAATAATAATGAATCTATGGATGTGAATTTTGTTGGTAGTAATAGTTTTGGAAACAAGCAGCGTATAGAGGAATTTTAATCCTAGGCCTTATCCTAGTAATCCTTCTAATAATTATGGAAATTCTCTACAACAACTCTTATGGAAATTTTAATAAGATGCCCTCTGAATTTGAGAGTAGTGTTAGAGAGTTTATGAATTCACAAAAAGAATTTTAATGCTTTGCTTGAAGAGAAATTACTTAAAGTTGATGATTTGGCTAGGAGCGTTGATAGAATTTCTCTTGATGTTGATTCTTTAAAGCTTAGATCTAGTCCTCCTAAGCATGATATCAATGAGTCTCTCAAAGCTATGAGAATTTCCATTGATGAGTGCAAAGAAAGAACACGCTAGGATGCGTGCTTCCAAAGATGCCTTTGATTAAAGCGTGTTCTTCTAATTCCTATGAAAATCAAGATGAAGATCTAAAAGTTATTGATACGTCCCTATTAAATCTTTGTTTTGCAATATGAATCTTGATGAAACTGAATATGATCTTCCTTTACCTAGAAAGGCGTTCTAAATTAGGAGTTTTTAGATCTTAATGATGAAAGCTGATAAAAGTGTGATTGAAAGAAATAGAAATCTAGATGTTGCTAAACCCACTATATTGGATCTCAAGGAATTTAATTATGAAAATTTCTCTTTAATTGATTGTATTTCCTTGTTGCAATCCGTGCTAAATTTTCCTCATGCTTATAGTCAAAATAAGGCTTTCTAGAACACATTGTTGATGCCTTGATGCAATATTATGAAGAAAAGCTTGATTTGAAAATTTCTATCCCTAGGAAACTCCATGATGAGTGGGAACCTACTATTAAAATTAAAATTAAAAATTATGAGTTTCATGCTTTGTGTCATTTGGGTGCTAGTGTCTCTACTATTCCCAAAACTTTGTGTGATTTGCTAGATTTAGTGATTTTGATGATTGCTCTCTAAACTTGCATCTTGCAGTTCCACTATTAAAAAGCCTATGGGAAGAATTAATGATGTTCTTATTATTTGCAAATAGGAATTATGTGCCCGTAGATTTTATGGTTCTTGATATAGATTGCAATCCTTCATGTCCTATTATTCTTGGTAGACCTTTCCTTAGAGCGATTGGTGCATTTATTGATATGAAGGAAGGAAATATTAGATTCAATTCCCTTTAAAGAAAGGTATGGAACACTTTCCTAGAAATAAAATAAAATTACCATATGAATCTATCATGAGAGCCACTTATGGATTGCCTACCAAAGATGGCAATACCTAGATCTATCCTTGCTTTTATGCCTAGCTAGGGCGTTAAGCGATAGCGCTTGTTGGGAGGCAACCCAATTTTATTTTGTGTTTTTTGTTTTTGGTTCTGGTTAGGAATAAATAATCCATCTAGCCTCTGTTTAGATGTGGTTTTATCTTTTAATTAGTGTTTGTGCCAAGTTGGACCTATTGGATCTTCTTGGATGATAGTTATTTGATCTTGCTTTGTAATTTCTAGAATCTTTGTGCTCGATTGCCCGAATTGTTAAAAATCACCAGAACGTGATAAAATACTGATTCCAATTGTTGCTGATCAATAAACAAATTGTCCAGGTCTTCTAATTTTGGTAGAAGTTTTTGGGTTCCAGAAGTTTGCGTTAGTTACATATTACTACAGACTGTTCTGTTTTTGACAGATTCTGTTTTGCGTGTGTTGTTTGCTTATTTTGATGAATCTATGGCTAGTAAAATAGTTTATGATCCATAGATAAGTTGGAATACAGTAGGTTTTAACACCAATATAAATAAAGAATGAGTTCATTACAGCACCTTAAAGTAGTCTTTTGTTTCCTTTCTCTAACAGACTCCACGAGATTTATATTGAGTTTTGTGTTGTGAAGTTTTCAAGTTTTGGGTGAATTCTTTTGATGGATTATGGAACAAGGAGTGGCAAGAGTCTAAGCTTGGGGATGCCCATGGCACCCCAAGATAATCCAAGGACACCAAAAAGTCAAAGCTTGGGGATGCCCGGAAGTCATCCCCTCTTTCGTCCCACTTCCATCGGTAATTTACTTGGAGCTATATTTTTATTCACCCACATGATATGTGTTTTGCTTGGGCGTCTTGTATTATTTGAGTCTTTGCTTGTTAGTTTACCACAATCATCCTTTCTGTACACACCTTTTGAGAGCCATACATGATTTGGAATTTGATAGAATACTCTGTGCTTCACTTATATCTTTTGAGCTTGATAATTTGCTCATAGTGCTTCACTTATATCTTTTTGAGCGTGATAACTTTTGCTCTAGTGCTTCACTTAGATGTTTTAGAGCATGGTGGTGGATTTGTTTTAAAGAAACTTGATCTCTCATGCTTCACTTAGATTATTTTGAGTCGTTAATAGCATGGTAATTTGCTTAATGTTAATATACTTGGTGTTCAAGATATGTGAAACTTTCTTTTGAGTGCGTTGAATACTAAGATAAGTTTGATGCTTGATAATTGTATTGAGATATGGAGGTAACAATATCAAAGTCATGCTAGTTGAGTAGTTGTGAATTTGAGGAATACTTGTGTTGAAGTTTGTAAGTCCCGTAAGCATGCACGTATGGTTAAAGTTGTGTAACAAATTTGAAGCATGAAGTGTACAGCTTAATGCATCCTTATGAGTGGCGATGAGGGGAATGGCGATGGTCTTTTCCTACCAATCTATCCCCCTAGGAAGCGCGTAGTACTTGATTTTGATGACTGCTAAATTTTTGCAATAAGTATATGAGTTCTTTTGACTAATGTTGAGTCCATGGATTATCACGCACTTTTACCTTTCGCCATTGCTAGCCTCTTGATTGCAGGTGCATTGCCCTTTCTCACATTGAGAGTTAGGCGCAAACTTAGCGGTGCATCCAAACTCCATGATACGATACGCTCTATCACACATAAACCTTCCTATATCTTCCTCAAAACAGCCACCATACCTACCTATTATGGCATTTCCATAGCCATTCCAGTGATATATTGCCATGCAACTTTCCACACCGTTTCGTTCATCATTATTATGACATACATTACTTTTGTCATATTGCCATTGCATGATCATGTAGTTGACATCGTATTTGTGGCAATGCCACCATGCATTATTTTTCATACATGTCACTCTTGATTCATTGCACCATCCCGGTACACCGCCGGAGGCATTCATATAGAGTCATACCTTGTTCTAGTTTCGAGTTGTAATCCTCATGTTGTAATCAATAGAAGTGTGATGATCATCATTATTAGAGCATTGCCCAAATAAAAAAAGGAGAAAGGCCCAAAAAAAGAAAAGAAAAGGGCAATGCTACTATCTCTTTTTCCACACTTGTGCTTCAAAGTAGCACCATGTTCTTCATGTAGTGTGTCTCATATATTGTGCTTCAAAGTGGCACCATGTTCTTCATGTAGTGAGTCTCATATTTTGTGCTTCAAAGTAGCACCTCGTTCTTCATGTAGTGAGTCTCATATATTGTGCTTCAAAGTAGCACCATGTTTTTCATATAGTGAGTCTCATAAGTTATCTTTTTCATACTAGTGGGAATTTTTCATTATAGAACTTGGCTTGTATATTCCTACGATGGGCTTCCTCAAATACCCTAGGTCTTCATGACCAAGCAAGTTGGATGCACACCCACTAGTTTTCTTTTGTTGAGCATTCATAGCTCTAGTGCATCCGTTGCATGGCAATCCCTACTCCTCATGTTGACATCAATTGATGGGCATCTCCATAGCCGTTGATTATCCTCGTCAATGTGAGACTTTCTCCTTTTGTCTTATCCACACAATCCCCATCATCATATTCTATTCCACCCATGAGTGCTATATCCATGGCTCACGCTCATGTATTGCGTGAAGGTTGAAAAGTTTGAGATTATTTAAGTATGAAACAATTGCTTGGCTTGTCATCGGGGTATAGAAGTTGGGAACATCTTTGTGTGACGAAAATGAAGCATAGCCTAACTATATGATTTTGTAGGGATGAACTTTCTTTGGCCATGTTATTTTGAGATGACATAATTATTTTGATTAGTGTGCTTGAAGTATTATAATTTTTATGTCAATATGAACTTTTGTCTTGAATCTTCACGGATCTGAATATTCATATCACAATTAAGAAGATTTACATTGAAATTATGCCAAAGTATCACTCCGCATCAAAAATTCTCTTTTTATCATTTACCTACCTAGAAACGGTAGGAATTAAACAGGGATGCTGATCGTCTCCAAGCATTATCTATAATTTTGATTGCTCCATGCTACTTTATCTATTGTTTTGGACTATAATGGGCTTTATTTTCCACTTTTATATTACTTTTGGCACTAACCTATTAACAGGAGGCCCGGCCCAGAATTGCTGTTTTTGCCTATTTCGGTGTTTGAAGAAAGCGGAATATCAAGCAGTCCAAGCGGAATGAAACCTTGGGAGCGTGATCTTCTCACCGAGCGTGATCCAGGAGACTTGGACCCTACTCCAAGAAGTGCAGGCGGTCACGAGGGTGGGGTGCGCGCTCTCTCCAGGCGCGATCCACGCCTCGTGGGCCCCCCCGACGCTCCACCGGCCGTACTCCTTCCTCCTATATATACCTACATTACCCCCAACAGATCGTGGGCGAGCCAAAAACCTAATTCCACCGCCGTAACTTCACTGTATCCACGAGATCCCATCTTGGGGCCTGTTAGGAGCTCCACGGAGGGCATCCACCACGGAGGGCTTCTACATCATCACCATAAGCGCCTCCAATGAAGTGTGAGTAGTTTACTTGAGACCTTCGGGTCCATAGTTAGTAGCTAGATGGCTTCTTCTCTCTTTTGGATCTCAATACAATGTTCTCCCCTCTCTCGTGGAGATCTATTCGATGTAATCTTCTTTTTGCGGTGTGTTTGTTGGAGACCCGATGAATTGTGGGTTTATGATCCAACTTATCTATGGAAAATATTTGATTCTTCTCTGAATTCTTTTATGTATGATTGAGTTATCTTTGCAAGTCTCTTGAATTATCCGTTTGGTTTGGCCAACTAGATTGGTAGTTCTTCCAATGGGAGAAGTGCTTAGCTTTGGGTTCAATCTTCGGTGACCTTACCCAGTGATGTAAAGGGTTGCAAGGCACGTATTGTATTGTTGCCATCGAGGATAACAAGATGGGGTATTTATCATATTGCATGAATTTATTCCTCTACATCATGTCATCTTGCTTAAGGCGTTACTCTGTTTTTAACTTAATACTCTAGATGCATCTTTGGATAGAGGTCGATGAGTGGAGTAATAGTAGTAGATGCAGAATCGTTTCGGTCTAATTGTCACCGACGTGATGCCTATATACATGATCATTGCCTGGATAACCTCATAACTATGCTCAATTCTGTCAATTGCTCAACAGTAATTTGTTCACCCACCGTAGAATACTTATGCTCTTGAGAGAAGCCACTAGTGAAACTTATGGCCCCTGGGTCTATTCTCATCATATCAATCTCCATCACTTTATTTACTTGCTTTTGCTTTTACTTTTTACTTTGCATCTTTATACCAAAAATACCAAAAATGTTATCTCTATCAGATCTCACCCTCGTAAGTGACCGTGAAGGGATTGACAACCCCTAAGCGTTGGTTGCGAGTAGTTATCATTTTGTGCAGGTACGAGGGACATGCGCGTGGTCTCCTACTGGATTGATACCTTGGTTCTCAAAAACTGAGGGAAATACTTACGCTACTGTGCTGCATCATCCTCTCCTCTTCGGGGAAATCCAACGCAAGCTCGTGTATATGTTATTTTTTAGTTCTATATAAAATCTATGATTCTAGTTCTATATGGAACTTGTGATTCGATTTCTATATGAAACTTGTGATTCGAGTTCTATATGAAACCTGATGTATTTTAGTTCTACATGAAACTTGAAACCCTGTGTTATGCAAAAAACAGAAAAAAAGAGCTCTTAGATTGTTATTGTGTGCTTGGACTTGAGACATACAAGCTCATTGGTTGACCATATGTATTGCACAAAAAAATTACTTCAATCAAAAAATGGTTTGATTGTGCAACCTGGCACCAACATGTTTCTGACTCGACATAAAAAGATGATGTTACGGGGGTATTTATGGGAGGTTTCAATGTTCACAAAAAATGTATACCAGTGAGCAGGAAACAAAAGACTGATAAAATGGGTAGTCATTTCATTATCATATCTGAAAAAGCATCTCCACTTTACACTGTAGTCTCAGCATGCATGATACTCCAGCATACAAGAGAAAAAAGACAAGAAAAAAGGGACATGTCCCAGCATGACAAAATCTGGCAAATGGATGTAAAAACTGCATTCCTCAATGGATTTCTTAAAGAAGAGTTGTATATGATGCAACCAGAAGGTTTTGTCGGTCCTAAAGGTGCTAACAAAGTGTGTAAGCTCCAGCGATCCATCTATGGACTGGTGCAAGCATCTCGGAGTTGGGATATACGCTTTGATGAGGTGATCAAAGCATATTGTTTTATACAGACTTTCGGTGAAGCCTGTATTTATACGGAAGTGAGTGGGAGCTCTGTAGCATTTCTAATATTATATGTAGATTACATATTGTTGATTGGAAATGATATAGAATTTCTGGATAGCATAAAAGGATACTTGAATAAGATTTTTTCAATGAAAGACCTCGGTGAAGCTGCTTATACATTGGCATCAAGATCTATAGAGATAGGTCAAGACGCTTGATAAGACTTTCAAATGCGTACATACCTTGACAAGATTTTGAAGGAGTTCAAAATGGACTAGTCAAAGAAGGAGTTCTTGCCTGTATTATAAGGTGGGAAGTTGAGTAAGACTCAAAACCCGACCAAGGCATAATATATAGAGACAATGAAAGTCATTCCCTATGCCTCAGTCATAGGTTCTATAAAGTATGCCATGCTGTGTACCAGACCTGTTGTGTGCCTTTCCATGAGTTTGGCAAGGGGTACAATAGTGATCCAGGAGTAGACCACTGGACATCAGTCAAAATTATCCTTAGGTACCTAAGGAGGACTAAGGAAATGTTTCTCGGTTATGGTGATAAAGAGTTCATCGTAAAGAGTTACATTGATGCAAGCTTTGACACCAATCCAGGTGACTCTGAGTCTCGATCTGGATACATATTGAAAGTGGGAGCAATTAGCTAGAGTAGCTCCATGCAGAGCATTGTAGACATAGAAATTTGCAAAATACATACGGATCTAAATGTGACAGACCCGTTGACTAAACCTCTCTCACAAGTAAAACATGATCGCACCTTAGTACTCTTTGGGTGTTAATCACATGGCGATGTGAACTAGATTATTGACTCTAGGAAACTCTTTGGGTGTTGGTCACATGGCGATGTGAACTATGGGTGTTAAATCACATGGTGATGTGAACAAGATTATTGACTCTAGTTCAAGTGGGAGACTGAAGGAAATATGCCCTAGATGCAATAATAAAGTTGTTATTTTATATTTCCTTATTCATGATAAAGGTTTATTATTCATGCTAGAATTGTATTGATCGGAAACCTAAATACATGCGTGAATACATAAAAAAAACACCATGTCCCTAGTGAGCCTCTACTTGACTAGCTCATTGATCAAAGATGGTTAAGGTTTCCTAACCATGGACATGAGTTGTCATTTGATAACGGGATCACATCATTAGGAGAATGGTGTGATGGACAAGACCCATCCGTTAGCTTAGCATTATGATCGTTCAGTTTTATTGCTATTGCTTTCTTCATGTCAAATACATGTTCCTTCGACTATGAGATTATCCAACTCCCGGATACCGGAGGAATGCCTTGTGTGCTATCAAATGTCTCAACGTAACTGGGTTATTATAAAGATGCTCTACAGGTATCTCCGAAGGTGTTTGTTGAGTTGGCATAGATCGAGATTAGGGTTTGTCACTCCGAGTATCGGAGAGGTATCTCTGGGCCCTCTCGGTAATACACATCATAAGCTTGCAAGCAAATGACTAAGGAGTTAGTCACGAGCTGATGTATTACGGAATGAGTAAAGAGACTTGTCGTTAATGAGATTGAACTAGGTATGAAGATACTGACGATCGAATCTCGGGCAAGTAACATACCGACAGAACAAGGGAATTACGTATGTTGTCACAACGGTTCGACCGATAAAGATCTTCGTAGAATATGTATGAGCCAATATGGGCATCCAGGTTCCGCTATTGGTTATTGACCGGAGAGGTGTCTCGGTCATGTCCACATAGTTCTCGAACCCGTAGGGTCCGCACGCTTAACGTTCGATGTCGATTTGGTATTATATGAGTTATGTGGTTTGGTGACCGAATGTTGTTCGGAGTCTCGGATGAGATCACAGACATGACAAGGAGCTCCAGAATGGTCCAGAGGTAAAGATTGATATATAGGACGATGCTATTTGGTCTCCGGAATGGTTTCAGAATGCACTAGAAAGTTATCGGCATACCGGAAGGGGTTCCAAAGGCACCTGGAGAGTATTGGGCCTTATTGGGCCATGTAGAGGGAACACAACAACCCACATGGGCTGGTGCACCCCCCTAAGGCAGCGACGCCCAATTAGATGGAAGGGGGAGGCGTCACCTCCTCCTACCATATCTCCGGAAGGGAGAAAGGAAAGAGAAGGGGCGCCTCCCCACTTTCCTTTCCCTTGTGCAATATATGGAAGGGGGGGGGCACCACTAGGAAAACCCTAGGGTGGCCGCCGGCCCTATTGGAGGCGCCCTAGGGCTGCCTCATCCCTTCCCACACCTATATATATGTGGGGAGGGGTGCCACACAATACACAGCTTATTCCATGCCGTGTGTCGGCACCCCTCCGTATCTAGTTTTCTCCTTCGCTCTAGATCATCGCAGTGCTTAGGCGAAGCCCTGCGGGATTGCTTCACCCCCACCGTCACCACACCGTTATGCTGACGGAACTCATATACTACCTCGCCCCGCTTGCTGGATCATTGCCTGTGCGTAGAATTTTTTTTATTTTCCATGCAACGATTCCCAACAAAAAGTTCTTCTAGATAAAACCAAAAATAGCGGTGTCTTCAGTTTGAATAACTTATAGGACTCTTCCCAAAACCATCATCAAGGGTGTCAACTAGAACAACAACATAAAAGTCCATTTCTTGAACAAAACAAGCTCTAGGCAGCGAGTAGTTGATGGTGTGGTCAACTAAGCATCCTCTTGGAACATCAAGGTGGCCCATGAAAATTATCTGCAAAATGAAAAAATTAAAAAATCATAAGCACCTAGAAAAAAAGGGTTGTTGTACCAGAAAAAATGAGTTGAATGTTACGGGATTGAAGAACTATACCGGAAGCATTGGTAGACATCCACCAATGAGAAACTTTCCTTTACCCTCATTCCTCTTATCCTTGTATTTTTTTTTACTTCTTTCATCACAACATAAAGGATGTGCTCATCCCACTCGAACTCATGGACCACACTCATATCTCGTAGGGTGTAGAGATATTCTAGGGGTACCATGTTTCTGATACGTCCATTTTGCATCATGCTTTTATATTGATATTTATTGCATTATGGGTTGTTATTACACATTATATCCCAATATTTATGCCTTTTCTCTCTTATTTTATAAGGTTTACATGAAGAGGGAGAATGCCGACACCAATTTGGATGGAAAAGGAGCAAATATTAGAGACCTATTCTATTACGCACAACTCCAAAAGTCCCGAAACTTCACGGAGAATATTTTTGGAATATATTAAAAATATTGGTAAGAAAGCACCAGGAGGGGGCCACCTGCCATCCACAAGGGTGGAGGCGCGCCCTACCCACAGGCACGCCCTCGGTCTTGTGGGCCACTGGCGAGCCACGACGCCCATCTTCTGCTATATGGTGTGTTTTTGACCTGGAAAAAAACAGAAGGAAGCTTTCGGGACGAAGCGCCGCCGTCTCGAGGCGGAACTTGGGCAGAACCAATCTAGGGCTCCGGCGGAGCTGTTATGCCGGGGAAACTTCCCTCCAGGAGGGGGAAATCGAAGCCATCGTCATCACCAACGATCCTCTCATCCAGAGGGGGTCAATCTCCATCAACATCTTCACCAGCACCATCTCTCTCAAACCCTAGTTCATCTCTTGTATCCGATCTTTGTCTCAAAATCTCAGATTGGTACCTGTTGGTTGCTAGTAGTGTTGATTACTCCTTGTAGTTGATGCTAGTTGGTTTATTCAGTGGAAGATCATATGCTCAGATCCTTAACGATAATTAATATTCCTCTGATTATGAACATGAATATGCTTTGTGAGTAGTTACGTTTGTTCCCGAGGACATGGGAGAAGTCTTGTTATAATTAATCATGTGAATTTGGTATTCGTTCGATATTTTGATGAGATGTATGTTGTCTTTCCTCTAGTGGTGTTATGTGAACGTCGATTAACATGACGCTTCACCATGATTTGGGCCTAGGGGAAGGCATTGGGAAGTAATAAGTAGATGATGGGTTGCTAGAGTGACAGAAGCTTAAACCCTAGTTTATGTGTTGCTTCGTAAGGGGATGATTTGGATTTATATCACTACTGCAGGTTGCTGCTAACGCGACACTACAATCAGAGACCGTTCGGCGAAACTGCGTGCGATGCATTAATCGCAAACGGTGGTGTAAAAAACTGTCAAAAAAGGCGCAAAACATTTTAGATGGAGGATGCATCAAACACGGTTCAGATTTTAGTTGCGTGTGCGATTCAGGGCATACGGTTCAGTTGAATTAACTGTTTGCGATGAGGAGGAACAAAAGAAACCGGTATCCAGATGAAGGTGTGTGCGATATACATCATACGGTTCACTCGGATGAACTGTTTGTGATGAGGCGGAACAACAGAAATGGGCAGCCAGATGAAGGTGTGTGCGATTGAGGGCATATGCTTCAGAAGGATTAACTATTTGCGATTAGCCAACACAACAGAAACGGTCAGCTAGATCAACGTGTCTGCGATTGATGGCATACACTTCACACGGATGAACTGTTTGCGATTAGCCACAACAAACAGAAACATTTAGACAGATCAATGTGATGCGCTGAGCGGCACACATTCTAATTAAAAAAGCATGCGCGATGGTAATATGGCGTGCACGGTTGTTGTTGGAACAAGGCGTATCGACATTGCCTATTGCGGTGCACCCTATGGTGCAAAGCGCCGCATCTGTGACGAGAAAGCGTGCCCATGTTACGCCTTTCGGGACTCGTGCCGCACTTATAACCGTCAGTAAATTTTGAGCCTGCGTCCCGTCACATTCCAAATTGCAAACCTATTCACACCGATCAAAACCTAAACGGTTTCCCACTTAGGAGCGTATTAGTACTCGATTATAAATACTACTACTCCAAGATGACTGCACATTCCTCCTCAACTCCTCATCCACAAAAACAAACAAGTCATTCATCACCATTCCCTTGCATACGCCATGGCTAGCGTGAGTTAAAATTAGAAGATTGCCACCGTGGAGAGGCGAGCATGGAAGTGGAAGCACGAGAGATGTCCCGCCTACTTGTAGCAGCCAACATGTCCCATTGCGGCCGTCAGCAGCGAAGATGTCCCTTGTATTTGTCGATTGATACGTCTCCAACGTATCTATAATTTTTGATTACTCCATGCTATATTATCTAATGTTTTGGACAATACTGGGCTTTATTATTCACTTTTATATTATTTTTGGGACTAACCTATTAACCGGAGGCCCAGCCTAGAATTGCTGTTTTTGCCTATTTCAGAGTTCCATGAAAAGGAATATCAAACGGAGTCCAAACGGAATGAAACCTTCGGGAACGTGATTTTTAGGAAGATTATGATCCGGGAGACTTGGACCCTACGTCAAGAAACAAAAGAGGAAGCCACGATGTAGGGGGTGTTGGGGAACGTAGTAATTTCAAAAAATTTCCTACGCACACACAAGATCATGGTGATGCATAGCAACGAGAGGGGAGAGTGTTGTCCACATACCCTCGTAGACCGAAAGCGGAGGCGTTATAACAACGCGGTTGATGTAGTCGTACGTCTTCACGGCCCGACCGATCAAGCACCGAAACTATGGTACCTCCGAGTTCTAGCACACGTTCAGCTCGATGACGATCCCCGGACTCCGATCCAGCAAAGTGTCGGGGAAGAGTTCCGTCAGCATGACGGCGTGGTGACGATCTTGATGTTCTGCCGTCGCAGGGCTTCGCCTAAGCACCACTACAATATTATCGAGGATTATGGTGGAGGGGGCACCTGCCGGCTAAGAGATCTCAAGGATCAATTGTTGTGTCTAGAGGTGCCCCCTGCCCCCCCGTATATAAAGGAGCAAGGGGAGGGAGGCGGCGGCCAGGAGGAGGCGCGCGCCCGAGGAGTCCTACTCCCTGGGAGTGAGACTCCCTCCTTTCCTTGTCCAACTAGGAGAGGGAAGGAAGGAGAGAGAAGAGGAAGGAAGAGGCGCCGCCTCCTTGTCAATTCGGACTAGAGGGGGAGGCGGCGGCCTGCCCTAGCCGCCCCTCTGCTCCACTTTGGGCCCATGAGGCCCATTAACCCCCCCGGGGGGTTCCGGTAACCCTCCGGTACTCCGATTTTATCCGAAACTTCTCCGGAACACTTCCGGTGTCCGAATATAGCCGTCCAATATATCAATCTTTATGTCTCGACCATTTCGAGACTCCTCGTCATGTCCGTGATCACATCCGGGACTTTGAACAACCTTCGGTACATCAAAATATATAAACTCATAATGAAACTGTCATCGTAACGTTAAGCGTGCGGACCCTACGGGTTCGAGAACTATGTAGACATGACCGAGACACGTTTCCGGTCAATAACCAGTAGCGGAACCTGGATGCTCATATTGGCTCCCACATATTCTACGAAAATCTTTATCGGTCAGACCGCATAACAACATACGTTGTTCCCTTTGTCATCGATGCGTTACTTGCTCGAGATTCATTAAATCGGTATCTCAATACCTAGTTCAATCTCGTTAAGGCAAGTCTCTTTACTGGATTACGTAATACATCATCTACTTAACTAACTTATTAGTTGCAATGCTTACAAGGCTTATGTGATGTGCATTACCGAGAGGGCCCGAAGATACCTCTCCGAGCAATCGAGTGACAAATCCTAATCTCGAAATACGCCAACCCAACCTGTACCTTTGGAGACACACAGTAGAGCTCCTTTATAATCACCCGATTCGTTGTGACGTTTGGTAGCACACAAAGTGTTCCTCCGGTAAACGGGAGTTGCATAATCTCATAGTCATAGGAACATGTATAAGTCATGAAGAAAGCAATAGCAACATACTAAACGATCAAGTGCTAAGATAACGGAATGGGTCATGTCAATCACACCATTCTCCTAATGATGTGATCCCGTTAATCAAATAACAACTCTTTGTCCATGGTTAGGAAACATAACCATCTTTGATTAACGAGCTAGTCAAGTAGAGGCATACTAGTGACACTACGTTTTGTCTATGTATTCACACATGTATTATGTTTCCGGTTAATACAATTCTAGCATGAATAATAAACATTTATCATGAAATAAGGAAATAAATAATAACTTTATTATTGCCTCTAGGGCATATTTCCTTCCGTCTCCCACTTGCACTAGAGTCAATAATCTAGTTCACATCGCCATGTGATTTAACACCAATAGTTCACATCACCATGTGATTAACACCCATAGTTCACATCATCATGTGACCAACACCCAAAGGGTTTTACTAGATTCAATAATCTAGTTCACATCGCTATGTGATTAACACCCAAAGAGTACTAAGGTGTGATCATGTTTTGTTTGTGAGAGAAGTTTAGTCAGCGGGTGCATACATTCAGATCCCTATGTATTTTGCAAATTTCTGTGTCAACAATGCTCTGCACGGAGCTAGTATAGCTAATTGTTCCTACTTTCAATATGTATCCAGATTGAGACTTAGAGTCATCTGGATCAGTGTCAAAACTTGCATCTACGTAACCCTTTACGGCGAACCTTTTTGTCACCTCCATAATCGAGAAACATATCCTTATTCCACTAAGGATAATTTGACCCGCTGTCCGTTGATCTACTCCTAGATCACTATTGTACTCCTTGTCAAAATCGAATGGGGTATACAATAGATCTGGTACACAGCATGGCATACTTTATAGAACCTATGGCTGAGGCATAGGGAATGACTTTCATTCTCTTTCTATCTTCTCGCCGTAGTCGGGCTTTGAGTCTTACTCAATTTCACACCTTGTAACACAGGCAAGAACTCTTTCTTTGGTGTTCCATTTTGAACTACTTCAAAATCTTGTCAAGGTATGTACTCATTGAAAAAACTTATCAAGCGTCTTGATCTATCTCTATAGATCTTGATGCTCAATATATAAGCAACTTCACCGAGGTGCATCTTTGGAAAACTCCTTTCAAACACTCCTTTATGCTTTCTTTGAATAATTCTACATTATTTCCGATCAACAATATGTCATTCACATATACTTATCAGAAATGTTGTAGTGCTCCCACTCACTTTCTTGTAAATACAGGCTTCACCGCAAGTCTGTATAAAACTATATGCTTTGATCAACTTATCAAAGAGTATATTCCAACTCCGAGATGCTTGCACCATTCCATAGATGGACCATTTGGAGCTTGCATATTTTGTTAGCACCTTTAGGATTGACAAAACCTTACGGTTGCATCATATACAACTCTTCTTTAATAAATCCATTAGGGAATGCAGTTTGTTTATCCATGTGCGATTTCATAAAATGCAGCAATTGCTAACATGATTCGGACAGACTTAAGCATAGATCACGAGTGAGAAACTCTCATCGTAGTCAACACCTTGAACTTGTCGAAAACCTTTTGCGATAATTCTAGCTTTGTAGATAGTAACACTACTATCAGCGTCCGTCTTCCTCTTGAAGATCCATTTAGTTTCTATGGCTTGCCGGTCATCGGGCAAGTCAACCAAAATCCACACTTTGTTCTCATACATGGATCCCATCTCAGATTTCATGGCCTCAAGCCATTTCGCGGAATCTGGGCTCATCATCGCTTCCTCATAGTTTGTAGGTTTGTCATGGTCAAGTAACATGACCTCCAGAACAGGATTACCGTACCACTCTGGTGCGGATCTCACTCTGGTTGACCTACGAGGTTCGGTAGTAACTTGATCTGAAGTTATATGATCATCATCATTAGCTTCCTCTCTAATTGGTGTAGGAGTCACAGGAACAGATTTCTGTGATGAACTACTTTCCAATAAGGGAGAAGGTACAATTACCTTATCAAGTTCTACTTTCCTCCCACTCACTTCTTTCTAGAGAAACTCCTTCTCTAGAAAGTTTCGGAATTTAGCAACAAAAGTCTTGCCTTCGGATCTATGATAGAAGGTGTACCCAATAGTCTCCTTTGGGTATCCTATGAAGACACATTTCTCCGATTTGGGTTCGAGCTTATCAGGTTGAAGCTTTTTCACATAAGCATGGCAGCCCCAAACTTTAAGAAACGACAACTTTGGTTTCTTGCCAAACCATAGTTCATAAGGCGTTGTCTCAGCAGTTCGATGGTGCCCTATTTAACGTGAATGCAGCTGTCTCTAAAGCATAACCCCAAAATGATAGCGGTAAATCAGTAAGAGACATCATAGATCGCACCATACCAAATAAAGTACGATTACGACATTCGGACACACCATTCTGTTTGTGGTGTTCGGGTGGCGTGAGTTGTGAAACTATTCCACATTGTTTCAAATGTACACCAAACTCGTAACTCAAATATTCTCCTCCATGATCAGATCGTAGAAACTTTATTTTCTTGTTACGATGATTTTCAACTTCACTCTGAAATTCTTTGAACTTTTCAAATGTTTCTTGACTTATGTTTCATTAAGTAGATATACTCATATCTGCTTAAGTCATATGTGAAGGTGAGAAAATAACGATATCCGCCCACGAGCCTCAACATTCATCGGACCACATACATAGTATGTATGATTTCCAACAAATTTGTTGCTCTCTCCATAGTACCGGAGAACGGCGTTTTTGGTCATCTTGCCCATAAGGCACGGTTACGCAAGTACCAAGTGATTCATAATCAAGTGGTTCCAAAAGTCCATCGGTATGGAGTTTCTTCATGCGCTTTACACCGATATGACCTAAGCAGCGATTGCCACAAATAAGTTGCACTATCATTATCAACTCTGCATCTTTTGGCTTCAATATTATGAATATGTGTATCACTACGATCGAGATCCAACAAATCATTTTCGTTGGTGTGTATGACCATAGAAGGTTTTATTCATGTAAACAGAACAACAATTGTTCTCTAACTTAAATGAATAATTGTATTGCAATAAACATGATCAAATCATATTTATGCTCAACGCAAACACCAAATAACACTTATTTAGGTTCAACACTAATCCCGAAAGTATAGGGAGTGTGCGATGATGATCATATCAATCTTGGAACTATTTCCAACACACATCATCACTTCACCCTTAAATAGTTTCTGTTCATTCTGCAACTCCCTTTTCGAGTTACTACTCTTAGCAACTGGACTAGTACCAAATACCGAGGGGTTGCTACGAACACTAGTAAAATACACATCAATAATCTGTATATCAAATATACCTTTGTTCACTTTGCCATCCTTCTTATCCGCCAAATACTTGGGGTAGTTCCGCTTCCGATGACCAGTTCCATTGCGGTAGAAGCACTTAGTCTCGTGCTTAGGACCAGACTTGGGCTTCTTCACTTGAGCAGCAACTTGCTTGCCATTCTTCTTGAAGTTCCCCTTCTTCCCTTTGCCCCTTTTCTTGAAACTAGTGGTCTTGTCAACCATCAACGCTTGATGTTTTTCTTGATTTCTACCTTCGCTGATTTTAGCATTGCGAAGAGCTTGGGAATTGTATTCGTCATCCCTTGCATACTATAGTTCATCACGAAGTTCTACTAACTTGGTGATGGTGACTAGAGAACTCTGTCAATCACTATTTTATCTGCAAGATTAACTCCCACTTGATTCAAGCGATTGTAGTACCCAGACAATCTGAGCACATGCTCATTGCTTGAGCTATTCTCCTCCATCTTTTAGCTATAGAACTTGTTGGAGACTTCATATCTCTCAACTCGGGTATTTGCTTGAAATATTAACTTCAACTCCTGGAACATCTCATATGGTCCATGACGTTCAAAACGTCTTTGAAGCCCGATTCTAAGCCGTTAAGCATGGTGCACTAAACTATCAAGTAGTCATCATATTGAGCTAGCCAAAGCGTTCATAACGTGCGCATTTGCTCCTGCAATAGGTGCATCACCTAGCGGTGCATCAAGGACATAATTCTTACGTGCGACAATGAGGATAATCCTCGGATCACGGATCCAATCCATTATCATTGCTACTAGCATCTTTCAACGTAGTTTTCTCTCGGGAACATATCAAAATAAACATAGGGAAGCAACAACGCGAGCTATTGATCTACAACATAGATATGCTAATACTACCGGGACTAAGTTCATGATAAATTTAAGTTAAATTAATCATATTAATTAAGAACTCCCACTTAGATAGACATCCCTCTAATCCTCTAAGTGATCACGTGATCCATATCAACTAAACCATGTCCGATCATCACGTGAGATGGAGTAGTTTCAATGGTGAACATCTCTATGTTGATCATATCTACTATATGATTCACGCTCGACCTTTCGGTCTCCGTGTTCCGAGGCCATATCTGTTATATGCTAGGCTCGTCAAGTTAAACCTGAGTATTCTGCATGTGCAACTGTTTTGCACCCGTTGTATTTGAACATAGAGCCTATCACACCCGATCATCACGTGGTGTCTCAGCACGAAGAACTTTCGCAACAGTGCATACTCAGGGAGAACACTCATACTTTGATAATTTAGTGAGGGATCATCTTATAATGCTACCGTCAATCAAAGCAAGATAAGATGCATAAAAGATAAACATCACATGCAATAAAAATAAGTGATATGATATGGCCATCATCATCTTGTGCTTGTGATCTCCATCTCGAAGCAGCGTCATGATCACCATCAAATCGTCAGCGACACCTTGATCTCCATCGTAGCATCGTTGTCGTCTCGCCAATCTTATGCTTCTCGACTATCGCTACCGCTTAGTGATAAAGTAAAGAAAAGCATTACAGGCGATTGCATTGCATACAATAAAGCGACAACCATATGGCTCCTGCGGTTAGTCGATAACTTCGGTTACAAAACATGATCATCTCATACAATAAAATTTAGCATCATGTCTTGACCATATCACATCACAACATGCCTGCAAAAACAAGTTAGGCGTCCTCTACTTTGTTGTTGCAAGTTTTACGTGGCTGCTACGGGCTTAGCAAGAACCAATCTTACATACGCATCAAAACCACAGCGATAGTTTGTCAAGTTGGTGCTGTTTTAACCTTCGCAAGGACCGGGCGTAACACTCGGTTCAACTAAAGTTGGAGAAGCGACACCCGCCAGCCACACATTGTGCAAAGCACGTCGGTAGAACCAGTCTCGCTTAAGCGTACGCGTAATGTCGGTCCGGGCCGCTTCATCCAACAATACCGCCGAACCAAAGTATGAATGCTGGTAAGCAGTATGACTTATATCGCCCACAACTCACTTGTGTTCTACTCGTGCAAATAACATCAACACATAAAACCAGGCTCGGATGCCACCGCTGGGGAACATAGTAATTTCAAAAATTTCCCTACGCATGCAGACAAGATCATGGTGATGCATAGCAGCGAGAGGGAGAGTGTTGTCCACGTGCCCTCGTGAGACCGAAAGCGGAAGCGTTATAACAACACGGTTGATGTAGTCGTACGTCTTCACGGCCCGACCGATCAAGCACCGAAACTACGGTACCTCCGAGTTCTAGCACACGTTCAGCTCAATGACGATCCCCGGACTCCGATCCAGCAAAGTGTCGGGGAAGAGTTCCCTCAGCACGACGGCGTGGTGACGATCTTGATGTTCTACCGTCGCAGGGCTTGGCCTAAGCACCACTACAATATTATCGAGGATTATGGTGGAGGGGGGCACCGCACACGGCTAAGAGATCTCAAGGATCAATTTTTGTGTCTAGAGGTGCCCCCCTGCCCCCGTATATAAAGGAGCAAGGGGGAGGAGGCGGCCGGCCAGGAGGAGGCGTGCGAGGAGGTCCTACTCCTGCAGTGAGTAGGACTCCTCCTTTCCTTGTCCAACTAGGAGAGGGGGAAGGAAGGGAGAGAGAAGAGGAAGGAAAGGGGGGCCCCCCCCTCCTTGTCCAATTCGGACTAGAGGGGGAGGGGGCGCGCGGCCTGCCCTGGCCGCCCCTCCTCTGCTCCACTTTGGGCCCATGAGGCCCATTAACCCCCCGGGGGGTTCCGGTAACCCTCCGGTACTCCGGTTTTATCCGAAACTTCTCCGGAACACTTCCGGTGTCCGAATATAGCCGTCCAATATATCAATCTTTATGTCTCGACCATTTTGAGACTCCTCGTCATGTCCGTGATCACATCCGGGACTCTGAACAACCTTCGGTACATCAAAATATATAAACTCATAATGAAACTGTAATCGTAACGTTAAGCGTGCGGACCCTACGGGTTCGAGAACTATGTAGACATGACCGAGACACGTTTCCGGTCAATAACCGATGGCGGAACACGGATGCTCATATTGGCTCCCCACATATTCTACGAAAATCTTTATCGGTCAGAACCGCATAACAACATCGTTGTTCCCTTTGTCATCGGTATGTTACTTGCTCGAGATTCGATCGTCGGTATCTCAATACCTAGTTCAATCTCGTTACCGGCAAGTCTCTTTACTTGTTCTGTAATACATCATCTCGCAACTAACTTATTAGTTGCAATGCTTGCAAGGCTTATGTGATGTGCATTACCGAGAGGGCCAAGATACCTCTCCGAGCAATCGGAGTGACAAATCCTAATCTCGAAATCGCCAACCCAACATGTACCTTTGGAGACACTGTAGAGCTCCTTTATAATCACCCGATTACGTTGTGGACGTTTGGTAGCACACAAAGTGTTCCTCCGATGTGCAGGCGTTGCATAATCTCATAGTCATAGGAACATGTATAAGTCATGAAGAAAGCAATAGCAACATACTAAACGATCAAGTGCTAAGATAACGGAATGGGTCATGTCAATCACACCATTCTCCTAATGATGTGATCCCGTTAATCAAATAACAACTCTTTGTCATGGTTAGGAAACAGAACCATCTTTGATTAACGAGCTAGTCAAGTAGAGGCATACTAGTGACACTCTGTTTGTATATGTATTCACACATGTATTATGTTTTCCGGTTAATACAATTCTAGCATGAATAATAAACATTCATCATGAAATAAGGAAATAAATAATAACTTTATTATTGCCTCTAGGGCATATTTCCTTCAGGGGGGCGCGCCCTCCACCCTCGTGGGCCCCCTGTTGCTCCCCCGACGTACTCCTTCCTCCTATATATACCTACGTACCCCCAAACAATCAGATACGGTGCCAAAAACCTAATTCCACCGCCCGCAACATACATGCCCACGAGATCCATCTTGGGGCCTGTTTGAGCTCCGCGGAGGGGCATCCATCACGGAGGGCTTCTACATCAACACCATAGCCTCTCCCAGGATGAAGTGTGAGTAGTTTACCTCAGACCTTGGTCCATAGTTAGTAGCTAGATGGCTTCTTCTCTCTTTTGGATCTCAATACAATGTTCTCCCCTCTCTCGTGGAGATCTATTCGATGTAATCTTCTTTTTGCGGTGTGTTTGTTGAGATCGATGAATTGTGGGTTTATGATCAAGATTATCTATGAACAATATTTGAATCTTCTCTGAATTCTTTTATGTATGATTGGTTATCTTTGCAAGTCTCTTGAATTATCGGTTTGGTTTGGCCTACTAGATTGATCTTTCTTGCAATGGGAGAAGTGCTTAGCTTTGGGTTCAATCTTGCGGTGTCCTTTCCCGGTGGCGATGAGGGGTAGCAAAACGCGTATTGTATTATTGCCATCGAGGATAACAAGATGGGGTTTTTTATCATATTGCATGAATTTATCCCTCTACATCATGTCATCTTGCTTAAGAAGCGTTACTCTGTTTTCATGAACTTAATACTCTAGATGCATCTTTGGATAGCGGTCGATGAGTGGAGTAATAGTAGTAGATGCGCAGTGGGTCGGTCTACTTGTCTCTCGGACGTGATGCCTGTATACATGATCATACCTAGATATTCTTATAACTATGCTCAATTACATTAATTGCTCAACGATAATTTGTTCACCCACTGTAAAATACTTATGCTCTTGAGAGAAACCACTAGTGAAACCTATGGCCCATGGGTCTATCTTCACCATATTAATCTTCCAACACTTAGTTATTTCCTTTGCTTTTATTTTGCTTTTATTTTAGTTTGCATCTTTATCACAAAAATACCAAAAATATTATCCTATCAGATCTATCAGATCTCACTCTCGGAAGTGACCATGAAGGGATTGACAACCCCTTATTGCGTTGGTTGCGTTGAGCTATCGTTTTGTGTAGGTACGAGGGACTGTGGCGTAGCCTCCCTCTTTGGATTGATACCTTGGTTCTAAAAACCGAGGGAAATACTTACGCTACTTTGCTGCATCACCCTTTCCTCTTCAAGGGAAAACCAACGATGTGCTCAAGAGGTAGCATCGATGCAGCAGACTGGTCCGGCCGCGCCGCGAAAGCAGAAGAGATACCCCGCCGCACCGCGAATGCAGCAGAGATGTCCTGGGAAAATGTCTCGCGGGCAGGCAAGGACTCTTACAAAGCGCATGCGCCATCGTCCTTAAGCGGATGGATCGAGATCTCCAGTGGGAGAGGTTGCGAGATGACCTTAAAGCCTCGTTTGAATAGTCTACCGGCGTCATCCGGCAACTAAATGAGAGCAATGAAGCTACTGGGCGGCCGCGCGACCTTCTTTGGCGAAGATCGTCGAAAGTGCGAGGAAGCGATAGGAGGAGACCAACTGCGTTGTTGAAGAGGACCGGCGTCATCGTCGATAAACTTATGGACGAGAATGCCATGCAGTGCATCGAGCGCAGAAGGCTGGTTGAGGAATCCGTGGATGCTCTCAAGAAGCATCTTGAGGACAAGAAAGAGCCCATCACCGCCATGCGGAGACTAGTTCCATGACCTCTGACCTAATGCATCAAGAAAGTAGAGACCCGGTGAGCCGGATCATTGTCTTCCTTCTTCTTTTGCTCTTGTGTATTTCGGGCATTGCCGCATGTGGCTTTTTAAATTATGTTCCTAAATATGTAAGACAATTATTATCCACAGTCATCGTCCTTACATTCATCATGCTTGCTATAAGTCGCAGTCGATGCTATATTGGTCCGTCAGATCTTACATCAAGATCCGTGCAAAACTTTCTTTTTAGATTTGAATCTCAGTCCAGTGAGACATAGCCATGCCGTGAAACAAGGGCTCAGGCGCCATTAATGGAGACGTTGGGAGGGAGGTGTGCGGCGGATAGAGGTCAAAGGGCTCTCCTCCCGTTGAGCACGCGCAGGGGTCTGATCGCACGACATAGCAACCCCGCACGGCACCTCCTCGTAGCCAATAAAAAAAGGGGATGTGTGGCGGCACGTAATTGGCAAGTAGAACGCCCATGGTTTCAATAATACTTGTGTTTCCGATTTGTAACGTGACAACACTTGTTCCAAAATGACTTTGTTGATTGTTAATGTGTGCACCTTAACAAATTGGACAGAAAAATTACCACAGCATGTTGGTGCCATGTCATGACACCCTGCCAAGTTTCATGATTTTCAAGTGTGTTTTGGATTTACAGGAACTAAAAAACCAAGTTTCTCAATCTTTCGAGCCAAGCCACGACGCCCAAATATTTGAATTTCATGCCTATCTCTTGCATGGGACCTAGAAATTCACCGAAGGACACACATGTGATTTTTCAACCAACTTTGGTGCACTGGAGCACGTGCTTGTAGTTCAAATTTGAATTATGCACATTAAATGCCCAGAAACTCAATTAATGTATAAATAAGGCCAAAGGAACACCAAAAAATTCCAAAATTGAACACAACACTCCGGTTGTTCTATGTTGACACTAGAATTTTTTTGAAAGCAATAAGAGGCAACGGATATCGTTCCGTCCCCAAAGGTGGCAGGTTCCCTACCGAAACCATCACGCTTGTTGTGAGAAGCTCTGGTTTGTGAGAAGCTTATCCCCAAACCTGCCCCAAATGGGACAAATTTTTTACCACGGCTTGCTGATGCCGCTCCATGATAGCATGCCAAGTTTCATGAATTTCAGACGGGTTTTGGAATTACTAGAACTTTAAAACCAGGCATCTCAACGTTTTGCCTTAAGCAATCAAGCGGTGCCACAGTGTTTGAATTTCATTCCCATCTCTTGCATGGGACCTAGAAATTCACCCAATGACACACATGTGAGTTTTTAACCAACTTTGGTGCACTGGAGCATGTGCTTGTAGTTCAAATTTGAATTATGCACATTAAATGCCCAGACACTCAATTAATGTATAAAAAAGGCCAAACGAACCCCAAAAAATTTCAAAATTAAACACAACTCTCTGGTTGTTCTATGTTGACACTAGAAATTTTTTGAAAGCAATAAGAGGCAACGGATATTGTTCCGTCCCCAAAGGTGGCACGTTCCCTACCGAAACCATCACGCTTGTTGTGAGAAGCTCTGGTTTGTGAGAAGCTTATACCCAAACCTGCCCCAAATGGGACAAAATTTTACCACATCATGTTGATGTCGCTCCATGATAGCATGCCAAGTTTCATGAATTTCAGACGAGTTTTGGATTTACTAGAATTTAAAAACCAGGCATCTCAACATTTTGCCGACAATCAACAGTGCGCTGGTGTTTGAATTTCATTCCCATTTCTTGCATGGGACCTAGAAATTCACCCAAGGACACACATGTGATTTTTCAACCAATTTATATGCACTGGAGCATGTGCTTGTATTTCAAATTTGAATTGTGCACATTAAATGCCCAGGAATCAAATTAATGTATAAAAAGGCCAAACGAACCCTAAAAAATTCTGAAATTAAACACAACACTCCTGTTGTTCTATGTTGACACTAGAATTTTTTTGGAAGCAATAAGAGGCAATGGATATCGTTCCGTCCCCAAAGGTGGGACATTCCCTACCAAAACCATGACGCTTGTTGTGAGAAGCTTTGGTTTGTGAGAAGCTTATACCCAAACCTGCCCCAAATGGGACACAAATTTTACCACAGCATGTTGATGCCGCTCCATGATACCATGCCAAGTTTCATGAATTTCAGACGAGTTTTTGGATTTACTAGAATTTAAAAACCAGGTATCTCAATGTTTTGCCGGCAATCAACAGTGCCCTGGTGTTTGAAATTAATTCCCATTTCTTGCATGGGACCTAAGCATGCACCCATGGACACATATTTGATTTTTCAACCAATTTATATGCACGGGAGCATGTGCATGTATTTCAAATTTGAATTGTGCACCTGAAATGGCTAGAAAACCAGTTTAATGTATAAAATGTCGAAACGAACCCTGAATAATTCCAATTCTTTTACGACACACATATAGTTGCATGTTCACTACAGATAAAAGGTCTAGCAATTCAAACACCGTCCATTGCCGCTGTGACCCCATTATGTAATACAAATCAAGATGAAAATTCAAGTAGATCCCACACAGTTTATTATCACCAACCGTGTGAGATGTAGTACGAAATATCTTGGAGCACCGTCGGTGTACAGTATGCCTACGGCTTACGTGAGAAGGTGTGTCCGCTAGAGTCCACAGCCGGCGTGTCAAGCACACTAGCTCGCTCCCCAAATGCTCCCGCCTCTGCATCCCTCGCAATCTCGAAAATATTACTGCCTCGTAATCTCGAAAATATCTACCGCTTGGAAGGTTTTAATGTTTGATAGCACACGATTAGTATGTGCGGACCGTGTATGCGATGTACATTACTCCGCTCTGCTTCAGTCCCTTGATTCAAATTTTCAGTAGCCCCGACATTTTACACCCGCCTCTGCATCCCTCGCAATCTCAAAAATATCTGCTCGCCCTTCACTACAAAAAAAATACACTTCCGTGATGATACGTGTTTGTCACAGTAGGTCGCTTTTTTTGTCATGCATGTACATCCATGACAAATTTATAGTGATGTAATCAAGATAGTCATACATCTTTGTCATTAGAAGTGTTCCATGACATTACCAAAATTATCATCACGGAAGTGTCCACTTCCATGACGATAAATTGCGCGTCCACCGAAGTGCTTTAAGTCAAGGGTGACCGACACGTGGCATCCACCGTAGCGAACGCCGTTAAGCTATCGGGTCGGGTTTTGGATCCGGTAACCCGTTAATGCCCGACCAATGGGAAATTTCCACGTGTAAAATTCTTATTGGCCGGACGAAACACATGTTAGCTCGTCAATGGGTCAGATAGGCGCCTATGATACGTCGACACGTGGCATGGCCCAACAGTGGCCCATTCCCGTGTAAAGGCCGACCCGTTTGACTTGGTCAAAAAAGGCGGGCGGCCCCGTAAACTTGTTAATGGCGTGTTCGAATATAGCCCATTTACTGACCCGCTAACCCAAGGCCCGTTACGCCCTATCCGAATTAGGCCCGATGGCGTCATCTGGGCCATCCAATATGATTCCGGCCCGTTTTCACTTCGGCCCATGTATGGCCCATGGCGTCTTCGGCCCATATGAGGCCCTATGTAACTCTTGGCCTACTAACGGCGCGTGGTGAAAGCGGCCCGTAATGAAACGATGTATCACTTTACACCCATTAACGGCCCGTGGTGAAAGCGGCCCGTGATGAGCGATGTATCACTTTATACCCATTAACGGCCCGTTATTACATTGGGCCGTTTCCATTATGTTATCTTTCGGCCTTCTCGAGCCCATTTATTCTTGGGCTCATTTCCGGCATTCGTTTACTTACGGCCCGTTCTGTGATTTTACGCTTGTGGGCCAAATTCAGCATGTGGTTCTGATCGGCCCGTTTGTGGTCCGTTAATACGTTGGGCCGTTTTCATAGCGTCATCAAATACGGCCTATTAACGATGGCCCGTTATGGTCGACCCATGAATGGGACGATTCCAACTCTAGCCGTTCACGGCCATAATGCGACTGTTATTGGCCCATGTTTGGCCATCGATCATCTTGCCGTATAAGGCCCATTGATGATCTGGCCGTAGAAACCCATTGTTTCTCTGACCTATAGAAGTCCCATTGTTTCTCTGACCCGTAGAAGGCCCCTTGTTCTCGCCCGTAGGAGGCCCGGTGTCACTACGGTAAATATTAGCCCATGGTTATTGTGGCCTAGTTTTAAAAAATAGGTTAATGCGACCACTAGCAAACCATGGAATAAGAAGCTGCAATGACTAGAAGCAAACAAATAAACAAGACAACAAGGAAATAAATAAGCAAGCAACTTACGCTAGGCTATCACGGCTATCACACATATTACATCCTTTGGGAATCAAAGTTAGCCACCGATTGCAAATAAACGCAGCCGACAAAAGAATATACAAAGCGAGAGCTCTTGAGAAGGCACTAGGCCTGGCGGTCGGGCCCCCAAGCAGTGAAGAAGGCGAGTAGACCTCGGTTGTGTCAACGATAGATGCATCAACACTAGATTTAAGGCATGATGGTGCGCCCAGCGGGTCCTCGACATCTTCATTGCATCTTTGACTTCAAGTCGAATTTGAGCTGAAGCAAGCCTTTCCGCTTTAAGTTGAGGCTGAAGAAGTCGAACTGATTGAGGTAGCGACTGCCGCAGAGGTTGTCTCTCACCTATTTGGTGAGTAGCTTCAACTAATTTGTCTTCATCAAGACATGACCTTGGGGTCATCTCGCTGTCCTCAAGATGGTTTGGCTCACTATCTTCCCTAAAGTTACACTTTGGCGTAATAGATACGAGTGCGAAAGAGAAACAAGGAGACACGTAACAGGTTTCACAATTATATAAGCAAATAAGTGGATGCATTACGCATAAGGAACATGTTTTTACAACTACAATTTGAAAGCGGTAGTTGTTGCAAACATCAATCAGATGTAAGCAACAAAGCAAACAGCGGCGGTGGAGGAAATGATGCCTATCCTAATCTATACTAGAACAAAGTTTGAAGGCTTGAGAAGGATGAACTTACATTACATGTTAACACGGGCTGGACAAAGCCCTTCTCCATGTTGATGGAAGGATAATTCAATAAATTCCCCAAAGAAAATTCTTTATAAGCATTGCCATTATTCTACATTTTGCAAAGAGTAAATATAGATCAAATAATATTGGAAGAAAGCAGAGGATAATGAAGCTCGGTGCGGTGATGATACATAATCAAATAGCAATTAATTAAGTACAACGTTACAAGGCACAAGGGAGAGAGGTACTGACAAGAGCAATGCTGAGCCCATTATTGTTTTGAGATCGTATGATCCTTTGAGCAAGGAGATTCATCTGAAATTAGTTTTCATACAAGAGAGAAGGTAAGGCACAAGCAGAAATTTAGGATTTCAAATTTTGAATTGATATCATCGACAATACGTATTTGGGCTCCAGCAGTTCTAATAGGGGTTTAGCCCTTTGGAGTAGGGGTAAAGTGTAGTGCAGTTGGGCTGTGTTTTACGTGGCTCTTGATCTATCTAATTTAACAGTATCACTACCTTTTCCAAATACCTAGTTTGTACTCCTTGACGACCTGCACTCACCCTCTTCCTTTTGGACACCTATTACGAAGGAACAACATTTGTTGGAAAAACATAGTGTGATGACACATGGAAAGGTCTGAGAAAATGGATAGGTATGTCATATACTCATATATGATGCTTAAACTAAGCAGATGGTGTAACAAAGTAGAAGTAATGCAAGAGGTCAGAAGCAAAATATGTGCGACCAATACAACTTTGCAAAGTTAGAGCAAGCACTTTGATGGGTGAATAAGATAGGCCATCCTCCACCATGCCAAGTTTGTTAGGCGGTGGATGGATTCATGCAATATTCCTCTCGTAAGCCCATTCTCATATTCATTTTGATAATGTTCAATATCGACATGCATGAAAACATAAAAACAAGTGAGATTTTCTTTGTAATGCGAAGTGATTCTAATCCAATCGCCTCCTGTAAACCCCTTTGTGCTATCTCGCAATTCTTTTAAAAGATGCCATGCATGCTTTGTAATTTGTTGTGTGCATTAATATAATGTGGCCTACTACTCAAAATATGAGAGCTCAGTGATGACACTTCGCGGATGATAACTTCAACATATAGTAAAGAAGAACAAGTCGACTGACTGTGATTCAAAATATACTAAGGAGAACAACTCGACTGACGACGATCGACCGCATAAGAGAAGAGTATCATCTTAAAGAAGAGAACGGAAGAGCAAGCAGATTGAAGATATTACAAGTCTTTTAATACAATGTCGGTTGGCCACCGCATGATGAACCGAGCGCCTGAGGAGAAATACTATTCTTTCCGGTCTCTCCATATGTGGCTCACGTGCATTTGAAACTAAAGTAGGAACATTTAGCTAACCAATTAAACATCTCTCGGTTTTACTAATATCGACAATAATATCGGATATGAATTTGTACAACTAAGCTTGTTTAGCTCGATGGGTGGAAGCGGTGCTATTACGACCACGAACCACGTAGGCTGATTGTGGTCATCATAAAATGGGAAAACATAAGCATGATGAGTACGGTGTTGACCGTGGCGGTGGGATGGCGAATCTGAAGGCGCAAACCGCGCAAAGGGTAGTTAGCAACCGATGTTTGCTTTGAAATAACAACTAAGATTTGGTATGGACAAGAAAGTACGATCGACAAGTGACAAAGAAATGCAATTATCTTTGTCTCTCTATATGTCGCGACATGCATTTGGAAACTCAAGTGGGACCTTTAGCTAACCAATTAAATGTGTCGGTTAACTAATATCGGTATCATATCACAATCATATTTGAACAACTAAGCTTTTGAATTACGAGTGTTGTGTTGTTTAGCTTGAAGGGTGGAGTAATGCTAGTGCGATAGAAAGCACCTCATGAGATCATAGTAGAGTAGCTAAAGGGAAAACCCTAAGCATCAAGAGAAAAATCAGGAAAGTGGAACTAGCTAGACGATTGGGTGGCGCACATGCTTTTCGAAGCGAATATAGGAACATTAAGTGACCAATTAAGCGTTCTCTGTTTTAGTGATATGAGCATCATATCAGATTAAGTATTCAACACGTAAGCTTTGGGTTGAGGTCTTGAGGAGCGGTGCTATACGACCACGAAGCACCTCTCGATGATGGTAGTGAATATAAAGGGGAAACCATAAGCTTTACGAGTATAGTGCACATGCCATGGCGGATCTGAAGGTGCAAACCCGGACAAAGCTACTTCGCAACCAATGTTTGCTTTCAACTAGCCACTACGATTTGGTGCGGACAAGAAAAGTACGATAAACAAATTACGATCTATTTTCGGGTGAGATCAATAACTTGAGCACATATGGAAGAGTACCAGCTCTCTTGCGGCCGTGTGAGGCCTATCGCGTCGTTGAGGTGCTGCGGGTGCGATGGTGTCGGCGGCGGGGAAGAAGACTTTAGGCGGCGAGCGGCGGGTCGAGGATATATCACATTGCGTGGGCGAAGCGGTCGTAGGGCGGCAACGGCAAAAGGTGGACGGCAATGGCCGATGAAGCGAGAGGAGGCGATGAAAGGATCCTGGTCGGCACCGTGGATGAAGGCGTCCATCTCTTGCGATGGACGGCGGGGTAGGGTAGCGGCTCGGCAAGGTGGAGGATGGGGTGGCGGTCGGAGGAGGATGGCAGCGATCACGGAGGTTGTCGTGCGCCGACGGTGTATGAATGGGAAATGGAGGGAGCGGATCTCAAACTTTGGGGCGCTTCTACGAAATGGGGAAAAGTTCTGAACTTATCCCCGTTTAAAATTTCGGACATCAGCGTCGGTTGGGGATAGGGCGGTAATCTAGCATCTCCCAAATATTTGCGGTAACTATTTGAGGCGAGGAGAGGTGTTTTGCCGCACGGTTGGCGCCCACGGTGTATGAGCAGGGGGGCTGACAGGTAGAGGCGGTTGTGTCACGTCGATGGAAGTTACACATACGCCCCTATTTAAAATATTAGCCTACATCTATTTGGACGAGGAGAGTTTGTTTTGCATACTTGTGTATGAATGGGGAATGGAGGAGAAAGACACATGTCTTTCGGACGAGCTTGAATCAAATGAGTTTTGCCACCCGTTTGGCGCCCACCGTGTCTGAATGGGCTCGAGAGGCCGTCGTGTCACGTCGATTGAAGTTACTAGTCTACCCCTATATCGACAGCAGTGTAAATCCTGTCGATAAGGATGTCAAGTGTCGAGGGTGAGCAGTAATTTCCATCTACGCAAACACTTGCTTGGGCAGCCCACAAATTATAGTGGGTGTTTAGCCGCTTCGTTCAAAACTTGGGAGAATTAGCATTCACGTTTGCCACAGGACACGGCAAACTAAATTCAAATCAATTTGTATTCGATTCTGAATATCCACAGATAATTATCGTTTTGTTATTTATTTCTTCAAAACCACAACAAAGATTTATTCCACCTTTATATATGATTATGATTTAGAAATGCCGTGATCTTGAATTGATTGGTTGGATACAATCTGAGTCAACAGTTATTTCATCCAATACAATATGCTCACCTGAAAAACAGTTCACCTTATGTCAATCATACAAGTCTTGAGGATTACCTCGCCTAAAAATTCGGATCATTACAACACATGGACAACATAGGGGTCTTGCAACATAATCCATTCGGAGACATGACACAACATGCAAGTACAATAATCTAATGAAAATTTCAATGGTATCTAAAGAAGAACCGGGATTATCTTGGGCTTCGGATAGCGAGAAGCAATGAGACCTCCTCCGTCTTCAAATGCAACATTCTTACTTCCTCCAATTCTTGGGTTGCTTGCATAATCGTGCCGCTAATTCCGTAATTTCCGGCCTCAAGATAAAGATTACCTCATTCATGGCAGCCACACCATCTCTTTACGCCTCTAGTAGAGCCTCAAGCACTATAATATACGTGCTCGAGGTGCTCTCCGTGGTGTTGCCTCTGAACTGCTACCATCTGGTAACATGGATGGCGCCTTTGCTTCCACAAATAGATTACGGGGTTGTACATTGTGTCCTAGTGTGAGCGGCATCCTGAAAGGTTTCCCTGGACATCGATGAGAGATAGTTATCGTATGATCCAAGCGATAGCTTACATGGTAAGCAACGGATGAATTATTGCGAGCATGGCAAACTATATTTAAATGGTTGAGCGACATCGGTAGAAAAGAAATTAAAATGGTAAGATGAAACTAGGGTTGTAAGTGGCAAATAAGCGAAATCCGCCGGTCCCATCTAGTTAGTTTTTGCTACCTCCCTAGTTCATTTTCCTCAAAAAACAAAAACTCTTTTGAACTATCATACCACTAGTGGACTTTAATCGGGATTAAACCGGACCCGATTGACATCCCTAGTTGAAAGGAGTGTACAACCGCTATATTTAAGTTGCCAAGGCATCTAAGCGATTGAAATAATCTGAGAAAGCACTTAACGGTGTGGCCTCATATAAACTACGAAGAGCAGTCTTGTGATGAAGTTGAGAGGAAAAGTTAAGGACTCAAATGAAATAGGCATGCATTTCTTTACGATAGTACAGTAGCCTTAGCGACATATTAGCCAACTTCGGTATAAGCGTAACAACAAATAAGCATTCAAATCAAGCAATACAGCAAAAGCGGAACAATGAACTATTTGTAATTCGGTAGGATTACATGTTGAGAGCACAAGCCAAGAAAGCAGCCCACTCGCATTACATTTCACATGTACTAAAACACATTGGCTTACCATATGTTCTTTGTGAAGCCTAGCTCTTTGTTGCAATGTTCTTTGAAGATATCGTCGACATCCCGTGGTTGCAAATCTAGTTGTTGTAGTTTACTCTGCACCATCTATTTAGGTAAAATTAATTTTAATCGCATGCCTTTGGTCGAATTGATCATCAATGGTTCATCTAAACTAATGAAAGAAGGGTGTGTGCATACCGACAATACTCCCTCCGATTCTTTTTTACTTTGCGTATAACTTTTTCTCGGTTTCTCGTATTAGTCTGCGCGTTGCGATTCCTAAGCGCTGGTTTCCTTTTGTGCCGCCCCATCCGCCTCTGCCCTAATTAATTGGCAAATTAGTCCGAGAAAATTAAACCAGTGCCCTCCTTGGTATGCGGGTCAAGAGTTATCTTGTGAGTAAATAGAATCGGAGGAGTATATCTACTTCCCTCTATTTTTATGCTTGTTAGGTGCCAGCCCAAAGAACAAATATTTTGCTTGATGGGGTTGGCAGCTCCATAATTAATAGAAGCATCAAATTAGTCATGCAACTTGGGAAGATCAAGAACACACAAACAAGTAATGAGCAGAGGCTCGGGCGGTGATGTAATAGCTAGCATAAGAAAATGTAGGGTAAAATGAACAAAAAGCAAGCGGAACCACATGCTAGTTTGCTGATGTGTAATTAAGCATAGAGAACATTAAGCGATGCGATGGAACCAACAGGTGGCATCGAACAAAACTAAAAGCATATTAACTATATGTGCCTTTGGTATGTAATTTAGCACATGTAACATGTTCCTTTGCCGAAGTATGGCCCTACTGGTGCAAGCGAATAACCGTCTCATGAAAAACTGAATGATGCCTGAAGAAATTCAAAGGTGCACTACTTATGCTAGGAAAGTGAGCGTAGGCGCCGGCCGTTGGATAATAGTACACGATTCTCGGCGGTATGGGTATCGTTGTCATACTTGATAGCTAAGGATCGTCGATGGTGCTCGTGTTGCGGTTGAGTTTGGGCGGCTGTCACCGTCGTTGAAGCGGCTCGATGCTACGATTTGTGGCGCCGTCGACATACAAGAAAGCTCATCCATGGTAAGTGAGCAGGTTGCGATAAAGAGAAAAACCGAAGGAGTACAAATCGAAATAACTTTGATGAAGGCTGCGGTGTCGATGGCGAAATTTGGTGGAGTTGAATATGGCGTCCATGGGCGGGTCGGTCTGCGATGGGCGAAAACTTGGCGGCGCGTTATGCAGTGCTTTCGGTGAGGCGGATCTGTTGCGGCGGACGTGGGCTTGTATGAAGGGCCAGCGAAGGCGGCGAAGTCGATGAAAGGGCCCTCTGTTGTGGTGGGCGAAGCGCGGTTAAGCGGTCCGGTGCGGTGGACCATGATGGCGATCAAGGAGATGCGGGCGATGGACAAGCCGATCGCTGAAGCGGCTCCGGTGAAGTGGTGAGTTGGCGGTTAGGGGTTCCAAGGTGCGGAAGGTAGATCCGGCGGGGTGTGAGGTCCACCGCTGCGGCGGAGGACTAGATTAATGACTTGCCGTGGTTGGAAGTCGGAGGGAAGGGAGGGGCTGCAGGGGAAGAATGTTGGGGGCAAAGAGGAAAACAATGGAGTTACCAAAGCAGCCCTTTTCCGTTCATGTGGCGGGGTAGAACAGGAATATCGCGAGGCTAAACTTTCGGTAGCGTGATATTTCGATGTGTGAGGAAGTTTGAAAGCTTTTGGCGCCTAAAATTATAAGTATTCTGCTCTCGTATGGCCGACTATGATATCATGGCCGACAATTTGTTTGTTTTGCACAAAAAAATGTGCAAGTTTTGAAAATCAATGTCTCCAACTCGAAACTTAGATTGTCCATTCAATTCAAATATGGATCATTGAGCTACTACAAGCAAATACCATCATACGGTCCAATTCAAATGAAATACCAAATGTGTTTATCCTAAATATGATGACAAAAGCAAAAATGTGTATGTGTATGAATAAAGTGGATGATTATAAAGTTTGAACATGCCCAGTATGTGTATATCTCTAGGTTTGATATATGAATTTGAAATCACAAAATCCGGCTTAAAAATGTACCTCCGTTTAAATGAATTACAAAAGCTAATGATGGAGTCAATTCCAAAATTCCAATGTTAGGTTTGTAATTACGGTACATCAAGGTATATCACGCATGTTCAAAAGTATCGTTATCTCATAGTATAAACTGTGAAACAAATTGATCAACCATGAGTGCATAATATCTCAACTACGCTAAAGTCCCTCAAATATAGACACCTCACTCTTTATCTGTAGTCACCCCCCCACCACACACACACACACACACACACACACACACACACAGAGAAGTCGTTCTCTCCCCAAACACCAACACACAAGCACATTAACACCCTCTCTCTTGTAAAGTCCGGACCCCAACATAGGTCTCTATCACTTTGTCTCTCGGGCATGCACACATCTCTTCCCTCACTCTCTAGGTCTCCCGCTATCTCACTTACCCAAGCACATGCACTATGTAGAGTGTATATTTCCCATACACACAAAACTTCACCCCCAAACGTCTATCTCCCTAGTTATGTGGTTCTCGCGCACTCACCTCACACACCACCCCCACTTCAAACAAGCACACTTTGTCTCCTTGTGCACCACTCTCTTCTTTCTATCTCTCCCACATGCGGACCGCCCAGCTCTTTCCACTGTATACATATATGTCGTGACTCTTTGCATAGCTCCCTAATGTATAATCGTTCTCGATTTAGCACATTGTTCTCTACACCATCTATTCTAGATCTCTCATGAAGTCCCTATCACACACCACGATGACTTGCTTCCCTTGCGTCTCCGTTCATAGGCCAATTTGAGACAACATCAACATTGTCTCCCTATCTATCGCCATTTATGGACACAAATGACCCCTCTCACCCTCTCTTCCTCTCTCTCTCTCTCTCTCTCGTCGCTAGCTCTCTCTTTCTCTCGCTCTCAAACCCCTCTCCCACACACACACTCGATGTCTCTTCCAAATAGTCTGCTCCCCCCCACTTTTGCGTGCTATATCGCTACTACTCATGTCACACCATTCCCCTTCCCTTATACTAGGTTTACATCATCAGTGGTCTCTCTACTCCACATACACTCTCTGCCTCTCACACACAAATCGTGCACAAACACACACAGACACGCACAAACACCCATTTACACGGATCCTCATCTCTCCTCATGTCCGCATGTGTATCTCACACACTCACTCTCTAATTATGTATATGTGTCTCCATGTTACACAACACAAAGCCCCATGTACATGTCTCTCTCTATCCTCCACACACATAGACACAAAGAATCTGTTATCATTGCCTCAATCTCTAACATATCACACACACACACACACAAACACACACTCTCTCTCTCTCTCTCTCTCTCTCTCTGCAAACCACGCTCAACAAAGGGTTTCCCCGTGAATAACTTACCGTCTATTCATGAGCAGTCGTGGCGATCTGGCGAACACGAGACATGAAAAGAATAAATCTACACGTGCTTAGACCACCTAGTATGACTACTAGGACTAGAGCAAGCCAAAAAGCGGCGCCCGTCACCCCCTCCTTGTCGTGACGGGAAAATCTTCGTTTTACACAGTCGAGAAGTCATTGTGCTAAGGCCCCACATGCCGAGGCGTTGAATAGAATGTAGATGCTAGTTTACGGAAGCAAGTATCGATGTCGTTTTTATCTCCATACTTATATTTCTTCTCTTATAAAAAACCGAGTTGGTGATGATGGTACGTGTGCCATCTTGCAATATAGACCGTCCAGATCTATATCTGACGGATGGAAATTAAACTAAAAGATACCCACACCCATCTCCACATTTGCAGACAAGGCCTTCCCTCGTTCATCCTTATCTCCAACAAACCTCATTGTTGAGCAATTAATAAAGGAAGCCTCTGGAACAAACTAGCACAGTGGCATTTCTTGGCGTCGTCAATCCCCATGCCTCCGCTCGGTCCGACCACCAACCACCACCACACCCCACTCCTCTTCACCTTATCTCATATTTCTCGAGATATCATTAGTTTTTACACATGAGATTACTCCATGAGGTTCAATCACAACAAGTGTTTTATAAAAAAATGCATCTTGATGTTCCGTGCAATGCATGGATCTTGCTAGTACTCCTACACAAGACTAAGTTGGTGATCTTTGGTGTATACGCCATCCGTCGTTTACGACCATTAGATCTACATCTAACGATTGTGAGGTAAGTTGTTGCCTTTTCTCACCAACATCCCACTTGTCTACCAATTTGCGAGAAAAACCCATAATTAGTATCTTAAAACCAACCACATCCCTCCACGACCTCACCAAAACAGCCCAAGGAATATATTCTAATTGAAACATAATATATCTCTAGTGACATATGTATATCAAAATTAGAGTGTTTTGTACCAAGTTTGTGAATAAGTATTATTCTAATTATGATTAGTTACTAGCGGACATGAACATTGCTAGTATTTCCAACCATGCATTTCTTTTCCTAGTATTCCATAGTTTCGAGTTTTCCATCAAGATATTAGTCACTCATTGTTTATATTTACTTTCAATCATGTACACATATGCACTATGTAACTAGCCTTGCTTATTGGCTTCCAAAGCAACTTTCACTCCTACTTACAATATGTAGAGTATTTAACAAAAAACTACCACTTTCAACCAGCCCTAGGAGGAATCTATTGTACAAAAAATAGCAAAAACATACCCAAAATTTCTTAATCCACGCCAAAAACTACCTAGTACTCCCTCTGGAATTAGGTTCGTTTAAACCCATTTATGAGGGGTTGGCCCACATGTCCCGTGTTGTGAGGCAGCTTAAACCAACACATTTTGTTTGACCGTTGACACGAGGGACCCACATCGACCTTCTATCCTGTTATTCCCCTCAAATCATTATTTTTCACTGAACATTACTTCAAGCAGTCTTGATGCGTGTTCGTCGGTGGCGGGTGATGGCCGAGTTGGCCGCCCGCTCCGAGACGGGCGGACATGTGGGCCTCCACTTGCAGGTTGGCGAGCTGGCCCAAGCATGACTCCCGGCGAGCAAGCCGCCGCCATGGCCTTCATCGAGCGGATGGCTCGCCTTAGCCTTGGCGCGCCTTGAGCAAGCGCCCGCCTTTGCCGTGCCAATCTAGCTAGCAAACCTTGCGAGACAAGCGGTGGGCGGAGCTATCTTGGCTAGCTAAGCGGCCGCGAGGCCGAGACGGAGGCGGCATCCGGGCTGCCGCAACATGGGCTCCGCACCGCCCGGCGGTTTTGACCTAGCCTTCTGCCGTGGCGGTAGCTGCGTCCCATGGTCGAGGATGACTAGGTGGGCCGGGCCGGAGGTAGGAGGTCACTCGAGGATTTTTGTTGGTAAGAGCATGTACAATGGTTGATAAGGTAGTCTTATCTTAAGTCTGCCACGTATGCAAGTGGTAGTAGTTTCTTGGCCTTTTAGTGGTTTCTTGCATTATTAGAGCAAGTACAATAGAGCTGAGTCAGCGGGCTCTCTGTTGGAAAAGGCGGTGCCTAGGAGGTGCTTAGGCACGCCTAGGCGCTAGGCGATGGCAAAACGCCTCGCCTAGGGCATAAATGGATGTCTAGGCAGTGCAAGCAAGGAATTGTCTACCCAAACAAGGAATCATGCCATATTGCACTGATATGCCAAATGGTCCATATTCTAATGGCAGTAGGTGGCAGTTAACTTATTTATATGCCCTGAATTAGTATTGACACACATATAATACACACAAATAAACCCTGATAGTAAAACTATATTACCACCTAGGCCGCGCCTAGGGCGCTTAAGTGCCGCCTAGGCACTAGGCGAAGGCCAACCGCCTCGCTTACGCCTACCGCTTTTTCCAACCTTGGGGTTATAAGAAATAAACTACTACTACATGTTGGCTATAAGATGGGCTATAGATGACATGGCAGCGGCTTATAGCCGACGGTAGCTATACTATTAACCATGCTCTTAGGGGTTTCTTGTAGGAACAATGTCGCACTACTAGCGACAAAGGCGATTCTAGGTTGCGTTGTACTCCAACGAGTACTACTAGTGGTCGCGGGAGTGTATACCTTGTTTTGTGGGTTCGATCCCGGCCGAACGCACGGCGGCCTTTTTTTAAAATACTAGTATACTATCTAGATACATCCCAGAAATGGATGTATCTAGAACTAAAATACATCTAGATCAATCCATACCTGCGACAAGTAATTCGGAACGGAGGGAGTACTACACTTTGCTGCGAGCCAATATTTTACACGGGTAGTTTGAGTTTTGAAGTCAAACGGACATGCGGCCCACAATGCAGGTGCCTTTGGACAGCCTAGCCACGTGAATGGGTTTTCCTTCCCGGCATCCCGTGGTTCGCGTGCTCGCCCTAACCGCACCTCGCTTGCAGCTTGCAGCTAGTAGCATATTTAAACTAAGCGCCTCCCAATTAAGCCGAGGCCAGGAAAAACTGGCGGGGCATTGGGAACTGTGCAATATGGCTCTGTGCGTAAAGTGCTCTACTACTACTCACGTAGCTTGTGGCGTTGCATGCATGGACTTCACTCCATTATCGGCTCTACTATAAAAGAAATTCCTCTTGGCGTGTTTTTTTTTGAAAGCGGAGGCAAAAGCTTTGCTTCATCTCATTCATAAAGAAGGAACTACTAACAAAGTTCGGCGAGATCCATTACACCTCCACAAATGGAAGCGAAAAGCCTAGTCTCATTGTATCAAATAACTCAAATGTTTTGGGCCCTTGATGCAAATTTGATAAACAGGCTGCTAGTGTGTGCGTGAGAGGAGGCGGCTGAGTAGGCCAGCTATGTGAGAGGAGGCGGTGAATAGAGCACCGAGAGTACCCACTAGGCCACTACAGGTGTACTTCCCCTACATTGATAGTACATCGATGGTTCTAGAAACGATAGTACCCTCCACTTCAGCTGTAGCTCCTTGGCCACGAGATTCAAGAGTTCAAAACCGGTGCACTATACAAGACTAGACTAGAAGTACAGTACTCCCTCCTTTCCGGTTTATAGGGCTCATCTCAAAATTTTAGTTTTTCCATTTTATAAGGCTCAATTTGGTTGTTTCCCATCACATGTTCAGATTCCAAGGTGCATTAAATCATTGTATGCAAGTATTAAGAGAAAATTGACCAATGAATGTAATTTATGCATGCATGCATTGCAATTAATGCATTAGTAAACATACTTTTTGAGGAAAACAAGAGCATTAATTGGGTGCTTTTTGAGGAGTAGTTGAGAAAAGTAGTACTAATCTTTGCTATTCTGATGCAATCACGTACTCCTCCATCACATAATGTCACGGCGTTTTTGACACTAGTTGGCGTGTACAAAAAATGGCAAAAACGTACCCAAAATTTCTTAATCCACGCCAAAAACTACTACCTAGTGCCAAAAATTTCTTACTAGTGCTATTATTTACGGTATAATGCAATCCCATAACATTCCATAATGCTAGTACTAGTACTCCATGGTACCAAAACTACTACCTAGTGCCAAAATTTCTTACTAGTGCTATTATTTACTAGTGCTATTATTTAGAGTAGTAAATAATAGCCTCACCCCTTCGCTGAGAGCGATCTACAGTTGGAAGGGGCGAGGCCTACTTGATTTACTACGCTCTTATCTCCTCCTCACGGTTCCCCTCCCCGAAGAGAAGGCGGTTCGTCGCTGCTCCCATGGATTCGCCAGGCGGTTCTCCTCCTCGTCGAGGCTGGGAGACCTTGGACGGCGATTCTCTGGGAGAAATCGCCGCAGCTCACGGCGTCCTCACCGCCCATAGACTCGGTGCTTCCTGCACCAACTTTTTCAAGACTTTGCTTAAATGAGGCTTGGGAAAAGGCCATGCTTGTTGGTCTTCCATCGTCCTCGAGGAGAAAGGTTCTTCTATGGGACAATTCTTGAGCAGTCCACCGCTCTGGCCATGGTTGCACGTTGACTCCGCTAGAGTTGTGACGTTGAGAGGTAGTCGGATTTTGTCAGATGAGCAGGTCGATAATGGAGTTTGATCATGTAGTACTTAGTTATTCCATTTCCATCCGTAATTTCTCCGCTGCCCACCGTCTTATATATAGGTGCAGGTCGGTGCCAGCGAAGATTGGCTTGCATACCTCCGGCGGATACCACCATGATTTTGCACAACATCCACAGCGGTCGGCCGTTCGGTGAACCCTTCTCCACCATTGGGATCGGCCTTCCGGTTGGCTGGGCAAGAATCGTATGATGATGCCTACATGAGATTGAAGAAGATAGCAATTGCGGACCCGCCGACAAAGCGGCAGCGGCTACGGCGATTACTATCTCATCGCGGTGTTCGACATAAGGATTGCCATCAATGCGGGAAGCGATATGGCGGAGCTGGCGCATGTTGGCGGCGGCAGATTTGTACCCTACATTGAAGAACGCCGTGCGCCATCTAGGCGCATCTTGCGGTGACAAGCCGAGGACTTGTTTCATCTGGTTGACATCCTACGATGCGGGAGATTACAAAGCGGAATGCACAAACCATCATTTGCATCCCTAACGGTACTCCATTATTTTGCGAGGACCGGTCATCCCCGATCAAAATAAGATCGCCCGATCTGGATGAGCATTTGCATCCATGATTCGGTCTAACCTAGAACCTTGTAGCTGACTTTGGCATATTGGGATCAACTATCTTAGCAGTCGTTACCCATGGTACCACTGATGTGCAACATGGTCACATAATCTACCACGATCGGACCGTCACCATCTACCCAGGTATTCCATTTTTTTAACCCTCTCGCCTTCTCTTTCATTGTTGTACTAGTAGTATACTTTGTAGTACTAGTAGGAGTACTTTTTACCTTGGAGGGGCCAGCGTATAGCTAGCTTGGCCCTTGAAGACTTGAACCCACTAGTTGCCACCATTTTGTTTTCCATGTCTTACTATCTCATCCATGTAGCCAAGAGTGGCTATATATAATAAGCGGTTATTTTACTTCCTCTATGCGGAGTAGTACTATTTGCTTTGCAGTATTCTTGACCACCACATTTGAGCACAACATTATTATGCATGGACCTTGACTATATGCGTCACCATGTGTCCAAATCTGGGATGCAGCGTGTACGAGATGAGCGGCGCCAAGTTTGACCCCGTGATGCTACGTGGGTGCCGAGAACACTCTTGGAGAGTACTACGCTTTTCGCCGGGGACAGCTACCCCATTGTGAAGCGGATGCCACCTTCCGTGCCACGACACGGAAGGCCTACTATTCATGAAGCATGGTTGTGTCTTGATTGCGCACCGCGGATGAGCGACATCTTTGGGACCGCTATCCACGATTTATGCCGCTTCAGCTTGGATCAGTCTCCATCGTGTGGAACCGGACTAGAAAGCTGTGACAATGATTCCTGTTGCCCACCGCTATGGATCGTGCCATCCATGAAGAACACCTGGGATTGGAACCTGGAGGAGGACATGTAGCCCATCTATAACGTGTAAGTGGAGTACGGTAATTGTGAACGGTAGCGCTGTGAGTTGGAGATGTAGACTAGTCGTGCACAAATTTATCACATGAGTTGGAGATGAACTTGTGTGGCATACTTGCATTTGTCCTTTGGAATTTATTACTAGTAAATGTGTTATGTCTACGTGCAACTTGTGTGGTTGTTGAACGGGCTCCAACACGCTCTTTGAGAAAAAAAAGGTGGCACAACTTTGGATATACGTGGCGTGGCGGCATCATACTGATAGCATTGTTACGCTATAGTTGTACTAGTACACTCCTACTAGGGCGACAACTCCTATAAAACCTTGCGCTTGGCTCTTTGCCTCTTCGGGAGGTTCAATAGTTCGTACTCGTGTGAAACTTGCACTTGGCTCTTCGCCTCTTGGAAGGTCCAACAATGATGATACTACGGTACAATATGCTTACAGCAATCGACACCGATTGAACTGCTGCACGTCCACAGCGAGGCGAGGAGAGGAGAGGGAGGAGAGGAGAGGCGCTGTAGTCAAAACCCTCTCCTCGTCCTGCGAACCACCGTCTTGGCGTGGGCGAGGAGATCGTGGTAAGCAAGCTTCTCCTCGTTCGGCGAGTTGACGGGACACATCAAAGCGGTACTAGTACTAGTAGTAGTAGTCCATCTGCGTCCTTTCCGATTAATATGGCTTAATTTGAAGCGAGAAAAATACCTTTGGCGGTCAACGTATGTAACATTACGCTCTTTCACGGTCACTATATATAGTTTTGCGGCGATTATGCAATCACTAGCTCATCGTGAAACACCGTATTGCACCCTCTTGACCGGCCACATAGTCGGCGTGGCACTTTGTTGGTAGTTAAATTGTCACCTGGTTTACGGGTCCCACACATGGGTTGGCGAGCAAAGAAATCGATTAAACAAAACTTTCACCTGTGGTAGCGACACAAGTCCAACCCTTGCAGCGAATCATACAGGCTGTGTATGTGAGTGCATGCGTGTCCTCCCTCGGTCTTCCAACAAAGAGTGTACTACATGATGTACATCTACACTTCCAATGCATTGAGCCTTTAATCTACTAAATCGATATTGATTGACTAATGCACCAACTTGTGTTGTAGGTATAGGCTACATGTCTATCCATAATTCTGACATGCAAGCGGCCTTCATTTAATCTTCTTATCTCAATGGTCGCATGCACACATAAGTCTGCTACTTTTGAGGCGTTAATTATGCCACTGGTCAATGTGTAAATCTCTAAATGTCACAGTCTTTCACGGACGTAGGGAGTAGGTTGAGCACTTGGCGTGGCGTGTGTGTTGCGTCGTGTCTTTGTGTGTGCCGCATGGGTGCGCGAGTGTTGCGTGCGTCCATGTGTGCGTGTGAGAGTTGCATGTTGCATGCATGCATGCATGCATGGGGCTTACTCCCTCCCATTGACATGTTCATATTTCAAGCTTCCTCTGTTCCCTCCATATGGTGATACTCCCTCTGTTCCCAAAAATAGTACAAAGTTGAGTCATCTATTTTGGAACGGGGGGAGTAGTACGGAGTAAAAGCCTCCCTCTGTTCTCAAATACGGAGTATTTGTCTTTCTCTGATTTCAACAAGTGACTAGATGCAGAAGCAAAATGAGTGAAGTGGCGTAGAGGCATAGGGATACTTTAGAAAGGAAGTCCTCGCGATCCATTTATTCCCCATCTCGATCGGAGAGAACTATTCAACTAGTCTTCGCGGTGAAGTGACAATACTGCGCTGCGGCCGAGATGGGACACGTAATTAATAAGCTGAACCAATGTGTTGGTGTTACTAAATCAGCCTTACCCGATCTGCCATCATGTTTGCGATGAAACGCGCTTCATAAATATGCCTCGCACCTCATCCTCCATTAAGCGACATATGGGCCCTGTTGTGGTAGACCCACATGTCATCGGTGTAACTATTTACACTCAGAAGGGCGGTATATCCTGGTAGTAGTACTAGTAGAATTGAGATTGAATGCACTTTCTTCCCGTCTTCCACTCTTCTTCCTCCTCTCTTCTTCTTCCTCCTCTCTTCCCCATCGTCGGCCGCACACCATTTACCCCGCTCCTTTGCTTGCCCCGCGCCATCTTCCTTGGTAGCTCATGGCGTACCATATCCCCGCTCCTTTGCTTTCGGCCACACGAGGAGAAGCTTCTTCGCTCGCTTGAATCCACTTCCCCGTGGCTCATGAGCACCGAAAACCCCAATGGCGAGAACCGGCCCGACCACCTTGAGCAGCGATTGGAATTCCCTCCCGATGTTCTCTTGGAGAAGATCTGTAGTCGTATGGACCTACTCGGCCACCGTCCGTCTGGCCGCATGCTCGGTGTCTTTGTACCGTCTGCTAAATCTACGCAACCCGACTCTTTTCAAGATACCACCCTTCTTGCGATGCCCGATCCTCGCAGGTGGACCAGACACCGACTTGACGATCCTATGGAGGTTGCCGTGGTGCACCTCGACATGCTACCACTACCCATCCACCTGCCCTTCATGTGCGGCCACTACTAGGCGGGCATGAAGGCCAACTGGGTCGTCCTCATGCACCAATCTGGTAGTCCATGGCGTCTCGTGGATATCTACACCCGGCGAGAGATCACCCTTCCATCTTTGGATACCGCCACCATCGAGCCTCGCGGCCCGCCGGACACTCCTGCCTACTACACATGAGACGCGTCAAGCTTTTAGCTCGACCTCTGTTTGCAGAAAGTTGTAATCTGTGAAGTGCCCGCACCATCAGAAGACTACATGGATTACAAGCTCATTGCCTTGTTCAACAAGGGATTAGTCTATCTGGAATCCGGTCGCCATACATGGTTATGGCTCATCATCAATCCTGTTGAGGAAACATTTACGTACGATGCTATAGTGCCGCGATGGCATCATTTCTGTGATCGACGCCTTGCAGTTGGCTACCTATCTTTGGTGGAATCTATCGTCGTGTAATTGTTCTATCTCATCTCATCTTTACCTTATGAATCATTTGCATGTTCATTTGTTACAAATTTAGAATGCATAGCATGTCTATAACCACATCATTGCTATATGTTCCTCTCATTTCCTAGATTTTATGACCACACATGTTATTGTTAGAGTTGATATGAGAACAATTGGCATCTAATGATTGTTAGAATACATATTATGAGCATAACATCATGATTGCTACATGTTACTCTCGTTTACAAGATTTTTATAACAACACATGTTATTGCTTAGAGTTGATATGAGAACAATAGTAGTAAGTGCTATGGTAGAATATGAGTAGGCGTTGTCATAGCTATTTTCCTCTCATTGTTACATGATGTTTGAACCATGACATATTGCTAGAATATGAAAGCCATTGGCTTATTTTTTTAACTTGGGGTATGATTATGACCACGACATTGCAATTCTCTATCTATGATATGTGTCACTGTTATAATAATCTTAATTCCACACATACTACGAACATGATTGTTTATTTTTGTCCTTTTGGTCTCAATTTGAATTGTTGCAGCGTGACATAAAGTCTTGGCCTTCATGATTCGGGACACGAAATCATACCAGCCGATGGGTGGTGGTTTATCGCTCGTTCGGTGGCCGGCGGTCATTTGATGCTCATTTGCGTACCAAATTGACCAAACCATTACATCAAACCACATGCGGTACAATGCATTAGGGCGTTCATGACATTGATGGCTATGGCTGCTTCTTGTTAGAAAGATCCCAGCTCCATTGGGCGAGGCGTATTCAACTAGGCGGGTTTACAGCCTCGGCAACCACTCCTTGTTCCTCGGGCTCAATTATCCGATCATCCAACCAATCATCGATCATATCACCGGCGATGATTACGTGCTATCACAACTTCCATTAGCGAGGGGGCTATGTTTACACATCATACCATGGGTTTCATGAATCACCATATCCGGAGATTAAATGCGACCTGACTTGTTGCGGATAATCTTTAGTGTGTGAAAGGCATCAAGCTTCCATGCGATGGATGGCTTTTGCAAACCCGACATGCGGCGATGTGGTTCATGCCAACAACAAATATGCACAACTTGATTAGTGCTGATATCTAGGCCGAGCCATGTATTACTGCTGCTGTACGACCCTCTTTTGTTGGATATTATGTATTGTTGTTAGTTTGAAACACTCCTCTGGTTTGAAGGATAGATACCTTCACGGGATCAAGTGCATCTAACTCACTGCGTGGGATGTCGCGATAATGATGATGGAGATCTTTGTGCGAAGCCATATATATATATATATATATATATATATATATATATATATATATATATATATATATATATATATATCGATTAGGCTTCAAGTGCGTACTTGTTAGTTAAACCTATGTATAAATTGTGACACTATATCGACTAGTAAGTAATACGATGGCGATACTAGTATACGTCGGTCAAATTATTCATCATGTCCACACATTGAATTGACGTGACAACATGTTGCGCGTGCGATGACACAAGAATCTCGGCGGCGTGTTCGGGTATTCTGGATTTCAGATTTGGAGTACCACTTATCTGTCGAAATCTTTCATCATTCACTTAAAAGCGATCGATTGATCATACATTGAGTACCATATAACTAGAATTACCGATGCAAGTCGAAGAAGGATTGGCGGTCTTTGCCGTGGCGTCAAGTTCGATCCCACGGATCGAGGCTGATCGAGCACCTTGAGGCCAAAGTGAGTGCTAACAGTAGCGAGATTTCAGTCTCTCATCGATTTGTTCATACCAACCATCGGCAATGAGCACGGCATATGTTACACCCAACACGAGAAACTTCCGGGTTGAGACACCGATCGACCGTCTACTTGCACAAACATATTCCTTTGTTTATAGCTCTATTTTTCCTTTTACCTTGAGACACTGGTGAAGCAATTACAATTTGTCGATTAATAAAAAGTGAAACAAGTGACAACAACATGCCAAAGATGTTATGAAAATGCCAACTAGGTACACTAAAACATGTATTCCACAATCTGCGGGTATCACCTTTGAGTGGCGGAAGCATTTATTCAGTATAATTCAGGCGTTCAAAAGGCGGCATGTGGCCAGCGTCGCAAGAATCTGATCGGTCAGTGCGGCATGCATGCGATGTGGCACAAGACCGGCAACACCTTGCGGTGATGGTCAACGGCAGCGGCGGGCGACAAAAAAGGTTACGGTGCTGCACACCAACAAGAACTTCGACCAGCGAGAGGACCAAGCTGGGTGATGCACCAATACCACCTCGGGGACACTGGAGCAAGAGAAGGAGGCGGGAGCTGGTCCTCTGCAAGATTTTCTACGAGAGCGAACACTAGGGCCGGGAGTAAAAAGATTATAAGTTAGTTTGGTATTGGTAGTTGTACTACCTTGTCGTCCATAAGTTGGTATTGTTGTTAACGATCTTTTGGTATGAACTTGCATTTGCTTCCAACCATCATGCCGAGGGTCGGCGTGGATATAAAGCTGAATCATTTTGTTTGAAAGCGAATTTTCAGGCACCTGATTTTTTGTTTGATGGGTAGCATAAGCACCCGCTGTTCGAATTCTCAGTTCTCCAATTTTTTCGAAACAAGTGCATGCACTTATTATCACGATAAAAAAACAATATCCGTGCTGCATCCCAGTTATCAATCTGTACTTGCAGAATTCTCTCGTTTATTGAGCACGTATATTGTTTTTTCAGGTCGAGCAAGTTTCAACTAGGCTGTAGATTGCCAGGGTTGTTTTGTTTTTAACAGGCCCAGCCCATGATGACGGGGCACAAAGATCCAGCAGGTATCTACTGGCCTCTAGCCCGCCAGCGTAAGTTATATTTTGTCTTACAACATCCATGAGCAGTTTTTTCTTGAATCAAACACATAGCCCAGTTCTATTTTCCTCTTGAAACGCATGTACTACATCCGTTTTCTAAGCTCTACCTATAGTTTTACTAGTTCGTATACACGTATGATTATATTGAAAACACATAAAATTCCCTTTTCATATTTACGTCCTTATTTTTGTTGTTTTTTCCCACCCAGCGCTGATTTTTTTACCACTGGTTTTCCCTTAAACCAACTAAATTTGTCCCACGTCTTATTTTCTTACAAAAACAAAATGATTTTTTTGGCAAATCAATAAGTTCTTAAAAAATGTTTATCATTTCGGGATTACAACAGTTCGGACTCCACAGAAATTTGCAAAATAAGGTTGGACTTTTTGACCGTGGTCTTAGGCAGAAAATGGGCTGTAATAAATTACTTAAGAATTAGCAAATGGGCTGCGAATTAAAAAAAATAGCAAATGGGCTTTATGTTGTCTGCCACATATTTGGAGGCTGACTTGTGAGCCTACTAAGTTCATGCGTACACAAGGTTTCTCAAAAAAGAAACTTAGTCAACAATCGACTCTACCGGCGTCACCGTTAGATGTCAATCTAACTTGACAATCGTCTTCTTCAGTCTCTGATCCTCCTACCTTGACCGCCCAAACCAAGCGCCATCGGAATCACTGCTCCCGCCTCCCGTGGTGGCGGTGCTGCGGGAAGGCCTCACGGCCCCATCATACTCGCATCCCTGGCACATCTATCCTCTACTCACCCACACCTCCTGTTATTTTCCGGCTGGCGGCCGAACAGTCAACCCTCATACTCTCCACCGCGTGGGCAGCCACTACCGCGTCTTCCCCGGCTCCGTGTCGTTCCCTTCATAGGCCTTGCCGTCGTCCACCGCCCTGGTGCTCTCGGCGCGGCGTGGTCAACGTTGTCCATCCAACGACCGTAGTGCTTCTTCAACCTCTGGTCTTCTTGCCCCAGCCGCCCAAAGCAGCGCCGGTCGTGCCGTATGCTCCTGCCTCCCGTGGCCGGCTGTGCTACTGCGAAGGCCTCACCGTCCCCATACTACTCCTACCGCTGGCCAGGCCATCCCTCCACTCACCCACTCCCCTGTTGATACGTGGCGGCGGCGGCCTCACACCGCGGCCGAACCGGTGAACCCTCGTACTCCTCTCGCGTGGGCATCCTTTGCCGCGTCTTCCCGGCTCACGTCGTCCCCTTCCTAGGCCTGCGCCGCCGTCCACCGCCTTGGTTCTCTCGGCGCGGCGTGGTCAGCGTGGTCAGCGACATTCCATCGGAAGAAATCTTTGTCACGTGGAGAGGCGGCAAGTGGGTCCTGACCCACCCAGTTTTTTGTGGTTTTGCCAAGTAAGTCCCTTTGTCAGGCCTGTTGGGCTGCAAATCTTTCAAGACGAAGAGGAGAGCTTTCATTCGGCTGGCCGAGAATATGGCCCATCAGTAATGAGAAATGGGCTGTACATTTTTAAAACACATCAAACCGGCAATTAGTTTCAATTTCTTTTTCATTTCGAGATTTGAAATTACATTAATTTTATGCGTGGAGAATTTGTTGGATTTTATATTGATATACATTTGTTTTTCAAATAAGTTTGAATGTGAGTCGAAATTTCGGGATTAAAAACAGTTCGGACCGCACCGAAATATGAAAAATTTCGTATAATTTTTTAATCATGGCCACAATATGGGATGTAATGCTAACAAAAAGAATATGGGCTCCAAAAAAACCTTAATAATTAGCAAATGGGCTATAAATTATTAGAAATAATGGCAGATGGGTTGTATGCTGTTTCCCACAGATTTGAGGCTTTCATAAAAAAGGTTGGCCTTTGGCGGTATTTGTTGGATGGCCATCCAACGGCCGTCGTCTTCTTCAATCTCTGCTCTTCTGCTCCGGCCGCTCAAACATCTTGGCCGGGACTGCACTGCTCCCTCCTCCCTGCGGTGGCTCTGCGTGTGCCATGAGGCCTCACTTCCACTATACTCCCATCGCTGGCCTAGCCAATCCCTCTACTCACCCACACACTGTTATTCTCCGGTGGCAGCGGGCAGAACCCGATAAACCCTCGTGCAGATCATACTCCCCTCCGCGTGGGAAACAAGCTGCCGAGTCTTCCACGCCTCCCGTGTCGTCCCTTCCTAGGCCTCGCCGTCGTCACCATCCACAGTGCTCTCGGCGGCCTGGTCAGCGTGGTCAACAACCGAGCATGCATCTGAAGTGGACTTTAGGTGGAGAGGCCGGCAGTTGGGTCCGCGGCCGCGGAAATGCATCCTTATTACAGCATAAAATAATGATTCCTCCACGTGACATCTGGGACCCACGAAGAAGGGCCTCTGTATTTTACCAAAAAAACGTTACCGCCAGCGGCGGCTCGGACCCACCAGCTATATCTTCGCCGCATGAAGTGCCTCCTTATTACGCACAAAAAAAATGAATACTCCCCACATTGGCTGGGACCCGGTATAGTGGCGAGGCTGACTTGTGGGCCTAATATGTTGACGGGGCGGGGGGCATTTTTAAACTTAGTCAATATGCACGATTCTAGCTCCAGTGACCGTATGATGTCCATCCAACGGCCGTAGTGCTTCTTCAACCTCTGGTCTTCTTGCTCCAGCCGCCCAAACCAGCGCCGGTCGTGCCTCGTGCTCCTGCCTCCCGTGGCCAGCTGCGATGCGGCGGAGGCCTCACCGCCCCCTACTACTCCCACCGCTGGCCAGGCCATCCCTCTACTCACCCACACCCCATGTTATTCTGCGGCGGCGGCCTCACACACCCAGTAGAACGGTGAACCCTCGTACTCCTCTCATGCGCGGACTTCCCTTTTCGTCTTCCCGGCTCCGCGTCGTCCCCTTCCTAGGCCTCACCGTCGTCCGGACCACCATACAGTGCTCTCGGCGTGGCGTGGTCAGCGTGGTCAACGGCCAAACATTCATCAAAATAATCTTTGTCGTGGAGAGGCGGCAATTTGGGTCGAGGCGGCGCAGGAAGTGCATCCTTATTACGTGCAAAATAATTATTCCTCCACCTTATAGCGAGGACCCACCGGACGGGCCACCTTATTTCGCCGCGTTTCCCCCATTGCTCGGGCCCACCGGACGGGCCAGCGTGTTCAGCGAAAAAACGTCCCCCATTGTCGGCTTGGACCCACGGAAGTGCCTCCTTATTACGCACAAAAAAAATGAATACTTCCCACCTGGCGGGACCCACCATGGTGGGAGGCTGACTTAATGGGCCTACTAAGTTGGCGGGGCGGGGCCTTTGTCAACTTTAGTAAATATGAGCGATTCTAGCTCCAGCGGCGAGCGATGTCCATCCAGCGGCCGTAGTGCTTCTTCAACCTCTGGTCTTCTTGCTCCGGCCGCCCGAGCGGCGCCGGTCGTGCCGCATGCTCCGACATCCGGTGGCGGCTGTCTTTGCCGCGGAGCCTCCACCGCCCCTACTATTCCCACCGTGGCGGGCCACTGCGGCGGCAGCGACCTCACGCGGCCGAACGGTGAACCCTCGTACTCCTCTCCATGGCGGCGAGCTTCCCTTCTGCAGCGTCTTCCCGGCTCCCGTCGTCCCCTTCCTGGGCCTCGCTGTCGTCCCGCCACAAGTGCTCTCGGCGCGGCGTGATCAGCGTGGTCGAGCGACTTCCATCGGACGTGGGTATGCGTGGAGAGGGCGGCGATTGGGTCCACGGCGCGGCAAGGAAGTGCCTCCTTATTACATGCAAAAATAGTTATTCCTCCACACGGCGGCGGGGAACCACCGGACGGGCCACCGTATTTGCCCCACATTGCTGGGACCCACCGGCTACATCTTCGCCAAGCAAGGAAGTGCACGGCGGTCGGGACCCACACGGTCGAAGCGTCGTGGCGTATTTGTCGTGCAGTCATGACGATGTGCGTGAATATATCTTGGTCGATGTAGAGGCACACCGTGTCATAGTAGAAACGCGCCGCGATGTCGTAGTAGAGAATGCGCCGCGTAGCATGTACGCGTATGTCACGGCCGAGGTGCAAGAAAGAAAATCTGACCCGTATGTGTACATCTGGCGGGTTCTCGAGCCTACCTTTCGCGCATACCTACGGCGAGGGCTGCGTGTACATGGCTGGGTCGGAATGAAGAAACAAGCTGCGTCTTTGTGTTCATGGCGAAACAGCGGAATGTGTGTCGTGTTCATGGGAGCAGCGGAATGCGTCGTGTTCGCCGGGAAACAACACGGCTGGGTCGGAGCGGAATGCGTGGTCGTGTTCGCCAGGAGAGGCTTGGGCCGGAGCGGCGATGGAAGCGAGGCCGGCGTACGCGAGCGGAGAAGCGGCCTTGTGTTCGGCCAGCCCACGTTGAAAGCAGGATCCTGTTCGCCGGGTTACGGCGTCTGCCAAAAGGAGAAGCGGACCTCCCTACGATCAAAGCAGGGAGTCTGTTGATCGGGAGGGTGTGGCGTGCCGCCAAAAGCGGAGAAAGCGGACTTGTGTTGGGCGCTACGGTCGAAGCAGGGGTCATGTTCGCCGGGAGGGTGTGGTGTACGCCATAAGCAGGACTCCACGGGATATTATTCATCTCCACCGTCGACCCCTCCGGCCTCCACGAGCTCTGTTCATCCACTGTCGACCTCCTCCGGCCTCCACGGGCTCCTGTTCATCCGGCCTCCACACCGCGCTTCTCCACCGTCTCTTTGTTCAACCACCCCTCCACCGTCTACTGTTCATCCAGCCCTCCACACCACGGGGTCCTGTTCAACCACCCCTCCACGGGCACTCCTCCACCGTCTACGGTTCATCCTGCCCTCCACACCACGGGGTCCTGTTCATCCACCCCTCCACGGGCACCCCTCCACCGTCTACTGTTCATCCAGCCCTCCACCACACCACGGGGTCCTGTTCATCCAGAGGCAACACGGCGAGTCTGTTCATCCACCCCCACGAGGCTGTTCATCAAACCCCCCCCACTGCGCTCCTTTGTTCATCAAAAGCGGCATCGATTGGATTGATTAGCGGCGATAGCCAAATTGCTCGATCGGGTTGATTAAAAGCCATCGATCGATCGCTCGGAGTTCGATGTAGCGTAGCCTGCGATTATGTAATTTCTCGGGTTCGATTAGAGCCCAACGCCTCGCTCGGGTTGATTAGAGCCAACGCCTCGCACACACGCATACATGTCACGAGAAAGCGGCGCGCTCGCTCGGCCCCGACCTCCCACCATAGCAGGAACTCCCGAAATTTTCCTCCCCTCGCTTCTACCATGGTTTTTCCGTCATGGGCCGGCCCAAAGAATGTCATGCAGCTGCGTCTCCGGCCCGCCGGAGACGAAAAGCCCATTTTACATCATGATTTTTTGTCATAAGTAAGGCCCACCACATCTATGATGATACCGGGTTTTGTCACAATTATCGTCATAGAAGTGTCATATGTATGACAGAAAAAAAATTCGTTCGGCCCAAAATGTCACGGATGTGTCTTTTTTTTGTAGTGTTGGGAGGTGTTGATGGATGTGTGGTGCTCTCCCCAATGGAAAGTCGAACACCAAAGGGCCAAGGATAAGTGCGACCAAATGGAAGGTGTGCCACACCATCAAGGGAGCTCCAACCTGTTTGAGTCTGAGGGATAATTTGGGTATGTGGTTTGCTACATGATTCATGCAATTTCATTCTTCATGCTAGCATTTATCCCTTCCAAAATGACTTAATTAACATGCTTAATTAGTTAAAAATAGCATAACTACCTTGCATAGTTCATTTATGACATATTTAGCTCTAAAATGACATAATAACCTTAGATATCTCTATTAAATGACTTAATATGCTTTAGTTACTTAAAAAATGGCATAACTAATATTTTTTTCCTCTCTCTCAGGCGCACCACCATAAGAAGCTGTTGCCAAGTCTGTTCGACCTCTATGGCATGGCCCATATGGCCCCGTACAAGAAGGCCAAGCCATTCACGGAGTCTGGCCTAGATCATCGAGAGAGCTTCACCAACAGATCCTCCCACCACAAGCTTGTGAATCTGAGAGATGAGGGAAGGCGAGGAAGGGGGACTTTAACTTGAGGCAGGATCCTTTTGATCTGAGAGATGGTGATGATGTCACGGTGGCGGGAGGCCCCATGGCTCTCAAGCCATTGGTGATGGGTAATCGTTGTCCTAGGACTGCGCCCTTGAATCAGAAAGCGCTGAGTAGCTCGATCACGAGATAACGCCTCGATGCACGGCCCAGCGGGCTCGCCATGGCGGTTAGTTATATGCACTCTCTCACCTTTCCTCCATTACCTTTGTGTGCGTCCGTCGATGATTGCAATGCTAATGAGGTAGTGGTGTGTTGCGGCGATGGTTGAGAAAGAGATTGAAGACCCAAAGCACTTTTGGAGGAGGCAAAAAGGGAGGCGAGAGAGGGAGAGGAGATGGAGGAGAGGGCCGGCTAAAATTTGTTAGAGGAGAGAGGAACCGGAATAGCGGCTAACTGGGCCCTATCTCACGAGCTCATCGTGGTACATTTCTCGTGCATATAAGCCCAATCATGCACGTAATGTTAGCATTACTATCTAATATAGTGACTCGTGAGAACCAAATGTGCGAGACCATGTGCGAGAAAAAGCAGTCGGGCCCCTCATGATGCCCCAGATTGCTCCGGCGACCACGGTGAGTTTGATTTGAATGGTCGTTAGTTACTACTATTCACATTTCAGTTTGCGAACTTGCTAACGAGACATTATTGGAAACGATCTTTGGAAACGATCTTCTTCTTCTTCTTCTTCTTCTTCTTCTTCTTCTTCTTCTTCTTCTTCTTCTTCTTCTTCTTCTTCTTCTTCTTCTTCTTCTTCTTCTTCTTCTTCTTCTTCTTCTTCTTCTTCTTCTTCTTCTTCTTCTTCTTCTTCTTCTTCTTCTTCTTCTTCTTCTTCTTCTTCTTCTTCTTCTTCTTCTTCTTCTTCTTCTTCTTCTTCTTCTTCTTCTTCTTCTTCTTCTTCTTCTTCTTCTTCTTCTTCTTCTTCTTCTTCTTCTTCTTCTTCTTCTTCTTCTTCTTCTTCTTCTTCTTCTTCTTCTTCTTCTTCTTCTTCTTCTTCTTCTTCTTCTTCTTCTTCTTCTTCTTCTTCTTCTTCTTCTTCTTCTTCTTCTTCTTCTTCTTCTTCTTCTTCTTCTTCTTCTTCTTCTTCTTCTTCTTCTTCTTCTTCTTCTTCTTCTTCTTCTTCTTCTTCTTCTTCTTCTTCTTCTTCTTCTTCTTCTTCTTCTTCTTCTTCTTCTTCTTCTTCTTCTTCTTCTTCTTCTTCTTCTTCTTCTTCTTCTTCTTCTTCTTCTTCTTCTTCTTCTTCTTCTTCTTCTTCTTCTTCTTCTTCTTCTTCTTCTTCTTCTTCTTCTTCTTCTTCTTCTTCTTCTTCTTCTTCTTCTTCTTCTTCTTCTTCTTCTTCTTCTTCTTCTTCTTCTTCTTCTTCTTCTTCTTCTTCTTCTTCTTCTTCTTCTTCTTCTTCTTCTTCTTCTTCTTCTTCTTCTTCTTCTTCTTCTTCTTCTTCTTCTTCTTCTTCTTCTTCTTCTTCTTCTTCTTCTTCTTCTTCTTCTTCTTCTTCTTCTTCTTCTTCTTCTTCTTCTTCTTCTTCTTCTTCTTCTTCTTCTTCTTCTTCTTCTTCTTCTTCTTCTTCTTCTTCTTCTTCTTCTTCTTCTTCTTCTTCTTCTTCTTCTTCTTCTTCTTCTTCTTCTTCTTCTTCTTCTTCTTCTTCTTCTTCTTCTTCTTCTTCTTCTTCTTCTTCTTCTTCTTCTTCTTCTTCTTCTTCTTCTTCTTCTTCTTCTTCTTCTTCTTCTTCTTCTTCTTCTTCTTCTTCTTCTTCTTCTTCTTCTTCTTCTTCTTCTTCTTCTTCTTCTTCTTCTTCTTCTTCTTCTTCTTCTTCTTCTTCTTCTTCTTCTTCTTCTTCTTCTTCTTCTTCTTCTTCTTCTTCTTCTTCTTCTTCTTCTTCTTCTTCTTCTTCTTCTTCTTCTTCTTCTTCTTCTTCTTCTTCTTCTTCTTCTTCTTCTTCTTCTTCTTCTTCTTCTTCTTCTTCTTCTTCTTCTTCTTCTTCTTCTTCTTCTTCTTCTTCTTCTTCTTCTTCTTCTTCTTCTTCTTCTTCTTCTTCTTCTTCTTCTTCTTCTTCTTCTTCTTCTTCTTCTTCTTCTTCTTCTTCTTCTTCTTCTTCTTCTTCTTCTTCTTCTTCTTCTTCTTCTTCTTCTTCTTCTTCTTCTTCTTCTTCTTCTTCTTCTTCTTCTTCTTCTTCTTCTTCTTCTTCTTCTTCTTCTTCTTCTTCTTCTTCTTCTTCTTCTTCTTCTTCTTCTTCTTCTTCTTCTTCTTCTTCTTCTTCTTCTTCTTCTTCTTCTTCTTCTTCTTCTTCTTCTTCTTCTTCTTCTTCTTCTTCTTCTTCTTCTTCTTCTTCTTCTTCTTCTTCTTCTTCTTCTTCTTCTTCTTCTTCTTCTTCTTCTTCTTCTTCTTCTTCTTCTTCTTCTTCTTCTTCTTCTTCTTCTTCTTCTTCTTCTTCTTCTTCTTCTTCTTCTTCTTCTTCTTCTTCTTCTTCTTCTTCTTCTTCTTCTTCTTCTTCTTCTTCTTCTTCTTCTTCTTCTTCTTCTTCTTCTTCTTCTTCTTCTTCTTCTTCTTCTTCTTCTTCTTCTTCTTCTTCTTCTTCTTCTTCTTCTTCTTCTTCTTCTTCTTCTTCTTCTTCTTCTTCTTCTTCTTCTTCTTCTTCTTCTTCTTCTTCTTCTTCTTCTTCTTCTTCTTCTTCTTCTTCTTCTTCTTCTTCTTCTTCTTCTTCTTCTTCTTCTTCTTCTTCTTCTTCTTCTTCTTCTTCTTCTTCTTCTTCTTCTTCTTCTTCTTCTTCTTCTTCTTCTTCTTCTTCTTCTTCTTCTTCTTCTTCTTCTTCTTCTTCTTCTTCTTCTTCTTCTTCTTCTTCTTCTTCTTCTTCTTCTTCTTCTTCTTCTTCTTCTTCTTCTTCTTCTTCTTCTTCTTCTTCTTCTTCTTCTTCTTCTTCTTCTTCTTCTTCTTCTTCTTCTTCTTCTTCTTCTTCTTCTTCTTCTTCTTCTTCTTCTTCTTCTTCTTCTTCTTCTTCTTCTTCTTCTTCTTCTTCTTCTTCTTCTTCTTCTTCTTCTTCTTCTTCTTCTTCTTCTTCTTCTTCTTCTTCTTCTTCTTCTTCTTCTTCTTCTTCTTCTTCTTCTTCTTCTTCTTCTTCTTCTTCTTCTTCTTCTTCTTCTTCTTCTTCTTCTTCTTCTTCTTCTTCTTCTTCTTCTTCTTCTTCTTCTTCTTCTTCTTCTTCTTCTTCTTCTTCTTCTTCTTCTTCTTCTTCTTCTTCTTCTTCTTCTTCTTCTTCTTCTTCTTCTTCTTCTTCTTCTTCTTCTTCTTCTTCTTCTTCTTCTTCTTCTTCTTCTTCTTCTTCTTCTTCTTCTTCTTCTTCTTCTTCTTCTTCTTCTTCTTCTTCTTCTTCTTCTTCTTCTTCTTCTTCTTCTTCTTCTTCTTCTTCTTCTTCTTCTTCTTCTTCTTCTTCTTCTTCTTCTTCTTCTTCTTCTTCTTCTTCTTCTTCTTCTTCTTCTTCTTCTTCTTCTTCTTCTTCTTCTTCTTCTTCTTCTTCTTCTTCTTCTTCTTCTTCTTCTTCTTCTTCTTCTTCTTCTTCTTCTTCTTCTTCTTCTTCTTCTTCTTCTTCTTCTTCTTCTTCTTCTTCTTCTTCTTCTTCTTCTTCTTCTTCTTCTTCTTCTTCTTCTTCTTCTTCTTCTTCTTCTTCTTCTTCTTCTTCTTCTTCTTCTTCTTCTTCTTCTTCTTCTTCTTCTTCTTCTTCTTCTTCTTCTTCTTCTTCTTCTTCTTCTTCTTCTTCTTCTTCTTCTTCTTCTTCTTCTTCTTCTTCTTCGTTTGTATCGATGAGAAATATGGAAGCTTGCATGGATGGAGTGCTTGTTTCCCTATTCTTTTTTTCGTTTGTATCGATGAGAAATGTGGAACTTGTTATATGGATGCATGGAACAATGTGTTGGATGAACATTGTGATGTTACTGTAATATGTATGGATGGAACTCTGTTTCTTATGTCTGTTGTGCATGCGAAAAAAATATGTATATCTGTGTGTGAATTCTTGTGAAATTAAATGGATTCAAATAAAAACAGGGGATATATAGCCTCTTTGCCATCTGCTAGCGGACGGCAAAGAGGACACGTGGCAGCTACCTGTACAAACAGGGAACATTGGCTGCCTATTTGGCCACTTTGCCGTCTGCCAGCAAACGACAAAGATTCAGATCACTTTGTCGTCCGCTAGCAGACGACATAGCTAGCCACGTGGCAGCTTCCCAGTGCTGCCTAGCTGAGCTCTTTGCCGTTTGTCAACGGACAGCAAACATCTTTGAATCTTTGCCATCTGCTGGCCTCGGATGGCTGACGGCACAATCCTTTGCCATCCGTTTCTAAGAAGCCGACGGAGAAGAAGATCTTTGCTGGCACGTGTTCAGACAGATAGTTTGTCGTCTGCTGGCGGACGGCAAAGATGTTTCCTGTCCGTGATCTATGCCTTTGCCGTCTGCCATGGCGGACGGCAAAGAAGCTGATTCCAGTACTGGTATATGCATATACCTACACCAACGAGTTTTTTATTATAGACTCGAGACGAGTCAATGTTGTTTAGTGTATGTGTTCTACTGATTAGAATCTTGTTAATTAGAAACACATTGCCAACCCTGTCAAACATTTCTGCTTGACAGAGAGACAACTAAAAACAAAACCAAAAAGGAAGAAAGCATACATAAAACACAACATACGGGTTACGAACAGTACAAGCATACGACAAGGCACGAACGCGCTATGCACTAAAAGAAACAACTCACTCCGAGATACATAGTTCTATCCGCATATCAAGGATGAAAAGACAGACCGACCTACTCACAGAATCACCTGACTGCGTGACTGAGGTCACCTAGAGGACTGGTCTTGCTGGGGCTCTCCTGGAAGACGAAAACTGAGCCAATATTCACTTTCATCATCGGACACTTCTATGGGTTGGGGCTCAACTGATTGGGACGGGGCGAGAGCTTGCCCAACCAAACCTTAATAGTGAAGACGGTTAATGGCCTTGTTGATGGTGTCCCGGTTGATGATGCCTGGCCTCAGCCAAGGCACCAGATGAGAGCATAGCACTGGGCTGGATGGTATGGGATCAGTGGCTTGAGATGCAATCTGGCGGCCCTCACAACATGCTTTTGTGATGACCTGAGAAGCTTCGCGGTCCAAAGGCTTGAACTCCTTGATCAGGTTACCAATCATCACTCCCTGGGCAGTAATGAACTGCACCAAACGAGCATTGGATGGATCATCTTCCTGGATAGTGATGGGATGCTCAGTCCCTAGGCTGGCTACAACGGGGAAGAAACAGAACTCCCATCATCCCACTACTTGCGGAAACTGGGATCGAAGATGGATGATAGCTTCCACAGCAGTTGTTTGAATAGACAACTCTTGAGTGGGCATGGGTTTGCCTTGGATGATCAAGGACTGACCATCCTCAGCTAGACCTGCGCAGATTTGCACCTTGGTCTGGAATCGGCAAAGAGGAGGGGCGGGTATTGCTTGTAACACCAAATACTCGGGACTAGACGAACGACCAAGAGCTTGGGTGAGCACATCGGTGAGGAGAGTCAGAAATCCAATGTGACCAGTCGCAAAGGTACGACTGTAAAAGATGGGCTCTCGGAGAAAGCCGGATGTGGCTCCTGATCTGGAGCTACTAGCTATGCTTCTCAGTAGGGACATGGCTGACTAAGTGGGGAGCAATGCGGCTAGCAGAAAGGGGGCTTTATAGGCAGCTATACGAGACACACCCGCATGGCGTGGCCCCTTTCCCTTAATGGCGAAGGGTACACTGTGCGGCCGACCAGAAAGGATAGGGTTGCTATCTGATCCACGAAAAACTAGGCGAGGGACAGTGGGGTAGGGACGTCTCGGTCCTGGCTACACCACATGTTTCTCAACAGTGGTCATGCCGGATGCCAGGGATGGGTCAAATCCCTTAGGGTCATTTCGGGTTGATGATAGCGATGATCTAATGCTAGGATAACCTATGCCGGCCTGGCTGCTCTGATACCATCTCCTGTGGCACCACGATCCAAATGGAGTAGGGGGCCTTCGCACGTCAGCCCAGGATAACGCCTGATGCACGACAGGTACATGATACAACATTCTAGATACAAAAATATTAATCAATTACATGACATAGAGCAGCACATCATTGATGAATACAATGTGTGGCATAGCACTAAGGCTATCTAAATGGCGGCGGAAGTCTTGGTTTGGCGGCTCGACGACTCTGGCTGGGCTCCACAACTCACAGGACTGGCAAGGTTACGGCCTAGCGCGACAAGTCTCCTCCTGCAATCTTGCCACGTGCAAGGCTAGGTGAGTACTATGAATGTACTCGCAAGACAACCAAATACCTAGCATCCAAACAAGCAGATGAAAAAGCAAGTACCATGCGGATGCAAGAATTTACCTCCTAACAATAACTAAGCATGGCATGATATTAACAAGGAATATGGATCAAACTAAACATTAACATATCACATCATATTTTAGCACGGTAACAACAAAACATGGCATATGATAGCAATCCATCACATAGCATGGCATGGCATAGATGCATCTACAAGATATGGATATATGCATGAAACTATGCTGAAAAGTAAACTACCATTTACCTCCCGTGAAGAAATACAATATTATCCTAATTCATCAATCACTTACTCTGCCACTGCCCCTTGGGGCCAACTCATGACTCGCCGAGATCTCATCTCGTGATCATGCTCGAAACAACTCCGTGACTTCTCGCGACTATCTCATAGTCCGAGTCACCACATTCTTTATATCACATTATTAATCACGTATTTATTATATTAGATTTGTCCTCCATTTCGACGAAGACCCGATAGTGTGACCTAGTACGAACTTGTGCCCATATCCGAGGACGCGGCTATCGATAGATTATACGCACACTCTGCAGAGGTTAGCACACTATACCCACACCACAGAACCCATGGCCTCGTACTCCCATTCGGGTGGACCAACGATGTTCCAACAAAACCGATATATTGCCATCACACTCTCCCAGCCACTCCGACAAACTCCCCTTTGGGCTAAGTCATGGGTGGCCCCAATGTCAACTCGTGACATCCTCCACCTGCGTGGCCAGCTACAGTCGTCGCAAAAAAAACGGTCCCAAACGGGGACATGAGCTCAAAACCAAACACGGGCACACAAGGCTTATGTCCGCCTACCTGATCAGGATAGCACGCGCCCATAACCTTCCCTCGTTGGAGTCACCAGCGAGAGGCATGGCAATAGATCGCATTAAGGCCTTCGCATAAAGGCAAATGTGGCTGCATTGAAGAAGCTCGATTTGGTGGCATTATGACTCGATCCCATCGATGACGAAGGATATTTGTTGTTATTAAGTCACGTTATTATCTTCTCCATCATCATCAACATGCAAGCATGATTAACATGGATGCAATGCATGAACAAAATACTAAGCTTCTAGAGTGAACAACTATAGCATATGGAACAAGGCAATGCAAGGTACTAGCATATCAACGGTGTACCAAAATCATTATAGCATTTATATCAATGGAATGAAACTAACATAGAGCAGTGACATGACCTTATCAATAACAACGTCCTAGCTAGCATGGCAAAAGATAACCTGAAAGCGCAAGCACCCATGGCAAACACTACAAGCATAACGGAATAACTGCAGACAAAACTGATAAGAAACTGCTGCAACTACACGCACGCGGGGTGCAAGCAAAGTCAACATGCAAGTTCGGGGCTCATGATAAGAGGTTCGCTTGCCTGCGGTCGATGAATACTCCGGGAAGGAATGTCATCACCTTGCGGGAAGATTTGCCGGAGAAGGGTTCTCTCTCAGAGGGGCTGGATATAGGGCAGGGAAAAAATGGGTATTTTTAGAATGTGCAAACATTATGAAAATAACACCAACAGAAATGGCTCGACAAACAAAGAACATGAGCGCTGGAATCACATCAATCGGAGCTACGGTTGAAAATTTGTGGCCGTTCATTCGTTAGGCAGAAATCAAATAAAAATCTGTCCATTTCTGCTACTAACGGGTGAACGCTCACAAAGTAGAAGTTTCAGCGAGACCGGCTGAAAACAGAAGGCGTATTTTGCCCAAATATGCTTTCATCACATAGAGACGACTTCGGGGGAAGGCGCCTTGATACGTCTCCAATGTATCTACTTTTCCAAACACTTTTGCCCTTGTTTTGGACTCTTACTTGCATGATTTGAATGGAACTAACCCGGATGTATTTGTTTTCGTGAGAATTGCCATGGTGTTATTTTTGTGCAGAAATAAAAGTTCTTGGAATGACCTGAAACTTCACGGAGAATATTTTTGGAAATAATAAAAAATACTTGCCAAAGAATCAAAACCAGGGGGCCCACACCCTGTCCACGAGGGTGGAGGGCGCGCCCTGCCTCGTGGGCCCCCTGAGACTCCACCGACCTCAACTCCAACTCTATATATTCACGTTCGGGGAGAAAAAACCGGAGAGAAGGATTCATCGCGTTTTACAATACGGAGCCACCGCCAAGCCCTAATCTCTCTCGGGAGGGCTGATCTGGAGTCCGTTCGGGGCTCCAGAGAGGGGAATCTGTCGTCGTGGTCATCATCAACCTTCCTCCATCACCAATTTCATGATGCTCACCACCGTGCATGAGTAATTCCATCATAGGCTTGCTGGACGGTGATGGGTTGGATGAGATTTACCATGTAATCGAGTGAGTTTTGTTAGGGTTTGATCCCTAGTATCCATTATGTTCTGAGATTGATGTTGCTATGACTTTGCTATGCTTAATGCTTGTCAATAGGGCCCGAGTGCCATGATTTCAGATCCGAACCTATTATGTTTTCATGAATATATGTGAGTTTTTAATCCTATTTTGCAAGTCAATAGTCACCTACTATGTCTAATGATCCGGTAACCCCGAAATGACAATAATCGGGACCACTCCCGGTGATGACCGTAGTTTGAGGAGTTCATGTATTCACTAAGTGTTAATGCTTTGGTCCGGTACTCTATTAAAAGGACGCCTTAATATCCCTTAGTTTCCAATATGACCCGGCACGGGAGGGTAGGACAAAAGATGTCATGCAAGTTCTTTTCCATAAGCACGTATGACTATATTGAATACATGCCTACATTACATTGATGAACTGGAGCTAGTTACGTGTCACCCTATGTTATAAGCTGTTGCATGAGTAATCACATCCGACATAATTATCCATCATTGATCCATTGCCTACGAGCTTTTCACATATTGATCTTTGCTTAGTTACTTTTCCGTTGCCACTGTTACAATTACTACAAAAACTGCTATTGTTAATTTTGCCACCATTACCGTTACTTCTATATTACTTTGCTACTAAATACTTTGTTGCAGATATTACGTCTTTCAGGTGTGGTGGAATTGACAACTCAACTGCTAATACTTGAGAATGTTCTTTGGTTCCCCTTGTGTCGAATCAATAAATTTGGGTTGAATACTCTACCCTCGAAAACGGTTGCGATCCCCTATACTTGTGCGTTATCAAGACTATTTTCTGGTGCCGTTGCCGGGGAGCATAGCTCTATTATTTGAATCACTCGGGATTTATATCTGTTGAACACTATGAGGAACTTGAAAGACAAAAAAACCAAGATTTATCCCTCAACTACGAGGGGAGGTAAAAATCTGCCATCTAGCTCTGCACTTGATTCATCTTCTGTTATGAGTAAACTTGCGACACCTACTCCTGCTATTGATTCTCATATGTCGCATGTTATTGATGATGCCACTTCTGCTTTGCATGATACTTATGATGAAACTACTTCTATGCTTGATAATACTATGCCATTTGGTGAATTTCTTGACGAACAACTTGCTAGGGTTAGAGAGAATGAAATTATTGAAACTGATAATATTGATGAAAGTGATGATGAAGATTCTCCCCCTAGATATGAATTGCCTGATGTACCCGAGGGTTATGTTATGGATGAAGAAACTGCTACGGACCTTTTTGCTTGCAAAGATAGATATGATCTTAAGAAACTGTTAGCTAAGCTGAAAGAAAAATCTCTGAATGCTAGAATGAAATATGACCCTACTTTTGCTACTTCACCTATCTGTATTTCTGATAAGGATTACGATTTCTCTGTCGACCCTGATTTAATCACTTTGATTGAATCTGATCCTTTTTATGGCTATGAATCTGAAACTGTTGTGTCACATCTTACTAAATTGAATGATATAGCCACCCAATTTACTCATGAGGAAAAAATTCGTTACTACTATATCCTTAAGTTATTTCCTTTCTCATTAAAGGGTGATGCTAAAACATGGTTTGATTCTCTTACTCCTGTTTGTATGCATAGTCCCCAGGATATGATTTATTACTTCTCTGCTAAATATTTCCCCGCTCATAAGAAACAAGCTGCTTTCAGGGAAATATATAATTTTGTGCAAATTGAATAAGAGAGTATCCCACAAGTTTGGGGGAGGTTTCTCCGGTTACTTAATGCTTTGCCTGATCATCCTCTCAAGAAAAATGAAATACTTGATATCTTTTATAATGTACTAACTGATGCTTCTAGAGACCACCTGGATAGTTTTCGGATCTCGGGTTCCAGCAAAACCCTCAAGGTTCGAACACTGGGGTGCGCGTGAAGATCTCCCCCTACCGATCCACGTCCTAGCTTCGCTAAGATCTCACCGACTAACTCGACGAACTCGCAACACAAAGGACACAAGCTTTATACTGGTTCAGGCCACCGTTGTGGTGTAATACCCTACTCCAGTGTGGTGGTGGATTGCCTTTCGAGCTATGGATGAACAGTACAAGGGGAAGAACAGCCTCCTGAGGTTGAGGTGTTCTTGTGTTTGGTGGGTGTGAGGATGAACTGAATGAGTTCGAGGCTAGTCTAGTTGGACCAGGAGCCCCCTGCCTACTGTGGTGGCTAGTCCTATTTATAGAGGCCCTGGTCCTCTCCCCAAATATTGAGCGGGAAGGGAGCCAACAACGGCCAATTTGAAAGGGGACAGCTAGTACTACTTATCCTGACAAAAGCAGTCTTTGCCTGCGAAATGCTCTAGTGGTGACGCTGCTTTGGGCTCCATGGTGACCTCCGTCTTGCCGTCCTGCTGGTCTTGCTCTCGTTGCACCGATATGAAAACCTTTGCTAGACGCCTCGGTACTCCGCGCCTGCGCTTGCTCCCTTAGCACCAAGGAGGAAACAAGGACACTGCACGCGCTGGCGCCCGCCTGGTATCGATCATCATGGCTCACGTAACGAGAACGTCGCGAGGTTTGGCTTGCCTTGATCTCTCCGCCCCTCGCGAGCCAAACTGGTGAGGCCGCTCCCAAGGAAGCCTGGTGTCGTCCGCCTCGCGAGGCTTGGCCCCTCATGAGGTCTTGAATGCTTGTTGATGAAGATGGGCCGGACGGGCCCGCTCACAGAACCACGCCGTGGGCTGCAGGCAGGAAAGTCTGGGGACCCCCATTCCCAGAACACCGACAGTAGCCCCCGGGCCCAAGTCGCGCTCGGGCTTGGCTTCAAGGCGAAGCCAAAGGTCAAGTGTGGAGCGCCGCGGGCCCCATAGCCTGCGGCCTTGGTCGACATGTGGCGGTTGATTGGACATGGGCATCTCCGCTTCCCCACGCTGCCCTTGAATCCGCCTGGCTATGGGCCACCGCAACCTACACAGTTATTCTTCCATCATCCGCGCCATACTTCCCCAATTCTTCTGCTTCCACAGGACTCCGCTCCTCTTTCCAATCTGACCTGAGCTCTGCTCACCCCATCGCCATGGCGCCGAAACAAGCGGATAAGGGGAAGAAACCTCTGTCTTCGGCTAGTGCGCCTCCGGCCATCGAGCCCGAAGTTGGCTGATCGCTGGTGCTCAATGACGAGGCCATGGGCAAGGTGCATGCCATGCTCGCCTCCAGTTTCAATGAGTGGGGAAAGATGGTGGCTTGGCCTGCGTCTCATGCTCGCATTGTCCGGGCTGCCACCGAGGTCCCAATCTTCATCGATGCCCTTTGGGCCGGCCTTGTGACACTCTAAAAAATTTTACTTGGTTTTTGACAAAACCCTTTTATTTGATTTGAAGGAGGCCATTTAAAATCTTCCCAAAAGCCCCTCCTTCTCAAAAAATTTCTCCTATGACAAGTATTTTGTTATTTTGTGTCTCCCTCAACCTTGGTATTTGGTTTTAAAAACCTTCCTTCTGATTTTAACTCATCTCAATAAATTGTTGGAAATTAAATTTCTATTAAAAAGAGACCATATGGGTTTTGGGGCTATTCCTTTGTTTTGCAACCCCCCCCCCCCCATTGTTTTACCATGCCTCATGTCAAAAATTTCACCCAAAACCCCTCCCTCCACTTTGGGCCAAGCCAAATATTCAATTCCAACAAGTTCAACCCATTTTTGAATCTTATTTCATTTATTTTATCCCCAAGAGTAATTCTGTCTTTTATTTTGGGCCTAGGTGATTTACGAAGGAAGTGTCTGATTTCCTTTGAGTTTTGACCTCAAACCAACTCCTCTGGCTAGTCCCTAGCACCCCCAACCTAGATCCATCAAGATCCACTCTTCCTTAGTTCAAAATTTTCAAGTTTCTCACACTGCAAGTTTGGACCAGATTTGGCAAATTTCATGAAATTCATATTTTTCCTTCTCCAAAAATTCTACCAAAATTCAGGCAGCCCCCAAGTGCATTGAGAGGCCACCCCACCAAATATCAGCCCCAGATAAATTCCCCACATGCCAAACTCTTTTCATTGAACACCTGACAGGCACTGTTGCTGTTCATTTTCAGAGTTCAGTGTTCAGTCGACCGTCAGTGTCGTTTTCTTCAGGGTCGCGACGTCGATCTCACCAGTGCACTCTCTGGAGCCTTGCGCACTGCTCCTTCCTCTTATCCAGAGCGCCGCACGGTCCTTTGGATGGACGCCACCGTCGGTGATGACGTGACCCGCCGATGCCGGCTACTTCTGCGGTGGCAGAGCCAACCGAGGCGGCCAGCGGGGATCAGCCCAGCTTTCGGCACCGTCCAGCACCGCCCAATCCACCCGAGGCCTCTGCTTGCCTGCGTGCGCTGCGGCGCTGTCGCCGTGGCCTGAGCAGAGCAGAGCGCGCTCCCTGCCGCCGACGTGCTCCATGCACCGTTCCGTTCGGAACTTGGAGTAGCAGCCAAGGCAGGCCAAGTTTAGCGCCTAAACCAAACCAGTATACCTCCACGGTGATGCCTAGCCCCCTAAACCACCTGACCATACACTGCACCGCCGTAATCGTCGTCGGAGATTTCCCGTTCACGGCCACCGCCTCGGATCATCTATAAAAGGAGGTCCCGAGCTCGTTCTCGACCCCGCACCACCACTCCACCTCACCAGAGCCCCGCCAAGCCATCAGGAGGACCCCGAGGAGGTCTCCTTCCCCGACTCCGGCCGCCCCGATCCGCCTCGGGCACCGGCTTGATCCACTCAGGTGAGGCCACCTCCGACTACCAAACCTCGTCAGCAGCCCTCTGGTGCACCCAATGTTCTAACCCGAGCCTCGATTCAACCAGTGTAGCCCTCCCCGACGAGATCCACCAACGCCCGAACCACCGCCCGCCGGAGTTGAGGCCGCCGTCGACGTGGTACTCACTGTCGACCAACTCCACCACCCACAGGTGCGGAAGGACCCAAGGAACCCGTAGGTACCACCCACTCCTCCTGGCTTGCCGTGGATCTCCGCCGGCGACCACCGCGGCTTTCGGGCGACGGTGACTCTATTTCAGAGTTTAAACCCGACAAGTGGGACCCCCCCGTCAGCTTTTTATTCTTTTCGAAACGTTTTCTAAAAACGCCTTCGGGCAGGATACGTTTCCCTTTGGAGTTGGCGGGTTTTTAATCGAACCGTTTTCTGTTTTTATAAGCTAGCCCTTGGGAACTTTCTGTTTCATTACAGACAAATCCCTGGACTAAAACCTTTATAACTCTTAGACATAAAATGATTTTTGAATGATTCTTTTTCTGTCACCTTTAATTTTTGGTCTAGTTTTTTATCATATTTATTTGAGAAATATTTGGAAATTTTTTTTGCACACACGGTATTTACGTTAGTACGTATCTTTTTCTTGTACCGTAGATACCGGAAGAGGTGACGGGACCACGAACTTCACTGAGCTAGACTCCGACTACTCCGAACCAGGCAAGCATGTTTGAACCTTTGATATGATGAGTGTTTTGCATGTTTGCATTGAGTGGTCAGTTCATGGCATGATTATATGGATATCGGTAAGAGTTATATTACATGCAAAACCATTGCAATTGAGCTTCGAAACTCGATGTGTGATTCGATGTGAGTTTACATGATCATGTGGTGACATGATGGGTGGTAAGATGGTATTGTTGTAGCATGCTAGTATTATGCCAAATAACTTAACTCCAGTGTCAACGTGAATCAAGTCACGTGATCACCTGTTCTTTTCCTTGTACTACCACATGTTTCTTTATGGAATATGGTTTAGTAAGTTGCAAACCTCTTTCCTGGTACACACCAAACAGAGGGGCCGGGATGAGGGTTCCATGGCCCTGGATTAAAGCCCATCATCCGGTCAAGGAGCATGGGTGTTTCCGGTTGGGACCGAGAGGGGGGCACCCCTTAGAGCGCGCGAGATAAATTTGATCCCATGCTATTCGAGGTTGTGACCTCCCCGTCTTAGAGTTTTTCTTGAACGTTGCCTAGGGTGATTCCTGGCAGCGGAAATGTGGAATTGGGTGTGTACTGGTTAGATGTGTTTATTATAAAATACCGTAAACAGAACTAGTCCGTTGCGACTACTGAAATCCGTTGGTTGTGGTTTAATAGTACAAACTCTGCAGAGTCAAACTCGTCCAAGTAACCGTATCTATGATCAAGGTCGGTGTTCAACTTGTCCTTGTCAATCTCGATGTCGATATCCTTGGCGATCTCCGGTGAACAACCATGTGTGGAAAACTTGGCTATCTGATTACTCCTGTGGATGGACTAACCCGTTTATTATTATTATGTGCTGAGTCTTTTCCTTGGAATGGTCTATTCTCGCTTGAATCTGACGATGAAATATAAGCCCTTTATGTGATGTCGCTCAGACGTACATTGTAGCATTTATGTTGTTTACTCTCGATATAAGCCCTTTACGTGATGTCACTTTCGGGCGTCCATTGTGGCATTTATGTTGTTTACTCGATATAAGCCCTTTATGTGATGTCGCTCGGGCGACCATTTGTGGCATTTATGTTGTTTACTTCTGATATAAGCCCTTTATGTGATGTCGCTCAGACGTCCGACTATGGCATTTATGTTGTTTACTCTCGATATAAGCCCTTTAGGTGATGTCGCTCAGACGTCCGACTGTGGCATTTATGTTGTTTATTTTCAATATAAGCCCTTTATGTGATGTCGCTTTGACGTCCGACTGTGGCACACATTGCCATTTACTTTTCAATATAAGCCCTTTATGTGGTGTAAGCTTAGGCGTATTGCTGACATGTTAATTTATTTGTTCACCATTCGAGGCGTCGTTTGAGACACTCGATCGGTTTCGATTATTTCTGTTGGGATTTCGGGAGGCCTACCGCCCGACTTCCTTTTATTATTCATGTCGTGCAAGTTTATCATTTGAGTGTGCATTGCAAATTGCTCATGTTGCATCATGCTTACATTTCTTATATCTTATGTCCAAACTTTCTTGCGAGTACATTCAAAGTACTCACCTGGCTTGTTGATTTGGCCATATGTTGACGAAGGCGATCTTATGGATTAAGAGTTCGATAAGCGAGTCCGGCGCCTAGAGGAGTCCCGATTAGTCCCGTCACGATCCTGGAATTTATCACTTGTACCATATCCGCTTCGCTACCCGAATAAATCATCAAGCCTCACTTGACTCGATGAGCTGCAAGAGTAGGAGTCAATGTCACCCACTTCACTGTGACATATCCACCACCACGTTTAAAAGGCAAGTCGGTAGTATGCCACCACACCTGTGCCATATCCGCCTTTATGTATATTCTTTGGCGTGCTTGTAATAAAATTGTTGAGCAACCTCAGCTCAACCACAGTAATATATTTAGTACTACGGATTTCTATATCAAGAATTTGTCTACCGATTAGGAGGACTCTCTGTCTTTGGGAATAACAAGATCGGTTTCTCAATAAGTATTTTATTGAAAAACCGGTCGTGACAAACTTGGTACCCGAGCCGAGTGACTGTAGGAAGCCACTAGGTGCGATCGCTAATCGCTTATTAGCGTTTTAGTGCGATTTTAGCATTTTTGCAAAAGCGTAGCAATTTTTACATTAGTCATCGTAAATTTATGATCTGACTATTCGGAATTTTTGTCTACTTTTGTAGATGGCTAGCAGCGACTGTGAGTCACATGTGTTCGCCTATGTTCCTGAGTGATTTATCAAGCTCCTCACCTACATCGTCAAGATCGCGATTGGGCCATCTGTTCACCCAGTGTTCACACTCTACCAACACAAGATCAGCGACAGTCTGTCTATGCACCAGGCCGTGGTACAGTTCAAGGGAGGGCGTTCAGAATCACGCCAATTCCGTTTTGTTGGCAGGGCCATGCCTACGGAGAGGCATGCCATGCAGATAGCTGCCCGTGAGGCGATAGCTCGTCTCCGGGATGTGCTTCCTTCGATGAAGACTCGCCGCTACCTCTACCTTCCATGCCACGTGCCATACACGTGTCACTATGCATTCGCTTGCCCCAGGGGAGAGTGAGACGAGGCTATTGAGATGCTTGTTGAATACCTCCAGGCTCACAGAGGCAGCCTTGACAACCTTGTGGGCGACCTTGTGGCTGCCCGCATGGACTCGATCCATGGGCTGTGCCGCCAACAGGAGGAGCTCCTACACACACAACACCACCGCGACCTTCGTCTCGTCCTCGGCATCTTATTCACCTGCCATCCTCGCCACCGCTCGTCGCCTGCCTACCAGCAGGGAGTTCGGCGAGGTCATCAGCGCCACTCCAGTCCGTGTTGCACCACCTATTGCGCCCACTCCAGTCCGTGTGGCACCGCCTATTGCGCCTGCCCAGTCCGTGTTGCACCGCCTCTCGCGCCCGCTCCGGCTTCTCAGCGCAGCACTTCACGCTGGAGCCTATTAGTGAGGAGGAGGTTGAGTCCCCAGCGTCCTTTGGGCCTCACCCTCGGCAGGCCAAGGGAAGTCCTTACCATCTCCGATCGAGTCGCCCTAGCAACCCAGCGTTGCGCCAGCTTGTATGATATGTTTATATGTATGTAGGTTGTGAGAAGTAGTTTGCATGCGCATCATGTAGGAACTGGGAGAAGTGCACTAGCCTAAATAACATGTCAGGATTGTGTACGCACATCCTGAGTGATGAATTATATAATTACTGCTTGTGTGTAAGATTTTTACTGAACGGTCCTTCTCCATGCGCTATCAAATATTTTCTTGAAAAATCTTGGAGTGGTTAAATTTTTTTCGCCTTTGAGTATTTATTTATTTTTGTGGCTCAATTTCTTTTCCTTAAGATTTTTGATTTTTTTAAATATATCCCCAGAGTGGAAAATGTCTCGTCCTTGGACTCGTTCCATGCCAAATCCGCCAGAAGAGAATTATGGCACCCAAACCAGCAACAACTTCACACAGGGACAGTCAAGTCAACGAGGCAGTGAGACAGCTTTTTCTCAAGTGTGCCGCCTTTATGAGCAAAGCCAGCAACAGCACCAAGAAATGATGAACCAGGTCATCAATATGGGAAATCACCGTGGACCGTATCAGCAGCAATCCAAATTGTCAGAACTACAAAAGACGCGTCCCCCAACTTTCTCGCACACTGACAAACCTCTTGAGGCCGATGACTGGCTTCGAGACATTGAAAGGAAATTGATTATTGCACAATGTTCAGACCGTGAGATGGTACTATATGCACCTCACTACCTCACATGAGCAGCTGCATCATGGTGGGAGAATTTCCTACACATGCACCCCAATGAGAATAACATCACCTGGGAGGAATTGAAAGAAGGTTTTCGTGGGGCACATATTCCCAAAAGCGTTATGAAAATCAAGAAGAGGGAGTTTGACGACCTCAAGCAAAGAGGCATGACGGTGACCGAGTACAACAGTCTATTTACTCAGTTATCTCGCTTCACGCCAACGAAGAACACATGACGGAAAGTAAAAGATGGAAAAGTTTACGGGCGGTCTTGCACCAGCACTTAAATGCCAGCTGGTTGTACACACCTTCCAGACTTCAAAACACTTGTGGACAAGGCCATTACCACTCGAAAATGAGCGCTGCAGTTTGGAAGATTTTACTTAAGCGCAAGAGGACCAAACTACTCAAGCTCGCCACAACCGAAGCAAGATCGACTTCGGAAAAAGTGGAGCAAACAAGTCCACAACCAATATCCCGCGCTCGGTCAAAAATTTTCATGCAAGGGACAAGGATTTCACATACCGCCTAGGTGCTACTTGCTACGCTTGTGGAGAAGAAGGGCACTATGCCAAGCAGTGCCCAAAGCCAAGAAACTCGGCTCCCACGCCGAACCACGGTGGGAATAATTCAGCACCCAAGCGTAACAATTTCAACCCCAACAATAATCACAAGAAGGGTCACTTGAACCATGTGACCAAGGAGGAAGCACAAAATGCCCCGGATATCGTACTTGGTACGTTCCCTGTCAACACAATACCTACCACGGTTTTGTTTGATTCTGGAGCTTCTCACTCGTTCATTTCAAAGGAATTTGCTTTGCAAAATGATTTTTCGATGCTTCCCCTGGAAAAATCCATGATCATCAAGTCCCCCGGGATTAAGCAAGTTACTCGAGTTCTTGCCAAGGTGTGGTTATTGAGTTTGAGGGATTGAAGTTTCACGCCAACCTTATTGTATTGGAAAATAAAGGGACTGGATGTCATCCTAGGAATGGATTGGTTAACCACCAACAAAGGATTTATTGACCGCTTCAACCGGACAGTAATTCTTACCCACCATCACGGGAAGACAATAAAAGTTTCAGCTCAAGAGAGACAAATATCCCGGCAACCGAGGTTGAACAAGGTGGACGTTTGGAGTTAAGCAAAGTTCCGATTGTGTGTGAGTTTCGGGCGTATTTCTGAAGAACTACCGGGCATGCCACGGACCGGGAGATAGAATTCAGCATTGAGCTAGCACACAGAACCACCCCCATTTACAAGAAGCCATACGAGAATGGCACCCCGAGTTGGTGGAATTAAAGAAGCAAATAAAAGAATTCTTGGACAAAGGATTCATTCGAGCCAGCTCCTCGACTTGGGGCTCTCGGTTTTATTTGCCAAGAAAAGGATGGGACAACGAGATTGTGTATAGACTATCGAGCACTCAACATGGTCACAATCAAGAACAAATATCCGATGCCATGGGTAAATGATTTATTTGACCAGCTCGCTCAAGCCAAGGTTTTCTCAAAGATTGACTTAAGGTCGGGATACCATCAATTGAAAGTATGGACAGAAGATATCCCCAAGACAGCCTTCACCTCCGGATCTGGGCTGTATGAGTTTCTGATGATGCCGTTTGGTCTGACCAACGCCCCTGCATATTTCGTCCACCTAATGAACAAAGTGTTTATGAGATTTATGGACAAGTTTTTTGTGGTGTTTATCGATGATATTCTGGTATACTCCAAGACACCAGAAGAGCATGCTGAACATCTCAGAATTGTACTAGGGAATTAAGGAAAAAATCAATTATACGCCAAGTTCAGCAAATGTGAATTTTGGTTGAGACAAGTTGGTTTCCTAGGCCATGTGTTAACACAGAAGGTATTGCCGTAGACCCGAGAGAAGGTCAAGGTCAGATTTGGTTGGAAACCACCAGCCAGCGTAACGGATGTAAGAAGTTTCTTGGGAATGGCGGGGTATTACCGAAGGTTCATTGAAGGTTCTCCACCATAGCAAAGCCAATGGCCTTGATTGCTCTAGAAGGACAAGAAATTTGTTTGGACGGAAGCTTGCGAGAAAAGTTGCCAAGACCTCAAAAGAAAATTAACAACAACACCAGTATTGGTTGTGCCAGACTTACACAGAAGTTTTGAGGTATATTGTGACGCCTCCAGGAAGGGCCTCGGATGCGTATTAATGCAAGAAGGCAAGGTAGTCGCGTATGCCTCCAGGCAACTACGCAAGCATGAAGAAAATTATCCTACGCATGATTTGGAACTGGCAGCAGTCATTCATGCACTCAAGGAGTGGAGGCACTTTTTACTCGGAAACCGTTGTAAAATATACACGGACCATAAAAGCCTCAAGTACATTTTCACACAACCGGAACTCAATTTACGGCAACGGCGCTGGTTGGAATTAGTGAAAGATTATGATGTCGGTATTCACTACCATCCAGGAAAGGCGAATGTTGTGGCGGATGCTCTCACGAAACCCCAGTTTGGACAACGACTGTCTACCGGACATGAGACCTGAATTTCAACAAGAGTTCGCCAAACTCAACATGATGGCCCGGTCGTAGAAGCGCGTGTCAAACTTGGATATACAGCCTACCTTAATGGAGCAAATTAAGGAGGCTCAGCATGGACACCCAGCATCGAATGCATAAAAAGGAAAGTGAGTTTGGGCAAGGCCTCTGAATTTATCATAGACAATGGGGGAATACTATGGTACGGAGACAGACTTTGCGTACCAAATATAGAAGACCTCAAACAGCAAATCCTAGCCGAAGGCCACACTGCTCCGTATTCGATCCACCCGGGAGGAACCAAAATGTACAAAGATATCCAGGAAAAGTTTTGGTGGCACGGTATGAAGAGGGATATAGCCACCTTCATTGCATGTTGTGATTCGTGTCAACGCATTAAGGCCGAGCATAAAAAACCGGCAGGGTTATTGCAGCCAAACATGATACCTGAGTGGAAATGGGATGAGATCGGGATGGACTTTATTGTTGGATTACCTCGGTCACAACACGGAAATGATGCCATATGGGTCATCACAGAAAGATTAACCAAGGTGGCACATTTCATTCCCGTGAAGACAACCTACACCACTCAGAAGCTTGCTAAGCTTTACCTCTCTCGCATAGTTTGAATGCATGGAGTCCCAAAGACTATAATATCTGACCGAGGCACTCAATTCGTCTCTAGATTTTGGGATCAATTACAACAAGCACTGGGTACTCAACTGGCATTCAGTACGGCATACCACCCCCAGACCGATGGGAAAACTGAACGCGTAAACCAAATACTAGAGGACATGCTGAGAGCGTGTGTCCTCACCTATGGGACCAGTTGGGAAGAGAGTTTGCCATATGCCGAGTTTGCATACAACAACAGTTACCAAGCCAGCCTGCAAATGGCACCCTTCAAAGCCTTGTATGGACGGAGATGTCGTACTCCATTGAATTGGTCAGAGGAGAGACAGCCATATCTTCGGCCCTGATATGCTCAAGGAAGCCGAGGAGAAAGTTAGGCTAACGAGGGCAGACTCAAGATAGCTCAAAGCCGGCGGAAGAGTTATTACGATCGAAAACATCGAAGTCGATTTTGAACCCGGTGAGCATGTGTACCTCCGAGTATCTCCTATGAGGGGCCTACAACGGTTCAAGGTTAAAGGAAAGCTAGCACCAAGATTTATCGGACCCTTCTGTGTAGTAGCTCGAAGAGGCACAGTAGCCTACCAGCTAGACCTACCCGAAGAGCTGTCCGACGTCCACGACGTGTTCCACGTCTCACAGTTGAGGAAATGTGTGAGCAACCCAGAAAAGCAGGTATCCCATGAGGACATTGATATACAGCCAGACCACACCTACAAGGAACGCCCAATAAAAATATTGGAGGAGTCTGAAAGGAGAACCCGTCAGAAAGTAATCAAGTTTTTCAAAGTACAGTGGAGCAATCACACCAAAGACGAGGCAACATGGGAAAGAGTGGATTTTCTTCGAGCAGAACACCCACACCTATTTGAGGATCAGCTGAAATCTCGGGGACGAGATTTTTCCTAAGGGGGTAGGTGTTGTGACACTCCAAAAAAATTTACTTGGTTTTTGACAAAACCTTTTATTTGATTTGAAGGAGGCCATTTAAAATCTTCCCAAAAGCCCCTCCTTCTCAAAAAAATTCTCCTATGACAAGTATTTTGTTTTTTCTTGTCTCCCTCAACCTTGGTGTTTGGTTTTAAAAACCTTCCTTCTGATTTTAACTCATCTCAATAAATTGTTGGAAATTAAATTTCTACTAAAAAGAGACCATATGGGTTTTGGGGCTATTCTTTTGTTTTGCAACCCCCCCCCCCTCATTGTTTTACCATGCCTCATGTCAAAAATTTCTCCCAAAACCCCTCCCTCCACTTTGGGCCAAGCCAAATATTCTATTCCAACAAGTTCAATCCATTTTTTAATCTTATTTCATTTATTTTATCCCCAAAAGTAATTCTGTCTTTTATTTTGGGCCTAGGTGATTTACAAAGGAAGTGTCTGATTTCCTTTGAGTTTTGACCTCAAACCAACTCCTCTGGCTAGTCCCTAGCACCCCCAACCTAGATCCATCAAGATCCACTCTTCCTTAGTTCAAAATTTTCATGTTTCTCACACTGCAAGTTTGGACCAGATTTGGCAAATTTGGTGAAATTCATATTTTTCCTTCTCCAAAAAATCTACCAAAATTCAGGCAGCCCCCAGGTGCATTGAGAGGCCACCCCACCAAAGATCAGCCCCAGATAAATTCCCCACATGCCAAAATCTTCTCATCGAACACACGGCGAGCCTTGTTGTTGTTCATTTTCGTAGTTCAAGTGTTGATCGACCGTCGGTGTCATTTTCTTGAAGTCGCGGGGTCGATCTCACCAGTGCACTCTCTGGAGCCTTGCGCCTTTGCTCCTTCCTCTTATCCAGAGGCGCCCTTACGGTCCTTTGGACGGACGCCACCGTCGGTGGTGACGTGACCCGCCGACGCCGGCAACTTCTGTGGTGGCAGAGCCAACCGAGGCGGCCAGCGGGGATCAGCCCAGCTTTCGGCGCCGTCCAGCACCGCCCAATCCACCCGAGGCCTCCGCGTGGCCGTCTGCTTGCCTGCGCATGCTGCGGCACTGTCGCCGTGGCCTGAGCAGCGCAGAGCGCGCTCCCTTCCGCCGACGTGCTCCGTGTGCTGTTCCGTTCGGAACTTGGAGTAGCAGCCAAGGCAGGCCAAGTTTAGCGCCTAAACAAAACCAGTAAACATCCACGGTGATGCCTAGCCCCCTAAACCACCTGACCAACCGCTGTACCGCCGTAATCGTCGCCGGAGATTTCCCGTTCATGGCCACCGCCTCGGATCATCTATAAAAGGAGGTCCCGAGCTCGTTCTCGACCCCACACCACCACTCCACCTCACCAAAGCCCCGCCAAGCCACCAGGAGGACCCCAAGGAGGTCTCCTTCCCCGACTCCGGCCGCCCCGATCCGCCTCGGGCTCTGGCTTGATCCACTCAGGTGAGGCCACCTCCGACTCCCAAACCTCGTCAGCAGCCCTCTGGTGCACCCAATGTTCTAACCCGAGCCTCGATTCAACTAGTGTAGCCCTCCCCGATGAGATCCACCAACGCTCGAACCACCGCCCGCCGGAGTTGAGGCCGCCATCGACGTGGTGCTCGCTGTCGTCCAACTCCACCACCCACAGGTGCGGAAGGACCCAAGGAACCCGTAGGTACCACCCACTCATCTGGCTGCATACTGGATCGCCACGGCGACCACCGCGACTTTCAGGCGCGGTGACTTTGTTTCAGAGTTTAAACCCGACAAGTGGGACCCCCCGTCAGCTTTTTATTCTTTTCGAAACGTTTTTTGAAAATGCCTTCGGGCAGGATACATTTCCCTTTGGAGTTGGCGGGTTTTTAATCGAACCGTTTTCTGTTTTTATAAGCTAGCCCGTGGGAACTTTCTGTTTCATTACAGACAAGTCCCTGGACTAAAACCTTTATAACATTTAAACAGAAAATGATTTTTGAATGATTCTTTTTCTGTCACCTTTATTTTTCTGTCTAGTTTTTTATCATATTGATTTGAAAAATATTTGGAACACTTTTTGTGCACACACATTGTTTACGTTAGTACGTATCTTTTTCTTGTACCGTAGATACCGGAAGAGGTGACGGGACCGCGAACTTCACCGAGCTAGACTCCGACTACTCCGAACCAGGCAAGCATGTTTGAACCTTTGATATGATGAGTGTTTTGCATGTTTGCATTGAGTGGTCAGTTCATGGGATGATTATATGCATATCGGTAAGAGTTATATTACATGCAAAACCATTGCAAGTGAGCTTCGAAACTCGATGTGTGATTCGATGTGAGTTTACATGATCATGTGGTGACATGATGGGTGGTAAGATGTGTTGGAAATATGCCCTAGAGGCAATAATAAATTATTTATTATTATTATATTTCCTTGTTCATGATAATCGTTTATTATCCATGCTATAATTGTATTGATAGGAAACTCGGATACTTTTGTGGGTACATAGACAACACCATGTCCCTAGTAAGCCTCTAGTTGACTAGCTCGTTGATCAATAGATGGTTACGTTTTCCTGACCTTGGACATTGGATGTCGTTGATAACGGGATCACATCATTAGGAGAATGATGTGATGGACAAGACCAATCCTAAGCCTAGCACAAAGATCGTGTAGTTCGTATGCTAAAGCTTTTCTAATGTTAAGTATCATTTCCTTAGACCATGAGATTGTGCAACTCTCGGATACCGTAGGAATGCTTTGGGTGTACCAAACGTCATAACGTAACTGGGTGGCTATAAAGGTGCACTACGGGTATCTCCAAAAGTGTCTGTTGGGTTGGCACGAATCGAGACTGGGATTTCTCACTTCGTGTGACGGAGAGGTATCTCTGGGCCCACTCGGTAGGACATCATCTTAATGTGCACAATGTGGCCAAGGGGTTGATCACGGGATGATGTGTTACGGAACGAGTAAAGAGACTTGCCGGTAACGAGATTGAACAAGGTATCGGCATACCGACGATCAAATCCCGGGAAAGTACAATACCGCTAGACAAAGGGAATTGCATACGGGATTGCTTGAATCCTTGACATCGTGGTTCATCCGATGAGATCATCGTGGAACATGTGGGAGCCAACATGGATATCCAGATCCGCTGTTGGTTATTGACCGGAGAACGTCTCGGTCATGTTCGCATGGTTCCCGAACCCGTGGGGTCTACACATAAGGTTCGGTGGCGCTAGAGTTGTTATGGGAAATAGTATGTGGTTACCGAAGGTTGTTTGGATTCCCGGATGAGATCCCGGACATGACGAGGAGCTCCGGAATGGTCCGGAGGTGAAGATCGGTATATTGGACAAAGGGTATTGGAGTCTGGAATTGTTCCGGGGGTACCAGGTGATGACCAGCGTGTCCGAAAGGGGTTTCGGAGGCCCCGACAAGCTTTGGGGGGCCTTATGGGCCAAGGGAGGGCACATCAGCCCACTAAGGGGCTGAGCGCCCTCCACCCCATCTCCGCGTAACACGGAGAGGTGGGGGCGCCACCCTAGGGCAGCTACCCCTCTCGGCTTGGGGGGCAAGTTTCCTAGGGGGTGGGGGCGCCAAAACCCATCTAGGGTTTCCCCTATGGCCGCCGCCCCTCCCCTAGGGAACCCTAGGGCGCCTCCCCCTCCTGTCGGAGTAATGGACAACGGGTAGGCAGACCCGAGCCCCTGAACCTTTCAAAACATCAGGGCAGACTACGCCCCTCAAGACCCCAAGACAAAGAGCCGCCTTCAGATAGTCGGCAACAGAGTCGCCGACTACCCCTCTAGGCCGAGTCCCAGAGGCCGCCTTCAGGACAAGCCGACTCCAAGCCAGCGACCTCCAGCGAGGCCGGCTACAAGGAGTCAGCCCGCGACCTCCACCACCTCATGCTTGGGCGACTATGGGGTAAAGCCGCCTCGCGGCCCATCCCCGCCCAGTCCATAAAGGGCAGGTATGGCTACAGAGCGCCCGTGCAAGCGGAGATCTCCGTCCGGCGCAGCCTTGTTGCCATGCCGGCCACGACATCGGCTGCCGTGGGCAGATTCACATACCCACGTTGGCCTGTTTATACGACCGAAGGCGGCGGGACCCGCTGTCTGCGGGAGTACCAAGACGGCGAGAGCACCCCAGGGCGGACCCGATGGAGTCGGCCTCAAAGTCGGCCGGCTCCTCGCGGAATCCACGCGCCATTAACCCGGAACAAGGCGGGGAATGGCAGCGGTGATCGCCCGCCCGGTAGCGACACTGTTGCCATAACCCCATGACCAAGCTTCAGCGTCATTAGAAGCACGACCTACGATGTCTGCGGCAGCCGGCAAGACCCGCCCGCGGACAAGGGTTGTCGGCCCCATCTTTGGCCGTCGGTGAGGCCCACTAGTCGGCGGGCCCCGAGTCGGCGGAGAAGGCGGCGACTTAGAGACGGCGGCTTGGACCCACACCCAGCAGATTACCGTTGTACCCCAGGGTAGACCTATATAAACCCCGGGGCACCCATGCAAAGGGTTGGAAGCTAGTAGTTTTAGACACACACATAGAGGAGAGAAAGAGCAAGCCGTGCCCTTCTCCTTCCTCACCCCGAACAGCTCAAGGAGCCTCTTGTACCCACTTTGCCATAGTGATCATGCGGTGACCCCGCAGAGCAGCAGTAGGGGTGTTATCTCCTCGGAGAGCCTTGAAGCTGGGTAATATTCGTCGGCGTGCATGTCTTCGCCTCATCCCGTTTTCAGGCACCAGCGACGTTCGACTCGCCCCCTCCATGATAAGTCATCCTTTGGCATATGTCGCACCCAACCCCCGACATTTGGCGCCCACCATGGGGCCTGGTGCACCGTCGTGCGGAGACACCTGCTGCGGGCGGGAACCCTCTTCCTCCAGCGGCGCAGCCAGCCCGGCTGCCGCGAGATGGAGTTTGCGCCCGGCCAGCTGCATGGCGCTGAGGTTGCCTGCGGCGAAGTTGCCTCGCCCGAGCGTGTCGGCGAGTTCGCCTCTCCGGCGAGCCTGCGTCCGACACGAACGCAGACGGCCCCGAAAGCCTCCTCGCGGGCCTCCTCGAGCAGCTCCACGTCAGCGGCGAGCCTGCCGCCGACACAGTCCGTGGGCTCCACCGACCGATCTTTGGTCGATTCCGACACCATGTTGCTCGGCGCGTTCCCCACCAGCGTTGTGGTCTCGACTAGCCTCTCCCTCGCGCGGAGGCGGCGGGAGCACCATCACGTAAGTACTGCGTCGCCGATCACGGCGAGCCCTCCGGCGGGGGGCTCGTGACCCTCTCGGCTGTTACGCAAGACCTGACCGCCTCCATTCCGGAGGGCGCCGACGCCTTGAAAGCAGCTGGAAGCGCGCCCGCCTTCAGCTCCTCGTGGGCGCAGAAGCTGGCAAGCATGAGGCGCTTGTCGAAGCCTATCGGCCGCGAGATGGATCGTAGGCGGCTCGCCCGGCTCGGCGGGCCTAACCGCCTAAGCGGCGGTCCGGCTGTGCCGGCCCTAACCGATCTGTTTGGGGCGGTCGCCCTGTACGCCACGCCCGGTGAACATTCGCGCTGCCGGCGGCGGCAGACGAGCTGGATAACCCGAGGCGAGGCGCCGCTGATGAGCGAGTCCAGCAGCCTCGGCGGCCGCCAGCGCAAGCGGCTGCTGCCGCCGCGGAGGTGCCACAGCGACAACACGGCGACTTGCCTCCTCGCCCGAGATCAAAGCGCGACATCTCGAACGCTGACCGGCGGCGTCCGCAGAAGAAAGAACCGAGATCCGGTATCGACCATAGCCGGACTTGCATCTCCATCGAGCAGCGGCGAAGGCGGCCGCCCGAGGCGGTGGAGCGGCGGGGCGACTATCAGCCTCCTCCTCCCGCCCGAGAAAGCGAGTCTCCCGCCACCCGTCGAGCATCCGACTCTCGGCGATCGCCCTTGGCGCCGAGAGAGAAGTCGGAAAACGGCGCCCGCCACCGGATCGGCGACTCCACCGATCCTGGCGCTAGAAGAAGAAGATGAGTTGGGCCCACCCTGTTTGGGACCTCGCATCTGCGGCGAGCCCTTCCCCGAGGATTCACACTCCCCGAGACACACCCAAATACACGGCTCCGTGAAGCCGGGAGGGGCCAGCTGGTGGACTACTCCACGGCCGTCGGCATAGCCACGGCAACAAGCGGCGTTGCCGTAAAGTATGTTCCCCTGATGCTCGAGCACGGCCGGACATGGTTGAACAACGAAGCCCCGCGGCATCAGCGGCTGGGTCGACTTGCCGAGGCCTTCGTCCGCAACTTCACGAGCACATACAAGCGACCTCCCAAGCCTCGTCGGCTGTCCTTGTGCGTACAAGGCCCCAACGAGTCCACTCGCGACTACCTCACGCAGCTGGGCGAGCTCGGAACTCCTGCGAAGGAGTGCACGAGGTGCGCATAATCGAGTACTTCACCGCCGGGTGCGGAGAAGGCACCCTCCTCAAGCACAAGCTCGCTGCGGCGGCCGGAGACCACAGACGAGCTACTAGTCATAGCAGACAAATGCCATCGCCGACTCCTCCATGAAGGCGGAGATCGAAGTCGGTCACGGCAGCAAAGTAGATCCTCATGCTCCCAGAACTCCAGGTGGCGGCGCCTTGACCGGTACAACAGCGAGAATGATCACTGGCGCAAGGCCCGCAGAAGCTTCCAACAATCGGCGGTGGCGGCGATCGAACCAGCTGACGGAGGGCAGCCTCACCTTGGCGGCGAAAAGCGGCAAGTCCAGCTGGTTGCCGGCCTTCTCTTCTGAGAAGACTCTGGGCGGACCCTACAAGTTCCACGGTGGCCGAAGCCGTCAAATCACACCACCGGAAGTGCCACGGGCTTACGGAGATCGCTAAGGAGACGGCCTTGCCCCTCCTCCGCTTTGCTGGGCTGCCGCCTCCACCACCGCCCGGCAGCGGCTGTCCGGCCCGATCGGCGCTATACAAGACAATTACCCGGAAAAGAGCACGGTGCCTATGTCGTGTTTACCGGCGTGGTGATGATCGCGCCCGGCGGCGGCGGCAACGGCAGCAAGAGGTGAATGCCGTAGCATCAAACGCCGGAATTCATGCCTTTGGGCGAAGCCCATCACCGGAGCCGTCTGATCACCCGCAGGTGATGCGAATCCGGGCTCCTCGCCTGGTCTTGGGAGCCACCCTTACCCGCGGATAGGCGGCCCGCTTCGCTTCTCGCGAAAATCTTGATGAAGCGGAGGCAGCAGCATCAACATCTGTGCAAGGATACGATGGAGAAGCTAGGAATCAAGCAGAGGCAGCTTTCAAAGATAGTCGGACTGTGTTCCGCAGAATTGTACACAGCCTTTCCTGCTCACCGATTGGCAAGATTACGATAGACGTCCTCTTTGGGGACAAGGATCACTTTCGCCGAGCCGGTCTGGTTCGAAGTGGTGGACCTCGAGAGCCCCTACCATGCCTTGCTTGGCCGACCTGCTTTAGCCAAGTTCATGGCGATCCCCACTACGCCTACCTCAAGATGAAGATGCCAAGTTCCAAGGGATTACGACGGTGGCAGCGACTACGAAAGTCGTCACTGTCTTGTTGAAAGCAGCCGGCTAGCCGAGTCCCACAGTGATCGCAGGTGAAGCGGCTCTGGATCGGGTCATGGCGATGGCGGCAAGCAGCCAGAGATATCGTCCGACCCCAAGGAGTCAGAAGTTGAGGGCTCGTTCAAGCCGGCCAAAGAGACCAAGAAGATACCCTTGGACCCGGAGCACCCGGAGAGATACGCTGTCATAGGTGCCAACCTCGACAGCAAATAGGAAGGCGAGCTCGTCGATTTCCTCCGTGAGAATCGGGCCATCTTCGCATGGTCCCCAAAGACATGCAGTGTACCGAAGCCAGTTTCGCCGAGCACAAGTTACATGTCTGACCTGATGTGAGGCCCGTCGAGGCAGCCCTTGCGCCGCTGTCGGAAGAGAAAAGAAGAGTTGTTGGAGAAGAGATAGCCCGGCTCCTTGCGATCGGTTTCATCATGGAAGTTTTCTTTCCAGAATGGTTGGCGAACCCGGTCCTGGTACTAAAGAAGAACAAGCAGTGGCGGATGTGTATTGACTACACAAGCCTCAACAAAGCCTGCCCCAAGGACCCGTTTTCTCTACCCAGAATTGACCAGGTGATAGACTCCACAGCCGGATGCGAGCTGTTGAGCTTCTTAGATGCATATTCAGGATATCATCGGATCAAGCTGAACCCGGCGAACAGTTGAAGACCGCCTTCATCACGCCATTTGGAGCCTTACGCTGCGACCATGACGTTACGGCTTGAGAGCACGGCGCCACCTTTCGGCGTTGCATGCGAAGTGCCTCCTCAAGCAGCTTGTCGAAATGCCCACGTTTACGTGGACGGCGTGGTGGTGAAGAGCGGAGGCGAGGAACGCTGTTGGAAGACCTCAAAGAGACCTTTGAAAACCTGCGCCCGATTCGAGATCAAGCTCAACCTAGAGAAATGCGTCTTGAGTACCAGCCGGCCAGCTCCTTGGTTTCTGGTATCCGAGCAGCGGCATAGAGTGCAACCCCGTGAAGATCAAGGCAATTGAGAGAATGGAAGTGCCCCGCCGATTGCTGGATGTGCAGAAGTTCACCGGCTGCTTGGCGTCTATCAGTCGATTCATCAGTCGACTGGGTGAGAAAGCCCTTCCTCTGTACCAGCTTATGAAGAAGACCACCTTCTTCGAATGGAACTCCAAGGCGGACGAAGCTTTTCTCCAGTTGAATAGAATCGACTACTCCCCGATCTTTGGCAGCTCCGACTCCAAAGGATCCCATGCTCCTGTATATTGCCGCCACTAGCAGGGTAGTCAGCACAGTTATTGTGGTTGAACGAAAGGAGGAAGGCAAGGCGCTACCTATCCAGAGACCAGTATATTACCTGAGCGAGGTACTGTCGACCTCCAGCGAACTACCCCCACTACCGGAAGATGTGTTACGGCGTGCACTTGGCCGCCAAGAAGTTGAAACCTTACTTTCAAGAGCATTCAATCACCGTGGTTTGCACGGCCCCACTAGCGAGATCATCGAAGCCGAGATGCTTGGGCGAGTGGCCAAATGGGCCATAGAGTTGGCCCCTACACCATCTTTACCAGCCCTTTCGCCATCAAGTCACAAGCAACTGGCCGACTTCCTCGTCGATTGGTAGAGACCGATATCTGCCGCCCGGCCCGACTCCACCATTGGCGGATGCACTTTGATGGCTCCAAGATGCGCACCGGCTTGGGAGCGGCGTGGTCCTCACTTCCCCTATAGGCGACAAGCTCAAATGCAGCAGCTGCGAGATCCATTTCGCGCCTCCAACAACGTCGCCCGAATACAAAGCGCTCATCCACGGGCTCCGGCTTGCTAAAGAACTTCGGCATTCGCGGATCACGTGCTATGGCGACTCCGACTTGGTGGTCCAACAGTCATCCGGCGATCGGGGCGCCAAAGATGCAAATATGGCGAAGCTACCGCTTTACGATGCAATGATTGAGTGGATATTTTGAGGATGCGAATTCCTCCATGTACCAAGGCGACAACGACCAAGCGGATGCCACAGCAAGAATCGGTTCCACCGACGAGCAATACCATCCGGCGTCGCCCTTGAGCCTTCTCAAGCCATCCGTCAAACCGTTGCGAATCAGACTCCATTTTGTGTGTGGCTCCCCACGAAGAAGGCAGATCCGACTCGAGCCTCGACAGACGGCACAAGAATCCTTGAAGAGCGCCCCAAGAACGCGGCGGTCAAAGCGGCCGGGGACTTTGGAACCCGGCCGGGGGCTGGCGACCTTTACAAAGACTCCGATTACTCGGCCGGGGACTGCGCCAATCGGCCTGGGGACTTCTTCAACGCAGCAAGCTGCTGCAGACTCCAACCCGCCGCCTCGGCCAGCCGCCCTCGTCCAAGTAGCGATCTTGGCGGTCGAAGAAATAGCAGCACCCTCATGGGCCCAGCCCATCTTGAAGATTTTAGTAGCGGAGCTACCAAGCTGATGAAACCTTGGCTCGGCAAGTGCAGCGAGCCGGCAGCCTATACTATAATCAATAGAGAGCTGGTCGGTAGCGGCGTCACGGTGTCTACCGGCGCTGCGTCCGAATCGAGCAAGGCCAAGCAATCCTCGAAGACATCCATCGAGGCGAGTGCGGCCATCACGCAGCCTCGAGCACTCGTCGCCAAAGCCTTCCGACACGGTTTCTTCGGCGGCCGCCCTAGAAGAAGCCAAGGAATTAGTTCAAAAATGCAAGGGTGCGGTGTTCCGCTCCAAGCCGCTTCAACCCGGCTTCAGCTCAAGACTATCCCCATCGCTTGGCCCTTTCTTTGTTTGGGGCACGGACATGGAGGACCATTCAAGATGGCACGGTGGCCTAACTCACCTACTTGTCGCGGTGGACAAGTTCACCAAGTGGATAGAAGCAAAACCCATCAAGAAGTTGAGCGGTCCTACTGGCGGTGACTTTTATCGCCGACATCACGACTCGATGCGGCATACCACAGCATCATCACCGACAACGGCACAAATTTACGCCAAAGGCGCCCTGGCCCGTTCTGCGCGGCCAGGGGCATCCGGCGAGGACTTAAGCGTCCGTTGCCCATCCGCGATCAAGCGGCCAGGTGGACGGCGAACGGCCTCATCTTATGCGGCATCAAGCCTCGCTGCGGTCGAACCACTAGAACGTTCGCCGATTCACCGGCTTGAGGAGTTGCCGACCGTCCTCACGGAAGTCTGCGTGCGACTCCAAACAAGTCAAGCGGCTTCACACCCTTCTTCCTCATCTCTGATTGCGGCCGTCATCCCAACGGATATAGAGTTCGACTCCCGCGAGTCACCATGTACACCGAGGAGGAAGCGAAGAAGCACGTCAAGGCGGCGTCGATCTGCTGGAAGAGGGCGACTCTTTGGCACTCGGCGGTCCGGCATCTACCGGCGAGAGCCTGCGCGCTACTACAACAAGAAGGTCAAGCCAAGATCATTCCTAGAAGGCGACCTTGTGCTCGGCCGATCGGCGAACAGCCGGCCCAAGCTGTCGGCGCTTTGGGAAGGACCGTTCATCATCGATAAAGTCTTTGAGCAGCGACTCCTACTACGATCGATGCTCGAAGCCCGAAACGCATAAGAGGGCGACTCCGGCAAAGAGAAGGAGCGGCCATGGAATGCAAATCTCCTCCGAAGATTTTACGATTGATGCAGTATGTACCACGCTACCCTTTTGTGTTTGAAATACCAAGACTCGGGCCCCGAGGCAGGCTCGGGGACTGCCCTCTTTTGTTATCTGTATGATAAGAATTATGCCTTTGGGTATGTTCCCCTTTTATTATGTTGTTTGGCACCGGACTCGACTAGTCGGCCCAGGGACTCGCCGCTTTTGAGCTATGAAGTGCTTCCTGAAGTCCGACAAGTAGCGTCACGGTGCCCAAGCCGCCTCCGTCGAAGCCGCATGCTTCGCAGAGCGACTGTTTGGTGGGAAGGAGTAAGGTAGAACGGGCGCCCACACGAAAAAAGGGCTAAGGACCCAAAGCATAAACATAGTTTTAATCGGCTCCCAGCCCGTTTCGTGAAACCGACTCTTAAGAAGCCGGCTTGTCGTTTTCTACCTAACTCGCTTAAACAACTCTAAAATGGCCAAGTACTTGCCTTCTCAAAGTAGCCAAGCACTTGACCTGGGCTGGCAATCCAGAGCGGTTGCCCAACGAACAAGCGGCATCTAAGGGAAAGGCGGCAAGGGAAAAAGCCACAAGAGCACTAAGCAAGGAAACATGAAATTAGAATAATATTTACACAAACTTAGGCCCTTGGCAGGATCTTGAAACAGAGGTTGAGAATACACCCAGCAGGTGGAATTGTGCAATTAACAAAGTTCTTTCGAAAGACTAACAAGCAGATAAAATAAAGCCAAGGCAGCGGCCTAAGAGGCAGCGGATGGGGTTGGAAGGCCGGAGGCGGCGGCGGCGTCAGGCGCTGGGGCGGCTGGGTGGGCAGTCTCGGTTTGATCGTCTCTGGCAGTGGCTGGCTCAGATGGGCGCGGCTCATTCTTTGGGCCTTGGCGGCTGAGGCTGGCCACCAGCTCCGTCTTCCCAGCGCCTCCATGCCGTCTCCGTCCTCCGCCTCGTCTTCATCCTCGGTGCTGGAGTCGATCACCTCCGCTGAGTCCTCGCCGTAGTCCGGGTTCATCCCGAACCACTCCGGCGGCGCCTCCCCACCGTCTTCAGCCCGCTCCGGGACGAAGACACTGGTGTCCGTATAATCGGCGATCGCCACGCCTTGCGGCTCGGCCGAGGCGCCCTCCATGACCTGCAGCTCCGCTGGGCTTCGGCCGGAGCAGCGGCCAGCGGTCAGGTCGAGCCACAGATACCACGCCTTAGCGAACTCCGGGGCTCGCCGAGCTCCGGCCCGAGCATGCAGAGCCTTCCAAGCCTCAAGGCGCCCGGCCGCGACCTCTAGCCGGTCGGTGGTCCGGTGGAGTCTGAGAATCGGCATGTCCGCCACAGAGGGCAGCAATCGCTGGAGCCCCGACACGGCTGAAAACGGCGCGGCATCCGATGTGCCCGCGGGCGAGCCTCAATGCTCGAGAGCTGCTCGTCGTCAAAGGGTCGAGAGGCGTTGGCTGCGATCTTGGCGCCACCCGCCCTCCAGCGCCTCGCGTTCGGCCTCGATGGCCTGATTGGCCGCTGCGTGTGACCGGGGAAGAAGTTTGCCAAGAAGAAGAAAAAGCAAGTTAGAAAAAAGCGAGCCCGGCTTAACCCATAGTCGGCAACCCAAAAGAAAGTAAAAGCAAACTTACCATCGGCGATATCTTCGATTTCATGGAAGCCGGAGGTCAGCTGCGCCTCTCTGTCGGTCGGGCGGGCGCTCGCTCTCAAATTCGGCAGGAGGCGGCCTCTTTCTTCTCCGCCTCGGCCCGCGCCGCCTGAGCAGCTCCTGCTCCGCCCGGCTGCGTGGCCAACAGAAGTCGCGCTTCTGCGGCGAAGCTTGCCGCACTCCTCCTCTTTAGCGCGCAAAGCGGTCTCGGCCGTACCAGCTGCCCCAGAGCGGCGTTGGATTCTGAAGAATAAAAAGAAGAAGGGCGAAGTAAATCGATTAAGAAGGTCGCCGGGAAGATCAGGCCCGACTGAGCAGCAGTCGGCCTGAATCTCGGGGACTACATCCAGCGGGTGCGCCAGCGCGCCCCCACGAAGAAGAAAACTCACCTCAGCTCCTCGCCAGGTTAGCAGCTCGCTTGTTCAGCTCTTCAACGTTGCGGTTGAAGGCGGTAGCGCGGAGGTTGTGATATTCCTGTAACAAGGATTCCAGACACAGATAAAAACTTGGAAGTAAGCAAATAAAGTTCCGGGCCGCCTGCTCGGCGGCCGACCGAAACTTCGAGACTACACCGAGTGGAGTGCGCTGGCCTTGCATACGAAGAAAGATCAAAGAAAATTCGGAAATAAAACATACCCGCACGGTGGATCTCGGCGCCCAGTGCGCCTTGGAAAGGATTACGGGCGGCGCCTTGACCCGCAGCTTAACGGGCGTCCGAGGCGCCGTGTTCAGCCGAGCCCGTGCCGCCTCCTCGCGCCCACCCGGTGGCGCGCGCTTATCGCTTCAGCGTCGAGGATGGCGAGCTGCGGCACCGGTCTCCAAAGGCGCGGCGCCGAAGTCCGCCTTCTCAAAACGGCGCGCCCGCTGGCGGCGGCGACTTGAAGAAGCTGCGCCGCGGCTTCATCGTCGATCGGCGGCGCAGGTGGAGTCCGCCCTGTTTGCCTCGCGCGACCTCGAGGCTGGCGGGCGGCGGAGGTGGCGCGACCGCGCCCGGCGAAGAGACCTCGCCGCCTTCCCTCCCTGCGACGGGGACCTCACCACCGATTCCCTCCGACTGCCCCGTGAACTCCGGCGGTGGTGGCGCTGAGCTCAGCGGAGTGACAAGCAGCGCCGATTGAAGGCGCGCGGCCTCCTCGGCTTGCCTTCTTGCTGCTATTGCGGCATCGACCGCCTTCTCGGCCGCCGCCTTCTCTCGACGGGCGGCCGCCTCCTTGTCGCGCTTCTCCTGCGCATTCCGCTCTGTTGCCTCCCGGGCTGACGCGAGTCAACCCGCCGGCTGGCGGCCGGGCGTCTTCGCCGGCCCCATAGCGGAGGCGGCGGCGACCCTCTCCAAAGTGAGGGGAGCAACGATGAGAAAAAAGGACATGAGAAGACTTGGGCAAGGCGGACGAAGAAAACAAGGCAGAATAAAAAGATACTTACGCGGAGACCAGCGGTGGTTTCTTCACCTCCTTGCGAGCGGTTAGCCTCGCGACCGCTTCTTCGTCTTTGAGTCGCTGACGGCCGCTCCCCTGATTCTCTTGGCCTGGTCGGCAGCTGGCTTCGGCCCGGCCCGGCGCTTCTTCGCGCCGCCTCGGCCCCCCAAGGCGGCGGAGGAGCTCGCGCCTGGATGGCCGGCTCTCTGATGGCGGCGGGGGGCGACTACATCATCAGGCCAGTCTGCAAAAGTGGCCGAGGGCCTGAAGTCATCAGCCCCTCCCCCTCCTTCGGCATCGGCCTCCATTGCCGCCACGCCCAAGTCGGGGTCACCGGCGTCACTCTCCGCCCCGTCGGGGACGAAGTCGCCAGCCGGCCCCTTGGCCAGCCGGTCGGCGGCATGAGAGGATTCCGAGTCGAAAGGACCAAGGAAAGTAAGAGCCGGATCCGGCAAAGGAAGAAGCAGAGAAGCAAGAGGCGACTTACCATCGGCCAGCGGGGATTGGCGCGCGAGTATGGCTCCTTGCCGAAAGCGCCATTCCTCCGTGAGGTTGCGATTCGCCAAGAAGTTCACCGTGTCCACCACCTCCGCGTGGGGCATGTCCTTGGAGCACAGCGGTTTGGGGTCCGGCGACCCGCTCATCTGGCAGATCGGATGAGGCGGCCTGAAGAGGAGAACTTCGGCGCGCCACGAAGCGGCCAGCAAGTCTGCTCCAGTCGGGCCCTCCATTTGTATCATCACGCGAGCCGTAGCGGCGCGGCGGTGCCTGCGGTCGGCGTCCGGGCCTGTAGGACCAGCTGGTGGGTCGGCCCGCCGATTCACCGCCCACATAGGGCGGCAAGTTGACTCTAATCGCCGTCGAGGCGGCGTTCTTAACGAGAATCTGGCGCTCCACATCTTCACCGACTTGATGAGGGATGGCGGGGAAAGGATTCTCGGGCACCGGCCTCCTCTTGGCGATGAAGCGTGCCGCCTGAGCCGGCCGCGACGGCGTGGGTCCCGAGCTTGAAAGAACTCCCCCACAGCTCGATGGTGGGGAGAACTCGAGAAACCGCGCCATAAGGATCACGAAGGCAGCCAACAGCACCACCGTGTTGGGGGTGAGGTGGTGCGGCTGGAGCCTGAAGAACTCCAAGAACGCGCGGAAGAAGACGCTCGCCGGCAGCCCCAGCCCGCGCGTGAGGTGCGAGCGGAAGATCACCCGCTCGCCCTCCTCCAGCACCGGCGTGATTTTGCCCTCCGGCGGGGCGCGGGCTCGCACTAGGTGGTTGCCGGGGATGCGGCGCGTCTGATGAAGGAACTCGATTATGTCGTAAATGCGATGATGGAGCCGTCCCACGCCGGGCGTGCGGTGGGAGGCGTGGCGGCTGACGAGAGCTTATCTCATGGCGAGGAAGAAAGCGAGGCTCGGCGCGGTGGAGCGAGGAAGAAGACGAGGCGGGGCGGGGATGAGAGAGTGCGCGTGCGTCGCCGCCCCTGCCTAACCCGCCTACTTATAGGCGCCTAGGCTGCTGGCCGAGGGGCGTGGGATTAATCGCCCACTCCCTCACGCCCCGCGATTTAACCCATGATTTAACCACGCACGTTATCGCGCGATAACGGCGCGTGAGTCCAACCGCCCGCGACGATCGCCAGCGGATCGCCGCTGGCCGGGCATGGTAGTGGCGAGCCCGCTGGCGGGCCTGTCTTGTCGCAGCGTGGGCTGGCGGCTGGCCACTGCGTGGCGTCGCGTGGCGGGCCTGACAGGCGGCTGCTGGGAAGCTTATCGGTCGCCGCCGGATCAGCTGCGACCTTCGAAACCCTTGAAGAGCAAGACGGCCCCCTGCAAAGCCGACTCCAGGCGGAGACGGCGGGCCGAGTCCAGATTCTTCCATCGAAGGGATGAAGCTGTCGAGGCTCCTTGACGGGCTGCCCTCGGCGCTGCCCCAACTTCGGGGACTACTGTCAGAGTAATGGACAACGGGTAGGCAGACCCGAGCCCCTGAACCTTTCAAAACATCGGGGCAGACTGCGCCCCTCAAGACCCCAAGACAAAGAGCCGCCTTCAGATAGTCGGCAACAGAGTCGCCGACTACCCTCTGGGCCGAGTCCCAAAGGCCTCCTTCAGGACAAGCCAACTCCAAGTCAGCGACCTCCAGCGAGGCCGGCTACAGGGAGTCGGCCTGCGACCTCCACCACCTCACGCCTGGGCGACTATGGGGTAAAGCCGCCTCGCGGCCCATCCCCGCGCAGACCATAAAGGGCAGGAACGGCTACAGAGCGCCGTACCGATGGAGATCTCCGTCCGTGGCAACCTTGTTGCCATGCCGGCCTCGACATCAAGCTACCGTGGGCGATTCCTGTACCCACGTTGGCTGTCTGTATGACCCGAAGGCGGCGGGACCCGCTGTCGGCGGAGTACCAAGACGGCGAGAGCACCCCAGGGCGGACCCGATGGAGTCGGCCTCCGAGTCGGCCGGCTCCTCCCACGGGATCCACAGCGCCATTAACCCGGACAAAGGCCGGGGAATGGCAGCGGTGATCGCCCGGCCAGCGGCAACATTGCCATAACCCCATGACCAAGCTTCGCGTCATTAGAAGCACGTCTCTGATGTCTGCAGCCAGCAAAACCCGCCCATGGCGGACAAGAACTGTCGGCCCCATGCTTTGAGCCGTCGTGAGGCCCACTAGTCGGCGGGCCCCGAAGTCGGCGGAGAAGGCGGCGACTTAGAGATGACGGCTTGGACCCACACCCACCGGATTACCGTTGTACCCCGAAGTGAACCTATATAAACCCCAGGGCACCCATGCAAAGGGTTGGAAGCTAGTAGTTTTAGACACACACATAGAGGAGAGAAGAGCAAGTCGTGCCCTTCTCCTTCCTCACCCCGAACAACTCAAGGAGCCTCTTGTACCCACTTTGCCATAGTGATCATGCGGAGACCGCTTGTGAGCAGCGATGGGGTGTTATCTCCTCGGAGAGCCACAGAAGCTGGGTAAGAGTCGCCGGCGTGCATGTCTTCGCCTCATCCCGTTTCCAGGCACCAGCGACGTTCAACTCGCCCCCTCCATGATAAGCCATCCTTTGGCATATGTCGCACCCAACCCCCGACAACTCCTCCCTTCCCCCTATATATAGTGAGAGAGAGAGAGGGCAGCCGCACCCTTCCCCTGGCGCAGCCCTCTCCCTTCTCCAACACCTCCTCCTCCTCCGTAGTGCTTGGCGAAGCCTGTTTGGAGAACCACGAGCTCCATCACCACCATGCCGTCGTCTTTGTCGGAGTTCTCCCTCAACTTCTCCTCTCCCCTTGCTGGATCAAGAAGGAGGAGGCGTCCCCGGGCTGTCACGTGTGTTGAACACGGGGCACCGTTGTTCGGTGCTTAGATCGGAATCAACCGCGATCTGAATCGCTCTGAAAGTCTGACTCCTTCATCCGCGTTCTTATAGCGCTTCCGCTTAGCGATCTTCAAGGGTATGAAGATGCTCATCCTCTCCTCTCTTGTTTCTAGAATCTCCATAGATTGATCTTGGTGATGCATAGAAAATTTTGAATTTCTGCTACGTTCCCCAACAGTGGCATCATGAGCTAGGTCTATTCGTAGATTCTATGCACGAGTAGAACACAAGTTGTTGTGGGCGTTGATTTTGTTCAACATGCTTACCGTTACTAGTCAAATCTTGTTTCGACGGTATTGTGCGATGAAGCGGACCGGACCGACCTTACACGCACACTTACGTGAGACAAAGTTCCAGCGGCCCGACATGCACTTGTTGCATAAGGTGGCTAGCGGGTGCAGTCTCTCCCACTTTAGTCGGATTGGATTCGATGAAAAGGGTCCTTATGAAGGGTAAATAGCAATTGACATATCACGTTGTGGTTTTGCGTAGGTAAGAAACGTTCTTGCTAGAAACCCATAGTAGCCACGTAAAACATGCAAACAACAATTAGAGGACGTCTAACTTGTTTTTACAGGGTATTCTATGTGATGTGATATGGCCAAAAAGAATGTGATGAATGATATGTGATGTATGAGATTGATCATGTTCTTGTAATAGGAATCACGACTTGCATGTCGATGAGTATGACAACCGGCGGGGAGCCATAGGAGTTGTCTTTATTTATTGTATGACCTGCGTGTCAGCGAATAACGCCATGTAATTACTTTACTTCATTGCTAAACCGTTAGCCATAGTAGTAGAAGTAATAGTTGGCAAGACAACTTCATGGAGACACGATGATGGAGATCATGATGATGGTGATCATGGTGTCATGCGGTGGCGATGATGATCATGGAGCCCGAAGATCGAGATCAAAAGGAGCAAAATGATATTGGCCATATCATGTCACTTTTTCATTGCATGTGATGTTTATCATGTTTATGCATCTTATTTGCTTAGAACGACGGTAGTAAATAAGATGATCCCTCATTAAAATTTCAAGAAAGTGTTCCCCCTAACTGTGCACCGTTGCGAAAGTTCGTTGTTTCGAAGCACCACGTGATGATCGGGTGTGATAGATTCTAATGTTCACATACAACGGGTGTAAGACAGATTTACACACGTGAAACACTTAGGTTGACTTGACGAGCCTAGCATGTACAGACATGGCCTTGGAACACAAGAGACTGACAGGGTCGAGCATGAGTCGTATGGTAGATACGATCAACATGAAGATATTCACCGATGATGACTAGTCCGTCTCACGTGATGATCGGACACGGCCTAGTTGACTCGGATCATGTAATCACTTAGATGGCTAAGAGGGATGTCTATCTGAGTGGGAGTTCATAAGATGAACTTAATTATCCTGAACATAGTCAAATGGTCTTTGCAAATTATGACATAGCTCGCGCTTTAGTTCTACTGTTTAAGATATGTTCCTAGAGAAAATATAGTTGAAAGTTGACAGTAGCAATTATGCGGATAGTAGAAGGCTTATGTCCTTAATGCACCGCTCGGTGTGCTGGACCTCGAACATGGTCTGTGGATGTTGCGAACATCTGACATACACGTTTTGATGACTACATGATAGTTTGGTAATGTTAAATGGTTTAGAATTGAGGCACCAAGGACATTTTTGAAATGTCGCAGAACATATGAGATGTTTCAAGAGCTGAAATTGGGATTTCAGGCTCGTGCCCACGTCAAGAGGTATGACACCTCCGACGAGTTTTCTAGCCTACAAACTAAGGGAGAAGATCTCAATCGTTGAGCTTATACTCAAATTATGTCAGGTGCAACAATCACTTGAATCGAGTGGGAGTTAATCTTCCGGATGAGATAGTGATGTTTCTCCAAAGACATTGCCACCAAGCTACTAGAGCTTCGTGATGAACTATAACATAACAGGATAGATATGATGATCCTTGAGCTATTCGCAATTTTTGACACATGAATGTAGAAATCAAGAAGGAGCATCAATTGTTGATGGTTAATGAAACCACTAGTTTCAAGAAGGGCAAGGGCAAGAAGGGTACTTCATGAAGCGGCAAACCGATTCTTAGCTCTAGTGAAGAAACCCAAGGTTGAACCCAAACCCGAGACTAAGTGCTTCTGTAATGAGGGAACGGACACTGAAGCAGAACTACCCTAGATACTTGGTAGATGAGAAGGTTGGCAAGGTCGATAGAAGTATATTGGATATACATTATGTTAATGTGTACTTTACTAGTAATCCTAGTAGCACCAGGTTATTAGATACCCGTTCAGTTGCTAAGTGTTAGTAACTCGAAATAAAAGCTAAGAAATAAACGGAGACTAGCTAAAGGTGAGCTGACGATATGTGTTGGAAGTGTTTCCAAGGTTGATGTGATCAAGCATCGCACGCTCCCTCTACCATCGAGATTGGTGTGAAACCTAAATATTGTTATTTGGTGTTTGCGTTGAGCATAGACATGATTGGATTATGTCTATCACAATACGGTTATTCATTTAAGGAGAATAATGGTTACTCTGTTTATTTGAATAATACCTTCAATGGTCTTGCACCTAAAAGGAATGGTTTATTGAATCTCGATCGTAGTGATACACATTTTCATGCCAAAAGATATAAGATAGTAATGATAGTACCACTTACTTGTGACAACTTTGCCATGTAAGTCATATTGGTGTAAAAGCGCATGAAGAAGCTCCATGTTGATGGATCTTTGGACTCACTTTCGTTTTTGAAAAGTTTGAGACATGCTGAACCATGTCTATTGGTGTATACGCATGAAGAAACTCCATGCGAGATGGATCGTTTGGACTCACTTGATTTTGAATCACTTGAGATGTGCAAATCATACCACATGGGAAAGATGGTGAAAAGCCTCGTTTTCGGTAAGATGGAACAAGATAGCAACTTGTTGGAAGTAACACATTTTGATGTGTGCAGTCCAATGAGTGATGAGGCATGCAAAATGAATATCGTTATGTTCTTACTTCACGAGATGATTAGAGTAGATGTTGAGTATATTTACTTGATGAAACACAAGTCTGAATTATTGAAAGGTTCAAGTAATTTCAGAGTGAAGTTGAAGATCTTCGTGACAAGAGGATAAAATGTCTGTGATATGATCATAGATATGGATATCTGAGTTACGAGTTTTGGCACGCAATTAAGACATTGTGGAAATTGTTTCACAATTAATACCGCCTGGAACACCATAGTGTGATGGTGTGTCCGAACATCATAGTTGCACCCTATTGGATATGGTGTGTACCATGATGTCTCTTATCGAATTACCACTATCGTTCATGGGTTAGGCATTAGAGACAACCGCACTCACTTTAAATAGGGCACCACGTAATTCCGTTGAGATGACACCGTATGAACTATGGTTTAGAGAAACCTAAGTTGTCGTTTCTTGAAAGTTTGGGGCTGCGACGCTTACGTGAAAAAGTTTCATCGTAACAAGCTCGAACCCAAAACGGATAAATGCATATTCATTGGATACCCAAAATGGTTGGGTATACCTCCTATCTCAGATCCGAAAGCAAAAGTAATTGTTTCTAGAAATGGGTCCTTTCTCGAGGAAAAGTTTCTCTCGAAAGAATTGAGTGGGAGGATGGTGGAGACTTGATGAGGTTACTGAACCATCACTTCAACCAGTGTGTAGCAGGGCACAGGAAGTTGTTCCTGTGGCACCTACACCAATTGAAGTGGAAGTTGATGATAGTGATCATGAAACTTCGGATCAAGTCACTACCGAACCTCATAGGGTGACAAGTATGCGTACTACTTTAGAATGGTACAGTAATCATGTCATGGAGGTCATGTTGCTAGACAACAATGAACCTACGAGCTATGGAGAAGCGATGGTGGGCCCGGATTCCGGCAAATGGCTCGAGGCCATAAAATTCGAGAGAGGATCCATGTATGAAAACAAAGTGTAGACTTTGGAAGAACTACTTGATGGTCGTAAGGCTATTGGGTACAGATGGATTTTAAAAGGAAGACGGACAATGATGGTATGTATCACCATTAAGAAAGCTCAACTTGTCGTTAAGATGATTTCTGACAAGTTCAAGGAGTTGACTACAGTGAGGCTTTCTCATTCGTAGCGATGCTAAGAGTCTGTTGGAATTGGATTAGCAGTTACTGCATCATTTATGAAATCTTGCAGATAGTATGTCAAAAACCATTGTTTCCTCGACAATTTTCTTGAGGAAAGGTTGTATGTGATACAACCCGGAAGGTTTTGACAATCCCGAAGACGCTAACAAGTATGCAAAGCTCCAGCAATCCTTCTAAGGACTGGAGTAAGCATCTCGGAGTTGGAATGTACGCTTTGATGAGATGATCAAAGATTTTGGGTTTATACAAAGTTTATGAGAAACTTGTATTTCCAAAGAAGTGAGTGGGAGCACTATAGAATTTATGATGAGTATATGTTGTTGACATATTGTTGATCAGAAATGATGTAGAATTTTTGGAAAGCATAAAGGGTTGTTTGAAAGGAGTTTTTCAAGGGAAAACATGGATTAAGCTGCTTGAACATTGAGCATCAAGATCTATAAGGATAGATCAAAACGCTTAATGGTACTTTCAAATGAGCACATACCTTGACATGATCTTGAAAGTGTTCAATATGGATCAGTCAAAGAAGGAGTTCTTGCCTGAGTTGTAAGGTATGAAGTTAATACTTAAAGCTCGACCACGGCAGAATAGAGAGAAAGGACGAAGGTCGTCCCCTATGCTTCGACGTAGGCTCCATAGTATGCTATGCTGTGTACCGCACCTGATGTGTGCCTTGCCACATGTCTGGCAAGAGGGTACAAAGGTGATCAAGGAGTGGATCACCAGGGAGTAATAAGGACATGTTTCTCGGTTATGGAGGTGATAAAGAGTTCGACATAAAGAGTTGCGTTGATGCAAGCTTTAACAGCTATCCGAATGACTCTGAGTAGCAAACCAGATACGTATAGTGGAGCAACCATTTGGAATAGCTCCAAGTGGAGCGTGGAAGCAGCATTTACAATATGACCTAGAGATTTGCGGAGTACATACGGATCTGAATGTTGCAGACCCGTTGACTAAAACCTCTCTCACAAGCAAAACATGATCAAACCCCAGAACTCATTGAGTCTTAATCACATGATGATGTGAACTATTTAGTGACACTAGTAAACTCTTTGGATGTTAGTCACATGGCGATGTGACCTGTGAGTGTTAATCACATGGAGATGTGAACTAGATTATTGACTCTAGTGCAAGTGGGAGATGTTGGAAATATGCCCTAGAGGCAATAATAAATTAGTTATTATTATTATATTTCCTTGTTCATGATAATCGTTTATTATCCATGCTATAATTGTATTGATAGGAAACTCAGATACATGTGTGGGTACATAGACAACACCATGTCCCTAGTAAGCCTCTAGTTGACTAGCTCGTTGATCAATAGATGGTTACGGTTTCCTGACCATGGACATTGGATGTCGATGATAACGGGATCACATCATTAGGAGAATGATGTGATGGACAAGACCCAATCCTAAGCCTAAGCGCCAAAGATCGTGTAGTTCGTATGCTAAAGCTTTTCTAATGTTAAGTATCATTTCCTTAGACCATGAGATTGTGCAACTCCCGGATACCGTAGGAATGCTTTGGGTGTACCAAACGTCACAACGTAACTGGGTGGCTATAAAGGTGCATTACGGATATCTCCGTGTCTGTTGGGTTGGCACGAATCGAGACTGGGATTTCTCACTTCGTGTGACGGAGAGGTATCTCTGGGCCCACTCGGTAGGACATCATCATAATGTGCACAATGTGACCAAGGGGTTGATCACGGGATGATGTGTTACGAAACGAGTAAAGAGACTTGCCGGTAACGAGATTGAACAAGGTATCGGCATACCGACGATCGAATCCCGGGCAAGTACAATACCGCTAGACAAAGGGAATTGCATACGGGATTGCTTGAATCCTTGACATCGTGGTTCATCCGATGAGATCATCGAGGAACATGTGGGAGCCAACATGGGTATCCAGATCCCGCTATTGGTTATTGACCGGAGAACGTCTCGGTCATGTCTGCATGGTTCCCGAACCCGTAGGGTCTACACACTTAAGGTTTGGTGACGCTAGAGTTGTTATGGGAAATAGTATGTGGTTACCGAAGGTTGTTCGGAGTCCCGGATGAGATCCCGGACATGACGAGGAGCTCAAAATGGTCCGGAGGTGAAGATCGGTATATTGAATGAAGGGTATTGGAGTCCGGAATTGTTCCGGGGTACGGTGATGACCAGCGTGTTCGAAGGGGTTTGGAGGCCGGCAAGCTTTGGGGGGGCCTTATGGGCCAAGGGGAGAGGGCACATCAGCCCACTAAGGGGCTGAGTGCCCCTCCCACCCCATCTCACGTAACCTGGAGAGGTGGGGGCGCCACCCCTAGGGCAGCCACGCCTCCCGGCTTGGGGGGCAAGTTTCCTAGGGGGTGGGGGTACCAAAACCCATCTAGGGTTTCCCCTATGGCCGCCGCTCCTCCCCTAGGGAACCCTAGGGCGCCTCCCCCTCCTCCCTTCCCCCTATATATAGTGAGAGAGAGAGATAGGGCAGCCGCACCCGTCCCCTGGCGCAGCCCTCTCCCTCCTCCAACACCTCCTCCTCCTCCGTAGTGCTTGGCGAAGCCCTGCCGGAGAACCACGAGCTCCATCACCACCATGCCATCGTGCTGTCGGAGTTCTCCCTCAACTTCTCCTCTCCCCTTTCTAGATCAAGAAGGAGGAGACATCCCCGGGCTGTATGTGTGTTGAACGCGGAGGCACCGTTGTTCGGTGCTTAGATCGGAATCAACAGCGATCTGAATCGCTGCGAGTACGACTCCTTCATCTGCGTTCTTGTAATGCTTCCGCTTAGCGATCTTCAAGGGTATGAAGATGCTCATCCTCTCCCTCTCTTGTTGCTAGAATCTCCATAGATTGATCTTGGTGATGCGTAGAAAATTTTGAATTTCTGCTACGTTCCCCAACAAGATGGTATTGTTGTAGCATGCCAGTCTTATGCCAAACAACTTAACTCCAGTGTCAACGTGAATCAAGTCACGTGATCACCCATTCTTTTCCTTGTACTACCACATGTTTTCCTTATGGAATATGGTTTAGTAAGTTGCAAACCTCTTTCCTGGTACACACCAAACGGAGGGGCGGGATGAGGGTTCCATGGCTCCTCGGATTAAAGCCCGTCATCCGGTCAGGGAGCATGTGTGTTTCCGGTTGGGACCGAGAGGGGGGCACCCCTTAGAACGCGCAAGATAAATTTGATCCCATGCTATTCGAGGTTGTGACCTCCCCGTCTTAGAGTTTTTCTTGAACATTGCCTAGGGTGATTCCTGGCAGCGGAAATGTGGAATTGGGTGTGTGTTAGATGTGTTTCTTCTAAAATATCAGAACGGAACTAGTCCCCTGCGACTGCTGAAATCCGTTGGCTGTGGTTTAATAGTACAAACTCTGCAGAGTCAAACTCATCCAAGTAACCGTATCTATGATCAAGGTCGGTGTTCAACTTGTCCTTGTCAATCTCAGTGTCAGTATCCTTGACGATCTCCGGTGAACAACCATGTGTGGAAATCTTGGCTATACGATTACTCCTGTGGATGGACTAACCCGTTTATTATTATTATGTGCTGAGTCTTTTCCTTGGAATGGTCTATTCTTCTTGAATACGACGATGAAATATAAGCCCTTTATGTGATGTCGCTCAGACGTCCGACTGTGGCATTTATGTTGTTTACTTTCGATATAAGCCCTTTATGTGATGTCGCTCAGACGTCCGACTATGGCATTTATGTTGTTTACTTCTGATATAAGCCCTTTATGTGATGTCGCTCAGACGTCCAACTGTGGCATTTATGTTGTTTACTTCTGATATAAGCCCTTTATGTGATGTCGCTCAGACGTCCGACTGTGGCATTTATGTTATTTACTCTCGATATAAGCCCTTTATGTGATGTCGCTCAGACGTCCGACTATGGCATTTATGTTGTTTATTTTCAATATAAGCCCTTTATGTGATGTCGCTTTGACGTCCATCGCGGGTAACGCACTGTCATTTACTTTTCAATATAAGCCCTTTATGTGGTGTCGCTTAGACGCCCGACTGCGGCATGTTAATTTATTTGTTCACCATTCGAGGCGTCGTTTCAGACACTCGATCGGTTTAAGTTATTTCTGTTGGGATTTCGGGAGGACTACCGCCCGACTTCCTTTTATTATTCATGTCGTGCAAGTTTATCATTTGAGTGTGCATTGCAAATTGCTGATGTTGCATCCTGCTTACATTTCTTATATCTTATGTCCGAACTGTCTAGCGAGTACATTCAAAGTACTCACCTGGCTTGTTGATTTGGCCAGATGTTGACGAAGGCGATCTTATGGATGAAGAGTTCGATAGCGAGTCCGACGCCTAGAGGAGTCCCAGTCAGTCCCGTGCGATCCTGGAATTTATCACTTGTACCATATCCGCTTCCGCTACCCGAATAAATCATCAAGCCTCACTTCGACGCTCGATGAGCTGCAAGAGTAGGAGTCAATGTCACCCACTTCACTGTGACATATCCACCACCACGTTTAAATACGAGTCAAAAGTATGCCACCACACCCACATGCCATATCCGCCTTTATGTATATTATCGGGCGTGCTTGTAATAAAATTGTTGAGCAACCTCAGCTCAACCCTGTAATATATTTAGTACTTCTGGATTTCTGTATCAAGAATTTGTCTACCAGTGAGGAGGACTCTTTTGTACTGGGAATAACAAGATCAGTTTCTCAATAAGTATTTTATTGAAAAACCGGTCGTGTCAGGCCTGGTCCCTCCTTTCTCTGCCTTCTTCAATGCAGTGCTTGAACACTACCAGATCCACATGCTGCATCTAGATCCCCAATCTGTGACCCTTCTTGACGTCTTCACCTTCGTGTGCGAGGCCATTGTCGGATGTGGGGTTCCGGCAAACCCTTAAGGTTCGAACACTGGGGTGCGCGAAAAGTCTTTCCCTCCTACCGATCTACGCTCTAGCTCGCTAAGATCTTGCGGACCAACTCGACGAACTCACAGCACACAAAGACACGGGGTTTATACTGGTTCGGGCCACCGTTGTGGTGTAATACCCTACTCCAGTGTGGTGGTGGTGGATTGCCTCTCGGGCTGATGATGAACAGTACAAGGGAAGAACAGCCTCCTGAGGTTGAGGTGTTCTTGTGTGTATGAACTTGTGGTGTGAGGATTCTATCGTGATCGTGCCTCACCCAACCTGCCTCTCTTGTGGTGGCTAGTCCTATTTATAGAGGCCCTGGTCCTCTTCCCAAATATCGAACAGGAAGGGAGCCGACAACGGCGGGCAAATTTGAAGGGGGACAGCTAGTAGAAGCTATCCTGACAAAAGCGGTCTTCGCCTGCAAAAAGCTCTGGGGTGACGCCGTCTTGGGCTCCATGATGACCTCCGCCTTGTCATCCTCCTAGTCTTGGTCTCGTTGCACCAATATGGCAACCTTTGCCTGATGCCTCGGTACTCTTGGCCTGCGCTTGCCTCCTTAGCACCAAAGAGGAAATAAGGACGCTGCACGCACTGGCGCCTGCCTGGCACCCGCATGCCACCGTTCGTCATGGCTTACGTCACGAGAGCCTCGTGAGGTTTTCCCCGTCTCGATATCTCCGCTCCTCGTGAGCCTGCCTGCTAGGCCACTCCAGAGGAGGTCTTGCATCGTCCGCCTCGTGAGGCTTGGACCCTCGCGAGGGTCTTGGGTGCCTTGTCGATGAAGATGGGCCGTACGGCCTGCTGCTTGGCCACGCCGTGGGCCGCAGGCAGGCAAGTCTGGGGACCCCCGTTCCCAGAACTTCGACAACCATGGTGGGCATTGCCTCTTCCATGGCCCTTCTTCGCCACTTCTTCTCGTTGCATCTGATTGACCCCCGATAGAGCTCGGGATGCCTGAGCTTCCAGGCCGTGGCTGCGACGGCAGGCGCGGGGATCGACTCCGAGCTTCCTCCATCCACGAGCGGGGTTCGGACACGGTGGGTGTTTGCTGATGTCGGAGTGCTCAACCCTCTGCTCCATCCTTCGTCAGCGCCCGCCGTCCCCAACTCTAATTGGGGTCACGAGAAGCTCGCGAGCCCCTGCCTCGTCCCCGTCTGGCTCAGGCTAAAGAGGATGAAAGACCGCGACATGACTATGCCTATGGTGGTGAAGGAGTTTGTCCGACTCAGAGTTACCCCGATTCAGCGCCATTCCCGGCTGATGTGGGCCTTGCTCAACAGCAAGGACCATATGAGGCTTCAGGAGTCCGGGCTCTCTCTTGAGACGCGGAAGACGGTGCTTGGGGTCTTGGCGGGCGTTCCGTTGCCGGACGACATGCCTAGGAAGAGTTGTCTGTTGCACCGCTGCTCGGACAAAGAGGAGTTTGCGGAGCACATGCCTTCCTTTGACGAGTGGGGGCTGCACCCAGACGGCCTGGTGGGGCCCCACGAGAATCCCATCAACGTGGTTCCACTCTTCCCTGCAGGCGCCGAGCTCACCCCGAGTGTGGATGCAGGGAGGCAAGCACCGTCCGAGGCCGGCGGCCATAGTGCTGAGGTGCTGATGCCGCCTGGGGCTCCTGAGGCGTCATCCTCTGGAGTCCGTGATTCTTGTCCTGGGTGGCAACTGCGATGGTGATGCAGCACGTGATTCCTAAGGCCGAAGCTCCTGAGACCTCGGCAGGATGCGGTGAAATGGCGCCCGACGGCACTCCTCAGCTTGGGGCCCCTGTGGTTGTTCCTTCTAGCGCTTCTCCTGCTGCACCTCGTGTTGGCCGCCATGTCCAACGCTTTGGTCGGCTCTGCGTGGACTTGGAGGAGCTCCGGAAGAGGAAGAGGTCCCCGAGCGGCAGCGGTGGCCATTATGACGATACACCCCCCCCCCCCACGTGAAGCCACCTTGTGGCTCCTTTTGGTGGCGTGACGTGTTCTCTCTGATGGATATTTACCGTGGGATTACAACATGTATACCGGCCGCGGGGGACACGGTTCTTCTTTGGAAAGATGTTTGGATAAACGAAATACCCTTGATGGAATCTCATGATCATCTTTTCTCTTTTGCTAAAGACGAAGACATCTCATTGGCAAAGTACTACAACAACTATGATCACGCGGACAACTTTATGCTCCCACTGTCAATGGAAGCCAGAACTGAACTGGATAATCTACGAGAGATCATGGAAGGAATTAACCTGGAGGCTATGGGAACGGATAAGTGGATTCTTTGCTGGGGTGATGTGGATTTCAAACCGCAGAAGTTTTACAAATACATGTTCAGAAATGTATTGGCTCCCCCATGCATCACATCCATTTGGAAGTCGAAGTGTATCATGAGACATAAGGTGTTTGCATGGTTGATTTTAAATGACAGGGTCAACACAAGAGATCTGCTGCTAAGAAGGCACTTTAATATTGGAGAAAATCATGACTGCCCAATGTGCAATATGGGAGTTGTAGAAACAAATGCTCATCTATTTTACGAATGTCCTTTTGCCGCCAAATGCTGGGAGGTTGTGGGCATTGATTGGGACAATGATCCAGACATACAACACAGATATGAGAGAGCTAGAGTGAGGTGGTGAGGACCTTTGTTCAAAGAGATAACTATATTAACTTCCTGGAATATTTGGAAGCAACGCAACAGAGAGATCTTTGATGGAGAGGTGGCCACGCATGCTGAGTGGCTGAGGAAGCTTAAGGAAGATTTTGTGATCCTGGGCTATAGGATCAACCCCCAAAATTTGAGTTTTTTAGAGGGATATTCAAACTCTTTATCTCTGTGACCCCCCTGGTTTACATAGGCTAGTTTTAAACCTACTGTATTCTTGTTTTAGCCATGTAAATCAAACCTGTTCTATAATGTTAACCCATGGTTAACATTATTTAAATAATGAAAGAAAAGCAACGGTAGGAGGCTCTCCTGCTGTTTTCACTGATAAAAAAAGCACAACTATTTCTCTGTGGTTTCTGAGTGTTGCTTTCCTTCCTGACGGTGGTTCTTCAGGGTCCCTTCCACCAAGGCCGCTGCATCTCCTAAGGAGCAGCCTCCTCTCTCCTCGACTCCCCTGCTGGCCTTGAGCGCCCCGAGCCTCCACGCCGCTTTTGGTGCAGGGTCGGTTGGAGAGGCACGCTCGCCTCCATGGTGCCTTGAGTCTGCGACCTCGTCGCCCCTCCTTTGCAGCCTTGCTTGGAGCTTGGCGAGCGTGCCCATGATCCCTCCTCTGGTCATGTACGGTGGCTGGTTGGCTTCGATATTCGGCTCCTCTTCAAGCAGCGGGCCCCGATTAGTTCATGCCCCTCGCGAGACCTAGCTGGCGCCTGGGGTAGCCCCAGCCCCCAGCCACTTGCCGGGAGGGGGTGTGCCGCTTCGGGCCCCTCCTGCAGCCCCGATGGTGGAGGACGAGATGGGCTGTGCACTCGAGTTCGAGCACGGACGAAGCATTGTTCGTCATGAGCTCTTCCAGGAGGCGATGGGCGCGATGAACCGGCTTGGTGAAGAACTCGAGGGTGTCGACGCGTGCCTCGTGGCCGAGAGTCTTCGGTTGGCGGAGGAGCGGCACAAGTTGAAGGTGGCCATCAACCTTGGGCGTCACTAGCGCGAGCTTGATAACGCGAAGGCTGAAGCTTCTCTCGAGGTCTCTCGTGAGGCTTGCTCCCGAGCTTTGGAGGAAGCTCGCGAGGCTGACCGCCATCGTGAGGCTGCGGAGAAGCATGCGTGGGAGCTCCAGGCCTGGAGTGCATCCCTGGAGCAGAAGGTGGAGGCGTGCAAAGCCGCCCTTGTGTCGCTGAGGGGGACGCCTGCCGAAGAAGAAGAGATCCAGAGGCGCGAGGAGGCGTTGGCACTGGAAGCTGTGGAGCGTAGCCTCGAGCTCGAGCGGTTGGAGACGAGGGAGCATCAATTTGCCCAATCGGAAGATGTCGTTGGTGCTCGCGAGGCCAAGGCTCAGGAGGAGGTCGATCGCCGAGTGGTCGAGGTTTATGCGGGTCTTGAGGGTAGGCATGACCTGAAGCTGCTGCTTGCGGAGACGGAGGCTGCAGGTAGGGCTGCTGCCCTTAGGCCCAGGCTGGCTGAGGTAGAGAGGCGCGAGGAGGCCACGGCAGCCGCCCTGGTCACGGCACAGGCGGAATTGGCCTCCGCCCGTGCCGAGCTGCTCTCTCTTCAGAAACGGGTTGATGACGCCGAGGCCGTTGCGTGGCAGAACAGGGAGGAAGTGCTTCAGCGGCGGACATTGGAGCGCGAGGACGCCCCCATGCTCCAGGGTCTTAGGAATGGGGCCAATACCGCGCTGGGCCATATCTGCGACGAGAATGCCCCTCATCCCCATACGGACGACTACGCCAGCCATCTTCGCTTCTTCTCCGATGTGGTGACACGTCTGGAAGGTCGATCCGATAGAGCTCGCCAGCTCGTGGAAGAGAGGAGTCGTGGCTTGCTCGGACGCGCGTTCTCCCGCGTCTTCAGCCATCTTCAGAACACTTTCCCCGACTTCAACTTTGACGCCGCCATTGCCCCCATACCTGCGGCCATCCGGGGCGACCTGGCGCGATGGGTGGCGGACAACATGGATGTGCTGGTCAAGGCCTTCACTTCTGAGGACAACGCGGTGGTAGTCGCGACAAACGAAGGAGACGTGGTTGACGACGGCGCTGTCGGGGCCGGCGAAGGTGGAGGCGACGCCAGCGACGGCGCCAGCGATGCCAGCGGTGCGTCTGAAGACGACATGGGGGACGCGGCGAGCGACATATCCGGCTGATCCCATGTTCCCCTGTTGTTTTACCCTGTATGCAAAAACTTGGGCGTGGCCCCTAAAGATTGTAAGAGCATTTTGAGAGGGGGAGCCCCTCGTGTAAACAAACCGCTGCCTTTATTCTTTTATGCCAAGATGAGTGTGCGCCTTTGTGAATGCATGAGTCTGGTAGAAAGTTCATTGTTGCGGCTTACCTTAGCCGGGATAAGCCCCGAACCGGATCATGAGGTCGTGAGCTCCCGAGAAGCTCCTGAAGGGTCTGCTGATTCGCCCGAGGGGGCTTCGCGAGAATCAGGTGCCGGTCGCGGTGTTGACGCGCGCGCGGCGCGTATGCTGCGCCCAGCCCCGCTCGCGAGGAGCTCGCGAGGGAGAGGCAGCAAGCGTGAGCTCCGGATAAGGCAAGAACCAGATAGCAATTAACCGCTTGAACGAGAAAAGGCACCCCCCGCACGCATCAATGAAAATTCAACTTCAACTTAAATCCAAATCTAGAAGGCAAGGCTACAGAAAAGAGTTGCAAAGCAAATGGCCGCGTCCGGAGCCTAGTCTAGTCTTCTTGTCTTCAAGTCTTCTCACCAGCGCGGAGCTAAGTGCTGCCACTAGGACGTGGGAGGGAGCCCCCGAGGCCCAAGGGCGGCACTCCTGAGACTCCGGGGCGTGTACAGCCCCACTCTTATTACGTGAGAGTGTCACGGGCGGCGACCTTCACAGGCGTGAGCCTTACTTCATACCGCTAGACGAGGGCCCCGCCTTGCGCCACCCTCTGCCACCGTTGGGATGACCGGAGACCAGGACGACACCAAAGGGGCAGTGGTGACGCCAGCGGCGACCACGGGCCCTCTGCCGGGGTAGGGCTCACCGGCGCCTCCCCGGCAGAGGGCCTACCTCCGGGTAACGCCTTGCTCCGTGCGACGCGGGGAGGGGCCTTGCTCCTGGCTCCTCTCGTGCAGCCCCTAGTGGGCTTCTCCTGATGGGGCGGACATCGCTGTGCCAAAACCATCGCCTGGTGCTATGACCTGGTTCACCTGTGACTCATGGTTGGCGTAAGCTTTCCCCTGAGGGATTAGTGGTACCGTGTATCTGTTATCGACGGTGCAGTTGGCGGGGCTCTCTAGCGGCTCCTGGAAGGCTTCAACTCCTAAGGCCTCCTCCTCCCAACCTGGTCCGAGGAACGAGCCGGGGTCGTCCTCCGGCTTGTTCTCCTGGTCTATCATGCGGGGCGCGTAGGCCTCCGAGGCTGCTGCCCCGAAGACCTCGCCGAAGTGCCCCACGCTCCATGTCGCCCGGCCTGTCACGCCGTCCTGAGGATGGCAGGGCGGTGCTCCGATAGGGTCGTATGCCGCAACGCTCGTGCCCGCACCCATTTGGGGTGTTGCGGGCGCAACAGGGCACCCTCCACTATGGATGGCGTTGATGCCGACAAGGCCCCCGGGCGCACCCGGGAGCACGCAGGCGCGGCGAGGCCTGCCGTGGGATCCTGCTGCCACCTGAGGCATGAGCAGATAGCGTATATGGCACTCCTGCACATCGTGGTCCAAGAGTTCACGACGCTGCTCCAAAGCAACGCATCCCGGCCGCCTCTCTATCGGGCCGGCACCGCAGCGCCTCAAGCGCCACTGTGAGTGCAGCCCGCATGTTCTCCTGCTCCCGCCGAGTGTGTGGCACCGTTGCCGCGGCGTGGCTTGCAGCCCTTGCAGCGGCTCGCGCTTGTCGTGGAGTAAGGGCGGACGGCGCCTGGCCACGCCGCCCGCGCCCAGCAACATTAGGTGGCGCCCGTATCACCTGGAGCGAGTGATTGAGGTCTTCCTGGGATGGCGGCGCCGCCCGGGCGGGCCCAGCGGTCGGCGTCAGCCCTCTGGTCGCAGACATCGGAACCGTGAAGCATCAGTGGATCAACTGAGGGGAAGAGGCTCCTGCGCACCCCTACCTGGCGCACCAAACATCGGATCTCGGGTTCCAGCAAAGCCCTCAAGGTTCGAACACTAGGGTGCGCGCGAAGATCTCCCCCTACCGATCCACGTCCTAGCTTCGGTAAGATCTCACTGACTAACTCGACGAACTCGCAACACAAAGGACACAAGATTTATACTAGTTCGGGCCACTGTTGTGGTGTAATACCCTACTCTAGTGTGGTGGTGGATTGCCTCTCGGGCTATGGATGAACAGTACAAGGGGAAGAACAACCTCCTCAGGTTGAGGTGTTCTTGTGTTTGGTGGGTGTGAGGATGAATTGAATGAGTTAGAGGCTAGTCTAGTTGGGCCAGGATCCCCCTGCCTACTGTGGTGGCTAGTCCTATTTATAGAGGCCCTGGTCCTATCCCCAAATATTGAGCGGGAAGGGAGCCAACAATGGCCAATTTGAAAGGGAACAACTAGTACTGCTTATCCTGACAAAGGCAGTCTTCGCATGTGAAAGGCTCTGGTGGTGACTCCGCTTTGGGCTCCATGGTGACCTCCGTCTTGCCGTCCTGCTGGTCTTGGTCTCGTTGCACCGATATGGAAACCTTTGCTGGACACCTCGGTACTCCGCGCCTGCGCTTGCTCCCTTAGCACCAAAGAGGAAACAAGGACACTGCGCGCGCTGCCGCCCGCCTGGTCTCGATCGTCATGACTCACGTGTCGAGAACCTCGCGAGGTTTGCCTTCCCTTGATGTCTCCGCCCCTCGCGAGGCTTGGCCCCTCGTGAGGGTCTTGAATGCTTGTTGGTGAAGATGGGCCATACAGGCCTGCTCGCATAGACACGCCGTGGGCCGCAGGTAGGCAAGTCTGGGGACCCCCGTTCCCAGAACGCCGACAATAGTTGTGCTGGTTGTGTTTTCAGGGAAAGAACTGTTGATCAAGCTGAATTTCTATTGAATAATATATTGAATAATGATAATGATTGGACACTTCCTGAACCAACTACTAAGACAACTCTGAAGAAAAGGAGTATTCTATTTCTCAGTCCTGAAGATATGCAAGAGGCAAATAAATCTATGAAAGAGAAGGGTATTAAATCTGAAGATATTAAGAATTTACCACCTATTGAAGAAATACATGGTCTTGATAACCCGACACAGGTTGTGAAGGTAAATTCTCTCTATATATCTGATGAAGGTGATATTCCTCGTTATAAGTCTGCTAGCCAATGCTTAGATGAGTTTGATAATTTTATTGTTAAACAAGAAAACTTCAATGCTTATGTTGGTAGACAATTGAAACGTAATGCTTATATGATTGAACACTTGAGTGATTATATGTCTAGAGTTAAAGGTGAACTTAAACTTATTAGTAAACATGCTTCTACGGTGACCACTCAAGTAGAACAGGTGCTTACGGCTCAAAATGATTTTCTCAATGAATTAAGTAATAAGAAAAAAGATAATGTTGTTAAAGTTGTGACTAGAGGGGGTAGAATGACTCGGGAACCTTTGTATCCTGAGGGCCACCCTAAGAGAATTGAGCAAGATTCTCAGTGAACTAATGTTGATGCACCTAGTCCTTCTAAAGAGAAGAAAAATAAAAATGATAGGACTTTGCATGATTCTAGTGAACCTGTTGTTGACACACCTGAGAATTCCGATGATATTTCTATTTCTGATGCTGAAACACAATCTGGTAATGAACATGAACCTTGTGATAATATTAATGATGATGTTCATGTTGATGCTCAACCTAGCAATAACAATGATGTAGATATTGAACCTGCTGTTGATCTTGATAACCCACAATCAAAGAATCAATGTTATGATAAGAGAGACTTTGTTGCTAGGAAGCACGGTAAAGAAAGAGAACCCTAGGTTTAGAAACCCATGCCTTTTCCTCCTAAACCATCCAAGAAAAAGGATGACGATGATTTTGAGCGCTTTCCTGAAATGATTAGACCTATCGTTTTGCGTATGCGTTTGACTGATATGCTTAAAATGAATCATTATGCTAAGTATCTGAAAGAAATTGTTACAAATAAATGAAAGATACTGGAAGCTGAAATTTCCACCATGCTTGCTAATTATACTTTTAAAGGAGGAATACCTAAGAAACTAGGAGATCCAGGAGTACCAACTATACCATGCTCCATTAAAAGAAACTATGTTAAAACTGCTTTATGTAATCTTGGAGCCGGTGTTAGTGTTATGCCTCTCTCTTTATATCGTAGACTTGATTTGAATAAGTTGATGTCGGTGTCAAAACTAGCAGATCTCTGGTAGGGGGTCCTGAACTATGCGTCTAAGTTCGATGGTAACAGGAGGCGGGGGACACAATGTTTACCTAGGTTCGGGCCCTTTCTATGGAGGTAATACCCTACTTCCTGCTTGATTGATCTTGATGAATATGAGTATTACAAGAGTTGATGTACCACAAGACAATAGTAGCTAAAACCTTAGAAGTCTAGCCTATATGACTATACCCCCTTTCCGGACTAAGCCCTCCGGTTTATATAGACACCGGAGGGGGCTAGGGTTGTACAAAGTCGGTTACAGAGAAAGGAATCTACATATTCGGTCGCCAAGCTTGCCTGCCACGCCAAGGAGAGTCCTATCCGGACACGGGAGAAAGTCTTCGATCTTGTATCTTCACAGCCCATTAGTCCGGCCCACATCCAACAGGCCAGACACCCGAGGACCCCTTAGTCCAGGACTCCCTCAGTAGCCCCTGAACCAGGCTTCAATGACGAGGTGTCCGGCGCGCAGATTGTCTTCGACATTGCAAGGCGGGTTCTCCTTTCCGAATACTCCAAGATAGTCTTCGGACGCAACGAACGTGTCCGGAACTGCAACACAAGCACTGCACACACAGCTGTAGAGAGTATAATATTTCACGAGTCCCATCTGCTGACAACTTTTCGCAAGATGACATCACGCCTGCCTGGTCATTATTTCGAACCGTTTTAAATGCTGCGTTCCTCGTTTCGAGATGCGGTTTCCATTGGCACGTCTTGTCAAAGCAGAGATCATGTCCCCTTATTGCGGGATTCTCATCAATACGGGCATGGGTAATCCAACCGTGATGTTTACACAGCCCTTGAGAATAGGCGAGTTTTGAGGCGAGTGGGGAGGCGTTCGATATTCACTGCCTTTATAAGGGGATAAGAATTCCCTTTCTTCACCGACGCCTTATTTCATTCTCTGCCCTTCCATTCTCGAGCTCCAGCGCCCAAGTTCTTGTTTCTTCCACTCCGGGCAAGCTCTCAACCATGTCCGGCTCTGGAGGGCAAGGCAAGTGGATGGCCTCTTCCGTCACGGTGAAGGACATCGCCGAGCTGCGGGAGGCCGGGTATCTGGCAAAGGAGATCGCTCACCGGCTCCCGGCCAAGGGACAAGTCGTCCCTATACCAAAACCCAACGAGAGGATGGTGTTCCTCCCTCATTTCATCTTAGGACTAGGGTTTCCACTCCACCCTTTCGTCCGCGGACTTATGTTCTATTATGGGCTAGATTTCCATGATCTAGCCCCGAATTCTTTCCTCAACATCTCGGCATTCATTGTCGTGTGCGAGGCTTTCCTCCAGGTCCGCCCCACTTGATGCCTCAGGCCTTGAAATCTTCAACGTGAAGCCGAAGGTGGTGGATGGTCAACACGCGGAGTGCGGGGGAGCCATGGTGAGCAAGATGCCCAACGTCATATGGCCCAAAGGCACGTTTGTGGAGACTGTCAAGGAGTGGCAGAAGCTGTGGTTCTATATCACAGAGCCCCGCAACGCCACCTGGTCCGCGGCTCCCGAATTCAAGTCCGGGGCTCCAATGCGGCTGACATCCTGGATGGAGAAGGGCCCAAATTGGTCTTCATCGGATGAGCTGAGGGCACTGCAAACCCGCATCCAAAATATGGTGGACAAAAACATCAAGCTCATCGACGTGGTACAGGTTATGCTAGTTCGCCAGATCCTCCCCTGCCAAAGCCGAACTTCCCCTCTATGGGAATTCGATCCGGAGAAGCACCAGACCTTGGTGAGGCTCTCCGGCACCACCCACGAAGACGCCTGGAAGCTGCTCTTTAAGGGCAACGAGAAGCCGCCAGCCATAGACTCGGATCATGGGCACGATCTTGCCCACCCCGCCAGCGCGGTAAGTCCTTTACATCTCAAGGCGTACCCTCTACCTGCTTGTCCAAGGAGGGTAACTGAACTTTGCTAATTTATCCTTTCTGGAATGGACGGAGAAAGCGGAGCTAATTCAAAGTTCAGCTCCGCTGCCCGAAGAGCCAGTCATCCCGCTCCTTGCGAAGATGCTGGTCCCGGCACCCTATCAGCCGCCGGAGAAGAAGGCCAAGAAGAAGGCCAAGGGGGGCCGGGGTGGCCCCCACCGCAAGGGCACTTCGGACGTGATGTCCGAAGATTAGACTCACTCCTCTACCGCCGAAGACGATGAAGAGGAGGAGGAGGAAAGCAACCCTCCCCTTGATGGGGGGAGGAAGAAGAGGGCGGCCTCCACAGATCTGGAGGCGGAGGCGCCTAAGAAGGGGAAAGGCTCCCTCAGGAAAAAACCGCGTGGGACGTCGACAGCGGTCCGGAGCGACCCCCACCGCCCCGAAACAAGCCCCTGGCCGCGTCGTAAGTACAAACTCGTACTCGCCCGAGTATCTGGCCTTCCCTCCTTATTGTATTGACATGGTTAATTGTGCTGCTGCAGTCTGGCCCACGACAGCTCCTAGCAATCCTCATTAAGAGGTTTGTTGGATTCAAGGGCGATGGCCAGCGCATCACCGCTGCCCGATTACTCTCCCAAGGCCAAGGGCGACGCCGAAGTGCTGTCATGAAGGACTTTCCCAGGCCAAGGAGAGTCTCAGGAGGCCGTCAGGGTGGCACCAGAGGGCAAAACCTCGGCCGCCGAACACATGGGGGAGCAGTCCCCCATGGAGACGGGTGACGGGGGCCGAACTCGGTTCGACCACATAAGGATACGGTTCCGGAGACCAACACGGCTCCGGAGTCCACCGTGCAGCCTCCTTTGAAAGACGGAGGTGTGCCTATCCCACCGGTTACCTCTGTTCAACCAGGAGCACCGGACAATCTTCTGGAAGCGCTGCGAGGTGCTTCCATTGTGGAAGAACACCGTATCCTTGTGGGTATGGTGATTGAGAAGGTTCAGTCTGTCAAGAGCGAACTGACTGAAGCCTGCAGTGGCCTGCTGACAGGTTTTGAGGTAAGCGTCGCAAAGGAAAAAATCCCCATATAGACAGTAGCCCCTGAGACACTGTCTGGTGTTCGGCAATCAAAACCGGACAGAGGGTCAATTCATTTTTGCAGGAAACTAACTAGATGTGTCTTGTATGAATGAGCATGCGTCGTTGCTGGCCGCGACTTCTCATGTTGCCGAAGTCTGCGGACTAAAGCAGAGACTAGAGCAGGCCGAGGAGGAGCTCGGACAAGCAAGGAAGCAGCTGGCAAACCAACAAGGTATGTAATGACTCGCTGTGTATTTGGAAAGAATAAATGATATGCACTAACCATAGTGTGATTATATAAGCAGGAGCGACGACCGAGGTCGAGGCCCTTCAAAAGGCCCTGGCCGAAGCCAAGGAGAAAGCTACTAAGGAGCAAGCCGCCCGCAAGAAGCTCAAGGCCCGGGTCAATGAGGTCCAGCAAGAGCTCCAGGACGCTGTGAAGAAGTGCGAGGCCTTGGAGTGCGATGTTTCGGCTCGAGAGGCCGAACTCGCCAAGGCTCGCCAAAGCGCTGAAGAGGCCCGGGTTGAGGCCCAGGGCGCCCTCCAGGAGATCCAGGAGGCCAAGAAGACGCGACGGGTAAGGCATTTAGTATGCAAAGCAAGTATGTGAAGAAGAAGTATATCTTACTAACCCGGATTCAGAGTTCTCCATGGGCGTTTGCGGACCTGCCGCGCATTGTGTCAGACGCTGCGGAGTTCTTCCGAGCCAAATAGGGGAGCTCAATGGAGAAGTTGTTCGGTCGCAATATGTTGCGCCAGAACATCTAGTGCCCTTCACCGATCAGCTGAAACAGCTGGTCGAGCTGCATAGGGTGGCCGAACTGGCCATGAAGGATTTAATAATCCAGCTGTGGCCTGCCGAAGCTATACCTAGCAGCTACTTTGGCCTCGTGAAGCGGCTGGTGAGTGCTTGTCCTCGGCTGGATGTCATCAAGCGATCGGTCTGCATCGAGGGAGTGCGGATGGCCTTTGCACGAGTCAAGGCGTGGTGGGCAAAGATGGACGCGAAGCTTGTGACCGAGGGGCCGCCCGAGGGCAAGGAGCACCGCACTCCCGAGCGTTACTTTGGAGACATCCTGGAGGGGTCTCGCCTTATATCGATGCAGTGTTCGCAAGACATTATCCTTGAATTAATGTATTCAAGTTGTCCGTGCCTTGTAAGATGAAACAAAGCTGTTATGTAATATAATTTTTGTTTGTATAAAAATTTAACCTCTTGTGTGGCTGTGTGTTATAAAATCTGAGGGATGTCCAGTCGTCGGCTTCTGCCCCCACGTAGGTAGTACGGGGGTGTTCGGGATGGAATCTAAACACTCTTGATCCAATTGTTTGGTCCTTGAAGGAGGTGTTGAGCGCAACGAACCAGGCAATCAGACTACACATCTTGAACACCCTCACTTAGCCATAGGAGTTTGACAACAAAAATATAGGCGCAGCCCCTAGTATCTGAACTAGGATGCTGTAGACACCTGATCGGGGAAGTACCGATCCCTCACGGAATGCGGAAAAAATCTCCAACGATTTGAGACGTCCGAAGAGCTGACCGGATCTCGCCACATCATGACAGTCAGTTTTCGGCTTTCTCTACTGAGGTGCTCCATTGGGTAAACCAGGGCACAATAGCAGTAGTTCTCTCTTTACTACCTTAGCCGATGTAGCGGAACATAAGGTAGAAAGCACAGGAGCCGGGCAACCCAACTATTGACCAAAGACATGATTCAGAGCCAATGCATATAATTCTAAATTCGGGGTGCCGAACTGTATCGTAAAAAGTGTTCAGACTTTTGGTGCGGTAGAGCGGGGCACTATGAAGCCCCTGGCAAATTGAAACGTACCGCAGTGTACGGGTGCTCTCTGATAAGCTTATTAAAAGAAACGGGAAACAGAAAAGTGGTAAATGCAATAGGGAGGGGCCCTGAAAGTTGGGTCGCAAACTGTTTTAGTTATAACTCGATTAATACGCCCAAGCGCATTGATACAAATAGTGCGATAAGCAACAGGCTATTTAACATGTCGTCACCAAGGGAGAGCTGTGTGTGGGCCCTGAAAATAGGTAGAGTGGTCGTTAAAGAGACAACCTAGAAGTTCCCCTCTACCTCCAAGTTGACTGCCATCTTGGTGTATTTGTCCTTCGAAAGGAACTGTGATCAAGCCATCAAGGAAGGCCTATGAAAAGGAACCTGAAAAGGAAAAAAGGAAACAGTGAAAGTAAATGTGTCTGGGAGCGGCTAAGCCGTATTGTGGATCACATGGTAGGTATGCCTCCGTCTCTCCCATGAAATTTTGAATGCGTAGTTACGTACGCGTGGTACCAATGCCACCACTTGATCAGACTGGGACGGAGGCCGAATTGCTAGTCGAGCTCCTGACGAGCCGAGCTGTCCTGCTGCAGAATAGTCTAGACCCTCTTAACGGTGTCCGAGGGCTCGGCAGCCGAATTAAGTTTCTTCTTGAGAAGGCCGCTCTATACTTCTGCGGCTAAGGCAGCGGTGTGCTCTTCTGTACGGAGGGAGTGTTCCATGTTTCCATTGACTATTATGACGCTGCATGGACCGGGCATCTTGAGCTTGAGGTAAGCATAATGTGGGACCGCATTGAATCGAGCGAATGCGGTTCATCCGAGCAGTGTGTGGTAGCCGCTACGAAAAGGGACAATATCAAAGATTAATTCTTTGCTTCAGAAGTTGTCCAGAGATCCGAAGACAACCTCTAGCGTAATTGAGCCCGTAGAACGGGCCTCTACGCCCGGTATGACTCCTTTAAACGTAGTATTTGTGGGCTTGATCCGAGATGGGTTAATGCCCATTTTGCGGACTGTATCCCGTCGATCAAAAGTGATCGGGCATGACGACCATGGGTTAAATTTTTGGGCGACTGGCTCTATCACATAGACGTCCCTGAGCACGTGCTTGCGCTCCCTCTTGGGGATGTGTGTAGCATATATCATGTTCACCGTTTTGACCTGGGGAGGAAACTTCTTTTGTCCCCCTCTGTTCGGTTGCCGGGGCTCCTCGTCATCGTCCTTGCTTTGTGATCCCTTTTCTTTGTTTTTGGCATTGAACTTGCCGGCCTGTTTAAAAACCCAACAATCTCTGTTGGTATGATTTGCTGGTTTGTCTGGGGTGCCATGGATCTGGCACGGGCGGTCGAGTATACGGTCCAGTCTGGATGGTCCCTGACTGTTTCTTCTATATGGCTTCTTCCGTTGACCGGACTTGGAGCCACTGAATCTGACGTTGACTGTCGTGTCATCGGTGTTGTCACCATTGCTTCGGCATTTGTGTCTATTGCATCGGAACTTGCCATTGCTATTTTTCCCTCGGAGGTGCCTACTTTGCTTGCTGTGTTTTTGCTGCGGGCCAGCCAACTATCCTCACCCGCACAGAAGAAAGTCATGAGTGCCGTGAGGGCTGCCATGGACTTTGGCTTTTCCTGGCCGAGGTGGCGGGCGAGCCATTCGTCACGGATGCTATGTTTAGAGGCCTCTAGGGCTTCGGTGTCTGGACAGTCGATGATCTGGTTCTTTTTAATTAGTAACCTAGTCCAGAATTTCCTGGTTGACTCTCTAGGCTGTTGGACTATTTGACTTAGGTCATCGGCATCAGGTGGCCGGACATATGTACCTTGGAAGTTGTCGAGGAAAGCTTCTTCCAAGTTCTCCCAGCTGCCAATAGAATTTTCAGGCAGACTATTTAGCCAGTGCCGAGCTGGCCCTTTGAGTTTCAGTGTGAGGTATTTGATGGCGTGAAGGTCATCCCCGCGGGCCATGTGGATGTGGAGAATAAAATCCTCAATCCATACCGAGGGATCGGTTGTTCCATCGTATGATTCAATGTTTAGAGGTTTAAACCCTTCTGGGAATTCAAGATCCATTACTTCGTCAGTGAAGCAAAGAGGGTGTGTGACGCCTCTATATCGGGCTGCCTCATGACGTAGCTTTGATGGAGTCCGTCTGCAGTTTTTGGCCTGGGCGTGACTAGGTTTGTTACGTCCGAATAAATAGCCATCCTCGCGTGTCAAGGCACGTTCTCGCGATCCATAGATGGATCTTGTATGTCCTACTCTACTATCCAGGTCTTGACGAAGGTCATATGTATAACCCCGAGCTGTCTTATCCCTGCCTTTACGGCAAGGTGGGACAGTCTGGTTTTCAGCTCGAGTTGCCGTTTTATCCCGACCGCATGGGAGTCGGTCGGCTGCATTGCACGATCCTGGTGCGGGCTCTAGGGCCCCGCCATCGAACTGATGTAGCAATTTGCGCTAAGGGTAACTTTTGCCTGGGCGTTTAAGGCCGTATTCCTCGGCTGCCAGGACATCGGTCCATCTGTCATTGAGCAGGTCTTGATCAGCTTGAAGCTGCTTCTTTGCTTCTTTTTGTGCTCCTCGCAGTGGCTATTAGCTGAAGCTTAAAGCGCTCCTGCTCAAGAGGTTCCTCAGGCACGATGAAGTCTTCGTTGCCGAGGCTCACCTCCTCCTCGGAGAGCAGATGATAACTACCATCCTCCGAGTCTTCTTCTATGGCCTGTTCATCAGGGCTGACTTGCCCATCTTCCCGATTGTCTTGTTCGGCAGTTTGTTCATCGGGGTCTTCTGTGTCTTCGGCACCATCAGGAGTGTTATCGTCTCCTGTGCCGGTGTTGCTGTCCTTGCTGCGGCATGATTTAGAGCGGGGCCGCTGACGATGGCGCTTTGGTTGTGTCTTAGGAGGGTCATCCTTCGTTGGGTTCTCCTTGTCCTTACCACTATTTTCTTTGGTTGTATCCACCATGTATACATCGTACGACTAAGTGGCCGTCCAGCATCCGGTAAACGGCGGATTTTGGCCATGCTCTTCTTCTGCATCATCATCCATACCGTCGATGTCTTCGAAGCCGTAATCGAGCGTGTCGGTTAAGTCCTCGATAGTGGCTATGTAGTGGGTGGCGGGTGGGAAGAGAAATTCCCCGTCATCAGCCTCCGGCTAGAACCGATATAGTTCGGCTGCGAGTCCCCCGCTAAGGACATATTTCTTAATGAGTTTAACACATCGCCCAAAGGCGAGTGCCGGAAGATATCTACGGCGCTGAATTCGAAGATCGATAACAGATCAAGCTCAGCGTCCACGAACGCACATGGTTTGGAGTTTATAGCCGGAGACGAGTCTGAAGTTCCGGTGACATAGACATCACATGAGGTTAAGTCTATGTGCGGCTCCAACGCCGAGGAATCTGCGGCCTCCGTGGTGGGGTTGATCCTCCCGTCCTCGGAGGGCGCGGTCTGCTCTAGATCTAAGGCCGGAGCGATTATAGGTGCAATTTCCTGAGTATGGTCCAATGACATATTTAAATCATATTCATCGTAGGGATAGGGGGCGGCTGCCGTGGTCTCGAATCCGTCGAAGATTAGGTCTCCGCAGATGTCCGCGACGTAGTTCAGGTTCCCAAATCTGACCTGATGGCCAGGGGCGTAGCTGTCGATCTGCTCCAGATGGCCAAGCGAGTTGGCTCGCAGTGCGAAGCCGCCGAACACGAAGATCTGTCTGGGGAGGAAGGTTTCCTCTTGGACAGTATGGTTGCTAATGATTGAAGGGGCCATCAAACCTTTTGGGGACGACATAGTGGAACTCTCAATGAAAGCACCAATGTCGGTGTCAAAACCGGCGGATCTCGGGTAGGGGGTCCCGAACTGTGTGTCTAAGGTCGATGGTAACAGGAGGCGGGGGACACAATGTTTACCCAGGTTCGGGCCCTCTCTATAGAGGTAATACCCTACTTCCTGCTTGATTGATCTTGATGAATATGAGTATTACAAGAGTTGATCTACCACGAGATCGTAATGGCTAAAACCCTAGAAGTCTAGCCTGTATGACTATACCCCCTTTCCGGACTAAGCCCTCCGGTTATATAGACACCGGAGGGGGCTAGGGTTGTACAAAGTCAGTTACAGAGAAAGGAATCTACATATTCGGTCGCCAAGCTTGCCTTCCATGCCAAGGAGAGTCCTATCCGGACACGGGAGAAAGTCTTCGATCTTGTATCTTCATAGCCCATTAGTCTGGCCCACATCCAACAGGCCGGACGCTAGAGGACCCCTTAGTCCAGGACTCCCTTAGTTGACACCTACTGAAATATCTTTGCAAATGGCTGATAAATCAAGTGCTATACATGTCGGTATTTGTGAGGATGTGCCTGTTGTGGTTGCAAACGTTACTATTTTAATGAACTTTGTTATTCTTGATATTCCCGAGGACGATAGTATATCAATTAACCATGGTAGACCCTTTTTGAATACTGCAGGGGCTGTTATTGATTGCAACAAAGGCAATGTCACTTTTCATGCTAATAGTACACTACTAGGAAAAGGCCTACTAATGGCGCACCGGTTTTGCCTACTAATGGCGCACTACCGGTGCGCCATTAGTAGCACGCCATTAGAATTTTTTACTAATGGCGCACCACTAGTGCGCCATTAGTATCTGGTATACTAATGGCACACCTGGCAGTGCGCCATTAGTATGTAACTCCACGCGCCATTAGTATGCCTCCTGGGGGGCCATATGTAACCATGTGCTTTGTCACACTAATGGCGCACTCTGCCTTGATGCGCCATTAGTGTCCTTTGGCATACTAATGGCGCACTCTGCCTTGATGCGTCATTAGTATGAATATTTGGTTTTTTTTTGCTTTCTGATTTTTGCACAGGTTACAAAATATATTATTGGACAGAATATAGACAGCAGCACACAGCAACATCAGATTCATCGAATACAATAGAAGATTAGTCTCCGAATACAATTCATCATATTAGTCTCCGAATTCAAAAGACCGAACAAAGATAAAACATTACAAGTCTCAAGACCGCGAGTATCGAGTTTGTCTTCACATTACAAGTCGATATCGATCATCTAAACTACCATCACATAAAAGAGAGTTGTGGTCATCACGATGAGCATCATCATGATCAAACCGGGTCCTCATTCGGTTCCTCCAACGCTCCTCCTCTCTCCCGCTAGATAGCGGGCATATCTAGATTCGCATCCGCCCTAGTGGTGTACCCTTTGTAACTGTTACCGCTGAAGCGGTGAACCTGTCTCCGACACTCCTCCCGCCGTCAGAGACTCAAGAACCTTACCCTTGTACACGACATGCGACGGCATCTCTATGCTCAAGCCAAACAACAGACAATACATAAGCAATATGTAAGTATGCAACAAAAGGATCGAAAGAGAAAAGCAAGACATTAATAGCACGATTCATGGTCCTACTAATAAATAGCAAAGATTACATCTAAGTTGAACGACTATCCAAACCAAAGAGACATATGAATTCATTAAAGTTTAATTACAACATGAGCTAATCAACGTTTCAGAACTACACATCACTACTTTCGACTCGACTCATCGGACAGGAGCGTGGATGAAGCCGCCGTCTGTCGTGATGGTCATGAAATCGCGGTCATTGTCACCCCTGCATTTGTAGCGTTTCATCTATCTCACCGTTGGACGGTTGATATCGGCGAAGAACTTCCCGAGGTATGAAGGACATCTTGATGGATGATGTCCGCAAACTCCGGATCGATGCGAAAGAATTCTTGTCCGAGGTCCGTCTGGACTGCCGACAAGCTCGCGGCCCAATCTTTGAGATTATCTGGTAGCGAAGTTGATGATGGTCCCTTATGATCGCCTCGCATGTGATGGAGGGCGTAGTAGGCATCCTTCGACCGCCATGCTGCTTGACACAGCAGAACTTCGTATTGTGTGAGAACATGTGCTTGCCGTACTTTTGAACTGCCCTGGTGAAGGCGCCTCCAGATTTGGTGTAGCCGGGGAGAACATCATCAAGAACTTTCTTGATATTTGTGTAGTCTATCTTGGAGTTACGGTTGAATTAAAATACGTGGCCATGGAATATTTCGGGGCTTAAGAGGATGAGTGTGCAATGTGTGTCACTGCACAGAACATGGAATGTTAGAACAAAAAAGAACGATCAAAATCTAAGAAATCATATGTTACGGGCTGTTAAGGGATGACTTACTCGAGAAAGTAAGCCACAAGGAAGTTATCCTTATCTGGGTTTGCCAGAATGACGCCTTCGAGGTGTGAACTCGCAACTTGGCGGTCCCCAGCGATGTTCAAGTGCTTGGCACGCATGTAGAAGGGGTTGACTATCACGATGTCCGGGGTCTTGTCTCTAATGATCCGCATCTCCATACTCGGTAAACAATCGAGCGAAGGTGTAGTGCAGCGGATGAAGGTTAAACATAGCAAAGATGTCATCAAACCGCAGGACGATCGTACCCCAATGTCGCCATCCGCAAAGCCCTTGCCCTCGGCACCTTGGCCACGCAGCCGGGTATGCCACATCATTCTCTCTCAGACGCCGCTTCTCCAAAGAAAGAACACTGTCGTGCAGACTCCGCATAGCACCAGTTGCAGCATTCAGCATATTTGGCGGTAGCATTGCCCTACCCGCCACATGCACCCTCCTCGAGATATCCTTAGGAGAAGGTGGCCCATCCTGAGCACGGATCGAACTCGGTGCCGGCTGGCTCGCGCCGGCGCCCTTGTTAGTCTTTCGTTTCCGTCCCTTCTTCTTGATCTCCTGTAATGGGACCGAGTTCTGCTCACAGACCGCTTTCTTGATCGTGTTGGGGCTGATAATATTTCGCACCTCAGCTATCTGAGGCTCGGTGAAGGCGGGAGCTGGAGGCGTCTCCTGAGAACTGAACGCCAAACGACGCCTATTGCAATTGGATTTCTCCACCGTACTAGCTAGATTGCGCTCGTCTTGGTTGGGTTCTTGAGAAAGAGGCCCACAGAACTCGTCAGCGTACCCATGTTCGGCAAAGTACTTATCGACTTTGGTAAATGTACCGTCGTCGTTGTCGTCGTCGTCCGGATCCTGTGCCATAGGGCTGTCCGAATCCTGTGCCACAGGGATGTCCGACATAGGGATGTCTGACATAGGGATGTCCGGCAGGTCCGGTAGCGTTGCGGCGTTCTTGCCATGGCTTGGCGCCGGCACGACTGGCGGTCTTGTCTGTGGGGTGGTGTCCCCCGCCCCCAAACGAATCTGGCTCTTCGGCCAAAGCAGCGGCCAATTTACGCAGGCGCTGAGGGTCATCTCATCTTCTTCTTCGTCGGCCCCAGCTGGTCGAACCGAGGTAACAATGCTCGCAGCTGGCAAGACCGAACCACTTCAACCCTATACAGGTGGCATCGGATTACCGTGGAACATGCGGTTGCCGGTTGAACGATTACGCCCTTGGCAACATCGACCAACTCGGCGCCCACGAAGTGCGTAAGAGTGCAAGGATCGTCGGCGGTGCCTGCGAAAACATGTATGTGGGCGTCGGATGCCCGAAAAGGCAAGGAGATGAAGTCATCGGCCGAGAGGCTTAGTTACCGTGATGCCATCGAGCTCGGCTAATGTCGAGGCACCGCCAACGGCGGGCGCAATCGACGGAGGGGGAGCTTGGCGAGGTGCCGCCGGCGTACCCGGGTGCATTAAGCTCCAATGCGTGCGGCGCGGAAACATTTAATACCGCCTCGCCGGAGACACCAATGGCGCCGCGCTGTGCGAAGTTGCCGGCCGTGAAGCCGGGAACCGGGAGGCCCCTGGCCGCCCGCAATCCACGCCGCCCATGAATCAACGTAGGCACCATGGCGTTGAGCTTCATTCCCGATTGTTGTTCCACTTGCTCTTGGACAAGCTCCTAATCCGCACCACTTGTGCCTTGAGTGCTTCAACCTCGCGCCCGGCTTTCCGAGCTGGCCTTTTCTCCTTCCGCACACCGGTATAGTATGACCCCATTTTGTGGACAAGCCTTTGCCGCCACATGACCACCGACGTTGGCTTAGTGAGCTTATCCTTGCTTTTCATTATGTTCAACGCCCTATTTAAAGGGCTGTCGAAAGGGGAGCTCGAGACGACCCAGCCATCGCTTTCAGTTTCTGCGAAAGGAACGTGAACCATTTAGAAATATTGGGGATTAGTTAGAGTGCAACCATATGGAGCTAATTACGCAGGGTGTATTCCTTACGTAACAAGCTCAAGCGCTCGGTCTTCGGATCCGTGGTAAGCTCCTTTGTTATCGGGTCCTCCTTGTACCGGGCCCGACATAGTTCCTGATGTCTCCGCTTGTTACCGCTGTATTTCTCGAAGCGGGCGGTAGGCCTTGCTCGGCACGCTCACGTCCTCCTTGTCCCATATAGGCTCCGCCACTCTGTAACACGGGACCGAGTTTGTGTTCCCCTAAGTTCAACTCCCGCATTTCTTTCCGCCATCGACTTGATTCGGAGGTTGCACTGGTCGAGCACTTGATCTTGAACTCCTTGTACTCATCTTCGCTCATCAAAGGATATTTCGCCTTGATCTTCTCATAACTATCACCTTTATCAATCATTTTCTTCACCGTGCTTCTCCAAGTAGACAGGGCCGTGCTCATCTTCATGAGGGCGGCACTATTCACTTTATTCCCTGAGAGGCGTGTGTTTTCAAATTCAGCAGGGAACTTGTATCGTTCGTGCAGCTTCGTGAAGAGGAGGTTGCGCAAATTCCCTCGGTCCTTATGCCTAAGGTTCTCGGTGTTGATCGAGACGGTGCTCGGAGAATGCACCCGAGCTGAACCGAGTACCCCTTGACTATATGTTTGGGCTCATAGATTCCCGTCGGAGTCCACTTGAGTGAATTCCTCCTTGACGGTGCGGGCGCATTGGACGCCGGTCCTTCCTTTGCTTCTTCGATTGGCTGCCATCCGTGTGCGCCGCCATCATCAGTGGTGGCATCCTCGGCGGCACCATCAGTGGTGTCATCCCCGACGCCACTAGGGGTTGTGTAATCAGGATCGGTGTCTTTCGCGGCGTCCTCATAGCAGTGAGGTTGTTCCTCCATCTCCTGGGACAGCTACCAGAATTGCTTGCCGCCCGAACCACCGGCCTCATCGTTGTGGGCCATGTTTCGCTCTAAATAGGAAAAAAGTTTTGTCAAAAAGTTGGTTATTGTCAGGGAACAAGATCATGGTCTCATCATTTAGGGTTTGTCGACACAGAGGCACCCTAAAAGCCTAAGCTTTCATCATTTAGGGTTTGTCATCTCCGTCTCGTTCTTTTGAAGCATCTCGGCCTTCGCGGAGCTCAAAAACCTATTCACGATGCCTTCGGTCATCGTGCGGACCATGGTCATCAAGGGGTAGAGCAAAACGATATTTTAGAACCAAGAAAAAATTTGGCATGACCTTCCCTAAAAATAGGACCAAAAAGAATGCATAGTGCCAAAATTCTTGCCGAAACGGAAATGAATCAACATTCCGGCAAAATATTGGCAACTATCGCATTTTAAATACCAGTACCTGCAAACACAAACATATATGCAACACCACAAACACAAGCAACACCAAAAACATACATAGATCTAGCTAGGCCACAAAAGTGCATGTGCACGTTGTTGGAGCGAGCTAGGGAGAAAAAAAGTAGATCTACAACATGAAGATAGCTTTCCCTTACTTACCTATCAAAAAAGGTAATTTCACCACTTAATTTTGATGAATCTATGGTGCAAATGAGGTGAGGAGGAGGAGGCAGCCGACAAGCTTAGAGAAGGAGGTGGGGGAATGAAGTGGGGAAAGTGAGTGTGTAGGTGTGGCTGTCCAAAATATCTAGTTAGTCTCAGTTACTAATGGCGCACCACTAAGCCATGCGCCATTAGTAACCCAACATACTAATGGCGCACCACGCAGACATGCGCCATTAGTAGTTTTGCAAAAAAGTAAAAAATAATTTTTATACTAGTGGCGCCGTGGCACAAAGGCGCCATTAGTAGTTTAAACTACTAATGGCGCACTTTGGCATAGTGCGCCATTAGTAGGTTTGCAAAAAGTAAAAATTATATACTAATGGCGATCGTCTTGGTCGTGCGCCATTACTAGTTCTAACTAGTAATGGCGCACTTTGCCATCCTCGCCATTAGTTTGTATGGAAAATGGGAAAAAATCAATAGTAGTGGCGCGCACCGTGAGCACGGTGCGCCATTAGTGTCTTCCACACTAATGGCGCACGAGCAACCGATGCGCCATTAGTATATAGTAGTGGCGCACTACTTACCTGGTGCGCCATTAGAATCAGTCCTATCTATAGCCCTTTTCCTAGTAGTGGTAATGAGCATAGGGTACACTTTCCGAGGAAACAACCTCAAATCCACAGTATCAATTCTATTGGAAAAATTCCAACGATTACTATTGGAGGTTTTGAATTTCCTCTTCCTACTGTCAAGAACAAATATGAAATTCTTATTATTGGGGACGTGCATATCCCCGTTGAGGTAACTTAGTGTTATTCGAAAATTTTCCAGTTTCATGCAATTCGGAAAGAGTTTGTTAACAAGACTTGGTCAACCTTGTTAGTGGATTCCTTTTGATGAGCATGAGATGGGTGAAGTTAGAAAGCATGACTCTCTGTACCCTCCTTTTACTTTCTGATATTTAGATTAAATAAAGCAAAATTAGTATTTTCTGTCTGTTTTCTGAATTATCCTTGCAATAAAAAAATACCCCAAAAATAAAAGTTCTCCAAATGTCCCGAAAATGAAATATAATTTTTGGTAGAATATTTAAGAATTTCTGGCATTGAGAACACACAAGAGGGGGCTACCACCTGGCCACGAGGGTCCAGGACGCGCCCCTGCCTCGTGGGCCCCACGTGAACCCCCTCCACTTATTCTTGCACCCACTCACTTCGTCTTCCTACAGAAAAATCCTCCCATAGCTCAAACCCATGTTCTAGCTCATCTTGCTGCCATTTTCGATCTCCTCGCTCAAAGCTCCATTCACAAAACTGTTTTGGGGGATTGTTCTTCGGTATGTGACTCCTCCAATGGTCCAATTAGTTTTTGTTCTAGTTCTTTATTTATTGCAATTTTTTGCTGTTTAGGTGACCCTGTTCTTGGGCTTGCATGTCAACTTTATATGGTCCCAAGTAGCTCGAATGCAGCCTCTAGGCACTTGTGGGTGTAGTTGCTATCGATCTTGTTGACTTTGGTTCACTTTTATTTTGAGTCACTAAGAATTTCAGAAATTTTCAGAGGGAGAAAATGTTGAAGAGGTTGTTGAGAGGTTCTTCGAGCTGAAGCTCGAAGGATAAGCAAAATGAAGAGAACAAAAAGCCCAAATACAATCTTCCTCGGACTGCGGAGGTTTGGCCGTGTGAATGGCCTTGTGATGAGTTCTTGAGAACTGCCGGAATGTATGATGACTTTTATCACTTGGCTGAGAATGCAGGCCTCACTGACTTCCTCCACGACCAGCGCGAACATCACATACCTCATCTTGCCAGAGGCCGTTTATGCATACTAGAGCCTGACACGAGTTCTAGAGCCTGAGCCTGAGCCACCACTTGACCCTTATCGACAGTCTGTTTATCAGTGGGATCCGGAGGAGATCGCCAACCAGTGGCACCCTGAGGACACTCCTTCATACACCGGAGAGAGTAGCTTCGATCCGTGTCCATAGACCAACTTAGGACAAAAACCTAAGCTTGGGGGAGTATGTATTTCTCACCGACATTACATTCATGTTCACACACTCATTCTAGTTGCCGGTGCTCATACTTTTTCATTGTACTATCCATGCTATTTTTATTTCTAAGCCTTCTTCTTGTGTGTTTGAAAAACCTTAAGAAAAACCAAAAAAAATAGTTGTAGCTTTTAGCTAGTTTACTTTACATGCCTATAGTAGTAGTAATTAAAAGAAAACACAAAAATATTTCTCGTTCTTCTTTTGCTTGTTGGGAGCTTTCTCGTGTAAATAGTTTTATTTCTTTTCTTTGGGGGTCGAGAGGAGAAGACCATGATGAAAATGTTGAGTGGCTCTCATATGCATTATTGTTGATTTAACCAAGAGCCTATATTACCTTGTCTTCTCCCTTGTATTGAATGCTTGCGATTCCAAATTAGTCCAATGCATGTGCACTATTATTATTATCCACACCGTTCGGTCGTGCGAGTGAAAGGCAATAATGATGATATATGATGGACTGATTGAGATGAGAGAAGATGGTATGAACTCGACCTATCTTGTTTTTGTAAATATGATTAGTTCATCATTCCTGATTCAGCCTATTATGAATGAAGCATGTTTGCAATGACAATTAGAGATTATAGTTGCTCATGCCATGCTTAATTTGCTAGGAGTTTATAATGGTTTACCTTGCGTGCCAACATGCTATTAAAATAGTTGTGATGTGGTATGATAGGTTGGTATCCTCCTTTGAACGATTTGAGTGGATTGACTTGGCACCTATTCACGCATGTAGTTGAAACGCAATCAACATAGCCTCCACGATAGTTATGTTCATGGTGAATTATATCCTACTCATGCTTGCACTCAGTGTTGATTAATTTTAATGCATGTTCATGACTATTGTCGCTCTCTAGTTGGTCGCTTCCCAGTCTCTTTCTAGCCTTCACTTGTACTAAGCGGGAATACTTCTCGTGCATCCACTTCCATAAACCCCAAAGTTATTCCATATGTGTCCACCATACCTTCCTATATGCGGTATCTACCTGTCGTTCCAAGTAAATTTGTATGTTCCAAACTCTAAACCTTCAAATGAAATTCTGTTTTGTATGCTCGAATAGCTCATGTATCAACTAGGGTTGTCTATATCTTCCATGCTAGGTGGGTTATTCTCACGATGAGTGGACTCCGCTCATCACTCACGAGAAAATGGCTGGTAACCGGGATGCCCAGTCCCATGCTCAAATCAAAATAATTGCAAACAAAACTCCCCCAGAACTATTGTTAGTTGGAGGCACCTGTTGTTTCGGGCAAGCCATGGATTGGTGCTTGTTGGTGGTGGGGGAGTATAAACTTTACCATTCTGTTTGGGAACCGCCTATAATGTGTGTAGCATGGAAGATATCGAGATCTCTTGGTTGTTTTGTTCAAAATGAAAGTATGCCACTCAAAATATTATTTATCTCTATTTTAAAAACTCGAGCTCTGGCACCTCTACAAATCCCTGCTTCCCTCTGCGAAGGGCCTATCTATTTACTTTTATGCTGAGTCATCATCCTCTTATTAAAAAGGACCAATTGGAGAGCATCATTGTCATTTGCATGCATTACTTTTAATTTACATTGAGTATAACAGTGACTGGATCTCTTTTACCGTGAATTACAACGTCTAGTCAGTCCTTGATCTTCATAGATGCCTTGCATTTATGTTTTGCAGTCTCAGAAAGGGCTAGCGAGATACCATCTTGTTATATCATATTATGATTGTTTTGAGAAAGTGTTGCCATCCGAGATTTATTATTATTGCTCGCTAGTTGATTATGCCATTGATATGAGTAAACATGGGACCCAAGTGTTTATTGTGAATATGGTTAGTTCATAATCTTTGCTGAAAACATGAATGCTGGCATTACATATTTACAACAACAAGAGCAAATAGAGTTTGTAAAAGTTTTTCTTTATCACTTTCAGTTTGTCAACTGAATTGCATGATGACAAGTAAATGTTTAAGCTTGGGGGAGTTGATACGTCTCCAACGTATACACTTTTCCAAACACTTTTGCCCTTGTTTTGGACTCTAACTTGCATGATTTGAATGAAACTAACCTGGACTGACGCTGTTTTCAGCAGAATTGCCATGGTGTTATTTTTGTGCAGAAATAAAAGTTCTCGGAATGACCTGAAACTTCACGGAGAATATTTTTCGAATTAATAAAAAATACTGGCGAAAGAATCAACACCAGGGGGCCCAAACCCTGTCCACGAGGGTGGAGGGCGCGCCCACCCCCTGGGGCGCGTCCCCTGCCTCGTGGCCCCCCTGAGGATCCAACGACCTCAACTCCAACTCTATATATTCACATTCGGGGAGAAAAAAATCAGAGAGAAGGATTCATCGCGTTTTATGATATGGAGCCGCGGCCAAGCCCTAATCTCTCTCGGGAGGGCTAATTTGGAGTCCGTTCGGGGCTCCGGGGAGGGGAATCCGTCGTCGTCGTCATCATCAACCTTTCTCCATCACTAATTTCATGATGCTCACCGCCGTGCATGAGTAATTCCATCGCAGGCTTGCTGGACGGTGATGGGTTGGATGAGATTTACCATGTAATGGAGTTAGTTTTGTTAGGGTTTGATCCCTAGTATCCATTATGTTCTGAGATTAATGTTGCTATGACTTTGCTATGCTTAATGCTTGTCACAAGGTCCCGAGTGCCGTGATTTCAAATCTGAACCTATTATGTTTTCATGAATATATGTGAGTGCTTGATCCTATTTTGCAAGTCAGTAGTAACCTACTACGTGTTATGATCCGGTAACCCCGAAGTGACAATAATCGAGACCACTCCCGGTGATGATCGTAGTTTGAGGAGTTCATGTATTCACTAAGTGTTAATTGAGACGTCTCCACATATATATAATTTTTGATTGTTCCATGCTATTATATTATCCATCCAAGATGTTTTATATGCATTTATATGCTATTTTATATGATTTTTGGGACTAACCTATTAACCTAGAGCCCAGTGCTAGTTTTTGTTTTTTCCTTGTTTTTGAGTTCTACACAAAAGGAATACCAAACGGAGTCCAATTTACATGCCAATTTTTGATGATTTTTTGTGCACCAAAAGAAGCCCCCGGCGTAAAAGAGTTGGGCCAGAAGAGTCCCGGGCCGTCCACGAGGGTGGGGGGCATGCCCTACCCCCTAGGCGCGTCCCCCTATCTCGTGGATGACTCGGATACCCCCCTGACGTGAGACCTACGTCAAAAATTCCTATAAACACAGAAACCTCCATAAAATAACCTAGATTGGGAGTTCCGCCACCGCAAGCCTCTATAGGCACCAAAAACTAATCGGGACCCTGTTCCGGCACCCTGCCGGAGGGGGGATCCTTCACCGATGGCCATCATCATCATCCAGGCGCTCTCCATGACGAGGAGGGAGTAGTTCACCCTCGGGGATGAGGGTATGTACCAGTAGCTATGTGTTTGATCTCTCTCTCTCTCTCTCTCTCTCTCTCTCTCGTGTTCTTGATTTGGTACGATCTTTATGTGCCGCGAGCTTTGCTACTATAGTTGGATCTTATGATGTTTCTCCCCCTCTACTCTCTTGTAATGGATTGAGTTTTCCCTTTGAAGTTATCTTATCGGATTGAGTCTTTAAGGATTTGAGAACACTTGATATATGTTTTGGTGATCAACTTGCGGGTTCTGTGACCTTGGTAATCTATGCATAGGGGTTGGCACACATTTTCGTCTTGGCTCTCCGGTAGAAATTTGTGGCACACTTTGATGTACTTTGTGTTGGTTTAAATAGATGAATCTGAGATTGTGTGATGCATATCGTATAATCATACCCACGGATACTTGAGGTGACATTGGAGTATCTAGGTGACATTAGGATTTTGGTTGATTTGTGTCTTAAGGTGTTATTCTAGTACGAACTCTAGAATAGATCGAACGGAAAGAATAGCTTCGTGTTGTTTTACTATGGACTCTTGAATAGATCGATCAGAAAGGATAACTTTGAGGTGGTTTCGTACCATACAATAATCTCTTTGTTTGTTCTCCGCTATTAGTGACTTTGGAGTGACTCTTTGTTGCATGTTGAGGGAAAGTTATATGGTCCAATTATGTTATTATCGTTGAGAAAACTTGCACTAGTGAAAGTATGAACCCTAGGCTTGTTTCAACGCATTGCAATACCGTTTGTGCTCACTTTTATCATTAGTTACCTTGCTCTTTTTATATTTTCAGATTACAAAAACCTATATCTACCATCCATATTGCACTTGTGTCACCATCTCTTCGCCGAACTAGTGCACCTATACATTTTACCATTGTATTGGGTGTGTTGGGGATACAAGAGACTCTTTGTCATTTGGTTGTAGGGTTGTTTGAGAGAGACCATCTTAATCCTACGCCTCCCACGGATTGATAAACCTTAGGTCATCCACTTGAGGGAAATTTGCTACTGTCCTACAAACCTCTGCACTTGGAGGCCCAACAACGTCTACAAGAGAAGGTTGTGTAGTAGACATCAAGCAGTTTCTGGCGCCGTTGCCGGGGAGGTGAGTGCTTGAAGGTATATCTTTAGATCTTGCAATCGAATCTTTTTGTTTCTTGTTTTATCACTAGTTTATTCTATGAAAGAAAACTACAAAAAAATGGAATTAAGGGTGCCTCATATGCTTCATCTTTTTAATGTCTTTCATTAAAATGATGGGAAGGAAAATTGTGCTCAAGTACTAGAAGAAGAATTACGTAGAATGCTTGGCATAAAATATGTGAATGATGAGCATGATTGCAATGTTGTTATTATGAATTCTTTGAATACCCATGATGCTAATTATATGCAAAGCCACAAGCTTGGGGATGCTATGTTTGATGAAGATGATATGTTTTCTCCCCCAAGTTTTGATGAGCAAATTTATTATGATGATAGCATGCCTCCTATTTATGATGATTATATTGATGAAAGTGGGTTTGGAAGAGTGTCAACTTTAGGAAGTAATGATCCCACTATTTTGTAGGGTGTTGAATCTTATTGTGATAATTATGAAAGTGGATTTGGAGAGGTCATGACTTTATTTAGTGATGAATCAACTATTTCGGAAGAGGTTCCAATTTATTATGAGAATAAAGTTGATATCTATGATGATTATTGTGATGACATGTATGCTATAAATAATAATGATAACCATGAAACTTGTCATCATGATTTTAATTTTCAATTGGATTATGCCTCACATGATAATTAGTTTGTTGAGTTTGCTCCAATTACTATTCATGAGAAGATATTTGCTTATGTGGAGAGTAATAAAAATTCTATTCTTGTAGATCATGAAAAGAATGCTTTATGTGATGGTTATATTGTTGAATTCATTCATGATGATACTGAAAATTATTATGAGGGAGGAACATATGCTTGTATGAATTGCAATAATATCAAGTGTCCTCTCTATGTGCTTGAAGTTTTGAAGTTATGCTTGTTTTACCTTCCTATGCTAGTTGATTATTGTTCCCATAAGTTGTTTGCTCAGAAAATCCCTATGCATAGGAAGTGGGTTATACTTAAATGTTCTAGTCATATTCTTCATGATGCTCTTTTTATGTTTCAATTCTTATCTTTTATGTGAGCATCATTGAAATCATCATGCCTAGCTAGGGGAGTTCAACGTTAGCGCTTGTTGGGAGGAAACCCAATTTTATTTTTATCGTTTAATTTGTCTCCTGCTAGTAATAAATAATTCATCTAGCCTCTTTTTAGATGTGGTTTTATGTTTTAATTAGTGTTTGTGCCAAGTAGAACCTTTGGGAAGACTTGGGTGAAGTCTATGCGATCTTGCTGTAAAAAAACAGAAACTTTTGCGCTCACGAGATTAGCTACCATTTTTACTGGAGAGTGCTTTTAGGTTGATTATTTTTGCAGATGATTAATAGACAAATTCCTCAGGTCCACCAATTTATTTCAGAATTTTTGGAGTTACAGAAGTATTCTAATGATACAGATTACCACAAACTGTTCTGTTTTTGACATATTCTGTTTTTTATTGTGTTGTTTGCTTATTTTAATGAATCTATGAGTAGTATCGGAGGGTATGAACCATAGAGAAGTTGGAATACAGTAGATATTACACCAATATGAATTTAGAATGAGTTCACAACAGTACCAAACGTGGTGATTTATTTTCTTATACTAACGGAGCTTACGAGTTTTCTGTTAAGTTTTGTGTTGTGAATTTTTCAAGTTTTGGGTAAAGATTCGGTGGACTATGGAATAAGGAGTGGCAAGGGCCTAAGCTTGGGGATTCCCAAGGCACCCCAAGGTAATATTCAAGGACAACCAAGAGCCTAAGCTTGGGGATGCCCCGGATGGCATCCCCTCTTTGGTCTTCATTCATCGGTAACTTTACTTGGAGCTTATTTTTATTCACCACATGATATGTGTTTTGCTTGGAGCGTGAATTTGTTTTGCTTGATATTTGAATAATATCCCAAGATCTGAAATTCTTAAATGTTAGAGAGTCTTCACATAGTTGCATAATTATTGAACTACACATTGATCTTCACTTATATCTTTCGGAGTAGTTTGTCGTTTGCTCTAGTGCTTCACTTATATCTTCTTAGAGCATGGCGGTAGTTTTATTTTTAAGAAATTATTGATCTCTCATGCTTCACTTATGTTATTTTGAGAGTCTTTTAGAACAGCATGGTAATTTGCTTTGGTTATGAAACTAGTCCTAATATGATAGGCATCCAAGATGGGTATAATAAAAACTATCATATAGAGTGCATTAAATACTATGAGAAATTTGATACTTGATAGTTGTTTTGAGATATAAAGGTGGTAATGTTAGGGTCATGCTAGTTGGGTAATTGTTGAATTGAGAAATACTTGTGTTGAGTATTGCAGGTCCCGTAGCATGCACGTATGGTAAACATTGTGTGACAAATTTAAAGCATGGGGTGTTCTTTGATTGCTTTCCTTATGAGTGGAGGTCGGGGACGAGCGATGGTCTTTTCTTACCAATCTATCCCCCTAGGGGCATGCGTAGTAGTACTTTACTTCAAGGGCTAATAAACTTTTGCAATAAGTATATGAGTTCTTTATGACTAATGTGAGTCCATGGATTATACGCACTCTTACCTTTTCGCAATTTGCTAGCCTCTACGGTACCATGCATTGCCCTTTCTCACCTCGAAAGTTGGTGCAAACTTCGCCGGTGCATCCAAATCCCGTGATATGATACACTCTATCACACATAAGCCTCCTTATATCTTCCTCAAAACAGCCATCATACATACCTATTATGGCATTTCCATAGCCATTCCGAGATATATTTTCATGCAAATTTCCACCGTTCCGTTTATTATGACACGCTCCATCATTGTCATATTGCTTTGCATGATCATGTAGTTGACATCGTATTTTTGGCAAATCCACCTTCATAATTCTTTCATACATGTCACTCTTGATTCATTGCACATCCCGGTACACCGCCGGAGGCATTCACATAAGAGTCATATTTTGTTCTAAGTATCTAGTTGTAATTCTTGAGTTGTAAGTAAATAAAAGTGTGATGATTTTCATTATTAGAGCATTGTCCCATGTGAGGAAAGGATGATGGAGACTATGATTCCCCCACAAGTCGGGATGAGACTCCGGATGGAAAATAAAAAAATAAAAGAGGCCAAAGAAGCCCCAGAAAAAGAAGCCATAAAAAAGGAGAAGGCCCAAATAAAAAATAAAAAAATAAAAAATGAGAGAAAAAGAGAGAAGGGGCAATGTTACTATCCTTTTACCACACTTGTGCTTCAAAGTATCACCATGATCTTCATGAATAGAGAGTTTCTCGTTATGTAACTTTCATATACTAGTGGGAATTTTTCATTATAGAACTTGGCTTGTATATTCCAATGATGGGCTTCCTCAAAATTGCCCTAGGTCTTCGTGAGCAAGCGAGTTGGATGCACACCCACTTAGTTTCTTTTGATGAGCTTTCATATACTTGTAGCTCTAGTGCATCCGTTGCGTGGCAATCCCTACTCTTCACGTTGACATCAATTGATGGGCATCTCCATAGACCGTTGATTAGCCCCGTCAATGTGAGACTTTCTCTTTTTTGTCTTCTCACATATCCCCCATCATCATATGCTATTCCACCTATAGTGCTATATCCATGGCTTGCGCTCATGTATTGCGTAAGGGTTGAAAAGGCTGAAGCGCGTTAAAAAGTATGAACCAATTGCTCGGCTTGTCATCGGGGTTGTGCATGATGGGAGCGTTTCCTGTGACGAAAATGAAGCGTGGCCAAACTATATGATTTTGTAGGGATAATCTTTCTTTGGCTATGTTATTTTGATAAGACATAATTGCTTGGTTAGTATGCTTGAGGTATTACTATTTTTATGTCAATATTAAAACTTTGTCTAGAATCTTTTGGATCTGAACATTCTTGCCACAATAAAGAAGATTACATTGATAAATATGTTAGGTAGCATTCCACATCAAAATTCAGTTTTTATCATTTACCTACTCGAGGGACGAGCAGGAATTAAGCTTGGGGATGCTTGATACGTCTCCAATGTATCTATAATTTTTTATTGTTCCATGCTATTATATTATCCATCTAGGATGTTTTATATGCATTTATATGCTATTTTATATGATTTTTGGGACTAACCTATTAACCTAGAGCCCAGTCCAATTGATGTGACAATTTTTGATGATTTTTTATGGACCAAAAGAAGCCCCCGGAGTAAAAGAGTTGGGACAGAAGAGTCCCGGGCCGTCCACGAGGGTGGGTGGCGCGCCCTACCCCCCAGGGCGCGTCCCCTATCTCGTGGACGACTCGGAGACCCCCCCCCCTGACGTGAGACCTACGCCAAAAATTCCTATAAATACAGAAACCTCCAGAAAATAACCTAGATCAGGAGTTCCGCCGCCACAAGCCTCTGTAGGCACCAAAAACAAATGGGGACCCTGTTCCGGCACCCTGCCGGAGGGGGGATCCCTCACCGGTGACCATCTTCATCATCCAGGCACTCTCCATGACGAGGAGGGAGTAGTTTACCCTCGGGGCTGAGGGTATGTACCAGTAGCTATGTGTTTGATCTCTCTCTCTCTCTCGCTCTCTCTCGTGTTCTTGATTTGGTATGATCTTGATGTACCGCAAGCTTTGCTACTATAGCTGGATATTATGATGTTTCTCCCCCTCTACTCTCTTGTAATGGATTGAGTTTTCCCTTTGAAGTTATCTTATAGGACTGAGTCTTTAAGGATTTCAGAACACTTGATGTATGTTTTGGTGATCAACTTGCAGGTTCCATGTAACACCCCGGATTCGATGCGCCAGGTGTCCGCCAGCTTTTTGCCGTCCTTGCCATGTCATTTGCTTGCGTGTTGCACTTTGCCATGTCATCATCTGCATTTCATATCATGTCATCATGTGCATTTCTTTTTGCATACGTGTTCGTCTCATGCATCCGAGAATTTTCCCCGTTGTCCGTTTTGCAATCCGGCACTCCTATGTCTCCCGGCGCCCCCTTTTACCTCTTTTCGTGTGCTGGTGTTAAACTTTCTCAGAATGTCCCGAGGTTTGCCAAGCGGCCTTGGTATACCACCGGTAGACCGCCTGTCAAGTTTCGTGCCATTCGGAGGTCGTTTGATACTCCAACGGTTAACCGGGTAACCGTAAAAGCCATCTTTGTGTTGCAGCCCAACACCCCTTCCGAACTGGCCCAAAACCCAGCCTAACCCCCTCCATGCTCTCGGTCGTTCGATCACGATCGCGTGGCCAAAAACCGCTCCTCATTTGGACTCTCCTAGCTCCCTCTACCTATAAATATGTGATCCCCTCCGAAATTTCCGCAGATCAAACCCTAGCCTAATCGCCCCCCGCCGCACCCGGACATGTCCGCGTCCACCGGACAAATCGCGCCGCCGCCCCGCGCCTATCGCAGTGCGCCACGTGGCCCCGCCGCCGTCCCTCCGCGCCGCTGCCCGCCCGAGCCCATCCGGGGCCTTGGCAGCACCGCTGCTGCCGCCGCCCGGCCAGCGCCCTCCGCCGCCCGCCGCCGTCGCCGCTTCGTCTCCGCCGCCGGCGCCAGGTTACCGCCCGCCGTCCGGGCGCCGGCGCCGTCTCTCCCTGCCGGCAACCGCATGCCGCCCGGATCTCCATCGTGGCGGAGCGGCCACCGCGTCCCCGCTGGCCCCCGACCCTCCGCTGCTCTCGTGCCCCTAGCCGGCCTCCCCCTCGCCGGAGAAGCTCGCCGGCGCCGCCGTCGTTGCCGGATCTGGTCAGGCGGACCAGATCCACCACCTCATCCAACCAAACACGCGCCTCCCCGCACGGATCTCCTCGTCCCGCTTCGTCCCGTCCAGTTTCGGAGGTTGATTTTTCACCAAGTCCCCGAATCTGCAGTAATTATCATGCCATATTCATCATGCCGTATATCTGCATCTGTAGCTCTGTTTCGTGCGTGTAACATGTCAAATTGTTCGCCTCAACGAGTAGTTCATTTCGTTCCATTGCATCATGTTCATTTGAGTCCATCTTAATGCCTGAATCATCGTTGCAAAATTGCTATATGATGTTAACCTGCTGAAACTGGTATAACTTGATGATTTGTCATTTTTGTTGAATTTGATGTGTGCATCCTATGAGGTTGATGTCTACATGTGTTCTGATCTATGCCATTCCATCTTTACAGGGGTTCCATCCATGTATTTTTTTGATTCCTGTAGTGAGTGCGTCAAGCTTGTTAAGTAGGGTACTTGCTGTTGCTGTTTTGCTAGGCTGATTCTGTTATATTATGATGCTATGTAAACCTGCTTCTACAAGTCATTCTATGCATAATCTGGAGAAGTTCACTAAGGGTGTTTTGTTCCACATGTCCTGCTCTATCCCTCTATGCCCCTGTTTGCAATTTTGTAGTAGTCTAGCTTGAGTGAATCGAGCTCTACTTTTGCTATAAAATGTTCCTGGCAGATTGTTTACATGTTACTCAATTTTGCCAAGGTTGTAGTTGATCCAAGCATGCTATGTTGTTGTTCTTGCCATGTCTAGCTTCTATGCCATGTCTAGTTTCTGGGTGTATGCTTAATTTGTCATGCAATGCCACGTAGTGAGTGCATCGAGCTCGTTAACATGCCTACTTGTTATATGTTTATGCCATGCTCCAGTTTTTCAGTCTGAATCTGTTTATGTTTTTGCTATGTTCACATGCTTGCAATTGTATTTTCCGATCCCTTTTGGCTCATGGTCAGTAAGGGACATTTATTCTATGAGATTAGTAGATTCATGGCGTGCCTTTGTTTGCCATGATAAGTTTCTTTAGCATGTTGTTTGATAGCTCTAAACATTGCAACCTGATGTTATTTCTGCCATGTCCTGTAAATTCTGTGAACCTCATATTATATGCAATCTTGCCATGTCTTCTTGAGCATGTTCTTGTTGTTTCTGGAGATAGCTCAGTGTTCCTGTTTTGTAATGCTTTACCTTTACATCATGCCCATGCCTTTTGTTTTCACGTTGAGATGCTGTAGCATAGTGTTTTGATGCTTGCAATATGCCTAGTTGCTGTTTTGGACAGATTGTTGTCATAACTTGTATAGGGTGTATGTGTTGAACCGTTGCTCCGTTTTGAGTGTGCTCTATATGAAACTTGCTTAGTTTTGCATGTAGTTTCATATTACCTTGTTGGATCCATGTCTTGAATGTGTTTGTTTGATGTTTGTATGCATTTTGCATCGATGCCATGTTCAACTTGTTTTGCTCATATCTTCTAGGCCGTAGCTCCGAATTAAATGAACTTTATATGTAACTTGACTAGAATTTCATGTAGATCATCTTGGTGCATCTTAAATTGCTGTTTAACCACTTGGACTTAAGGTTTATTCAGATCTGGACCAATTTCGAAATTTGCATATGAGGACTTACCGGAATTGTTATATGTTGTTTCCGGCCTCATTTAAACTTGCCTTGATGTGTTGCTCTTGTTTGCATAATCGCTTGCCATGAGTAGCCTCATCTAGCTTTGTCATGCGTCATGCTTGTTGTGCATCATGTCTTGTTCAGGTGTGGTGTGTTTACCTATGTTGTGTGCTTCTTCTTGTTAGTTCCTGTTTCGTTGCGACCGCGAGGATTCGTTCGTCTACGCTTGGTTCGTCTTCGTGGCTTCATCTTCTTCATGGACTCGTTCTTCTTCCTAGCGGGATTTCAGGCAAGATGACCGCTACCCTGGATCTCACTACTATCGTTGCTATGCTAGTTGCTTCGTTCTTTCGCTATGCTGCGCTACCTATCACTTGCTGCTCAAGCCTCCCAAATTTGCCATGTCAGCCTCTAACCTTTTTCACCCTTCCTAGCAAACCGTTGTTTGGCTATGTTACCGCTTTGCTCAGACCCTCTTATAGCGTTGCTAGCTGCAGGTGAAGTTGAAGATTGCTCCATGGTGGACAGGATTTTGTTGGGATATCACAATATCTCTTATTTAACTAATGCATCTATATACTTGGTAAAGGGTGGAAGGCTCGGCCTTATGCCTGGTGTTTTGTTCCACTCTTGCCGCCCTAGTTTCCATCATATCGGTATTATGTTCCCGGATTTTTGCGTCCCTAACGCGGTCGGGTGGTTTATGGGACCCCCTTGACAGTTCGCTTTGAATAAGACTCCTCCAAAGAAGGCCCAACATTGGTTTTACCATTTGCCTCACCACCACCTACATTTCCCTTGGGAGTAATTAACCCAAGGGTCATCTTTATTTAGCCCCCGGGCCGTTGCTTCTCTAAGTGCTGGTTCGAACCGAGCTGATCATGGGCCACCTCGGGCAACTTGAGGGTTGGTTTTACTCGTAGCTAGTCTCATCCGGTGTTGCCACTCGAACGAGATATGTGCATCTCCTATCGGGATTTGTCGGCACATCGGGCGGCTTTGCTGGTCTTGTTTTATTCTTTGTCGAAATGTCTTGTAGCCGGATTCCGAGACCGATCGGGTCTTCCCGGGGAGAAGGAATATCCTTCGTTGATCGCGAGAGCTTATCATGGGCTAGGTTGGGACACCCCTGTAGGGTATAAACTTTCGAGAGCCATGCCCGCGGTTATGTGGCTGATGGGAATTTGTTAATATCCGGTTGTAGTAAACTTGAAGCAAACTCTGCTAAAATACACCAACCGTGTGCGTAACCGTGAGTGTCTCTTTTCGGGGTTGATCGAGAGGAGAACACGGTTCTTGGTTTATGTCTGACGTAACTAGGAGTTCAGGATCACTTCTTGATCATTACTAGTTGACGACCGTTCCTTTGTTTCTCTTCTCGCTCTCATTTGCGTATGTTAGCCACCATATATGCTTAGTCGCTGCTGCAACCTCACCACTTTACCCCTTCCTTTCCCATTAAGCTTTGCTAGTCTTGATACCCATGGTAATGGGATTGCTGAGTCCTCGTGGCTCACAGATTACTACACCACCAGTTGCAGGTACAGGGTGCGATGATCTTGACGCGAGAGCGATGTTTACTTGCTTTGGAGTTCTTCTTCTGCTTCTTCTTCGATCAGGGGGATAGGTTCCAGGTCGGCAGCCTGGGCTAGCAGGGTGGATATTGTTTGAGTTTCTGTTTATGTTTCATCCTTAGTCGGATGTTGATCTTGTATATGATGTTGATGTATTCATGTGAGATTGTATGTATTGGATGTATCCCCACTATTATGTTATGTTGATGTAATGATATCCACCTTGCAAAAGCGTCTTCAAGATGAGCTTCTATCCTTGGTGGGACCTTCGAGTTCCTTTAGGATAGGTGTGACGCCCCCGGTTCAATCGTACACTAATCATGCACGCAAATGTGTACGATCAAGATCAGGGACTCACGGGAAGATATCACAACACAACTCTACAAATAAAATAAGTCATACAAGCATCATGATACAAGCCAGGGGCCTCGAGGGCTCGAATACAAGTGCTCGATCATAGACGAGTCAGCGGAAGCAACAATATCTGAGTACAGACATAAGTTAAACAAGTTTGCCTTAAGAAGGCTAGCACAAACTGAGATACAGATCGAAAGAGGCGCATGCCTCCTGCCTGGGATCCTCCTAAACTACTCCTGGTCGTCGTCAGCGGGCTGCACGTAGTAGTAGGCACCTCCGATGTAGTAGTCGTCATCGACGGTGGCGTCTGGCTCCTGGGCTCCATCGTCTGGTTGCAGCAATCGAGTAGAGATAGGAGAAAAGGGGAAACAATGCAACCGTGAGTACTCATCCAAAGTACTGCAAGCAAGGAGCTACACTACATATGCATGGATATATGTGTAAAGGGCCATATCGCTGGACCGAATCGTAATGCCGTAATAAGAGGGGATAGCTAGTCTTATCGAAGACTACGCTTCGTCACCTCCGTCTTGCAAATGTAGAAGAGGTAGGTTGAAGTCCTCCAAGTAACATCACATAGCAATAATCCTACCCGCGATCCCTCCTCGTATCCCACGAGAGAGAGCGACCACCGGTTGTATCCGCACTTGGAAGGGTGTGTTTTATTAAGTATCCGGTTCTAGTTGTCATAAGGTCAAGGTACAACTCCAAGTCGCCCTGTTATCAAGATCACGGCTATTCGAATAGATTAACTTCCCTGCAGGGGGGCACCATCTTACCCAACACGTTTGATCCCATTTGGCCGGACACACTTTCCTGGGTCATGCCCGGCCGCGGAAAATCAACACGTCGCAGCCCCACCTAGGCACAACAGAGAGGCCAAAGACGCCGGTCTAAACCTAAGCGCCGAGGGTCTGGACCCATCGCCTGAAAGCACACCTGCACGTTGCGTGGGCGGCGAAGGCACTCCTAGCCTAGCAGGCGTTCCAGTCCAATCCGGTAGCGCGCCGTCACGACGTCAAGTGCTTGGTGATACCACGACGCCGGGATACCCATAACTACTCCCACGTAGATGGTTAGTGCGTATAGGCTCGTAGCCAACTCAGATCAAATACCAAGATCTCGTTAAGCGTGTTAAGTATCCGCGAACGCCGACTAGGGCCAGGCCCACCTCTCTCCTAGGTGGTCTCAACCTGCCCTGTCGCTCCGCCACAAAGTAACAGTCGGGGGCCGTCGGGAACCCAGGCCCACCTCTACCGGGATGGAGCCACCTGTCCTTTCAGCCCCCATCTCCGAACAAAGTATCACAGTAATGTAATGGTGTAAAGTATATAGTATATGCCCGTGATCACCTCCCAAGTGACCACAGCCCAGTAGTATAGCATGGCGTATTTGACAAGAGTGTAGGGTCACCGATGGAACACTAGCATCCTATACTAAGCAAGAGGATAAAGGTAAAGGTAACAACAGAGTAGCAAGGACAAAGCTATGCAGCGGTATAGGAGTAATCGAAAGCGATAACATGCTACACTACTCTAATGCAAGCATTCTAGAGAAGAGCAGGCGATATCTGGTGATCAAATGGGGGGCTTGCCTGGTTGCTCTGGCAAGAGAGAGGGGTCGTCAACGCCGTAGTCGATCACAGGGGTACTGGCAGCGGTCTCGGGGTCTACCGGAAAAGTAACGGAGGGGGAACATAATAAATAACAGAGCAATCAAAGCATAACATGACAAATGCGGCGCTAGTTGTGCCCTAACGTGGTGGGAGGTGGTACCGGTTAAGGGGGGAAACATCCGGGAAAATATCCCGGGTTTCGTGTTTTCTACGAGGAGCCGGAGGGGAAAGTTGCGAGTTCGATAGGTTAGGGGTGTGTGGTAGAAGCGGATCAAGCGTGATCCGGAATCGCCTCGCTGCTCGAGCAATTTTCATGTATAAAGTTTTTCGATCCGAGCTACGGTTTATTTAATATGATTTTATAAATATTTTATTAATTTCTGGAATTTAATTATTTATTTCAACATTATCCAGAATAGTGAAAGATGACGTCAGCATGACATCATGCTGACATCAGCAGTCAACTGCGATTGATCGGGTCAAACTACGTGTGGGTCCCGCATGTCATACACTCTTTAGTTTAAATAGGGTTTAGCTAATTAATTTCTGTTTTAATTAAATTAACTAATTAATTAGATTATTTAAGCATGATTAGTAAACTTAATTAATTTACTAATTAATTAATTAACTAATTAATAATTTAATTAAAAACTTTTTCATTTTCAGTTTTTTTTTTAAATTTCGTTTTAGGGGTGTGGGGCCCCCTAGTCAGTGGCTCATCCGAGCCACCAGGGGCTTAGCGGGCGCAAGTTACGGGCGCTGACACGGGCGCTGAGCGTGAGCGCCCGGATCGGGCGCTGCCGATGCCACGGCGAGGACGCCGCCTTGGGCGCGCCGACGTGGCAGCTGGCGAGGTCACGGTGAGGGAAGAGTCCCGACGAGGCAGGGCGGAGGCGGTGGCAGCGCTGCCACGGTGGGCGTCTTGCAATCGCAAGGGAGTTGGTGTACGCCGCAAAGAGGTGCAGGCGCGGTGAGCGGATGAACGAGGGAATAGCGGACGGCGCCGACGGGCGCGACCGAAGCGCGCGCGACCGGGCGCCAGAGGAGTGGGGGTGTCCGGCGCGACGACGGCGCGGCCACGCAGGTGTGCGGGCGAAGTGCGAGGAAGAGGAGGAGGGCCTCACTGGGTTGTAGGGGACTAGGCAGCGGGCGCGAGGAGGGCGACGGGGACGACGGCGTCGGAGTGGATGCAGGCCGTCGAGGGAGGAAGATGGGGTCGGGGAGGCGACGGAGGCGCGGGCGCCGACGGCCCAGACCGGATCCACGCGACGGAGGCTTTGAGGAGGATGAGCCCGGCGGCGGGGCAAGGCGGCGGCGGCGACGCGGGTCTTCGCAAGCGCCCGATCCAGATCGAGGGGGAGAGCGAGGAACGCGGGGAGTGGGTGTCGTGGGGAGCGGGGTTCGGTGGGTGTTTAGGTCACGGGGAGGAAGGGCCATATAGGCCGATGGATGGGCAGGTGGGCCGGCCTGGTAGGTCACTGGGCCGGGTGGTCCAAATGGGGTGTTCCTTTTCCTTTTCTTTTTCCTGCTTTTGTCTTTTCTTTTATTTCTTCTTTTCGGTTTTATTAAAGTTTTAAGTTATTTCAATTTTATAGAATGGGAGAACAACAACTAAATGTAGTATGTTAAATATGCCACTGCCACATTAATTTGGACAGCTAAATAAAATAGTTTAATATTTTACGAAATACAAAAGGCATTTAATTAATTTCTTTTGGTGTTGTTTTATTCATTTTTGAGTATTTACACATTTTATACAAGTGTGGTTTCTCCACCATTATTACTTAGGATTTATTTGTCCTAATTTGAACATTTTATTTTTAATGTTAGAAAACTTTTGTGGTTTGCCATATTTTGAATTAGAATTTTGAATCCGTTTTGAACTAACGTGAGGTTAACAACAGTAACCGTGGTGACGTGGCATCATTAGCAGGAAATTACTGTAGCTTAATTATCCGGGCATCACCATTCTCCTCCACTACAAGAAATCTCGTCCCGAGATTTAAGCAGGGGAGTAGGGGAAAGTTTTGGTTACGAAATTATAACGGTTCTTCTCGTCTTTGGTTGTTCTTCTCAAAGAGGTCGATCCGTTACATTGACGTCTTTATTTCTCTGCTTCAGGTCATCGAGATGAAGTTGTTGTCCTTCCTTCGAGAACTCCATCGTACTTACGTATAAATACGGGGGTATTCCGGGAGAACGAACCTCTACCAGGTTGACTATCTGGTCGATATCATCGAGGAAGGTGGCAGAAAGTAACTCTCGAATTGAAACTTAAGGAAACATCAAGAGCAAAGTAATGAGGTTTCATGGGAAGTTTGAGCGACGAGCAACCGCTCGATGCCTGAAACAGGCGTGAAAGGGCTCAAAGCAATCGGGAATAAGTATTGCGTCGATACCGTAATAGAGCATTAGGAAGGTGACCCGTGAATTACATACGAAGCCAAGTGTGAGGAATTACTTTGACACTAGGGTGTACAGGAGAGTTAGGTTTCGATCCTGTGAAACTGTGGGTTATGGGCCCACCATGTGGGTTAAACGTTGAAAGAGCGGTGACATCTTGCACGGCTATGGTAGCAAGGCATGCCAGAGAATAACCTGTCAGTTATGTCGGTAACAACGTCGGTACCAAGGGCGTGGGACGAAGAGAACCATCTTCCTGCTCGTTGAACGAGGCGGACCAATAGGAAAAGTTCTCGTCCATCGGTGGTTACCGGAATGTCATCACCAAAATAACAGGTCTTTTCTCGACAGAATTGTACACCGAGGTGTTTACAAAAGCAGGAGAATATTACTGCTTAGATCTCATAGATCACAAGAAAGGTTAAACCAAACAATGGAAGGAAGATATGATTATCAGATTTAACGGATCAATGGAAAGGAAAAATGTGTTTAAACACATATTCCGTGGGTATATCCTTCACAAGGACAAGCGGATGATATCCATGACAGGATAGAAGGTAGAAAACCATTTAGGTAAGGGGAGAAAATTTCATGACATTACCCATACAACGGTGTTTGGATAATTGATAAAGAGAATTTAGCATTGAGCTTCAAATGTTCTTGGTGATGAACGGAGTACCACAGACATGCTTCAGGTAGCAATGATATGGTGTTTCAATCAAAGGCGGACTTGGATACACCAATGATCCATCAGAGTAACTTATAAAATAAGTCCTACAATTTCCTCCAGAGGAATGGTTATCCTTGCAAAATAAATTATAATGATAGGTACTCCAGCTAGGGGGGGTGCTAGGCATGACATCATGTTACCGGGTCATCAAAGGACCAACATCATAACTCTTGGAAAGTTGTCCCAACCATCATATCTGACTGAGATTCAGATCCGATTGGTGTCATGATACCTCAGACTCAGGATGTCCGAGAAGAAAAGGTGCAACACAAATAGACGAAATGACATTTCAAGATTCTCAGGGAATGAACTAAGGGAGCGGGTTCTTGAAGCCATAGTTCATCCTTAACCAAGGAGAGGATGAGGGGGTAGCTGATGGAATCAACGAAAATCCTCGAGATTTCCCAAAAGGTGGATTTCCACAGTTATGTGAACAAGGAGATAACATGTGTCGGATCAAATGATAAAATGGTGTATGCCCGAGAAGAACATACACAGTTAAACATTGGATGACAGGTGCACCGAAATATGGGCTGGGTTGCACGACCAACGTCAGAATGATGATTCAATAATCAATAGTCTAGGAATGAACGGTTGACCATTAATTCAAAGCAATAGGGTTGCTAGAACTACAGAATCCAAACAACACCGTTCACTTGTAGGTAGCCCGGTTAGAATTAACACGGGAACCAAGAAAGAATGGTGATGGTGAGAAGTATCACTATACCAAGAATTCTTAAGAGGTGGAGTAATCCTCATGACATTCTTGATACTAAAAGATGGTAATACTCCAAGGTAAAGAAGAACAAATGCTAGATAGCAGGGAGCTCAAGGTATAACACAAAACACGAACAAGTTTGTGTTGAACGGAAGCCAATAAAGTGGTCAAAGTTAACACAAATCATCGGGGCAAGGATGGTATTTCTCATCATGAACTCAATTGATATCCTAGAAGATCTCATAAGGTTCATGATGATCACGACACATTTGTCGATAGATTTCATGAAGATGTAATCAATCAGCAACGACATCAAGTCAAAGGAATGATGAAGCGGAAGGTTATTGGAACCATGGGTAGGGCACAAACTCGAGATCAAGTTTGTTGTTCAAGATGGAATGATAAGACAAGGAAATCGACGGAAGCTTAGCTCAATCGTCGAAAGTTGTGCTCCTGGGATAAGGACCAGATAGCAGAGTTAAAATCTGCACGACAAGGATATAGCCAAACAGGCTAGGAATGGCGTGATTGGGTACAAACTCGTACTTATAGAAGCTTACTGAAGAGTTGTTGAACCGCAGTGCAGACTCGGTTCAGTTATCGGCGTCTTTGAGTGTATAATAACTCAGAGCCCGTGAAAAATTGGAATCTGTGGGAAGGTAGCACTTGATGAAGAACTCATAAGAAGTTATGCAGTTCCATGATAATCTCGAGATACCAGGTGGTAATACTCGACGACAGATCAAACTAGAAGTTGAACTGGGGTATTGCTCTATAGAAGACAAGTGCTTAAACTTGCACATGTCATGATATATAAAGGAGAACATGGTCGGAACCACGATTGCAAGAAGGCCAGATCTCAGATATAAGATGAACTTATACCAAGGGAATAATTAATTTTAAAAGAAGCTTCGATGAGAAGATGTACCTCGTGTCCATGGGCATGAACACAAAGTTCAAGGTCGACTCCCACTTCTCCAATGCACAACCTTTCATTCACTTCTCGCGCTCAATGAAGTTGTAGTTTTGAAATTTTATCCGCAAAATACCGTAAGAGTACGACTCGTGAAAACTTTCGAGTTCACACCTATTAAGGAAGGCATAGGTTCAACCCATCGGGCATCTTAGAATCATATACCGTAATCTTTTAGAAGTAATTAACTCAAGCTCAAGGCGTAGCATGGTTAAGAGATCAGAGGATACAATTTACCAAAGGCATTATGTATCCGAGAAAAAGGCTCACAAGGTTATTGAATAAGAAGGGCGTTGTCAGATAAAATCCAACAAAGGATCTGGTGGTCCACAAGGGATCTGACGTGAGCTTCGGTACTCAACTAGAGGAAGCAGATTATAGAAACAACTGACTAACTCAATTGTCAAATGCAAAGGAATTATGATTTCCAAATCAAGGGATCAGAAGCAATGCTCGATTAGGGGTGGATAAGTTGAATAGCCTTAGGGTACAATCAAAGACAATTGGATTGGTCGAGAACCAATTCCAGCTAAAAGAATGGCAGCTCAAATTTTAAAAAGTAATTTATAAGGATCAATGATGATTGCGTGTATTCAGAAACATATTGAGTCAACAGACTCAAAATGATAATGACAAGGAATGTCAATATGACTACGAGACTTACGGGATTAACCATAATGCAAGCAAGCAAGAATTTCAAGAGCCAAAGGCCCCAAAGGATTTTCGGAAGATCGAATATTATTTTGAAGACTTCTGTGAAACACATGAACAACTGGGGATGAGCGGATACTCGACAAGTGCGAGGATTTATTTGAAGGGGTATTCATGTGGCAAAGAACTGCTAGGCAGTAGGCTCAAAGTATTCCCGGACAATAGAGAAAACTTCGGGGTATCTTGTAATAACAAGATCAATGGGGATGATCGATGAATGGCAAGTGTAAGTAATTATCCATACGGATTTATCGGTGGTCGGGAATAGCAAAAGTGATGGGCACAAAGTCTCGAGAGAATACCAAAGAGTATCTCTGAAATCTTCTGGTGCAGTCGGTGATCATCTGGACTGAAGGGGCTCTCTGGGAGAAAGTATTTACGAGAACCTAGAGTTAGAGTTAGCAAAACAATTTATCCCGAATAGAAGAGAGGTCAGGGTCCCAGAGTAAAGGTCGAGGAGTAAAAGATCCTAGTACCACCCAATGGCGACGTGGGCCCGTAAGGCACACAGCCATGTTAGTAAAAGTTTTGCAATGACTAGACTCGACTTCGGCCAAGGAGTGTGGAAGGGGGATTCCTACAGGTAGTCGGCTCTAATACCAACTTGTGACGCCCCCGGTTCAATCGTACACTAATCATGCACGCAAATGTGTACGATCAAGATCAGGGACTCACGGGAAGATATCACAACACAACTCTACAAATAAAATAAGTCATACAAGCATCATGATACAAGCCGAGGGCCTCGAGGGCTCGAATACAAGTGCTCGATCATAGACGAGTCAGCGGAAGCAACAATATCTGAGTACGTACATAAGTTAAACAAGTTTGCCTTAAGAAGGCTAGCACAAACCGAGATACAGATCGAAGAGGCGCAGACCTCCTGCCAGGATCCTCCTAAACTACTCACGGTCGCCGTGCCGGGCTGCACGTAGTAGTAGGCGCCTCGGTGTAGTAGTCGCCATCGGCGGTGGCGTCGCTCCTGGCTCCATCGTCAATGCAGCAATCGAGTAGAGATAGGGGAAAAGGGGAAACAATGCAACCGTGAGTACTCATCCAAAGTACTCGCAAGCAAGGAGCTACACTACATATGCATGGATATATGTGTAAAGGGCCATATCAAGGACTAAACTGCAGAATGCCGTAATAAGAGGGATAGCTAGTCTTATCGAAGACTACGCTTCTGGTCACCTCCGTCTTGCAACAGGTAGAAGAGGTAGGTTGAAGTCCTCCAAGTAACATCACATAGCAATAATCCTACCCGGCGATCCCCTCCTCGTATCCCTGAGAGAGAGCGACCACCGTTGTATCCGCACTTGGAAGGGTGTGTTTTATTAAGTATCCGGTTCTAGTTGTCATAAGGTCAAGGTACAACTCCAAGTCGTCACTGTTACCAAGATCACGGCTATTCAATAGATTAACTTCCTGCAGGGGTGCACCATCTTACCCAACACGTTTGATCCCATTTGGCCGGACACACTTTCCTGGGTCATGCCTGGCCGCAGAAGATCAACACGTCGCAGCCCCACCTAGGCACAACAGAGAGGCCAGCACGCTGGTCTAAACCTAAGCGCACATGGAGTGCGGGCCCATCGCCTCGAAAGCACACACACTTGCGTTGCGTGGGCGGCCAGAAGCAGACCTAGCCTAGCAGTTGTTCCAGTCCAATCCGGGGCGCGCCGCTCCGTTGCTGACGTCTGAAGTGCTTCGGCTGATACCACGACGCCGGGATACCCATAACTACTCCCACGTAGATGGTTAGTGCGTATAGGCCAGTAGCCAGACTCAGATCAAATACCAAGATCTCGTTAAGCGTGTTAAGTATCCGCGAACGCCGACTAGGGCCAGGCCCACCTCTCTCCTAGGTGGTCTCAACCTGCCCTGTCGCTCCGCCACAAGTAACAGTCGGGGGCCGTCGGGAACCCAGGCCAACCTCTACCGGGATGGAGCCACCTGTCCTTTCAGCCCCCATCTCCGAACAGTATCACAGGTAATGTAATGGTGTAAAGTATATAGTATATGCCCGTGATCACCTCCCGAAGTGATCACAGCCCGATGTATAGCATGGCGACGGACAAGAGTGTAGGGTCACTGATGGAACACTAGCATCCTATACTAAGCGAGGGATAGCAGGTAAAGGTAACAACAGTAGTAGCAAGGACAGGCTATGCAGCAATATAGGAGTAACTGAAAGCAGTAACATGCTACACTACTCTAATGCAAGCATTATAGAGAAGAGTAGGTGATATCTGGTGATCAAATGGGGGGCTTGCCTGGTTGCTCTGGCAAGAGAGAGGGGTCGTCAACGCCGTAGTCGATCACAGGGGTACCGGCAGCTGTCTCGGGGTCTACCGGAAAAGTAACGGAGGGGGAACATAATAAATAACAGAGCAATCAAAGCATAACATGACAAATGCGGTGCTAGTTGTGCCCTAACGCGGTGGGAGGTGGTACCGGTTAAGGGGGGAAACATCCGGGAAAATATCCCCGGGGTTTCGTGTTTTCGGGCAGAGGAGCCGGAGGGGGAAAGTTGCGAGTTCGATAGGTTAGGGGTGTGTGGCGGACGAACGGACAGCGTATCCGGAATCGTCTCGTCGTTCTGAGCAATTTTCATGTATAAAGTTTTTTGATCCGAGCTACGGTTTATTAAATATGATTTTATAAATATTTTATTAATTTCTGGAATTTAATTATTTATTTCAACATTATCTAGAATAGTGAAAGATGACGTCAGCATGACATCATGCTGACATCAGCAGTCAACTGTGCAGTTGACTGGGTCAAACTACGTGTGGGTCCCGCATGTCATACACTGTTTAGTTTAAATAGGGTTTAGCTAATTAATTTCTGTTTTAATTAAATTAACTAATTAATTAGATTATTTAAGCATGATTAGTTAACTTAATTAATTTACTAATTAATTAATTAACTAATTAATAATTTTATTAAAAACATTTTCATTTTCAGTTTTTTTAAAATTCGTTTTAGGGTGTGGGCCCCCTAGTCGCTGGCTCATCCGAGCCACCAGGCTTAGCGGGCTGCTGGTTACGGGCGCCGACACGGGCGCGCAGCGCGAAGCGCCCGGACCGGGCGCGAGCGCCGGATCGGGCGCGCGCCGATGCCACGGCGAGGAGGACGCTGGCGCGCGCCGTTGCCGCCGACGTGGCAGCGGCGAGGTCACGGTGAGGGAAGAGTCCCGACGAGGCAGGGAGTGGTGGCCAGCCTGCCACGGCGGGCGCGTGCAATGCAAGGAGCTGGGTGCGCCGCCCGCAGAGGAGCATATGGTGAGCGCGGACGGAACGAGGGAATAAGCGGACGGCCAGCCGACGGCGCGACAGCGCGCGACCGGGCGCGTGCCAGAGGATTGGGGTGTGCGCGGTCAAGGCGACGACGACGCTGCCACGCAGGTGTGCGGGCGCGAGGAAGAGGAGAAGGAGGAGGGCCTCACCGGGTTGTAGGGGACTAGGCAGCGGGCGCGAGGAGGGCGACGGGACGACGGGCGTCGGAGTGGATGCAGCCGTCGAGGAGGAGGAAGACGGGTCGGGAGGCGACGGAGGCGCGGCGCCGACGGCCCAGACTGGATCCACGCGGACGGAGGCTTTGAGGAGGATGAGCGCCGGCGGCAGGGGCAGGCGGGCGACGCGGTCTTCAGAAGCGCCCCGATCCAGATCGGGGAGAGCGGAGGAACGTGGGGGAGTGGGTGTCGTGGTGGGAGCGGGGTTCGGTGGGTGTTTAGGTCACGGGGGAGGAAGGGCCATATAGGCCAGATGGTTGGGCCGGGTGGGCCGGCCTGGTAGGCCGCTGGCTGGGCCGGGTGGTCCAGCGGGGGGGGTGTTTCCTTTTCCCTTTTCTTTTTCCTGTTTTGTCTTTTCTTTTATTTCTTCTTTTCGGTTTTATTAAAGTTTTAAGTTATTTCAATTTTATAGAATGGGAGAACAACAACTAAATGTAGTATGTTAAATATGCCACTGCCACATTAATTTGGACAGCTAAATAAAATAGTTTAATATTTACAAAATACAAAAGGCATTTAATTAATTTCTTTTGGTGTTGTTTTATTCATTTTTGAGTATTTACACATTTTATACAAGTGTGGTTTCTCCACCATTATTACTTAGTATTTATTTGTCCTAATTTGAACATTTTATTTTTAATGTTAGAAAACTTTTGTGGTTTGCCATATTTTGAATTAGAATTTTGAATCCGTTTTGAACTAACGTGAGGTTAACAATGATGAACCGGTGACGTGGCATCATTAGCAGGGAATTACTGTAGCTTAATTATCCGGGCGTCACAATAGGGTCGCATCTTGGGCGTGACATTCCATGACCTTGGGAATCTATGCATAGGGGTTGGCACACGTTTTTGTCTTGGCTCTTTGGTCGAAATTTTGGGGCACTCTTTGAAGTACTTTGTGTTGGTTTGAATATATGAATCTAAGATTATGTGATGCATATCGTATAATCATACCCACAGATACTTGAGGTGAGATTGGAGTATCTAGGTGACATTACGGTTTTGGTTGATTTGTGTCTTAAGGTGTTATTCTAGTACGAACTCTAGGATAGATCGAACGAAAAGAATAGCTTCGTGTTATTTTACTATGGACTCTTGAATAGATCGATCAGAAAGGATAACTTTGAGGTGGTTTCGTACCCTACAATAATCTCTTCGTTTGTTCTCCGCTATTAGTGACTTTGGAGTGACTCTTTGTTGCATGTTGAGGGATAGTTATATGATCCAATTATGGTACTATTGTTTAGAGAAATTTCACTAGTGAAAGTATGAACCCTAGGCCTTGTTTCAACGCATTGCAATACCATTTGTGCTCACTTTTATCATTAGTTACCTTGCTATTTTTATATTTTCAGATACAAAACCTATATCTACCATCTATATTGCACTTGTATCACCATCTCTTCGCCAAACTAGTGCACCTATACAATTTACCATTGTATTGGGTGTGTTGGGGACACAAGAGACTCTTTGTCATTTGGTTGCAGGATTGTTTGAGAGAGACCATCTTCATCCTAGGCCTCCCACGGATTGATAAACCTGAGGTCATCCACTTGATGGAAATTCGCTACTGTCCTACAAACCTCTACACTTGGAGGCCCAACAACGTTGAAAGGATCGATATAGTTGACTAGAGGGGGGTGAATAGGCAACTAACAATTTTTAGCTTTTCTTTACCAGATTAAACTTTGCAACAAAATAGGTTGTCTAGATATGCAACTAGGTGAGCAACCTATATGATGCAACAACAACAAGCATACAACCAAGCAAGGGATATAACACAAATAAGCTTGCACAAGTAAAGGCACGAGATAACTAAGAGTGGAGACAGTGGAGACGAGGATGTGTTACCGAAGTTCCTTCCTTTTGAGGGGAAGTACGTCTCCGTTGGAGCGGTGTGGAGGCACAATGCTCCCCAAGAAGCCACTAGGGCCACCATATTCTCCTCATGCCCTCACACAATCCGAGATGCCGTGATTCCACTATTGGTGCCCTTGAAGGCGGCAACCGGACCTTTAAAAACAAGGTTGAGGCTCTCTCCACAACTTAATTGGAGGCTCCCAACGAAACCCTGGAGCTTCACCACAATGGAATGTGGCTCCGAAGTGACCTCTTCCGTCTAGGGAGCCCAAGTACCCAAGAGTAACAAAATCCACACAAGAAAGTATGGGGGAATCAAATATCCTTTGGTGTAAAGGTCTCCTCCTTCAATCCCTAGCAAATCAACGAGTTTGAGTGGCTAGAGAGAGAGATCGGGCAAGAGAGCTTTAATGGAAGTAATGGAGGAGAGAGAGAGGTAAGAGGTAGGTGGGAGGTAGGAGAAGCGTCTCCTTAAATAGTCCCCCCAAGATCCAACCGTTATGTGCAGAAACACATAGGAGCGGAACTTCCGGTGGCGCACCCGGTAGTACCGATTTATCGAAACAAACCGGAACTACCGCACTACCACCGCTCAACTACCGGGCCACATACAGAAAGAAAATCCCTCAGGCCGGTAGTTTGAGCGGAGGTTGGACCGGAACTACCGTTAGGCCATCAGTTCCTGGGTGGTGGGGTCCGAGGCGGTACTACCACCCTGGGCACCGGTAGTACTGGTTTATCAAGAAAACCGGAACTACCGTTCCACTACCGGTCTACTACCGCACCTGGTATAGAAGGGACTCACCCCTAAGCGGTACAAGAGGCGGTGGTAAGACCGGAACTACCGGCCGGCAGTACAACCGCTCAATGGAGCGGTACAACTGCCAAGAGCAGGACTGCATAGAACAAAGGATGGGGAACCTCTCTCTCCTCGAATGGAGGGTATATGGTGGGTGCAGAAACTGTGTACATGAAGGATTCACCCAATACCTTCCAATGAGGATTCCCTCTTAATAGTACGGATATCCTATGACCAAAGGAAATAAAACGTCGGAAACTCCATCTTCAATCTTTTCCGCATAGAGGGAAAACCTAACCATCTTGCGCCACACATACCTGACAAAACTATGGCGCACGATTAGTCCATGTGTGTTGTCATCATCACCAAAACCCTAAGGCAAAGGATGCCCTTACATTCTCCCCCTTTTTGGTGGATGATGAAAACCACACAAATAGTCCGGTGGTTCTAAAAATAAAGGAGGGGCTCCCCCTGAGTGTGAGCACTATTTAAAGTTTTCTTTTGGAATGCAAAGTGCGCACACTAGAGAATGCTCCCCCTGGATTTGATAGACCAACCGGAGACAGGAAAACAACTGTAATAAGCATAAGGCAGTAGAGACAAGGGAAGGGACACCAACAACACATAATAAACTCTACTGAAGGAGGGTGCATAGATAAAAGGAATGACGCATGTTGAGGGAGTTCCGGACTAGGGGGTGTCCGGATAGCCGAATTATCATCATCGGCCGGACTCCAAGACTATGAAGATACAAGATTGAAGACTTCGTCCCGTGTCCGGATGGGACTTTCCTTGGCGTGGAAGGCAAGCTTGGCGATACGGATATGTAGATCTCCTACCATTGTAACCGACTCTGTGTAACCCTAACCCCATCCGGTGTCTATATAAACCGGAGGGTTTTAGTCCGTAGGGATCTAACAACAATCATACCATAGGCTAGCTTCTAGGGTTTAGCCTCTTTGATCTCGTGGTAGATCCACTCTTGTAATACACATCATCAATATTAATCAAGCAGGACGTAGGGTTTTACCTCCATCAAGAGGGCCCGAACTGGGTAAAACATCGTGTCCCTTGTCTCATGTTACCATCCGCCTAGGACGCAGTTTGGGGCCCCCTACCCGAGATCCGCCGGTTTTGACACCGACATTGGTGCTTTCATTGAGAGTTCCTCTGTGTCGTCACCGATAGGCCCGATGGCTCCTTCGATCATCAACAACGACGTGGTCCAGGGTGAGACTTTTCTCCCCGGACAGATCTTCGTGTTCGGCGACTTTGCACTGCGGGCCAATTCGCTTGGCCATCTGGAGCAGATCGAAAGCTACGCCCCTGGCCGTCAGGTCATATTCGGAAGTTCAAACTATACGGACGATATCCGCGGAGACTTGATCTTCGACGGATTCGAGCCGCAGCCAAGCGCGCCGCACTGTCTTGATGGGCATGATCTAGCTCTGCAGCGAGCAAAGTGCCTCGAGGTCGCACTGTAATCCGGCCCGATCCTTAATCCGGAGCCGGACTCCCCGGTCGGGGAAGAGTGGTTGGACAACGCCTCGGGGGCTTTAATCTCTACAGCGATCGAGCCGAACTCCATCCCTGTCCTTTGCGAAGACCTGGACTCCAGGGTGCCGGACTCCTCTCCGGACTCCGAACCCTCCACGCCCTTGCCAATCGAATCCGATTAGGCGCCTGTTATGGAGTTCATGGTCGTGGACATCTTTCAGCACTCGCCCTTTGGCGACATCCTGAATTCACTAAAGTCTATATCTTTATCCGGAAAGCCCTGGCCGGACCACGGTCAGGAAGGTTGGTATACGGACGATGAAGAAATTCAACGCCCACCCACCACCCACTTCAGAGCCATCGCCGATAGCCTACACGGCGTGCTCGATTTGACTCAAGACATTGACGGTATGGACGACGATGTAGGAGACAACAATGAACCAGCACCTATAGGATGCTGGACAACCTCACCCCATGATGTATACATGGTGGATACACCTAAAGGAAATGAAGACGAGGAACAACGGGACGCTACGAAGGATAAATCCCTCGAAAAGCAGTCTAAACGGCAACATAAACACCGAACAAAGTCCCGCCTCAACAAAGACCCAGCCATAGAGCAGGGCGAACCGGTGGACAACGAACAAGCTATCGAGCAATCGTCCGAACAAGACAACTTGGATAAACAATCTGTCCCCGGCAAAGACAACAGTCCGGACGATCTCACACCGGACAAACCATCGGAGCAAAATGACCTCCAGAAAAGGCTCGCCATCGCTGCTGCGTAGCCTGAAAAAGCGAAGCGGAAGCTCAAAACAGCGGAAGATGCACTCGAGATTAGATGGAGCAAAGTATTCAGCACCGCAGAATAGAAATGCAGCTGACGATGGCCGAACAAAGAGCTACCCAAAAGAAAGCTACTGCCCAAATTGACGAGGAGGCCTTAGAGCCCCACAATTAAAAAGCAAGAAGGCCACCCGGTCGGATGGACGACCTCATGGCAAAAGAGAGCGGCGAATGGCGCCAAGACACAAACCAATATGCGATCCGCATAAGGATTCACATCAAGAGGATGGCCCGATTAGGTCCATCTATGGGCCAAGAAAGCAGGCTCGTGAAAGCAATGCAATACGCCAAAATTCAAGATCACGGCACACCCAAATATAGGGGCGCCGCACACCCCCTATGTTTCACCGATGAGGTGCTGGATCATGAATTTCCAGCGGGATTCAAACCCGTAAACATAGAGGCATATGACGGAACAACAGACCCTAGAGTCTGGATCGAGGATTACATCCTCCACATACACATGGCTAGAGAAGACGATCTCCACGCCATAAAATACTTACCCCTTAAACTCAAAGGGCCAGCTCGGCATTGGCTTAAAATCCTCCCGAAAATACCATTGGAAGCCGGGAGAGCTCGAGGATGCGTTTGGGCAAATTTTCAGGGGACTTATGTCCGCCCTCCGGATGCGTATTTATCTAAGTCACATAACTCAACAGCCGGAGAGTAAGCCGGAAATTCTGGAACAGGTTCCTTACTAAAAGAACCAAATAGTCGATCGTCAGCGCCAAGCCTTACCAGCTTTCAAACACAACGTCCGAGACGAATGGCTCGCCAGACACCTCGGCCAAGAAAAGCCAAGAACAATGGCCGCATTAACAAGCCTCATGACCCGCTTTTGCTGGAGAGGACAGCTGGCTGGCTAGATGCAACACCAGCGACCGAGTACATCCAAATCAGGGATGGAAATGGGAAATCACGACGCAGAAAAGATCAGCGCCGGAATAAGGAAAATGGCCCAAATAGTACGGCGGTCAACGCCGGATTCAAAAGCTCTCGGCCGAACAACAAAACACTGCCCCTAAAGGATAATAGTGACGAGCTCTCCAACCTAAACAAGATTCTAGATAGACTGTGTCAAATACATGGTACCTCCGGGAAGCCTGCAAACCATACCCACAGAGATTGTTGGGTCTTCAAACAGTCCGTGATCAACACCGAACACAAGGCTCGACACACCAAGTAAAGATGACGACGAGCACCACAAGCGTAACCCGGAAAACAAAAAACTTTCCCACAGGAGGTTAAAACAGTAAACTCACTTCACGTGATCAAAAGGAAAAACAAAGCGGCGCCCCATAAAAAGCGCGCCACACACTGGTTGTCAAAACCAATCACCTTCGACCATCAGGACTATTCCGATAATATCCGGAACGCAGGATGGACGGCCTTGATATTGGATGCTATAATCAACGGATTCCAATTTACACATGTCCTCATGGATGGCGGCAAGGACATAAACCCGATATATCGTGACACTATCCGCAGGATGGGGATAAACCCAACCAAAATTCGCCATAGCAACACCTCCTTTAAAGGAGTATCGCCGCCCATACGCCCTCTGACGGGCTCCATACCGCTAGAAGTTGTGTTTGGTTCATCCGACAACTTCCGTCATGACGGTTACTCTTCCATGTCGCCCGTTTAAAAGTAGCCATCAAGCACTATTGGGACGCGAAGCTTTCGCCCGCTTTAACGCAATACCGCATTATGCATCTCTAACACTTAAAATGCCCGGTCCACGCGGCATCATCTCGTTAAAAGGAAGTATTAAGTGTTACTCGAGCATGGGAAAACGGGAGACTGCCTTGACAGCCCCACAGCTATCAGGCTCTGCTAGGCAAAGAACCTGAATTGGTCATTCAAACCCCGGACACGGCTAGATGAGTCCGGAACCTACTAGCGGCACACCCCCATACGAGGGGCCGCATGCATGTATAACAAGAGACAATAAAGCTCAATTTTATTCACTTCTTTGAACCGTACTCTGTTCATTTAATATTACGTACATCTTTCGCACGATCCTTTTGCTTTCAAACTAAGTTCCTCTCTTTTACAGATGAACAACGTGCTACACCCGTCCAGGATACGGCACAACGGAGACACAGGCGCAGACGTGCAGTAGGGACCCGTTGCAAGGATTCTTTTCAGATTAAGACCCTGCGTAAACCTTTTTTCACTGTCTCTTGTTGATATACATCCCCCCGGTTCCTTAATATAACCGAGGAGGAGGCTGGTGCTTTGGCATTGGCCGCACCAGAATTTTTACGCGTACCTGGACACCAGGGGCTTAGGGCATTATTCCGCCCATTTTCATAAAGAACGAATACCTTAGGGAGTATTAAATGCGTCTCGAGATAGGCCTTATATGCATCAGCTCTGAATCATGTCTTTGGTCAAATGTTGGGTTGCCCGGCTCCTGTGTTTTGCTGCCTTACGTTCCGTTTTCACGACTAACGCGGCACCAGGAGAACTACTGTGATTGTGCCCCGGTTCGGCCGGGCGAGCACCTCAATAGAGAAAGCCGAAAACTGACTGTCATGATATAGCGAGAGACTGGTCAACCACTCGATGACTTACAGGAATGTTTAGAATTCCTCCGCATTAAAGAAGGACTGGTTTTCGGTCAGGCACATATGCACCCCGAATTCGGGAGAGTGCGGTGCCCCCAGGGGCTATATAGTAGCCCCACCCTCGAACTCCTATGGCTAAGTGAAAGTGATAAAGCATTATAGTCCGGTTGCCTGGTTTGCTACGCTATCACCTCCTTAACAGGACCAAGACGTTGGATTAAGTGTGAAAAAGCGCTTTTTTTCAAACACCCCCGCACTATGTGCGTGGGGGCTAAAGCCAAGGACTGCCATCTTTCAGGTTATATACACATATACATAAACGGCCGCACAGGGAGTAGTTTACTACTTGAACGCACAAGTATAAAAAGCACTTATATTACATTGAAACATTGTTTTCACAAATCATACAAGTCATTTAAACATAATATCCTTTGAGCACTGCGTCTCTATTAAACGAGCGCCCGGCAGGACTTCTTCAAAGTAGTGCTCGGCAGTTACTCGGCCTCCGTCCGAATCCTGGGATGCAACGTCAGTGGCCTTCATCTCTGCCCAGTATGTCTTGACACGGGCAAGAGTCATCCGTGCTCCCTCAATGCACGCCGATCGCTTCATTGCATCGATACGCGACACCGCACCAAGAAACTGCTGCACCAGACCAAAATAGCTCTTCGGCTGGGGTCCGTCCGGCCACAAGTGAGTCAAGATATGCTTCATGGCAAATCCGGACAATCGATTCAGCTCGGCCCATTCGGCCAACCGATCGGTCAGCGGCAGAGGACGCTCCGGACTATGGAATTGTGGCCAATATAGCTCTTCCCTTCTGTGCCCCTTCCGCCCCGGAAGTGCTCAATCAAGGCGCAGCTGCCGCCGCCAAGTCCGAGATAAGCATCCTCGGAACTCCACAATTTATCCAACTGAGCATACTTTGGATCTGTATATTTCCTCCGCAGCAGAAACGGTTTTCCAGCCGCAATTGCCCCGGCCTGACTCAGCTCCTCCTTGGCAGCTCTCAAAGCTGATTGGGCATTCTTGGATTTGGCGGCGGCCTTCTTTAGGCCCTCTTGTTCCGCTTGACGCTCTTTTTCAAGAACCTCGCAGCGATCGGTAGCATTCCTTAACTTTTTGGCCATATCGTCCATCTCCTCTTTGCTTGGCGATGAGCAGCCCGTTCAGCTTCTAGCTCTTGACCGCCTTTAAAGCGGCCGACATTACTACTCTGGCTTGCTCTTTCGCTCGGGCGAGTGCTACCCGCAGCTCCTCAACGGCAGTGGCACCATCTGCATTAAGCATACAAACAGTAAGACATGGGCGTCAAGCTCCCTTACCAGGTGTCCGCATAGAAGTCGCATACCTTGTGACTCATCAAACCGTTTATTGACCAGCAAAATGTCCGCATCCGCCTCATCAAGCTGCCGCTTTAGTTCGGCATATTCATCAGTCCGGCTGGCCTCCGGACGCCCCGCCACCTGTTTAGGAGTGGTGACATGTTAAAACTAAGAATTTGATCCTCGGCACGTCGTCAATTTTGACAATATACCGAGTCTCAGGGGCTACTATCTATACATGGCGCATTTTATATGCATAACTGTCAGAAGGTACATTATTTTTTGCGTACCTCAAACCCCATCGAGAAGCTTCGACGGCTTCGTGCAATCCGCTCTCTGCGGATGCAATCCTTTCAATCACCGTACCCATTAGAGCACGGTGATCTTACGAGGTAGCCGCCGCCCGAGCAAATCCTTCAGCTCCTCCGACCGCACACCACTGGAGCGGACCTTCCGCCTCACGGGACTTGGGGGAACCCTCCGCGACGACACCTCCAGGTCGTCCGCTTCACATGAGGGTGCGACAGGTGGAGGCGTTTCGCTCTCCATCATCTCCGGAAGAAGAACCCCTGAAGACGAGCTCTGCTGAGAAGGGCTGAGGTCCGAACTACAAGGTACAATTTCGGTTATCTTCATAAATAAATACAGGGATGCTCCTTATTTACAAGACCCATTCTTTCTACTTACGGCTCGCTGGAGGGCTGATCCCTTAAGGAAATAATTCGGCTGGGTTACTTCCCAGCGCCGAATCTCTGCCGAAGATTCCCTTCCTTTCTTTGAGGCCTTGACCTCCGGATCTTCTAAAGCGGTCCTCTTCTCTCCTCGGAAGGTGGGACTCTTAATCCCTCCTTCCTTGATAGCCTCCTTCTTGGAGGCAGTTGCTTCCCCACTCCCCCCTTCGCCTTCTTTAAAAGGCGCGACCTTCAACATCTTGGTCAGCATGGGATCCGGCGTGGTCTCTGGGAGGGGAGCCGGACACCTTATCAACTTTGCCTTGGCTATCCACTCATGTTCAAGAAACGGCTCCTTTAAAGGGCATATATATAAAATAAATGAATGAACAGCTTGTCCGGTTACAGGACTACTTACTTGAGCATCTGGGCGATTGCGGCTTAGTCCTGCGTCCTCGGTCAAGTCCGGACACTTCTCTTGTGATCCGAAGAACAGTTTATACATCTCCACGGGCGTCGTGCCCATAAAATTTTGGAGAGCTTGTGGTCCCTCCGATTGAATTCCGACAGCGGAGGGGGCGACGCTTGTGGCTGAAGGCGCTGGATCACCATAACCTGCGCCATCGCAACCAGATTGATCCCTCTTTCTGGAGATCTCGAATCTGGCCCTGCAGCAGGGGAACATCCTTGGATGGCCCCAGTCCAGCCCCTTATTGACCCATGACGCCACTTACCGTGGTGGAGCTGAGCGGAAGGCAGGGAGCGCCGCCCATTTGGTGCCCCTGGGAGCGGTGATATAAAACCACTCCCATTGCCACAGACCAAGCTCCTCTTGAAAAGAGCCCTCGGGCCACGGAGCATCAGCGCATTTGCTTATGACCGCCCCTCCGCACTCTGCTTGCTGCCCCTTGATCGTCTTTGGCTCCACCTTGAAGGTTTTGAGCCACAATCCAAAGTGGGGGGTAATATGGAGGAAGGCCTCACATACAACAATGAATGACGAGATTTGGAGGATGGACTCCGGATTCATGTCATGGAAATCTAGCACATAATAAAAGATGAGCCCCCGCTCAAAGGGGTCCGTCGGGTAGCCTAAACCCCGTAGGAAGTGGGACACGATTACCACGTTCTCGCCGGGCTTAGGAGTGGGAGTGACCTGCCCTGGTGCAGGCTGCCTATGCGAGATCTCGCCGGTCGATACTGGCGTCTCGCAGCTTTAGCACATCTTCTTCTGTGACGGAGGAAGACATCCATCGGCCGTGCTGGTCGGAGCCGGACATCATCGAAAGTCCAAAGCGCCTGAATCTGAAGCTTTGGGTGTTGGAACTCGAAGCGCGAGGCGGACTCGATGGAGGGTGTAAAAAGAAGAGGGCCTTGGTCTCACTATAATGAGGTTGAATACCAAGAGCCCACCCCGTGGTCGATTAGGACTCGCCTTTGATAGAGAAGGCAGGCCAACGGGCACGGCTGGGTTACCCACGTCTGTATTGATGAGAATCCCGGAATAAGGGGGCACGATCTACGCTTTGATAAGACGTGCCAAGGAAACCGCCTCGCTAAACACGCTGAGGTGGAACAGTAAAAACAATTCATATAAAGGCCTGGCCGTGGTGTGATGTCACGCCACGGAATACGCCAAAGATATCTATGCAAAAATTATTCTCTCTACGGTGTTATGTGGAACTTGTTTTGCAGAGCGGACACTATCCTGGTGTTCACAATCTTCTATAAATTATTCGAGGAAGAACCCGCCTTGCAATGCGAAGACAATATGCGCCGGACTCCTCGTCATTGAAGCCTGGTTCAGGGGCTCTTGAGGGAGTTCCGGACTAGGGGTGTCCGGATAGCCGAACTATCATCATCGGCGGACTCCAAGACTATGAAGATACAAGATTGGAGACTTCGTCCGTGTCCGGATGGGACTTTCCTTGGCGTGGAAGGCAAGCTTGGCGATACGGATATGTAGATCTCCTACCATTGTAACCGACTCTGTGTAACCCTAACCCTATCTGGTGTCTATATAAACCGGAGGGTTTTAGTCCGTAGGACGAACAACAATCATACCATAGGCTAGCTTCTAGGGTTTAGCCTCTTTGATCTCGTGGTAGATCCACTCTTGTAATACACATCATCAATATTAATCAAGCAGGACGTAGGGTTTTACCTCCATCAAGAGGGCCCGAACCTGGGTAAAATATCGTGTCCCTTGTCTCCTGTTACCATCCGCCTAGACGCACAGTTCGGGACCCCCTACCCGAGATCCGCCGGTTTTGACACCGACACATGTCTTACACCATGCACAAGATCACAACATAGAATAAGTCCATAGAGCACCAAGCAAATAAACTAGAAAGACCAACTGCAAATAATCACCCATGCAACTCCCGTGACCTAATGGAGCTCAATCCCCCTTTGGCATCAAGACATCTAAAAGGAAAAGAGCAAAGCTAGCGCCCCGGGGCTCCGTAGATCTCCTCGCCAGTAACCGCAGAGTTGTCAGATGCATCATCATCAGGATCCTAAGCCTCACCAGACTCCTCAGACTCCTCAGACCTCGCAGTAGATGCCTCCGGAACATGGACAGAGGAAGGAGCAGGTGCTTCATCAGACCACTGACAGTTCTCCAAGCACCAAGTATCCTCAGGAGTGATGGTCTTCTCGGAGCCACTCTTCACATCTGGCACATTGAGGTGCCTCATCAACTGAATCTGCCTGCGACGCGCCATCTTCTCAGCAACGTGGGCCTTGTAGAGCTTCTTCTGAATATGGGTCTGCAAGCAAAAGGTCTTCTTGATCTTGGAAGTCAGCTTCTCAACCCAGGTGGGCTGGACCCCAGGCTCCAACTCAAAGTCCTCGTCATCCGAGATAGCATACACATCCTCCTGATTGCCTGTAGAAAAATGGGGAGTCTTATGCTTCTTCTTCCTTAGCTCCTTGACCTGATGCTCCGTGAGGTTCGCAGGAGTGGTGAGAGGCTCTCCTGGCCTACGGACTGCCAAACGGTGTTCAGAAACTACATCACAAAAGGAGCATATATCGGTACCTTGCGGTACAACACCATGTTGTACATCTCCTCCCACAGCCACTTGGAGACATCAAACGTGGCACCGGATCCCCTCTTGGTCTTCATGGCCACAAGCAAATCCACCAGATAACCATAGATATCATCTTGATTCCCAACCTTGGGAAGCAGCACACAACGGAACACACGATGTATAATGTCATAGACTGACAGAAGATCATTGGACTTCCCCACAATGGCATGTCCAGGGATGTATAGAGGGGCCAGCTTCACCTTGTCCATGGGGTGAGCACGGTCGTGAGGACGGATGCCACCTTGACCCTCAATCCCGGTATCCTCATAACCAAGAGCATTGCAGATGGCTCTCCACGGGACATGAAAGAACTCATCACGACACATAAAGGAGAGATGGCGTTCCACATCAGAGCCGAAGTGGACTGTAGCATAGAACCGATGGACGAGCTGCACATCGAAATCACAGTTCACGGTCATGAGCTTGATCAAATCAAACTCTTCACAGATCTCCAAAGCTTCTCCAAAGTAATCAGGGTGGTTCCTCCAATGATTGATGTCAATGGACCACATCCGGGTGAACTTGTTCTTGTGATGCACGAACACTTCTGACACAATCCTCATATGTAACTCATTCCGGAACTGAGGGTTGTTCCACCGGGGATTTGGTGCAACAGTGTAGGGATCCTGGAAACGAAACTTTTGCCAGTCCGGCATCTTCCATTTGTGCATGGGCACCACAACACGTTGCTTGGCAGCAGCAGACTTCTCCCGACGAGTGGCCTTGGTAGGAATCACCACTTCATGAGAGTCCTCGTCGTCACCGGAAGGTTTGCCCCTACGGGCCCTCTTCTTGGTGTTTTGAGAAGCACGGGAACTAGAACCACCTGCAGACGCACACAGAGAGCACACAGAAACCCCAGCTGTCGGTTTCAAAACCGGCGAATCTTGGGTAGGGGGTCCCGAACTGTGCGTCTAAGGTGGATGGTAACAGGAGGCGGGGGACACGATGTTTACCCAGGTTCGGGCCCTCTCGATGGAAGTAATACCCAACTTCCTGCTTGATTGATCTTGATGATATGAGTATTACAAGAGTTGATCTACCACGAGATCATAGAGGCTAAACCCTATAAGCTAGCCTATGATATGATTTTCGTTGTCCTACGGACTAAACCCTCCGATTTATATAGACACCGGAGGGAGCTAGGGTTACACAGAGTCGGTTACAAGGAAGGAGATCCGCATATCTGTATTGCCAAGCTTGCCTTCCACACCAAGGAGAGTCCCATCCGGACACGGGACGAAGTCTTGAATCTTGTATCTTCATAGACCAACAGTCCGGCTGTCCGGATACCCCCTAATCCAGGACTCCCTCAGTAGCCCCTGAACAAGGCTTCAATGACGATGAGTCCGGCGCGCAGATTTGTCTTCGGCATTGCAAGGCGGGTTCCTCCTCCGAACACTCCATAGAAGATTTTGAACACAAGGATAGTGTCCGGCTCTGCAAAACAAATTCCATGTACCACCATTGAGAGAATAATACTTCCACAAATCTAATCTGCTGACACACTCGGTAGCATGACATCACACTACGGCCCGGTCATTATTCGAACCGTTTTTCTCAACCAGCCTTGGTGCATATCGCGAGGCGGTTTCCTTGGCACGTCTTATCGAAGCAGAGATCGGGTCCCCCTTATTACATGATTCTCATCAACACGGACGTGGGTAACCCAATCGTGCCCATTGGTATGACTCCTCGATTGTAAGCAAGTCCCAAACGGTTATGAGGAGGACGCTTGGTATTCACCCTCTTTATAAAGAGACCAAGGTCTGTCCTTTTTCCTTCTCGAACTCAATCGAATCCTTTCCCCCTGCCCCGAGATTCAACACCCGAGGCTTAGGTCAGGCGCTTCGGACCTTCAACCATGTCCGGATCCAACCTTCAAGGTCGGTGGATGCCTTCCTCTGTCACAGAGGAGGACGTCAAGAAGCTAAGAGAGGCCAGGTTTCTGACCGGCGAGATCTCGCACAGGCTGCCTGCTCAAGGGCAGGTCATTCCCACTCCCGAACCCGGCGAGAGCGTTGTATTCATGTCTCACTTTATCCGAGGGCTAGGCCTCGATCTAGATCCTTTTGTCAGGGGGCTCATGTACTATTACGGGCTGGATTTCCACGACCTGGCCCCGGATTCAGTCCTTCACATCTCGTCGTTCATCGTTGTATGTGAGGCCTTCCTCCGCATTACCCCTCACTTCGGCCTGTGGCTCAAGACTTTCAATGTGAAGCTGAAGATGATTGAGGGGAGACACACAGAGTGCGGAGGTGCCGTAATAGGCAAAAGTGCCGATGCCCTATGGCCAAAGGGTTCCTTCCAGGAGGTGTCTAGCTTATAGAAACGGGAGTGGTTTTATGTCACAGTTCCCCGGCGCACCAAGTGGGTGGCGCCCCTGCCTTTCGCTCGAGCCCCCCGCCACAACTGACGTCATGGATAAACAAGGGGCTGGACTAGGGGCCAGTAAAGGATGTGTCGATATTGCAGAGCCGCATCCGAGATCTCCTCGAGAGAGATGTTAGTTTGGCCGTGGTAATGCCAGTCATGTTAGTTCGTCGAGTCCTGCCCTGCAAACGTCGACCCCTCCGCATGTGGGAGTTCAACCCAGAAGGACCGCGAGCTATTCAGCACTTGCTAGGCATGACGCTCGAAGAGATGTACAAATTGTTCTTCGAACCACAAATAAGGTGTCCGGACACCACCGAGGATGCAGGTCAGAGCTGCAATCATCCAGATACCCAAGTAAGTAGTCCCATGGCCGAACACGTTGTCTTTTTATTTATCACAACGTCATTCTGAAAAGTCGCTCTTTGACCAAGACTAGGTAACAAAGGCGAAGATGATCAGGTGTCCGACCCCCCTTCCTGAGGTCTCACCGGATCCTGTACTAGCCAGGATGCTGGAGCTTGCGCCTTATCAAGCGTCCTCAGGGGAAGATAAAGGGGGGAATAAAGAGGCTGAAAGCGGAGCTCGCTCACAGTTCATCCAAACCGGGGGAGTTGGCGCCTCCGCGAAGGAGGATAACCGGGGAGAAGAATCTGAAATTCCCTCTCCCCAAGGAAGGAAGAGGACCACCTCTGAAGACCCGGAAACAATGGTTTTCCAAACGGGGGAAGAAATCTTTGCCAGAGGGTCCTGCCCTGGGGGTACCCTTGCTGCACAGTGCCCGCAAGGGGATCAGCCCTCCACCGACCTGTAAGTAAAAAGGTACTTAATACTAAAAATATCCTGCTTTACTTCTGAGGACAATAACCGAAGCTTTTAACTTGTAGTTCGGATCGTAGCCCTTCTCGGCAGAGTTCGTCGTTGGGGGATTTTCTTCCGCAGATGATGGAGAGCGAAACACCTCCCCATGCGACCCCGCCTCATGAGGCGGGCGACCCTGAAGTGTCGTCGCGGAGGGTTTCTCCTGATCCGGCAAGGCCAGAGGGTAATCCTTCGGCCCCCCGGAGTCCTCGATATTCGGCTTCTGAAAGAGCAACCGAAAGAGTCCGGCACCGTCCGGTGTGCGTTCGGACGCACTGAAGGATCTGCTAGAGCAAGCGGCTATCTTAGAAGTGCATCGTACGCTAATGGGTACGGTGATTGAGAGGATTTCATCCGCCGAAAGCGGGTTGCATGAAGCTTTTATGAGCCTGCTGAAAGGCTTTGAGGTACGTGAAATAGTGTATGTTTTTTATGGTACTGCACACGTTAGGTGTGCCCTGTGCAGATAGTAGCCCCTAAAACTCTGGTTGCTGTCGAGAACGGCGGCATGCAGAGGATCATAGTCCCAGGTAATAATCAGGCCACCTTCATATGCAGGTGGCGGGAGGTCCGGTGGCTAGCCAGACTGGTGAGTTTGTCGAGCTAAAGCGACAACTTGATGCGTCGGATGCCGACATCATGCTTGTGAACGAACGGCTCGACGAGGCACATGGTATGTGATTTCTCTTGTGATCAACACATAGTAAGAGGAGCATGATGCTAGTATCTTTAATATGTTGTGACTGCAGGCGGGGCTGCCGACGTGGAGACCCTTCGGGCGGAACTTGCCCGAGCCAAGGAGTAAGCCAGGAAAAGTGATGCGCCCACTCTAAAGGCAGTCGAAGAGCTGAGAGCCGAATAGGCTGCACATTGCCGAAGCAAGGATGAAAAAGCCAAGATGGATGTGAAATTGAAGGATGCCGCCGGCCATTACGAGCTTCTCGAAAATAAAAATCGAGCGAAGATGACGGACCTGGAGAAGGCCATGGTGGCGGCCAAGGACGCCCGCTCTACAATTAGAGCAATGAAGGAGGAGCTGCGTCAAGTCGGGGATATCGCGGCTGGAAAGGCCTTTATGCTGCGGATGAAGTTCAGAGATCCTAAGTACGCTCCTCTTGATCGGCTGTGGAGTTCTGCCGACACATATCTGGATTTGGCAGCAAGTGCCGCTGATGCGGCCGAATACTTCAAAGATCAAAAAGATCGTGAAGTGGAAAAGCTGTTCTGGTCACAATTTAATGTTCCAGCGCATCCGCTTCCGTTGAATGCGCGGATGGCCGAATGAGCCGAGCTCCATAGGTCTATTGTGGATCATCTGTGGCCGGAAGGGCCAAGGCCAAACAGTTATTTTAATTTGGTGCAACAGTTCCTTGGTGCTGTGATGCGCATCGACGCTATGAAGAGGTCGGCGTGCATAGAGGGTGCACGGATGGCGCTTGCCCTTGTCAAAACATACTGGGCAGAGATGGAGGCCACTGCAATTGCAACCCAGAGTTCGGCCGGGGGCGTGCCGAGCACTACTTTGAAGAAGTCCTTGAAGGCGCTCGTTCAACAGAGTGTCAGTGCTCGAAGAATATTATGTTCTAATGACATGTATTCCCATTGTAAAAACAATGTTTATTAGATTATAAAGGCTGCATTTATACTTTTTGCCTGAAAGTACTATGATGCCTCCTGTGCGGTCGTTTGTGTATATATGTATATAACCTGAAAGTTTGCAGTCGTCGGCTTCAGCCCCCACGCATATGTTCGCAAAAGACGCGTGTTCACACTTGTACATTAAGGAGGTGATCGTGCAGCGAACTAGGCAATCGGACTATATTGCTTTAACACTTCCACTTAGCCATAGGAGTTTGACGGTGGGGCTACTATATAGCCCCTGGTGGCTCCGCGCTCGTCCGAATACGGGGCGCGTACATGCCTCGCCGGGAAACGGCCCTTCGTTAATGCGGAGGAATCCCGAAGATTCCGGTAAGTCATCGAGTGGTTGACCAGTCTCGCACTTTATCATGACAGTCTGTTTTCGGCTTTCTCTACTAAGGTGCTCATCCGGATGAACCAGGGCACAATCGCAGTAGTTCTCCTGGTGCCACCTTAGCCGATAGAGCGGAACCTAAGGTAGCAAAACACAGGAGCCGGGCAAACCCAACATTTGACCAAAGACATGATTCGGAGCTGATGCATATAAGGCCAAACTCCGATGCCGAACACTCCCTAAGGTATTCGGTCTTTATAACATATGACGGGCTAAACAATGCCCTTGATAATGAACCCCGAGTGTCCAGGTACGTGCAATATTTTGACGTGGCCAAATGCCAATAACGTCAGCATCCTTCTCGGTTGTACTAAGAATCCGGAGGATGTGAACAACAAGGGACAGTAAAAAAGGTTTACGCAGGGTCTTAATCTAAAAAGAAACCTTTGAGCGGGTCCTTGCTGCATGTCTGCGCTTGTGTCTCCATTGTGCCGTATCCTGGACGGGTGTAGCATGATTGTCATCTGTAAAAGAGAGGAACTTAGTTGAAAGTTGTCGTGCAAAAAATTGGTTATTCTAAATAAACCATTTAAAATTCAAGATAAGTAAAGTTGAGCCGAACTAGCGATGTTTACACATGGGAAGCCCCTGGTACCGTCTATAAGGGTATAACCATCAAACCAATCTCAAGTATGTCTAATGATGCGCCGGACTCGTCTAACCGAGTCCTTGGTCTTAACGACCGGTCATTTGTTCTGATTGGTGAGGCCGTCTAGTGTTCGGCTGCTAAAGCAGCCGCACATTCTTCTGCGCATAAGGAACGCTCAATATTTCCATTAACTGTGATGGTGCTGCGCGGACCAGGCATCTTAAGCTTAAGAGAAGCGTAATGCGGTATAGCGTTGAAACGAGCAAAAGCTATTCGTCCGAGTAGTGCTTGATAGCCACTTCGGAATGGAGCGATGTCAAATTTTAGATTTTCACTTCGGTAGTTGCCAGGTGAACCGAATACGACTTCTAGTATTAGAGAGCCCGTGGAGCGGGCCTCTGGGCCTGGTATTACTCCCTTGAAGGTAGTATTACTGTGGCTGATCTTTGTCGGGCCTATCCCCATTTTGCGGACTATGTCCTGATATATCAGATTTAGACTAATGCCGCGGTCAATAAGGACTTGTGTGAGATGGTATCCGTTTATTATTGGGTCTAACATCAAGGCAGTCAATCCTTCGTGCCGAATGTTTGTTAGGTGATCCCTGCGATCAAAAGTGATCGGGTGGGCCAACTAGGGGTTGGGCTTACTGGTGACGGGCACTACGGGTCGTGTGTCTCGGAGTGCATGTTTGCTTCTCCTCTTCGTCACATGGATCATGTTCACTGTTTTGACCTCTGGTGGGGATTTTTTCTGTCCCCCAATGCTTTGCTGGCGAGGCTCGTCCTCGTCTTCGCTTGGTGTCTCCCACCCCTTGTGTTTGGCGTTTAGTTTACCGGCCTGCTTGAAGACCCAGCATTCTCTGTGGGTGTGATTTGTAGGTTTATCAGGGGTGCCATGAATCTGACATAGTTTGTCTAGGATCTTGTTTAGGCTGGACGGTCCATCTCCGTTGCCTTTGAAAGGCTTTTTCCGCTGACCTGGTCGAGAGCCCCTGAATCCGGCGTTTACCGCCGTGTTATCTGGGCTGTCTTCTTTATTCCGGCGCTTGTTTTTATTGCGTCGTGGTTTTCCATTGCCGTGCTTGGGTCGCTGGTGCTACTACGAGCTAGCCAGCTATCTTCGCCTGCGCAAAAGCGGGTCATGAGGCTTGTTAGGGCTGCCATTGTTCTCGGTTTTTCTTGGCCAAGGTGTCTGGCGAGCCATTCATCTCGGACGCTGTGGTTGAAAGCTGCTAAGGCTTCGGCGTCTGGGCAGTCGACGATTTGGTTCTTCTTAGTGAGAAATCTGTTCCAAAGCTTTCGGGATGACTCTCCAGGCTGTTAAACTATATGACTTAAATCATCTGCATCCGGAGGTCGGACATAAGTTCCTTGAAAATTTGCCCGAAAAGCATCCTCAAGCTCCTCCCAACTTCCAATTGAGTTTTCAGGGAGGCTTTTTAGCCAGTGTCGAGCTGGTCCTTTCAGCTTGAGGGGCAAGTACTTGATGGCGTGGAGATCGTCTCCACGAGCCATATGAATATGGAGGATGAAGTCCTCAATCCAGACTCCGGGGTCTGTGGTTCTGTCATACGCCTCTATGTTCACTGGTTTGAATCCTTCTGGAAATTCGTGGTCCAACACCTCATTGGTGAAGCATAGGGGGTGTGCGGTGCCCCTGTATTTTGTTGTGTCAAGGTGTTCTGACGGTTGTAGTGTTCGGTTTTGGTTGTGCGCTGGAGCGCGTTTCCTTGATCCGTAGATGGATCTGGTTGCGCCGGTCTTCTGATGCGAGTCTTCATGTGAGGCATGTGCAGACTTATGTGCGGCCTTGTTAGCCGCTCTATCGCCGCCACAAGGTGGTTGATCCGGCCGGTCGGCCATTTTATTCTTCGGCTGTGTGGCTCTAAGGCCTCGTCATCAAATTCAGGCAACAGCTTGCGCTTTGGATAGCTCTTCGTGTGGTAACTACCACCATACTTTTCTTCGTTGTCGAGCACTTTGTTCCATCTACCGTTGAGCGTATTCTACGCGGCTTTAAGCCTTTGCTTTTGTTTCTTCAGACTCCTCGCGGTGGCAATAAGCCTTCTGCGGAGGTTCTCTTTTTCCAAGTGCCTTTCTAGGATGATGTGTGCCTCTTCGTCCGGACTGTTTTCCTCTTCGGAGGGAGGTTTATGAGCTATATCCTCGGTGTCACCGTGTCCGGACAGCGGATCTGTACTACGTTCGCCGTTTGTTGGTTCACTGCTGTTATCGCTGTTTTTGCTGAGGCGGGATTTAGAGCGGCGCTTACGCCGACACTTTGGTTGCTTCTCGAGGGAGCTATCCTTCGCTGCATCCTCCCGTTCCTCGTCATCGTTTTATTTGGGTGTATCCACCATGTATATGTCATGTGATGAAGTGGCGGTCCAGCGCCCTGTGGGCGGCGGTTCCAATTCGTCTCCTGTATCGTCGTCCATGCCGTCGATGTCTTTTGAGTTGAAGTCGAGCATGTCGGGTAAATTGTCGACAGTGGCTACTAAGTGGGAGGTGGGTGGGGAACGAATTTCTTCGTCGGCCACATCCCATCCTAGTCGTACATAGTTCGGCCAAGGTTCTCCTGACAAGGAGAGATACTTTAATGAATTTAGCATGTCGCCGAAAGGCTAGTGCTGAAAGATATCCGCGGAGGTAAACTCCATGATCGGTGCCCAATAGGATTTGATAGGCACGGACGTAGGCGGTTCGGAGCCTGTGACCGGGGTTGAATCCAATGGTTCGGCAGCACAGCTCTTGCAAGGGGTAAAGTCAGTATTCGGCTCTATCGCCACTAAGAGTGCGGCCTCCAAGGCGGGGTCTATCCACCCGTCCTCGGATGGCGTGATTTGCTCCAGATCGAGGGCCGGAGTGGTTGCAGGTGTGATCTCCCAAACACTGTCCGACGGCAGATCTAAATCATGCTCGTCATGATTGTGCGGCGCACCTGACATGGGCTCGAATCTGTCGAAGATCAAGTCTCCTCGGATGTCGGCGGTGTAGTTCAATTTTCCGAACCTGACCTGGTGGCCAGGGGCGTAGCTCTCGATCTGCTCCAGATGGCTGCGAAGGTTGGCCCGCAGCGGCCGCCAAATACAAAGATCTGTCGGGGAGGAAGACCTCACCTGACCGCATCGTTACCGATGATCGAAGGAGCCATCAAGACCTATGGTGACGGCAGTGGAACCGCTAATGAAAGCACTAATGTCGGTGTCAAACCGGCGGATCTCGGTAGGGGGTCCCGAATCGTATGCCTAAGGCGGATGGTAACAGAAGGCAGGGGACATGATGTTTAGCCAGGTTCGGGCCCTCTCGATGGAGGTAATACCCTACTTCCCGCTTGATTGATCTTGATGATATAAGTATTACAAGAGTTGATCTACCACGAGATCATACAGGCTAAACCCTAGAAGCTTGCCTATGGTATGATTGTTGTTGTCCTACGGACCTAACCCTCCGGTTTATATAGACACCGGAGGGGGCTAGGGTTACACAGAGTCGGTTACAAGGAAGGATATCTTCATATCCATATCGCCAAGCTTGCCTTCCATGCCAAGGGGAGTCCCATCCGGACACGGGACGAAGTCTTCAATCTTGTATCTTCATAGTCCAACAGTCCGGCCAAAGGATATAGTCCGGCTGTCCGGATACCCCCTAATCCAGGACTCCCTCACCGGCTAACAGAGTTATATCTGTAGGTATGCTGACGGGTCGTCCCGCAGAGGAAATGCCCGGGTCTACAGGTGATCTTCTGCCAGAGGTCTCACAACTGCACGAACAAGTTCAGCAGGTGATGCAGGGCATTACCCAAGCCTTGTGGCCATCCACCTCCCTGCCAGGAGGCATGGGGAAGCTTGTAGAGAAGCTCAAGGGGGCGCGTCGATGCTTCCAATTATGGAAGATATCAGCCTGCCGACAAGGTGCAAGGGAAGCCTGGGCCATGGAGAAGACGCGATATACCAAGGCTGACCCGAACCACATGGCCAAGGTCGGAACTATGGGGTCTGATGGGAAAGAGATCCCCGTCAGTTTGGTGTATGACCAGGTAAAATTAGCCGCAAAGTATTCCCAACAGGATTGTAGGCTAGACAGCCTGTTGGATGGTATAGAAGAAGAATTTAGTCGATCTAAGTATTTGTGTACTTCAAGTGAGATATATTCTCCCTAGCCGGATTGTAAATCATTTTTCATGGCGGACCTTTTCGCTTCGACCTCCGGACCCGACAGTCCGGAGTGTATCCGAATACCCGCTCAGTTATGTAAAAACCGGGGTACGCGTGGAAACCAGGCGTAGGGGTCATAAGTGCTTGAACAGACAAGTACCCAACTAGCTACGTTATATTACATGGATAGTAAGAAACATCTTCCAGGGAGAATAGTTCCGTTAAGGGTTCCTTTCCCTGGGTACACATGCATTAATGTGTATGTCCGAACTGCGAAAAGAGACGCAGGATATAAACATCTGGGGACATGTATTACAATAAATAAAAGTCATCTTTTGTTCACCGACCGAATATTCCCTTAAGAACGCTAGCTTTCGGCTTCACCCAGTCTAAGGTACACATCCGGCTGACCCGGCAGTAACAATCGCAGAGGTGCTCCCCTTATGCCCTAGCCGAATTAACGAGAACGTAGGGCATAAACACAAGAGCCAGGCAACCCAGCTTGGCCAAAACTTAAGTCATATCGATGCATATAATGGCGAAAAAAGGTACATGGATCCCGGAAAATAGTTATATTAAGCTTCTGTATAAGAATCCCCCAGGTATAATGAGCACGGCTAGTGCGTCAAGATTGTGTAGTCATGACACATTTCAATCTTTTAAGGCCGTGAAGAAAAAAAGGGAAGAAAGAAAGAGAGAAAAGACAGATAACGGATATATAAAAAATTGACGGAGGTAAGGAGACGAACACATAGTCCGACACTAGGCGTAGAACCTTCGGAGTCTGGCTGCGTTCCATAGGTTTGGCTCGAGTCGATTGTCGGATGCATCCCGCAGATGGTACGCTCCACCGGTCAGAACCTTGTCAATAACGAAGGGACCTTCCCATTTGGGCTTGAGCTTGTTCTTTTTCTTCTCCGGTAGGCGTAGAACGAGTTCGCCAACATTATATGTTTTGGCCCGTACTTATCTACTTTGATACCGTCGAGCCTGTTGCTGATAGAATGCAGAACGGGCTTTTGCCATGTACCGCTCCTCCTCCAGGGCGTCCAAACTGTCCTGCCGATCAACTCGGCTTCTTTCTCTTCGTACATGCACACTCGAGGTGAGTCATGAATTATGTCGCAGGGCAGTACCGCCTCTGCGCCGTACACCATAAAGAATGGTGTGTATCCGGTAGTGCGATTCGGCGTGGTCCGCAGGCCCCATAGCTCCTCTACACAGTGCGTATCAGATTCCTTCAAGGATCGCACTAATCTGGGTTTAATGCCGCTCATGATAAGACCATTTGCTTGCTCGACTTGACCGTTAGTTTGTGGGTGATAGACAGAAGCATAATCGAGCTTAATGCCCATGTTGTTGCACCAAATTTTTACCTCGTCGGATGTAAATTTCAAGCCGTTATCGGTGATGATGCTGTGGGGGACGCCGTAATGGTGTACAACCCCGAATATGAAGTCTATCACTAGTCCGGACTCGGCCATTTTAACTGGTTTGGCTTCTATCCATTTGGTGAATTTATCCACCATGACCAATAAGTATTTTTTTCTTGTGGCTTCCCCCTTTGAGGGGTCCGACCATATCAAGCCCCCAGACCACAGAGGGCCAAGTAATGGGGATTGTTTGGAGAGCGGTAGGTGGCATATGGTTTTGATTTGCAAAAAGCTGGCAACCGACGCATCGTTGAACGAGATCCTGTGCATCTGCTCGGGCCGTCGGCCAGTAAAAACCTGTACGGAAGGCCTTGCTTACAAGGGCCCGAGCTGCGGCGTGGTGGCCGCCAAGTCCAGCATGAATTTCTGCCAAAAGTTGCCGTCCTTCCTCTTCGGAGATGCACCTTTGAAGTACAGCGGTAGGGCTTTTCTTATAAAGCTCTCCCTCGTGGACCTTGTAGGCTTTAGACCGCCCACAATGCAACGTGCCTCGTTTGGGTCCTCAGGGAGTTCTTGCCTAGTTAGGTAGGCCAAGAAGGGTTCTGTCCACGGGGCGATGACAACCATAATCACGTGGGCCAAAGGCGTTATTTCGGTGGCAGAGCCTCCGATTATGTCAGAGTGTTCGGTATCTGGTGTTGTGGCCAGGTCCGGACTATTGTTGCCGGTCTCTCCTTCCCATACTACGGATGGCTTAAACAACCTTTCCAAGAAGATATTAGGTGGGATAGGGTCGCGCTTAGCACCGATGCAGGCGAGGATATTCGCCGCTTGATTGTTTTCCCGGACCATATGGTGGAATTCAAGCCCCTGACATTTTTAGGACGGCGTCGCGGTAAGCGCCCTTTTTGGGTCTTTGGCGTGAAAGTCTCCATTTATTTGAGATATTGCGAGGTTCGAATCCCATGGATACTGCCATCCGGAGACCATGCAACAGGGCCTCATACTCTCCTGCATTGTTGGAGTCTGTGTATAATATTTCGATTACGTATTGGACTGTATCTCCGGTGGGGGATGTTTAGGACGACGCCTGCCCCTAGACCAGCCATCATCTTAGAGCTATCAAAGTGCATGATCCAATTGGAGTACGTGCCGTATTCTTTAGGGAGTTCTTCTTCTGTCCATTCGGTGATGAAATCAGCCAGTACTTGTGACTTAATGGCTCGTCGTGGTTTATATGTTATGTCATAAGGGAGGAGCTCAATAGCCCATTTGGCAATCCGGCCCGTGGCATCGCGGTTTTTTATTATATCGTTGAGTGGTACTTCAGAGGCCACCGTAATTGAACACTCTTGAAAGTAGTCTCGTAATTTCCGGGATGCCATGAAGACCGCGTATGCTATCTTTTGATAATGTGGGCACCGTGATTTGCATGGAGTGAGGACAGTGGATACGTAGTATACCGACTTTTGAAGTGGGAACTTATGTCCATCCGTCTCTCGTTCGACGACGAGCACTGCGCTTACAACTTGGTGTGTTGCCGCTATATATAATAGCATTGGTTCGCCGACATTTGGCGCGGCCAAGATTGGGTTGGTGGCCAGGATGGCTTTTATTTCTTCCAATCCGGCCGTGGCCGCATCCGTCCACTCGAAGTGTTCGGTGCGCCGAAGAAGGCGATAAAGGGGTAGTGCCTTTTCTCCTAATCGGGAGATAAAGCGGCTTAAGGCAGCCACGCATCCAGTTAATTTCTGGATTTGCTTGAGGTCTGTTGGGATAGCCAACTGTGACAGAGCTCGGATTTTAGCCGGATTTGCTTCAATTCCTCTACTGGATACGATGAAGCCTAAGAGTTTTCCGGCGGGCACGCCGAAAACGCGTTTTTCCGGATTGAGCTTGATGTCATATGTTCGAATATTGTCGAACATGAGCCTCAGGTCGTCTATTATGGATTCGATGTGTCTGGTTTTGATGACCACGTCGTCTACGTATGCCTCCACTGTTTTGCCAATTTGTGTTTCTAGGCATGTCTGAATCATGCGTTGATAGTTTGCACCGGCGTTTTTGAGCCCGAAAGGCATGGTGTTAAAACATAAGGGGCCGTATGGGTGGACTTGGAATTTGACTATTTCGTCCGCTGGTTTAAAAGATGTGGACTTGGGTCTTTTGTCGAGTATCACGTCGCCCCTGTCCACCGTGGAGCATAGCGCGGTTAGTTCTTCGGCCGCAAGGGCTTCGGATAACGCCTCGAGAGCTAGTGCGGCGGTTTTATTTTCGGCGCGTAGTGCTATGTCCGGATCACTAGCTAGAGTGATGATTCCATTGGGCCCGGGCATTTTGAGCTTCATGTTCCCGTAATGGGGTATAGCTTGGAAGATTGTGAATGCCTCCCGCCCTAGAAGGGCGTGGTATCCGCCATCGAGCAGGGCCACCTGGAATGTGATTTCTTCAGACCTATAATTCCCCGGCGTGCCAAATACCACATCTAGTGTGATTTTTCCTGCACATCGTGCCTCCCGACTAGGGATGATTCCTCTGAAGGTCGTGCTGCTTTGCTCAATGCGGCTCTTGTCTATTTCCATTTTTCGAAGAGTCTCCTCATAGATGAGGTTTAATCCGCGGCACCGTCCATGAGAACTTTAGTGAGCCGGAAGCCGTCCACAATTGGGCTAAGGACAAAGGAGGCTGGTGCTCGGGTTGTTCGGAATTTAGGTTCGTCACCGGCATTGAAGGTTATAGCCGTATCACTCCATGGATTTATTGCTGCCACGTGGCAGACTTCGGCAAGGCTGCGGAGTGCTCGTTTGCGCCTATTATTTGAGGCGAAGGTCCCGAAGACTGTCAATACTGTAATGTTATTTTCCATGGGGTGGTGCTCTGTTGTATTGTTGATGAGGATATCCTCACTGCTCTTGGCCACCTGCCGGAGTATCCAGCATGCTCTAAGGCTATGTGTTGGCATGGTATCCGCTGTACTGTGAATTTTGCATGGCCCGTTGAGCCATCCTTCCAATAGAGTTCCACGCCCTGCAGTGGGCTTTTGTTTCTTTGTAATTGGATCGGGTGACTTACGAGAGTACACCCTTTTAGTTTGAACGGGGGGTTTCGTGAGAGTAGGAGGATCCCAGAACTTTGCTTGGGTTTTCCAGGAGCTTTCCATCGCACAGTACTTCTGTACTATGGCTGCCAAGTCAGCAAAGTGTGCTATGTCACGGCGACTTATGGTGTTGAGGATTCCCTTGTCCGTGCAATTTTTGCAAAAGAATGAAATTGCATCTTCCTCGCGACAGTCCTTGACCTTGCTCATTACAAGGAGGAATCTGGCCCAATAGTGATGTACTGTCTCTTGGGGCTCTTGTCTAACGTGGGAAAGATCACGTATATCTGGGTGGGTGGGTAGATTTTGGTCCGAACCGTGACCCGATCTGAGACCCAGGGGCGGGGGAGTTTCCGAGTTTGGCAGTTCGGACTCCGGGATGTTGCCCAATAGATCTGGCCCGGTGTCTGATTCTAGGTTCAAATCTTGGGCCATGTCCTCCCATGGACGGGTATCCGGCTCAGAGAGCTCGGGAATCCGGACATAGTTCGTCCTCAGGATAGAGGAAGAATCGCTGTGTTGCTCCTCCACCACCGCTATATGATGGGTGACCGCGGAGAGTTAATCTCCCTTTGGTCGGGTTTAAGCCTGATCCGATCATAGTCCGTAGCGACTCCCAGGGCGGCGATGCGATCCAAGAGCTCGATCAAGGAAGAGAGCTCCATTGGATCCATCTGCTCGGAGAATCCCGAGCCAACGTGGAGGCTGTTTTTAATGACTCACTACAAAAAATACACTTCCGTGATGATACGTGTTTGTCACAGTAGGTCGCGTTTTTTGTCATGCATGTACATCCATGACAAATTTATGACAGAATCAAGATAGTCATACCGGTCTTTGTCGTAGAAGTGTTCCATGACATTACCAAAATTATCATCACGGAAGTGTCCACTTCCATGACGATAAATCGCGCATCACAGAAGTGCTTTCGTCAAGGGTGACCGACACGTGGCATCCACCGTAACGGAATGCCGTTAAGCTATCGGGTCGGGATTTGGATCCGATAACCCGTTAACATCCCCGACCAATGGGGATTTTCCACGTGTAAAATCATCATTGGCTGGAGGAAACACGTGTCGGCTCATCGTTGGGACATATGTCATCCACTCAATGGACAGAAGGCGCCTATGATACGTCGACATGTGGCACGGCCCAACAGAGGCCCATTCCTGTGAAAAGGCCGGCTGTTTGACTTGGTCAAAAGGTGGCGGGCCGGCCCATGTAAAGCCTCTTAACGACATGTTCGCATATAGCCCATTTACAGCCCGCTAACCCAAGGCCCGTTACGCCCTATCCGAATTAGGCCCAGTAGTGTCATCTGGGCCACCCAATATGATTCTAGCCCATTTTCACTTCTGGCCCATGTATGGCCCATGACGTCTTTCGGCCCATATGAGGCCCTATGTAACTCTTGGCCTATTAACGGCCCGTGGTGAAACTGGCCCGTAATGAACAGTGTATCACTTTACACCCATTAACGGCTCGTGGTGAAACTGGTTGTAATGAATAGTGTGTCACTTCATACCCATTAACGGCCCATTATTCCGTTGGGCCATTTACAGCCCATGTTATCTTTCGGCCTTCTGAGAGCCCATTTATTCTTGGGCTCATTTCCAGCATTCATTTACTTACGGCCCGTTACTATCATTTTCTGCTTGTGGGCCAAATTCAGCCCGTGGTTACAGTCGGCCCGTTTGTGGTTTGTTAATACGTTGGGCCGTTTTCATAGCGTCATCAAATACGGCGTATTAACAATGGCCCGTTATTGGCCCATGTTTGGCCAATCGATCATACTGCCCATATAAGGCCCATTGATGATATGGCCTGTAGAAGGCCCATTGTTTCTACGGCCCGTAGAAGGCCCATTGTTTCTACAGCCCGTAGAAGGCCCAGTGTTTCTAAGGCCCGTAGAAGGCCCACTATTTCTACGGCTCGTAGGAGGCTCAGTGTCACTACAGTAAATATTAGCCCATGGTTATTGTGGCCTAGTTTTAAAAAATAGGTTATTGCAGCCACTAGCAAACCGCGGAAAAAGAACTGCAATGACTACAAGCAAACAAATAAACAAGACAACAAGGAAATAAATAAGCAAGCAACTTACTCTAGGTTATCACGGCTATCACACATATTACATCCACTGGGCATCCAAAGTTCGCCACTAGTGCAAATAAACGCGCCGACAAAAGAATATACAAAACTGAGAGCACTTCAGAAGGCACTAGGCCTGGCCAGGTCGGGCCCCCCAAACAGCTGAAGAAGCTGAGTAGACCTCAGTTGTGTCAACGATAGATGCATCAACACTAGATTTAAGGCATGATGGTGCGCACGGCAGTCCTCTGACATCTTCATTGCATCTTTGACTTCAAGTCGGAGCTGACCTGAAGCAAGCCTTTCCGCTTTAAGTTGAGACTGAAGAAGTCGAACTGATTGAGGCAGCGACTACACAGAGGTTGTCTCACACCTGTTGGTGAGTAGCTTCAACTCACTGTCTTCATCAAGATAGGACCTTGGGGTCATCTCGCTGTCCTCAAAATGGTTTGGCTCACTATCTTCCCTAAAGTTCTGCCTGGCGTAAGAGATACGAGTATGAAAGAGAAACAAGGAGATACGTAACAGGTTTCACAATTATATAAGCAAATAAATGGATATGTTCTGCATAAGGAACATGTTTTTACAACTACAATTTGAAAGTGGTAGTTGTTGCAAACATCCAATCAGATGTAAACATCAAAGCAAACGGCAGTGGAGGAAATGATGCCTATCAAAATCTATACTAGAACAAAGTTTGAAGGCTTGAGAAGGATGAACTTACATTACATGTTAACACGGGCTGGACAAAGCCCTTCTCCATGTTGATGGAAGGATAATTCAATAAATTCCCCCAAAAAAATTCTTTATAAGCGTTACCATTATTCTACATTTTGCTAAGAGTAAATATAGCTCAAATAATATTGGAAGAAACAGAGGATAATGAAGCTCAGGTGCAGACTGATGATACATAATCAAATAGCAATTAATTAAGTACATCATTACAAGGCAAAAGGGAGAGAGGTACTGACAAGAGAAATGCAAAGCCTATTATTGTTTTGAGATCGTATGATCCTTTGAGCAAGGAGATTCATCTGAAATTAGTTTTCATACAAGAGAGAAGGTAAGGCACAAGCAGAAATTTAGGAGTTCAAATTTTGAATTGATATCATAGACGATTACGACTTTGGGCTCCCAGCAGTTCTAATAGGGGTTTGGCCCTTTGGAGTAGGGGTAAAGTGTGGTACAGTTGGGCCTGTGTTTTCTGTGGCTGCCGATCTATCTGATTTAACAGGTATCACTACCTTTTCCAAATACCTAGTTTGTACTCCTTGAGGATCTGCACTCACCCTCTTCCTTTTGGACATCTATTACGAAAGAACAACATTTGACGGAAAAACATAGTATGACGACACATGGAATAGGTACGTAAAATGGATAGGTATGGCATATACTCATATATGATGCTTAAACTAAGCAGATGGTGTAACAAAGTAGAAGTAATGCAAGAGGTCAGATGCAAAATATGTGTGACCAATACAACTTTGCAAAGTTAGAGCAAGCACCTTGATGGGTGAATAAGATAGGCCATCCTCCACCATGCCAAGTTTGTTAGCCAAAGGATCGCTCCGCAATATTCCTCTCGTATGCCCATTCTCATATTCATTTTGATAATGTTCAATATCGACATGCATGAAAACATAAAAACAAGTGAGATTTTCTTTGTAATGCGTAAGTGATTCTAATCCAATCTTGCCTCCTTAGACCCCTTTGTGCTATCTCTGCAATTCTTTTAAAAGATGACATGCATGCTGTAATTTGTTGTGTGCATTAATATAATGTGGCCTACTACTCAAAATATGAGATCTCCGAGTGATGACACTTCGCAGATGATAGCTTCAACATATAGTAAAGAAGAACAAGTCGACTGACCGATGATTCAAAATATACTAAGGGAGAACAACTCGACCTGACTAGTCGACCGCAAGAGAAGAGTATCATCTTAAAGAAGAGCAGAAGAGCAAGCAGATTGAAGATATTACAAGTCTTTCAATACAATGTCGGTTGGCCACCCATGATGAACCAGAGCGCACAGAGAAATACTATTCTTTCCGGTCTCTCTAGATGTGGCTCACATGCATTTCGAAACTAAAGTAGGAACATTTAGCTAACCAATTAAACATCTCTCAGTTTTACTAATATCAGCAATAATATCATATATGAATTTGTACAACTAAGCTTGTTTAGCTCGATGGGTGGAGCAGTGCTATTATGACACGAACCACGTAGGCTGATTGTGGTCATCATAAAATGGGGGAAACATAAGCATGATGAGTACAGTGTTGACCGTGGTAGTGGGATAGCAGATCTGAAGCTGCAAACCGCGCAAAGGGTAGTTAGCAACCAATGTTTGCTTTGAAATAACAACTAAGATTTGGTATAGACAAGAAAGTACGGTCAACAAGTGACAAAGAAATGCAATTATGCTGTCTCTCTATATGTCGCGACATGCATTTGGAAACTCAAGTGGGACCTTTAGCTAACCAATTAAATGTGTCGGTTAACTAATATCAGTATCATATCACAATCATATTTGAACAACTAAGCTTTCGAATTCTGAGTGTTGTGTTGTTTAGCTTGAAGGGTGGAGTAATGCTAGTATGACAGAAAGCACCTATGCAGATCATAGTATAGTAGATAAAAGGGGAAAACCCTAAGCATCAAGAGAAAAATCAGGAAAGTGGAACTAGCGGGAAAGGCGGTAGGCGTAAGCGAGGCGGTTGGCCTTCGCCTAGTGCCTAGGTGGTGCCTAAGCGCCCTAGGCGCGGCCTAGGCGATAATATAGTTTTTACTCGTAGTGTATTTGTGATTATTATATGGTTGTTGATATTAGTTTAGGGCATATAAATAAGTTAATTACCGTCCACTACCATTGGAATATAACCCGTTTAGGCGTGTCAGGTGTAGTATGTGGCATGATTTCTTGCTTGGGTAGGCAATTCCTTGCATGCCCTGCCTAGACCTCCATTTATGCCCTAGGCGAGGCGTTTGGCCATTGCCTAGCGCCTAGGCGTGCCTAAGCGCCTCCTAGGCACTGCCTTTTCCAACAGAGGCTGGACCAGTGGGTGGCGCACATGCTTTTCGAAACAAATATAGGAACATTAGGTGACCAATTAAACATTCTCTGTTTTAGTGATATGAGCATCATATCAGATTCGTATTTCAACACGTAAGCTTTGGGTTGAGGTCTTGAGGAGCAGTGCTAGCACGACACGAAGCACCTACGATGATGGTAGTGAATATAAAGGGGGAAACCATAGGCTTTATGAGTATAGTGCCCGTGCCATGGCGGATCTGAAGGTGCAAACCGGACAAATCTACTTCGCAACCAATGTTTGCTTTCAACTAGCCACTACGATTTGGTACGGACAAGAAAAGTACAGTAAACAAATTACGATCTATTTTCTGGGTGAGGTCAATAACTTAAGCACATATGGCAGAGTACCACCTCTCTTGCGACGCCATGTAGGCCTATGCTAATACGTTGAGGGTGTTGCAGGTGTGATGGCTGTCGGCGGCAGGGAAGAAGACTTTAGACGGCAGACGGTCGGGTCGGGGGATATATCCTGTTGCCGTGGATGAGGCGGTCGTAGGAGCGGCAACGGCAAGGTGGATGACGGCGCCGATGAAGCGAGAGGAGGTGATGAAAGGATCCTGGTCCAGCGCCGTGGATGAGAGACGTCCATCTCTTACGGTGGACGACGGGGTAGGGGTAGCGGCTCCGGCAAGGTGGAGGATGGGGTGGCGGACGGAGGAGGCTGGCCGCACGAGAGGTTGTCATGTCACCGACGGTGTATGAATGGGGAAATGGAGGGAGGGGATCTCAAACTTTGGGACGCGCTTCTCTGAAATGGGGGAAAGTTACGAACTTATCCACCTTTTAAAATTTCGGACATCGCGTCGGTTGGGGATAGGACGGTAATCTCGCATCTCCCAAATATTTGCCGGTAACTATTTCGGGCGAGGAGAGGGTGTTTTGCAGCCCACGGTTGGCGCCCATGGTGTATGAACGGGGCTGACAGGTAGGGCGGTTGTGCCACGTCTGATGGAAGTTACACATCTGCCCCTATTTAAAATATTAGCCTACATCGATTTTGGCCGAGGAGAGTTTGTTTTGGCGCCCACCGTGTATGAATGGGGAAATGGAGGAAGAGACACATGTCTTTCGGACGAGCTTGAATCAAATGTGTTTCGCCACCCACATTTGGCGCCCACCGTGTCTGAATGGGCTCAGAGGCCGTCGTGTCACGTCTGATTGAAGTTACTAGTCTACCCCCATCGACAGCAGTGTAAATCCGGTCGATAAGGATGTCAAGTGTCAGGGGTAGACAGTAATTTCCATCTCGCAAACACTTGCTTCGGGCAGCCTACAAATTATAGTGGGTGTTTAGCCACTTCGTTCAAAACTTGGGAGAATTAGCATTCACGTTTGCCCTGGCACCTGGCAAACTAAATTCAAATCCAATTTGTATTCGATTACGAATATCCATAGATAATTATACGTTTTGTTATTTATTTCTTCAAAACCACAACAAAGATTTATTCCACCTTTATATATGATTATGATTTAGAAATGCCGTGATCTTCAAATTCAGTATGTTGGATACACTCTGAGTCAAACAGTTATTTCTTTCAATACAATATGCTCACACGAAAAACAGTTCACCTTATGTCAATCGTACAAGTACTGAGGATTACCTCGTCTAAAAAATTCAGATCATTACAACACATGGACAACATAGGGGGTCTTGCAATATAATCCATTCAGAGACATGACACAACATGCAAGTACAATAGTTTAATGACAATTTCAACTGGTATCTAAAGAAGAACCGGGATTACCTTGGGCTTCAGATAGCAGAAACAGCAGGACCTCCTCCGTCTTCAAATGCAACATTCTTACTTCCTCCAATTCTTGGCTTGCTTGCATAATTTGTGCCGCTAATTCCGTAATTTCCAGCCTCAAGATAAAGATTACCTCATTCATGGCAGCCACACCATCTCTTTCTGCCTCTAGTAGAGCCTCAAGCACTATAATATATGTGCTCAGACTGCTCTCTGGCGGTGTTGCCTCTGAACTTCTACCATCTGGTAACATGGATGGCATCGCTTCCACAAATAGATTACGGGGTTGTACATTGTGTCCTAGTGTGAACGGCATCCACGAAAGGTTTCCACCGACATAAGTAAGAGATAGTTATCGTATGATCCAGCAGTAAGCTTACATGGTAAACGACGGACTAATTATTGCCGAGCATGGCAAACTATATTTAAATGGTTCAAGCGACATCAGTAGAAAAGAAATTAAAATGGTAAGATGAAACTAGGGATGTAAGTGGCAAATAAACAACATCCGCCATGATCCCATCTAGTTAGTTTTGCTACCTCCCTAGTTCATTTTCCTCAAAACACAAAAACTCTTTTGAACTATCATACCACTAGTGGACTTTAATCGGGATTAAATGGGACCCGGTTGACATCCCTAGTTGAAAGGGAGTGTACAACCGCTATATTTAAGTTGCCAAGGCATCTAAGCAGTTGAAATAATCTGAGAAAGCACTTAATAGTGTGGCCTCATATAAACTATGAAGACAGTCTTGTGATGAAGTTGAGAGGAAAAGTTAAGGACTCTAATGAAATAGGCATGCATTTCTTTACAATAGTATAGCAGGCACTGCTGACATATTGGCCAACTCAGGTATAGCGTAACAACAAATAAGCATTCGAATCAAGCAATACAACCAAAGCGGAACAACTGAACTATTTATAATTTGGTAGGATTACACGTTGAGGGCACAAGCCAAGAAAGCAGCCCACTCGCATTACATTTCACATGTACTAGAACACACTGGCTTACCATATGTTGCTGTGAAGCCTAGCTGCTGTTGCAATGTTCTTTGAAGATATCGGCAGCATCCCGTGGTTGCAAATCTAGTTGTTGTAGTTTATTCTGCACCATCTATTTAGGTAAAATTAATTTTAATCGCATGCACTGGTCCGAATTGATCATCAATGGTTCATCTAAACTAATGAAAGAAGGGTGTGTGCATACACGACAATATATCTGCTTCCCTCTATTTTTATGCTTGTTTGAGGTGCCAGCCCCAAAAGAACAAATATTTTGCTTGATGGGGTTGGCAGCTCCATAATTAATAGAAGCATCAAATTATTCATGCAACTTGGGAAGATCAAGAACACACAAACAAGTAATGAACAGAGGCTCGGAGCAGTTATGTAATAGCTAGCATCGGAAAATGTAGGGTAAAACAAACAAAAAGCAGCGGAACCACATGCTAGTTTGCTGATGTGTAATTAAGCATAGAGAACATTAAGCGATGCGATGGAACCAACAGGTGGCATCGTAACAAAACTAAAGCATATTAACTATATGTGCACTTTGGTATGTAATATAGCACATGTAACATGTTCAACGCCGTAAGTATGGCCCCTACAGTGCAAGCAGAATAACGCGTCTCATGAAAAACTGAATGATGCCCTGAAGAAATTCAAAGGTGCGGTGCTTATGCTAGGAAAGTGAACGTAGGCGTCGGCTGTTGTATAATATTACCTGATTCTCGGCGGCGTATGGGTATCGTTGTCATACTTGATAGCTAAGGATCGTCGATGGTGCTCATGTTGCGGTTGAGTTTGGGCCGGCTGTCGCCGTTGCTGAAGCGGCTCTGGTGCTACGGTTGCGGCGCCTGTCGACATACAAGAAAGCTCATCTGTGGTAAGTGAACAGTTGCACGATAAAGAGAAAAACCGAAGGAGTACAAATTGAAATAACCTGATGAGGTTGCGGCGTCGGTAAAGCAGGGCCGGTGGAGTTGAATATGGCGTCCGTGGAGCGGATCCGGTGCAGTGGACGAAGGCTTCGACGGGCGTGTTGTACAGTGCTTTCGGTGAGGCGGGTCTGTTGCGGCGGACGAGGGCTTGTATGAAGGGCCATTGAAGGGGCGGACGAGGGAGTCAGTGAAGGGCCTACGCTGTGGTGGACGAGGGCGCCGGTTAAGCAGATCCGGTGCAGTGGACCATGATGGCGGTCAAGGAGATCTGGAGTGGTGGACAAGCCAGTCGCTAAAGCGACTCCGGTGAAATGGTGAGTTGGCAGTTGGGGCTTCCAAGGTGCGGAAGGTAGATCCGGCGGGGTGTGAGGTCCACCGCTACGGCGGAGGACTAGATTCGGCGGCTTGCCATGGTTGGGGGGGTCGGGGAGGGGCTCTGGGGAAGAATGTTGGGGGCAACGAGGGGAAAACAATGGAGTTACCAAAGCAGCCCTTTTGCGTTCATGTGGCAGGGGTAAAACAGGAATATCGCAGGGCTAAACTTTGGTAGCGTGATATTTCGATGTGAGCGGGAAGTTTGAAAGCTTTTGGCACCTAAAATTATAAGTATTATGCTCTCGTACGGCCGACTATGATATCATGGCCGACAATTTGTTTGTTTTGCACGCAAAAAAAATGTGCAAGTTTTGAAAATCAATGTCTCCAACTCGAAACTTAGATTCTCCATTCAATTCAAATATGGATCATTGAGCTACTACAAGCAAATACCATCATACAGTCCAATTCAAATGAAATTCCAAATGTGTTTATCCTAAATATGATGACAAAGCAAAAATGTGTATGTGTATGAATAAAGTGGATGACTATAAAATTTGAACATGCCCATATGTGTATATCTCTAGGTTCGATATATGAATTTGAAATCACGAAATCCCGGCTTAAAAATGTACCTCCGTTTAAATGAATTACGAAAGCTAATGATGGAGTCAAATTCCAAAATTCCAATCTTAGGTTTGTAATTCTGGTACATCAAGGTATATCATGCATGTTCAAAAGTATCGTTATCTCATAGTACAAACTGTGAACAAATTGATCAACCATGAGTGCACAATATCTCAATTACGCTAAAGTCCCTCAAATATAGACACCTCACTTTTTATCCAAGTCAACCCCCCCCCCACCACACACACACACACACACACACATAGAGAAGTCGTTCTCTCCCCAAACACCAACACACGAGCAAATTAACACCCTCTCTCTTGTAAAGTCCGGACCCCAACATAGGTCTCTATCACTTTGTCTCTCGGGCATGCACACATCTCTTCCCTCACTCTCTAGGTCTCCGCTATTTCTCTTACCCAAGCACACGCACTATGTAGAGTGTATATTTCCCATACACACAAAACGTCGGCCCCAAACGTCTATCTCCCTAGTTATGTGGTTCTCGCGCACTCACCTCACACACCACCCCACTACAAACAAGCACACTTTGTCTCCTTGTGCACCACTCTCCTCTTTCTATCTCTCCCACATGCGGACCCGCCCCAGCTCCTTCCTCAGATACATATATGTCGTGACTCTTTGCATAGCTCCCTAATGTATAATCAAGTATCGATTTCGCACATTGTTCTCTACACCATCTATTCTAGATCTCTAATGAAGTCCCTATCACACACACGATGACTCGCTTCCCTTGCGTCTCCGTTCATAGGCCAATTTCGGAAAACATCAACATTGTCTCCCTATCTATACGCCATTTATGGATACAAACGACCCCTCTCGCCCCCTCTCTTCCTCTCTCTCTCTCTCTCTCTCTCTCTCTCTCTCTGTCTCTCTCTCTCTCTCCGTCGCTAGCTCCCTCTTTCTCTCGCTCTCACACCCATCTCCCACACACACACTCGATGTCTCTTCCAAATAGTCTGCTCCCCCCGCCCGCACCCGTGCTATCTCGCTACTACACATGTCACACCATTCCCCTTCCCTTATACTAGGTTTACATCATCAGTGGTCTCTCTACTCCACATACACTCTCTCCCTTTCACACACAAACGCGTGCGCAAACACACACAGACACGCACAAACACCCATTTATCTGGATCCTCATCTCTCCTCATGTCCACATGTGTATCTCACACACTCACTCTCTAATTATGTATATGTGTCTCCACATTACACAACACAAAGCCCCATGTACATGTCTCTCTCTATCCTACACACACATAGACACAAAGAATTTGTTATCATTGCCTCAGTCTCTAACATATCACACACGCACAATGTCTCCCCCCCTCTCACAAACACGCTCAACAAGGGTTTCCCCGTGAATAACTTACCGTCTATTCATCATCAACAATGTGGCGATCTGGCGAACACGAGACGTTAAAAAGAATAAATCTACACATGCTTAGACCACCTAGTATGACTACTAGGACTAGACCAAGCCAAAAAGCGTGCCGCCGTCACCCCATCCTTGTCGGCGACGGGAAAATCTTTGTTTTACACAGTCAAGAAGTCATTGTGCTAAGGCCCCACATGCCAAGGCGTTGAATAGAATGTAGATGCTAGTTTACAGAAGCAAGTATCGATAATACGTTTGTATCTACATACTTATATTTCTTCTCTTATAAAAAACCGAGTTGGTGATGATGGTATGTGTGCCATCTTGCAATATAGACCGTCCGATCTATATCTAACGGATGGAAATTAAACTAAAAGATACCCGCACCCTCTCCACATTTGCGCATAAGGCCTTCCCTCATTCATCCTTATCTCCAACAAACCTCATTGTTGAGCAATTAAGAAAGGAAGCCTCTGGAACAAAGCGGCACAGTGGCCGCTACCGGTCGTCAATCCCGATGCCTCCGCCATCCGACCACCAACCACCACCACACCCCACTCCTCTTCACCTTATCTCATATTTCTCGAGATATCATTAGTTTTTACACATGGTATTACTCCCGCAAGGGTCAATCACAACAAGTGTTTTATAGAAAAATGCATCTTGATGTTCCGTGCAATGCACGGATCTTGCTAGTACTCCTACACAAGACTATGTTGGTGATGCTGGTGTGTCTGCCATCCGTTGTTTCTGACCATTAGATCTACATCTAACGATTGTGAGGTAAGCTGTTGCCTTTTCTCACCAACATCCCACTTGTCTACCAATTTGCAGAAAAACCCATAATTAGTATCTTAAAACCAACCACATGCCTCCCTGACCTCACCAAAACAGCCCAAGGAATATATTCTAATTGAAACATAATATATCTCTAATGACATATGTATATCAAAATTAGAGTGTTTTGTACCAAGTTTGTGAATAAGTATTATTCTAATTATGATTCGAAACAACGGACATGAACATTGCTAGTATTTCCAACCATGCATTTTTTTTCTAGTATTCCATAATTTCGAATTTTCCATCAAGATATTAGTCACTCATGGTTGATATTTACTTTCAATCATGTACACATATGCACTATGTAACTAGCCTTGCTTATTGGCTTCCAAAGCTTAACTTTCACTCCTACTTACAATATGTAGAGTATTTAAAAAACTACCACTTTCAACCAGCCCTAGGAAGAATGTATTGTACAAAAATAGCAAAAGCATACCCAAAATTTCTTAATCCACGCCAAAAACTACTACCTAGTACTCCTACCGATTAGGTTCGTTCAAACCCATTTATGACAGGGTTGGCCCACACGTTCGTGCTGACAAGGCAGCTTAAACCAACACATTTTGTTTGACTATTGACACGAGGGACCCACATCTGACCTTCTATCCTGTTATTCCCCCTCAAATCATTATTTTTCCTGAACATTACTTCAAAGCAGATCTTGATGCGTGTTCGTCGGTGGCGCTTGCGATGAGCGAAGTTAGCCCTTCTCTTGGGACGGGCCGGACGCCTTGTGGTGGCCTCCGCACGGGTTGGCAAGCTGGCCCGGCCGTGACTCCACGAAGCGAGCAAGCGCCCATGGCAGCCTTCGCTTGAGCCAGATGGCTGGCCTTAGTGCGGCACGCGCGAGCAAGCCGCCGCGCTGCCGTGCCAATCTAGCTAGCAAACCTTGCAGACAAGCAGCTGGACGGAGCTATCTTGGCTAGCTAGCGGTCGCGAGCGCCGGACAGTGCTGGCATCCGAGCTGCCGCAACATGGGCTCCGCACCGCTGGCGGTTTTGACCTCGCCTTCTGCTGGCGGCGGTATCTGCGTCCCATGGCCGAGGATGACTAGGTGGGCGGGCTGGAGGTAGGAGGTCACTCTAGGATTTTTGTTGGTAAGATCATGTACAATGGTTGATAAGGTAGTCTTATCTTAAGTCTGCCATGTATGCAAGTGGTAGTAGTTTCTTGGCATTTTACTGGTTTCCTGCATTATTAGAGCAAGTACAATAGAGCTGAGCCAGCGGGCTATAAGAAATAAACTAGTATATTTCTGCTTAGTTGGAGGAAAGAGAAGAGGAGAGAGAAGGTAAGGGGCTCTTCGTGAAGAGCCAGCTCTAGCACGTGCTCCTAGGCACTTTGTGAGAATGAGAAGTGGGCCACATAATAAAAAAGTAGTACACTCTTTTTATCTATTATTGTACATGTTGGCTATAAGATGGGTTGTACATGACATGGCAATGGCTTATAGCCAGCAGCTGGCTATACTATTAACCATGCTCTTAGGGGTTTCTTGTAAGGAACAATGTATGTACTACTAGCGACAAAAGGCGATTCTAGGTCGCGTTGTACTCCAACGAGTACTACTAGTGGTCGTGGGAGTGTATACGTCGTTTTGTGGGTTCGATCCCAGCCGAACGCATGGCGGCCTTTTTAAAAAAAATAGTACTACTACACTTCGCTGCGAGCCAATATTTTACACAGGTAGTTTGAGTTTCAAAGTCAAACGAACATGCGGCCCACAATCTGGTTGCACTGGACAGCCTAGCCACGTGAACGGGTTTTCCTTCCCAGCATCCCGTGGCTCGCATGCTCGCCCTAGACGCACCTCGCTTGCAGCTTCCTCATCAGCTAGTAGCATATTTAAACTAGAGCCTCCCAATTAAGCCCGAGGAGCCGGAAAAGCCTGGCGGGGCATTGGGAATTGTGCAATACGGCTCTGTACATAAAGTGCTCTACTACTACTCTATAGCTTGTGGCGTTGCACGCATGGACTTCACTCCATTATCGGCTCTACTATAAAAGAAATTCGACGTGTATTTTTTGAAATGGAGGAAAAAACTTTGCTTCATCTCATTCATAAAGAAGGAACTACTAACAAAGTTCGACGAGATCCATTACACCTCCGGAAGCGAAAAGCCTAGTCTCGCTGTATCAAATAACTCAAATGTTCTTGCCTCAAGAAGAATCGTCACGATAAACAAAGGCTGCTAGTGTGTGCGTGAGAGGAGCAGCTGAGTAGGCCAGCTACGTGAGAGGAGTGGCTGAATAGAGCACCGAGAGTACCCACTAGGCCACTACGCAGGTGTACTTCCCCTGCATTGATAGTACATCGATGGTGTACCCTCCACTTCCAACTGTAGCTCCTTGGCCCTGAGATTCAAGAGTTCAAAATTGGTGCACTATACTAGACTAGACTAGAAGTACAGTACATCGCACTACTAGTTGAGAAAAGTAGTACTAGTACTGCTACAGTATGAGTACGTGCTCCTCCGTCACATAATGTAAGATGTTTTTTTACACTAGTTGGCGTGTACATAAAATGGCAAAAACATACCCAAAATTTCTTAATCCACGGCAAAAACTACTACCTAGTGCCAAAAATTTCTTACTAGTGCTATTATTTACAGTATAATGCAATCCCATAACGTTCCATAATGCTAGTACTAGTAGTAAATAATAGCCTCACCCCTTCGCTGAGGAACAATCTACAGTTGGAAGGGACGAGGCCCTGCGGTTACTACGCTCTTATCTCCTCCTCGCCAGTTCCCCTTCCCCAGAAGAAAAGGCAGTTCGTCGCTGCTCCCATGGATTGGCCAGGTGGTTCTCCTCCTCGTCGGGGCTCAGAGACCTTGGACTGCGATCCTCTGGGAGAAATCGCACGTTGCTCCGACGTCCTCACCGCCGCAAGACTCGGTGCTTCTTGCACCAACTTTTACAAGACGCTGCTTAAACAGGCTTGGGAAAAGGCCATGCTTGTTGGTCTTCCATGCGTCCTCGAGGAGAAGGTTCTTCTATGGGACAGTCCACCGCTCCCTGGCCATGGTTGCACGTTGACTCCGCTAGAGTTGCCGACGTTGAGAGGTAGTCGGATTTTGTCCGATGAGCAGGTCAGTAATGGAGTTTGATCATGTAGTACTTAGTTATTCCATTTCCATCCCATAATTTCTCCGCTGCCCACCGTCTTATATATAGGTCTGGGTCGGTGCCAACGAAGATTGGCTTGCATACCTCTGGCCGGATACCACCATGATTTTGCACAACATCCACAATAGTGCGGCCGTTCTGGTAGACCCCTTCTCCACCATTGGGATCGGCCTTCCGGACTGGCTGGGCAAGAATACGTATGATGATGCCTACATGAGATTGAAGAAGATAGCAATCATGGACCCGCCGACAAAGCGACGCGGCTACGACGATTATTATCTCATCGCGGTGTTTGACATAAGGATTGCCATCAATTCAGGAGGCAGTAACGGCAGAGGCTGGCGCATGTTGGCGGGGCAGATTTGTAACCCTGAACGTTCGAATACGCCGTGCGCCATCTAGGCCGCATCTTCGCGGTGACAAGCCAGGGGACTTGTTTCATCTGGTTGACATCCTACGGTACGGGAGATTACAAACGGAATGCAAAAACCATCATTTGCATCCCTAACAAGATCGCATTATTTTGCAGGACCAGTCATCCCGATCAAAATAAGATCGCCGATCCTGGATGTGCATTTTCATCCGCGATTCGGTCTAACTCGAACCTTGTAGCTGACTTTGGCATATTGGGATCAACTATCTTAGCGATGCGTTACCCATGGTACCACTAATGTGTAACATGGTCACACAATCTACCACGATCGGACCATCACCATCTACCCAGGTATTCCATTTTTTAACCCTCTAGCCTTCTCTTTCATTGTTGTACTAGTAGTATACTTTGTAGTACTAGTAGGAGTACTTTTTACCTTGGAGGACGCCAGATAGCTAGCTAGGCCCTTGAAGACTTGAACCCACTAGCTGCCACCATTTTTGTTTTTCCATGTCTTACTATCTCATCCATGTAGCCAAGAGTGGCTTATTATAATAAGCCGGTTATTTTACTTCCTCTATACCGGAGTAGTACTATTTGCTGCACAAGACATCGACCGCCATATTTGAGCACAACATTATTATGCATGGACCTTGACTATGTACGTCACCATGTGTCCAGATCTGGGATGCCGCGTGTACCAGATGAACGGCGCCGAGTTCGACCCCCATGATGCTACGTGGGTGCCAAGGAACACTCTTGGAGAGTACTCGCTTTTCATCGGGGACAGCTACCCGATTGTGAAGCGGATGCCACCTTCCGTGCATGACACGGAAGGCCTGCCGTTCATGAAGCATGGTTGTGTCTTCAGTGTGCACCGCCGGATGAACGACATGCTGGGACACGCTATCCATGATTTATGCCGCTTCAGCTTGGATGAGTCTCCATCGTGTGGAACCGGACTAGAAAGTCGCGACAATGATTCCTGCTGCCCACCGCTATGGATCGTGCCATCCATGAAGAACACTGGACCGGAACCTGGAGGAGGACATGTAGCCCATCTATAACGTGTAAGTGGAGTACGGTAATTGTGAACGGCAGGGCTGTGAATATATGTAGACTAGTCGTGCACAAATTTATCACATGAATTGGAGATGAACTTGTGTGGCATACTGGCATTTATCCTTTATAATTTATTACTAGTAAATGTGTTATGTGTACGTGCAACTTGTGTGGTTGTTGCACGGGCTCCAACACGCTCTTTGAGAAAAAAAGGTGGCACAACTTTGGATATACATGATGTGGCGCCATCATACAGTAGCATCGTTCGCTATAGTTGTAGTACACTCCTACTAGGACGACAACTCCTATAAAACCTTGCGCTTGGCTCTTTGCCTCTTCGGGAGGTTCAACAGTTCGTACTCGTGTGAACCTTGCACTTGGCTCTTCGCCTCTTCTAAGGTCCAACAATGATGATACTACGACAATATGCTTCCGCAACTGACACTGATTGAACTGATGCACTTCCACCGCGAGGGCGAGGGCGAGGGCGAGGGCGAGGGAGAGGAGAGGGAGAGGGCGCCAGAAGTCAAAACCCTCTCCTCGTCTCCGCGAACCACCGCACGCTGCGTGGCGAGGGAGAGGCGTAGTAAGCAAGCTTCTCCTCGCTCGCGAGTTGACGGGACACATCAAAGCAGTACTAGTACTAGTAGTAGTCCATACTGCGCCCTTTCCGATTAATATGGCTTAATTTGAAACGAGAAAAATACACTGGCGGTCAACGTATGTAAAAATACGCTCTTTACGGTCACTATATATAGTTTTGCGTCGATTATACGATCACTAGCTCATCGTAGAGCACCGTGACAGCACCCTACCGACCGCCACATAGTCGACGTGGCACTTTGTTGATCGTTAAATTGTCACCTGGTTTCGGGTCCCACCTCGCCGGTTGGCAGAGCAAAGAAATCAGTTAAACAAAACTTTACGCAGGCGCGACACGAGTCCAACCCTTGCGCGCGAACCGCCCTGGCTGTGTATGTGAGTGCGTGCACGTTTCCTCCCTCGGTCTTCCAACAAAGAGTGTAGATCGGCTATTAAACAAAGAGTGTAGTACATGATGTACATCTACACTTCCAATGCATTTAGCCTTTAATCTAGATCGATATTGATTAAATAATGCACCAACTTGTGTTGTAGGTATAGGCTACATGTCTATCCTTAATTACAGCATGCAACGGACTTCATTTAATCTTCTTATCTCAATGGTCGCATGCACACATAAGTCTGCTACTTTTGGGCGTTAATTATGCCCTTGTCAATGTGTAAATCTCTAAATGTACAGTCTTTCACGGACGTAGGGAGTAGGTTGAGCACTTGAGCGTGAGCGTGTGTGTTGCGTCGTGTGCTGTGTGCCGCATGGGTGCGGGAGTGTTGCGTGCATCCATGTGTACATGTGAGTGTTGCATGTTGCATGCATGCATGCATGCATGGGGCTTACTCCCTCTCATTGACATGTTCATATTTCAAGCTTGCTCTGTTCCCTCCATATGGTGATACTCCCTCTGTTCCCAAATAGTACGGAGTAAAAGCCTCCCTCTGTTCCCAAATACGGAGTATTTGTCTTTCTACAAATTTCAACAAGTGACTAGGGACGGAGCAAAATGAGTGAAGTGAGCGTAGAGGCATAGGGATACTGTAGAAAGGAAGTCCTCGTGATCCATTATTCCCCATCTCGGTCAGAGAGAACTATTCAACTAGTCTTCGCAGTGAAGTGACAATACACGCAGCGCAGATGGGACACGTAATTAATAAGCTGAACTAGCGTGTTGGTGTTACTAAATCAGCCTTACCCAAGATCGCCATCATGTTTGCCAGTAGAGCACGCTTCCGCAAATACGCCTACGCACCTCTGTCCTCCATTTAACTGACATATGGGCCCAGTTGTGGTAGACCCACATGTCATCTGTGTAACTATTTACACTCCGAAGGACGGTATATCCTGGTAGTAGTACTAGTAGAATTGAGATTGAATGCACTTTCTTCCCCGTCTTCCACTCTTCTTCCTCCTCTCTTCTTCTTGATCCTCTCTTCTTCTTCCTCCTCTCTTCTTCTTCCTCCTCTCTTCCCCATCGTCGGCCGCACACCATTTACCCCCGATCACTGCTCGCCCGCCCGCGCCATCTTCCTTGGTAGCTTGCGCGTACCATATCCCCCCGCTCACTACTCGGCCACACGAGGAGAAGCTTCTTCGCCGCCTGATCGAATCCACTTCCCCGCTGGCTCGCAGGCACCGAAAACCCCAATGGCAGACACAACTGACACGCAGAGCCGCGATTGGAATTCCCTCACCGATGTTCTCTTGGAGTAGATCTGTAGTCGTATGGACCTACTCAGCACCGTCCGTCTGGCCGCATGCTCGGTGTCTTTGTATCGTCTATTCGTCTGCAACCGGCCGACTCTTTTCAAGACACCCTGCTTGCTGATATCCAATCCTCGCAGGTAGCCCAGACACCGACTTGACGATCCTATGGACGTTGTCGTGGTGCCCCTCGACATGCTACCACTACCCGTCCACCTGTCCTTCATGCGCGGCCACTACTGGGCGGGCATGAAGGCCAACTGGATCGTCCTGATCCACCACACCGTTAGTCCGTGGCGTCTCGTGGATATCTACACCCAGTGAGAGATCACCCTTCCATCGTTGGATACCGCCGCCATCGAGCCTCGCGGCCCGCCGGACACTCCTGCCTACTACGCACAAGACGCGTCAAGCTTTTGGCTCGACCTCTGTTTGCAGAAAGTTGTAATCTGCGAAGTGCCCACACCATCAGAAGACTACATGGATTACAAGCTCATTTTCTTGTTCAACATGGGATTAGTCTATCTGGAATCCGGTCGCCATACATGTTTATGGCTCATCATCAATCCTGTTGAGGCAACATTTCTGTCTGATGCAATACTGCATGATGGCATCGTTTACGCAGTCGACGCACAGATTGGCTGCCTATAATCTATCATCATGTAATTGTTCTATCTCATCTCATCTTTACCTTATGAATACGACTGCCTATTCATTTGCTACAAATTTAGAATGCATAGCATGTCTATAACCACATCATTGCTATATGTTCCTCTCACATTACAAAAAAATACACTTCCGTGATGATACGTGTTTGTCACAGTAGGTCGCGTTTTTTGTCATGCATGTACATCCATGACAAATTTATGACAGAATCAAGATAGTCATACCGGTCGTCAGAGAAGTGTTCGTGACATTACCAAAATTATCATCACGGAAGTGTCCACTTCCATGACGATAAATCGTCGTCATGTAAGTGCTTTTAACGGTGACCGACACGTGGCATCCACCGCAATCGGAACACCGTTAAGCTATCGGGTCGGGTTTTGGATCCGATAACCCGTTAATGTACCCGACCAATGGAAAATTTCGCGTGTAAAATTCTTATTGGCCGACGAAACACGTGTCGGCTCGTCGATTGGGTCGAGATAGGGCGCCCTATGATACGTCGACACGTGGCACGGCCCAGAGGCCCATTCCTGTGAAAAGGCCGGCCCGTTTGACTTGGTCAAAAGCTGGCGGGCTGGCCCATGGAAAGCCTGTTAACGGCATGTTCGCATATAGCCCATTTACAGCCCGCTAACCCAAGGCCCGTTACGCCTTATCCGAATTAGGCCCAGTAGCGTCATCTGGGCCATTCAATATGATTCCAGCCCGTTTTCACTTCTGGCCCATGTATGGCCCATGACGTCTTTCGGCCCATATGAGGCCCTATGTAACTCTTGGCCTATAAACGGCCCGTGGTGAAATCGGCCCGTAATGAACAAAGGTATCACTTTACACCCATTAACGGCCCGTGGTGAAATCGCCCGTAATGAACAAGGTTTCACTTTATACCCATTAACGGCATGTTATTCCGTTGGGCCGTTTCAGCCCATGTTATCTTCGGCCTTCTCGTGAGCCCATTTATTCTTGGGCTCATTTCCAAAGATTCGCTTACTTACGTCCCGTTATTGTCATTTTTCTCGCCAGGGCCAAATTTAGCCCGTGGTTACAGTCGGCCCGTTTGTGGTCCGTTAATACGTTGGGCCTTTTTCATAGCGTCATCAAATACGGCCTATTAACGATGGCCTGTTACGGTCGGCCCATGAACGGACGATTCCAACTCTAGCCCATTTACGGCCATAATGCGGTCTGTTATTGGCCCATGTTTGTGATCGATCATATGGCCCGTATAAGGCCCATTGATGATACGCCCGTAGAAGGCCCATTGTTTCTATGGCCCGTAGAAGGTCTATCGCTTTCTCGGCCCGTAGAAGGCCCATCGCTTTCACGGCCCGTAGGAGGCCCAGTGTCACTACAGTAAATATTAGCCCATGGTTATTGTGGCCTAGTTTTAAAAAATAGGTTATTGCAGCCACTAGTTAACCGCGGAAAAATAACTGCAATGACTAGATAAGCAAGCAACTAACGCTAGGCTATCACGGCTATTACACATATTACATCCACTGGGCATCAAAATTCGCCACCAGTGCAAATATAGGGAACAAAGCAGCATATCATATACACTGGTCGTCAAAATTGTCCACCAGTGCAAATAAACGCGGCAACAAAACAAGAGCATAACTGAAACAACTTCAGAAGAGCTCAAGAAATGTTATCCTGGGTATCCACCATGCTGGCAATAAGCTTAGCAAGCTGATTAGCTTTGTCCTGTTTGGCGCTAAAATCCTCCAACGCTTGTTGTTGCACCGTAAAGTATGCATCTGAATGCTCCGTGGACTTCATGATCCTTCCGCTTCTTGTAGCAAAGACAATTTGATCGATGTCTTTCACTTGTAGTTGAGACTCAACAAACCGAACTGATTCGCATAAAGGAGTTTGAATAGCTTGTGCAAGCGGTAGTGACCAAGAACTCCAACACTAAACCAAGACAGGATGTGTCACTATCCCGAACCTTATCTCGCATTACTTCCTTTACTGCTGCTTAATAAGGCACTCTTCCCCAATATTCTCACAAGATTCTAAAAGAAGAAACAAGCGGACACATAACAAGTTTAGCATGTACTAGTATATGAAACTCATTTCGTGAACCAGTTCATTAGTAAGGTGGACAAGATTAAACTACCAAGTCTTCTATTGCCAAGTACTAGTACATAATAAAAGCATCAAACAAACATATATCTATGTCCTATGGTAGCAATGGAATCTTAAATTAGAACAGTTGTTCTTCAGGTTTAGGCACTTGTTCTACATGAACAGAGTAGAGTAAGACGCAAGAATATAATACTTAAAAATAGAAAATGAGCTCATAGACCTTACCACATTCTTGGTTCAGACCAAGATGTAACAAGGCGTTCCCAGTCATCGTCCGAAGAATGTGTCTCAGAGAACGTAATGGAATTTGATGAGTTTCTTTTGCCGGTGAAGTACGCTTTCTTGTGTAATTCCGACATCGCCACCAAGCATTCTTGAAGATAGCAGAGGTAATAGCACAGGTTACCTCATCCTCGAAGTTTCCAAATTGGTCCTTCTCTATAGAGAAAAATGGGAAAATTTGTTGTATTATAACCATCATGGAGGTAGGATGTATGGGACAAAGCAAACTAATTGCCATGAATAACATTACTTACACATAACTCCCGGACAAACACTGCAATCGGCATTTTCCTTCATCTTCAAAGATAATATTTCCAAGATGGGAAGATACGCACATACGATTTAACAACATCAAATGCGATAGATGCTAAACTATGACTAGCTGGTTGTGCTTCCACCACAGGAATAGGCGCATTAACCGTGGAGTTGGGGTTCGCCGTGATAATCTTGGCCCTTTGAGCACCGGAGCTGCCTTACTAACTGCTCTTGTTTGGGAGCTCTGTGGTGGAGATGGTGCCGTGTCAACAGGAACTGGGTTACTATCGGCCGGGTTGGGGTTAGATTTGATGAAGCCGGTTCTCTCATCCATCGTAGTAGGGGTACAATCATAGAGTTTGGGTTATGTGTGGTAGGGCTGGTTCTTGTGCATGTACAACCGGGTGCTATCTCCACCAAGAGGTAGCACTGCTTATTTGAAGACCCTGTTTTAGTCCGCTAGATATCGCATCACCGCTCCAATTCAAATGGTCGATAAACAGGAAACATAGTTTAATGTACGTACATTGTATGAGAGATGATGCAATAGATAGTGTGGAAAAAAGAGGGCATGAAATAGTTGACATGTATATTGTTTAACTAAAACGGATAGCATGACATAATTTCACATATATGATGTCTATCTAAACTGGATAGCGTAGCATAACATAATTCAATGATATGATGAATAACTAAACAGGATCGCCTGACATAATTCACCTACATGTTATCTAAGTAATCAGGATCACATCATTTAATTCACATATATGATTTATATGCTAAACAGAGGGCATTCGATATGATGTCTGAACTAAGAACATGGTGTTGAATATTGTGTATATGATGTCTAAACTATGCAATGCAAGACACCGTATGCATGATATGAGCAGTAGAACCGTGCCAAGTTAGAGCATACACCTCAGTGGGGGAATAGGACTGGTCATCTGTCTCTGAATCCATCTCTGAGGAGCTATCGGGACCCAACAAGAGATCTGCTTCGACGGGTAGCACTGTCTGCTCTGAAGGCCTTGTTTTCACTCCAGATTTTTCCATCTCCCACCCAAATGGCTGATTCACAGGAAGAGTAGTTTAATGTACAAACATTATCGACAAATGGAATTGTAATGAAGAAAAGTATGGGCAAGATATCATTCAAATATATGATGCCTGGTTAAACAGGATGGCATTGCACATTTCACATATATTATGGCTGGCTAAAAGACATGAGACTGCATAATTCCCATATATGATATAGAAACTAAACATGTGGCATTACGTAACATGTCTAAACTAAGCAGATGCCATATATGATGTCAAAAGTAGGCACTGCAAGGCAACATATGCATGATATGACTAACATCATCATGCCAAGGTAGAGCAAACACCTTGGGGGTAAATAGGAGTGGTCAGCGGCGTCCGAATCCGCCTCAGAACAAATATCTTCCTCTGGTTTACAATCTGGAGAGGGGTGGGGAGGGTTTGCCATTGAACCCACCATGGAGCGATGTCTGCATGACATTGTATTGTCGCGCAAAACTCTTCTCTTTTTCTCTACATGTTCAAGATGATCGTGGTACAATATCGACATGCATACAAAAAAATATGGTGAGATTATGTAAGGAGAGCATGCAGAAATTTAGAGTGATGGTAACAACCAAGGATCGATGTTTTTCCTTTGAACCAAAATAGCCCTAATGGATCGACGTGAATGTATAGTAATAAGTGATGCAACAAGTGTACAACCTCTTGTCAGTAGCCGTGGTTTACCTCAGCATTATTGGGTTGGTCGCTGAAGCGCTTGAGGCAGAGGTGGCTGTCGGAGGTGTGGAGGAAGATCTCGAGGAATCTATAGATGGCGCCCGAGCACTTTGCTGTTGTGGATGACCGCTCGTCGTTGGAGCAGCTCCGGTGAGTCAGAAGACGTCAAGGTCAAGCAGCACAAGATGATATCGTCAATATCAAGTGGGATTCTAATAGCATATCCAATAGATGATGTAAAATGGATGTAAAATTAACATCACCAAAAACCACCGACTACAAATGATGAGGTAAAAACTGCTGACTCGAACTTAATCTGTCGAAACTGAAATTTCTTGTGGAATCTGAATGCTACCGTCAAACCGAACGCAATGGTAGCAGAGAGGCACTTGACATGTAGTTTAGGGAGGGCTGCAGTTCATCTTCAACCTGCACTTCGAGCCGCCAGCCACCACCGGCCGAACCGCCGGCCCCAGCGCCGCCTCGCCGCCCTGAAACAACTCGCCACCGCCGTCCCGGCCAGCCCTCTAGGACCCCCCACTGTGAACCCTAAGATAGATAGTGGGGTACCTCTCCAGCGAGCCCCCGTCCCCGCTGCGAGTGGTTCTTCCTTAACTCCGGTGAGCCCCCAACCCCTGAAAATTGATCACCCAAAAGTCGATTCAACGATCAAGTGTGGCTTAATCGGAGCAAAGCAGCAAGACGAAAGCGAGGGGAGAGCAGCCGCAGCAGCTGGTTGAGCGAGCGATCGAGCGAGAGCCGGAGCAGCAGCAGCAGATCCAGCTGGTATGGACGCCGCCGCCGAAGGGGCCTCGCACTGGGGGAGAGCTGCCGTGGAGATGTCGCCCGCGGCGCCGGCTTCAAGGTAGCCGCTCCATGGGGGTGTGGGATGGAGCACCGTCGGTGCCGGGAGCTCGTGTTAAGGAGAAGGTGCGACGCGATGAGTGTAAAACCTCTTTGATGGCGCCGAGTAGGCCTTGGCTTAGTCCGAGGAGTCGGTGAGGATGCTGCGGTTCCGGTGGAGCAGGTTAAGGCGGCGCTATGGGGATGGAGCAGCCGCGATAGACGAGGCGATCATCGGAGCAGCTCCTTGGAGGTGGAGGACGGGGCGGCTGAACCGGCGGGACGGCGAGATGGACAAGGGATCCTCATCCGGGGAGGTGTACGAGGGACGTCAAGCTATTGCGGTGGACGACGTCGTCGGGGAAGAGGCTCTGGCTGGGCAGCGGTGACGTGGAGGACGGAGGAGGGTGGGGTTTCGTGGCTGGAGCGGAGAGGTTATGGCGGCCTGGGATTTCGAATGGCGAAAAGGGGGTGATGGGAGGGGGTGAAGCATGACTTAGGAACGCGCTTGTCCAAAATGTAGGGTGTGTTACAAAAGTACCCCCTACCGATTTAAACTAAGCGGCTCTTCGGCTCAGGGTTAGAAGGGGATTTCGCGTGTCAGGATTTGGCAGCTGGAGGGAGTTTTCGCACGCGTTGTAATTTCGGGATAGCAAGGCGCGGGTTGTGAAGGCGCCAGTTTTGGGAGCACGATATCTGAATTTTCGGGATATAACAAGACGCGGGTTGAATTTAAGGGACAAGCCTAACGTGTCGTGATATTGTACTTGTGCATACCAAATCAATTCGCACTTCCCTCAACCAAAAAGAAAACGAAAAAAATAAAACTATTCACACCACACAAAGAGAGAGTCTTGCCCCGTTTTACTATACAAATGCTATTCAAAGCTACTCCCTCGTTCCATCTATATAGGGCCTAATGCTTATTTCGATGCTAACTTTGACCAAATATTAGAGCAATGATATATGACATGCAACTTACACAAAGCACACCGTTAAATTCGTGCATGAAAGGTTCTTTCAAAGATATAATTTTCACATTGTGCATGTCATGTACTATTAATCTTGTCAATAGTCAAAGGCGGTCTTAAAAATCTCATTACGTCCTATGTAGATGGAAGGAGGGAGTATGAATCCATGTTATGTCCGACTAAATTTGTTCGCTTGTTGTATAATGCATGTAACCTACTCATACCAACATTTTAGTGCATTCCAAATGTCTATACTACCGCTGCAATTCGAACTAAATTTGAATTCGTTTCTCTATTTCAATAAGAATCTACAATCATGATTGTTGCCAACTTCAACCATCATAGTTTCCTTGCTATCCGCCAGATATAAATCAGACGGCCTATAATGCAGGATGGCAGGCACACCATCATCAACAACTCCATTTTTTTATAAGAGTAGAGATAAAATATATTAAATGTAGTATACCATGTTCAGAACCACACCATGTGTATCACCGTTATATATATTCACACATCCGTCGGTTTGAAACACTATGATAAATTCTTCAAATATCCGAATTCACTTTTTATAATGAAGTATATATGATCTCTATTCGTCTTTTACACCCACACAACCCTCTTATCTTTGTAGCTAGTGCTAACTTTCTCTTGTGCATGCACACGCCGCATCCCTCTCACCCTCCCTCAAGCATTCTCTAGCTCCATCGTGCAAATTGCCTTTTCACTTTAGGTCGCTCACCCATGGTGTGTGTAGGCCCCCCAGCTCCTTCTTTACGGCACACATTGATCGATATGCCTCTCTAGCCAGGTGGGCCTAGCACAAACACAAGCTTTCCCTCTTCTCTTGTCACCATCCATGCCTCACTCCCACCACTCTTTTCATCGTTCTTGTACTCGCACACTCCTCCCCCCTCGATATAGCATGCCTCTCGTACCACCTCCTACATGCATCCCTCTCTCTCTATCCTTCTCGTCAGGCCTCATTTGCTTCTAACACACACATGCATGTATACCGATCGATCTCCCAACATATACCTAGATCGACTTTAACTACCCCCCATCGATCGACGTACCTCACAAATTATGTCTCTCCTTTCTCTTACAAAGGGCGATTGATCTTCCTATGTAGTTACATCTGCTTACCATAGCCACATCGTCCCCCTCATCATTCGTGCATGCCTCCTGACCCATCTCTCACACGCATGTGCACAGACAACAAGCAACCATCTCCTCTCTTATTGATATTGCGGGCGTGCCCTCCGTTTGTCTAGCAAGCCTATCCCACCATTTGTTAGAAGCAACTCCACTACCACACCCTCAAACACTCTAGCTCTGCTCTCTCCCAACCTTATTCATCTCCTGCACATATGCATGGATGCCGATCGATCTCCCTTAATACATGAGGCAGATCGATCTCCTTAATACATGAGGTAGGCCTCCCTCCTCCTCCACACATATACCAGCGATTGTACCTCTATAGTTAATTGGGCCTCCCTCTTCCCCCAGCACACACCGATAGTCGAGCGCTGCAGGTAGGTATCCATGCCACAGAGACAAACTGCACATGTCCCATTTCACATTCCAGTAGGCCAGCCACTCTATATCTTTGACGTGGGCACACACAAATTTGATGGCACTCTTTATCGATCGCGCGCGCACACACACACACACACACACATCATCCCTCACTTCCATTCTATAGACACCTCAAGCCAATGATACCTCCACTCTCTTCTTGTGGATCGCCCCCTCTATATATATGTTATATCCAGGACTCTATTTCACACACATTGCATATGTTAAATTTTTTGATTGACCCCCCACCCAAAAAAACTCTCAAGAACCCACACACTATATCTCTCTAGGTTTGTATCTCTCTCACACAACCCCACGTAGGTGGTGTACGTATACAAGAAGAGAATAGGTGCACCGTGCACGTACTCACGCCACCAGCCACACCAGCTGCTGGTACACGGTGGAGCTCATTTCTTTACTGAAATGGCAGCCCACGTGCTAATTTGAACGCTCAGAAGCGGTTGTTTACCTATCGAGGTCGTGTACCACGCGTGCACGAAACAAAGTTCGACTTGACGCGTTGCCGAGTTATTTTGAAATAAAGTTATAGCGCTCAATGGCACGTACACAGAATATAAAACGATTTTTATGGAGGAAAAGGTAGTCCGCTATTCAAAGTATCTCACACAAGGCTCCGGTGGCCTCTCTCTCTCACCGTTGGTCACTGATCCGGCCGCATCCCGTTCGCCTGGGGAAAGGGAGTGTGGTGGCCTCTCTCTCTCTTTCTCTCTCTCTCTCTCTCTCTCTCTCTCTCTCTGATGGTCACTGATCCGGCCGCATCCCGTCCGCCGGGGGAAAGGGGGTGCGGTGGCCTCTCTCTCTCTCACCGTTGGTCACTGATCCGGCCGCATCCCGTCCGCCGGGGGAAAGGGGGTGCAGTGGCCTCTCTCTCTCTCACCGTTGGTCACTGATCCGGCCGCATCCCGTCCGCCGGGTGAAAGGGAGGAAGTGCATCGTTTCTCCGTTCGATAGCGCCGAGGCAGCACGTCCTGATCTGCGGTACACGCCATTCTCTTTGACCAAGTTCTGGCGCGGCAGGGCCTACGCCACCTGCTCACAGATTCCGCCCGCCGCCGCTCACCTAGTTACGTCCTGAGGACCTCCAGGTATCCCCTCCGGCCTTGCTCCACTGCCCGTTTTCCCACGTTGCTACATGTGGATCTTCCATAGTTCTTTTCCCAAAACGTAGCTCGTCCGGCGTACTTTCCATATTGCATTCTCGTCCTCACCTCACACCGTTTTAGACAAACACAGCCGTGTTGTTATCTTCCCTTAGGACAAGGAATATGCTTCTTTTTTGTCGTCGAATGTGTCATCAACTGATATTGGCCAGTAATTGTATCCTTTCTACCTCTTTTTTGCAAACAGGGCTATCCATTTCACCTCGTTGCTATTGTGACCTTTTGGTGAACTGCACAAATCAGTTTTTTCTTAAGAGTGTTTTGTGCAGTTGTACTAAAATGTCACACGGGCAATGTCTCTGCATTTCAAAGGTCTTGTTGCACAAAGGGAGATTGGTTTTTCTCTATCCTCCACATCCAACTCCGAGCCAAATCTTCTCCAACAAGTTAGTCTTAAGAGAGACCGCAAAGGTGACCGGCTTCTATTTGTGTGTTTATTGTTTCATCAACAGTCCTCTATTATCGTAATCACGCTTGATATCTTTGGAACAGGGACGCTCAGCTCTATTTTAGTGGAACAACACAAAATGATCGGAATGTTGCATGCTCCAGACAACTATTTTTATTCCCAACATGCCTTGTTGATTTAGACAGAGCTGGGGGGACGTTGCTGCCAATGAAAGCATGGATCAATTTTAGTTTCACACCTTCTCACAACTTTGTCTTCGGGCCAGATGTAATTATTAGCTCTGGTCTGCTAATAATTGACATGCATTAGCAAGAAAGTTAGTTTTTTATTGTTTCCGAAAGAGCATAGATGGCAAGACACGCGAAACAAAAGCTGAAAGCTCACACCATTGTAAAATTTCATGTCGCTGGAAAATTATTTGTATAGTACGTCAATTATGTAAACAAATGATGGAAGCTTGATAGCATTGCCAGAAGCCTCTTCATCATCCGGGTCCATGTGCCATGCACAAAATTATACTCCTTCGTTCCTAAATATTTGTCTTTTTAAAAATTTCAAATGGGCATATTTTATAGTGTAGATTCACTCATTTTACTTCGTATGTGTACTCCCTCCGTTCCTAAATATTCTATTCGTCTTTCTAGAGATTTCAACAAGTGACTACATACGGAGAAAAATGAGTGAATCTACACTCTAAAATATGTCTATATACATCCGTATGTGCCAGTCCATTTGAAATCTCTAAAAAGACAAATATTTGAGTAGTCACTTTCGTTGAAATCTCTAGAAAGACAAATACTGGAGTATATTTAAGAATCGAGGGTAGTGCACAACCACATGGGAGACTCAGCCCGGTCGTTATGTCAAGCATTAATAGTGAGTAATGAGCAGTCAAATCATAAGCCCCACCTTTCCCACTGTAAGTTGCTCTGAAGAAGCCACCATCAATACGCTCTTCTTTGAATCTGCTCATACTACTCCATCTGTCACTGTTTATACAGCGTGCTTCAGAAAAAAAGAAAAAAAATATGTGGGACCAAGGCGACTAGCAATCGGCCTGAAAAATAGCATTGGTAGTTATAGCACGACGTCTATTACTAGAGGGAATAATGCGTACACACATGCATGCAGTGCTTCCACCCTGGGTACACACATGCATGCACTACGTAGTAGTACAGTACATGGAGAGAAAATTGTGGACTTGATTGCGGTTACCACGCCCTAATTAATTGAGCATTAAACCAAACGCGTCTAAAGTCTCTCTGGTGGTGGAAATGTATTGAGATAAATGCATCATAATGATGTGCGCCAGAAAGCTGTGACGGAGGGTGGAGTAGTATGAAGGTGCAAAACCAAATGCAGCGTACTAATCTTGCGCTTGGCTCTTCGCCTTCGTGAAAGTCGAACAATGATGGTACTCCGCATGTTGGGTAACTTCGGTGTATGCCTCGACAACTGGACACCGAATGGATCGATGCATGTCTACCGAGGGTAGGTTGCATTATTCAAAAGGCGTGTGAGCTTCACCTTGTCCTGCAAGCTTCTCCTCGCTCGCTAGTTGACGGGACACACCAAAAAGTAGTGCTAGTCCATACTCCCTCCTTTCCGGTTAATATGGCTTAATCTTTTTTGTGGGTAAATGAGAGAGCTTTATTCATATATAAGCATTCTTATGACGATCAGCCAAGACACTAATCACTAGGAAGCCAAAAAAAGAAGTAGGAAGCGAGGTGTTTCACCAAGCCAGCAAAGTTGACGTGACACAGCAAAGTAATGCTAGTCCATGATGCCTCCTCTCTGGTTAACATGGCTTAATTTCAAACGAGATAAATACGATCACATCCTTTGTATATTTGTAAAAATACAACAAGGACTTCATATTACGCTCATTGCGCTCAATATATATATTTTCCGGTGTTCATACGGTCACTAGCTCACCCTGACTGAGTATGTGTGTGCATGCACGTGTAGGTTGAGCACTTGAGCGTGACTGTGTGTGTTCCGTCGTGTGCTCGGACATGAATGCATTAGGGCGTCGCGCGCAATTTTGCGTCCATGTGTACGTGTGACTGTTGCATACACGTAGGGGGAGTACGTGTAGGTGCCACTAAGGAGCAGTCAAATCACATAGTAAGTTAGTCGGAAGAAGCAACCATCATTTCACTCTTGAATGACACGTACGCAATATAAAATGGTTGATATGGAGAGAAAAAGAAAACCACTATATATACACTAGAAGGGTGCGTGTGAGAGACGGGTCAGGAGGTGAATGACACGTGGCCCCAGGGGGTGGCTGGCCCACCTATCATACAGCCAACGGCAGGTGCAGTAGAGGGCCGAGGAGTAGTACGAAATCCTACGCACCTACGCACGCTAACCAAGGGTTGAGTGATCACTCAAATCGCAAGATTAGTTGACTAGAAGCTACGCTAGACCCATGGAGGCGATGAGCGCGAGCATCAGCCGGCTATGCCAGATGGTCCATGACACCGGCCTGCGGCCCGGCAGGTAGTATTGCTTGAGGCCGCCAGGGCGAGGGGCCGCTTGGACGACAGCTTCGTCTCCTTGTTCGACAAGGTCCTCGTCGGTTTCCTCGACAAGTTCACCGTCGTCAAGAAGCTTGCGGACGACTTTGACTTAAGCCTCCAGCCGACGCCCAGTGCTCTGCGATGCCCGCCACCCTCAACGGCCACTATGGTAACAACCTCTTCGACGCACTGGTGGCCCTGCGACTGCCCGCCGTCGCGCCGGAGAATGTCCACCTCGAGGTCGCGCTCTCCGTGCAGCGCCTGGCGTAGCAAGACACCATCGACATAATCACCCACGTCTACGCGCAAATCGTCCACAAGGACTAGTACATGCAAGAGGAGGACGATAGGACGCTGGCCTTCTTGGATCGCAGGGCAACCTTGGACGGCAATGTCCAGAAGCACGTTGAGCTCGCCGCCAATGCCGCTGCTCCTCACACGTCGGTTGGTGACCCGGCGCACTAGGGCGTGAGGATGTCGTTGAACGTTGATGGATCCGTATGTATTTTTATCCTTCTGTCAAATCCATGTAGTAGTATATGATACTAAAGTAATTATCTTACCTTTCGCATCAACTTCATAATTTTCAGACGCACTCTATGCATGAACGGCACCAGAACCAAACTTCTCATTACTCTAGGCAAAATCGTTATTTTCTATCTATCGGTCGCGCCATGGAGCGTAACCAAATTTTACAAGTTACGTGTTCAACAGGAAAAGCCTGACGTGTTCGCGTCGCACCCCCACACGGTTGGTCCGGCACGCCGCTCAAGCGGGAATGCGTGCGGTTTTGCATTTTCACTTACAAGTGGGACCGCAGTTGAGCAAACCGACTATCAGCAAACCCCCACCCCGCCCACCGCGCGATGGCTGAGAAAAGAGGATAGGAGGGAGAAGAGATGGCTGTAGCACGTGAATGCTAGTTATGGCCCATGCCACCCCACTATATCGAGCCTATATCGAGGTACGTAGAACAAATTTCCCACAGTCCATGCTCAGCCCTCCTCTATCTCTCTTCTCAGCCAGCCAGCGGACGCGCGGAGCCCATCGTCTGTTTGCTCACATGCGGCCCCACATGTCAGTGAAAACCCAAGAGGACCCACTGAACCTGCACATCTTTCACCTCGACGTGCTGGTGATGAAAAACAAATCCAATAAAGATGTTCAGTGGTTGCTTTTGGAGTTACTCAAGAGTAGTAAGATTCTATTTACAGTTTAACAAGATGCACATCTCGTGGCTTCAACTACCACTCTATTTTCTTTCATGACACGACCTGGATGCTAGATGTCCCACGTGTCGGCAAAAGGAGGAAGAACCCGACCAAATCTTTGGTTCTGCTCTCGGATTAGACTAGTTGTGCTAACTTCAAAAATTTATTATGTACTCCCTCCGTTCCAAAATACTTGACTTCCATTTGTCCAAAAATGGATGTACCTATATACTAAGACATGTCTACATACATATATATTTTGACAAATAGAAGGCATGTATTGTGCAACAGAGGGAGTAGAATGGATGTACCTATATAATAAGACATGTCTAGATACATATATATTTTGACAAATAGAAGGCATGTAGTATTGTGCAACGGAGGGAGTAGAATGGATGCAAGTTTTTGTATTGGGTGGAAGAGTACATCCATATATTGATAGAGCGCAATTTAGTAGATGTTCTATCACTTTTAGCTAGTATAGAATAGAGGCTAGACATGAGACTAGATGCGAGGAAGCAACGTCTACTTCTTTACACTCAAAGAAGAAAGAAGCACGCAAGATCGAGCCTCCGCAGATCAACAATGAATGCATCGAGAAGGCACTAATCCAACTTACTATAGGAGTAGTCAAAATTATCATTGGAGTTCATGCAAAACGGAGGTCCGTTTGGGGTCGTGCATTGGAGTTGGCCTTACAAGTGGGACCGCAGTTAAGGAAACCGACTATCGGCAAACCACCACCTCGCCTGCCGCACGATGGCTGAAGTTAGAGAAACGACGAGGTTGAAGAGATTGCTCTCGCACGGACTCCAAGAAATAATATGGTGTCAGATGGATGTCGTGGTGGTGGCATGTGCCGTACTCACAGGCGTGAATGCTTGTTCTGCCCATGCCACCCTACTACTCCTACTACTTACTCCTACTATATACTATACTACTAGTATATCGAGGATTCAAGGTGCTGGTTACGCATAAATCTAACACATTAACATATGGCTACAAGAAAACACCCGCGACCAGGCGAAGCATGTGAAGCTAGTACAAATAGTGTACTACTATTGTTGATTGGCCTCATCCGATAACCTGTTGCAATGCACGTATAATTATGTATTCGGAAAATATTTTTTTGCCTCGTCGCACCACTCACTCAGAGAAGCGACTCGAAAGCCATTCATAAATTTAGTAAGTTTATCACAGGCATATCATTTTATTACATAGTACAACAGGTCATCAACCCACATCGACAACGAGGATACATTATAAATACTAAAGTTTTCACCACACAACAAATAACAAGCAATGAAATGAACTTCAACTCAACCATTCCGCGACATTGGAAACACTTGCTTTAAACCACAAGTGATTCTCTGGGACGGGCCATCCGTTGTCGATCTGGAGACCAACGCATGACTGATCATCCAGGCTGAAGCGGCCTTCTATATCAGTACCAGGGTAGGGAACCACCCAAATGTTCGAGGTATAGTCACAGTTGCTTCTCATAAATGTGTCAACAGCAGTTCGATCGCATTTCACCATCATTGTAGCGACCCGACCCGAATGGATCAAGTCTCTGTGCTTTCGTGTCATCCCTGGATCGGTATGCTGACACACACAGTACTCGAAGGATTTATAACAGAGGTAAACCACATGTATGAAATAACGTAAATACTATTACCTCAATCCAAATATAGCGGAAGCAACAAGGTTGTGGATTCCCATCAACACCAACGGCAAAGTTGAGTATAGGAAATCGTAACCCTAACGTATCACTTACTGTGCGAAAAGTCTGCAACATGAAAAGTTGCAGCCAAAACGGGTCAGCACATGGAATATGCCGCAATGTAACACATAGAGAGTAATGAAGGAATAAGCCTATACTACATGCATATATGGCTGGTGGAAAAGCTCCATGGTTACAGCTTTTGCATAAAGCCGCTTTTTCCCTCTTGCAAAGGAATAAATTTGTTTAACTATCATGGTGGTTGTTAAACATTGAGAATGGTTGACAAAGCATCCTCAATCCCAATTAAAAGTACTCATTTAAAAACCCAACAATATTAATTAGAGTAACATGTTGAGATTCACATGATATTCAAGTACTAGATACTCAAGATGTCCATAACCGGGACACGGCTAATCATGATTAGTTTATACACTCTGCAGAGGTTTGCGCTCTTTTACCCACTCGACTCGATCGCCTCCGTTTGGTTTCTCGTACTGCAGGTTGTTTGAGAAACGGATGACCGAGACATAGTCTTTCAGAAGCGCTAGCACCTTACGCCGGGTAGACCGGTACACCTACATCCCCTACATCTGCTAGTCCACCACTATAAGAGTTCGCACGACTTACTCAACTATGCCAGAGCCCATAATGGCTTGTGGCTGCACACGGAAGTTACTAGTTTGAATAATCTCATGATCCCTTTGAGCACCTGGGTGGCGGTCCCAAAAACAGTAATCATCGATACCCCAGTGCCTCAATCCACCCGAGATGTGTGTTTAAGTTGCCACCTTAAATAAACCATTAATTTAACAATCTCACATCCGTCATGGATACACTCACCCAATCCACGCCTACTAGCATAGCATGGCAATTAAGCGGGCGTGAGAAGTAACTCCCAAAGGTTTGGTAATAAAACAGGTAATAGGTACTACCTCATCTACTTCCCATCCCACAATTTAATTAGATCCTAATCATGCAAGTGTTTGAGGAATAGATCTAATGCATAAAACTGGGTATGAGAAGAGTATGATCAAAGTGTTACTTGCCTGCAAAGTTGATGAAGATGATTCGCACTCAAAACTCTTGATAGGTCTACTCGTCTCACTCCGGTCAATCTATCGGAAGCAATCAATAGTAACCACACATAAGCAATCACTCAAAAGATCGGACCGAACGAAGAAAACGATTTGGAAAACATCAAAACAAAGCAAATAACTCTTGCAACATAAAACAATTTCTAACCGTACCAAAATTATGTGAATTTGGCCTTATCAGAAAGTTTAGGTCAAGAGCTTCGATTTGCAAAAAAATCAATTAAATCGGAGTTACGAAACTCAAGTTATGATCAAACGAAGTTCAAATTCAAATCTGACCTATTTCAAATTTTAAACTTTCAAAAACATGTTTGAGTTGGATTACTGGATAGAGGAGATCATAACAAAGAAGTGGTATTTGGTTTCATGGATTTGGACTAACGAGTAAAAAGTTATGGTCGTTTGAAACTTAGGGACTAATCAGTAAATAAAATCACCACGAGATAGGTCCCTGGCTAAAAAGTAACAGAAAAAGAAAAGTCTAAAAGGCGAACGTTCGTTACCGAAACATATGCGGTGAAAACCGCTCACTACATAGGCCTAACCAGTGAGCGTTCGCTAAATAAACGAAACCTAAAAAAAACGATCTAAAAAAAATAAACCCGAATACTAAAGAAAAACCGGGGCGGGTTTTATAGCGGTTATACCGGTTCGGAAATTAAACCGGTGGCAGCGGTTTTCGGAGGCAGCGGCGATTCGCGGCGGGTCGGCGGCGTCGGCTCGGTCCGCCGGGCGGCGTGTCCGGCCATCGAGGGCGGCGCGGCGGTCGGGAGGGGCGAACGGGAGGCGAGGGGGTTGGCAGCGTCGGCGGTGGTCCGCGACGACGGAACGGGGCGGAGCGGCGGCGGCGGATCTCGTCGGGGCGGAGCTCCGGCGAGGGCGGCGGCGGTGGCTCGGGGAGGAGAGGAACGGGGCCCAGGGCCTCGGCTTTCAAAAGAGGGGGCGAGGGGTGGCGTGGGCAAGGGGCTAGGCGGCGGGGAGAGTCCGGTGGCGGCACGGACGTCGAGGCGGCGGCAGCGTCGTGGCGGCGGCGGACTCTGGAGAGACGACAGGCGGGCTTGCTGGGCGGTGGCCGGCTGGCCGCGGAGAGAGGAGAGAGAGAGAGAGCGATCTTGGCTTGACTGGCACTGCTCAAGATTTTTTTAAATGTACACTAAAATAAAATAATGTCAATAAAATAAAAATACAACATAGGCATATAATATATTAAAATTTTCAGAAAAAGATTTTCTACAACATGAACATTATTCTAGCATTAAATAAAATACACACAAATTTAAATAAAGCAAAGAGTGCTTCGGTCCAATAAAATCCAACAAAATCATTTTTAAAAATATCAAAATGAATTCAAATTTATTTCTCTCCATTTTTCGAGGTAGGGAATCATGTTTCCCTATTTTCCATATATTTTATTTTTGGAGAAAAATAATTTGAATAAAACTCAAATAACTCCAAATTGAAAATAAATTCAAAAGAACTTTGAATTTTAAATTCTTTGAAACTCCCATCTCATATTTCATATGTTTTTGAAGAAGTCATTTTATCTTCGCTCGTGAAAATCATTGAGTTGCATAAAGTTTCAGAATTGGAAATATTCTCAAATGGAATTCAAATATTTTCAACACCTTGTCATTTAAATAAATGGAAGAAGTCATGTCATCTTCTCTCCGTGGTTTTTGTGATGAAAAGAATTTGAATTCGAAGATCATAAAAAGCAAAATGAAAGTTTGGGAAAGTCCTTTTATTCCCTCTCATTTAACTTTCAAAAGTCTCGAATTTCACTCAATCAATCACACAACAATCAAGCAACAATCAAAACTATCTATGTGTTTATAACATTCCAAAATTTAGAATTTTGGGATGTTACAAACCTACCACCCTTAAAATGAATCTCGTCCTCGAGATTCAGAGAGGCTAGCAAGAAATAGGTTAGGTTTGGGGGTCTTCAAAATCCATCGATCATCTCCGGGGTCTCGGGTGCTACCACCCTTAGAAACATGGTTACGGTTCCATCTAAACCCATATACTCCATCCTTATTACTGACAGTGCCGGTCTTCTCAAATCGTAAGGATAATTCCATCTCTGGGCTCTTCCGGTGGTGGCATAACCTTTTCCTCAATTCTTTTGTCCTTTCATCTTGGTAAGGTTATCCCGAAACTGGGTCTTCATAGCTGACGGGTCTGACGCCAATACTAATCAACCATCGATATCTCATGGTGGCCATCAATTTATGGTTTGTCCTGCAGAAAATGGGTCTGGGTTGAACCTCACCGTATAACCTACGGTTGGCAACAACTGCCGTGTACAAGGGAAAATAATTCTTATACCATTCTAAGGTTTAAACAGGGTTTTGATCATCGTCTCTCTACTATAGGTAAGTCACTCAGATTTACCATCCCATATAGCAACGCGAATAATAAGAGTAAGTCGGTATGGTGATCAATCCATCCCGCACCCAAATCATTACCTTGTACATGGTTTAGCGAATCTCGCATTCTAACACTCGGTCATCCTCACAAGCATTGCAGAATTTCTCTTGTCGACGAACCAAGTTCGGAAAATCCATTGATTCTGCAAGCCAAACAAACATCTATCGTTCCTTAACAACTCTCAGGTTTTGCGTAAACTCCTATAGAATCGTCTGTCGATAAAAATCGTAACTTCTTCCAGGTTTTTTCCTTCATCAAGATTGTGCTTGCCTCTTGGCAGGTCCTGGGGCCTGTGGGTTATGGCCCATCTCATCACTTGTAAACCTTGAACTCATCCTCTGGGCAACTGATCGTTATTCCAACATTCAACTTCCATCTTCCTAGCATACTTAAAATCCATCCAATTATAATGTCTTTCCTCCTTCTGTTGGCACCAAACTAGGGCATGATTACTCAGACTCATCACGGAATTTCCATTTATCCATATTTCCAACATCATACCTCCTTTATGTCCAATAGTAATTTATCTCTTCATCCTCGTGGGATGTCCCACATACCAAGATAAAAAAAACTTATACTTATGAAGTCCATACTCCACTTCGTGGAACATCATTATCCTTTCCAGGGTCAAGCATCCTTACAAGGAAATATTGGCCATCTCTGCATGGCACTTCTTCAACTGGAAAACGTGAAACACATCATGAATTCCTGACAGTCCTTCGGGTGACTCCAACTTGTTAGCCACTTCTCCCATACGCTCCAAAACTCCGTATGGTCCTACAAATCTCGGGGCTAACTTTCCCTTAATTCCAAATCATTTAACCCCTCGCAGAGGTGGCACACAAAGATATGCTCTGTCTCCGATTTCATAGACTACCTCCTTGCGTTTTTGAGTATGCATAAATATTCTGCCTGGACTGAGCTACCTTCAGTCTATCTCGAATCCACTTAACATTCTGTTTTGACTCCTTGATCACATTTGGTCCAAACAACTGACGGTCTCCAACTTCATCCCACATCAACGGTGTCTGGCTCCTTCTCCCATACAAAGCTTAAAAGAGGCCATCTTCAAACTGGCTGGGTAACTGTTGTTGTATGAGAACTCCGCGTAAGGTAGATTATCATCACTACTAGATCCATAATTCTAGCGCACACGCTCTCAACATGTCCTCCGGAATCTGATTTACTCTCTCAGTTTGTCCATCCGTCTGTGGATGAAAGGTCATCTTGAACTCTAGCCTAGTACCCAAAGTCCAGTGCAATGATTCCAAAACTTTGAGGTAAACTGTGTTCCTCTATGATGGTCCTCGAACTCCATGCAGACATACGATCCTTGTCAAATATATCTTGGCCCACTTCACACTTGTATAGGTGGTTTTTCAACCGGGATAAAGCGAGCCACTTTGGTCAAGCGAATCAACTACTACCCAGATAGAATCATATCCCAATCGGGTTCTGGGAAATCCGGTAATGAAATCCATGCCAAGCTTATCCCACTTCCATTCGGGTAACGGCATAGGCTATAGTAATCCGTCTGGCTTTTGATGCTCTGCCTTTACTCTCTGGCATACATCACCTATGACTACATACTCCGCAATCTCCTTCTTCATACCAGTCCACCAGAAACACTCCTTCAAATCCAAATACATCTTGGTGTTTCCAGGGCGAATCGAGTATGGTGAGTCATGAGCCTCCTGAAGTTTTAGCTTCCTGATCTTTGCATTATTAGGCACATATACACTATCCTCAAACCATAAGGTGCCGTGCTCATACTTACGAAAACCTTTGGCCTTTCCTTTACTCATCCTCTCTTTTACCTCAGCAATCTCTTTGTCATCCTTCTAAGCTTCACAGATCTTTCCCAACAATGTAGACTGAACTTCCATTGCTGCAACAAAACCTTTGGGAACAATCTCCAACCGAAGTTCCCTGAGATCCTCGGCTAACTCCTTTGATAAACCTCCGCTTATGAGGGTATTCGTTCTTATTTTCTTTATGGTTGTGTCCTATTTCTCCACAAAGCTTGTATGCACAAGATTTCTTCATATCCTTTCCATAAGGCTTCAACTTCTGGGACACAAGTCGAGACTTTAGCAGAGTCAACTTAAATTCTTCCCAAATGGTTACTCCCTGCCATCCATTGATGGTTTGGTACATCCTCCACCGTGTAGCAAGACCTCTTTCAAAGAACGGAAGAGCATGTGGGCCATATCCTTTCGACTATAGGGTTATTCTTCATGTGATCCTTCATGTTCGAATCCATTGGTCTGCTCCAATTGACTCATTGGTCCAGACAATACAAGCTCATCTCCATTCATCCTCTATGGGGTCCATGGTTTTTGGGGTGGGATAAGAGAGATAGAGAGGGATGCACACAATACAATTTTTTTTTGAAAAGACAGATTTTATTGTGGCTGTCGGAAAAACATCAAACAAATGACAGCTCACAACCGTCGCATCTAACGTAAGTATAACAGGGGTTTGGTCTTCTAAAGGTCAATGTCGTCAAACTCTTCAAGTCTTGGTCATGTCTCCGATGGCTTCTTCTGATCATGCTTGTCCTTTTTGCCAGATCACCTCTGTTGTCGCGAAGTCTCTCGCGACGTCCTTTAATATTTCTGGAGTTGCATTCCAAACTTCTGGTTTCAACTTCCTTGACATGAACCATGGTCCTACTGTCCTTCAGTCCGGACGAATCTTTGATGTCTCAAGGTTTTGCTCCTCCAGCTTGACTACTTTCAGCTTCGGGTCCTGAGTTTCTTCACGAAATACTTCCTTGTCAAATATAGCTTCCTGCATATCCATCTTAAAATCCTTGATGTAATGCTCCAGATCCCGGTTTTACATCAGCTAAGGTTAAAACTTCATCTTGCTGATAGGTGCTCCATCAGCCTTCTACCATCCAATCCTTCCATTCATATGCATGCTTAACTCAGCATGGTGACAATGGCATAAGCGGGCGATAACATCATGGATAGCGTGTTTCTACTCTTGTCATTTCCACGAGCTATCATTCCATAATTGATATCTCCTGTCTTAGGGTTATCCTGACAAAACTTTGAGTTCTAAGGCTCCATATTCCGATCTTTCTCTGATACACCTTGATCTAGGAATTCTTCAGAGCCTTCAAATTCTCCTAGTCTTCGGAGTCTTCAACAGTTGTAGTTTCCATTTACACAGTAAAATCCTCTTCATTCCAAATGTTCTTAGTTGTCTGATATCTTGTCTCCTTGGAGTGGTCTCATCAGCCGAATCTTCAAGTGGTCAAAAGGGAAAAAGGGGGTATGGTCTCACTAAAAGGGAATATTTGAATAAGCTCAGAAGAGAAGACAGGTAAAAGATCTTTTTGAAAATGAAGTTGTAGAGAAAAATCTTTCCTATAGGCTTGTCAGTTTCTAGGGTCACGTCCTACAGTCAACATGTGCTCTCATACCATCTTGTAGCGACCCGACCCGAATGGATCAAGTCTCTGTGCTTTCGTATCATCCTCGGATCGGTATCTTTGACACACACAAGATCGAAGGATTTATAACAGAGGTAAATCACATGTATGAAATAACGTAAATATTATTACCTCAATCCAAATATAGCGGAAGCTTAACAAGGTTGTGGATTCCCATCAACACCAACGGCAAAGTTGAGTATAGGAAATCGTAACCCTAACGTATCACTTACTCGTCGTTCAAAAGTCTGCAACATGAAAAGTTGCAGCCCGAAAACGGGTCAGCACATGGAATATGCTGGCAATGTAACACATAGAGAGTAATGAAGGAATAAGCATATACTACATGCATATATGGCTGGTGGAAAAGCTCTATGGTTACAGTTTTTGCATAAAGCCAGTTTTTCCCTACTACAAAGGAATAAATTTGTTTAACTATCATGGTGGTTGTTAAACATTGAGAATGGTTGATACCATCCACAATCCCAATTAAAAGTACTCATTTAAAAACCCAACAATATTAATTAGAGTAACATGTTGAGATTCACATGATATTCAAGTACTAGATACTCAAGATGTCCATAACCGGGGACACGACTAATCATGATTAGTTTATACACTCTGCAGAGGTTTACTTTTCCCCACAAGACTCGATCGCCTCCGCTTGATTTCTCGTCTGCAGGGTGTTTGAGAAACGGATGACCGAGACATAGTCTTTCGTAAGCGCTTAGCACCTTTACGACGGGTAGACCGGTACACCTACATCCCCTACATCTGCTATTCCACCACTATAAGAGTTCGCATACGACTTACTCAACTATGCCAGAGCCCATAATGGCTTGTGGCTGCACACGGAAGTTACTAGTTTGAATAATCTCATGATCCCTTTGAGCCTGGGTGGCGGTCCCAAAAAACAGGCAATCATCGGATACCCCAGTGCCTCAATCCACCCGGATGTGTGTTTAAGTTGCCACCTTAAATAAACCATTAATTTAACAATCTCACATCCGTCATGGATACACTCACCCAATCCACGTCTACTAGCATAGCATGGCAATTAAGCAAACGTAGAAAGTAACTCCCAAAGGTTTGGTAATAAAACAGGTAATAGGTACTACCTCATCTACTTCCCATCCCACAATTTAATTAGATCCTAATCATGCAAGTGTTTGAGGAATAGATCTAATGCATAAAAGCTGGGTATGAGAAGAGTATGATCAAAGTGTTACTTGCCTGCAAAGTTGATGGAGATGATTCGCACTCAAAACTCTTGATAGGTCTACTCGTCTCACTCCGGTCAATCTATCGGAAGCAATCAATAGTAACCACACATAAGCAATCACTCAAAAGATCGGACCGAACGAAGAAAACGATTCGGAAAACATCAAAACAAAGCAAATAACTCTTGCAACATAAAACAATTTCTAACAGTACCATGTGAATTTGGCCTTATCAGAAAGTTTAGGTCAAGAGCTTCGATTTGCAAAAAAATTCAATTAAATCGGAGTTACGAAACTCAAGTTATGATCAAACGAAGTTCAAATTCAAATCTGACCTATTTCAAATTTTAAACTTTCAAAAACATGTTTGAGTTGGATTACTGGATAGAGGAGATCATAACAAAGAAGTGGGCGCTGGTTTCGTTGGATTTGGACTAACGAGTAAAAAGTTATGGTCGTTTGAAACTTAGGGACTAATCTGTAAATAAAATCACCACAGATAGGTCCCTGGCTAAAAACTAACAGAAAAAGAAAAGTCTAAAAGGCGAACGTTCGTTACCGAAACATATGCGGTGAAAACCGCTCACTACATAGGCCTAACCAGTGAGCGTTCGCTAAATAAACGAAACCAAAAAAAACGATCTAAAAAAATAGACCCGAATACTAAAGAAAAACCGGGGCGGGTTTTATAGCGGTTATACCGGTTCGGAAATTAAACCGGTGGCAGCGGTTTTCGGAGGCAGCGGCGTACTCCGGCGATGGGTCGGCGGCTCGGGTCCGCCGGGCGGGCGGCTCCGGCTGCCGAGGGCGGGCGCGAGTGGTCGGGAGGCGGAACGGGAGGCGAGGTTGGCGGCGTCGGCGGTGGTCCGCGACGACGGAACGGGCGGCGGGCGGCGGATCTCGTCGGGCGGGAGCTCCGAGGGCGGCGGCGGTGGCTCGGGAGGAGAGGAACGGCCTGTGGCCTCGGTTTTAAAAGAGGCGAGGGTGGCGTGGGCAAGGGCCTAGGCGGCGGGGAGAGTCCGGTGGCGGCACGGGACGTGGAGGCGGCGGCGGCGTCGTGGCGGGCGGCGGACTCTGAGGGAGACGACAGCTGGGCTGGGCTTCTTGGGCCGGCTGGCCTGGCGCGGAGAGAGGGAGAGAGAGAGAGAGCAGTGCTGGGCTTCGGCCTGGCACTGTTCGAAGATTTTTTTTTAAACAGACACTAAAATAAAATAATGTCAATAAAATAAAAATACAACATAGGCATATAATATATTAAAATTTTCAGAAAAAGATTTTCTACAACATGAACATTATTCTAGCATTAAATAAAATACACACAAATTTAAATAAAGCAAAGAGTGCTTCTGGTCCAATAAAATCCAACAAAAATCATTTTTAAAAATATCAAAATGAATTCAAATTTATTTCTCTCCATTTTTTACGAGGTAGGGAATCATGTTTCCCTATTTTCCATATATTTTATTTTTGGAGAAAAATAATTTGAATAAAACTCAAATAACTCCAAATTGAAAATAAATTCAAAAGAACTTTTAATTTTAAATTCTTTGAAACTCCCATCTCATATTTCATATGTTTTTGAAGAAGTCATTTTATCTTCGCTCGTGAAAATCATTGAGTTGCATAAAGTTTCAGAATTGGAAATATTCTCAAATGGAATTCAAATATTTTCAACACCCCTTGTCATTTAAATAAATGGAAGAAGTCATGTCATCTTCTCTCCAGGGTTTTTGTGATGAAAAGAATTTGAATTCCCGAAGATCATAAAAGCAAAATGAAAGTTTGGGAAAGTCCTTTTATTCCCTCTCATTTAACTTTCAAAAAGTCTCGAATTTCACTCAATCAATCACACAACAATCAAGCAACAATCAAAACTATCTATGTGTTTATAACATTCCAAAATTTAGAATTTTGGGATGTTACAATCATCGGATAGTTTTGTCCAAGGAAGAGCGAGTTTTCTCCAAGACTATCAATTATGTGCCAGGGAGAAGGAGTTGGCGCTAGCACACTAGTATCCATCCCGAATACCATGCAACGGGTGTTGGAATAGGTTCGGAGAGTGCGACCATGGGAGACTACACCTGCTTCCTTAGCAGTAACATCATCAGTGGGTTGTATACACACAAGAAGAGGTGATCCATCGGAATTAGTTGCCAGGCGCCACAGAGTATATCGGCGCTGCTCGTCCACTTGCTTCTCACACTACCACCCTCTCTCCAGATCTAAAAAGACGGCCCCTCTCTCCCTCCTCACCAGTGGTCACAGATCCGCCGGGGAAGAGAAGGGCGTGCACTGTTGACGCACTCGTCGTCGGCGAGCGAGGTCACGCACTGACGACAAGGCCGTCCTCTCAGACCTAGCGCCCGCGCGGGATGGCCTCCGTCCCCAAGCTCGCTGTCGTAGTGTGTGCGGAGGACGACGACCACGAGCGAAGCCACTTCCCGCCGACCCTCAGGTATGCTACCTCTTTTCGAGCCATAACCTTGTTCTATTGCCCCATCTGCTACGTCGTTGCATGTGGATCTTTTTCCACTCCACCATCTTCCCAATTTGCTATCCTCTACTCTGCTGGCCACGCAGACGAAAACCATAATTTGCAGTATTAAAGGAAACCCTACTTCATGCAGAATAATCCATGTCTGGGTTGAATAAGGAAAGGAAGGGAGACTGTATTGTCCAAGAGAGTAGGCATCGAACCCGCATCTAGGTTGAAAAGGGGAAAATCAGTAGCTAAGGAACGAGTCTCGTGTCTCTTGGTTGAAGAAGGGTAGAAAGGCATGACAACACAATAGAGAATGACCAGGTCGATCGGTTTGTTGTCCTCGCATAGGAAAAAGGTTGCTAAAGAGAACAAAAATGGGACCGTAATCCACATATGCTGCCTGGATATTTGTTGCTCTAGGCAACCATACCTCCCTCACCACTCTGCATCCATGGAGGTACATCGTACTGGTGCGCCCACTGTCCGAATGGGCCTCCCATGCTCTTATTGCCACTTTTTTTCTATTAGTATAACGCCAAAGTCAAGTCAAGCAATGCTATCGCTAAAGTGATGCCACATTTAACTAATGCCGCTCTCGGTCTAATGCCACCCATAAATTTAAGCAATGCCATTTAATGTCACTGGATTATTTCGTGGTTAGCTGTTGATTGTGGATGTATTAAAGATTTTTCAGCTATAAGGCATTCTAATGATGTTGCACAGCCAGTATACCAACGATGAAACTTGTTACTCCCGTCAGATTTTTGCACTGTTAATGCTTATAGGTTACATACCTCACTTTCATGAGATAAGTTAATTTTTTTGTACAGTGTCACCAAAATGCCAAGGCGCTGATGTCATTTTATTTTTGTTAAACTGCACAGACAATTATGAAGACAAGAGGAAAGGTCAAGAGTGGGCACCTCCTCCTCTGGTTGTTCTCTTGAGGAGGTCTATATGTTTGTCTCTAATGCCTGTCGACTACATACCCTACATCATGATGTAATGCTAAGTCATTTCCTTTTGTACAGTGTTACTGAATTGTCAAGGCGGTGATGGCATTTTATTTTAGTAGAACTGCACAAAATTTTCTTAAAAGAAGAGGAAAGGTCAGGAATGGCTCACTTTTCCAGAAAAAACTATGTATGCCTTCCTCACATAAGTCGTTGTTGCTTTATTTATTCCTTCAAACAGGTGGTTAGAAACAGTCTTGCTACCTTTTCCCATTAAGAAATTGGAATGCTTATATTTGTGAGTCTATCTTCAACTAGTGCCACCTTTAGAGTAATCACACTTTCAATATCTATGCAAACAGGGATGCTCGATTTTAGTGGAACTGCACAAAAAGTCCAACTGGTTCAACACTAGGAGCATGTTTTTTTCCCAACCTTTATATCCAATTGGTGGAACTATGAGCTGTTCATTACGAAGGTACATGGTTTGCTACTATCTTGCTACTCTTTTTGTACTGTCATTAGATAGTAATACTAGTGGTTTGCATGTGAATTTATTGGCGGGGTGGACCTACATTGGAGGTGCAGGACAGGTTCAATGATTGGATGCTCAATTTCGGTTGTATCGATTTCACCTCTTCCATCACCGCGAACATGGATATCCTTGGTCTGATGAAGAATAGGCGCTATATTTCTGCTCTCCGAACTAACAAATCAATTCAAGATGAAATTGTCCAGGCAAAACATAATCAGATCGATTGTCCAAAGGCGTAACATGACAGATGCTAAGCGAAAGAGACATGTTTAAACCGAAAATACAAGGTGTGGTATATGTTTACTAGATGCTTGATATTTGTGCAGACAGAGATGTCTGCCCGTTGCTATTTGGCAAAAAATAAAGTGCCCGCAATTTTGGTTGAACTTCACAAGAGAATAGTATAGTCACTGCATGCAGTGCCATTTGAAAATAGACATAGAAAGATTGGATATTCACTTCATGGACTGCAGAAAAGTAGTACTGTACTATTTATTGGCCAACACTAGGTGCTTCATTGCTCTAGTCTGATTATACAATGGGCATCATTTTGCCTAAGTTAAAGTGTGTATTCCGAAAATAGTCTCGCAGTGTGATCGAGGGAAGACCAAATCATATTGCAGTGCATGTTCCTCCATCATGTCTGGTTCATTCTCATGGTTCCAGCTGTTGGTGAAACCACTTACGTTTGCAAGAGGAATTGTAGACTTCACAAACAAATTTGTCTTTCGATGCATCTTGAATGTTGGCCTCTAGAAGCATCCATGTTAGTAGGAAGAACATATGTTTTTCTAGATCTTTGCTTTTGGAGCTACATATTTGTATATGATCTGTGAGTCATTGAGATGCATTAACATGTTGATCTTATGTATGGGAATCGAACTAGTTAGTTTTAGTTGCGATGCAAGATCCGAAGTGGCTGATCTTTGCTTTTGGAGCTACATATTTGTATATGATCTGTGAATCATTGAGATGCATTAACAGTTACTTATTTCTGTTTGCTCAGTGTTTATAAGTCACTGATCGATCACTAGCTAGCCTACAAATGCGCTCCTGGTAGTTTTATTTGCGACGCAAGATGTGAAGTGGCAGTTTTTTGAATAAAAATGCCTACCTCTAAAGAAACTGACAAGATCGTACGCAAGCAAGTGCCTCCTTATTTCAAGGCAATAAAAAAAACGGCTCCTCCTAGTGGATTTCTGACATCTGGGTCCCATGCCATTGTCAACGTAGTCAATAAACGAGAGAATTGCACAACGAGCGGCTGACACCAGGGACCCGAGTCGCTTCGCTTATTTTTGTTTTGGGTTAATCGATAAATGCCACTCCAAATCTGGTGTATCCGAAAATGCCACCGCAATTTCCAAACTTTGAAAATGCCATTTCATGCCATTTCTAGTGGCATTTTTCAAGTTTGGAGTGGCGTTTTCAAAGTTTGCAAACTGCAAAGTGGCGTTTTCAAAGTTTGCAAAAATTGCAGTGGCATTTTTCAAAGTTTGGAAATTGCAAAGTAGCATTTTTACGAATCGCCATAATTGGAGTGGCATTTATCTAATTTGTTTTTGAGACGGAAGGGGTGTCAACTGGCTGTGCGGGACACTGCCCTGTCCAGACAGCCTTTTCTTTTATGTTTACCACAGATCAGCCCGGTAGTTTTTTTCTTTCTGAAAATGGCTAGCCCAGTTTTCTTGTGATTTGTCAAGTAAGTCGCTTTATCAGGCCTGTTGGGCTGCAAATCTTTCAGGACGAGGAGAGCTTCATTCGGCTGGCCTATCAGTAATGAGAAATGGGATGTACATTTTTAAAACACATCAAACCGGCAATTATTTTCAAATATCTTTTTTTCATTTCGAGATTTTAAATTGCATTGATTTTTATGCGTGGACAATTTATTGGATTTTATATTGATATACATTTATTTTTAAAATCAGTCTGAATGTGACTCGAAATTTCGGGATTGAAATCAGTTCGCATCAAGACCGACATATGCAAAATTTCGTATAATTTTTTAACCGTGGCCACAATATGGGTTGTAATGCTAACATAAAGAATATGGGCTCCAAAAAAACCGGTAAGAATTAGCAAATGGGCTGTAAATTATTTGAAATAATGGCAGATGGGCTATATGCTGTTTTCCACAGATTTGAGGCTTTCCATAGATGGCTTGTATATTGTTGGATGTCCATCCAACGGCCGCCGTGCTTCTTCAATCTCTGCTCTTCCTGCTCCACCCGCTCAAACAAGCGCCATGGATCGGCCTCCTCCTCCTCCATGGCCGGGTCTTTGCCACAGCCTCACCGCCCACCGTACTCCCATCGCTGGCCTAGCCATCCCTCTACTCACCCACACCTGCTGTTATTCTCCGGCAACGGCAGACGAACCAGTAAACCCTCGTACAGTCGTACTCCCCTCCGCGTGGGAAACAAAAACAATGGCCGAGTCTTCCCTGCCTCCGTGTCGTTCCCTTCCTAGGCCTCGCCGTCGTTCACCGCCCTGGTGCTCTCGGCATGGCGTGGTCAGCGTGGTCAACGACCGACATGCATCTGAAGTGGACTGCACGTGGAGAGGCTGACAGCTGGGTCCACAACTGCACGCAAGGAAATGCCTCCTTATTACGCGCGAAATAATGATTTCATCCACCTGACATCTGGGACCCACCGAAAAGGCCTCTGTATTTTGTGAAACAAACGTTACCGCTGCTGACAGCTCGGACCCACCAGCTATATCTTCGCACGCAAGGAAGTGCCTCCTTATTACGCACAAAAAAAGAATACTCCCCCTGCTAGCTGGGACCCAGTATAGTGGGCCTACTAAGTTGACGGGGACGAAGGGCTTTGTCAACTTAGTCAATATGCACGATTCTTGCTCGACTGACCGTACAATGTCCATCCAATGTCCGTAGTGCTTCTTCAACCTCTGGTCTTCTTGCTCCAGCCGCCGAAAGCAGCGCCGGTCGTGCCGCCTGCTCCTGCCTCCCGTGGCCGGCTGTGCTTCCGTGGAGGCCTCACCGCCCCCATACTACTCCCACCGCTGGCCAGGCCATCCCTCCACTCCACTCACCCACACCCCTTGTTATTCTGCGGCGACAGGAGCGCAGCCGAACTAGTGAACCCTCATACTCGTCTCCGCGTGGGCATCCACTGCCGCGTCTTCCCCGGCTCCGCGTCGTCCCCTTCCTAGGCCTCGCCGTCGTCCACCACCGTGGTGCTGTCGGCGCGCCGTGGTCAATGTGGTCAACAACCGAATTCCATCGGAAGAATACTGTACGTGGAGAGGCTGACAGCTGGGTCCACGACAGCCGCAAGGAAGTGCCTCCTTATTACGCGGAAAATAATTATTCCTCCACCTGACAGCAGGGACCCACCAAACGCCCACCAGTATATCACGAAAAAAACGTTTGCCCCTGACTGCTTGGACCCACCCGACGGGCCACCGTATTTCGCGAAAAAACGTTCCCCTCCGTCACTCGGACCCACCGTGGTGCCTCCTTATTACCCACAAAAAAATGAATACCCCCCTGCTAGCTAGGACCCACCTTGGTGGGAGGCTGACTGGTGGGCCTACTAAGTTGACGGGGACGGAGAGCTTTGTCAACTTAGTCAATATGCACGATTCTAGCTCCATTGACCGTACGATGTCCATCCAACGGCCGTAGTGCTTCTTCAACCTCTGGTCTTCTTGCTCCAAATTACCAAAGCAGCCGCCAGGTCAGCCTCGCCTCGCCTCCCGTGTTCGGCCAGGCCGCCATGAGGCCTCACCGCCTAACTATTCCCAACGCTGCCAGCCTCAAGGGCGACGGTAGCCTCACAACATTAACGAGTGAACCCTCATACTCCTCTCCGCGTGGGCATCCACTGCCGCGTCTTCACCGGCTCCGCGTCGTCCCCTTCCTAGGCCTCACCGTCGTCCACCGCCCTAGTGCTCTCGGCGCGGCGTGGTCAACGTGGTCAAGGAACGACTTCCATCGGACGTGGACTGGACGTGGAGAGGCTGATAGATGGGTCCACGGCGGCAGCAAGGAAGTTCCTCCTTATTACGCGGAAAATAATGATTCCTCCACCTGACAGCAGGGACCCACCGGACGGGCCACCGTATTTCGTGAAAAATGTTTCCCAAAGTGCCGGGACCCACCAGCTACACCTTCGCATGCAAGGAAGTGCGTCCGGCAAAAAACGATTCGCCGACCGTTGGGGACCCACCAGCTACATCTTCGCAGGCAAGGAAGTGCTCGGCGACCGGACCCACCTGGTCGAAGCGCACGTGGCGTTGTCATTCTCGTCGCGAACGTGTATGTACATACCGGTCGATGTAGAGGCGCCGCACATGTCGTAGTAGAGGCGCCGCACATAGCATGTACACGCACGCATGCCGCCGGTGCAAGAAAGAAAATACGGCCACGTATGTGTACATACGGGCGGGGTCTCGAATACCTACTCGCGCATACGTACGGCGAGGGCTCGTGTACATGGCTGGGTCGGAACGGAGAAACATCGTAGTCGTCGTGTTCATGGGGAGGCAACGGAATGCGTCATGTTCATGGGGAGGCAACGGAATGCGTCGTGTTCATGGGGAGGCAACGGAATGCGTCTTGTTCATCGGGAGGGCTTGGACGGAATAGGCGACGGAAACGAGGCCTGGCGTACCGCAGAACGGAGGAAACGGCCTTGTGTTCGACCGGCCACGTTTGAAATGGGATCCTGTTCATCGGGAGGGGTCTGGTGTACCGCAAAACGGAGGAAACGGACCTCCCACGGTCAAACAAAGGCCCTGTTCATCGGGAGGGGTCTGGCGTACCGCAAAACGGAGGAAACGGACCTCCTACGGTCGAAACGGGGGTCCTGTTGATCGGGAGGGGTGTGGCGTACCGCAAAACAGAGGAAAAGGACTTGTGTTGGAGCGCCTACAATCGAAACGGGGGTCCTGTTCATCGGGAGGCGTGTGGCGTACCGCAAAACGGGACTCCATGGGATACTATTCATCTCCACCGTCGACCCCCTCCAGCCTCCACGAGCTACTGTTCATCCACGGTCGACCTCCTCAAGCCTCCACGGGCTCCTGTTCATCCAGCCTCCACGGCGCGCCACTCCACCGGCTACTGTTCAACCACCCCTCCACCGTCTACTGTTCATCTAGCCCTCCACACAAAAGGGTCCTGTTCAACCACCCCTCCACGGGCACCCCTCCACCGTCTACTGTTCATCCTGCCCTCCACACCACGGGGTCCTGTTCATCCACCCCTCCATGGGCACCCCTCCACCGCTTCATCGCTCATTCAGCCCTCCACCACACCACGGGTCCTGTTCATCCGGAGGTAACGCTACCGCCATCGCTCATCAAATCGATGGCTTGATTAGCAGCAGTAGCCAAGGAATCGCCGATCGGGTTCGATTAACAGCCATCGATCGATCGCCGGGTTCAAGAACGCGAGTTCGCGTGCAATCGCTCGGGTTCAGTTAGAGCCCAACGCCTCGCTTGGGTTCAGTTAGTGCCCAACGCCTCGCACACACGCGCGTACAGGTACGAGAGAAACGCGCATTGCTCGGCCCCTGACCTCCGGCCGTAACTAGGAACTCCCCGAAATTTTCCTCCCCCTCGCTTCTACCACGGTTTTTTCCGTCATGGACAGCCCAAAGAATGTCATGCAGCTGCATCTCCGGCCCGTCCAGGACGAAAAGCCCATTTTCTATCATGATTTTTGTCATAGAAGTAGGAGCCCACCACATCTATGATGATACCGGGTTTTGTCACAATTATCGTCATAGAAGTGTCATATGTATGACAGAAAAAAAATTCGTTCGGCCCAAAATGTCACGGATGTGTCTTTTTTTGTAGTGTTTCCTAGATTTTTATGACCACACATGTTATTGTTAGAGTTGATATGAGAACAATTGGCATCTAATGATTGTTACAATACATATTATGAGCATAACATCATGATTGCTATATGTTACTCCCGTTTACAAGTTTTTATAACAACGCATGTTATTGCTTAGAGTTGATATGAGAACAGTAGTAGTAAGTGCTATGGTAGAATATGAGTAGGCGCTGTCATAGCTGTTTTCCTCTCATTGTTAAATGATGTTTGAACCATGACATATTGCTAGAATATGAAAGTCATTGGCTTATTTTTTTAACTTGGGGTGTGATTATGACCACGGCATTGCAATTCTCTGTCTATGATATGTGTCACTGTTATAATAATCTTAATTCCACACATACTCTGAACATGATTGTTTATTTTTGTCCTTTTGGTCTCCAATTTGAATTGTCGCAGCAGACGCAAATGCGCTGGCCTTCATGATTCCAGGACCTGGAATCATACCAGCCGATGGGTGGTGGTTTATCGCCGTTCACCGACGGCGGTCATTTGATGCTCATTCGCACGTACCAAATTGACCAAACCATTACATCAAACCACATGCAATACAATGCGTGGGGCATTCGTGACATTGATGGCTATGGCTGCTTCATGTTCGAGAAAGATCCCAGCTCAGTTGGGCCAGGTGTATTCTACTGGAGGCGGGTTTACAGCCGCGGCAACCACTCCTTGTTCCTCGGGCTCAATTATATGATCATCCAACCAATCATCGATCATATCACCGGCGATGATTACTGTGCTATGCAACTTCCATTCGTGAGGGGGGGGGGCTGTGTTTACACATCATACCAAGGGTTTCATGAATCACCATATCCAGAGATTTGTCGACACAGCTTGTTGCCAGATAATCTTCAAGCAGTGTGAAAGGCATCAAGCTTCCATGCGATGGATGGCTTTTGCAAACCCGACATACGGCGATGTGGTTCATGCCAACAGCAAATATGCACAACTTGATTCGTGCTGATATCTAGACTGAGCCATGTATTCTGCTGCTGTAGCACGACCCTCTTTTGTTGGATATTATGTAATGTTGTTAGTTTGAAGCACTCCTGGTTTGAAGGATAGATACCTTCACGGGATCAAGTGCATCCTAACTCACCTGCAGAGGATGTACTCATAATGATGATGGAGATGTTGTGCGAAGCCATATATATATATATATATATATATATATATATATCGCTTAGGCTTCAAGTGCGCATTTGTTAGTTAAACCTATGTATAAATTGTGACACTAAATACGACTAGTAAGTAGTACAGTAGCAGTACTAGTATACGTCGGTCAAATTATTCATCATGTCCACACATTGAATTGACGTGACAACACGCTGCGCGTGAGATGACAAAAGAATCCCGGCGGCGTGTTCGGGTATTCTGGACTTCAGATTTGGAGTACCCCTTATCTGTCGAAATCTTTCATCATTCACTTAAAACAGTCGATTGATCATACATTGAGTACCATATAACTGGAATTACCGATGCAAGTCGAAGAAGGATTGGCCGGTGCTGCCGGCTGGCGTCAAGTTCGATCCCACGGATCAGGAGATGATCGAGCACCTTGAGGCCAAAGTGAGTGCTGACAGCGTGAGATTTCAGTCTCTCATCGATTTGTTCATACCAACCATCGACAATGAGCACGGCATATGCTACACCCAACCCGAGAAACTTCCGTTAAGACACCGATCGGCCGTCTACTTGCACAAACATATTCCTTTGTTTATAGCTCTATTTTTCTTTTTAGACGTAGACCTGGTGAAGCAATTACAATTTGACAGTTATTAAAATGTGAAACAAGTGACTGCAACATGCCAAAGATGTTATGAAAATGCCAACTAGGTACACTAAAACCTGTATTCCACAATACTACAGGTATCACACTGAGTGGCCTAAGGAAGCATTTCTTCTAGCGCAATTCCAGGGCGTTCATAAGGGGCACATGGACGCGTCGCAAGATACAGTCGGAGTGCGGCATGCACGCGATGTGGCACAAGACCGGCAATACCTTGCCGGTGATGGTCAACGGCCGGCAGACGGGCAGCAAAAAAGGTTCTGGTGCTCCACATGAACAAGAACTTTGACCAGCAGAGGACCAACTGGGTGATGCACCAGTACCACCTCGGGGGCCTGGAGCAAGAGAAGGAGAGGGAGCTAGTCCTCTGCAAGATTTTCTACCAGACAAACACTAGGGCCAGGAGTAAAAAGATTATAAGTTAGTTTGGTATTGGTAGTTGTACTACCTTGTCGTCTGCAAGTTGGTATTGTTGTTAACGATCTTTTGGTATGAACTTGCATTTGCTTCCAACCATCATGCCGAGAGTCGCGTGGAGATAAAGCTGAATCATTTGTTTCGACACGAATTTTCAGGCACCTGATTTTTATTTGATGGGTAGCATAAGCACCCGTCGTTCGAATTCCCAGTTCTCCAATTTTTTCGAAACAAGTGCATGCACTTATTATCACGATAAAAAACAATAACCATGATGCATCCCAGTTATCAGTCTGTACTTGTAGAATTCTCTCGTTTATTGAGCACATATATTGTTTTTTCAGGTCGAGCAAGTTTCAACTGGGCTGTAGTCTGCCCAGGTTGGTTTTGTTTTTAACAGGCCCAGCCCACGACGACAACGGGGCACAAAGATCCAGCAGGTATCTCATCGCCTCTCGCCTGCCAAATAAGTTAGTTATATTTTGTCTTACAACATCCGCAGGTAGTTTTTTTACTGAATCAAACACATAGCTCAGTTCTATTTTCCTCTTGAAACGCATGTCCTACATCCGTTTTCTAATCTCTACCTATAGTTTTACTAGTTCATATACACGTATCATTACATTGAAAACACATAAAATTCCCTTTTCATATTTACATCCTTATTTTGTTGTTTTTTCCCACCTAGTGCTGATTTTTTTACCACTGGTTTTCCCTTAAACCAACTCAATTGTCCCACGTCTTATTTGCTTACAAAAACAAAACGATTTTTTTGGCAAATCAATAAGTTCTTAAAAAATGTTTATCATTTCAGGATTACAACAGTTCAGACTCCATCGAAATATGCAAAATAAGGTCGAACTTTTTGACTGTGGTCCTGGGCAGAAAATGGGTTGTAATAAATTACTTAAGAATTAGCAAATGGGCTGCAAATTACAAAAAATAGCAAATGGGCTTTATGTTGTCTGCCACAGATTTGGAGGCTGACTTGTGGGCCTACTAAGTTCATGCGTACACATGGTTTCCCAAAAAAGAAACTTAGTCAACAATCGACTCTACTAGCGTCAGACCGTTAGATGTCAATCTAACGGCAATCGTGCTTCTTCAGTCTCTGATCTTCCTGCCCCAGCCGCCCAAACCAGCGCTGTCGGAACCGCCTGCTCCCGCCTCCCGTGGCGGCGGTCTTGCGGCAGGCCTCATGGCCCCATCATACTCGCATCCCTGGCCTGTCTATCCCTCTACTCACCCACACCTCGTGTTATTTTCCGACAACGGCAGCCGAACCAGTCAACCCTCGTACTCTCCACCGTGTGGGCAGCTACTGCCGTGTCTTCCCCGGCTCCGTGTCGTTCCCTTCGTCGGCCTCGCCGTCGTCCACCGCCCTGGTGCTCTCGGCGCGGCGTGGTCAATGATATCCATCCAACGGCCATAGTGCTTCTTCAACCTCTGGTCTTCTTGCCCCACCGCCCAAAGCGGCGCCCGGTCGTGCCAAGCATGCTCCAGCCTCCCGTGGCGGTTGTCTTGCTAGAGGCCTCACCGTCCCATACTACTCCCACCGCTGGCCAGGCCATCCCTCCACTCACCCACTCCCCCTGTTATTCTGCGGCGAAGGCAGCCTCACACCGCAGCCGAACCAGTGAACCCTCATACTCCCCTCCGTGTGGGCATCAACTGCCGCGTCTTCCCCGTCTCCGCGTCGTCCCCTTCCTAGGCCTCGCCGTCGTTCACCGCCGTGGTGCTCTCGGCGCGGCGTGGTCAATGTGGTGAATGACCGACTTCCATCGGAAGAGTACTGTACGTGGAGAGGCTGACAGCTGGGTCCATGGCAGCCATAAGGAAGTGCCTCCTTATTACGCGCAAAATAATTATTCCTCCACCTGACAGCAGGGACCCACCAGACGGACAACTAGTATTTTGCGGAAAAAACGCTTCCCCCCTAACTGCTAGGACCCACCGGACGGGCCACCGTATTTCACGAAAAAAACGTTTGCCCCTGACTGCTGGGACCCACCGGACGGACCACCGTATTTCGCGAAAAAAACGTTCCCCCCGCTGTCAGCTCGGACCCACCAGAAGTGCCTCCTTATTACGCATAGAAAAATGAATACTCCCCCTGCTAGCTGGGACCCACCATGGTGGGAGGCTGACTTGTGGGCCTACTAAGTTGATGGGGATGGAGGGCTTTGTCAACTTAGTCAATATGAATGATTCTAGCTCAAGTGACCGTACGATGTCCATCCAACGGCCGTCGTGCTTCTTCAATCTCTGCTCTTCCTGCTCCAGCCGCTCAAACAAGCACCGGTGACTGCCAGCTCCCTCCTCCCATGCGGCTGTCTTTGCCATGAGCCTCACCTGCACCGTACTCCCATCGCTGGCCCAGCCATCCCCTACTCACCCACACTGCTGTTATTCTCCGGCGGCGAGCGAACCGGTAAACCCTCGTGCAGTTGTACTCCCCTCCGTGGAAACAACTGTCGAGTATTCCTGCCTCCGTGTCGTTCCCTTCCTAGGCCTCGCCGTCGTCCACCGCCCTGGTGCTCTCGGCGCGGCCTGGTCAACGTGGTCAACGACCGACATGCATCTGAAGTGGACTATACGTGGAGAGGCCGACAGTTGGGTCCCCGGTCGCACGCAAGGAAATGCCTCCTTATTACGCGCAACATAATGATTCCTCCACCTGACATCAGGGACCCACCGAAAGGGCCTCTGTATTCCACGAAAAAAACGTTACCGCCGCTGACAGCTCGGACCCACCAGCTATATCTTCGCACGCAAGGAAGTGCCTCCTTGTTATGCGCAAAAAATGAATACTCCCCCTGCTAGTTGGGACCCAGGATAGTGGCAGGCTGACTTGTGGGCCTACTAAGTTGACGGGACGGAGGGCTTTGTCAACTTAGTCAATATGCATGATTCTAGCTCCAAAGAATCAGACGATATCCATCCAACGGCCGTAGTGCTTCTTCAACCTCTGGTCTTCTTGCTCCAGCCGCCCAAACCAGCGCCGGTCGTGCCTCGTGCTCCTGCCTCCCGTGGCCGGCTGCGATGCGGCGGAGGCCTCACCGCCCCCTACTACTCCCACCGCTTGCCAGGCCATCCCTCTACTCACCCACACCCTCTGTTATTCTGCGGCGACGGCAGCCTCACACCGCAGTGAACCAGTGAACCCTCGTACTCCTCTACGCTTGGGCATCCACTGCCACGTCTTCCTCGGCTCCGTGTCATCCCCTTCCTAGGACTCGCCGTCGTCCACCGCCCTGGTGCTCTCGGCGCGGCGTGGTCAACGTGGTCAAGGAACGGCTTCCATCAGACGTGGACTGTACGTGGAGAGGCTGACAGCTGGTTCCATGGCCACAACCCAGTTTTTTTGTGTTCTGCCAAGTAAGTAGCTTTGGCAGGCCTGTTGGGCTGCAAATCTTTCAACACGAGGAGAGCTTTCATTCGGCTGGCCGAGGAAATGGCCCATCAGTAATGAGAAATAGGTTGTACATTTTTTAAACACATCAAACCGGCAATTAGTTTCAAATATCTTTTTTTCATTTCAAGATTTTAAATTACATTAATTTTTATGCGTGGAGAATTTGTTGGATTTTATATTGATATACATTTATTTTTAAAATTAGTTTGAATGTGAGTCGAAATTTCGGGATTAAAAACAGTTTGGACCACACCGAAATATGCAAAAATTCGTATAATTTTTTAACCGTGGCCACAATATGGGCTGTAATGCTAACAAAAAGAATATGGGCACCAAAAAAACCCTTAAGAATTAGCAAATGGGCTGTAAATTATTAGAAATAATGGCAGATGGGTTGTATGCTGTTTTCCACAGATTTGAGGCTTTCCTAAAAAAAGGTTGACGCACAAGCACTGACTGTTGGATGTCCATCCAATGGCCGTCGTGCTTCTTCAATCTCTGCTCTTCCTGCTCCAGCCGCTCAAACAAGCGCCGACGGGACTGCCTGCTCCCTCCTCCCTCATGGCCGGTTGTCTTGCCACAGGCCTCACCGCCGATCAGACTCCCATCGCTGGCCTAGCCATCCCTATACTCACCCACACCAGTTGTTATTCTCCAATGACGGCAGACGAACCAAGAAACCTCAGACAACAGATCCCTCCGCATGGGAAACAATTGCCGAGTCTTCCCTGCCTCCGTGTCATCCCCTTCCTAGGCCTCGCCGTCGTCCACCGTCGTGGTGCTCTCGGTGCCGCGTGGTCAATGTGGTCAATGACCGACTTCCATCAGAAGAGTATTGTGCATGGAGACGCTGACAGCTGGGCCCACGGCTGCAGCAAGGAAGTGCCTCCTTATTACGCGTAAAATAATTATTCCTCCACCTGACAGCGGGGACCCATCGGACGGGCCACCGTATTTCGCGAAAAAAATGTTTCCCCCTGACTGCTAGGACCCACCAGCTACACCTTCGCACGCAAGGAAGTGCGTCCGGGCAAAAGAAAACCAAAACGATTCGCCCCCCCTGACTGCTGGGACCCACCAGCTACATCTTCGCACGCAAGGAAGTGCCTGACAGTCGGGACCCACCTGGTCGAAGCGTACATAGCGTTGTCATTCTGGTCACGAACGTGTACGTACATATATACTGGTGGATCTAGAGGCGCGTACGTGTCGTAGTAGAGGCGCGCACGTAGCATGTACACATACGTACAGCGGCCAGGGTGCAAGAAAGAAAATACGGCCACGTATGTGTACATACGGGCGGGGTCTCGAACGCCTACTCGCGCATACGTACGGCGAGGGCTCGTTGACATGGCTGGGTCGGAACGGAGAAACAGCGTCGTCGTCGTGTTCATGGGGAGGCAACAGAATGCGTCGTGTTCATGGGGAGGAAACGAAATGCGTCGTGTTCATCGGGAGGCAACGGAACATGTGGGAGCCAACTGGCCGGGTCAGAACGGAATGCGTGATCGTGTTCATCGGGAGGGCTTGGACGGAACAGGCGATGGAAACGAGGCCTGGCGAACCGCAGAACGGAGGAAACGGCCTTTTGTTCGACCGGCCACGTTAACGGGATCCTGTTCATTGGGAGGGGTCTGGCGTACCACAAAACGGAGGAAACGGACCTCCTACGGTCGAAACGGGGGTCCTGTTGATCGGGAGGGGTGTGGCGTACCGCAAAATGGAGGAAACGGACCTCCTACGGTCGAAACAGGGGTCCTGTTGATCGGGAGGGGTGTGGCGTACCGCAAAACGGAGGAAACGGACTTGTGTTGGAGCGCTACGGTCGAAACGGGGGTCCTGTTCATCGGGAGGGGTGTGGCGTACCGCAAAACGGGACTCCACGGGATACTGTTCATCTCCACCGTCAACATCCTCCAGCCTACACGGGCTACCGTCGACCTCCTCCAGCCTCCACGGGCTCCTGTTCATCCAGCCTCCACCGCGCGCTACTCAACCGGCTAATGTTCAACCACCCCTCCACCGTCTACTGTTCATCCAGCCCTCCACACCACGGGGACCTGTTCAACCACCCCTCCACGGGCACCCCTCCACCGCTTCATCGCTCATCCAGCCCTCCACCACACCACGGGGTCCTGTTCATCCAGAGGCAACGCCACCGCTCAATGTTCATCCAAACCCCCCCGCAACGCTCACTGTTCATCCCAGAGGCAGCATCGATCGGCTTCACTTAGCAGCAGTAGCGAAGGAATCGCTCGATCGGGTTCAGTTAACAGCCATCGATCGATCGCTCGGGTTCAGTAACGCGTAGCCTGCAGTGCAATTGCTCGGGTTCAGTTAGATCCCAACGCCTCTCTCGGGTTCAGTTAGAGCCAACGCCGCGCACACACGCGCGTACGTGTACAAGAGAAATGTGCATTGCTCGGCTCCGACCTCCCACCGTAACCAGGAACTCCCCGAAATTTTCCTCCCCCTCGCTTCTACCACAGTTTTTCCCGTCATGGACGGCCCAAAGAATGTCATGCAGCTGCGTTTCCGGCCCGCCCAGGACGAAAATCCCATTTTCTGTCATGATTTTTTGTCATAGAAGTAGGAGCCCACCACATCTATTATGATACCGGGTTTTGTCACAATTATCGTCATACAAGTGTCATATGTATGACAGGAAAAAATTTCGTTCGACCCAAAGTGTCACGGATGTGTCTTTTTTTTGTAGTGACTCAAGAAGTCATCGTTGGCGCAACGGCCGAACGGGCGGTCATGACAAAGCCACCCAGTCGGAGAGTTTGGTCTACAGCCAGGGCTCCCCTAGAGGTGATGTTCTCCTTGAAAACAAGACGAGCCATCAAGCCTTACGGTGACGGCACAGTGGAACTCTCAATGAAAGCACCAATGTCAGTGTCAAAACCGACGGATCTCGGGTAGGGGGTCCCGAACTGTGCGTCTAAGGCGGATGGTAACAGGAGGCGGGGGACACAATGTTTACCCAGGTTCGGGCCCTCTCGATGGAGGTAATACCCTACTTCCTGCTTGATTGATCTTGATGATATGAGTATTACAAGAGTTGATCTACCACGAGATCGTAGAGGCTAAACCCTAGAAGCTAGCCAATGATTATGATTCTTCTTGTCCTATGGACTAAACCATCTGGTTTATATAGACACCGGAGGGGGCTAGGGTTACACAGAGTCGGTTACAAGGGAGGAGATCTACATATCCGAATTGCCAAGCTTGCCTTCCACGCAAAGGAGAGTCCCACCCGGACACGGGACAAAGTCTTCAATCTTGTATCTTCATAGTCCAACAGTCCGGCCAAAGGATATAGTCCGGCTATCCGAGGACCCCCTAATCCAGGACTCCCTCACCCGGTAGTACCGGTTTATCGGAACAAACCGGAACTACCGCACTACCACCGCTCAACTACCGGGCCACATACAGAAAGAAAATCCCTCAGGCCGGTAGTTTGACCGGAGGTTCGACCGGAAATACCGTTGGGCCATCAGTTCCTGGGTGGTGGGGTCCGAGGCGGTACTACCGCCCTGGGCACCGGTAGTACCGGTTTATCAAGAAAAACCGGAACTACCATTCCACTACCGGTTTACTACCACACCCGGTACATAATTGACTCACCCCTGAGCGGTACTAGGGGCGGTGGTAAGACCGGAACTACCGGCCAGCGGTACAACCGCTCAATGGAGCGGTACAACCGCCAAGAGCAGGACTGCATAGAACAGAGGATGGGGAACCTCTCTCTCCTCGAATGGAGGGTATATAGTGGGTGCAGAAACTGTGTACGTGAAGGATTCACCCAATACCTTCCGATGAGGATTCCCTCTTAATAGTACGGATATCCTACGACCAAAGGAAATAAAACGTCGGACACTCCGTCTTCAATCGTTTCCGCATAGAGGGAAAACCTAACCGTCTTGCGCCACACAAAGTGTACCTGAGAAAACTATGGCACACGATTAGTCCACGTGTGTTGTCATCATCACCAAAACCCTAAGGCAAAGGATGCCCTTACAAACATCTACAAGAGAAGGTTGAGTAGTAGACATCATTAATGCTTTGGTCCGGTACTCTATTAAAAGGAGGCCTTAATATCCCTTAGTTTCCACTAGCAAAAAGGCCCGTTCGTTGCAACGGGGAAAAAATACCACATGCTCTTAATTAAAAAAAACGCGTATAATATGAGAATTTGTAGCTTCGGCCCAAACTAAGCTGGTCTTAGCCTACAAAAGAGCACTTCAAGAGTCCACATGTATTCTACTTCAACAGGGCTTGCATATAGATTTAATCCGTACAAAGAAACGGGCAAGTGATCATGCATTTATTCATGTCATGTGTGAAATGGGTATTGTTACGGGCCGGTAAAGGAAAATGACAAAAACAAACGAATAATGCATTATTGATTAAGATTACACCCTAGATAGTATTTTTTATAATTTTTAACAGGTAAAATAACATCATATTCAGATTCTACATATCTTTCTAATCAAAATTCATATATAACATGTTAAATTAGGAGTTACAGTTTACAAGATATGAGTATTTTAAAAAACATTTGATATCTACTGCGGGTTTAATGTCATAAAAATCAGGGGGTTTTCTATAAAATAGCATGATGAACCAAGAATACCTATTTCTTTTATTAGTAGGTATAGAATAGGACCCCGCTACCACGGGAGGGTAGGACAAAAGATGTCATGCAAGTTCTTTTCCATAAGCACGTATGACTATATTCGGAATACATGCCTACATTACATTGATGAACTGGAGCTAGTTCTGTGTCACCCTATGCTATAACTGTTGCATGAGGAATCGCATCCGACATAATTATCCATCACTGATCCATTGCCTACGAGCTTTTCACATATTGATCATTGCTTAGTTACTTTTCTGTTGCCACTATTATAATTACTACAAAAACTGCTATTGTTACTTTTGCCACCATTACCGTTACTTCTATATTACTTTGCTACTAAATACTTTGCTGCAGATATTAAGTCTTTCAGGTGTGGTTGAATTGACAACTCAACTGCTAATACTTGAGAATATTCTTTGGCTCCCCTTGTGTCGAATCAATAAAGGGTTGAATAATCTACCCTCAAAAACTGTTGCGATCCCCTATTCTTGTGGGTTATCACACCTCCACTTATCCGACGTGGCCAGCTGGGCTACACCCTTCTGTCGCCGACAGGTGGGTCCCGCGCCTCCTTCTCTCTCCTTCTCTTCTTCTCCTTTCTCCTCCTCCTTTGTTCCCTGACGCGACGGCGAGAATGCTGGCTCCGGTGCGGCCACGACGCTATCCAGGTGACAGCATGGAAGAGGCCACCGGCGAGCACCCCATCCGGGGAAGGGTAGCGCGAGCGCCAGTGGTGGCTGGATGTGCGTCGACGCGCAGAGATAGAGGGTGGTAGGGTCAGGAGATTGGGCGGCTCCGATGGGGGAAATGGATGGGCGGTGGGCCGGGGACGATCATTGGAGAGTGGCACATCCATCCATGGGTCGCACGGGGCACGGGGGAGCTCGGGTGAGGGAGTAGGCGATGGAGCAGAGGGGGAAGCTCGCCAGAAATCTGAGCGCTCCAGCGAGAGATATGGCTGGGCCAAGGCACTGGCGAGGACCAGAGGTAGAGGGGAGGGGTGGAGAGGGTTGGCTTGCTCGGTGAGGCCCGGGCTTTGGCTATTTATAGCCGAGGCGAGGACCATCCGAGCTGAGCTCCACTGATGAGTCCGGCCAAAGCTCAGGCGGCCACAGAGGTCACAGGATGGAGCAGGAACACGACGGGGGGGAGTGGACGAGCTGCAGAGGTTCACGGAGACGAGCAGCGCCCAGGGTCACGACGAAGAAGACAGAGGAGGAAGACGACGGCACACGGGCGCGTACTGTGCGGTGGCGGGGACAGCTCATCGAAGAGAAATCAGGAGGGGGGAGACGGGTCCATCGGGAAATGGACGTCGAAGGGGAATTGTTGGACATGCCCGGACAAGCAAGGGCTAGCCGGAGCAGGCCTGCCGGTGACTACAGGAGCTAGACCACCGATTTGGCCGGCTACACCCGTGGCCACCACGTAAACTTGGCGTCGACATGCGTTCTGGACACCCTGGTTATGTCTGGCGAGTCGATGACTCCCCCACTAGAGGTTTTGAGCAAAGATACAGCACACAAATCTCACAGTGTGACTGTATGTTACTCGTGTCCAAACCAACAACAACCTGTTTGATATAAATATTGGGAAGTGCACAGCTCTATTAGGCACGGGATTTGGGTGAGTGTTGTCATCTACTAAGGTGAAAAGTGTGCCAAAATATCAGCCCAAAATGATGAGGCTAGATGGTACTTCATGTGCAACCTGCCCAGCTGACCAGAAATGCAAATGAGGTTGCTGGGAAAATGGCTAAGTGGAATGAGCTTACTTTTGGTGGAGGATGATGATATAATCATTAGAGACTGCTGGAAAAGTTTCAGCTCATTTTGATCATCCATGAGGGTACTTCCTTCACAGACAAGCAATCTGAACAAAAAATTTAGAAAATTGCAGGGGAAGATTGGATAGATGGATTGAGCTGATTTTTGGTATCCATGGGTGAGTTATCAATGTTAATCATCCTGAAAAATTCCAGCTCAAAAAGATCAAGGGGTCAGGCACTTCCTTTGCAAATATTTCATACAGGGCAGAAACTTGCATTGGATCATGTGCTCAGATTATGGACTGTGAAGCATGGGTTTGGATGGAAATGGTGAATATACAGCAAGGTAAAGCTCCACAAATTAGTTGGGGATTCGCCTTGCTACCACAATGGTAGTTCCTTTAGAATGTGGCAGAAATGCAATATTGGCATAAAATAAGAAAAGACAATTTTCCTTATTTAAATATGGACAATATTTTTAGGAGAGTTCAATATGGTCACAAAGAATATATCCACAAGTTTTCAGGAGCTTTGGGGTCAGATATATATTTTCCTAGATTTTAATTCCGTTACACAACAGGATAATTTGAAATGAAAAATATTGTAAATGACTTGCCAATATTTTGCATATCCAGGGTTTATAGGTGTAGGAGGATCTCTGGGAATATTTGGAAGATCAACAGATCAAGAGAAGTGATGGCTCCTTTGTAATCACAAAGGACATATCCATATTCAAAATTTTGGAATTTAAATTATGAGAGAGTTTGAGATGGTGCAAATGAGGTCTTGCCCTCTAACAAAGACATGAGCAAGATTTAGAGAAGTGGAAGATGACAAGAACTATCAGAGTCATCCAGCAAACTCAGGAGAAAGATTTAAAAATAATCGCCAGGAAGGATTAACAACACAAAAATTGATAACCCAATTTTGGGGCTGTTACAATATGCCAAATGTAATCGCATGAAATATACAGTAAAAGCCAGTGTGATGTGTGTTGCTACAACTAGTCTGACAACCCGTCCTCATATAACTTATCAAGGACGCACCATCTTATCAGATTAACCATCCGAAGTACCAATGCAGTGTGGGAAGAAAGAAGTATTGGGACTGCGTATCCAAGCAATTGATGACATGGACTCCTTCATAAAACCTTGTAAGTGAAAAAGAAGTTGAAGTGTGCCTATACAAAGAGCTAGCGTAAGTTCAGTTACCTGCTTCTCGTAAATTTAGTTAGCCACTGATTGCAAAAAATTTCAATTACGTTGCTTGGCTTAATTTAGTTTGCTACTGATTGCATAATGCCATATCCTGTTAATCCTATTATATACTGCGCCTATCTACGTGTTTGATACTTACTGTTAAGAAATACATGTTTGTCTGAACTTAAAAAACTACTTAAGCAGGTAGATAGCTGGTCATATGTACTTCTAGGGTGCAGCAAAATTCATGTGTAATTTATGTTCTGATACCCTATTTGTTTAAATGGTTTGCTGTTATCACTTGTAGCACTAGTAATGTTTGCATGTTCATAGATAGACAACTGTAAGGTTTATATGTGGGACAACGCCTTTTTATTTTATATATGTGTGTCGAAATCATTTTGCTTACATCAAACAAATTTACAGATATATGTGTTTCTGGTAAACGGTACCGACTTGTTACTTTAATACGTTGCCAAGAACTTGTTAGTATTACTAGTTCATGTGTAATTAAATAAGTTACCAAAACTGGTCAGTTTTTCTAGTTTGATGTTAGTTTCTTATGGCTCTTGCAACACTTTATTTATGATTGCTAACATTCAAGTTTGCAGGATCCAACTGAAACTCCGTTGGCACAACACATATGTTGTAACATCCCAAATTTTCAATTTGGAATGTTATACACAGGTCATCAAATGCATATCATATTTTATTGCATTTTGTTTGGCGATACTAGAAAAAGGGGGATCATTTTGGTTCTAATTATTTTTCCTCTCCAAAAATATTTCAAATTAAAATATATGAGAGGAGATAATATGACTTCTCCAAAACAAATGAAATATTGGGGGGAAATATTAAAATCAAATAAATATTTTTATTTGGATTTTATTGATATTTTATTTGAACTAGGAAAACATGCATTTTTGAATTTGCATTCTTAGCCCAAATAAATGTTCACTTTGTCCTAAATATTATTAGAGGACAGTGAAAATTTATTTCAGGATTTTTGGACTTCATTTGGTATTTCTTTTATTTATTTTACTCCGTCCGTTTATAAAAAAAGCATGCGACCCTAACGAATTAGAGTGCAGCCGGACTCCGTCCGAAACTCGGGCTTTCTTCGACAGGCCCCCCTTGAGGCCCAAGTCTCCAGCGCCCGAAACCCTAACCCTAGCAACTGCCAGGACACCTGCTGACCGCCCTTCTTGCCATTCTTCTTGTCGGAGTTAAATCGCCCTTGATTTTTTACTGTTTTAAATCGGTTTATTTTCGGTAAAAACCTAGATCGGGTTTTGTTTCGGTTTCTTTGGTTTGGTTTATTTAACGAACATTCGTTCATTTAGATCTGTTAGTGAAAGATTTTCGTTGGATTGGTTCTGTTAGCGGACGTTCATGCCGTAGTTTTTTTTCTTTTTCTGCCAGGGACCTATCCACGATTATTTTTATCGCAGATTAGCCCTTGATCTTCAAACCCTGGTAACTTTTCAACCGTTTGTCCAAATCCAGTGAAACCAACGCCAAAATATTCGTGTCGAGCCCCTCTTTCTTTTTAATCAACTTGAACAAGGTTTTGACAATATTAAATTTGGTTTCAAGCAGATTTGAATTCGAAGTTCTTTTGACCATAGTTTCAGTTCCGTAGCTCCGATTCGGTTGATTCTTTTTGCAAATCGGATCTCTTCAGTTGAGATTTTAGATTCGATTTTATTATTTGAGTTTTACCTGTGCATCTTTGCTTGAGTTCTTATGTATGCTATTGTTTGTTTGCGATAGAATTCCCGCAGTGCGAAGCGTGCCATTACGAGTCTCTAGGGTTTGCGGATCGTCAGCAAGGCAACTAACACATTGATTATACTCTTTTCATACCCAGTTTTTATGAATTAGTTTCAACCCCTCAAACATTGCATGATTAGGATGTGATTAACATGTGGGTATTGGGAAGTAGATGATGAGGTTGAACCTATTACCTATTTTATTATCAAACCCTTGGGAGTTACTTCTACGTTATGCTTATATTGCTATGCTATGCTCGTAGACGTGGATTGGGTTTGAGTATCCATGACAGATGTGAGATTTTTTAATTAGTGGTTCAACTTAAGGTGGCAACTTTAATACACATATGGGTGGATTGTTGGTTTGGGCACCTGGGGTTATACCAGTGTTGTCCCGGGAGATCCCGGGGTTATACCGTGCGATCATCCTATGGTCCGCCACCCAGGCACAAAGAGATCATAAGATTATTCATGCTAGAAACTTTCGTGTGCAACCGCAAGCTATTATGGGCTCTAGCATAGTTGAGTAGGTTGCATGACCTCTTTCAGTGGTGGGCTAGCAGATGTAGGGGAAACTAGGTGTAACTGTCCACCCAGAGTAAAGAGTTAATGCCTCTAAAAGACTGTGTCTCAGTCATCCGTTTCTCAAACACCATGTAGTGCGAGAAATCCAACGGAGGAGATCGAGTCTTGTGGGAAAAAGTGTGCAAACCTCTGCAGAGTGTACAAACTAATCATGGTTAGCCGTGTCCCCGGTTATGGACATTTTGAGTATGTGGTATTTGAATTATTGATTTGATCTCATCACTCTATCTAAAATAATTTGTTGGGTATTAATGATTACCTTTAATTGGGATTGAGATGGGGGGTACCATTCTCAATGTTTCAACCACCATGATAGTTAAATAAAATATATAATCCATTATTGTACGGAAAAATTGGCTTTTCGCAAAACAATATAACCATATAGCCTCCACGAGCCATATATGCATGTAGTGATAGCATTTATTCTGTTCATTGCTCTACTGTGTTATATTGCCAGCATATTCCATGTGCTGACCCGTTGCGGGCTGCAACATATCATGTTGCAGACTTTTCAGACGAAGAGTAAGGTGCGCTAGATCGTTGTCATGCACACAGCTATGCCGTTGGAGTTGATGGACTCACTTTATCTTCCAAGCCTTCTGTTGTTATCTTAATTAGATGGCCTTGAGCCATATTTATTGCAATAACTTCTTTCTTGAGGCTATCGATGTAATAAGTGTGTGATTGCTACTCTGTTATAAATCCTTCAAGTATAGTGTGTGTCAGCATTACCGATCCAGGGATGACACTGAACACAGAGATTTGATCGGCTGAGGTCAGGTCGCTACATATGTTTTCAGAAACTTCCTTGTTTACCTGGTTTGCTGCTGTAACTTGTTGCTGTAATCATCTTACCAACTTCAAGTTTTCAGGATCCAATTGGAAGTCCAATTGCAAAGGAGGTACATTTTCAAAAATATATTTGTGTAACAGGTTTGCTGCTGTAACTTGTTGCTCTAATCAAGTTACTGAGTACTCAGCTTTTCAGGATCCAAGAGAAACTCTAATGCCACAACAGGTTCCTTTTGCAAAACTTGTTTGTTTAAAAGCTTTGCTGCCGCAACCGGTTGCTCTAATAACATTACTGGCTACTCAAATTTTCAGGATCCAAGAGAAACTCCAATGCCACAATAGGTACCTTTTGCAAAACTTGTTTGTTTCACTGCTTTGCTACTGCAACCAGTTACAATGATGTTGATAACTACTTTTCAACATCCAACCGAAACTCTTTAATTCCTTGTTTGTTTAACGGGTTTGCTGTTCTAACTCGCAGTTCAGATGTTTTGCTAACTTTGACTTTTCTGAATCCAACCGGAACTTTAATGGCAAAACAGGTTAGCCCAAGATCAAAGAGAGAGGTCCCCATGGGTGTTGTATCATCCCACAGCAGTGGCACTGGCTCAATCATGCATCTTGAATTGCCAACTACTGATGCTCTAGAGGCTAAACTGTTGGTAGAAAGAGATTCTTCTTCTGTACTTAGAGATGAAGTTGACATGTTGAGGAAGCAAACAACACAGTCACAAGCAGTACTCAAGACAACCATTAAATATTTGGTGGATTTCAAAACGAAGCAAGCCGATACTAACCGCATTGTTAAGGTCCTGAAGAAAAAAGGAAATCAAATTCCCACTTGGTAAATCATAGTTGAAATGTTTTTTCCATCGTTGAATAACCTTTGTGTTGTTTGTTCATGTAATTGATCAAACCATTTGTTTTAGAGATCATGTAATGATTGTTTTTTTGTTTGTAATTTTTTTAGCACGAGTCTGTATTAATTGATAAGACTCTGAGACATTTCATTTTGATTGCTGTGCCAGACCTACAATTATTCCAATCGGTCTGAATGTGCATCCAACAATAATAGTAGTATAGATGGTCCTTAAGTGGCACGCATCTAAAAGGGCCAAGATGTTGTACTAGCTTCTCTAAAAGAATGATGCTCTTCTAGCAAAAAAAATGTACAGCGGCCTTGCTTATGTATGTTAATTGATATTATTGATCCATATACTCTATAAGTGTTTATATGTCTGTTAGTTTTGTACATTATTGGTTGATTGACTCAGTATTTTGAATCTTGAGACATTGCTTGTGTACATATCTAAATGAGAGTACACATTATGTTGCGTGTGTCATACATGTTACACTTGAGTTGGACATAAAGTGGTTTCAAATATTCGAATTCACCTTAAATTGGATTCTAGCTTCTGAATTCGAGTATCGACATTTGTAAATCATATTCATATATGATAGTGGAATACATCTTTGTTGTGCTTTTGAAGATATATAAAAAACATAGAATGATTTATAAAGATTCGTATAAGAATACAAAATGGATTCGAATTTAGTTGCCAGGGTAAACGTGGGTGCTTATTGTCCCAAAATTCCAAACAAGCGGCAAAATATCCACTCCCACTTCGGCTGCCCGAAGCGAGTGCTTGCGAGATGGAAATTATTGTCTACCCCTTACACGGACAATCCACTGGCCCGATTTCCACTCCTCTCAATAGGGGTAGCATAGTAACTTCAATTAGACGTGGCACGACTGCCTCTGAGCCCATTCAGACACTGTGGGCACCAAACGTGGGCGGCAAAACACATTTGATTCAAGCTTGTCTGAAAGACCTCTATCTCTCCCTCCATTTCCCCATTCATACACGATGGGCGGCAAAACAAACTCGACTCAGCAAAAATCGATGTAGGAAAATATTTTCAATAGGGGCAGGTTTGTAAGTTCACTCAGAGGTGACACAACCGCCCTACCTGTCAGCCCCGTTCATACACCGTGGGCGCCAAAACACCCTCTCCTCACTCGAAATAGCTCTGGGCAAATACTGGGGAGATGCGAGATTACCGTCCTATCCCCAACCGACGAGACGTCCAAATTTTAAATGGGCTAAGTTCGTAACCGTCCCATATTTTAGACAGGCGTGTACCAAAAACATGGTTCCCCATACCTCTCCCTCAATTCTCCCATTCGTACACCGTCCGCGCTAGAACACCATCCCCACAATAGCCTCCTCCATCCGCCACCCCATCCATCACCGCCGTCCTCCACCCCATCCATCACCGCCGTCCTCCACCCCATCCATTGTCGTCGTCCTCCACCATGCCGGAGCACCTACCAAGACCGCCTCGTCCACTGCTAGAGATGGACGTTTCTTATCCACGGCGACGGACCAGGAGCCTTGCATCGCCTTCTCTCGCTTCATCGGCACCGTCGTCTAATGACCCACAAGTATAGGGGATCTATCGTAGTCCTTTCGATAAGTAAGAGTTTTGAACCCAACGAGGAGCAGAAGGAAATGACAAGGGGTTTTCAGTAAGGTATTCTCTGCAAGCACTGAAATTATAGGTAACAGATAGTTTTGTGATAAGGTAATTTGTAACGGGTAACAAGTAACAAGTGTAAATAAAGTGTAGCAAGATGTCCCAATCCTTTTTGTGGCAAAGGACAAGCCTGGACAAACTCTTATATAGAGAAAAGCGCTCCCGAAGACACAAGGGAATTATCGTCAAGCTAGTTTTCATCATGTTCATATGATTCGCGTTCAGTACTTTGATAATTTGATATGTGGGTGGACCGGTGCTTGGGTGCTATCCTTACTTGGACAAGCATCCCACTTATGATTAACTCCTATTGAAAGCATCCGCAACTACAAAATAAGTATTAAGGTAAACCTAACCATAGCATGAAACATATGGATCCAAATCAGCCCCTTACGAAGCAACGCATAAACTAGGGTTTAAGCTTACATCACTCTAGCAACCCATCATCTACTTATTACTTCCCAATGCCTTCCTCTAGGCCCAAACAATGGTGAAGTTTCATGTAGTCGACGTTCACATGACACCACTAGAGGAGAGACAACATACATCTCATCAAAATATCGAACGAATACCAAACTCACATGACTACTAATAGCAAGACTTCTCCCATGTCCTCAGGAACAAACGTAACTACTCACAAAGCATATTCATGTTCATAATTAGAGGGGTATTAATATGCATATAGGATCTGAACATATGATCTTCCACCAAATAAACCAACTAGCATCTACTACAAGGAGTAATCAACACTACTAGCAACCCACAGGTACCAATCTAAGGCTTTGGGACAAAGATTGGATACAAGAGATGAACTAGGGTTTGAGAGGAGATGGTGTTGGTGAAGATGTTGATTAAGATTGACCCCCTCCTGATGAGAGGATCATTGGTGATGACGATGGCGATGATTTCCCCCTTCCGGAGGGAAGTTTCCCCAGCAGAACAGCTCTGCCGGAGCCCTACATTGGTTCCGCCAAGGTTCCACCTCGTGGCGGCGGAGTTTCTTCCCGAAAGCTTGCTTATGATTTTTCCTTGGACGAAAGACTTCATATAGCTGAAGATGGGCACCGGAGGCCTGCCAGGGGGCCCACGAGGTGGGGCGCCTGGGGGTAGGGAGCGCCCCACCCTCGTGGCTGTGGTGTGGGCCCTCCGTATTTTCTTCGCTCAAGATGTTTTATTATTTCCAAAAATGACTTCCGTGGAGTCTCGGGACTTTTGAGTTGTGCGTAATAGGTATCTAATATTTGCTCCTTTTCCATTTCGTAATCCTAGCTGCCATTCTCCCCTTCATGTAAACCTTGTAAAACCAGAGAGAATAGGCATAAGTATTGTGACATAACGTGTAATAAAAGCCCATGATGCAATAAATATCGATATAAAAGCATGATGCAAAATGGACCTATTAACTCCCCCAAGCTGAGACCTCGCTTGTCCTCAAGCGGAAGCCAATAACGATAAATATGTCCACATGTTTAGAGATAGAGGTTTTGATAATATAAAATACGGACATGAGGGCATCATGATCATTCTTATAACAACATCATATATAGATATTGTCATATTATTTCTTATGTAAAGTAACAATATATCCGCAATGTCAAATATGAATCAGAAACTTCTTTGAGAACTAACAAACTATAATAAAACATACTGAACAAACTATAATAAAACTTCATTGAGTATGTAACAAACTATACTCAACTATCATTTAGTCTTTCACAATTGCTAACACTCACGCAATACTTATGATTATGGAGTTTTAATCGGACACAGAGAAAGATAGGAGCTTATAGTTTCGCCTCCCAACCTTTTACCTCAAGGGTAATGTCAACAATAATAGTTCATGCCCACTTACATCCAATTGGATATATATATCAGGATCTTTCCAACACAATGTGCTTGCCAAAGGATAAAAGGTAAAGAGGAAAGGTGAAGATCACCATGACTCTTGCATAAGGAATAAGACAAAAGTAAAAGATAGGCCCTTCGCAGAGGGAAGCAGAGGTTGTCATGTGCTTTCATGGTTGGATGCACGAAATCTTAATGCAAAAGAACGTCACTTTATATTGCCACTTGTGATATGGACCTTTATTATGCTGTTCGTCGCTTTTATTTCTTCCACATCACAAGATCGTATAAAGCTTATTTTCTCCACACTAATAAGTCATACATATTTAGAGAGAAATTTTTATTGCTTGCACCGATGACAACTTACTTGAAGGATCTTACTCAATCCATAGGTAGATATGGTGGACACTCATGGCAAAACTGGTTTTCAGGGTATTCGAAAGCACAAGTAGTATCTCTACTTGGTGCAAAGAATTTGGCTAGCATGAGAGGGATAGGCAAGCTCAACATGTTGGATGATCCATGACAATACACTTTATTTCGGATATAAGGAAACATAACCCGTTACGTTGTCTTCCTTGTCCAACATCAACTCTTTAGCATGTCATACTTTAATGAGTGCTCACAATCATAAAAGATGTCCAAGATAGTATATTTATATGTGAAACCTCTCTTTCTTTATTACTTCCTATTAATTGCAACGATGACCAAAACTACGTTTGTCAACTCTCAACAGCTTTTAATCATCATACTCTTTATATGTGAAGTCATTACTCTCCATAAGATCAATATGATCTCTTTGTTTATTTTTATTCTTTCTTTTCCTTTATTCACTCAAGATCATAGCAAGATAATCAAGCCCTTGACTCAACACTAATCTTTATTATATATAGCTCATGGACTCAATTACATAGAGGGATCATAAAGCAAAACTCAAAACTCAAAGCTAAATCATACTAAATCTTTATTCTACTAGGTCAAGATATTACTAAAAGGATCGAACTAAAAAAAGGGTAAAGATAGGAGTGTGATGGTGATACAATACCGGGGCACCTCCCCCAAGCTTGGCAGTTGCCAAGGGGAGTGCCCATACCCATGTGATTATATCTCCTTCGCTAGTGAAGAAGATGGTGGAGTTGTTGATGATGTGAGCTTGTCGTCCATCTTCCAAGGCATAGGCTCACCATCATAGAAGGATGATCGAGTCTCCGGGATCCTCAAATCTGCAGCCAAACTCATCCTCTTGAATCTATATTCATACTCACAGTTTTGGTTTTGCAGGTCATAGATTTGGGCTTGGAGATGCTCAATCTTCTCGTGAAGATTGAAGATGGTGTCCCCAATGTTCTTGGCATCCAGCTTGTGGTTGTTGGTGAACTCCGTGATCATCATGTGGTTGGCGTTGAGTCCATGTTCCACCATCCCTTGGCACTTGAAAACTTGTTGTTCCATTGCTTCGAGCCTTGTCTCCACGCTTCTGGTCCTCCTTGGTCCCTCAACATCGCGGATGTGCAGCAACCCATCACGCATCTCAATAGTTTGAGTGTGTTGCGGCACCTCCGCGAGGTAGGGGTTGATGACCTTCTCGAAGAACTTGTCCTTGGGGGCGCTTGGAGGCGTCATGGTGAACTAGATCTGTCAGAAAAACAACTCGAAACGAAAACAAAGGATATTTGCGTGATACGGTGGTCAAAACCCTCGGGAGATTATATAATGAAGTTTTACCGACCAAAAGAAGTATCGTGCAAGAAAACGGAGTCCGGAGAGCGCACGAGGTGCCCACGAGGCAGGGGGCGCGCCCAGGGGGTAGGGCGCGCCTCCCAGCATCGTGGAAGCCTCGTGTTCTTTCCGGACTGCTTCTTATTTTCCTATTTTCATAAATATTCCAAAACGGAGAAAAATTGCCATTAGAACTGTTTTGGAGTCAGTTTACTTACCGTACCACATACCTATTCCTTTTCGGAGTCTCAAACATTCTGGAAAGTGTCTCTTATGTATTCCTCCGGGGTCACGGTTTCAATAATATTAGTTTCAACATTTATGGGATTACCTGATATATAATGTTTGATTCTTTGACCGTTTACCACCTTCGAATTTGTGCCTTCGAAGTTGTTGATTTTTATGGCACCCATAGGAATTTTATATGCAGTTCTATAGGCCCATAATGCATCATCAAGTTTCTTGGACCAATTCTTTCTAGATCTATTAACAGTCTTTTGCAAAATTAATTTGAGCTCTCTGTTACTCAATTCTACTTGTCCACTAGACTGTGGGTGATATGGGGATGCAATTCTATGATTAACATCATACTTAGCAAGCATTTCTGAAAAGCACCATGAATAAAATGTGAACCACCATCAGTCATTAGATATCTAGGGACTCCAAACCTCAGAAAAATAACGTCTTTAAGCATCTTAATAGAGGTGTTATGATCGGCACTACTAGTTGGAATAGCCTCTACTCACTTAGTAACGTAATCAACAGCAACTAAAATATGTGTATACCCATTAGAGGAAGGGAACGGTCCCATATAATCAAAGCCCCAAACATCAAATGGTTGAATAACAAGTGAATAATTCATAGGCATTTCCTGACGTCTACTAATATTATCAATTCTTTGACATTCATCACAAGACAAGACAAACTTACGGGCATCCTTGAAAAGAGTAGGCCAATAAAAACCGGATTGCAATACCTTATGTGCAGTTCTATCTCCAGTGTGGTGCCCTCCATAAGCCTCGGAGTGACACTTGCGTAGGATATGTTCCTGTTCATGCTCAGGTACACAACGTCTAATAACAACATCTACTCCTTTATAAAGATGTGGGTCATCCCAAAATTAATGTCTCAAATCATAGAAAAACTTTTTCTTTTGCTGGTATGTGAAACTAGGTGGTATAAACTTAGCAACAATGTAATTAGCATAATCAGCATACCATGGAGCAGTACGAGAAGCATTTATGACAACTAATTGTTCATCACGAAAGCTATCATCGATAGGTAGTGGGTCATCAAGAACATTATCTAACCTAGACAAGTTGTCTGCAATGGGGTTCTCAGCTCCCTTTCTATCAATAATATGCAAATCAAATTATTGTAGCAAGAGAACCCATCTAATAAGTCTAGGCTTAGCATCTTTCTTTTTCATAAGGTATTTAATAGCAGCATGATCAGTGTGAACAGTAACTTTAGAATCAATAATATAAGGTCTGAACTTATCACAAGCGAATACAACTGCTAAGAATTCTTTTTCAGTAGTAGCATAATTTCTCTGGGCATTGTCTAGAGTTTTACTAGCATATTGAATAACATTTAATTTCTTATCAACTCTTTGTCCTAGAACATCACCTATAGCATAATCACTAGCATCACACATAATTTCAAAGGGTAAATTCCAATCAGGTGGCTGAATGATAGGTGCAGAAATTAATGCTTTCTTAAGTATTTCAAATGCTTCTACACAATCATCATCAAAGACAAAAGGGATATCTTTTTGTAATAGATTAGTCAGAGGCCGAGAATTTTTTGAGAAGTCCTTAATGAACCTCCTATAAAAACCGGCATGACCAAGGAAACTTCTTATACCTTTGATGTCCTTGGGACACGACATCTTTTAAATAGCATCAACTTTAGCTTTGTCAACTTCAATGCCTCTTTCAGAAATTTTATGCCCCAAGACAATGCCTTCATTAACCATAAAGTGGCATTTCTCCCAGTTCAAGACAAGGTTAGTTTCTTCACATCTCTGCAAAACTCGATCAAGGTTGCTCAAGCAATCATCAAAAGAGGATCCATAAACGGAGAAATCGTCCATGAAAACCTCACAAATCTTTTCACAAAAATCAAAGAATATAGCCATCATGCATCTTTGAAAGGTAGCAAGTGCATTACATAAACCAAAAGGCATACGTCTATAAGCAAAAGTACCAAAAGGGCAAGTAAAAGTGGTCTTTGCTTGATCATCAGCTGACACAGGTATTTGAGAGAAACCAGAATAACCATCTAGAAAGCAAAAAATGTGTGTGTTTGGATAATCTTTCTAGCATTTGATCAATGAATGGCAAGGGGTAATGATCCTTTTTAGTAGCTTTATTTAATTTACGGAAATCAATTACCGTCCTATAACCTGTAATAATTCTTTGCGGAATCAATTCATCTTTATCGTTAGGAATGACAGTAATACCTCCCTTCTTAGGGACACAATGGACAGGACTTACCCACTGACTATCAGCAACGGGATAGATTATACCTGCTTCAAGTAGATTTAATATTTCCTTCCTTACCACTTCTTTCATCTTAGGATTCAGCCGTAGTTGGTGATCAATAACTGGTTTGGCGTCTTTTTCCAAATTTATTTTGTGTTGACATAGAGTGGGACTAATGCCCTTAAGATCATCAAGAGTATATCCAATAGCAGCGCGATGCTTCTTCAGAGTTTTCAATAATTTCTCTTCCTCCTTCACTGAAAGGTTAGTACTAATAATAACATGATATATCTTCTTTTCATCAAGATAAGCATATTTAAGAGTATCAGGTAGTGGTTTAAGCTCAAACGCGGGATCACCCTTGGGTGGAGGAGGATCCCCTAGGATTTCAACAGGCAAGTTTTGTTTCAAAATAGGTCCCTGTTTAAAGAATACTTCATCTATTTCCCTTCTTTCATTCATAAACATATCATTTTCATGGTCTAGAAAATATTGTTCTAAAGGATCACTAGGAGGCACGGCAATAGAAGCAAGACCAATAATTTCATATTTACTAGGCAATTCCTCATCACGAGGTTGTCTACGAAATTTAGAAAAATTAAACGCATGAGACATATCATCTAAACCAATAGTAACAACATCCTTTTCGCAGTCTATCCTAGCATTGACAGTATTCAAGAAGGGTCTACCAAATATAGTGGGACAAAAGCTATCTTGTGGGGAACCAAGAACAAGAAAACCAACAGGATATTTAACTTTCCCACACAAGACTTCAACATCTCTAACAATCCCAATCGGTGATACAGTATCTCTATTGGCAAGCTTAATGGTAACATCGATATCTTCTATCTCAGCAGGTGCAATATCATGCATAATTTCTTTGTATAAGGTATGAGGTATTGCACTAGCACTAGCACCCATATCACATAAGCCATGATAACAATGATATCCTATTTTAACAGAAATAACAGGCATGCCTACAATAGGTCTGTTGTTTATCTTTAGCACCAGGTTTAGCAATTCTAGCAGTCTCATCACAGAAGTAAATAACATGCCCATTGATATTATCAGCCAAGAGATCTTTAACCATAGCAACATTAGGTTCAACTTTAACTTGCTCAGGGCGTTTGTGTGTCCTAATATTACTTTTGTTGACTACAGTTGAAACTTTAGCATGATCTTTTATTCTAACAGGGAAAGGTGGTTTCTCAACATAAGCAGTAGGAACAACAGGATCATTATAAGTGATAGTCTTTTCTTCAACTTTAATAGGTGCAACTACTTTTACTTCAATGGGAGGATTATATTTAAACCACTTCTCCTTAGGGAGATCAACATGAGTAGCAAAGGATTCACAAAAAGAAGCTACTATCTCAGAGTCAAGTCCATATTTAGTGCTAAATTTATGGAAAACATCGGTATCCATAAAAGATTTAACACAATCAAACTTAGGTGTTATACATGACACCTTACCTTCGTCGAGATCCCAATCTTCAGAGTTGCATTTAATTCTTTCCAATAAATCCCATCTGAATTCAATAGTCTTCATCATAAAAGAACCAGTACAAGAAGTATCGAGCATGGAGCGATTGTTGTCAGAAAGCCAAGCATAAATTTTTTGAATAATCATTTATCTTAAGAGCTCATGATTGGGGCATGAATATAACATTGACTTAAGCCTCCCCAAGCTTGAACGATGCTTTCTCCTTTGCGGGGCCAGAAATTATATATATAATTACGATCACGATGAACAAGATGCATAGGATAAAACTTCTGATGAAATTCCAATTTCAATCGTTTGTAGTCCCATGATCCCATCTCATCACATAGCCTATACCATGTCAATGCATCTCCCTTCAAAGATAAAGGGAAGACCTTCTTCTTGATAACATTATAGGGCATACCTACAAGCTTAAATAATCCACAAACTTCATCCACATAGATTAGGTGTAAATCGGGATGCAATGTTCCATCTCCTGCAAAAGGATTAGCTAGCAGTTTCTCTATCATACCCGAAGGAATTTCAAAGTAAACATTTTCAGTAGGTTTAGTAGGTTGAGGAGCAACTCTTTGCTCTACTGGTTGGGGTGAAGATACCCCGAACAAGCCCCTCAAAGGATTACTTTCCATAGTAACAAATGAAAGTAAATTTCAGCACACTATATAAATTTTTCCATACCAAATTCCACCTACCAAAGGCGCTTCACTCCCCGGCAACAGCGCCAAAAAAGAGTCTTGATTACCCACAAGTATAGGGGATCTATCGTAGTCCTTTCGATAAGTAAGAGTGTCGAACCCAACGAGGAGCAGAAGGAAATGACAAGCGGTTTTCAGTAAGGTATTCTCTGCAAGCACTGAAATTATAGGTAACAGATAGTTTTGTGATAAGGTAATTTGTAACAGGTAACAAGTAACAAGTGTAAATAAAGTGCGGCAAGATGGCCCAATCCTTTTTGTAGCAAAGGACAAGCCTGGACGAACTTTATATAGAGAAAAGCGCTCCTGAGGACACATGGGAATTATCGTGAAGCTAGTTTTCATCACGTTCATATGATTAGCGTTCGGTACTTTGATAATTTGATATGTGGGTGGACCGGTGCTTGGGTGTTGTCCTTACTTGGACAAGCATCCCACTTATGATTAACTCCTATTGCAAGCATCCGCAACTACAAAAGAAGTATTAAGGTAAACCTAACCATAGCATGAAACATATGGATCCAAATCAGCCCCTTACGAAACAGCGCATAAACTAGGGTTTAAGCTTCTGTCACTCTAGCAACCCATCATCTACTTATTACTTCCCAATGCCTTCCTGTAGGCCCAAAAAATGGTGAAGTGTCATGTAGTCGACGTTCACATGACACCACTAGAGGAGAGACAACATACCTCTCATCAAAATATCGAACGAATACCAAATTCACATGACTACTAATAGTAAGACTTCTCCCATGTCCTCAGGAACAAACGTAACTATTCACAAAGCATATTCATGTTCATAATCGGAGGGGTATTAATATGAATATAGGATCTGAACATATGATCTTCCACCAAATAAGCCAACTAGCATCAACTACAAGGAGTAATCAACACTACTAGCAACCCACAGGTACCAATCTGAGGCTTTGGGACAAAGATTGGATACAAGAGATGAACTAGGGTTTGAGAGGAGATTGTGCTGGTGAAGATGTTGATGAAGATTGACCCCCTCCTGATGAGAGGATCGTTGGTGATGACGATGGCGATGATTTCCTCCTCTGAAGGGAAGTTTCCCGGCGAATGAAGCCTCTGGAGCCCTAGATTAGTTCCGCCAAGGTTCCGCCTCGTGCCGGTGGAGTTTCTTCCCGAAAGCTTGCTTATGATTTTTCCTCGGACGAAAGACTTCATATAGCAGAAGATGGGCACCGGAGACCTGCCAGGGACCCACGAGGCAGGGGGCGCGCCCTCCACCCTTGTGGCCAGGGTGTGGGCCCCCTCTCGTATTTTCTTCGCTCAGTATTTTTTGTTATTTCCAAAAATGACTTCCATGGAGTCTCAGGACTTTTGGAGTTGTGCAGATTAGGTCTCTAATATTTGCTCCTTTTCCAGCCCAGAATCCCAGTTGCCGGCATTCTCCCTCTTCATGTAAACCTTGTAAAATCAGAGAGAATAGGCTTAAGTATTGTGACATAACGTGTAATAACAACCCATAATGCAATAAATATCGATGTAAAAGCATGATGCAATATGGACGTATCATCGTCCTCCTTGCCGGGGCCGCTCCCACGACCTTCTCGTCCACCACAATGGGACTTATCCCCCGATGCACACGTCTACCATCACAGATCTGCTTCAACGCCACCGACAGCCATCACACCATGATGCCTACACGGCGCCGCAAGAGAGGTGGTACTACTTCATATCTGTTCAACTTTTTGATCTCAACCAGAAAATAGATCGTAACTTGGTTACTATGCTTTCTTTCCAGCTCTTAGAATTTAGTTCTTAGTTTGAAGCAAACAATGGTTGCTAAATAGCATTTCTGTGGTTTGCCACTTCAAATCTGCCATGGCATAGTCATAATAGGGTTTAATTGATCATGCTTAGGATTTCCCCCCTTTTATGATCACTATACGATCAACATACGTGCTTCCTGTCATAATAGCACTACTCCACCCATCAAGCTAAACAAGCTTAGTTGTTCAAAATCAAATTTGATATTATTAAAACAAAGTCGTTTAATTGGTCAGCTAAATGTTCCTAATTTAGTTTCGAAAATGCATGTACGCCGCTCGGGTGTGGATCTACAGGGTGCCCACGGTGGGTCGTGGCCCAGACCCCAATTCCCCTCTATTTTGTTGCGCTTCTGATCTCTACTCACCCCCAGCCGGATGGCATGACTCTAGGAGGAGAAGCCAGACTAACAGGAGGTCAGGAGCCGCTCGCCCAATAGCGTCACCGATGCCCGGGCGCGCTGCCATGCCTACCTTCCCAGTCCGTTCAGGGCCCAAGCGTGTAGCAGCCACTAAGCCAACCCCATTTATCCTGAGATACGTCCTCAACACTCAGCAGCCACTCCTTATGACCCGTTTTCTAACTGATTCATTACTCATTAGGAAGGACTATCATTAGGGTTTGTTCTGTACTCGGTGCTACCTAGACTTCATGATTCAGATGTATTTCAGTAATCTTTAGTACATGTAAAGTTCACAGGGTTTCAAAATTTCAGCCCTAGGAACAAAAACTAGTCATGTTGGATTGTTGGTCATAGTGACATTCACCTAGATTACTACTGCAGGCCAGGTTTGTTGACAATTTTACTTGTCATTCTTACTCATTCGATATGATATCCAATTATTCACGTCGATTAGTTGCAGACAATAAGTACTAGACCAACTTCTTGATTTAGATTTTGGACGGTCTCTTACTGCAGTTACAATTCTGCATTCTTGTCCTAGTAAGCTCACAAGTAATGATTGATTCACTACCTCTATGCTTGCCTTGTCATATTTCTTGTCAATATTCTTTTAGGGTGGACCACCCTGTTTCAAAATACTTGAACCGCAGACATGAGTGAATAGTATTTCTCTGTGTGATCTCTTCCATCATGTGTGGGCAACGAACACTACACTGTATAGAAAGCAAGTTTCATATCCACCTTTTACATAGACTATGATCTTTTACATGGAATACAATCGGCCTACTTGCTTTATGTCGGACTACCAGCACTCCACCCTTGAAGCGAAACATTATGCCACTCATAATTCCTTATTTTATTTGTTCAAATATGAATTTGATATGATTCTAATGTTCCAACTTCAGTTTTGAAATGTGTGTCTGATGTCTATTATGCAACTTTATTCTTGTAGACTTGTGTTGGACCTCCAAGCGCAGGGTTTTGTATGACAGTAGCAATTTTCCTTCAAGTCGATGCCTAAGATATATCAATCCGTGGGTGGTGTAGGATAAAGATGGTCTCTCTCAAACAACCTGCAACCAAATAATAAAAAGTCGCTTGTGTCCCCAACACACCGAATACAGTGGTAAATTGTATAGGTGCACTAGTTCAGCGAAGAGATGGTGATAAAAGTGTAGTAATTATAGTTGATATTGATTTTTGTAATAGGAACAATAAAAACAGCAAGGTAGCAATTGATAAAACAGGGCACAAACGGTATTTGAATGCTTGAAAATGAGGCCTAGGGTCCGTACTTTTGCTAATGAAATCTCTCAACAATGCTAATATAATTGAATCATATAACCATCCCTCAACGTGCGATGAAGAATCACTCCAAAGTTTCTATCTAGCGGAGAATATAAGAAGAAATTGTTTGTAGGGTACGAAACCACCTCAAAGCTATTATTTCCAATCAATCTATCCTAGAGTTCGTACTAAAATAACACCAAGCTATTCTTTCTGATCGATCTAACCAAGAGTTTGTACTAAAATAACACCATATGATACACATCAACCAACTCTAATGTCACCTCGATACTCCAACGTCACCGCGAGTATCCGTGAGTTGATTATATGGTATGCATCAAACAATCTCAGATTCATAATACTCAATCCAACACAAGGAACCTCAAAGAGTGCCCAAAGATTTCTACCAGAGAAACAAAGACAATAACATGCATCAACCCCTATGCATAGATTACCCCAATGTCACCTCGGGAATCCGCGAGTTGAGTGCCAAAAAATATATCAAGTGAATCAATATGATACCCCATTGTCACCACGGGTATTCATAGCAAGACATACATAAAGTGTTCTCAAATCCATAAAAGTATTCAATCCGATAAGAGCAAGATCTCAAAGGGTAAACTGGATTCAAAACAAGAGAGAGAGGGGAAAACACCATATGATCCGACTATATTAACAAAGCTCGCGATACAACAAGATCGTGACATCTCAAGAACACGAGAGATAGATAGAGAGAGAGAGAGAGAGAGAGAGAGAGAGAGAGAGAGAGATTAAACACATAGCTACTGGTACACACCCTCAGCCCCGAGGGTGGACTACTCCCTCCTCATCATGGTGGCTGATGTCTACTACACAACCTTCTTCTTGTAGACGTTGTTGGGCCTCCAAGTGCAGAGGTTTGTAGGACAGTAGCAAATTTCCCTCAAGTGGAGACCTAAGGTTTATCAATCCGTGGGAGGCGTAGGATGAAGATGGTCTCTCTCAAGCAACCCTGCAACCAAATAACAAAGAGTCTCTTGTGTCCCCAACACACTCAATACAATGGTAAATTGTATAGGTGCACTAGTTCGGCGAAGAGAGGGTGATACAAGTGCAATATGGATGGCAGATATAGGTTTTTGTAAACTGAAAATATAAAAACAGCAAGGTAACAAGTGGTAAAAGTGAGTGTAAACGGTATTGCAATGCTAGGAAACAAGGCCTAGGGTTCATACTTTCACTAGTGCAAGTTCTCTCAACAATAATAATATAATTGGATCATATAACTATCCCTCAACATGCAACAAAGAGTCACTACAAAGTCACTACTAGAGGAGAACAAACGAAGAGATTATGGTAGGGTACGAAACCACCTTAAAGTTATTCTTTCCAATCAATCCGTTGGGCTATTCCTATAAGTGTCACAAACAGCCCTAGAGTTCGTACTAGAATAACACCTCGAGACACAAATCAACCAAAACCCTAATGTCACCTAGATACTCCAATGTCACCTCAAGTATCCGTGTGCATGATTATACGATATGCATCACACAATCTCAATTCAGCTATTCAAACCAACACATAGAACCTCAAAGAGTGCCCCAAAGTTTCTACCGCAGAATCACGACGAAAACGTGTGCCAACCCCTATGCATAGGTTCATGGGCGGAACCCGCAAGTTGATCACCAAAACATACATCAAGTGAACCACGTGATATCCCATTGTCACCACAGATATGCACGGCAAGACATACATCAAGTGTTCTCAAATCTTTAAAGACTTAATCCAATAAGATAACTTCAAAGGGAAAACTCAATCCATTACAAGAGAGTAGAGGGGGAGAAGAAACATAAGATCCAACTATAATAGCAAAGCTCGCGATACATCAAGATCGTGCCAAATCAAGAACACGAGAGAGAGAGAGAGATCAAACACATAGCTCTTTGGTACATACCCTCAGCCCCGAGGGTGAACTACTCCCTCCTCATCATGGAGAGCGCCGGGATGATGAAGATGGCCACAGGTGAGGGTTCCCCCCTCCGGCAGGGTGCCGGAACAGGGTCCCGATTGACTTTTGGTGGCTACAGAGGCTTGCGGCGGCGGAACTCCCGATCTAATCTCTGTTCTGGAAGTTTTAGGGTACGTGTGTATATATGGGTGAAAAAAGTACGTCGGTGGAGCTTCGGGGGCCCCACGAGGCAGGGGGGCGCGTCCTAGGGGGTGGGCGCGCCCCTCACCCTCGTGAGCACCTCCCTTTGCTCCTGACGTGGGGTCCAAGTCCATCCAGTAGGTTTCCTTCAAAAAATAACTTCTCCAATTGATTTTGTTCTGTTTCGACTCCGTCTGATATTCCTTTTCCTCGAAACACTGAAAAAGGCAAAAAAAACTGCAAATATGGGCTGGGCCTCCAGTTAATAGGTTAATCCCAAAAATAATATAAAAGTGGAAAATAATGCCCAATATTGCCCAAAACAGTAGATAATATAGCATGGAGCAATCAAAAATTATAGATACGTTGGAGACGTATCAAGCATCCCCAAGTTTAATTCCTGCTCGTCCTCGAGTAGGTAAATGATAAAAAAATATTTTTTGATGTGGAATGCTAGTTGGCATAATTTCATCGTAATTCTTCTTACTCGTGATATGAATATTCAGATCCGGAAGATTCAAGACAAAAGTTCATATTGACATAAAAGTAATAATACTTCAAGCATACTAACTAAGCAATTATGTCTTCTCAAAATAACATGGCCAAAGAAAGTTCATCCCTACAAAATCATATAGTTTAGTCATGCTCCATTTTCGTCACACAAGAATGCTCTCATCATGCACAACCCCGATGACAAGCCAAGCAATTGTTTCATACTTTAGTAATCTCAAACTCATAAACCTTCATGCAATACATGAGCGCGAGACATGGATATAGCACTATGGGTGGAATAGAATATGATGATGGGGGTTATGTGGAGAAGACAAAAAAGGAGAAAGTCTCACATCAACGAGGATAATCAATGGGCTATGGAGATGCCCATCGATTGATGTCGATGCAAGGAGTACGGATTGCCATGCAACGGATGCACTAGAGCTATAAATGTATGAAAGCTCAACAAAAGAAACTAAGTGGGTGTGCATCCAACTTGATTGCTCACGAAGACCTAGGGCACTTGAGGAGGCCCATCGTTGGAATATACAAGCCAAGTTCTATAATGAAAAATTCCCACTAGTATATGAAAGTGACAAAACAAGAGACTCTCTATCATGAAGATTATGGTGCTACTTTGAAGCACAAGTGTGGAAAAAAAGGATAGTAGCATTGCCCCTTTTATTTTCTTTTTTTCTTTTTTCGGGGCCTTCTTTTTTTGGCCTTTCTCTTTTTTTGGGACAATGCTCTATTGAATGATGATCATCACACTTCTATTTATTTAGAACTCAATGATTACAACTCGATACTAGAACAAAGTATGACTCTATATGAATGCCTCCGTGATGTGTACCGGGATATGCAATGAATCAAGAGTGACATGTATGATGAATTATGAATGGTGGCTTTGCCACAAATAATATGTCAACTACATGATCATGCTAAGCAATATGAAAATGATGAATGTGTCATGTATATGATGAACGGAATGGTGGAAAGTTGCATGGCAATATATCTCGGAATGGCTATGGAAATGCCATAATAGGTAGGTATGGTGGCTGTTTTGAGGAAGATATAAGGAGGTTTATGTGTGAAAGAGCGTATCATATGACGGGGTTTGGATGCCTCGCTAAGTTTGCACCAACTCTCAATGTGAGAAAGGGCAATGCACGGCATCAAGAGGCTAGCAATGATGGAAGGGTGAGAGTGCGTATAATCCATGGACTCAACATTAGTCATAAAGAACTCATATACTTATTGCAAAAATCTACAAGCCATCAAAAACCAAACCACTATGCGCATGCTCCTAGGGGGATAGATTGGTAGGAAAAGACCATCACTCGTCCCCGACCGCCACTCATAAGGAGGACAATCAAATAACACCTCATGTTTCAGATTTGTTACATAACGTTTACCATAAGTGCATGCTACGGGACTTGAAAACTTCAACACAAGTATTTCTCAAATTCACAACTACTCAACTAGCACAACTTTAATATCACTACCTCCATATCTCAAAACAATCATCAAGCATCAAACTTTTCTTAGTATTCAACGCACTCATAAGAAAGTTTTACAAATCTTGAATACCAAGCATATTATTATTATTAAGCAAATTACCATGCTATTTAAGAGTCCGAAAATAATATAAGTGAAGCATGAGAGTTCATCTATTACTTCAAAATAAAACTACCACCATGCTCTAAAAGATATAAGTGAAGCACTAGAGCAAACACAAACTACTCCGAAAGATATAAGTGAAGATCAATGAGTAGTCGAATAATTATGCAACTATGTGAAGACTCTCACATTTTAAGTATTTCAGATCTTTATACTTTATTCAAACAGAAATCAAAGCTAAAGAAAATAAAATTACGCTCCAAGCAAAACACATATCATGTGGTGAATAAAAATATACCTCCAAGTAAAGTTACCGATGAACGAAGACAAAAGAGGGGATGCCTTCCGGGGCATCCCCAAGCTTAGGCTCTTGGTTATCCTTGAATATTACCTTGGGGTGACTTGGGCATCCCCAAGCTTAGGCTCTTGCCACTCCTTATTCCATAGTCCATCGAATCTTTACCCAAAACTTGAAAACTTCACAACACAAAACTTAACAGAAAACACGTGAGCTCCGTTAGCGAAAGAAAACAAAATACCACTTCAAGTTACTGTAATGAACTCATTATTTATTTGTATTGGTGTTAAACCTACTGTATTCCAACTTCTCTATGGATTATAAACTATTTTACTAGCCATAGAGTCATCAAAATAAGCAAACAACACATGAAAAACAGAATCTGTCAAAAACAGAACAGTCTGTAGTAATCTGTAACTAACGCAAACTTCTGGAACTCCAAAAATTCTAGAATAAATTGGTGGACCTGAGGAATTTGTCTAGTAATCATCCTAAAAATAATCTACTAAATATCACTCTCCAGTACAAAGTTCTAGCTATTCTCGTGAGCGCTAAAGTTTTTTTTACAGCATGATCATAAAGACTTCACCCAAGTCTTCCCAAAGGTTCTACTTGGCACAAACACTAATTAAAACATAAAACCACATCTAAACAGAAGCTAGATGGATTATTTATTCCTAAACAGAACCAAAAAGAAAGAAACTAAAATAAAATTGGGTTGCCTCCCAACAAGCGCTATCATTTAACGCCCCTAGCTAGGCATGATGATTTCAATGATACTCACATAAAAGATAAGAATTGAAACATAAAGAGAGCATCATGAACAATATGACTAGCACATTTAAGTCTAACCCACTTCATATGCATAGGGATTTTGTGAGCAAACAACTTATGGGAACAATAATCAACTAGCATAGGAAGGCAAAACAAGCATAACTTCAAAACTTTAAGCACATAGAGAGGAAACTTGATATTATTGCAATTCCTGCAAGCATATATTCCTCCCTCATAATAATTTTCAGTAGCATCATGAATGAATTAAAAAATATACCCAGCACCTAAAGCATTCTTTTCATGATCTGCTAGCATAGAAATTTTATTACTCTCCATATAAGCAAAATTCTTCTCATTCGGAATAGTGGGAGTATCTTAAGAGACTTGAATACTATAAATTGTTTCCACATTAAAAGAGTAATGTTCAGAGAAAGGGTACTCATAATCATGACAAGTTTTATAAATATAATCATCACTACTTTTTATAGCATAAGTTTCATCGCAATAATCATCATAAGTAGCAACTTTGTTCTCATCATAATCGATTCAAACCTCTTCCGAAATAGTGGATACATCACTAAATAAAGTCATGACCTCTCCAAATCCACTTTCATAAATATTATAAGATTCAACATACTCCAAAATAGTGGGATCATTACTTCCTAAAGTTGACACTCTTCCAAACCCACTTTCATAAATATGATCATTGTAGGTAGAAGGCATGCTATCATCATAACAACTTTGCATATCGAAACTTGAGAGGCTAAAAATATCATCATTATTAAACATAACATCCCCAAGCTTGGGACAAACATTAATTGCAGCAAATATATTCTCAAATATGGCATCCTCATCAAACATAGCTTCCCGAAGATTGGGCCTTTTCGTATCATAAGCATAATCACTCTCATCATTAATAGTATGGATAGCACCAATAGTATAGCAATTATTATGTTCTTCCAAGCAAGTGCCAAAAAGATTTTCAAGATCATAAGAAGTATCATTATCTTGCCAATCATAATCATCACAACAAGCAATAGGCATAACGAGATCATCATCAAGCGTATCATCTTCATTTTCATGAGGCACAGCAATAATAGGAGCAACTTTATTTTGAAGAGATACCTTTTTACCTCTCTTCCTTTTTCTTTTCTTCTTCTTCACCACATCATGTGTGGGTTCAATCCTCTTTTTGGAGCTCCTTATTAATGAGATTGGTTGAATAGAAGGCTCCTCCTCGTTACCTGATTCACCATAAGAAATAATAGGAGGATATTGGGAAGTCTCTTCCCTTTAATTAGTATTCTCTTCATCTTCTATTTGTTTTCTTTTCCTTATGTAATTTGTAATATAAGGATTTTCAATACAATTCACCGCACAATACATATAAATCTTCTCTAGATCAAAATCAAGAAATTTATCGAGATTAAATTTTGGAATACCCTCAGTTATACGTTTCATTTCTTCATAACCCAAAAGAAGACTAAGCTCTTTATGATGCTCAAGGGTAATAAAATTATCACAATATTTGGACACGACTTGATCATGAAACAAATAGCATTGGAACTTTAAATGACCATGTTCATTGCAAAGTTCACAAGGGGCGCGAAAAATATTGAATCTTTCAGCACATTCATCTAGCTCTTCTTGCAACAATTTGGTTTCTAAGTACTTATGCCTCTTGCAATATCTATCTTCCCTATTTGGTGTGTACTTACAAACCCAATGCACTCCACAAAAATTGACATGTTTATAGGAGACATTTTCATCATAACTAGTGCAATCATCATTAGCATCATGGATATTCAAAGAATTCATACTAACAATATTGCAATCATGCTCATCATTCAAATATTTAGTGCCAAACATTTTAATGCATTCTTCTTCTAACACTTTGGCACAATTTTCTTTTCCATCATACTCACGAAAGATATTAAATAGATGAAGCGTATGAGACAAACTCAAATCCATTTTTTAGTTTTCTTTTATAAACTAGACTAGTGCTAAAACAAGAAACAAAAAGATTCGATTGCAAGATATAAAGATATACCTTCAAGCACTCACCTCCCCGGCAACGGCGCCAGAAAAGAGCTTGATGTCTACTACACAACCTTCTTCTTGTAGACGTTGTTGGGCCTCCAAGTGCAGAGGTTTGTAGGACAGTAGCAAATTTCCCTCAAGTGGATGACCTAAGGTTTATCAATCCGTGGGAGGCGTGGGATGAAGATGGTCTCTCTCAAGCAACCTTGCAACCAAATAACAAAGAGTCTCTTGTGTCCCCAACACACCCAATACAATGGTAAATTGTATAGGTGCACTAGTTCAGCGAAGAGAGGGTGATACAAGTGCAATATGGATGGCAGATATAGGTTTTTGTAAACTGAAAATATAAAAACAGCAAGGTAACAAGTGGTAAAAGTGAGCGTAAACGGTATTGCAATGCTAGGAAACAAGGCCTAGGGTTCATACTTTCACTAGTGCAAGTTCTCTCAACAATAATAACATAATTGGATCATATAACTCTCCCTCAACATGCAACAAAGAGTCACTCCAAAGTCACTAATAGCAGAGAACAAACGAAGAGATTATGGTAGGGTACGAAACCACCTTAAAGTTATTCTTTCCAATCAATCCGTTGGGCTATTCCTGTAAGTGTCACAAACATTCCTAGTGTTCGTACTAGAATAACACCTTAAGACACAAATCAACCAAAACCCTAATGTCACCTAGATACTCCAATGTCACCTCAAGTATCCGTGGGCATGATTACACGATATGCATCACACAATCTCAATTCATCTATTCAAACCAACACATAGAACCTCAAAGAGTGCCCCAAAGTTTCTACCGGAGAATCACGACGAAAATGTGTGCCAACCCCTATGCATAGGTTCATGGGTGGAACCCGCAAGTTGATCACCAAAACATACATCAAGTGAATCACGTGATATCCCATTGTCACCACAGATACACACGGCAAGACATACATCAAGTGTTCTCAAATCTTTAAAGACTCAATCCGATAAGATAACTTCAAAGGAAAACTCAATCCATTACAAGAGAGTAGAGGGGAGAAGAAACATAAGATCCAACTATAATAGCAAAGCTCGCGATACATCAAGATCGTGCCAAATCAAGAACACGAGAGAGAGAGAGAGATCAAACACATAGCTATCGGTACATACCCTCAGCCCGAGGGTGAACTACTCCCTCCTCGTCATGGAGAGTGTCGGGATGCTGAAGATGGCCACCGGTGAGGGTTCCCCCTCCGTGAGGCGCCGTAGCAGGTCCCGATTGACTTTTGGTGGCTACAGAGGCTTGCGGCAGCGGAGCTCCCAATATAATCTCTGTTCTGGAAGTTTTAGGGTACGTGTGTATATATGGGTGAAAAAAGTACGTCGGTGGAGCTTTGGGGGCCCCACGAGGCAGGGGGGCGCACCCCCCACCCTCGTGAGCACCTCCCTTTGCTCCTGACGTGGGGTGCAAGTCCATCTGGTACGTTTCCTTCCAAAAATATCTTCTCCAGTTGATTTCGTTCCGTTTCGACCCCGTCTGATATTCCTTTCCCTCGAAACACAGAAATAGGCAAAAAAACAGCAAATCTGGGTTGGGCCTCCGGTTAATAGGTTAGTCCCAAAAATAATATAAAAGTGGAAAATAAAGCCCAATATTGCCCAAAATAGTAGATAATATAGCATGGAGCAATCAAAAATTATAGATACGTTGGAGACGTATGAGTGGCCACCAGGATGAGGAAGATGGCCACCGGTGATGATTTCCCCCTCAAGTGTAGTGCTGGAACGGGGTCTGGATTGGTTTTTCATGGCTGTAGAGGCTTGCGGCAGTGAAACTTATGATCTAGGGTTATTTCTGATGGTTTCTGTATTTATAGGATTTTTGGCATTGGTTTCACGCTAAGATGTGCCTCGAGGTGAGCACAACCCACTGGGGCAAGCCAGGCCCCTCTGGCGCGCCGTGGTGGATTGTGCCCTCCTCGTGGATCTTCTGGCCCTCCTACAAAGCTTCGGGGGTCTCTTTTGTTCGAAAATAAATTGTCAAAAAGTTTTAGCTCATTTGGAGAACTTTCATTTCTGCACAAAAAACAACACCACGGTAGTTCTCTTTGAAAAGCAATCGATGCAGGATAGTTCCATGCTAATCATACCAAAACCATATAAAATTGTGGTAAGCATGGCATGAATACTTCAAAAATTATAGGTACGTTGGAGACATATCAGCATCCCCAAGCTTAATTCCTACTCGTCCTCGAGTAGGTGAATGATAAAAGAAACAATTTATGAAAATGTGAATGCTACCAGATTGCATAAGTTTGATCAATGATAATTTCAATCACTTTTCCTAGCATCATAACATCAACTCTTTCTCATAAAACTCATCATGATAAAGTAGCAATTGAAAATGGAATTTTTTTTGTGGGTTGCTACCTATCACATTCATCATATACTCTTTCATTTGTAGCATGGACATTTGGAGTTTAATGATTCGAAGCAATAGTCTATCATTTGACAAGAGGACATCAATACTCAAGCATATCAACAAGCAACCATGTCTTTCAAAATATCAACACTAAAGAAAGTTATCCCTAGCCCATCTTGCTCAATCATTGATCCATTCATGAAAGACAATCGTATATTAGCTACATCCAATGCACAAGTACGATCATAGTGCTCCCTAGTTGGTGCTTTGTAAGAGAAGATGGAGACTCAAATGAAAATCGCATAAAGTAAATAGATAGACCCTTCGCAGAGGGAAGCAGAGATTTGTAGAGGTGCCAGAGCTCAGAGCTTAAAATGAGAGATAAAAATAATTTGGGAGGCATACTTTTCCCGTCAATGAAAACGACCAAGAATTCCCAACACTTTCCATGCTAGATACATCACAGGAGGTTCCCAAACAGAAAATAAAGTTTATTCTTTTTTCCACCATTATTTCACAATCCATGGCTAGCCGTATCCACGGGTGCCTTCCATATCAACACTTTCCAAAGAATCTATTATTGAACAACATAAAGTATTCCTTTTTCATTACGGGACTGGGCATCCCTAATACCGTTGTACTCTCGTGCAATGACAAGTGAATAAACACTCATCTTGAGAATAACACATCTAGCATGGAAATTAGCCACCCCCTGTTGTTTCATGAGCGGTACAAGCACACAAAAAGGAAATTCATTTTGAAAATTAGAGTTGGCACATATAAATTTACTTGGAACGGCATGGAAATACCACATATAGGTAGGTATGGTGGACTCATGTGTCAAAACTGGGTTTAAGGATTTTGGATACATGAGTACTATTCCCACTTAGTACAAATGGAGGCTAGAAAATAGATTGAGAAGTGACCAACCAAGAAACAAAAATGATCACAAAAGAGCATTAAACATAACTAACACCGAATAATGCACCACAAGTAGGATGTATCTTCATTGCATAATTATTGACTTTCGTGCTTGCATAGGGAATCACAGACCTTAGCACCAATATTCTTATTAAAGCACAATTACTCACCAACATGACTCACATATTACTATCTCCATACCTCAAAACTATTGCAAGGAATCAAACTTATCATATCCAATGATCTGCATGAAAGTTTTTATTATATCCCTCTTGAATATCCACCACTTTGGGACTAAATTTATATATTACCATTGCTACTAACAAGCTCTCAAATAAATTTAAGTGAAGCACGAGAGCATTAGTATTTCTTCAAAAATTTCAACTCTCAAAATAATCTAAGTGAAGCATGAGAGTAAATGACAAACTACTCCAAAAATATATAAGTGAAGATCAAATGACTAGTTAAGTAAATAGGTAGCTATGTGAGGACTCTCTCTTATTTAAAAAAATTCAGGTCTAAGTACTTTATTAAAACAGCAAGCAAAACAAAATGAAATGAAATTCTAAGAATAGCACACATCATGTGAAGAAGCAAAACTTAGGCTCAACCGAGGCTAACCGATAATTGTTGATGAAGAAAGGTGGGATGCCTACCGAGGCATCCCCAAGCTTAGATGCTTGAGACTTCTTGAAATGTTATCTTGGGATGCCTTGGGCATCCCTAAGATTGAGCTTTTGTGTCTCCTTAATTCCTCTGATATCACGGTTTCCTTAATTCTTAAAAACTTCATCCACACAAAACTCAACAAGAACTCGTGATATAAGTTAGTATAAATCAATGCAAAAACCTTATCATTCTCTATTGTAGTGTAATAGCCTGGTTTTTTGCCCTTTCTTTTCTTTTGATTTTCTGAGGTTTTTGCCTGAGTTTTCTTTTTCCGTGGCTATTTGTTCTGGAAACTGAAGAAGATGACATCTTCTTTGCTTCCAGAGTGGCTTGTCAACCTCAAATCCTTCCCTATACCTTTCCATTTCCACCTTGGACCAAATCCCAATATTCTTTTCCTTGGGAATATTCATTTTCCTATTAAAGGAATAACCCAATTTGCCCTAATTTGTGAAGCAACCTATATTTCTATCACTCCCAAAATTCCCAAATAATTCTCATAAATTCTATGGGTCATATCTTCCTCAAATATGGCCAAATATTTCATTGGCCATGTTTCCCATCATGCTCTTTTAATTATTTTCCTATTCTGTCCTGAATGGCAGATTGTGAAGCAAGTGCCATTTATCTTTGCCCAATTGACCCCAAACTTCTTGGACACTTTTTCCAGTCCATATAATTGCCCCATGCAAAAATTCAACTTAATTTGCCTAGTAAGCATTCCTAAGCAATTTTTCAAAGTTCCTATCTGAGGGAATTGATTGTGAAGGCAGTACAATCTAGGCATATCCAAATGAGTTGAAATTTTGCAAGGTCCTTCATATCATTGTATCATAGCGCTCCACCAAAGTCGAGCTCATGTTATGCCTCCATGTGAGCTCATCTTCCATTCTTTGGTTCTGTCCAAATTTTCAGTTTATGAAGCAAGTATATTTTATTTGCTCCATTAAGGCTGACCATTTTTCTTGGCCTTCTATTATCCATGTAAACTCCCTCCACCAAAATTTGGCTCAATCCATTACATCATTTGCTCTGTGCAAGTTTTCCAAATTTCTGTCCAGAGCAAAGCTATATGAAGAAAGTACTATTTTGGTTCATCCAAATGGCATGAAACTTTTTGAGCATCCTCATATATTCAAATCATTGGGCAATGCCCAATTTCAGCTCTAGTTGATACTTTATGTGAGTACATCATCCAAATCTCTAATTTTGGCCACTATGGTGGTTTCTACAGCAACCCTCAGCTAAACCTGTCCTCTTAGTCTGAGTTTTGGTAATCAGGATCACCTTAGTGCTTGATCAAGTTGTGCCAAAGATCAGAGTCTAAATCCATACATGTGAGCCACAACAAGTTACAAACACCTTGCTGTTGCGATGTTTTGGAGCTAGGTGTGAATCACTTCTTTGCCACTGGACCTATTTATTTCCTCATTTTGACTAAGGGCACCAGGGACTTTCTGCTAGACACCAATTTGGGCGCCAATGAGCATTGAATGACTAGGATCACGCGGTGACCACTGCCCTGGCATACCATGGCCAAGAGCTGGGTAATGTTTTGCTCGGGCCCCTCCTCCTCTCGCCGCTCTCGCGCGACCGGCCAAGTTAAGAAGATTTCCCTTGTCGTCACACTTCGCCCTGGACCCCTCCCCCTCCGGCAGCTTCCTCACCGACGCTCGCCGCCGCATGCCCACGGGAACACAGTGCCCCGACATGGTTTCAATGCGCTCGTCGCTTCCTCCCCATGCTCCCTTGGCCTCCTCTTCCCCGTGAGACCCTCCCTTGTTCCTCCTTCGTCGGCTACCAGCGATCTCGGGTGCGTGCACATGCGTCCGAGGCACCGGCCACGCGTCCGCTGGCTTACGCCAGCACGGCACCTCCCGCCCCTGCCTATATAAGGCCACCCCGTCCCCGTTTCTCTTCGACATCGACCTCCAATCACTCCCATAAGCCTCCCCAGCCACTCGCCCGAGACCCGGAGCCCCTCCTCGCCTCCTATGGCCACAGCAGCCACCGTCGGGCTCCGCTCGAATCTCGGCAGCACCGGGCTCCTCCCCTCCCTCTCTCTCCACCAGAGGCCCTCACCACCGTTCTCGATCTCCCCCTGAAGTCCTCCACTCACCAGCGTCGCCGGGGTGCAGCGCCCCACTCAAGCCGAAGCTCCTGTCCGTCGGCGTCAAGCTCGTCGTCATCTCGGTCTCCAAATCCAGCCATGGACGGGATAGAAGGGTGTGGCTCGATCCCTTGATCACGCCGGTGTGCCGCACGCCGCGAGCGGTGGCCTACACCGCCGGCGGTTGTTGTCGGGACCAGCTCTGCTGCGGCCAGGCGCGGGCGAGAGGAAGGAGATGAGGCCGCCCCCTCCATCTTGCGGGTGGGCCCCGTGGCACCCACCTGTTGGCATCCCAGCCCATTGACACTGCGAAGCTGACATGGATAAGTGGAGGCGTATTCCCGCGAATACGTCTCCCGCACACAGAAGCGCATGCTCCTCTGTGTCGGGCTAGAATGCGTTTTCCTATCTGGAAAACGTATTCTCAGAAAGGCGCGTTCTGTTTTTCCAGCCAAGGTCCTGTTTGTGATGATTTTATTACATATAGGTCCTTGGCAGAAAAACCCTTATAACTTTTTGCCCACAACTTCAAAAGAGGTGATTCCAAAGCCCATTTCTTCGTCTCGACGAGCCCGTTCTATTGGTATCATTTTCACCCTGTGTTAACATTCTGAAAATGACCATTTTGCCCTTGTGCTTAATCAGCCCCCTCCGAGAGAGAACGTTTTCCGGCGATTCTTTCCGCGAGCTTCTCGCACTTCTTCCCAGTGATTTATTCCACCCCAGGCAAGCCACAATACCCACTTGCATGATAGTCATGCAGTAGCCATGGTTTTTAACTTGAATATTTAATCAATGTTTGCTCGTTTAAATTTTTGTTACTGTTGTTCCGGTGATGCTTAAAGGTTCATGTTCACTCTCGTGCTAGGTTGTCTTGCACTTGGTTATCATGTATTTCTACTAGAATTCCTTTCATATGCTTATGCTTGCTAGTAGTGCATGTTGATGTTGGTGATGGTCTTCGGTGCATGATTGTCGTCTGCTTCGAGTGCCGTTGTTATGCATGTTCCATTGCATCCAGTTGGTTAAATGCTTGCATGATAGCATTGTTGATATGTTCTTGCATGATATTTATCATTGATGCTAGTAGTTCTGCTATGTTTATGAGTAGTGTTGTACTTGTGATATTAATGCTCGTCATTATGCCATGCTCAGTTGGATATGATTCATTGTTGATATGGTTGCCGCACCCCATGCTTGTATCATGCTCATGCATTGTAGTTACGTCATGTTATTTTATCATGGCTCAGCATATTGCATTCAAGTTTAACCGGATTAAATTGAACTTGAACAACTGTGGGCTGAGTCATGGTGCCATGATATCAGGCTGACAAGTGCAACCACATTTGCCTTTATGGGGAGGCCGTTTGTCGTCCGTTGTGATGCCTTTTGTCGGTGCCTCCAACGAGGGAAGATTATGGGCATGCGTTACCATGGCCCGGTAAGCAGACATAACCTTGTGGACCCCTTGTTGTTATGGTACTATGTCCCCGTTTGAGACTGTTTATTTGCCACGACGGTGGTAGTTTTGCCTTTGGTAGGCTGGGTCAACCAGGACTAAGCCCAGTGGGGAGTTGGTCGGAGTGGTCGTAAGTGTCATGGCAATGGGAGACTTCTGTCAGAATGCCGTTGGTCCACCCGAATGGGAGTGCGAGGCCATGGATTCCATGGTGTGGGTAAAGTGCGCTACCTCTGCAGAGTGTATTAATCTATCGATAGCCATGCCCGCGGATAAGGGCCCAGTTCGTAGTTGGTCATACTATGGGTCAACAGTAATAATAATAATTTGATTAATAACAACCCTGGTTTGATGATGAGAAAGAGATTGGTTGCGATCATGAGAGGATCACGGAGGTATCATGGATACCAGAGTTGGTTGATCTTTATGTGATCGTGAGATGATCACCATGGTATCGAGGATACGAATTGTTGGATATTCGTGATGTTGTGCGAGAATCGTGGGTAAAGATCAAGCTCCTTGTGGTCATGTAATGATTACTACGGTATTGTTTATACCAAGCTTGATTTGATCCTGAGATGATCGTGTGATGTCCGAAACTGGTAAGTGATGCATGTGATGGTTACGAGGTAACCTGAGCAGAATAAGTGGTGCATATAGTGTCATCATGTTGCATGCTAGTATCGTCAAGTTTATATGTTCATGGCATGCTTATATGGTTCTAGAGGTATCATGTTCATGTTGCTCATGCCATGTTATTCTGATGATCTCATGATAATCCCTGCTTAAGTTGTAATTGCCATGCCGTTGTTTGTCTTGAATGCTTCTGGTTATTGTGAGCTTGCAAGTACATTCAATGTACTGACCTGGCGTGTCATGCCAGTTTGCAGGTCATGCCGGATTTGATTGCTTGTTTGCCGTGGATTCCTTGTTTGCGATCTAGGATAAGCATTCCAGCCAGAGTCCCTGCGGAGTGGAGTTCACCACCGTCGTCGTTGTTCCGCTGTTAGATGTTATTCCGCTGCTTCGAGTTGTTCTGCTGCTTGCATAGAGCAACAGTGGCAGGCGTAGTGTCGCCGAGCCGATGTAATTCCTCGTTATATCGGAACCCCTTGTACACAATATAGATTGTAATAAAGGGCTGATTTGTTCTATGCTAAGCAGTGTCGTATTCCAGAAGACTTCTCCTCGATCTCTGGGCTTGAATACGGGGCGTTCCGGTTTCTTTGAGCCGGGGTGCCGCAGGCTGCATTTCACTAAAATTATTATTTGAAATTTAATACTAAATGCCTGTGCATATTTAGTAGTCCTATCCTCAAATAGAATCATGAAACAAGCAAACATATGCAAACATAACAACAATCTGCCAAAACAGGGCAGTCTATAAAGGATGCAAGAATATCAATATATATTTAACTCCAAAAATTCTGTAAATTTACCACACTGTAGAAAATTTATCATATCTTATTGTGCAAAAGTTTCAACATTTTATGACATTCTGACTTTTCTCGAGAATATTTGCAACAGCGATAAACGTTATGTTTTGAAACAGCAACATGTAGACTTGCAAAATAAGCATGGTAAAGGCTATCCTTGACATTTTTATTGAAATGAAAGATGCTAAACATTATTCTACATAGCATCAAGCTAATACAAATAAATTAAAATGATGCTCCAAGCAAAATGCATATCATGTGACGAATAAAAATATAGCTCCAAGTGAGGTTACGATAATGTCAGAGACGAAAGAGGGGATACCTTCTGGCGGATTCCCTAGCTTAGTTGCTTGTATCTTCCTTTAATATTACCTTGGGGGTGACTTGGTAATCCCCAAGCTTAGGGTCTTGTCACTCCTTATTCTCCTCATATCGATATCTCATCCAAAACTTGAAAACTTCAATCACACAAAACTTAACGGAACTTCGTGAGATAGGTTAGTATGAAAAAGAGCAAACCATTCACTTTGGTACTATCAAAGATAAGATTCATAATTGTTATCACACAATGCCTACTATACCCCATCATTTCTACAATTTATATTGAGCAATATAAGCAATAGAAACTAGCAAACAAGCAAACTATGCATTGAAAACAGAATTTGTCAAAAATAGAACACTGTGTAGTAATCTGTACTCTAACCATATTTCCGCTACTCCAAAAATTCTGAAAAATTAGGACAATGATAACCCACAAGTATAGGGGATCGCAACAGTTTTCGAGGGTAGAGTATTCAACCCAAATTTATTGATTCGACACAAGGGGAGCCAAAGAATATTCTCAAGTATTAGCAGTTGAGTTGTCAATTCAACCACACTTGGATAACTTAATATCTGCAGCAAAGTGTTTAGTAGCAAAGTAATATGATAGTAGTGGTAACGGTAACAAAATTAACAGAAAGCAAAAGTAATATTTTTGGTGTTTTGTAATGATTGTAACAGTAGCAACGGAAAAGTAAATAAGCGAGAACCAATATAGGGAAAGCTCGTAGGCATTGGATCGGTGATGGATAATTATGTCGGATGCGGTTCATCATGCAACAGTCATAACATAGGGTGACATAGAACTAGCTACAATTCATCAATGTAATGTAGGCATGTATTTCGAATATAGTCATACGTGCTTATGGAAAAGAACTTGCATGACATCTTTTGTCCTACCCTCCCGTGGTAGAGGGGTCCTAATGGAAACTAAGGGATATTAAGGCCTCCTTCTAATAGAGTACCGGAACAAAGCATTATCACATAGTGAATACATGAACTCCTCAAACTATAGTCATCACCGGGAGTGGTCCCGATTATTGTCACTTGAGGTTGCGGATCATAACACATAGTAGGTGACTATAGACTTGCAAGATAGGATCAAGAACTCACATATATTCATGAAAACATAATAGGTTCAGATCTGAAATCATGGCACTCGGGCCCTAGTGACAAGCATTAAGCATAGCAAAGTCATAGCAACATCAATCTCGTAACATAGTGGATACTAGGATCAAACCCTAACAAAACTAACTCGATTACATGATAGATCTCATCCAACCCATCACCGTCTAGCAAGCCTATGATGGAATTACTCACACACGGCGGTGAGCATCATGAAATTGGTGATGGATGATGGTTGATGATGACGACTGTGACGAATCCCCCTCTCCGGAGCCCCGAACAGACTCCAGATCAACCCTCCCGAGAGGTTTTAGGGCTTGGCGGCGGCTCCGTATCGTAAAACGCGATGATTTCTTCTCCTTGATTTTTTTCTCCCCGAAAGCAAATATATAGAGTTGGAGTTGGCGCCGGACAAGCTCCAGGGGGCCCACGAGGTAGGGGGCGCGCCCTAGGGGGGCGCGCCCTAGGGGGGCGCCCCCACCCTCGTGGATAGGTGTGGGCCCCCTGGTCTTCATCTTTGGCGAGGATTTTTTATTATTTCTGAAAAGTTGTTCCGTGGAGTTTCAGGTCATTCCGAGAAGTTTTGTTTCTGCACATAAATAACACCATGGTAAGTCTGCTGAAAATAGCGTATGTCCGGGTTCCATTCAAATCATGCAAGTTAGAGTCCAAAACAAGGGAAAAAGTGTTTGGAAAAGTAGATACGACGGAGACGTATCAACTGCCCCAAGCTTAAACCTTTGCTTGTCCTCAAGCAATTCAGTTGACAAACTGAAAGTGATAAAGAAAAAAAACTTTTACAAACTATGTTTGCTCTTGTTGTTGTAAATATGTAAAGCTAGCATTCAAGTTTTCAGCAAAGATTATGACTAACCACATTTGCAATAATTCTCAGGTCTCATTTTTACTCATATCAATAGCATAATCAACTAGCGAGCCATAATAATAAATCTCGGATGACAACACTTTCTCAAAACAATCATAATATGATATAACAAGATGGTATCTCGCTAGCCCTTTCTGAGACTGCAAAACATAAATGCAGAGCACCTTTAAAGATCAAGGACTGACTAGACATTGTAATTCATGGTAAAAGAGATCCAATCATAGTCATACCCAATATAAATTAATAGTAATGGATGCAAATGACAGCTGCGCTCTCCAGCTAGTGCTTTTTAATAAGAGGGTGATGACTCAACATAAAAGTAAATAGATAGGCCCTTCGCAAAGGGAATCAGGGATTTGTAGAGGTGCCAGAGCTCGGTTCTGAAATTGAGATAAATAATATTTTGAGTGGCATACTTTCATTGTCAACATAGCAACTAAGAGATGGCGATATCTTCCATTCTACACACATTATAGGCGGTTCCCAAACGGAATGGTAAAGTTTATACTCCCCCTCCACCAACAAGCATCAATCCATGACTTGCTCGAAACAACGAGTGTCTCCAACTAGCAACAGTCCCAGGGGGAGTTTTATTTGCAATTAATTTGATTTAGTTTTCATAAAGCATGGGACTGGGCATACCGGAGACCAGCCATTTTCTTTTGAATGAGGAGCGGAGTCCACTCCTCTTGAGAATAACCCGCCTAACATGGAAGATAAGGGCAGCCCTAGTTGATACATGAGCTATTCGAGCATACAAAACATAATGTTTATTTGAAGGTTTAGAGTTTGGCACATACAAATTTACTTGGAACGGCAGGTAGATACCGTATATAGGAAGGTATAGTGGACTCATATGGAATAACTTTGGGGTTTAAGGGATTGGATGCACAAGCAGTATTCCCGCTTAGTACAAGTGAAGGCTAGCAAAAGACTGGGAAGCGACCAACTAGAGAGCGCAACAGTCATGAACATGCATTAAAAATAAACATCGGATGCAAGCATGAGTAGGATATAATCCACCATGAACATAAATATCGTGAAGGCTGTGTTGATTTTGTTTCAACTACATGTGTGAACATGTGCCAAGTCAAGTCACTTAAATCATTCAAAGGAGGATACCACCTCACTATACCACATCACAACCATTTTAATAGCATGTTGGCATGCAAGGTAAACCAATATAACTCATAGCTAATCAAGCATGGCACGAGAAACTATGATCTCTAATTGTCATTACAAACATGTTTATTCGTAATAAGCTGAATCAGGAACGATGAACTCATCATATTTACAAAAACAAGAGAGGTCAAGTTCATACCAGCTTTTCTCATCTCAGTCAGTCCATCATATATCATCATAATTGCCTTTCACTTGTACGACAGAACGAAGTGAATAATAATAATAGTGCACGTGCATTGGACTAAGCTGGAATCTGCGAGCATTCAATAAACAGGAGAAGACAAGGCAAAATGGGCTCTTGGTTAAATCAACAATAATGCATATAAGAGCCACTTCAACAATTTAATCATGGTCTTCTCCTATCGACCCCCAAAGAAAAGAAAGGAAATAAAATTATTTACACGGGAAAGCTCCCAACAAGCAAAACAAGAACGGGAAATATTTTTGGGTTTTCTTTTTAATTAATTACTACTACAGCAAGAAAAGTAAACTAACTAAAAGCTATTACTAATTTTTTTTGGTTTTTCTCAAGGTTTAACAAACAAACAAGAAGAAAGCAGGAAAAAGAAAATAAACTAGCATGGATATTACAGTGAAAAAGTATGAGCACCGACATCTAGCAATGAGTGTGTGAAAACATAAATGTAATGTCGGTGGGAAATACGTACACCACCAAGCTTAGGCTTTTGGCCTAAGTTGGTTCATTGCCAGGGATGGCCTCGCGGATACCCGTAGGTGTAGATGGGGTCGTACTGTGATGAAGAGGACTCTGACTGCCACTGGCCGGCAGCCATCTCCGGATCCCAAGAGTAAACAGACTGTCGTGGAGGCTCATATTGTGGTTCCGGCTCCGGGGCTGGTGTAGGGTTCCGGTAGGCTTGAACGGACGCCCGCGAAACGAGATAAGGACCTTCAGACAAATTAAACAGAGAAGGAGCAGGCAAAGTAATAGTCTCAGGATGATGTTTATTAAGGTACAATTTATATTTAAGCTCCCCTTCCCTGCCCTTAACAATAAAATCATGCACTAGCATACTCTTATAATCTAAATAAGCATTGGACAGCAATTTTTCTTCTTTCTCATAAAACCTAATGGGTATGTTAAAATGTGCAGCTAGGCGTGAAGCATAAATACCTCCAAAGATGGGGCCCTTAGTACGGTTCAAACTTAACTGTTTAGCAATAATTCCGCCTATACTAACAGTGTTATCGCGATATAAACCATGGAACAAAATTATAATATCAGGAACACTAAGGTTTCCACAGTTTCCGCGACCAATTAAGCAACGACTAGCAAATAAGGCAAAGTAGCGTAAGACAGGAAAATGTATGTTAGTGATTCTTGCATCAGAAACCTTTCTGGTTTCTCCCACAGTGATGGTGTCAATAAATTCTTCCACATCTTTACGGTGTGGTTCATCTAAGGTACCCTCAAAGGGTATTAGTGAGTACAAAAAGTATTAGTGAGTAAGATATACTGATGACGTTGGTCGCGGAGGAAGTCGGTGAGGCCAGCATTCTCAGCCAATGAATAGAAATCCTCATAAATCCCGGCTTTTCTCAAGAAATCATCGGAAGGCCATTCACACGGCCGGACCTCCGTTGTGCGAGGCAAATTATATTTGGGCCTCTGTGCTTCTTCATTTTGCTTTTCCTTCGAAGCTTCGCTCGATGAGCCCTCAAAAGTCTCTTCATCATTTTCTGAAATATTCTGAAATTTTTAGTAACTTCAAACAAAAGTGAACCAAGCTCAACAAAATTGATAGCAACTACTCCTACAAGTGCCTAGAGCCTATATCAAGCATTAGAACTACTTGGAACCATATAAATTTGACATGCAAGCTCAAGAACGTGGTCACCTATGCAGCACAAGTTTTCAATGAATAAATCACTAGAACAAAAACTAATTGGACCAATGGAGGAGTCACATACCAAGGAACAATCTCCCCAAGCAGTTTTGTGAGAGGTGCTTTGAGCAAGGACATCGAAAATCGCAGCAAAGTGAGCTAGAACTCATGCTTGAGCCAGATATTCGTGTTTGTGGGAGGAAGAAGAACTGTATGGGTGCAGGAATAAGTGGAGGGGGGCCACCATGGGCCCACGAGGCAGGAGGGCGCGCCCTGGGGGGTAGGGCGCGCCCTCCACCCTCGTGGCCAGGTGGTTCACTGATACGTCTCCAACGTATCTATAATTTTTTATTCCTCCATGCTATATTATCTACTGTTTTGGACTAGATTGGGCTTTATTTTACACTTTTATATTACTTTTGGGACTAACCTATTAACCAGAGGCCCAGCCCAGAATTGCCGTTTTTTTGCCTATTTCAGTGTTTCGAAGAAACGGAATATCATACGGAGTCCAAACGGAATGAAACCTTTGGAAACGTGATTTTCTTATCAGATATGATCCACGAGACTTGGACCCTCCGTCAAGAAAGACATGAGGCGGTCACGAGGGTGGAGGACGCCCCCCCTAGGGCGCGCCCCCCTGCCTCGTGGGCCCCTTGAAGCTCCACCGACGTACTCCTTCCTCCTATATATACCCACGTACCCCCAAACGATCAGAGACGGAGCCAAAAACCTAATTCCACCGCCGCAACCTTATGTACCCATGAGATCCCATCTTGGGGCCTGTTCCGGAACTCCGCCGGAAGGGGAATCGATCACGGAGGGCTTCTACATCATCACCATAGCCCCTCCGATGAAGTGTTAGTAGTTTACCTCAGACCTTCGGGTCCATAGTTAGTAGCTCGATGGCTTCTTCTCTCTTTTTGGATCTCAATACAATGTTCTCCCCCTCTCTCATGGAGATCTATTTGATGTAATCTTATTTTTGCGGTGTGTTTGTTGAGATCGATGAATTGTGGGTTTATGATCAAGATTATCTATGAACAATATTTGAATCTTCACTGAATTCTTTTATGTATGATTGGTTATCTTTGCAAGTCTCTTCGAATTATCAGTTCGGTTTGGCCTACTAGATTGGTTTTTCTTGCAATGGGAGAAGTGCTTAGCTTTGGGTTCAATCTTATGTGTCCTTTCCAAAGGATGAGGGGCAGCAAGGCACGTATTGTATTGTTGCCATCGAGGATAACAAGATGGGGTATTTATCATATTGCATGAATTTATTCCACTACATAATGTCATCTCGCCATATGCGTTACTGCTTTTCTTGAACTTAATACTCTAGATGCATGCTTTGGATAGCGGTCGATGAGTGGAGTAATAGTAGTAGATGCAGGTGAGTCGGTCTACTTGTCTCGGACGTGATGCCTATATACATTATCATACCTAGATATTCTCATAACTATGCTCAATTCTGTCAATTGCTGAACAGTAATTTGTTCACCCACCGTAGAAATACTTATGCTCTTGAGAGAAGCCACTAGTGAAATCTATGGCCTCGAGGTCTATTCTCATCATATTAATCTTCCATCACTTTATTATTGCTTTGCTTTTTACTTTGCCTTTTATCTTACTTTGCATCTTTATACCAAAAATAACAAAAATATTATCTATCATCTCTATCAAATCTCACTCTCGTAAGTGACCGTGAAGGGATTGACAACCCCTAATCGTGTTGGTTGCGTTGAGCTATTTGTTTGTGTAGGTACGAGGGACTCGCGCGTGACCTCCTACTGGATTGATACCTTGCTGCATCAAAAACTGAGGGAAATACTTACGCTACTTTGCTGCATCATCCTCTACTCTTCGGGGAAATCCAACGCAGTGCTCAAGAGGTAGCAAGAAGAATTTCTGGTGCCGTTGTCGGGGAATCTACGCAAAAGTCAACATACCAAGTACCCATCACAATCCTTATCTCTCCCACTACATTATTTTCCATTTGCCTCACGTTTTCCTCTCCCCCACTTCACCCTTGCCGTTTTATTCGCCCTCTCTTTTCCGTTTGCCTTTTTCTCGCTTGCTTTTTGTTTGCTCGTGTGTTGGATTGCTTGTTTGTCACGATGGCTCAAGATAATACCAAATTGTGTGACTATACCAATACCAACAATAATGATTTCCTTAGAATTCCGATTGCTCCACTTGCCAATACTGAATCTTGTGAAATCAATACTGCTTTGTTGAATCTTGTTAAGAAAGATCAATTCGCCGGCCTTCCTAGTGAAGATGCCGCTACTCATATAAATAGCTTCGTTGATTTATGTGATATGCAAAAGAAGAAAGATGTTGATAATGATATTGTTAAATTGAAGCTATTTCCTTTTTCGCTTAGAGATCGTGCTAAAGCTTGGTTTTTATCTTTGCCTAAAAATAGTATTGATTCTTGGAACAAGTGCAAAGATGCTTTTATCTCTAAGTATTTTCCTCTCGCTAAGATCATCTCTCTTAGAAACAATATTATGAATTTTAAGCAACTTGATCATGAACATGTTGCACAAGCTTGGGAGAGAATGAAATTAATGATACGTAATTGCCCTACTCATGGTTTGAATTTGTGGATGATTATACAAAAAATTTATGCCGGATTGAATTTTGCTTCTAGAAATCTTTTAGATTCGGCCGCGGGAGGCACTTTTAAGGAAATCACTTTAGGAGATGCTACTAAACTCCTAGATAATATTATGGTTATTTATTCTCAATGGCACACAGAAAGATCTACTAATAAAAAAGTGCATGCGATAGAAGAAATCAATGTTTTGAGTGGAAAGATGGATGAACTTATGAAATGATTTGCTAATAAGAGTGTTTCTTCTGATCCTAATGATATGCCCTTGTTTACTTTGATTGAGAATAATAATGAATCTATAGATGTGAATTTTGTTGGTAGGAATAATTTTGGTAACAACGCGTATAGAGGGAATTTTAATACTAGGCCCTATCCTAGTAATCCTTCTAATAATTATGGAAATTACTACAAAAACTCTTATGGAAATTTTAATAAGATGCCCTCTGAATTTGAGACTAGTGTTAAAGAGTTTATGAATTCACAAAAGAATTTTAATGCTTTGCTTGAAGAGAAGTTACTTAAAGTTGATGAATTGGCTAGGAACATTGATAGAATTTCTCTTGATGTTGATTCTTTAAAGCTTAGATCTATTCCTCCTAAGCATGATATCAATGAGTCCCTCAAAGCCATGAGAATTTCCATTGATGAGTGCAAGGAAAGAACCACTAGGATGCGTATACTTAAAGATGCCTTTATTAAAGCGTGTTCTTCCAATTCCTATGAAAATCAAGATGAAGATCTAAAAGTTATTGATGTGTCCCCTATTAAATCTTTGTTTTGCAATATGAATCTTGATGAAACTGAATATTATCCACCCTTACCTAGACGACGTTCCGAAAATTCGGAGTATTTAGATCTTGATGATGAAATTGATAAAAGTGGGATTGAAAAGAATAAAACCCTAGATGTTGCTGAACCCACTATATTGGATTTCAAGAAATTTAATTATGAAAGTTGCTCTTTAATTGATTGTATTTCCTTGTTGCAATCTGTGCTAAATTCTCCTCATACTTATAGTCAAAATAAAGCGTTTACTAAACATATCATTCATGCCTTGATGCAATCTTATGAAGAAAAACTTGAGTTGGAAGTCTCTATCCCTAGAAAACTTTATGATGAGTGGGAACCAACTATTAAAATTAAGATTAAGGATCATGAAATTTATGCTTTATGTGATTTGGGTGCTAGTGTTTCCACTATTCCCAAAACTTTGTGTGATTTGCTAGATTTCCGAGATTTTGATGATTGCTCTCTAAACTTGCATCTTGCGGATTCCACTATTAAAAAACCTATGGGAAGAATTAATGATGTTCTTATTGTTTCAAATAGGAATTATGTGCCCTTAGATTTTATTGTTCTTGATATAGATTGCAATCCTTCTTGTCCTATTATTCTTGGTAGACCTTTCCTAGAACGATTGGTGCGATTATTGATATGAAGGAAGGGAATATTTGATTCCAATTTCCTTTAAAGAAGGGCATGGAACACTTCCCTAGGAATAAAATAAAATTACCATATGAGTCTATCATGAGAGCCACTTATGGATTGCCTACCAAAGATGGCAATACCAAGATCTATCCTTGCTTTTATGCCTAGCTAGGGGCGTTAAACGATAGCGCTTGTTGGGAGGCAACCCAATTTTATTTTACTTTTTTGTTTTTTGTTTCTGTTTAGGAATAAATAATCCATCTACCTTCTGTTTAGATGTGGTTTTACCTTTTAATTAGTGTTCGTGCCAAGTTAAACCTATAGGATCTTCTTGGATGATAGTTATTTGATCTTGCTGCAATTTCCAGAAACTTTCTGTTCACGAAAACAATTGTTAAAAATCACTAGAACGTGATAAAATAGTGATTCCAATTTCTACTGATCAATAAACAAATTTTTTAGGCCGTCCAATGTTTGATGATTTTTTGGAGTTCCAGAAGTTTGCGTTAGTTACAGATTGCTACAGACTGTTCTGTTTTTGACAGATTCTGTTTTTCGTGTGTTGTTTGCTTATTTTGATGAATCTATGGCTAGTAAAATATTTTATAATCCATAGAGAAGTTGGAATAGAGTAGGTTTAACACCAATATAAATAAATAATTAGTTCATTACAGTACCTTGAAGTGGTCTTTTGTTTTTATTTCGCTAACGGAGCTCACGAGATTTCTGTTGAGTTTTGTGTTGTGAAGTTTTCAAGTTTTGGGTGAAATCTTTTGATGGATTATGGAACAAGGAGTGGCAAGAGCCTAAGCATGGGGATGCCCATGGCACCCCCAAGATAATCCTAGGACACCAAAAATTCAAAGCTTGGGGATGCCCCGGAAGGCATCCCCTCTTTCGTCTACTTCCATCGGTAATTTTACTTGGAGCTATATTTTTATTCACCACATGATATGTGTTTTTCTTGGAGCGTATTGTATGATTTGAGTCTTTGCATTTTAGTTTACAACAATCATCCTTGCTGTACACACCTTTTGAGAGAGCCATACATGAATTGGAATTTGATATAATACTCTATGTGCTTCACTGATATCTTTTGAGCCTTATAGTTTTGCTCTAATGCCTCACTTATATCTTTTAGAGCACGGTGGTGGATTTGTTTTAAAGAAACTATTGGTCTCTCATGCTTCACTTAGATCACTTTGAGAGTCTTAAATAGCATGGTTATTTGTTTAATAATAATAATAATAAGCTTGGTATTCAAGATTTGTAAAACTTTCTTTTGAGTGCGTTGAATACTAAGAAAAGTTTGATGCTTGATAATTGTTTTGAGATATGAAGATGGTGATATTAGAGTCATGCTAGTTGAGTAGTTGTGAATTTGAGAAATACTTGTGTTAAAGTTTGTGATTCCCGTAGCATGCACGTATGGTGAACCGTTATGTGATGAAGTCGGAGCATGATTTATTTATTGATTGTCTTCCTTATGAGTGGCGGTCGGGGACGAGCGATGGTCTTTTCCTACCAATCTATCCCCCTAGGAGCATGCGTGTAATACTTTGCTTTGATAAATTCTAAATTTTTTCAATAAGTATATGAGTTCTTTATGACTAATGTTGAGTCCATGGACTATACACACTTTTCCCATCCTTCCACCATTGCTAGCCTCTCTAATACCGCGCACTTTTTGCCGGTATCATACACCACCATATACCTTCCTCAAAACAGCCACCATACCTACCTATTATGGCATTCCCATAGCCATTCCGAGATATATTGCCATGAAACTTTCCATCGTTCCGTTTATTATGACACACTCCATCATTGTCATATTGCTAGCATGATCATGTAGTTGACATCGTATTTGTGGCAAATCCACCGTTCATAATTCTTTCATACATGTCACTCTTGATTCATTGCATATCCCGGTACACCGCCAGAGGCATTCACATAGAGTCATATTTTGTTCTAAGTATTGGGTTGTAATTGTTGAGTTGTAAGAAAAATAAAAGTGTGATGATCATCATTTTTAGAGCATTGTCCCAAGTGAGGAAAGGATGATGGAGACTATGATTCCCCCACAAGTCGGGATGAGACTCCGGACGAAAAATAAAAAGAAGAAGGAAAAAAAGAGGCCATAAAAAGAAGAAGGAAAAAAAGAGGCCATAAAAAAAGAGAAAAGGCCCAAATAAAAAAATTGAGAGAAAAAGAGAGAAGGGACAATGTTACTATCCTTTTACCACACTTGTGCTTCAAAGTAGCACCATGATCTTCATTTTGTCACTTTCATATACTAGTGGGAATTTTTCATTATTGAACTTGGCTTGTATATTCCAATGATGGGCTTACTCAAAATGCCCTAGGTCTTCGTGAGCAAGCGAGTTGGATGCACACCCACTTAGTTTCTTTTGATGAGCTTTCATATAATTATAGCTCTAGTGCATTCGTTGCATGGCAATCCCTACTCACTCACATTGATATCTATTGATGGGCATCTCCATAGCCCGTTGATACGCCTAGTTGGTGTCAGACTATCTTCCCCTCTTTTTGTCTTCTCCACAACCACCATTCTATTCCACATATAGTGTTGTATCCATGGCTCACGCTCATGTATTGCGTGAAGATTGAAAAGGTTCTGAAAATGTCAAAAGTATGAAACAATTGCTTGGCTTGTCATCGGGGTTGTGCATGATTTAAATACTTTGTCTGGTGAAGATAGAGCATAGCCAGACTATATGATTTTGTAGGGATAACTTTCTTTGGCCATGTTATTTTGAGAAGACATAATTGCTTTGTTAGTATGCTTGAAGTATTATTATTTTTATGTCAATATGAACTTTTGTGTTGAATCTTTCGGATCTGAATATTCATACCACAATTAAGAAGATTTACATTGAAATTATCCCAAGTAGCACTCCGCATCAAAAATTCTCTTTTTATCATTTACGTACTTGAGGACGAGCAGGAATTAAGCTTAGATGCCTCGATACGCTCCAACGTATCTATAATTTTTGATTGCTCCATGCTATATTATCTACTGTTTTGGACTACATTGGGCTTTATTTTCCACTTTTATATTACTTTTGGGACTAACCTATTAACCGGAGGCCCAAATTTCGTAATTGTTGTTTTTTTGCCTATTTCAGTGTTTCGAAGAAACGGAATATCAAACGGAGTCCAAACGGAATGAAACCTTCGGGAGCATGATTTTCACATCAGATATGATCCAGGAGACTTGGACCCTCCGTCAAGAAAGCCACGAGGCGGTCACGAGGTGGAGGGCGCCTGGGCGCGCCTGCCTCAGGCCCCTCAAAGCTCCACCGACGCACTCCTTCCTCCTATATATACCTACGCACTTCAAACGATCGAGACGGAGCCAAAAACCTAATTCCACCGCCGCAACCTTCCTGCACTCCACGAGATCCCATCTTGGGGCTTGTTCCGAGTCTGGCCGGAAGGGGAATCGATCATGGAGGGCTTCTACATCATCACCATAGCCCCTCCGATGAAGTGTGAGTAGTTTACCTCAGACCTTCGGCCCATAGTTAGTAGCTAGATGGCTTATTCTCTCTTTTGGATCTCAAAGACAATGTTCTCCCCCTCTCTCGTGGAGATCTATTCGATGTAATCTTGTTTTTGCGGTGTGTTTGTTGAGACCGATGAATTGTGGGTTTATGATCAAGATTATCTATGAATAATATTTGAATTTTCTCTGAATTATTTATGTATGATTGGTTATCTTTGCAAGTATCTTCGAATTATCAGTTTGGTTTGGCCTACTAGATTGGTTTTTCTTGCAATGGGAGAAGTGCTTATCTTTTGGTTCAATCTTGCGGTGTCCTTTCCCAAAGGATGAGGGGCAGCAAGGCACGATTGTATTGTTGCCATCGAGGATAACAAGATGGGGTATTTATCATATTGCATGAATTTATTCCTCTACATCATGTCATCTTGCTTAAGGCGTTACTCGCTTTTCTTGAACTTAATACTCTAGATGCATGCTGGATAGCGGTCGATGAGTGGAGTAATAGTAGTAGATGCAGGCAGGAGTCGGTCTACTTGTCTCGGACATGATGCCTATATACATGATCATACCTAGATATTCTCATAACTATGCTCAATTCTGTTAATTGCTCAATAGTAATTTGTTCACCCACCGTAGAAATACTTATGCTCTTGAGAGAAGCCACTAGTGAAATATATGGCCCCCGGGTCTATTCTCATCATATCAATCTTCCATCACTTTATTATTGCTTTGCTTTTTTACTTTGCCTTTTATCTTACTTTGCATCTTTATACCAAAAATACCAAAAATATTATCTATCAGATCTCACTCTCGTAAGTGACCGTGAAGGGATTGACAACCCCTAATCGTGTTGGTTGCGTTGAGCTATTTGTTTTGTGTAGGTACGAGGGACTCGCGCGTGGCCTCCTACTGGATTGATACCTTGGTTCTCAAAAACTGAGGGAAATACTTACGCTACGTTGCTGCATCATCCTCTACTCTTCAGGGAAATCCAACGCAATGCTCAAGAGGTAGCATTCGCCCCCCTAGTGTGTTCTCAGTTCCATAAATCCTCAAATATTCTAGAAAAAATCATATTTCATTTTCAGGGCATTTGGAGAAATTTATTTTCGGGGTATTTTTATATTGCACAGATAAATCAGAAAACAGACAGAAAATACTATTTTTTGTTTATTTCAAGTAAATAACAGAAAATAGAAAGAGGGTACAGAAGGTTGTGCCTTCTAGTTTCGTCCATCTGATGCTCATCAAAAGGAATCCACTAACAAGGTTGATCAGGTCTTGTTAACAAACTCATTTCGAATAACATGGAACCGAAGAAATTTCGAATAACACTATGTTACCTCAACGGGGATATGCACATCCCCTATAATAAGAATATCATATTTCTTCTTGACAAGAGGGAAGAGGAAATTCAAAACCTCCAAATATAATCGATGGAATTTTTCCAATAGAGTTGATACTATGAACTTGAGGTTGTTTCCTCGGAAAGTGTATCATATGCTCATTACCATTAACATGAAAAGTGACATTGCCTTTGTTGCAATCAATAATAGCACCTGCAGTATTCAGAAAAGGTCTTCCAAGAATAATAGACATACTATCGTCCTTGGGAATATCAAGAATAACAAAGTCCGTTAAAATAGTAACATTTGCAACCACAACAGGCACATCCTCACAAATACCGGTGTATAGCAGTTGATTTATCAGCCATTTGCAAAGATATTTCAATAGGTGTCAACTTATTCAAATCAAGTCTACGATATAAAGAGAGAGGCATAACACTAACACCGACTCCAAGATCACATAAAGCAGTTTTAACATAATTTGTGTAAGCCGCCCAGGAGGGGACGGGTTACGGAAAGGTGATTCATCATATGAAGTCCAAGATCAAGCATGAAGATGGCGGTTCAATAAAGGGTCTAAAGCCCACAGGTGACTTAAGGCCCATAGTCATAAACCACTGTAATGGCATGACTTGTATTATAAGGCAGGATTAACTAGTCACCGAGCCGGACACTGTTTATGAGCCGGTCGGGACTCTGTAGGCCGCAGGGCGTCAACCCGTGTATATAAGGGGACGACCGGCTGGCGGCTTAAGGCAGGAAACAACCAATCGAGAGTCGGGCATAGCGTATCTCGCTCCCTGGTCATCAAAACCCTAGCAATACCAACCCAACTAGACGTAGGCTTTAACCTTCATCGTAAGGGGCCGAACTAGTATAAAACTCTCTCATGTCCCTTGTCCCGTTAACCCCTTTAAGCTTCCTAGTTGCGATGGCTCCACGACTAAGTCCTTTCACGAGGACATCTGCCGTGACAATTCCACGACAGTTGGCGCCCATCATGGGGCCAGCGCACGGTGGATTTGAGTTCTTGAAGGGCAACTTCGAAGGGCTCAAGGGATACGCTGTGGGCCAGATGACCAAGAGTCATTGCGGAAAGATCTACATCGACGACGAAGGCTGGTGCCCTGACGCCGGCTCAATTGAGTACGGGTACCGGGTCCCCTTTGGCGGAATCCACGTCTTCATCGGCCAGATTGGTGAGTCGGGCCCTGAGCCGGACAGCTGCACCGACATCGTCCAGACAGCTCAGCGCGCGAGACCCGCCCGGGCTCAACCCGCCATGAAGCGTGCTTTCATGGGTTGTATCCACGGAGAGGAATTTTCTGAAGGGTTCGTAGATGGTGGTGAGACGGCCGTCCACTCCGATGGTGATTCGTCCACTGGTGAAACGGATTCGTTGTATCAACTGCAAGATGGCAGGCTTGGGGGCTGTTCCGATGGCGGCAGTATTCCGGATCCCTTTGAGCTGCCAAGCTGGGTAGGGGTCTTCATGGCTGGTACTCAACCCGGTCAAAACTCTACGACTGCGGCAGCAATAACGTCCGAGTCAGGGGCTGCCAGGGCAGGAAGCCCTGCGCGCCCGCCGGCTCAGGTGGTGATTGATCTCATGGACAAGTTGACGGCCCTATTAACCGCCACAGTTATTCCTGCAAGTCAAGATGAGCACGATGCAGAGGTGGCGCAGGTACGTGAGGAAATAGCTCGGGCCAAGGAGGCCTTAGCAGCTGAGGACACCAGGTTGGCCACAGAATGGGCGGCTTTGGATGCATGAGCACAACAGCTCCAGTCAAAGGCTTTCCAGTTGAAAACTCAATCCCGTTTGCCTCCGGTTTATGATCCTCGGAACCTTTTCTCCACACCCAGAGCCGGCCCTAGTAACCCGCCAGAGGCAAATCAGTTCATAACATCCGCAGCGGGGGGACCGGTTCAGCCTCGGGTGATGGCACCTCCTCATGTGAATATGGCCCCGCCCCGCTATGTACCAACACCACTGGGTCATTTTTCTAACCCTATGGAGAACCTGGTCACAGCGTCGGCACGTTTGTCGGCTCTCCAAGTGGACGGCGATGATCCGACAGCGGTGGAGACACAAAGGATCAGAGAACTCGTCTAGACGGCTCTGGCTCAGCAGGAGGCTTATTCCTATAGTCGAGACAGGATTCATTCAACTCCTCGCCCAAGCCGGAGCCCGAGTTACAGCAGGCATATGGAGTCGGAGGCTTTGTCAAGCAACGCCTAGCGCCGTAATCAGCCCGGCGGTTATAACCCGGTGCAGGACAGGATACTCAGGAGGACGAGCGGGCGGCTCAACTAGGGGCTCATCACGTGGCCCATCAAACCTCTCCGGACTATCCAACGACTTCTGTTGAGGCAGGGGTGGCCATTAGAACCGGTGGTGTTCCTTGTTTGGTGTCGACTTTGCGTAATGTGCGTCTGCCCAAGGACTTCAAGGGACCCCGAAAGGTGCCAAACTACACTGCCGACTTACAGCCCGGGGCGTCGATCGAAAGTTATGAGATGGCCATGGAGCTATTGGAGGTTAGTGACGCGGCAATGGCTAAGTACTTCACCATGATGTTGGATGGAACGGCCCGGACTTGGTTAAAAGGCTTGCCGCCTAATTCCATTGACTCATGGGCGGAGTTAAAGGCCCGGTTCATTCAGAACTTCAAAGACACCTGCAAGCAGTCCATGTCAATTGTGGAACTAACTAATTGTAAGCAAGAGGAGGGTGAATCTACCACTCATTGGGTGCGCCGGGTCAAGGAGATAATACATTCGTCTGACAAGATGGATGCCGGCTCTGCAGTCCTCATGTTGGAGAAAAATTGCCGATTTGAACCGCTGAGACAGAAGCTGGGGCGCCTCAAGCGTAATTGTAATGATATGGGTCAGTTGATGGCGGCTCTAGTCAAATACGCCGATTCTGATAGTACCAAGGATCCCGCGTCTGATGAGGAAAAGACAGGGAAGGGAAAGAAGAACGGCAATGGAAAGGGTCAGCAGCATAACCCGGCGAATCAAGGAGGCAATAAGCGTAAAGTCGACGGTAACCCGGAGTTTGTGGCCAACGCTAATGCACAGAGTAACAATCGGAGACGCAAGGGGAGGCTGCCCCCTCGATCTGGCAGGTCAGGTCCATCTCTTGAGCAGCTACTCAATGAACCCTGCCCGAGACACGGCACCCGGGAAAGACCGGCCACTCACTTATGGAAGGATTGCACGATCATGAAGGCTTTCATGAATTCCAACACGTTCAACGGCAATCATGGGTCGGGTGGCGGCTCAGGTGCCGACGGTTTTCATGGCCCGGGTGGCGGTTGCAATTCTGGCTTTCAGGGAAATCAAGGTGGCTATAACCAGCAGCAGTTTGGTCAGGGAGGTCAGCAGCAGCAGCAGTCGGGTTATCAGAGCAATCCAAAGCAGTTGAATAGTGGACAATATCATGTGTTCACACTAGCTTATGCAAACGAGACCAGAAGATTCATAAAAGGGCTGTGAAAGCTGTTGAGCCGGCGGTTCCCCGTTATTTAAGGTGGTCAAAACAGCCTCTTTTGTGGAGTAGGGAAGATCACCCTCCCCGAGCTGACAATCCGGGTCAGTTAGCCTTGGTGGTAGCACCTCAGGTTGGTGGATATAAATTCACTTAAGTTCTCATGGATGGAGGTAGCAGCATCAATATCCTCTATTATGAGACCTTTCGACGTATGGGGTTGACTGACAAAAATTTAAAAACATCCAACACCGTTTTCCATGGAGTGGTGCCTGGTAAGTCGGCATACCCGGTTGGTAAGATCGAACTGGAGGTAGCCTTTGGAGATGAGTATGATTCTAGGGCTGAGAAATTAACTTTTGAGGTGGTCAAAATCAAGAGTCCATATCATGCTCTATTTGGACGGCCGGCTTACGCCAAATTCATGGCGCGGCTGTGTTATGTTTATTTGCAGCTTAAAATGCCAGGTCACAAGGGCACCATTACTGTGCATGGGAGTCGAAAGATAGCCCTGAAATGTGAAGAGGGGGATGCTTCTTATGCTAAGTCTATTTGCGCAGCAGAAGAGCTAAAGTTTTATCAAGATAATGTTGACCCGACGGATATGACATCTCTGAAGAAGCCAACCACAGACCATGACCCGGCGATGAAGTTTAAGTCAGCGGATGAAACCAAGCTTGTTGATTTCACTCCAAGCGACTCATCTAAACAATTCAGCATCAGTGCCACTCTGGATCCCAAATAGGAAAGCGCGCTCATCGAGTTCATTCATGAGAATCGGGACATCTTTGCACGGAAACCTTCTGACATGCCGGGTGTACCGAGAGAACTCGCAGAGCACACTCTTAATATTGATCCGAAGTTTAAGCCGGTCAGGCAATTTCTACGGCGGTTCAAGGAAGAGAGACGTAAAGCTATTGGTGAGGAAGTGGCCCGGCTATTAGCGGCCGGGTTCATTGAAGTTTTTCACCCAGAGTGGTTGGCTAACCTGGTGCTTGTACTTAAAAAGAACGACACCTGGCGGATGTGTGTGGATTACACAGACTTAAATAAGGCCCGTCCGGCTGATCCTTTCGCTCTCCCCCGTATTGATCAAATCATTGATGCTACGGCGGGTTGTGAGCGTTTGAGCTTTCTGGATGCTTACTCTGGTTATCATCAGATCAAAATGGCAGTTAAGGACCAGGAGAAGACGACTTTTATCACTCCGTTTGGAGCCTTCTGCTATGTTTCTATGCCATTTGGGCTCAAGAGTGCCCAGGCGACTTATCAACGATGTGTACAGATTTGTCTCCACAATCAGATTGGGCGCAATGTTCACGCTTATGTGGATGATATAGTGGTTAAGTCCAGAGGGAAGGAAACCTTGATAGATGATCTGAAGGAAACCTTTGACAATCTCCGGGGTTTACAAGATGATGCTTAACCCGGCCAAGTGTGTGTTTGGCGTACCAGCAGGCAAGCCGTTGGGTTTTCTGGTTTCTAACAGAGGCATTGAAGCTAATACGGAGAAGATCAAGGCGATCACCTCTTTGGCTAAGTCGGCGTGCATCAATGATGTTCAGCGACTGGCGGGTCCTATCGCCGCTTTAAGCCGGTTAGGTGAGAAGGCCATACCGTTGTATCAGATGATGAAGAAAACATACAGTTTTGTCTGCAGTGATGCTGCTAATGCTGCCTTTGAAGATTTAAAGAGACAGTTATCTGAACCACCGGTCCTTGCGGCTCCCATTGATAAAGAGCCACTGCTGTTATATGTAGCCGCTAACTCACGTGCTGTCAGTGTTGCAATTGTGGTGGAGCGCAAGGAGGCTGGCAAGGAGCATCCGGTTCAACGACCGGTTTACTACATCATTGAGGTGCTCATTGAGTCTAAGCAAAGGTATCCACATTGGCAGAAGCTTGTTTACGGGGTGTTCATGGCAAGTCGGAAGCTTAAGCAATACTTCCAAGGTCACCCTATCACCGTGGTAAGTTTTGCTCCCTTGGGAGACATCATCCAGAATAGAGAGGCCACAGGACGAGTTGCCAAGTGGGCCATTGAGCTTGGGCCTCATGGTTTGAAGTATGTGCTACGTACTGCTATTAAGTCTCAAGCTCTGGTGGACTTTATCAACGATTGGACAGAGCTGCAGACACCTGAGGGGAAGCCGGATAACACGTATTGGACTATTCACTTTGATGGATCCAGGCAGTTTGAAGGCTCGGGGGCTGGAGTCGTTTTAACGTCCCCTCAGGGGGACAAATTTTGTTATGTGCATCGGCTCAGGTTTCCTTGTACTAACAATGCAGATGAATATGATGCCTTGCTCCATGATTTTGGATGGCCAAGGAGATGAATTTAAGCCGGGTAAGGTGCCTGGGCGACTCAAATCTGGTGGCTCAACAGGTGTCAGGCAAGTGGGACTCTAAGGATCCCCTCATGGCGGCTTATCACCGAGAAGTTGATGCTGTAGCTGGGTACTTCAAGGGTTATCAGTGGAGCACATTGATCAAAGGAAGAATGAGGCGGCTGATGCTTTAAGCCGGCTGGGATCTCAGCGTAAGCCGGTGCCGCCTAACACCTTTTTGGATGTTTTGCATAATCCTTCCGCTGGGTTACCCACAGAGGAAGACTTATCTGCTCCGCACCGGAAGCGCAGTTGGTGGCGGCTCTTCACGTCATCCCGGATTGGACAGTGCCATACTTGGCTTACATGACCCGGGGAGAGTTGCCCGAGGATGAGACCTTGGCGAGACAAATCATCCGGCGGTCTAAGTCCATGACGATTGTTCATGGTGAGCTGCATCATAGCAGTGTCACTGGGGCGTTTCAACACTGTGTGTCACCTGCGGAAGGTCAGGAAATACTTCGGGAGATCCATGAAGGCGACAGGTCATCATGCCGCTCAAAATCTCTTGTGGCCAAGGCTTTCCGTCATGGTTTTTATTGGGCGGCTCATGCCGATGCGGAAGATCTGGTCAAGAATGTGACGGTTGTCAAAAATTCTCACGACGAGCTCATGTCTTTGGCTCAAGAATTGAGGATGATTCCAATCACTCCGGCCGCTTGCGATGCAGGGCTTGATATGGTCGTACCTTTCAAAAGATCCAAGGATAAAAAGACACACCTCCTGGTGGCGGTTGATAAATTTACAAAGTGGGTTAAGGCAGAACTGGTCAGTAAGTGTGATGCAGCCATGACGGTTCAGTTCATGAAAAAGGTGATCTTTCATTTTGGTTTTCCACACAGCATCATAACTGACAGTGGCACTAACCTCTCTAAAGGAGCTATGGAAGAGTTCTGTCAACGAGAACATATCCGGCTTGACGTTTCGGCGGTAGCTCATCCTCAATCCAATGGTGAAGCTGAAAGAACCAATCATGAGATCTTGAAAGGTATAAAACCCCGGCTCATGGTCCCCTTATGGCGGATGCCGGGTTGTTGGTGCAGGAATTACCCTCTGTGATTTGGAGCATCAACACTACACCTAACAGGTCTACGGGTTATACACCTTTCTTCATGGTTTACGGAGCAGAGGTGGTCCTGCCAAGTGACATCCATCATGACTCGCCCCGAGTGGCAGCTTATGTCGAGGCTGATAATGAACAAGCTTGTCAGGATGCACCTGATTTGTTGGATGAGAACCGAGATTTGGCAATAGCCCGCTCGGCAATTTACCAACAGGATCTGCGCCGTTATCACAGCCGCCGGGTTAGATCCAGAACCTTTCAGGAAGGTGACTTAGTGCTCCGGCTCATCTAGGATCAATCTGATATGCACAAGCTATCCCCCCCTTGGGAAGGACCCTTTGTGGTCAGCAAGAACCTGAACAACGGGTCATATTACATCATCGATTTTCGAGAGCACAAAGACTCACGTAAGTCGGAGGAGGAGACCCGATGGCCGTGGAATATCGCTCATCTTTGGCCTTACTATACTTGAGCCACCGGCTCTCAGGATGTACATATTTTGACGATGTATATATTATGAAAAGCAATAAAGCAGGACCTCTGTCCTTTTCATCCTCAAAAGTTTACATGTCTTCCTTATCATGTTGTTGAAACAACCAACAGGGAGCAGATCATATCTGAATCCGGCTTTCCCTTTGGTATGGCTTATGATCATATCTGAATCTAGCCATGATCAATTGGGGGCTTCCTGTTCAAACATAGGTCGTATTCGAACCAAAGAGAACATAGCTGTCGATACCCTCTTGATCGGCATACTGCCAAACCCACTAGGGGGCTTCTTGATCATATCTGAATCATAGCTTAACCCCTTTGGGTCTGACGTGGATCGTATTCAAATCAGCATCATTAAACAACTCTTAAGGTCACTTGGGGGCTTCCTGTTCAAACATAGGTCGTATTCGAACCAAAGAGAACATAGCTGTCGATACCCTCTTGATCGGCATCGCCAAAGCCATTGGGGGCTATACGATTGTATTCGAATCTTAGCTTAACCCCTTTGGAACGGTTTACTGGTCGTATCCAAACCAGAAGCCACAATTACAATACTTTATTTCCTGTCTTTAGTAAAGTTTTTTTTGCAGCCATAATTACTTGACTTAAGATCTTGTTGGGGTTGCATCTCAAATATATATGAGCGGTTTATGTTTAACCCGGGCTGGCTTTAAAACTGGCCGGCTCTCATATATTCCAATCACCATCTGTCTGGATGTAACAATCTCTACAGGATCAGAATTGTCATCTTTATGACTCAGGTTACATGAACCGACAGCATAGTCAAAGGGTCACAGGTATGCTGTTATGTTTATGTTTTTTGATTCGTACTCCGGGTTATATGAATAATATATGACCCTCCATGCGGTAAGCCGCCAAGGGACTTCTGTTTTGATCTATACGCAGGGCACCTAAGGTAGCTTTCTAAGCATAAGAAAGGCAGAAGATCAGCGTAGAACAGAGGAATATAAGATGGTGGCTTAAACAGTGTTGAGCACTACACACGTGCGCGATGGCACGCCCAAATTAAAGTGTTTTGCTACTCTATTACATGAATCCCCAAGCCCAGACAAGGAAGCATTGTTTTTAGCAAGACATAAATATAATTCGCCCGATGAATCACTCGTTGTGTTGGCCTGAAGCTTCTGGGTCATCCCTTTCCGCTCCTCTGTCTGTTGCCCTGTCCAGGAGGGTTGATGATGACCAGTCGATGCCACTCAAAGCTTCGAATTTAGCTTCATCGTCAATTAACCCGGCCGGATCGACTTCAGGGGCAAAGGTATGCTTACGAATTGGGGGGATGAGGCTAACTGCATCATAATGTGGCGTTGGGATTGTCTGATTCTGGTTTTCATAACCCGGCTGGTACTTGGCAAGATCCATGTCATTCCCGATCAGAGTAGCCACATGGTGTATCTCCCTCACGTAGGCGGTGAAGTCCTTCTGCTCAAATAGGGTGCCATCCTCCTTAAAACTTGGATATCCAAGGGCGATGTCGGCCAGGTCCAGCTCTGGTAGCCATGCCTTGGCTCGGCTTAATGCAGCTATGGCTCCAGCTCTTGCAGAAGCACGTCTCAGCTCTTCGACCCGTTGAGGTAGCACGGCGAGCCGCCTCAGTACATCAGCCAGGAAATTGGGAACCTCATTTGACAAAGCCACAACGGCTAAAGCACGTTGTGACCCGGTGTAGAGTTGTTCCACCAATGTATAAACCGCCTTCAGCTTTATCAACATGCTCTGGTTCAGATTAGAGCTTCTGGGGCCTGCATTAACAAGCATCGGGTGAGCCGGAGGTGGCAGTTGAGATACTTGTTGGAAAAAGATCTACAGTACTTAACACTTGCAGAATAGCTTACGAAAGATTGCTGAGACCATCTAAGAAATGTGGCGTTTTAAGCCGGATAACTCGGCAGTTGTTTCTGCAAGAGCCGCTTCTGCTTTCTCCACCCGGGTGACCAAGGAGGCCTTTTCACCAGCCCATGCTTTCTTATCTCCTTCAAAGCTTTTCTTCAATTTCTCTTGTTCAGATACACTTAACTCAAATTTGGAGTTGGCCTTTTGGGTTTCAGTCTCTTGAGCTTCCAGACGATTTTTCAAGTCAGCAATCTCCGAATCAAATTGACTTATGGTGGCCTGTATCAACACCGGGTTATAGTCAGAGTTGTGATAATGCAACATTAAGTCCCGAGCACTTTGCAAGCAAAGATACTTGACACTTGGGGGCTAATGTATGCCGAAGAACTCTATTTACTGTGACGGTTCATGGAATTAAGTCCCAAGCATTTTGCAAGCAAAGATACTTGGCACTTGGGGGCTAATGCATATTGCAGTTCAAAGTATTATATTGCCCCGGTTCAAATATCTTATTTTAAAGCCGGCCTTCGGGTGTTACAGGATAAGCCGGGCGTTTGACAAACATTACTAAGCGGATACTTAGTCTACAGCATATTTTCTTATAAGCAATAGACTTGGGGGATGGTATAGTAGGGATGAATAAGGAATATCAACAAGAGTTATACCTCAGATTTTTGGTGTATCTGTTCCACCATGTCAACTTCCAGGTCACGACTGCTGTGCACTTGATTTATATAGCCAGAAACAATTTATCCAATACTCAGATGAGTATAATCAGTGACGTCCAGTTTGGCTTTGCGGTGTTCCAACAGTTCTTCCTTGGCAGAGCACTTGGCCAGTACAGTGGGTCTTCCTGGTTCAACAAACTGAGTCTTAAGGATCTCGACTTCTGGGTCATGTGCCTTGGCCGGGCTAGGTATCTCCGGGTTATCAGAGCCATCGAGAGCTTGTTCGGTAGGCGGATCAGAAGTTGGCACTGGCATGTCGTGGGTTGGTTCAGGCGGCGGCTCATGTGTGGAGGTGTCAGGAGCATCCGTGCTAAGCTCCGGTTCAGTCACGACAGGGTCTTTGGCCGGCTTATTTTTCTTCGCCCTTTTGTTGGGCTTCACTTGTACGCTATGTGCAAATCAGAAGGGTTAGTACAAAAACATGAGTAAGATAAGCATAAAGATAAATAAGTTCACATTACCCTAGAGCAGTTTTGAAAGTTGGCATGTTGGATTGCATGGATTCGCCGGAGGAAGGTGAAGTGTCCTGATAGTTTGAGTCAGATGAATTGAGGGGTTGACGAATGAAACCCGCCAAAGGTAAAAAAGAACGTAAATCGGAGATAACCTCAGTCCGGCGCTTCCTTGTTACATCAGGTAAGCCGGAGGAGAGTTCCACGTCTTTGCTGGTCCGGCTCTTCCTCCGGCTCTCATGAGTCTGTCGCTTCAAAAGAAATTGAGGATCTTGGTAAGCTAAACGATGTGAAAATCTTACTTTCCGGGTCACTCTTTGGACTTTCTGCCTCGGCAAAGGCTCGGAGTAGGAGGAAATTATAGTTACCTCTTCCTCAACTGCTTGGTTGTTTCCCGTGTCCTCCTAAAGGAAATTAATGTCAATAAGATAATGGTAAAAGAATCAGGGGAGTTAACGATTACCTCTTCTTCATCATGAGTGGTGTCATCTAGTTTAAGCAAATCTGAAGCACTTGGCTTCTTCTTTTTCTAGGTTCCTGCCTTGGCGGCTTTCCTCTCGGCTCTCTTGGCCGCCCTGGCCTGTTTGGCAGCCTCATGATCATACTTGACTTTCCAAAATTTGTCATTTGCCTATGAATAATGAGAAAGGGTTATGAGTAAAAGCAAGGCACTCCATAATGAAAGTACAAATTTTTTAGGTTGATGACTTACTGAAGGAGCCGAATTATTCTTGCAGAACGGAGGTAAGCCGAAGGTATTGCTAACCACTGAGCCCTCTTTCAAAAGAGATTGGGTCATAGCTTCAACCATATCATCAGGTAAATCGTCAGGACAATGACGCAGCGGGTCATCCTTTTCGCCTGAGTAAGTGCACATCAAGCCAGGGCGGCAACTTAAGGGAATCACCCGCCAAGGGATCCAGACTCGGACCAAATCAATGCCATCTAAGCCATTCCCCAAAAGAGCCTTGATTTTCTTTATGGTGGGAGCAAGCTGTAGACGTTCAATGGCAGATAACTTATCCGGCAGTGGATGGTTAGATTCGAGGCGCAGAGCGCGAAAGCCGAGCAGCGGGTTCTCATTAGCCGGAGAAGCATCCTGGGAATAGAACCACGTCTGTTCCAATCCTTAGGGTGGCTTGGTGGCTCAGCATGTGGGAAAAGGCAGACCCTCCGTCGCTGAATTGAGATACTACCAAGTTCCAGGCTGGGCCCGTTGGCACGTTCATTCTGGCGGTTCGAGTAAAACAACTCTCTGAGAAGTAGTAAGTTGGGTTCTTCTCCAAGATACACCTCGCAAAAGACTTGGAAGTTGCAGATGTTTGATACAGAATTGGGCCCGATATCTTGAGGTCTGAGGTCAAAAAAGTGCAAAACATCCCTGAAGAATTTTGAGCCGGGTGGAGAAAAGCCCCGGCTCATATGATCAGTAAAAACAATCACTTCCCCCTCCTTGGGTTGAGGTTGTTCCTCTGACGGATTAGGGGCATGATATGACATGACTTCTTTTGTGGGAAGATAGCCAGTCTTCACGAAATCAGCCAAGGTGATTTCAGTGACAATAGACTTGACCCAGTTGCAGGTCACGGGTGCTTTGGGAGCCTTGGGTGCCATTATGCAGATGGAAGCCTATGACAAAATAAAAAAATTCCGGCTCAATTTAACCCGGAGGAGGACATTTTAAAGTCTCTTCAAGATGGCGGCTTGCGACGGGGCCTAATGACATATGGCTAGTGTATCTGGTTATTTAAGCCGCCATGGGAGTCAGAAGTAGTTAAGTTATTTTAAACCGCCAGGAGCTGGCAAGGCTGTCAATCAATATTATCTATTTTTAAACCGGCCATACGGATTGCCATGGTTAAATGGATCTAACAGATGCAGTTTTTTCACTAAGTATGGAACAAACAGGTTTCGCAGGATGCATCTATTATTTTGGATCAAACGTTCAGAAAAGAAAAAATTCTAGACCTAAAACTAGTACAGATAAGTTCATAAGCTCGAATGAGGCCCCTGTACAAAGGAAAGGGATCTATTTGCATTCGAAATGAGTGTGCAACAGCTTTATACCATCTTAGGATCAGAAAAGGGCGGCGGAGGTGAAATCTATGAAGGGTTCATGACAAACAGCGACGAACACCGACGAACTCAAAAATCTTAATGCAGATCTGAGAAACAGGGAGGAAGAAACTTATAGATGTAGGCTTGCTGCGGGGGTTCGCTATGTTTTTCTGGACGGTTCAGGTTGATGCAGCGGCCAAAGTCGACGAAGATGCGGAGCTCTGCTGCAGCGGCGGCGGCGGCGGCGGAGCTCGAGCAATAGAGGAATAGCGAGAGGAAGAGGACGACAGAAGGGGGGAACGGAAAAGGCCTTGGGGTCGTGCCTATTTATAAGGAAGGGCCGACTAAGAAAGCGCGAGAAATGAGGAGGCCAGGCATCATTATCCAACGACTCTGACGCCTCAATTTTCGGAATGGTCAGTAAAGATAAAGATCCGTTAAGATATGACAGAATAAAATATGAATTTAATGGAAGATGATGTCACGGCGGGTTATCACAGATTCAGAAGATGACGTCACGGCGGGTTATAACCTTTGCACAGATAGAAGACAAAAGGCTTTTCCTAAGGTATTTCAAGATTGACATGAACCGGTTCAAATCAATCTGGGGCCTAATGTTGGGGATATAACTATTTGTGTAAGCCGCCCAGGAGGGGATGGGTTACGCAAAGGTGATTCATCATATGAAGCCAAAGATCAAGCATGAAGATAGCGGTTCAATAAAGGGTCTAAAGCCCATGCATCGACTTAAGGCCCGTAGTGATAAACCGCCGTAATGGCATGACTTGTATTATAAGGCAGGATTAACTAGTCATCGAGCCGGACACTGTTTATGAGCCGGCCGAGACTCTGTAGGCCGCAGGGCGTCAACCCATGTATATAAGGGGACGACCCGCTGGCAGCTTAAGGCAGGAAACAACCAATCGAGAGTCGGGCATAGCGTATCTCGCTCCCTGGTCATCGAAACCCTAGCAATACCAACCCAACTTGATGTAGTATTTCACCTTCATCGTAAGGGGCCGAACTAGTATAAAACTCTCTCGTGTCCCTTGTCCCGTTAACCCCTTTAAGATTCCTAGTTGCGATGGCTCCACGACTAAGTCCTTTCACGAGGACATCTGCTGTGACAATTCCACGACAGGCTCTAAGATCACATAAAGTAGTTTTAACATAATTTCTTTTAATGGAGCATGGTATAGTAGGTACTCCTGGATCTCCAAGTTACTTTGGTATTCCACCCTTAAAAGTATAACTAGCAAGCATGGTGGAAATCTCAGCTTCCGGTATCTTTCTCTTATTTGTAACAATATCTTTCATATACTTAGCATAAGGATTCATTTTGAGCATATCTGATAATTGCATACGCAAAAATATAGGTCTAATCATTTCAGCAAAGTGCTCAAAATCCTCATCATCCTTTTTCTTGGATGGTTTGGGAGGAAAAGGCATGGGTTTCTGAACCCAAGGTTCCCTTTCTTTACCATGTTTCCTAGCAACAAAGTCTCTCTTATCATAACATTGATTCTTTGATTGTGGGTTATCAAGATCAATAGCAGGTTCAACTTCTACATCATTATCATTACTAGGTTGAGCATCATCATGAACATCATCATTAACATTTTCACTAGGTTCATGTTCATTACAAGATTGTGTTTCAACATCAGAAATAGAGATATCATTTGGATTCTCGTGGTTCAAAGAATAGGTTCACTAGAAGTTTGCAAAGTCCTATCATTTTTCTTTTCCTTCCTTTTAGAAGAACTAGGTGCATCAATATTATTTCTCTGAGAATCTTGCTCAATTCTCTTAGGGTGGCCTTCAGGATACAAAGGTTCCTGAGTCATTCTACCAGTTCTAGTAGCCACTCTAACATCATAATCATTTTTCTTACTATTCATTTCATTTAGCAAATCATTTTGAGCTTTAAGTACTTGTTCTACTTGAGTGGTAACCATAGAAGCATGTTTGCTAACGAGTTTAAGTTCATCTCTAATATTAGCCATATAATCACCCAAGTGTTTAATCATATAAGCATTTTGTTTTAATTGTCTACCAAAATAAGCATTGAAATCTTCTTGCTTAAACATAAAGTTATCAAACTCATCTAAGCATGGGCTAGCAATTTTAGTAGGAGGGATTTCAACTCTATCATATCTATAGAGAGAATTTACCTTTACTACCTGTGTCGGGTTATCAAGACCATGAGGTTCTTCAATAGGTAACGGATTAAGATCATATATTTCTTCAACAGGCGGTAGATTAAGACCATGTATTTCTTCAATAGGAGGTAAATTCTTAACATCTTCAGCTTTAATACCTTTTTCTTTCATAGATTTCTTTTGCCTCTTGCATATCTTCAGATCGAGAAATAAAACACCTCTCTTCTTCAGAGTTGGTTTAGGAATAGGCTCAGTAATTGGAGCAGGAGCTGGCTCAGGAGGTGCCCAATTATTTTCATTTGTCAACGTATTATTCAATAGAATTTCAGCTTCATCCGGTGTTCTTTCCCTGAAAACAGAACCAGCACAACTATCCAGGTAATCTGTGGAAGCATCGGTTAGTCCATTATAAAAGATATCAAGTATTTCATTTTTCTCAGCTTCATCCGGTGTTCTTTCCCTGAAAATAGAACCAGCACAACTATCCAAGTAATCTGTGGAAGCATCGGTTAGTCCATTATAAAAGATATCAAGTATTTCATTTTTCTTAAGAGGATGATCAGGCAAAGCATTAAGTAACTTGAGAAGCCTCCCCCAAGCTTGTGGGAGACTCTCTTCTTCAATTTGCACAAAGTTGTAAATTTCCCTCAAAGCAGCTTGTTTCTTATGAGCAGGGAAATATTTAGCAGAGAAGTAATAAATCATATCCTAGGGACTACACACACAACCAGGATCAAGAGAATTAAACCGTATATTAGCATCACCCTTTAATGAGAACGGAAATATTTTAAGGATATAAAAGTAGCAAGATCTCTCATCATTAGTGAACAGGGTGGCTATATCATTTAATTTAGTAAGATGTGCCACAACAGTTTCAGATTCATAGCCATGAAAAGGATCAGATTCAACCAAAGTAATTATATCAGGATCAATAGAGAATTCATAATCCTTATCGGCAACACAGATAGGTGAAGTAGCAAAAGCAGGGTCAGGTTTCATTCTATCTTTAAGAGATTGCTTATTCCAATTAGCTAATAACCTCTTGAGCTCATATCTATCTTTGCAAGCTAAAATAGCTGCAGAAGATTCCATATCAAAAACATAACCCTCAGGAATAACAGGCCTATCTTCATCAACACTTTCATCAATATAATCAGTTTCAATAATTTATTTCTCTCTATCCCTAGCAATTTGTTCATCAAGAAATTCACTAAGGGGCAGAGTAGTATCAAGCATAGAAGTAGTTTCATCATAAGTATCATGCATAGCAGAAGGCATCATCAATAACATGCGACATATCGTAATCTAATAGCGTAAGCAGGTTTAGGTGTCGCAAGCTTACTCAAAATGTAAGGTGAATCAAATGCGAGCTAGATGGCGCTTCCTTACCTCACCTCGTAATTGAGGGATAAATTGTTGTCTTAGCGTCTTTCAAGTTCTTCATAGTGACCAGCAGATATAAATCCCAAGTGACTCAATGAATAGAGCGATGCTCCCCAGCTATGGCGCCAGATAATAGTCTTGATAACCCACAAGTATAGGGGATCGCAACAGTTTTCGAGGGTAGAGTATTCAACCCAAATTTATTGATTCGACACAAGGGGAGCCAAAGAATATTCTCAAGTATTAGCAGTTGAGTTGTCAATTCAACCACACCTGTATAACTTAATATCTGCAGCAAAGTGTTTAGTAGCAAAGTAATATAATAGTAGTGGTAACGGTAACAAAAGTAACAGAAAGCAAAAGTAATATTTTTTGTGTTTTGTAATGATTGTAACAGTAGCAACGGAAAAGTAAATAAGCGAGAACCAATATAGGGAAAGCTCGTAGGCATCGGATCGGTGATGGATAATTATGTCGGATGCGGTTCATCATGTAATAGTCATAACATAGGGTGACATAGAACTAGCTCCAATTCATCAATGTAATGTAGGCATGTATTCCGAATATAGTCATACGTGCTTATGGAAAAGAACTTGCATGACATATTTTGTCCTACCCTCCCGTGGCAGCGGAGTCCTAATGGAAACTAAGGGATATTAAGGCCTCCTTTTAATAGAGTACCGGAACAAAGCATTAGCACACAGTGAATACATGAACTCCTCAAACTATAGTCATCACTGGGAGTGGTCCCGATTATTGTCACTTCGGGGTTGCCGGATCATAACACATAGTAGGTGACTATAGACTTGCAAGATAGGATCAAGAACTCACATATATTCCTGAAAACATAATAGGTTCAGATCTGAAATCATGGCACTCGGGCCCTAATGACAAGCATTAAGCACAGCAAAGTCATAGCAACATCAATCTCAGAACATAGTGGATACTAGGGATCAAACCCTAACAAAACTAACTCGATTACATGATAGATCTCATCCAACCCATCACCATCCAGCAAGCCTATGATGGAATTACTCACACACGGCGGTGAGCATCATGAAATTGGTGATGGAGGATGGTTGATGATGACGACGGTGACGAATCCCCCTCTCTGGAGCCCCGAACAGACTCCAGATCAGCCCTCCTGAGAGGTTTTAGGGCTTGGCGGTGGCTCCGTATCGTAAAACGTGATGATTTCTTCTCCTTGATTTTTTTCTCCCTGAAAGCAAATATATAGAGTTGGAGTTGGCGCCGGAGGAGCTCCAGGGGGCCCACGAGGTAGGGTGGGCGCGCCCTATGGGGGCTTGCCCCCACCCTCGTGGACAGGGTGTGGGCCCCTTGGTCTTCATCTTTGGCGAGGATTTTTTTATTATTTCTGAAAAGTTGTTCCGTGGAGTTTCAGGTCATTCCGAGAATTTTTGTTTCTGCATGTAAATAACACCATGGAAAGTCTGCTGAAAACAAATCGGCCGGTTAGGTCCATTCAAATCATGCAAGTTAGAGTCCAAAACAAGGGCAAAAGTGTTTGGAAAAGTAGATACGACGGAGACGTATCAGACAACATAGGGAATTTATGTATCAATCATATTTAAATTTTCATATCAAAATCACGTTCCAGTGAATTTTTAAAATTCCTGGACTGAGTGCAAAAGTTTCTATTTTCACACAGAATCAAGTCAACTATCATCCACACTATCCCAAAGGCTTTACTTGGTACTTTATTGAAACAAAACATATAAAAGATGATTACTATAGTTGCTTAATCATGTGAACACACAAAAATAGTAGGGGTAAATGTTGGGTTGTCTTCCAACAAGCGCTTTTCTTTAATGCCTTTTTAGCTAGGCATGATGATTTCAATGATGCTCATGAAAATAAAGTATTGAATCATAATGAGAGCATCATGAAGCATATGACTAGCATATTTAAGTCTAACCCACTTCCTATGCATAGAGATTTTGTGAGCAAATAATTTATGGGAGCAAGAAATCAACTAGCATAGGAAGGCAAAACAAGTATAACTTCAAAACTTTCAACAAAAAGAGAGGAAACTTGATATTATTGAAATAGGTAAAAGCATATGTTCCTCTCCTATAATAATTTTCAGTAGCATCATGAATGAATTCAACAATATAACTATCACATGAAGCATTCTTTTCATGATGCATAAGCATAGAAATTTTGTTACTCTCCACATAATCAAATGTATTCTCATAAATAGTAGTGCGAGCAAAGTCAACAAAATAACTATCACATGGTTGAAAATTAAAATCATGATGACAAGTTTCATGATTATCCACTACTGCAGGATGCTGCTAACGCGACACTACGAGCAGAGACCCTTCGGCGAAACTGTGTGTGATGCAATAATCACAAGCGGTGATGTAAAAAACCGTCAAAAAGATGCAAAATGTCTGTGATGACGAATGCATCAAACACGATTCAGCATTGAGTTGCGTGTGTGATGAGGGGCATACGGTTCAGTTCAATGAACTGTTTGCGATGAGGTAAAAGAGCAGAAACAGGCAGCCAGATGAAGGTGTGTGCGATATACAGCATACAGTTCACTTGGATGAACTTTTTGTGATTAGGCAACACAAAAGAAACGGTCAGCCAGATCAAGGTGTGTGCGATATATGACATACGATTCACTCAGATGAACTGTTAGCATGGAGCCAAGAGAACAAAAACGGTTCAATTTAACAAGATGTGTGTGTTGTGCGATGCGATTTCATACAGAACAACAATATATATATATATATATATATATATATATATATATATATATAGACACACACAAACACACACACACACACACACACACACACACACTTATAAGGACGTGGTTGCATAGGCAAATTAAACATCCACTTACATAGGTGGCTACTACAACCATGGCATTTGCACACACCAAAGTAAACTATTACATGCATAATTACATTGGTGGCTACTACACACATGACATTTCCACACACCAAAGTAAACTATATATTACATGCATGATTAACTATATATTACACTGACAGCTTTGAGGACTGAGAGCGGCGTCAAGGATGCGGGCAGAGAGAGAGGATTGTGTGTGTCGCGAGGATGGGGGGTGCGGCCGCGCCATTAATATAGACCAGTGGGGGTGAGGCGGGCGGCGGCCCAAGGCTGTCTCACTTCCCGGTGAGAATGACTGCTTAATCTATGAATGAAATCTATGCTTAATTACTGAATTTTAGTTGCAAAAATTAGATAGTGCTAGTGATTTTTAGATGCATATTTTGACAAATCGCAGTGTCTCTTGGCGTAGCACCGAAGACTGGCTTTAATTTGCATACTGTATTCAATCTGAACCGTTTGCGTTGAAGAGATGCACAAATCCTGCGTTGAACAGCCCGTACGCTTCTCGGTGAGACTCTCGGTGAGCTCACAAGACCGGATCAAGGCCAGACGCCTCCTGCTCACCAAGCAGCTTGTCCGCACAACACCTACTATAGCCATTAAAACCAAGACACGTGGCGTCACGTGAATGGTTAACAGAACGCACACGATTTGAATTATACAAACATTTGAGATATTAGAGTGGCAGCTATTTTTTGAAAATGCCTTTGTTGGCTGTTATTCGAGTGCGCCTTCTCTCATAATGGACACGAAAAATACCACATCATGTCGGGTGCCATTCCATGATAGCATGCCAAGTTTCATGAATTCACACGAGTTTTGGATTTACTAGAATTTAAAAACAAAGTATCTCAACGTTTTGTCGGCAATCAACAGTCCCTGGTGTTTCAAATTCATTCCAATTTCTTGCATGGGACCTAAGAATGCACCCAAGGACACAGATTTTGTTTTTCAACCAATTTATATGCACTGGAGCATGTGCATGTAGTTCAAATTTAAATTATGCACATAAAATGCCTAGAAAACCCAGTTAATGTATAAAAATGTCCAAACGAACCCTGAAAAATTCCAAAATTTAACACAAAACTCCTATTGTTCTATGCTGACACTAGAATTTTTTTAAGGCAATAAGAGGCAACGGATATCGTTTCGTCCCCAAAGGTGGCACGTTCCCTACCGAAACCATCCGGCTTGTTGTGAGAAGCTCTGGTTTGTGAGAAGCTTATACCCAAACATGCCCCAAATGGGACAATTTTTTTACCACGACATGTTGATGCTGCTCCATGATAGCACGCCAAGTTTCATGAATTTCAGACAAGTTTGGATTTACTAGAATTTAAAAACCAGATATCTCAGTGTTTGCGGCCGAGTGACGGTGGCATGCTGTATGAAATTCATTCCCACTTCTTGCATGGGACCTAAGCATGCACCCAAGGACACATATTTGATTTTTCAACCAATTTATATGCACTGGAGCATGTGCATGTAGTTCAAATTTGAATTATGCACATAAAATGCGTAGAAAACCCAGTTAATGTACAAAAATGTCCAAATGAACCCCGAAAAATCCAAAATTTAACACAACACTCCTGTTGTTCTATGTTGACACTACAAATTTTTTTAAAGCAATAAGAGGCAACATATATCGTTTCATCCCCAAAGGTGGCACGTTCCGTACCAAAACCATCAGGCTTGTTGTGAGAAGCTCTGGTTTGTGAGAAACTTATACCCAAACCTGCCCCATATGGGACAAATTTTTTACCACGGCATGTTGATGTCTCTCCATGATAGCATGCCAAGTTTCACGAATTTCAAACGAGTTTTGGATTTACTAGAATTTAAAAACAGGTATCTCAATGTTTGCGCCCGAGTGACGATGGCAGGGTGTTTGAAATTCATTCCCATTTCTTGCATGGGACCTAAGCATGCAACCAAGGACACAAATTTGAATATTCAACCAATTTATATGCATTATAATATGTGCATGTAGTTCAAATTCGAATTATGCACATAAATGCCTTGAAAACTCAATTAATGTATAAAAATGTCCAAACGAACCCCGGAAAATTCCAAAATTTAACACAACACTCGTGTTGTTCTATGTTGACACTAGAGAAAAAATTGAAATCAAGAAGAGGCAACGGATATCGTTTCGTCCCCAACGGTGGCACATTCCCTACCGAAACGATCAGGCTTGTTGTGAGAAGCTTTGGTTTGTGAGAACCTCATACCCAAACCTTCCCCAAATGGGATAAAAAATTTACCATGACATGTTGATGCCGCTCCATGATAGCATGCCAAGTTTCGTGAATTTCGAACGAGTTTTGGATTTACTAGAATTTAAAAACCAGGTATCTCAATGTTTGCGGCCGAGTGACGGTGGCAGGGTGTTTCACATTCATTCCCATTTCTTGCATGGGACCTAAGAATGCAACAAAGGTCACAGATATGAATTTTCAACCAATTTATATGCATTAGAGAATGTGCTTGTAATTCAAATTTGAATTATGCACATAAATGCATAGAAAACTCAGTTAATGTATAAAAATGTCCAAACAAGCCCCGAAGGTTTCCAAAAATTGACACAACACTCATGTTGTTCTATGTTGACACTAGAAAAAAAATTGAAATAAAAAAGAGGGAACGTTTCGTCCAGAAAGGTGAAACGTTCCCTACCGTAACCATGAGGCTTGTTGTGTGAAGCTCTAGTTTGTGAGAAGCTCATATACCCCAACATGCCCCATTGGGACAATATTTTTACCCTGCATGTTGATGTCGTTCCATGCTAGCATGTCAAGTTTCATAAATTTCAGACGCGTTTTTGATTTACTAGAATTAAAAAACCATGTATCTCAATGTTAGCGGCCGAGCGACGGTGGCAAGGTGTTTGACATTCATTATCATTTCTTGCATGGGACTTAAGGATGTAACCAAGGACACACATTCCAATTTTGAACCAATTTATATGCACTGGAGCATGTGCATGTAGTTCAAATTTGAATTATGCATGCATAGAAAACTCAGTTAATGTATAAAAATGTCCAAGCGAACCCCGAAAAATCCCCAAAATTGACACAACACTCGTGTTGTTCTATGTTGACACTAGGAAGAAAATTTAAAGATGAAGAGGCGACTAATATTGTTTTGTCCACAAAGGTGACACGTTTCCCTAACGGAACCATGAGGCTTCTTCTGAGAAGCTCTGGTTTGTGAGAAGCTTATACCATAACCTTCCCCAAATTGGACAATATTTTTTACCCCAGCATGTTGATGCCATTCCATGACAGCATGCCTAGGTTCACAAATTTCAGACAGGTTTTGGATTTACTAGAATTACAAAAGCAAGTACGTACCTCAACGTTTTCCAGAGAGCCACGGTGCCGTGGTGTTCGAAATTCACCCCCATTTCTTGCATGGGACATAAGCATAAACCCATGGACACATATATGATTTTACAACCCATGTTGTTGCACCGGAGCATGTGCATGTAGTTTAATTTTGAATTGTGCAGTTGAAATGGCTAGAAAACCAATTTAATGTACAAAATGTCCAAACGAACCCTGAATAATTCCAATTCTTTTACGACACACATATAGTAGCATGTTCAATGTAGATAAAAGTTCTAGCAATTCAAACACCGTCCATTGCCGTTGTGACCCCATTATGTAATTCAAATCAAGATGAAAAATCAAGTAGATCCCACACAGTTTATTATCACCAACCATGTGAGATGCAGTACAAAATATCCTAGAGCACCATCTCATGACACTTTGTGCGCCAGTTTTTTCGCTGAAGCGATTCAAAAATTTTGTCTTCCATGGAAATATCTACCTCCCCGCACCTCCCGCTTACCAAAAGCCACATTTCCCCTGTTTCGGCCTTCCTTTCCAAGTTGAAACCTTCACTCCTTGCTTGCAGCACCACCTCCTCGCCGGCGACCCTCCTTCACGCTGCTCGGCCTCTCCTATCCAGGCAGGTAATCCACACCCAACCCCCATCCTCCTCCTCCTTGCACATCCCACATGCCCCGACCGCTGGTGTGACACCTTCCACCCAAATCACCGACCCCTCCACCAACTAAGCACCACCCTAAGCCATGGTGCACGCAGTATAGCCAGGATCTCAAGTAGCATTTGGCAGTGGAGAAGCAAATCGCGGCCACACGCGCGGATGAGGTCGTGATGGCTGCCATTCGTGCCGACCCCCAAATCTTGGAGGAGCACATCGCCATCGAGGCCACCATCGATGCCTCGCGCGCCAACGCCACGATGCGTTTGGCTGCTTTAAACGACAGTTCATGGCATTTTCTCGAGGCGACCATCGGTGCCTTTGATGAAGACTACGGGTTGTTTTGTCAGTGTGCATGTGCTTACCTCATCTCGAGAGCCAGCAGGTTGGTTCCCGGCGGCTCGGGCCAAGGACAAGTCGCGTCCTACAAAATACCAAAGACATGTGTTCAGTGCAAAGCATGAAAACCGTGATGCGCCAAAGAGGCTCACCGCCGATGAGTTGCAACTGGAACTAGAGAAGGTCATGCATATTGCACCAGGAAACCATCCTGGTAATGGTAGCGGGAAAAGGAAGCGTGGCAGGGCAGAAGAGAGATTATTGTTTACCTGCAGGTCCACTTTGTGGGACTTGGAGTATTGGAAAGATTTGGATCTGCGACATAATCTTGATCTGATGCACATCAAGAAAAATATATGTGAAAACATTATTGGCACACTTCTTAGTATTAAAGGCAAGACGAAAGATACCTTAAAATCTAGGATTGATTTGACACACCTGGGTATCAGAAAGGATTTGTGGGTGGAAGATGAAGGTAAACCACGGGATATGGCATCAGCCGTGTAATGCCTTTGGACAAGGTAAAAAGAAAAGAATTATGCGAGGTCCTGTCACGTGTGAGATTCCCACATGGATTTGCTTCCAACCTTGAAAGGAGAGTCAGTGCATATGGAAACAAGGTACAACGGTTGAAAACTCATGACTGCCACGTCCTACTTCAAAGGGTTTTACCTGTTATCCTTAGAGGATTGGGCCGCCCTGACTTATACAGAGCAATTGCAGAGTTGAGACAATTCTTCGTGGAACTCTGCAAAGAGAAATATCGTGGTAGATGCTTTGGAGCGTCTTACAGAAAAGATACCAACTATCCTATGTGACCTTTAGAAGATATATCCTCCAGCCTTCTTTGATGTGATGGTGCATTTGGCTGTTCATCTACCTGATGAGGCACTACTTAGAGGTCAAGTACAGTATGGCTGGATGTACCCTATTGAAAGGTGGCTAGGCACTTTCAAGGGCTATGTTAGGAACAGAGCTAGACCCGAGGGTTCCATTGCAGAGGCCTACATTGCTACAGAAGCGTTGCCATTCTGCTCAAAATACATTGAAACAGCTGATCAGCTTAGCAAATAGGTGGGTGAAGACAATCCCAGGCTAAATGTTTTTGATTATTCTGTTCGAGTTATAGGGAAGAGTCGACAAGAAGAAAAATATAAAGATTTTGACAAAATGGTTTGGTATGTGTTGAATAAACTGTCCTGAGATACTACCTTATATCAAGTAAGTGCTAAGTACTACAGATTATACATCGTAATCTACTAAACTTGCAGCACATTCTTATATATTTAGATGTTTGACGCGATCATTATGTTTTGCAGCTTCTACAAAAAGGAGTTACTGCGGAAAAATCCAATAAACATTGACAAACTGGTTATGGCTGGATTTGCGAAATGATTCAAGAGCCATGTAAGCTTTTGAATTGCACTCTCGGTTTTTTTAATATATTGAGTACATAAGATGATCAGCTTGTCTATTTTCTAACCATAGGTTAAGAAGATGCGGGAGGATGGGAAGGCAGTTGATGATGCCCTTTACGCACTAGCAATGGGTCCTGATACTCGTGTAAGACATTATGAATCTTGCTTTGTTGGAGATGTGCGCCACAACACCCTTTTGCACGCCGATTTAAGGTAGGAAGACACAAGATGCTGCCATCATGAGCACGGATACGCACGACAGAGAGATAACTGAAATGTATGCTAACATAATGTATATTGTTCGGGCTTGTAGTATATCTCCGCTTCGAGGATCATCGGTGTGTGGTTCTCACAGTTGTCATTGGTATAACATGTTTTCCACGATCGCAAAACCCAGAGCTGATGATTATTTCAAATCCATCAATGTCAAGGCGGCGTACCAGACCAACGAGCCTTTTATTTTGGCAAACCAAGCAACATAGATATTTTTCTTAGAAGACACATTTGCACATAGCGATGACTGGAGAGTATTGCAAAGGTTTGAGCAGAGGAATTAGTTTAATGAAGTTGCACAACAAGATGATGCTTACACTGCTCCTAATGTACAAGATTCCACAGATGTTCCTAATATCTTTGAGAACCATCACGTCAATGACGTTGGCGAAAAGATTGCCTGTCGTGCTGTGGACATACAAGATTTGATCAAGAAGAAGCCAACATTCGAGGACATTGAGGATGATGAAGAAGATGACACTCTGGGGAATTATGATTCATACTGATACACATGGCGAAGATGTTGACGTTGCTGCTGCGGATGATGATTAGATTGCTTTTGTCGTATTTTCCTTTCAGAAGATGTTTTTTATCTACTATGTGAAATTGTGTTTCCTATGACAACGGAAACCTGATGAATGTGTTGTTTTGCATTTTGCTGTGAGAACATCACTTGTTATGTATGTTCATTTGTGTTTGGTGATTGTGTGACGACTAAAACATGATGACATAGTTGTTTAGTTGTACTCATATTTGGCTGTGAAACTTGAATTTGATGACATAGTTTTCTATTGGACTACAATTTGCTCGACGTCTTCGAATGGGAACAAAGCTGACACGACATGGCCTCTGCTAAGTTATTTATTTATTACCAAAAGGTCCTATGCTATTTATTTATTTATGAGCAAAAGGGGATACCCCCTGATTTCTGTTAATAGAAATCATTAGATGTTCACAACACTACACCCAACCTGCTACATAGGTTTCATTCGTTACTAGTTTCGGCAAAGTGCTCATGTCATAGCCACTGAATGCATCACGAGTGATACATACAATGCAAATAAAGAGGCAATCATCCTACAGAGCACATCGATTTTGCCCATTATCTTCACAAGCTCTTTCATCTCCTCATTCTTTGTCAAAGGTCGTTCAAAGAATTGTTGCTTGGCCATGATCGAGGGATCGCATCTTTAACCTTCGCTCTGCATCTTCCTCTTCCGTCCTTCCTTCAGCCATTTGTCCAACACCCCAACCTCACCGGGTATTGGGATTCCTCGGCTAACTAAATAATCAAGCTAGTTGCGTTCCCCACATCAAGAACTTCCCGTAAATACAAATCACACGAATCTTCCCTTTTCTGCAGGAATCAAATTGGAAGATCATCAACCAAACTATTAAAAAAATCAGCAACTGAAAGCATCAGAACAACACGTAAACATATTATTACCGCACAAGAGCAGGTGGACGAGCAGCCAGCGGACATGGTTACTGCGGCCAGAGCTTCTGATGCTAGGCAGAGTAAGTAGAGAAGAGGAGAAGCGAATGTTGGATATGTCAGTTTCATTACTTGAAGAGTAGCATAGCACCATATATAGTCATAGTCTATGTTTGGATTCGAACCAGCTATAGGAGCACATCTCTCTTTTTTCTAAAATTCAGCAACGTCTCTTTACTGCTACACTAGCTTGTTCTGTACGCCTTCTCAAGTCTTTGATTTTCTTTCTTTTTTTTGCGAGGAAGGAAGGAGGACAAAATTGAGAGTTCATGGGACTCGAACCCAAGACCTCTCGGTTGAAAACCAAGGGTGCTAGTCACATATGTGGCGAATGTTCCTTGGGAGGAGGATGGCAGACGAACGAATTTTCCTCACAGTTTTAGTTGCGACGTAAGATCGAACGGTCGTAGTTTCAGGAATGTTATCAGGCGAACGAGCCTAGTTTTTCTTTTCTTCCTATATATAAAAAAGTAAGCTACTTGGTGTCAGCTTAGTCAACAAAAAATTGTGCCAACCTTGACCGTTGGATTGACATTCAACGTTTGTCATGTTTCTTCAGTCTCTTCTTCCTCCAGCCGCCAAAGCCAAACCAGCGCCGACGGGACCGCCTGCTCCCGCCTCCCACGACTGTCTGTGCTGCCGCGCACGCATCGTAGCCACATCGCACCCTAAAACTCTGCGCATCTTCCCAGGCTCCTATTCATTCCCATCCAAGGCCTCACCATCGTCCTCCGCCTTGGTTCACTCACCGCGGCGCCGCCCTCCGGTGTTGTCAACATGGTCAACAACCGAGAGGAATAAGGAGATGACTGTACATGGTGAGGATGACAGTAGGGACCCAGTAGCGCACGCAGTAATTTTGTTTTTTCGGGACGGAGAAGGGTATCAACTAGGTTGTTCGAGAGCTGTAGCCCGTCTAGCACATGACCAACCCAGTTTGTTTGTTTTTTCCTTTCTGAAAATGGCTAGCCCAGCTATTTTGTTTTTTGCAGAATAACCAATGTAGGCCTAATTGTTTTTCTACACCCTGCTGGGCCGGAAATCTTTCAAGACGGGGAGGGATGCATTTTGCCCAGAAAATGGGTTGTAAGTAATAAGAAACGGGCTATAAGTAATATTAAATGGGCTGTAAAATGAAAAAATACAGCAAACATGCAATTAGTTCCAAAATACTTTTTTCTTTCCAATTTTGATATTTTAAATTTCATTATTTTTGTGCGGGTAAAATTTCATTGGATTTAAATTAAGGTATGTTTAGTTTTTAAATTAATTTGAATCTAGCTAGAAATTTCGGGCTGTATGCTGTTTGGGACAGATTTGGAGGCTGACTTGTGGGTCTACTAGGTTGACGCGTGTAATGAAAGGCTTTGTAAACTTAGTCCACAAATGATTCTAGCGAAGTGACCGTTGGATGTTAATCCAACGGTCTTCTTCTTCAATATCTCGATCTTCTTGCTCCAAATTACCAAACCAGCGCTGGGACTGCCGCTTCCGCCTCCGTGGTGGTCGGGTTATGCCGCCAAGACAGCCGCACCGCCCCAGCCTACTCCATTGTTGGCCAGGCCATTCCTCTACTCACCCACACCTCCTATTATATTCCGGCGACCGCAGTCGGACCAGAAAACCCTCGTACTCCCCACCGCGTGGGCAACCACTGTCGAGTCTTCCCCGGCTCCATGTCGTTCCTTTCCTAGGCCTTGCCATCGTCCACTGCCCTGGTGCTCTCGACGCGCCATGGTCAACGTGGTCAACGAACGACATCCATCGGACGTGGACTGTACGTGGAGAGGCTGACAGCTGGGTCCACGGCCGCACACAAAGAAATGCCTCCTTATACGCGCAAAAATAATGATTCCTCCACCTGACATATGGGACCCATCGAAAGGGCCTCTGTATTTCGCGAAAAAACGTTCCCCCCGCTGACAGGTCGGACCCACCAGCTATATCTTTGCACGCAAGGAAGTGCCTCCTTATTACGCACAAAAAATGAATACTCCCCCTGCTAGCTGGGACCCAACATAGTGGGAGGTTGACATGTGGGCCTACTAAGTTGACGGGCATGGAGGGCTTTGTCAACTTAGTCAATATGAACGATTCTAGCTCCAGGACCGTACGATGTCCATCCAACGGCCGTAGTGCTTCTTCAACCTCTGGTCTTCTTGCTCCAGCCGCCCAAAGCAGCGCCGGTCGTGCCGCCTGCTCCTGCCTCCCGTGGCCGGCTGTGCTACCGTGGAGGCCTCACCGCCCCCTACTACTCCCACTACTGGCCAGGCCCTGCAGCGACGGTAGCCTCACAACGCAGCCGAACCAGTGAACCCTCGTACTCCTCTCCGCGTGGGCATCCACTACCGCGTCTTCCCCGGCTCCACGTCGTCCCCTTCCTAGGCCTCGCCGTCGTCCACTTCCTTGGTGCTCTCGGCGCGGCGTGGTCAATGTGGTCAACGAGTGACTTCCGTCGGAAGAGTACTGTACGTGGAGAGGCTGACAGATGGGTCCATGGCCGCAGCAAGGAAGTACCGCCTTATTACGCGGAAAATAATGATTCCTCCACCTGACAGGAGGGATCCATCGAACGGGCCACCGTATTTCATGAAAAACGGTTCCCCTGACTGGTGGGACCCACCAGCTATATCTTCGCACGCAAGGAAGTGCGTCCATATAATGGGCAAAAAAATGATTCGCCCCCTGACTGCTAGGACCCACCAGCGACATCTTCTCACAGAAGGAAGTGCCTGACAGTCGGGATCCACCTGGTCGAAGCGTACGTGTACGTGTACGTAGCATTGTCATTCTGGCCGCGGACGTGTACGTACATACTGGCCGATGTAGAGGCGCGCACGTGTCTTAGTAGAGGCGCGCACATAGCATGTACACGTACGTACATCGGCCAGGGTGCAAGAAAGAAAATAGGACCACTTACGTACATACCGGCGGGGTCTCAAACGCCTACTCGCGCATACATATGGCCAGGGCTTGTGTACATGGCTGGGTCGGAACGGAGAAGCTGTGTTGTCTTCGTGTTCATGGGGAGGCAACCGGCTGGGTCGGAACGGAATGCGTCGTCGTGTTCATCGGGAGCAAACCAGCTTGGACGGAACAGCCGATGGAAATGAGGCCTGGCATACCGCAGAACAGAGGTAACGGCCTTGTGTTCGACCGGCCACGGTTGAAACGGGATCCTGTTCATCGGGAGGGGTATGGCATACCGAAAAACGGTCGAAACGGGGTCCTGTTGATCGGGAGGGGTGTGGCATACCGCAAAACGGAGGAAACGGACTTGTGTTGTTGCGCTACTGGTCAAAACGGGGTCCTGTTCATCGGGAGGGGTGTGGCGTACCGCAAAACGAGACTCCACGGGATATTTTTCATCTCCACCGTCGACCTCCTCCAGCCTCCACGGGCTACTGTTCATCCACCGCCGACCTCCTCCAACCTCCACCTGCGACTGTTCATCCATGGGCTCCTGTTCATCCAGCCTCCACTATGCACTCCTCCACCGGCTACTGTTCAACCAACCCTCTCCACGGGGTCCTGTTCAACCACCCCTCCACGGGCTACTATTCATCCAGCCCTCCATCGGCTACTGTTCAACCAGCCCTCCACGGGGTCGTCCTGTTCATCCAGCCCTCCACGGGGTCCTGTTCATCCAGCCCTCCACGGGGTCCTGTTCATCCACCGGCTCGATCGATCGGGGTACTGTTCATCTAGCGGCAACGGCCTCTACTACCACGGGGTCCTGTTCATCCAACCCCCACCGGGAACTATTCATCCAAACCCCCCAAAAATGCTCATTGTTCATCCAGAGGCAGCATCGATCGGCTTCGGTTTGCAGCAGTAGCAAAGGAATCACTCGCGTTCAGTTAACAGCAAGGGATCAATCGATCGCTCGGGTTTAGTAACGTGTAGCCTGTAGTGCAATCTCTCGGGTTCAGTTAGAGCCCAATGCCTCGCACACACACACACGGGAACGTATGAGAGAAACGCGCATCACACGGGAACTCCCCGATATTTTCCTCGCCCTGGCTTCTACCATGGTTTTTTCCATCATGGACAGCCCAAAGAATGTCATGCAGCTGCGTCTCCGTCCCGCCCAGGACGAAAAGCCCATTTTTGTCATGATTTTTTGTCATAGAAGTAGGAGCCCACCACATCTATGATGATACCGGGTTTTGTCACAATTACCGTCGTAGAAGTGTCATAAGTATGACAAAAAAAATTCTTCGGCCCAAAATGTCACGGATGTGTCTTTTTTTTGTAGTGTCTCTTGACATACTCCACACGATTTAGCTGTCCGCTATGCACTGGAGCTTCTGGAGGCCTGTGCTGAATATGCCCAAACCATCTCAAACGATCCTTCCTCGTGTGGCCACACATCCATCTCAACATACACATCTCCGCCACACCAAACTGTTGAACATGTCGCCTTTTAGTCGGCCAACACTCAGTGACCACTACTAGAAAAAGGGCTATAGATGGGATTGACACTAATGGCGCACCAGAGAGCTGGTGCGCCATTAGTATATGCTAATGGCGCACCACAATCTGATGCGCCATTAGAGTTTATACTACTAATGGCGCACCGGCAAAGGGTGCGCCATTAGTATCAAAAAAATTTTAACTAGCGCGCTTTGTCCAAACATACTAATGGCGCATCCTGCCCAAGTGCGCCATTAGTAGTTGTAACTACTAATGGCGCACTGTGCCGTGGGTGCGCCATTAGTATAGAATTTTTTTGAACTAGTGCGCCTATTCAAACATACTAATGGCGCATCCCGGCTGTGGTGCGCCATTAGTAGTTGTAATTACTAATGGCGCACTGTGCAGCTTGGTGCGCCATTAGTATAGAATTTTTTTTTGAACTAGCGCCTATCCAAACTTACTAATGGCGCATCCTGCCCAAGTGCGCCATTAGTAGTTGTAACTACTAATGGCGCACCAGCCGTGGGTGCGCCATTAGTATAGAAATTCTTTTTTTTGAACTAGTGCGCCTATCCAAACATACTAATGGCGCATCCTGCTTAGGTGCGCCATTAGTTGTTGTAACTACTAATGGCGCACCATGCAAGAGGTGCGCCATTAGTAAGTGGGCAGCAACAAGATATTTGGGGCAGCCTCTCCTACCCACACACTCACTTTCTCCCCACTTCATTCTCTCCACCTCCTCCTTGTCTCGGTGCCTCCTCTTTTCACCTCATTTCCACCATAGATTCATTCAAATTAAGTGGTTAAATTACCTTGTTTTAATAGGTAAGTAAGGGGGAATCTATATTTAGGTTGTTCTCCCTACAACAATGTGCACATGCACTTTTTTACGGCCTAGCTAGATCTATCTATGTTCTGGTGTTGCATATGTTTGTGGTGTTGCATATGTGTTTGTGTTTGGAGGTGTACCGGTATTTGAAATGCGATAGTTGCCAATATTTTGCCGGAATGTTGATTCATTTCCGTTTCAAGTAGAATTTTGGCATTAAGTATTCTTTTTGGTCCTATTTTTAGGAAAGTCATGCCAAATTTTTGTTTGGTTCTAAAATATCGCTTTTGCTCTACTCGCAGCGACCATGGTCCGCACGATGACCGAAGGCATCGTGAATAGGTTTTTGAGGTCCGCAGGCCGAGATGCTTCAAAAGAACGAGACGGAGATAAGATGTCCGTGTCAAAGATGCAAGTCAAGAGCCTTATTGCGGACCCGGATTCCGGCAGGTGCGGGACCACCGCTGTTGCGTGGTTTCATGGATGGCTATCGGTGGCAAGGTGATGAAGATGACTACGAAGTCGCCCATGCGGGCCGGGCAAGAAATGAGGAAGGGCAGCAAGACAACCACCGCGGCTCGGGCGGGCGAGAAGACGAAGAATCCCGTGAGATGATCACGATCGTGATGTTGTACATACGATCATCATGTAGAAGATGCGTAACATGATGATGAGGAAGATGCCGAGCAGGCGACGGGCATGATCATGAAGATGATGATGCCGGAGCGACCTTTACACCGACCATCGATGGGCTGGGTGCAGGACCCTCATATTCAAGAGTCGCTTCTCAAGCTGCACGGATAACGCAAGAGCTGCCGCCGAGAGAAAGCCAAGATGGATCAACTTGAGTTAGACGCGGTTACTCCATTGTATGAAGGATGCAGCCCGAGGATACCCGCGAAAAGTAACGCTCATGGCTCGGGAGATGAAGGTAAAACACAAAATGACCGACACATGCTTCGACGAGAACATGTCATTCTCGCACGAACGTCTTCCCAAGGGGAACAAGTGCCCGACCAGTTTGAGGAGGCGAAGAAAATCGTGTGTCCTCTCGATTTACATACGTGAAATACCATGTGTGCATGAACAATTGCATCATTTATCAGGACGAGCAAGCGGAGTCTACCATATGTCCAGTGTCTGGCGTCACTCGATACAAGAAGAGGAAGAAAGCTCCTCGAAAAGTGGTGTGGTACTTTCCGATCACTCCTCGTCTGCAGCGCTATTTCGCGGACCCTAAGGTAGCAAAGCTCCTGCGCTGGCACGCCGGATAGGGAGGAGAAGAAGCGGAAGATGACGCAAATGATCCGGAGATAGATAAAAAGACAAGATGCTGAGTCACCCTAAGGATGCGAGCCGGTGGCAAGCGTTGAACTTCAAGACTCGAATTTGGGAACGATCCAAGGAACATCGTGGCCGGGCGCGAGCACCGATGGAGTCAATCCGTTTGGCAGCCGGAGAAGCACACATAGCACCGCCCGTGTTTGTGTGGATGTACAACCTTCCCCTGGTTGTGCATGAAGAGGAAGTACATTCACATGAGTATGCTAATTGAAGGGCCGAAACAACCAGGAACGACATCAATCATGTACCGGGCTCTTTGAAAGAGGAGCTTGACACGCTGTGGAAAACGCCAGCCAATACGTGGGACGCCGCAGAAAGAATATTTCCCTATGAGAGCCGCATCGCTCACGACGGTGCCACGACTATCTCGATTCACGGATATCTCACAAGCGGGTAGTCCACGGATTTTCCGGATGCGTAAGGTGCATGGATGACACAACGTATCGCCAGCTAGATAGAGATCCCAGTCTTGAAAACCGTGTTCATGGGACATCAAGGTGGCTTCGCGACGATGACCCGTGGAGGAAACGCAAGGATCTGTTCGATGGTGAAACCGAACCCGAAAACGCCTGGTACGAGGAGCGGCGAGGAAATAGACAAGCTGTTGAAAAATTGGATAGACCGCCCACCGCCGGAAAGAAGCAAAAGGCGCCAGAGCCGGGAAAAGAAGCGAAAGGCGCCAGAGCAGCTCGAAGGTATGGAAAACGAGGTCTGCTTTTACGGGACTTGCCGTCTTGGAAGATCCACCGTGTGCCTCACAGCCTTGATGTCATGCATATCACGAAGAACGTGCGAGAGTCTGCTTGGTACCCTGCTCAACATGCCGTAGAGGACCAAAGATGGGCCAAAGCAAGGGCGGACTTGAAATCAATGGGCATCGTGCAGAGCTTCACGCTATATATGATGATGATGATGATGATGATGATGATGATGATGATGATGAGGCGAAGCAGGACACGTAAGTCGCCGCAAAGGCAAAAAGGCCAAGAAGACCGGAAATGACTACCCTCCCGCGTGCTTCACTCTAAGTCGAGGAGATCGAAAGCAGTTTTTCACCGCCTCCTAGGAGTAAAACTTCCTTACGGTTACGCTGGGAAGATAAGCGGATACCTAGACCCAAATGAGCGAAGTTCAGCGGGATGAAGTCTCACGACCGCCACGCGGTCGATGACGCAGAATACTTCCGGTTGCAATCCGTGGGATCATGGACGCCACGCCCGTCCGTGAAACGCTATTTGGCCTATGCAACTTCTTCGACGTCATCTCTCTAAGTCGATTGGCGTGAGGCAACTCGAAGGCTACAGGAAGAGATCGTGGTGATACTATGCGAGCTTGAGATGTACTTCCGCCCGCATTCTTCGACGTTATGGTGCATCTGCTGGTCCATATAGTGGAGGATATCATCCAACTCGGGCCGACGTTCTCGCACAAAGATGATGCCGCTCGAAAGGATGAATGGTGTCATCAAAGGATACATTCGCAACATGTCACATCCGAAGGAAGCATAGCTGTGGGCTTTTCGACCGAAGAGTGCATCTCCTATCGCATTTAATTATCTAGGCATCGAGAACCCCGCTGGTCTCCGCTTCAACAGCACCTCGGCAGGCTCGCTGGATGGGGTCACCGTGAGGGTCGCCGCGAAATGCATGTCGACTTCGAGGGTCGACTCACGACTTTGAAAGAGCGAACCTAGTCGCGCTTACAACACATAGACGTGGTCGATCCTTGGGTGGTAGAGCACAAAACCTTTATTAAAAGACGACAATGACCGAGGCCAACAGAGGACGGACGGAGATACACTCAAAGAGCACAACTCATGTTTCACGCGTTGGTTCAAGCAAAAGCTTCGTCAGCACTTTACATGAGGATTCTTCCGGAAGAACAACTCATATTCGCCTTGTCACAGGCGCCGAGCACACACAACCCGATGACCTATGAGGCGACGATATCAACGGCTACACATTCTACACCGAGGCCGTGGACATGAAGAGCGATGGTTATCGTAACTCCGGGTAACGATGGAATCCTACACCGGTAACGACAAGGACAGATACTACTAAGGATCGAGGAGATCTGGGAGCTGAGCTACTACTGGAGAGAAGGTCCCATGTTCCGTGTCGATGGGCCAAGAACGTCATAAAAGAAGACCGATATTTCACCACCATGGTTATACCCGGTTAAATCCAAGATCATGGGCATAAACGTCACCGCTAAAAATGAGCCATGGGTACTGGCTTCCCAAGTGGACCAATGCTTCTTCATTACCGACCCGCCAAAGCCCACCGTGTTGTCGTGAGGAGAGGCAAAAGGAAGATCATCGGAATGGATGGAGTAGCCAATGAGCAAGACTTCGACAAGTACGGCGACCGAGGATCGAACATGACGCATTTATGATGAAGTAGCAGATACACCACAAGAAGAAGCAAGACCACCCTACCTAAAGGACGTCTGCTCCACGTAAGAACTCCATTTCTGCGAAAAAGAAGGGCAAGAAGATTGTGAACAGATAGCTTGCTAAGATCGATTGTATTTAAATCGTAGCCTTCATTTCTCGATTGTATTTCATGGGTACTTTTTGAACTATCATGAATATTTTTAAATTTCATGGACACTCGATCTCGATCCCTCCATCTCGATCGCTATCCCACCTCGCCAGATCCGCCCTCGCCGAGCACCCCTGCACCACTGCCCGCCACGAATTCCCGCACCTCGATTCCCCTACTCAACCGCCGTCACGACCCCGCACCCAGCGCACTGCCTAATAAAAAAATAAGTATGAAACAGCTTTTTAAATGCTACTGTCTTATAAAAAAATATTACTGTTATTATTTAAACAAGTTTGAACATATTTAAACATAAATAAGTATCAAACAGCTTTTTAAATGCTAAAAAAATTTGTGGAGCCTGGGAGTCGAACCCGGGACCTCTGGTGTGTGAACTCAAGCGGTGACCAAATGAGCTAGTAGAGTGGGCTTGACATGGATAGGTTCTGTACTACATAACCTTTCGGCTCGAGTTGAAATAAAAATACTAATGGCGCACCACGCTGAGGTGCGCCATTAGTGTGAACATGCTAATGGCGCACCACGGTGAGGTGCGCCATTAGTGTTGTGCCGATCCCCGCCTCTCCCCTTCGCCCGATCCCCTTCCTCTCCCCCGCCAGTTCCTCTCCCTTCGATCCACCGCCGCCCGCCGCTGCCTGACCCTCGCCTCGCCCTCGCCCTCTCCCTCCCTCGCCCTCTCCTGCCTTCCTCTCCCTCGCCCGCCTCCTCGGCGCCCGTCCCGCCACCTCGATGCCGCCCAGCCGCGCCTGGCCCGACCCCGCGCCCGCGCCGCCTCAGCGACCCGCCGCGCCGCCCGACTCCGCCTCGGCGCTGCCCGCGCCCACCTCGACCCCTTGGCCGCTGCCCACCTCGACCCGACCCGCGCGGCCTTGCCCACCTCGACCCGCCCGACCACCGTCACGGGAGCACCACCACCCCTGAGCTCCCTCCTCCTCCCCTCCTCCGACGCCTGCTTCATATAGGCTCACATCTGTAATTTGCCATTTTTATGCGTTTTAGGAACGGACTGTGTCTTTGATCATTAGTAGTAGATGCATTGCCCTCGAATAATTGGATGCAGATTCACATTCTCATTCGATTCAGACAGGGGCATATACAAACCTGAATCCTTTTTTTATATATATATATGAAAAGGATGCTAGTTTTTGTAGATCCTTTCTTAGATGGATTCATACAGCTTTCTATGGCTAATAATTTGACACTTGCTCTTGTATGTTGGGTCCTGTAATACTTAGAATTGCATGCGTTCCAGATTGGATTTAAATACATGTTGTATGGCTTGTAGTTTCTATTTGGTGTTACACCATTGCCTCTTTGAGTAGCCATTTATACTGTCTTGGCTTAGTTAGGAGGCACATATGAAATGAGCATCTGATGCTCATCCAGGCCATTTGAGGGTGCAACTCATCTGTCTTAACTAGATGTGCTCCCCAAGCAGCCTTAGACATTTCATAACCTGTCATGTTCCTGCATTGTATGTTCCTATTAAGTCAAAGTATCTGACCTGTTTTAATTTTTTAATATTGTTGTTATGATTGGTTTACAAAGTTTGTGATGTTTGCCTTTTGAGTAGCCATTATGGTCGTAAATACTATCTTGGCTTAGTTAATGAAAGCGTAAGCTTCCTTTTTCTTATATTGGATGTAATGTATGGGGTTTTTCATCGGATAAGAATTAGTATTCCTAGTTACTACAACATCTTAAGTCTAGTCTTGTGCGAAAATGTGACCGATAAAGCAAGCATGATCTCATATCGTCCATACTACCTACCTAGTTCAACTTCGGTTAAAAGCAGGCCAAAGCCATCGCTTTTGTTACCGATGGTGATGTCCTAGTTTTCTACTAGTAGTGTGTCATGGTCTTTTTGGTTTAGGAGGGAGAGCTTAATGACAACATGTGTTAATTATATGTATGTAGCTATGAAGAGCTTTTACTACCGCTGCCTTGGCTCTTGTTACGTGGTTAAAGAAAGTTTTGCTTTAGCACCAACGATACAAGAAATTTTCCCGAGAAGATTAATTGTACTTGATATCAGTATTATGATTTATAGTCGGTGATTTTGTGATGCATCGACCGACCAGTTGATTGGAAATACCATTAGGTACTCCAAAAGCAACAAAAAGGAATAGGTTGGCATCAAGTAATATAAGTGTTACTAGTAAGAGTAATGTGGTGGTTGTCCTAGGGACAAAGAAAGTAAAATTGCATTAGCAAGTGTCCTCCTTTGGGAAAAAGCATCGACGGTCCACTACCATTAGCTTAGCAAAGGTCCTCCTTTTTCCCAAAGCAACAAAAAGGAAAAGTGGGTGCTAAGAGCTGTGGCAACGTGTGAGTTTGACTCGCCAAGGTCAAGGACCAGTGCCAGCTGTGCGGTGACCGTCGGCAGCTTGGACTAGGTTGTGTCCCTCTCCCTCTTGATGCACGGTGATTGATCGGGACGCCTCCTACCATACCATGGAGGCTAGGTGTCCTAGATCGTGTCGTGTTGCTCGTCCCCGTGACTAGTTGTTCGCAAAAATGGTACCAAAAGATCATGGTCTTAAGCAATGATGGCATCAATTTAAGTTCGTGAGCAATGTAAGTGTGCATAACTTTATTGTGTCAAGATGCTTTCAGAAGATTTTCTTTTCTTTTTGATGAAATGAAGTTGAATCTTGATTTCATTGATGAAACCAACTCACTAAAATTGAAAGCAAAACCATACAGATCGCCACTATTTAGAAAAACAGAGAAGATATCAAGTGGTTTTAGACCGGACTCTTTTGCATTATTTGGTTTTGGCTGATAAGTATTTTATCTTTTGTTTTTCCGTATATGCCGGTGCAGTTTTTGGAGATGCATGCTTGAAGGGGCTCAACGGTGTTCTGACATTGTAGAGTGCTCTTTTGTCCAATCAACCGTAATGAGCTGCCATTGTTTAGGTGCTTGATTTCTGCTAGTATTATTTGATGGTTATGTGTTTCTTCCAGTTTCTTGTAACTGTGGCCATTCATTGATTGTCCAACGTCTGAATTTCTCTTAATGCAGGAGAAACCAAGAAATCACTTGGACCTGCGTAAAGTTAAATTCGAAAGGTCGCCATGAGGGGAAGGTCATCGATTACATGTGTATATCATCTAATACTGCACTACCCTCTCATTGTTCAATGATTAAACTGCGGTAAAAAGAGTATATTTGACTACACCAAAGATGTAAACATGCATTCTAACAATATTGGAACATCAAATGGACACAATGTGATGTAGAGGAATGCTGACAACTTACCATACATTTGTTTGGGGGAAAATGTTGGCTTAGTCATTGCTAATACTAAACACTGCATTGACTCTTTTTGTTCATCTTGAAACAATGCAATGTTTTCAAATATCTTGTCTGATTTAGTTTTCACCATATTTTCTTATATTGATTTAGTTTTGATGATCAATGGCGTAGATACATGGCGACCCAAGTTATATTTATTTTCTCATATTTGTAGAGAAGATTTTCACACGTAAAAAGTTTTTTTTTTTTCAAATATATTTGTGGTGCAAAATGAAGATATGCCAAACTCCTCAACAGTTGGTTAGTCTCATTAGGGTAAAATAATAGGATACTTTGTTAAATTAGAAGTCATCAACATGTCACGATCAATTGCTGCTGTATCCTCGTATGATGTATGTGATGTCATTGATGTATGGTTTTTATCAAGAGGCCAAACATTCATCTAGTTTTGCTATGAACTGCCGCTAATGTATAATGTAGTTGCTTCACCGCTATCTTGCTTACGATTCTCGCACCGTGCCGCTTAAGAGTTTTTAGATGAATGTCTATAGTGCTTTTTCTTCTCTCGCTAACTCCGCTCGAGTTGTTGTTGGCCGGTAACGGCATGTTTGAAGTACAATTGTTACCAATGTGGGCTTGTGGAATCCCATGACAAAAGTCTTGAGTTGGGTTCAAGACAATTGTCAAGGGTAGTCTCATTGTGATCTTCTGAAATGACCCATTGGCGACTTCATTACGCTGGGATAATGATTTTGCAGTACCCGAGAGGCCCTTGAGTTTGCCGGAATGTCGATTAACTTCCGCTCCTAAGCAAATTCGGGTACTCCATATGTCCTATTTTCAGCAAAGGTCATGCTGAAATTTTCCGTGAATTTTAGCATGACTTTGCTAAAAATAGGACATATGGGGTACTTGTGACTAATGCATGGGCCGGGGTATCTTAGTAGTTAATTAAGTAGGATCAACTGCCCGTGCATTTGTGACTAATGCATGGCTTTTAGGGTGCCTCGGTGTCGATAAAAACCGAAATGATGAAAGCTTAGGCTTTTAGGGTGCCTCGGTGTCGAAAAACCCTCAATGATAAAATCTTAAATTTTAGGATGCCTCGGTGTCGACAAACCCTAAATGATGAGACCATGATCTTGTTCCTTGACAATAACCAACTTTTTGACCAAACTTTGTTTCTATTTAGAGAGAAACATGGCCCACAACGATGAGGCCGGGGTTCGGGCGACAAGGCATTCTCGAGAGCTGTCCCAGAGATGGAGGAACAACCTCACTTGTATGAGGCTGCCGCCTTCCCATCGATCCCGAGACCACCGATGGTACCGCCGAGGATGACCCCACCGATGCTACCACCGATGAAAGTGCCGAGGATGCCACCATCGATGATGGCGGCGCGCATTTACGTATGGCAGCCAACCGAAGAGGCAACGGAAGGACTGGCGCCGATCGTGCTCCGCACCCTCAAGGAGGAAGTTATCAAGTGGACTCCAACGGAATCCAACGGCGCTCGAACGAATAGTCAAGGGTACTCGCCCAGCTCGGGTGCATTCTCCGGAGCACCGCCTCGATCAACACCGAGAACCCGAGGCATCCCGACCGAGGGAATTTGCGCAACCTCCTCTTCACGGTTGCACGAACGATACAAGTTCCCCGCTGAATTTGAAAACACAAGCCTCAAAGGGAATAAAGTGAACAATGCTGCCCTCACGAAGATGAGCAAGGCCCCTGTCTACTTGGAAAAGCAATGTGAAGAGAATGATCGAGAAAGGTGAGAGTTATCAAGATCAAGGAGAAAAATCCTTCATCACCGAAGATGACTACAACGACTTCAAGATCAATTGCTCGAGCACCGCAAGCTCCCAATCAAGTGAGTGGGGGAAACAAATGCGGAGCTGAACATAGGGGAACACACACTCGGTCCCGTGGTTACAGAGTGGCGGAGCCTATATGGGACAAGGAGGAGGCGGAGCGTGAAAGCAAGGCCTACCGCCTCTTCGATACATACGGTGACAAGCGGACCAGAACTTTGTCGTGGCCCGTACAAGAAGGACCCGAAAACAAAGGAGCTTACCACGGATCCGAAGACCGTGCAGCTTCACATTGTTCGTAAGGAATACACCCGCCGTAATTAGCTCCATATGGTTGCATTCTAATTAATGAAGCCAATTTCTAAATGGTTCACATTCCTTCCGCAGCGATCGAAAAGCAAGCGCTGGGTCGACTCAGAGCAACCCTTGGGACACCACTCTAAATAGGGGGTTGAATGTAATGAAGAACAAGGATAAGCTCAAGTGCCAACGTCACCGGTCGTGGTGGCCGCAAAGGCTTGTCGACAAAATGGGGTCATACTATACAGGTGTGCGGAAGGAGAAAAAGACCAGCTCGGAAAGCCGGTAGCGAGAGGTTCAAGAACTCAAGGCACAGGTGGCGCGGATTCCGGAGATTGTCCAAGAGCAAGTGGAACAACGACTGGAGCGACGATCACCGCCTTTGTGCCTACTCTTGATCTCGGGTTGAGTGTGGATTGCGGGCGGCCAACAGGGCCGCCCGATTCCTAGCTTCACGGCCGAATCGCATAATGCGATGGCGGGGCCATTGGTGCCTCCAATGAGGCGGCATTGGTGTCTCCGACGCCGCACGGAGCTTAATGCACCCGGTGTACGCCGCAGGCACCTCTGCAGCAAGCGCCCCTCCGTCAATCGCTGACGCCCACCGTTGGCGGTGCCTCTACATTAGCCGAGCTCGACGCCATCATCACAAGAATTAATTAAGCCTCTCGCCGAGGACTTCATCTCCTTGCCTTTGATCAAGATCCCCGACGCCCTACATGTTTTCGTAGGGCGCCGCCGATGTTCCGCGGCACTCTCCTCCACTACGTGAACAACGAAGTTGGTCGATGTCGCCAAGGGCAAAATCATTCAACCGGCAACCCTTGTTCCACGGTACCCAGATGCCACCAAACTTGTTTAGGGTTCAACTGGTTCGGTGCTGCCAGGCGACGACTTGTTACCTCCGAATCGACCCGTCGGGCCGACGATGATGACGTGATGACCCTCGGGCCGCCTCGAGCCGGGCCCTCGCTTTGGCGAAGAGCCAGATTCGTTTGGGGCGGGGACACCACCCCAAAGACAACACCGCCAGTCGTGCCGGCACCAAGTCGGCCCCATGGAAAGACCGCCGTAACGGTGCCGGACATCCCTATGCCACTGGATCCAAACATGCATATGGCACAGGATCAGAACGACGACGACGACTATGATACATTTGGCAACGTCGATCAAGCATTACTTTGCCGAGCATGGGTACGATGGCGACTTCATGGGGCCTCCTTCTCAAGAACCAAACCCAACAAAAGACGTGTGCGATCTAGCTCGTGCAGCGGAGAAGCCAAGTTGCAACAGCGCCGTCTGGCGTTCAGCTCTCGTGAGACGCCTCAAATGCCGACTTCACCGAGCCTCGAGATAGGCGAGGTGCGAAATATTATCAGCCCCAACACACTCAAGAAGGCGGTCTGTGAGCAAAACTCGCTCCCATTACGGGGAGAAGAAGAAGGCACGCATAAAGAAAGACTAAGAAGGGTGCGAGCCGGCCCGGCACCGAGGTACGATCCCGTGCTCGGGGACGGGCCACCTTCACCGCAGGATATCTCGAGGAGGGTGCATGTGGCGGGTAGGGCGATGCTACCGACAAATATGCTCAATGCTGCAACCGGTGCTATGCGGAGTCTGCATGACAGTGTTCTTTCTTTGGAGAAGCTGCGTCTCATGGAGAAGGATGTGGCATACCCGGTTTTCGCGGCCAAGGTGCCAGAGGGCAAGGGCTTTGTGGATAACTCCATCGGGCGTACGATCGTCCTGCGTTTTCATGACATCCACGCTATGTTGAACCTTCATCCGCTGCACTACACCTTCGGCTATTTTCGCTGAGTATGGAGATGCGGATCATTCGCGACAAGACCCCGGACATCGCGATAGTCGACCCCTTCTACATGCGTGCCAAGTTCTTGGGCAGCGCTGGGACCGCAAGTCGCGAAGTTCTTACCTCAAGGCGCCATTCGGCAAACAAATATAAGGATAACTTCCTCGTGCCTTACTTTGCCGAGTAAGTCCTCCCTCAACCGCCCGTAACATATGAATTCTTACATTTCGATCGCTTTTTCTTTTAACATTCCGTGTTTTCTGCAGTGACACACTTTGCAAGCTCATCCACCTAAGACACAAATAATCCATGGCCACGAATTTCGACCCGGACCGACACTCGAAAGTAGACAACAAAAATGTCAAGAAGGTTCTTGATGATGTTCTCCCTGCCACGCCAAATCTGGAGGCACCTTCACCAGGCCTATTCGTAGTAATCGCAAGCACGTGTTCTCCCACAATCTGACGCTCGCTGCGTCAAGCGGCCGCTTTGGCGGTCGGAAGGGTGCCTACTACGCCATCCATCACATGCGCGATCGACGGGACCATCATCAACTTCGCTACCGAGTAAACTCCAAGATTGGGCCGCGGCGTGTCGGCAATCCAGATGCGGACCTCCGACAAGAATTCTTTCGCATCCAAATGAGTTTGCGGAAATCATCCATCAAGATGTCCTTCGTACCTCGGGGCAGTTCTACCTCGTAAATCAACCGTCTAACAAAGTGACATCGACACAATGCTACAAATGCAGGATGACAACGCCCATTCTTTCATGACTCCCACGATAGACGGCGGCTTCATCCACGCCCGTCCCTTGAGTCGAGTTGTCTAGTTCTCAAACATCGATTGGCTCATGTTGTAATTAAACTTTAATGAACTTGTAGTATGTCTCTTTGGTTTCGAGAGTCGCTCAACTTAGATGTAATCGATGCTATTAATGTCTTGCTTTTCTCTTCCGATCGCTCGCTGCATACTTATATATTTCTTATGTATTGTCTGTGAATTGGTACTAACGCTTGCTTGGCTAGTGCATAGCGATGCCGACGTATGTCGTGGTACAAGGGTAAGGTTCCGGAGTCTCACGATGATCGGGAGGAGTGTCGGAGACAGGTTCACCGATTCAGCGGTAACAGTTACAAAGGGTACACCACTAGGGCCGAGGCCGAATCTAGATACGCCCGCTATCTAGCGGGAGAGCGGAGGGAGCGTTGGAGGAATCGGATGAAGACGAGTTTCATCGTGATGATGCTCATCGTGATGACCGCAGCTCTCTTCTATGTGACGGTAGTTTAGATGATCGATATCGACTTGTAATGTGAAGACAAACTCGCTACTCGCGGTCTCGAGACTTGTAATATAATGTTCTATCTTTGTTCGGTCTTTTCAATTCGGAGACTAATATGATGAATTGTATTCGAGACTAATATGATGAATTGTATTCAAAGACTAATCTTCTATTGTATCTGATGAATCTATTGTTGATGTGTCTGTCTATATTTTGTCAAATTATACATTTTGTAACCCGTGCAAAAAACAGAAAATAAAAAATAAAAAACCCTAATATTCATACTAATGGCGCATCACATGATAAAGGCGCCATTAGTATGACAAAGCATACTAATGGCGCATCACTTGTCGCGCCATTAGTATGCCATGGTTACTAATGGCGCATCATCGGTAGTGCGCCATTAGTATGCCGCGATTACTAATGGCGCATCCGCAGGTGGTGCGCCATTAGTATGCCAAAGCACTGGTATACATGCCTCGGGAGGCATACTAATGGCGCACCCTCGCATATACTAATGGCGCACCAGGTGGTGCGCCATTAGTATACAGATATTAATGGCGCACCACCTGCGCCATTAGTAAAAATTACTAATGGCGTGCTATTAATGGCGCACCACAGATGCGCCATTAATAGCCAAATTAGGTGCGCCATTAGTAGTGGTTTTTCTAGTAGTGGCCATACAACATTGCGGGTCGAACTGTCGTCCTGTAGAACTTGCCTTTTAGCTTTTGTGGCACTCTCTTGTCACCGAGAATGCCAGAAGCTTGGAGCCACTTCATCCATCCGGCTTTGATACGATGGTTCACATGGTAAGTGCATCTAGTGCCACCCCTAGTTGATTTTGGAGTATTGACGACAAACTTGGTTGAGGGACTAATGTGTTTATGAGAATTGCAGGATAACACAGGTAGTAGTCCCTCATTGATTCGGTTTATCTACCGGAGATGACCCCTAAAAATGTGTGAAGACATTGAAGAAAATAGTGGTATGTGAAGATATTCACAAGGAAGATTGTGACTCGAGAAGACATTCACGTGAAGACTATGGAGTGCGAAGACATAGTTGTTTCGTAGTTTCCTTTTCCTCTTTGTTGATTCATAGGAACCACCGCACTGTTAAGTGGGGTCCAAGTGAGCAAAGTCAGAGTGACTGAAGTGATGCTCAACCAAATCCTATGTCTTCGAGTCAAGACAATGAGAGGAAATCTTATCCAGAGCTGGATGAGTCAGCTTTACTTGTAGCACAACTCAAGCTGCCGCGTGTGTTTGAAGTCTGACCGTTGGACACTGTCAGTTCCTTAGTGACCCAGGGTCATTTCGGACAAATCAGGTCGGGTTGCCTCCTGGCTATAAATAGCCCACCCCCTACACCATAAATTGGTGGCTCCTCAGAGTTAGTGCACGGATTTTGTCGTTTGAGAGCAACACACCTCCGAAGCATTTGAGAGAGAGAGATCCTTGCGAGGACAAAGCCCAAAACACCCAGAGCCAAAGAGTGTTAGGCATCACTGAAGTCTTTCTGTCCGCGTGATCTGAAGACTTATTACACTTGAGGACTGTGAATCCTCTACCCGGTTAGGCGTCGCGTTCTGAGCATCCAAGAGTCATTGTGGATTGCCGGTGAACGAAGTCTGTGAAGGTTCGGAAGTCTACCTTGAAGACTTACCAGAGTGATTGGGCGAGGACTAAGTGTCCTTAGCTCAAGGGGAATAAGGTGAAGACACGGTCTTCTGAGTTGAATCTCAGCCTCCCTAACTGCACGCATACTTGTCACAAAGAATCGAACTGGTCCAACAAATCCTTGTCCTCTCCAAGCAACTTGTTCTATCACTTCTCTCTCTTTACTTACAGTTTTTCTTCATGAAGTCATTGCCTGCTTGCATGATCTGATTGACTTCACTGTGTGAAGACTGTTGTTGTTTGGCTTCATACTATCTTCCATCCTGATCCATACTGCCTAGCTGCTAATAGTCTTCGTGCTTGCACTTCATTACTTACATGACTATGGCTTGTCTAATGTAGTCTTCCTTCTGCTGCATATCAATAGGTTCATTTCTATTGTCTGTCTTTGAAACTCCCATGTTTTGAAGACTTCCATAAAAATCGCCTATTCACCCCCCCCCCCTCTAGTCGATAACTAGCACTTTCACACATCTTCATCAATACCCCCATCCTCCTGCAGCATTGACCCCAAATACCGAAAGGTGTCCTTCTGGGGTACCACCTGACCATCAAGGCTAACCTCCTCCTCCTCACACCTATAATAAAACTGCACATCATGTACTCGGTCTTAGTTCTACAAAGCCTAAACCCTTTCGGTTCCAAGGTTTGCTTCCATAACTCTAACTTCCTATTTACCCCCGTCCGACTATCGTCAACTAGCACCACATCATCTGCAAAGAGCATACACCATGGGATATCTCCTTGTATATCCCTTGTGACCTCATCCATCACCAATGCAAAAAGAGAAGGGCTCAAAGTCGACCCTCGATGCAGTCCTATCTTAATCGGAAGTCATCGCTGTCGACATCACTTGTTCGAACACTTGTCACAACATTATCGTGACATGTCCTTGATGAGGGTAATGTACTTTGTCAGACTTTGTGTTTCTCCAAGGCCCACCAGATGACATTCCACGTTATCTTATCATAGGCCTTCTCCAAGTCAATGAACACCATATGCAAGTCCTTCTTTTGCTCCCTATATCTCTCCATAAGTTGTCGTACCAAGAAAATGGCTTCCATGGTCGACCTCCCAGGCATGAAACGAAACTGATTTTTGGTCACGCTTGTCATTCTTCTTAAGCGGTGCTCAATGACTCTCTCCCATAGCTTCATTGTATGGCTCATCAGCTTAATTCCACGATAATTAGTACAAATCTAAACATCCCCCTTGTTCTTGAAGATTGGTACTAATATACTCCGTCTCCATTCTTCTGGCATCTTGTTTAACCATACTATCGCTATGTCCCCAAGACCTTTCCACACCTAAATGGGGACACAATCAGGGCCCATCGCCTTGCCTCCTTTCATCCTTTTTAAAGCCTCCTTAACCTCAGACTCCTGGATTCGCCGCACAAAACGCATGTTGGTCTCATCAAAGGAGTCGCCCAACAATGGTAGAACTCTCATTCTCCCCATTGAACAAATTTTGTCGAAGTACTCCCGCCATCTATGCTTAATCTCCTCATCCTTCACCAAGAGTTGGCCTGCTCCGTCCTTGATGCATTTGACTTGGCCAATATCCCTCGTCTTCCTCTCTCGGATCTTGGCCATCTTATAGATGTCCCTTTCGCCTTCCTTCATGCCTAACCATTGATAGAGGTCCTCATAGGCCCGACCCCTTGCTTCACCAACAGCTCGCTTTGCAGCCTTCTTCACCATCTTGTACTTCTCTATGTTGTCTGCACTCCTATCTAGGTATAGGCGTCTGAAGCAATCTTTCTTATCTTTAATCGCCTTTTGGACATCATCATTCCACCACCAGGTATCCTTATCTTCGCTTCTCCTTCCCTTGGACATTCCAAACTCCTCAGAGGCCACCTTACGAATGCACGTCGCCATCTTCATCCACACATTGTCCGCTTCCCCTCCTTACTCCCAATGGCCCTCCTTAATGACCCTCTCCTTGAATGCCTGAGCTACCTCCCCCTTGAGCTTCCACCACTTTGTTCTAGCAACTTTGGCACGCTTATCCTGCTGGACACGAATCCGAAGCGTAAGTCAAGAACCATTAGCTTATGTCAGTATCACACTCTCTCCAGGTATCACCTTACAGTCTAGGCACGCACGCCTATCTTCTCTCCTCGAGAGGATGAAATCAATCTGGCTAGAGTGTTGGCCACTACTAAAAGTCACCAGATGTGATTCTCTCTTTCTAAAGAGGGTGTTAGCTACAATCATGTTGTAGGCTAGAGCAAAGCTTAAGACATCTTCTCCTTCTTGATTCCTGATGTCATAGCCAAAGCCCCCATGCACCCCTTCAAAACCTATGTTAGATGTACCCACGTGGCCATTGAGGTCTCCTCCTATGAAGATCTTCTCACCAATCGGTACACCCCTAACCATGTCTACCAGGCCTTCCTAGAACTCCCTCTTGGTGTTCTCATTGTGGCCTACTTGTGGGGCATACGCGCTGATAACATTGAGAACCAAGTCCTCAACTACCAGCATGACCAGGATAATCCGGTCCCCACGTCTCTTGACGTCTACCACTCCATACTTGAGGCTCTTCTTGATCAAGATGCCTACGCCATCTCTATTTGCAGCCATCCCCGTGTACCACAGCTTGAAGCCGGTATCCTCCACCTCCTTCGCCTTCTGTCCTCTCCATTTGGTTTCTTGGACACAAAGGATATCAACACCTCTCCTCACCGCTGCATCAACTAGCTCCCGAAGCTTCCCTGTCGGAGACCCTACGTTCCAGCTACCTAAGTGAATCCTCCTAGGCTCGGCTAGCTTCCTTACCCTTCGCACTCGTTGAGTCAAATGTGAAGACCCTTGCTCATTTTCCACTACATCTGGGCGCTGATGTAGCGTGCCACTAAGGATGCGATGACCCGATCTTCGTTCACTTGCCACCGTATCCGGATCAAGATACGGCGTGCCACCAGGGGGGTGACGGCCTGGCCCTTGCCCATTTTCCACCACATCCAGGTTCCGATGTGGCGTGTTGCTGAGAGGATTACGCCCCAACGAAAATCTTTTGGGTTTCATCTCCATAAGAGTGGCTCATTTTTTACGTTGGCTCGCCAAGCCTATCACAACCTCCTCCTTTACCCAGGCTTGGGATCGGCTATGTTGAGACAACATAGGCAGAGTTACAGCACCTCTCTGGATAGAATCTTAATAAAATTCCTAAGGGAAAATGGCTAAATTAAATGATCCCAAATCTTGTGGAGATAGGTTCTATGAGTAGGAGAAGGTCCTGGAAAATTTTCATCGATAATGGAGCAATAAAAAAATATACTTGCCTCACTAACTGAAAATTTGGACAGAAACGAAGATTTGAAGGTATGCTCACATGGATGCATTGAATGAGCTCAAATATTGTGGAGAGCTTTTATTTGATGCTATGAAGGACCATGCAAAATTTCAACTCATTAGGACCATCCTAGCTAGTACTTCCTTCACAAACAATTCCCTTAGAGAGGAACTGTGAAAAATTGCTCAAGAATATTCACTAGGCAAATTAAGCTGAATTTTGTCATGAGGCAATTATTTGGACATGAAAAGGTGTCCAAAAGTTTGGGGTCAATTGGGCAAAGGTAAATGACACTTGCTTCACAAACCACCATTCAGGACAGAATAGGAAAGGAATTAATTGAGCATGATGAGGAACATGCAAATGAAATATCCTGCCATATTTGAGGAAGATATGACCCAAACAATTTATGAGAATTATTTGGGAATTTTGGGAGTGATGGAAATATAGGTTGCTTCACAACCTAGGGAAAATTGGGTTGTTCCTTTAATGGAAAAGGAATATTCCCAAGGAAAACAATATTGGGGTTGGTCCAAGATGAAAATGGCAAAGGCTTGGGAGGGATATGGGGATGACAAGCCACTCTGGAAAGAAAGAAGAGGTCATCTTCTCCAATTTCCAGACCACATAGCCACGGAAAAAGAAAACTCAAGCAAAAACCTCAGAAAATCAAAAGAAGAAGAAAAGGGCCAAAAATCAGGCTGTGGCAAACCTTCCCCCCTTAAATAAATCTCGTCCTCGAGATTTGGTTGCTCAGGGAACAAGTATGAATATACCGACTTAAGGAAACCGTTTCCAACTCGGGTATCCTTTTTTCCTTCATTGATTGTTTCCCCACTGAATTTCATATGACGAGACTGCCTGGCTCTGGGTGGTTTGCTTCATTGTCTCCACATCCTGACATAACTTATCTTACATGTTCATGCTTATACTGGCTCCAATTCTTTTCATACATGCCGACTTAGCTGAGTGTGATAGATTATCATGACTGAAACATATGTTTGTCTCACAAGTCCAAGGATGATTTCCAATGGATGTGTCATTCAGCACTGACAACCTTTCCTGAAGTTGTGAATAGATTTTCCTGGTGGACACCCAATCTCTTTACTCCTTGCATTGCGTTTCTCAACTAAACTGTAAGTCCGTCGGGTTCAAAATAGTGTTGGGATCATAACTGCTCTTCTGACTGATATTGATTTCTCGCGGTGTTTTTGAATCATCTTGTCTGACTTCACTGTCTTGAGTGGCAGATCCATACCAAATGTTTGTCTCGCCAAGATAAAAGGGGTACGGCCTTATATGATAGTATCCGTAGACTTGACTGGCGGTGGTTCTGATAGAAGAATTTTGTTCATGACAGTTTATCCTTTGATGATCCTCATAAGTGAGGGCACATGCTTTAAGACCATTATTCACCCTTTTGATTATTCATTCTGTCGGTATGTCCATGTGGATAGTAGGCTGGGTGATGCTTTACCATAGTCGTTGGAATCAAACTGCTGAGCTGGCATTTGGTCTGACATGACGGACTTGGATAGTCGATACTGACAATTCTGAGAACATATTGTTGACAGAGCAGGTTGTCTGGATATGGGGTCCTTACCAAAATTGAGAAGACCCCTAGGGTGAATCTTCATGGTGATCAGTGCTGACTCGGACTGTCCAGGATATCTACACCATGTGGTACATACAACACTTTTTGTACCTGCATCATCGGTCTTGCTCCTTCATTACTATTTTCTTAGTCTGGATCCTTTCCTGAAAGAACGGGGTCATATTGCTTCTTTGTGTGACCGTAGGTTCTGTCGGGTGCAATATTCTGACAGGTGCATCCTTATTCTCATCTCCTGACATGGTAATATTGTTTAAATGGCAGGTTCATCACCTCTCAAGTTCTGACCGTAGGGAAATGATCATCCGAACCCTTGCAAGAAATCGGCAAATAAATCAGTAGCCACCAGAACGGTCTTTACAACTCAGATTTGGGACATTACTGAAATAACTCAACCACGGCTCAACACGGCCGAAAAGCAGCTCAGAGCATGAGACCATGTTGATAAGAAGAGAGTGGCAGTTCCCTAAGACGGCTGAAAAGCAGCTCGGAGCAAAGGGCCACTGTCACAAAAAGAAACTCAATAGCTGTACGAGACGGCCGGAAAGCAGCTTAGAACTTGTGACAGTTGTTGAATAGATAAATATAAAGTCGGCATCCACCCCTGTCGGCCGATAACAGCTCAGAACATAGGCGTGGTGTCGTTACCGGATAAAAGTAGACAATGGCTCATTAGGATCACATTCCAGGTTCACAGGTACTTGTACAGGGCTCACTGTTGTCATCAATCTTCATAGTCCTTTATCACACTGAGGTGTATATCTAACTTCCTTCTTTTAACAATACTCTTGTGGTGGTTAGATTCATCATTGTTCGAGTGACTTGCAAGACCTTGGTGGTATGCTCACCACATATATGAGAACCTAATTCCCGAGGCAGACTTGTGTTCTGATTGATTCTTGCTCCTGAACAAACTTTTGCAGATCTGATTCTTGGGATTTACTGCCGAATGCTGTCAATTCACAGTGTAATCTTGCACCAATGCCGTACTGAGGACGATTGGATGGCTTATGCTTATGCCAAAAGCTTCTGCGATTGCTTACTGAAGAAGACATAGTATCTTGCACGGGAAGTCATCTAGGTATCGTACTGAGAAAGCAAGATGAATCTTGCCTTGGAAGCTTCTCTGGTAGCTTGCGAGGGAAGTTGGGTTGCTTACACCAGAAGCTTCTCATTGTGATATGCAGACCGATTACCACATATACATACCATCTTAGTATTTCTGTTGTTGATTACTTGCATGAAAGAGGGTTTGCTCGACTATCTTCCTTTCTGAGTGTTGAATACATGGCACATTCTTGCTTTCTTCCAGGTATATCGTGTTTCAGAATCATCCTCAAAGAAGACTCAAACCTTGCATCTGAACCATACCTTTGACTTATAATATACTGTCAATCTTGCACACAAATTATCTTCTTGCTGATTTGATCATCACTGCTATGATAAGTGCACACTGAGGGAGACTTGATTATCCGTACTGTTGTGAGGAGTGCCCACTAATGCAAACTTGCTTATCAGCATCAAGATCATATATTCCCCATTTCACTGCGGTCGGCTGAGAAGTCCGTTCTGTTTTTCTTGAGTTTCCAAATATTTGAACTCCTTGCTGACTCTTTGGTTCAGTGTCGGTTGGTGAGCAACTTTAATGAGGGGAAGATATGGCAACACTAAAGGCCCAAAGAAAGAAGCAAAAGAAACGACGAAAAACAAAAGCACACAGGCATACACATAATACAATTAATCACATATTACTGCTACTCACAACAATAATATGAATGCACAGCTAAGCACACAAATCTCACGGAGACTCCGGTACTATGATCTACTATGCTGTGGTGGTGTGCACAAAAGTGAATCCACGTGTCGAAGGACTTGATGTAACCAAGGCTACACCAAGCGCTAGCTGAACACCGGTTGCATCTGGACGGATACACAGGTGAGGATGGACTTGGTGATCATGTGGGGGAACACGGAGGTCACGACCACATCATCATCAAGCATACGAAAGGGAATCGTACACGTCCAAATAATGGGTGGCGGGGAGGATAGCGATGGAAAAGCAAGGCTTGTTGGCGCTAGTTCTTTCTCGATAACAAAGATAAGTAAGGGTTGCCAAAGGGATGAGATGAAGGGCACGGTTCGGGATAGAGGCAAGTCTACCACCGAAACGATATGGGTGGATGGCGGAAAAGATATCGACGCGATATCTGAGCATAACTCCTACAAATGGTGTCCGAAAACTTATACTGTGGCATCACTGGCCGGGACAGAGGTGACGCCAAATACCGAAGAGCGGGTATGCAGAGAGGAAGGGTGCAGTAGTGCGTTGAAACCAATACCACCTACACTCAGAAGATCACTATCCGTGACCAGATAATAATCTATATGAATGCTATGCGACAAACAAATGCAGCAATCAAGTGCAACAAACCAACTGGGCTCTATACTACCGCTTTCTAACACTCGCGCGGGTTAGGGCGTCCTACATCCAGACCTGCTCTGATACCAAGCCTGTGGCACCCAGGCTCAAAGAAACCGGAACGCCCCGCATTCCAGCCCAGAGATCGAGGCTAAGTTTTCTGGAATATGGCACTGCTTAGCATATAACAAATCATCTCTTTGTTACAGTCTATATGGGTACAAGGGGTTTACATCGGCACGGCGACACTACGCCTTCCACTGTTGCTCTATGCCAGCAGCGAAACAACACGAAGCAGCGGAATAACTCTAGCAGCAGAACAGCGATGACGGTGATGAACTCCACTCCACAGGGACCTTGGTTGGAACGCTTATCCTAGCTCGCAAACAAGTAATCCACGACAAACAAGCAATCAAATCCGGCATGACCTGCAAACTGGCATGACACGCGAGGTCAGTACATTGAATGTACTTGCAAGCTCACAACAACCAAGAGAAATCAAGACAAACAACAGCATGTCATTTACAGGTTTCTTAGCAATGATGAACATCATACTATTAAAACAACATGACATGTATAGCATGATACAGCTAGAACAATACGAGCATGACATGAACATATAAACATGATGATACTAGCATGCAACATGATAACTCTATCATGCACCAACTTACTCTGCTTGGGTTACCTCATAACCATCACATGCATAAGATTACCATCACGAACATCATACGATCATCTCAGGATCCAATCAAGCTTGGTATTACAATATTGTAGTAATCATTAATGACCACAAGGAGCTTGACCTTAACCCTGGACTCTCGCCAACACCACAAATATCCAACAACTCGGTATCCTCGATACAACGACGATCATCTCGCGATCAAAATAAACCTCTTTCTCATCATCGAACCAGGGTTGTTATTAAGCACATTATTATTATTATTATTACTGTTGACCCAAAGTGTGACCGACTATGAACTGGGCCCATATCTGCGGTCGCGGCTATCGATAGATTTAATACACACTCTGCAGAGGTTAGCACACTGTACCCACACCACGGAACCCATGGCCTCGCACTCCAATTCGGGTGGACCAACGGTATTCTGACAAAACCAATCTACTACCCATGACACTCTCCCGGCCACTCTGACCAACTCCCCTTTGGGCTAAGTCATGGGTGGCCCCGTGCCTACCAAAGGCATCAACAACCACCGTCGTAGCAAAACATAAACGGTCCCAAACGGGGACAACAGATCCATACTCAACAACGGGCACACAAGGCTTATGTCGTCCTTGTTGGAAATATGCCCTAGAGGCAATAATAAATTAGTTATTATTATATTTCCTTGTTCATGATAATCGTTTATTATCCATGCTAGAATTGTACTGATAGGAAACTCAGATACATGTGTGGATACATAGACAACACTATGTCCCTAGTAAGCCTCTAGTTGACTAGCTCGTTGATCAATAGATGGTTACGGTTTCCTGACCATGGACATTGGATGTCGTTGATAACGGGATCACATCATTAGGAGAATGATGTGATGGACAAGACCCAATCCTAAGCCTAGCACAAGATCGGGTAGGTCGTATGCTAAAGCTTTTCTAATGTCAAGTATCATTTCCTTAGACCATGAGATTGTGCAACTCCTGACACCGTAGGGAATGCTTTGTGTGTACCAAACATCACAACGTGAATCGGCTGGCTATAAAGGTGCACTATGGGTATCTCCGAAAGTGTCTCATTGGGTTGGCACGAATCGAGACTGGATTTGTCACTCCGCAGACGGAGAGGTATCTCTGGGCCCACTCGGTAGGACATCATCATAATGTGCACAATGTGATCAAGTAGTTGATCACGGGATGATGTGTTACGAAACGAGTAAAGAGACTTGCCGGTAACAAGATTGAACAAGGTATCGGGATACCGACGATCGAATCTCGGGCAAGTATCATACCAGTAGACAAAGGGAATTGAATACGAGATTGATTGAATCCTCGACATCGTGGTTCATCCGATGAGATCATCATGGAACATGTGGGAGCCAACATGGGTATCCAGATCCCGCTGTTGGTTATTGGCCGGAGAGTTGTCTCGGTCATGTCTGCATGGTTCCCGAACCCGTAGGGTCTACACACTTAAGGCTCGGTGACGCTAGGGTTGTAGAGATATTAGTATGCGGTAACCCGAAAGTTTTTCGGAGTCCCGGATGAGATCCCGGACGTCACGAGGAGTTCCGGAATGGTCCGAAGGTAAAGATTTATATATAGGAAGTCCAGTTTCGGCCACCGGGAAGGTTTCGGGGGTAATCGGTATTGTACCGGGACCACCGGAAGGGTCCCGGGGGTCCACTGGGTGGGGCCACCTATCCCGGAGGATCCCATGGGCTGAAGTTGCATGGGAACCAGCCCCTGGTGGGCTGGTGTGCCCCCCCCTAAGGGCCCATGGCGCCTAGGGTTGAGAAACCCTGGGGGTGGGGGCGCCGCCACTTGGCTTGGGGGCCAAGCCACCCCCTTGGCCACCGCCCCCCCCCCATCTAGATGGGATCTAGAGGGGCCGGCGCCCCCCCCTAGCCCCTATATATAGTGGAGGGGAGGGAGGGCAGCCGCACCTGAAGCCCTGGCGCCTCCCTCCCTCCCGTGACACCTCTTCCTCTCGCTTGCGCATGCCATGGAGCCTCGCCGGGATCCTCACATTTCCACCACCACGCCGTCGTGCTGTTGGATCTCCATCAACCTCTCCTTCTCTTGCTGGATCAAGAAGGAGGATACGTCTCTCCCAACCGTATGTGTGTTGAACGCGGAGGTGCCGTCCGTTCGGCGCTAGGATCATCAGTGATTTGGATCACGACGAATACGACTCCATCAACCCCGTTCACTTGAACGCTTCCACTCGCGATCTACAAGGGTATGTAGATGCACTCCCCTCTCCCTATTTGCTAGATGACTCCATAGATTGATCTTGGTGATGCGTAGAAAATTTTAAAATTCTGCTACGGTCCCCAACAGTGGTATCAGAGCTAGGTCTATGCGTAGTTTCTATGCACGAGTAGAACACAAAGTAGTTGTGGGCGTCGATTTTGTCAATTTACTTGTCGTTACTAGTCTTATCTTGATTCGGCGGCATCGTGGGATGAAGCGCCCGGACCGACCTTACACGCATTTCCACGTGAGACAAAGTTCCACCGATCGACATGCACTAGTTGCATAAGGTGGCTAGCGGGTGTCCGCCTCTCCCACTTTAGTCGGATCGGATTCGATGAAAAGGGTCCTTATGAAGGGTAAATAGAAATTGGCATATCACGTTGTGGTTTTGGCGTAGGTAAGAAACGTTCTTGCTAAGAAACCTATAGCAGCCACGTAAAAATTTGCAACAACAATTAGAGTTTGTCTAACTTGTTTTTGCAAAGATATGTCGTGGTGATGTGATATGGCCAAAAGGATGTGATGAATGATATATGTGATGTATGAGATTGATCATGTTCTTGTAATAGGAATCATGACTTGCATGTCGATGAGTATGACAACCGGCAGGAGCCATAGGAGTTGTCTTAATTTATTTATGACCTGCGTGTCAACATAAACGCTATGTAATTACTTTACTTTATTGCTAAACCGTTAGCCATAGTAGTAGAAGTAATAGATGACGAGACAACTTCATGAAGACACGATGATGGAGATCATGATGATGGAGATCATGGTGTCATGCCTATGATTTATGATGATCATGGCACCTCAAGATGGAGATCAAAGGAGAAAAATTATATTGGCCATATCATGTCACTATTTGTTTGCTTGTGATGTTTATCATGTTTTACATCTTATTTGCTTAGAACGACGGTAGCTTAAATAAGATGACCCCTCGCAATAATTTCAAGAAAGTGTTCCCCCTAACTGTGCACCGTCGCGAAGGTTCGTTGTTTCGAAGCACCATGTGATGATCGGGTGTGATAGATTCTAACGTTCGAATACAACGGGTGTAAGCCAGATTTACACACGCAATACACTTAGGTTGACTTGACGAGCCTAGCATGTACGCATACGGCCTCGGAACACGAAGACCGAAGGTCGAACATGAGTCGTATAGAAGATACGATCAACATGAAGATGTTCACCGATGATGACTAGTCCGTCTCACGTGATGATCGGACACGGCCTAGTTGACTCGGATCATGTATCACTTAGATGACTAGAGGGATGTCTATCTGAGTGGGAGTTCATTAAATAATCAGATGAACTTAATTATCATGAACATAGTCAAAAGGACTTTGCAAATTATGTCGTAGCTTATGCTTTAGTTCTACTATTTTAGATATGTTCCTAGAGAAAATTTAGTTGAAAGTTGATAGTAGCAATTATGCGGACTGGGTCCGTAAACTGAGGATTGTCCTCATTGCTGCGTAGAAGGATTATGTCCTTAATGCACCGCCAAAGGAGTCAACCTCGAGGCCGGTTGTGGATGCCGCAAACATCCGACATACACGCTTTTGATGACTACATGATAGTTCAAAGGCGTAATGCTAAATGGTTTAAAATTGAGGCACCAAAGACGCTTTTTGAAACATCGCAGAACATATGAGATGTTCCAAGGATCGAATTGGGATTTCAAAGGCTAAGCCCACGTCAAGAGGTTTGAGACCTCTGACAAGTTTCTTAAGCCTGCAAACTAAGGAGAAAAGCTCAATCGTTGAGCATGTGCTCAGATTGTATGAGTACTACAATCGCTTGAATCGAGTGGGAGTTGATCTCCCAGATGAGATAGTGATGGTTCTCCAAAGTCACTGCCACCAAACTACTAGAGCTTCGTGATGAACTATAACATATCAGGGATAGATATGATGATGCATGAGCTATTCGCGACACCGCAAAGGTAGAAATCAAATAGGAGCATCAATTGTTGATGGTTGGTAAAACCACTAGTTTCAAGAAGGGCAAGGGCAAGAAAGGGATACTTCATGAAACGACAAATCGCTTGTCGCTCTAGTGAAGAAACCCAAAGTTGAACCCAAGCCCGAGACTAAGTGCTTCAGTAATAAGGGTAACGGTCATCAAGCGTAACCACCCTAGATACTTGGTAGATGAGAAGGTCGCAAGGTTGATGTATGTATTGACATACATTATATTAAATGTGTACTTTACTAGTACTCCTAGCAGCAGCGGTATTAGATATCGGTTCGGTTGTTAAGTGTTAGTAACTCGAAATAAAAGGCTGCTGTATCAAACAGAGACTAGCCAAAGGTGAGACGCATTTATATGTGTTAGAAGTGTTTCCAAGATTGATGTGATCAAGCATCGCACGCTCCGTCTACCATCGGGATTGGTGTTAAACCTAAATAATTGTTATTTGGTGTTTGCGTTGAGCATAGACATGATTGGATTATGTTTATCGCAATACGATTATTCATTTAAGGAGAATAATGGTTACTCTATTTATTTGAATAATACATTCAATGGTATTGCACCTAAAATGAATGGTTCATTGAATCCCGATCGTAGTGATACACATGTTCATGCCAAAAGATATAAGATAGTAATGATAGTACCACATACTTGTGGCACTGCAATTTGAGTCATAATGGTATAAAACGCATGAAGAAGCTCCATGTTGATGGATCTTTGGACTCACTTGATTTTGAATCACTTGAGACATGCGAACCATGCCTATTGGTATATATGCATGTAGAAACTCCATACAGATGGATCGTTTGGGCTCACTTGATTTTGAATCACTTGAGACATGCAAATCATACCGCATGGGCAAGATGACTAAAAGGCCTCGTTTTCAGTAAGATGGAACAAGAAAGCAACTTGTTGGAAGTAATACATCTTGATGTGTGCAATTCAATGAGTGCCGAGGCATGTAGTGGATATCGTTATGTTCTTACTTCACGTATGATTTGAGTAGATGCTAAGTATATTTACTTGATGAATCACGAGTCCTAATTATTGAAAGGTTCAAGTAATTTCGTGGTGAAGTTGAAAGATCGTCGTGACAAGAGGATAAAATATCTATGATATGATCATAGAGATGAATATTTGAATTACGAAGTTTGGCACACGCTAAGACATTGTGGAAATTGTTTCACAACTAATACCGCTCGAACACCATAGTGTGATGGTGTGTCTGAACATCATAACTGCACCCTATTGGATATGGTGCATACCATGATGTCTCTTATCGAATTACCACTATAGTTTATGGGTTAGGCATTAGAGACAACCACATTCACTTTGAACAGGGCACCACGCAATTCCGTTTGAGTCGGCACCGTATGAACTATGGTTTAGAGAAACCTAAGCTGTCGTTTCTTAAAAGGTTTGGGGCTGCAACACTTATGTGAAAAAGTTTCAGGCTGATAAGCTCGAACCCAAAGCAGATAAATGCATCTTCATAGGACACCCAAAACAGTTGGGTATACCTCCTGTCTCAGATCCAAAAGCAATAGGGATTGTTTCTAGAATCGGGTCCTTTCTCGAGGAAAAGTTTCTCTCGAAAGAATTGAGTGGGAGGATGGTGCTAGACAACAATGAACCTACGAGCTATGGAGAAGCGATGGTGGGCCCAGATTCTGAAAATTGGCTCGAGTCCATAAAATCCGAGAGAGGATCCATGTATGAAAACAAAGTGTAGACTTTGGAAGAACTACTTGATGGTCGTAAGGTTGTTGGGTACATATGGATTTTAAAAGGAAGACCGACAATGATGGTAAGTATCACCATTAAGAAAGCTCGACTTGTTAAGATGTTTTCCGACAAGTTCAAGGAGTTGACTATGATGAGACTTTCTCACTCGTAGCGATGCTGAGAGTCTGTTGGAATTACATTAGCAATTACTGCATTATTTATGAAATCTTGCAGATAGGATGTCAAAACATCGTTTCCTCGACGATCTTCTTGAGGAAAGGTTGTATGTGATAAAACCAAAAGTTTTTGACAATCCTGAAAGATGCTAACAAGTATGCAAAGCTCCAGCACCCCTTCTAAGGACTGGAGTAAGCATCTCGGAGTTGGAATGTACGCTTTGATGAGATGATCAAAGATTTTGATTTATACAAGGTTTATGAGAAACTTGTATTTCCAAAGAAGTGAGTGGGAGCACTATAGAATTTCTGATGAGTATATGTTGTTGACTATTGTTGATCAGAAATGATGTAGAGTTTCTGGAAAGCATATAGGGTTATTTAAAAAGTGTTTTTCAATGGAAAACCTGGATTAAGCTGCTTGAACATTGAGCATCAAGATTTATAAAGATAGATCAAAATCGCTTGATAGTACTTTCAAACGAACACATACCATGACAAGATTTTGAAGGAGTTCAAAATAGATCGGCAAAGAAGGAGTTCTTGGCTGTGTTATAAGGTATGAGTACTGAGTAAGACTCTAGACCTGACCACGGCAGAATAGAGAGAAAGGACGAAGGTCGTCCCCTATGCTTTAGACGTAGGCTCTAAAGTATGCTATGTTGTGTACCGCACCTGAAGTGTGCCAAGCCATGAGTCACTATAGGTACAAGTGTGATCTAGGAATGGATCACAGGACAACGTTCAAGGTTATCCTTAGTAACTAGTGGACTAAGGAATTTTCTCGATTATGGAGGTGGTAAAAGAGTTTGTCATAAAGGGTTACGCCGATGCAATCTTTGACACTAATCTGGATGATTCTGAGTAGTAAATCGGATTCGTATAGTAGAACAGTTATTTGGAATAGCTCCAAGTATAGCGTGGTAGCTGCATCTACAAGATGACATAGAGATTTGTAAAGCAAACACGGCTCTGAAAGGTTCAGACCCATTGACTATAACATCTCTCACAAGCATAACATGATCAAACCCAGAACTCATTGAGTGTTAATCACATGGTAATGTGAACTAAATTATTGACTCTAGTAAACTCTTTGGGTGTTAGTCACATGGGGATGTGACCTTGAGTGTTAATAACATAGCGATGAGAACTGTATTATAGACTCTAGAGCAATTGGGAGACTGTTGGAAATATGCCCTAGAGGCAATAATAAATTAGTTATTATTATATTTCCTTGTTCATGATAATCGCTTATTATCCATGCTAGAATTGTATTGATAGGAAACTCGATACATGTGTGAATACATAGACAACACCATGTCCCTAGTAAGCCTCTAGTTGACTAGCTCGTTGATCAATAGATGGTTACGGTTTCGACCATGGACATTGGATGTCATTGATAATGGGATCACATCATTAGGAAAATGATGTCGGACAAGACCCAATCCTAAGCCTAGCACAAGATCGTGTAGTTCAGATGCTAAAGCTTTTCTAATGTCAAGTATCATTTTCTTAGACCATGAGATTGTGCAACTCCTGACACCGTAGGAATGCTTTGTGTGTACCAAACGCCACAACGAATCGGGTGGCTATAAAGGTGCACTACGGTATCTCCGAAAGTGTCATTGGGTTGGCACGAATCAAGACTGGGATTTGTCACTCCGTATGATGGAGAGGTATCTCTGGGCCCACTCGGTAGGACATCATCATAATATGCACAATGTGATCAAGGAGTTGATCACGGGATGATGTGTTACGAAACGAGTAAAGAGACTTGCCGGTAACGAGATTGAACAAGGTATCGGGATACCGACGATCGAATCTCGGGCAAGTATCATACCAGTAGACAAAGGGAATTGAATACGGGATTGATTGAATCCTCGACATCGTGGTTCATCCGATGAGATCATCGTGGAACATGTGGGAGCCAACATGGGTATCTAGATCCCGCTGTTGGTTATTGGCCGGAGAGTTGTCTCTGGCCATGTTCAAGATGGTTCCCGAACCCATAGGGTCTACACACTTAAGGTTCGGTGACGCTAGGGTTGTAGCGATATTAGTATGCGGTAACCCGAAAGTTGTTCGGAGTCCCAGATGAGATCCCGGACGTCACGAGGAGTTCCGGAATGGTCCGGAGGTAAAGATTTATATATAGGAAGTCCAGTTTCGGCCACCGAGAAGGTTTTGGGGGTAATCGGTATTGTACCGGGACCACCGGAAGGGTCCCAGGGGTCCACTGGGTGGGTCCACCTATCCCGGAGGATCCCATGGGCTGAAGTTGCATGGGAACCAGCCCCTGGTGGGCTGGTGCGCCCCCCCCCCTAAGGGCCCATGGCGCCTAGGGTTGAGAAACCCTGGGGGTGGGGGCGCCGCCACTTGGCTTGGGGCTGCCACCCCTTGGCCACCGCCCCATCTAGATGGGATCTAGAGGCCACGCCCCCTAGCCCCTATATAGTGGAGGGAGGGAGGCGCACTGCACCAAGCCCCCCGGCGCCTCCTCCCTCCCGTGACACCTCTTCCTCCCTCGCTATGCTTAGCGAATCCCCGCCGGGATCCCGCCATTTCCACCACCATGCCGTCAGGTCAGCTGGATCTCCATCAACCTCTCCTTCCCTTGCGGATCAAGAAGGAGGAGACGCCTCCCAACCTTATGTGTGTTGAACGCGAGGTGCCGTCTGCTCGGCGCTAGGATCATCGGTGATTTGGATCACGACGAGCACGACTCCATCAACCCCTGCTCACTTGAACGCTTCCGCCATGATCTACAAGGGTATGTAGATGCACTCCCCTCTCCCTCGTTGCTAGATGACTCCATAGATTGATCTTGGTGATGCGTAGAAAATTTTAAAATTCTGCTACGATCCCCAACAGTCCTACCCGGCCAAGGCAGCGCCCGCGCATAACCTTCCCTCGTTGGAGGCACCGGAGAGAGGCATGACAATAGACCCAGTTAGGACCTTCCCATAAAAGGCAAATGTGGTTGCACTGGTCACCTCGATGTGGTGGCACCATGACTCAGCCAACAATTGTTCAAGTTCATTATTATCCAGTTAAACTTGAATGCAATAAGCTGAGCCATATGAAATTAACATGATGCAACTATAATGCCTGATATCATCATAAGCATGGGGGTACAACATAATCATCAAGCATATCAATAACAATAAAGCATATATCCGAATGAGCATGGCATACCGACTAGCATGAATATCATGAGTATAACACTACACATCAACATATCATGACCACTAGCATCGAGAATAAATACCATCAATAACATAATAATAATACTACCATGCAAGCATTTAACCAACTAGATGCAAAGGAACATGCATTACAACGGTACTCAGAACAGATGATAGTCCTGCTCCGAAGAACATGACCAACACCAACATGTACTACTACCAAGCATGACATACGACCGAAATACTAGCAACTAGTACATGATAACCAGGTGCATAAAAACATAGCATGAAAGTGAACACAAATCCATAAGCATCACCGAAACAACGATAACAGTATTAACACAAGCAGACATTTATTAGATATTCAAGTTAGAACCATGGCTACTGCATGCAATCATGCAACTGGGTGTTTTGGCTCTCCTGGGGATGAAGGATACACTGGGGAGATGGGTAGAAAGACCGCAGAAGGATTCGCCGGAAGAGTTTCTCCCTCGAAGGGGCTGATTAGGGGCAAGGGCAATAAGGTCATTTCTAATATGCTAAACCATAGTGAAAATGATACGAACAGAACGGGCTCGATGAGACGAAGATGTGGGCATCGGATTCACCTCAATCGGCGTTACGAGTGAAAAGTTGTGGCCTTTCATTTTTTAGGCAGAAAAGGGGCTAAATAGTGAACGTTGACAAAATAACCACTTCAGCCGGCTGAGCTGTAAAAGAGAAAGCATATTTAGAAGACTCCGCCTTCAGAACAGACATGTACTTTAAGATGAAACAGAACTAAAGTACGCTTTCCAGCTGGCAAGAAGTATTCCCGAGAATATGCCTCCACTTAAGTGACGTGGCTGGCCGGGTCAACGCGTGTGAGACTTACGTGCGAGGCCTGCGTGGTGGTCGGGCCTGCTGGTAGGTTCTTCTTCCTCCTCCTTCCTTAGTTCACGATGCAGAGAGCAGCCGCACGCTGTGGGCGGCCATTCCGGCGCCCTGGGCCATCTCCGGCGACGCTCAACACACCGGATGACTCAGGGCGACTAGGCGCTCCTGCTCGACCTCCTCTCGTTCGCTGAGATGCACCAGAGCGGGCACGACCTCGGCCGCGGTGGACGGCGGTGTCGGCCAATACTGGACACGGCGCCCCGGTGGTGTAGGTGAGGGGGGAGCTTCGGGTAGGGGTCTAGAACGATGGTGGAGACCTCTGGTGGTGGTGCAAGGAGGGGAGGAGCTCGGCAACGGTCCAATTTAGGAGGAGGAGGCTGGCGGCCATGGCGGCAGAGGCGAGCAAAGAGAGCTCCTCAAGCTCGTTTGAGTGGCTGGGGAGGCCATAAGGAGAGTGGTGAGGCTGGTGATGTGTTCGAAGGGCTCGGGGGAGGCCTATATATAGCCGGGGCGACGCGGTGCTCGAACGCGGCCGCCGTGACGCGTGTGTCGTCGCGCTGGCGCGAGCAGAGCCATGGGGAGGGAGGGGAGGCGAGTCCAGGGCGTTCACGGAGGAGCAGGAGAACTCAAGCGAGCTCGGGAAGGCTCGAGAGAGCTCTGGCAAAACAACAATGGAGGTGGGGGCGGGGTGCCGAGCAGGTTGCCGCTGTGCACATCCGGCCGAGGGTCTGTTGAGCTTAGCGATCACGGGGAGGGCGCGGGAACGCGACGGGGCAGCGCTACAGAGGGTCACGGAGCAGAAGCGGCCAATGGGGCACGGGGAGGAAGAGGACACGGCCGAGGAAACGACGATGCTCACGGGTGCTCACTGTTCGGCGACGGGGACGGCTCACCGGATAAGAAGACGGAGGGGAAAGATCTCTAGAGAGACGGCGACGGCACCGGAAAGGCACTAGACATGGCCAAACTATGAGGGGACGAGTGCAAAGACGGGGAGAAGAAGACACAGGCACCAGAGCACGCAGATGTCATGCCAAAACGATGGTCACCGCGTGCACTGGTGCACATGGTGCACGGTGGTCAGCCAACACGTGTCTGGGGTGGAGTCCCTCCAGTGTAGGTTACAACTGAGGTGATAGATTAAGAAGTGGCACTGTGTTTGGGTTGGAATGAAGCTCTGAAGTTTTCTGCATCAAACTTAATCATCATTCAGTGATCAACATAGGTGATATTTGAGCCAAATAAAATGTCTGGGGAGTTTAGGTTAGGAAGGACTACAATCATGGTATGTTTGAGATGGTTTGGACAAATAATTAATATAGTTGTTGTTCAACTGCATAATATGGTACAGAATTAAGAACAGGAAGAAGCACTCACATAGAGTGATGGATTGAGCTGAAAATGGGCACGGAATTATGTTTAGGCCATATGAGAGTGCCATAAAAATTTCATGCCATTTGGCCAAGCCAAAATGGTACTTCCTTCATACAGCACCTCTTTGGACAAAATCTTAGGAAAATTCCTAAGGGAAAATGGCTAAATGAAATGATCCCAAATCTTGTGGAGATAGGTTCTATGGGTAGGAGAAGGTCCTGGAAAAATTTCATCAATAATGGAGCAATAAAAAAATATAGTTGCTTCACTAACTTTGAAAAATTGCTCAGGAATATTCACTAGGCAAATTAGGCTGAATTTTGTTATGAGGCAATTATTTGGACATGAAGAGGTGTCCAAAAAGTTTGGGTTCAATTGGGCAAAGGTAAATGGCAATTGCTTCACAAACTGCCATTTAGGACAGAATAGGAAAGGAATTAATTGAGCATGATGAGGAACATGGCAAATGAAATATTCTGCCATATTTGAGGAAGATATGACCCAAACAATTTATGAAAATTATTTGGGAATTTTGGGAGTGATGGAAATATAGGTTGCTTCACAACCCAGGGGAAATTGGGTTATTCCTTTAATGGAAAAGGAATATTCCCAAGGAAAAGAATATTGGGGTTGGTCCAAGATGAAAATGGCAAAGCCTTGGGATGGATATGAGGATGACAAGCCACTTTGGAAAGAAAGAAGAGGTCATCTTCTCTAATTTGCAGACCACATAGCCACGGAAAAATAAAACTCAAGCAAAACCCTCAGAAAATCAAAAGAAAAAGAAAGGGCCAAAAATCAGACTGTGACACGCCTGCTCCCTCGCCGCCGCCTCCTGCGGCGTCGTCCTCCTCCCCGGTGGCCGCCTCACTTCATCCACGCCGCTTCCGCTGTCCGCCAGTAATCGATGGTTCGGGGTCGGCCACGGCTGCCTTCGCCCGGAAGCGCTACATCACGGCCGGATGGTCAGGCGGCAAGAAGAATTTTGGGCAAGTAAAAGAAAGAGAATCAAAAACCTACAGCACGCAGCGGGTTAGCACGGCTGTACGGCTCCTTGCTGAACCGCCAGCTCCCCTCGACGAGCTTGCACTCGGAGAAGAAGTTGACCAGCCGAACCACCTCCATGTCGGGCAGCACCTTTGTGGACATCTGGCACGGGTCCCGGCGCCCACTCATGTTGTTGATCAAGTGGGGCCGGGCTTGGAGAGGCAGCACCGGCGCTCCACGAAGGCGGCCAGTAGATCCAAGGCCTTGAGGCCCTCCGACTCCGTCATCTCCTAGAGCCGGGTGAGAGCGGTGGAGGCGCCGGCCGACAGCGTCTTCGGCCAGAACTTCCAATTGGTGCGAGGCTCAGCAGGCGGGCCGGCTGCGAAAGCCGGCAGGTTGACATAGTCCCGCGTCGCATGGATGTTCTGGACATAGAAGTACGACTTCTGCCATAGCTTGGCCGACTATAGCAGTGCGAGGGCTGGGAAGCGGACCCCGGAGCCAGTGCACCGCACCGGGACGCAGGCCCTGCACTGAGCCGCCTCGTCCTTGGCGGCGGTGCCGAGCTTGAGGTAGAAGAGCTCCCCCCACAGCTCGAGCGACGGCAAGACGCCGAGGTAGCCCTCGCAGAGGGTGACAAAGGCGGCAAGCAGCACCACCGTGTTCGGCATGAGGTGGTGGGGCTGGAGTCGGTAGAAGTCGAGGAAGGAACGGAGAAAACCGCTCGCTGGCAGGCCGAAGCCGCGGACGAAATGCGACCGGAAGACGACATGCTTGCCGTCCTCCGGCGGGGGCGAGATCTCCCTTTCGGGAGGAACACACACCTTTCACGTGTGCCGCACGGGGCAGCCGCCTGCTACCTCTTGATCTTGCGTTGGATTTCCCCGAAGGGGAGAGGATGATGCAGCAGAATAGCATAAGTATTTCCCTCAGTTTTTGAGAACCAAGGTATCAATCCAGTAGGAGGCCATGCTCAAGTCCCTCGTACCTGCACAAAACGATAGCTACTCGCAACCAACGCGATTAGGGGTTGTCAATCCCTTCACGGTCACTTGCGAGAGTGAGATCTGATAGATAGTATTTTTGGTATTTTTGGTATAGAGATGCAAAGTAAAAGGTAAAAGGCAAAGTAAAAAGCAAGGCAAAAGTAAAGTGATGGAGATTGATATGATGAGAATAGACCCGAGGGCCATAGGTTTCACTAGTGGCTTCTCTCGAGAGCATAAGTATTCTATGGTGGGTGAACAAATTACTGTTGAGCAATTGACAGAATTGAGCATAGTTATGAGAATATCTAGGCATGATCATGTATATAGGCATCACGTCCGTGACAAGTAGATCGAAACGATTCTGCATCTACTACTATTACTCCACTCATCGACAGCTATCCAGCATGCATCTAGAGTATTAAGTTAAAAACAGAGTAACACTTTAAGCAAGATGACATGATCTAGAGAGATAAATTCATGCAATATGAAATAAACCCCATCTTGTTATCCTCGATGGCAACGACACAATACGTGCCTTTCTGCCCCTTCTGTCACTAGGAAAGGACACCGCAAGATCGAACCCAAAGCTAAGCACTTCTCCCATGGCAAGAACTACCAATCTAGTTGGCCAAATCAAACGGATAATTCGAAGAGACTTCCAAAGATAACCAATCATACATAAAAGAATTCAGAAAAGATTCAAATATTATTCATAGATAGACTTGATCATAAACCCATAATTCATCGGTCTCAACAAACACACCGCAAAAAGAAGATTACATCGAATAGATCTCCACAAGAGAGGGGGAGAACATTGTATTGAGATCCAAAAAGAGAGAAGAATCCATCTAGCTACTAACTCTGGACCCGAAGGTCTGAGGTAAACTACTCACACTTCATCGGAGAGGCTATGATGATGTAGAAGCCCTCCGTGATGACGGCCCTCTCCGACGGAGCTCTGGAACAGGCCCCAAGATGGGATCTCGTGGATACAGAAAGTTGCGGCGGTGGAATTAGGTTTTTGGCTCCGTATCTGTTCATTTGGGGGTACGTAAGTATATATAGGAGGAAGAAGTACGTCGGTGGAGCTTCGGTGGGCCCATGAGGGTGGGGGCGCGCACTACTAGGAAAAGGCCTACTAATGGCGCACCGGTTTTGCCTACTAATGGCGCACTACCGGTGCACCATTAGTAGCACTCCACTAGTATTTTTTACTAATGGCGCACCAGTGGTGCGCCATTAGTATCTGGTATACTAATGGCGCACCACGCAGTGCGCCATTAGTATGTAAGAACATGTGCCATTAGTATGCCTCTCGGGGGCCATACGTAACCATGTGCTTTGTCATACTAATGGCGCTAATCGAGGTGATGCGCCATTAGTATTCTTTGAGATACTAATGGCGCACTCGGAGGTGATGCGCCATTAGTATGAATATTTGGTTTTTTTACTTTTCTGATTTTTGCACAAAGTTACAAAATATATTATTGGACAAAATATAGACAAAGAAGACACAACAACAGCAGATTCATCGAATACAATAGAAGATTAGTCTCCTAATACAATTCATCATATTAGTCTCGTAATTCAAAAGACCGAACAAAGATAAAACATTACAAGTCTCAAGACCGCGAGTATCGAAGTTTGTCTTCACATTACAAGTCGATATCGATCATCTAAACTACCATCACATAGAAGAGAGTTGCGGTCATCACGATGAGCATCATCGTGATCAAACTGGTCTTCATACGGTTCCTCCAACGCCTCCTCCTCTCTCCCGCTTAGATAGCGGGCGATCTAGATTCGCCTCCGCCTAGTGGTGTACCTTTGTAATCATATCACTGAAACGGTGAACCTGTCTCCGACACTCCTCCCAACCGTCAGAGACTCCGGAACCTTACCCTTGTACACGACATACGACGGCATCTCTATGCACAAGCCAAACAATGCATAATACATAAGCAATATGTAAGTATGCAACAAAAGGATCTAAGAGAAAAGCAAGACATTAATAACACGATTCATGGTCCTACTAATAAATAGCATCGATTACATCTAAGTTGAACGATCGTCCAAACCAAAGAGACATACGAACTCATTAAAGTTTAATTACAACATGAACCAATCAATGTTTCGTAACTACACATCACTACTTTCGACTCGACTCATCGGACAGAGCGTGGATGAAGCCGCCGTCATCATGATGGTCATGAAATCGCTGGTCGTTGTCACCTGCATTTGTAGCATTCCATCTATCTCACCGTTGGACGGTTGATATCTGCGGAATAATCGCCCCGAGGTATGAAGGACATCTTGATGGATGATGTCCGCAAACTCCATCGATGCGAAGAGTTCTTGTCTCGAGGTCCGCCCCCTGGGTTGCCGACAACCTCGCTGCCCAATCTTTGAGACTATCTGGTAGCGTAAGGTGATGATGGTCCTTACGATCGCCCACATGTGATGGAGGGCGAGTAGGCATCCTTCGACCGCCAGCGATCGCTTGACGCAGCAGAACTTCAGACAGTGTGAGAAGGTGTGCTTGCCGCATTTACGAACTGCCCCGTGAAGGTGCCTCCAGATTTGGCGTGGTCGGGAGAACATCATCAAGAACTTTCTTGACATTTGTGTAGTCTATCTTGGAGTTACGGTTCGGTCGAAATACGTGGCCATGGAATATTTCGGGCTTAGGAGGATGAGTGTGCAATGTGTGTCAACGCACGTAACACGAAATGTTAGAAAAAAAAAGAACGATCGAAATCTAAGAAATCATATGTTACGGGGCGGTTAAGGGATGACTTACTCGGGAAAGTAAGCCACAAGGAAGTTATCCTTATCTGGGTTTGCCAGAATGACGCCTTCAAGGTGTGAACTCGCAACTGGCGGTCCCCAGCGCTGCTCAAGTGCTTGGCACGCATGTAGAAGGGGTCGACTATCACGATGTCTGGGGTGTTGTCTCTAATGATCCGCATCTCCATACTCAGCGAAAAAGCCGAATGAAGGTGTAGTGCAGCGGATGAAGGTTAAACATAGCAAGGATGTCATCAAACCGCAGGACGATCGTACTCGCGATGTCGCCATCCACAAAGCCCTTGCCCTTTGGCACCTTGGCCACGAAAATCTGGTATGCCACATCATTCTCTCTGAGACGCCGCTTCTCCAAAGAAAGAACACTGTCGTGCAGACTCCGCATAGCACCGGTTGCAGCATTGAGCATATTTGGCGGTAGCATCGCCCTACCCGCCACATGCACCCTCCTCGAGATATCCTTAGGTGAAGGTGGCCCGTCCCGAGCACGGATCGAACTTCGGTGCGGCTGGCTCGCACCGGCGCCCTTGTTAGTCTTTTCGCTTCGCCCCTTCTTCTTGATCTCCGTAATGGGACCGAGTTCTGCTCACGCACCGCCTTCTTGAGCGTGTTGGGGCTAATAATATTTCGCACCTCAGCTATCTAAGGCTCGGTGAAGGCGGGAGCCGGAGGCGCCTCGAGAACCTGAACGCCGCATTTATCGCTGCTGCAATTGTATTTCTCCGCCATATCAGCTAGATTGCGGTCATCTTGGTTGGGTTCTTGAGAAAGAGGCCCGCAGAACTCGTCAGCGTACCCATGTTCGGCAAAGTACTTATCGACATTGGTAAATGTACCGTCGTCGTTGTCGTCGTCGTCCGGATCCTGTGCCATAGGGATGTCCGTATCCTGTGCCATAGGGATGTCCGGCAGGTCCGGTAGCGTTGCGGCGTTCTTGCCATGGCTTGGCGCCGGCACGATCGGGCGGTCTTGTCTGGGTGGTGTCCCCGCCCAAACGGATCTCGCTCTTCGCCAAAGCGAGGGCCAGTTTACGCAGGCGCTGAGGGTCATCTCATCTTCTTCGCCAGCCCCAGCGGGTCACATCGGAGGTAACAGCTCGTCGCAGCCTGGCAGCACCCGAACCACTTCAACCCTATACACTGTCGGTGCCATCGGATTACCGTGGAACATGCGGTTGCCCGGTTGAACGATTTTTCCCTTGGCGACATCGACCAAGTCGCCCACGAAGTGCAGAAGAGTGCAAGGAACGTCGGCGGCGCTCTGCGAAAACATGTAGGGCGTCAGGGATGCCCAGTCAAAGGCAAGGAGATGAAGTCATTGGCCGAGAGGCTTAGTTACCGTGATGCCGTCGAGCTCGGCTAATGTCGAGGCACCGCCAACGGCGGGCGTGCAACTGACGGAGGGGGCGCTTGCTGGCGAGGTGTCGGCCGGTGTACACCCGGGTGCATTAAGCTCCAATGCCCGTGCCGGCGCCGGAGACACGAATACCGCCTCCGCCGGAGACACCAATGGCGCCGCCTGCCAGGCGAAGTTGTTGGCCGTGAAGCCGGGAACCGGGAGGCCCCTGCTGGCCGCCCGCAATCCACGCCGTCACCCCATGAATCAACGTAGGCACCATGGCGTTGAGCTTCATTCCAGCTTGTTGTTCCACTTGCTCTTGGACAAGCTCCTAATCCGCGCCACTTGTGCCTTGAGTGCTTCAACCTCGCTGGCCCCGCTTTCCGAGCTGGTCTTTTTCTCCTTCCGCACACCAGCAGATAGTATGACCCCATTTTGTGGACAAGCCTTTGCCGCCACACCACCAGCCGACGCCGGCTTAGTGAGCTTATCCTTGTTTTTCATTACGTGCAACGCCTCTATTTAAAGGGGTGTCGAAAGGGAGCTCGAGACGACCCAGCTGCCATCGCTTTCAGCTTCGTGGAAGGAACGTGAACCATTTAGAAATATTGGGGATTAATTAGAGTGCAACCATATGGAGCTAATTACGCTGGGTGTATTCCTTACCGTAACAAGCTCAAGCGCCTGGTCTTCGGATCCGTGGTAAGCTCCTTTGTTATCGGGTCCTCCTTGTACCGGCCCCGACAAAGTTCCCGGTCTGCTTGTCACCCTCAGTATTTCTCGGCGGGCGGTAGGCCTTGCTCGGCACGCCCGCGTCCTCCTTGTCCCATATAGCCTCCGCCACTCAGAATCACGGGACCGAGTTTGTGTTCCCTAAGTTCAACTCCCGCATTTCTTTCCCCAATCGACTTGATTCGGAGGTTGCGCTGCTCTCGCACTTGATCTTGAACTCCTTGTAGTCATCTTCGCTGATCGAAGAATATTTCGCCTTGATCTTCTCATAACTATCACCTTTATCGATCATTCTCTTCACCACGCTTCTCCAAGTAAACAGGGCCGTGCTCATCCTCATGAGGGCGGAACTATTCACTTTATTCCCTGAGAGGCGTGTGTTTTCAAAATCGGCAGGGAACTTGTATCGTTCGTGCAGCTTCGTGAAGAGGAGGTTGCGCAAATTCCCTCGGTCCTTATGCCTAAGGTTCTCGGTGTTGATCGAGACGGTGCTCGGAGAATGCACCCGAGCTGAAGCGAGTACCCTTGACTATATGTTTGGGCTCCGTTGGATGCCCGTCGGAGTCCACTTGAGTAAATTCCTCCTTGAGGGTGCTAAGCGCATTCGGGCGCCGGTCCTTCCTTTGCTTCTTCGATTGGCTGCCATCTGTGTGTGCGCCGCCATCACCAGTGGTGGCATCCTCGGCGGCACCATCAGCGGTGTCATCCCCGACGCCACTAGGGGTTGTGTAGTCAGGATCGGTGTCTTCCGCGGCGTCCTCATAGCGGTGAGGTTGTTCCTCCATCTCCTGGGACAGCTCCCAGAATTGCTTGCAGTCTGAACCGCCGGCCTCATCGTTGTTGGCCATGTTTCACTCTAAATAGGAAAACAGTTTGGTCAAAAAGTTGGTTATTGTCAAGGAACAAGATCATGGTCTCATCATTTAGGGTTTGTCGACACTGAGGCATCCTAAAAGCTAAGATTTTATCCTTTAGGGTTTGTCGACGCCGAGGCACCCTAAAAGCCTAAGCGTACATCATTTAGATTCTCATCGACACCGAGGCACCCTAAAAGCCAAGGTTTCATCATTTAGGGTTTGTCGACGCCGAGGCACCCTAAATGCTAAGTTAAGTTTTCATCATTTAGGGTTTATCGATGCCGAGGCACCCTAGGTTGGGCCTAATCACTTGGCACTAATCACTTGGCTCTATTTGCCACATATGTTGGGTTTATCATCTAGGGTTTATCGATGCTGAGGAGAATTCTAAGTTGGGCCTAATCACTTGGCTCTATTGCCACCTATGGTTTAATGCAGCAAGAATAAAGGGGCATTTGATCCTACTTAATTAAGTACTAAGATACCCCGACCCATGCATTAGTAGCAAGTACCCCATATGTCCGATTTTTAGCAAAGTCATGCTAAAATTCACGGAAAATTTCAGCATGACCTTTGCTGAAAATAGGACATATGGAGTACCCGAATTTGCCGGAACGGAAGTTAATTGACATTCCGGCAAACTCAAGGGCCTCTCGGGGTACCTGCAAAATCATCACGACACGAAGGGCCTCTCAAGGGCCTCAAGCAGCAAGCGTCTCCTGTGTCCCCATTTTTGCTAAATTTCTTTGAGCAACAATCAGAGCAGAAAATTCAGCATATTTCTATACAACAAAGACTCAGAAAGATGAAGAACAGTTCTACAAAGAGCCCATTTATATACAATAGCATCTTTGGTCATACCAATTTCTCAAACAATTCAAATCTGAATCAGATTCTTGCGTAGGCACCACTACTGCAAGTGGTGCCATACTGCGGCAAGTGCCATACTACTGCAAGTGCTATACTACTGTAGGAAAGGAGGATCATCATACACATATATAGGAAAGGAGGCCCATTCCTATTTTAGGAAGCAAACAGATGTACACATAAGATAAAAATGTAGTCTTTGAAAGTTTAATGCTTACAAAAGACTTGGTGAAATAGTGAAAAATATGGAGTCACCAAGCTGGCTAAGAAACTCCCAAAGTCCACTAGCAAATCCAAGATATAATCCTGTTACACACATCATAACAATTTAAGATAATTAGGATAAGGATAGTAGGAAATGAAAAAGAAAGAGCTCAAAAACTCCCTAATTGGGAGATTTGTATTTGCACCATCTTTCATATCAATATCATATACACATGGAGATGGTGTCATTCAACTTGAGCATGAGCTAGTTTAGTCATCCAACTTATCGTGCATACACATGGAGATGGTGTCATTCAACTTGGAACACATCAAACTTTTGTTCCGTGCTACTTCACCTCAAAACTCACAGCTTTTTCGTAACAAAAAGCTGACGAATAATAACACACAGCAGATATATGAATGAGTTCCATGGTGGATCTGCTATGTTCACTAAGACAAGAATTCAACAAAACCTTTTTATGAACCAAGGGAAACACAAATCAAGTGTTCAGCAAAAATATGACCCTGAATGCAAATGGAGCTTAGGTCCCAACAAATGAAGGTAGCTACTGGGAACAGAATATAAGTGAATTAACAACAACAGCCTAGGTATTGTAGGTATTCAAGACTACAAGTTCCGACACGGTAACCTTGCAACACGGATAGAGTTTAGCTCAATCATCAAAGTAAGGAACGTTGGCAATAATCAAACACAAAGTGTATGTAGCAAGTGGCAACTTCCAGCTTGAGACCACCATTTCCATGCTAAACACTAATCGCCAGTGCACTCTCCTGCTATAGCTAACCAAAATCGCTAGCTGATTCTTAAATCGCATGTTTGAGCACTACAATTCTCACAGGATCTGCAATAGGCATTTACAATTAAAATGTTAGGCATTTGTAGGCATTTGTCATGTTAGGCATTTACTGAACATGTTTACTGAACATGTTAGGCATTTACAACTCATTTGTCTGTTTGAGCACTACAATCGACAGCCATCGAACATGTTAGGCATTTGTCATGTCATAATCTTTGCCATTTTACAATTAAAATGCACTTGTTTGTGTGGACTAATTTTGAAGCAGTTTGTAGAGTACTGTCAAAATTCAGAATGGTGACTGAATTTAACTGACAAACAAGAACCTAACGCGCATTCCCCAACTAATAAAACCGATCAAGAAGCAGCAGCGGCGGCGCGACGGGGCGGCGGCAGCGAGCTCCTGCTCCTAACCCTAGGTCGCCGCCCCGTGGGGGCATGGGGATGAGCGGGGAGAGAGGGAGGGAGGGACAGAGACTAACCATCATCGATGAGCAGCAGCCGCGCGGGGAGGCTCGCGCCGCCGTCGAGGAGCGCGTCCGATGAGGCTAGCCGCCGTCCGTCCGTCCGTCGAGGAGCCCGTCTGTCGAGGAGCGCGGGGAGGCTCGCGCCACCGTCCGTTCGAGGAGGTCGTGGGCTCAAGGGGGAGGAAGGGGAGAGGGAGGCGGTGGGGGCGCGTGGGCGGCTGCGGCTGCGGCGGCGCGGTGGAGGGAAGGACGAGGGAAGGAGCGGTGCGGTGGATCGAGGGAGAGGGGACTGGCAAGGGGGAGAGGGAAGGGGGGATCGGGCAAAGGGGTACACACTATAGCAATGGCGCACCACCCTCTGGTGTGCCATTAGTAGTTTTTTTTCTTATAGCAATGGCACACCCACCTCAGTGCGCCTATTAGTAACTTTTTTTCGATAAAGAATGGCGCACCCCCCTAGGGTGCGCCATTAGTAAATTTTTTTTCATTATTTCTTGTTGCATCTAATAATTTGTTTTTTTTATCAAATTTGTTATTTTCATGAGGACTAGAACAGAAGATATCATCAAATATCATCAATTTTTTTTGAAAATATCATCAATTTTTTTAATTGAAAATATCACCAAATTTGTTATTTAAAAATATCATCAAAAAGTGGGGAGGGTACGGGGTGTCGGGCGGCGGTGGGAGCGGGGAGGTGTGGGGTGCTCGGTGGCGGTGGCGCGGGAGGGTGCGGGGGTGCTCAACAAGTAGGGGATCTCAAGGGGGATCGGATAGCTATCGAGAGGGAGGGGGATCGAGATCGAGTGTCCTCATGAATATTCAATATTTTTCATATTGAATATGAAAAAATATCATCACATTTGAAAAAATATTCATGAATTCAAAAAGTGTCCATGAAATTGAAAAATATTCATGATATCAAAAAGTGCCCGAGAAATGAAGACTACGATTTAAATACAATCGATCTTAGCTAGCTATCTGTTCACAATCTTCTTGCCCTTCTTTTTTGAGAATGGAGTTCTTCTGTGGAACGGACGTCCTTTAGGTAGGGTGGTCCTGCTTCTTCTTGTGGTGTGTGCTGCTACCTCATCGTCGTCGTCATGTTCGATCTTCGGGTCGTCGTACTCGTCGAAGTCTTGCTCATTGGCTACTCCATCCATTCCGATGATCTTCCTTTTGCCTCTCCTCACGACAACACGACTGGGCTTGGGCGGGTCGGTAATGAAGAAGCATTGGTCCACTTGGGAAGCCAGTACCCATGGCTCATTTTTCACGGTGACGCTTATACCATGGTCTTGGATTTGGCTTCGTATAACCATGGTGGTGAAATACTGGTCTTCTTTTAGGATGCTCTTGGCCCATCTCGACACGGAACATCGTGACATTCTCTCCAACAGAGCTCAGCTCCCAGATCTCCTCGATCCTTCCGTAGTATCTGTCCTTGTCGCTGCCGGTGTAGGATTCCATCGTTACCCGGAGTTCGATAACCATCGCTCTTCATGTCCTTGTTCTCGGTGTAGAATGTGTAGCCATTGATATCGTGACGCCTCATAGGTCATCGAGGTTGTGCTCGGCGCCTGTGACAAGGCGAATATGAGTTGTTCTTCCGCGGAAGAATCCTCATGTAAAGGGTACGGCTGTAAGCTTCTCGCTGAATCAACGCGTGAAACATGAGTTGTGCTCTTTGAATATATCTTCGTCCGCCTTACGCTGGCCTCGGTCATTGTGCGCCTTCTCAATAAAGGTTTTGTGCTCTACCACCCAAGGATCGACCACGCCTATGTGTTGTAGCGCGACTAGGTTTGCTCTTTCAAAGTCGGCGAGTCGACCCTCGAAGTCGACATGCATTTCACGGCGACCCTCACGGTGACCCCATCCAAATGAGCCTACCGAGGTGCCTGTTGACGGGCGCACCAACGGGTTCTCGATGCCTAGATAATTCGTGCAAGAGGAGATGCACTCTTCGGTCGAAAAGCCTCGCTATACTTCCCTCCGGACGTGACATGTTGCGAACGTATCCTTTGATGACACCATTCATCCTTTCGAACGGCATCATCTTTGTGTAGGAACGTCGGCCCGAGTTGGATGATATCCTCCACGAAATGGACCAGCAGATGCACCATAACGTCAAGAATGCGGGCGGAAGTACATCTCAAGCTCGCATAGTATCACCACGATCTCTTCCTGTAGCCTTCGAGTTGCCTCACGCCAATCGACTTCCGAGACGACGCCGAAAAAGTTGCATAGGCCAAATAGCGTTTCACCTGACGCGCGGCGTCCATGATCCCGCAGGTTGCAACCGGAAGTATTCAGCATCATCAAGACGCGATGCCGTGAGACTTCATCCCGCTGAACTTCGCTTCACTGGGTCTAGGTATCTGCTTATCTTCCCCACAGAATCAGAAGGAAGTTTTACTCCTAGGAGGCAGGTGAAAAACTGCTCGATCTCCTCCTGACTTAGAGTGAAGCATGCGGGAGGGTAATCATTTCCGGTCCTCTTGGTCTTTTTGCCTTTGCGACGACTTTCTCTGTCCTGCTTCGCCTCATCATCATCATCATCATCATCATCATTAGCGTGAAGCTCCTGCCTGATGCCCATTGATTTCAAGTCTGCCCTTGCTTTCGGCCCATCTTTGGTCCTCTCGGCATGTTGAGCAGGGTACCAAGCGGAACTCTCGCACACGTTCTTCGTGATATGCATGACATCAAGGCTGTGAGGCACACGGTGGATCTTCCAAGATGCAAGTCCCGTAAAATGCACCTCGTTTTCCATACCTTCAGCAGCTCTGGCGCCTTTTGCTTCTTTCCGGCTCGCGCCTTTTGCTTCTTTCCGGCGGTGGGCAGTCTTTCCAATTTTTCAACAGCTCGCCTATTTCCTCGCCGCTCCTCGTACATGGGCGTTTTGGGTTTGGTTTCACCATCGAACAGATCCTTGCGTTTCCTCCACGGTTCATCGTCATGAAGCCACCTTCGATGTCCCATGAACATGGTTTTCAAGACCCGGATCTCTATCTAGTCGGGCGATACGTTGTGTCATCCATGCACCTTACGCATCCGTAAAATCCGTGGACTACCTCGCCTGCCGAGATATCCGTGAATCGAGATAGTCGTGCACCGTCGTGAGCGGTCGACTCTCATAGGGAAATATTCTTTCTCTGCGGCGTCCCATGTATTGGTGGCGTTTTCCACAGATGTCTAGCTCCTCCTTCAAAGAGCCCCAGACATGCATTGATGTTGTTCCTCGTTGTTTCGACCCTTCAATTAGCATACTCATGTGAATGTACTTCCTCTTCATGCACAACCAGGGAAGGTTGTACATCCACACAAACACAAGCCGTGTGCTATGTGTGCTTCTCCTGCTGCCAAACGGATTGACTCCATCGGTGCTCACGCCCAAAGACGATGTTCCTTGGATCCTTCCCAAATTCTGGGTATTCAAGTTCAACGCTACACCGCTCGCATCCTTAGGGTGACTCAAAGCATCTTGTCTTTTTTAGTTATCTCCGGATCATTTCCGTCATCTTCCCGCTTCTTCTCCTCCCTATCCGCGTGCCAACGCAGGAGCTTTGCTACCTTAGGGTCCGCGAAATACCGCTGCAGACGAGGAGTGATCGGAAAGTACCACACCGATTTTCGAGGAGCTTTCTTCATCTTCTTGTATCGAGTGACGCCGCTGCTGGACATATGGTAGACTCAGCGTGCTCGTCACGATAAATGATGCAATTGTTCATGCACACATGGTATTTCACGTGCGGTAAATCCAGAGGACACACGATTTTCTTCGCCTCCTCGAAACTGGTCGGGCACTTGTTCCCCTTGGGAAGACGTTCGCGCGTAATGACATGTTCTCGCCGAAGCATGCATCGGTCATTTTGTGTTTTACCTTCATCTCCGTGAGCCATGAGCGTTACTTTCGGCGGGTATCCTCGGACCTGCATCCTTCATACAATGGAGTAACCGCGTCTATCTCCAGTTGATCCAGCTTGGCTTTCTCTCGGGCGGCAGCTCTTGCGTTATCCGTCTACTTGAGAAGCAACTCTTGAATATGAGGGTCCTGCACCCAACCTCCATCGTCGTCTGCTGCGGCATCTTCATCTTCATGATCATGCCCTTCGTCTTGATCTTCCTCATCATGTACGACATCTTCTACATGATGACTGTGTACAAAGATCACCGTCGTGATCATGTCCTCGAGATTCTTCGCCTTCTCGCCGCCCTCGCCCGCGGTGGTTGTCTTGTTGCCCTTCCTCATTTCTTGCCCGCCCCCATGGAAGACTTCATAGTCATCTTCATCACCTTGCCACCAATAGCCATCCATGAAACCACGCAAGAGCAGGTGGTCCCGCACCTTCCCTAATCCGGGTCCGCAATAAGGCTCTTCACTTGCATCTTCGACATCGACATCTTATCTCCGTCTCGCTCTTTTGAAGCATCTCGGCCTTCATGAGCTCAAAAACCTATTCACGATGCCTTCGGTCATCGTGCGGACCATGTTCGCCGTCGGGGTAGAGCAAAACGATATTTTAGAACCAAGAAATTTTTTGGCATGACCTTCCCTAAAAATAGGACCAAAAAGAATGCATGGTGCCAAAATTCTCGCCGAAATGGAAATGAATCAACATTCCGGCAAAATATTGGCAACTATCACATTTCAAATACCGGTACCTGCAAACACAAACATATATGCAACACCACAAACATATGCAACATCACAAACATACATAGATCTAGCTAGGCCACAAAAAGTGCATGTGCACGTTGTTGGAGCGAGCTAGGGAGAAAAAAGTAGATCTACACCATGAAGATAGCTTTCCCCTTACTTACCTATCAAAAAAAGGTAATTTCACCACTTAATTTTGATGAATCTATGGTGCAAATGAGGTGAGGAGGAGGAGGCAGCCGAAAGTTTGGAGAAGGAGGTGGAGGGAATGAAGTGGGGAAAGTGAGTGGGTAGGTGTGGCTGTCCAAAATATCTTGTTGGGGTCCCAGGTTACTAATGGCGCACCACTAGCAAATGCGCCATTAGTATGCAAGATTAATGGCGCACTGCAGGTGGTGCGCCATTAGTAGTTTTGCAAAGAAGTAAAAAATATACTAATGGCGCATCGTTATGCATAGTGCGCCATTACTAGTTAGAACTAGTAATGGCGCACTTCGGTCGGATGCGCCATTAGTATGTATGTAAAAATGAAAAAAAAACTTTATTACTAGTGGCGCACCGTTTTTCGGGTGCGCCATTAGTGTCTTCTACACTAATGGCGCATCACCAACTAGTGCGCCATTAGTATATAGTAGTGGCGCACTACATCCCTGGTGCGCCATTAGTGTCATTCCTATCTATAGCCCTTTTCCTAGTAGTGGCGCCTGGGGGTGTAGGGCGTGCCTCCCTACCTCGTGCCCACCTCGAAGCTTCCTTGGCGTAGGGTCCAAGTCTCCCGGGTCATATTCGAGAAGAAAATCACGTTCCAGAAAGGTTTATTCTGTTTGGACTCCGTTTGATATTCCGTTTCTTCGAAACACTGAAATAGGCAAAAAACAGCAATTGGCTGGGCCTCCGGTTAATAGGTTAGTCCCAAAATAATGTAAAAGTGGAAAAGAAAGCCCAATATAGTCCGTAACAGTAGATAATATAGCATGGAGCAATCAAAATTATAGATACGTTGGAGACGTATCGGGCATCCCCAAGCTTAATTCCTGCTCGCCCCTCGAGTAGGTAAATGATAAAGAGAATTTTGATGCGGAGTGCTACTTGGCATAATTTCAATGCAAATCTTCTCAATTGTGGTATGAATATTCAGATTCGAAAGATTCAAGACAAAAGTTCATATTGACATAAAAATAATAATACTTCAAGCGTACTAATAAATCAATTATGTCTTCTCAAAATAACATGGCCAAAGAAAGTTATCCCTACAAATTCATATAGTCTGGCTATGCTCTATCTTCACCATACAAAGTATTTATATCATGCACAACCCCGATGAAAAGCCAAGCAATTGTTTCATACTCTAACTTTTTCAAAACTTTTTCGATCTTCACGCAATACATGAGCGTGAGCCATGGATATAGCACTATATGTGGAATAGAATGGTGGTTGTGGAGAAGACAAAAAGAGGGAAGATAGTCTCACATCAACTAGGCGTATCAATGGGCTATGGAGATGCCCATCAATAGATATCGATGTGAGTGAGTAGGGATTGCCATGCAACGGATGCACTAGAGCTATAAGTATATGAAAGCTCATCAAAAGAAACTAAGTGGGTGTGCATCCAACTCGCTTGCTCACGAAGACCTAGGGCAATTTTGAGGAAGCCCATCATTGGAATATACAAGCCAAGTTCTATAATGAAAAATTCCCACTAGTATATGAAAGTTACATAACGAGAAACTCTCTATTCATGAAGATCATGGTGATACTTTGAAGCACAAGTGTGGTAAAAGGATAGTAACATTGTCCCTTCTCTCTTTTTCTCTCACCATTTTTTTATTTGGGCCTTTTTTTATGGCCTCTTTTTTTTCCTCCAGAGTCTCATCCCGACTTATGGGGGAATCATAGTCTCCATCATTCTTTCCTCACTTGGGACAATGCTCTAAAAATGATGATCATCACACTTTTATTTTTCTTACAACTCAACAATTACAACTCGATACTTAGAACAAATATGACTCTATATGAATGCCTCTGGCGGTGTACCGGGATATGCAATGAATCAAGAGTGACATGTATGAAAAAATTATGAACGGTGGCTTTGCCTTAAATACGATGTCAACTACATGATCATGCTAGCAATATGACAATGATGGAGCGTGTCATAATAAACAGAATGGTGGAAAGTTGCATGGCAATATATCTCGGAATGGCTATGGAAATGCCATGATAGGTAGGTATGGTGGCTGTTTTGAGGAAGGTATATGGTGGGTGTATGATACCGGCGAAAGGTGCGCGGTATTAGAGAGGCTAGCAATGGTGGAAGGATGGGAAAAAGTGCGTATAATCCATGGACTCAACATTAGTCATAAACAACTCATATACTTATTGCAAAAATCTAGAAGTTATCAAAGCAAAGTATTACGCGCATGCTCCTAGGGGATAGATTGGTAGGAAAAGACCATCGCTCATCCCCGACCGCCACTCATAAGGAAGACAATCAATAAATAAATTATGCTCCGACTTCATCACATAACAGTTCACCATACGTGCATGCTACGGGAATCACAAACTTTAACACAAGCATTCTTTAAATTCACAACTACTCAACTAGCATGACTCTAATATTATCACCTCCATATCTCAAAACAATTATCATGCTTCAATCTTTTCTTAGTATTCAACACACTCAAAAGAAAGTTTCACAAATCTTGAATACCAAGCATATTAATATTAAGCAAATTACCATGCTATTAAGACTCTCAAAATAATATAAGTGAAACATGAGAGATCAATAGTTTCTTTAAAACAAATCCACCACCGTGCTCTAAAATATCTAAGTGAAGCACATAGAGCAAAATTATAACGCTCAAAGGATATAAGTGAAGCACAAAGAGTATTCTATCAAATTCCTATTCATGTATGGCTCTCTCAAAAGGTGTGTACAGAAAGGATTATTGTGGCACACTAACAAACAAAGACACAAATAATACAAGACGCTCCAAGCAAAACACATATCATGTTGGTGAATAAAAATATAGCTCCAGGTAAATTACGGATGGAAGTAGATTTAAAGAGGGATGCCTTCCGGCATCCCCAAGCTTTGACTTTTTGGTGTCCTTGGATTATCTTGGGGGATGCATGGGCATCCCCAAGCTTAGGCTCTTCCCGCTCCTTGTTCCATAATCCATCAAAAGAATTCACCCAAAACTTGAAAACTTCACAACACAAAACTCAATAGAAATCTCGTGAGCTCCGTTAGAGAAAGAAAACAAAAGACCACTTCAAGGTACTGTAATGAACTCATTCTTTATTTATATTGGTGTTAAACCTAATGTATTCCAACTTCTCTATGGATTATAAATTATTTTACTAACCATAGATTCATCAAAATAAGCAAACAACACACGAAAAACAAAATATGTCAAAAATGTAATAAATCAGAGTAATCAGAATTAACGCAAACTTCTGGAACCCAGAAAATTCTACCAAAATTAGACGACCTAGACAATTTGTTTATTGATCAGCAGCAATTGGTATTTTATCACGCTCTGATGATTTTTAATAATTCGGGCACTGAACGCGAAGTTTCTGGAAATTACAGCAAGATCAAATAACTATCATCCAAGAAGATCCAATAGGTCTAACTTGGCACAAACACTAAATTAAACACAAAACCACATCCAAACAGAAGGTAGATGGGCTATTTATTCTCTAACAGAAGAAAAAAACAAAAAAATAAAAATAAAATTGGGTTGCCTCCCAACAAGCGCTATCGTTTAACGCCCCTAGCTAGGCATAAAAACGAGGACAGATCTAGGTATTGCCATCTTTGGTAGGCAATCCATAAGTGGCTCTCATGATAGTTTCATATGGCAATTTTATTTTCTTTCTACGAAAGTGTTCCATGCCCTTTTTAATGAAAATTGAAATCTAATATTCCCTTCCTTCATATCAATAATCGCACCAACCGTTCTAAGGAAAGGTCTACCAAGAATAATAGGGCAAGAAGGATTGCAATATATATCAAGAACAATGAAATCTACGGGCACATAATTCCTATTTGCAACAATAAGAACATCATTAATCCTTCCCATAGGTTTCTTAATAGTAGAATCCGCAAGATGCAAGTTTAGAGAGCAATCATCAAAATCGCGGAAATCTAGCAAATCACACAAAGTTTTGGGGATAGTGGAGACACTAGCACCCAAATCACACAAGGCATAAAACTCATGATCTTTAATTTTAATTTTAATAGTTGGTTCCCACTCATCATAGAGTTTTCTAGGGATAGAAACTTTCAACTCAAGCTTTTCTTCATAAGATTGCATTAAGGCATCAACAATATGTTCGGTAAAGGCTTTCTTTTGACTATAAGCATGCGGAGAATTTAGCACGGATTGCAACAAGGAAATACAATCAATTAAAGAGAAACTTTCATAATTAAATTCCTTGAAATCCAATATAGTGGGTTTAGCAACATCTAGATTTTTATTTCTTTCAATCCCACTTTCATCAATTTCATTATAAAGATCTAAATACTCCGAATTTTTAGAACGCCTTCTAGGTAAAGGAAGATCATATTCAGTTTCATCAAGATTCATATTGCAAAACAACGATTTGATAGGAGACACGTCAATAACTTTTAGATATTCATCTTGATTTTCATAGGAATTGGAAGAACACGCTTTAATAAAGGCATCTTTCGTAGCACGCATCCTAGCGGTTCTTTCCTTGCACTCATCAATGGAAATTCTCATGGCTTTGAGAGACTCATTGATATCATGCTTAGAGGAATAGGTCTAAGCTTTAAAGAATCAACATCAAGAGAAATTCTATCAACGTTCCTAGCCAAATCATCAACTTTAAGCAATTTCTCTTCAAGCAAAGCATTGAAATTCTTTTGTGAATTCATACACTCTTTAACACTATTCTCAAATTCAGAGGGCATCTTATTATAATTTCCATAAGAGTTGTTGTAGGAATTTCCATAATTATTAGAAGGATTACTAGGATAAGGCCTAGGATTAAAATTCCCTCTATAATGCCGTTGTTACCAAAATTATTCCTACCAACAAAATTCACATCCATAGATTCATTGTTATTCTCAATCAAAGTAGACAAAGGCATATCATTAGGATCAAGAAACACTCTTAGTAGCAAAGAATTTCATAAGTTCATCCATCTTTCCACTCAAAACATTGATTTCTTCTATCACATGCACTTTTTATTAGAAGATCTTTCAAAGGTGCCATTGAGAATAATTAACCATAATATTATCTAGGAGTTTAGTAGCATCTCCTAAAGTGATTTCCATAAAAGTGCCTCCATGCCGAATCTAAAAGATTTCTAGAAGCAAAATTCAATCCGGCATAATTTTTTTGTATAAACATCCACAAATTCAAACCATGAGCAGGGCAATTACGTATCATTAATTTCATTCTCTCCCATGCTTGTGCAACATGTTCATGATCAAGTTGCTTAAAATTGATAATGTCGTTTCTAAGAGAGATGATCTTAGCGGGAGGAAAATACTTAGAGATAAAAGCATCTTTGCACTTGTTCCAAGAATCAATACTATTTTTAGGCAAAGACGAAAACCAAGCTTTAGCACGATCTCTAAGCGAAAAAGGAAATAGCTTCAATTTAACGACATCATTATCAACGTCTTTTTTCTTTTGCATATCACATAAATCAACGAAGCTATTCAGATGAGTAGCGGCATCTTCACTAGGAAGGCCAGCGAATTGATCTTTCATAACAAGATTCAATAAAGAAGTATTGATTTCACAAGATTCGGTATTGGCAAGAGGAGCAATCGGAGTGCTAAGGAAATCATTATTGTTGGTATTGGTGAAGTCACACAATTTGGTAGTATCTTGAGCCATCGCGACAAACAAGCAATCCAACACACGAGCAAACAAAAGGCAAGCGAGAAAAAGGCAAACGGAAAAAGAGAAGGAGAAGGAGATTGGGAGAGAGAGGGCGAATAAAACGGCAACGGTGAAGTGGGGGAGAGGAAAACGAGAGGCAAATGGCAACTAATGTAATGCGAGAGATAGGGATTGTGATGGGTATTTGGTATGTTGACTTTTTGCGTAGACTCCCCGGCAACGGCGCCAGAAATGGCTTGTTGTCGGGAGTCAAATCTTGACTTAACTTCGCGTAAGCCTCCCCGGCAACGGCGCCAGAAATTCTTCTTGCTACCTCTTGAGCTTGCGTTGGATTTCCCCGAAGAGGAGAGGATGATGCAGCAGAGTAGCGTAAGTATTTTCCTCAGTTTTTGAGAACCAAGGTATCAATCCGGTAGGAGGCCTTGCTCAAGTCCCTCGTACCTGCACAAAACGATAGCTACTCGCAACCAACACGATTAGGGGTTGTCAATCCCTTCACGGTCACTTACGAGAGTGAGATCTGATAGATAGTATTTTTGGTATTTTTGGTATAGAGATGCAAAGTAAAAAGTAAAAGGCAAAGTAAAAAGCAAGGCAAAAGTAAAGTGATGGAGATTGATATGATGAGAATAGACCCAGGGGCCATAGGTTTCACTAGTGGCTTCTCTCGAGAGCATACGTATTCTACGGTGGGTGAACAAATTACTGTTGAGCAATTGACAGAATTGAGCATAGTTATGAGAATATCTAGGCATGATCATGTATATAGGCATCACGTCCGTGACAAGTAGATTGAAACTATTCTGCATCTACTACTATTACTCCACTCATCGACCGCTATCCAGCATGGCTCTAGAGTATTAAGTTAAAAATAGAGTAACGCTTTAAGCAAGATGACATGATGTAGAGAGATAAATTCATGCAATATGAAATAAACCCCATCTTGTTATCCTCGATGGCAATGATACAATACGTGCCTTTCTGCCCCTTCTGTCACTAGGAAAGGACACCGCAAGATCAAACCCAAAGCTAAGCACTTCTCCCATGGCAAGAACTACCAATCTAGTTGGCCAAATCAAACGGATAATTCGAAGAAACTTCCAAAGATAACCAATCATACATAAAAGAATTCAGAAAAGATTCAAATATTATTCATAGATAGACTTGATCATAAACCCACAATTCATCGGTCTCAACAAACACACCAAAAAGAAGATTACATCGAATAGATCTCCACAAGAGAGGGGAGAACATTGTATTGAGATCCAAAAGAGAGAAGAAGCCATCTAGCTACTAACTATGGACCCAAAGGTCTGAGGTAAACTACTCACACTTCATCGGAGAGGCTATGATGATGTAGAAGCCCTCCGTGATGACGGCCCTCTCCGGCGGAGCTCGAGAACATGCCCCAAGATGGGATCTCGTGGATACAAAAAGTTGTGGCGGTGGAATTAGGTTTTTGGCTCCGTATCTGTTCGTTTGGGGGTACGTAGTTATATATAGGAGGAAGAAGTACGTCGGTGGAGCTTCGGTGGGCCCATGAGGGTGGGGGCGCGCCTGTGGGTGTAGGGCGCGCCCACTACCTCGTGCCCACCTCGAAGCTTCCTTGGCGTAGGGTCCAAGTCTCCTGGGTCATATTCGGGAAGAAAATCATATTCCAGAAAGGTTTATTCCGTTTGGACTCCGTTTGATATTCCGTTTCTTCGAAACACTGAAATAGGCAAAAAAAAATAGCAATTCTGGGCGGGGCCTCCGGTTAATAGGTTAGTCCCAAAAATAATGTAAAAGTGGAAAATAAAGCCCAATATAGTCCAAAACAGTAGATAATATAGCATGGAGCAATCAAAAATTATAGATACGTTGGAGACGTATCACCCGCCGCGTCTGGCGGAGGAACTCCAGATGATCTTCGTGGATGTTGGAGCTGTCCCAATCCCCGGAGCATCTGCCGCACGCCATGGGCGTGATTGCTCAGTGGCGACGCAGAGCGGTCACGCGGCGGCTAGGCCGTGGCAAGTTGGAAAGGTCCAGTGACGGCGGGCTGCAGCGAAGCTCCGGCGGCGAATGGCAGCACGACGGTAGCAAAAGAGGAAGACAGAGGAAGAAGATGGAGGGCGCGCATGCGTTCTGCCGCGCCCTCCTCCTCCTATTTATAGGCCGACGGAGGCGGAGGTGGAGCCAAGGAGGCAAGACGTTGGGGGCATGGGATTAACTGTGCCCACACCTCGCACGACCCCGCGCCTTCTGCGCCATAACGACATGTGGTTAAAGCACCTCGAAAGCGCAACCCTTCGCCTCGGCCACAGCGGATCCGTGCGTGCGCCGAGGCCTTGTCATGGTGGGCCCGGGCCTGCGGCGACGTCCCATCGCGTGCGTGGGCTGGCAGGCCGTCCTAGTCTGCTGGCGCCGCATGGCAAGCGAGCAACGGGCGGCAAGCCTGTCATCCGGCTGGCTCGCCACCCGGCCTCTTCCCCGACGATTCGAATTCACCAGTCGGCTGGCCACTCCTTGGTCGGCTCCTAACAGTCGGCAACACCAGAAGACAGACAAAGCAAGATTACCAGATCACTATGGAGTAGGAAGCTACTGAGTGTAACGCTCACGATGCGGCTATATCTCCCACGTGTCAGGGCACGACTTGGAGGCATAGCCGCATGGTGGTTTTGTCGCAAGAAGGGTCATCTTCACACAATCCCATATAATGAACAAGAATGGGATAAAGAGTTGGCTTACAATCGCCACTTCACACAATGCATAAATTAAACATATATCATTCAGAGTACAATCAAGGTCCGACTACGGAACCAAAATGAAAGAAGACAGCCCCAAATGATAGATCCCCGATCGTCTCAACTGGGCTCCACTACTGATCGTCAGGGAATGAAACATAGTAACGACCACGTTCCTCATTGAACTCCCACTTGAGCTCGGTTGCGTCACCTGCACTGGCATCATCGGCACCTGCAACTGTTTTGGTAAAATCTGTGAGTCACAAGGACTCAGCAATCTCACAACCGCGAGGTCAAGACTATTTAAGCTTATAGGAAGGATGGGGTAATGAGGTGGAGCTGCAGCAAGCACTATGCATATATGGTGGCTAACATACGCAAATGAGAGCGAGAAGAGAAGCAACGAACGGTCGTGAAGCTAAAAGTGATCAAGAAGTGACCCTGAAACTACTTACGTTCATGCATAACTCAAACCGTGTTCACTTCCCGGACTCCGCCGAGAAGAGACCATCACGGCTACACACGCGGTTGATGTATTTTAATTAAGTCAAGTGTCAAGTTCTCTACAACCGGACATTAACAAATTCCCATCTGCCTCATAACCGCGGGCACGGCTTCCGAAAGATAATACCCTGCAGGGGTGTCCCAACTTAGCCCATCACAAGCTCTCACGGTCAACGAAGGATATTCCTTCTCCCAGGAAGACCCGATCAGACTCGGAATCCTGGTCACAAGACATTTCGACAATGGTAAAACAAGACCAGCAAAGCCGCCCGACTGTGCCGACAAATCCCGATAGGAGTTGCACATATCTCGTTCTCAGGGCACATCCGGATGAGACATCCTACGAGTAAAACCAGGCCTCAAGTTCCCCAAGGTGGCCCCGCAGTCAGCTCGTTTCGGACTAGCACTCAAAGGAGCACTGGCCCGGGGGGCTAAAATAAAGATGACCCTCGGGCTCGCGAAACCCCAAGGGAAAGGTGTAGGTGGTAGGCAAATGGTAAAACCAAGGTTGGGCCTTGCTGGAGGAGTTTTATTCAAGGCGAACTGTCAAGGGGGTCCCATAAATCATCCAGCCGCGTAAGGAACGCAGAATCAAGGAACATAACACCGGTATGACGAAAACTAGGGCAGCAAGAGTGGAACAAAACACCAGGCATAAGGCCGAGCCTTCCACCCTTTACCAAGTATATAGATGCATTAATAAAATAAGAGATATTGTGATATCCCAAAATATCCATGTTCCAACATGGAACCAACTTCAACTTCACCTGCAACTAACAACGCTATAAGAGGGGCTGAGAAAAAACGGTAACATAGGCATGATATAGCAAGTGGTAGGTATCGCAGCATAACAAAAGAGCGAGCAACTAGCAAGCAAAGATAGAAGTGATTTCGAGGGTATGGTCATCTTGCCTGCAAAGTTCTCAGAGTGATCGAAAGCTTGATCCTCGTAAGCGTTCTCAACAGGTTCCTCGTAAGCGATGCACAAACAACATGATGCAAAACATGGCATGATATGCGAGATGTGATATGCAATGCATATGCGTGCTCCAGAAGGGAAAAGATGAACAAGGCATCAACTTGGAAAACCAAGTATGCCGCTGGAAAGATGAGGTGATTTCGGTTGAAATCGATATGAAGATCACCGGAATCGAATGCACGGTTTGCAAATGACAAGCAAAACAAGGATGGCACAAATCTGAGTATAACAACATGATGCCATCTAGAATGCAACGAGGAACAAGGCTACAGCACTCCAACATATCAACAAAGCATATGTCAGTGATGTACTCAAGATACTTGACAAAAGATGAACACTGAGATAAAGCTAAATCACATCAGAGCAGGTTCAAATAAGCATGGCAAAAATGCAAAAGATATCAGCTTCACAGACTTAGTGAAAATACTAGCATGCCAGGAATAACATCAGGAAGCCAGGTTTAGAGCAAGCTAACAACATACTACAGGAACATAACATAGCAAACAAAGACAGGGCATGCTTCTACTAAATGCACTTAACAAAACTCCCTTACTGAATATGAGCCAAAAGGGCACAGAAAATATGATTACACCCATGCAAACATAGCAAGTTTTATAAACAGATTCCGACTTGGTGAAATTTCAGGACATGGCAAAACAGATTCATGTTGGCATGTTAACAAGCTTGATTAACTCACTACATAGCATATCATGGGATGAAGTAAATCTAGCATGTAGTAGGCATGAAAATGAATTTATCCTTGTGCAAAACAACCTCATAGCATGCTTGAATTAAACCACACAAAAATGACAAGACAACATCATGATGTAAAATGACATGTTTATGAACTTGCTTGCAGAAACTAATGCCACCACTGGGTTGGTGGGATTTTTCTACCCCAAAAACATATATAATATGTTGGGGTTCTTTGTGAAAAATCATCACAAGTGCAATAAGTTAAAACTGCGCCTAAATGGAATATGATGAAATTAGCATTTTCCTTATTTGGAAACGTCCAAAATGGACTTACCCGAAATGGAAATGGCATCTTTCCAGAAATGGAAAAATCGCTGAGCTAATAAAAAAAGAAATATGGGGAGGGGGTGTGAGGATGACATGCGGGGGCCGATTGGAGAGTGTGGATGCCATGTGGGGGCCAGTTGTCAGCGACTCCAGAATAAGATAATTCCTTGTGCAAAACAACCTCATAGCATGCTTGAATTAAACCACACAAAAATGACAAGACAACATCATGATGTAAAATGACATGTTTATGAACTTGCTTGCAGAAACTAATGCCACCACTGGGTTGGTGGGATTTTTCTACCCCAAAAACATATATAATATATTGGGGTTGCTGTAGAAAAATCATCACAAGTGCAATAAGTTAAAAACTGCCCTAAATGGAATATGACAGAATTAGCATTTTCCTTATTTGGAAACGTCCAAAATGAACTTACCCGAAATGGAAATGGCATCTTTCCTGAAATGGAAAAATCGCTGAGCTAATAAAAAAAAGAAATATGGGGAGGGGGTGTGAGGATGACATGCGGGGGCCGGTTGGAGAGTGTGGATGCCATGTGGGGGCCGGTTGTCACCGACTCCAGAATAAGATAATTCCTTGTGTAAAACAACCTCATAGCATGCTTGAATTAAACCACACAAAAATGACAAGACAACATCATGATGTAAAATGACATGTTTATGAACTTGCTTGCAGAAACTAATGCCACCATTGGGTTGGTGGGATTTTTCTACCCCAAAAACATATATAATATGTTGGGGTTGCTGTAGAAAAATCATCACAAGTGCAATAAGTTAAAAACTGTCCTAAATGGAATATGACAGAATTAGCATTTTCCTTATTTGGAAACGTCCAAAATGGACTTACCCGAAATGGAAATGGCATCTTTCCAGAAATGGAAAAATCGCTGAGCTAATAAAAAAAGAAATATGGGGAGGGGGTGTGAGGATGACATGCGGGGGCCAGTTGGAGAGTGTGGATGCCATGTGGGGGCCGGTTGTCAGTGACTCCAGAATAAGAACATCTTACATTATGGGACGGAGGGAGTAATTCGCTGGCAAAAATGGGGCGCCTGGGACTCGAACCCAGCACCTCCCGCACAGAAACGCGTGCGCTGACCAATGCGCTGGCTATGTCTTGGTGATCTAGAGTGTGCTCTGTCCTAAATCAAATAACAGCAACGCTTGGACCTGCTGAGAAGAAAATGGTGGAAAAAAAGGTGTAGCCATGTGGGGGGCATCTTTCCAGAAATGGAAATGGCATCTTTCCAGAAATGGAAAAATCGCTGAGCTAATAAAAAAAGAAATATGGGGAGGGGGTGTGAGGATGACATGCGGGGGCCGGTTGGAGAGTGTGGATGCCATGTGGGGGCCGGTTGTCAGCGACTCCAGAATAAGAACATCTTACATTATGGGACGGAGGGAGTAATTCGTTGGCAAAAATGGGGCGCCTGGGACACTCGAAACCAGCACCTCCCACACAGAAACGCGTGCGCTGACCAATGCGCTGGCTATGTCTTGGTGATCTAGAGTGTGCTCTGTCCTAAATCAAAGAACAGCAACGCTTGGACCTGCTGAGAAGAAAATGGTGGAAAAAAAGGTGTAGCCATGGGGATTCGAACCCAAGACCTCCTACAACTGAGCGTGCGGGAGAAACCAGTGGGTTACGAGCCCGGCCTGTGAATATGGAGGGGCGCGTCTTCCTTTGAACAGAGAGAAGCCCGGTCCTAGAAATCGCCATGAACGCGCAGCAGAGTTCCGGCATCGACGACAAGCAAGGCGGCGGCTTCTGCAGCTGTAGAGCACCGGCGGGCGTGCAGGATGGGGGCAAGGACGCGCGCGTGCAAACGGAGCACAAAGGGAAAGTGCGCGTGCGGGCCCTCCCGAGGACGAGCTCGTGCTCGCCTCGGTGGCTAAGGCGGTGGCTAGGCGAGGCCTGGGACTCGCGGGGCTGTTATGCCGGGCCTTGTGGCGTGCTTCTTTGAAGCGCTAAGGCGAGTGTGGCAAGGCGGAGCGGGGAACGCACGGGCAAGTACAGCGAGGAGAACGCAGCTAGGCGGGAACCGCAGCGCGGGGACGCACGGGCACGCTGTAGCAAGTACACACAACAAAAACTACATACCTTGCCGGAGCACCGGGAGCACAGCAAGACACGGATCGATCGAGTCCTACGGTGTCCTATATGCAATGGAAAGAAAAGGGAGAGGTAGGTGCGTTACCCAGCTCACCCTAGGACACGATGGGGTCGACGGAGACGAGCCAGAGACGACGCGAGGGAGCTCTGAACTTGGTGGGGCTGCTGTTCGCGAAGCAGAGGAAGAAGACAGCCTTGTGGTCGCGTGCGTCGTGGAAGGAGACGTAGGGGAACTTGGCGGACTCCCCCACGGCAGCAGAAGAGATCGGACGCGGTCGGAGAGGCTACCCCGAGCTCGAGCTCTTGCTCAGCTGTAGCATGGTGGACACGGCGACGGTGTGGCGTGGCTAGCCTTACCTGGCGGCGGCGAGGGGAGGAGAGGAGGGGAATCGGTCGAGGAGGAACCCTAGGGAACCGGTGACATGATATATAGGGGCTAGGGACGCCGGACGGCCGTCAAATCACGCCCATGTCCGATGTGGACACGCTGGATGCACTGCCGAGGACGAAGCTCCTGTACGCGTGGGCTGACTGGGCTGCGTTTGATGTACTCTGTTGGGCTGTGGGAGAGGGGAAAAAGCCCAAGTTGCTGCACTAGGAGGGCTTCCCCCTTTAACTTAGTTTTGTGAATTTAAATTCACAGCTGCAGAAAAGGAAAAGTCCAGGGAGGTAGGAGAGGTATTTGGCAGAAATAAAAAATAGCTCCAAGCTCCTGGAAATGGGTACTATTTAAATAAAATGGCTTGGGGATTTTAGAGGCAGAAAAATAATTCAAGTTTGAATTAAATTCAAACTTGAACCATTTTTGAACCCAACCAAACCAAGTCCAAAGGATTATGACATGATGCAAGATTTATTGGGGAAAGTTGAACATTTATGGAGGAGGACAAGATGACACTTCCAACAAGAAAGAAAAGAGAAGAAGAGGTGGTGATGCATGGAGGTGGTCATGTATGGATCACACATGGGTCAAGCAACAATATAACATGCATGAAACACACAATGCACATGAAGAGGAAAATGAAATGCAACATGACAAGAAGCACAAATGCAACACTAAGATGAGGCCATGATGCAACATAAGATGGCAGTTGCATAAAGAAGATGACAAGTAATGACAAGACAAAGCAATAAGTACAAACCAACAAACAAAACAAAAGAGACCAAAAAGGATTGAACCCAAATGGAATTGGATGAAGAACAAGGTTGGATATATTGCCAAATATGGAAGTTTTACATCTGTGGTGTTACACTGAGGCTCCTCGATTTCAGCCGCGGCGCCCCACCAGCTTCTGGGACCGCTGTCGGAGGAATTGACCATGGGTAGCCTCATCAGCCCCCCATGGTATTCAAGACATCAGGGCTAGTTGCACCCCTCAAACCTTCCGGATGAAAGGCCGACTCCTAGGTCCAGCTGGCCGGTTGCTAGAAGGCGGTGTGCTCCCAACAGGCGGCCCCAGAAGGACGGCAAATAGCAGGCGGCCCGGAGCCCCCCTCAAAGTTTCCACCCATTCACTGTAACGAGACGGGGCGTGGCTACAGTACAACCTGCCACCCCTGAATCCAGGGCGGAACATGGCCACAGTGCGGGTGTAGCAAGCGAACACCCCTCACCTGGCGCGACACTGTTACCATGCAGCCCATGACATCATCTACGTCAGAGGGAGCCATGCTCCCACGATGGGCGATCGGTACGGCCCGCAGGCAGCGGGCCCTACCTGTCCGCTAGCCACCAGCAGGCGGCGAACCCCCAGTAGGCGGTGTCAAGGGCGGGCTAACTCCTAATAGGCGACCCTCCCTCCCCTCGGAGTCTGTGCACCATTAATCCAGTGAGACGGGGCGTGGCTACAGTGAGCGCGCACCAGCGGCGGGACTGTAGCCATGCGCCTCCCGACAAAGCCTCTATCATCAAGGGCGGGGCTACAGTAAAAAGCAGTCAGCATGGCCCGCAGGCGACGGGCCCTACCTATCGGCCGAGTTCACGGCAACCGGCAGGACCCACCAAGCGGCGGGCCCCAGCAGCCGACGGAGAAGCCGGTGCCCAGGGACAATGATGGTCGGGTCCTACACCCGGCCGGATTACCATTGTACCCCTGGGGGTAGGCCTATATAAACCCCCAGGCTCACCCATGCAAAGGGTTCAAAACCCTAGCCATCATATACACACCCATAGCAGGAGAAGATAGAGCTAGCCTTGCCCTTCTTCCTCCTCTAGCCGAAACGGCTCAAGGAGCACACTTGTAGCTACTCTATCGACGATAGTCATCATGCGGAGACCCCGTAGAGCAGGACTAGGGGTGTTATCTCCACGGAGAGCCTCGAACCTGGGTAAACCTCGTAGGCGTTCGAGGTGTCGCTCACTCCCTCTTCTAGGACCCTGCGACGTACTCTTGTCCCCCTCCATGATAAGCCACCCCCTGGCATATGTCGCTAGATATCCCCGGCACCTGATAAATCAAATAGCCAATTAGGTGTAGTTGCAATATCACCAGAACCTGAAAACACGGCCACAACTCTAGCAGACTCTAGTCCTACTACACTGGCCATCACTGATGCCCCAACTCAGTAGACCCCAACTGCAGCAAACAGTATGATGATGCCAGTTGACATAGCACCAGCTCTACGACGCAAAACCCCCATTCCAGCAAAGAGTGCCACTGGTACGCGTCGGTGCTATACAAACAGTTTTTAACCCCTTTCCGCGACGGCATTTGGAACCATCGCCAAGTGAGTGTGCGCGATAGGGGTGAGGGAGTCTTGGATTAAGGGGTCCTCGGGCGTCCGGGCTATGTGATGTGGGCCGGATTAATGGGTCATGAAGATACAAGACAGAAGACTTCCTCCCGTGTCCGGATGGGACTCTCCTTTGGGTGGAAGGCAAGCTCGGCATTCGGTTATGAAGATTCCTTTCTCTGTAAACCGAATCTGTAAAACCCTAGGTCCCTCCGGTGTCTATATAAACCGGAGGGTTTAGTTCGTAGAGGCAATCATAATCATACAGCCTAGACATCTAGGGTTTAGCCATTACGATCTCGAGGTAGATCAACTCTTGTAAACCCCGTATTCATCCAAGATAATCAAGCAGGAAGTAGGGTATTACCTCCATCAAGAGGGCCCGAACCTGGGTAAACATCGTGTCCCTGTCTTCTGTTACCTTCGATGCTCTAACGCACAGTTCGGGACCCCCTACCCGAGATCCGCCGGTTTTGACACCGACATTGGTGCTTTCATTGAGAGTTCCACTGTGTCGTTGCCAAAAGGTTCGATGGCTCCATCAGTCATCTACAACAATGCTACCCTTAGGGAGATCTTTCTCCCCGGCCAGATCTTTGTGTTCGGCGGCTTCGCACTGCGGCCAACTCACTTGGCCATCTATAGCAGATCGACAGCTATGCCCCAGGTCACCAGATCAGTTTTGGAAATATGGATTATTTCGCTGATATCCAAGGAGACATGATCTTCTAAGGGTTCATGGCCCCAACCTCCGCTCTGTCCTTAGATCCGGAGCGCGTCACCATGTCCGAAGACGGGACTCCCGAGCCCGCCGGACTCTCTGCGGCTATCGAGCCTGGTACGGGAGAGCCGGAGGAAGCAGCGCCACCGGCTATCATCATGAAGCCGGACTCTTCTCTGAACACTGGCTCCGAACCCTCGGAGTCAGCATCGTGTGAGCTCGGCCAAGGAGTTTTCTTCCCGCCGTACTCCACAGACTCTTTTCTCCCTGGCCAAACCTCGCATTTAAGTGAGGCTCTAGACTTAATGCGACCCCTCATCATTACAGAGGGCCAATGTCCGAACTATGCCCAGCCCAGACTAGGGGCTGAGAGCGGGGAATTTTACGTCCCACCCACCACACACTTCATAGCCACAGTCAAGGACTTAACCGACATGCTCGATTACGGCTCCGAAGACATCGACGGTATGGACGATGATGCTGGAGAAGAACATGCCCAAAACCCACCGTTTGCCGGACGCTGGACGACCACCTCTTCGTATGACGTGTACATGGTGGATACACCCAAAGAGGGTAACGGCGATAACGAGAAAAACCCAGTTGAGGATAAACCTCCTGAGGGAGTCCCGGACTAGGGGGTGTCCAGATAGCCGGACTATCGTCACGGCCGGACTCCAAGACTATGAAGATACAAGATTGAAGACTTCGTCCCGTGTTCGGATGGGACTTTCCTTGGCGTGGAAGGCAAGCTTGGCAATACGGATATGTAGATCTCCTACCATTGTAACCGACTATGTGTAACCCTAACCTATCCGGTGTCTATATGAACCGGAGGGTTTTAGTCCGTAGGACGAACAACAATCATACCATAGGCTAGCTCTTAGGGTTTAGCCTCCTTGATCTCGTGGTAGATCTACTCTTGTACTACCCATATCATCAATCTTAATCAAGCAGGAGTAGGGTATTACCTCCATCGAGAGGGCCCGAACCTGGGTAAAAACATCGCCTCCCTTGTCTCCTGTTACCATCCGCCTAGACGCACAGTTGGGACCCCCTACCCGAGATCCGCCGGTTTTGACAATCGACATTGGTGCTTTCATTGAGAGTTCCTCTGTCGCCACCGATAGGCCCGATGGCTCCTTCCGATCATCAACAACGACGGGTCCAGGTGAGACTTTTCTCCCGCATAAATCTTCGTGTTCGGCGGCTTTTGCATCAGGCCAATTCGCAGCCATCTGGAAGCAGATCGAAAGCTACGCCCGCCATCGTGTCGATTTGGAAATTTGAACTATACGGACGATATCTGCGGAGACTTGATCTTCGACGGGTTCGAGCCAGCCGAGCCGCCAGACCGTCTCGATAGGCATGATCTAGCTCTGCGGTCAACAAAGGCTCGAGGCCACACCAAAGATCCGCTCGACCCTTAATCCGAGCGGATTCCCGATCGAGGACGAGTGGTTGGACACCGCCTCGGGGCTACGATCTCACTGGCGATTGAGCCGAACTCTATCCCTGTCGCTGCGAAGACCTTGACTCTAGGGTGCCGGACTCCTCTCCGAATCCGAACCCTCCGCGCCCCTACCAATCGAATCCGATTGGGCGCCTGCTATGGAGTTCAACTGCCCGCGGACATCTTTCAAATCGCCCTTTGGTGACATCCTAAATTCACTAAAGTCTCTCTCTTTATCCGGAGAGCCCTAGCCGGACTACGGTCAGGAAGGTTGGGATACGGACGACGAAGAAATTCAACGCCCACCCACCACCCACTTCGTAGCCACCGTCGAAAGCTTACACGACGTGCTCGATTTCGACTCCGAAGACATCGACGGTATGGACGACGATGTAGGAGACAACAATGAACCAGCACCTATAGGATGCTGGGCAACCACCTCATCTCATGATGTATACATGGTGGATACACCTAAAGGAAATGAAGTCGAGGAACAACGGACGCCACGAAGGATAAATCCCTCGAAAAGCAGTCAAACGGCAACGTAAACGCCGAACCAAGTCCCGCCAACAGAGACCCAGCCATAGAGCAGGGCGAATCGGTGGACAACGAACACGCTGTCGAAAGCAATCGTCCGAACAAGACAACTTGGATAAACAATCTGTCCCGGCGAAGACAACAGTCCGGACGATCTCACGCCCGGACAAACTATTGGAGCAAAATGACCTCCGAGAAAAGGCTCGTCGCCACTGCTGGCAGAGCTGTAAAAAGCGTAAGCGGAAGCTCAAAACAGCGGAAGATGCACTCGGGATCGATGGAGCATAGTATTCAGCACCGCAGACAAGTACGGGCGACAACAACGAACAAAGAGCTACCCAAAAAGAAAGCTACTGCCCGAATTCGACGAGGAGGCCTTAAAGCCCCCACACTTAAAAAGTAAGAAGGCCACCCGGTCGGATTGACGACCCCACGACAAAAAGAGAGCGGCGAATGGCGCCACACACAAGCCAATATGCGATCCACATAAGGATTCACATCAAAAGGATGGCCCAGTTAGGTCCATCTATGGGCCAAGAAAGGAGGCTCGTCAAAGCAATGCAACATGCCAAAATTCCGAAGATCACGGCACACCCAAATATAGGGCGCAGACACCCCTATGTTTCACCGATGAGGTGCCGGATCATGAATTTCAAAGGGATTTAAACCCGTAAACATAGAGGCATACGACGGAACAATGCACCTTGGAGTTCTGGATCGAGGATTACATCCTCCACATACACATGGCTAGAGGAGATGATCTCCACGCCATAAAATACTTACCCTTAAACTCAAAGGGCCAGCTCGGCATTGGCTTAAAAGCCTCCCGAAAATACCATTGGAAGCTGGGAAGAGCTCGAGGATGCATTTCGCAAACTTTCGGGGACCTATGTCCGCCCTCCGGATGCGCATCGATCTAAGTCACATAACTCAACAGTCCGGAGAGTCAGCTGAAATTCTGGAACAAGTTCCTTACTAAAAGAACCAAATAGTCGACTGTCCGGATGCCAAGCCTTAGCAGCTTGCAAACACAACGTCCGAGACGAATGGCTCGCCAGACACCTCGGCCAAGAAAAGCCAAGAACAATGGCCGCATTAACAAGCCTCATGACCCGCTTTTGCGTGGGAGAGGACAGCTGGCTGGCAAGATGCGGCACCAGCGACCCAAGTACATCCAAGTCGTGGATGGAACGGGAAACCACGGCGTAACAAGGACCAACGCCGGATTAAAGGGAACGGTCCAAAGAGCGCGGCGGTCAACGCCGGATTCAAAAGCTCACGGCAGAACAACAAAAAACTGCCCCTTAAGGACAATAGCGATGAGCTATCCAACTTCAACAAAATCTTGGACAAGATATGTCAAATCCACAGTACTCCTGGGAGGCCTGCTAACCATACCCACATAAATTGTTGGGTCTTCAAACAGTCCGGCAGACTCAACGCCGAACACAAGGGGCTCGACACACCAAGCGAAGATGACGACGAGCACCACAAGCAGAGCCCCGGAAAACAAAAGAATTTCCCACAAGAGGTTAAAACAGTAAACTCACTTCACGTGATCAAAGGGAAAAACAGAGCGGCGCCCACTAAAAGGCGCGCCGCACGCTGGTTGTCACAACCAATCACCTTCGACCATCAGGACTATTCCAAAAATATCCGGAACGCAGGATGGACTGCCTTGATATTGGATCCTATAATCAACGGATTCCAATTTACACAAGTCCTCATGGATGGCGGCAGTGATATAAACCTGATATATCAGGACACAATCCGGAGGATGGGGATAAACCCAACCAAAATTCGGCCAGTAGCAACACCTCCTTTAAAGGAGTAATGCCAGGCCCATATGCCCATTGTACGGGCTCCATACTGCTAGAAGTTGTGTTCGGTTCATCCGACAACTTCCGTCGCGAAAAGTTAGTCTTCTATGTCGTCCCATTTAAAAGTAGCCATCAAGCACTATTGGGACGCGAAGCTTTCGCCCGCTTTAATGCAATACCGCATGATGCATCTCTAACACTAAAAATGCCCGGTCCACGCGGCATCATCTCATTACAAGGGAGTATTAAGTGTTACTCGATCACGGAAGAACGTGAGACCGCCTTGACAGCCCCACACCTATCCGGCTCTGATAGTCAAAGAAACTGAGTAGGTCATTCAAACCCCGGACACGGTTAGACGAGTTCGGTGCCTACTAGCGGCATACCCTCATACAAGGGGCTGCAAGCAAGAGACAATAAATCTCAATTTTCTTCAATTCTTCAAAATCGTACTCTGTTTATTTAATGTAAAGTACATCTTTCGCACGGTCTTTTTTCTTTCAAACTAAGTTCCTCTCTTTTACAGATGAACAACGTATACACCCGGCCCGTGATACGCACAACGGAGACACAGCGCAGACGTGCAAGAGGGACCCGCTGCAAGGATTCTTTTCAGATTAAGACCCTGCGTAAACCTTTTTACTGTCTCTTGTTGATATACATCCCCGGTTCCTTACTATAACCGAGGAGGAGGTCAAGGCGTTTTGGCATTGGCCGCACCAGAATTTTTTATGCGCATACACGGACACGGGGCTTAGGGCATTATTCTGCCCATTTTCATAAAGACCGAATACCTTAGGGAGTATTCGGCGTCTCGAAGTTAGGCCTTATATGCATCAGCTCTGAATCATGTCTTTGGTCAAATGTTGGGTTGCCCGGCTCGTGTTTTGCTGCCTTACGCCTGCTTTCACGGCTAACGCGGCACCAGAGAACTACTCGCGATTGTGCCCGGTTCGCCGGGCGAGCACCTCAAGAGAGAAAGTCGAAAACTGACCGTCATGATATAGCGAGAGACCGTCAACCACTCGACGACTCACCGGAATGTTTAGGTTCCTGCATTGACGAAGGACCGGTTTTCGGTCGTGCACATACGCACTTTAATTCGGGAGAGTGCGGTGCCCCGTGGGCTATATAGTAGCCCCACCCTCGAACTCCTATGGCTAAGTGAAAGTGATAAAGCATTATAGTCCGGTTGCTCGGTTTGGTACGCTATCACCTCCTTAACAGGACCAAGACGTTGGATTAAGTGTGAAAAGCACTTTCTTTGCAAACACCCCCGCACTATGTGCGTGAAATAAACCAAGGACTGCCATCTTTCAGGTTATATACACATATACATAAACGGCCGCACAGGGAGTAGTTTACTACTTGAACGCACAAGTATAAAAAGCTCTTATGTTATATTAAAACATCGTCTTCACAAATCATACATGTCATTTAAACATAATATCCTTCGAGCACTGCGTCTCTATTAAACGAGCGCCCGGCAGGACTTCTTCAAAGTAGTGCTCGGCAGGTATTCGCTTCGTCTCAATCTTGGGATGCAACGTCGGTGGCCTTCATCTCTGCCCAGTATGTCTTGACACGGGCCAGAGCCATCCACGCTCCCTCAATACACGCCGATCGCTTCATTGCGTCGATACGCGGTACCGCACCAAGGAACTGCTGCACTAAACCAAAATAGCTCTTCAGCTGGGGTCCGCCCGGCCACAAGTGAGTCAGGACATGCTTCATGGCAAATCCGGACAACCGATTCAGCTCGGCCCATTCGGCCAACCGATCGGTCAGTGGCAGAGGACGCTCCGGACTATGGAATTGCGACCAATATAGCTCTTCCCTTCTGTGCCCCTTCTGGCCTCGGAAGTGCTCAACCGCGTCCGCAGCGCTCGCCGCCAAGTCCAGATAAGCATCCTCCGAACTCCACAACTTATCCAACTGAGCATACTTTGGATCCGTATATTTTCTCCAGCGAAAGCGGCTTTCCAGCCGCAATTGCCCCGGCCCGACTCAGCTCCTCCTTGGCAGCTCTCAAAGCCGATCGGGCATTCTTGGATTCGGCAATGACCTTTTTCAGGCCCTCTTGTTCCGCTTGACGTTCTTTTTCAAGAACCTCGCAGCGATCGGTAGTATTCCTCAACTTTTTGGCCATATCGGCCATTTCCTCTTTGCTTCGGCAGTGAGCAGCCCATTCGACTTCTAGCTCTTTGGCCGCCTTTAAAGCGTCCGCATTACTATTTCTGGCTTGCTCTTTCGTTCGGGCGAGCTCCGCCCGCAGCTCCTCCACAGCAGCGACACCATCTACATTAAGCATACAAATAGTGAGACATGGGCGTCAAGCTCCCTTACCAGGTGTCCGCATAGAAGTCGCATACCTTGTGACCCGTCAAACCGTTTATTGACCAACGCGATGTCCGCATCCGCCTCGTAAAGTTGCCGCTTTAGTTCGGCATATTCATCAGTCCGGCTGGGCACCGGACGCCCGCCACCTGTTTAGGAGCGGCGATATGTTATAACTGAGAATTTGATCCTCGGCACATTGTCAATTTTGACAACCTACCGAGTCTCAGGGGCTACTATCTATATAGGGCGCATTTTATATGCATAACTGTCGGAAGGTACATCATTTTGCGTACCTCAAACCCCGTCAAGAAGCTTCGACGGCTTCATGCAATCCGCTCTCTGCGGATGCAATTCTTTCAATCACCATACCCATTAGAGCACGGTGATCTTCTCGAGATAGCCGCCGCCCGAAAGCAGATCTTTTCAGCCTCTCCGACCGCACACCACTTGGCGTCGGACCTTCCGCCCCGCGGACTTGGGGAACCACCGACGACACCTCCGGGTCGCCCGCTTCACATGAGGGTGCGACAGGTGGAGGCGTTTCGCTCTCCATCATCTCCGGAAGAAGATCCCCCGAAGACGAGCTCTACTGAGAAGGGCTGAGGTCCGAACTACAAGGTACAATTTTGGTTATCTTCATAAATAAACACAGGGATGTTCCTTATTTACAAGACTCCTTCTTTTTACTTAAGGCTCGCTGGAGGGTTGATCCCCTTGGGGAAATAATGCGGCTGGGTTACTTCCCAGCGCCGGACTCTCTACCGAAGATTCCTTTCCCCTCTTTGAGGCCTTGACCTCCGGATCTTCCGAAGCGGTCCTCTTCTCTCCTCGAAAGGTGGGACTTTTAATCCCTCCTTCCTTGATAGCCTCCTTCGTGGAGGCAGTTGCTTCCTCGCTCCCCCCTTCGCCTTCTTCAAAAGGCGCGACCTTCAACATCTTGGTCAGCATGGGATCCGGCGTGGTCTCCGGAGGGAGCCGGGACACCTTATCAACTTTGCCTTGGCTATCCACTCCTGTTCAAGAAACGGCTCCTTTAAAGGACATATATATATATGATAAATGAATGAACAGCTTGTCCGGTTGCAGGACTACTTACTTGAGTATCTGGGCGATTGCAGCTTAGTCCTGCATCCTCAGTCAGGTCCGGACACTTCTCTTGTGATCCGAAGAATAGTTTATACATCTCCATGGGCGCCGTGCCCATAAAATTTTGGAGGGCTCGTGGTCCCTCCGGATTAAATTCCCACAGGCGGAGGGGCGACGCTTGCAGGGCAGAAGACGCCGGATCACCATGACCTGCGCCACTGCAACCAGATTGATCTCTCTTTCCTGGAGGTCTCGAATACGGCCCCGCAGCAAGGGAACATCCTTGGACGGCCCCCAGTCGAGCCCCTTGTTGACCCATGATGCCAGCCGCTGTGGTGGACCTGAGCGGAAGGCAGGGAGCACCACCCATTTGGTGCCCCAGGGAGCGGTGATATAAAACCACTCCCTGCTGCCACAAACCAAGCTCCTCTTGAAAAGAGCCCTCGGGCCACGGAGCATCAAGCACATTTGCTTATGACCGCCCCTCCGCACTCTGCTTGTTGCCCCTCGATCATCTTTGGCTCCACCTTGAAGGTCTTGAGCCACAATCCAAAGTGGGGGTAATATGGAGGAAGGCCTCACATACGACAATGAATGACGAGATATGGAGGATGGACTCATTCAAGTCATGGAGATCAAGCCCATAATAAAACATGAGCCCCGCACAAAGGGATCCGTCGGGAAGCCTAAACCCGAAGGAAGTGAGATACTTAACACCACGTTCTCGCCGGGCTCAGAGTGGGAATGACCTGCCTGGAGCAGGCAGCCTATGCGAGATCTCGCCGGTTAGATACCTCGCCTCGCCGCTTTAGTACATCTTCTTCGTGGACGGAGGAAGACATCCATCGGCCGTGCTGGTCGGAGCCGACATCGCCGAAAGTCCGGCGCCTGAATCAAGCTTTGGGTGTTGGAACTCGAAGCGCGAGGCGAACTCGATGGAGGGTGTAAAAAGAAGAGGGCCTTTGTCTCATTATAAAGAGGTTGAATACCAAGAGCCCGCCCCGTGGTCGATTAGGACTCGCCTTCGATAGAGGAGGCGTGCCAACGGGCACGGTTGGGTTACCCACGTCCGTATTGATGAGAATCCAGGAATAAGGGGGCACGATCTATGCTTTGATAAGACGTGCCAAGGAAACCGCCTCACTAAATGTGCTAAGGTGGAACGGTAAAAAACGATTCACATAAAGGCTTGGCCGTGGTGTGATGTCACGCCGTGGAATACGTCAGCAGATCTGTGCAAAAGTTATTATCTCTACGGTGGTATGTGGAACTTCTTTTGCAGAGCCGGACACTATCCTTGTGTTCAAAACCTTCTATGAAGTATTCGGAGGAACCCGCCTTGCAATGCCGAAGACAATATGCGCGCCGGACTCGTCGTCATTGAAGCCTGGTTCAGGGGCTACTGAGGGAGTCCCGGACTAGGGGGTGTCCGGATAGCCGGACTATCATCACGACCGGACTCCAAGACTATGAAGATACAAGATTGAAGACTTCGTCCCGTGTCCGGATGGGACTTTCCTTGGCGTGGAAGGCAAGCTTGGCGATACGGATATGTAGATCTCCTACCATTGTAACCGACTGTGTAACCCTAACCTATCCGGTGTCTATATAAACCGGAGGGTTTTAGTCCGTAGGACGAACAACAATCATACCATAGGCTAGCTTCTAGGGTTTAGCCTCCTTGATCCCGTGGTAGATCTACTCTTGTACTACCCATATCATCAATATTAATCATGAAGGAGTAGGGTATTACCTCCATCGAGAGGGCCCGAACCTGGGTAAAAACATCGTGTCCCTTGTCTCCTATTACCATCCGCCTAGACGCACAGTTCGGGACCCCCTACCTGAGATCCGCCGGTTTTGACACCGACATTGGTGCTTTCATTGAGAGTTCCTCTCTGCCGTCGCCATCAGGTAGGATGCCTCATCTCGTCTTTAAAGACGATACCATCACCAAAGAAGCCTTGGCCACTGGTCAGACTCTTCGGCTAGGCGGTTTTCTCATGACCGCTAGTTCGGCTGTCGCGCCGACGATGACCTCTCGACTCATCGAAACCAATCTCCATGTCAGTTCGGAACTTGCCGAACAGCTAGATCCGATCGAGCTCTCCTCCGTAAACGAGCTCTTGGATCGCATCGCCGCCTTGGGAGTCGCCACAGATTACGACCGGATCAGGCCTAAAACCGATCTGAGAGAGATCAACTCTCCCGTGCTACCCATCATGTTGCTGTGATAGAGGAGCAATGCGGCGACTCTTCTCCTATCTTAAGGACTAGCTACGTCCGGATTCCCGATCCCTCCATGCCGGATTCCTGCGGAGGGACGGATGTCGATCAAGCCCTGAACTTAAAGTCCGGCGGCGGGTCGGACTCATTGGATAGCACTCCAAAATCCAAGCTCCCGAGTTCGGAAACTTCCCGGCTCTTGAGTCCTAAATTGGACGGGGTTCCGGATTTAGTGCCACCTGCCCACCCAAACATTAGCGATCTCTCTCAAATTCGGCAAGAGCCCGCCGAAACAGTACATCATTACTGGGCCAGATTCCTCCTGGTTATGAACAGGATAAAGGACTGCCGAGAGGAGGACGCAATACCAATCTTCTGCAATAATTGCACGGACAAGGGAATCCTAAACGCCATAAGTCGTCAGCGAAATCACATGCTTTTTCTCGACTTGGTGATCATCGTGACAAAAGTATCTTTGCGATGGAGAGCGCATGGAAAACCGAAGTAAATTTTGGGATAATCCGGCCCCGAATAAATCCCTAGTCCGGAACAAAAGGGTGCATCACTATCAAGCACCTGGGTTGAATACCAAAAAACCAAAACCCCCTAAAGGGTATGGAACCATACTGGAGGTTTGGCTAAATGGACCCTGCAAAATTCATAGCACAGAGGGCGCCACTCCAACTCATAGCCTTCGAGCATGTTGGATACTACGGCAGGTGGCCAAAAGTGGCGAAGAGCTTCTAGCTTCAGAATCCCAGCCCAAAGAACACCAAAGACGGTGTTAACAGTCTTCGAGACCTTCGCATCAAATAACATGCGAAAATGACAACTCCGCAACCTTGCCGAAGTCTACCAAGTAGCAACAATAAATCCATGGAGTGACACAGCTATTACCTTCAATGCCAGTGACGAACCTAAATTACGAACTGCCCGGGCACCAAATTGCATTGGTCCTCAACCCGATAGTAGACGGCTTTTCTCCTTACTAACGTACTCATGGATGGCGGCGGACTAAACCTCATCTATGAGGAAACCCTACGAAAAATGGAAATAGATCGAACCGCATTGAGCGAAGCAAAGACAACCTTTAGAGGAATAATCCCCACCGGAAGCATGCTGCACAGGAAAAATCACGCTGGACGTAGTGTTTGGCTCATTGGACAATTACAGGTCCGGGAGGTCACATTTCAAGTGGCCCCGTTCAACAAATGGATACCATGCTTTATTAGGACGAGAGGCATTCACAATTTTTCAAGCTATACCCCATTATGGGTACATGAAGCTTAAAATGCCCGGTCCCAACGGAATCATCACTCTCGCTAGTGATCCGAACATAGCACTCCGCGCCGAAAATAAGACGGCCGCACTAGCCCTCGAGGCCCTATCCGAAGCCCTAGCGGCTGAGGAACTCACCGCGATGCGCTCCACGGTGAATAGGGACGACGTGATACTTGATAAAAGATCCAAGTCCACCTCTTTTAAACCAGCGGATGAAATAGTCAAATTCCAAGTCCACCCAACGGACCCTGCAAAGACGGCCTCCATCGGGGCACAATTAAACCACGATGTAGATGCCGCAGACGAGAATTTCTACAAGAAAATCGGGACATCTTTGCTCGGCACCCTTCAGACATGCCAGGAATCCCACGTCAGCTGGCTGAGCACAGCCTAAACATCCTAAAAGGATTCAAGCCGGTCAAACAGGCTCTTCGGCGCTTTTCCGAACCCAAGAGACAGGCCATGGGAGAGGATCTAGCCAAACTTTTGGAGGCCGGATTAATCAGAGATATAAAACATCCAGACTGGCTAGCAAACCCTGGTGATGGTACCAAAGAAGGATAAATCCACGCGCCTATGTGTTGATTTCAAAGACCTTAATAAGGCTTGCCCAAAGGATCCCTTCCTCCATCGAATTGATCAAATCATTGATGCTACAGCAGGACACGACTCATTGTGCTTCCTCGACGCCATACTCCGGCTACCACCAAATCAAGATGGCGGAGCCGCACTAAGCTGCAACAACATTCATCACTCCATACGGCCCGCTCGCTTCAACACAATGCCCTTTGGGCTCAAAACGCCCGGCGCAACATATCAGCGCATGATTCGTATACATGTCCGGAAAACCAGATCGGCAAAACAAAGGAAGCATATGTAGATGACGTGGTCGCCAAAACCAAGCACGCCGAAACTCTAGTAGACGACTTGAGGCTTACATTCGACAATCTTCAAAATACGATATCAAGCTCAATCCGAAAAATGCGTCTTGGCTCCACCGAAAGCTCTCGGGCTTCATTGTGTCCCAGATTGAAGCAAACCCAGCCAAGATTCGAGCTCATCACAATTGGATATTCCAAAAGACCTCAAACAAATACAAAAATTGACGGGATGCGTAGCGGCTCTAAGCCGCTTTATCTCCCGTTTAGGAGAAAAGGCATTACCTCTTTACCGCCTCCTCCGCCGCACCGAACACTTCGAGTGGACGGATGCCGCCACGGCCGGACTCGAAGAAATAAAGGCCATTTTGGCAACAAATCCGGTCCTGGCCGCGCCCAACATGGGCGAACCAATGCTATTATACATCGCCGCAACACATCAAGTTGTCAGTGCGGTGCTCGTTGTCGAACGAGAAACGGACGGACACCGGTTCCCTATTCAAAAACCAGTTTATTATGTGTCCACTGTCCTAACTCCATGCAAGTCCCGGTACCCACACTATCAAAAGATAGCATATGCGGTGTTCATGGCATCCCGGAAGCTGCGACACTACTTTCAAGAGTGTTCGATAACGGTAGCCTCCGAAGTACCTCTTAATGACATTATAAACAACCGCGACGCGACGGGCCGGACTGCTAAATGGGCCATAGAGCTCCTCCCATTCGACATATCTTATAAGCCACGACGAGCTATTAAGTCGCAGGTTTTGGCCGACTTCGTGGCCGAATGGACTGAAGCCGAACTCCCTAAGGAGTACGACGCATACTCCAATTGGATCATGCACTTTGACAGCTCCAAAATGTTGGTCGGCTGGGGTCAAGGCTGGCGTTCCTGACGTCCCCAACCGGGGACACAATCCAACACGTCCTTCAGATAATGTATACGGACTCCAACAACGCAGCCGAATACGAGGCCCTCTTGCACGGCCTCCGGATGGCAGGCTCCATGGGCATTAAATGTCTAGAGGTGCGCGGGGATTCAAACCTCGCAATATCCCAAATAAACGGAGACTTTGACGCCAAAGATCCAAAAATGGAAGCATACCGCAATGCGGTCCTAAAAATGTCAGCACGGTTCGAAGGGCTCGAATTTCATCATATAGCCTGGGATAACAACCAGGCGGCGGATATATTACGCTGCATCGGTGCAAAACGCAGCGATGCCGTCCCACCCAATATCTTTTGGAACGGCTGTTCAAGCCATCCGTACTATGGGAAGGGAGTCCAGCAATAACAATCTGGACCCAACCGCACCGCCGACGCCGAACACTCGACACAACCGAGGCTCCGCCCCGAGATAACACCCTCTGCTCACGAAATAATGGCGGTTATCGCCCAGTGGACGGAACCATTCCTAGCCTACCTAACTAGGCAGGAACTCCCCGAAGACAAAAATGAGGCTCGCTGCATAGTACGGCGCTCTAAAGCCTATAAAGTCCATGAGGGAGAGCTTTATAAGAAAAGCACTACTGAGTCCTTCAAAGGTGCATCTCCAAGAGGAAGGGCGAAACCTCCTGGCTGAAATTCATGCCGGATCGGGTGGGCACCACGCCGCAGCTCGGGCCCTTGTAGGCAAGGCCTTCCATACATGATTTTATCGCCGACGGCCCGGCAGATGCGCAGGACTTAGTCCAACGATGCGTCGGTTGCCGCCTTTTTGCTAACCAAAGCCACATGCCACCCACCGCCTTAAAACTATACCCATCACACTGGCCGTTCATGTTTGGGGGCTTGACACGGTTGGACCCTCAAGGGAGGAACCCACAAGCAAAAAATACCTATTGGTCATGGTGGATAAATTCACCAAATGGATAGAGGCCAAACTGTTAAACGGCGAATCCGGACCGGTGATAGACTTCATATCAGGGGTAGTGCACCGTTACGGTGTCCCCCACAGTATCATCACTGATAATGGCACCAACTTCACGGCCGATGAGGTCAACTCATGGTGCAAAAACATGGGCATCAAGCTCGAGTACGCCTCGCCTATCACCCTCAAACCAACGGCCAAGTCGAACGGGAAAATGGTCTAATATTGAGCGGCATTAAACCCGCACTAGTGCGGTCCCTCAAAGAATCTAACACGACCGGGTTGAGGAGCTCGACTACAGACTGGGGGCTGCGGACCACGCCGAATCGCATTACCGGATTCACACCATTCTTCATGGTGTACGGTGCAGATGCAGTCTTGCCCTGCGACATAATCCCTGACTCACCTCGAGTGCGCATGTACGAAGAAAGAGAAGCCGAGCTCGATCGGCAGGACAGTTTGGACGCATTGGAGGAGGAGCGCCGACGTGGCAAAAGCTCGCTCCGCATTCTATCAACAAAGCAGGCTCGGAGATATCAAAGCAGGAAGTACGGGCCAAAGCTTATAACGTTGGCGAACTAGTTCTACGCCTGTCGGACAAGAAAAAGGACAAACTCAAGCCCAAATGCGAAGGTCCCTTCATCGCCGACCAGGTCCTGACTAGCAGAGCATACCGTCTGCGAAACGCATTGGATAACCGACTCGAGCCGAACCCATGGAACGCAGCCCGTCTACGAAGATTCTACGCCTAAGTGCCGGACTCCAAGTTCGTCTCCTTCCTCCGTCCGCATTCTTTATTTTTTGCTTTTTGCTGTCTTCTATTTGTCTCCTTCCCCCTTCTTCTTCTTATAGCCTCTAGAGGCTCGTTTGCGTTTTTTTAGAAAACACTTGACGCGCTGTCCGCGCTAATTATACATTCGGGGCTTCTTTAATGTAAGCTTATTTATACGGGCTTTCATGCCCAACACATGCGTTAAACTTCCGCATGTACCTTTCATTCACCATTATATGCATCGATATGACTTAAGTTTTGGCCAAGCTGGGTTGCCTGGCTCCTGCGCTTACCCCTACGTTCCCGATTGTTCGGCTAGGTGGTAAAGGGAGCACCTCTGCGATTATTCTTTGCCGTCACCGGATGTGTACCTCAGACCGGTGAAGCCGAAGCTAAGCGTTCTCAAGGGAATATTCGGTCGGTGAACTGAAAGATGATTTTAACTATTTACACATCTGCCCCCAGATGATTTTCTACTTTTATAGCAGCTTTGACATGCACTTTAGGGCATGCATCCCAATAAAGGAACCCCTAACGGAACTATTCTCCCTGGAAGATGTTTCTTACTACCCATGTAATATAACATAACTAGTTGGGCACTTTTCTGATACAGCAACAATGACCCCTACGCCTGGTCTCCATGCATACCACGGTTCTTATATAACCACGAAGGTATTCGGGCACACTCCGGACTATTGGGTCCGGAGGTCGAAGCGAAAAGGTCCGTTATGACAAACGATCTACAATCCGGCTAGAAGACATTCTTTCATGTCATATTTTTACATAGTCAACTCGACTCATTGTATTCGTCCTCAATGCCATCTAATAGGCTATCTAATTTACAATCTTGCTGGGAATACTTGGTGGCCAATTCTACTTGGCTGTACACTAAGCTTACAGGGATCTCCATCCCATCCGGCCCCACAGGTCCGACCTCGGCCATGTGGTTTGGGGTCAGCCTTTGTGTACCGCGTCTTCACCATGGCCCAAGCCTCCCTGGCGCCTTGACGGCAGGCCGATATCTTACATAGCCGGAAGCGACGCCGTGCTCCTTGAAGCTGCTCCGCCAGCTCCCCAACACCTTCGGGCAGGGAGATAGATGGCCACAAGGCTTGGCCGATGCCTTTCATCACCTGCCGGACTTCGTTCAGTTGGCCGCAATTCGGGAAGAAGATCACCCGAAGAACTGGGCATCTCCTCCTCAAGACGACCTGTGAGCAAACCTACAAACATGTTTATGTTAGTGGCCTTCCTTGCTGAACTCTTTTCAAAGTTCGCTCAAGCACTTACTAAAAATGCCGCGACGAAGCCGCCGATTCTCCTTTGCGGAGTCAGCTAACTGGGCACGAACGTCCTTTAGTTCCTCACCCAGCTTGGTGTTGGCATCTTGGAGGTTATTCTTCTCCTGCCGCACCCTCATAAGCACGCTCTCGCCGGCCTTTAACCGGCGTAAGAGCTGTTGCTTGTACGGATCTAGTCCGGCGCCATCTGCAATGTTTTTGTCAGATTTACACACCCGCCGCACTTCATAAATTATTTATCTTCTGAAGAGTATATTACCAAAGGGGGTCTCCGTGGCTCCCCCCATAGCGGCTTGTGCGGCCTCAAGTTGGGCCCTGCACTCTTCCAGCTCCTGTGACAGTCAGGTATTCTTTTCTGTAAGATCCTGCATAACAAATGATCCTTAAATCAGTTATTCTAACTATTTTAAGTCTCGGGGGCTACTGGCATATATAACTATCAAATTTCCTTACCCGTATGTCCTTCTCATACTGCTCCGTGGCTCTGGCTAGACCATCTTGAGCGGCACGGAGATGCGCATCTCCCGAATCAAAGGCATTCAAGGCCTCTGGGAGAAACATGCGTCACGAAGAACTGTCCGGCGGCGCCTGTGATTCAAGGCGCTCTCCACCTCAGAGTTGGTGGCGGACAACCTGTTGGCATCCTCTGTCGGAGGAGCATCCGACGCATGTCTCCTGCTCGCCTCAGCCTCCGGACCCGGCTTTGAAGCTTGACCGGTGAAGGTTCGATCGGCAGCCTCTCCGGGCTCAGCCCGGCGAGCGCTCTTTTTCCTGAAAAGAGCATCAGCATTAGTACGCCTTCCCGGAATCAATCCTGGAAGTATGGTAACATGCCATACCGTTGCGGCGGAGTTTCGATCCGGACCGCACTTCTTTTTAGCCTGCGGGGCCACACTACCCTTTGTTGGCTAGTCGCCGCGGGCTCGGCTTCCTGCCTCGAAGGTACCCCCTATGAAGCACCGTTGGTATACGGTGATCAAAAATAAGCATGGATGGGTCGTTATCAGGGTTTTGGGATCTTGGTCTCGCCACTGTAATGGAAGTATTCCGGTAATCGGCCGTAATGGCTACCAAAGCATTGTCGATGCTAAGTTGGTGGAACACCCGTCGATCAACTCCACCGTTATATCCAGATCCTCTTCGGAGGTCGGATCGAGGGATCGCCCGGATCCTCGGGTTGGGGGCGGACTGTGTATCTTCTCCACGGTCCGGCAGCCTCTCTTGCAAAAACCATGAAATGAGATATTTAACTACGGAAATATGGATCGGACAGGTCACAAGGATGTTTGCTTACCCAGCTTCGAGGATTATTCGAAGAAAACTCCTTCAGTGGGTTGACACGGAGGAAATCCTCCTCCTCTCCTTTGTACATGGCAGACAAGATCTTCACCAGTTCGGTGACCGATCCTGGCCCTTTGCGGCCATGGCGGGTGGCATCGTCCTCCCCGTTGAAGTCCCACATGGGGTGGCCCCTGTATTGGAGCGGCTGCACTCCCCTCATAATGCAGATTGCCATGACTCCTGTCATGGTCAGTCCGGCATGAGCCAGTAACCTTATTCGGCTCATCAAATAACGGACATCCCGGTCATCTTCTCTCCGGGGGCTCCGAGGACGCCAGCTTAGGCGCTTCTTCAGAGGAGCATTGCTGAACTCCGGAAGGCCGATCCGAACAGGATCCGGCAGCGAGACGTCCTCCATGTAAAACCATTCCGAAGGCCAGTCTTCGGACGCCTTCTTTGGGGTTCCGGACAGGTATCCGGTCCCGGTGATGCGCCATAGCTCGGCTCCGCCCACTTGATATATTGACCCCTCATGAGAACGGGGAACTAGGCAGAATATTCTCTTCCATAGCCCGAAATGAGCCTCGACGCCCAGGAACAGTTCGCAAAGGGCCACGAAGCCCGCGATGTGCAAGATGGAGGCAGGAGTATGATGGTGCAGTTGGAGGCCGTAGAACTCCAAGAGCCCCCGGAGAAACGGATGGATTGAAATCCGAGTCCTCTTACTAGATAAGAGATGAAGCACACCCGCTCTCCTTTAGAGGGATCGGGGACACTCTCCGCTTGCTTTCCGCCCTAGTAGGTGGCAAGTCCGGCTCGAACCGGAACCATGAAGGCCGGAGGGAGGAATCCCTTGGCTTGGAGTATAACTAGCTCGCCATGCGGACCGAGCATCTCTCCCAATTTCTGGCTGGGGTGCTGGGCGCGAGAGGAGGAGCCACGACCGGCCCATGATGGAATGGGCTTTGGTCAGAGGCGCTCCAATGAAAGCTCGCAAAGGGGGGATGGTGTGACTCAGATCTAGATCCTTGCCCCTTTTATAAGCGACTCCTTTGCGCGGCTAGGGGGAATATTGTAAAAATACCCTGGCTTTTCGCATTCATTCAAACACATGGAAGATGGCCATTATTGGGCGCAGAAGCCGAGGAGCGCAGCATTTATCAGAAGCCGGACACTATTCGACAAGTATATGGAATTTGGAGAAGAACCCGCCTTGCAATGCTGAAGACAATCAACGCGCCGGTCTCATCGTCATTGAAGCCTGGTTCGGGGGCTACTGAGGGAGTCCCGGACTAGGTGGTGTCCGGATAGCCAGACTATCGTCACAGCCGGACTCGAAGACTATGAAGATACAAGATTGAAGACTTCGTCCCGTGTCCGGATGGGACTTTCCTTGGCGTGGAAGGCAAGCTTGGCGATACGGATATGTAGATCTCCTATCATTGTAACCGACTCTGTGTAATCCGAACCTATCTGGTGTCTATATAAACCGGAGGGTTTTAGTCCGTAGGACGAACAACAATCATACCATAGGCTAGCTTCTAGGGTTTAGCCTCCTTGATCTCGTGGTAGATCTACTCTTGTACTACCCATATCATCAATATTAATCAAGCAGGAGTAGGGTATTACCTCCATCGAGAGGGCCCGAACCTGGGTAAAAACATCGTGTCCCTTGTCTCCTATTACCATCCGCCTAGACGCACAGTTCGGGACCCCCTACCCGAGATCCGCCGGTTTTGACAGACTAGGGGGTGTCCGGATAGCCGGACTATCGTCACGGCCGGACTCCAAGACTATGAAGATACAAGATTGAAGACTTCGTCCCGTGTCCGGATGGGACTTTCCTTGGCGTGGAAGGCAAGCTTGGCGATACGGATATGTAGATCTCCTACCATCGTGAATCGACTCGTGTAACCCTAACCTATTCGGTGTCTATATAAACCGGAGGGTTTTAGTCCGTAGGACGAACAACAATCATACCATAGGCTAGCTTCTAGGGTTTAGCCTCCTTGATCTCGTGGTAGATCTACTCTTGTACTACCCATATCATGAATACTAATCAAGCAGGAGTAGGGTATTACCTCCAGCGAGAGGGCCCGAACCTGGGTAAAAACATCATGTCCGGATCCAAGTCGTGAAATTCCAGCCCGTAATAAAACACGAGCCCCCTCACGAAGGGGTCCGTCGGGAAGCCTAGCCCCAGAAGGAAGTGAGACGCGAACACCACGCTTTCACCGGGCTTGGGAGTGGGAATAACCTGCCCTTGGGCAGGCAGCCTATCTTGATTTCGCCGTTAGATACAGCATCTCTTAGCTTTAGGACGTCTTCTTCCGTGACAGATGAAGGCATCCACCGGCCTTGAAGGTTGGAGCTAGACATCATCGAAGGTCTGAAGCGCATGAATCTGGAGCTTTGGGTGTTGGAACTCGAGGCGAGGGGCGGATTCGATTGAGATTGGGAAAAAGGAGTGGGGCCTTGGTCTCTTTATAAAGAGGTTGAATACCAGGAGCCCTCCCCATGACCGTTCGGGACTCGCCTTCGATAGAGGAGGCGTGCCTACGGGCACGCTTGGGTTACCCACGCCCGTATTGATGAGAATCCCGGAATAAGGGGACACGATCTCTGCTTTGACAAGACGTGCCAAGGAAACCGCCTCGCTAAACGCGCTGAGGTGGGGCAGTGAAAACGATTCGAATAAAGGCTTGGCCATGGTGTGATATCACGCTGCGGAATACTTCAGCAGATTGAACTTGTGTAAATATTATTCTCTCTACGGTGGTATGTGGAACTTATTTTGCAGAGTTGTACACTATCCTTGTGTTCAAAATCTTCTATGAAGAATTCGGAGGAGGAACCTGCCTTGCAATGCCGAAGACAATATGCGCGCCGGACTCGTCATTGAAGCTTGGTTCGGGGGCTACTGAGGGAGTCCTGGATTAGGGGTGTCCGGATGGCCGGACTATAACCTTTGGCCGGACTCCTGGACTATGAAGATACAAGATTGAAGACTTCGTCCCGTGTCCGGATGGGACTTTCCTTGGCGTGGAAGGCAAGCTTGGCGATACGGATATGTAGATTTCCTACCATTGTAACCGACTACAGGTAACCCTAACCCTCTTCGGTGCCTATATAAACCGGAGGGTTTTAGTCCAAAGGACGAACAACAATCATACCATAGGCTAGCTTCTAGGGTTTAGCCTCTCTAATCTCGTGGTAGATCTACTCTTGTACTACCCATATCATCAATATTAATCAAGCAGGAGTAGGGTTTTACCTCCATCGAGAGGGCCCGAACCTGGGTAAAAACATCGTGTCCCTTGTCTCCTGTTACCATCCGCCTAGACGCACAGTTCGGGACCCCCTACCCGAGATCCGCCGGTTTTGACACCGACACCTCCTAAGACACAACCAAAGCACCGATTCAGCAGCGCCGCTCTAAATCGTGCCGTGGAAAAGACCGCAATACCGACACCGGGTATAACAACACTCCAGACGACGCCGAAGACCAGAAGACCCCGTCGAGCCAACCTCCGAACAGGATGATCGGGAAGACGGGCAAATTGGCCGTGATGAACAGGCTGTAAACGAAGACTCAGAGGATAGTAATTATCTTCCACTCTCCGAGGATGAGGTGAAACTTGGCGACAAAGACTTTATCATGCCTGAGGAACCCCTTGAGCAGGAATGCTTTAAGCGCCAGCTAATAGACACTGCAAGGAGACTGGAAAAGAAGCAGCAGCAGCTTCAAGCTGACCAAGATCTGCTCAACCACAGATGGACTAATGTCCTGGCAGCCGAGGAATACAGCCTCAGGCGCCCAACCAAGAGTTACCCGAAGTGTAAGCTGCTACCTCAATTCGACAACGAGTCGCTGGAGCCCGTACCATCAGCACGTAACGCGGCCGACCGACCACCATGTGGCCATGACAAAACGACAACTCAAGCCGAACACCAGCTCGTACTACCTCGCCGAAAAGGTAGAGACACAATAGCTCGAGGATACACGTACGACCTACGGCAGGACTTGGAAAATAGAGTAGGTCAGACCAGATCGATCTATGGATCGCGGGGGCGTGCCCCGACGCGCGAGGACGGCTATCTAGCCGGGCGTGACAAGCATAACCATCCCCGAGCCGAAAACCGCAGACGGACTCCATCCGAGCTGCATTGTGACTTGGCCCGATATAGCGGCGCCGCACACCCCCTCTGCTTCACCGACAAAGTAATGGAGCACGAATTCCCAGAAGGGTTTAAACCCGTGAATATCGTATCATATGATGGAACAACAGATCCTGCAATATGGATTGAAGACTTTCTTGTCCATATTCATATGGCTCGCGGTGATGATCTCATGCAATCAAATACCTCCCGCTAAAGCTCAAAGGACCAGCTCGGCACTGGTTAAACAGCTTGCCAGAAAACTCCATTGGCAGCTGGGAGGACTTGGAAGATGCCTTCCGCGACAACTTCCAGGGTACATACGTCTGACCTCTGGATGCCGATGACCTAAGTCACATAGTTCAACAGCCCAGAGAGTCATCTAGGAAATTCTGGACTAGGTTCCTAACTAAAAAGAACCGGATCGTCGACTATCCGAATGCCGAAGCCCTAGCGGCCTTTAAACATAGCATCAGCGACGAATGGCTCGCCCGGCACCTTGGACAAGAAAAGCCGAAGTCCATGGCATCCCTCACGATACTTATGACCCGCTTTTGCGCGGGCGAAGATAGTTGGCTAGCCCATAGCAGCAACAATGCAAGCGAACCTGGCACCTCTGAAACCAGAAATAGCAGCGGCGAACCCCGACGCAATAGGCACAAGCGTCGTAATAACGGTGATAATACCGACGACACGGCGGTCAACGCTGGATTTAGTGGCCCCAAGTCCGGTCAGTGGAAGAAGCCATTTAAAAGAAGCAATCCGGGCTCATCCAGCTTGGACCGAATCTTCGATCGACCATGTCAGATCCACGACACCCCCAATAAACCCGTTGTCGGTGTCAAAACCGGCGGATCTCGGGTAGGGGGTCCCGAACTGTGCGTCTAAGGTGGATGGTAATAGGAGACAGGGGACACGATGTTTACCCAGGTTCAGGCCCTCTCGATGGAGGTAATACCCTACTTCCTGCTTGATTGATCTTGATGATATGAGTATTACAAGAGTTGATGTACTACGAGATCGTAGAGGCTAAACCCTAGAAGCTAGCCTATTGTATGATTGTCGTTGTCCTACGGACTAAACCCTCTGGTTTATATAGACACTGGAGGGGGCTAGGGTTACCAGAGTCAGTTACAATGGGAGGAGATCTACATATCCGTATCACCAAGCTTGCCTTCCACGCCAAGGAGAGTCCCATCCGGACACGGGACGAAGTCTTCAATCTTGTATCTCCATAGTCCAACAGTCCTGCCAAAGGATATAGTACGGCTGTCCGGATACCCCCTAATCCAGGACTCCCTCAGTAGCCCCTGAACCAGGCTTCAATGATGATGAGTCCGGCGTGCAGATTTGTCTTCGGCATTGCAAGGCGGGTTCCTCCTCTGAATACTCCATAGAAGATTTTGAACACAAGGATAGTGTCCGGCTCTGCAAAACAAATTCCATATACCACTGTAGAGAGAATAATATTTCCGCACATCTAATCTGCCGACCGTTTTTCATAATGTGATGTATTGCCACGGTTTGGTCATGACGAACCGTCTTCCTCAATCAGCCTGCCACTACACGTTTTGCAAGGCGATTTATTTGGCATGTCTTGTCGAAGCAGAGATCGTGTCCCCCTTATTACGGGATTCTCATCAATACGGATGTGGGTAACCCAATCATGCCCGTTGGTATGACTCCTCAATTCTAGGCAAGTCCCAAAAGGCCACGCGGAGGACGCTTGATATTCACCCCCTTTATAAAGAGGCCAAGGCCTGTCCCTTTTTCTTCTCGTGCTCAATCAAATCCTTCCCCCACCTCGAGTTCCAACACCCAAGGCTCAGGTCAGGCGCTTCAGACCTTCAACCATGTCCGGATCCAACCTTCAAGGTCGGTGGATGCCTTCCTCTGTCATAGAGGAAGACGTCAAGAAGCTAAGAGAGGCCTGGTTTCTGACCGGCGAGATCTCGCATAGGTTGCCTACTCGAGGGAAGGTCATTCCCACTCCCGAACCCGGCGAGAGCGTTGTATTCATCTCTCACTTCCTCCGAGGGCTAGGCCTCACTCTAGATCCCTTTGTGAGGGGGTTCATGTTCTATTACGGGCTGGATTTCCATAATCTGGCTCCGGATTCCGTTCTCCACATCTCGTCATTCATCGTCGTGTGTGAAGCTTTCCTCCGCATTACCCCTCGCTTCGGCCTGTGGCTCAATACCTTCAATGTGGAGCCGAAGATGATTGAGGGGCGGCATGCAGAGTGCAGAGGTGCCGTAATAAGCAAAAGTGCCAATGCCCCATGGCCAGAGGGTTCATTCCTGGAGGTGTCCAGCTTATGGCAACGGGAGTGGTTTTATATCACAGCTCCTCGGGGTACCAAGTGGGTGGCTGCCCCTGCCTTTCGCTCGACCCCCCCGCCACGACTAACGTCATGGATCAACAAGGGGCTGGACTGGGGGCTAGTAAAGGACGTGCCGACATTGCAGAGCCGCATCCGAGATCTCTTCGAGAGAGATGTCAGTCAGGCCACCGTAATGCAAGTCATGTTAGTTCGTCGAGTCCTACCCTGTAAACGCCGACCTCTCCGCATGTGGGAGTTCAACCCCGAAGGACCGCGAGCTATTCAGCACTTCCTCGGCATGACGCTCGAAGAGATGTACAAGTTGTACTTTGGACCACAAATAATGTGTCCGGACACCACCGAGGATGCGGGTCTGAGCTGCAATCGTCCAGATACCCAAGTAAGTAGTCCCGTAGCCGAACATGTTGTCTTTTTTGTTTATCACAACATCATTCTGAAAAGTCGCTCTTTGACCAGGACTGGGTAGAAAAGGCGAAGATGATCAAGTGTCCGGCCCCCTCCCTGAGGTCTCACCGGATCCTGTACTAGCTAGGATGCTGGATCTTGTGCCTTATCAAGCGCCCTCAGGGGAAGATAAATGCGGGAATAAACAGGCTGAAAGCGAATCTCGATCACTGCTTATCCAAACCGGGTGAGTTAGCGCCTCCGCGAAGGAGGATAGCCGGGAAGAAGAATCCGAAATTCCCTCTCCCCAAGGAAGGAAGAGGACTGCCTCTAAAGACCTGGAAACAATAGTTTCCAAACGGCGGAAGAAATCTTCCTCAGAGGGTCCTGCCCCGGGGGGCACCCTTGCCGCACAGTGCCCACAAGGGGATCAGCCCTCCACCGAGCTGTAAGTAAAAAGGTACTTAATGGTACAAATATCCTGCCTTACTTCTGAGGACAATAACCGAAGCATTTATCTTGTAGTTCGGATCGCAACCCTTCTCCACAGAGTTTGTTTTTGGGGGATCTTCTTCCGGAGATGATGGAGAGCGAAACACCTCCCCCTGCCACCCTGCCTCATGAGGCGGGCGACCCTGAAGTGTCGTCGCGGAGGGCTTCTCTTGATCCGGCAAGGCCAGAGGGTAATCCTTTGGCCACCCGAAGTCCTCAGTATCCGGCTCCTGAAGAGAGCAATCGGAAGAGTCAGGCACCGCCCGGTGTGTGGTCGGACGCACTAAAGGATCTGCTAGGGCAAGCGACTATCTCAGAAGCGCATCATACGCTAATGGGTACGGTGATTGAGAGGATTTCATCCGCCAAAAGCGGGTTGCATGAAGCTTTTATGAGTCTGCTGAAAGGCTTTGAGGTACGTGAAACAATGTATGTTTTTGACGGTACCGCACATGTTAGGTGTGCCCTGTGCAGATAGTAGCCCCTGAGACCCTGGTTGCCGTCGAGAATGGCGGCAAACAGAGGATCATAGTCCCAGGTAATAACCAGGCCACCTTCATATGCAGGTGGCAGAAGGTCCGGTGGCTAGCCAGGCTGGTGAGTTTGCCGAGCTGAAGCGGCAACTTGATGCGGCAGATGCCGACATCGTTCTTGTCAACAAGCGGCTTGACGAGGCACAGGGTATGTGAATTCTTCGGTGATCAACACGTAGCAAGAGGAGCATAATGCCAGTATCTTTAATATGTTGTGACTGCAGATGGAGCTGCGGCCGTGGAGACCCTTCGGGCAGAGCTTGCCCGAGCCAAAGATCAAGCCAGGAACAGTGATGCGGCCGCTCTAAAGGCGGCCGAAGAGCTGAGGGCCGAACATGCCGCCCATTGCCAAAGCAAGGAGAAAATGGCCAAGATGGCCGTTGAGTTGAAAGATGCTGCCGACCGTTACCAGCTACTTGAAAAAGAAAACCGAGCGAAGGCGACGGAGCTGGAGAAGGCCATGGTGGCAGCCAAGGAAGCCCGCTCTAAGATTAGAGCGTCGAAGGAGGAGCTGCGTCAAGCTGGAGATATCGCGGCTGGGAAGCCCTTCTTGCTGCGGACGAAGTTCGGAGATCCGAAGTATGCCCCTCTAGATCAACTATGGAGTTCTGCGGACGTATCTGCGGATCTAGCAGCCAATGCTGCTGATGCGACCGAGTACTTCAAGGATCAAAAAGATCATGAAGTGGAAAAGCTGTTCTGGTCACAGTTTGATGGTCCAGCACGTCCGCTGCTGTTGAATGAGCGAATAATCGAGTGGGCCGAGCTCCATAGGTTGTCCGGGCTTGCCATGGGGTCTATTGTGGATCATCTGTGGCGGAGAGGGCCACGGCCGAATATTTATTTTGGTTTGGTGCAACGGTTCCTTGGTGTTGTGCCTCATATCGATGCTATGAAGAGGTCGGTGTGCATAGAGGGTGCGCGGATGGCACTTGCCCGTGTGAAGACATAATGGGCAGACATGGAGGCCACCGCTATTGTAACCCAGAGTTCGGTCGTGGGCCGAGTAGCTGCCGAGCACTACTTTGAAGAAGTCCTTGAATGCGCTCGCTCAATAGAGGCGCAATGCTCGAAGAATATTATGTTTTAGTGACATGTATTCCCATTGTAAAAACAATGTTTAATTGAATTATAAAGGCTGTGTTTTATACTTTTGCCTGAAAGTATTATGATACCTCATGTGCGGCCGTTTATGTATATATGTATATAACCTGAAAGATTGCAGTCGTCGGCTTCAGCCCCCACACATATAATGCGGGGGTGTTCGCAGAAGACGCGTGTTCACACTTGATCCAACGTCTTGGTCCATTAAGGAGGTGATAGCGCAACGAACTAGGCAATCGGACTATATTGCTTTAACACTTTCACTTAGCCATAGGAATTTGACGGTGGGGCTACTATATAGCCCCTGGTGGCTCCGCGCTCGTCCAGATACGGGGCGCGTACATGCCTGGCCAGGAAACGGCCCTTCGTTAAGATGGAGGAATCCCAAAGATTCCGCTAGGTCATCGAGTGGTTGACCAGTCTCGCGCTTTATCATGACAGTCAGTTTTTGGCCTTCTCTACTGAGGTGCTCGTCCGGATGAACCAGGCACAATGTCGCAGAGTTCTCCTGGTGCCACCTTAGCCGATAGAACGGAACGTAAGGCAGCAAAACACGAGCCGGGCAAACCCAACATTTGACCAAAGACATGATTCGAGCTGATGCATATAAGGCCAAACTTCATGACGCCGAACACTCCCTAAGGTATTCGGTCTTTATAAGATATGCCAGGCTGAACAATGCCCTTGATAGTGAACCCCAAGTGTCCAGGTACGTGCAATATTCTGACGTGGCCACATGCCAATAACGTCAGCATCCTTCTCGGTTGTACTGAGAATCCGGAGGATGTGAACAACAAGAGACAGTAAAAAAGGTTTACGTAGGGTCTAAAAAGAAACATTCTAGCGGGTCCCTGCTGCATGTCTGCGCCTGTGTCTCCGTTGTGCCGTATCCTCGACGGGTGTAGCACGATTGTCATCTGTATAAGAGAGGAACTTAGTCGAAAGTTGTCGTGCAAAAAAATTGGTTATTCCAAATGAACCATTGAAAATTTAAGATAAGTAAAGTTGAGCCGAACTAGCCCTGTTTACACGTGGAGATCCCCTGGTGCCGTCTATAAGGGTATAACCACCAAACCTATCTCAAGTATATCTAGTGATGTGCCGGACTCGTCTAACCGTGACCGGGGTCATAACAACCAGTTATTTTTTTTGTTGGTGAGGCCGTCTAGTGTTCGGCTGTTAAAGCAGTCGCACGTTCTTCCACGCGTAAAGAACGCTCAATATTTCCATTAACTGTGATGGTGCCGCGCGGACCGGGCATCTTAAGCTTAAGAGAAGCGTAATGCAGTATAGCGTTGAAATGAGCGAAGGTTGTTCGTCTGAGAAGTGCTTGATAGCCGCTTTGGAATGGAGCGTTGTCGAAGTGTAACTTTTCACTTCGGTAGTTGTCGGGTGAACCGAATACAACTTATAGTATTAGAGAGCCCGTGGAGCGGGCCTCTGGGACTGGTATTACTCCCTTGAAGGTAGTATTACTATGGCTGATTTTTGTCGGGTCTATCCCCATTTTGCGGACTGTGTCCTAATATATCAGATTTAGACTACTGTCGCCGTCCATAAGGACTCGTGTGAGATGGTATCCGTTTATTATTGGGTCTAACATCAAGGCAGCAAATCCCTTGTGCCGGAAGTGTGTCCGGTGATCCCTGCGATCAAAGGTGATCGGGGGGCCAACCAAGGGTTGGGCTTACGGGTGACGGGCACTACGGCTCGTGTGTTTCGGAGTGCATGTTTGCTTCTCCTCTTCATCACATGGATCATGTTCACCGTTTTGACCTATGGTGGGAATTTTTTCTGTCCCCCAGTGCTTTGCTGGCGAGGCTCATCCTCGTCTTCACTTCGTGTCTCCGTCCCCTTGTGTTCAGTGTTTAGCTTGCCGGCCTGCTTGAAGACCCAGCATTCTCTGTGGGTATGATTTGCAGGTTTATCGGGGGTACCATGAATCTGACATAGTTTGTCTAGAATCTTGTTTAGGCTGGACGGTCCATCTCTGTTGCCTTTAAAAGGCTTTTTCCGCTGACCTGGTCGAGAGCCCCTGAATCCGGCGTTTACCGCCGTGTTATCTGGGCTGTCTTCTTTACTTCGGCGATTGTTTTTACTGCGTCGTGTTTTTCCGTTGCCATCCCTGACTTCGGATGTGCTTGGGTCGCTGGTGCTACTGCGGGCTAACCAGCTATCCTCGCTCGCGCAAAAGCGGGTCATGAGGCTTGTTAGGGCTGCCATTGTTCTCGGTTTTTCTTGGCCGAGGTGTCTGGCGAGCCATTCGTCTCGAATATTTGTGTTTGAAAGCTTCTAAGTCTTTGGCGTCCGGGCAATGACGATTTGGTTCTTCTTAGTGAGAAATCTGTTCCAAAGCTTTCGGTGACTCTCCGGGCTGTTGAACTATATGACTTAAATAAATGCGCATCCGGAGGTCAGACATAAGTCCCTTGAAAATTAGCCCGAAAAGCATCCTCAAGCTCCTCCCAATTTCCAATTGAGTTTTCGGGGAGGCTTTTCAGCCAGGCTTTTCAGCCAGTGCCAAGCTGGTCCTTTCAGCTTGAGGGGCAAGTATTTGGTGGCATGGAGATCGTCTCCACGAGCCATGTGGATATGGAGGATGAAGTCCTCAATCCAGACTCCAGGGTATGTGGTTCCGTCGTACGCCTCTATGTTCACTGGTTTGAATCCTTCTGGAAATTCATGGTCTAGCACCTCATCGGTGAAGCACAGGGGTGTGCGACGCCCCTGTATTGTGTTGTGTTGAGGCGTTCTGACGGTTGTAGTGTTCGGTTTTGGTTGTGTGCTGGAGCACGTTTCCTTGATCCGTAGATGGATCTGGTTGCGTCGGCCTTTTGATGCGAGTCCTCGGGTGGATCGTGTACTGACTTATGTGCGGCCTCGTTAGCCGCTCTATCGCGGCCACGAGGTCGTCGATCTGACCGATCGATTGTTTTATTTTTTGGCTGTGGGGGCTCTAAGGCCTCATCGTCGAATTTTGGCAGCAGCTTGCGCTTTGGATAGCTTTTCGTGTGGCGACTGCCACCATACTTTTCTGCAGTGTCGAGCACTTTGTTCCATCTACTGTTGAGTGTATTTTGCGCGGCCTTGAGCCTTTGCTTCTACTTCTTCAGACTCCTCGCAGTGGCGATAAGCCTTCTATGGAGGTTCTCTTGCGCCAAGTGCCTTTCCGGGATGATGGGTTCCTCTTCGTCTGGACTGTTTTCCTCTTCAGAGGGAGGTTTATGAGCTATATCCTCGGCGTCGCCGTGTTCGGACAGCGGATCCGTACTACGTTCGCCATTTGCTGGTTCATTGTTGTTATCGCCGTTTTTGCTGAGGCGGGATTTGGAGCGGCGCCTACGAGGGAGCTGTCCTTTGCTGTATCCTCCCGTTCCTCGTCATCGTTTTCTTTGGGTGTATCCACCATGTATATGTCATATGATGAGGTGGCTGTCCAGTGCCCTGTGGGCAGTGGTTCCTGTTCGTCTCCTGCATCTTCGTCCATGCCGTCGATGTCTTCGGAGTCGAAGTCGAGCATGTCGGTTAAATCGTCGACAACGGCTACTAAGTGGGTGGTGGGTGGGGAGCGAATTTCTTTGTCGTCCGCATCCCATCCTAGCCGGACATAGTTTGGCCAAGTTTCTCCTGACAAGAGAGAAACCTTAACGAGTTTAGTACAACGCCAAAGGGCGAGTGCTGAAAGATATCCGCGGAGGTGAACTCCATGATTGGCGCCCAATCGGATTCGATAGGCATGGACACCGGCTTTTCAGAGCCCGAGGCCGGAGATGAATCCAGTGGTTCGGCATCTCGGCTCTCGTGAGGGGTAAGGTCAGTATTCGGCTCTATCACCATTGAGAGTGCGGCCTCCGAGGCGGGGTCTATCCAGCCGTCCTTGGATGGCGCAATTTGCTCCGGATTGAAGGCCGGAGTAGTTGCCGGTGTGATCTCCTGAACCCCATCCGACGGCAAGGCTATATCATGCTCGTCGTGAACGTGCGGTGCACCTGGCAAGGGTTCGAATCCGTCGAAGATCAAGTCTCCGCGGATGTCGGTAGTGTAGTTCAAGTTTCCGAACCTCACCTGATGACCAGGGGCGTAGCTCTCGATCTGCTCCAGATGGCCAAGCGAGTTGGCCCGCAGTGCGAAGCCGCCGAATATAAAGATCTGTTCGGGGAGGAAGACCTCACTCTGGACCACATCGTTACCGATGATCGAAGGAGCCATCAAGCCTTATGGTGACGACATAGTGGAACTCTCAATGAAAGCACCAATGTCGGTGTCAAAACCGGCGGATCTCGGGTAGGGGGTCCCGAACTGTGCGTCTAAGGTGGATGGTAACAGGAGGCGGGGACACGATGTTTACCCAGGTTCGGGCCCTCTCGATGGAGGTAATACCCTACTTTCTGCTTGATTGATCTTGATGATATGAGTATTACAAGAGTTGATCTACCACGAGATCGTAGAGGCTAAACTCTAGAAGCTAGCCTATGGTATGATTGTCGTTGTCCTATGGACTAAACCCTCCGGTTTATATAGACACCGGAGGGGGCTAGGGTTACACAGAGTTGGTTATAATGGGAGGATATCTACATATCCGTATCGCCAAGCTTGCCTTCCACGCCAAGGAGAGTCCCATCCGGACACGGGACGAAGTCTTCAATCTTGTATCTCCATAGTCCAACAGTCTGGCCAAAGGATATAGTCCGGCTGTTGGGATACCCCCTAATCCAGGACTCCCTCACCCGCCAATCATACCAACATACACTGTTGGGTCTTTAAACAAGCCGGTAAGTTAAATACCGAGAATAAGGAGAAGGGGTCGCCAAGTGAGGACGATGACGAGGAGCCCCGTCCACCGAACACAGGGGGACAGAAGAAAGCCCCCCCCCCCCCCAAGTCAAAACGGTGAACATGATATATGTTACTCATATTCCCAAGAGGGAGCGCAATTGCGCGCTCAGGGACGTCTATGCGATAAAGCAAGTTGCTACAAAACTCAATCCATGGTCATCCTGCCCGAGCGCTTTCAATCACAGGGACCATCCGACCAGTATCCGTCACAGCGGCTCGGCCGCACTGGTCCTCGACCCAATCATTGATGGATTCCACCTCACGCGAGTCCTCATGGACGGTGGCAGCAGCCTTAACCTGCTCTATCAGGACACAGTCCGCAAGATGGGCATCGATCCATCAAGGATCAAGCCCACAAAAGCTACCTTCAAAGGAGTAATACTAGGTGTAGAGGCCCGTTGCACGGGCTCAATCATATTAGAAGTCGTCTTCGGATCGCCGGACAATTTCCAAAGTGAAGACTTGATATTCGACATCGTCCCTTCCGCAGTGGCTATCACGCACTGCTCGGATGAACCGCATTTGCTCGCTTCAATGCGGTGCCACACTATGCCTATCTCAAACTTAAGATTCCCGGACCACGCGGTGTCATAACAGTCAACGGAAACACGAAACGCTCCCTCCATACCGAGGAGCACACCGCGGCCCTGGCAGCGGAAGTACAGGGCGGCCTTATCAAGCAGAACATCAATACGGCGGCCAAGCCCCCGGACACTATTAATCGAGTCCTGACTACTCCGTAGCATGACAGTCCATCTCGTCAGGAGTTCTACTAGCAATTCGGCCTTCGTCTCAGTCCCGACTGGCCTGCGACTTACGTACCACGCGTACATGATTACCCACTAAAAATACCATGGGAAAAGACGGAGGCATAACTCGATCATGGTCCACTATATGGATCGACCTCATCTGGGCGCTCATACTTTCCATTTTTTCTCTATCCTTTTCAGGTTTCTTTTCCATGGGCCCCTCACGACGGCTTGATCGTCGATCCTTTCGAGGGATGAACATACCAAGGAGGCAGGTAGCATAGACGTGCGGCAGAATACCTAGATGACTTTACCTGTTTTCAGGACCCACACGCAGCTTCCCCTTGGTCTCGAAATGTTAAATAGCCCTATTGCCTATCACATTATCTGTACAAAGTATGCTTTGACGTATCAATCAGATTACAATGGAAATAGTTTCCAGCCCAACATACGTGGCACTGGCCTACTCCTTCATTATATTTCACTATTTTTATCGATTGCACTCGTACACATTGGTCTGACTTAAATTGCCAGGGGCTCCATTGCGCTCCATACGTTTGCAAACAAGTCGTAACACTTTTTACAACATAATTTGGTGCCCTGAATATAGCATTATATGCATCGGCTCCGAATCATGTCTTTGGTCAATAGTTGGGTTGCCCGGCTCCTAGGCTTGCTACCTTACGTTCCGTTTTATCGGCTAGGGTAGTAAAGGGAGAACTACTGCGATTGTGTTTCTGGTTCATCCGGATAAACACCTCATTAGAGAAAGCCGAAAACTGACTGTCATGATGCGACGAGAGCTGGTCAGCTATTCGGCGGCTAAAATCTCTTGCGATTTTTTCTGCATTATGCGACGGATTGGCCTCCACCCGATCAGGTGTGTACAGCGCCCTAGTCCGGATAAGCAAATACTAACTAGGGGTTGTGCCTACACTCCTATTGTCAAACTCCTATGGCTAAGTGAGGGTGATAAAGCCACATAGTCCGATTGCCTAGTTCGATGCACTAAACACCTCCTTCAAGGACCAAACTCTTGGGTCAAGTGTGTTTAGGTTCCAACCCGAACACCCCGTACTACCTATGTGGGGGCAGAAGCCGACGACCGGCCAACTCTCAGATTTAATAAACGGCCGCACAGGAGGAAATATTTTCACAAAACAACAAGCAATATATTACATATAGGCTTTGTTCCATAATGCATGACCGGATAACATGAATACATTCATTCAAAGATAATTTCCTTCGCACACTGGCCCTCTACAATGCGGGATCCTTTCAGGACATCATCAAAATATAGCTCGGGCGTGCGATGCTCTTTGCCCACAGGCAGTCCCTCGGTCGCAAGCTTGACGGCGTTCGTCTTCGCCCACTATACCTTGACACGAGCGAAGGTCATCCGCGCACCTTCAATGCAGATCGACCGCGGCATCAAGCCGAGGGCAGGCATTGACCAGCCGCTTCACGAGCCCGGAGTGGCTAATGGGTATGGCTTCGACAAGCCATAGACGGATTATCAAATCCTTCATGGCCAATCTGGCCACCCTATGCAGTTCGGTCAGCTGTTTCAGCTGATCGCTAAGGGGCATTGGATGCTTTGGCGCAAGGTATTGTGACCAGAACAGCTTCTCTGTTCAGCTCCCCTCTTCGGCTCGGAAGAACTCCGCAGCATCAGCAACACTGCGAGGCAGATCCGCAAACACTCCTGGAGAACTCCAAATCCGGGTCAGTAAGAGGTACCTTTTCTGCACAAATTTGCTCTGCATAATAAAGGCCTTACCCGCCGCAATCTGCTTGGCCTCCTGGATTTCCCGGAGGGCGCACTGGGCCTCAACCCGGGCCTCTTGTGCGCTTTGGCGGGCCTTAGCAAGTTCGGACTCTTGGTGTTTTTTTGACACGGCCGAGTTCTTCATCGGCCTGCTCCAGACTCCGCTTCAGTTTGGAGACTTTGGCGGAATGGGAGGTCGTTGCATACCTTTCTTGTCCTCTAGCTGTTTTTTGACACGGCCGAGTTCTTCATCGGCCTGCTCCAGACTCCGCTTCAGTTTGGAGACTTTGGCGGAATGGGAGGTCGCAGCCAGCATCGACACCTGCTTATTCACATAGACATATATGATTAGTCTCCTACGAAAATTATTTGATCCTCTGTCCGGCCTTTATTTTCGAACACCGGACAGAGTCTCAGGGGATACTGTCTATACTATGGCATTATTTTTGCATAATTACGTCACATACCTCAAAGCCTGTTAGAAGGCTTGCGCAGGCTTCGGTCAGTCCACTCTTAGCAGACTGAACCCTCTCAACCTCCGTGCCCATAAGGATATGGTGTTCTTATACAATGGAAGCACCTTGAAGAGCTTCCAGTAGAGTATCCGGTGCCTCTGGACGGACAGAGGTCACTGGCAGAATAGGTGCACCTTCTTCTTTCGAAGGAGGCTGCTTACCTGATTCCAGAGCCATATGGGCCTCCGGAATAGTATTCGGCTGGGGGCCGAATTCGGTATGGCCCCCATCGCCAGTTTCCATGGGGGTCTGGTCCCCCATGTGTCCGGCGGCCGAGGTATCACCCTATGGCGCCACCTTGACAGCCTCCTGTACCTCTCCCTGTCCTTGGAGGGTCCTTTAGGACAACACCTCGGCGTCGTCTATAGCCTTGGGGGAGGAGGCCGGAGGAGACGACTCACTATCCATCACATTTGGATCCAGCGAATTCCCCGAAGATGAGGATCGATGGAGGTGGGAATGAGCCGAACTGCAACTCATGATTCAACATGTTAAAACCACGAAGTAAAGGAGCTGGATATATGCGTGCGTAAGTGCCTTCAAGTACTTATTATTCGGCTAGGGGCTTCTCCCTGGGATGCCACTCAGAGCTGCTATCGGTATCCGGTTCGGAATTGTCCGCAAGGGAGACCCTCCCTTTCTTGGACGCCTCCGCCTCCGCCCCCAGATCCATGGAGGCCGCCCTTTTCTTCCTTCCCCCTCGGGGGGAGAATTGCTTTCCTCCTCCTCCTCCTCCTCATTCTTAGCGGGGGAGGAGTGGGTTTCGGCATCTTCGGACGTTGCGTCCGAAGTGCCTTTACGGTGGAGGCCACTTCTCGCCTCCTGGCCCTTCTTCTTGGCTTTCTTCTCCGACGCCTGGTAGGGCGCCGGAACCAGCATCTTCGTCAGAAGTGGGATAGCTGGGTTTTCAGGTAGCGGAGCAGGACACTGGATCCGCTCCGCCTTCTTTATCCAGCCCTGGAAAGACAAATGGAGAAGCTTAAACATCCTCCTTAAATGCATAGGTAGATGATACACCTTCAAATATGAGGAACTTACCGAACTGGCGGGATAAGTCAGGTTATAGCCGCGGTCCTCGGTCGTCTTCGGCCAAGTCTGATTGGCCTTGAAAAGCACCTCGTGCGTGGAGTTGAAGAATCGTTGCAAGGTCTCGTGCTTGGCCGGATTGAACTCTCACAAATGGAAAGTCCGGCTTTGGCAAGGAAGGATCCGACGAAAAAGCATCACCTGGATCACATTGACAAGCTTGATGTTCTTGTCCACCATGCTCTTGATGCGCGTTTGCAGCACTGACACTTCGTCCGACGACGCCTAGTCCAGGCCCTTTTTTAGCCAGTAGGTAAGCCGCATTGGGGGCCCGGACTTGAATTCAGGGGCGCGGCCCAGGTGGTGCCGCGGGGCTCTGTGACGTAGAACCACTACTGTTGCCACCCTTTGGCGGTCTCCACAAAGGTGCCAGTGGGCCATGTGACGTTTGACAGTTTGCTCACCATGGCGCCTCCGCACTCTACATGTTGACCATCCACCAATTTCGTCTTCACATTGAAGATCTTTAGCCATAATCCAAAGTCGGGTGGGATGCGGAGGAAGGCCTCGCACACAACAATGAATGCCGAGATGTTGAGGAAAGAGTTTGGGGCTAGATCATGGAAATCTAGCCCGTACTAGAACATGAGTCCGCGGACGAAGGTGTGGAGGGGAAATCCTCACCCGCAGATGAAGTGGGGGATGAATACCACCCTCTCGTTGGGCCCTAGGGTGGGGATGATGTGCCCCTTGGCCGGAAGCCCGTGGGCGATTTCCTGGGCCAACTACCCCGCTTCTCGGAGCTCCGTGATGTTCTCCTCCGTGACGGAGGAGGCCATCCACTTGCCCTCTGCTCTCGATCCGGACATGGTGGGAGTGCTTTTTGGGGGCGGAAGATGGAAGCTTGGGCGCTGGAGCTCGAGAACGGATGGGCAGAGAGGAAGAAGGTGTGGGTGAAAGAGTGAATCCTTATCCTCTTATAAAGGTAGCGAATATCAAGCGCCTCCCCACTCGCTTTAAAACTCGCCTATTCCCCAAGGGTCGTGCTGACGGCGCGGTTGGATTACCCACTGTCGGTGTACAAAAAGAGGGGTACACTTTTTGTACCCCTATAACTGTGCACGGGCAGTCTAAGCCGCGGGCACCACCGCACTGAGCAAGGCAAGGGAGGTGAGCCAAGGTAAGGCCGAGGCTTGAAAGGAGCAGAACAACGCCAAGACCAAGAGCACAAAGAGCAAAGGGGACGAAGTGGACTCCCCCGGCAAGATCCTTGCCGGGAGGCGGTTTTAGCAAACCCGGCAACTCCCTTGCTGTGGCAGCTCGCCCCACACCTACGGAGCGAATCACCCTTGAGTCCACTGCCCCCATGGGGCAAGGATTCGGGAGACATCCCGTGGTGGCATCACGAGATCTTTGTGAAGACATTCAAGATCGAGATACACACTATAGAAGATGACGACCCTTGGCGGGATCCCAGCCAAGGAGGACCACAAGGCCCCCGGCAAGAGCCTTGCCGGGGATGACAGCAGGCGCCACGGCAAGACCCTTGCCGGGGCTACGGCGAGGCCCTTGCCAAGAACACCCGTAGGGCCACCATCAGGCCCACGCCAATCAAACCTCCACCACCATTCGCATGCAGCTGCCGACCCAACCAGTTGGGCTGGCACCTGCGTGGCGGCAAGCGGACCTTCATGGAGACCCACCACTGCGCCACCTCAGCTGCCTGCCTGCCTACATGGCACTGCGGGCACCATCGCCGTATGCGCGGCGTGTGACACGAAAGGAAGCAACGACCAGACGAGACAGGGCTCTCCCCGTCCCGATAAAGCAAGGACACCTAAGCAAGACGCATTAAAAGGCGCCTTGTCATGTAATGCGAGGATAAACTCGATCATCAGACTTTTTCCCACCTCCTGTGTGCCACTGTGGCAACCCCTTTCCCTATAAAAGGAGGCCCAAGGCGACCAGGAGGAGGATTCGGCTTTTTGGAGCTCCTCACGCCCCATTGCTAGTTCAAGAACATAGATAAACAAACTACCAAAGCAGGAGTAGGGTTTTACGCATCCTCGCGGCCCGAAGCTGGATAAAGGAAACAATGTGCTACCTGTTTGATCTGCTCTTCTCACGACCCCGCGCCCCGCGACCGTAGTAGGGATTCTTGTGTTCCCATAGGTGTCGTTCCCACCGACACCCACACCCGTATTAATGAGAATCACACGATAAGGGGACACGATCTCTGCTTCGACAAGACGTGCCCATGAAAACCGCATCTTGGAACGTGGAGCGGGAGGCTAAAAAACGCTTCGAAATAATGACCGGGCAGGGACGTAACATCTCGCTACAAAAGTTGTCAGTAGATGGGACTTGTGAAATATTATACTCTTTGCGGGTGTGTGTGGTGCCTGTTTTGCAGAGCCATACACGTTTTCTATGTTCGAAGGCTACTTTGAAGTATTTGGAGGAGGAACCCGCCATGCAATGTCGAAGATAATCTACGCGTCGGACACATCATCATTGAAGCCTTGTTCACGGGATACTAAGGGAGTCCTGGATTAAGGGGTCCTCGGGCGTCCAGGCTATGTGATGTGGGCTAGATTAATGGGCCGTGAAGCTACAAGACAGAAGACTTCCTCCCATGTCCGGATGGGACTCTCCTTTGCATGGAAGGCAAGCTTGGCGTTCGTAAATGAAGATTCCTTTCTCTGTAAACCGACTCTGTACAACCCTAGGTCCCTTCGGTGTCTATATAAACCGGAGGGTTTAGTCCGTAGAGGCAATCATAATCATACAGGCTAGACATCTAGGGTTTAGCCATTACGATCTCGAGGTAGATCAACTCTTGTAAAACCCATATTCATCCAAGATAATCAAGCAGGACGTAGGGTATTACCACCATCAAGAGGGCCCGAACCTGGGTAAAAACCATGTTCCTGTCTCCTGTTACCTTCGATCCTCTGACGCATAGTTCGGGACCCCCTACCTGAGATCCGCCGGTTTTGACACCGACAAGGGGGTCCTTCCCACGCGACCCAGAAACCGTCGGGGATAGGCCCTCCTGGCACACAAAATGAGCTTGTCTGTGATCTGGCGAGGCATCGAAACCCAATCTTTCCATTCGTATGTACATCCCACACGGCGAATCCCAAAAAAACATTTCCGTTCTTATGTATATCACACACAGTCATTCCAAGGAATATGTTTTCATTCTTATGTACATCCCACACAGTCAATCCAGGGAAAATGTTTCCGTTCGTATGTATATCACACACAGTCAATCCAAGGAATACGTTTCAGTTCTTATGTACATCCCACACAGTCAATCCAGGGAAAACGTTTCCGTTCATATGTACATCCCACACAGTTTTATGTATGGTCTCGTGTGTGAAAGGTGTAACTATCACACATGCTCTGCCTTGGTTAACTGTTTGCTTTTATCAACTATATCACACACGATTTGATGAATAAAACTATGTGGCATTGGGCTATCCATCACAAGGGCTTTTACTGCAAGAACTATTTGCAAAGTTCCTTGACCGTCTGTTCTCTTTTTTACATCGCACACATTGTTTTCTTTCTAACCGTGTGCACATTATTTTATTAGCTCTTGTATATTTTTATTTTTGCCTGTAATTTGTTATTCGAATTGGAAATTTTGAAATATGAAATGTGCAATTTAAATTCTCAGCACAATGGTTCAACAACCAATCCATAAATAAAATTGCCAGTACAATATGTTCAGTAATTACAGGATTATAGAAATTAACTATGATGAACCACAATATTTCAATGCGGTAAAGGTGAAGAGACAAGTGTAAATCATATTGATTGCCGATGGTGTTGAAGAAGTGGAATGCCCATAATGTGCCTTCCTGCATGCCATAGGCACGAACAACTTTTGTCCAACCCCTTGTGACGATCGCCCGCCCATACTTCACCACCTTCCAGAAGACTTCTAGAGCATTATCATGGTAGCATGAATTATATACTTTAACCTTAGTTGCCTCCACTCCGGTCATGTAGTTTGCAAGGTAATCATCAGTAAATAACTTCGGAAATCACTGAAAAGAGAAAAATATCAGATACTGAGGTCTAATAGAGTCACTTGTTGTGGGCAGGGGGAAAAGGCAACACATTACTTACCATCCTAAAGTTCACTGTTGTCTTGGACAAAGTGTAAATGAAGAGGTTAATTCCAATCACCCATTTCTTTTGCCTAACAATCTTTCTTAGTTTCCTCACTTGATGCTTGTTCATGAATATCTCACTGCTCCATACGCAAATGGGATCGAAGCGTGGATCATTACCACTCATATATGTACTTACAAGAAACCAATAAATGTTAGAAGCTAAACTGAGATTGCACAAATGATGTAAAACATGTCGGCATTCTGGGACCGGGGGTGCCCAGACTTGCCTACCTGCGGCCTGGGAGCATGGCTCCATTAACGGCCTGGTATGGCCCAGCTTCGGAAGCAACAATTCAAGACCCGCGCAAGGGGCCAAGCCTCGCGAGGCGGACGACGCCAAGACCTCCTTGGGGGTAGCCTCACTAGGCTGGATCCCGAGGAGCGGAGATATCTATGCAAGGCGCACCACGCGAGGTTCACGTGATGTAAGCCATGATGACCAAGGCCAGGCAGGAGCCAGCGGGCGCATTGTACCAGTTTCCTCTTTGTTGCTAAGGAGGCAAGCGCAGGCGCGGGGTCCCGAGGCATCTGGCAAAGGTTTCCACATCGGTGCAACAAGACCAAGACCAGCAGGACGACAGGACGGAGGTCATCGCGGAGCCCACAACAGCGTCACCACCAGAGCATTTGGCAGGCGAAGACTACTTTTGTCAGGATAGCTTGTACTAGTTGTCCCCCTTCAAACTTGGCTGTTGTGGAATCCCTTCCCGCCTAAACATTTGGGAAGAGGACCAAGGCCACTATAAATAGGACCTAGCCACCACCGTAGCAAGGAGGTCGGAGGATCATTTAGACCATCCTCACACCCACCAGCTCATCGAGCCCAAGAACACCTCACCTCCTGAGGTTGTTCATACACTGTACTAGTTCATCCTCAGCCCCTCGAGGCAATCCACCACACCCTGGAGTAGGGTATTACACTGGAAGGTGGCCCGAACCAGTATAAACCCCTGTGTCTCTCAGTTCTTCCGGTTCATCGAGCTAGGCCGTGGGATCGTTGAGCGAGTGAGCTGAGGAGAGAGTGTTCTTCGTGCGCACACTAGAGTTCGAACCTCTCAAGGGTCTGCGGAACCCATAATCCGACATTTGGCGCGCCAGGTAGGGGTGCATCGAAGCTTCGCCTCTCCGTCCGCTCCGCTCCTTCACCCGCTTCGCCTCTCTGTCCACCCCGCTCCTTCGCCCGCTTCGCCTCTCTGTTCAGCACCCACGGCGAGTGCTTCTCCTCCGGCAGGAGCGGCGGGCCCGCGCAGGAGCGTTGTGGGGCTCCGAGCCTTCACCCCCGCCTTGCGGCAGGTGTGGTGGCCGCACAAGTTCAAGCCGGAGATGCCAGCTCGCTACTTCGGCATAGCGGATCCAGCGACATTCCTCCAGGTGTACGAGGAGGCCTGGAGGCCATTTGGGTGGGCGGAGGCGACGACCTGGTCATGGCCAACTAGTTCCCCATGGCCCTCACTGGCGTGCCGCGTGCTTGGCTTCTCAACCTCCCGGAGTCCTCTGTGGCCTCCTGGGAGGAGCTGCGCGATCTCTTCATCATGCGTTTCATGGCACCGGCGCCCCTTGCCGTCACAATCCTCCTTTGTGGTTCGCAGGCGCCGCCCTCGGATCGCCACGTCAAGCAGTTCGTACGCCAGATGGGCGCCACCCATGTACAGTAGGGGGCTCCTCCGGGATGGGCGGCACCCAAGGCCGACCTCACCTTCGACTTGGGGGACCATCCGGCAACCACCGCGGGCACGGGTGCGCTCCCGATGCTCTGCACACCCACCATCTACAATGTGGTAGTTACCAAGACCCTCATCGACGACGGAGCCAGCCTCAATGTGCTCTCTGTGGAAGCTTTCAGCTTGCTCCACATGCCGCTCGGCCGGCTCCGTCACACCAAGCCCTTCTCCAGAGTTTGTGGTGGTTCCACCAGCCCCCTAGGGTAGATCCGCCTCCCTGTCACCTTCGGTACCCATGACAACTACCGCACCGAGCTTATCGACTTCGACATCGCTCGCATCGGCCTCCCGTACAACGCCATCCTCGGGTACCATGCCGTAGCTCAGTTCATGGCGGCAACTCATCCCGCCTACAACCTCATGAAGATGCCGGGGAGCGGCGGTGTCCTCACCATGGTCGGGGACACCAAGGAGGCCCTGACGGTCCTCAGGCTCGCA